>OX346724.1:10000000-14941068 GCA_947063395.1 Hemistola chrysoprasaria | reverse complement strand
CTAACCTAACCTAACCTAACCTAACCTAACCTAACCTAACCTAACCTAACCTAACCTAACCTAACCTAACCTAACCTAACCTAACCTAACCTAACCTACTACACTAACCTAACCTAACCTAACCTAACCTAACTAACCTAACCTAACCTAACCTAACCTAACCTAACCTAACCTAACCTAACCTAACCTAACCTAACCTAACCTAACCTAACCTAACCTAACCTAACCTAACCTAACCTAACCTAACCTAACCTAACCTAACCTAACCTAACCTAACCTAACCTAACCTAACCTAACCTAACCTAACCTAACCTAACCTAACCTAACCTAACCTAACCTAACCTAACCTAACCTAACCTAACCTAACCTAACCTAACCTAACCTAACCTAACCTAACCTAACCTAACCTAACCTAACCTAACCTAACCTAACCTAACCTAACCTAACCTAACCTAACCTAACCTAACCTAACCTAACCTAACCTAACCTAACCTAACCTAACCTAACCTAACCTAACCTAACCTAACCTAACCTAACCTAACCTAACCTAACCTAACCTAACCTAACCTAACCTAACCTAACCTAACCTAACCTAACCTAACCTAACCTAACCTAACCTAACCTAACCTAACCTAACCTAACCTAACCTAACCTAACCTAACCTAACCTAACCTAACCTAACCTAACCTAACCTAACCTAACCTAACCTAACCTAACCTAACCTAACCTAACCTAACCTAACCTAACCTAACCTAACCTAACCTAACCTAACCTAACCTAACCTAACCTAACCTAACCTAACCTAACCTAACCTAACCTAACCTAACCTAACCTAACCTAACCTAACCTAACCTAACCTAACCTAACCTAACCTAACCTAACCTAACCTAACCTAACCTAACCTAACCTAACCTAACCTAACCTAACCTAACCTAACCTAACCTAACCTAACCTAACCTAACCTAACCTAACCTAACCTAACCTAACCTAACCTAACCTAACCTAACCTAACCTAACCTAACCTAACCTAACCTAACCTAACCTAACCTAACCTAACCTAACCTAACCTAACCTAACCTAACCTAACCTAACCTAACCTAACCTAACCTAACCTAACCTAACCTAACCTAACCTAACCTAACCTAACCTAACCTAACCTAACCTAACCTAACCTAACCTAACCTAACCTAACCTAACCTAACCTAACCTAACCTAACCTAACCTAACCTAACCTAACCTAACCTAACCTAACCTAACCTAACCTAACCTAACCTAACCTAACCTAACCTAACCTAACCTAACCTAACCTAACCTAACCTAACCTAACCTAACCTAACCTAACCTAACCTAACCTAACCTAACCTAACCTAACCTAACCTAACCTAACCTAACCTAACCTAACCTAACCTAACCTAACCTAACCTAACCTAACCTAACCTAACCTAACCTAACCTAACCTAACCTAACCTAACCTAACCTAACCTAACCTAACCTAACCTAACCTAACCTAACCTAACCTAACCTAACCTAACCTAACCTAACCTAACCTAACCTAACCTAACCTAACCTAACCTAACCTAACCTAACCTAACCTAACCTAACCTAACCTAACCTAACCTAACCTAACCTAACCTAACCTAACCTAACCTAACCTAACCTAACCTAACCTAACCTAACCTAACCTAACCTAACCTAACCTAACCTAACCTAACCTAACCTAACCTAACCTAACCTAACCTAACCTAACCTAACCTAACCTAACCTAACCTAACCTAACCTAACCTAACCTAACCTAACCTAACCTAACCTAACCTAACCTAACCTAACCTAACCTAACCTAACCTAACCTAACCTAACCTAACCTAACCTAACCTAACCTAACCTAACCTAACCTAACCTAACCTAACCTAACCTAACCTAACCTAACCTAACCTAACCTAACCTAACCTAACCTAACCTAACCTAACCTAACCTAACCTAACCTAACCTAACCTAACCTAACCTAACCTAACCTAACCTAACCTAACCTAACCTAACCTAACCTAACCTAACCTAACCTAACCTAACCTAACCTAACCTAACCTAACCTAACCTAACCTAACCTAACCTAACCTAACCTAACCTAACCTAACCTAACCTAACCTAACCTAACCTAACCTAACCTAACCTAACCTAACCTAACCTAACCTAACCTAACCTAACCTAACCTAACCTAACCTAACCTAACCTAACCTAACCTAACCTAACCTAACCTAACCTAACCTAACCTAACCTAACCTAACCTAACCTAACCTAACCTAACCTAACCTAACCTAACCTAACCTAACCTAACCTAACCTAACCTAACCTAACCTAACCTAACCTAACCTAACCTAACCTAACCTAACCTAACCTAACCTAACCTAACCTAACCTAACCTAACCTAACCTAACCTAACCTAACCTAACCTAACCTAACCTAACCTAACCTAACCTAACCTAACCTAACCTAACCTAACCTAACCTAACCTAACCTAACCTAACCTAACCTAACCTAACCTAACCTAACCTAACCTAACCTAACCTAACCTAACCTAACCTAACCTAACCTAACCTAACCTAACCTAACCTAACCTAACCTAACCTAACCTAACCTAACCTAACCTAACCTAACCTAACCTAACCTAACCTAACCTAACCTAACCTAACCTAACCTAACCTAACCTAACCTAACCTAACCTAACCTAACCTAACCTAACCTAACCTAACCTAACCTAACCTAACCTAACCTAACCTAACCTAACCTAACCTAACCTAACCTAACCTAACCTAACCTAACCTAACCTAACCTAACCTAACCTAACCTAACCTAACCTAACCTAACCTAACCTAACCTAACCTAACCTAACCTAACCTAACCTAACCTAACCTAACCTAACCTAACCTAACCTAACCTAACCTAACCTAACCTAACCTAACCTAACCTAACCTAACCTAACCTAACCTAACCTAACCTAACCTAACCTAACCTAACCTAACCTAACCTAACCTAACCTAACCTAACCTAACCTAACCTAACCTAACCTAACCTAACCTAACCTAACCTAACCTAACCTAACCTAACCTAACCTAACCTAACCTAACCTAACCTAACCTAACCTAACCTAACCTAACCTAACCTAACCTAACCTAACCTAACCTAACCTAACCTAACCTAACCTAACCTAACCTAACCTAACCTAACCTAACCTAACCTAACCTAACCTAACCTAACCTAACCTAACCTAACCTAACCTAACCTAACCTAACCTAACCTAACCTAACCTAACCTAACCTAACCTAACCTAACCTAACCTAACCTAACCTAACCTAACCTAACCTAACCTAACCTAACCTAACCTAACCTAACCTAACCTAACCTAACCTAACCTAACCTAACCTAACCTAACCTAACCTAACCTAACCTAACCTAACCTAACCTAACCTAACCTAACCTAACCTAACCTAACCTAACCTAACCTAACCTAACCTAACCTAACCTAACCTAACCTAACCTAACCTAACCTAACCTAACCTAACCTAACCTAACCTAACCTAACCTAACCTAACCTAACCTAACCTAACCTAACCTAACCTAACCTAACCTAACCTAACCTAACCTAACCTAACCTAACCTAACCTAACCTAACCTAACCTAACCTAACCTAACCTAACCTAACCTAACCTAACCTAACCTAACCTAACCTAACCTAACCTAACCTAACCTAACCTAACCTAACCTAACCTAACCTAACCTAACCTAACCTAACCTAACCTAACCTAACCTAACCTAACCTAACCTAACCTAACCTAACCTAACCTAACCTAACCTAACCTAACCTAACCTAACCTAACCTAACCTAACCTAACCTAACCTAACCTAACCTAACCTAACCTAACCTAACCTAACCTAACCTAACCTAACCTAACCTAACCTAACCTAACCTAACCTAACCTAACCTAACCTAACCTAACCTAACCTAACCTAACCTAACCTAACCTAACCTAACCTAACCTAACCTAACCTAACCTAACCTAACCTAACCTAACCTAACCTAACCTAACCTAACCTAACCTAACCTAACCTAACCTAACCTAACCTAACCTAACCTAACCTAACCTAACCTAACCTAACCTAACCTAACCTAACCTAACCTAACCTAACCTAACCTAACCTAACCTAACCTAACCTAACCTAACCTAACCTAACCTAACCTAACCTAACCTAACCTAACCTAACCTAACCTAACCTAACCTAACCTAACCTAACCTAACCTAACCTAACCTAACCTAACCTAACCTAACCTAACCTAACCTAACCTAACCTAACCTAACCTAACCTAACCTAACCTAACCTAACCTAACCTAACCTAACCTAACCTAACCTAACCTAACCTAACCTAACCTAACCTAACCTAACCTAACCTAACCTAACCTAACCTAACCTAACCTAACCTAACCTAACCTAACCTAACCTAACCTAACCTAACCTAACCTAACCTAACCTAACCTAACCTAACCTAACCTAACCTAACCTAACCTAACCTAACCTAACCTAACCTAACCTAACCTAACCTAACCTAACCTAACCTAACCTAACCTAACCTAACCTAACCTAACCTAACCTAACCTAACCTAACCTAACCTAACCTAACCTAACCTAACCTAACCTAACCTAACCTAACCTAACCTAACCTAACCTAACCTAACCTAACCTAACCTAACCTAACCTAACCTAACCTAACCTAACCTAACCTAACCTAACCTAACCTAACCTAACCTAACCTAACCTAACCTAACCTAACCTAACCTAACCTAACCTAACCTAACCTAACCTAACCTAACCTAACCTAACCTAACCTAACCTAACCTAACCTAACCTAACCTAACCTAACCTAACCTAACCTAACCTAACCTAACCTAACCTAACCTAACCTAACCTAACCTAACCTAACCTAACCTAACCTAACCTAACCTAACCTAACCTAACCTAACCTAACCTAACCTAACCTAACCTAACCTAACCTAACCTAACCTAACCTAACCTAACCTAACCTAACCTAACCTAACCTAACCTAACCTAACCTAACCTAACCTAACCTAACCTAACCTAACCTAACCTAACCTAACCTAACCTAACCTAACCTAACCTAACCTAACCTAACCTAACCTAACCTAACCTAACCTAACCTAACCTAACCTAACCTAACCTAACCTAACCTAACCTAACCTAACCTAACCTAACCTAACCTAACCTAACCTAACCTAACCTAACCTAACCTAACCTAACCTAACCTAACCTAACCTAACCTAACCTAACCTAACCTAACCTAACCTAACCTAACCTAACCTAACCTAACCTAACCTAACCTAACCTAACCTAACCTAACCTAACCTAACCTAACCTAACCTAACCTAACCTAACCTAACCTAACCTAACCTAACCTAACCTAACCTAACCTAACCTAACCTAACCTAACCTAACCTAACCTAACCTAACCTAACCTAACCTAACCTAACCTAACCTAACCTAACCTAACCTAACCTAACCTAACCTAACCTAACCTAACCTAACCTAACCTAACCTAACCTAACCTAACCTAACCTAACCTAACCTAACCTAACCTAACCTAACCTAACCTAACCTAACCTAACCTAACCTAACCTAACCTAACCTAACCTAACCTAACCTAACCTAACCTAACCTAACCTAACCTAACCTAACCTAACCTAACCTAACCTAACCTAACCTAACCTAACCTAACCTAACCTAACCTAACCTAACCTAACCTAACCTAACCTAACCTAACCTAACCTAACCTAACCTAACCTAACCTAACCTAACCTAACCTAACCTAACCTAACCTAACCTAACCTAACCTAACCTAACCTAACCTAACCTAACCTAACCTAACCTAACCTAACCTAACCTAACCTAACCTAACCTAACCTAACCTAACCTAACCTAACCTAACCTAACCTAACCTAACCTAACCTAACCTAACCTAACCTAACCTAACCTAACCTAACCTAACCTAACCTAACCTAACCTAACCTAACCTAACCTAACCTAACCTAACCTAACCTAACCTAACCTAACCTAACCTAACCTAACCTAACCTAACCTAACCTAACCTAACCTAACCTAACCTAACCTAACCTAACCTAACCTAACCTAACCTAACCTAACCTAACCTAACCTAACCTAACCTAACCTAACCTAACCTAACCTAACCTAACCTAACCTAACCTAACCTAACCTAACCTAACCTAACCTAACCTAACCTAACCTAACCTAACCTAACCTAACCTAACCTAACCTAACCTAACCTAACCTAACCTAACCTAACCTAACCTAACCTAACCTAACCTAACCTAACCTAACCTAACCTAACCTAACCTAACCTAACCTAACCTAACCTAACCTAACCTAACCTAACCTAACCTAACCTAACCTAACCTAACCTAACCTAACCTAACCTAACCTAACCTAACCTAACCTAACCTAACCTAACCTAACCTAACCTAACCTAACCTAACCTAACCTAACCTAACCTAACCTAACCTAACCTAACCTAACCTAACCTAACCTAACCTAACCTAACCTAACCTAACCTAACCTAACCTAACCTAACCTAACCTAACCTAACCTAACCTAACCTAACCTAACCTAACCTAACCTAACCTAACCTAACCTAACCTAACCTAACCTAACCTAACCTAACCTAACCTAACCTAACCTAACCTAACCTAACCTAACCTAACCTAACCTAACCTAACCTAACCTAACCTAACCTAACCTAACCTAACCTAACCTAACCTAACCTAACCTAACCTAACCTAACCTAACCTAACCTAACCTAACCTAACCTAACCTAACCTAACCTAACCTAACCTAACCTAACCTAACCTAACCTAACCTAACCTAACCTAACCTAACCTAACCTAACCTAACCTAACCTAACCTAACCTAACCTAACCTAACCTAACCTAACCTAACCTAACCTAACCTAACCTAACCTAACCTAACCTAACCTAACCTAACCTAACCTAACCTAACCTAACCTAACCTAACCTAACCTAACCTAACCTAACCTAACCTAACCTAACCTAACCTAACCTAACCTAACCTAACCTAACCTAACCTAACCTAACCTAACCTAACCTAACCTAACCTAACCTAACCTAACCTAACCTAACCTAACCTAACCTAACCTAACCTAACCTAACCTAACCTAACCTAACCTAACCTAACCTAACCTAACCTAACCTAACCTAACCTAACCTAACCTAACCTAACCTAACCTAACCTAACCTAACCTAACCTAACCTAACCTAACCTAACCTAACCTAACCTAACCTAACCTAACCTAACCTAACCTAACCTAACCGACACCTCACCGCTAACCTAACCTCACCGCACCTAACCGACACCTCACCGCTAACCTAACCGACACCTCACCGCTAACCTAACCTCACCACACCTTACCGACACCTCACCGCTAACCTAACCTCACCACACCTAACCGACACCTCACCGCTAACCTAACCGACACCTCACCGCTAACCTAACCTCACCGCACCTAACCGACACCTCACCGTTAACCTAACATACACCTCACCGCTAACCTAACCTCACCGCTAACCTAACCGACACCTCACCGCTAACCTAACCTCACCGCACCTAACCGACACCTCACCGCTAACCTAACCTCACCGCTCCTCACCGACACTGCACCTAACCGCACCACAACTCACATCGCCTTGCCTGGTTTGGCTTGGCGGTGCTGACTGGCCGTTTGCTACATTCGTTTACTGCTTTCGTAACAAATGGAATTTTGAAATCGTGGAAATTGTGAAATTTGTGGGGACCTGAGCGCGGGAGTGTATCTGAATGATTGTCACCTAGGACATATTTTAAATATTGTTCTGTGTGTATAATTAAGTAATTACTACATACTAGAAGTAAATGAAGCAGAACTGAGAGTAATGTAACCATAATGTAAGTAAATAATTGCTGAATATAAGCAATACTGTCTGTAAATAGTAATAAAATAGGATTAAATTATTACTTAATAATGTAGCTCTTAATAACTTGTAAATTAACTTAACTTGAAAATATGTTTTGCAAATCATATTATGTGCACACCATACTCACTCACACTTAACTAATGTTATAAGTGATATTATAATAAGATAATGTAGCTCTTAATAATTTGTAATTTACTTAACTCTAAAATATTCCTGTAAATCATATATGTTGTGCACATAACATATGATATATACTCACTCACACTCAACTAATATTATAAAAGATAAGATATTGTAAAATTTGTTCTGTACACATAAATTAGTAATTGTTCCGATTTAATAATTATATTTTATAAATATGTAAATATTGACACAAATAATAAAAAAAAAAAAAAATATATATATATATAATAATTATAAATAAAATAAAAAAAAAAAAAAAAAAAAAAAATTATAATAATAAATAAATAAAAAAAATAAAAAAAAAAAATTATTTCTGTCATATAATTTAGTTTGTAAATTTACTCTGTAAAATTTGTACTTTCATCTGTAAAACCATTATCATATGTGCACACAATACTCAAACTCAAAACACTTATTGCATATAACATCCAAACTTTATCAACTACACTCACATTCAAACAACATAACATAAACAACAAAAAACAAAACACCATCTTTAACTCAACACAACATACACATCAAAGCAATTCCTTATGGTCTCTCACCCTAATTTTATTTAATTCAACACCCATTCTTATTTAATTCATTACTCAATTAATACAATATATCTTCTCACCACCTACTAGACCCAATTGCCCCTCTGCCCGTAAGCGCAGGGGAGCAATTGGGTTGGGTTAGGTTGGGTGGGTGAGCAACCATCTTCCCCTATACTCTCATACTTCTTTCTTCTACCTAGTATCTTCTACATACAACTTTCTCTTACTAATTCCTTACCCCTTCATTCTAACTTCATCAACCAACCACTCACTTCTTTATCTAATAACCATCTCCACACGCTTCTTCAACCACCACTCACTTCTTTTTCCAATAACCATCTTCACACCCTTCTTCTGCTTAAATCCCCATAATATCTTCCAAACCAACTCCAACTTCACCTTTCCCCCTACCAAGCATCTTATACATACAACTTTCTCTTACTAATTACTTACCCTGTTATCCCAACTTCTTCAACCAACCACTCACTTCATTATTTTATAACCATCTCTAAACCCTCCTTCTACTTCAACCCTATAATATTATTACCTACCCCTTTAATCCAACTTCTCCAACCAACCACTCACTTCTTTATCCAATATCCATCTCCACACCCTCCTTCTGCTTAATCCCTATAATATCTTCCAAACCAAATCCAACTTCATCTTTCCAAACTTATCTTCTCCCAAAATCCATTCCAACTTAATTCCGCGTGAGGGTAAGAAGTATCCCATTAGCATCGAGCCCTCACACATGCGTCAACTCTAAACAACTCAACTAAAAAAAAAAAAAAAAAAACCTAACCTAACCTAACCTAACCTAACCTTTTTTTTTTTTTTTTTTTTTTTTTTTTTTTTTTCCCAGGAAAAATGCTTTACGCATCGTCACCCTGCGCCGGGGGGCGGCAGGGCGGTATGTGGGACTCCCCCGCCAAGATGTAACGGCGGGGTTTACCCACTAAAAAACCTGGGGGTTATCCAGCGGGACGCCATGTGTCCGGACCACGGGTACGCCGAAGCACTCGTCCGCAGCCCGGACGGCGTTCGGTCCTCCGTAGAGGACCCCACCGCGGGGGGCGAGGAGAAGTTCTCGCCCCCGACACAAAAGGGGCGCGCGGGATACCGCGCGCGCCACCTCGCGGGTCTAATCTATTCGGCAGTGGGTGCCCCCGCACTCACCGCCTAGACCCGTGTTATGGGGGATGGAGAAGGGCGTGGAAGAGCCTTCTTCGACGCCCTGGTCTCCGGGCGCGCATCGCGAGGTCGGTAGTGGCCTCGCGATCACGCTCCGCGGTCTCCTTCTGCGAGATGACAGTCTCGCAGAATTCGACCGCTGCCCTCCACGAGGTCTCGCTCTCAACCATGGTTCGAACCATGGTTGCTAGCGAGAGCTCGGCCCCCATAACTGTGACGAGGGTACGACGCTCACTGGCCCATGCTGGGCACTCCTCCAGTGTGTGCTGCGCCGTATCCACGTCACATCCACAGTGGTGGCAAGCAGGGGTCGGTTCCCTACCGGCTATGTGGTGCAGGTACTTGCCGAAGCATCCGTGCCCCGTAAGCACCTGCACAAGCCGGTAGGTAAGCGACCCGTGCTGCCTTTCCGTCCACTCCTGGAGTAGTGGACGGACTGCCACCACTGTCCAGCTGCCTGCTCGAGGGTGGGCCAGGCGCGTCCTCCACCTCTCGAGCAATGCCTCGTTGGCCGCCTCCTTCCACTGGTTCACCTCCCTAGGGGCAGGGAATTCCCCACGGAGACGGAGTGCAGTGCGCCATTCATACCGAGCGGCGCACAGCTCCGCCTCCAAGTCCCAGGGAGGGGAACCAGCCAACAGGCATGCCGCCTCATAGGAGACGGTGCGGTATCCCCGTATTACCCCGACGGCAATCACCCTCTGAGGTTTCCTCAGGTGGGCGATGGTTTGCTCCGTCAGGGCATCTACCCATACGGGGGCCCCATACAGGGCCATCGACCGCACCACCCCCATGTAGAGGCGGCGGCAGCTGGCCTTGGGTCCACCAAGGTTGGGCAGCAGCCGCTTGAGAGCGGCCGCAGCCCCCATCAGACGGGGAGACAACCGGGAGAAGTGCTCCCGGAAGTTCCACCGCCCGTCGAGGACGAGTCCAAGATATCGCATCGAGGACTCGACCCCGATGCGGACCCCTCCGATAGGGATGCTCGAACCCCCGGGTGGGGCTCTCCGAGGCCCGTGAAAACAAAGGGCCTCGGTTTTATTGAGCGCGACCCGGAGTCCCAACCTCCCTATCCGTCCCACCACCTCCCCCACCGCCACGGTGGCAAGGCGGGCAGCCTCCTCGAATGTCCCCCCCGGGGCCATGACGAGCGTGTCGTCAGCGTAGCACGTCACGCTGGCCCCAGGGGGGAGATCCCCGCGCAGCACCCAGTCGTACCCGATGTTCCACAGGAGCGGTCCTAAGACCGAACCCTGTGGAACACCGCACGACATCTCCCTTCTCAGCGACCGTCCCTCCGTCCCCGGATAGGTTATATACCTATCCGAGAGGTAGGCCCCGACAATTCGGCATAGGTAGGGAGGCACATTGTGGTATTTAAGTGCCTCCCTGATGACGGCCCACGGCATTGTGTTGAACGCGTTGGCGATGTCTAGGGACACCGCCAACATAACACCGCCGCGGGCAACTACCTCATCCGAGTGGGCCTTGACGCTCTTGATAGCGTCAATCGTCGACCGGCCCACCCGGAAGCCGAATTGTCGCTCCGACAAATCCGGGCCCACCCTTGACAAATGCTTGACGAGGCGGCAAGCCACCACCCGTTCAAACAGCTTGTCCGCCTCGTCAAGCAAGACGATGGGACGGTACGCTGAGGGGGAGTCTGCTGCGCGTCCCTCCTTCTTGAGGAGCACCAGGCTGCCCGTCTTCCACCTCGTGGGGAACCGCCCCGACTCCAGGCAGGCGTCCATGAGCCTCCTGAAGCGGTCCCCCAGGGCGTCTAACGCCAGGACCCATGCCACGCCGGGGATGCCGTCTGGTCCCGGTGCCTTGCGCTTCCCGCGCAGGCGGGACACGGCATACCCCAGCTCCACCTCCGACACCTGTGGCACCACCCCCTGGTCCTGGCTCGCCCTCTGCGGCGGCGCCATCTCCGGAGGCTCAAACTCCTCCCCGGAGGGAAAGAGCGTGGCCACCACCTCCTCCAGTAGGCGGGGCTCCAGAGTCTCTGTAAGTGGGGGGGCCCATGGTCGGAGTTTTCCCCTGACCATCTTATAGGGCCGCCCCCACGGATCCCGGTTCAGAGACTCTAGGAGTTCCGCCTTGGCCCGCTCTTTCGAGTCACCGATCAGCAGTTGCAGAGCCCGTGTACGCTCCCTGTACACGTCATACAACTGCTGATCGGCCTCCTCCCGCGCACGTCGCTCGCGCTCGCCCACCTGCTGGCGCCTCCCCCTGAAACGACGTGTGTACTGGCGCCGGGCCTCCACGCAGCCGGAGCGTTCGGCTGCGATTTCCGGAGACCACCAGTACACACTCGTCTTTTGAGGATGAGACCTGGCCCGGGACATGCCTGCGTCGCAGATCTGCGACATGGCATCCCGGAACCACTCGGTCTCATCCTCCACATCCAGTGGCCCCTCCTGGGGCGTCAGCCACGCCTGAACTATTGAGGCCTCTATTAAGGCCTCCTCGTCCAGGCTCTTCAGGGCCCACCTCGGCGTCGACGGCGTCGTCCTCGGGCGACGAGGACTGGAATTTGTGGAGACACTGAAACGGATATATAAGTGATCCGACAGTGTCTCCACATCCTCCACCACCTTCCAGTCCTGAACACGGCGTGCGATAGCTGGGGCGGCAAATGAGAGGTCCACTATGGACCCCCCGTTCCGCCGCACGCACGTGTTCACCGACCCGTGGTTGAGCACCACCAGGCCGGCCGCTGTCGCCCACTCCTCCAGAGCCTCGCCACGCGCATCAGTCCTGGGAGATCCCCACGCCACGGATTTGGCGTTGAAGTCCCCCATGACGAGCGCGGGACGGGGTAGAGTCTGCCCAATGAGGGCCCCTACCCCGTCCAAGAACGACTCAAAGTCGGCGAGGCTCCTGTTTGGCGAGAAGTACACACCTACGAGGAGGTACTCTCGCCAGAGGACCGCTACATATCCACTCCCCCTGGCTACGACCGAAGGGGGAGGAACGCCGGACGCCGTGGACACTACTATGGCCACCGAGCCACCACTGTCTCCTACCCAACGCTCCGTGGGAGGGACGAAATATGGCTCGGAGACCACCGCCACCTCGATGAACCACTGCGCCATGCTCTGCACGAGCAAATCCTGTGAGGCGGCGCAGTGGTTGACATTCGCCTGGAGGAGATGATGGGCCATATTATGGGCCGGCTATCTCCATCGCCTCCTCTACTCCCCCCTGGGTGGGAGCTCGGGCGGGGGCGGCCGGGATGTGAGCGGCCGCTCTCGCCCCCTTCTTGGGCTTCGGTGGGGAGCAAGTTTTGCTCCCCATCTGGTGGTCCGCCCGCTTGCCTGCCGCGGCACACAGCGGACAGCTGGGCGCGGGGGCGTCGCAGGTGGCCGCCTTGTGGCCAGGACGGCCGCAGCGATAGCAAAATTCGCTGCGATCCGTCTCGCCTGTGCATTGTGCACGGACATGTCCCGTGCACAGGCATCGGAAACACCTCATCGGCCGGTGTTCCAGCACCTGGATCTGTGCTGAGACCCAGCCGACGAGGAGTCGACCACCCTCCACCAATTTCTTGGCGGCCACCACTGGGCATCTCAGAAACGCCGTGCCCACGCCCCGGGAGTCTCGTCGGATCTCTCCGACTTTCACTGACTCCCCGGGGCAGCCAGTGCGCTTCACCACCGCGGCTGCTACGTCGGCGGGGACGACGGAGTCGTCCAGGCCATTGATCCGCAGATCCGCACACTTCACCGGCCTGTACACCCGGACCGTCTCCGGGTCCAGGACCTCTTGCAGCCGCTTGGCAAGAGAGTCGGCCTTGTCCCCGCTTGTGGTGCCCGGAAGTTCCAACATTCGGGCACCGGTCACCGTCTTCTTGCTGCGTAGGCCCTCGGTTATGCCTAAGGAGGAGATGTCGATCTCCCTCCTGGCTTGGCCTAGCACACTGGCGTAGGTGACACCCTTCTCCTCGGCCCCTGGCTGCAGTGTTATCACCACTGCAGAGGACCGAGGAGGCTGCAGCTTCACCTTTGGCGGTGAAGCGGGCTGAGCCTTCGCGGCCTTTGTACCCCCACGCTTGCCACTCTTGCCGACCGTTGTCCAGCCTAAGCTGGTCGTCGGCTTGGGCTGCGGGGCAGCTCGTGGCGCCGTGGCCTGCGCTGGCTTCGGTGCCGGTTTGGCACCCCGCCCAGCCACCGATGCCCATGAATCCATCATGGACTTCGGTGCAGGAGGGAGGGGTCTGGGCGCCGGCTTGGGTTTGGCGACAGCTGTCGCCTTGCCCTTGCCTTTGCGCTTGGCCTTCCCTTTCTCCACAGTCTGGGCGGCCGCAGATTTGGGGGCAGTGGATGGCCCCGGCGCCGGTTGCTGTGCTACAGCAGCGGCCGCCACTCTTTGTCGCGCCGCGAGCGGCGGCGCCAGTCGCTCTTCGGGGAGGAGCCGGTGCTCCACCGATTTTAGCCGGGTGTTCACCATGGTCCCGACTGAGTCCATGATGCCCCTGGCGAATTCCTCCATCGACAAGGAGGGCGCCTTCCCCTGTTCTTGGATGGGCGCCGACGACGATGCTCTACGGGGAGTGGGACCCGGCGAGGGTGGCGAGAGCGCAGTTGGCTCTCGACCTCGCGCCATCTCTACCCGGAGCATCTCGACCGCGCTCCTAAGCCCCGCTACTTCCTTGCGAAGGCGGACATTTTCCGCCTTCATCACGGCCAACTCCGATGTGGAGCTCCTGCTCGCAAGAGCCTCCACTATGTCTGCGACGACCCGGGTCGTCAGGTTAAGGCCTCTAACGAAGCCCCCCTTCAGACTGCCGGACCGCGCAGCCACCTCTTTGTTGATGTGCAGGCACTTCTTGGCCTGCACCAGGAGGATATCAGCGGGTTGCTCGCACAACGCGCCCGCTGACCTCACAGAGTCGTCGAGCTCGCGGACCATTTGCTCCACGGTCAGCTCGACGGCCTCTTTCCTTGCCTCCTTTTTTTGGAACTCCGCCCTGCGGTCTATGAAGACCTTGGGGGGCGGAGGTCCCATCTGCTCTTCGGCGGACGAAGCTGGCGGCGACGGTGATAAATCACTGCGCGTTCGTCACCGACTCGGAGGCTCCCACAGCGAACCCAGGAGCGGTTCCGCTAGTGCCTCCAGCACTTCCGGAGATGGGAAGGACTCAGCCTCGGCGTCAGACATGGCGTCCAACGTCAGAGCCGGTCTCCTCCTCTCCACGCTAGCCTCACGGCTAGATGACGCCGAAGCGTCAGTTTGGCCCTGAAAAGAGCCGTTGGGTTGGCCCTGAGAAGGGCCCTTCACGAAACGCCCGGAGGCGTCCCGCTCAGGTTTTTTAGGCATAGCCTACCACCTAGGACACTACGCACACACGATCACACACCTACGCACACACGAACACCACTAAATCACGAGAGAACACACGAACCACCACCTCAACCGAAAACCTTTTTTTTTTTTTTTTTTTTTTTTTTTGAGGGGGGAAAATGCCTTCGCACTTCCCTTCTGCCACGGGGGTGACGGAAGGGGGCATGTGGGGCTTGCACCCACTAAAAACCCCCCCCGTGAGCAGACTCCCGCGTAAGCGGGGCGGGATGGGGTCGCGTTGGCATTCACCATCCCGCCCCCGCGGCAGGCCCGGCCGGATGTTAACCGGGCCTTGCGCCTATGGGGGGACGACCTTGCTCACCAAGGCCATCCCCCAGACGTGTGGGGTCGTGCAGGCCAGCGGAGTCCCCCGACTCCGCCGGCGACCACCACTACAGGGGCGGGAGGAGGTGTGCGAACCTCCTTCTCCTCGCCCCCGTTCGTCTGCGCCGGAGCGGTTCAGCGAGGGGGTCTTCCTCCCTGCGCCGCTCCGCGGCCTCCTTCTGCGCCATCACCGCTTCGCAGAAGGAGACCACGGCCTGCCAGGATCTCTCACCGCCGAGCATGGAAATTACCACGCTCGGCAGGGAGAGATCTCCGCCTATGCACGCCGAAAGTGTGTGCCTCTGCGGGCCCCATGAGGCACACACTTCCAGCGTGTGAGACGCCGTATCCTCCGGTGCCCCGCACTCGTGGCAGGCCGGGGTCGGCTCCCGTCTCGCTATCTGGTGCAGGTACTTCCCGAAACATCCGTGTCCGGAAAGCACCTGCACGAGACGGAAGGTCAGCGACCCATGTCGCCGCCCCACCCACCTCCGGAGGACCGGACGGATGGCCTCCACCGTCCACTGACCTGGGACCGGCGGAGCCAGGTCCTCCGTCCACCGCCGCAACAGGGCGGCCCGCGCCAGCCGACGCATGCGTGCGACCTCCTCCCACGCTGGGGGCTCCCCACGGGATCTCCTCGCCGCCACGAAGTGGTACACTTCTGCGAGGATCTCCGCCCGAAGCCCCCAGGGGGGGTCACCGGCCAGCACGCATGCCGCCGTCCAGGACACCGTCCGGTATCCCCGGATCGCCCTCGTCGCGATGACCCGCTGCGGACGTCGCAGCAGGGCCATGTTGCCGCGACTGAGGGCGTCCACCCAGACAGGTGCCCCGTACAGGGCCATACTCCGGATCACTCCGGAGTACAGCCGGCGGCAGTTGGCGCTAGGGCCACCCACGTTGGGCAGCAGCCTCCCCAGGGCGGCCGCGGCTCCCACGACTTTTGGGGCCAATTGGGCAAAATGGGCCCCAAACGCCCATCTCCCGTCCAGGACGAGACCCAGATACCTCATCTGGACCCCGACCTGGACCGAGACCCCATCCAGGATTACCCGCGTTCCTGGGGGGGGTCCCCCTCGAGGCCCATGAAAGAGCAGGGCCTCGGTCTTCGGGAGGGCGACCTCCAGCCCCAAGGCACGTATGCGACTGACCACGAGGGTTGTTCCCACCGTGGCCAGCCGCACCGTCTCCCTGAGGTCCCTCCCCTTGGCTACGACTAGGGTGTCATCCGCGTAGCACGCGACCCGCATTCTTGCGGGAAGCGAGCCACGGAGCACCCAGTCGTAGCCTATGTTCCACAGGAGTGGACCCAGAACCGACCCCTGTGGAACTCCGCAGGAGACGCGACGGCGCCTCAATCCGTCACGTCCCTCCACCAGGACCTCCCGGCCCTGGAGGTAGTCGGCCAACAGCCTCCGCAGATACAGGGGCACTCCATGGAAGCGGAGTGCCTCCTGTATCGTGGCGTGCGGCAGGCTGTTGAAGGCGTTGGCAATGTCAAGGGAGACAGCCAACGCCTTTTGACCCTCGCCGACCGCCTCCTGCGTCCACCTCTTGAGCCAGAGCAGGGCGTCTATTGTAGACCGCCCCGCTCTGAACCCATACTGGGCCTCGGAGAGTCCGGGCCCAGTTCCCTCCAAGTGGCGGACGACACGGGTAGCTATCACTCGCTCTAACAGCTTACCCGTGTCGTCCAGCAGCACTATTGGCCTGTACCCGGAAGGAGAGTCCTCTGGTCGGCCCTCCTTCCGGAGCAGGCATAGCCGGCCATCCTTCCACGGCTTCGGGAACCGCCCCGACGTGAGGCACATGTCGAAGAGTTCCCGAAGCCGGCCTCCCAGCTCCTTCAGGACGATCCTTAGGACCCGCCCTGGGATCCCGTCCGGACCCGGCGCAGTCCTTTTGCCGCTCAGGCGGCAGACTGCCACCTCCATCTCCACCTCTGAAACCGGTGGGATGGAGACCGGGTCCTCGTCCTCCTCGGGGGAGACCGTCGCCATCGCTGGAGGGGTGTGAAG
This sequence comes from Hemistola chrysoprasaria, assembly GCA_947063395.1. Classification (NCBI taxonomy): domain Eukaryota; kingdom Metazoa; phylum Arthropoda; class Insecta; order Lepidoptera; family Geometridae; genus Hemistola; species Hemistola chrysoprasaria. The sequence goes on along the minus strand of OX346724.1, from coordinate 14,923,416 downwards.
GGGGTTCCCTTCGGGGAAGAGCCCCTCCAGCACGTTGCCCAGCAGCGCCGGCTCCAGGGACTCTGCCACTGGTGGCGTCCGGCCTCGGAGCTTGTTCCGGGCCGCCCTATACGGACGCCCCCATGGGTCCCTGTCGAGGCCTGCCAGAGCCTCTCCATGAGCCTGGGACTTGGCCTGGCTTATCGCCAGCTGCAGCTCCCGCTTGGCGTCTCTGTAGACGCCGTGCAGCTGGCGCTCCGCTGCCAACTGAGAAGCTGGCAGCTCTTCGTCAGGCCGGCCGTTCCGCCGCCGTCTGCAGCGGGTGTACGGCCGCCGCGCTTCCGAGCACCTGGCCCGGAGGTCAGCAATCTCCGGGCACCACCAGTAGACCGCGCGGCGGTCAGGGCGGCGCCGGGACCTCGGCATGGCCGCATCGCACACGGCCGTCACCGTCTTCCGGAAGTGGATCGCCGCAGCGTCCACTTCCGGGTATGCGGGGGCAGCCAGCCACGACTGGACGATCGCCGCCTCTTCCGCCAGCTTGGCGTCGAGACGGCTGACCGACCAGCGCGGGAAGTACGCTGGCTCCGCGCACCGGTTCCCTCCACTGTGGGAGGTGGAGACCTCAAACCTAATATATTTATGGTCCGAGAGCGTCTCCACCTCTGACATGACCCTCCAGGCCCGGACTCGTGCGGCGACAGCCGGGGTGGCGAACGTTACGTCCACCACGGACCCCCCATTATGTCGCACGCACGTGTGGGCAGACCCTCTGTTGAGGAGGGTCAGTCCAGCGGCAACCGCCCACTCCCTGACAATCTCCCCGCGAGCGTCAGTGGAGGGGTTGCCCCAGTCCCGGGCCTTGGCGTTCAGGTCCCCCATGACGAGGACCTGACGTGGCGCCTGTCTCCCCACCGCCGCGGCCAAGAGGTCCATGAAGGCCTCCAGTTCCGCGGCGGGCCTATTAGGGGAGAAATATGCCCCCACTACCGCATACTCTCCCCACTTGGCCACCACGTACCCCGAGCCCCTCTCTTCGACTGAGAGGGGGGAGCCGCCATCGGGTCGTCCCACGATAGCCACGGAGCCGTCCAGGTCCCCAGCCCAACGGGGATGAGGCTGGGGAGGGACATAGTACGGCTCCGCGGCGACGGCCACGTCCACCTGCCACTGCGCAAGGGTCTGCATGAGCAGATCTTGAGCCCCTGCGCAGTGGTTCAAGTTCGTCTGGAGGAAGTTGCAACGCTGAACTCTATCCATCAGTCAGCATTGCAACCTCCTCAGACGCCGACGGGCGTCTCGTCACCGAGGCAGCCTGAGTAGGAGCCGCAGGGAAGGCATGGGTCCCGGGAGCCCTCCCTTTCATCTTTGGGGGGACGCAATCGCGTGCCCCCATAATGTGCCCAGAGGGCCTTCCCGACTCCGCGCAGACAGTGCAGCGCGGAGAGCGCCTTTGGCAGCTGGCCGACTGATGCCCCGCGTCTCCACAGCGGAAGCACAAGTCGCCCCTGTCGGACGACGCGGGACACATTGGGCGGGTGTGCCCCAGCCCCTGACACTTGTAGCAGCGCAAGGGCCGCGCTGCCAGTGCTACCACCCGCACCGAACTCCACCCGATTAGGAGCCTGCCCTTCTCCCGGAGTGCCTTGGCAGCCGGAATCGGGCAGGACACCAGGACGGAGCCCACACCACCGGGGCCTTTATAAATTTGGCCGACCCTCACGTTCTGCGCGTCACAGCCCCCCGCCTTTGAGACCGCCGCAGCCACCTTCTCTTTAGTGGCTGCATCGTCCAGACCCGTGATCCTCACCTCGGTGGATCTCACGGGCCTGCAGGCTTACCATCAACTAGTTAAGCAATTCAGTTTAGGACCTAAACTGAACTGCGTCGCTATTTTCGTACCATGACCTTGTTAAGCCGATCAGTTTAAAATTCCCGCCAAAACAAAACCTAAACTGAATGGCAAGCTTAGTTTCGTTCATTCTTTTCGTACTATGATGCTTCCTTACGACTGAAACTGAATAGCATAACTGTCAATTCTAGCGATTCAATAAAAGTTAGTTTTGTTTCGCCAAACTGAATCGTTTTTACAAATTTCCGTGTATGTTTTAAATCTGTGTAAGTGTAAGTGTGCTATTTTCATTATTGAGACTAAAGTCGATAAGTAGAGCTGTGACTCTGTGACATAATATTATCTAAGATACTAATCAACTAAGTTTAACGTCGTGCGCAAGAGTTGTTTGAATATTGAATAGTATGTCTGACGAACTACTATTATTTGAGCTGATAGAGTGCATCAACGAAGATGCTTTTGTTTTGAAGATGTTCTCGATGAGAGTTTAGAGCTTCCAACAATATTTCTAACTGGTGGTACGTAACCCTTCGTGCCACCACTTGACGAGATTGTTCACTGTATACAAAAAAAACACTTAAGAAAGGTAAAGGTACACGAAATTCCACACTGTTGAGTGGACATGGAATTATTATTGAGGTTTGATATTACGAATCGTTAAATAATATCCAAAACACTTGATTAAATAGAAAACATAAACTAACAGCTTACGTCATTATAAATTTCCTAACTTTGTTTTGTTCCAAACGCCAAACACAAACTAATAATTCCATTTTTAAAACTACCGCGCTCGTAAAGTATGACAAGAATTAGAAAAAATAGGTAATAAGGATGACATCGGCTAGTTCGTTCAAAAATTTTAATTACGATTTCGTATAATAATCTTGGAAATTCAAGCATTAATGGGAAGACACTGTACCCAAAATATTAAATAAATAAAATTTTGTGAAATATAAAATAATTTAATGTATTTAATTCGCAAAACTTAATATAAAATTGGGGTCTAAAAAAATCCGGTAATTTCCGATTTTTATGTAAGATGCCGTTTCAAAACGAAGCGACCATTGAATGAGACCACGAGATTTTTATATAGCGTTGTCTTTTTCTCGCTCGGCGGCGGAAAGTTGGATCAGAGACAACGTTTTGTTCATTCTTTCTGACGTAATACGATTCAAATGCGATCGTCGCTTAATGAGTTGATGGTATGAAATTTTTTAGGTACCTAAATTGAATAGAGTCGGAATTGAATAGCTAGCCTATAAGTTGATGGTAGGCCTGCTGGACACGATGGCCACTTCGGACAGGACCCCGCGGAGCTTATCCGCGAGCCTGTCCGCCTTCTCGCTGTTTTGGGAGCCAGGAATTACCAGTTTTCTGGCTCCCGTAGCAGTCTGGCGGAAATGGAGCTGGTCGATTCCCAGCTCCTGCAGGTCCACCTTCTCTTGAGCCATCTGGAGGATGGCGCTGAAGGTCACCCCCTTTTTAGCAGCTTCCGGCGGTATCGCCAGAACTACCGCTTCAGTCCTGGGGGTGGTCAGCACCACCCTAGGCGCGGCGGCCACCGGCCTTGGGGCCGGTGCAGCCGGTCTCGCTGCAACTGGGGCAGTTGCAGGGGTAAGGGTAGCTTTCCCCTTACCCTTCCCCTTTCCTTTCCTCGCCACCGTGGTCCAACCCTCCTTCCGCGGGACAGTGGGAGGGGCCGCCCCGCTGGAGGTGGAGGCAGCAACCGGGGCCGACGCTGGCACTTGCCGCCTGGGGGCAGGCTTGGCTGGCTGCGGCGCAGGCTTAGCCAGCTGCGGCGTTGGCCTAGGCGGCACGGCAGCAGCCTCTGCCCTCTTGGAGTCCGCCCTAAGAGGCGGACGAATCGTCGGGGCCGGCAGAAGACGGTCCTCGATCGCGGCGAGTCGGGCATTCACCATCTGCCCGAGCGTCACGACCAAGGAGCGCTTCAGCTCCTCCACCACCTCGTCCCCCAGCTGAGCAGTCGAGGGAGCCGGCGGCACCACGGCAGCAGCGGCCGTTGCAGCTGCGGCTGTGGCCTCCGTCCTGGCTTCGTTGAAGCCCCGACGGAGTGCCTTCGCCTCCGCCTTCAACGCCTCGGCCTCCATCCTGAGGCGGCTATTCTCCGCCCGGAGGCGGCGAGTCTCCTCCGCCTCGCTTCGTCCAGCTAAGGCATCGACCACCTCCCTGAGGACCGATGCCGACCTCTTGAGGCGACCGATAAACTCGCCTTTGAGGTTGCCAGATTTCCTGGCAACCTCCAGAATACACGTGAGCTTCTCGCCTGCTTGCGCCCTCAGCTCCTGGGCGTTCATGGAGCCAATGTCAGGCACTGCGACGACATCGGACTCGCTGTCGCAAGTCGCATCAGCGGCAGTACTCGGCCCCTTTCTAAACTGCCTACCTCGCAGTACGTCCTCCAGCTCCACAAACAGCGGAGGGAGCCTTACAGCCTCTCTTGAAGAGGCTTTCTTGGCCCTGCCTCTCCTGGCCGTGTTGACCTTGGGAGTGGCAGCCGCCCCCTCGGTCTCCGTGTCCGAGTCTAAGTACCCGGGCACGAAAAACGAGGAAGATGGCCGTTTCCGACCACTGCCCTCCCCAACCGCGGTCTCCGCTCCGCTCATCACCTCCATTCCACTGGAGGCCTCCACCAGACTCCTCCGGGAGCCAACGGACCCCGCGTCCGACACGTCTCCAGCATCCGCAACGCTGGATTGGCCCTGAGAAGGGCCTTTCGAGTGGCCCTTAGAAGGGCCTTTGGGTTGGCCCTGAGAAGGGCCTTTTAAAAATCTCCCAAACTCATCACGTGGCTGCGTGGCCATAATAGGACAGCACACGCAGACCCAGCACAAAAAAAAAAAAAAAAAAAAAAAAAACCTAACCTAACCTAACCTAACCTAACCTAACCTAACCTAACCTAACCGAAAACCTAACCTAACCTTTTTTTTTTTTTTTTTTTTTTGTGACCCAGGGAAATCTGCATACAGATACCCGGCCATGCCGGGGGGCAGGGCCGGGTTATGTCAGGATGGGAAGTCCCTGAAGGGGATCATCCCGACTGACTAAAACCCTGGGGGTTATCCTGCGGGACGCCATGTGTCGGGGCTGCGGGCACGCCGAAGCACTCATCCGCAGCCAGGACGGCGTTTGGTCCTCCCGGGAGGACCCCACCGCGGGGGGCGAAGAGGAGCCTTCGCCCCCACATCTTAAGGGGCGTGCGGGAAACCGCGCGCGCGCCACCTCGTGGGTCTAATCTATTCGGCGGTGAATGCCCCCGCACTCAACGCCTAGACCCGTGTTATGGGGGATGGAGGAGGGCGTGGAAGATTCTCCTCCGACGCCCTGGCCTCCGTGCGCGCATCGGGAGGTCGGTGGTGGCCTCCCGATCGCGCTCCGCGGTCTCCTTCTGCGAGATTACAACCTCGCAGAATTCGACCGCGGCCCTCCACGAACCCTCGCTCTCAACCATGGCTCGAACCATGGTTGCTAGCGAGAGCTCGGCCCCCATAACTGCAACGAGGGTACGACGCTCACTGACCCATGATGGGCACTCCTCCAGTGTGTGCTGCGCCGTATCCACGTCGCAACCACAGTGGTGGCAAGCAGGGGTCGGTTCCCTACCGGCTATGTGGTGCAGGTACTTGCCGAAGCATCCGTGCCCCGTAAGCACCTGCACAAGCCGGAAGGTAAGCGATCCGTGCCGTCTGTCCGTCCACTCCTGGAGTAGTGGGCGGACTGCCTCCACTGTCCAGCTGCCTGCTCGAGGGTGGGCCAGACGCGTACTCCACCTCTCGAGCAATGCCTCGTTGGCCAACTCCTTCCACTGTTCAACTTCCCTGGGGGCCGGGAATTCCCCACGGAGACGGAGTGCGACGCGCCACTCATAACGAGCGGCGTAGAGCTCCGCCTCCAAATCCCAGGGAGGTGAACCGGCCAACAGACATGCCGCTTCGTAGGAGACGGTGCGGTAGCCCCGTATTACCCCGACGGCCATCACCCTCTGAGGTTTTCTCAGGTGGGCGATGGTTCGTTCCGTCAGGGCATCCACCCATACGGGGGCCCCGTACAGGGCCATCGACCGCACCACTCCCATGTAGAGGCGGCGGCAGCTGGTCTTGGGTCCGCCAAGGTTGGGCAGCAGGCGCTTGAGAGCGGCTGCAGCCCCCATCAGGCGGGGAGACAACCGGGAGAAGTGCTCCCGGAAGTTCCACCGCCCGTCGAGGACGAGTCCCAGATATTTCATCGAGGGCTCGACCCCGATGCGGACCTCCCCGATAGCGATGCTGGAACCCCTTGGTGGCGCCCTCCGAGGACCGTGAAAACACAGTGCCTCGGTTTTGTTGAGCGCGACCCGGAGTCCCAATCTCCCTATTCTTTCCACCACCGTCGCCACCACCACAGTCACAAGACGGGCAGCCTCCTCGAACGTCCCCCCCGAAGCAGTAACGAGAGTGTCATCTGCGTAGCAGATCACGCCAGCTTCGGGGGGGAGGTCTCCACGCAACACCCAGTCGTATCCGATGTTCCACAGGATCGGTCCTAAGACCGAGCCCTGTGGAACACCGCACGACATCTCTCGCCGCAGCAATCGCCCCTCCTGGCCTGGATAGGTGATAAACCTATCGGAGAGATAGGCTCCGACAATCCGGCTCAGATAGGGAGGCACTTCATGGTACTTCAGCGCCTCCCTGATGCACGCCCATGGCATGGTGTTGAACGCGTTGGCGATATCCAGAGATACCGCCAACATCACACCGCCACGGGCTATCACCTCGTCCGAGTGGGTCTTGACACATTTGATCGCGTCAATTGTCGATCTACCCACTCGGAAGCCGAACTGCCGGTCGGACAAGTCCGGGCCTATCTCAAGGTGCTTGGCGAGGCGGCAAGCCACCACCCGCTCAAAGAGCTTGTCCGCCTCGTCAAGCAGGACGATGGGGCGATATGCTGCGGGAGAGTCCGCTGCTCGCCCTTCTTTTTTGAGGAGCACAAGGCTGCCTGTCTTCCACTGCGAAGGGTACCGCCCGGACTCCAGGCAGGCATCCATCAGCCTACGGAAGCGGTCCCCGAGGACATCCATGGCCAGGACCCAGGCGATGCCAGGAATGCCATCCGGCCCCGGTGCCTTGCGCTTGTTGCGCATCCGGAGCACGGCAACTCTTAGCTCAGCCTCCGACACTGGCGGCACTGTAGTGTCGTCCTGGCGTGCCCTCCTCGGAGCCATCTCCGGGGGCTGGAGCTCCACCCCCGAGGGGAAGAGCGTCGTCACCACCTCCTCTAATAGACGGGGTTGTAGAGTCTCTGTCAGCGGGGGGGCCCATGGTCGAAGTTTCCCTCGGACCATTTTATAAGGCCGCCCCCATGGATCGCTATTGAGAGACTCCAGCAACTCCGCCTTAGCTCGCTCTTTGGAGTTGTGAACCAGCAGCTGCAGAGCCCTGGTACGCTCCCTGTACTCGTCATACAGCTGCTGGTTCACCTCCTCATCCTCCTGGCCCCTGAAGCGTCGCGTGTACCGGCGTCTCGACTCCACGCAGTCGGAGCGTAGGACTGCGATCTCCTGAGACCACCAGTACACACAAGACTTCTGAGAGCGAGGCCTGGCTCGGGACATGCCAGCATCGCAGATTTGCGACAGGGCGTCCCGGAACCACTCCGCCTCATCTTCCACATCCACTGGCCCTTCTGGGGGTGCCAACCATGCCTTGACAATGGAGGCTTCTATGAGTGCCTCTTTGTCAAGGCTCCCCAGGGCCCACCTAACAGACGCGGACGTCCTTGAACGACGGGGACTGGAGGTTTCCAAAGAGGTGGAGACGTCGAATCGGATATATAAATGATCCGACAACGTCTCCACATCCTCTACCACCCTCCAGTCCCGAACACGACCCGCGATGGCGGGGGCCGCAAACGCGAGGTCCACGATTGAACCCCCCGCCCGGCGCACGCACGTGTTCACCGACCCGCGGTTGAGTACCGACAGGCCGGCTATCGTCGCCCACTCCTCAAGAGCCTCGCCACGCGCATCAGTCGCAGGGGATCCCCACGCCAAGGACTTGGCGTTGAAATCCCCAACGACGAGCGCCGGACGGGGCAGAGTCTGCCCAATGAGGGCCCCTACCCCGTCAAGAAATGTCTCGAATTCGGCGAGACTCCTGTTTGGCGAGAAGTACACCCCAATTAGGAGGTATTCTCGCCAGGCAACACCCACAAAGCCACTCCCTCTCGCTACCAGTGAGAGTGGAAGAGCGCCCGCACTTGTTGAAGAAATGATGGCCACCGAGCCACCAAAGTCTCCCACCCAGTTATCCTGGGTGGGGACAAAGTATGGCTCGGAGACCACCGCGACCTCAATCAACCACTGCGCCATGCTTTGCAGGAGTAAATCCTGCGCAGCGGCACAGTGGTTGATGTTCGCCTGGAGGAGATGATGGGTCATATTATGACCCTATTACCTCCATCGCCTCCTCCACCCCCACTCGCGTGGGAGCTCGGTCGGGAGCAGCCGGGTTGGTGTTAGCGGCTGCTCGCGTCCCCTTCTTAGGCTTCGGTGGAGAACAGGATTTGCTCCCCATCTGATGGCCCGCCGGTTTACCTGCCGCAGCGCACAGCGGACAGCTGGGCGCGGCGGCGGCGCAGGTGGCCGCCTTGTGGCCTGGAAAACCGCAGCGATAACAAACATTGCTGCGGTCAACCTCACAAGTGCAATGCACACGGACGTGGCCCGTGTGCAGGCACCTGTAACATCTCATCGGCCGGCGATCGAGCACCCGGACCTGTGCTGAGACCCAGCCGACGAGGATGCGTCCATTCTCCACCAGTTTCTTTGCGGCAGCAACTGGGCACCGCATAAATGCCGTGCCCATGCCCCTGGAGTCCCGTCGGATTTCTCCAACTTTAACGGACTCTTTGGGGCAGCTGGTACTCTCTACCACCGCAGTCACGATGTCATCGGGGACGATCGAGTCGTCCAGCCCAGAAATCCGCATTTCTGCGGACTTCACCGGTCTGTACACACGGACCATCTCCGGGTCCAGGACCTCTTGCAGCCGCCTTGCAAGCGAATCGGCCTTGTCACCGCTCGTCGTGCCCGAGATCTCAAGCATTCGGGCACCGGTGATGGTCTTCCGGCTTCGCAGACCCTCCGATATGCCAAGGGAGGAGATATCTATCTCCCTCCTGGCCTGCCCCAGCACTTTTGCGTAGGTGACGCCTTTCTCCTCGGCCCCCGGCTGCAGTGTTATCACCACAGCTGAGGATCGTGGAGTCTGCAGTTTCACCTGTGATGGTTTAGCCACTTGTGTGGCCTTGGCTGTCTTCTTCCTGCCCCGCTTGCCAACCGTCGTCCAGTGTGAGCTGGTCGCTGGCATAGGCTGCGAAGCGGCTCTTGGCGCTACCGCTGGTGCCGGATTGGCTCCGCGCTTGGTCACTGTCGACCATGACTCTGTCATGGTCTTAGGGGCTGGTGGGAGGGGGCGAGGCGCTGGTTTGAGTGGAGCAGTGGGTGCTGCCTTCCCCTTACCCTTGCCCTTCCCCTTCCCCTGGGCCTGCCGTTCTCTGGGAGCAGCCACGGGCTGGGCGGGTGTGGCCATCGGCCCTGGCGGGGGCTTCGGAGATGCAGCTAGAGCCGCATTTCTCTGCCTGGCCGCGAGCGGTGGTGCAAGCCGCTGCTCTGGAAGGAGCCGGTGCTCCAGCTCCTTCAGGCGAGTGTTCACCATGGTCCCGACATGGACCATGATGCCCCTCGCAAATTCCTCCTGTGTAGACGCAGGAGGCACCTCCTCTGACAAGCTCGAAGCAGCTCTACGGGGGGCTGGAGTCGGTGACGGGGGTGAGAGAGCTGGGGTCCCCCTCCCTCGTGCCATCTCCTCCCGGAGCTTCTCCACCACCTTACGGAGCTCTTCTACCTCACCGCGAAGGCGAGAGTTATCCTCCTGCAGGGTCTTCAGCTCGGCTGCAGAGGTCCTGCCAGCAAGAGCCTCTACTACATCCCCAAAGACCCGGTTTGTCAGGTTGAGGCTCTTGACATAGCCCCCTTTGAGCCTGCCGGACCTCGCCGCCACCTCCCTGTTTATAGCTAGGCACTTTTGAGCCTGGCCCACAAGGACATTGGCGGGTATGTCGGCCGGTGCTCCCAGAGCCTTCATTGAGGTGTCAAGATCACGGGCCATCTCCTCCACCGTGCGCGCGACCCCCACCTTTGCCTCCTCAGTTTTGCGAAACTCCGCCCGTCGGTCAACAAAGACCTTGAGCGGAGGCTCCATGGCTCCATCGCTGGAAAGCGAGGCTGTGTCGAGCTCGACATGGCTTCGCTTTTGTCCACCTGTGGTCTCACAGAGACGCCCAGATGCAGGGGCAGAGGAGGGACGCGGCTCTTCCTCCAGCAAAAGCTGCGCGTCTGAGTCGGACATGGCCTCAGCCATCTTTTCCAACTTCTTCCTCTGCCTCTCCATCGCCATACGTTCCCTGTCCTTCTCCTTTTTTTCCTTCGCCTTTAGCCGCTTAGAAAGCGGCTTCGACGAAACCCTCTCCTCATCTTCTTGTCCATCGGACAATGACCCCCCCAAAACCTAACCTAACCTAACCTAACCGAAAACCTAACCTAACATATTGGAATGCTATAATTTTTTTTTTTTTTTGTAGCGAAATATGCCTCACTAAGTTGACTCGGTGTGGCGCGCATAAAGCCGAGCGGAATTTGCCCCACCAGAGCTATCACATTACTGTTTGTTAGAATTTATTTACGACTCCATGTTCCTTCACATGTAAGTGAAACGCCATCTAGCGGCAGCCTGTAAACTTTCGTTGCTTAGGGTTGCAGGGTGGAACAATCCGAATCTCACATTGAATGTGCATTTTTCATCTGGTTGCTACCGTGTTTTGGTTGGCTCGCTAACTGTGGTCCCGGCTGTTTCCTACAGAATATTATGTAGCAGGCAGTCGTAGGTTATGACGGAGACCTTATAGGTGTTGAATTGTGTAAAATGTTGACGACCTGAAACTCATTCTCATCATCATCATTGTCATACACACCACTGGTCTACGACGTTAAATAAAACGACTACATAGTAGGTTGATATAGCTATGTATTCGAAGGTAAAAATTATAAACTCTCAACACAGTACAGTGGAACTAAACTGAATTTTGTTATAAGTATCTACTTTAATTGCATGCCTTCTTTTTTCCCTCTCTTACAACCCAGTGTCATATCATATGGAGGAGAAGCTACTTCCCGCTAGTCACCACCTCCTACTTTGACAGCTATAATTCCATCAAAAACAGATAAATGGCACCACTCATTTGGATGTCCGCTGTGCCCCAACAGATAAATAACGATGTAAGTGTCAGTATGTTTATTTTTTAAATAATTCTCTCAGAGATTCACACACGAAGCATTGGCTTCGGAGAGATGCAAGAAACTAAAGTACACATGTTGCCGCTAGATGACGTTTTGTTTACATGTGGAGAAACATGGAGTCGTATGAAAATTCTATACAAACAGTAATGTGATAATCCTGGTGGGGTAAAATCCACCAGACTACTCATTGTTTTTGTGTTAGTGTAATTGGAGGGAGAAATGTGGAGACATCGGGACTCGAACAATTTGGCGTAATAGCCAAATCTCCCTTGTTTGTATGATCTGAGATTATATCCATCTTTTTTGATTTAGTCATAATAATCGAATCAGTGATTATTTTTCATGGTGTGAAAACTATTGGTGGTAGAATAAAGTAATGTAAGTGTATGGGGTTTGTAATAATTATCAATATCTACAAAATAGTCCACGGACATTATATCCGTCTGTTTGGTTTAGTACAAATAATCGAAGAAGTCATTATTTTTATGCGGTATGAAAACTATTGTTGGAAGAAAAAATGTAATAGGGGTTTGAAGTACTTATATTTTCAAAATAGCCCGCCGAAAATATTATGTACAAACATAATGTCTAAACATCTGTTAAGGTTTGGTCACTGTAACAGAAATAGTCATTAATTTGCGTGCGCTGCGTAAACCATTAGGGTTATATCTATAAAAATACAATGTAACACAAATTCGCTCTTGTTAAAACGTTTACTATACCTAGTTCTGCCACCCGCGCGAAGCCGGGGCGGGCCGCTAGTGATACATATAATAAGTATACCAGTTTGTACGGAAACCGTACATTAGTGGTGGCACGTCACGGCGCCAACAACACATCTAAATAATCAAGGTCTAAGCATATTATTTTTATTAATTTTAATATGTCGGGAGTCGAGTCATATCCGGAACGCCAGCGCCCCCTGACGCGTTTGAAGGAAGGAGTTGTGTCCGCAACGCAAGCGCTTCTGTGGCGCTTGATGGAGTTGGTTAGATTCGTATCGCGCCGATCTGCCGAGGCAGGCTGTCTCTGGCAAGCGGCGCGTACGGTCGCAACCAAAACCATCTCGAGTTCGGATATACCTCTATAACGTACTTAGTGCTATTAGTGTCGATATATAATGTATACCGCGTATCGTTAGTGTTAAAGACATTGTGAAGATATATCCTTTGGTTTAAAAGAATGAAGTCCTGCAAGTTTCTTGTGCGTTCTTCTTGTAGGTGTACCTTTCTGAACGCACGGTAATATAAACGACTTAATCGAGTATACGAGCCTTATTTCTGCATCCAACATTACCCACCGACGCCCACAACAATTAGAAGGTCGATGATAGTAGCTCCTGATGCTGAAAGTTATCCTCCACCTGTACCAAGTCCCTATATCAGGCGTGGGATCAGTGTTGGATCAGAACGCGGAAAGGAGTATCTCACGGGTACCATACAGAACGGCCATGTTCCAGAAATAAAAAAACGAACACGTGAGTATTGACCGAGGCGCTGCAATCACCGACACGAGACGAAGTGGTGATTTACGAGCATTTGATCCTGAGAAATGAAGCTATGGAGGCAAGATCATGGTGCGCGATGGCAGATAAGTGTACTTTTCACGTGTTTCATTTCGACCGAAACATTGAGTACTTCGGATATTAAAATGAATAGCGAAAACCCGAGCGAGAAGAAAAAAATCAACTACCCGCGTTCGCATGTCGTTAATTCTTGGAAAGATGAACCAAAGAAGAAATCACCATAGCAACAGTCATAGAAGTGAGTTGAGTATAGAAGCCAGCCGATAGGAAATGAGAGAAAAACCTATCTACACCATCTTCGAATAAATTGGCGCTCAACTGTTGGTATAACAGTTGGTTGTTTGGTTGGTATCCTTGGTATACAAGTACTTGTGGAAAACCGGTGAGCACTTTTCAAGTTGTTTGCTATGTAGGTTGTGTGTGAACAAGATATGTGTGTGAGCTACACCAGAACACTCTTTGAAATGTTAAAATGTATAGTTCTACGATAGCAGCTATATTCATAATTTGCTAAGATGGTAATAATAATTGTGTAATTATGGTATTCTGGTAATTCTCTGTTTAAAATATTTTTCAAATTTCGAACGTGAAGTTATTCAATCAACTACTTACCCAAACAGACCTGATATCGTATATTTGTTCTAAATCAATACTATCAACTTAAAAAAATAACTTGGTGCCAATTGTGGTTAATGTTACGGTGATAGGTAGCAAAAGATATCTTTAGAAAATATTAAATATACTAACTTCAACAGACAGTTCTCCCTCAATTTAGTAGTCCTCAAAGACTGACTAGACATAGACTTCATGTGAACAACATGCTATTCCTTTGAATTCATTCTATCTTCCAATGCTCAATCTGTCTTAAAATTGTCGAAGTAGACCAAATACTGTGCTGTATTTTATTTGCAGGAATTTGTACCATGAAGTAATTTAAAGAAGTTATCACTTACACATACTTAGTGAAGTCACAGGACCATAATATCAGGACAATGAAATAGCTGACCGAGGAACTACAGGATTATGTGCGGTGTCATGACGATGGAGTCTCATGATGATGATCTGGTGTGTCGATGCATTTACTATAGATTACTTGTAGTATTATCCATATCCTTGCATTTTTTTTTGTAATTATTTAATTTGCTGAATTTTCATACTAAACAGTTTTGATGAAAATAACATCCCGGCTGGGGCTAGTCATCATAGGCAGTGGTCGATCTCGACTGCATCGGTGGCGTAATGGTGGCAGGCGCCACTCTCGATCGTAAGGTCCCAGGTTCGATCCCTGAGCTTGGCGAAAAGTGATACTGGATATTTCCAGTAGGAAAATTCCCAATGACAGCCTTGAATCTCAAATTGTGTCCGGTGGAGAGCAATAGGCTCGCCCCATTACATAGGACTTAAAACTAGACTTGGTCATAGTTACCTCTGCCTACCCCTCGGGGTGAAAGGCGTGATGTTATGCTATGTCGATCTTCTTTCCCTATGGGTTAAAATGAGGGTGCTCGAAGGGCCGAATAGTGAAGAAGGCGTCAAGGGAGACTGAGCTATCGTCGAATCAGAAATGTCATTGGAGATTTTAGATTGTAGTTCTTACTACTATTCAATCAGCGATAAATCGTCCGAGTGAAGCGAGGTCTACGAATCGAATAGTGGAAAAGAAAAGCGCTTGTACCAGCTTAAAAGCATTGACATCTGGTTTGTAAGTTAGATCGAAGATAAATTGGAAACCATTGATCCAATCTTGATAAAAGTTTGCAAGCAGGTGGTTTATATAATAATCAACCAATGTGTTCCAGAGCTATTGAGGTCTCAATAATTTTATTAAGATGATCGGATTTTCATAAAATTAGGTATGTAGGTAGAGAAGATAATAAGGAATTTATAATTTTACTTTGAGCATAATCGGTCAAGGGGTTGCGAAGTTATAGAAAGATAAACGTGGCACGATTCACTAAGTCGTTCAACGCTAGATGGCGCTGTATGTTATTAACTCGCGGTATGTTTTGTTCGAAATATAATACAGTCGTGAGATATTATGTCTACATAAGTTCTCGAGGTCTTAGTTCGAGGCGAACTACTAGTTAACTCTAAAATTTCAAGACTGAGAAATAAATTTCATGTTTAGGTTAAGCAATCACAAATTATTTATTTTGGTTATACTTACTATCATCTATTACAGTACTAATAAGATGAAATTGTAGAATTAAATTGATCTTATTGAAGTTTAGTTTCTGAAGTCAATGGTAATAATAGGTAGAGCTGGATATTTTTAATGTGTAACATAGACACAGAAGAGATAATGATAGTACGTAGGGAATGGACACTGTTATCCGCCAACTAGTCGGGCCTTTCTCGCCATGCGAGCGGGATTGGGCTCTCGTCGAGCCCCCGTGAGCTCGAAACGCACCTCACGCGTACTTTTGCGTGTGTGCGGAGCTCCATGTGTGCGGTGTCTGTGTGGAGGGTGGTTGTATCGCGACTTTTGTATGGGAATTGATTCTAGTGTCTAAGTTTTGACATAGGTCTTGTAGTTTTTTTTTTTTGGTCTTGCAGATCCTAGAAAGAATATGCAGTGTCCTTACTCTTAAAGACACAATAGCCAAGTGAACGTGCAGGAGCAGTGGCGCGCCGGCGGTGGCGATGCCGGTGCCACGATCGGTGCAGTGCTGAGCGAGATAAGCGTCGTTGTCGCGTCGGGCGAAGTGACAATACATAGGTGATCGTTCCATTTAACTTAAGATTCTGATGCCGAATTATTCTCATTAGTAAGAAAAGATTTTTGTCATATGTTAAGTTTTGTAGTTAACTTGTTAATGATTTAGATGCTACTGCTGTATGACTGATATTTGCCCACAAATGAGAATATTCGGCTCTGAATGCCTCGAAATTTTTATGTCACGGAAAGGGCTGAAGAAGTAATTGTGAAACTAAGTTTAGATAGAGAATGATGAATCATAAATGTTACCTAGAGCCCTGAATTTTTTTAACAAGTGTTCTCATATCAATACTAAAATTGCGCTAGTGAGCAGCAATAAGAAATCGTGGTAAGAGTTTTTTATAGTAATAAGAAAGATCTAACTACATATCTTCGCCTCTGACTTTTACCCGGAAAAGTAGCGAGACCATTGTCATTGTTGTAAGGACCATAGAGACATAGGGGAAACTCGCGCGCACGTATCAGATCCAGTGTAATTTCGTTTTCTATGTTCATAACTTCATGAAAACAAATCTAACACCAGTAAAAAAAAATTAAACCCTACAAATTTGTTGTGCGTTCATTGTTCATCTCATAGAGATATTATATCTTTCCGCACATTCTGCACCGCATATTTATAACTCACCGTGGATTCGTAGCTTATTGTCTTGGTTGACTAGCATAGATGTCTTCTTGCAACCAAATTTAGTAAAAAGATTTGACTTTGAAACTGTTGTTCGAGTGTCTAGTGTGTATGACGGATATTCTGGCCGACGGAGCGTTAGCTATGTCACGCCCGCCGGGTCTGGTTGCACAGAAACACTCCCTCATCGGACCAGATGTATTTGACTTTGACACTGATATTTAGTAAGAGATGTGTACTAGATGGTTAGTCTAGCCGAAGGAGCGTTGTCCCGGTCATATCCGCAAGGGCTGGCTGTACGGAAACGCTCCACCATCGGATCAGATGTATGTCTATGCCTGCTGTGGAACTCGTGGTTATTCTGGCCGACGGAGCGTTATCCCTGTCATATCCGCAAGGGCTGGCTGTACGGAAACGCTCCACCATCGGATCAGATGTATGTCTATGCCTGCTGTGGAACTCGTGGTTATCCTGGCCGACGGAGCGTTATCCCTGTCATATCCGCAAGGGCTGGCTGTACGGAAACGCTTCACCATCGGACCAGGACGGTTAATGTGTACGCCTGCAGTTCTCTCCGTTGGTATCTTGGCCGACGGAACGTGTTCCCGGTCACACCCGCAAAGGTTGGCTGTACGGATACATTCCTCAATCGGACCAGATAGTTTTTATGTATGCCTGCTTAGTCTCCATGATTTACTTTGACTTTAAAGTTTGATCCGTACGCTGGAAATATTTAGGTCTATTCCTATGATAATATTGATGGTCGGCTAGAGACTTAGAAGGTCCACCTGTAGGTTCCCGTAAAAGGTGGAAGAGTTTAATAAAACGTCCACTAAAGGAATGTCTCAGTAGTAATAATTGTTGTTTCGCATACCTATTCCCCAATTTTGTCATAATTTATTTGGTAATAAGTACTTGGTTATCGGACATTCCCGTAAGGATTAGTTGAAGATAAAATAACATAGTTCCAGGGACTCTGTATCTGGGTTTTGAAAATGGGAGCATTAAGTTTGGTCAGGAGTGACCGAGTGGAAAAGGATTTACTCGTGTCATGTTTTGTCTGCAGGATAACTCGCACACGAGGACGTGTGCAAGTCAGAATGGCCGTGTCGGGAGTCGAGTCATATCCGGAACGCCAGCGCCCCCTGACGCGTTTGAAGGAAGGAGTTGTGTCCGCAACGCAAGCGCTTCTGTGGCGCTTGATGGAGTTGGTTAGATTCGTATCGCGCCGATCTGCCGAGGCAGGCTGTCTCTGGCAAGCGGCGCGTACGGTCGCAACCAAAACCATCTCGAGTTCGGATATACCTCTATAACGTACTTAGTGCTATTAGTGTCGATATATAATGTATACCGCGTATCGTTAGTGTTAAAGACATTGTGAAGATATATCCTTTGGTTTAAAAGAATGAAGTCCTGCAAGTTTCTTGTGCGTTCTTCTTGTAGGTGTACCTTTCTGAACGCACGGTAATATAAACGACTTAATCGAGTATACGAGCCTTATTTCTGCATCCAACATTACCCACCGACGCCCACAACAATTAGAAGGTCGATGATAGTAGCTCCTGATGCTGAAAGTTATCCTCCACCTGTACCAAGTCCCTATAAATAAATTAGTGAAATAAATTAAAATGCACTAAAATTAGCGAAATAAATTTCAAATTGTAATAATTTGCCTGCAAATCGCTATGGATATTGAAATTGTACTATAAATAAGCAAGAAATATGGTATCATATTTCATTTAAAACTTTTTAATCTGTGTTTAATTTAGTATCAGAACTCAATGACGTTGAATCGCTTTCTTCTACAGACGCACAATCCCTGAACAAGCTTCACAAAAAGGTCGCTGGTTTGCGAGAATAGCGACGGAACTAAAAATGATTGATTTTAGAAAATGGCATTTTTTAATTTCTTTGTAAATATTTTAGTACATACCGCAAAATGTAAATAATTTATTGAGGGATTGACTTTACTGATTAAAGGAAAATTTATCGTAGTATCAAAAAACATAAAAACATTTTCGAACTTTTATTAAAATTATTTAAAAAATCGTCATACAAAGGGGGGTTTCAGACATCAGTCTTTATTCATGAGACACCAAATTATAAAAATCAAGTTATGTCATTTATTTAGCTTTAAAGCCTCTTAAAAATACAAATTAAAACTTACAACAGTGTTTAAAACTTTTGTACTTATAAGTATAACAAAAAAATAGTTTTATAACAATACAATAGGAACTTTAAATTTAGGTATTTATAACCCTGTTTATCAAAATAAATGAAATAAAAATAAACGTAAATTCTTCAAAATAAGTAATGAAAAAATATCTAAAACAGGAACATTAATTCTTAAAAGGAAATCTAAGTAAAATAAATCATTTATTTTACAACCCCTCATAAAATTGACGATAATAGTTTGGAATTATATTTTTGTTAACTAAATCTACTAGTCCTTTTTTCTTATTTTCTGAGATTCCGTTCCTTTTTTTATAAGCAGATTGCAATCTGTAATTTTCGTCCAAAGCTTTTGATGCACGGCTAGTAATTTTCACACATTTAAATTCATTTTCACCGTAAGATGTTTTATAGAAAAAGAACCCTTTGTGGTCAGCATCTACTTTCAAAATCTTTATATCTGCCATTTTCACAGTCTCATTATCAGTATTTTTATTAAAATTTCTACCCATGTCAGAAGTTAGAGACTTTAATTCGTAAAAACTTCTATGACTTTTTTCTACGACTTTGTAAGGAGATCCTTTCTTTTTAGCAGTGCGAATAATTGAAATGTACTGATCCGGTGTATAGATAGGGCCAGATTTCAGAGTCTTTTTGATGCTTCTTTCAATGACAGAATGCACACTGTCTCCTTCGTTTTGTGTGTGTCCTTTTATCAGATATTTATGCGTGATACTATTTATATGAGCTAAAGTAGAAACAGCGTACATGTACATACTAATAATAAATTTATTCTTTTGCTGTCCACAGCAGTTATCAGAATAAAAAATAACATCAAGTTTGGCTTCAGATGTTAGATCTCCAAGACTTTTTAAATACTCTAAAACACAGGTCCCTATTTCTATAGCTCCTCTATTTGCTTCTCCTTCATGCCACACGTAGCAGAACGCATTTTTATTTTTCATCTCATAGATCGTAAAGTTTAAGGTATTCACTTTTGAAACATAGTAAAAATTAGACACATCTCCCCTAGGACATGGCATCACAGCTTGTAAGTCATAAACTGCTACAATAGTTGATTCTTTATCTTCTGCTTCTTTCTTGTCCTTAACCTTCTCCATTCTTGAAAGCTCTTTTTCTTTTAGATGGTTCTCATATTTAGACTTCAGTCGATTTTTATCTTCTCCAGTTGCGTTATTGTAGGCAACACAATCCTCGCACTGATCTTTCTTTGGTTGGTAAAATGCGATATTAAATTCTCCATTAAATATTCTATTAAACATGATATAATTAGCACTTTTCTCTCTTTTTTCTTCACACTGTTTCACATAATCTCTATAAATTTCTGCAATAGTCTTACTTCCATCAATATATTCTTTCTGCGTATCCGCTCGACAGTAATGGCTTTCTATTTTTGGTATCGCCTTAATGAAATTTCTCAAACTATCTTTAATATTATTATCTACGCGACTGTGATTGCCATGTTTCCCTCGAAGATCCTCCACTATAATGCCTGAAACGTCACTTCTTGATTTTTCGGTAACTGTTCGAATAAATCTATCAGATACATCCAGCGTAGACATAAAAAAACTCTTACAAACCCGAATTTTTTCGCCATCTTTGTCTTTAAAATAAAATGCGTTATTATTTCGACGTGTTCCTTTTTTATATTGATATGTCGGGACAATAGAGGTCATATTGAATGCTGCAAAAGTTCTTTTACTTTGCAAATCAGGTAATTTATAATATGCGTCAAAAATATGGCGTCGAGTCTCATCATCAAACTTTGTGTTACACTTTAACTTGCATTTTTCTGTACATCCTGGTCCTAATCGTCTCTCTCGTATAACTTTATTATTTTTGCCTACATATTCTTTCCCTGCATTTCGTAGACGTTTTGCTACATTCGATTTCCAAAGTCCTGGCTGCATTTTCCTCTTACGTGTAATATTTTGGTTTGATTTACGTGAAATATTTTCTTCTTCATTCTCTTCTACTGTTTCAACCGAATCTGACGATAAATCATGATTTTCAATGTGATAATTAGGATCTGCGATACTATCATCCGATGAAAAATCTCTTTCTTCCTTTTCTTCTTCACTTTCAGCATTCATATTGGTCAGTTCAACAGCTTTTGGTTCACTTTCTATTTGTGAAATACTTTCTACTGCAGTCTCATCTTTATTATTATCATTTACTGACTCTATACTTACCTTATTTTCTTTGGTTTTATTTTCTAAGCTATGGCCGTGGAGTCCTTTTTCATTTAAATTTATAATGTTATTGGATTCTTTATTACATTCTTCTGTTTCTCTATTGCTGGAGGAAGATGAGCTAGAAGACGAGGAAGATGAGCTAGAAGTCGAAGAAGATGAGCTAGAAGATGATGATGACGATATGGATGGTGATCTTTGTCGCAAAATCAATTTATTTTCTTCTGAATTATTACCTGAAATCCAATAAACATTTATTTATTAACAGAATAAATACAAAAAGCAATAGTTATTTCACGGGTTTCTTGCAGAGGAACAAGCTATTATGTAATAGAAACACTCACATTTTTGTAATTCCCGGGAATCGAACCCAGGAGATTACGATCAGCCACTAGCGTGAGCGTAAACTATTTGCAACAGGACAAACTACTACATCGGAATAAAAATGATATCGAAAAATCTTTCGACTGGTTGAATTCAAATATTTTATTTTGCTTACCTGATGTGTTATTATAATTTATATCATTTTCGATATTTTCATCGCAACTTGTTGCATTTAACGGCAAACTGCTTATAAGTGTATTGGAACCTAAAATATTTTAAATAGTTAAATAGTTGAAAGAATAAATAAAATTGAGATAAACTGCAAATATACGAAAATTGTAGGCTAACCTTGTTCACTATTCGTTAAATCATGTTGATCTTCATTTCCTTTATTTTGACTGGCCGCTTCTTTCAACTTTCCCAAGAATAACATTCTTTCTGCCATCTTGAATAATTCTGTTAAAGATAATTATCTAAAACAAATAATTTAACGTAAATAATTAATCATCAAATAATACCATGTAAAAAACTAACTCAATATTTCTATCCCAAAATCTCTTAAACACAGACGCATTTCGTAATAAGAAGCAAAACCATGCCCACTTTTTTCAAAAATAAGGACGTTTCTTATTTACGACAAAATAAAATCCGTTTATTTTTCGTGAATATAGACTCAAGTTACAAAAAGTCGGTATAAAATACAATATCATAAGCAATCACTCATATTTATTCAAGAATACAGGCGTAAATAGAAATGAGACATAAAAAGATACTTACTTTTATCAGGAACAACGACGGATCACTAAATGAGTCACTATTCTTGAAAAAAAATCAACAATTGTTGCAACCAAACTGTAAATACGTCGGTATTTTCGAGAATCGACCGTGCGTTCACTCTGTTGTCATTGGCTCAACTGAGATGAGTCTTTATTTGTGATTACGCTTCGAGTGTTTTGTCTCAAGTGAATAATGACGCTGTCTCTTTCTAACGAAAGCTGGCGCGATATTGGCGTTGCGTCTCTGTTCACGATAAAATATCAAAGATTTATGATTGTTTGGCATACAGAATTCAATTTGACAGAATTTTGAATTACGTCGGTATTCTCGCAAACCAGCGAGGTGTCCATCACTGACAATTACGCGCTTTGACATCTGCTGAATTTCTATTATTTGAATTTAAACTCTATTAACTTGATTGTTTTAGAGCCTAATTTGGATTGAACGATTTTTCACCCTATGAAGTTAAATGTTAAATTTGTCACTAAGCGACGCGGGCGAACATAGGAGCATTGGAGTAGACTTTAATGCACTAAAATATTTAGGGCGGCTTGCATAACAATGTGTTTAAATCCGGCTTTAAATTTAGTTAAATAAGTTTAGCTTCATAAACACGTTTAAAATTAAATGCGTTTAGGTTCCGTTGCACGAGGTGTATTTGGATGCTATTTAGTTAAACGTTAACAATCGCGTTCCGTCTCACGTGCGGAGTTGTTAGTTTCATCAAGCAACGTCAGTCTCACTTTATTATTATGCTGTTACGTAAAAAGGAATACTTTTCCTTTGTCAGTTGTCACCGTCAAGTGTCATTTACGGTATCACTTTCAATTCTGTTTCACAACTCACAACAAATAACCACGACAAACAAATCACAACGCATTTTATTTTAATTTAATACCACGTTTACATAATACGTACTCTGTGTAGGTATAAAGTGTAAGTGCAGACCAGTGGCAGTATAATTTTATATAGGATGTCGTCTGATAAAGAAAACCGCGCTAAATTGGGCGTTCGAAGTTGTGCTCCAAATTTTTCAAAACAAGACCAAGTGCTTCTAGTGGAGGCTATGAAGCCGTATACTCATGTCATAGAGTGTAAACAAACGGACGGAATAAAACAGGTGCAGAAGCAGGAGGCATGGATGAATATCACTGCCGTGTTTAATTCAAACACAAATGGCCAGCCCCGGACTACTGAAAATTTGATAAGTTTTTATAGAAACTTGAAATCTAAATTGAAAAAGCAACATTCTGAAAAAATGATGCTAGTTGGTAAGAAATCCTATGTAATTGTTAATTTTCATAAAAGTATTTATAATGCTTTTTTGTTTTGAGATCATATAGGCCTCTGATGAGCAGTAATATCTACTACTGCATAGTGCTAGGAAAAAGAGTATATTACCCTTAACTTGTTATTTTAGATCCTACACAAAGAAGTTCCTTAATCAAAGCTATTGAGGCAAATGGAAAAGATTGGAGTCAAGTTGCGTCAACGTCATCTTGGAATAATCCCGTACTGTGTGAGGAAGGTTTTAGACAACTTGAAAAATTGTCTCAGAAGGAAGATAATAAATTGAAGAAGTCAGTCATGGGCACAGGTACATAATTACCTACCTATATAATTATACTTATACTGGCTTAGCCCATGAGCAATCTTATAACTTTAGTTAATATTCCATGTTTTTGATGTTTGATTTCATTTTAGGTGGTGGTCCTCATGTACCAGATAACTACGATAAAGATCTATCACAAATTAAAAAATTTATTGAACCTCAAATAGATGGCTTATTTACAATTTATGATAGGGATGCACAGTTGATGGCTCAATATCAGGACACAGTTCCGGAAAGTCAACGAATGCAACCTATCGAGGCAAATTTTGTGGAATGTACAAGTAAGTATCATTGAAATACTTAACTAGGGGTACTTATAGTATTAAAAGAAAATAATGTTGAATTAGGTTCTGCGATAATAATATTATTAAGTAAGCTATTCTAGCTATATTTATATCTTGTTCTGTTTATAGTCAGTCAGGATTTTGATCCTCTATTAGAAGACCTGCCTGGTTTTCTTTCAGATTTTATCATCCACCTCTGATGCCTCAGAGGTGGATGATAAAATCTGTGCCGAAGAGATTCATAACCCTATTGCACAGGAGTGCATTATGAAAACACCTAAATTGAAATCTCGAATGGAAATTCTACGAAAAAAAAAAGGAGCCCGCACTTTCTCGCAACGGTATGTACTTACCTATTTCAATATTATTTACCTAATTTAGGCAATATAAAATCTCAAAGTCAAAAAGATTTATTCAAATAGGTCACAATCTGACACTTTTGTACGTCAATGAAAATAAACAGTAACGAATCTACCGTGCGTTCGGAAAGATACCTTTACAAGAAGAACGCACAAGAAACTTGTAGGGCTTAATTTTTTCAACTGATTGTTTTACAATATTTAGTTTGGTTACACTCGTTTGTTTAGAAGGTGCCGCGTGGTGGCTATGCGGAAGTTCCCAAGCATCTTTGTCCTCTATGTACTGATTTACATTATAATAAGCATTCTTTAGTAAAGTAGATTTTATATAGGTTTTGAATTTACCCTCTGAGAGCCCCGTTATCTCTTTTGGGATTTTATTATAGAAACGTACACTATTTCCTTAGAATGATTTTTTATTTGTTTTAGATAATCTAAAGCTAGGTATAGCTATTTTGTCTTTATTCCTAGTATTAAAATTATGGAGGTCACTATTTAATTTGAATTTATGCAAATTTTTACGCACATACATGATGTTCTCATAGATGTATAAGGATGGTAGGGTCAGTATGTTTATTTCTTTAAATAATTCCCTAAGGGATTCGCGTGGACGCATCTCATAGATGGCACGTATCGCACGTTTTTGTAGTATAAAGATGGTTTCTATATCTGCAGCTGACCCCCACAACAAAATCCCATATGACATTAAGCTGTGGAAATATGCAAAGTAGACTAATCTCGCCGTGGCTATGTCCGTTAGTTGCCTAATTTTGTAAACCGCGTAAGCTGCAGAGCTTAGTTTCCCTGAGAGCTCGGTGATATGAGTGCTCCATTGCAGTTTAGAGTCTATATGTATGCCAAGGAACAAAGTTGCATTGTCGATATTGAGTCTTTCACCGTCAAGAACTATGTTCGGTTCTATACTTCTGACGTTAGGCAAAGAAAATTTCAAACATTTAGTCTTTTTCGCATTCAATAACAGATTGTTTGCTGTGAACCATCTGGATATACTTGCTAAAGTATTATTAACATGTGTGAGTGAGGTATCCTTCCTATCAACTTTAAAAATCAATGACGTATCATCGGCAAATAGAACTATATCTGCCAGACCTTGGACCATATAAGGCAAATCGTTAATATATGCCAGAAACAGGAAAGGACCCAAAATTGATCCCTGTGGGACCCCCATTTTGACAGGAGAACTAGCAGATGTGATACCATTGACGCTTACCTTCTGCTGCCTACTAGATAAGTATGATTCCACTAAATTCAGGGCATTCCCATGAATTCCATATACTTCTAACTTGCGCAGTAACGTGCAGTGTTCTACACAGTCGAAAGCTTTGGAGAGATCACAAAACACTCCAATGGCATCCTGTGAACGCTCCCAAGCCTCCAAGACAAGAGTCATGAGATGACAGCCCGCATCGGTTGTTGATCTACATTTGGTGAAACCATACTGGTTAAAATCTAGAGTAGAGAATATATGATCAACATATTCGGATATAAAATAATTCAATTCTTATTTAATTTCCAGAAACTACTGGCAGGAAAACTGCAAATGATAGTTTTAAACTATTATCCGAGTCAAAGATGGAGTTGGTAGAATTACATAAACAAATAGCAAGAATGGAATTAGAACAAAAGCAAAAATTACATGAAATTGAACTTGAAGAAATAATTACTCAAAATAAGCATAAAGAAAAAATAAGAAAGCATAAAGAAAAAATGAGGGAAAAAGAATAAAATTCACAATGCCAAAAATGGAATGTAAATATTAGTTGTAAGCTATACCTAAGCACTTATTTCTTATTGTTTTAGAATTTAGATATGATTTTGTAATAAATTAGATAATATAGGTATTAAATTTAAAAAATCACAGCTAGATTTAATTTTTTAAATTTGATTTTATTTTATGTTATTTTGATTCTTTTTAATAATTCTGATAAATTGTAATTCTATTTCAATATTATGTAATTGTATGGAGCTAAGTTGCCTGAAATAAAAGCATTTTATTTTATTTTTATTTATTTATTTATAGATGAAATCCTTACTATATACTAATAACATACAATCACGCCTTTCGAAGGGGTTGGCAGAGGTGTACCCAGGACTCAGTCCCATGTAAGCACACCCACATTTCACCAGTATGTTAGTCCCATGTAAAAGGGGGCAATAGAGTTCCAGACTCCAGGCAGTTATTGAGATAATTCCATCACTGCCTGACCTGGGGATCGAACCCAGGATGTTTTTCCACCAAATCAATTTTGGTAAATTATTATGCTATGTACATTTAATATACATACACATTACTCTAATTTCTTTGATTGGTGCATATTACATTATGTTTCAAGGAGGACTATACTTATTCCGATAATACCACCGGGACAATGCCTATGTGAGTACAAGTACGGGGCTCAGCTAATATACTATAGAATATAAGTAGGCATGCAAAAGTAAACCATAATAATTATATGTTCTGAATTATTTATTGTCTATAATATTTCAAAATAATTTTCAATTAATTGTCTTCTCTCCAGATTGCGAAAACCTCTTTGTTGATGATTCATTATACTACTTGATATATCATGAACATATTGATATTCTGAGTCCTCCGGTGGCTCACTATCATTGCTAACTATTGCTAAATTATGCAAAACCGCTGTTGCCACGATAATCCCAGGTACCCTATGTAGGTTCACATTAATACCTTTGGATAATATAGGAAACCTTCTCTTCCAAAAAATACCAAAGCTTCTTTCCACAACATTTCTTGCTTTTATGTGTGCCTCTTGGTAAAGATTTTCTCCTCTTGTGCTGGGGCTTCCATCTGGTAGTGGCGTCATCATGTATTTTGTCTGAGCATAGCCACTATCACCTAATAAGTGTTTGTTGGGATATTTGCCCTGTACAAAATTACGTTTAATTGCACAGTTGTCCCAAATATTAGAGTCATGGGCAGAACCATGCCATCTTGCAACAACATCTAAAAATTTTAGGTTAGCTGCTGCTACACATTGTGTATTTATAGAAAAGTACCCTTTACGATTTCTATAGATTTCAGCATTTTCCCCCCCAGGTGTTATAATACGTACATGTGTACAGTCTATGGCACCAACCACCCTTGGAAATTTTGCAATTTTATGAAATGCAGTTGCTGCTTCATTTTGCTGATCCTCTGAATTTGGGAACTGTATGTATGTTTCTCTTAAGGAAGCAATTGCATGAGTAACACGATGGACTATTCTACAAGCAGTTGACTCATGAACACCAATTATATCACCACAAGTAATAAGTTGGCTTCCAGTAGCATAAAACCGTAATGTACACAGAAGTTGGTTAATAGGACTCACAGCAGTCATCCTGAAACGAGTGTACCTCTGAATTTCGACAGTTCGTTGTTTCGACACGCCTCCAACTTCGAAAAAACATAGTTCGACAAGTCATTGCTTCGACTGGACATACATTCGACAAGCATTATTTCGACAATATATATTGTGACAGCCCACACCTTCGAAAGACCGCTACTTCGACAGACCTTGCGTCGACATGCACTTGTTCGGCAGATAATTATTTTGACAGACACATACCTTCGACATAATACTGTTTTAAAATGTAAAAAAACTAATTGAATTACATGTTAAATTAAATCTTTAGGTCAAAATAAAAATACAAAATAACTATCATAATATTAATCTCTTCTTAAAAATTTTCAATGTTTATTTTTACCATAGGGGTTGAGTTTTAAAGAATCCTAATATACGTACGTATCTAATTATTACGAACATTTAAAAGTTTAATTTATGTGAAGTTTTAAGGTCATCGACTTAAAAATACAACTATCTTCATACAATTTCTTAACCCCCTATAAACAATGCCTAGCGCGATACGCCAGGGATTGTTTTGTAAATCCTTGAACACGTGTATTTTATTTATTTTTAAAGAGGCTTCATGTGGAAATTCAACTAAATCGTACTCTTCGTAACTTAAAAACTGTGGGGTTTACGGCTTTAGAACGTAGTTGCCGTAAGCCGGCTAAAGGTTGTCAGATCCAAAGGCAGGAAAGCAGCGTCCTCTGTGTAAGACCTAAGAACTGCGCTTGCCAACCCGCCTGCCAAGCGTGGCGAGTATTGATGAAACCCCCGTTATGGAGGAGACCTATGTCCAGCAGTGGACTACAATTGGCTGAGATGGTGGATGGTGGTGGACTTAAAAAAAAATCATACATACTTTCAAACCCTATTTAACACACTTAGTGATGGAATTTAGAAAAAATTTTTTTAATACTTGTCTAGGCTATAAAAATAATCTACTGTTCAAATTTCATCATCTTGTAGTTTTGGCTCTGAGTTGATAAGAGTCAGTGAATCACTTCCTCTCTTTATCCCATTTACCGACTCACTCACTTGAACTCCAAATGGTCTAAGATGGGTGGCCGGTGTCTTGGGAAATATCATAGGGGGTGACGAATTTTTTTTATTTTTTTTTAAATCCCAGATTGCGGCCGAGTACGAAGTTGCGCTTCGATTTGGATGAAATTTTGGATTCGGAGGTTTTGGGGTTTTGATTTAAAATTTGGAATGGATTTTTTGATCCCACCACTTTTTTAACATAGCGGCCACACAGGACGAGCTGGTACGCGAGTACTCCCATGCAAGCAGCTTGCTGCGAAGCGTACTGCGCACCCTCTGTAATCGGGATAGCCTATTCGCCAAACCACCAACTCACCGATCCGCTAACTCGCCCATTCGCCAACAAATTCTTTTTGTATTTTTTTTTTTTTTTTTTGTGTGATCTGAACTTTAGTTGGACTGGGTTTTGCACGAGCTGGTACGCGAGCGCTCTCGCGAGCAGCTTGCTGCGAAGCGAAAGCGCAAAATTTTAATTTAACATATAATTCAATCAATTTTTTTTACATTTTAAAACAGTATTATGTCGAAGGTATGTCTGTCGAAATAATTATCTGCCGAACAAGTGCATGTCGACGCAAGGTCTGTCGAAGTAGCGGTCTTTCGAAGGTGTGGGCTGTCACAATATATATTGTCGAAATAATGCTTGTCGAATGTATGTCCAGTCGAAGCAATGACTTGTCGAACTATGTTTTTTCGAAGTTGGAGGCGTGTCGAAACAACGAACTGTCGAAATTCAGAGGTACACTCCCTGAAACAAATAAATTGAATGTTGATTTGTGCAGATAAGTACTTACCTACCTACTTGACACCTTGTCTAATTTAAAAATGAATTTTTGGTCATATTTCTATAACTTAGGTGTTGGCGACAGCTTTTTGGTGCGCGTATGTAACTTTCATTTTTGAAAATATTTTTTTTACTTTTTTTTTGTGTTCTCTGCCAAATTGACGTTCTGTCCCAAATTTTCTATTCTTTGATATATTTACGAATTTCCTGGTATTTTGCGTCGTCTTACACTGGTCCTTCGTAGTCCGGGCTAATATTATTATGTACCGCACGCCACCACACGCGCACACCATGGAAACACGAAGTATGGCAAAACGGAATAAGGCTTCTGCTCCATCAACAGCATCTTCTACCGCTGCCCGTATTGCTAGGGCTCAGCTTGTCGCGGCAGAAGAAAAAGCTAAGGTCATGGAAGAGACCGCAAGAATCCAAATGGATCTTATAGACAAAAAATTAGCTTACGAGATGGCAGAAATTGAAAGTGAACGTGGTTCAAATAGATCACTTAATTCAACAAGAGTGGAAAATTGGGTACGGAGTCAAGAAGATGAACCGGACACACAGCCCGCCCCCCTCGCTAGTTCTTCGGGCGCGCCGTGTCCGCCGATTTGTTTCGGCACCGATAATAAGGGACAAACATCAAAGGACCTTCCTTCTACAAACAACATTCACGAGCACACGCACCGAAACCCGCACGCAGAAGCCGCACATACTTATGACTTCAATTCGGGCGTGCAGTACCCGCCGACTACGAGCGTCGGCACCGAGGAAACTGTTCGGTTATTGGCCAGTGCTGTGAAGGAGTTGGCGATTGCTTCCGCTAACAATAGGCCGAGCTCCAGCCTTTTGAGTCGCTTGAGTACATCCAAGGACTTACCTAGTTTTTCTGGAGACCCGATGGAGTTCCTACAATTCAGGCAAGCTTATGAGGAGTCGAGCAAAGTTTGCAAATTCTCACAACAAGAGAATCTATGGCGACTCCGGAAGTGTCTACGAGGACGGGCGCAAGAAGCAGTTTCTGCTTTGCTAATCGGCGCGACGACCCCGGAAGAGGTCATGAAAACATTGGAGTTGCAGTTCGGAAATCCAGATGTAATTTTATCACGCATTCTGTTAGAATGCGTGATAAAATTACAGTGCAGCTTTTTAATGAAAAAGCTGCACCCTGTAACATCGGAATACTATAAGGATATTGTGTCTTTCTCAGTTAAGGTAAGAAACTATGTAACCGCAGTTAATGCAATCGGTCGAAATGAATATTTAGTGGCCACAGATGTGATTACGAGTATCCTGATGAAACTACCGCCTGTGATTCTGTCGAAATGGACCGACTACATTTACCCACTCGTGAAGGAGGGAAGGGTACCGACGTTACTTACCCTAACAGAATTTTTGAACGAGGAAGCTGAGAAAGCTAACTTTGTGGCTTTAATGAGCATTGCGAAAAGAAAATGCATTGAGCCGACGACAAATAGTCGCCCACAAGTGGTAGCACTGACAAGCCGTAACGATGAAACTGCTGATAAGTGCAAGTATTGCCACATGTCACTACATAAATTAACAGAATCTAAGAAGTTTTTAAAAACCCAACGCCGAGTAAAATGGGCCTTCGTCAAACGCAATCGACTTTGCTTTAAATGTCTACTACATACGTATGGAAAAGACCCATGCTCGGCCGACCCTTGTGACATCGACGGTTGCGGACTATTCCACCATCGTTTGTTACACTATAAGCGATCGGAATCACCAACAATAACTAATGATCCCGAACGAGATGAGCATTCAGCAGCAGAGAAGCAGGATCCCGACCGTGAACCACAGAAGCAAGCTGAGAGTGTGACTCATATTATTAATTCACCGTCAGACTGTAAGGTGTTATTGAAAGTTGTACGTGTTAATTTACATGGACCTAACGGTAAAAATATTAGTGCGTATGCGTTATTGGACGACGGGTCCACGGTGAGTCTCGTGAGTGCATCTCTGACGTCACGGCTAGGGCTGCCCGGCCGTCGAGACACACTTCGTATATGTGGTGCATGGGACAACAACGAACTCGTGTGTGAAACTAATGTGGTGCGCCTGAAGATGTCGACTTGCGAAGGGAATAATATTTATGAACTTAATGCGCGTAGTGTTAAGGAATTAAATTTGCCCGATCAATGTTTATATCCTAAAGATTGTAATAGATATGATCATTTGAAAAATTTGAATTTACATGCTTATAATGAAAATGTAAAACCTGAAATATTGATCGGACAAGACAATTGTAATTTGTTACTACCTCTAGAGATAAGGTTAGGAAAAGTAAATGAACCTTGTGCAACACTCACCTCTTTAGGCTGGTGCGTTCATGGTAGGGTTCCAGTGACGTCACCGCCTACGCGTCACTCCGCTCTTCTGATTAGGGAAGGTGCCCAGGAGTGTCGAAATTTAGACGACGAACTCATACTACAACAACTGCATGATGAGGTACGTAAATCTTTCACCATTGAATCTATGGGCATATCAGGAAAACTTCGCCAGAACGCTGACGATCTGCGTGCGCTGGAACGCTTGGAACAAATCGCTGTATTTTTAAATGACAGGTGGCACGTAGGACTCCCATGGCGCGATCAAAACTGCAGCTTACCCGATTCCAAACCTACCGCTTTAAATAGGTTGCGAGGTCTGGAAAAGAAGATGAAAACGAATGAAGAATACGCACAAAGGTATCAAGCACGGGTTCAGCACTTGTTTGACAACGACTTCGCTGAAGAAGTAGTCGACGACACTATTACTCCAAAAACTTGGTATTTATCTCACTTTGGCGTAGACAACCCTAATAAACGTAAGTTACGTTTGGTTTTTGATGCAGCGGCAAAGACAAATAACAATATGTCTTTGAATGATTATTTACTAAAAGGTCCGGACCTACTTACGTCATTGTACGGAAT
This sequence comes from Hemistola chrysoprasaria, assembly GCA_947063395.1. NCBI lineage: Eukaryota > Metazoa > Arthropoda > Insecta > Lepidoptera > Geometridae > Hemistola > Hemistola chrysoprasaria. The sequence goes on along the minus strand of OX346724.1, from coordinate 14,891,491 downwards.
ATTGATGAGATTTCGAGAATACAGGGTTGCAATTGCAGGAGATATTAGGGATATGTTTCTAAGAGTAAAAATTTTACCAGAGGACCAAGATGCATTTAGGTTCTTATGGCGTGATAATCTTTTGGCAGAGTCTCCAGTAAAGACCTATAAAATGTCATCTTTAATATTTGGCGCGAACTGCTCCCCGTTTATTGCGCAATTTGTTAAGAATAAGAATGCAGAGCGGTTCCGTTCCACGATGCCAACAGCTGTCGAAGCAGTGAGTAAACAGCACTATATGGATGATTATATCAACAGTCACCCAGACGAGTTGTCATGCAGTAAGTTAGCGCATGAAATATGCACAATACACAAAGCAGGAGGATTTGTTATATGTAACTGGCTAAGCAATAGCGCTAAAGTACTGAACGGATTACCTGACGAATTGCTTGCGCCAAATTCTCGGAAATTTAAAATAGGTGAGCAATTTGATGGTGAACGAGCCCTAGGACTCATTTGGTACCCCGAGGATGATACCTTAGGCATTGATTTTACTTTGAAAAAGATTCCGCCCGAAATTGTCGACGGAAGAAGACCTACCAAAAGAGAGGCCTTGAGGTTGATAATGTCAGTTTTTGATATATACGGTTTTTTGATACCAATAACTGTCATTGGTAAGATGATCCTACAGTCTACTTGGCGGTCGTGTATGGAGTGGGATGACACTGTAAATGATGAGATATACGAGAGATGGACCAAGTGGCTTAACATTCTTAAATTGATCGCTAATCGTATTCGTATCCCGAGATGTTACCAAATGCTTCCACCTAACCCTGAAAATGCTAATAGCTTAGATAGCTATGAAGACCTTCAACTACATGTATTTAGCGACGCGTCGACTCAAGCGATGTGCTGTGTTGCTTATTGGCGATGGACCTATAATAATGAGGTAAAGGTCGCGTTTGTGTCCGGGAAGAGTCGTGTGGCCCCAGTGAAACTTACTACGGTGCCTAGACTCGAATTACAGGCAGCATTAATGGCGGCTAGATTAGCCAGTACTATAGAGTCCGAACATAGAATCAAAACCACACGTCGTGTTTTTTGGTGCGATTCTTCGACTGTTTTACAGTGGCTGCAAAATAACAAGAGGACTTATCAGGTATTTGTCGCTCATCGCTTGGGCGAGATAGACGAGTTAACGAATATATCTGAATGGAGATATGTACCGACTCAGCTTAATGTAGCAGATATCGGCACTCGGGAATCCTACGATATATCAGTTTTCGAAAAGGAGTGGCTAACCGGACCGAAGTTTCTATACGGTGACGAGTCTTTATGGCCGGCAGACTTCCAGGCGTCCAAGAGAGCTGAAGCAGTAAAGTGCGATCCTGAGATTGTGACCGCCATACAGATAATCAGTGAAACGAACTTACCTATTCCGGAACCCAGTAGATTCTCTTCGTGGTTACGATTACTGAGAAGTACTGAGGTTATTTTAAGTTTTATTGATAAATGTAGACGAAATATACTCACCATTGATGGCTTCTCGCAGAGGACTCGTGCTGAAAACCTGTTATTGAGATATTCACAGGCGCAGTCCTTCTGTGAAGAGATATCTCGACTAAAGGGAGATAAATCTTTAAATAAAAGTAGTAGACTACTTACCTTGTCCCCGTTTCTCGACGAGCAGAAAGTTCTTCGCGTTCGCGGACGTATAGACGCCGCCTATGACGTTTCACGTGAAGTAAAGCAACCTATAATACTTGATGGAAAGAACGATATTACAAGGCTGATAGTTCGTTATTATCATGTGAAGGCTGGACATGGAAATCGAGAAATGGTGGTCAACGAACTAAAACAAAGATATTGGATTATTAAAGTACGACCTACTGTAAAGTATATCGAAACGACGTGTATGTTCTGTAGAATTAGGAAAGCTACGCCGGAAATTCCTAGAATGGGAGAATTGCCTGCTGGAAGGATGGCTCATCACTTAAGGCTTTTTACCCACTGCGGTATAGATCTTTTTGGGCCCATGGAAGTGACTATTGGCAGACGTCGAGAGAAAAGATATGGAGTCCTCTTTACATGTCTGACAGTAAGAGCAGTTCACATAGAAGTAGTTTCTTCTCTCTCAACTGATTCGTTATTGATGGCACTTCGTCGGATGGCATCGAGACGAGGATGGCCTCCATTTATTTATTCAGACAATGGCACTAATTTACGCGGAGCTGACACCGAAATAAAAAAGTCCATACAAGAGCTGGACACAAAGACATTGGAGAACACAGCGTGTAATTATGGAACCAAATGGACCTTTATTCCCCCTGTGAGTCCCCATTGGGGTGGGGCATGGGAACGCCTTGTTAGGAGTGTGAAAACCACACTCAAGGTAATTTTAAAAGAGCGTGCGCCTAGAGAAGAGGTGTTGAATACATTACTGGCCGAAGTGGAAAATATTGTAAATAGCCGGCCCCTAAGCCATGTATCAGTAGAACCTGGAAGTGAAGAATCTTTGACACCTAATCATTTTTTGATTGGAACATCTTCAAATTCACCTACGCTCGGAATATTTGATGATTCCGATCTCTGCTTGAGAAAGCTATGGCGAAAGTCACAAGCTCTGGCTGACATGTTTTGGCGTAGGTGGTTACGTGAAATTCTTCCGGATATGCTCACTCGAAGCAAATGGCATAAGGACCCAGAGCGGCCACTGGCACCAGGCGATGTAGTTTTAATTGCGGACCCTGATGCTTCGAGAAATATATGGCCTCGAGGAATAGTCCAAGAGGTCTTCCCTGGCCGAGATGGGCGGGTGCGTGTGGTCACTGTACGAACGTCAACTGGAACCCTCAAACGGTCAGCGGGGCGTGTTGCTCGTATTCCCATGAGTTAGTGTGGTGCTGAAGCACCAGGGGTGGGAGTGTTGGCGACAGCTTTTTTGGTGCGCGTATGTAACTTTCATTTTTGAAAATATTTCTTTTACTTTTTTTTTGTGTTCTCTGCCAAATTGACGTTCTGTCCCAAATTTTCTATTCTTTGATATATTTACGAATTTCCTGGTATTTTGCGTCGTCTTACATTAGGTAAATGGTATCTTATAATGTAATTATATTTGACAAATCATAGTGATTTTATCGTTGGATATCTGGCAAATAAGACAAAAGTAGATAGGAAATAGGTACCTGGGGTACCTTAGTAATAGGTACCACAGTATAGGTAGGTAGGTACTTAAATTATAATAAGGTAGGTAGGTCCTTATTTGGATTATTTTTTTATTTACTCACCTATCCACCCTGTATTGTAGATGCATTTCTATTTGTCGTAGCAAAGTCATTGTGGTATTTTTTGACAAGCGAAATCGCCTTAGAAATTTCTTGTCTGAAAGATCGTGGAACAAATCTGATCTTGGAAACAGTTGTCTTGCTGGTCGGTTGAGATAACTAATTATCTCTTCATCATCATCGGATAATAAATCCCACGAATCCATTTTATAAAACTTTTAACTCTGCACACTGCACTTGCACTGAATTACCTCGAACAGCTGCTCGTAAAATATGGCACATTTTAACGTCGCTAAATGGCCATTTTGGAGTGTTTAATTTTGACAGTTTGGTAAACACGTTTAGGAGCCTAATTTTTGTTGTGCAAGACGCTAAACGTAATTAGTTTGCTAAATGCATTTACTGGGCCTCTAAATACGTTTAAATATTGTTATGCAAGCCGCCCTTAGTGATTTAAATTTTAAATCACTTTTAATCAATATAATCAATATCTAATTTTTAATCAATAAATATTTAAATTTTTTAAATAAATTAATCACACTTATACTTTTTAACTTTTATAAATATATATTACATGAAATAAAATGTAAAATTGTCAAAAAGTTTTAAAATTAAAATGTATTTATGTTTGTAAAGATAATTAAGTTACATGATAGAATCTCGGTTAAATAGTGAGTACAGGTTCGTGGGCCTGATTCTAGCACGTAGAAAGGGTCTTTGACGATATTATTCTAAATTGTTACGTGATATGATTACTTTTATACTCTTAATAAATAGTCGAAAGTCACAAAAATATTAAAATGTTATCATAAATTGTAAAATTAACGAGGACTATGCAATGTAAACCAATTAGAAACTAAAAGTATAATATTATAATGCACAGTGCGTTATTGAGATAAAATAAACAAATATTTAATTTAATGTTTAAAATGTTTTCAATCCACTAGGTAATTAATGCCAAACCTTTATTTATGTAAAAAAATATATTTATGTTCGGATAATATTATCCAAAAATATTTAAAATGTAATCGACTTCATAGTTTTTCATTCGAACAAAGCGTTGTTGTCCATTTTATTGTGTTAAAAAAATTAAAATAAAATAGAAACACGCAATATGGATATATAAATTCCTAAAATTATTGTAAATACATGGCTAAATTATGAAAAGCTATCGCTTTCACGCACGTATCTGTTGTTATTCGGTTAGCTTTTTACCAGACTATATTGTGGCGGTACCAGACTCGCGGATTGGAACAGATTTTTGCACGACTGGTTCTCTTTGGTATCCTTACTCTGAGTCAGAACTGCTTATACTCGTATCTGCGCCAGTTAGGCTGCCGCGTGTTAGTCGACTCAATGTGTTCCTCGTGATGGGTTCTAACTCCAATCTTGGCTACAAGGCCCCAATAACTAGGATAGTACGACAATACATCAATAACTAACATAATATCTCAATAACTGCCTGAAACTGTGCCCGGTAGATGACAATAGGCTCGCCCTCAATTACATGGGACCAATAACATACTGGCGAAATATGGGACACCGAGTCCTGGGTACACCTCTGCCTACCTTCGGGAAAAAGGCGTGAATGTATGTTAATTTCATAAATTCAAAAAGTTCCTCAGTGCCTGAATATATTTTTATTTTCTATTTTATTGTAGATTGTAGTTAATAATTTTTTTTATATTTTTTATTATACTTACCGAATTTTATTACACAAGTGTGGAACAATCCATTTATATTTAATTAATTTGAATTATGTTTTATTTGGTCTAAAATGTTTAATTTATCTTATTTTGTCTACATTTTCAAAACAGAACAGTTTCAAATCCATTCGTCATAATATTATTCATAGATTAATAAAAATTAATCTATGAATAATATGACGAATGGATTTGAAACTGTTATAATATTGTATTTCTTAGTTTTATATTTGAAACTGTTATAATATTGTATTTCTTAGTTTTATATTTGAAACTGTTATAATATTGTATTTCTTAGTTTTATATTTGAAACTGTTATAATATTGTATTTCTTAGTTTTATATTTGAAACTGTTATAATATTGTATTTCTTAGTTTTATATTTGAAACTGTTATAATATTGTATTTCTTAGTTTTATATTTGAAACTGTTATAATATTGTATTTCTTAGTTTTATATTTGAAACTGTTATAATATTGTATTTCTTAGTTTTATATTTGAAACTGTTATAATATTGTATTTCTTAGTTTTATATTTGAAACTGTTATAATATTGTATTTCTTAGTTTTATATTTGAAACTGTTATAATATTGTATTTCTTAGTTTTATATTTGAAACTGTTATAATATTGTATTTCTTAGTTTTATATTTGAAACTGTTATAATATTGTATTTCTTAGTTTTATATTTGAAACTGTTATAATATTGTATTTCTTAGTTTTATATTTGAAACTGTTATAATATTGTATTTCTTAGTTTTATATTTGAAACTGTTATAATATTGTATTTCTTAGTTTTATCAACATTACTATAAGCTCGATCAATGTATTAATATTATTAGCATGACTTTGTTTGGAAATTGTCCAAATACAATGTTTTCTGGTCACATAATAATATATTTGTAAGTAGTTACATAGTTTTTGGTTTGTATTATTATTATATAGGTATTTTTAGTTTATTTCTTATATGTTTATGTTTATATTATGTTTTGTTGTAGCAACTGCATTTTAAGTATTTTCACAAGTTAAATTCTATTTCATGATTCATTATTGTTGGCAAGGCCTTATATAATACACTAAATTATGTTCTCGCATGAATTAATGTTTAAACTAACTTGCATGCTGTTTGCACCTATGAATATAATGGCACTTAGCATGAACATATTATGAATGTTTTAAACCTAAGCCACGGTGAACATTGTGTTTGTGTTTTAAAAGCATGCCTATGCCAAAAAAATTATTACACGTCGTTGTAATCACTATTCTTCTAGATATTCAGCACCTACTAGGTATTTTAATATTTTTTATTAAGAGATTAGATAGCCTGCAATCGGTTTTATTATTAACCACATCGGAAAGATATTATAGGTACTTATACTATAATTAGCGTAAATAGTGATCCGGCACCGCAGCAGACGCACTCAAAAGCCAGCAGTCAACATGCGCGCGTCTGCAGCAGTTGTAGTAGTGGCCGCGCTCGTGGCGGTGCGCGCCGATAGGTACCATCCCGAGCGCGGCCACGGCGGCCGCAGCGCAGCCAACATCGCCGAGACCTCCGCGCAGTACTGGTACAGCGAGGCGGCGGCGGGCATAGAGGAGCGCGAGCGGCGCGGCGCGGGCGGCGGCGGCGCGGCGCGGAACGTGCTCATGTTCCTGGGCGACGGCATGTCCGTGCCCACGCTGGCCGCCGCGCGCACGCTGCTGGGCCAGCGCGCCGGCCGAACGGGGGAGGAGGAGCAGCTCTCCTTCGAGAGATTCCCGACCGTGGGACTAGCGAAGGTAAGAGTAGCGTACGTTTGATATTTGATTTATAAGTACATTTGACTGGAACGTTCGGGTCGGAAGTTCCTCCGCGTACATTTCGCGCAGTAAGTCCGCGACGAACGTCCGCAGACGTACTGCGTGAATGAGCAAGTGCCGGACTCGGCGTGCACGGCGACGGCCTACCTGTGCGGCGTGAAGGCGAACTACGGCACCATCGGCATGACGGCGGCCGTGGCACGCCGCGACTGCGCCGCCTCCACGGACGATGCCGCACGCGTCCGCTCCATCGCCGAGTGGGCGCTCGCTGACGGCAAGGATGTCGGTCAGTATATTTGTTCCGACCGTGCTCGATACTGATATTTATATACTTACATAATATATGTATAATATGTACTCGTAATAATTTTATTGTGATTATGGTGTCAGGTATAGTGACGACGACTCGCATTACGCACGCGTCGCCGGCGGGAACGTACGCGAAGACCGCAAACCGCGGCTGGGAGAACGACGCACAGGTCACCGAGGCGGGGTTCGACACCGAGCGCTGTCCTGACATTGCGCATCAACTGGTGCACATGTATCCAGGAAATCAATTTAAGGTTTTGACTCGATACATGACTCACTTATTATACCTATTGTAGCGACTGGCCCACGCAGACTCCAGGCTTTATGCAAGCACGTAACTAAAGCGGATCAGCAACCACCGGGAATCGACTTGGCTACGGCTAGGCGACGCCGACCGCTGGTTGACGGGTAGGCGGCACTACCAATCGAATTTTGAATTCTTTGTATGAACCAATAATACTGAATTTGAGTTGATATGGTGCCGATTCCTTTCGGAGTTAATAAGTGTGCTACGTCCCTTAGTAGGAATGGAGCAAATTTTATTGTAATAATATATTCGTCCGCCATTATATTAACAATGTTAAACTCGTAGGTGATTTTGGGTGGCGGAAGGCGCGAGTTCCTGCCCGACTCGATGAGGGACGAGGAAGGCACCCGCGGCAGGAGAGAGGACGGCAGAAACTTAATAGAGGAATGGTTAGAAGACAAACGAGCCAGGAATGTGAGTCACGAGTACGTGTGGCACAGGCGGGAGCTGCTGGAGGCGCTCGACTCGACCCTACCCGAGTACATGCTCGGCTTGTTCGAAGGAACACACCTGCGCTACCACATGGAAGGCGACGTCGTCTCCGAGCCCACTCTCGCAGAACTGACCGAGGTAGCGATCCGCTCCCTGAGCCGAAACGACAAGGGCTTCTTCCTGTTCGTGGAGGGAGGTCGCATAGATCACGCGCACCACGACAACTGGCCGGAGCTCGCGCTTGACGAGACGATAGAGTTGAGCGCGGCGGTGGAGCGCGCCACCGAACTGCTGTCGGAGGAGGACTCGCTGATTGTGGTGACGTCGGACCACTCGCACGTGATGGCCTTCAACGGCTACACGCGGCGCGGCGGAGACATCCTCGGCGTGTCCGACGACCGAGGCGACGACGGCGTGCCCTACATGACGCTCTCCTACACCAACGGACCCGGCGCCAGGACGCACGACAACGGGATCCGACCTGACGTCTCTCAAGATGCTACTTATCGTAAGCCAAATTGAGTACCTAATTATACCTAATACTTTATAATTGTGTGATAAGTACCTACTATCTTCCTACAAAAACCACAAAATGGATCTTCAAACGGTTTTTACTGGCGGTTTCCTAAATTGTGCAAATCAGCCGAAATAATATTAATGTAATATCCTCACAGACTTTCACATTTATAATATCGCTCGAAAACACGGATTATGCTATTTGGTACATATACGCCGGTCTTTTGTTAAGCAAACTCAAACTCAAAAGCGTGCATGGAAACCATTTTTTTAAAGTCCAACATGCAGAGGCGTTATGAGCTTTTAATCTAAAGGTAATGGATAGCACCTATCTATCTCATATATGGAGACCATCTCTGAAACTATCTACAGAGGATGAGCTCAAAGACAGCCCCCGCTAGGTGCAAATCCTATAATATTGTGAATGGATGGAAATTATTTCATTTGGCTAATGATGTGATTTCGATATAATAATAATTATAATAAAATTCTTTATTGAACTAAAAATAAGAATGACAATGTAGGTACACAGAAATATACACATAAAAACTAAAATGCAGGTAGGATATTAAAAGTTATGTAACTAACAATTTAAAGCGTAATGACTGTGAGAACACTACATGTTTGAGGTGTTTTATTGACGTCCAAACTAGGTTTCCCTGTATTATGGACGTCAATATTGTAACCTCCCATGCATTCAGAAAAGCTAATTCGTGACAACAGCAATTTGAGTAGTTAGGCCAAGTATGTAGGTAGATGTGTTATCATGAGACGGACAGTAGATAATAGTTAAACAAACAGTTAGATGTAGCAGATCACAATCAAGCAATTATTATTAAGTAACTACTTGTGCCTTAGCCTTATGTTTAACTTAAATTAAAAAACTTTTACAAATTTTACTATTTAATTTATTTATTTGCTCTAATGAGAGTTAGAAAACTTAGTTTTAATTACTTATGTTACCAACCTAAATCCTATCTTATAAAAACTTAATAGCTATTATAGCTAATATATTATAGCTTGGGTAGGGATATACTAGTATTATCATATATATAGGTACTTATGGGTATATGTATCTATTATGTAGGTTTTAGCTTTAACTTAAGTAACGAATTATAGATAAGTCTGTTCAATATAATTTTGTTCAATTTAAGTTGTAATTAAACAATTTGATTTGGATACGATATACTTATACTATATACTCACTACATATATACATATATTTGTTCCGGACCAGTACTAAAATCCTAATAACAGTGGTAATGATTTTTAGCGCTCTTTTGTTTATATATATTCCTAACGAGTACCGATTTTTAAAATGGATTACCAAGCAAATTTTAGGTAAAGTCACTAAAAAAGCTTTCATTAAATTTGGCATTAGTGTTACCTTTATATTATTATATAGGACCAAAACATTAAATTATTCACATGTGTATTAATAGGTACCAGTATATTTAATAAACCTACCAGTCTCGTTAGCACAGTGATCAGGGAAAATGAAGTCTCAGGGGATTAGATCGAGACAGCAGATCATCTGTTTATTAAGGTTCTGTTCCTTAAAAGAAAAAAAGGAACTGATATAGGATCACTTTGTTGTCCGTCTGTCTATCTATCTGAGTGTCTGTCTGTCTGTCAAGACACTTTTTCATGGGAACGCGTGGAGGTATCGACATATTCCTCAAGTTGAAATTGATATCAAATACTCCGATCTGCGGTCCCTTGTGGTTCTCTCATTATGATATTACTTTCTGGGATTTCATTTTATACTTTTTTGGTTTGATTTTATTTTATGGTTTTATAAAACGATTTTATTTATAGAGAAAATATTATAAGCGTAAGCCAAAATTTTAAATTAAAATTGTGATTACCAATATGTTTGCTGTAGTTTGCAACAAGACGGCGCTGTAGGTTCTTTTAGAAGGCAGTAGAGACCAAAAATACGCGGTGCATTTTTCATCAGATATGTACCGATCCCTCAGAATATATAGGCACATAATCGGTAGGGATACATAATTTAAGGCAATCGGAGTAAAACTAGAGATACCGCCAAAGTCATAGAAAATGTGCTCCATTTTGGTCCAGCTGATGTTCAGTCCCACGTTCTCAAGTTTCTCCTGCCATTTTACCAGTCTACTCTGTACCTCAGGCCCTTCTTCCCCGACAACGTAACGTGTCTATTAATTATCTGCAGGGGAGGTGAGATGGCGCACGCACGCGGAGGTGCCGCTGGAGTCGGAGACGCACGGCGGCGAGGACGTGGCGGTGTTCGCGCGCGGGCCGCAGCACGGCATGTTCTCCGGCCTGTACGAGCAGAGCCAGCTGCCGCACCTCATGGCGTACGCCGCGTGTCTCGGGGAGGGCCCGCGGGCGCCCGTCTGCAGCGCCGCGGGGAGGGTGGCGCCACGAGCCGCACTCGGCGCTCTCGTGTTCCTTATAATGTATACCCTACTCTGAGAACCTTATCAAAGATGACTCAAGTGTGTAATTAGGGAGTTTCGATACTAGATATAAAATACTTTAAAACAAAATGATATTTATATTTCATAATAGAATTATTTCTTAATTTTATAAAATGAATATAATATAATGAACACGCTGTAGGCGGGCCGCTTACAATCAGACTGAATGAAAATCTATGGGTGAGGCCTGTGTTGAGCAGTGGACGTGCTATAGGTGAGATGATGATGAAATATAACTTAATGTAAAATAAAAAAATCAAAACATTACTATGTGCGAGTTTTATTTATAATTTTATTATTCACTAGCACCCTGCCCTAGCTTCCACAAGGGGACCATTATACATTTAATTATTATTAATATAAACTCTATCTTAAATTGTTACTATCTGATGAAAATCGCATTAAAATTCGATGCGTAGTTTAAAAAATCTAAGCCTACAGACAGCTGTTTTTAAACCTCGACCGATAAAGAAAAGGGCTATAAGTTTGACGTGTCAGTGTATCTGTGTGTGTCTGTAATGTAGCTCCTTAACGAGTGGATCTATATTAATAATAATAAAATTCTTTATTGAGACCAAATGATCCATGAACTTATTTTATGCGATTTTTTTTACTTGAAAGCTGGGAGTGTTTCTATATGAATTCGCCAAATGCGAGAGGGCTCGCGTATAAAAGGGTAGATATAAGGTTGCCGTGGGGTTACCGGCTTTAGAATAGTACCTCACCCTCTCTCCCCGTGGTTGCCGTAAGAGCCGGCTAAGGGCTATAGGATCCAGAGGACGGGCAGCAGCGTCCTCTGCGTAAATCCATCAAACTGCGCTCGCCAACCCGCCTGCCAAGCGTGGCGAGTATTGGCAACAACCCCCCTTATGGGGGAGGCTTATGTTCAGCAGTGGACTTCTAACGGTTGGATGATGAAGGTTAGCCACATACAGTTGTTAATTTATTTTTGCCGGTCCTAAACTAACTTAACATAACATAACATACATTCACGCCTTTTTCCCGAAGGGGTAGGCAGAGGTGTACCCAGGACTCAGTCCCATAGTAGATACACCCACATTTCGCCAGTATGTTATTGGTCCCATGTAATAGGTGGCGAGCCTATTGCCATCTACCGGGCACAGTTCCAGACTCCAGGCAGTTATTGAGATGATTCCCATTGGAAAAATCCAATATTTAACACTATGCCTGACCTGGGGATCGAACCCGGGACCTCTTGATTGGCAGTCGAGCATGCGCCCACTACGCCACCGAGGCAGTCAAAACGTCCTAAACTACGTGTATATTTTTTAATGAACAATCTGAATATCAACAACATATCAGTTAGGAAATCTTCGTCAAACCTATCATAGTGACCTCTATTTATCTGGCAGCCTTTGCCCGATTTTGGCTCATTATCATACTACATAACAGAAGCTAGAAGCCTGTATTTTCTATGACTAAGAAAACATAATACCATAGTTCGCTTTATTCATATATTACATCACATTAATTATTTGTTATAGTTTACGAATAATTGCTAGCCAAAGTTAGCAAATATTGAATTCGTAAACTATATTTATATTAACTACTAATGGCCCACTCCGGCTTCGCACGGGTAGCAGAAGTAGGTATTCATTAACGTTCACTACGTTTTAACAGGAATAAATGATACGTTGTATTTTTATAGATATAATAACCCTAATGGTTTACGCAGCGCACGCAAATTATTGACTATTTCTGTTAAAGTGACCAAACCTTAACAGATGTATAAATTTTCCGCGGACTATTTTGTAGATATATAAGTACTACTATTACTACAAACTATAAACCCCTAGTACATTTTTAGGGCTCCGAACCCTAGAGGGGTGCCGAAGGAGCACTATTAATAAGCCTCCGCTGTCCGTCCTTCCGTCTGTCCGTCCGTCCGTCCGTCTGTCACAGGGCTATATCTCATAAACCGTTATACCTAGGTACGTGTAATTTTCACAAAACATGTATCCCTAATGCCGCTACAACGACAAATAATAAAAAAAGTTTATAATTTAAGGTATTCTCTATACAATCAACGTGTTTTTGCTCAATATTTATTTCTAGATTTCTTTTTTGTATCGTGAAAACGGCAACAGCTGGGTATTTGATTTTTTCACGGAATGTTAATGATTATATATTGAAGAAGATTTCAAACAATATTTGGCAATACACATATAACAATAGCATATGATCTACATCGGCGGTGACGTTTCAATCGTTGTCGTCGGTGTGTTGTTGTCTTTTTTTTTTAATTAAGTGAAAGAATTTTTAAATCAGTCCAGTAGTTTCTGAGCCTATTTGGCATAGTCTAAAATCCCCAACGAAAATCCCCCTCGGTGGGGATTTGTTACAAACAAAAAAAAGAAAAGTTCTGTCTTTATAATATTAATATAGATATAGGGGGGAGAAGGGTATGGTCTTGGTGGCAATCGCCAACAATGAGTACAGCATTTCCGCCACCTTTGTGATGCAGATGAGCTGAGGATGCAAAGCGATAGCCGAACATTCTGTGCCTTAAACCGAATTTCACTCACCAGGGAGGAGACCTGAACTAAACCAAGCCTGCCCGTTGGCTCCGTGGTGGCTCACCAATGGGCTGGGGTATAGTGGGCTAGTCACTCGCTTACCTAAAACTTAATATATAACTGAAACAGTGCGAAAGCGGACCGCCCTATCTCGGTAGCTGCGTATTAGAGACTGGAGGAACTGAAGAGGACATCGCGGACTGCTTAAGTAGAGTAAACGAGAAGGCGAAGCACTGTGGATGCCCTCTGCTGCTCTGCCCCATCTAGGGGACGAAGGAACATAAATGAAAAGTAATGTTCCCAAAGATATTATAAATTTCAGTCCCGTTATTATTATTTGCGGTTGGTAGCAATGTGTATGATAGTCAGGGATAGTCATTATGGAGATCATACACATTAAGTATAATGTATCATTATGTACGACCGCTAACTGTATAATTAACTTTATAGTCCCACTTCGTACTATATATTATAATACAAAAGTTTGATTGAATGAATGCGTATAATGTGTTTTTTGTTTGTCTTTTTATACTAAATGTACTAAACTGTTTGGGATATTTGGCAGTATGGTAAGCTTAGATACTATAAGGATATTACAAAAGAGTATTTTCTGCGGGCGAATAATATTTCAACTTAAACCTACACCTATGCTGCCTACATAGAAAGCGATTATAGATGTGCCCGCGGTTTTACCCGCATAGCCCTCGTCCCCGTGGGAATATCCGGATAAATAGTACCCCATGTGTTGTTACAGGGTCTAAACTATCCACAAATTATAGATGTGCCCGCGGTTTCACCCGCGTAGCCCTCGTCCCCGTGGGAATATCCGGATAAATAGTACCCCATGTGTTGTTACAGGGTCTAAACTATCCACAAATTATAGATGTGCCCGCGGTTTCACCCGCGTAGCCCTCGTCCCCGTGGGAATATCCGGATAAATAGTACCCCATGTGTTGTTACAGGGTCTAAACTATCCACAAATTATAGATGTGCCCGCGGTTTCACCCGCGTAGCCCTCGTCCCCATGGGAATATCCGGATAAATAGTACCCCATGTGTTGTGACAGGGTCTAAACTATCCACAAATTATAGATGTGCCCGCGGTTTCACCCGCGTAGCCCTCGTCCCCGTGGGAATATCCGGATAAATAGTACCCCATGTGTTGTTACAGGGTCTAAACTATCCACAAATTATAGATGTGCCCGCGGTTTCACCCGCGTAGCCCTCGTCCCCGTGGGAATATCCGGATAAATAGTACCCCATGTGTTGTTACAGGGTCTAAACTATCCACAAATTATAGATGTGCCCGCGGTTTCACCCGCGTAGCCCTCGTCCCCGTGGGAATATCCGGATAAATAGTACCCCATGTGTTGTTACAGCGTCTAAACTATCCACATACCAAATTTCAGCCCGATCGGTTCAGTTTGATCAAACTCAAATAACGGAGGTCAACTTACAAGCCGGTACAAACGCCTGTTTTCCCCACTTCTCGACTCGTAGACCACATTTCGCTCGGTTGGTAAGTCTGGTCTAGTCTGGCCTGGTAAGAACCCGCTTTGTTTAGCTCTATTAAAACAGATTCGTTGAAACTCATGGCGGATCATGGTATTCGTGTCATAGATAAGTAATAATAACTATACCATAATTAATATTATAAATGTCAATGTTTTTTTTTTTTTTTTTTTTTTTTTATTGTCCACACTATGGTGGACCTACAGAACCTGCTGCTATTGTTTATGCAGCACCCTTATAATCTTATATTAATCTTATTATAAACACCGTAGAATAAAGCTTAGCTTAAAATATTACATGAGTAACATGTAAGTAATTAAGTATATGTATATGTATATATTAATATTATTTCTATTTTAATCTTGATATTTCTACTAAATATATATATATATATATATATATACATATACACTCACATTTTACACATTTTACATTTTACACACTAAAAATTACATAGCAAATTAATTAACAGTTTATATTCCCGTAATTATAAGTACTTAAATTAAATAAATTCATAGTTAAAAACGAAATTAAATTGAGCCAAAATAAATTAAATTAATTTAAAATTAAGCGGTACTACTATACTATTGTACTTATAGTTTGCTAAAACTATAAATACTATAGCAACCCTCCAATATTATATGTAGTTTAAATTAAATAAAATAATATTATAATAATAATATAACAAATTCAATTAACGATTATAAAAATTATAAAATTACAAAAAGTATAACAATAAGAACTAACTGTTATCATTTAACAGTTGAACCATTAGCCCTTGCAGCCTTTCTTACTACCCTCTCCGCGAATTCTAAAAACTTAATCCTGCAGTGGTCGTCATTAATGGCCGCAGAAAAATTATCCACCACAATTGAGAATCCCAACTTCATTTCACAATCCAACCTTTCCCTACCATACCTCGGGCACTCAGTTAGGACGTGAAGCACAGTCTCCTCAGTGTGGTCATCACAAACACATTGAGGCGTCGGTCCCAAATGGAATTTGTACAAATAACTTCTAAAGCCACCGTGACCCGTCAGCAGCTGAGCGCGCAAGTTACATAACCTTATATTACCTAAAGTTCGATAAGCCTGTCTTACTCTAGGAAAAAACGTTTTAGTTATCGCTCCTGTGGTCGCCGTCTGGTACATCTGCTCCCAGGTGTTCAAAGAAGACTCCCTAATGAGGTGTTTGGCGTATGACAGAGGGAAAGCGTTGTAGATCGGGGCCTGACAGTCATCAAGGGCCGCTCTCTTCGCCAGCTCATCAGCTCGCTCGTTACCGGGAATGCCAGCATGCGCTCGGACCCAGAAAAACTCAATCAAACCCCCCTCTCTAATGAGTTGCGCCACATTTCTCCTTATCCTACCACATAGCGGGTGTAGTGCGTCAGGGTCAGAAATTGTATCCAGAGCCGATCTCGAGTCGCTAAGGATGTATGCGTTAACATATCTCTCCGACTCTCCCATCATATCCGTAGCTTTCATGATAGCACAGAGCTCTGCCTGAAACACGCTGCAGTGATTAAAATGTCAATGTTTGTAAAGATAGATAGATGGAAAGATGTTTGTTACTCTTTCACGCCAAAACTACTGAACTGATTGGGCTGAAATTCGGTATGTAGATAGTAATACAAAAACTATAATAACACATAGGGCATCTTTTGTTGGTGTGGAAGTTGTCCCATATTATTATCTTTTGATCCCGATGTTCCCATGGGAACGAAGACTATGCGGGTTAAGGTTCTTTGTAAAATTAAAATGCAATGCATAATTCATAATACATAATTTATTATACCTTACCTTACCTAAACCTTAAATAACCTAACTACCTTAAATAAAAACTCTACTTTGTCTAGCAAGTGCTAGGTATCTTCTAGAACCATTTCTCACCTACGATTAACAGATCCTAATAGTTACTATGTAATCTCTGTTTTATTTATTTAAATTTTTAGGCAACCATATCCATATAATGTTAGTCTAGTAATAAAACAGTTTAATCTATGATAGCAAAATATAAACAGTATCAAATATCATTACTTCGCTGTCACTGGAAGACCACTGCTGGACATAGGCGCGTTGTGAAAGGAGGCTAGACGGAATAAATTCTTACGAAAAGTTGTCACGACACTTTTTGCTATTGTAAGCTGTGCGGCGTCGCATGTTTCTCTGTCTGTCTCTCTCTCTCTCTTATAGAAAGCAAGCCAGATATTTTCATTTCTATTTCGCATTGAACAGTGTGGAGTGGAACTTCATTCCATCCGGGTGTCCCTTGACACCTCTCAAGTTTTTTTTATTTATATGCTTACTATATATAAATTGTATTTGTAGGAGTGTCATATTATGTGCACACACGAATAGAATCGAACCGTCAAAGATCGGTTTGATGGTTCTCGAGTAGAAAGATGATGCATAATAATGTACCTATAGGTACATACTTAATAATTTTCTATTAGGGAGACCTCTTAACAAGATCAATATTATAATATTACTATAATATAGATATTTACAATTAGAATTGAAACGCAACCAGAAAAGAAATGGTAAGAAAGGCGAGCGTGGGCGCAGCGCCCCTCCCCGCGGCGCTGCAGACGGGCGCCCGCGGGCCCTCCCCGAGACACGCGGCGTACGCCATGAGGTGCGGCAGCTGGCTCTGCTCGTACAGGCCGGAGAACATGCCGTGCTGCGGCCCGCGCGCGAACACCGCCACGTCCTCGCCGCCGTGCGTCTCCGACTCCAGCGGCACCTCCGCGTGCGTGCGCCATCTCGGCGAACCTGTCGATTTCGATCTCCCGTAGTAATTTGGTCGAGATCGTTAAAATGAAGTTGTATAGGTATATTATATATTACAAAATGTTACAAAATGGTGTAACTACCCGTCAAACTTAACAACTTTCAAAAGAAATAATCGTGAAATTCGCAAATGCCTCACCAGGGGCGGCTTGGTGGGGCAAAGTGGAACAATCCAAAACAATCGACTTTCCACACAAATTAGCCGATCATTAGATCCATTTTGTCCTATGCAAAATGGATCAACTGATGACCCTAATGATGCTAATTCGTCGATTTTTTTAAAATTTTTGGAATTCATTTAAATTACCTACTCTAAGAGTTCAATAGTGATTTTTTTATAAATCACTATTGAACTCTTAGAGACTTTATTGACTTCATTCGACCTGATTTGATGACTGCGAGTCTTTAACCACATAATAAACAATAGTACTAACGTACTTACAGACAGCCTCGTTGGCTCAGACGGTAGTAACTCTGCTGCTGCATTTGTGTGCATGAACATGTCTGTTTGATCTGTGTCTGGTTGTTATAAGCGTATATAAGTATGTATATCAGTCATCTGGTTACCATAGTACAGGCTTCTAGCCTAGTTTGGGACCAGATGACCGTGTGTGGAAGTTGTCCCATATATATTATTAGCATATTATTATTACTTTAGCGTCAAACTTGTTGACAGCTCAGAATAAACATTGCTTACGTTTATTACGAGGGGCGGCTTGGTGGGGCAAAGTGGAACAATCCCGTTTGTTTACAACTAACAACTAACCTCCACTGAGGAATAACCTCAATTATATACTATATTAATGTATGTGTATGTACCAATGACGTTGAATTGCTTCTTATTATAGTACATTACTAGCTGACCCGGCGAACTTCGTACCGCCATATTTTATTTCTCTAATTGCAACTGAGGAAATAAAACCCTTCCGGTAAAATCGAATTACCTAAATTTAAAATAAAACTGGAGTACTCAATTGAAAAATTCATATTCTTGTTCAAAATGCGTGGAGATTTTACTGAGACTATCACTTTCCGGGAGATACCTAGTATTAATTCACTCGTTTAAAAAGGAACTGAACTGCGGTGACACTCGGCGCCAGTATTTATACCTGAACCTTGAATTTCCCGAACGTTCTAGTTCGCATGCTTTGAGAAGAATCGATTGATCGATTGTTCGAAATAGTGGGTCTCGATGGTTCGAGAGGGAGCTTTGTTTACGCTCAGAGGAGGTCTCGAGAACGAATGAGATACCAAAGCTTTGGACATTCAAACCAGAGATGGCGACTCGATAGAATTTGATGGCCAGATCTTGAAACTTTTATTAAAATTTGGCGCCAAGACTTTAATAATTCTCTAACAAAAATAGTACAATTTTTTTTTGTTATTAATGGTAATAATATTGTAACATACGCAGTATAATTATAAAAATATCAGTCACAAACCATTAAAATAATACGGTTATATCGTGAGCATAAATAAATATAACGTGAAATAAAGTAATAGAATTTATATTCTAAGGAACAGAACACAGCGCCATCTATTGGGTGTATTTGCAACCTAGATGTCAAACAATATTGAAGAATTTTATCGATGAATCAACGTACACCGCCATCTATGAGAACTTCATAAAACTAAACAGTAGATAAACACTTGCTTATGAAACAATTAATTGATACATTTTATTCGTTTACATTCACGACATAAGCGAATAATTGAGATGATAACTATCCTATCCAGTAAGTTAGACCAAAATACGGGTACATGTGAAATTTGATTGTAATCGGTTCAGTAGTTTTGGAGTTTATTCGGGACAAACATCGTGACACAAGATTTTTATATATATAAAGATGATACAAGTGTGTTAAGTTGAACATTACGCACGAGGTGGTATTGCGAATAAGAGATACCGAGTAGCGGAATGTTCAATGTTCATAGCACACGTGTTTCATACGACATTTTTCAACACCCTTAACGAGGAAAAAAACACATTTCAATTATTATTTAGTTTTAAACTGTAGGCGTCTACACGCACCATTAACACCGGATATTAACGCAAAAAAATCAATAAGTGAGTTGTGAGAACTTATTAAGTTTACAATAACTGTATTTAAATAATATTCGATACGTTTAGATTTATAAAGTTGAACTAACCTTTGCCAGGTACTATGAATACCTATAGCTTTATTTAGAAATTGTTCAATGTCGGTTAGTGATAATACTTTAGATTTCCGACTTATATTAGATAGAAGAAGAAATACACTAGAGCGAGCTGGGCTTATGTATTCAAAATTCTTTATTTAAAGATAACAATGACCCATGGGTTAATAATTTATTGGAAAGTTCATTGAAGTAAGCCAAAAATACGTTCTCCGAAAATGACCACATTTTTTCTGTTTTTCCAGTGTATGAAAGTATCATATTATGCCGCTAAATATTTATCTTTCGATTTGGGAGGCAGCAGACTATCGTTCAAGTTTCATGCCTCCTTAAT
This sequence comes from Hemistola chrysoprasaria, assembly GCA_947063395.1. Lineage (NCBI taxonomy): Eukaryota > Metazoa > Arthropoda > Insecta > Lepidoptera > Geometridae > Hemistola > Hemistola chrysoprasaria. Next base: position 14,871,374 of record OX346724.1, on the reverse strand, counting down.
AATATATCTGGCGGGGTGAGATGTTGTAACTGCTCTTCTTCGATAGATGTTGACATTTTTAATAAGTAATATATATATATAAGTAATTAAGTATTACCTTATTAAAAACAACGCAATGAAAAGTTTAGCATAAATTATTAGCCAATGAAAATGGCGCGCTGTTTTTTTTGTGCCGCGCTCATACCCGCGCAAATGCACTGGCAAATAAAATATGTATTAAAATGTAACAAACATAAAGTAATGTTTTCAATACACAAATTTTATTTGTTTTAAAAATATATAGTTAGATGACATTATGATAAAAATTATTGTTAATGAGTTAATTTGTTTATAATTCGTTCAAAAAATATTTATTGCTTTTTGGCATATAAACTCTGTGTGGCAATTAAAAAAAACAGAAAGTAAAAAGCATTGGTGATGTAATGTGAAGTAAAGAGCACTAAGTGCATATGATTTTTTTATATTAAATAGGTCTGCGTTTGACCCCATAATTGCGACTACAGTGCGAGACGCGTTCAGCGACGGTCGCGTACCGCACACCACACTGCACTGACACAAATTTTTATTCACGTATTGCGCGGCTAATTTGCTATACACTGTCAATGCTATGAGTTCCGAGAAACTCATAGCCAACGAACTGCTGGCATTCATCCAGCATGCAGTCGACACCATGGACGAGGTCAGCGTCATGCTGATCTCAAAATCCAACTTCAAAGAAGAGGAGATTTGCAGGGGCAAGGTGCTGCTGTACGAGACCCTCGGCTAGGCCGACCGGATGCCGACCCGCAGGAGAGACGAAAAAGGAGAACGGAGCCTTCAGGACATCATCAACTTGCTGAAGGTGACCAACCAGGACGACGTGCCTGCATTCGTGGTGAAGGAGCTCTACAAGCTGCCTCCCGTCACATTCGACTACGTCGACTTTACCAGGCTGCTGAAGGACATCACCACCCTGAAGGCAAGCCTGGAGGACGTTAAGTTTAGGTTGGAGATCTCTGAAACTACCATCGGACAGCTATGTACTGAATTATTATTAATAAAACGTAATAATTCAGTAAGTAGGTCACCGGAGATTTCCAACATAAACACATGTCGCGGGGCGCAAAATGCTTCCGTCTGCAATATAGCGTCGCCGCCTGCTGTTGCCGTGCGTGATGTACCGCGCCCCGCCGCCCCCGCCCGATCCCCGCGTGAGACGTCAGCGAAGACGACCACGTCGCCCCTGGCCTACGCGGCCGCCGCTGCTGCTTCCGCTGTCCCCGCCCCACCCGCACCTCTACAGCGGCCCTCAAATGAGGGCAAGAAGCAACAGCGAAATCAAAGAATCTCGAAACAGCAACCCTGTGCATCCCATATCATCATGGGAACCGTTATGCACACGAGCAAGGTCGACGAGGGCGGTTTCACCTTAGTGGAAAAAAGGAAGCGTCGACCTCGACCCGCCCGCAACCAACGCGGCACCGCTCCCGCTACGTCGACTAACATTCGAGTCGCAGAGCCCACGATAGCGATCTATCTCTCCCGGTTTGAGAAGAACACACCCGGTGAGGAGATAGTCCGCTAGTCCGATAGTTGTCAGATTCTCCAGATAAAACTAATTTGACTAGTTTATTTAAGTCCTTCGGTTTGAGTTACCTATTCTCTGAGCCCACAAGAGTAACAGTCACCTCATCGACCTGTATTGATAATACCAATATCTTTACTTTTATTGAAAATATCTTTACCAATTTCGAAAGTAGGAAGTTATCAATAACAGGTGGAGTTAGGTCTGACCACAAGGGTCTCTCACTAGAATTTATAAGTGAAAAATCAAAAGAAAAACCAACAATTGAACATAGGCCCCTAACAACAAATAAACTCGAAAAGCTTAGGAATAATATAGAATCAAAACTCGAAAATGTCACTGTCTCTGAGGAAGACCCTAATTTCAATTATGAAAACATATTTTCTGTAATAAGTAAGGAGTTCAATGAGATATGTCCCAAAAAGAAATTACACACGAATGGGAAACTAGAATTTAGTGATTGGGCTACCAAGGGTATCAGGAAAAGTAGAGATAATATGTATGAGTTGTATAGGGATAAAGCCCATTCTAATTCAGAATCATTTCATGAGTATGTTAAATGTTATTCAAAAATTTTTAAAGCTGTTTGCATTCAAGCAAAAGCCATAAATATTAGAGACAAAATTCGCAAATCAAGTAATAAAATTTGGTAATAAAAGTTTGGTAATAAAGTAATAAAAAGACGGTTTGGAAAACAATAAACGTAGAAACAGGTAAAGATAAATGTAGAGATTCAGAATATAAATTATTAATTAATAATGAACACATTAGAAATGTTGAGGAAGTCGCTAATATTTTTGTCGATTTCTTCTCTAACATAGCCCTGAACGCGACCAAGTCACTTGATTCATCCCCAGACTTGGCGGAGGCTTTTCTTCAAGAAAACTTTCAACGCACCATACCTAAATTTTCGTTCGAACACATCTCATTAATTGATATCAAAAAGACGTACAAGAGTTTAAATGTTAAAGCTACTGAAGATCTATGGGGTCTATCTGTAAAAATGCTAGATTCTATAATAAACACAATTGCTCCTTACTTAGCAGACTTATTTAACCTATGCATAGATAAAAGCACGTTTCCAGAACTAATGAAAATAAGTAAAATCACTCCTATCTTTAAATCGGGAAGTAAGACAGATCCCTCAAACTATAGGCCAATCTCTGTTTTGCCAGTATTAAGTAAAATCTTTGAGAAATTGATGCTAAACCAACAGCTGTCACATTTCAATAGAAATAGAATATTGCATTCAAACCAGTATGGTTTCACCAAATGCAGATCAACAACCGATGCAGGCTGTCACCACATGACTCTTGTCTTGGAGGCTTGGGAGAGTTCACAGGATGCCATTGGAGTGTTTTGTGATCTTTCCAAAGCATTCGACTGTGTAGAACACTGCACGTTACTGCGTAAGTTAGAAGTATATGGAATTCATGGGAATGCCCTAAACCTGGTGGAATCATACTTGTCTAGTAGGCAGCAGAAGGTTAGCGTCAATGGTATCACATCTGCTAGTTCTCCTGTCAAGATGGGAGTCCCACAGGGATCAATTTTGGGTCCTTTCCTGTTTTTGGCTTATATTAACGATTTGCCTTACATGGTCCACGGTCTAGCAGATATCGTTCTATTTGCCGATGATACGTCATTGATTTTTAAAGTTGATAGGAAGGATACTTCACTTGTACATGTTAATAATACTTTAGCAAGTATATCCAGATGGTTCACAGCAAACAATATGTTATTGAATGCGAAAAAGACTAAATGTTTGAAATTTTCGTTGCCTAACGTCAGAAGTATAGAACCAATCATAGTTCTTGACGGTGAAAGACTCAATATTGACAATGCAACTTTGTTCCTTGGCATAAATATAGACTCTAAACTGCAATGGAGCACTCATATCACCGAGCTCTCAGGGAAACTAAGCTCTGCAGCTTACGCGGTTTATAAAATTAGGCAACTAACAGATGTAGCCACGGCGAGATTAGTGTACTTTGCATATTTCCATAGCTTGATGTCTTATGGGATTCTGTTGTGGGGGTCAGCCGCAGATATAGAAACTATCTTTATACTACAAAAGCAGACTTAGCAGACTTATTTAACCTATGCATAGATAAAGGCACGTTTCCAGAACTAATGAAAATAAGTAAAATCACTCCTATCTTTAAATCGGGAAGTAAGACAGATCCCTCAAACTATAGGCCAATCTCTGTTTTGCCAGTATTAAGTAAAATCTTTGAGAAATTGATGCTAAACCAACTGCTGTCACATTTCAATAGAAATAGAATATTGCATTCAAACCAGTATGGTTTCACCAAATGCAGATCAACAACCGATGCAGGCTGTCATCTCATGACTCTTGTCTTGGAGGCTTGGGAGAGTTCACAGGATGCCATTGGAGTGTTTTGTGACCTTTCCAAAGCATTCGACTGTGTAGAACACTGCACGTTACTGCGCAAGTTAGAAGTATATGGAATTCATGGGAATGCCCTGAACCTGGTGGAATCATACTTGTCTAGTAGGCAGCAGAAGGTTAGCGTCAATGGTATCACATCTGCTAGTTCTCCTGTCAAGATAGGAGTCCCACAGGGATCAATTTTGGGTCCTTTCCTGTTTTTGGCATATATTAACGATTTGCCTTACATGGTCCACGGTCTAGCAGATATAGTTCTATTTGCCGATGATACGTCATTGATTTTTAAAGTTGATAGGAAGGATACTTCACTAGTACATGTTAATAATACTTTAGCAAGTATATCCAGATGGTTCACAGCAAACAATCTGTTATTGAATGCGAAAAAGACTAAATGTTTGAAATTTTCGTTGCCTAACGTCAGAAGTATAGAACCAATCATAGTTCTTGACGGTGAAAGACTCAATATTGACAATGCAACTTTGTTCCTTGGCATAAATATAGACTCTAAACTGCAATGGAGCACTCATATCACCGAGCTCTCAGGGAAACTAAGCTCTGCAGCTTACGCGGTTTATAAAATTAGGCAACTAACAGATGTAGCCACGGCGAGATTAGTGTACTTTGCATATTTCCATAGCTTGATGTCTTATGGGATTCTGTTGTGGGGGTCAGCTGCAGATATAGAAACTATCTTTATACTATAAAAACGTGCGATTCGTGCGATCTATGAGATGCGTCCACGCGAATCCCTGAGGGAATTATATAAAGAAATAAACATACTGACCCTACCATCCTTATACATTTATGAGAACATCATGTATGTGCGTAAAAATATACATAAATTCAAATTAAATAGTGACCTTCATAATTTTAATACTAGGAATAAAGACAAAATAGCTGTACCTAGCTTTAGATTATCTAAAACAAATAAAAAGACATTCTTAGGAAATAGTGTACGTTTCTATAATAAAATCCCCAAAGAGATAACTGGGCTCTCAGAGGGTAAATTCAAAACCTGTATAAAATCTACTTTACTAAAGAAGGCTTATTATAAAGTCAACCAGTACATAGAGGACAAAGATGCTTGGAAACTTCTGCATAGCCGCCTCGCGGCACCTTCAAAGAAAACGAATGTAAGCAAACCAAATATTGTGAAACTATCTGTTGAAAAAATTAAGCCCTACAAGTTTCTTGTGCGTTCTTCTTGTAGAGGTATCTTTCCGAACGCACGGTAGACTCAGTACTGTTTATCTTCATTGACGTACAAAAGTGTCAGATTATGACCTATTTGAATAAAGCTGTTTTGAGTTTGAGTTTGAGTTTGCTATATCAAGGAGAAGAGCCAAGGACGAGTCCCAGGTCAGGAACTCTCCCAGATCTCAATGACGAGGCTGAAGTCAACGAGGACGCAGAACTTCAAATCCTACGTGCTCCGGCTGCCGGTGAAATATAAGGAGATTTTCCTGTCACCCGAATTGTGGCCCGAAGGAATTGTGTTCCGGCGCTTCAGGGAGGCGAGACCGAAAATAATCCCTACCTAGTGTTTAATATAATAATGTTATTTTGTGGTTTTTTTTTTATGTATGTTAGTCTGTAAGGTATTTATTAATATGGGCCTCTGGTGCGTATAATTTGTTATGCGTACTATTGCCTGAAATAAATGAATTTATTATTATTATAATGCTTACCATCAGGAACCTGATTTGCTCGTCTTGTCACAAACTATCATAAAAAAAGTAAAAAAACCCGGATGGGTAGTGAAGATAAAACACGCTTTCCTAGAAAATAATTAATCACTCTTCTCTAAAAGACCCCAAGATCGTATTCAGGTGGGAAGACGTATGCCGGTAGAGAATTCCACTTCTTAGCAGTCCTCGGAATAAAAGTAGCCGCGTGACGTTTGGTACGGTTGAGTGGAAAATCGACCATATAGGGATGAATATGCAATATAATGAACCTAAATACGTTGAGATAACGGTCACATTACAAGTAAGTGTGTTGAAAATGTAGTTAGATGGTGTATGAAGTCCGACAGTGAAGCGGAAAAGGAGGATTTTCATTTATTTAACTTATAAATTAATTGTTATGTAAAAACAGTAACGGCGGGACGATGAATGTAATTTTATTACGAGTATAATAGGCAAACGCAACAATAACTCACGATAATTTTGGTCTTGGGTGACGTCCGGCCGGATCCCGTTGTCGTGCGTCCTGGCGCCGGGTCCGTTGGTGTAGGAGAGCGTCATGTAGGGCACGCCGTCGTCGCCTCGGTCGTCGGACACGCCGAGGATGTCTCCGCCGCGCCGCGTGTAGCCGTTGAAGGCCATCACGTGCGAGTGGTCCGACGTCACCACAATCAGCGAGTCCTCCTCCGACAGCAGCTCGGTGGCGCGCTCCACCGCCGCGCTCAACTCTATCGTCTCGTCGAGCGCGAGCTCCGGCCAGTTGTCGTGGTGCGCGTGATCTATGCGACCTCCCTCCACGAACAGGAAGAAGCCCTTGTCGTTTCTGCTCAGGGAGCGGATCGCTACCTCGGTCAGTTCCGCGAGAGTGGGCTCAGTGGTCATATTTCTTTCGAGATTATACTGAAGGTGATTGTTTTCGAAAAGACCGAGGAGATACTCGGGGCGAGAATCGGAGAGATCCATGAGTTGCATTCTGTTCCACACGTACTCGTATGAAACGTTTCGCGCTTCCTTGTCCCTCTGCCATTCGTCGATGAGATTGCGCTCGTCAGTTCTGAGACCGGTGGAACCTTCTTCGTCGACCGCATCCGCCGGTATAAACTCGCGTCTTCCTCCTCCTAGGATCACCTTCAATAAATAAATATACCTACATATAAACAAAATTAAAAATACAAGTTGGTCAGAAGGGCCGCGGGTGCAGTGCGCGGTGCGATATACGTTTAGAAAATGGTGTGCGTTAAATAAATATGTTAATAATAAGTGTGTAAATATTAAATATATAAATCTTTTAAAACTTTTATATATAAAAACTTTTTATTTGTAAAAAATTCTGCTTACTTATCTAGGTTTACCTATGTAAAATGCATTTTTTAATAATTAGGTCAACTACATCCACTATTCAAATAACCTACATTTTAATGAAATTGATAACTTTTACTAATATTATAATTCACGCGAGTAAATAATTTGAATTGAAATGATTACTAATACGCGCATTGTAGAGCGAGCAGCTGTTGTGGTAATTTGATGTCAGAGATTGTTATACGAGTAGCGTGTGAGGTACTTGCACCAGTAAATACAAAGCGAAACGTTGATTGATTTCGCCGAAATTTTTAAAATAATCTATATGAGAGAAGTAAGGGGTGGTTAAATCGTCCTAGGTTAGTTAGACTGCAATATTAGAAATAATAAAATAATTATCATAGATGAATTACTGAAAGGGATGAACAAAAAGATTATGGCTTATGATATGACAAAAGCACAATATAACAAAATGAAAGTAAATAGTTTGAAGGATTAGGAGCTCTAACAACTCCATGAATGATCCAAGAATCATCAAGCTTGGAAGAGGCCGATTAGTTCTGTTGACATTTTGAATGATTGTAATAAGATAAAGCATTTGCAAAGTTCTTAAAAGTAAAGAATATTTATGAAAATTTTTGGTAGTCTGCCTAATGTTCCTCTCAAAATGATAATAATTGTAATGATAGGAATATATCCTAACTTCTGGGCACTTTTCCTCGAGCTAAGACTGTGGTGAGGTTGGGACCTTGTGATAAATAATGATGTGAAAGATGCGGAAAAATAAATGAAAACTAAATGAGGATATATTTTATCTTAAAATAAATATGAAGGTGATAAATATTAAGAACTATGATGATGATTGTAATAATATAGGAGTAGATCTCGACTTCTAGGCGCTTCTACCCCGAGCTAAGACTGTGATGGAGTCGAGACATAGTTGTAATACATAAAGAGATAGATAGATAGATAAGATAATACTTTATTGTACACCACACACAATGAAATAACATTACAGGACACAGAAAAACTTAAATGTACAGAGACTTACAGTTAAGTAAATAAGAAATGAAAAGAGGTAATAAAGTTTGTGAGGAGCGAAGAAATAATGAGTAATGCGTGTGTTGACGCATATTGTAGAGTGTAGTGTACGAGTAGGAAATAATGAGTAATGCGTGTGTTGGCGCATATTGTAGAGTGTAGTGTACGAGTAGGAAATAATGAGTAATGCGTGTGTTGGCGCATATTGTAGAGTGTAGTGTACGAGTAGGAAATAATGAGTAATGCGTGTGTTGGCGCATATTGTAGAGTGTAGTGTACGAGTAGGAAATAATGAGTAATGCGTGTGTTGGCGCATATTGTAGAGTGTAGTGTACGAGTAGGAAATAATGAGTAATGCGTGTGTTGGCGCATATTGTAGAGTGTAGTGTACGAGTAGGAAATAATGAGTAATGCGTGTGTTGGCGCATATTGTAGAGTGTAGTGTACGAGTAGGAAATAATGAGTAATCCGTGTGTTGGCGCATATTGTAGAGTGTAGTGTACGAGTAGGAAATAATGAGTAATGCGTGTGTTGGCGCATATTGTAGAGTGTAGTGTACGAGTAGGAAATAATGAGTAATGCGTGTGTTGGCGCATATTGTAGAGTGTAGTGTACGAGTAGGAAATAATGAGTAATGCGTGTGTTGGCGCATATTGTAGAGTGTAGTGTACGAGTAGGAAATAATGAGTAATGCGTGTGTTGGCGCATATTATAGAGTGTAGTGTACGAGTAGGAAATAATGAGTAATCCGTGTGTTGGCGCATATTGTAGAGTGTAGTGTACGAGTAGGAAATAATGAGTAATGCGTGTGTTGGCGCATATTGTAGAGTGTAGTGTACGAGTAGGAAATAATGAGTAATGCATGTGTTGGCGCATATTGTAGAGTGTAGTGTACGAGTAGGAAATAATGAGTAATGCGTGTGTTGGCGCATATTGTAGAGTGTAGTGTACGAGTAGGAAATAATGAGTAATGCGTGTGTTGGCGCATATTGTAGAGTGTAGTGTACGAGTAGGAAATAATGAGTAATGCGTGTGTTGGCGCATATTGTAGAGTGTAGTGTACGAGTAGGAAATAATGAGTAATGCGTGTGTTGGCGCATATTGTAGAGTGTAGTGTACGAGTAGGAAATAATGAGTAATGCGTGTGTTGGCGCATATTGTAGAGTGTAGTGTACGAGTAGAAAATAATGAGTAATGCGTGTGTTGGCGCATATTGTAGAGTGTAGTGTACGAGTAGGAAATAATGAGTAATGCGTGTGTTAGCGACGCGCTCATACTTTTATGTTTTTGTAGGTAATTATTAGAAAACAGCTGGCAACACAAAATTGTATGTGTTTTTTACTCTATGGTTGCCGCGCTCTTCTCCTTTTTTCACGGCAAGCAAAAGGCTGTACATAAACTATAATGTGTTAAAAAGTGTTCATTGTACTACTATTGTGTTAATTTTAATGTTAAAACTGTGTGCTGTCAATAAATTACGTTTTGGTGAACAATTCCAAGTATTTTTGTGTTTCGCGGACCCATAATCTTCATGGTCATTCGGCCGGATCGTGATGTCGCTGTTTCATACACCGGTGCCCAGCAAAATGGCCGCGTCCGATTCCACGAATCTAGATCGCGACGCACGTGGACGCGATCTCGAAAATATGGCCAAAAATGTGCTAAAAAGAGCCGGTGACACACGCGAAACACAAAGCGAGATGGCCTATAGCGTATACAGTCCACACGAAGTAAGCACTAAACGAGAAGTGGAAGAATGGCTCGATCGCAGCCGCCCCGACGAACAGGAAGCCACCGAAGACGGCCAACTACAATCGGCGAAAGCGACCGAGTACATTACCCCAACGACGGCCACAGAACCGCAGCCGCCGCTACCTACTGCGCCACATCTGCCGACGGCACAGCCTCCGGCGCCACCGCTGTCCCAACTCGGCGCCACGGAGACTATTCAGATGCTAGCTAGCGCACTGAAGGACTTAGCTGCTGCGAGTACAAACAACAACACTCACTTGTTAACACGCTTGAGTACACCAAAGGATTTACCAGAGTTCTCAGGTGATCCACTAGAATGGCTACAATTTAAACAAGCATTTGAAGAATCCACTGAGGTATGTGGATTCAGCCCCAAGGAAAATTTATGGAGGTTAAGAAAGTGTCTTCGCGGTGCTGCCAAGGACGCCGTGTCAGCATTGTTTATCTCTGCGAGTTCACCGTGCAAAGTCATGGCTACCTTGGAACTACGATTTGGCAATCCTGAATATATAACCTCCAAAATAATTCAAGACATTAAGAAGTTGCGACCCATGTCACATGATTATTATAAAGATATAGTGGAATTTTCAGTAAAAGTACAAAATTTAGTGGAAGCAGTGCGAGCGGTCGGACATGAGGAATACATACAGGGTATGAGCATTGTTTCACTTATATTAGGAAAATTTCCTCCACTTTTACTGTCAAAATGGTCTGATTACAGTTACCCAATCATAGTAACTGATAAACAAAAGCCAAGAATGTTAATATTATCAGAATTCCTAACAGAAGAAGCCCTGAAGATGTCAACCACATCTAATTTACACAACTTGTTATATAATAATAATAATTATGCTCGTACTGACAACAAGAAAAATGAACTAAGTTCTAGTCGTACACACACAGTATTGGCACAGAGTGAAGATAAATGTCAGTTTTGTCGCACTTCTATACATAAACTGCCTGAATGTAGACAATTCAAAAAGGCTTTACGGAAGACAAGATGGCAATATATTAAACGCAATGGAATTTGTTACAAGTGCCTAGTATCCCGCCATCCACGTGACTCATGCACCGCTCCTGTCTGCGATAAGGACGACTGTGGCCAGCCACACCACCGCCTGTTACACTTCGACGTGCCACCACTTCACACAACGCCGATGCCGGCGTCCGCTCCAGTACCAGCACCAGTGTCTACGACGTCCCCGGCGCTCCCGAAGGACTCGGCGCCCCTGATGTTTCCCGGCAAACCTGTGAACAGTAAGCAAACGGTCACGCATATTAACGCGAGTGAATCAACAGTGCTATTGAAAGTCGTTCCTATCCGTATACATACCCATAACGGCCCAATAAGCACGAACGCTTTACTCGACGACGGGTCTACTGTGTCATTGATGAGTGCGGGTCTCGCGAAACGTGCGGGTGTGAGCGGCAGTTCTGAGACGATGCGCGTGCGCGGCGCATGGGCCGACAAGGACTTAACTTGTGAATCGATCGTAGCAAATGTGAATCTCTCCGGTATGGACAATAAGGTGCATAATATTAGAGTGCGTTGTGTAGATAAATTGGACCTTCCGTTACAATATTGTTCCATTCTTAATTATGATAATTATGCAAACTTGTATAACATAAAAAATATGTTGTGTACCGATGATGTAAAACCTGAAATACTTATAGGTCAGGATAATTACCATTTACTGTTACCTTTAGAAGTCAGAGTAGGTAATAATAAGGAGCCGTCTGCTACACTAACTCCCCTAGGCTGGTGTGTACACGGCGTGTCGCCCCGTGTAGGCGGGGTGGGCGCGGGTGCCGCGCACCACGCCACCATGTTCGTGAGCTCGAGTGAAACCGTGCCGGCCGGCGCTGACCAGCTCCGCCTGCTGCACGAGGAGGTGAGGCGCTCGTTCTCTCTCGACGCTATAGGAGTATCAGGTAAAGCCAGGCAGAATACTTACGACGTGTGTGCCGTCGCTCAGCTGGAGGAGACCGCCGAGCTCGTGGGCGACCGCTGGCGTGTCGGCCTGCCGTGGAGGAGTGACGTCACCGCCATGCCCGACTCCTACCATAACGCCGAAAGGAGGTTGAAGGGGATAGAGAGGAAAATGAGTAAGGATAGGGACTTCGGTAACAGGTATGTGGAACGCATAGAACATTTATTAGCTAACGATTATGCTGAGAGAATGACAGGTGACCACCCCGCGTCCAGGATCTGGTATTTACCACATTTTGGGGTGGACAACCCGAATAAGAAGAAATTAAGATTGGTATTTGATGCTGCGGATGAAGTGAATGGTAAAAGTCTCAACGATTACCTACTGACGGGACCCGACTTGCTGCCGCCGCTGTTTGGTATTATGCTGCGCTTTAGGGAAAATGTAATTGCAGTAACTGGCGACATACGGGATATGTTCTTGAGAGTTAAAATCCGGCCAGAGGACCAACATGCCTTCCGATTCCTCTGGCGAAGCGACCCCGCAGGCCCCATAGATACTTACGTTATGTCTTCTCTCATATTTGGTGCACGATGTTCACCTTTTGTGGCACAATTTGTAAAAAACTTAAATGCCCGGCGCTACGAGTCATCGATGCCGGCTGCAGTTAACGCGATATGTAATTCTCATTACGTAGACGACTATATAGATAGTTACCCCGATGAGACAACTGCTATAAATATTGTAAAAAATGTTTCAGACATCCACAAGAGTGGTGGATTTGAAATGCGAAACTGGACGAGCAACAGCGTCGCCGTACTGGACAGCGTGCCTAAGGACACGTTAGGTATTGCCGCTGTGAAATTTAAGGTTGAAAAGGAGTTCCAAGGTGAGAGAACCCTAGGTTTAATCTGGTATCCGAAGGAAGACCTACTCGGTTTTGACTTATCTCTGAAACGCATACCGGACAGTATTTCTCAGGGCAACGAACGGCCTACTAAGAGGATCATGCTACAAGTGGTGATGTCCATATTTGACGTGTTAGGATTTCTGGCACCCTTCACGATCCAGGGTAAAATTATGCTTCAAGATACTTGGCGCCTAAATGTAAGCTGGGATGACGTAATACCTGATTGTGTTTACGACAAATGGTGTAAATGGCTCGAATTATTGAAAGAATTAAATAGTGTTCGTATTCCCAGGTGTTATCTTACTGCGACTGATAACGCGAGCGAGAGCGAGACGGCACTAGGGCCGGTCCGCGTAGCACCCGCTACGAAGCGCGAGCCGCCCTGTGCTACGGCTCCGTGCTACGAAACAGGCCGATCGCCTACGAGCGCTACGACGACGGTATACAGTACTTCGGATGTGAGTACAAATAAGTACTATGACTTACAACTGCATACGTTTTGCGATGCATCTGCTAAGGCGATGTGTACCGTCGCGTACTGGCGCTGGGCGGAGAGAGGAAATGTACGCGTCGCATTCATAGCGAGTAAATGCCGCGTCGTGCCGGTGAAACCTCTGACCGTGCCTAAAGCCGAGCTGCAGGCGGCCGTGCTCGCCGCGAGACTTGCCGACACTATCGTCAGGGAGCATAGAATGAAACCAGAACGGAAATATTTTTGGAGCGACTCCACTACTGTATTACAATGGATTCGAAACAGCACGCGCTCCTATAAAACGTTCGAGGCTAATCGACTGGGAGAAATCGACGAACTCACAAATGCAGCTGAATGGAAATACGTGCCCACAAAATTAAATCTAGCCGACCTCGGCACTCGAGAGGAATTCGACCGAGTTCAATTTGAATCTGAATGGTTTTCAGGTCCTAAATTTTTATATGGAGAAGAATCGTCGTGGCCCGCGGACACTGTAGACCCCTACGGGCGCGACACGAGCCCCGAGCGTGTGACCGTGGTACAAGAAGTCGCAGTAAGCTTACCGGTCCCGGAGCCGCAGCGCTTCTCGTGCTGGCTCCGCTTGCTACGCGCCACGGCCGCCGTGCTCGTCTTTATAAATAGATGTAAAGGACTCACCTGTGAAGTGGACAGCGACACGATGGCTCGCGCTGAACTTCTGCTACTGAAGAGGGCGCAGGTTGACTCCTTCGCCGCAGAAATATCTGCAATAACAAATGGAAAATTAGTACCGCGCGACAGTAAGTTACTCACCCTGTCACCATATGTCGACGAAGACGGTCTGCTGAGACTCGGCGGCCGCATCGACTCCGCGACGGACGTGGACCTAGAGGTAAAAAGACCTGTTATATTGGACGGAAAACATTGGATAACGCGACTTCTCGTCAGATACTCACACATCAAAGCCGCACACGGGAACCAGGAGCTCGTGGTGAATAATCTGAAACAGAAGTACTGGGTGATTAGAATGCGACCGACGGTGAAACATGTCGTTTCGAGCTGCATGTGGTGTCGTCTCAGAAAATGTAAGCCCGAGGTGCCTAGAATGGGAGACTTACCTCACGCTCGAGTGGCGCACCATCAGCGGCCATTCACCTATTGCGGCCTCGACCTCTTCGGCCCCATGGAGGTGACGGTCGGTAGAGCTAGACAAAAGAGGTGGGGCGTCATCTTCACTTGCTTGACGGTGCGATGCGTGTCCCTGGAAGTGGTCCACAGTCTCACGACGGACTCGCTCATCATGGCGCTACGTCGCATGGCGGCCCGGCGCGGCTGGCCGAGCCATCTCTACAGCGATAACGGGACCAACATGCGAGGCGCAGACAAGGAGCTGCAAACGGCGATGAGAGGTCTCGACACGGAAGCCCTGAAAGCCTACGGAGCTAACAACGCGATGAAATGGCATTTTGTGCCTCCGTTCAGTCCCCACTGGGCCGGAGCGTGGGAAAGGTTGATCCGCAGCGTCAAAACGGCTCTCCGAGTCGTTCTGAAGGAACGGGCGCCGCGGGACGAAACGCTCAACACTTTCCTGGCGGAGGTCGAAAATATGATAAATAGTCGTCCGTTGACACACGTCTCTGTCGATCCTGAAAGCCTCGAAACGTTAACGCCTAATCATTTCATTTTAGGTAGTTCCGGAAATCTACCCCAAGTAGGTACTTTCGACGACTCCGACATGTACCTGAGGAAGCAGTGGCGGAAGGCGCAAAGGTTAGCCGACATGTACTGGCGCAGGTGGGTGCGAGAGGTGCTCCCCGACCTGCTGCCGCGCCGCAAGTGGCACGATGAGGTGAAGCCTCTGCAGGTAGGCGACCTAGTTTATATAGTCGATCCGGACAGCCCCCGCAACACCTGGCCGCGAGCCGTCGTGCAGCGCACCTTCCCGGGTAGAGACAACCGTGTACGACTGGTCGAGGTGAGGACGCGGACTGGGGTGTGGAAGCGATCGGCGGCCCGCGTCGCTCGTATTCCGGTAGAGTTGTAGTGCTGTTCCAGCACTAGGGTGGGGAGTGTTAGCGACGCGCTCATACTTTTATGTTTTTGTAGGTAATTATTAGAAAACAGCTGGCAACACAAAATTGTATGTGTTTTTTACTCTATGGTTGCCGCGCTCTTCTCCTTTTTTCACGGCAAGCAAAAGGCTGTACATAAACTATAATGTGTTAAAAAGTGTTCATTGTACTACTATTGTGTTAATTTTAATGTTAAAACTGTGTGCTGTCAATAAATTACGTTTTGGTGAACAATCCCAAGTATTTTTGTGTTTCGCGGACCATAAGCTTCAGCGTGTGTTGGCGCATATTGTAGAGTGTAGTGTACGAGTAGGAAATAATGAGTAATGCGTGTGTTGGCGCATATTGTAGAGTGTAGTGTACGAGTAGGAAATAATGAGTAATGCGTGTGTTGGCGCATATTGTAGAGTGTAGTGTACGAGTAGGAAATAATGAGTAATGCGTATGTTGGCGCATATTATAGAGTGTAGTGTACGAGTAGGAAATAATGAGTAATGCGTGTGTTGGCGCATATTGTAGAGTGTAGTGTACGAGTAGGAAATAATGAGTAATGCGTGTGTTGGCGCATATTGTAGAGTGTAGTGTACGAGTAGGAAATAATGAGTAATGCGTGTGTTGGCGCATATTGTAGAGTGTAGTGTACGAGTAGGAAATAATGAGTAATGCGTGTGTTGGCGCATATTGTAGAGTGTAGTGTCCGAGTAGGAAATAATGAGTAATGCGTGTGTTGGCGCATATTGTAGAGTGTAGTGTACGAGTAGGAAATAATGAGTAATGCGTGTGTTGGCGCATATTGTAGAGTGTAGTGTACGAGTAGGAAATAATGAGTAATGCGTGTGTTGGCGCATATTGTAGAGTGTAGTGTACGAGTAGGAAATAATGAGTAATGCGTGTGTTGGCGCATATTGTAGAGTGTAGTGTACGAGTAGGAAATAATGAGTAATGCGTGTGTTGGCGCATATTGTAGAGTGTAGTGTACGAGTAGGAAATAATGAGTAATGCGTGTGTTGGCGCATATTGTAGAGTGTAGTGTACGAGTAGGAAATAATGAGTAATTCGTGTGTTGGTGCATATTGTAGAGTGTAGTGTCCGAGTAGGAAATAATGAGTAATGCGTGTGTTGGCGCATATTGTAGAGTGTAGTGTACGAGTAGGAAATAATGAGTAATGCGTGTGTTGGCGCATATTATAGAGTGTAGTGTACGAGTAGGAAATAATGAGTAATGCGTGTGTTGGCGCATATTGTAGAGTGTAGTGTACGAGTAGGAAATAATGAGTAATGCGTGTGTTGGCGCATATTGTAGAGTGTAGTGTACGAGTAAGAAATAATGAGTAATGCATGTGTTGGCGCATATTGTAGAGTGTAGTGTACGAGTAGGAAATAATGAGTAATGCGTGTGTTGGCGCATATTGTAGAGTGTAGTGTACGAGTAGGAAATAATGAGTAATGCGTGTGTTGGCGCATATTGTAGAGTGTAGTGTACGAGTAGGAAATAATGAGTAATGCGTGTGTTGGCGCATATTGTAGAGTGTAGTGTACGAGTAGGAAATAATGAGTAATGCGTGTGTTGGCGCATATTGTAGAGTGTAGTGTACGAGTAGGAAATAATGAGTAATGCGTGTGTTGGCGCATATTGTAGAGTGTAGTGTACGAGTAGGAAATAATGAGTAATGCGTGTGTTGGCGCATATTGTAGAGTGTAGTGTACGAGTAGGAAATAATGAGTAATGCGTGTGTTGGCGCATATTGTAGAGTGTAGTGTACGAGTAGGAAATAATGAGTAATGCGTGTGTTGGCGCATATTGTAGAGTGTAGTGTACGAGTAGGAAATAATGAGTAATGCGTGTGTTGGCGCATATTGTAGAGTGTAGTGTACGAGTAGGAAATAATGAGTAATGCGTGTGTTGGCGCATATTGTAGAGTGTAGTGTACGAGTAGGAAATAATGAGTAATGCGTGTGTTGGCGCATATTGTAGAGTGTAGTGTACGAGTAGGAAATAATGAGTAATGCGTGTGTTGGCGCATATTGTAGAGTGTAGTGTACGAGTAGGAAATAATGAGTAATGCGTGTGTTGGCGCATATTGTAGAGTGTAGTGTACGAGTAGGAAATAATGAGTAATGCGTGTGTTGGCGCATATTGTAGAGTGTAGTGTCCGAGTAGGAAATAATGAGTAATGCGTGTGTTGGCGCATATTGTAGAGTGTAGTGTACGAGTAGGAAATAATGAGTAATGCGTGTGTTGGCGCATATTGTAGAGTGTAGTGTACGAGTAGGAAATAATGAGTAATGCGTGTGTTGGCGCATATTGTAGAGTGTAGTGTACGAGTAGGTACCATTCTATAAAGAAGAGAAGAATAAAATGAATAGAATGAGTGAATGCGTGGAACGATGGACAACGTTCAAAGATAGGCCGGTCTATAGAAGTTTATTCGTCAATCTATTTACGTTTCTAAACACGATATAGGTACTAAGATTTTATAAAGGCGCCTCTAATTACCACAACAGCTCGTAAACAGTTTTTGATTCATTTTGTCTGTATTTAGTTGGCTAAATGCGTTGTTATAAATTAGGAGTATTAAGTAATATTAATATTGTTATCTTATGTTTGACAGTGAATTATAGAATTACCATTATTAGTTAATGCCCCACCAGTGGGGCGGCTTGGTGGGGCAAAGTGGAACAATCCCAATTAATAATAATAATTGTGGTAGAAAACTAAATAGTTTCAAGGGCCCATGTCTTCAAGAACAAAAATTACTATTTCATAAATAAATAAATAATTAGTAATGATAATAAAATTGTTATTTTTAAGTAGGTATATTATGGTAGTTTTTAAATAGTTGATAAAAAAAAATTATATGAGTAAAAAATGATAATTATTAACTATAAAATACAATACAGTACCTATAAAATAAAAAATTATGTAGATATATTTTTTTACTCGCACCCCCGGAGGTGAGGTGTCATAGTACATAATATAGGAAGCTGCACTGTATTAGGTCAATCAGTAATAATAGTACATTATTGCAAAGGCCGCGAAATAGACAATTGCTATTTCCGCTGAGGCATAATATATAGTGCTTTTCTCAAAAGAACGCAGGGAAATGAAACATACTATCTTTTGACTTCGCTGGAAGCAGGTTTTCCATGCATGTTTGAGAAAACATATTACTGCACATAACAGTCGTCTCTATTACAGCACCTCAATATCATTATTATTGTACTGACCTTGAACTTGTTCCCGGGGTGCATGTGTACGAGCTGGTGGGCGATGTCGGGGCAGGCGTCCGTTTGGAAGCCGCTGAGGTTGACCTCGGCGTCGTTCTCCCAGTGTCTGTTGGCGGCCTTCGCGAACGCGCCCGCCGGAGACGCGTGTGTCACGCGGGTCGTCGTCACTATGCCTGCCTCAATAATATTTATATATTTTTTGTCTTATGTTAACTAGTAATTCGCCGCGAACTGAGATGTCGCTACTGAGACTTTGACAATAAAATCTTAATGAAAACTTTAAATTCATTATCTTTAATATTCGTAAAAGCGCATCCAGTCGAAGCTGAAATTATTGTAAGCGTTTTAATATTTATGAATAATTACTTATTTATCAAAAACATAGCGCGAATTAATGACATTTAGGTCCACCTAGTGCATAAGGAGGCCGGAGGCACCGACCGGAGAATTCCCCATACAAAATTAATAGTTGAATCATTTGAAATCAGAGCATATTTCCAACATTCAATGATGTTATTCGGAATGAGACACTAGTTATCTAGGTCACAAATTATATTTCAGTACAAACTACTCATCTGAAACGAAATTCAAGCGAATTGCATTTTGCACATTTTTACAGAAAAAATTACATGTTTTCTTTAAGTTTGTTTTCTATTAAAAGCAATTAGAATATGTAAAATAAATGGGAATACTTTAAGGTTAAGGTTAAGGTTAAGTTTAAGATTAAGTTTAAGGTAGGTTTCTTTTGCAGGGGGCCGCCTGGGGAAGTACCAGACCTTTGCCAGTTATTCATCCGCCAAGCAGTAATGTACAGACGTTACTGTGTTCCGGTATGAAGCGCAATGTTACCAGCGAAATTACTGGGCATGATGAGATTCAACAACTCATATCTCAGGGTGACGGGCGCAGTGCAGTGCCGCGCAGAATTTAGAATTTTAAAACACTGGGTGGCACTGTGTCTGATATGGGCAATCATTATGCTGACCATCAGGCACCTGATTAGCTCGTCTTGTCACTCACTATCATAAAAAAGAAAGTTTTCTTTCAATATTACGGAACACGTCCAAATTTATCACAAATTTTGATTGGCCAATATTGCTATCGCATACAGCAAAAGGATGAAGCTGGGGTCACGGGATTTGACGTTGGTGTGATGTCATGCATTTACACTAGCGCTCGTATAATATGTAGCTACTTACACAGGCGCCGCGCCGCCCGGGTAAGTTTATAATATAACAATAATTACTATCCCTATAGTCGACTGCCTCGATGGCGTAGTGGGCGCAAGCTCTACTACCGATCATGAGGTTCCGGGTTCCACCCCCAGGTCAGGCAAAGTTATTGAATATTGGATTTTTCCATTAGGAATGATCTCAATAACTGCCTGGAGCCTGGAACTGTGCCTGGTAGATGGCATTTGGCTCGCTAAATGCGAAATGTGGATGTACCTACTATGAGACTGAATCCTGGGTACACCTTGCCTACCACTTTGGGAAAAAGGCGTGATACATACATTGTATGTTATATATATGTTATTGTTCTTATTTCCCATCGGTCGCCCTTGAGCCCGCACCGCCGGGGTGTCGGTTGACTTTAAGTAGGTGGGCGTTATAGAAACTGCCAATTGTTCTGGGAAGTTATCCCAGAACAATTGGCAGTTTCTATAACTCCATAATATTGATATAAACAATGTGCCGCCTAGACAACTTCTTTAATATTAATTAATGATAATAATATGGGACAACTTCCACATACGGTCACCTGGTCCTCCCAAACTAGGATAGACTAACTACGAAGCCTGTACTATGGTAACCAGATGACTGACATACATACTTATATACGCTTATAACGTCCAGACTCCAGACACAGTTCTAAAATTGTATTTGTAATAATTGTCAGTGCTAAAATTGTATGCCATAATCATACTATGCCCCAAAATTTTCTTTCATTATAAACAATTTAAATCTAACCTAACCAACAACATTTGGAATATTAGTTAATCATTTACATCACACGCAACATGACATATTATTATTCGTTTTTACAAGTAGTAAGTTACACTTACAATACTTAAAAGGTTTTTTTTTTGTCTTTGTCATAACATAAAATTAAAACCTAACCTAACCGAAAGAATTCGGAATGTTCTTAGCTCATTACCATCACACATAACACGACTTTATATTGCTATCTTTATGAGTTGACATTTCACATATTATTATATTACATTACCATTATTAATGAATGATTTATCAATTTGGATGAAGTTATCCCAATCCCATAGACAATATAGAAGAAGGCTGGCGGCACCAAAGAATTAATACCGTAATAAGTAAACGTCACGAACAAAAGCTTAGCCCTACTATTAAGATATTTAATTTTACAATAGAAAACACACTGCATGCGTTTTTGTTATTATTTGAATGAATACCTATTTAATCAAGAACATCAGTATTGCAGAATCAGTAGGCATTGTAAACATAAGAAATAACAGTTAGGAACTACAACACATACATTTTAAAAATATATAGAATAACTATTATGCCTAAGAATAATTTGGACTCATAACATTATTACTTATTAAATTATACATTAGAAACATTATGACAACTAATAATATGAATTGAAACCATTATACTCAATAATATTATAACAATTAAATTTTAGAACAAATTCTGAGTATATCTACAGAAAAATATGCGTATCTAATATTATGACTACAGCATGTTATGATAAATGATGTATGCTGAAAAATTTTATGACAAATGAGTTATGCGAATCAATAGGACACCACCATCCTGACATAACCCGGCCCTGCATGTCAGGATGGGAAGTCCCTGAAGGGTATCTACCCGACTGACTAAAACCCTGGGGGATATCCTGCGGGACTCCATGTGTCGGGGCTGCGGGCACGCCAAAGTACTCATCCGCAGCCCGGACGGCGTTTGGTCCTCCCGGGAGGACCCCACCGCGGGGGGCGAAGAGGAGCCTTCACCGGGCGCGCGGGATACCGCGCGCGTGTCACCTTGCGGATATGAATGCCCCCGCACTCACGGAAGATTCTCCTCCGACGTCCTGGCCTGGTGCTTTGGAAGGCATCGGAAAGTCGGAAGTGGCCTCCCGATCGCGCTCCGCGGTCTCCTTCTGCGAGATTACAACCTCACAGAATTCGACCGCGGCCCTCCACGAACCCTCGCTCTCAACCATGTTTACTGACGAGGGCAGTCCCCCACCTCTGGCATGCCTTTACTGGCCGGCTAGAGTGGAGTCGCAAGAACCTCGTGCTCGAGGAAGGATGTGAAGCATATCGCAGAAGGAATCGCAAGTGCTCACCGTTTTAAGTCCAGAGACACCTCTCGTACCCATAACCGCTCACACCAACGTTGCCCCTCTCGAACCATGATTGCTAGCGAGAGTTCAGAGTTACTTCTACCTGGGCCAACGAGGCTGTCAAAGGCGCATATGAATAGATTATGGCGTTCTATGGGGAAGGCCTATGTTCAGCAGTGGACGTCTTCCGGTTGATGATGATGATGATGATGATGATGATGATGATGGTGATGGTGAAGCAAAAATATTTAAACTGACCGACGTCACGACCGTCCGCCAGCGCCCACTCGGCGATGGACTCCACTCGCTGCGAGGCGTCGCTGTAAGCTTCGCAGTCCCAGCGAGGGACGGCCGCCGTCACACCGAGCGTGCCTTGGTTCGCCTTCACGCCGCATAAATAAGCAGTGGCCGTGCACGCCGAGTCGGGGATCTGTGAGCTCACACAGTACGTCTGGAACAATAATCGGTACAGCGTCGTAATTTTCAAGGAACCGCATGACTAGTGTAATCTTAAATTACCTATAGATAAGAGCAATATTGTATGAACCTTCGCAAGTCCCACGGTTGGGAATCTCTCGAAGGAGAGCTGCTCCTCCTCCCCCGTTCGGCCGGCGCGCTGGCCCAGCAGCGTGCGCGCGGCGGCCAGCGTGGGCACGGACATGCCGTCGCCCAGGAACATGAGCACGTTCCGCGCCGCGCCGCCGCCGCCCGCGCCGCGCCGCTCGCGCGCCTCTATGCCCGCCGCCGCCTCGCTGTACCAGTACTGCGCGGTGGTCTCGGCGAGGTTCGCTACGCTGAGGCCGCTCTGTCTCCGCTCGGGATGGTATCGGTCGCTGGCCGACGCGATCGCGAGGATGACGATCAGAAGTAGGACTCGCGCCGAGCCCATGATTTTGAGCCTTGCTATAGCGAAATCGGAAAACTCGCTTTTATTATATTCGTAGCGTATCTAATCGAAACCTAATAAAATAATCAGGCTGCATGTAGAGGTAAGCACTGCTCCGAGGCGTGTTTGAATCTACTATACAGAAATGATAACGAAACTACGACCTCAGAATTTATGAAACTCTAACACCTAAATAATAATAATAATAATCTTAATTCTTTATAATATTTTTGGCATTTATAATTTCTCCCTATATAATATGCAGAATTCTTCTTTTCATAATAATTGGCATGAAACAACAAAACAATTGTACTCTTATTTTATAAGTGAAAACTACTTAGCTAACTGCATTGTACTCCTATTATTCATATGTGTTAAAAGCTGTTTGTTTTCCGAATAAAATAAAATAAAATAATGAGTGAGACCTTTGTTCGTCACTTGTGTTAACCGGCCGGTGTTTACTGACGAGGGCAGTCCCCCACCTCTGGCATGCCTTTACTGGCCGGCTAGAGTGGAGTCGCAAGAACCTCGTGCTCGAGGAAGGATGTGAAGCATATCGCAGAAGGAATCGCAAGTGCTCACCGTTTTAAGTCCAGAGACACCTCTCGTACCCATAACCGCTCACACCAACGTTGCCCCTCTCGTCACGTGTACTCCATTGTGGTGGGAGGTCTTTATGGGGGCCCGTTTAGAGAGCGCCGAGTCACCGCCTGCCGTAATATTTCACAATGAGATGGAAGTGGCAGGTGCCGGAGTCTCTAACAACAGCCCGGTTACCATCCTTCTAGAAATCTTACCTATAGCCAAATCAAGTAGTTTCCATCCATTCACAATAGTCCTATTGTATAAGATAAAGATAAAGATAAAGAAATATTTATTGCCAGTACATACAAGAAAATTACGTACAAAATCATGTTATAAAAAAAACCTAGATATATATTTATATAATAATAAAAAGAAACAATAATAACATTACTTTACTAGCAATTGTGATATCAGCTTTGTGCTGCGCGAGGTGTCCCTGCGCAGCGTTGGTTTTCAGCGTACCCCATGCTCGAGCACAGATGTTAGTCGAGTTGAAAAAAAAAAGTATCTAGCGGGGGCTTTCTTTGAGCTCATCTTTTGTAGATGGTTTCAGAGATGGACCCCGATAGGTTCTATCCATTACCTTTAGATTGCAGGCTCAAAGGGGCCTCTGCACGTTGGACTTAAAAAAAAAGGTCTCCGTGCACGCCTAACAAAAGACGAGTTTGACGGCTTAGGTCTAAAATGAGAAATGACCAAGTATAATAATGCCCACAATCACAATATAACTGGTATAGCCCGTGTTTTCGAGCGACATAATAGTCTATAATATATTATAAAAAATAGATTAACCATAATATAGACTATAAATAAACTAAAAATAGTTTCCCTTGGTCACGGCATAGCTTGAAAACTACTTTTCTGGTACAATATGAAATGGAAAGAAAAATTTTACCCACGGAAGGGATTTGAACCACGCACCCTCCGCACCATTCCATGCATTTTTTTCCATTTCATATTGTATTTCAAGCGAATAGACGCTTAGTCTAAAAAAATATAAAATACTTTTTTTGTGTTCAACATTTACTTTCTCATCAATTCATCGATCATGGTCGCTATCACTAGGAAGATAATGTTCACGCCGAGGACGCGACACGGCGCACTTTAGAGCTGTAATATTTATTCTAAACTTCCCCGCAACGTGTCGATAGTGTCGTCACCTGTCATCTATATGATCTGCTGATAAAGTTATAATATACTTACTTTTGATCATGAAAACTCACAATCAGTAGCTTGTCTAAACTCTTCTGTTGCAGATCGTAATTGCACTGTTGCATCGTAGATACAGTATAAAAAAAATAGTAATATAAAGTAATAATATATAGTAAATTCATGACAGCCTTAAACAACAACTAAAATGTCGTCGTACCAAGATAACATGATTTTGCTCATATTATGTTTGATAATAAACGAGTTTGCATTCTCCGAAGGTAAATAAGTTAAATTATTATTTATACTTACTAAATTTATTTATTACTCACGCAATTGAACAAATCGACAATGACCTGACGATGATCTTGCACTACAGGTTTTCTCGGAAACCTATTTCGGGCATTATTCTCACACAAAACGGGTTGGTGTATGTTCTATTTTATGTGGTATGAGCCCTGGTCGATGACTCCGCGGAGCGGTGTCCCGCGACTCCGCTCCGCACAGCGGGGCGTGACTCTCCTATACTTCGTCAAGTCTTGTTATGTCGGGCCCAATTTTTTCAATAAGTCAAGCACATATTTTACTAAACCAAATCCAGTTGACTACATAATTAAATAGGTTCATAATGGAAGCAGCTGCGGTAAATCTATTGATAAGTAGTAGTTCACCGAGAACTGAGACCTCGCTACTACTGCTGAGACAAATAATTACAATAAAAACGTAATGACAAATTTTGAATTTAATAACTTTATTATTCGTAAAAACACATCAAATTGATAGAAGCTAAAATTATTGTAAATGTCCCACTTATATATTAATTATTATTTATCCAACATAACGATAGCGCGAGTTATTGACACACAGCGCCACCTAGAGGATTTGAACCGAGACAGGAATTTTATGCTTTGAGAATTGAAAAATCTTTTATACAACCCCAAATTGGCCCATCAATGTCAATTTGACATTATTAATCCTAAGTTTATCCTACAAACGTATTAATTTCAAAGAAATAGAATTGATAAGATTTAAATCTTGGAACCCCTTTAACTCTTAACCGATTTAGCTCATGTTCGAACTCAAAACATATTTATTTTATACTACATGCCTGCAAATTTTCATCAAGATCAAATCATCGGCTTTCTAGATGTCGTCGGACGAACATACATGTATACAATATTTGACTAATTATATATTCATGCTGGTCCTAAACTAGGTACTATCTTTATAAGTTTAAAAAAAAATACGGAACCTCTTTTTCGAGGTTCCGTAAAGGTTTACCTTAAATTATACCTGGGACCTCTCGGCCGACTTGGCTTATTGTCTCACTTAAAAAATACTCTTGTTGAAAAATACTAAAATACTGCGATTCGATCAACAGTTCTCAATTTATCGTTGATCAAACGTACTTATATACTTACCAGAGATCAAACACTTGGTAAAAATTAACTGGTACAAACGCAGATTTGTCCCACTTGTCGACTCTAAGACCTCCCTTCGCTCGATAACTGTGCGATATAATTGATAGTACCACCATTATTATCTCATAATAATGATGTTAATTAAAAAAGTAAAAAGCATACTTTTTTAATTAACATCATTAGTATGATTTCCAAGTGCACCTTTTTTATTTCTAAACGAAAATAACATTTTTGAAAAAATATTACTATACTATGTTTGTTAATGTGGGGCGGGCTATCACTAACACGGTCAGGCGATCACGGTGTAATATTGTCAAATATTTAACCTATCTTAAGGTTGTTCTTGGATTCAGAAAAAGATTTTTACCACAAAACACCGAAACATTTCATAAACGGTGCGACGAGTGAGGCCGAATTAGATCTTGAGTACTGGTACGGAGAGGCGGCGGCGGGCATAGAGGCTCGCGAGCGGCGCGGCGCGGGCGGCGGCGGCGCGGCGCGGAACGTGCTCATGTTCCTGGGCGACGGCATGTCCGTGCCCACGCTGGCCGCCGCGCGCACGCTGCTGGGCCAGCGCGCCGGCCGAACGGGGGAGGAGGCGCAGCTCTCCTTCGACAAATTCCCGACCGTGGGACTAGCGAAGGTACAAATTATTTATTTCGTTGTTCGTTATCGCTTGGTACTGCAATAATTATGATATTATATCCCAAAGAAGGTTCTGTAAGAAATTATTGCCGTATATAGTAGCATGTCTGAACAATAATATTTAATTTGAAATCAATAAGTTAATTTTAGAAACGATGAGTTCCTCTCATCTATACTAGGCTATAACAATATTATAATGAGAGAACTTTTGTTTTTTTTTTTTGCCTGATGGTAAGCATCATGATTGCCCATATCAGACACAGTACCACCCAGTGTTTCAAAATTCAAAATTCTGCGCGGCACTGCACTGCGCCTGTCACCCTGAGATATGAGTTTTTGAATCTCATCTTGCCCAGTAATTTCGCTGGTAACATTGCCCTTCATACCGGAACACAGTAATGTTTGCACATTAATGCTTGGCGGATGAATAACTGGCATTGTTTTTTTGTTTGTAACGAATAGGCTCGTCCAACCAACCGTCCCAGTTGACATCATCATAATGATGACGATGTCAACCGGGACGATTGATGTCACATTATTATTATTATCAGCCTAGTTTGTCCCACTGCTGGGCAAAGGCCTCCCTTCCCTCTCTCCATTCATCCCGGTTTAGTGCTACGGTAGTCCAACTATTGCAAAATGTGTCCAGTTCATCACGCCATCTCCGTCTGGGCCTGCCGCGACGTCTGACTCGTTGTGGGGTCGTCCATAGCGTGGTGCTTCTGGCCCATGGCTCATCAGACATGCGGCAGATATGTCCCGCCCAATTCCACTTCAAGCTGGCAGCTTTTTCACCAGCGTCTCGGGTATAAATCTCCCGAAAAGAGAAAACAATACATTTAAAACAAACGAAACGCTTTCCCCAACGGTTCTCTCATCTCTGCGTCCGTCTGCAGACTTACTGCGTGGACGCTCAGGTGCCGGACTCGGCCTGCTCGGCGACGGCATACCTGTGCGGAGCCAAGGCGAACATCGGCACCATCGGAGTGAACGCGCGAGTGCCGCGCCACCACTGCACCGCCGCCACCGACACGGCGACACAGCTCGACTCCATCGCCGCCTGGGCGCTGCAGAACGGCAAGGACGTCGGTACGTCTACATCGCGACGGTAACATGACGATAAGATTTTATAGAATAAGAATGTATACATAGTGAACTGGTGACAGGCATCGTGACTACGACGCGCGTGACGCATGCGTCCCCGGCGGGAGCGTACGCGCACACAGCCAACCGCGACTGGGAGAGCGACGCGGACGTGGCGGCCGACTGCCCCGAGCCCGCGCTCACGCAGCCCGACATCGCTCTCCAGCTCGTGCAATCGTATCCGGGGAAACACTTCAAGGTAAACGAACCTAAGCGCTCCTCAAACGCGACACTGTCGTTTACGTTTATCTTTGATTTTCAGGTGATTTTAGGTGGAGGTAGACGAGAGTTTCTGCCGAGCACCACTATCGACGAGGAGGGCGTCCGCGGGCGAAGATTGGACGGTCGCAACCTGATCGAGGAATGGCGAAACGATAAAAGAGGTCGCAATGCGAGTTTCCTCTACGCATGGAACCGAGAACAGTTGATGGGCATGGACCCATCGGCGGTCCCCGAGTATTTGCTGGGACTGTTCGAGAGCAGCCACATGCTGTACAACATGGAGGCGGACTCGAGTTCGGAGCCAACCCTCGCCGAGCTCACGGAGTTGGCCATCCGCTCACTGAGTCGCAACGAGAGAGGATTCTTCCTATTCGTCGAAGGCGGCCGCATTGACCACGCGCACCACGAGAACATGGCGCGCCTCGCGCTTGACGAGACGATAGAGTTAAGCGCGGCGGTGGAGCGCGCCACCGAGCTGCTATCGGAGGAGGACTCGCTGATTGTGGTGACGTCGGACCACTCGCACGTGATGGCCTTCAACGGCTACACGCGGCGCGGCGGAGACATCCTCGGCGTGTCTGACGACCGAGGCGACGACGGCGTGCCCTACATGACGCTCTCCTACACCAATGGGCCCGGGTTCCGACCGCACGCCGCCGAGGGCGTGCGTGAGGACGTCACCCGACAAGATTACAGTGAGTATGACGTTTGGTCGATATGTTCCGGAGATATTAAGGAGGTCGGGTAAAAAAAGTGTTCTATTGATTGATTTAAAGAAAAGGGGAGATAGGGTGCTTACTCAATCAAAACCGAAGTGCGAACGAGAAAGAAAGAAAGTAAAATTAATTATTCCAACACACGAAAATATTAGTCTTAGTACTTACTAATATTGCGTGTGTCGCGAAAAGGTACCAACTCAGCATAAGCAGGTTGCTGTACAACCTGCGCTGGTCTACCGTTGGTACCTGTTTCGGTGACATCACGGATATTCCATAACACTAATAGAGTTTACACTTGCTGAAACCGTATGGAGCACCTTATAAATTAAAATACGAGTATATATATATTTACATTTCAAAATATTACGTAATAGTTAATGTTACTGTAACAAAACAAGACAGTGAAAAATAAAACAAAAACAAAAAAACTACATACAACATTATCACACATAAATTTTATAAAACACAATATCTAAAATAAGCGATAATGAACTATACGTTTTACTTGCATCCTGATGTTTATAGTGACAATAAAGTAATCATACAGTGAGTGTGCGTGCGCCCAATGTGCCGCGCTTACTTAAATTATTAATATATAACATGTACCCATAGAAGAAAGTACCGATAACAATTAAATACAAATATCTACTTTGTAATTAGTAAAGGTACCGCGTTCCTATAAAGCACTGGTTTCATGCTTTAGGTTTTGCTGTTCCTTTTGGTGCAGACACAAGAATAAACTTATTTTTGTTCATACTTTTATGGAGATTTTGCAGGTTTGCGGGAGACAACAATTTACTTTACTGACGTACGTGGACCTAATGAGACCTGAGCTTTCCATTTTTGAGCAGCCAGTACCTCATTACCCCTTTTCTTAAAATCAATGGTTTCAATGAAAATTTTGGGCACTCCAATCTGGGTCTGTGCTAGTCGGCGGCAAGAGGGTCGCCCCTAGCACACGGGAATCAAAAACAACACCTACTATAAGAACGGGTGCACGCACGCAGAAACGTTATTTTATGTGTTTCACAGAGGACGTAAGATTCGCGTTCGAGGCGAGCGTGCCGCTGGAGTCGGAGACGCACGGCGGCGAGGACGTGGCGGTGTTCGCGCGCGGGCCGCAGCACGGCATGTTCTCCGGCCTGTACGAGCAGAGCCAGCTGCCGCACCTCATGGCGTACGCCGCGTGTCTCGGGGAGGGCCGGCGCGCGCCCGCCTGCGGCGCCGTCGCGCCCTAATCCTATAATGAGAACTCGACTTAATGATGCACCTGATTTTGAACTTTCATTATAATTTGACACCGAGTAAGAGACGGACACATACGTAGTCTGTCAATCTGCACCGACCAAAAGGCATATTTTTACAACAAGATTATTTAAATTTTTAGGTATTTCCAATATAATAAAATGAATAGAATTTTAAATAAATGAACTAGATAGTTTTAGCTGTAAGAACTTACTTACATACCATGTCCTATAAACGGAGGACTTATTACTCTAAAACGTAAGCTGAAGCATTTACTATTGGAATAAAAAAGTTAAGTAGCATAGGTCGTGGATATCGGTTGTTAGATACTTATTATCTCTGATATTATGATCGAACACGGTTGAGGTGTCTCGCGCCCAGTGTTCAGCGAACATAAACAATAAAGTGTATCATATGGTACTGAGGATAAATAAATAAAATAGGTATTCTTTGTATGGATACAAAAGATGATATATTTATATGTTAAGACAATATATTATGTTAAAAGGTCTGTTTTAATATAAAAGTAGGTAATAATGTAATCGTAATGTTGATATTAATCAAAGTAATATTAATAGAAGAAGGTATATTATAATGAAAGGTACGGCATGGTGTGCATATGCCACAAGGATAAATATGTATCAATCTGAATAAGACGGTACGTGCTAGAAACAGCGGTGTGCACGGTTAGCCGAGCGCACCGCATGCTGAGCACTAGCCGACTACCACAACCACTGTTTCAATATATTGTATGTAATTACGTGATTGTTATTAAGTTTGGCTAATAAAAGCATTTTTCTTTCTTTCTTATTATTAGTGTGTAAATCATTGCATGTTATTCAGGTAGCAACTCGCGGCATTTTCTACCCTCTATATCGTTGTGGATAATGCTAGAAGCCTGTATTTTCTGTGACCAAGAGAACATACCATTGGTTTGTCACAGATTAATAAAAAGTATCTCTAGCTATACATCCATAAATTAATATTTTAAACTTTACGAATAATTGCTAGCCATATAGTATTCAACATTCATTAATAAATTTGTCAAATGCGTAGTGGGACTCGTATGTGCAGGGCTCCTCACCACTCTCCACCGTATGTACACGTATACCTGTAGAAATCACGTCTCCTTATTGTTTTTATTATTAGTTGTAGCTATTATATTGTTACTTCCTGAAATTAACTTCGAGCAAAAACACGTTCCTTGTACTGTTCGGACTCTATTGTTCCTCTTTTAGTCATCTGGCTTCGTCCTTTGAAATCTTCCCACTTTTTTTGTCATTTTTTTTCTGCCCATTGTAGTGCCACCTGTCGATGAACTATTTGTCCCAAAAAGGGTCACAAGACAATCTTAATGACCAGCTTCCAAATAAAAACACTAAAACCAGATATTGTATTTTTTTTTTGTAGTGGTAGGCCTCTTTTGCAGGGGGCCGCCTGGGGAAGTACCACACCTTTGCCAGTTATTCATCCGCCAAGCAGTAATGTGCAAACATCACTGTATTCCGGTATGAAGGGCAATGTTACCAGGGAAATTACTGGGCATGATGAGATTCAACAATTCATATCTCAGAGTGACAGGCGCAGTGCAGTGCCGCGCAGAATTTTGAATTTCAAAACACTGGGTGGCACTGTGTCTGATATGGGCAATCATGATGCTTACCATCAGGCACCTGATTTGCTCGTCTTGTCACTCACTATCATAAAAAAAATATATACTTTGTATGAAGGCTAACTGCATAATTAATATTGTAATCCCACTAAATATTTTGTACCACTTCTATTTTGGATTAGTCACAATAATCGAAACAGATATTATATGCGTGCGCTATGAAAAGTATTGGCGGTAGAATAAAGTAATGTACCAGGGGTTTGTAGTACTTATCATTATCTACTAAATAGTCCACGGACATTATATCCATCTATTTTGGTTGAGTCACAATAATCGAAACAGTTATTATATGTATGCGCTATGAAAAGTATTGGTGGTAGAATAAAGTAATGTACTAGGGGTTTGTAGTACATAGGGTAACCGGTAGTATTGTTAGCACCCCCCCAATCATTGGCACTTTCAACTTTTAATCGTAATATTATAACACAACACGACTGTAGCCATTTCTATTATTTTTTCCTAAATAGTATTTTAAATTTAGCGTCTGCCAAAACCAAATTGTAAGTGACATTGACAGTTAAATTGGCGGGATTTATTTTTTTCATAAATTTGCGCGCCATTGCTGCTGATGATTTGAAAAAAGTTAGAGAAGTAGAAAAGAAAACTGCGTTAAAATAATTATATTTATGTAAGTATTGTTTAATGTTTGTAATTTTCACGTAAGAGAAAGTGCATAATTTGGGAAATTTATGTAAGATTTGCAATTCAATTATTAATTTGCCAGTTTTTGATATGCCAATAATTGCACTATGAACTCTATGACGGTGTAGTCATTGGCACCAATGCCAATGATTGTACTTTTTAAATGTTTTTTAAAATGCGACTTATTTTGTGTTGAAATTCATTTACATTGTAATGGAATTTATATCGCATGGATTAAACATATATTATCGATCAAATCCAATCATTGGCAGTGCCAATGATTATACCGTGGCGTGTGCCAATGATTGTACCTTGGCATAATATTGGCCATTTTAGTGTATTTCTTTCGTTGGAATAGGATTTACTGATAACCAATGTAAAGTATTTTAGGTAAAAAAACCGCAAATGCATATGTAAATAATAAATTAATAATTATCAGGGTGGCATGCCTACCTATTTCTGATTAATGTAGGGTTCAATACCGAGCTGAAATAATAAGTTATGATTAAATTTAGCTAAGGATCGAAGAACCCACATCCTACTTTATATTTAATCGCCGTACCTTTGTTTGCGTACATATCAAAATTTTATTTTTGCTTAGCTCCAAGGCAGACACGGCAGCAATTGCAGACAACCTAGGTATTAGATATTAATTGACACTTCATACCCTTTACCATACCCCATATCCATACCCCTTTTTCCTTTGAGGTATGGAACCTTATATGTAATAAAATGAAAAGGGGCCAGGATCTAATGTGATTTTTAAAAGGGTCAACACGGTCGAAGCTAAGCGAAGCCTTACGGTCAAATTTTAATTATCATCATCATCATCTCAGCCATAGGACGTCCACTGCTGAACATAGGCCTCCCCCATAAATTTCCATTCAGTCCGGTTGCAAGCGGCCCGCCTCCATCGTGTTCCTGCCGTCTTTATCAGATCGTCTGTCCACCTTGCGGGTGGACGTCCTACGCTGCGCTTGCCGGTCCGTGGTCTCCATTCGAGAACTTTGCAGCCCCATCGGCCATCAGTTCTACGTGCTATGTGCCCTGCCCATTGCCACTTCAACTTACTAATCCGCTGGGCTATATAACTTTCGTTCGTCTACGGATCTCCTCATTTCTGATTCGATCTCGCAGAGAAATTCCGAGCATAGCCCTCTCCATAGCTCGTTGCGCTATTTTGAGCCTGCTGATAAGGCCCACAGTCAGAGACCACGTTTCAGATCCGTAAGTCATCATTGGTAACACACACTGGTCAAAGACCTTCGACTTGAGGCACTGAGGTATTTTGGACGAGAAGACATTGCGTAGGTTTCCGAACGCTGCCCAGCCTAGTTGGATTCGACGATTGACTTCTTTCTCGAAGTTGGACCTACCGAGTTGGACTGCTTGTCCTAGGTAGACGTATGAGTCAACAACTTCTAGAATCGAGTTTCCAATCGATACTGGGGTCGGCACAATATGGGCATTACAAATAGTTTAATAAAACCGTTTAAAATTTTGATTATGATGTTTTAGTTACTATTGAAATCGGTCACGTGAGTTGTTTTTTCGAAATTCCCGGTAGTTTCGGAGAACGCCCTAAATACCCATTTAAAAAAATCATCCTGTATACCATAATAATTGACAAATTCTTAAATCTGCAGACATAAATCCAATCAGAGACGAGGAAATAATCAGAATAAAGCAAAAAAAAAATTGTTAAAGTGCCAATGATTGTACTTTTTTTGAGTGCCAATGATTGTACTTGAGTGCCAATGATTGTACTTTTTGACCACTGCTGCTAAAAATGTCGATTTTGAATACATATTAATAATATTCGAACTGGAATTATTTATTTAATTTATCACCAATAATCAACAAATCAAATGACATGAGTATATATAACACTATTATCGCATTATTGAAAATATTCCATATTGAATGACAACTGTCACCATTAGGTGCCAATGATTGTATAGGTTACCCTATATTATCTTCAAAATAGCCTGCGGAAAATTTATACATGTGTTAAGGTTTGGTCACTGTAACAGAAACAGTCATTAATTTGCGTGCGCTGCGTAAACCATTAGAGTTACCTATATCTATTAAAATACAATGTATCACGAATTTACTCCTGTTAAAACGTTCACTATACCTACTTCTGCTACCCGTGCGAAGCCGGAGCGGGCCGCTAGTCAATAGTAATGCGTGTAATATGTTCAGTGTTTGTTACCTTGTTACAGCAAGGCAGCTGAGACAGAGACAGAGATAGAAAGAGACAAGGTAGTGGTGTTTGTACCTACATTAGAAATCCAAGACCACCTACAAAAAGAAATGAGATCCCATCAATAACATACATGTAAAAAATGCAAGTCTCGCCACGCCTTAAAAGCATCGACAAAAAGAATTGAGATCACAAGACCAATATTAGGTAGGTATGCCAAGAGTGATATAAAATATTTGCGTTCATTGACATTGAACATAGACGTGACAAGTCCTAGATCCTATTACTATTGCTAATGGTCTTCCTGTCATTTTAAAAATGAGCTATGCTGTTAGGTTCAGATGGCCTCTAAAATAGTTTAAGGGCGACTAGGTCGAGGGCAACAGACGGTACGGTCGTCAGCTTGGGCCGTTGCTGTAAAACGAGGTGTCAAACTTGCCCTGTAATCCCTGAACGGGAGTGTCCTAGGACCCTATAAACATTAGGCTCAGATCACTATATTAATGCTTTGATCTCTGGTTGGATTATATTGCTGGTAATTTGAAAATGGAACGAACTTAATTCTTTTAATTTATACGCATGGTTGAGAAAAGAGTTATCCGGATCTCAACCACAGAGATCTACTGCTTGAGCTGTAGGACTCGGAGCTCGGGACTCCCGGATCCGAGAGACGAAATCTGAACAAATCGAATAAAACTCGCGATCGGCGCCGAACTTTAGCAATTACACAAATTGGTCGGCACTCATTACTCACTCCACCCCCCCACCCCCCCGCGCGATGCTCACCGCTCCCAGCCCTCCGGAGCGGAGTCACATCGGTATTCATTAAAAGCGCAATTAGCGGAGTGCATGGCTCCCACCGCGGGGCTGCGTTCCTCTCGAAGTGAAACATTAACGTAAATGTCATTCAGTGAAAATGTGAGTGAAGACGGTGTTCACCCTCACACGCGGAGGAGGGCGAAGGGCGGAGGGCGACGGCGCAGAGAGCGGCGAGCGGCCGCGGCAGTCGCTCCCGGCCGCGCCTCGAGTCGCACGCCGCGCCCTCGCCCGGACGCCGGACGCCGGACGCCGGATCACTCGAGGGTCTCACTTCGCTATTTATGACAGATTACAGTGTCTTCGGTGGCTCCGTCGATGCTCATCTTCGTGATCTCGACTCGCGGCTTATCTACGTTTGGCGAGTGTGGTTCCATTGAGATGGATTAATGAAAAGTGCGCGAAAAGTTTTGTGACTCGTAATAGAGAACTTTGTTTGTACGATACGGGTTTGTGTGACGGAAAACCCTCTAATCGAAGTGAAATTGGACTATATTTGTGAGGGAATATTGTTATACAGGTATAAATAAGCACATCGTTTGTAAATCTACTGTGCCCCACGTTGGGCGCCCGATATCTTGCGATAATAATATTTAACCTAATAGGTGGTATATATATTCTGCTAAAATCAGTTCGTTCGCCAGAGCGGATTAAATGAAACTATTTTTTTTAAATTAAATTGGTCTTATTAAGACACTTTTACGCCAATGAAGCTAGTAAGTATTGAATCGAGCTATGTTTGGAAATAAACCTCTACAAGAAGAGTACACCAGAATCCTGGGTTCATTAAACAATAACCTACAGATAGTTTAACAAAATTGGGTTATAAAAAGCTTTAAATAAAAGGTTATAAATCTACCCTCTGGAACAATAATATAAATAATGAGGTTTTAGTGTAAGTAATTCAGCGTCATTGCACTGAAATCCCAGTTAACTCTTAAAAATTAATATAGGAAATTTGAATATAGGAATGTGTTTCTTATGAATTACTTTTTATTTTGGATAAAAATGTTGAAGGTCACTATTTTTATTTGTGTTTAGGTATGTAATTCTTTTCGCGCACATGATGTTCTCATAATTATACTAGTAGTTCGTCGCGAACTGAGACCTTGCTACTGAGACTTTAATAATAAAATCGTTATGACAAATTTAACTTTAATATTCGTAAAAGCCTGCGGGTGACTATAGTCTAACAAATATAAGTTTTGGTTATACCTTGTTTAAAACTCCTGGTCTAGGATGATTAGTTACCGAGATAACGTCTTTTTTCCCTTGCAAGCTGTCATCTGAAATAAAGATCTTGATGAGATCTATCACTTCTGTAAAGAAGGTATTGGTCGAAAAGGAGTAGTTTCCGAGATAAAGCTATTTTTGGTTTGACAGCTTTCATCTAAAATAAAGATCTTGATCAGATCTATCACATCTGTGTAGAAACTCCTAGTCTAGGATGAGTAGTTACCGAGATAATGTCATTTTTATTTTGACAGCTGTCAACTAAAATAATGAATAACGTTTTTGTAGTATAAATATTATAGTCTCTTTATTATGATTTTTAACTGCTATTTAGCTGATGCCCATAACAATACCCCACATGACATTAAACCTTCTACGGTTCAGGTAGAAATATGTAAAGTAGAATAATCTGCCCGGCGCTACATCTGTTAGTTGCCTAATTCCTCACAGCCTCGTTGGCTCAGACGGTAGTAACTCTGCTTTCTGTGCTGCAGGCCTCGGGTTCGATCCCCGGTCAGGTCAAACATTTGTGTGCATGAACATGTCTGTTTGATCTGTGTCTGGGTGTTATAAGCTTATATAAGCTTATAACACCCAGTTAAGCCACTAAGTACCACTAAGCACCCACTAAGTATGTATATCAGTCTTCTGGTTACTATAGTACAGGCTTTTAGCCTAGTTTGGGACCAGAGGACCGTGTGTGGAAGTTGTCTCATATTATTATTATTATTATTAATTGTATAAATCGCCTAATTTTGCTAAGCTTAGTTTCCCTGACAGCTGTACGTAAATATGAGCGTTCCATTGTAGATATATTTAGACTCTATATTTAAATCGCAAAAAATATAATTTCATTGTCAAAATCGAGTCTTTTACATAGGTTCTACGAAAACTAATACCAAACGTTGCTAAATGAGCACACATGTAGTCTAGCGCTAACTGTAACTGCACTGAGCCAAATTAATATTGGCTAATGAATGATATCTTAAATGATATCCTACAATCCAATGAAATACTTTATGAAGAGTATTTACTGTGCTTGCTTGCAGTTTGAATTTAAAACGTAATCATCAAAATTATAGGGTATTTCCTGAGGTCCTAGAAAGCCGTAATTTGGTATGTAAGCTTTTTTTCGTACACAAAGAACAAAAAAAATCTAAAACATGTAACTATTATCCCCTTTAAAAATATCGTCATGAGCAACTTACAAAAAGAAGTGAAATTCCACCAAAACTATTTCATGTAAAATGTTGCCAAGACGAGACCATATGGCTCGTAATAAACTGTCAAAAAATTATCAGCTCTCACATAGAGCCAAGCTTCTAACTCTACACGCCCTAGCTATACAAGCCCTAACCTCACAAACTCTACATCTTAGTCAAAATATTGTGGCTTGGCCGTTTGCTAGTAGTAATTATCAGCTCAGCTCACACCAGCTCTACTCACTGCAGCTACTCGATCTGATATTGCCTGTATGGATACGAACTTCAGCTTGAAAAAGTCCACAAGGCTTACCTAAGAAGTTGTACGGTCATTATCCATTTTTACACACATACAGTCACGCCTTGTTTCCGTTGGGGTAGCAGAGACTATTTCTCTCCACTTGCTACTGTCCTGACATACAGCTTTCGCTTCGTCCACTTTCATGACATTCTTCTGTTTTATATCCCACTCTCGGGTACAACTCATTAGAAGTTCGTCGTGCTTACGATCAACTT
The DNA here is from genome assembly GCA_947063395.1 of Hemistola chrysoprasaria. Taxonomy (NCBI): domain Eukaryota; kingdom Metazoa; phylum Arthropoda; class Insecta; order Lepidoptera; family Geometridae; genus Hemistola; species Hemistola chrysoprasaria. Next base: position 14,833,396 of record OX346724.1, on the reverse strand, counting down.
ATGACCGCTTGTAAGATTCTTCGTGGCCAAATAGATTTTACAAGCCGAACTGATCAGTTGTGTCAACTACTAGAATGTGCCAATTTTGTTGTTTTTTTGTTTCGGATTTGGTTTTTAGGGATCCGTACCTCAAAAGGAAAAAAGGAACCCGCATAAGATCACTTTCTCTATGTGTCTGTCCGTCTGTCAAAACACAATTTCACGGGAACGCGTGGAGATATCGTACGTATATAAGAAATTGATATTGATATCAAATACTTAGGTCTGCGGTCCCTTGTGGCTGTAAAAATCATACTTCTAAGTTAACGCAGTCAAAAGTTATAGCCATTTTACTGCATATTTACATAATTTGCGTTTGAAAATTTTGTCGCCAATGTTAATATTATCCTGAGGAATATTAACATTGGCATAACGTGAGCTGTAAGGCAAGGTTTGAATCTCTGCATGTGACCACTTTTTGGATTTTATTATAGAATTTAATAAATCGATCTTATTTATAGAAAAAATAACAAAACCGTAAATGTAACAGAAACAATTGTAATTACTAAATGCTTGCTATAGTTTGCAAGTAGATGGCGATGTATGTTCTTAGAAGGCGGTAGGGTTTTGTTCAGGTATCTAGGCCAGGTATGGAACACAACTATGCATACATACAATACACACGTGTGCCATACATACAAAAATTACGTAAAATTAATCATAATATCCGCCAATAATCGCAATGGACAATTAACTCTTTAAATTTTGGATTACAATAATCGGTGAGCGCCTTATGAAAATTCATTCGGTAGATTTAAGTTTATCGTGAACAGGAAAACAACGTGGCTCGAGGACTTCTGTTAACCCCCGACCGAAAACGAAAAGGGTGTTACAAGTTAAGTTCATAAACTACATTAGATTACGTTACAGCTTAGATGCAATTACAATAAAATTATAACTAAATATAACACAATCAAATTAAAAATCTATTAAAGTCAAATAATTAAATTCACTAATAAATAAATAAAGTTTATTAAGTAAAAAATCAATTGATTTATTTAATTGAAAATAATATAATTATGTAACCACAATTTATAAATTACCATAATCTATACATGGGTTGGTCTCCGGAATGCTCTGATGCACTTTGTTCCAGTGCCGCATTATTGGACAGTCAAAATCCATTCCGGAGACAAACAACTGTTTAAAGGTGTTAAGTGGACGACAGACAGGCGAACTTAAAGTATGCGGTATTAAAGCTCGCGTACTTACTCGGCTCGACGTCGGTGACACACGTGAAATAAGTTCATAACTACAATGTTCTGAGATGTTGTCGATGGAGGTAGCCATGTGTTATTTGGGAAGAGTATGATTTTGATGAAATTTTAAGGTATACATATAGGTGCATGCAGGTCAAAGGTACATTAAATAACATATAACTATAAATTGAAATTTTTATGTAGAAATAAATCTTCAATAAATTCTGTTCTCGTGGATAATTTTTAAGTCACTAATTTTAATTACATTAATCTTATTCAATTGTTTTACGAACCAAAATAAACTAAAAATTACATAAATATCGATATCCACAAGCGTTTTCATCTACAAAATATCAATACTTATAAAAATATTAATGCGGCTCGCGGCTCGCGGCGATGACAGACGTGTGGCCGGCTACGAGTAAAATTTCCAACTTGTTGGATCGCCGACCAACTTACTCGACGGTTTAGTACGCACTTACGGTGACAGACGAGACAAAAGATAATGATAAAGAAATATTTTTTGCCAGTACATACAAGAATCTACTTACTTACAAGAAATTACGTGCAGAAAATACAAGTTACAAAAAACAGATTTATATAATATAAATAAAAAAAAACAATAATAACATTACTAGCAATCGGGATATACTCAGATTAGTCAACAACGTCACCGACAACGGTGGACAACGACCTGCGCTCCCTCTCCACGTCGACATTATCTGCAAACGTTTCGGTAATCCAGTGACCCAAATACTTCAATAGCGGGAGGACGTTTTGATGCGATTTTCTTTTTTGAAAGATGAAGTAATCAAGAATATTGTAGGAAAACTCGAAACTTTCCTAAATTCAATATATTTTTTATATGACAAGCAGTATGGTTTCAGGCCTAAATCTAACACATTATCAGCAACAATAGATCTAGCAACTAAAGTTAAAACTAATATTGATAAAAAGCACATAGCACTGGGTATATTTATTTATTATGTTTTTTTTTTATGATATTGAGTGACAAGACGAGCAAATCAGGTGCCTGATGGTAAGCATCATGATTGCCCCTATCAGACACAGTGCAACCCAGTGTTTCATAATTCAAAATTCTGCGCGGCACTGCACTGCACCTGTCACCCTGAGATATGAGTTGTTGAATCTCATCATGCCCAGTAATTTCGCTGGTAACATTGCCCTTCAGACCGGAACACAGTAATGTTTGCACATTACTGCTTGGCGGATGAATAACTGGCAAAGGTGTGGTACTTCCCCAAGCGGCCCCCTGCAAAAGAGACCTACCACTACAAAAATATGTACGGTATGTTCTCGTACCGGTAAGCGCAGCGTAAGACGTCTTCCCACAAGGTGGACAGACGATCTTAAATAAGTCGCAGAAACCACTGGATGCAGGTCGCTTACAATCGGACTAGGTGGAAATCTATGGGGGAGGCATATGTGCAGCAGTGGACGTCCTACGGCTGAAGATGATGATAATGATGATGAATGTGATCGTACCTAGTGATAGTTACATAGTTATCTCTTTCGCAGGTGGAATAGTGTAGCAACGGCATCAGAAGTGATGTAAATGTACATACATACAAGACATGTAGCGTGGAGTGATGTGATGTGAGGCGCGCGGCGGGCAGGGACGCAGGGACGGAAGGACCAGTGAGGCGGAGTGAGGCGAGAGTGTCATGTGACACGTAGCAGGCGGTGGCGATGTGACCGTCATGGCGGACGACAATACTATCATCGAAGGCACGGTCAAGTTCAGGGATGGGAAGAAGGTCAGTTGTCTAAAAATTAGGTACAGGTGATGCTCCCTTATCCCCTTACGAGTCAAGTCAAATAGCTATATTAAAATTGGTCACTATATTATGACAATGAAGTTAAAGAAAAATGAGTGACGAACCCACCGAATTCAGAAAGCTACAACTACCTCTACAAGAAGAATGCACGAGCAACCAATACTTGTAGGGCTTCATATTTTCAAATGCTGATAGGTGGTTTTACAATATTCGGTTTGAGGTGCCGCACAGTTACTGATGTGTATCCATATAATTGTTGAGAATCAGAATGGTGAAGTAGGCGAATGTCAGGGTCAGGTTTATAATGCGTCGTGTTGTCCGCAGTGGAAGTCGCGATGGTGTGTGATGCGCAAGCTGTCGCCGGTCGCAGGTGAGTCGCACGCACCTTCACTATAAATACACACACAAAAAATGGGACGAATCGACGAACGAAATAAACATTAATTTTAAGTTTCATCGATTCGTCCCAATGGGACGAACCTGTCATGGGACGAAACGACGAAGGAGCCACACACAGACCCCACTAGCCAAATAGCTCTCTTAAGAAGCAAAGAACATACAATAACAAATTTTCTTTAAAAGCAACGAAACCACCATTATTATAATATTATAACATGCATAATAGTTCAGATTAAAGTATTTGAGGAACTCGAAAGCAATATCTACCCAACTAGATTGCATTTATTTTAATAAAGCGTATAAGCGTTGGGATTCCTCAATTATTATTTGGCATAATGTTTTTAGGCATAAAATTTTATGGCATAACGTTTTCTCATAACGTTTATGACCATAATTATACTTTAACATATTTATACTGAAGCATAATAGAAAGTTAAGTTAAATATCCGAATCAGTTGGTTAGGTTAGGTTACTTAATAGGACTTAAAAGTTTATGCGAGCCAATATTTATGGGCTTTTATGACAAAGAAGATTACGTGTTAATATCACTATGCGTTTATTATCTTATGCTTTATAAAATTATGCTTCATTACTATATAGGTAGGTATTAATTATGTTAATATTATTTATGACAATAAACATTATGGAAAAATATTTGTGCCTAACAATATAATGCGTAGTTATCATCATGCTGAATGTTGTTATGCCAAAAGTATATTATAACAATACATGTCATGCGTTTCATCAGAAAACCATAAGCGTTTATTGTAGTGGTAGGCCTCTATTGCGGCGCTTGGGGAAGTACCACACCTTTGCGAGTTGTTCATCCGCAAAGCAGTAATGTGCGAATGTACGCGTAATGTACGCCGGAATAATAGAGAGAGAAGTCGTACCTGTGTTCCTTTGGTTGTGGCGAAGGTACAGATGTCGTATAGAAGTTTAAGAGGAGGGCACGATTCTAACTTCCTCTCAGATGGAGGCCCAAAGGGGCAGAACTTCCGCATTTTACGTCTAGTACTCGTCTAGTACGTTTATCGTCTAGTACTTGTTGGAGAAGTAGATCCAGACTCGGATTCAGATTCAGATTGACAAAAAGTATCCCAGAGCCTGCTTTTTATCCAAATTTTCCCAGTTAAAAGTTTGGAATATAATTTTATGAAAATAATTAAAAACGCCCAATAAAAAAATAACGGATTTCTTTAAGAAGGTTCCTATGTAACCTCTACAAACGTCTAGTAAGAATGGTTGAAAACTTTTAGGAATCGCTGCAATTATAAAAAAGATCTAAGCCGACATGATTACAATTTTTTTAGCATATGATTTACAGGAGAAATAATGAGTAAAGTACCTAAATACATCACATATATTATAATAATTGTCATTATAATTTATTATACCGGGTTAATCAGTTAGAAACCTCTTAAGGGGTCATTGTACGAATAGGCTCCGAAACTACTGGACCAATTTAAAAAAAATCTTTCACTTATGGAAAGCTTAATTCAGTGTGAGTGATATAGGCAATACGAGATTTTGAAAAAATAGGGATCCGTAAGAAAACTGTAATATTGTGAACCAATGGGTCACACAATTACCAAATAATATATTCATTAATTTGCGTGCGCTGTGAAGAGTATTGGTGGTAGAATAAAGCAATGTACTAAGGGTTGTAGCGTTACTGAGTTTATAATGTACAAATGAATGTAGGTACCTACCTAAGGCCTACCTAGGTAGATATGTCAAAAAAAAAAAAAAAAAATATTTATTAAACCAAAACAGATTAGCGTGTAAAAAATTAGTATACATTTATGAGAACATCATTATACATTTATGATGGGATATTATTATGGGATATTATGGGATGAGGATTAGGCAAAGAAAATTTCAAACATTTAGTCTTTTTCGCATTCAATAACAGATTGTTTGCTGTCCATCTTGATATACTTGCTAAAGTATTATTAATATGTATGAGCGAGGTATCCTTCCTATCCGACCGAGCAACGATCCTCGAGGAACTCCGCTGGGAACAGAAACCACAGACCACAATAGCTGAGTATATTTACAGACTGCGTGCACCTGCAGCTGTACCGCGAGTGGCGCGTGCGGCGCGGCGGCGGCGAGTGCAAGGCGTCGCTCTCGCTGCAGCACTTCCTCGGCTGCGAGGCCGGCTTCACGCTCGACAAGCACTCCAACACGCTGGCGCTCGTGTGCCGCGACCTCGTGGCCGTGCTGGCCTTCGACACGCGCGAGCGTCTCATGCAGTGGCAGGTGAAGGTGCGCGGCGCGCTGGGCGAGGCGCGGCACCACCTCGTGCTGGTGCGCGGCGGCGGCCAGCTCGTGCCGGCGGGCCCCGCGCGCCTGCACCTGCGCGAGCGACGGTTCGCGCTCACCGCCGGCGTGCCGCCGCGCCTGCTGGCCGTGTGGGAGCTCGCGCACCTCAGGTACGTGGCGGCGCGGCCGGCTCGAGCCGCGCCCGAGCGCCGTGTGAAGGTTCCGTGTGATCCGTCTCGCAGGCGGTACGGCGTCGTGGACGGCCGCTTCTGCTTCGAGGGCGGCTCCAGCTGCGGCGCGGGCGAGGGGCTGCACGTGCTGGTCGCCGACCGCGCCGCGGACATCGCGGCCGACTTCGACCTCGCCTCCCGGGGTCGCCTCTCTCCGAGGAGGCGCCCGAACGCTTTCGTCAGATCCGAAGGTAGGTACTCAGATCGCATACGGGATGATTCGTCTCCCCGAGATCGCATTTCCCCAAATTCATCCGCTTCGTCCACGCTGTTATATTTTCCGGCAGGTGCGGGAATTCCCCGGTCGCACGAGGCCGACGAAGCGGACGCGAGGCTCCCCGGGCCGCCCCCCGCGTGTCGCACCCCGGGCGTGGGGCCCCGCGGCGGGGAGGAGGACGCCGCGTCCCCGAGCTGGGCCGCCGGCGACATGGGGCACGGGGACGCGGCGTCCGTCACCGACGGCTCGGAGGGAGCGGACGCGGCGCCGTGGGGCGCGGCGGGAAGCGTCTCGCTCGAGAGATGCGCGAGCTGCATGTCGAAGCTCGGCGCGCTGTCGAGATCGTCCACCGCCGCGCTCACCCCCGGAGCGAAGCACTTCAGCCCGGCGTGGACCATGGAGGCGCTGCGGGAGGGAGGCGCGCGCGAGCCGGAGTGCGGCTGCGGGGCGCCGCCCGCGCCTCCCCCGCGCCCTCCGCCGCGAGCGCCCTCTCGCGAAGGGAACAAACCTGTCAGGGTCGGTCCCTACGAAAACTACGATGTACCAAAATTGACTCCATCGGAGGTTAGTTTTTGGTTTCTTAATACGTGGTGATATTTTATTTTATTTGAAATAAAAAACAGCTTCTAACTTAAGATATAAATAGGAATACAAGAATAACACTAAGGCTAAATAGATTTTACTAGTGGAAACAAATTTATCACGAAGTACATACAAGTACGACGTTAAAAATTAAATTAATATCGCCATTTTCAATCTAATCAAAGCCATAATGCTCGTCCTCCTAAATTTTGATATAGATCGATTTTCGAGCGACGCGATATTACCGACTACTGTAAAATATTTGTCCGAAGGTCGACGGGTCGCACTACGACACCCCGAAGAGGCTCAAGGAGTGTCTCGACGACGAATTGTTCAGAATGACGAGGAGCGCCACGTTCGACTCGGTGATACTTAAGAAGCCCTGCGGCTGTCTGCTGAAGGTCGGTCGGAGCCGGCGGCGGCCGCGGGTCGTGGAGTCGGACGAGAGCGCGCCCGCGACCTGTCCCTGTCGCCGCGTCACCGACTGGGCGCACGGCTGGATCGGCCTGCCCTACTGTAGCAGGAGCACCGTCTCCAGCGGCGACCTGGCGCCGAGCGAGGAGAACGCGAACGTGATGCCGTCCGGCGGCACCGACGCCCTCTACGCGACCGTCGATCTATCTCGAAAGACGAGAAGGAGGGCCCGCCCGGACGAAACGAACGGCCGAGGCTCGATTCGGCCGATCGAAATCGACGATGGCCCGCTCGCCGACTACGAGAACCTAAACTTCGCTCTGTCCCTCGAGCACTACGAAAATGCGAAAGATCTGCTGAGAAAAGCTGGAGTTACGCGTGCGGAGCTGAACGCCATGAGCGCCAACCTGAGGCCGACGCGACTCGTGGCGAGCGACACCATCGAGCGGAGGTGTGCTCGGTGCGGCCACCCGCCGCCGCGCGCCGTCGGCGAGGCCGACGACTACCTCGTGATGGAACCCGAGTCCGGGGAGGGCGCCCGACCCGACCCAGCCAGACGTCTCCCGGCCGGGTACACGCCCATGTCACCGATGGGCGGCTACGGCCTCGACGCTCCCGTGCGCTCATCGAGGGATCCCATCGGCGCGTCTCTCGAGGAGAAGTCCGCCAGCGACCCGACACTGTGCGGCCCCGACGACGCCGGCGCCGAGCCGCGGCCGGCGCACCCGTCGCTTCACGGAACGGATCGAGTCGAGCGCAGGAAGCGCTCGCGCTCTGCCGACTCGTCCCGGTTTCTCGCGGAGTCCGAGGGGGGCCGCGACTCCGCGTCCTCGTCGGAGACGCTCCGCGAAGCGGCGCACGGCTGCGAACCGAGCGCCGCGCCCGGCCGCCGCGCCGCCGACCGCAAGCACTCCGACGCCGACAGCTCGGACGCGAGCAAGCGCGGCGCCGCGCCGACGCAGCGCGCCGCCGCCGGCAACAGGGACTCGTCGAGCTCCAACGACTCCGGCGTGTCGAGCTGTTCGTTGCGGCGCGGCGCCGACCTCGCGGGGTTCGAGCTGCCGCCGACGAGCGCCGCCGCGCGCCGCCGCTACCGCTCCGCGCGCCGCGCCGCCGCGCCGCACGCGCGCCCCGCCGCGCCGGCGCCGCGCCGCGCGCGCTCCAGCGACCCGCCGCGCAACCTCGGCGCGCCGCGCCGCCCCCGTGGGCCCGACGAATGCTCCTCGGCGGAGGCCGAGGTCCCAGTTCTCGCGGCGAAACCGTTCCGAGGTCGGTCCGACTCCCGGCGGTCGATCTTCCGCTCGGTCCCCTCCTCTCGACGTCCCTCTGACGTTCCGTGTCTCCGTCCGCAGGCGTCGCGGACGCACACAGCACGTCGAGCGGCACCTCCGACATGTCGGACTACATCGAGACGCTGTCGATCTGCTCGTCACACTCCTCGACGGACACGCCGGTCACCATGAGGTGAGCGAATCTACCGATGAGGGCGCGCCTCCCCCGCGGTCGGACGAACTCGCACGTGACGTGTGTGTATGTGTGCTCAGGGTGGTGAGGCAGGCCACCAGCACGCTGCGGCCACGCTCGGGCAAGGAGTACTTGTCGCTGCCGTCGAGCGCGCGCGCCGCCCCGCTCCCCGCCCCGCTCCCCGCGCCGCACTGAGCCGCGCAGCTATAGGTGGTCTTGCTCTACTAGTATATAATACACTCTTCCATACCGGTGGGCCATATAACCGGGTTGGTCTCAGTGTCGGTGGCGCGGCGAGAAGCTCGACGGCTCGTCTCAGCGGGTGCCGTCGGCAAAACCTATGAATGGACGCCTCACACTTGAGTTTGTTCGAGGGGATCTGAAATATATTATGTATGTATGTATGTACTCGCTCGTGCACCGATATTGTCTCGGGCCGAGATCCGTCCATGGCACATTTTTGATGGGCTTTAATAATTTGTGTTACCGTTAGGACGTGTATATTATATATAATAATATGACATGTCTGTATAATGGCAAAGAGAACCCACTCTCGTAGTCAGTACTCGTAGTACATACCGCCGACGTTACAGACTCACAGAGAAGACAGGGGCGAGGGGAGAGCGACTGTTAACCATCAAATATCAATGACTGCTACTCATTAAAATGAGCCTGTTCCTCATATGAATATGATCATTTAAATATTATAGCGACGAGCTTGAACGTCACTCATGAAAAGTTCTGCCAAATATCCTTGTTTCTAGTCATAATATTAAATAATTATTATTACTAGGTATTTGTATATGTATTGTTAAGAGCGATGTAAATACTATTTATACTACCTATGGATTTAAATAATTAGAATCTCTACAACGACTTACTTAATCTCTACTTTGTTATGATGATGTATTTTGATATTCGGAGTTTATCTCATGGAAGTGTGGATGTTTATGTATGTATGTATGCATGTGTATGACGAGAATTGACGATGTGTGAGTAAACGAGCGGCATGTGTGTGAGTGTCATCATCATCATCATCTCAGCCACAGGACGTCCACTGCTGAACATAGGCCTCCCCCATAGGTTTCCATTCAGTCCGGTTGTAAGCGGCCCGCCTCCATCGTGTTCCTGCCGTCTTTATCAGATCGTCCGTCCACCTTGTGGGTGGACGTCCTACGCTGCGCTTGCCGGTCCGTGGTCTCCATTCGAGAACTTTGCAGCCCCATCGGCCATCAGTTCTACGTGCTATGTGCCCTGCCCATTGCCACTTCAACTTACTAATCCGCTGGGCTATGTCGATAACTTTCGTTCGTCTACGGATCTCCTCATTTCTGATTCGATCTCGCAGAGAAATTCCGAGCATAGCCCTCTCCATAGCTCGTTGCGCTATTTTGAGCCTGCTGATAAGGCCCACAGTCAGAGACCACGTTTCAGATCCGTAAGTCATCACTGGTAACACACACTGGTCAAAGACCTTCGACTTCAGGCACTGAGGTATTTTGGACGAGAAGACATTGCGTACATTTCCGAACGCTGCCCAGCCTAGTTGGATTCGACGATTGACCTCTTTCTCGAAGTTGGACCTACCGAGTTGGAGTGCTTGTCCTAGGTACACGTATGAGTCAACAACTTCTAGAATCGAGTTCCCAACCGATACTGAGCATTACACATCACCTTCGTCTTCTCCATGTTCATTTTAAGACCGACCCGTTGAGAAACTCGATTGAGGTCTTCGAGCATCGTGCCGAGATCTTCCATCGACTCTGCCATGACTACAATGTCGTCGGCAAACCGAAGGTGAGTCATGTATTCGCCATTAATATTGATGCCGTGTCTTTTCCATTCCAGAAGCTTGAAGGCGTGTGTGAGTGTGTGTGTGTGAAATCGGAGATAATAATATCTGTGTGGGTCTAGAATGCGAACCCAAGACATATCTCACGCATGAGATGACAAATTTATGTGGACCTCGGTCCGTATATCGATATGTAACGTATATCGATATTACCTCGCGCTCACTGACTCAAATGATTTTAATTAGGTTAGTCCCGCTATGTACTATGAACTATACTAGTCGACTAAAAAAAGCAAAAAAAACGACTAAACATTTATTATTTGAATAATAAATGTTTCGACAGTAAAATAGTTCCCAACAGTAAAATAGTAAGACAGTACAAATTAATAATTTGTCGAGTAAAATAATGTATGTGTACCACTTATTTGATTCTTAAGGGGTGTTGAATCGCTGGCAAACTTCAATAATTTCTCTTGACCAAAATCTAAGTCCGCTTTTACATCCTTATTTTGAGTTTTAAATAGATAAAAATAAACATTTAAATGCTGACATTTAGTTTTTTTTTATATTCTTTTATAAATATTGGACAAATTGAAATTTTAAGGCTATCGCTAGAGTGACATTTGACGTTTAAACGGCTGCTCGCGGTTCGCATTCTAGCCCCGCCTAACCTCTTGTTCTGAATTGACAGATTTACATGTAATAAAGTTTCTGTGAAACTCACTATTATAATATAGCAATAAACGGCAACCAAAGGTGATCCGTAGTAAACATAACAAAGTGATTTATTAATTATATTATTATACTTACCGAATAGGACCTTTATTAATATAGTGAATGTAGTAGGTACGGGTCGTGGAGCGTTTTCTGTGGGGATCGACTATTCGGATCGGGGACGCTCACTGGGCGTTGCAGGTACTTCATTATTTATATTGCTAGATATCGTTCTCGAACTAACACTACTTCGAGAACTACTACTTTAAATCATTATACCGATATAAAACCAGAAAGCTTTGATGGACGAGCGCTTGGATCCGAATAGTCGAGAGGTCACCAAGTCTCGCGTCGCGTGATACGTGTTACGTGATACGGCGATTGAGAACGCGCGCGCGTCGCCCTGCACGCTGCGGGTGCAGGGCCCGGGCCGCGGGTGCAGGTCTCGCGCCGCGGGTGCAGGGCTCGGGCCACGGGTGCAGGGCCCGAGCCGCAGGTGTAAGGTTCGGGCCACGGATGCAGGGCTCGGGCCTCGGGTGCAGGGCTCGGGCTGCGGGTGCAGGGCCCGGACCCGAGCCAAGACAAGGGCCCCGCGCGGCGCAGCGTGATATGAGACTGGAACTGTAAGCAGGTTGTTTACACCATGGTCGATGATTTTATGTAATGACATGACTTCATTGGAATCAATAAATGATTATATTGACAAGGGAACCTGTCTTTTATTTATTAACTGATGACTAGAAAGACTGAGCGATCTGACCCGGCTTCGACTGCGGGTATCGATCATCATCATCATCTTAGAAATAGGACGTCTATTGCTGAACATAGGCCTCCCCCATAGATTTCCATCCAGTCCGGTTGTAAGCGGCCTGCATCCAGCGTGATCCTGCTGTCTTTATCAGATCGTCTGTCCAACTTGTGGGTGGACGTCCTACGCTACGATTGCCGGTCCGTGGTTTCCATTCGAGAAATTTACAGCCACAACGGCCGTCAGTTCCACGTAACAAAAATTATTGTTTAATTGATGAAAACTCAAACTGCATCATTACATCATTGAAAACTATAACTAGTCAGGCAAGGAATCAAACGAGTTGATAATGAAAACAATCACAATATGCTAGTACATAATAGTATAACATTAATAACCACGTAAAGAAATATCTCGACTGGCTCTGTGGCGTAGAGGTCGCAAGTTCAACTGCCGATCGTGAGGTCGATACCCAAGTCAGCCAAATTGTAATTGGATTTTTCCATTAGGAATTATCTCAATGATAGCCCGGAGTCTGGATCTGTGTCCGGTATATGGCATACTGGCCTCGCTCCCTATTACATGGACTTGGGATCAATAACATAATAACATAATAACATTATAGCTGTACCTTATATTATCTAAAACAAATAAGTCATTCATATTATAATAGACTAGCTGCGCCCCGCGTGATCTTCGTTCCCGTGACAATATTGGGATAAAATTACTTATTATGTTATTTCAGGGTCTGAACTATATACTGAATTTCAGCCCAATCGGTTCAGTAGTTTTGACGTGAAGGAGTAACAAACATCCATCCATCCATCTTCACAAAATTTCGTATTTATTATATTAAGTAGGATATTATGTTATTGGATGTAGGATATTGGTGGTGATAGACCAGAGCATTTCCGCGAGCTGAACATTCAACATTCGCGGTTTTTCAATTTTATCAAACTGAATATCGAGCACGAAGCTCGCTGTCTTGTTCACTAACCGCGAGCATTTCGGCGAGCCGAACATTGAGCATTCAAAAGAATGGCACAATACTAGGAAATGTTCAAACTAAAAAGTTTTATTCAAATAGGCCACAATCTGACACTTTAGCGCGTCAATGAAGATAAACAGTAATGAGTCTACCGTGCGTTCGAAAAAATATCTCTACAAGAAGAACGCACAGGAAACTTGCAGGGGTTAACTTTTCAACAGATAGTTTCACAATATTTGGTTTGGGTACATTCGTTTGCTCTGAAGGTGCGGCGAGGCGGCTATGCAGAAATATCCATAATAATAGCTTTATAATAAGTTTGACTTTGTAATAAACTTTCTTTAGTAAAGTAGATTTTATATAGGTTTTGAATTTATCCTCTGAGAGCCGTTATCTCTTTTGACCTCTAGCCTAGAAGTTATTTAAACTAATACAAAAAGTAAAAACGTGAGTTCTGGTTCGAAAACAGGAGAGATTTAGTAAAGAGAATATATATAAAAAAATGAGTCTAGTCTGGCTTCTCTATCCTTTTCGGAAGTTTACAGTACAAAGATGACAAAGATGCCTGGAAACTTTTGTATAGCCACCACGCGGCACCTTCCAAATAAATGAATGTAACCAAACCGAATATTGTAAAACTATCAGTTGAAAAATTAATCCCTACAAATTTCTTTTGCGTTCTTCTTGTAGAGGTATCTTTCCGAACGCACGGTAGACTCATTACTGTTAATCTTCATTGACGTGCAAAAGTTACAGTTTATGACCTAATTCCTGATTGAATAATTTTAAAATAATTTGATTTGTGTGGCAAAATGTGGGTGTACCTACTATGACTGAGGACCTACGAGGACTGAGTCCTAGGTGATGGTATGTTATGTTAAAGAGAGATCTAAGGGGCGGGTCAGCTGCCGCTCTACTGCCACACACTATGTTGTAGGCACTATGTCGAAGGCCGGGCTCGGCGCGGCGCGCGGCGCGCGGCGAGCGAGATGCTAACACTCACAACAAACAGAGTAATACGTGATACGAGTAGTTGCGGGGTGGCCGTCATCGAAGTCGCCGAGGAGGACTAAGTTATCTATGTGTTTTATCACATGAACTTGTCGATATGACTGCTTGATAATATACAATTAGTTGATCGAGGCGAGCGATCTGTAACCTTCCGAGTTCAAGGTTCTTACACAAACATTACCTATTGAACATCCATTATATATTATAACATATTTTATAACACATTTTATAACATATTTTAAGTAGGTATTTAAACAGATAGGTAATTCCTTTATTAACTACTTCGCATTATTAATGTTTGGACTATTATTATTCAATGTGTTTGCAAAGTCAGAAAAGAAAAAAAAAAGTTCAGCTAACAAAAAACTTGATACTTACCTACTTATTATAAGTACCTAAGTATAAATATACAATATGTTATTATATAATATACCTAAACTTTTTCACAGAAGCTTCGTGATAATACCGCAATACTATGCAAAACTTAGGCTTCTAATCTAAATACTAAGTAGGTAACATATAGGTATATTGCTAATTATAGATATTACACACTCCCACACACACACACACACACACACCCCGATGAGTGACGAGTAGGGTAAGTACTTGAATCTCATGCTAACGATGGATTTGGAGGCAAATACCTTCTAATCATTGAGATTAAAACATAACACGCAGGTATTATAATAATATTGATACCTATAGATTAGATGTAAATGTTAAATTATAGATGGCGTGATCCTCACGCGGCTCAGTTCTTCTACCGTAAAAAGTTGTGAGATTCATATAATATCAAGTCGGTTACTTTATTAAATCCCTACATAAGGGACCTTCTGTCTTAATTTATTACGTAATAAGCTAACCTTACAACAGCTTATAGTAACCATATCAATATTAAAATCTTTTGTTTTAAATAAAATAGATTGACTTGGCCATCGCATTGAAAACAAATTATTTAATATAATATGTATAATATGTATTAATTATGAGATACATTGTGTTTTAATGCGTTTCAACTTTACGGTCGAAGAACTGAGTTGATTTTTTAACAAGTTTTGTTTTTGATGGCATTATAAGATATTATACATTAGCGGCCCGCCCCGGCTTCGCACGGGTAGCAGAAGTAGGTATAGTGAACGTTTAACAGGAATAAATTCGTGATACATTGTATTAAAGGCAGGCCCCGGGTTCGATCCCCGGCCAGGTCAAACATTTGTGTGCATGAACATGTCTGTTTGATCTGTGTCTGGGTGTTATAAGCGTATTTAAGTATGTATATCAGTCATCTGGTTACCATAGTACAGGCTCCTAGCCTAGTTTGGGACCAGGTGACCGTGTGTGGAAGTTGTCTCATATTTAAAAAAAAAAAAAAAAAAAAATTATATAGATATAACCCTAATGGTTTACGCAGCGCACGCGAATTAATGACTTTTTCTGTTACAATGACCAAACCTTAACACATGTATAAATTTATCGCGGGCTATTTTGAAGATATAAGTACTACAAACCCCTAGTACATTATTTCTACCACCATTAATTTTCATACCGCATAAAAATAATGACTTCTTCGATTATTGTGACTAAACCAAAACAAACGGATATACTGTCAGTGGATTGTTTTGTAGGTGTTGATAATTAATACAAACCCCTAGTACATTACTTTATTCTACCACCAATAGTTTACACACCATGAAAAATAATCACTGATTCGATTATTGTGACTAAACCAAAAAAGATGGATATAATATATGTAGACTTTTTTTTAGGTATTGTTAAGTACTACAAACCCTTAGTACATTATTTTATTCTACCATCAAAAAATTTCACAGCGCACGCAAATAAATGAATATGGTAATTATATTATGTGACGCCTTGGTTCACAATATTGCAGTTTTCTTACGGATCCCTATTTTTTTTTCGAAATCTCATATAGCCTATGTCACTTACACTGAATTAAGCTATCCATAAGTGAAAGAATTTTTTAAATCGTCTAGTAGTTTCGGAGCCTATTCGTTATAAACAAAAAAACAAAAAATAAAAAAAAAGGTTTCTCTCTTTATAATATTATTAGTATCTATACGAATATTATAAAGAGAGAAACTTTGTTTTTTTGTTTGTAACGAATAGGCTCAGAAACTACTGGACCGATTTTAAAAATTCTTTCACTTATGGATAGCTTAATTCAGTGTAAGTGACATAGGCTATATGAGATTTTGAAAAAAAATAGGGATCCGTAAGAAAACTGCAATATTGTGAACCAAGGTGTCACATAATATAATTACCATATTCATAAATTTGCGTGCGCTGTGAAATCCATTGATGGTAGAGTAATATAATGTACTAGGGGTTTGTAGTACTTATCAATATCTACAAAATAGTCCACGGAAATTTTATCCATCTATTTTGGTTTAGTCACAATAATCGAAACAGACATTATATGCATGCGCTGTGAAAAGTATTGGTGGTAGAATAAAGTAATGTACTAGGGGTTTGTAGTAATTATCAATGCCTACAAAACAGTATACATAGATTATATCCATCTTTTTTGGTTTAGTCAAAATAATCGAAGCAGTGATTAGTTTTCATGCGGTGTGAAAACTATTGGTGGTAGAGTAAAGTAATGTACTAGGGGTTTGTAGTACTTATCAATACCTACAAAACAGTATACATAGATTATATCCATCTTTTTTGGTTTAGTCACAATAATGGAAGCAGTTATTATTGTTCATGCAGTGTGAAAACTATTGGTGGTAGAGTAAAGTAATGTACTAGGGGTTTCTAGTACTTATCAATACCTACAAAACAGTATACATAGATTATATCCATCTTTTTTGGTTTAGTCAAAATAATCGAAGCAGTGATTATTTTGCATGCGGTGTGAAAACTATTGGTGGTAGAGTAAAGTAATGTACTAGGGGTTTGTAGTACTTATCAATACCTACAAAACAGTATACATAGATTATATCCATCTTTTTTGGTTTAGTCACAATAATCACTGCTTCGATTCGATTAAAGTAATGTACTAGGGGTTTGTAGTAATTATCAATACCTACAAAACAGTAAACATAGATTATATCCATCTTTTTTGGTTTAGTCAAAATAATCGAAGCAGTGATTATTTTTCATGCGGTGTGAAAACTATTGGTGGTAGAGTAAAGTAATGTACTAGGGGTTTGTAGTACTTATCAATAATCAATACCTACAAAACAGTATACATAGATTATATCCATCTCTTTTGGTTTAGTCACAATAATGGAAGCAGTGATTATTTTTCATGCGGTGTGAAAACTATTGGTGGTAGAGTAAAGTAATATACTAGGAGTTTGTAGTAATTATCAATACCTACAAAACAGTATACATAGATTATATCCATCTTTTTTGGTTTAGTCAAAATAATCGAAGCAGTGATTATTTTGCATGCGGTGTGAAAACTATTGGTGGTAGATTAAAGTAATGTACTAGGGCTTTGTAGTACTTATCAATATCTTCAAAATAGCCCGCGATAAATTTATACATGTGTTAAGGTTTGGTCATTGTAACAGAAATAGTCATTAATTTGCGTGCGCTGCGTAAACCATTAGGGTTATATCTATTAAAATACAATGTATCACGAATTTACTCCTGTTAAACGTTCACTATACCTACTTTTACTACCGTGCGAAGCCGGGGCGGGTCGCTAGTAGATAATATACAGGTACACTGATTCATTAACTGCAAATGTAACTTTGTAATTCTATTTATGGAATTACAAAGTTATTTATGGAGTTAATGATTCTAGAAAACTGGACCAAAATTACAAAATATTTTTATTTTTCCTTGATGAATATACTAAGAAATAATTGTACAATAATCTAAATTTAAAGCTTCTATGTCTGCTAGAAGTGCCTTAGAGTTTTGATGATCGGTCAGTCGGTCAGTGAGTGAGAAAATTAAGAATTTTGACTAATACTTAAACTACTGGTTCAAATTGAATGAAATTTAAATTTTACTGTGTTTATACAATACCTGTTTGGTCTCTGAAAATCAGGCTTCTAGTTTTATCCACAACGAAGTTATAGGGGCTCAAAAATGGCCTGAACTGCTTCGAGAAAAGATAGTACGACCGTGCCGCTTTTTTGCTTGATTTGGCGGGGGCACTGCCGTGTCCCCAGATATCGTCGCCACTCGAGACACGAGACTTGGCGGGGGCACTGCCGTGTCCCCAGATATCGTCGCCACTCGAGACCCGAGACTTGGCGGGGGCACTGCCGTGTCCCCAGATATCGTCGCCACTCGAGACCCGAGACTTGGCGGGGGCACTGCCGTGTCCCCAGATATCGTCGCCACTCGGGACACGAGACCCGGCTACTTATAAGGATAATAAAATATTATAAGGTAGATGATATTGAGCATGATACGTATGTATGCATGCGTTGTAACAAACGCACTTCCAATAAAATATTTACGACTTATTGACTACTATAAAGTTATATTAATCCAGTGTTGATATTCTTAGATGATTATTACATGATGTAAATAGATAAGAAAGCTAGTCACTAACCGGTACAAGCAGATGAATAAATTATTATTATCTAGTAGTATAATGTAGGTGTGCGAGAGGTGCAGGAGAGGGAGAGGAGGACGCGGCGACTCATCCGGTTGAGATCATCTCGGACAATCATTTGTATTACTGTACACTGTACACGCTCACTCACCACTCACTCATCTCAGATTAGCTACTTTATGATCAACATTATGATACACCTATAATGTTATGATTTATAACTAGCTGAGCCCCGCGGTTACACAGCTCGATCGGTTCAATATGTTTGACGTGAAGACGTTACAAACATTCACATAATTTACAATATTAGTTATTGTTCTGTGGCCAGTCAGCGTCAGTCAGTCAGTCAATCATTTCTGTGGCCGGAGTCAGAGATGACCGCGATCGCGGTACGGGCGTGGCTTCGAGGCCACGACACGCCACGTGCCACACACATCATAATGTAATAACAGTACATTATGATACAAGTGTGCTAAGTTGAACATTACGCACGAGGTGGTATTGTTCAACGAGAGACCGAGCGGCGGTCTTATCGCTAATAAGCGATTTCTTCCAGACAACCGATGGATGGAGAGGATTTATTTACAGCAGAAAGACGGTGGCGCATCTACAGTTTATACATATTATACCAATAATGTTCATAATATTTAATAAATTAATTACTAATAATACATATTTTATATGTTATATATACATTACAAATACATATAAGTATACATAATTACATAAATATACATATATAATGTTCCCTATATATGATAAATATCGTAGATAGGTACTATGTTAGACAATTTATCGTAATCATTATTATATATTTTATTAAGCAATACTTTTCAATATTATTGTTATTACTGTAGTACCAACTGCCTTTCTTTGAACTGGATAAGTCATTCAATAATCCGATTGAAAAAACCCTATCATATACAGTCATATACATCCACTTTGTTCACCTGGGTGAACAAAGTGGAATAAACCCAATTTACTCCCAATTATTTTTTTTTAAAACAACTCGAGTAGAATTAAGTTCTTAGTGTGCCTCTCAAATTTGATTGAAATTCGTCGATAAACAACGCTATTGCAAACATCTCCCCTTTCTCCCGATTCAAAAATAGTGATGAACAATTTTTTTAAAATAAATCAAGGAAATTGTGTGCACATTTTTGTCAAAACTATACAGGTTAGAGACAGTCTTAAGTAGTTGATCTAGGTATAACTCGCGCAAAACATAACGAGCCTTCAGAAGTTAGCGCTAATGGTGGCGTAGTTCGCATAATTCCTATAGGGTGTCGTGCGTATTGCACAGCCACGAGCACTAACTTCCGAGGGGAACAATGTTTTGCATGACATAAAAGAGAAGAGTTTACTCGTATAGCGCACAGTGAGGAGGAGATATGCACTAAACATTGAACTCTACATGCACCTACCTCTATAAGTCATTAATCTACCTAATAATGTTCTGGTATGTTCGACTAGGTATATCACGGTAACGTTATCATGAAGCACACGTCTCATGCGTGTAGACGTGTGTGTGACTCGACACGACTTGATCTTGATTTATTGTCAACATTCTGTAGATTGTAGATAACGCACCACTTCGTTTCAGACGCTTATCGTTATCTCTATATTTGTTATAATCCTCTGTTTGGTTCCCGGACGTTTCCTCTAATATCTCGACACCTGTCAGTGAGCGTGCAACGCCGACCGCTGCGATAAGCTCCTCTCGAAAATGCTCATCGATAGAGTTCACTTTCATAAACAGATAAAGGTTTTTTTTTTCAATAGTTAAAATGTCCACGAGTCGATGTAGACCTTATCACACCTCATTTAAGCATACGTATATTACAAAAGTTGTACAATCTAAAGCGATCAATTTCACAACGGCAATTAAACGATAACACCGATGTAAACATACAGATACTCGTATCTTAAATAATACCAGATAATGTGGCTACCACTTTAATCCCCATGTTCCGTCAGATTTTGTTCATTTTCTCTGAAACCATAATATATTTATACATGTTAATAAATTAGATAAAGGTTTGAAGAGATTGCAATTCAAACGGTACCAATGTTATAACAGAATGCCGATATTATTAAGTTTCTAGCAGCAACAGGTACGTGATGACGTGCCAGAGTGTGTACGCGGATAAACACATAATGCATATAAGGCATGTTACACACTGATATCTTAATTCAATTGATCCTACTTGAATTGCTCCTACATACGAATTAAAGTTTTAAAGTAGATATAGATATATAAGCGTCCTCCATAAGGGACTGCCTCGGTGGCGTAGTGGGCGCATGCTCGACTGCCAATCAAGAGGTCCCGGGTTCGATCCCCAGGTCGGGCATAGTGTTAAATATTGGATTTTTCCATTAGGAATTAATCCAATAGCTGCCTGGAGTCTGGAACTGTGCCCGGTATATGGCAATAGGCTCGCCCCCTATTACATGGGACCAATAACATACTGGCGAAATGTTTGTGTATCTACTATGGGACTGAGTCCTAGGTACACCTCTGCCTACCCCTTCGGGAAAAAGGCGTGAATGTATGTTCCATAAGGGGGGTTATTGCCAATACTCGCCACGTCACTGTCCGTCATCTGGATCTGTTAACCCTTAGCCGGCTCTTGCGGCAACCACGGGTAGAGAATGTGGGCTACTATTCTAAAGCCGGTAACTTTAGAATAGAAGTAAGTTTAGTAGTTTAACATTTTGACTAACGTAAAAAAGTTGTGGTATTTATGTTAGTCGGTAAAGTATATATTATATAAAAATATTATTATATGGGCCCCCGGTGCGAACTATTACCTGAAACTATGGTAACAACTATTGTCTGAAATAAATGACTTTATTATTATTATTTGCACATTACAAATTATTTACTGTGATAAAAACGGTATATCACCAATTACAATATTATCACACAGATTAATAATACAATAAATACATGTTAAAAACTTCATTACTTTGTCAATTTAGATAATCATAGAGATAATAATAATACTTAATTAATTACAATTTTATTAATTTTAGAAATAAAACTTTATCGCTATTATTATCATAATGCAGATCATGGAAGCGAGACCTTAGAGTCCAAGTCTAAGATAATGAAGTGATTCGATCGGTCTAAAGATTAGTCTGGTCGAATCACTTATCAGTAAGGATTTACCTATCGTAGAATGTATTTCAAGTACGACGGTATCATATACCTATAATGAACAATATAATAATGTACGTATATATACATTACTTATAATATAGGTACATAGTAACTGAGCGAGTAGTGCCTTGGCTTGCTCGGTGACCGTCAAATTATAACAACGAGTTCCTATCTATCTAATATTATTAATACCGGCGCTATCTAATAAATACTACTCTAATAAATAATATCAACATGTTGACAACCTTCCTTCCTAATTAACTTACAATAACATTACTATTATCATCATCATCATCATCTCAGCCGTAGGACGTCCACCGCTGACCATAGATAGGCCTCCCCATAGATTTCCACCTAGACCGGTTGTAAGCGGCCTGCATCCAGCGTGATCCTGCTGCCTTAACAGATCGTCTGTCCACCTTGCGAGTGGACGTCCTACGCTGCGCTGGCCGTGGTCCCCATTCGAGAACTTTATATCCCCACGGCCATCAGTTTCCACCGATCAGGTTCAACTTGACAATAATCATAATTAGTTTCCATCAGAGTGGAGCTGTGAGAGCTCGTTGGATATCGTAGGTAAAATTCAAACTCAAACTCAATTTTATTTTATTTAAATAAATCTTAAAAAGACATTTTCAAACGTCAATCAATAACATCAAACTAGTTATGAATCTACTACATAATAATATTATGGCCTCAGATACTTCAAAAGGCTACGAACCTAATAAAAAGCACCCGAACACAGTTTCATTTCCAACTCATCTCCGTGTTTATAAAATCCTTATAGAAAGAAACAAGCCGTCGTTTTATGTTACATTATTGTAATACTGTAATACGAGTATATTACAAAATTCTGTGATATAGTAATATAATATAACGACGGAGACTCATCAAGTAGATAATATAGATAAATATTATGTTACATTGAATTGAACGCCTTTTATAAGTTCATAATAAATTCAACTCACTAAAATATATAAACAATCGAACAGGCAACTGATATAACGCAGTATGCATGCATGTACATAAGTTAAGTTATATTATCGTTCAAATGTTGTTCACGATATGATGACTACAGACAAGCGAAGCAGACAGAGTCACTAGAGGACACTTCGCTCGACTAAAAGCAATCCGTACACCTCACTTTACCTTCGAGCATGCAGAGTGACCGCGCGCGGAGCTTTGCTAATTTCATTAGAATCAGATCAACATCAGTAACATGTAATACGAAACATATCAACCGACATTGTGGGCGCCGACGCCTCCTTGTTCCCGCCGCTCCGAGCGCGTGCTCGTGCTCGTGCTCGTGTTCGTGCGCGTGCTCGTGCTCGTGCTCGAGGAGGTTCCGCCGACTTCATGTCCCATACACACGTTGAGGAACCGATGACTTTCATAGAAGCGATATAATTCCTTCATTAGTGATTTATTTAAAGTAATAACTAATTATAATGTGGCGTTTATCCAGTTATACTACAATAGATACGTTTGAAAATAGCAAATAGGTTTTAGAATTATGGAATTCCTGAGGAGGCTTTAAATCCTTATTTATTGCAGTTTTATAACGTATTTTTTGTAGTATGTCTAGATAAATGCCATTTAAAATTACTTGTTACTTAAAATAAAATTCTAATGAAGGAATAATATCATATAATGTTCTATCATCGTCATTGTGTCGTCCTCAGAGTTTGTGTGGAAAATGATGCGTCCCTTTATTTGAAGAAAATCTATTATCCATGCAATAAATGACGTTGAATCGCTTCCTTCTACAGACGCACAATCCCTGAACAAGCTTCACAAAAAGGTGTCCATCACTGACAATTACGCGCTTTGACATCTGCTGAATTTCTATTATTTGAATTTAAACTCTATTTACCTGATTGTTTTAAAGCCTAATTTGGATTGAACGATTTTTCACCCTATGAAGTTCAATGTTAAATTTGACACTAAGCGACGCGGGCGAACATAGGAGCATTGGAGTAGACTTATATGCACTAAAATATTTAGTGATTAACATATATAAATTTTTTAAATAAATTAATCACACTTTTTTATTAACTTTTATAAATATACATACATTCACGCCTTTTTTTTCCGAAGGGGTAGGCAGAGGTAATTCATAATTCATAATTCATAATTCATTTATTGCGAATACAGGTATAGCGTAGTACAAGTACAAAGTTCTTACATAGAGCATATTGATCAGCTATATTCGGCCATTGGCATGCAATATTAGTAGGCATAATAACTAAATTTATTTGTTTAAACATTATATTACAATTATTTAAATCCAAATTATTACAATTATTAAAATAATTCCATAAATGTCACCATTATAATTATTAAAATTAGGTAAAAATTATATCAATTTCTCATTTATAAACTGTTGAACAGAATAGTACACCTTTTGTAGCAGCAATTTATTCAGGGCATCTCTAAATATATTAACGTTGTCCATTTCTCGAATATATTTGGGAATTTTGTTGTAGATAATTGGCGCCATACAGAATACACTTGTCCGTAGTAGTTTCGTTCTGGCTCCTACGTGTCTCAGAGTACCTTCTCGACGACTACCTATAGGCCAAGTCTCAAATAGGGCAGGGTTACTTTTTGCAAATACTGACACTTCGCTTATGTATAGGGAAGGCAATGTCAATATATTGTACTCTTTAAAGAATTCTTTACAGGAGTCTCTCTGTTTTAGTGCGAATATTGCCCTTATACACCGTTTCTGTGCTCTGAACACCCTGAGTTTATCGGTAGAGTTACCCCAGTACATAATACCGTACCTCAGAATTGAGGCAACATGTCCATAATATGCTGTTAATAACGTTGTCAGGTTAGATATTTGTCGAAGTTTATACAGTGCATAAGAAAATTGATGCAGCCTCTTACAGATATTGTCAATATGGAATTTCCAAGTCAATTTATTATCGATTGTCAAACCTAAAAACCTAGTAGAGTCTACTTCCCTTACAGACTCACCTAAATAATTGATTGATAAGTCTAAACATTCATTAAATCTTTGTTTAAAATTCATTAAATACGTCTTATTCAAATTTATTTTTAAATTATTACGGTCCAACCAATTAATAAGTGATGTCAAATTAAAATTAATGTCATTTTCTAAAATTTCTTTATCAATTGTTTTGTCATTAACTAAGAGTATTGTGCTGTCATCTGCAAACAATGTCATATGGTGCTTAGTAACTGTTGGAAAGTCATTTATATAAATCAGGAAGAGCAGTGGCCCTAAAACACTTCCCTGAGGAACACCATGACTGATATTTCTGATATTTGATGCATAAGTCGTCTCCGTCTTAGTCAACATAGATATTCTGTTTAAATGAGTGACTTGTTGACGATTATTAAGATAAGATTGTATGAGTTTCTGAGCATTTCCTCTAACCCCATACGCTTCTAGTTTGCTTAGAAGTATTTGGTGGTCCACATGATCAAAAGCCTTACTCATGTCCATGTAAAGAGCTAGTGTAGTTTTTTGTCTATCGACATTGGTCATTGCTTCATGTAAAAAGTCATATACAGCCATGTTAATACTTTTACTTTTCCTAAACCCATATTGATATTTAGTAAAAATGTCATTACTTTCAAAATAACTATTCAGTCTCGTGTAAATAGCCTTTTCAAATATTTTAGAGAACACTGGTAAAAGAGCAACAGGTCTGTAGTTATTGATATTGTCTCTCTCTCCTTTTTTAAATAAGGGTCTAACTATTGACAACTTTAGTTTATCTGGGAAAATACCCTGTTCCATGCATATATTGATCATATGGCTAATCACTGGGCTTATTATTATGCTAACCTCCTTTACTATACTAGTTTTAATTTCGTCATAACCTACACTATTAGTATTTTTTAACTGTAAAATTAATTTTAAGACGTCAAATGGTGAAACTGGGGTCAAATAAATTGAATTAAGATGTCTATATTTAATATTACTAGCATTGTTCCTCTCTGTACCAACATTTAACGTGTCAATAAAATGATCATTAAACCGTTTTGCTATCTGTTTTGGATCAGTCAAAATTTTATTGTTTTCTACATTTATTTTTACGATATCTTCTTTCGGAAAGTTAGTTTTGTTGTTATTTATTATTCTCCATATAGCTTTTGATTTATTGGTTGCACACATGATTGAATGTTCATTTTGAGATTTCTGGGTCAATTTAGTAATTTTACGAAATCATCGTACATTTTAAAAGCCCTCTTATTTTCATTATTTGGTGTCAGTCTATATTTCCACAACAATGACCTTTTATTTCTACAACATAGCTTTATACCTTTCGATATCCATTTTGGCTTAACTTCCGTATGAATTTTAATCTTAATAGTAGGAAAGCATAAATTGTAAAATAGTAAAAATAGGTCATGGAATTTGGTAAACGCTTTATTGGGGTCGTCTACTTCATTATATATTTCATTAAAGCTGAGGTTACCTAGACAGTCTTTAAATTTGTTACGATTTTCCAAGGAGTAATCTCGTTTAACCTTATACCAATGCTTAAATCTGCAACTTCGTTTTACCGGTGCTTTCAATAATTGTGCAGTATGGTCTGATAATGCCATTTCTATAACTTCTCCTTTGGCTCCTTTGATATTATGTAGAATATTGTCAATTCCAGTATTACTGCTTAGCCTAGTTGGTTCATTAAATTCAAACTTTAGATTATACCCCATTACTACATTAAGAAATTCATCGGAAATTTTTGTTTTTTTTAGAGTATCAATATTGAAGTCACCACATAGTATTATTTTACAATTACGTTTTAAACACAAATCTGTTAACATTGTATGAAGTATGTCAAAAAATATTTGTAAATTCCGAGAGCTAGAGTTAGGAGGTCTGTAAATACAGACAACGTATATATTATGAGAAACTATTTCCACTGCTGAGCATTCTACTACATTTTGAACAGATAGGTTTACAATGCTATTAATATTCTGGAATTTAATGGAGTTTCTAACAAAAATACATGACCCACCTCGTCGCTGATTGCGGCAGCAATGAGAAGCCAGAGTAAAATTAGATATGTCAAGCAGATCAACATCATGAATTAACATGTTATGTTCTGTTAGGCACAAAATATCCACAGATTTATGATCTACATTTAAATCTTCCAAACATACTTGTAACATATCCGATTTATTTATTAAGCCATTAATATTTTGGTGAAGTATATATATTGAGTTATACACGAAATAAATCACTGCTACCCTTTTCAACATTAGTTTCCGTTTGGACATTATTATCGGCACTGCCATCTGTAGGTGTACCCAGGACTCAGTCCCATAGTAGATACACCCACATTTCGCCAGTATGTTATTGGTCCCATGTAATAGGGGGCGAGCCTATTGCCATCTACCGGGCACAGTTCCAGACTCCAGACAGTTATTGAGATAATTCCTAATGAAAAAATCCAATATTTAACACTGCCTGACCTGGGGATCGAACCCGGGACCTCTTGATTGGCAGTCGAGCATGCGCCCACTACGCCACCGAGGCAGTAATATATATTATAATATATATTTTATAAATATATATTACAAGAAATAAAATTTAAAAGGGTCAAAAAGTTTTAAAATTAAAATGTAATTTCATCATCATCATCATCATCTCAGCCATAGGACGTCCACTGCTGAACATAGGCCTCCCCCTTAGATTTCCATCCAGTCCGGTTGTAAGCGGCCTGCATCCAGCGTGCTCCTGCCGTACTTATCAGATCGTCTGTCCACCTTGTGGGAGGACGTCCTACGCTGCGCTTACCAATCCGTGGTCTCCATTCAAGAACTTTACGGTCCCATCGGCCATCAGTTCTACGTGCTATGTGCCCTGCCCATTGCCACTTCAACTTGCTAATCCGCTGGGCTATGTCGGTAACTTTCGTTCGTCTACGGATCTCTTCATTTCTGACTCGATCTCGCAGAGAAATCCCGAGCATAGCCCTCTCCATAGCTCGTTGTGCTATTTTGAGCTTACTTATAAGGCCCACAGTCAGGGACCACGTTTCAGATCCGTAAGTCATCACTGGTAACACACACTGGTCGAAAACCTTCGACTTGAGGCACTGAGGTATTTTGGACGAGAAGACATAGCGCAGATTTCCGAACGCTGCCCAGCCTAGTTGGATTCGACGATTGACCTCTTTCTCGAAGCTGGAATGTGAATGAAATGTAATTTATGTTTCTAAAAATAATTAAGTTACATGATAGAATCTCGGTTTAAAAGTGAGTACAGGTTCGTGGGCCTGATTCTAGCACGAAGAAAGGGTCTTTGACGATATTATTCTAAATAGTTACGTGATATGATTATTTATACTCTTAATAAATAGTAGAAAGTCACAAAAATATTAAAATGTTATCATAAATTGTAAAATTAACGAGGACTATGCAATGTAAACCAATTAGAAACAAAAAATATAATATTATATTGCATAGTGCGTTATTAAGATAAAATAGCCAAATATTTAATTCAATGTTTTAAATGTTTTCAATCCACTAGGTAATTAATGCCAAACCTTAATTTATGTAAAAAAATATATTTATGTTCAGATAATATTGTCCAAAAATATTTAAAATGTATTCGACTTCATAGTTTTCATTCGAACAAAGCGCTGTTGTCCATTTTATTGTGTTTAAAAAATTAAAATAAAATAGAAACACGCAATATGGCTATATAAATTACTAAAATTATTGTAAATACATGCCTAAATTATGAAAAGCTATCGCTTTCACGCACGTATCTGTTGTTATTCGGTTAGCTTTTTACCTAACACTGGCATCACGCGCACGGCCTACGGTTGCCATGCAACTAACCACATAGTACCAGACTATATTGCGGCGGTACCAGACTCACGGCTTGGAACAGATTTTTGCACGACTGGTTCTCTTTGGTATCCTTACTCTGAGCATGCAATAGATAAAAATATCGCTCTTCTCTCGAATTTTCTTTCGCGTAGCCCCGGTGACCATTGAAGTTGCCGTCGTAGCGCACCGTAGCACCCGCGTAGCACCCGCGTAGAGGCAACTTAGGCAGTGCATAGCGAGTCTATGCACATTATGTCCCGCCACTCGCGACACACATCATGTAATATTTTAGATTTCATATTGTAATTATGTCAGAGGTACATAATAATATTGTTATACATAATGATATAGTAAAAGTACAATAAAGATTCGGAAAAAAATATACTATACATCGAACATTGGTCGCAGCGGCTGACGACTTCCACTTCCGACGCGCTACGCCGTAGCTACATAGCTCGTAGCTTATAGCGGCGTAGCCGGTGCTACGAGCCGGACCATTTAAAAATTTGTAATAATATTATGTACAGAGGTTTTATAAATTGTCGGCGTTTATGTGAAACTATAATATAAGGATCGTATTGGAATCAGTCGACTGTCAACTGACAGTTATATATAACTATATATGCTGGGGCCGGAGAGTGCAGAAGCCAAAAACTCTTCTATGTACTAGTTTTTTTATTTTAATTCACATAGCGATTATGTGCTAAGTCTAAATTATATCTAATGTTAACCTAAGTGCGGCGACAACGGTCCGAGGGCCGAAGTGTGGGTTCTTGAAGGGAAAGCATCGAGGCAGGCACTGGGCCAAAATAGCAGCGTCGGCGCTTTGTGTCGTCACGTCGTTGCTAAGAGTGAGCCCGGTGTGACGTCATCGGTGCTGGTCTTGTCGCACGATATAACATATCCGCAAACATTGCACTGTTGTTGCATAATAATATGTGTATTAATAGGGTGAGTATTTAAGAGCCCGGCGGCGTCCGTTGACAACTAAACTTCGAATCGAGTGCAAAACCCGGCCTAAAGTGCAAAAGGCGGGGCTATAGTGGCCCAGTACCACGAGTAACTGTACTAGTACGCACCTACTCTTGTTCTTTTTTGTCTTACATGTTCTTGAATACGGGTGTACGTCTGTCTGCCATCCTAGACTAGAAGGTTCTACACACAAGTGATAGATCTTCCAGATGACAGCTCTGTCAAATTAAAAATGGCTTTATCTCGGAAAGTACGCACTTGGACTAGTAGTTTCTTTACAGATACAGTGATAGACCTCATTAAATTCTTTATTTCAGTTGACAGTTGTCATTTTTTAATACAAAACAAACATAAAGAAAACATGTAATATTACTGTTAAAAATGCAATAATTCGCTTACATTTCGTTTCAGATGAGTAGTTTGGACTGAAATATAATTTGTGACCTAGATAACTAGTATTTTATAATTTTTATAGACTAAACGATCTACTCGCATGAAATGCAATACAAATAAGGAAAGATAAATTACACCCACGGATCTAGATAACCAGTGTCTCAACATCGTTGTACATATGTTGGAAATATGCTCTGATTTCAAATGATTTAACTATAACGTTTGTATGGGGAAGTCCGCGGTCGCCGCCTCCTTACTGGCCCTTCAGAGGGCCATCGTTGTAACTACGATGACTTTAGAAAAATACAGGAAGAACTCACGAACAATTTTGATACAAACAAAAAAATACTCTCGCCGGAAATGGAAGAGATGATTTTGAAAAAAAAAATAATTGTAATTACATTGTATTATTGTACCATACGATACTGTCGCTAATAAGGATTTATTTGTGGACAAAACAATGTGGGAAATGGAACGTAACAAGGTGACGTATGAGTGATGACGTTGACTGAATGCTGCTCCGGAATGCAGTGAGAAGTACAGTATGAATGAAAGAGATAGTAGATGGACGACGTATGCAAGAGCGAGGGAGAAAGCTGATTTGGGCAAATAGAAGATGGTGGAAGCCTTTAAAGACGGAAGACGTGAGTCTTTGTTAGCATATAATAAAAAAGTGATTAAATGGAATCTGTGTTCTGATTTCCCTGCGCTTTCCCCCACAGCAATATATGGCAAACCAATAGAAGTTACTCTATAAAAAAACGTTTCTCATAGTAACCCTTGTGTGCGCTGGGGGGGCAGCAGCCTACCTCCGAACTGCCGCGCCGGTGTGTTCTATGAGCACTTTGTTCTAATTGAGTTATGTCCTTCAATTTCCTGCACAATGTTACTTTACAGCAATGGATCCCTGTTGTAAAAGTGTCACAATCACAATCATATACAGATGTGACTGTTTACAATAAAATAGGGTTCATATCTAACGATAGTTGTGAACGCTTCTATGAATTACGTATTATAATATATAACAGTTTGTCATTTGAACTTATCCTAGTCGATAAAGACCCTATTTAAAGGCATGGATAAAGTAGAATATTTTTATTTCATCAAAGTGACACCCCTGACTCCCCTCGTCGAAAAAAAATGTCATCAAATCTGTGCACCCTATTATAATGCTATACGATGTGTCTCGAGTCAATCGATATTGAACTCAATAGGCATCGATATAGAAGTGTATTCGATTGTAGAATGAGATATTGTCAATATGGAATTTCCAAGTCAATTTATTATCGATTGTCAAACCTAAAAACCTAGTAGAGTCTACTTCCCTTACAGACTCACCTAAATAATTGATTGATAAGTCTAAACATTCATTAAATCTTTGTTTAAAATTCATTAAATACGTCTTATTCAAATTTATTTTTAAATTATTACGGTCCAACCAATTAATAAGTGATGTCAAATTAAAATTAATGTCATTTTCTAAAATTTCTTTATCAATTGTTTTGTCATTAACTAAGAGTATTGTGCTGTCATCTGCAAACAATGTCATATGGTGCTTAGTAACTGTTGGAAAGTCATTTATATAAATCAGGAAGAGCAGTGGCCCTAAAACACTTCCCTGAGGAACACCATGACTGATATTTCTGATATTTGATGCATAAGTCGTCTCCGTCTTAGTCAACATAGATATTC
Source organism: Hemistola chrysoprasaria (assembly GCA_947063395.1). NCBI lineage: Eukaryota > Metazoa > Arthropoda > Insecta > Lepidoptera > Geometridae > Hemistola > Hemistola chrysoprasaria. The sequence goes on along the minus strand of OX346724.1, from coordinate 14,801,947 downwards.
TGTTTAAATGAGTGACTTGTTGACGATTATTAAGATAAGATTGTATGAGTTTCTGAGCATTTCCTCTAACCCCATACGCTTGGTAAACGCTTTATTGGGGTCGTCTACTTCATTATATATTTCATTAAAGCTGAGGTTACCTAGACAGTCTTTAAATTTGTTACGATTTTCCAAGGAGTAATCTCGTTTAACCTTATACCAATGCTTAAATCTGCAACTTCGTTTTACCGGTGCTTTCAATAATTGTGCAGTATGGTCTGATAATGCCATTTCTATAACTTCTCCTTTGGCTCCTTTGATATTATGTAGAATATTGTCAATTCCAGTATTACTGCTTAGCCTAGTTGGTTCATTAAATTCAAACTTTAGATTATACCCCATTACTACATTAAGAAATTCATCGGAAATTTTTGTTTTTTTTAGAGTATCAATATTGAAGTCACCACATAGTATTATTTTACAATTACGTTTTAAACACAAATCTGTTAACATTGTATGAAGTATGTCAAAAAATATTTGTAAATTCCGAGAGCTAGAGTTAGGAGGTCTGTAAATACAGACAACGTATATATTATGAGAAACTATTTCCACTGCTGAGCATTCTACTACATTTTGAACAGATAGGTTTACAATGCTATTAATATTCTGGAATTTAATGGAGTTTCTAACAAAAATACATGACCCACCTCGTCGCTGATTGCGGCAGCAATGAGAAGCCAGAGTAAAATTAGATATGTCAAGCAGATCAACATCATGAATTAACATGTTATGTTCTGTTAGGCACAAAATATCCACAGATTTATGATCTACATTTAAATCTTCCAAACATACTTGTAACATATCCGATTTATTTATTAAGCCATTAATATTTTGGTGAAGTATATATATTGAGTTATACACGAAATAAATCACTGCTACCCTTTTCAACATTAGTTTCCGTTTGGACATTATTATCGGCACTGCCATCTGTAGGTGTACCCAGGACTCAGTCCCATAGTAGATACACCCACATTTCGCCAGTATGTTATTGGTCCCATGTAATAGGGGGCGAGCCTATTGCCATCTACCGGGCACAGTTCCAGACTCCAGACAGTTATTGAGATAATTCCTAATGAAAAAATCCAATATTTAACACTGCCTGACCTGGGGATCGAACCCGGGACCTCTTGATTGGCAGTCGAGCATGCGCCCACTACGCCACCGAGGCAGTAATATATATTATAATATATATTTTATAAATATATATTACAAGAAATAAAATTTAAAAGGGTCAAAAAGTTTTAAAATTAAAATGTAATTTCATCATCATCATCATCATCTCAGCCATAGGACGTCCACTGCTGAACATAGGCCTCCCCCTTAGATTTCCATCCAGTCCGGTTGTAAGCGGCCTGCATCCAGCGTGCTCCTGCCGTACTTATCAGATCGTCTGTCCACCTTGTGGGAGGACGTCCTACGCTGCGCTTACCAATCCGTGGTCTCCATTCAAGAACTTTACGGTCCCATCGGCCATCAGTTCTACGTGCTATGTGCCCTGCCCATTGCCACTTCAACTTGCTAATCCGCTGGGCTATGTCGGTAACTTTCGTTCGTCTACGGATCTCTTCATTTCTGACTCGATCTCGCAGAGAAATCCCGAGCATAGCCCTCTCCATAGCTCGTTGTGCTATTTTGAGCTTACTTATAAGGCCCACAGTCAGGGACCACGTTTCAGATCCGTAAGTCATCACTGGTAACACACACTGGTCGAAAACCTTCGACTTGAGGCACTGAGGTATTTTGGACGAGAAGACATAGCGCAGATTTCCGAACGCTGCCCAGCCTAGTTGGATTCGACGATTGACCTCTTTCTCGAAGCTGGAATGTGAATGAAATGTAATTTATGTTTCTAAAAATAATTAAGTTACATGATAGAATCTCGGTTTAAAAGTGAGTACAGGTTCGTGGGCCTGATTCTAGCACGAAGAAAGGGTCTTTGACGATATTATTCTAAATAGTTACGTGATATGATTATTTATACTCTTAATAAATAGTAGAAAGTCACAAAAATATTAAAATGTTATCATAAATTGTAAAATTAACGAGGACTATGCAATATAAACCAATTAGAAACAAAAAATATAATATTATATTGCATAGTGCGTTATTAAGATAAAATAGCCAAATATTTAATTCAATGTTTTAAATGTTTTCAATCCACTAGGTAATTAATGCCAAACCTTAATTTATGTAAAAAAATATATTTATGTTCAGATAATATTGTCCAAAAATATTTAAAATGTATTCGACTTCATAGTTTTCATTCGAACAAAGCGCTGTTGTCCATTTTATTGTGTTTAAAAAATTAAAATAAAATAGAAACACGCAATATGGCTATATAAATTACTAAAATTATTGTAAATACATGCCTAAATTATGAAAAGCTATCGCTTTCACGCACGTATCTGTTGTTATTCGGTTAGCTTTTTACCTAACACTGGCATCACGCGCACGGCCTACGGTTGCCATGCAACTAACCACATAGTACCAGACTATATTGCGGCGGTACCAGACTCACGGCTTGGAACAGATTTTTGCACGACTGGTTCTCTTTGGTATCCTTACTCTGAGCATGCAATAGATAAAAATATCGCTCTTCTCTCGAATTTTCTTTCGCGTAGCCCCGGTGACCATTGAAGTTGCCGTCGTAGCGCACCGTAGCACCCGCGTAGCACCCGCGTAGAGGCAACTTAGGCAGTGCATAGCGAGTCTATGCACATTATGTCCCGCCACTCGCGACACACATCATGTAATATTTTAGATTTCATATTGTAATTATGTCAGAGGTACATAATAATATTGTTATACATAATGATATAGTAAAAGTACAATAAAGATTCGGAAAAAAATATACTATACATCGAACATTGGTCGCAGCGGCTGACGACTTCCACTTCCGACGCGCTACGCCGTAGCTACATAGCTCGTAGCTTATAGCGGCGTAGCCGGTGCTACGAGCCGGACCATTTAAAAATTTGTAATAATATTATGTACAGAGGTTTTATAAATTGTCGGCGTTTATGTGAAACTATAATATAAGGATCGTATTGGAATCAGTCGACTGTCAACTGACAGTTATATATAACTATATATGCTGGGGCCGGAGAGTGCAGAAGCCAAAAACTCTTCTATGTACTAGTTTTTTTATTTTAATTCACATAGCGATTATGTGCTAAGTCTAAATTATATCTAATGTTAACCTAAGTGCGGCGACAACGGTCCGAGGGCCGAAGTGTGGGTTCTTGAAGGGAAAGCATCGAGGCAGGCACTGGGCCAAAATAGCAGCGTCGGCGCTTTGTGTCGTCACGTCGTTGCTAAGAGTGAGCCCGGTGTGACGTCATCGGTGCTGGTCTTGTCGCACGATATAACATATCCGCAAACATTGCACTGTTGTTGCATAATAATATGTGTATTAATAGGGTGAGTATTTAAGAGCCCGGCGGCGTCCGTTGACAACTAAACTTCGAATCGAGTGCAAAACCCGGCCTAAAGTGCAAAAGGCGGGGCTATAGTGGCCCAGTACCACGAGTAACTGTACTAGTACGCACCTACTCTTGTTCTTTTTTGTCTTACATGTTCTTGAATACGGGTGTACGTCTGTCTGCCATCCTAGACTAGAAGGTTCTACACACAAGTGATAGATCTTCCAGATGACAGCTCTGTCAAATTAAAAATGGCTTTATCTCGGAAAGTACGCACTTGGACTAGTAGTTTCTTTACAGATACAGTGATAGACCTCATTAAATTCTTTATTTTAGTTGACAGTTGTCATTTTTTAATACAAAACAAACATAAAGAAAACATGTAATATTACTGTTAAAAATGCAATAATTCGCTTACATTTCGTTTCAGATGAGTAGTTTGGACTGAAATATAATTTGTGACCTAGATAACTAGTATTTTATAATTTTTATAGACTAAACGATCTACTCGCATGAAATGCAATACAAATAAGGAAAGATAAATTACACCCACGGATCTAGATAACCAGTGTCTCAACATCGTTGTACATATGTTGGAAATATGCTCTGATTTCAAATGATTTAACTATAACGTTTGTATGGGGAAGTCCGCGGTCGCCGCCTCCTTACTGGCCCTTCAGAGGGCCATCGTTGTAACTACGATGACTTTAGAAAAATACAGGAAGAACTCACGAACAATTTTGATACAAACAAAAAAATACTCTCGCCGGAAATGGAAGAGATGATTTTGAAAAAAAAAATAATTGTAATTACATTGTATTATTGTACCATACGATACTGTTGCTAATAAGGATTTATTTGTGGACAAAACAATGTGGGAAATGGAACGTAACAAGGTGACGTATGAGTGATGACGTTGACTGAATGCTGCTCCGGAATGCAGTGAGAAGTACAGTATGAATGAAAGAGATAGTAGATGGACGACGTATGCAAGAGCGAGGGAGAAAGCTGATTTGGGCAAATAGAAGATGGTGGAAGCCTTTAAAGACGGAAGACGTGAGTCTTTGTTAGCATATAATAAAAAAGTGATTAAATGGAATCTGTGTTCTGATTTCCCTGCGCTTTCCCCCACAGCAATATATGGCAAACCAATAGAAGTTACTCTATAAAAAAACGTTTCTCATAGTAACCCTTGTGTGCGCTGGGGGGCAGCAGCCTACCTCCGAACTGCCGCGCCGGTGTGTTCTATGAGCACTTTGTTCTAATTGAGTTATGTCCTTCAATTTCCTGCACAATGTTACTTTACAGCAATGGATCCCTGTTGTAAAAGTGTCACAATCACAATCATATACAGATGTGACTGTTTACAATAAAATAGGGTTCATATCTAACGATAGTTGTGAACGCTTCTATGAATTACGTATTATAATATATAACAGTTTGTCATTTGAACTTATCCTAGTCGATAAAGACCCTATTTAAAGGCATGGATAAAGTAGAATATTTTTATTTCATCAAAGTGACACCCCTGACTCCCCTCGTCGAAAAAAAATGTCATCAAATCTGTGCACCCTATTATAATGCTATACGATGTGTCTCGAGTCAATCGATATTGAACTCAATAGGCATCGATATAGAAGTGTATTCGATTGTAGAATGAGATGCATGGGACGTCACACTTGTGCCATGAATACGACTATAATATCTTTAATCGATAATATAGTAGTATAACGTGTATGGGGTCGAATCCTTGCGTTAGTCAGTCAGTCAGTCAGTCAGTCAGTCAGTCCTACCTGCTGGCAGCAGTCAGTCGCTACTCACTATTGGTGCCGCGTCAGAATGTCTGTATATAATTTATGAACTCCATCTCAACCTCGCTACGGATAAGGTTTCCACCATCAGTCGCTACAACTGGTGATTATATATATTATAACCACCACTAGAATCTTGGAACATTCCTATACATGAATGAACAAGCAACATTAGAACTTAACAATAAGTTAATAAGGTCTGTATTTAATTGAGCACATATTACCCGTGGGCGGATAAGAGACCCAATCATAACAACCACTGATTGAATGCAAACATACGGTCGATGCACGAATATATACTATGTTTGTATGTATGTTCTCACACATAGTATATTACGGTCATATAAAGATTCTGGTCAACAATAATTAATATCGGTTTATTGTGACGTCATTATAACGAGATACATAAATAAAATATTATGTGCCAACATAATAATACCTAAAATGGTTACATTAGACGTGTATTACAAGCCAGGTCAGTGTTGTCAGACGCGGCAACGTCTCACAATTATGTTATTTGTAACAATCTCCCTGTTGCTATTCTTTACGAGTATCATACATGTTATGTATGTATCGTTCATGTTTATAACGGGATCTTTACAAATAACATCGTCATATCATCATATCATCGTCATCCTACAACATCTCTGTATAATAACTTAAACGTACTAAGCGTGCGTAAACTCTACATATTTGACTGCATCTCTCGGTATCATCGTACTATGGTGCCCCATCTAAAAACAACCAATAAGCGATTAAATCCCTGCCCAGTTCCTTTAGTTCGTAGCTACACAGCGCGGAAACAATTTAATTTCAATGCACCGAGACTGTACAACAAACTTGATTCTAAATATAAAATAAAAAAAATGAGTAACTATTATTTAAAAACAACGATATTGGAGTGGCTAAAAAGTCTTGATTATGGCAGCACAGAAAACTTACTATTATGATTCTTAAACTCAACACACTCCATACACACCCACACACCCCCCCCCTCACATACACCCACATACACCCCCTCACACACCCCCACATACACACCCGCACAAACAAACACTCATCCCATCTGGACTTTATTTGTGTTTTTTCTCAAAATAATAATATTAATATTAATTTTCATAAATTGCTTCTTATACATTTTGCATCTTATATTTAATTTAAAAAACAAAAATTAGTTCATGCATGTTTATATATATTTTATTTTTAGAAACTTCAAACTAATTTAATTAAAAAGATAAGAATTAATAAATTCCAACTGATTCACAATTTTTATAAAAACAAAATAATCGACAATACAATTTCTAGATGAATTTGGGCAGAGATTCGACACAAAACTATGACGTGAAAAGATATCAGGATGATGTTTCCTCGACAACGGCTGAAGGCAAAGTGAGCTCGAGCGCTGGAAACCGCCTGCTTTTATAACGTTCGGCCGTCCTAACCTCTTCTACTACTAGAAATTGCTAACACGGCCTCTCCTGACACCCTGACGTCCTCGTCAGGTTCTTCGACGTCTGGAACCAGCACAGGAATGGACCCGTACTGCAGCGCCATATTCACCCTCCTCGGTGTCTCAAGTATCTATAACACATGGACCAACGTATGTATGTGGTTCGCCTCAGCAGTATTGCCAGATCTCAAAATATAGTGTCCCGTAGATGGTATGAAAATACGGCAGATCTACTGTAATTACGGTGAATCTGGCAACACTGCTTAACAGCGAAGGTTACTATGTTAGGTTGCTGGGTGAATACTAAAAGGATTTCATCAATTTGTGACTCTTTTCTGAAGCCACAAACTAATAATACCCAGTTGTTATTGAGTTATTAAATACGTGCACATTCACACAGAAAAGTACTCAACACCGAGAGCTTACGAAACATTCAGTGACTCATCGGTTAGGGATAGGTCAGTGCTGACCAATACCTAAGCCGAAAAGATTCTACCACACCTGTGGCTACGGCAGAACCTCTCGAGGTCAACTATGCCATGTAGACTACACAGGTGTGTCCATTAGGCCAGAGAAGATAGCGGTACGGAGAACGTCGTTGGCATCGAGACGCCCGCCGACCGCAGCTTCAGCATGCCGGCGGCACAGAGGCGCCAGCCGACTGCAGCGCGAAGCCGCTGCACGGAGTATGCCGGCGGCACAGAGGCGCCAGCTGACTGCAGCCCGAAGCCGCTGCACGGAGTATGCCGGCGGCACAGAGGCGCCAGCCGACTGCAGCGCGAAGCCGCTGCACGGAGTATGCCGGCGGCACAGAGGCGCCAGCCGACTGCAGCGCGAAGCCGCTGCACGGAGTATGCCGGCGGCACAGAGGCGCCAGCCGACTGCAGCGCGAAGCCGCTGCACGGAGTATGCCGGCGGCACAGAGGCGCCAGCCGACTGCAGCGCGAAGCCGCTGCACGGAGTATGCCGGCGGCACAGAGGCGCCAGCCGACTGCAGCGCGAAGCCGCTGCACGGAGTATGCCGGCGGCACAGAGGCGCCAGCTGACTGCAGCCCGAAGCCGCTGCACGGAGTATGCCGGCGGCACAGAGGCGCCAGCCGACTGCAGCGCGAAGCCGCTGCACGGAGTATGCCGGCGGCACAGAGGCGCCAGCCGACTGCAGCGCGAAGCCGCTGCACGGAGTATGCCGGCGGCACAGAGGCGCCAGCCGACTGCAGCGCGAAGCCGCTGCACGGAGTATGCCGGCGGCACAGAGGCGCCAGCCGACTGCAGCGCGAAGCCGCTGCACGGAGTATGCCGGCGGCACAGAGGCGCCAGCCGACTGCAGCGCGAAGCCCCTGCACGGAGTATGCCGGCGGCACAGAGCGCTGCACGGAGTATGCCGGCGGCACAGAGGCGCCAGCCGACTGCAGCGCGAAGCCGCTGCACGGAGTATGCCGGCGGCACAGAGGCGCCAGCCGACTGCAGCGCGAAGCCGCTGCACGGAGTATGCCGGCGGCACAGAGGCGCCAGCCGACTGCAGCGCGAAGTCGCTGCTCCGAGTATGCCGGCGGCACCGAAGCGCCAGCCGACTGCAGCGCATAGCCGCTGCACGGTGAATGCCGGCGGCACCGAAGCGCCAGCCGACCGCAGCGCGAAGCCGCTGCACGGAGTATGCCGGCGGCACCGAAGCGCCAGCCGACCGCAGCGCGAAGCCGCTGCACGGAGTATGCCGGCGGCACCGAAGCGCCAGCCGACTGCAGCGCGAAGCCGCTGCTCCGAGTATGCCGGCGGCACCGAAGCGCCAGCCGACTGCAGCGCAAAGCCGCTGCACGGAGAATGCCGGCGGCACAGAGGCGCCAGCCGACTGCAGCGCGAAGCCGCTGCTCGTAGTATGCCGGCGGCACCGAAGCGCCAGCCGACTGCAGCGCGAAGCCGCTGCACGGAGTATGCCGGCGGCACCGAAGCGCCAGCCGACTGCAGCGCGAAGCCGCTGCACGGAGAATGCCGGCGGCACAGAGGCGCCAGCCGACTACAGCGCAAAGCCGCTGCACGGAGAATGCCGGCGGCACAGAGGCGCCAGCCGACTGCAGCGTGAAGCCGCTGCACGGAGTATGCCGGCGGCACCGAAGCGCCAGCCGACTGCAGCGCGAAGCCGCTGCTCGGAGTATGCCGGCGGCACCGAAGCGCCAGCCGACTGCAGCGCAAAGCCGCTGCTCGGAGAATGCCGGCGGCACCGAAGCGCCAGCCGACTGCAGCGCGAAGACGCTGCTCCGAGTATGCCGGCGGCACCGAAGCGCCAGCCGACTGCAGTGCGAAGCCGCTGCACGGAGAATGCCGGCGGCACAGAGGCGCCAGCCGACCGTAGCTCGGAGAGCGCGTGCACACAGCAGCACCGGAGGCGCGTGCAACAGCAGCGCGGAGGGCGCATGCACACAGCAGCACCGGGGGCGCGTGCAACAGCAGCGCGGAGGGCGCGTGCACACAGCAGCACCAGGGGCGCGTGCACACAGCAGCACCGGAGGCGCGTGCAACAGCAGCGCGGAGGGCGCATGCACACAGCAGCACCGGGGGCGCGTGCAACGGCAGCGTGGAGGGCGCATGCACACAGCAGCACCGGAGGCGCGTGCAACAGCAGCGCGGAGAGCGCTTTCCACAGGGGTGAATCATGGTACCGACATAACACAGCTACACAGTAGGGAAGTAAAATTCGGTCGAATCCACCTCTACCATACTGCTCTAAAAATGGGAAGTAAAGCACATAAGTGCCCACCTCAACCTTAGAAACGGGAAGTAAAGCACATAAGTGCCCACCTCAACCTTAGAAACGGGAAGTAAAGCACATAAGTGCCCACCTCAACCTTAGAAACGGGAAGTAAAGCACATAAGTGCCCACCTCGACCTTACAAACGGGAAGTAAAGCACAGAAGTGCCCACCTCGACCTTAGAAAGTCCAAAATGTAATAAATGGGTGGATCTAACCTTTAAAACAGTGAGCGCCGAGCCATCAGGGTAAATGCAGACACCTCACGAATGCCTCGACACAGCTTGCGTCCAGCACAGGCATCTCGAAGCACGTAGCGAGTTGCGCAGCATCCATCAGCGCAAGATCAGATGCAACACGCTAGAATAACTGCTCCATCTGATCTGGAAAATCTTTCAATAAAGGCACACGACATAGTTAAAATTTACAATGCCATCAGACGACCTTTTCGTCATACCACAAATGACTATATGAGTCTTTGTCTATAAAATGAACGGACTAAAAGCGCATTAAAATCACACTTTCATGTAACAAAATTTCCAACTACCCTCGTTTTTTACGTAACCGCTCAGGCGAACATGTCGCTATCCGTGTAGCGATCGTACAAATGCACTCCGGAAAACGTACTTACGTGTAGGTGAACATGTAGAAACACACTCGAACGTGTCCTACGTTGCTCGCGACCTTGCCAATGCTGATAACCTTGAGGTAATCGGGATTACCAGATACCTCTTGTGCGAGCGAGAACGACTCCTGTTACTACTCACCACTGCACGAACGTTCATCATCTGACATCTTTTCACAAACTCAAAACAAATTGAACTTTTGTCGTTTCTCTGTCGTTATCAGGACTTGAAATGTGGGCGAGTGGAATAGAACCACGTGGAGTACGTGAATTCTATCCCACTTCTGATTTTAGAAACTTCAAACTAATTTAATTAAAAAGATAAGAATTAATAAATTCCAACTGATTCACAATTTTTATAAAAACAAAATAATCGACAATACAATTTCTAGATGAATTTGGGCAGAGATTCGACACAAAACTATGACGTGAAAAGATATCAGGATGATGTTTCCTCGACAACGGCTGAAGGCAAAGTGAGCTCGAGCGCTTTTTTTTTTTTTTTTTAAATGACCTATGCTGTTGGCCTCAGATGGCCTCTACAGCTTTACCGGGCAGTGGTGAGCGCAGGAGGCGCTCGACCCAAAGTTTAAGGGCGACTAGCACAAGGGCACCTAGACGGTACGAACCTCGGCTTGGGCCGTCGCCAGAATACGTGGGGTCAGACTTGCCCTGGCACCCCAGAAGGGGAGTGTCCTAGGGCCCTATCAATGGTTTGATCTGTTTGATTATTTGGAGAGAAACTAACCGATCTGAAGGATCTGAGAGATCTTCGACCTCGCCGGCGAGGTCGGTGTTGTGATTGTGTGAGTTGGTGGATCTGGTATCCGGCACCAGTACCGAAAACGGAGCGTCTGTTGCGTGTATTCGTAGGATTGGGCGAACCTAGCGCCGCCGATGTGACGGCAGCGATAGAGTCGTCCGGGTCGTCCAGGACGTTGCGAGGGCGTCTACGGAGGGGAGGAGTTCCAGCTTGAACTATCGAGTAGTTCGAGGCTTGGACTACGAGGGGGTTGGGGTGGTGGGGAGCCGCGTCAAAGTAGCGGCGGGAGCAATCCTTCATGAATTGAAGGATGGAGGGAAGTTCCAGGTCGCAGTGCAAGTCGGCGTTTCGCTGGTACCAGCTAGCGCCGACCGCCTTGCGAATGAAACGGTTTTGGATGACTTGAAGCTGGTTCAAGATGACGGGGGACGTGTGAGCGAACGCAACTGAGGCGTAAGTCATGACGGGGCGTATGCAAGTTTTGTAAAGAGTCACCTTATTTCTAAGGGACATCTTACTGCGCTGGCATAGGAGGGGGGTGAGACGGCCTAAGAAGTAAGCCGCTCGGTTTCGGACGATCTGGACGTGTTTCGCGAAGGTGAGTCGACGATCAAGGGTCACGCCAAGATACTTTGCATGGGAGGCCCAGGGGACAGGCTGGTTGTGAAGCTTAAGAGATAGCTTCTTCGGGTTAGGTTTAGTGGGATGAAAGTATATTGCTGTACTTTTATCCGGGTTAACCGTGATGGCCCACTTCTTAAACCAATCGCCATAAGAGCGAAGGGCTTTTTGAAGTCGGCCGATCAAGTGGGCGCTGTTCCACCCTCTGGTATAGAGAGCGGTATCGTCAGCGAAGAGAGCTATCTCTACAAGTGGAGATCGAGGGATGTCGCTGGTATATAGCGAGTAGAGAAGAGGAGAGAGCGCAGAGCCCTGAGGGACTCCAGCTCCAATGGGGTGGGGAGAAGAGCGGTCTCCCTCGACGCGATAGCGAAAGTTTCGAGCCCTGAGAAAATCTTGTATGATGAGTACAAGACGGTCCGGCACACCGAACTGATATAACTTGTATATCAGGCCGTTGTGCCACACCTTATCGAATGCTTTCGCCACGTCCAAAAAGACCGCTATAGTCCCTTGAGGGTGAGGGCGGAAGTGGGTCGGTTTCATGTTAAAACCTTCTAAGATGTACTCCGTGATGCGGTGTACTTGTTGAACACATGAGTGTTTGGCTCGAAAGCCAAACTGCTCGTTAGGAAGGAGGTTAAGGGACCTAGTGACTGACCAGAGACGCTTCACGAGGAGGCGTTCATAGATCTTCCCCAGCGAGCCGAGGAGACTAATAGGGCGGTAGCTAGAAGGCTCTGATGCCTTTTTGCCTGGCTTGTGAATGCCGATGACGTCGGCAGTCTTCCAAGCGTCGGGGAAAATACAATGGCTCATAGCAGCATTGAAGATGCTAACTAAGAGGTAGACTAAGGGGGTTGAAAAGTACTTGATCACTTTATTAGTGATGCCATCCGCACCAGGAGCTTTCCTGGCGTGGAGATCCTTGATTATCGACTCAACCTCGCAAGCCTTTATAGGCTCAATGGGGTCGGAGGGGGGTAGGGAGGATTTAAGTTCGACTGCGCTGTTCACCGCAGCGAGGTGAACAGGGTCAACTTGATCGAGACTGGGGCTGCATTGCGCCTCGAGGCTATCGGCCAGACATTCGGCCTTTTCATCGTCATCGAACGCGGGAGGGAGATTGAGTCGAGTCAAGGGAGGCATTGCGACTACAGTGTCATTTTTCAGGGCTCGCGCCAACCGCCAGTAAGACTGGTGAGTGGGCTCGAGCCCCGAAAGTAGATCTTCCCACCTCTGATTGCGGAGTTCACTCATACGGGTACGAACCGCTCGTTCGTAGTACCGTAGATTGACTCTGTTCACTTCAGTGGGACTGTAGTCGTATGCTCTAATGGCTGCGTTCTTTGCTCTCAGTAGTTCCCTCGCATCCTCAGGCAGGGCCCAGCGTCGGTCATCCTCGGCTGGTACCTGCTTGGAGGAGTCACCGATGGCGGTGTGGAGGTGACTAGTGAGAGCATCGATCGAGCGGGAGACATCGTCGGGGGTAACTATGTCGTCAGGGATTCGGTCCAGAGCGGGTGAATGGATGGCCTTTAGGGTTTCTCCTAAATGCTTCCAATTCACTACCGTTTTGGTCCGAGTCAGTCTGTCGGAAGGGTCAGGGCCTAGTCTCATCAAGACGGGTCGGTGGTCAGAGTCGAGCTCGTGTAGTACTTCCAAAGAGCGCAACTGGAGTGTTACGTTCTTTAGGAGCGCTATATCGAGCACTTCGGGGTTATGGGCGGGGTTTGGAGGGTAGCGGGTTGGGGAGCTGGGAGCAATGACCTCAAAGTTGAGGTCCTCCGAAAGAGAGTACAAATCGTGACCGTTCACGTTTGATCTATTGCAGCCCCAGAGGGTTTGTTTGCAATTGAAGTCGCCGGCCAAAATGACGGCGCCTCCAAGGGAGAGGAGGGACTCAAAATCACTCCTGTGAACTTTCTTGTTACCGGAGAGGTAGCAAGAGGCAATAGTAATGGGCTGATGGCCGGACATTGCGATACGGCAACAAGACGCTTCGAGATCGGTAAGAAGAGGAGTGGTTATAGGAATACAGTGAAGAGACCTTTTGTAATAGATAAGAGTGCCGCCTTTTACAGCGTCAGTTCTATCATTACGAACCAGCAAGTAGTTTGCGATCTTAGGATCCCTCTTGCTTGGTTTTAGAAAGGTCTCGCTCACGAGAAGGATGTCTACTTGGTGGGACGCGAGGAATTCTCGGATAAGAGCCCGTTGGTCCTTATCCGATCCGGAGCCTAACCCGTTGGCGTTGTAAAATGCCAACGAAAGGGAGTGGGGTTTAACTCTCTTAGGTGTACTATCCATAATGGAAGTACTTAAGAGAGGGGGGCGAAGGTGGACTTGATTGTGCGGATCAAGTCCCTGTGTTCAGCCATGACCTGAACTATGTGGACGGGGTCGTTTGGGGCCATCGACAGTTTGCGGCTGAGTTCGCAAACAGCGTCGATATCGACACTCATAATGAGCGACATAAGCGAGGAAATATCCGGATTACCTCGGGGAGGGGCCTGTGGGGAGGCCAAGAGGGGCTTGGGAAGGCGAATTTCTGCTCGAGCGGGAGCCGTTGCAGGGGGTGAAGACTTGGTTGGCATGGGGGCTGAGCGCTCCTTACTAAACCAAGCGTTGGTTTTGGGTAGGGGTGCGGGCACGAATTGTGGTGCCGGGTTCGAGGGCGCTGAGGTCAGCTTAGGGCTGATCCCTTGATTGCGCGGAATGAGGGGAGGAATAGGGCGGCGAGACGGAGTTTGTCTCTGTGGCCCTCTGGTTCTAGGGGCCTTGGGACAGCCGCGATAGTTCGCAGTGTGTCCCTGGTTCCCACATAGAACGCAGGAAGGAGGGTCAGGGCTATCCCGAGTGCGGGAGCACTCGGTCGTGCTATGATCGCCTAGGCACTTAACGCACCTAGGGCGGGCGAAGCAGAAACGGGCGGAGTGCCCGTAGTATTGACATCTGTGGCACTGGGCGGGGGTACCGTTTCGGTGGGGAGTCTCAACAGAGAGCCCCGAGAGGTTGCAGACCATCTTCAGGTTGAAGATGGCCTTCCCCTCTGGGGACTTGTCGAGGACCACCAAGACAAGGTCAAAAGGGGTTTTATCCCTTCCGCTATAGAGGCGGTGGACTTCTTTGATGGGATAGCCCTGTTCTTTAAGATCGTCAGTGATTAAGTCACTGGCGAGCTCTTTTGGAACGCCCCGGATAACTACACGGAGGTGTTTTTCCTCTTCCAGCGCATAGGTGTGGTAGCCTATGTGCTGTTCTCGGAGAATATGGGTGATTTGGCGGTGGGCATCGGACGTTCTCACCTGGACTTTGATGCCCAGTTGAGTGGACCTAGCCGAAACGATTTCGACCTTTTGGTCGGTGAAAATGTGCCTGACTTCTTCCCACCTTACCTTGTCGTGGACAAGGAAGGGAGGAGGTAGCTTGGCCGGTCGGGATTGAGGCGGTGCGGGAGACTTAGAGTCCGGAGCGGACAAAGAAGAGGATGGCAAAGTGCCTGAGGCCGGGCATATGGCTTTCGCCGGAGGAGGGGGAGAGGCGGTGGCGGCTGCGCGCTTTTTGCCTTTCTTGGTGACTTCAATGAAGTCCTCAAGAGATGGGGGGATTTGGGATGGAAATGGATCACAGTCCATTTCCGAGTCAGGGGAGAGCGGAGAGTCCGCAAAGTGGATAATGGGGACAGGGCGCACTGCAGTGGTGCAGGAGTGTTCGGAATCGGGCGAGCGGTTTCGCGAAAGCGAGTGGTCGCGAGAGGGCGAGCGGTCGCGGGTGGGGGAGCGGTCACGGGAGAGTGAGCGATCGCGAGAGGGGGAGCGGCCGCGGGGAGGAGAGCGGTTGCGGAAGCAGTCGCGGGAAAGAACGCGGTTACGGGAAGGGACGTGTTCGGGGCTAGCGGGGGAAAACCGCGGAGTTAGCCGATCGGCGGCCGACTTTGCTTTGCTTGAAGGCGCAGCAATACGGGAGGACATGAGGGGTACGATATTAGCGGAGTTGTACTCCGCTAATATCGTCCCGTGATGTTTTTGAAGCCATGAACGCAAGTCCATGGCTTCAGAGTAATAAACTTAAGGGCCTACGGGCGCTGGGGGAGGAGGTCCCCAGCGAGGTTAAATAGGGTTGATCTCCTTGCCGGGTATAGACAGGGAGGTGTGTGCCTAGGTGTATCCTAGTGAGTGTCTAACTCGTCAACCTTAGCCAAAGTTGGGAGCTAGTTCCGGCTACTCGGCAGTCTTAGCAAAAACTGGTAGCCGGGTGTGTGCCTACGTACTTGGGGTTGTCGAGAGGAAATGTTCCTCCCGAGAGTGGACCCAAGCCCTGCCGGATTTTCGCGTTTTCTCTGAAGGAGAAACCGCGGGCGCTCCGGGTCCACGCCCAATCGGCTTCGTTGGCACCGTTAGGTATCCACCGACTGACCACTGAAGGTGGGTTTTGTCCTTAAAGAAACAAAGGGTGCTTTATAAAAGAAAGCGATCGCTTTGAAAAAAGCGGTTTTTTTTTCCTTGAAAAGGCGATAAGGCGGCGCACGTGGGCAGCGCAGGTGGCCGGTTCCGAGAAAGCGCGCACGTGGGCAGCGCAGGTGGCTCGGTCGGCCACCGGGCGCAGGTAGGGACGTCCGAGCGGCGCGGGGGCCAAGACCGGAATGAGCTCGAGCGCTGGAAACCGCCTGCTTTTATAACGTTCGGCCGTCCTAACCTCTTCTACTACTAGAAATTGCTAACATTATACTATATTTTACTATGTAACTACAAAACACTAAGGTATTTCAAGAATTCTGGGAAGAACTGCCTTCTGGTCCACAGCTTCCGCTTTTCCAGGAGTCAGGGCGTCCACTTATTAATTGTTAAAAAGTTTTGTAGAAAAATAAATGATTTATGATTTATGATTTAAAATATTTGTGATACAAAGTGGATTTTGGAAATAATAAATATAATGGTCGTGATCTACGGGGCTACGAAACATTTTGACGGTGATACAAAAGCTTTTTTAACGAAACAGAGATGTTGCTTTACCATCTGTGTAATATAAACTGTGTAATGTCAAAATGTTTCGTAGCCCCGTACGTAGATCACGACCATTATATTAAAATATAAATTTATTATTTCCAAAATATGTGTTGTCATAAGATCACACAAGGTTTCATAATAGTATTATAATGTTACTATAATAATTGTGGAGTGTTTCATGAATTACTTATATTACTTGATACTTTATGAACAGTTTAAGAGACAGCTCGTTTCTTCTGTAAACAAATGATACAAAACCAAATATTGTGAAACTCGCAGTTGAACAAATGGAACCCTACAAGTATCTTGTGCGCGCGATACTTGTATTCAATACTAGTTATTGATATCATGAGTATTGTGAACCACGGTATGCCACGGTATATTGGTCCACGTCCTCGAGAGCTGACCAGAGCTACTCTATCTAAGCTTCACTCGATGTTACCGTCTCATCACGATACAATATACTCGTAAGAGGGACGCTATGTGTCGCGGCGGAAGCACGCGACGTGCTGGGACTCTGTAACGAGGCTAATCCGAGCGCACGATAAGACGACACTATCGACGTAGTTCAAGAATATCGCGTCTCGGAGTGAAGGCGGTGCAAAAACATTTCGGCTCGCCGCTATCTGCGTTTCCGAGCCAATCTTACCTCGATTCGGTGCAATCCCTTCCTTGAAGGATATCCCTATCGAGAGCGAATCCCCGCGAGCCCCCGCGAGCTCCCGCCACCCGCGGCTTATCGCAGCACAAAGGGAAGGGCCGCGCTCCGGGATAACAATCGAGTTCAAATAAAGTGTAAGCTTTTGTTTTTTAAGCTCCGAAGGGCTCGATGGGCGCTCGCAGCTCGCAAACCGAATAAAACAATAGTTGTCGCGTGCGAGACGTTCCCGGTCCCGGTCGCGGGGTGACTTCAAAGGAAAGCCTAATACGTATGAAGAAATAAGAGATTTCATGTTAAATAGAGCGGCAGAGCAGCGCGCCTTACAGACATACTCTTGAAATATTCACTAAAATATTGTATATATAGGTATATAATATAGTCATATTACATTATAAAAGAGCAATACTTTATTTTTTATTTTTTTATGCAATGAGCGGCAAACAAGCGGACGGCCTGCCTGATGTAAAGCAGTTACCGTGGCCTACTGACACCTGCAACACCGGGAGTGTTGTCGGTGCGTTGCCGTTGTTGACTTTATAGCTCTGTATCTTGTACTAACATGGCATTTCAAGTGAGCAATGAATGTATAGATGTTGTGAGCGTAACTATTGTGCGCGGCGTACAGTGTACAGGCCGCGTGTGTAGCCGTATAGTAGCAGCCAACAGCTCCGAGCCGGCGCCGCAGCGGCTCGGCCCGAGCGTTGGTGCGCCGATGGTATGGAGCAGTGTCCATGGTGTGTAATAAATAAATAAAAAAAAAAAAAAACATGTCTGTATGATCTGTGACTGGGTGTTATAAGCGTACATAAGTATGTATATCAGTCATCCGGTTATCATAGTACAGGTTTCTAGCCTAGTTTGGGACCAGATGACCGCGTGTGGAAGTAAAAAATAAATTATTACTCCATACCATTTTACTTTTTATACACATAAAAACACTTACACCTTTTTTTTTGTGAAATTCCGAGCCAGCGACTCAAGTATATAGAGTCCCTTATTATATTAACGAGTAGCACAAAGGCATCACATGACCATCATCGTCCCTGGCCTTTTACGAGTACATCTACAGAAGATGATTGAAGCAGCGTCCATGTTCGAGGATCTGCACTCATGCACATGACTAGCGAGGCCCATACGAGAGCGACAGCGCCGGCCACAGAGCCACAAGACCCCGACCCTGCCGCGCACAGTAGAGAACCAGGCGCGGTCGTGTGTACGACTGCTGCATCAGAAAGATACTTTCTCCAACTATCGCTATCACTATCATAATCATTCTAGAGGTATTTCTGTCGAGCCACTTGATGCAAATGATAATGTTCCCTGGACGATGATTCCCGAGCAGTGGTGAGTCGTGCCGCACAATTGCAAGTCCTCCTAGTGGTGAGCTTTGTTTCCTCGAGTCTTGTTTTGTGGGGCCTGTTTTCAAGTAATACACTCACTAACCCGGGCGAAGCCGGGGCGGGCTCCTAGTATATTATAATGAAAATATTATAGTGTAAGTAATATTATCTAGTAATATTTTTTGAGGTCAGTATACCTACATATCTAATTATAAAATTTTCACGCACCGGCACGTCGTGGCGCTCGGTGGGTCCGCACCGGCACGGCGCTGGGCTCGGTGGGTCCGCACCGGCACGGCGCGGCGCTCGGTGGGTCCGCACCGGCACGTCGCGGCTTGTCAAGATAATCGCCTCGTTTAAACTGACGACAAATTGGCCGCATTCCCTCTCTGTTATTAAACTAAGGGTGGCGCTCTCATATCGCGCATGGAATATCAAACAGTGTAAAGTATAAAATAGATACTTTTATAACACATTATAAGACAACATACATGCTACGAGTTTTATATAGGAGTAACGGAGAACCACACAACTAAGAAGGAATAGCGATGGAGTCTCCGAGGAGTAAGCCGAGCATCTCGGGACCGGATGTATTGGAGTTAAGTTTGCTGGAGTACTCATTACTAATTATGCTTTAATTAGTTGAGATCCGTCCGTTTCGTAGCAATTCTCGACCGACTTTAAAAACAAAGTAAATCTCGACTATTTCATAACTATTAAAGCTGTGTTTCGAGTATCAGTATTTTAATTTAATTCATAAATACTTATTTATTTATCAATTAAATAAAACCCTAAGGGCAATAAGGGTTGAAAATTTGTAGATGAAGAAAAATTTTCTTGTATGTGTTAAATTATTTCTGTGTACCGGTAAGGTGGGATATTATGGGAAAATACTGCATTTTAAAACACCTGTAATATTATCTACATATGTTTACAGAACTAATAAATCATTTTATCACATAAATTCAAGTCGATTACCTTGAAACTTTACACAAATTGAACTATAAAATGTTCTCATAATAATTATATACGTGCTTACTATTATTAATATGGGTAAAAATAACTCATTAAAATTAAATAAGTTTTAATTCAACCCCTATGGTAAAAATAAAGGTTGAACATTTTTAATTTTAAAATGAGAACAGGTGAACTTTTAGGGTTCCGTACCTCAGAAGGAATTAAGGAACCCTTATAAGTTCACTTTGTTGTCTGTCTGTCTGTCTGTTTGTCTGTCTGTTAACGCAATCAAAAGTTATGGCCATTTTACTGCATATTTCCATTTTTGCGCAATGAACTAATAGATGGCGCTGTAGGTAGGTTTCTTAGTAGGTTTTTAGGATTGGAAGGGTTTTTTTAGGTAACTAGGTATGGAACCCTACTCTATGCACGTATGCCATAATAGTTTATTTAGGTGAATTAATTATTATGAAACTTTATTTATTTTAGGTAACTATTTATTTATCTTATAATAATTTTGGAATGCAATAATAATGGTTGAATATTTAATTTTTTATGCGATGTATCTTTGATATACAAACAAATAGCTTCGCCCCGCGGTATCACCTGTATCACCTGCTGACCAGTATATTATTTTTACTTATAGTAAAAAGTGAGAACCTTCGTTATTTTGCTTGTATTGAATAGGCTCCGAAACTACTGCACTGATTTAAAAATAATCTTTCGCTTATGGAAAGCTTAATTCAGTGTGAGTGACAAAGGCTATGTATGATTTTGATAGAATATAATTGAAAAAAAATATATATCCGTAAGAAAACTGCAATATACCTATTGTAAGCCAAGGTTTCAACCAAGATGTTAATTTACAAATATAATAATTAATCTGCGTGCGTTGTGAAAACTATTGATGGTGGAATAAAATTATTTATTTATTTATTTATTTATTTATTTATTTTATATTTAAACGTCACTCTGGATTCGCATTACAGTTTCCCAATTCGCGAACCCAGAGCCCCAGATTTATCTTAAATACAATTTATTATTCTACATAATATTATAAATTATTAATTTATATATTGTTTAATTATTAATTATATAATATATTATTACACTATTTTTCAGATTACTCTATTATATGAATTTACTGGCGCAGATTATATACAAAGAAAAAGAACTATTCAACTAAAACTAACGTAGAAATGAACTTTCCGCGAACTTCATCACCACTCTATGGAACTCACTCAGGGTAGATAAGAAAAGGTCAAGGTCTGGGTTTTTGGTCAGTACAACGTTAAGAAGACGCATCGCACGAGGAACAGGTGCATGCCTCGCTAACTCTGTTCTAATCCCAGACACCGCGAACAAGTCCCGCCGACGAAGCCTTATATAGTTATCAGGCGCCGCAAGAGTTAACCTTTCCAATACGGATGGATTACACTTCCTACCAGTTACAATATTCCATATGTATTCCATCAGAGCGACTGTACGCCTCACCTCCAGAGAATTGTACCCCACCATCCCTAGAAGAAACTCACTGGGATACAGGTGCGGATACCCCACGTAATATCCGAACTGTTTTTTGTATAGCCATCTGATGAATTTCCTTTGGATCTTTTCCACCATGTAGACATACTTGGCTTCATACGGATTCCATATTATGGCATTGTTCTCTAACTTGCTCCTAACGTAAGCATTAAATAGAGCTTTAATTGCTGCAATACTATCGAGATGCCTAGCTTGACGCAACACGAAACCTAGCATCCTGAAAGCCTGGCTACATATAGCTTCAACGTGAGAACGAAACGTCAGGTCATCCACCATTAGCACCCCTAGATCTCTAACAGCATTTGTTTTCGAGATAAGTGAACCTCCTAGCTGGTAGTCGACAGTGCATGGATCATGAGATCTAGTGAAGCCAATAATGGAGCACTTTTTATCATTAAAATATAGCCTATTGCGCTCACTCCATTGATGCACGTTATCGATATCCCTCTGAAAGAGCACCGTATCATCCCTGTTCCGAATTTTTAAAAATAGTTTCAGGTCATCCGCAAATAACAGGCACCTCGCCGTACTAACAGTCTCCGGCAAGTCATTCACCATCAACAGAAACTCCAACGGACCTAAATTTGAACCTTGACTGACGCCCGAATATGTGCAGTAAGGTTCAGATCTCCGACCTTTATACTGGACATATTGACGACGATTTCGTAGATACTCACAGAAAAATCTGATTAGTGGTGGCGTAAAACCCACTTTTGAAAATTTCTGAAGTAGTATGTCATTATCCACGGTATCAAATGCCTTGCGAAAGTCAAAGTAGGCGGCGACCACTGGCGTACCAGCATCAAAAGCCTCCATGGTGTAGGATACAAAGCACAGAAGATTAGAGGTAGTCGACCGACCTACCCTAAATCCGTGTTGCGCATCTGCCAGTTGATTTTCAACCTGGTTACTGATTTGATACTGTAGGATAGACTCAAATAACTTACCGAAGACTGATAGCACCGCTATTGGTCTGTAATCACTCACTTCTGACCCTGAATTTTTAGGGACAGGAACTACTCTTGACAGCTTCCATTCATCGGGATAAAAAGCCTTAGCAAAACAGAGTTTAAATATGTGATGCAATGGTCTGGTTAACACTGCACCACAATCTTTTATTATGTAAGGAGGAATGTCATCAGGGCCTACTGAACGCTTTGGCTTCAGCTTCCTAATAGCTCGCTCCACATCATCTTCCAGTATAGACACGACAACGCGATAGCTCCCACTGTCACCCATAATATGTAACTAGGGGTTTGCTGTACTTATCTATATCTAAAAAATACTCAGCGGACAGTATATTCATCTACCTATCTTGGTTTAGTAATAATAAAGAAAGCAAGAAAGAAAGAAAAATTTGTTTATTATCCAACCTTAATAACAAATCCGATATTACAATCTGCTAGAACATAATATGTTCTAGCAAATATATATTTATTTAGACATTATTATATTTAGACAGTGGTTGTGGTAATCGGCTTGTGCTCAGCATGTGAAGGTAATCGAAACAGTTATTATAGTATGCGCTGTGAAAGATTCCCTATTCATTCGCATAATTTTTTTGTCATAATTTTGCAAGGCATAATATTTGAAACCCTAATATATGTTATAACATAACTCCTATTACAACTTG
This sequence comes from Hemistola chrysoprasaria, assembly GCA_947063395.1. Classification (NCBI taxonomy): domain Eukaryota; kingdom Metazoa; phylum Arthropoda; class Insecta; order Lepidoptera; family Geometridae; genus Hemistola; species Hemistola chrysoprasaria. The sequence goes on along the minus strand of OX346724.1, from coordinate 14,779,328 downwards.
TCATAATTTTAATACTCTTAATGTTTGAAGTCTATTAATTATGAAGTCCTTACATTTAATAGCCAAAATATTTTACGCCATAATCTTCACATGTTCTTATAATTGTCAGTGTTAAAATTGTATGACATAATCATACTATGCCCGAAAATGTTGTATTATGATACAACATTTTCGGTCATAGTATGATAAACAATTTAAACCTAATCTAACCAAGATTTGGAATATTGGTTAATCATTTACATCACACACAACATGACATATTATTACTATTTTTTACAAGTAGTAAATTTTACATTACTTGAAAGTTTTCTTTGTCATAACATAAAATTAAAACCTAACCTAACCAAAAGAATTCGGAATGTTCTTAGTTCATTACCATCACATATAACACAACTTATTATTGCTATTTTTATGAGTTCACATATTATTATATTACATTACCATATAACGTCAGAACTATAGAACCAATCATAGTTCTTGACGGTGAAAGACTCAATATTGACAATGCAACTTTGTTCCTTGGCATAAATATAGACTCTAAACTGCAATGGAGCACTCATATCACCGAGCTCTCAGGGAAACTAAGCTCTGCAGCTTACGCGGTTTATAAAATTAGGCAACTAACAGATATAGCCACGGCGAGATTAGTGTACTTTGCATATTTCCATAGCTTGATGTCTTATGGGATTCTGTTGTGGGGGTCAGCCGCAGATATAGAAACTATCTTTATACTACAAAAACGTGCGATTCGTGCCATCTATGAGATGCGTCCACGCGAATCCCTGAGGGAATTATTTAAAGATATAAACATACTGACCCTACCATCCTTATACATTTATGAGAACATCATGTATGTGCGTAAAAATTTACATAAATTCAAATTAAATAGTGACCTTCATAATTTTAATACTAGAAATAAATACAAAATAGCTGCACCTGGCTTTAGATTATCTAAAACAAATAAAAAGACATTCTTAGGAAATAGTGTACGTTTCTATAATAAAATCCCAAAAGAGATAACTGGGCTCTCAGAGGGTAAATTCATAACCTATATAAAATCTACTTTACTAAAGAAGGCTTATTATAAAGTCAACCAGTACATAGAGGACAAAGATGCCTGGAAACTTCTGCATAGCCGCCTCGCGGGACCTTTAAAGAAAACGAATGTAACCAAACCAAATATTGTAAAACTATCTGTTGAAAAAATTAAGCCCTACAAGTTTCTTGTGCGTTCTTCTTGTAGAGGTATCTTTCCGAACGCACGGTAGACTCAGTACTGTTTATCTTTATTGACGTGCAAAAGTGTCAGATTATGACCTATTTGAATAAATCTGTTTGAGTTTGAGTTTGAGTTTGAATGAATGATTTATCAATTTGGATGAAGGTATCCCAATCCCATAGATAATATAGAAGAAGGCTGGCGGCACCAAAGAATTAATACCATAATAAATAAACGTCACGAACTTATGAATGCTTAGCCATAGGGCTAAGCATTTGTTAAGATATAATTTATAGATTAATTAAGATATTTAATTTTACAATTGAAAACACACTGCATGCGTTTTTGTAATTATTTGAATGAATACCTATTTAGTCAGAGACATCAGTTTTGCAGTATCAGTAGGCATTGTAAACATAAGAAATAACAGTTAGGAACTACAACACATACATTTTAAAAATATATAGAATAACTATTATGCCTAAGAATAATTTGGACTCATAACATTATTACTTATTAAATTATACATTAGAATCATTATGACAACTAATTATAGGAATTGAAACCATTTTACTCAATAATATTATAACAATTAAATTTTAGAACAAATTCTGAGTATGTCTACAGAAAAATATGCGTATCTAATATTATGACTACAGCATGTTATGACAAATGATTTATGCTGAAAAATTTTACGACAAATGACGTTATGCGAATCAATAGGACACCATTGCTGGTAGAATTAAATAATGTACTCGGTAGGTCAAACTTCGAGAAAGAGGTCAATCATCGAATTTAACTAGTATAGGCTGGGCAGCGCTCGGAAGCCTGCGCAATGTCTTCTCGTTTATAATATACTAGCGGCCCGCCCTGGCTTCGCACGGGTAGCAGAAGTAGGAATAGTGAACGTTTAACAGGAGTAAATTCGTGATACATTGTATTTTAATAGATATAACCCTAATGGTTTACGCAGCGCACGCAAATTTTTCGCACTATTTCTGTTACAGTGACTGTAAACCTGTTAAGGTTACAAACTGTTAAGTTGTATAAATTTTCCGCGGGCTATTTGGAAGATAAATAAGTACTACTACAAACCCCTAGTTTACCACCAATAGTTTCCATACCGCATAAATAATGACTTCTTCGATTATTGTGACTAAATCAAAACAGACGGATATAATGTCCGTGGACTATTTTGTAGATATTGATAATTACTACAAACCCCTAGAACATTACTTTATTCTACCACCAGTAGTTTTCCCAGCGCAAAAAGTTAATGACTGATTCGATTATGGTGACTAAACCATAACAGATGGATTAAATGTCTGTAAACTATTTTCTAGATATTGGTAATTACTACGAACCGCTAGTACATTATTTTATTCTACCATCAATAGATTTCACAGCGCACGCAAATTAAATAATATATTTGGTAATGATACCACATTTGGTAATGGTTCACAATATTTCAGTTTTCTTACGGATCCCTAATATTTTTCCAAATCTCATGTAGCCTATGTCACTCACACTGAATTAAGCTTTCCATAAGTGAAAGATTTTTTTAAATTTCCAGTAGTTATGGGGCCTATTCGTTACAAACAAAAAAACAAAGTTTCTCTCTTTATAATATTAGTATAGGCTAGTATAGATTTAATATGATAATAGGTTTATTTTAATGCATCGTAATGCAAAACACACAAACTAACACCTACCCTGTGTATTATTCAGACAGCACATTAAGCCATCTGGACATGATACAGTTATGATACATTATAACTCGTATGTTAATACAAATGGCCACATTACCATTTCCGCATAAAATACGTCGACTCGAGGATAATTACACAGATAGCAGTAATTATACATTCGGGACATCTCTCCCTCCATGCTACCCGCCACGTGTCGTCACACACGTCTCCCTGTAGCGGCCACGACCAGCGGTGGACGAGACTGTCTCAAAACGTCTTGTGGTACAGACATTGATGTGCAATGTCTGTACTACTTCTAAGATATGACTTCTGACATGATCAACAATTTAATAAAACTGACCTCCAGAGGCAGTGCATACTGATGACTTGTGAGCTTAATTTGTTATTGTAAAAATCAAAATTTTACATTTATGTCGTAGAGTAATAATTGATATCCATTAATCTCTTCTCCGTCCACCGTCGATCGGCAACTCGAAACGTTCCAAACTTTATTAATATTTCTTCATCAAAACCCAACATTAATTTATTCAATTCGATTCCAAAAATACGGCGGCGTTCATTTACTTTATTGGTCCTAAACAATTCCGCACCGAGTTACTTACAAAAAGACTAATCCGCGGGACTCCATCAAATGTAAATCGAGTGAAGCGGTCGGCTCAGAGCCGAGTACCTCCGAGTGAGAGATCAATGAATAGATTAGCTCCGGGTCAATATTTAACGGAGAGATAATTGTGAAAGTTGTTTGCCGCGAGTGCCACGAGTCAGCCAGTGTGGCCGCGAGTGGCGCGAGGCAGCCAGTGTGGCCGCCAGTGTGGCCGCGAGTGCCGCGAGGCAGCCAGTGTGGCCGCCAGTGTGGCTACGAGTGCCGCGAGGCAGCCAGTGTGGCCGCGAGTGGCGCGAGGCAGCCAGTGTGGCCGCCAGTGTGGCCGCGAGTGCCGCGAGGCAGCCAGTGTGGCCGCCAGTGTGGCCGCGAGTGCCGCGAGGCAGCCAGTGTGGCCGCCAGTGTGGCCACGAGTGCCGCGAGGAAGCCAGTGTGGCAGTGTGATTCACATTATCTCAATCCGAAACTTGTCAAATATAACTTGATCAATGAATGAACAGCTGAACATGAATCTATTATTTGGCCATATTTCCATAAATTAAGTTCTAAGATATTTATTTATTAATTGATAAAATTATCCCATAAAATACTATTGCTATTGATTATTTAAGGTAAGGTAAGGTAAGGTTTGTGCCGTAGAGTTACCGGCTTTAGAATAGTGCTCCACCCTCGCTACCCGTGGTGCCGTGGCGGCTGGCTAAAAGTTAAAAGATCTAGAGGACGGGCAGCAGCATCCGCTGCAAAAAAATCATCGAATTGCGCTCGACAACCCGCTTGCCAAGCGTAAAGTATTGGCAAACCCCCCTTTAGGGGGGAGGCCTATGTTCAGTTGTGGATTATCAACGGCTAAAATGATGATGATGATGATGATTTAAGGTAATATGACCGAAAATTTTTATTCAGTGGTCTTTCACCTTCATCTTCATCAGGCAGTTGTCATTGATCAAGCTAAATAAGACAAGGCTCACACTTATTCCATGTCCACTTTTTTTAATAAAACAGTACTCAATCGCGTCTAGGCGATAATAAGTATACTACGTCTGAAAGGACCAAAGTTTTAGGACCTCGGGCCATTCGAACGTAAACAAAAATCGGCTACGTTCTAAAGGACGTTTCAAAAATATTCAATTCAATTTATTTCATTATACAATTAATACATTATGTTAACAATATATAGTTGGTATATACCGTCGCATACAGCGTTCATTAATATTATATATTTGTTTTATTATTATTGTTATTATTATTTATCTTACTAAATTTAGACTTAACAATAATGCAGCCCACATCACTTTTCTCGGATTTTTCTCCGTAGTAAATATAATAAAGGCTAGGTGGACAATAGAAATTATAAAAACTATATATTATATGAAAAGGTTGTAGGAAAATAATAAAATCTAATCTACATTAATACTATAGATAAAATGAAAAATTTAAATATACATATTTGCAAAGGTATTTAAAGAAACTATGTGTTAGGGAGTAACCATGTTATTTAGAATTTGAATAACTGCAAATTTATAGTGAATCGTAGTGCAATTAAAAATATCAATATTGATAGAATTTGTGTTACTCGTATATAGTTCTACCATACGCCGAATAGGAACTCTTTTACCAGCATTCGTGCGGCATGATGTAAGGGCAAACAGAGAGCCTGCTCACATACTACGTATATTTACAGTTCTAGGTACAGAATAACATATACTTCTCACTAGATCAATGCAATCAAAATCATTTCTAATAATCTTAAATAGCGTAGTAACTTCAAGATACATTCTTCTGTAATCATGTTGTTTCTGCTGAGCAATTCGGAATATGACAAGAGTCTGTGACATCTGTAGTACTTCGTACGTAAAAACTTTCTTTGAACTTTCTCTATGGACTCTATATATACATTGTAAAATGGGTTGTTTTAAGTTAGAGTTACATTAAATAATTAAGTCTTGTTTTGCTGTAAAATACGAACGAGATTAGCTTTGAAGGTAAACAAAAGTGGGTCTGTCCACTCGAGGTTAATATTAGTTGTTTTTTTTTTTTTTTTTTATGATAGTGAGTGACAAGACGAGCAAATCAGGTGCCTGATGGTAAGCATCATTGTTTTAAAACTCTAAATTCTGCGCGACTGTACTGCGCCTGTCACCCTGAGTTATTAGTTGACGAAACTCGTTATGCCCAGTAATTTCGCTGGTAACATTGCCCTTCAGACCGGAACACAGTAATGTTTGCACATTACTGCTTGGCGGATGAATAACTGGCAAAGGTGTGGTACTTCCCCAGGCGGCCCCCTGCTAAAGAGGCCTACCACTACAAAAAGTACAAAAAGAGTGGCGGGTATAGCGGCGGCTGCACTCGAGGCGCGGCGCGGCGGCGGCGGCGAGAGGCGCGACGTCTTGTATCTCCTCAGACTCACACCGGCTGACTCCGGCTCCAACCACCGAGCGTCTCAAATTGTGTTTATTAATGTTCCTTCTCTTTGGATTTGATGTGATTGGATACCGATGAGAACCAATATCCATAATATCTGCTGAGGAATAGCCAGCTAACGAGTGACAGTTTCGATATGCCTGTTATTGTTGATGTATGAAATTATTAAAACGTCCACTTCAAAACAATTTATAAAAAACACAAAGCCAAATAGTAAAAGTATGTATCTCGCGGATGTAGAGCGAGAATGTTCGCTCTATCACTTCAAACAATTATGATTAAACTTCAATTTGGACACATTAAGTGAAAAGGCCTTTGCTTTGAAATCACGCGCCGAAAGCTCCGACGAAACGTTTCCACTTCATTAAATGAAGCAATTATTGAGGCTCTTTTGAAATCTCATTCCGCGCGAGGAAACAAAATTTCTAGTTTTAATGAAAAGAAAACCGTCGTAATTAATTAACGTAATAAACACAAGGTGAAGATTCCCTCTCTCGGCTCCCGGCCTCCGGCCCCGGGCCTCGGTGGCTCCCTGGCTCGGTGGCTCCCTGGCTTGGTGGCTCCCTGGCTCAGTGGCGCAGTGGCGGCAGTGGCGCGGGTGTTGGTGTCAATGAGTAAATAAGACAGTAAACAAATCCTGAGTCATCTCGCAAATGATGATAAACGAGGCACATCAAAGGCAGAATTAGCCGCGATACAGTCGCGCCGCCGGTAATTGATGAACTCCACGACGACTACATTGTACCATGGTTGATCCGGGCCAGGAGTGAGTACACACGAGTGACATTCACAGGACACTACACTACAGAGCTAGTTGTAAATACGAATGCTGATTAAATAATATGATGGTTGAAAGCTTAGAAAAAGCGATGTTAAATGGTTCAAAGATATCGCACATCTCTGCCTTTTTCACAAAGCCAGGAAAACATAACAAAAGTCTATACTGATTTCAATAGAAAACCAATAAATATTGTAGCACAAAAGCCTATCACTAGAGATATTGTTCTGAAAGGATTAAGCTGTAGCAGACAAGGTTCCGATGGCATGTTGACTGCCCGCCGCGCCGCCCCACCAGGGCCCCGGTAACCTTGTCACAACATAATTAGCGAATATCGCCGACTAACGCCGACGCGTCGTCCAAAATAATTTGTACAACGACTTGTTAATCCACCGACAAAGCCTTTGATCTGGAGCACAAACTTCCTCCTCTCCCATCCCCTCCCTCCCCCGCCACCCTCTCTCCTCAACACTCCGTCGGCTCACGATTAACGTGAGGTACGAGTATTCGGCTTTTATCTTCAAGAAGCGACCACTCTCGTGGAGTTTTCAATTTCGTTTGGCCATACAATGATGCGTTGACTGATTGGATCTCTCGACGGATTCCAGAAATGTATGCCTTATGGGTATAAAGTAAATGATTCCACAGATATGTTACCATTATATAATGTGTATTATTGTAGGTATTATTTATTTTAATATATTTTTTAATTAAAAAAAACACCTCAATTTTTGTTCGATATCATAATAGAGGCTGAAACAACACGAGACCATAATGGTCGAATTCAACCATTGTGCTTCTACATAAAAAGGGCAATAGAAGCGACCTAGGAAATTACATTTATATGGCCGATTAGTCTCATGACCAATCTATACAAGATATTTTCAAAAATCATCCTGAACAGAATAACGAGTACACTTGATGCAAACCAACCTCGGGAACAGGCAGGTTTTCGTATGAGTTTTTCAACAGTAGATCACATACAAGTCGTTACTCAAATGATAGAAAAAGCTAACGAATATGGAAAATCTTTATACATAATATGCTTCATAGATTACACTAAGGCATTCGATTCATTGTATCACAATTCAATCTGGTCAACACTTGCGGAACAAGGAGTCAATGTCGAATACATCAACGTTATTCAGGACATATACTCGAAATGTCAGGCCAAGGTAAGGTTAGAAAGAGAAGGAGATGTCTTTCAGATAGAGAAAGGAGTCCGTCAAGGCGATCCCATATTTCCGAAGATCTTCTCAGCAGTACTAGAGTCTGTCTTTAGAAATCTACACTGGGACAAAAAAAAGGAGTGAGGATTGATGGAGAATACCTGAGCCACCTTCGATTCGCGGATGACATTGTGGTATTTGCAGAAACAGCATCGTCTCTAAAAGACATGATCGCGGACTTATCGAAGGAGAGCAAGTGGGGCTAACAATGGTCGCGTCAAAAATAAAGATCCTCACCAACTGCGATCGAGACGACATCATAGTCGATAATAAGACGATTGAACACGTGGAAGACTATATCTACCTCGGACATCTAGTTTCTTTTCAGGACTGTACGGAAAAGGAAATACAGAGGAGAATCACATTAGCTTGGAAAACATACTGGAATCTCAAGGAAATTATGAAAAATAAGGAGATAAAACTATATTTATAAAAAGGAAAGTATACGAAACGTCTATACTGCCATGCTTGACTTATGCATGCCAGACATAGTCGCTAAGAAAGAAGGATGAAGAGAAAGTGGCAATCTGCCAGAAGAAAATGGAAAGAAGCATTTTAGGTATACGACGTTTAGATAAAATAAGTAATAATATAGTAAGAGCACGGACAAAATTTCCAGAGATACGCGGAAGAATAAGGCGATTGAAGTGGAACTGGGCGGGGCACATCTGTAGATTAAATAACTTGGATTTGACAAGATGGACGAAAAAAGCCACTGAGTGGACCCCGCGCGAAGGAAAGAGGAAAAAAGGACGACCAAGAAAAAGATGGAGAGATATTTTTACGGAGAGAGTAGGTTCAAATTGGATGAGTAAAGCGAGTGACAGAGAAGAGTGGAACAGATTAGGGGAGGCCTACAGATTCTACAGATAAATGTTTGTAAACAGATAAGTATATATAAATATATATACTTATCTGTTTACAAACATTTATCTGTAGAATCTGTAGGCCTCCCCTAATCTGTTCCAAAATTATTAAATAATAATCTATGTATATTTTAGTAGTTTAGTTTAGAAAGTTTATATAGTTTGTTCTTATTATTTGTAGTAGAATAAAGGCTTTTTTATTTTATTTATTTTTTAATTTACGTAACACCAATAAGTATTATTTATACCTATTAAATGTATAAAGTAAATTCCACATATTATAATTTTATGTAAGTATGTACATTTCTTTTGTGAACAATCTAAGGTGTATCTCTTGTGAATCGATAGTTTAGACCCTGCAATAACAGAAAAAGTACTTTTTATTCCACGGGAACGAAGACTACGCGGGTGAAACCGCGGGGCACAGCTAGTGTTAAAATAAGTTTAATGGATTCTAAAAGCACTAATAAATTATAATTATGTTAATCCTTCACTTTGACGCTCACGACACAAACTCGCGTCTAGTGTGAGGACCGCACTCAAACCATTTCTAACGGTGCTATAAGTCAAATTAATTAATTTCAAATAAAATGATAATTATTCGCAACCTCCACATGTATATTATATATTAATCGTATGTGCTACGTACCTATGTACTAATGTACAAACAAATCTGACGAAACTCTGAAACTCCGCCACTTTACAGTATCAAAAACAATGCGACACCGTAACATTGCAGTGGCGTAATAAACATGTTCCAGATTAGCAGACAGCATGCAACGCACGTCGTCTAACGTTCACTGCTGTCGGCAGCAGTTTATAGCGCAAGTATGTTTCCTCTAGTACTCGTACACGTAGTGATTGTTTCCACCGGTGGTACCCCCGGGCCCCGGGCTCCGTCACGTAGCGCTACGATACCACAGTCACTCCCGTCACCTACACACACGATTGTATTTATATTCTATGTATCTTGTTATGCCAATATTTAATCTCGGCATCTTTAAATAAATAAATAATAATATGGGACAACTTCCACACACGGTCATCTGGTCCCAAACTTTATTAGGCAACATATTGTCAACCTTTTAATTGGCGTTCAATTCCTGTATTAGCCATTGTTGTCCCACTTGTATTCGTCCACGGTCCCGTCTCGATCCCGCGGGACCCGAAGCCTGCGGAAGCGGAACACGTAAGGATACCTTAATTATGTCGCGACCGCTTTGATAGCTTCCAGATTCTTCTTGAAGGCAGTAACGTGCAAACATTGCCGTGTCCGGTCTGAAGGACAATGTTACCAGCGAAAATACTAAACATGATGAGTTTCAACAACTAATAACTCAGGGTGACAGGCGCATTGGAGTGCCGCGCAGAATTTTGAATTTTAAAACACCGGGTGGCACTGTGTCCGATATGGGCAATCATGATTATTACCAACAGATACCTGATTTGCTCGTCTAGTCACTCAAAAAAAAATGATTAAAGTGTGGGGTAGTGCAACTAATTCAAGACTAGCAAGTCTCCAAATAGCTCAAAATAAAATCATCAAAACACTTTTTCGATACCCATACCTTACTTCAACGTCTAAAATCTACAGAGACACCAAAATAATGAATATAAACCAATTATATACCTATAATACTTGTATACTGTCTGCCTCGGTGGCGTAGAGGGCGTATGCTCGACTGCCAATCAAGAGGTCCCGGGTTCGATCCCCAGGTCAGGCAAAGTGTTACATATTGGATTTTTCCATTAGGAATTATTTCAATAATTGCCTGGAGTCTGGAACTGTGCCCGGTAGATGGCAATAGGCTCGCCCCCTATTACATGGGGCAGGGTGTCCTGGGTACACCTCTGCCTACCCCTTCGGGAAAAAGGAGTGAATGTATGTGTTATGTAATACTTGTATATTTGATTGAATTTAGCGTTACTTTTCGGAACTCCATTGTAAACAAGAATATTTAGTTATTAGTTTTAAAACTAAAACTAACTAAAAAAAACTAAATATTCTTGTTCCTCAAGTTTACTTGTATTTTGATTGAGAAAATAATCACAAAAGCCGTTCAATCTAACATTACTTTTTCCAAATGGCAGCTTTCAGCAATCGCAGTAACCGGCGCGGTAGTTTTCTGGTGTAGTCGAAAGTCGGAACCAATTATGGCAAGAAAATGTTTACCAGCGAGAGTAGAGAGAGTAGAGGAGAGAGAGTAGTAGGAGAGAGAGGGGGAGCACGGTTATATAATAATTTACCTATAGGTATCAAAAAACATTAACACTCTTAATGCATTTATGAAGAAATTAGCAAGTTATTTAATTGGAGATAGTGTCTAACACTTTTAAACAATTTTAGAATTTAGCTTCTGTAAAATAAGATTTAATACTATTTGTACGACATGACGGACATGTTATAATACCTATATTTCATTTATTCATAAATCACGTTCCCATGTAAGCGGCGTATTGTGTCTTAATTGAGAATAAAGATCTTTAAACTTAACCTAAAATAGATTTACAGGACAAATATATACTAATGCTATAGGTACATACATAATATACCTATGCTGTAAATCATTGATTATTTACTTTAATGATGATTTGCAGGTTGTGTACGTATACTGAGCAAGCGGAATCTCATTGTATAGGAGATTAAAAGTCAAAATTGACAAAGCTACAACGAGCATTTCAAACAAGCAATTAGAAATACTTACAAAATATTGTCCGCGAAACTGAACTCAATACAAAATCACTAAGGCCATAAAACGAATTTTACGAATGCTATTAATTCGCGAATAAAAAGCAACATTCGGCAGAGATTTAATCCAAAGCCAAGCGGGAACACCGGACACCGGAAGCGAACATCGAATGCATTTTTCATGTACATTTAAAAGGCAAAAGAGCAACAGCATTGTTGTATCAATTGGAATCAATTGTCGCATCTGCATTGCGATGCGATAAATCTGCCGCCACAACTACCGCCTCTACTGCGAGGTGAACTGTAGCCGCTCTCTGACTGCTGACTCACCGGCGCCCGGCGCCCGGAGCACGACGCCCGGTGCCCGGCGCCCGGAGCATGGTGCCCGGAGCACGGCGCCCGGTGCCCAGGGGGGGCAGCGGCTCGCGGCTGTTCACGCATTATGTGTGACATTACCTGGCGACCGTGACCACTCATACTGCGCCATACAGGAGTCATCTTCTTACTTATTTGAAGACATGCAAAAAGACCGGCACTCCATTTAAGCATAACTTGCCCCTAGGACGGATAACTTCAAGTGCGCTGTATCCACGAAAAGAGTAGACTGTATAGAGAGAGATTTATTTTAAATGCATCTCAAAAAAGTATAATCCATCTCAAATGATGCTGAGCGAATCTAAGCCGGATGCATGGCGTGTGCGGTGCGTGTGCGGACCGGAGCGGTAAAACTTTTTGAATAGATTCGCCTCGCCGCCACGCTGCAATTACAGAGTTTTATTGCACGCGAGAGCATACTCGTACGCTGAAGATTGCACGCGGTTTTACGAATACAACTTAAACTTTAAAATATTCGACTTATTTATGAAAATACCGAACTCCCGACATGTAGCAGTAAAACTATTCAGTACAATATACGCGATACACACAGGGACACACGCCAACTCGAGCCTGTATGTACTAAGAGAACATACTCGCTATACTCATCAAAAATAATTGATTGAATTTGGCGTTACTTTTCGGAACTCCATTGCAAACTCGTAAATATTCTTGTTCTAGGGGTTTGATATAATATATATAAATTTGTACAAAGAGCGGGATTAGTCTACCAACGAGAATTCACTAGAGGCCTCAGTTGACCTAAGAGTATATAGTAGAGTATATTATAGAGTGGCCTCAGTTGACAAAGAAATACTTTTTACAGAGAATTCACTTTATCAAGTTCTAAAAAATTTGTTAACTCTGTTACTCTGTTATAAATATCATATCGTAAGAAAATATTAACTAACTATACTGGCGCAGTGACCCAAAGTGAGTCTTGGCCTCTGACACAGGAAGACGCCACTCCTGTCTGTTCTGCGCTATAGCTTGCCATGATTCTACTTGAAGCGCCTTCAGGTCTTTTTCCACCTCATCCTTCCAACGGTACTTAGGACGCCCGACCGGCCTTTTCCCGGTTACGCGTCCCAAATACGCTCTCCTTAATGCCCCATGCTTTCAACGTGGCCGAGCCAGCGAAGTCTGTGGGATTTTATCTCGCCGATGATATTTGGCTCGACCACTATTCTCTTGCTATTCGGGTGTTCTTGTAGCGCTTCATATGTAAATATTCCGTTTTATCCACGTTTATCCCTCAGGATAAACGTGGATAAAACGGTCTCAACCCACATTTCTTGCATCTTCCGCCAAGATTTTCACTGCTTCCTGCACTTCAGCTTTTCTCTGCCCTATCAAAACCAAGTCGTCCGCATATCCTATCACCTTATGTTGTCCATTTAGCTGTACGCCGCCATCTAGGGCAAGAACTTTTCTAATGACGTGCTCTAGTGCTATGTTGAACAACTTAGGTGACAGGGCATCTCCCTGCTTTAAACCGGTTTCGATTTCAAAAACCTCAGAAACCTCCTTTTCTACCCTTACCACTGCTTTACTTTTAGATGTAGCCATCTCGATCATTCTCACAAGCTCAGCGGGGACGTGAAAGTTCCTCAATATGGTATACAAAGAACCTCGATCTATGCTATCGTATGCCTTTGCGAAGTCCACGAACAATATGTGAATACTCTGTGCATATTATATTTTATATTTGTAAGAAAATATTAGGTACCTCTAATGTTCATTCAAAAAGTAATGTTTAGCCATATTATTATTATTATTATCTAAACATATTATTTTACATAATCATCTGTTTAATCCTAATATACTAAAATAGCAATTGTATTATTTCGTAAATATAGTTTGTAATATTTCATTTAAACTAGAAAAATTATGTATTATTAGTTTGCAACAAGTGAGTACCGATCAAGATACCGAACACCACTGATTTGACATCGAAAGAGCGCTCTGTGAAGTAACACATCAGTAAAGCCGCTGTTGCCGCTAAATTACCTCGGTTACTCACCGCGATAAAGAAACACTCATCAATGAACAGATCTTTATGGGGCATTTAAAGAACTACCTAATTATAATTTGTATAATAAGTTTTTATTGCACAATTGGATAGGATAAGTAGTCGGAGCTCTTCAGTAAAATAAAACCTATGTTTAGGCGGTGATGTCGATTGTAGTTTGATCAGTTTTCATTTCAAACTCTGTATCGACGTAAAATAAAACATTTATATTAAACAGTAAAACTAATGTCTAAAAAGCATTTCTATTTAATGTTGCAATGTCGTCTGCATCTGACCGACAGTGGATTAGACACTTGGATTTTCTATAGTCCGACATGTCGGCCTGTAGATTTTCAAAGTATTCAAAGTTTCAAAGTTCAAGTTTTTTAAATAAAGGCACTGAGCTCTATTAAAAAAGTTTAACTATGCTTACTATGAATTTTTATGAATGTTCATTTGGCAAATGAATGTTTATGAATGTTTTTTTTTATTGCCAAATGGCAATAAATAATATATGCGAGTTGTAACGACGAACTACACGTGAACCCACTTTACTTCGGTTCTGAGTTCGGGTGAAGTAGAGATGTTACTCTCGATCGTTTTATTATTCATCTCCCCACGGAAATAACAGATTTCCGACGATTTTTGTGGAACGATCTCGAAAACGATTTAATTGAACCTATTCTACCGAAGAGAAAACGAAACGATTCCGTTTTCCTTCCTCTGGCTTTGATCTCACGCCTCATCTCGAGACCCGTACCTCGTACCGCGGCCCGCGCTCGCGTCCATCCTCCAACGTCACCGCTCTCAGTACGCCATCTTCGCGTGCTACGCGTCCTATTGAACCTGCATCGAGAGCGGACTCACTTCACCGAATAAATAAAAACACGAGAGTTCATCGAGAGCTCCACCCAAATCTCGGATCAAGTTTCGGAGTTGTAACAGTACCGACCGGTGGTATACGAGTAAATAAGGTTGCGAGAGAACACAGAAGTAATCTAATTAAAACTGTCACTCTGTCCGCGAACAGGCGGAGGCGGAGTGTTTCTCAACGCATTAAAATTCAAGGAATCGGTTTGATCCGTAGCGGCCCACTCTCGCTGCGGCCCGAGTGCTAGTTAGGGATGATACTTTATTTTGACATTGTTTGTGTTGATAACACAAGTTACCTTTGCGGTAATATATTCTATGAATAGGAATAACTTCAAAGTAAAACAAACATTGTCCATCTGGTAAGTTTGTAGTGGTAGGCCTCTTTTGCAGGGGTCTGCCTGCGGAAGTACCACAACTTTGCCAGTTATTCATCCACCAAGCAGTAATGTGCAAACATTATTGTGTTCCGGTCTGACGAGTTTTTACAACTAATATCTCAGGGTGACAGGCGCAGTACAGTGCCGCGCAAAATTAAGAATTTCTAAAACACTGGGTGGCACTGTCTCTCATATGGGCTTATTTGCTCGTTTTGCTACTTACTATCATAAAAAAATAAAAATATATGTAGGATTTTATTCGAGTGTTTGTAATCAATATCGATTGCACTCAGTACAAGTAATTAGTAATCGATATTATAGTCTATGCTTTGTTATAATCTGGAATGAATGAAAGGAACCTGAGAAAATGAGTGAAGGATGAGAGGATTAGTAATTACTTTTTTATATTGAAAACCGGAGAGCAAGGAGTGCAATGGCGGCTGAGTGCCTAAAGCTATTTCATAATTAGTTTGTGTGTTTCAAGATCAAAATATACGCAATCGTGTTTGTCACCCCGGACTTTTTCTTTGACGGACCCTTATCCCACATTTTTGGGGGCTCGTCCGGGATACGGCTGTTGAAGATTTTTTTCGGGCTGTGCTACACGTGGCGTCGGTGAGGAAAGTTGAGTTGAGAGGTCGTCGAAAATGCCGCAAAAGCGAAACAAGAGCGAAAGCGACATGGCAGAAGAGACGAAAACGGAGACAGCGGCGTCTGTGTCGGGTGTAGCGGCGGCGGTGGGGTGCGTGACGCCATCATTCCCATTGTTCCAGGATGGAATGATCCAGAAATTTAGTGGAGCCGACAAGACGTACACATCGAGTAAATGGGCGCAAGATATAGAAGAGAACGCGGCGATATTCGGGTGGACGCCCGTTCAGACATTATTGATAGCGCGTAGATCCCTGAGTGGCGTCGCGGCGGCGTGGCTGCGAACCGAGAAAATTTTTAAAACTTATGATGACCTGAAGACGGCCATTACGAAGGAGTTTCCAGACGCTATCACTTCCAAAGAAGCCCATGAAATGTTGACTACCAGGAAGAAGAAGAAAGACGAAACCTATTACGAGTACATGCTGCATATGAAGGAACTCGGCAAACGCGGAAAAGTTGCCGACTACGTTACCATCCAATACATCATAGAAGGCATTCAGGATTATGAGAGTAACAAGGCGATCCTGTATGGTGTGACGAGCTACGCTTCGTTCAAAGAAAAACTAACAATTTATGAGAAAATGAAGAATAGATCTCCAAAACGATCAACAGCGACGTCTGATCGTGTTCCAGAGAAATCTCAGAGTTCAGAGTCGTCATCAAAGCGGTGTTACAAGTGTGGAGACCGCGGGCATCTAGCAAGTTCCTGCAAAAAAGAAATTAAGTGCTTCAAATGTGGCGGGCATGGACATATTGCTACCGGATGCAGCACTAGCGCCGCCATGGTGACCGAACAAAAAGAACGGAACGGGAAAACGCTCTGCGCCATGTTGAGTGAACCAGTGAACGAGAGTGACTGTCGTCGTGACTGTCATTCATCAGAATATCATTCGGTGTTAAACGTAAACAATAATAAACCGGCGACTAAAATCGTTGAAATAGACGGAAATCAATTATTAGGTATTATTGACACTGGTAGTGATTTAAATTTAATATCTTCGGATGTGTTTTTCGAGCTTAGTAACGCGCAGTATGTCAGTGATAAAGTTCAACTGTCAGGAATCGGTGGTACGAAAGTGTGTGCTTTCGGTAAATTTTCTTATAACATAACGATAGATAACCATGTAATAAACACGCAGTTTTATATTGTGCCAGTAAATACGATGCCTTATAAGATAATATTAGGTCAGCCTTTCCTAGAAAGTGTAACTATTATTGTTGACAAAGGTTGTATTAGTATTGTGGGTCTAGGTGAGGGTGAAATGCTAAAGTGTTTGTTCACAGAGGCGGAAGAGAAGTTTGAGTGTCCTAATATACCCAATAGTGATGTTCGAGATGCTGTCAAGGAGTTGGTTGAGTCCTACACTCCTATGCGGTGCAGAGAGGCGCCGATTGAGATGAAGATTATCCTCAAAGATGACATCCCTGTTGCGCAGCGGCCTAGACGTCTGTCGTTGCATGAACAGAAGATCGTGGACAATCAGGTTGAAGAGTGGTTGAATAAAGGTATTATTAAACCTAGTTATTCTGAATATGCGAGTCCATTAGTCCTAGTGAAAAAGAAAGATGGTTCAACAAGAGTGTGTGTCGACTATAGGAAAATAAATGAAAAGATGATCAAGGATCAATTTCCTTTACCTGTCATAGATGATCATATTGACAAGCTGTCAGGGGCCAAGGTATTTAGTAAACTAGACTTGAAAGATGCATACTTTCATATGAAAATTAATGATGAATGTACCAAGTATACCTCATTTGTGACGCAATCATCCCAGTTTGAATTTCTGTATGCCCCATTTGGATTATCAATTTGCCCGAGCTATTTTACTCGTTTTATAAATGCAATTTTCAGGGAGGCGATTTCAAAGGGACACTTGTTAGCATTCATAGATGACTTGATTATACCCGCAGTAACTTATGAAGAGGCACTATTGAGATTGAAAGATGTTTTGAGAGTGGCATCGGAGCATGGATTGCTGATTAACTGGAAAAAGAGTGAGTTGCTTACAACCAGAGTTGAGTACTTAGGGCATATCATAGAGAATGGAACTGTGAGTCCAGCCATGGACAAAGTAGATGCTGTGATGAAGTTCCCAGAGCCACGAACAGTAAAGCAGGTGCAAAGTTTCATTGGTTTGACATCATACTTTAGAAAGTTTATAGAGGGTTACTCGGCGATTGCCCGACCATTGACCGACTTACTGAAGAAGGATGTGGAATTCAAGTTTGGCCAAGAACAAAGAGTTTCCTTCGAGATTTTGAAAAAGAAATTGTCAGATAAGCCTGTTTTGAAGTTGTACTGTCCAGGTTTGCCCACAGAGTTGCACACGGATGCATCTCTGCAAGCATTTGCAGCAATTTTACTTCAGAGAGATCCCAATGATCAGAAGCTCCATCCAGTGTATTATATGAGCAGGAAAACAACTGATGCAGAAAAGAAATATTCAAGTTATGAGTTAGAGGCATTGGTGGTGGTGGAAGGTGTGAAAAAATTCAGGAGATACTTACTTGGAATACCATTTAAAATTGTGACAGACTGTCAAGCATTTGAGATGACACTAAAAAAGAAGGATTTAAGTACCAGAGTGGCGAGATGGGTATTTTTGCTTCAAGAATATGATTACACCATTGAACACAGAGCAGGGACAACCATGCAACATGTCAGTCGAGCACAACGGTGCATCAATAGTACCTACCAAAGGAGTATCGGAACTACCCCTTTTGAACTACTAGTGGGTATCAAAATGAAGCAGAAAGAAGACATCGGATTAATTTCATTATTACAAGAAGAGAATAGAGAAGAATTTTTGAAGGAAAGAGATGAATTGAGAGAGAAAGCCAAGATGCAGATATTGAAAATACAAGAGGAAAACAACAGAAGTTATAATAAGAAGAGGAAGCCCAGCAAGCAGTATAATGTAGGAGATCTTGTGGCCATCAAGCGTACACAGTATGGCACAGCATTGAAATTAAAACCAAAATATTTAGGTCCTTTTCAGGTGACGAAAGCGATAGGTAATGACCGCTACGAGGTAGAGAAAGCAGCACCCACGGTTGAGGGACCATGGCGTACAACTTCTGCTGCGGACAACATGAAGTATTGGCCTGAGCCTAGACTCACCTGAAGTAAGAGGTAACTTTGCGGTTTTCTATACCTAATGTCAACAACATATTTGTAGTAATTATTGTGGTGAATTTTCTGAACTGAGCTGGCTTACCTAATGTTATACTATGAGATGACTTGTTCTTAATATTGATATTTTGTTAGTTTAGAGTTAGATTATCATAAAATGTCTATATTGTGATCCTAGATGCTATTTTAAGATGTAATTCTGCGTATTATATCACCTTATGGTGAAATACCTACTACTCGTATTGTAATGAGGTTAAGATGTAAGATGGTAAAGGTAATGTAAAATGAAACAAACAGCAGAGTTTGTGAATTGTATTTTTCTCATAACAATAATTTAACTTAAGTATTATACTACATAAGAAATAGAGTACTTTTGTATGATTGCAGTGTGAATGGAAGGTAGAGACATTTTAAGTTTGTATAGAGCCATAGAGTCACATTTCTTTTGTTTGTGTAGAGTCGAATTTTTTTTTTTTAATTTTTATAGTAGTCTTATTTCTAGGTTTTGTTTTATGTACTATTTTTTTGTCTGGAGACCAGACAGGCAGGACGGCCGAACTGTAGGATTTTATTCGAGTGTTTGTAATCAATATCGATTGCACTCAGTACAAGTAATTAGTAATCGATATTATAGTCTATGCTTTGTTATAATCTGGAATGAATGAAAGGAACCTGAGAAAATGAGTGAAGGATGAGAGGATTAGTAATTACTTTTTTATATTGAAAACCGGAGAGCAAGGAGTGCAATGGCGGCTGAGTGCCTAAAGCTATTTCATAATTAGTTTGTGTGTTTCAAGATCAAAATATACGCAATCGTGTTTGTCACCCCGGACTTTTTCTTTGACGGACCCTTATCCCACATATATATATTTTTAAATAAGTGATGTAAATAAAACGCTTATAACAAAATCTTTGTGAATTTAAGGCTTGCAAAACTTATGCCGGTGCTATTTTAGCCCCAAAAATCTACTTACTGTTACCGCTGACAATTTAGATAAAACAGGGACGGCATTAGAATAATAATAATTGAAGCAAATTGTAACAATTAACATTATAATATAACATTATAATGAGCCTGTAAGCAGCCGGTATGATTAGATAATATGTTTATCTCATGGCGTCAGGCCCTGGGAGCAGGGCGCGGGGAGCGGGGCGCGGGGACCGGGGGGGCGAGCGGCCGCGTTATGATGAAGGTGAGTGTGTGATACTTCTCACAATCCAAACGATTTTCTATAAAGTACAAATAAGCATAACATTCGCGAGCATTTCGAAACGATCTCGCTACTCTTGTTACAAATTAATTAATTATCAGTCGGCACACACACGCACACGAGTGCCGACTGAAGCGACATATGGCAACCGGGGCGACACCAGGCGACACTAGGCGACACCAGGCAGCGCGGGGCGACGCGGGGCGACATCACGCGGCGCAGGGCGACACCAGGCGACACTGGGCTGCGCGGGGCGACACGCTGTGCTAATTGGTTTGCGATAAGCTTTGGATTATCTTCGTAATTGCGCCTACAGCGCAGGAATATGTATTATTCTGGTTGATTTTGGAACCAACCGTCTACTCTGTAGACACAGTTTGGACGTAAGACAACTCCAAACTTGACAAGTTCTCGCCGAACACGGAGCACAGTTACAAAGGTTCAACAAACACCGACGGGTGTCATTGGATACACTTAGTCTTATACGTGATGACTAAGAACTAGCTTAGAGTTAGCTTTGAGATCGACTTAGCATTTAAAAGTTTAATCATCATCACCATTATCATCTCGGTCGTAGGACGTCCACTGCTGAACATAGGCCTCCCCCTTTGATTTCCATCTAGTCCGGTCCTGTCTAGACGATCTGATAAAGACAGCAGGATCACGCTGGATGCAGGCTGGTTACAACCGCACTAGATGGAAATCTAAGGGCCTCTATACGAAAGCTTTAAAAACCTGTGTAGAGTAGGTATAGTGAGAAGGGCCGGTCACTGAGAGAACATTACATGATGTTAAGGAGTTAAGACATTCGTGAGACGCTGTTAAATAATTCCGTGTGTGCCTCCTCGGGCTCTTCCCTCCGGAGCAGGGGTAGGGAGGGGGAGGGGGAGGGAACTCGTCACTCAGGAGTAACCGAAGTTTCCTCTTAAAATACACCGAGTTTCGAATTATGGAACAACTTTAACTCGAAATAAAATAACGTAAATAAAACATTATAAAATAATAATAAATAAAACATTAGTTGAAATTGCTTTAAGAGTGTTTTGACATCTACGTAAGGGATAGCCCTTACATTAGTCCTCTTGTAACTGCGGAGTTTACTGATCTTCTAAAACATGCATAATATAATGTTACCAGATATAATGTAGGCCTTTCCTCTATGAATGCACATCGGTAGTCCTAATGTAGTACATAGTGGGGCATATTCCGCAACATAATTTGAAGCATTCCACTATGCCCCACCAGTGGGGCGGCTTGGTGGGGCATAGTGGAACAATCCACAATCCGTATGAATCCATCCGTCTGCAGAAGCATACGCCTATGTCAAAGTAACACAATATAATTGACGTGAAAGCATCGAGCGCGTTCTCAAACAAATCGATTGCGACAGGGTGGTAAGGCGCTCGTCGCTTTTGACGGTACAAAGTAAATCCCTTCAGATGCACCTGCCGTCCTCAGCGCTCCGTTCGAGGACATGTACACAGACAGACAGACAAACGGACACATGGATTGTGTAATCGTATTAGGTACGGAGCGGATGTTGTGAGCAAATCTAAACACCAGTGACTAATTGTTGCATCTCGGGCGGCGTTCGTTACTGTTCCGGGAAAGAGCCGATACATTTCTATACAGATATTATTGTTCCAACTGATACATAAATGAATCATAAATCATTTATTGGTAATATTATTAACATTCAACGTCACACAATAAAAACAATCTATATTGTTTTTATTGTGTACTAATCATACTAATATTATGAATGCGACATTTTGTGAGGATGGATCTTGACCCAACAGGGTTCGAGCGATGGATCTTGACCCAACAGGGTTCGAGCGAGTCACTGAAATTATCGAGCCCGTGCGTCGTCCGGCCGCTCTCTGATATGTTTCGAGTGTTGCAGAGTGTTCCACCAGAACAGATCATTGTGAATACCAGTAAAGTTTTACAGAAACAGATAATGTTAGTTTTGTATTTATTTTGTGTGAGCTTACATAAATATAAGATAGGCGAGGTACATTTCTCGGATTACCAGTTCAATAAATGACTGTTTCTTGTTATAGATTCTCAGTATTTTGATATTATACATAATAGAGTCACAGTGAGGAATTGTATTTTAGATTCCGTTTACCAAAGCGATGCCATGTGTGTGAGAACATTAAACTGCACGCATACTCGTATAGGAGCTTGGAGAACGGAACAATAATTACCTAGTTGATTCATATTGAAATAGCATTGAACATGGGTTCTCTATTAGATCTGTAATATCGTCGCCACCTGATCATGGATAGGCCGAGAATATTCCCCGCTCCGTGTCGATGCCGTGTGAATGTCGCCTCGGTTTCGGCAGCAATTATAAAGGACAAGGCTTACGACTTGTGACCTGTCTTCAATTAACCATAGGACCACATGACCGTCCCTGAGAATAAAGAGGTTGAGAACGTTTTAACGCTCGACGATATAAATATATATCCGTAAAATATTAAAATGTTGTAATTTTTGGTCATTATTATTTTTCAAAACATAATCAAAGGCGGTGTGGTGCAAGTGTGCGCTGATTTTTAATACGTAGTTCCAAATCACCGTTAGTTTTATTGAGCGTGAGGTTTTTCAGTTCGGTTGAAAGATTTGAGCCGCGCCGGCACTTCTCTTGATGTAATTAAACTAGATCTAGCGTTAATGGAATCACTCATTTTACTAATTATACTAACTTGTTTGTCTCCACTTATTTGTTAGAACAAAAGTGAACGTTTCGGCGTCAAGGGTAGTTTACTTTACTTTATTATATTAATAACTGCGATTGAATCAGCGACCAGTTACTGAGATATTTAGTTTGCATTTACATCTTAGGTTAGTTCAGCTTCAACATAAAAATAGAAAGTTTATTCATAATGAGTTGTTCATTATGAATCAACTTTCACCACTTGAAAACCTTTGAAATTATTTTATATAAGCGCTTCGGGAATGAACATGTTGTTAATATTTTTAATAATAAATATTAATGAATGTTTTAAAGGTGAACATAGTACCTCATCGCGAGCCGAAGCTGCGGGTGGGACCTTTATTGAATATTAAAAGATTTATTAATATGTAGAGGTAACATTGTCAAGTGCTTTGCTATTTAAGTATAAAATTTTAATAGAAAAGTACTGTTACTATATTATTGTTTTTGCAATCTATTATATTATAACCACTATATTATAATAATATTAATATAATATAGTAATAATGACAAATCACACAACATTTTATAGGATTAAGACAATATTTTTCGTCTTCAGAGTGAACAATATTTCTAACAGGAAGAGAGAACCATAAGGGTTCTAACCTCGCAGTAAATTGTAACAGACAAGAGATTGTATCATCTCCAACTCCGCCACTATAATTCTGTTCAAAATAATAACGACATCATAACACATGGTTACCTAGCTACGTTTCTACAGGACGTATATAAATTGTACATTATGATTACAACTGTATTGAGTTAGTCGTGAGTGCTGTATGAAGGGCAGCGCAGGGTTGTGTGACGATGTGTGCGATGATCCCTCGATAGTGTGTCGTCAGGTTAACGAGTGTTATGTAGTTGTTGTCTCCAGACACACATTTAGTACGCGACCCTCTTTATTGTTGTCCGAAAGGTGTCGGAGGGCAGGTTGTTGTCGTATTATTATTATAGCTCTTCGAATAAACATTGATGATTATTTTAGCTGATTTCTATATTACTTTACTTCTTTTGTAAGTACCTACAGAAATTTAAAAAGTATGTATTATATTATATAATTTTCTTTAAAATGCATTCGCAGGCTGATATCACATCTATAGCCAAATTAAGTAGTTTCTATCTGTTCTCAATAGTTCTTGCACATAGCGGGGGCTGTCTTTGAGCTCATCTTCTGTGGATGTTTTGGTATGTGCCCTGTTCGATAATTTCGCGGAGTTTCAGAGGTGGATCCCGATAATTTCTATCCATTACCTTAAGATTAAACGCTTTAAAGGGCCTCTGCACGTTGGACCATAAATGGTCTCCGTGTACACCTATCAAAGCCCGTGTTTTCAGGCGACATTTAACAAATTTGTGAATTTCCAAAGTACTACACATATCACAGCTGGTGGCAATTATTAGTACAACAAGCGTTCGATCGCAGCACGCGACGCGCGCGCCCGCGACACTGTGTTCATACACCGAACATTTTTAACAAACTCTTGAAGTAAGAGGTTCATTAGTGAGGCAGCCAGTGGGCGTGGTGTGGCGTGGTGTGGCGTGGCGAGCCGTGGTGAGCGGTGGCGTGACGTGGCGTGATGTGAGTGTGCATCATGCTATGCACTGCTCGCATAGAGCAAGAGAGTCCAGTTAAACTGGACTCTCAGAGGGTAAATTCAAAACCTGTATAAAGTAGCCTGTCCTTTAAATAAATATTCTTTGAATTTCAATAAAGATCATGAGTGATACACATGATACGGTTCAGCTGTTATTCTACGTTATAATATGTTGATATTAAGAGTAGTGGCGTTTTTATGACTGATAATATTATACGAGTAGTAGTTTTATGAAATTTGTCGTACAACAAAGGTCCGCTTGCGAGCAATATTGTGTGTGAGGATGTATGTGTGTGTGTGTGGGGTATCCTTTATTATAACTGTACCTAGAGAAGTTGTTTGACGACAGTTTAATGATACAGACATTTCACATGCGAATAGTTTAATCAGCCGAAAGTACCGAACAATGGTGGAGTTGGCCCTGATCTAACATTATACACGGATTATACTACCTTACGGCTATAAAGTGGATGAGTCTCTGCGTCGATATTGCTCGTGTCCAAATTGAGTCGCTTTCGTTACACCAATGGTCTTATTCCGAAGCAAAACAAACACTCATATTACTAATTTAAAAATTGTTTAGGAAAAAACACCAGCGCGGCTCGGCGCTAGGCTCGCCCGACACCTCCATACAATGCTAGTGATGGCTCCTGGATAATATCTTCAATCAAATAGGTATCTACAGAAGGACGGATTATATCCACACTCAATTTTTAAAGACTCACTGCAAACCGATGAACGCCTGAGCCATGACATACTGCAGCTTTTCCTATGAAGATTTTAATTGGTTCCCCTCGCCTCCTCTTAGTGCTGCCTCTAATGGATAATGAGAAGGTTTTTACTATCAGAGGAAAATGGCTTATTAAGGAAAATTCTCACATCTTTTGTATTATTTTGTGCAATACTTGTAAGCTTTGTTCACTGTAACGACACTAGGTATGTACCGGCCTCATCCACATACATACATACATAAATACCTATACATACGCTCAAACCGAACGCTCTACGGGAATCTCTTGTTTTTGTTCACATAACACACACAATATTTTAAGGATGTTACCCCTACAATGTATACACACAATGACACACTCGATATAAAGTGATGCGTCGCTTCAGATAATGGAGATGAACACGACATTACTTGATTATGATATTATGACAGATGAACACTATTTGCCACAGTCGCGTTGTACGATATCTACCTAGTTACTAAATAACTTATGGAGCATAATGTTATATTTGTAAAAGATACCAACATATTATTAAGTATATTCATTGATGAGTACACACGACACACATATTATATAATAGGTACCCACAATATACCTTCTTCATCATAACGAGGATATTATGCAACATGATTTTTTTAGAAAGGGTTTTAAGGGCCATCTTCCAAAACTGCGGCATATTTTGAAATGCTGAAAGAGACCAATTTTGATACAAACTAAAACTTCCTAATTATAAATTTTTTTTTAATATTTCTTTCGCCAGGAATATAAAGAGTAGATTTAGTGACAAACATTCCATTCGGTTCATAAGTTTTTGCAGAGAACAATAATGAACAAACGTAATACCTATATATTGTGTTTACCTATTTATACAAAACTCAAACTCAAACTCAAACTCAAACAGATTTATTCAAATAGGTCATAATCTGACACTTTTGCACGTCAATAAAGATAAACAGTACTGAGTCTACCGTGCGTTCGCAAAGATACCTCTACAAGAAGAACGCACAAGAAACTTGTAGGGCTTAATTTTTTCAACAGATAGTTTTACAATATTTGGTTTGGTTACATTCGTTTTCTTTAAAGGTGCCGCGAGGCGGCTATGCAGAAGTTTCCAGGCATCTTTGTCCTCTATGTACTGGTTGACTTTATAATAAGCCTTCTTTAGTAAAGTAGATTTTATATAGGTTTTGAATTTACCCTCTGAGAGCCCAGTTATCTCTTTTGGGATTTTATTATAGAAACGTACACTATTTCCTAAGAATGTCTTTTTATTTGTTTTAGATAATCTAAAGCTAGGTGCAGCTATTTTGTATTTATTTCTAGTATTAAAATTATGAAGGTCACTATTTAATTTGAATTTATGTAAATTTTTACGCACATACATGATGTTCTCATAAATGTATAAGGATGGTAGGGTCAGTATGTTTATATCTTTAAATAATTCCCTCAGGGATTCGCGTGGACGCATCTCATAGATGGCACGAATCGCACGTTTTTGTAGTATAAAGATAGTTTATATATCTGCGGCTGACCCCCACAACAGAATCCCATAAGACAAACACAAACTTTTGCTTTTATTATAGTAGTGGTAAGTAATAATAATAAT
The DNA here is from genome assembly GCA_947063395.1 of Hemistola chrysoprasaria. Taxonomy (NCBI): domain Eukaryota; kingdom Metazoa; phylum Arthropoda; class Insecta; order Lepidoptera; family Geometridae; genus Hemistola; species Hemistola chrysoprasaria. The sequence goes on along the minus strand of OX346724.1, from coordinate 14,752,525 downwards.
TTGGTAATAATAAGTCCAGGGACACCTCTCGTACCCGCCGCCGCTCACACCAACGTTGCCCCTCTCGTCTCCTTAGATTAAAAGATCAAAGGGGCCTCTGCACGTTAGACTTAGAATAAAATGGTCTCCCTGCACGTCTATCAAAAGACCGGGATAGCCCGTGTTTTCGAGCGACATAATAATAATATGAGCTTTCATCCTCATCATCTCAGCCGTTTGTAATCTACTACTGAATATAGGCCTCCCCCATAAAGAGGGGTTTGCCAATGCTCGACACGCTTGTTGTGCGGGTTGTCGAGCCCAGTTCGATGGTTCGTTGCAGAGGACGCTGCTGCCCGTCCTCTGGATCTCTTAACCCACTGTGTAAGAGCCCACTCTCTCTAGAGTGGAGCACTATTCTAAAGCCGGTAACTCCACGGCGGATAATATAATTATTAGTTGCAGAGTGTGTCGTAGTGTGCTAAGTGCGTCAGTCGTAGCACATTCGTAGCACTGTCTACGACGCCTACGACAGTCTACGAGATGAGATTGTAATTAATGCTTTAATTATGATCAATGAACTATATACGTACATACATTGAACAACACAAGAATTGAACAAAGAAATAATAATGTAACACAAAGCTGTATTGATCATATTTTTGCAAGAACTCGTTTGTTAGATCTGCACTCGGCCGTGCTCGGAACTGTTATGGCGGACCACCGCATGATAATATTGTCATGCACCGGGTCGGGCTTGGAGCGGATACAGGGTGATACTCAATTTATTAAAGTAATAGATAGCATAAAGCTTAAGTCTTCTCTCGAAGGCTTACAATGGTACGAAATCGATGATATAGAGTGTCCTAACAATATATATACTATAATAAAAAATAAATTTCATGAATGCTATAACAATTGTCAAATTGCGAAGGAAATAAATTATAACAGCAGAAGAAATAAGGAATCGTGGATAGATAATAAAATAGTGCATTTATGTAATAAGAAAGACTTACTTTTTACGCAATGGAAAAATGATAAATCGAATAATATTTTAAGATTAGAATACAATAAACATAGAAATAAAACACGTAAGACTATTGAAACAACACGAAATAAATATTTTTTGAAACTTATACAGGAAAATAAAACAGATTTAAGGAAATTATGGCAAATTTTAAATAAACTATCTGGACGTAACAAACAAACTGTAGATGAGACAATTATCAAAGCATTTAATAAAGAAACTATAGACATTAAAATTATAGCCGATAATTGTGCTAATGAATTTAGAAAAAGTGTACAGAAAATCATGCCTTCGTGTAATAGGCGTCTGCTGGATGAGTCGGAGTATATGTACCCAGTGAACAAATCGATATATTTTAGAAAAGCTGCGAAACCTAGTATACATAAAATTATTAAAAACATGAATATTAATAAATCACCAGGATTTGATAACATTAGATGCGTAGATATTAAATTAATATGTGAAAAATTAATTGGAGCAATTGTTAAATTAATAAATACTAGTATAGCGACAGGAAAGTACCCAGAAGAATTAAAAATTGGTGTCGTAAGACCAATATATAAAAAAGGCAAACATAATGATTTCGGAAATTATCGACCTATAACAATTTTACCTATTTTAGATAAAATAATAGAAAAATTCGTATGTGAACAGATACAAGAATTTTTCACAAAACATGAAATTCTATCCAATGCTCAGTATGGCTTCCAACCAAAAAAATCTACCTCACAGTTACTGTCTAAATTCACTAATGAAGTAAATGAGTGCCTTGATAATAAAAAACATGTAATTTTGTTATTCATTGATTTTAGTAAGGCGTTTGACACGCTTAGACATAATACACTTATAAGGAAACTAGATAACTCAGGTGTGCGAGGACCACTGCTTGAGTGGTGTAAGGATTATCTAACTAAACGAAAATATAGGGTTAAAATAGGTGATAAGTTCAGTAACCCTGTTGCAGTAACAGAAGGGACAGCGCAAGGTTCTGTGTTGGGTCCCTTACATTATTTAGCATATGTGAATGATATGGAACATGTCGTTAATGATTGCTCAATATATCAGTATGCTGATGACACCTGTTTATTAGCTTCGAGTAATAGCCTTGAGTCAGCAGTACAACAGATGCAAGCTGATTTCACGCGAGTGGCTAAATGGTCTCACGATAATGGCTTGGTACTAAATCCTAACAAGACTAAAATAATCCACGTACATTCTAGTTACAATAAACATGTCGAAAACTTCAAAATAATAGCACATTCACATGATTGTCTACATAATTCAACGGGTTCTGACAGCATGACATGTAACTGTGAAAGTATAGATCAAGTCAGTTACCATACATATTTAGGGCTAATTGTAGACAGTAAATTCTGTTGGAGTAATCACATCGACTCGGTTTGCGAAAAGTTACGAGCAATTCTAGCTAAATTCTACATAGTAAAATCGAAAATTCCTTACAAAATTCTACTAACTATGTACTTAGTTTTGGCTGATTCTATAATTCAGTATGGAATTACGAGTTATGGAAGAACATTCAAAACTTATATGGAACGGATTTCTAATCTACAAGTAAGACTTTTGAAATTAATTGTGCCTAAAAATGTGAAACATCAATTTAAAGAGGATGTAAGAGGGTTATTTCACTATTGTAACGTATTGCCGGTCCAAACGAGAGTTAAAATGTCTATATTAAATGAACAGTATCCTATTAATGTCAATTTGAAACCAATCTTACAAAAAAATTCCACGCGTAGTGTGACCCAATATAAATTTAGTATACCTAGGGTAAGTAACTTTTATGGCAGAAGAACCGATTCATTCCTGACACCAACACTACTAAACAACTTGCCTTCGAAATTAAGACGGGAATTAAACGTAAATAACTATAAAGCGGAATTTAAAAAGTATTTTTACCGGAGTTTAGGATCGGACACATTATAAATTCATATGTAATATTGATATAATTAGAGGTCGTAAATGTACTTAAATTATTATAATTATCTATATAAAAATATGCATAATATTATATAATACGTAAAATATAAGAAGTCAATAATACACTAGATATTATAAAATAATAATTTTCTTTATAACTTGAGTCATCCTGTATTTCTGCCTGAGAGTCAAGTTCAGATTTTATTGCTGTAGGTAGTTACCTGCGTCACAGCGTGTCGTTGAAGTTGTTTTTATTAGTAGATAAGTAATTACTTGCTGCATAATAGATGGTTACTTGTAACAGCTGTCTTATTGTAATAAATATACCTTTTTGTACAGATAGTTTAAAAATGTACTATTAAGTTTTGTTACTTACTCGTATGTCACTGTGTAGCACAGTTGGTAATGAGCGATTGTGAGTACCAACTCAAACCTACGTGGTTTAATGGTACAATATAAATGTTCTGTTTTTTATATGTAATAAATAAATTAAAAAAAAAAAAAAAAAAAAAAAAAACATACCTATTAATAAAATGTATGTATCCATTATTATATTTTTCCATTATATATTACTTTAAATTCAATTAAATTCTTGACATCATAATATTAAATACTTACACAGTGTACACCACAAACATTATTATTTTAATTGAGAATAACGTCCTATTCAAAGACATGAGTAATTAACAATAGGAAATTCATCATCATAAGTTGGACGTCCACTGCTGGATATAATTCCTCCGATATTAAGCGGCTTGAGTTCATCGTGTTCCCCGCACACGTGGTCACAATGTGATGTGAAAGTTGCTAAAGTATTTTATTCCAATGAGCTAAACTGAACTTATTATCATAACAAATAATATTATACATATGATGCCTAGTGATGTACTGGTCGTACACAATACTAGTACACACACTACACATGTACACTTATTATAATTATGTGAATAGTATTCGAGGAATGTTCGCATTCCTCTCACTGAGTTACACATACATACATACTACATGTTATTACATATTATTATATCTTATGAGGTCATAGTAATGTTATTATTGAATTGGTATTATGATTGTAATATCCATTATATTAAATTATCTTATGTTATTAACTTCATATGTTAATGAACTCTCCGATATAAATGTATAATTATAACATGTTGGGTCCGCTGCCATCTGACAGTGGTTAAGATCACTTGTATTGTCTATAGGCTGACATGTCGCCCTGTGGATTTTCGAAGCGTTCTATGGTTTAGTGTATTTAGTTAAGGTAGATAGTAAGTAGGTAGCTTATTGTTTAGTATTTTTTTCAATAAAGGCACCCATTATAACATTTATATTTTGACAAACGAATCTAAATCAATATCAACTTAACATACAACACGACATGCAATCACGCTTTTTGACCGAAGGTGTAGGCAGAGGTGTACTGAGGTGTAGAACTCAGTCCCATAGTAGGCGCACCCACATTTGCTAGTATGTTATTGGTCCCATGTAATAGGGCGCGAGCCTATTGCCATTTACTGGGCACAGTTCCAGGCTCCAGGCTGAGATAATTCTTAATGGAAAAATCCAATATTTAACACATTGCACTCGCTGGGGATCGAACCCGGGGCCCCTTGTACGGCAGTCGCTTCGCCACCGAGCCAATATCTAATGCTCAACTTTTAAGAGTGCACATGTGAAGGGGGTCTCAATATTTTTAGTGAACGTGTAATCACGCATCACCCAAGTAAAACTAAGACTTGCTAGGCATTCACTAGAAATAAAATGATAACATTGAAATTAAACAGTTTGTAGAATGAAAAACATTATTGGGTTTCTTCTTTATATCAGGATATAAAATAGAATGTTTCAATTATATTCGGAGGAAACAGGAAAATACAAAACATGATTTTGGTATTATTATTATTATTTTTTATATGTAACTGAACAGGCGTTTGTTACATTATTTTTTTCATTCAGGATTGTGTCATATTTTATATGGTGGCATGCTGCTGCTGCTGCTTTAATATCATCATTATCATCATCCAGCCGTTGGAAGTCCACTGCTGAACATAAGCCTCCCCATAAGGGGGGTTGTTGCCAATACTCGCCACGCTTGGCAGGCGGGTTGGCGAGCGCAGTTTGATGGTTTCACGCAGAGGACGCTGCTGCCCGTCCTCTGGATCCTATAGCTTTTAGCCGGCTCTTACGGCAACCACGGGTAGAGAGGGTGAGGTACTATTCTAAAGCCGGTAACCTTACGGCAACTGCTGCACTGCTTTAATATGCTAGACAGTAACTTTAACTCTTTTTTTTTAATAATTAACGTCATAAAGGTAAGTCTAAAGTGCTATTAAGCATATGAACCAGTGAGACATCTCATTTAACCACCGCGGGACTCACAACTAACCGAAGAGAAACAGACGAGACCCACAAAGAGTACATTTCTCATGTGACGTCATAGTTCGCGTCGCGTCGGTGCGCTCTGAATTAAATACTCTCGGAGTACAGTTTTTGCTTCCACATCCTCATTAATTGTAATGAGGAAGTGCAAGCGAGCCGCGCACAGGCTCGCGACTCGACCCACAGTATCACATAATGTGCAGTAATAATAATAATAAAAAAACGTTTATTAACAGAACTAGATTTACAATACAGTGACACTACTTCCATTCTAACTTTACTGTGTACCTTGAACATTGTATATGTTGTTATACTATATCAATCTATATAAACGGATCGGAACGGAATATCGCGTTGAAAGTACCCTATGTGTTATTCAGTTTTGGCGTGAAAGAGTAACAAACATCCATGCATCCATCCATCCTCACAAGCTTTCGCATATATTATTATTATAGTAGCATTGTAATATTATTATAGTAGAATAGTAGAAAATAGGAAAGGGCCAGGTATCGTTGTAAATAGGAAAGGGCCAGGTATCGTTGTAAATCTAAGATGGATGCCACCGTGAATGGATATCATAATAATATTATACCCATTTTCAGTATCCCTTGAACATTTTATTTAAACCGTTTGATTTTCTCTTACTCGCTACTTGTCTATAAATTGTCACAAAAGTCAGCAAATAAATTTACGTTTATAAATAGGCAAAAGAAAAAATAAATTAAAATACTTCTTACTGTACAATTATTTTCTGTGTAATTTAAAAGTATGCGTTTAACTCAGTGATGTGTAGTGATGTATAGTGCTGTGTAGTGATGTGTAGTGATGTGTAGTGATGTGTAGTGATGTGTAGTGATGTGTAGTAATGTAAAGAGAAAACAAAAACAATATAGAGTAGGTGTCACGACACAAGTTGCGGACTGTGTATGTAAATACGTCATTATATTATGTAAAATGTAGTAGCCAGTGTAGACACTCACATGAAACAATTACATGTTACATGGAGGTAACAAACTCTATACCTTCTGCTGTTTAGTTACTGCGTTAAATGACATACTTCATTCACGATAGTTTTATTTCATTGAGATGAAGTTATTTAAATTATATATGTGGGGTGTGTGTGGGATATTATATGTGTGGGAGATAGAAGTGTATTATTAATATTTTTAATATTTTTTATACAATAATAATATTTTTTTTATTACGTCTATTATCTATTGTTCTATTTTTCAATAAAAATATACGTTATTTCATAATATTCTTACGAGTGAAAAGTAACCCGGTGAGATTTGTTTTTCTAAGAGTGATTAAAACTCTGAAATCGCACACAAACAACTTACGCAGATACAGGCACTACATATTTTAAGACGTGACTAAAGTAAATTATTATGAAAGCTGATGAAGAATCAATCAGTAGGACCGACCAATCAAAGCGAGTCACACGTCGTTCGTTTAATTCGACGGTAATAAGTAGTAGCCAGCCACTCTGCCTGCATCGCTCCAATGTTCCCATTCTAGAAGGCTGTACATTAAAACGTGCATTAGCGAGATAGCAGATCGGACATAAATCTCCGCGGGAACAATTAAGACGCAATAAAAACGGGATCATTAATAATGTAGACCACTTCACTACTCTACACATTATAAGGAGTCTATACACTAACTAGAGAAGGATTCAATTATTCTATATCTTGTTTTCAAATGAAGTAAATGGTGTATAAACCTTTGTCTACTGCATCTTAAAGTATATTATATTTAACAATATTTTCACTGCTAGAACTTTTTATTATTTCGTTATCCTCAAAGTATACACTTTTGTTTTTTATGGTCGAGGACTTTTGCAGCTGAGGATACCGTTGGAATAGAAAGTAATTATTATTATAAATTAAATAAAAAACGTGGCTCTCCGGGACTGTGACTCTTCGAGACGGACTAAAATAACACCTGTAACGCGAGATTATTTCATGGGGTTTGCATTCGAACGTTTTCAATAGTTTTCTCCGTGATTCGGAACGAAACGTCATCGCACCCCGCGCTCCCTCCGCCAATAGGAAGTCAGTCGGCCCACCGGCGCGCGAGACGCGTGCTGTGATTTTATTCTGTCCGCCCGTTATTATTGTTTACCCAGTTACTTGTGCCTTTTATCTATAATATACACTGTTTCCTGTTACATCCGTGTCGTGTGAACCTTATTTCACCCCAATTCAACCCTGAGAGACCTACCACCACACTGGTATGCTTATACACCTAATTAAAAAACGGCAAAATTATTTATTTCGAGAACAAATAAGTCGTGAAAGCGTGTAAGGTGCTGAACAGTTTCCTCTCGCTTCTTTTACTTCTTTTGTGTTTGTTTTCATTTCTTACAACTATAATAGGTACTGAAGAGAAAAGATATCTGAAGCTAAATTAATAATAATGAATTGAACTAATAATGAATAAAATAAATTAATAACTATTTGACATTCCTATATTTTACATACCATATTATTCCAATATTTAATTAAAATGAAATTAACATTATAAATAAATTAATTATAATGTTTAGGCATCAGTTGCCAATCTGTTCATTAGCACGCCTCAGGAGGCTAAACATGTTGGTTGCTCGAAACTATTTCTAACATATTATATGCATGCTTAACTGTATTGTGTATGTACCCATGTTTAAAACAAATAAAATTCTTTCTTGTGTTGTCTTCATGTCGTTTAAAGAGTTTCTTCAAACGGCGTTTCCTCGATATCACTATACTTCACTTTGATAAAGCGTTTGTTCATAACTCTATATGGCTATTTAATAAATAATATATTCTATTACCTATTTGCGCTTTCTACGAATGACAATGTCGTGTTCTCTAACCATATATTATTAGTGTTTAGAAAATAATTTGTTTGCTTGGGGGTCCGCGAACTCGCGAGTCAAACTTTACCATGTAGATAGTAATATTAATTATTTCGGTCTCAGAAGAACATAATATTAGGTATATCATAATCATCTGTGAGTATTGTTATATGAACTATTATATATCGTCATTTCAGCGATGAAAGAAATAAATTATTAAAGTTATCATAGGTATCGCTCGGATGAAGCAATACCTTCAGGAATCTTGAAGTAAGTGTTTAAACGAGCGCCGGATAATGATAACTGATATGAACCTGTTCGAACGATCGACGTCGTGCTCCCGACCTGCCTCCGACCGCATCTGTTACACCAGACATACCAGGAGAGCAACATTATATCATTATAGTCATAGAACAAAGACGGATAGAAAGTGTGAAGACCAAAGATAATCTATACCATTTCAGGCGGGCCTTATAAGGCTCGATATTTTCTCTTTTAAGTCAGTTGTTATTTTAATGTCCTATGGAGAATAGCTCTCGGATTTTTATTAAAAAATGACTCGCTATGCAGTGAAAGGGTATCACAACGCGTCTTGCAAGAAAAATAAGGATAAAAAGATCACATTTTACTTGTAAGTATTAATTGGCAACTTATAAATTAAGGTAATATATTCGTCAAAACATATTATTAATTTGTAAACAAATCTGACGCCATTACATTGAAAATATTGCCAGCTATGGAAAATATATTTACCCCGAGTGCCCCTTTTAGGTATTTTTTGTGTTTATTGGGAGATGGTTTTTAGGTGCTTCCCGCTGTGCCCCGACTTCTTCGTCACCAATGGTTACCATCCGTCATATTTTTCATTTAAAATTAAACATCAAGTCAGGCTGGCCATTCAATGTAGTTCTGACACACGCACAGTGAACTTGGCACGTTTTGTTTCCTCCACAGTATCCTCTATAAATCGCACATCTAAATAAATTTATTTAATAAAATGAAACTAATAAATTTTGTGGCAAATCTCTTCGTGTCAATGTGAGTCATTAGTAGTTATTTACCTACGTTTTATGGTTACCAGATTGTAACTTTATTTTAAAATTAAATATATTATAAAGGTTTTTATTCTGTTTCATTAGAACTAATTCAATCTTTGTAATTCTACAGCTCGTCATAGGAGCAAATACTCTTAAAATTAATTTTACAATATCCTAAAAGCTAATTAAATTAATTAAAGTACATAAATAAGGGGCTAACCTCGTTCGCGGTCCCGTACACCGTCACGCCCAAAGGTACCTATCAGGCTAGCTGCGTTCCCCCGCTGAATAGCTAGCGAGATCTGCTGGGCTAGGTACCAGATCTGAGACAAATTTCTTGGCTTCAAAGCACCACAGACCTGCGGTCTCCACTGCAAACGGTACAAACTCGCACGCTGACTCCAGGGCAGCATACGTGAGGTGCTTACCTCCTGGGTGGCGTGACCTGCTGTGTAGACGGGAGATGGCAGGATGCATACGTGTTAACACATGTTGCATCTCAAATGAGGCAGCGACCTTTTGTCGATTTTTTTCCGGTCCCGTAGATCATAGAAAATAAAAGAACGAGATATAAATATAGAGGACACAATATCAAATATAATAATAATCATTTTATTTCAGTCAAAATCCATACATTTTGTTACGACATGATACATGAAATAATTAAAAATCAAAATATTATAATAATAAATAATTGAAAGTAAATTAAATTAATTAAATTACAAAATCGATAATAAAGCTATAATAAAAACTAGCTAAAATCTATCTGTCCATTCAAAATTCCCATCCACCTGCCTTGTGTAGGACAGTCAAATCTATCAACAATCATCTTCAGGAGACTGTTGCCACTGCCACATATGCGTTGGCGAAGGGAAGCAACTTTCTTGCGGAGGATAGCATGGTAGCCATCAGTTCGAGCCTCCGCGAACATTCCCGACGCACTGCAGTACCGTCGCAGTCCCATCAGCATCCTGAAGATGTTGTTGTACTGGACACGAAGAGTATTGGCCGCCCGCTTTGTATGCCGCACCCACAGACTGCTCGAGTAGAAGGACTGACAGTAAGCCTTAAAGAGAGTGTTTTTTACTTCTCTCGAACAGCGGGCAAATCTGCGAGCCAGCATATTACCACGGACCGCCAACACCCTTCGTTCCCTTTCGATATCTGCATCATCTTTGAGCTCGTCTGTCACAATATGCCCCAAATATTTGAAAGTTGTTACCAGTTTTAGAGCTACGCCATTAAGCATAATCATAAATATAACAAAACAGTATTTATCAGAATAAGGCTAGATATATAGCGGGCAGGGCGGCGGCGAGGACGCCGAGGTGTGGTGCGAGCAGCTGCGGCGCGGCGCTGCAGGCGGGCGCGCGCGTGCCGGGGGCGAAGCATGCCGCGTACGCCATGAGGTGCGGCAGCTGGCTCTGCTCGTACAGGCCGGAGAACATGCCGTGCTGCGGCCCGCGCGCGAACACCACGATGTCTTCCCCGCCGTGCGTCTCAAACTCCAGGGGCACCTCCGCGTGCGTCAGCCAATTCACGTCGCCTGCAAAAAGATATGCATTATAGTGTCTCGTGGATCCACGAATCGTAGGAGGGCTTCTATCGGGCGAGGGAAGCGATCACTTACGGAAGTTAGAATCTTGGGTGACGTCCGGTCGGATCCCGTTGTGATGCGTCCTGGCGCCGGGTCCGTTGGTGTAGGAGAGCGTCATGTAGGGCACGCCGTCGTCGCCTCGGTCGTCGGACACGCCGAGGATGTCTCCGCCGCGCCGCGTGTAGCCGTTAAAGTTGAGCACGTGTCCGTGGTCCGCCGTCACTATGAACAGCGTGTCCTCGTCCGACAACAGCTGCGTGGCGCGCTCCACCGCCGCGCTGAACTCTATCGTCTCGTCGAGAGATTTCTCCGCTAGGTTGTCGTGGTGCGCGTGATCGATGCGACCTCCCTCCACGAACAGGAAGAACCCATTTTCATTGCGACTGAGGTGTTTGATGGCGACTTCGGTCATCTCGGCCAGCGTCGGTTCCGTGGAGGGATCGGCTTCCAAGTTGTACTGCATGTGGCCACTCTCGAACAGCCCCAGCAGATACTCGGGCGCGTCTGCGGCGGCTTCCATCAGGTCGTCCTTGTTCCACACGTATCTGTGAGTGAGGTCGCGGGTGGCCTTGTCCTGCTCCCACTCGCGGATCAGGTCGCGTCCATCCGTTCTGAAGCCTCGGCTGCCTTCCTCGTCTATCGTCGTGTTCGGTAAAAACTCTCGCCTTCCTCCGCCCAATATGACCTTCAATAATAAAAGGTATAAAAATAAAATAAATCAAACAAAAAAAAATGGTTTAAACCACGCTCCGCACCATTCCGCGTGTTGGGCACTCTACCACTTGAGCTACCGTGGAGGTCACTAGTCAAAGGCGAATTTTTTCTATCCCATCTACCTAATGCACCATAGAGGCGTGGATGTTTATCTATGGGTGATGCATTTCAGATTGTATAAGTATCCAGCGATTAAACCGCTTAGTCTATAAAATATAAAATATTATAAAAAAAGGAAGTGTTTATCAATTTCGATAAGAATTCTAATCGTAAAATTAGACTTGTCGATAGGTAGAATACGAAATGCATCACCTATAGATAAACACACACGTCTGCGTTAGGTAGATGGGATAGAAAATTTCGCCGATGACTAGTGTCTCCACGGTAGCTCAAGTGGTAGAGTGACCATAAAAATCGCCCGAGCAAAAAAATTGGCACAGCTGTACCATACTTTACTCGAAGCAGTTCAGGCCATGTTCATTGTTCAACCCCCTGATAACTTTGTTGTGGATAAACTAGAAACTAGAAAGCAGGCGTTGTATAAACACGGTATATTACAAATTTCATTCAATTCGAACGAGTAGTTTAAAAACTTATTTACAACTAGACTAATTAATTATTATAATACTTGTATGCACCTAAAAGGGATGATCCGTTGGCGAGATAAACCTTTGGTTCGTCAACGAGCCGACGAGCCAAAGGTATAAACCGTTAATGGAGTAATGAAGCTACAAGACCGCGGTTTAAAGGTGCTCCATTAACGGTTTATACCTTTGGCTCGTCGGCTCGTTGACGAGCTAAAGGTATATCTCACCAACGGATAATCTCTTTTAGGTGCATACAAGTATTATAATAATTAATTAGTCTAGTTGTAAATAAGTTTTTAAACTACTCGTTCGAATTGAATGAAATTTGTAATATACCGTGTTTATACAATGCCTGCTTTCTAGTTTCTAGTTTTATCCACAACAAAGTTATCAGGGGGTTGAACATGGCCTGAATTGCTTCGAGAAAAGGTTGGTACAGCTGTGCCAACTTTTATGCTCGGGCGATTTTTATGGTCACTCTACCACTTGAGCTACCGTGGAGACACTAGTCATCGGCGAAATTTTCTATCCCATCTACCTAACGCAGACGTATGTATGTGTTTATCTATAGGTGATGCAGTTCGTATTCTACCTATCGACAAGTCTAATTTTACGATTAGAATTCTTATCGAAATTGATAAACACTTCCTTTTTTATAATATTTTATATTATTAATTAATTAATTAATTAATATTCGTTTATTTCAGGCTCACATGACCCATAACACATCACAAAATTACAGATTTTTAATGATTAAATAAATAATTAAGACTATATAACATAAAATTGATTAAAATGTCATAAAAATAAAAATAAATGCCTACAAAAAAATAAAAGAAATTACATTACAATTAAAACAAGATAAAATGTCATTAAAATAAATAATTAGATAACATGTCATTAAAATTTAGCACATTAAAATTTAAATAAAACTTACACAAACATGACGCTTGACTGCCCGTAACATAAATGGACAATCAAAACGTTCGGCTATAACGCGCAGAATGCTGTTGGTGCTGGTCCGAACACAGTGCAGCAATGAGGCGGCTCGTTTGCGCATGATGGCGTAAAAGTCATCCACTCGGGCGTCAGCAAACATGCCAGATGCACTACAGCGCCAGGGCAACCCCAACAGCATCCTGAACGCGTTATTGTACTGCACGCGCATAGCGTTGATTGTCCCGAGCGTATAGTATATTATTAGTATGGTTCTGTAGGTGAGCAAATATAGGTAGAACAATTGGTGACCGCACTAGTAGTTAAACTGTGATACAGCCACCAAGAATTAGAAACGTCTTCTCACAAACCTTCAAGTGAGTGCCTGGGTACGAGCGTATAAGTTGAGTGGCGATGTCCGGACACGTGTCGGTATCGAAGCCGCTCTGGTTGACTTCGTAGTCGTTCTCCCAGTCTCGCTCCGCCACCTTCGCATACACGCCGGCGGGCGACGCGTGCGTCACGCGCGTCGTCGTTACTATACCTGGAGACCGCACAATATCATAACTAGATAATACTAGACCTTTCAGCCGAGTTCGGTTCGGTGGAAACCTACCTGCGTCCCGGCCCTCGGCGAGCGCCCACTCGGCGATGGATGATACGTGGCGAGAGGTGTCGGTCGACTCCATGCAGCCCCAGCGAGGCACGTCAGCGGTCACTCCGATTGTGGCATCGTTGTTCTTAACTCCGCAGAGGTACGCCGTCGCCGTGCAAGCGGAGTCGGCGATTTGAGCGTCCACGCAATACGTCTGAAAAACTTCTCTCATAGGATCATCGAAGAAATCATATTCAAACTCAAAAAGATTTATTCAATTAGGTCATAATCTGACATTTTTGCACTTTTTGACTGAAAGCAAAATATCAGTACCTTGACGAGGCCAGTGGTCGGGAATCTCTCGAAGGAGAGCTGCGCCTCCTCCCCCGTTTGGCCGGCGCGCTGGCCCAGCAGCGTGCGCGCGGCGGCCAGCGTGGGCACGGACATGCCGTCGCCCAGGAACATGAGCACGTTCCGCGCCGCGCCGCCGCCGCCCGCGCCGCGCCGCTCGCGCTCCTCTATGCCCGCCGCCGCCTCGCCGTACCAGTACTGCGCGGAGGTCTCGGCGCGCGGCGCTGCGCCTCCTGCGGCCGGAGCCGCGCGCCACGGGTGGTAGCGGTCCGCGGTCACGGCCGCCACCATCACCAGGAACACGAGCAACGATCGCATATTCGAATATCACAATAATCAATATTATCTCACGATGAATAATAATATTTGCTCTTTTAGTTTTAATCTAATCTTAATTCTTTTTGTATTGTAAAACCCCTATTTAATCTTTTTAATCGTCATCGTATCGATTGGTATATAGTAACGACTACATTGGGTGTATAGGTATCCCATCAAAAACATTAATAATGTGAATAGAGCGACAAGTTCGTAACTCGTAACAAAAACTTCGATAATCGATTTACTCTGATGACGACATTGCTAATAAAAGAAGTGAGATCCGATTGAAAAAAAAAAGCATAAACACGCTGGATGCAAGCCGCTTACCTTTATATCCTTCGCTTCCTTTATATACTTCCGTTATGTACTTCCACTATGTATTTACTGATATACTTACCTTACCTGAACAACCTTATATTCAGTCGTAAGTGTTTAGGGAAGTTGGTAAATCTTTCACGTTATTGTTTCTGTTTAGTTAGATATTATGATAACCGATGACACAGAATAAGTAAGTACTAATAAGAGCGTCAGTGAATGATGTCGAAAATAGCGATTTTCGGACTTAATTATTTCATGAACGGCGAGAGATATTTAGTTGATTTATATTTGGTAAATAAGTAACAGTCTTATCAGGTAAAAAAAGTTTTAAGTCTGTAGGTTGTATTATGTAAGTTTTGTGGGGGTCAAAAGTGGGCCGAAATGGTTCGTAATCATAATTATAATCATTTATTGAAATACATGTACAATATTGGTGTTAATTATAATATGTGTCTCAATGTACTGTGCCTCGTCAAGCATGCAATAATATAAAATTTTACAATAATAATAATAATTAATTCGTGTAATATAAACCACGCCCGGTGTTTTGCAAACTTGTCGGATACACTGCCGTGTGTCTAGATAATCAAACTTGATAATTAATTCTCGTTATTTCCGAAGACGGTACTTAAAATGTATAATAGCGGCGCAGTAGATAGTATAACCCAAAATTCTCCGCACTGTATGTTTATCTTGCAAACAATGGTCGTGGAGATAGAAGTGGATCTCATATTCCGTCCGCGTCCCGCACGTGATAAACTCCTGTCCCCTCTCGTCTTCTCCACCGCCACCTCACTCACATTATTTTATATACCTCCTCGGAACCAGTATCCAGTTCCTACCTACTCTTATTCCACTCGAAGAGAAGGTGACGATGCTGAATAGCGATTCCAGTTATTGAAATATTTTATGTTAATTTGCCGGAACAGTAAGAGCCGGCTTCATCTCTGACCTAGTTGGTGTCGGGGAGAGGTGGGTGAGACACGGTAAGTAACGCTTGTATGTGGTCGAGCTGAGTCACTGTCGAGGAGTGTATGTACGAGTATGTTGTGTACAATCAGACGACGGCTGTCTATTTCTTGAGGCGGTTTACATCTGACGTGATGAAGATTCAAGCCTCGGAAATGTAAATGTCTTCCTCATTGCCAGCAATCATGTAGTAACTGTATCCTACTATCATGTAGTAATTAAGTTCATAACATTTGTTGTTGTTATTGATTTCTTACAAACAAACATACCAGGCCAGCAGTGTTTCAAGGGTTATTCTGTTTACTCCAGAGGCCCATTATTCTCGAAAAATATCATTTAATATGTTTGAAGAAAGATATTATATTCTATAGAAACTTAGCGTTGCGCGTACCTATAGTATCAAATAGGTTTATAAATAATTTATGTACAAAATAACTAAGACACTATTCATGTAAGTTACGTATTGGTGTAACCTCAATAAATATATTGAAATAGACCTTTACCCCTCTACTTGTCTTTTATTATATTTTTATAATATTTTTATTTTTATTTTTTTATAATAAATAGGTCTGCGTTTGACCCCAATCTCACCCGATGGGAAGTGAAGATGAGGCATGCTTTCCAAGAAGAGAATTATTCACTCTTCTCTGTCGTTGTCTACTTCCGATGTCCCGCATATCCGTTGACTAATCATTATTCAGTAATGTAGTCCACGTTACGTAGTCAGTAAACTGCAAACTGTAAGGCAAAGTATGCAATGATCTGATCATGAACACTTCAGAACTATATGTCTAGTGGTACCTGTTTGTAGTTGTCCGCTGGCGGCTAGTCCACTGCTACTGAAAGTTAGGTTTCATTAAGCTCAACACTCCTCTCTATTAATTGTACTCTTCATTATCTCTTCATTGTTAGCTTCCAGGTGGAAGTTTTTTAAGTAAAAGGGGGTCTATCATGTCGGCCACAAGACAAGACTTGTTAGCTAGTGGAAGTTGCTTGTTAGTGGAAATCGAATGTCTAGAATTATATCAAAATCACAAAGAAACAACTTTCCCTTTTTTCATATCAAACGCTTATCAAAGAAATGAATCTGAACCATTGGATAATGTCTTTACGTCAAAAATGAAGGCGGTCACTCACTTGTAGTCGATTTCGAGGGTATATCCAAATGTGTCGGTACATATCGGTGGTCATGTCATGTAATGGCCGTCGGGAGACCACTTTACACCGTATCTTAAAACGTTTACATCAAAATATGGCAACATTCAAGATGCATAGCACATTTTTTTTAAAGGCAGGTGCCTATATTAAAAAATATGAAAAAATAATGCCGACAAAAGTAAACTCAAAGGGATACGAGTATATACTGTTATTATCTACCCTAACTAAAATACACAATTGAAGAACACTGAAAATCTACATGCCGACATGGCAGCGTAATATCCAAGTGCTCTACAACCACTCTCGCCAGCTCTACGCCAGATGGCATCGTACCTAAGATGCAGATGGCATTGCTGATAGCAGCAATCCAGCGCGGAATTGCAATGATTATTTAGGTATGGCTGATATTCGTCACCTATGTATAGTAATTAGAAATTATATGTCGATTTTAGGTTTTGAACCAGGTTCAATGAGAATTTTAAGGTTATTAGACTAGTGTAGACAATAAATAGGTCGCACGTGGCACCGGACGCGGTCATCTTGATTTAGCTCTGCGAGGCGCGTGCGATGGAGACATGCGAAATTTAAAAACATGAAACTTAGAATGTTCCGCAGAATTCTTTCAGTAAAATAATTTAGTAGGAAGGTTGACGTTTTATGAGAGACAATTCAATTTGCATCTAGTGCGATAGTGCGATGCATGCCAACTTTTCATTTTCCGTCTCGTGGGTCGGTGCACGTCGCCGCGTCACGTCGCGCCCCCGTCTCCCGTCCCGAGGGCCGAGGCCGGAGCCCGCGCCGGCCGGCTCTCGGCGGCCGCCGCGCGTGAAATGGAAATCATAACGTCTGCCACTGAGAGATATTGCATCATATACTCGTATTGTATCATAATCCAGGGAATACTCCGCGAAGATCTCACTTTCTTGTTACTGGTAATGAACTTATGTCTTCTGTCTACATTAATATTATCACATTCTCGCGTGTCTCGCGTGCATATAAAAATAATGACCTTACGGAGATGGAAAATGGTCGATCTTTGGTTTTTTTACGAGATTATTAGTTGAGATTTAAAAAATTTAACATAATATTATATGCTTTTTTATTTATTAAATCTAGATAAAGTCGAGACCGCATACTGGCATACATATATATAAATATATGGCACACACACACTCCTCTCGTGACGTTTTAACTTGATCAATCCGAACCGACCTCAATATCCAAATAATAATATTCCGGCTCTCCGACAGACGCATTGTAATTTTTCAATTTGGCCACCGTCTATGTAAACCTCACAAAAGTATGGGCGAGGCTTTGTATGGCGCAGATCGAGCGTGCCTCTTGTACATGGACGTCAAGTGTGATATCATTATTTAAAGAGGTGTTTGTAAGTTTTATTAGTAGAAGCTGTTCTTATTTATTTATTTGTTATTAACTTATGCGGCTTCATAGCCAATTACACTAATTAATTAATTAAATATAATACAATGTCTTACAAATACTACATAGAAGCTTTTTTTTTAAAAAATATATATATATACCCAGACACAGATCAAACAGACATGTTCATGCACACAAATGTTTGACCTGGCCGGGGATCGAACCCGGGGCCTGCGGCACAGAAAGTAGAGTTACTACCATCTGAGCCATCGAGGCTGTAAAAAAAAAAAAAGCTAGAGTTAGAGCTACATAGAACATTAATAATTATGACAATTTTAATCTACTTATGATGATGATGATGTGATGTTTTAAATATGTGTATTCTTTTTTTTTTAATTTTATATCAAAGTCCCATTTAGGATATTTACTACTTAGTCCTTTCTACAACATCGCTGCGACCGCGCCGCGACCGCGGACCACACAGCATCATTACTTTTTTCCAAAAGGGTAGGCAGAGGTGTACCCGGGACCTAATTATCTTTTAGGTCCTAAGGGAAAGAGCCTGTTGCCATCTACCGGGCACAGTTCTAGACTCCATTGTCATTGAGAACTTTTCTTGACGTGGGGATCGAATCTATCTTATTTATAAGACTATTATAACAGAACATACAAATGATATAGTCATCGAGGTCAAGTATGCGTGTCCACTCACAGAGCGAGGCGAGGCGAGGCTAGAGATGCGGGAACAATGAGCATCGCATCACTTCGGCAGAGGTTTTATTGTGCGCTCGCTGTCTGTTCCACCTCGCTGGACGCCTCCACCGCGCCGCGGATATTGTCGGTCATACCATTGCTGCTGCTAGATTCATATTTGATTACACTTTTAATACAGTGCAAAAGTCTCGCCACATATTCTATTTAAAAAATAACTGGCGGAAGTGTGGGTGTGGACTGTGGACATACATCGTACACCTCTGCCTCACCTCTCGGGGACAAAGGTTTCAGTTATATTTTTTTTAATATAACTTCTGAACTAGTGTTTCTCGTTCAAGAAGATATTGTGTTGATTTGATTGTCAATAATTTCCAACAGTAATATAATAATGATGGTAGTGTAATAGTACAGTAGAATGATCGCGGCAGATGTGCGCCGCTCAGTGCACATGACGCCCGACACCCGGACCCCGGGACCCCGGACCCGGGGCTCGCTCCCTCAGGATATTAACATTAACATATTAATCATGATTGACTGGTGCTCTCCGATCACTGTTTCATTACAATTCAATTAGTCACAGTCACTGTATGCCATATCCCATTGCAATCAATATTCACGGATTAAATATCACTCAAATTATTAATTTGTAACTATGTGGATACATAACAATGGGTAATTTTCCATCGGTTACAAAACAATTACAGCAGCTTTTAAGATTATAGCAGCAACGTAAGTAGTTTCTGAGGAAGCCCCAGAAGCAGTTGGTCGTACGAGGTTCCGTCTCGTCATCAATCATAACCGGTATTGAGAGGATCCAACCTCTATTAATCGAAAATAAGGGCGCATGGACTATTATATAATTATTTCGGCTTATATATTATTATAATGTAATGTATCTCGGGATAGGCTTAAGTACTTCTGTGTTTGAAGCTGAGATATGGTTTGCGTTGAACGTTGTTTAAGATATTTATGTATATTTTTATGTCCATACGTAGATGCGGTGGACGTCATCTCACGGAGCTTGTTTTCAGAACAAGTTATAGGCTTCGATATCGTGTATTATGTGACGACATCCACATCTACCGACTCACATAAATCAGAATATTGTAAGTGGTAAAGTTTGTGTTTTTCTCACACACATGTAAGTTATGAAAGGTTTAGGAGGCCGGACGAAAACGAACGTGAAAACAACCAATAGCCAATAAATATTACTTATATATAAACATACTATAGTAGTGGAAGAAGCGAAAGCCGTATGTCAGGATCGTAGCAAGTCGATAGAAATAGTTCTACCTCAACGGGAATGAGGCATGACAGTATGTATGTATATAAATGTGCTATTATGTAAAATCGTTTATTTATTTTATCATTATGTAACTTATGTTATTTCATGTAATGGAATAACATAAGTTACATATTATGTGATGTGATGACACTTATATATTATGTGATTGTGATTGTTACGAAATGGAAGACTTGCGTCGCGAATAGAAATAATGTAGGTAGAGTAACATACCGATAGCGTTAGAACAATCGCCAACCTTCGTCGCGTCGTGTGAGTAAACAGAGTTGTTGACGCGGCACGGCACCACGCACTCGCGTTATATCACTGCATTAGTAACGTTACATACTCGGCAGGATTACACGATTACAGAAACTGTGCGGGAAACATCACGCGAATAAAAATAATCACGGCACGTCACTCCACCCGCGCCCTTCCCGCGCCTGACGATTAGGTACTAGACAAAGGATGCTGCGTTACATTCTCGTGTCGCGTGACAAAATTACATTACCTTGTATTTTGTATCATTGTTTTGGCGGTTTCTTTGCCCCGTGTCTCGGGACTGAGAGCTATGTGTCCCTAATATGTTGTCTCTCCGATGCAAACATGATCGTGGTGGAGGTGTTCGCGATGGCGGCGATAACTAGCGAAACAATAACCTCCCTCGGAGTTATTGTATCGGAATCGAATAAAAACGGAGTCCCCCTCGGCGGCGCACCCGAGACCGATAATTTCGATTTATATGAAAATGTCCCCGCGGACTATAATTGCGGCTTTTACCTCGATATAAATATAATGAGCGGGAGTCGTGTCCGTCCACTGTTCACCGTCGGCGGAAAAACTCTCATGAAATGCTCTTTCAAATTATTTTTTTTATTTAGTCGCGGCGCCACGTTCACTCAATTTATGACAAAATTATGTATCAGGTAGGTAAATGAGAGCAACATAAAACTCGGAACATTGATTATCTCTAACGAACCCGCAGAGGAACTCGCAGCGAGATAGTTCTACTGCCTACCACCACTAATGAGTTAAACTCTGCCACTTCACCGCTCACATAGTCCGTACAGAACTAGACCTTACTCGACTGGAATAAACAATACTACGATTGCACCGGGAGCGATGTCGGAGAATACTGCGACCGAGATGTTATCGGTAGCTGTGCAAAGGAGAATAAGCTTTAATCGGTCGCGATATGAGCGATGCTGTGTGAAGCGCAGTAAAGCGCAACTCAGCAGAGATCGGCAGCCGCTGCGGCATCATCCTGCGACGCGTCGCGGATGTGTACCAAGTTGGATGAATCCTACGATATGACGACATTATCTGCTGTCCTCGGTGGTACTCGCGCTGGATACTTGAGACGGGATAATCTGATGAGCGCCAAAAAGTTAAACCGACTCATTCTAAACATAGAGCTACATATCTGTCTCAGTAGATTATTACTATTCATAAATTATATCGCACTAAACTAGCTTTCCTGAATACCGTCGATATAATATTTCTGCGAACTCATTCTCTCATTCAATATTAAAATGCACAATAAATCGATTATAAATTTAAAGAATAAATCTGGTACCTACTTTACAACTAGTATCATGTCATTTGTGAAACACCCGAGTCATGATCACATAAACATTTATTGAAACCAAAATAAAGTCTTAAAACTACACAATCTAAAAACCTTACATATACCTAATATCAGCGGTAAGTAACCGATGTGTCTAAAAATATCGAGTCACTGATCACCGGTCATAAAGATAATCAAAGGAAAATAACAAGTATTAACATTGAACTGATAAGATGTGTAATGATTGTTTATCGGCAGTAATCGTTTAGGTATCGTTTTGTTAACAATATCCTTATGATAACACGAGGATAATATCGTCTAGAATCTACTAGTATGTACCTACAGGCTGCGATGGTGTTGCCATCGTCTTTACTGTAGGTAACTATAATTTAACGCCCCTGGGATAGAAGAATATTGGCGATGACTCATACAGACACGATGCTCAGTTAGGAGAGCACATCCACGCGGAATGTCGACGGGCGCTGGTTCGGCTCCTTCGTCGTTTCTTGTGTTGAAAATATTCTTTCCGTATTTACATTATATCAATGTTCAGTTTAATATTTTTCATAGATAAAGAAAGGCCACCATCCTTCAGTCCCCTTGGATCAAATGAACCGCAATGTAAATGGTGAATGGTGACGTACACTGCTCCGTACTGCGCCAGGGGCCAGGGGCCATGGGCCACCCTGTTCGTGCTCGCACTAACCCGCATCATACGAGTTCACCTGATACATAGGATACCGGATCTATTTATAAACTCAAAGAGAATGGCTATTATCAAACATTACTGTCGCTTTATGATAATATTGTCAAATACGAATTTGACAAGTTTACGTGGAACTGTCAAATTTCCCGAAATTCACAGTGCTATCAGGCTCTAGTGATAATAATGACACCTTATTAAATATTTTACCCAGCACAATATCCCTCTCTGGGCTGGTCGTTGTAGTACAAGCCCCTATAATACAATGTTTGTTTTAGGTATTTGCTCGGCGGCACACGACCCGCATCCGTACCTGCGCCGCGCCGTCCGGCTGTCGACTCCCATGTGTCATGTCCACTGCAGTTACTGTTCTAGCCTGTTTATTGGTCTATTTATATGTAGGATATCATCTATGTAATACTACATTATCCCCGTCATCATGTGATGAAATACAAGCGCATATTAAATATAAAATGACTAATAAACAACAAGTATAATATGTAGTACTTACCTATTATAATATCAAACTCAAACTCAAACAGATTTATTCAAATAGGTCATAATCTGACACTTTTGCACGTCAATGAAGATTAACAGTACTGAGTCTACCGTGCGTTCGGAAAGATACCTCTACAAGAAGAACGCACAAGAAACTTGTAGGGCTTAATTTTTTCAACAGATAGTTTCACAATATTTGGTTTGGTTACAATCGTTTTCTTTGAAGCTGCCGCGAGGCGGCTATGCAGAATACTTATCAGATACAAAGTTTATTATAATATATAATTATCAGATACAAAGTTTATTATTAGTTCAGTTCCAAATCGACATTGTTAGGTACTCCTTATAATGTTGATATTGTAAATATTAAATGCCACCTGCGATCAGCAATGTAAATGCCACAATGATGTCTACTTACATTATTAATGTATCTTATTATTCATTATTAATAGTTGGGTATATCGGGATTTCAAATATTCTTTATGTTCAATCATAATTTAGGTTCCAATTTCAGCCCAATCCATATCGGTATAAGTATCAAAAACGCATCAAAAATTTGCCTATAAATTTTATTAGAATTACATAGGAAAACACCACAAGTTTCTTGTGCGCTCTTCTTGTAGAGGTATCTTTCCGAACGCACGATAGACTCATTACTGTTTATGGTCATTGACGTTTAAAAGTAAGTGTCAGATTGTGACTAAATACAATAAATATATTTGAATTTAATTTTGATATTGAAAACACGTGATGCAATGACTACGTAGCGGACAGCAGTGGGCGTTGTGAGTGGTGACTGTACACACTATACTTATTGTCCATGTCGATATATACCTGTAGGAGGGCGACTGCGCCCGGCGACGTGAGACCACTAACAACACACCGAGTGCACTTGCCAGCATACTTCGCGAATAAAACGTTCAATAATACCTCATGTATCAAACTGTCGATGCACTCGCCAACGTTTTTAGTTCTTTTTGGAGAGAAGAAATTTCAAAACTCTCATTGGATTTCGATTGAAATGTCTAATAAAAATAACTATAAATTAAAAATATTTAAAAATAAAATCTGTTGAATATAATTTGAATTAAAAATCCCTTAACAGCTTTAGATTAGTCTTCCAATCAATTTAGTGTCTGAAAATAAAAGTATTTCGTGTGATCTCTAGTAAAGTGACCCTTCATGGATGTTATCTTTCAGAGCACGTCTTCCACCGCTCGGACCGTGTCCGTGCCCCGTGCCCCGTGCAGGAGCGCCTAAATGAAGCCGACACTCGTCACCCGATCCCCGCGTCACGTTCCTTCATCAGCGGCCACGCTATGCAATAACATAACATGATATAATCATATTATACCAACAGAACAGAACAGAACATAACAGAACTCATACATGATGCATGTCACATGCGGATTATACAATTATGTTTGTTATCGCATTATATAATGAGATCAGCGGTGCAAGGGGCGGCCGCACTCACGGCACGTACCGCGGCGCTTCAGGCCACCCGCGTCGGCATATTTGTGGCTAACATAATAAAATCATTATAACCACAGATATATTAATTAGATACCATTTTATTATATTATATAAAAATTAAGCACTTATCAACGTCACCGCCATCCCCAACTCTAAGTGAAATTCACAAGAACCTCGGAAAACGAGTAAATATTATAGGGCATAAGGGGTTGCAGATTAATTTTTTTACCTGTTTTTACTATAGATAATCAATACAGTCTGTAATTATCACATTCCCCCTGAATACAACTTTTTATACAAGGTATAACAATGACACAAACTCCTCGTGATAGAGTGTTCAGTGGAAGGGTGTCTGCAGATAATGATCCGCGAACAAAACTGCGGCGACACGACACCAGCGGCCATGACTCATGACTATTACACTCGTTGACGAACAGAATGAGAAAACTATGACATTATGAATATTGCAGCTTACCGAAAGGAAAGTTTATATATGTTCAATGATAACGCCAACTGGATAGTAGTTAAATTTAGAAAGGACTTTAATGAGCAGTACGTTAGGAGAGTCAGTGGAGATAATGTAATGTTTCACAGCGTTGCTGTAGATATGGCCGTGGCCGTGGCATAGCACGCCACGTGTGGCACGCAACGTGATGGTGCGCGCTCTTCCATGACCAATGTACAAATTATTGCAACGCGCGTGTCACACGCCTCGCCGACTCAACATACATTTTCATAACATACACTTTTTATACTACATTTACACACATTTTATAATAATAAATATTTAAATCGGAAGGGGACACGATTTATGACTCATTATTACGATTTGACTGTAACGAATCGGCTGTTACTGTTGTCATCTTACAATATAAATAAATATCATGCTACAAGTTGGCGTCAAATTAATATATTTTTAAAATATATTTTTGTCATAATATTGACACTTTGTTCAAGTTGAACCTACACGTTTATCAGATCAAAAGAAGCTAACAGAGGAACAATTCGTTCCACATTATGTTTATTTCATTGTTATGGCGTCTCCCGCGCCTCGCAGCGAGAATATAACGGACGCGAATACAAGACAAATCTGTAATACACAAATAATAGGAGATAATAAATAGGACCCTGTAGGGGCAGGGGGAGGAACTCGGTCGGTGGGGGAAGAGGGGGATTGTTTCGTTTCGTCTGATTGAATGCCTGAATATTGTATTCCAAAATTGGCAAGAATTTCTGGGTTATTCTGAACAAGGATGTTTTATTAGATACGGAAATAATAAAAAACGAGACATGATGACCGTATAACTATACGGTCATCATGTCTCGTTTTTTATTACTCTAACTCTCTAGCTGAAACTATTTTCCTCGCCAACTGGCGAGGAAAATAGTTTCAGCCTTGCTTATTAAACGCTGCATGTTATGTTATGAGAAAAGAGTTTAAATATTTAGCTTGAATTGAATATATTTAGTTTGAATATTTGAATATAGCTTTGTACATGTAGAAATGAAATGCTAATCGATAGGATATAATATCTGTGTTTTCACTTCTATAGCACATCATCATCATCTCAGCCGTAGGAAGTCTACTTCTGGACATACGCCTCCTCATTAGGGGGGCAACACTCGTCATTGGCGGGCGGGTAGGCGAGCGTAGTTTGATAGCTTTTATGCCAATCAAGAAAATAAATGTATCAATTTCTGCTGTGTATTACAATAATACGTTTTCAGTACATACAATATTAAATACAATTTCATTTCCAAGAATGTAAACAAGAGCAAGATCTGCTGCGAAGGCGTAATTAATCTAAGTCAAATTATTCTTTATTAATAGTCGAATCGAAACGGTTCAGAATAAAACTTTAAAACAAATTCAACATTCTTCGACGCAGCTTTAAAAGCTTTTCTTGGAACAATGCTGCTGCAATCCTGTGTAATTCTTCTACTAGTTTCAATCTTACTTATGAATTTTTCACGTTCAAGTCCCGTTCAGAAAAAGAAAGTTAATATTTTAGACAGCCGTAGCCCTGGTTGTGTAGTGGTCGCGAGTTCTTCTGCCGATCCTGAGGTGGTTCCCAGGCCAGGCGAAAAATTATATTAGAGAAATTTTATTGGGGATTTTCTCAATGACAACCTGAAGTCTTAAATTTTCCCCGGTTAGTGGAAATAGTTGCAATGAACATGGAGAAGACAATGAATATCTAATGTCCACATTTTGCCGACCCCAGTATCGGTTGGGAACTCGATTATAGAAGTTATTGACTCAAAAGTCTACCTAGGACAAGCAGCTCCAACTTCTAGAAAGAGGTCAATCGTCGAATCCATCTAGACTGGGCAGAGTTCGGAAACCTACGCAATGTCTTTTCATCCAAAATACTTCCAGTGCCTCAAGTTGAAGGTCTTCGACCAGTGTGTGTTACCGATCTGAAACGTAGTCTCTGTCTATGGGCCTTATCAGCAGGCTCAAAAAAGCGCAACGAGCTATGCATAGAGCTATGCTCGGGATTTCTCATGATCGAATCATAAATGAGGAGATCCGTAGACTAACGAAAGTTACCGACATAGCCCAGCGGATAAGCAAGTTGAAGTGGCCTTTGCCACTTCAACAAGTCGTGCTCATTAGCAGGGCACATAGCACGTAGAGCTGATGGCTGATGGAACTTTAAAGTTCTCCAATAGAGACGACAAACTGGCAAGCGCAGTGTAGGACGTCCACCCACAAGGTAAACGGCGAAGTTTGTGTGTATCTACTTGGTGAGTTCACCTCTTCCTAACCCTTTGGGGAGAACAGCGTGATTTTATATTATATTAATATGATTATGAATTGGCTAATCAATCATCATTTACGCTGGTCTAGAGCCTTGCCAGACCATGGCCCATCTGCTCGAATGCCCGAGCACCGCTGCAATACGGAGGACCTTTATATCGCCAAAAACGCAACAGACGTGGCTACCGCCGTCTAATATAGGACTTTAAATAAATAATAAGAAGAAGAATTATAATTATTATGGAAATAAACATACCAAGCAATACGAATGACAGTGAGTCGGACGTGATTCGTGTTGAGCGTATCATAAAGCTGGGTACACACCGGCGCGCACTGCACACCGCTTGCAAACCGGATTAGGCTATTTGTTCTCTCATATTTAAGTTCAGTGCCCGCGCGTCCCGCCGCGGGACCCCAGTAGGTATTCTTTACGAAAGATAAATGTACGAGGCTAATGAAATCTACTTCCTTTGCTTTGTGAATTAACTGGAGACTTGAAACTGTGTCAGATTTTCTCTCTCGCCGTGTATTTTAGAGATTTTTCTCTTGGAGTCTCGTTTAAATAAGGTTTACTGAGTACGACCCTTCTTATTGGCTATACCTATACAAGTTTACATTAGAGGTATAACACCTACAGTTAATATTATTAATTTCATCTGAGTAATAAGATAGTGTTGCAATTAGGTAAGTTTTTCTAGATTTAGAACTAAGAGTTAATGTGAACAAACCCCATAATTAACGCAACTATTCTAGAGAATAGTTGCGTTAAATAAGGGGTTTGTTGTGTGGTAGACCACATCTCATATCTGGTAATCAGTATAAAATATTCCGACTCGTGCACTACACGCGACGTGTGAAACAGACCATGCGTGAACAAACGAGCGTTTGATACGCGTACGAGCGCCGTAATTACCGCGTATCACCGTAATACTATAACAATGGTAATTCTTTACCCGTCGGGATGTAATTTTGTTACCGTCACCGGCGCAGGGTTAAACGCTCGTTTATTTTTCTGTGGCCTTTTAAGTAATAGAGTGAGATATCTTGTCGTTAGTTAAAACAAGCGATAAAATTAAGCATGTGGTGCATAATATGCACTAATTATTATAATATACTTTTCAATTTCATTAGTATTTTTTAGTATTTAGTATTTTTTTAATTTCTTTAGTATAACCTACCTACTTGTATAAATTTATTATCTTTTATTATCTTAATTGTAATACTGCTTTAGGTATATAACGTTACTTGTGAAAATTATTCATAATTGATATTGTTCATTTGGGAAGAAGGCCCCCAAGATACAGGTTACACCTAGTTTGGGGACCATTGTTTTGTGTGATAAAATTCATGTTAAATATCAATAAACGTTATCTTATCTTATCTTATCTAATTGCGCTTCCTTCCTGTGGAACTACCAAAGGCAATGAACGAATGCACATCGTTGTGAATGCAATGAAAGTTCTAAACATTCGTCGCCTCTAATTAACTATTACTGAATATATCGTCGCAGAAACTTAAAACCCTGGAAAGTGGCGTAAACTAGATAGGCCTTTGAGCAAAGTTTCGTGAGAAAAGGAGCAAAGAAACAGTTTCGCGGCGGTTGTGTCGAGCGAGAGGATTTGCATCAACGTAGCGCGGCTTCACTGCTCCCGACTGCACTAAGTGCTGGTGCAACTGTTTACTTACATTTATTTATTCGGTGAGATGGTCGCTACTAAACATAATGTCGTTGAGAAATATTATTTTTGATTTAAACATTTTTCATTTGTTCATTGCTACGCCTATTTTAATTTTTATATATTCAAGGTACAATTATAATGAACTTTTGTATTTCTTACGTTTATATTTATTAAGTTACGTAGGCCTATCAACCTATCAACCTATAGACCTATAGACCTATCAACTTTTCTGTAGTCCGTACTTTTTTTTTCATTTTGTGATATTGTTTTCTCCCTCAGAAAGAAAATGAGAGACATACTATCAAATTCGTGTACGAATAAGTGTGTATGATACATTAGTGCAAAGCTAAATGAAGTGTAAAGTACCGACCCTTTTACTATTCCTGTAGAGTTCATAACAACAGTAACGATACTCCTGGTAGAGAACGATTCAAACTATAACATTTATGCCATGTTCGTCCCGAAAAAGTTACTATAAGTTACTTTTTTAGGAAAGCTTCTCATTTCATCAACACTAGTAGATATTATCATCGGTCATCAGTAAGGTATGGGTAGTATAACCCTATACCCTATACCTTATCGTAGTAGACTCACTCGTTCATTCCACGAGATGAATGAAGAAAGACCTCTCATCCGTTTATTTATAACAATTTTAAAAATATTTGGCTTATTTTGATATGTATACTTACATATATTAAATAAGGTGTCTTAACTATAATTTGTAAACTGTTCTATCAGTAGTCAGTAAAAGGGGTACCACCTAAATGGGTGATATAAGTAATGTTAAAAATTCAATTCAGTTCCCGTAAAAACTTCCACCATGAAATGTAGGTAATATAAATAAAAGAGCTTCATAGCAACTGTAGAATAACTTCGCAACGATGAGGAAACGGTCCAACTATTATATATTTCCTCACTTCCTTGAGAAAATTTTTAAGTGAAATCATAAAAACTCGACTTTAAACTATTAAATGAAATGCGGTAAGTTGTGCGACGTCGCTCCTCGCCTCCCTCGGCCTCGATCGGGCGCACGGCACGAGGCTCGCCGCGGTGGCTCGCGGCACGAGGCTCGCCGCGGCGGCTCGCGGCACGAGGCTCGCCGCGGCGGCTCGCGGCGGCGACTGGCGGCGTGAGGCTCGCGGTGTGCAGTCACACCGCTGTTATCACTGACTATATATTATACTGTATGCTATTCTATTTAGTAAGATTCATTTATAATAGTTTGTGAAATACATTATGTCCAATGGAGGCTGAGAAACTCTCGAAGCGCCTAAAGTCACGATTATTTTCATTATTTATTCACAGGATACAAATAACCAGTACATTATTTTGAAAATGAGTAAGTGTTAAAAGTTTCAACCATGCTAATCTTGATCATTCCTATTTTATACTTCAAAATACCCAAACTCAAACTGAAACTCAAACTCAAACAGATTTATTCAAATAGGTCATAATCTGACACTTTTGCACGTCAATGAAGATAAACAGTACTGAGTCTACCGTGCGTTCGGACAATTCACAGAAATTATTTACAAACGTGGTTCTTCACAATGAAACTACAACTATCAGTAGTAGTTCCCTAATAACAAGGCTCTCAATATGAGCAAGAGAGCGCGACAGTAACTCCACTACTTATGTCTTTAGTCCGTTAGTCTCCAATAATATTCCATTTCCTGACGTCGCATCGAGCTAGTCGAGGAGAACGTTGGTGGACTATATAATATTATATTAGTCATCCAAAAAAATAAACATTAGTTTCTAAATTAATTTAATACCTATATAAAACGATGCATTTTAAGTGTAAGTACTTTTAGAAAGATTTATTTCTAGTCAATCCAAAAATTTTAATACAAAGGCTTTGATCAACGGTGAATTGTGTAAATATAATGTATGCAGAAACAATATAATTAATGTTAACAGACCATTGAGCAAGTGCTATATTACAAATTGTGATACGATTTCAATAATGACAGCGGATACGGACCACATCTCCTGACCTACTGACAGACGCCCCGACATACAGTCTGTTCGCTGGCTGCGATGCGATGCGATGGCGACACTCACGGAATTAATAACACTGCCTTTGCATAAAATTAACTCGACTGCTGCTGTTCCCGACTGTACCCACACCACGCTCCCAAGATTTACCTCATTTCAATATGGAAATCGACTTTTTACCGAACTAATTGTCTTTGCATTTCGGGAATACGATTGTTTTAGCGACTTTATGGTTTCATTCGGTTGATTGTAATTTGCGTTTTAATAATTATTTGTTAACGAGCAAAGTTGAACCGCAGTTATGTAACGAGTATGTAATGAGATAAAATTTAAATGAACTCATTCGGGATTTGATACGAACATTTCCAACAATTTTCCGTTACAATTTTGTGCCATTTTAATATTTTAATTGTGGATTCTGTTTGGATTACGATTACAGTACTTATTTTAAAACACGATATGAAAAAAATTCTACAGTATACTGAAAACTCTCTGAAGACTGCCTCGATGGCGTTGTAGGTGCAAGCTTGACTGCCAAGCATGAGGTCCCGGGTTCGATCCTGAGATCAGGCCTTTGCCTGATCTGAATATTTAACACTTTTGTGGATTTTTCCATTAGGAATTATCTCAATAGCTGCCTGGACTCTGGAACTGTAATAATTGGTAAATGGCCTTTTACTACATGGGACCAATAACATACTGGCGAAATGTGGATGGTGTACATACTAGACTGAGTCCTGGGTAAACCTCTGACTACCTCTTCGGGAAAAAGGCGTGATTGTATTATGTTAAACCGAAAACGTTCTTTGTCCCATTCTGATACACTTGAACATTTGCTAGTAATTTCAGTATTCTTCCGAATGGTACAATACTAGGGAAAGTTCAGCATCTATAAACATTTCTATGTAATATAACGTTCCTCCGACAGCTCGACGCTGCGCTCGTAATGGTCATGGCGAGTGGTTTTCTTGTAATAGAACATTGAGCGTCGTGTTTGAAGTATTGTTCGATAAAATGAAAAAAAACAGCATATGCTCGATATTCTGTTGCAAGGAAATGTTCAAGTATATCATCTTTATATCATCTTCGAAGATCGTAGAAGTATCGTTTACTGTTTTTTTTTCAAAATATTTTTAATGGATACAGTCGTAAACAAAAATTTAAATGAAATACGAGTACCTAATTTATAATATTTCTCCATATAGTAGTTTCAGCGACACATTTGGAGGCACTTGACGCCGAAAGTATTCTATCTGCTCTCTGTGGCTGTCGAAGCGGTGAAATATTCCGCGCGGTCTGTCAGGATGAAAACTCATAGCGACACGATGTCGAGTTAAAGAGTGAAGCATCCACGAATATATTCGCGATCAGAGACGGAACAAAGGTGAGAACAATAGTGAGGCGCTCTATCGATATAAAATTTGTAAAAATGTTTTAGAGAAAATTGCTGGTGGATAGGGAAACTTTTGAAACAAATTGTTCAAATTTTATGTTCTTTGTTTTATTAATATCCATAAGATGTGCCTAGATAATTTTCTATTGGGCTTGTCTTAATATAAATTGCATTATTAATATCTCACTGGTCTCCGAAACGGACTAAGACCGCCACGTGAACATAATTTGCTATAATATTCTAATTTTCATAACAATGTGTCCGCATTTTTCAACCCAATTTTATCCCAATAAACCAATAAAAGAATCATAATCACATCTAAGTAATAACAATTATATTACGTAACAATAATGACATAATCAACCTTAAAAGTTTACCTTTAAAGTTTTATCTACATATAAAATAAATAAGACGAATTTTCGAGTAAAGAATGAAAACTATCGACGTGAACATTGTTGTTCCAAGTGGAACTGCGGCGCGAGTAGGCGCTTCCGCTGTTCTGAGGCCGGAGATTGCACTCAAATACATTTTTCCGTTACACCCTCCCCTCTCCAGGCTGTCCCTCCCTTCCCCTGTATATACCGCGCCTCGCTAACGAGCCTTTGTTGCAAACTATACCACTGATGCGGGCGACTGTACAGCGTCACCACGATGAGGTATTACATAAAAAAAAACTAAACAACTTTCAAAGAAATGAAAGTCGATTTTTTTGCCAATTTCTTTCTTTTCTTTAAAAGTTGTTTAGGTTGACGAGTTAATGCACCCCGCCCCCAAGTATAGAATTTGAGGTGAAAAGTAATATACTTCACCTCAAACTCAAACACAACTCAAAAAGGTTATTTCAAATGCCTTCTAGATAAATATGATTCCACCAGGTTCAGGGCATTCCCATGAATTCCATAATATACTTTTAACTTGTACAGTAAAGTGCAGTGTTTTACACAGTCGAATGTTTTGGAAAGATCACAAAAGACTCCAATTGCATCCTGTGAACGCTCTCAAGCCTCCAAGGCAAGAGTCGTGAGATGACAGCCGCCACCGGTTGTGGATTTACTTTTGGTGAAACCATACTGGCTTGAATGCAATATTCTATTTATTCTATTGAAATGTGACAGCAGTTGGTTTAGCATCAATTTTTTAAAGATCTTATTACTTAATACCGGAGAAACTGGAGATTGGCCTGTAGTCGGAGGGATCTGTCTTACTTCCTAATTTAAAGATAGGCGTGATTTTACGTATTTTCATTAGTTCTGAAAACGTGCATAGGTAGGTATGTATCTATGCATAGGTTGAACAAGTCTACTAAGTAAGGAGCAATTGTGTTTATTAAAGAATCTAACATTTTTACAGATAGACCCCATAGATCTTTAGTAGCTTTAACATATAAACTGTTGTACGTATTTTTGATATCAGTTAATTCTCATTAACTGATATCAAAAATACGATACGATAGATGTGTTCGAACGAAAATTCAGGATGAATCAAGTGACTTGGTCGCGTTCAAGGCTATGTTAGAAAAGAAATCAACAAATATATTTGACCGACCTCCTCAACATATTATGTAATGTATTCATAATTAATATTCAGAATCACTACATTAATCTTTACCAGTCTCTACATTTATTATTTTCCAAACCGCCTTAATTTTATCACTTGATTTGCGGATTTTGTCTTTAATATTTTATGGCTTTTGCTTGGATGCAAACCGCTTTTTGAGATGTTATTCAAAAATTTTTTTGAATAACATCTAAAATACTCGTGAAATGATTCTGTATTAGAATGGGCTATATTTAATTACTCATATTATCTCTACTTTTCCTGATACCCTTGGTAGCCCAATCACTAAATTCTAATTTCCTATTTATGTGTAATTTCATTTTGGGACATATCTCATTGAACTCCTTACTTATTACGGAAAATATACAAATAAATAATCTATAGGCATGTAATAGTTAATATAATACCACACATATAATAGTTTTATTATCTGTTTCATAATAAGTACCTATTTAGCAACCTCGTGTAAAACATTATGTAATCCCATTGTAGTAAATATAAAATATCATTAATAGATGTCAGTATCTGAACGTGGTCAAGCTATGAAGCATTCAACAGTAGGAAGGTAAGGAGCCTCGGCCTCGATACAGCGCTGTAGTTCTCAATGGCACACAGGGTGTCGCTGTGCCGTTGTGTTGCACTGAACCACACAATCGCTTTGAACCTAATAATGCTGTCAACTTACAAGCTGAGGACTTGAATGTACAGGGTGTACTATAAAGGTTAGTTCACACAGCAATGCGAGCGCGCGTCGGTTTGTATTCCTTGTAAAACACAGCGTGCGTGGGTCGGACGCACTCTATTGTATCTGACACCCCTCCCGCGCCCGCTTATGTCTAAATCATTCGCGGTTGTGAGACATGTGGGCTTATTGTAACACCTTTATTAATTTGATAGAGTATTTTGAGCACATAAAGGATAGTTTCAGGAATGAAAACCTGATATACGGGAACTAGGATAACAGAAAAACAAGAACATAACATACATTCACGCCTTTTTCCCGAAGGGGTAGGCAGAGGTGTAACAGTACCCAGGACTCAGTCCCATAGTAGATACACCAACATTTCGCCAGTATGTTATTGGTCCCAAGTAATAGGGGGCGAGCCTATTGCCATCTACCGGGCACAGTTCCAGACTCCAGGCAGTTATTGAGATAATTCCTAATGGAAAAATCCAATATTTAACACTTTGCCTGACCTGGGGATCGAACCCGGAACCTCTTGACTGGCAGTCGAGCATGCGCCGTCTACGCCACCGCGGCATTCAACAAAAACAAGAACTACGAAGAAAAATAATATAATATAATGCAATAGTAAGTATAATTTTCCATAATGGTCGCGAACCTTTTATAGAATGCACCCAACATTCTATCAAAGGTTCATTTTATGAATCTGAAGTCTGAAAAGATTGTGTTTACATTATGTTTTCATCCTTAAATAGGTGTAATAAACTTGAGCTAAGTCAATGATCTAATGAAATTCAAAGCCCTTTATAAAGATCTAAAACCTGTTAACATGAGCCCCCTGTGAGCAGTTCCATTAACTTTTATCTATCGACCTCATTACAGAACCCCTCAAATTCTATAAAGAAGAAAGAAGTCCAGTGACTGCGGCGGAGGAGGTTTTTTAGTTTAGGTAAATCAATAGGACGACCGTAGACAAATGTGCGATGTATGGAGTTGGGTGGGGATCCAGGGCTCCGGTGACGGGATTACGATGAATCCGTTTAGACATAGTATCGTCTAAAGGTCGCTTGTGAAAGACTGTGAGGTACTACTTGCAGCGGGCAGTGGCGGTATTCAATAGGGATATTATGCGTCACACGAAATTATTTTCGTATTAGACGTATTCGTATTTACGTAGAGTGCCCATCGCGGGGAATGGTGCGGAAGGTGCGTGGTTCAAATCCCGCCCGTGGGTGAAAATTTTCTTCTCATTTTCATAATATATTATTACACATTAGCAGTTTGAATTAGTAATAATATCGTCGTCGTTTATAGATATAAGATATTTTAAATTATGATAGTATGTGATTATCGTACCAGCTGTTAGTCTTTTGTAGTGGTAGGCCTCTTTTGCAGGAGGCCGCCTGGGGAAGTACCACACCTTTGCCAGTTATTCATCCGCCAAGCAGTAATGTCCAAACATTACTGTGTTCCGGTATGAAGGGCAATGTTACCAGCGAAATTACTGGGCATGATGAGATTCAACAACTCATATCTCAGGGTGATAGGCGCAGTACAGTGCCGCGCAGAATATTGAATTTTAAAATACTGGGTGGCACTGTGTCTGATATGGGCAATCATGATGCTTACCATCAGGCATCTGATGAGCTCGTCTTGTCACTCACTATCATAAAAAAAAAAAAAAAAGTCACACCACACCCCACTTAACTGCGTATTTACTGCAACAAAGGAGTTTGAGAGCTGATCGGGCTCAAGTCCGCAGTGGCACCCCGCCCTGACTCGCGCCGACTGCGGCTAAGCCGACTCCGACATGCTTTCACCATCAATTCTTTCATCCCAATGTCATAATCGACAGCTTTTAATATGTTCCATTGATTTTGTGGTGATTGAGGGGA
The DNA here is from genome assembly GCA_947063395.1 of Hemistola chrysoprasaria. Classification (NCBI taxonomy): domain Eukaryota; kingdom Metazoa; phylum Arthropoda; class Insecta; order Lepidoptera; family Geometridae; genus Hemistola; species Hemistola chrysoprasaria. The sequence goes on along the minus strand of OX346724.1, from coordinate 14,716,186 downwards.
GTCGACTAGAGGTGGTCGTTAAATCAATAAACTGTTTTTATTAACAGCTTTATGTTCGTCAGTGAATTAACTGTTTATCTTAAACGAAAAAACCTGTTGAAAATATAAACCTAATAAATTCCGTCAACGTTAACGTAGCTTGTAATGCAACGAAAAATAAACCGGTTGAAAATATAAACCTTATAAATTCCGTCAACGTTAACGTAGCTTGTAATGCAACGAAAAATAAACCGGTTGAAAATATAAACCTAATAAATTCCGTCAACGTTAACGTAGCTTGTAATGCAACGAAAAATAAACCGGTTGAAAATATAAACCTAATAAATTCCGTCAACGTTAACGTAGCTTGTAATGCAACGAAAAATAAACCGGTTGAAAATATAAACCTTATAAATTCCGTCAACGTTAACGTAGCTTGTAATGCAACGAAAAATAAACCGGTTGAAAATATAAACCTTATAAATTCCGTCAACGTTAACGTAGCTTGTAATGCAACGAAAAATAAACCGGTTGAAAATATAAACCTTATAAATTCCGTCAACGTTAACGTAGCTTGTAATGCAACGAAAAATAAACCGGTTGAAAATATAAACCTTATAAATTCCGTCAACGTTAACGTAGCTTGTAATGCAACGAAAAATAAACCGGTTGAAAATATAAACCTTATAAATTCCGTCAACGTTAACGTAGCTTGTAATGCAACGAAAAATAAACCGGTTGAAAATATAAACCTTATAAATTCCGTCAACGTTAACGTAGCTTGTAATGCAACGAAAAATAAACCGGTTGAAAATATAAACCTTATAAATTCCGTCAACGTAACCTGTTGACCATTGACGAAAAACAGCTACATTAAATTAATTAAAAAACCGTCAATGACACACCTCTAGAGTCGAGTCGACCCATTATTGGGAGACGATGTTTTGGTTTGGACCACTGCAACTGATGTGAAATAATATCAATAGGGCTTATCTATCGCACAAGCTACAGTATATGATATTATGTATTAGATACATAGATAATACGTTATTCTACACCACACGTATCTTACGTCCTACTAATATTATCAATCTGAATTTCAGCACAATGTAAAAAACTTACGTTTTTAACAGGTGAAAAAAAACGCTTGCGAGTTCTTACTAACCTCCAGCGCCATCTAGCGCGGTTTTGGTTAGATTGATGGATAGATGGATGTTTGTTACTCTTTCACGCCAAAACTACTGAACTGATTGAGCTGAAATTTGGTATGTAGGTAGCTTGGACCCTGGGGCACATGAGATATTTTTCCCCGATATTCCAACTGGAACGATGTCTACGCGGGTGAAACCGCGGGCACAGCACTAGTATTACTATAACAAACAATACAAACAAACTATATTTAAATATACAAGCGACGGTCTTATCGCTAATAAGCGATTTTTTCAGACAATACTGTACTGTACTGTACTGACAGACAGACTGTATTACTATTGTACGAGTAACTCCTCACAAAAGAATATTCTAGTAATAGTATAGGTCCCGATATTAATACTAAAGCCGGCCGAGCTTAAAAAATATCCACCTTAAGTATCCTTAGTTAGACTTAAGCTAGAACTACATCTGGCACACGTGTGCTACGTACGCCGATCTGGGCGCGTCCGAGCCCATACATTTGGTATGGCGACTAGCTGTTTAGAGCTACATTGGATCCACTTCTAATGCGTGTGCGTAATGTAGCTCTAAACAGCTAGTCGCCATACAAAATGTATGGGCTCGGACGCGCCCAGATCGGCGTACGTAGCACACGTGTGCTAGATGTAGTTCTAGCTTTATCCTTATTATTGAAATACATTTAAAGGAGTCAACTTTCTGGCTTTAAACTAGTAGTTCGCCGCGAACTGAGACCTCGCTACTGAGATTTTAATGATAAAATATGACAACTTTAACTTTAATATTCGTAAAAGCCTGCGTTTGACTGTAGTCCATCAATAAATATAAGTAGTACAGTTTGACAGTTTTGGTTATGCCTTGTTTAAAACTCCTGGTCTAGGATGATTAGTTACCGAGATAACGCCTTTTTTCCTTAGATAGCTATCATCCGAATTACAATTGTTATATTATGAGCATTAAAATATTTAATAAAATTCCAGATAGATTTAAGACTATGACATTAACACAATTTAAACGAAATCTGACAAAGTAGTTGACGGAAAAATGTTTCTATAGCCTAAATGATTTTTTTGATTATAAATTGTAAACAATAATTATATTATGACCGATTAAAATTTAAATTATTATTCAGAATATGGCACGACATTGTATAGAATATAAGAACACAGATAAATAATGTACCTAGTACCTATACATAATTATATTTAATTTCATACGCTAGAATAGGCAGGTGGAGGTTGGACTAAAATAGTTTTAAGTATGACCTATTGTACCCGAAACTTATGAAATAAATGAATTCTATTCTATTCTATTCCGAAATTAAGATCTTGATGAGATTCACTTCTGAAAAGAAGGTACTGGTCAAAAATGAGTAGTTTCCAATCTATCACATCTGTGAAGAAACTCCTAGTCTAGGATGAGTATAACTACTCATCCGAGATATTGACATTTTAAAATTTGACAGCTGTCATCTGAAACAAAGATTTTGATAAGATCTATCACTTACTTCTGTAAAGAAACTCAGTAGTTTCTTTAGTTAACCAGTGTCTAAGATGAGTATTTTCTGAGATAAAGTCATTTTTATTTTGACAGCTGGCATCTAAAATAATGATCTTGATGAGATCTATCACTTCTGTAATAAAACTTTTGTTCTAAGATGAGTAGTGTCCGAGATAAAGCCATTTTTAGTTTGACAGGTGTTATCCGAAATAAAGATCTTGATGAGATCTATCACTTCTGTTACGAAACTATTGGTCTAAGATGAGTAGTTTCCGAGATAAAGCCTTTTTTTAGTTTGACAGGTGTAATCCGAAATAAAGATCTTGATGATCACTCATCAAGATCTTTATTTCGGATTACACCTCACGGTCTATCACTTCTGTGAAGAAACTCCTGGTCTAGGATGTATTCGAGCTGTGGATCCAAGTAAAGGGGCCAATCAATAGTAGATACTTACTCATAAAGCTATAAAACTATAGCTATATAGACTATATAATAGTCCATCAAATCTAAAAAGTACCGTTTGAAGTTTCATACTATCATACTTTTAATAATTATGCGTAGGCGTAACTCACACAACTTCAATAACCCTTGCCGTAAATCATGGAATTACGAAATTTATTCCGAGATGTACAATATTTTTAATCACCAAATTTAAATTCAAACCCTTCAAACAAGACAAAACCAAATCTGTCAAACGAGACTTTTTAGATTTGATGGACTATTATACAGTCACTCGCTGGCAGACACAGATATGTGCAAACATTACTGTGTTCCGGTATGAAGGGCAATGTTACCAGCGAAATTACGGGGCATGATGAGATTCAACAACTCATATCTCAGGGTGACAGGTGTAGTGCAGTGCTGCGCAGGATTTTAAATTTTAAGACACTGGGTGGCACTGTGTCTGATATGGGCAATCATGATGCTTACCATCAGGCACCTGATTAGCTCGTAAACAGAGATAGCAATATTCGGCTCGGGTTTTGCACTCGCCTCGAATTTCAGTAGTGAGTAGTGGTCTTCTCTCCGGATTCTTAGTAATGATCAAAAAAGATTGAAAATCTTGTAATCCCTATAACTCTAGAACCCCATGACCGATTTAGCTCATGTTCGAACTTGAAAATTCTTTTGTTTTATAGTAGCTGCCTGCAAAGTTTCATCAAGAACGGATCATCAGTTTTCGAGTTATCGTGAGACAAACATACATACACACATACACACATACCCACATACATACATACAAACTTTGGCTAATATTTTTATGCAAGTCCTAAAGTATGTGCATAGTTTTGAAAAAAAAAATCGGACTAATGGTTTCAAAATTATCGTGAGATGTTTCATAAATACCTCGTAACTCTTATATATCTGGAATCCCTCGGCCGATTTTGCTCATTATCTCAAGTAAAAATTCTATCATTCTAAACTACATGTCTGCAAAGTTTCATCAAGATCGGATCAACAGTTCTCAATTTATCGTCGATCAAACTTACATACCAGAGGTCAACCCTTAAGCTGGTACAAGCGCAGGCTTTTCCCACTTGTCGACTCTAAGACCTCGCTTCGCTCGGTCGATAAACCATGTGACCCTCTGTATAACCCTCTATTATAGGTATTATTATAATAGTTCAATTCGTTAATTAAAACTCTGAATCAATCAGCTATTACATTATAATTGGAAGAGTATCGATGTAAAGTTCCTCCGGTGGTGGTGTCTAACGATTACTTTTTCCCAAACCCTTTGCTACAATACACTATAGATACAGTTATTGAACTCGATCTTAATAATGTTTCCTTTAAGGTATTTAATGTTGAATACAAGTAAGTACAATATTCCTATGCTCAAAAATGCACGTAATGTTATACAGGTACTGCCTCGGTGGCGTAGTGGTTGCAAGCGCTACTGCCGATCATGAGTTTCCGGGTTCGATCCCCAGGTCAGGTAAGAAGTGTTATTGGATTTTTCCATTAACAATTTTCTCAATGACAGCCTGGAGGAGTCTGGTGTGGCCGGTAGATGGCAATAGACTCGCCCCCTCATATATGGTATTTAAAAAATTACGTAAATGTGGCGGTGCTTTTTGCGCATATGTCAAAATACGTATTTCAAATTAGTCAATAAGCGTTTTGGTCACTATGGAACTGGATACTGGGAACAAGTCGCGATGTTATGTATACAGGTCACAAGTTGTCAAAGCTATCATGAGTCAAGACGTTAAACAAGTGTGGAGGTTCCTCGACTAATAGCCAATAACTGTGTTCAGATCTAGTGCGCTTCCTAGCGAAACCTTCGAATTAATTAATTTGAAGAAACAAGAGCCGAGCAAAAAACTCGATAAGTGCCAGGAGACGAAATTACAAGCTGACGGTTTTTGGTTAACCCCAAACAAAATAAAAACTGTTTCACTTTCTGAAAGACCAAATTGGATGGCGCGCTAAATGAAAGCAACGAAACTCAACGTTTTAGAAAATAGTGTTGAATATATTTTTGCAAACATTTTACGTCAACTTATACAAATTGATAAGTAAACGGTAAAATATTGTTCATGATAATTAATAAATTCTGATAGAATGTTAAAAGGTCAACAACACGAGAGCTTACGTCTAATCTTTTTGAAAAGTCTGCTAAATTGTAATTTATTCTTGGAGAAATAGGGTATTTACTGCTTAGCAAAATTACTTCAAATTACTGAGCATTTCACTTTTTACAACTTTCAAAACAGTCGTAAATCATATACATTATATCATAGAGAACAAGAAGAGAACAGGGAATGAATGCGTGGAGTGTGTCGTATGTGGTGTGTAGTGTGTGATGTGGAGTGTGGAGCAACATTACGCCCTCTATCACATCGGTTCGATCTCGGTCACGAGTCGCACACGAGTCAAGTGACATCACACTAACCCGCCACATCTCGCAACTCACTGCACTGCATGCTGTTCGTAAAATATCATACTAATATGTTTGGATGAATAGTTTATTTATATATCTATCTATATACTACTAGATATACAAGTTGTAAAGTCCTACACAGCTACGTATATTTAGAAAAATAGGACTATTTATTGGTAAATTACGTTAATTGGTCATGCAAATGAAAGCAGCTTTGATTTCATGTAAAAGTTTATATTACATTCCTCATGGATTGTCTTTATATTTTATTATAACTTAAGCTTAGGGTTTGCCGACGCGAGACCGAAGTGAGAATAACGCGCGGCGGTCCAGACGACGGTTAACTGACGAAAGGCCCCGATGACAGTCGCGTTTATCATTTATTAAATTTAGTAGATTGCGTAACAACACCATGGTATGAGTCCAGACCGTAGCAGCAGGTATAAGCACAAGAAATTTAAATATCAATAAATCGTGTAACGATTGGCAGTCTTATCGTTACGAGTTATCATGCAGGGAGGGAAATGAAACGTATATGTATGTCACATTTAGGGGTGTTACAGAGACTATTAATAAATACATAAAGATGACTAAAATAATACTGATTATCTATTCTGACAGAGAAGGGCAGGGGAGCAGGGGAGTACCCCCTTTTATATTAGAGTTCTAATATTGTAGGGTAGGCTGAAGAATTTAACTCAAAACAAAGAAAATAACTTTACTAGAAGTGACCGTAAATGTAAGGATTAAGTACACATTTATTTGTTGCAAGCAATCGAGTGTTAAGGTCACTACTATTACAGAACATGAACCTCTCGCCGCATATAGCTTGTATGTTTCAGTTTCACAGTTTCCAGATGCAGGTCTTTTGAAAAATCTCCACCATTGTATAGGATATGTGTTACGGGCGCCGCGCGGCGCCGTGTCGTTAAACTACGACAGGGGACAAAGCGCTCCGCTATACTACAGAAAGTGAGCTACGTACAAAGGGTAACAGGACATCTAGGGATTTATTTATTGTTGAACTTGACTTGATTGCAGTTGAGTGCAGAATTAATGATGTCCGATAGACAAAACTGAAGGATAAAGACGACTTGCCGTCTCCACCTAGTGTGTGACGATCACTCCCTTTAAGAACTCGTTCAATCGGACGTTATTGTAGCCCATAATAAACGGACGATGCTCCAGATGTTTTGAGTGTAAAGTTTCATAGTTTTATTACATTTCAAAACATTTGTATCTGTTTTAAAGTATACGGTGATCTTAACTTTTAGCACATCTTTACTTGCATTGAGTCGAACCACACAATTGTAAACTTTCCCAGCCTGTAGTAGAGTTGTGAATAGTTCGCAAGTGTCGAACGAGCCGCTGCCGGTGTGGGTGCTGACTGTGCTATGTATTTGTACCGTCTTCATTCGATTGTGCAATGCAATGAGGAAATTGGATCATTATCGAGCTGGACACGAACTATACGGAGAACTAATGGTAAGCCGATCGGCTTACACAGAAACAAACATGTGCAGTAGGGAAACTATACTACTTTGTGCTGTGAACATCGGCGTACTATCTAAACTACTTTGGTAGATACTGACATCGATAGAAGGATTTAATATGTAGAATTTTATACCTGAATTCCACCATTCCTGTGTCTGAATCTGACAAGTTTTCCTACTACTTTAGTTCTTACTGTGTCCCAGGTACCGATTCCTTTAACAAGACGGTGAATAGAACATGAAACAGACCGCCTTTGGACGCATTCAATCTGTAACGGTTTCCAACAGAAACGACGTTAGAGCATACTTTACATTTTACTTTGTGATAGTAACTGTAGTTATTTCAGTATCAGTTCAAATGGCTTCGTTATACTGGTATTATATTATTTAAAAAAAGTAAACGCGTGCCCCAGCGCCTCCTGCCGTCTGCATGCTGCTACAATATTGCAATACCATGTTTTATTTAAAGCTTTCGTGTCCCGCAGTTAATCCCCGTCAAAACACTCTGTGTCCCCCGGCTGTGCCTGCGTCGATCCTCATATCCTTTGAGCGAGCTAGCGGCTAAACGAAGTGCAGGGAGATATTGCGCCTCCGTTTAGCATACTTTACACCGAGGCCTAGAGTTAATTTCTTCGTAAGCTCGACGATAAACAAACCTGATGAGACAAGAGCTTCTCTTATAGAGAAGTTAGCTCAAAACATAAAGAAAAATAAGTTTACAGAAGTGACCGTGAAGGTAAGGAGCATAAAGAACAGGTTTTCGTTGTGTTAAATCATCATTATCATCATCAGCCGATAGAAGTCTGCTGAACATAGGCCTCCCCCATAGAGCAGCACCATTAACTATTCATATGGGGGGATTTTGCCGTAACTACCACGCTTGTTGTGCGGAAGAGTGCGGAAGAGCGCTGCTGCCCACTCTCTATGTCACACCCGGCAGAAGGCTGCCGGGTCTCACAGCTCCCACGGGATGTGAAAGAGGTGGCCCTATTATATAGCCAGAAACCACATGGCCACGATTGTGTTAAATAAAAGAAAGAGAATCACCACAAATAAGTACATTGTTTGAAGGCACACAGAGAGGGTATAGAAAGTTCTTCGTAATATGAAATGTAATACATTCGTAATACATTCACGCCTTTTTCCCTAAGGGGAAGGCAGAGGTGTACTCAGGACTCAGTCCCATAGTAGATACACCCACATTTCGCCAGTATGTTATTGGTCCCATGTAATAGGGGGCGAGCCTATTGCCATCTACCGGGCACAGTTTCAGACTCCAGGCAGTTATTGAGATAATTCCTAATGGAAAAATCCAATATTTAACACTGCCTGACCTGGGGATCGAACCCGGGACCTCTTGATTGGCAGTCGAGCATGCGCCCTCTACGCCACCGAGGCAGTCGGAGTACGGAGTACATTTTCAAGCAATTCAACATCATTGATTAAAATCTATAAAATCTGACTGAGTTGTTTTTAAATTTTGACCAACCATAGTTATAATAGCACCTCACCGCCTACAACGAATACTTACTAAGTATAATACTTACTATGGTAAGTAGAAAAAAAATTCACGTAAAAAAACCACATTCTTGGTCGTACGGCTGGGGCGGACTAGCGCAGTAGCGCGGACGGCTGGAGGCTGTAATATCCGGAGCTCCCGAGACACGGCAGCTAACTGCCTCCTTACACGTCATACTCGTACCACACTATACAGGCTGTCTGGTAACTGGTGAACCACTGGCCATACTTACTCGATGACACACACTCACACACATCTTTTCTATTCAGTGAACTGCGTCTCTAGTGGAGACTTTTGACAGCGGAATTCTTAAAATAGCGGCGGTAGTTCCTATTTTGCTCACCTAAATACCTTTTTTCACCTAAATACCTCGCCAATGCTCAGGATTCTAATGTTAGAATCCTTCGCTTGCTCGGTCATCATAATTGAGCACGCGGTTAAAAACCAACTTTGCACTCTTGTATAAACAATAACTATTTTGGAAAGACAAATTCTATGTTTTCTGTAATAATAATAATAATAATATCTATGTTTTTGGTAATCAATTGAATTCATGATATTTTTTATTCGTTCTATGTTATTGTGTTTATAAAAAAATACTGTTATGAATGTTGAAGTTTATCTACTTGAAAATATATTATTTATCTTATCCTATTTATAACCAAGTTTCATATTAACATTAGTATTTGCAATAATATTATTATAAAATAGGAGATGTCAGCTCCTCCAAAATAATATCTACATAAACATAAACATACGTTTACGCCTTTTTCCCGAAGGGGTAGGCAGAGGTGTACCCAGGACTCAGTCCCATAGTAGATACCACCCACATTTCGCATGTGGTAATACCACCCACAAATGTGGGTGGTATCTACTAAATGATATCTACCTGTATTAAAAATATTATAATACCATTTTTTTGTCGTTTGTATGTGCGGAAATTAGTAATTGAAGCTGTAATATAATATTCGACGATAAAACGCTCCATCAAATGCGTCAACCACGCCGCGTGCGGTTGGAATGGCTGGACTACTCTCAAAATATTAGAATCTCTGACATAACATCATAATTATTGTTATATCAATAACAATCTACATTTTAAATAAATTTTAATCTTAATTATTAAACAAATTTTTCAAGTTTGGGCTATGGTCCATGATCATTTTAATTAAAAGATCCAATATAGGCTGGGTGGGCATTTGGATTTTTAATGAATTAACTCCGAGCAGTTTAAAAATAATTATATTGTGGAAACCTGTCATATTACAGCATTTTCAATACATAAATAATGTAAATATAAATTATGCAAAATGTCAATTTTATACATTAATAATTTCATAGCAGGCCTGCAGTGCGGTACACCTCGCCAGATTGACACGCGACCGCGCGCCGGAGCATTTTAAACAATATTAGATGGATTCCATCCGATACATCATTCCATGCGGTCGACACCATACACGCTAGCTACAGGTATGTGGGAAAGCAGGAACATGACAACCCTAGTTGGATAAAACAATATTATGGTTGTCTATTGTAGGTGTTTACACGGTGGAACATGTAAACAAACCACTTCGCGTTATTTCGAAAAAGATATTATCCTTATCAAATCACACGTGCAAATCTATTATACACATGAAAAGTTGTTCGATTGATTCGAAATGCAATACTTTTAAAATACCAACATATGCAATACTTAAACATTAAAATACCTACACCTTAAATATCTCAAAATAACACCCCTTGTTGTCGTGTTCGTGTTGTCGTTTTCAGTTTGTGTCTGTTGTCGTTTCAACACACGTAAGGAAAACGGACTATAGACCCTACACGTGTACTCTATCTAAAGTTTCAGGAATTTGTGAAATTAAAGTGAGGCTCACCAGAGCTCAAGGATCGTTTGAACGTGAACGAGACCAAATTACGTCTCTCTTAACGTTAAGAAAACAGTACGAGTAGACCCTTTTTAACCTCACCTGGAAGTAACTCTTTATCCGATGAAGTGGATAGAACAAATACACTCGAAGTAAGACAAAACAAAGCAATGTCTACATTAGCCGGTCGTCCCGGTTGTCCCGGTGTCCCGGTTTGTCCCGGTTAGTGCAAACATCCTAAACAAACGACGTTTGATATCTAACCGTGGACTCGCTGACGTGGAAACTTAACGTTTACGTCGCGGTTTCTTTTGAGTTCACTTCCTTATTGCTAGCAACTGGAGCTGGAGCTGCGGAGCGCTCGTCTCATGTTGTAGCTACACATTACTCATATTTACATTAATGTAACGTGTTGGGGCGTATGTGCCGATGTGTAGATCACTCCTTAGACATAATGTTGGTATTGAAGCCCATATGTTTAAGTTTGTTAATGGGTTCAATATGGATAGGTCGTCCTATGGTCCTAATATAGGATCAACGTAATAATAATAATAATATCTGTAAACTATGAAATCATTTTGTATTGCAAGTTTTTTTTATTAAAATTATCAATTCAATAAATTTGATTAATATAAAGTAGTAAGATACTCGCAGCAGTGATTTCTTTTCTAATCGTTGAAGGAAAAAAAACTTAGTAATATAAATTCTTCTTGCCTATGAATATTGTATCGCGGTAGGTACTCGTATCATGACAAACAATTTATAACGTCCCGTCATCGAACATTCGACCAATATCAATCTCCGATACTCCTTCAAACTACCCGCAAAAAAAGCTATTAAGCTGCTTTGTTTGATATCAAACCCACATCAAGCCGGAGACTGACACACCAAACATATTCGTCAAACAGTTTACACGTACAAACATCTCGATCCGAGGACCCTTTGACGATGAGATTTTTTGACCAACATACATTGCGACCAGAAACCTTCGTCTTGAACCTTATCGTTCCCATCATAAGGGCCGTTTTATTGTATCGTTGTGTATACTCAGAGGGAGGATAAAGTGGCTCTGTAAAGATATGTTTGCCTCGGATTTTACGAGACAGCGAGATTTTTGACGTTAAACATAAAGCCTTCTCGGAACAGATTGTGATGCGTTATTGGCTAACACTTGAAGCGTAATCAAGTGAAAAATAGAATCACTTCAACCGATGCGATGCGATGTATGAGGACCGGCAAGCTGGCAACGTGCAGGTCGAAAGGTTGCATCAAACTTAACGATCATTTTATTTAAAACGTTATTGTGAATATTTTGTAGTGGTAGGCCTTTTTTACAGGGGGCCGCCTGGGGAAGTACCACACCTTTGCCAGTTCAATTGTGTTCCGGTCTGAAGGGCATTACTGGGCATGACGAGTTTCACCTACTAATATCTCAGGGTGACAGGCGCAGTGCAGTGCCACGCAGAATTTAAAACACTGGGTGGCACTGTGTCTGATATAGGCAATCATGATGCTTACCATCAGGCACCTGATTTGCTCATCTTGTTACTCACTATCATATAAAAAAACGTAATATTTATCTACCTTTTCGTATTATGAAATCAAATTGAAAAGGGCTTATAAAATAGATGTTATTTCCAGCTCTACAAAACCGAAATTCCTCTGTAAAGCCAAAAACACAAGTACACCTACTTATTATCACCGAATCCTCGAAAATGCACATTCAACAGTTTTCGCGTCATTTTCCAAAGCGTTACCAAAGGGCGCTCCTACGTAACGAAGAGTTCTCATATGACTCGGCCATATCTACATTCATCCAGTGCACGGTAAAATAACTCCTACGGCTTCATAAATAGGGGTTGTTAAGTAGAACAAGACCCGAAGGTAGAAGTGCACACTTGTTACAAACGGGTAAGCCTGAGCGACAAGGAAACGACGTCGTCGGATATTTTCTAGAAATACGCGGCTTAAATTTTTCACGTTTTACGTAGTTTGAGAAATGTGTCGGCCTCCTTGGAGACGGCTCGGAGCAGAGGACGCGGCCGCCGCGATATATACGAGATACTGCTAATATTGTAAGGTTTACGATAATATAACGCATGTTTTTTACCTCTAGCTGTTATTAAATTTATGAAGTTCTGAAATAATAGAGATTCCAATATTCAGGAATATTTATGATATACCTAAAATAGCAATTCTTTTAACATATATTAAACTTTTTCCTAAATATAATCGTGTTTATTAAAATTATTAGTACAAAAACATAACGTCACAAGATTTCAGACGTAATATTATTATATTTTCCCATGTAATAGTTCGATCCCCAGGTCGGGCAGTGTTAAATATTGGATTTTTCCATTAGGAATTATCTCAATAACTGCCTCGAGTCTGAAACTGTGTCCGGTAGATGGCAATAGGCTCGCCCCCTATTACATGGGACCTAATAACATACTGGCGAAAAGTAGGTGTAACTACTATGGGACTGAGTCCTGGGTACACCTCTGCCTACCCCTTTGGGAAAAAGGCGTGAATGTATGTTATGTTATGTTTAATAGGGGGCGAGCCTATTGCTGTCAATCGAGCACAAATCGAGACTACAAATACTTCAGTACTACTACACCTGTTCGTAACACGCTGTAGTCAGGTGGGTTCTATACGATACGGCATGACAAAGATGTCTCTACCCTCTGACCATTTCACTAACCTGAGGATCGAATGAAAACTGACCTACAAATTATATAGTTTACATAATTGTGTTATGTGAAACAAACTATAATAATTATAGTGCATGATCAATTAGAGTAAAACACAACGGCCTATTAACGTAATTAGTTGTTACTCCAGTTTAATGTGAATGCGCCGCCATTTTAATGATGAACCATACAAATGTGCTACGTGACTATTATGCATACTGCGGCTTCTCACTAATTACTGGCATTATTGAATGTCTGTTGACGAAATTTAACTAGACTTTTACACCTTTTTTGTGAGTGAATTTTTGTTTATTTAGCCCTCAACTGAAAAAGGGAAGGGGGCGTTATACGTTTGATGTGTCTGTGTTTTCAGTGGCATGGTAGCTCCTAAACGAGTGAACCGATTTTTAATGCAGTTTTTTTCGTTTCAAAGCTGATCTGATCGAGAGTCTTCATAGCTATATTATATGAAAATCAGTTCAGCCGTTTGAAGATTATCAGCTCTTTACAAGCGGCTGAAGGGATATGAAAAACTTCTACCTGGTCTAATTAATTCTAAATTTGGTGTTCTGTTCCAATATTGCAACGACTGGTGATCTTGATCTTGACGATGCAGCATCAGGATCCGATGGAGCAGTATTCAAATAATATGTCTTGTTTGGGATCATTGGAGTCGTCTAAATGAATATGTTACAGATAGATGATGACCAGGTTCTGATAATACAGCGGAGAGAAGAAGGTGGAGGAGATTTTTTTCTAAATTGCTTAATAATTACACACTTGTATAAATAATTTCGTGTAGAAAATTGTTTGAAATTAAAACAAAATGACAAGATCTAATTTTAAAAAAGTTTAAGATTGTGTTAGTAATAAAGGTCCCAATTAAGAAAGCGAGTTAGTCGAGATTAAACACGAGTATAACGCTTCGTCAGCGCTCAGCGTCGGCTGTCGAGTCGACAGTCGACCGTCGACGGCCGCCGAGATCATTATGAGACAGGCTTTAATATTCTCTAACGAGAGCCGAAAGCCTCCACCGCTCGCTGGTAGCGTTGGGAACATAGGAGAAACTGAGACAACACGTGTCAACTTACCTGTTTATGAACAAAACATGTATTAAAAACTATAAATAAGTATAAAATAAATATAAGTAGGACATTGAATAATATTGTACTAAAAAGTCATCACTGTGATAAAAAAAACTTAAACATAAAAATATAGGTGCAATTTTTCCCCGTCCATTTTAAAAATGCTTTGTAACCTCATTGCCCACAGTGCGCATAGTCCAGAGTCCAGAGCACTCCACTCCATTACCCAACTGGAAAGAATCCATTAAATCAGTTAAATTTTAATTCAATAACTAACCAACACGTGTAATTTGTTAAATTGTGCGATCCCGTATCCCGGTTCTTGTCCCGGTTTGTTACCCATCAGTTATTACTTTGCCGGATAATAAACTATTATTGCTTATTTCAATTATATTGAGTACCGATGTATTATACTTACTTTATATCGTTTCTTTGTATACAATAAAAATAATATTATGCAGCAGACGGACATAATCGGAAAGTGGGCAGCAGCGCTCTCCAGCATCGAGTATCCAAACTACTGTGATCACCAAGGTGTACAAGCGTGGTGGTTATGGCCATATGAATAGTTTATGGCGTTCAGTGGGGAGGCCTATGTTTAGCAGTGGACGTCTTCCGGCTGATGATGTAACGGGATTATACCGTACGATATCATAAATAGTCCCAGAAAATTGCTCCCAATAGAGTTTTCGTATTACAGACTTATGTCTGTATTAAAAAAACCAAATAAATAAATAATGATGGTATGAATATAATTATTTAAATCCATATCATCATTATTGCTACAAAATTAAATCAACGATGAGATCTTTGATGGAGTATAGTAGCATCTTCCCAGAATATTTATTATCCGGGACAGTTACAGTGTCCCAACCTCATGGCGCGGCGTGGCCACTCGCGGCCGAGTGTTCCGAGTGTAAGCCGGGCCTCACCCCGGGATTACAAGTCACAAGTAGCGCCGCCACTGCTTACTAATTAATTCGACCATTATGTGTTGTAATTTACATTGCCTTGTTTGATTACAACTCACATCGGAAGTTTGTTGACGCGGCGCCGTTAGTTTTGTGTAATTTAGTTAAACACTTATTAATTATTCTGTTGGAGTTAGTTTAGGTTTGATGAAGTCTCACTTTTGCATTTGAGAAAGTCTTAACTTATGGGGCTCTAGTTATAATAATATAACAAATATCATAAAATTTTTTCATGGAACCTACGGATCCTAAAACTCAGATAAGCCTATTAATATTAACAGAAACAATGAAATAATAATAATAGTTGAAGAGAGAACTCATCAGAACTCCATTAACAAACCGACAAGCCTCGAGATCGTAAGTTACTTATTGTGTTGTTATAATTTTTATTCTGCGTAGAGGTGTGGAGCTGTTGCGGTAGATTCTGTCGGCGGTGAGGTGCGGTGCCGAGAACTTCCTTAATACTTATTAAATCTTCCCAGTTTGTGTACTTTGCGATATAATTTGTGGAGATGTATTATTATTTTGAAACTTGTGAGGATGGTAGAATTACGAAATTGAGTTTCTGAGAGTTAAAACTCTCAGAAACTCAATAGTAACTCATAGTTTGATGCTTCAATTGTTTTATAAGGATGAAAAGTTGATAGATTAAATTTAGAAAAAACTTCAGATAATATAATCGTTTGGAAATAAATTAAATTGACTCCTTGTACTATAAATCTATATATTCAACCCGTTTAAAATAGGGGTAATTTTGAATAGTAAATTGCTAATAGCCATATCGTTTTATTTAAATACCATTTAATATTGCACCAAATTACGTTAAATAACGCTACATGCAATTTCGTCATCAAACATAATTAAACCATGTCGTATTCCAGAACGTAATATGATTAATTAGTGGTGTTGGGTAGGAGCAATAGCTTCATCAGATGAACCGTGTGACATCCGGGACAGAACCGGGTAACGAGACTCTCCGTTGTTATCCAGCTTTATAAATATTTTTAACGAATAAAAAGCTCGATTTAATGAAATCCGGCCGCAGCGCGTGACAAAATTACAAACCGTTCATGGTAATCATTTTTTTGATAAGTCTGTTTGTCTTTAATATTCATGGAAACATTTTTTCCGTTGCTCGGCGAACCATTTTTGTCCATCTGTGAAAACAGCGGGGTAATTTTAAAATTAATTAAGTGTAAAGAAATTTCGGTACAATTTCTCCGAGGTTGCTATTCTGAGATAATTATTCTCGTGATATGTTTCTGTTTTTACTCGAAATGTTTATTAATGCAGTAGATTTTGGTTTGGTTGATGTAAAGCAGCAATTTGTGAATTTGGATCAATCCCCTAAAGTGGATAAAGTTCTACCCTCTCTCGATACACTCTTTGCTTTGAGATAAATAAAAAGTACAAAGATAGGTTTGCATAATGTTCTGAAATGTATCTTCGGACTATATATCGACTGGACATAATTATACATCCTTCAATAGTATTACGAGTCTAGCTACGAAGATATAATACATCTATAATATTATGACGTTATACTGGTGCAACTGGGACATGTAAGCTGAAACGCAGTTTTCTTCAACCTGAATATAATGTCTCATACCTGTGAAAGATAAAAAATGACACAGTGAAGACACTTAGAGAAGGATTATAGACTTCAGTTACAATCTGACTACGGTACTTACTAACTATAACAAACAAGAATATGTATTCTGCTAGTCTTTTTAGTCTATTGTTCCAGTAAAGATAAAGAGAAGTCTATATTTCGTCAAAAGGAACGAAAAACTTTTTTGTAGCTAGTTCTTGAATTTTGCCTTCAAGGCTTTACGTTAATGGTTGGGTCGAAATCATTTCCCTTATAAACATTGCGGAATCAATGACGATGACAGAAGAATAGAAATAAATCAACCTAAGTATAATATAGACAAAACTAGTGTAAAAATAGTGGCTTTGCCCGCTCGCAATTATGAAATATTTGAGTTCTTTAAAAAAACTTTAACACCCTTTTTGGACCCCTCAGAATGTGAATTTTCAAAAATCCTTTCTTAGCACACGTCCAGACTACGAAAACAACTTACATTCCAAGTTTCAAGTCTCTAGGCTCAGTGGTTTGGGCTCTGCGTTGCAGGTCAGTCAGTGAGTCATTTAGGATTTTATAATACAATAATATAGTGATTATAATGATCAAAAGTTTTAATATTAAATTTCAAAGTATGTATCGAAAGTGGACCTGCTGCATTATATACTATGTAGTGAAGGAATATCGCGTAGTCAGGTGCAGGTCGGCGCTGCAGCGCTGCAGCGCTGCATGGCACGGTTATCAATTTATAAAGTGCGCTGCAAATACAAGCTGAGAACCTCTTTCAACATTTCAGGGAGTTATTTAATCATGTGTCTACGAGTTCATCTTTATGAGTCTTATTGATGCTTTATATTGAGTGAAGCGATTGGGAAATAGTTTTCAAAGAGATGCTTAAATCTGTGCCCTGAACGATATCTACTTATTTTTATTCCGAGTTAAGTTCTTTAGATGACGTTCATAATATTAAATATTTTTTTATATTAACGTTCTATTTAACATAAAATCACAGATGACAATATTATTATATAACATAAAATAATACTACGCACCCACAACATTCGAGCCTAAAGGGTCTCTGCACACACCCATCAACCCGCATTGGACAAGCGTGGTGGGTTAAACGTCCAAACCTTTACTCTCATTACCATAAGTGGATTAAGGGTAGAGAGGCCTTTGCCCAGCAGTGAGACAGATCAGGCTTATAATAATTATAATAATAATAATAGCCCGGTTACCATCCATCTAGAAGTCACACCTATAGACCAATCAAGTAGTTTCCATCCATTCACAATAGTCGTTGTACCTAGCAGGGGCTGTCTTTGAGGTCACCTTAAAAAAAAAAACTGTAGATGGTTTCAGAGATAGACCCCGATAGGTGCTATACATTACCTTTAGATTAAAAGCTCAAAGGGGCCTCTGCCCGTTGGACTTAAAAAAAATGGTCTCCGTGCACGCCTATCAAAAGACCGGGTATATCCCGTGTTTTCGAGCGACACAATAATAATAATAATAATAATAACATAAAATATGATTTCAATGTGATCAACTAATGTATCATAATATCTCTGGAGACTCGACGTGTTCGAGCAATAAGTTTTATCTCAAAAACATAACAATAATAAAAGAACAGTCAGTCTCATACGCACACACGCATCCCCACGCACACTCATCCAACCAGATCACATAACATTGTATTAAACATGTTAAATGTGTTGCCATTCCTTGATACCTTGATGTAGAGTTACACGGTATTTTAATAAAACTTTGTTTACTTGGTTTCGAAAATAACAAAATCAATAAAACAACATTGATCAATATTCTAGTTGATCAGTCTTTTGTCGTTCGCATGCAATCGGCACTTATTGGCTCCACTGTCGGTCTTCGAAGCAAATATAAGAAAAATTGGAAAAGACACATATTGCTTTGTCCCACACATATATTTTACGTAATCTTTACCTTAATGCGTTGCGATAGAGCTTATTTTGTTTTGCCAAATAAGTTAATAATGAAAGAAAGATTGGTTAAGTTTGTTGACATAGTAGGGTTGAGTTGTAATCTCTTTTCGAGTATTCATTTTGTGTATTCAAAGATCGAGCGAGTGGAGTGGAGTGGAGAGGGTTTGCATTGCCACGCGGTTTCTCTCACTTTCCTCGCTTTCGATTGATTTTACCAAGAGAATGGCTCTTTTGTTCGTTTTATTTTCTCGCTATCGAATATCGAATCGAATAATATCGAATTTTCTAAATAAAAATAATAATATAAAATGATTTCACAGATATTATATAAAACATCTTAGTGTAGAAATGGATAGGAGACAAGATTCATAACCCGAATAATCCCGATGACAAATTGAATAAAGCCGCCAAACAAGACGGCAAATTGTATTACGGTGGAATTTCTTTGATCTGTCACCTAGAGAGGTATCCGCTCTGAGTTTGAACGGAATCGTCGCGGAAGGGTCACTGCTGCGGTCTCCATCATGTATTGGAAATATTTAAGGAGAGGGCAATGACCTCACCATTGCTATAAAGTGGATGAAAAATGTTGAAATAGAGGCTAATATGTTCAAAACTCAAGAAAGGAGAGCAAACGGTCTTTAAAGAAATCCTGATATTTTAGACGTTATAACTACTATCAAAGTAATCATTAATTAGTTTAGTGGGTATTTGTAACCTTTGTCGATCGGTGTAAATTAGTAACCTTACGAACATACTTATAAACAAATCTATAGTGAAAATGGTGGCATAAGAGTTACGTATCCTGAAGATTATGTCCGACAAAAATATCAAAGGGTATCATTATCAGGGTTTGTATACGAGCATTAGGTAGACGTTAGGTCAGAGTATGAGCAATAGTGGAGAAACTCAGGCCCAGGGTGAAGGGAATACAGTGTTCGGTCCTGACATGTGTGTCGGATGGCCTTCCGATTCCCAAATCTTCCGCTATGACCGTAATCTTTATGGGCAGGACCCTACTTCACGATACGACTATGCGAGTAACGATGTAGTTTCTGCAAAGCGTTTTCTTTTATCCTATAAACGAATGGGGATTTTGTTTTTATTTTGTAAGCATTTTTAGACACCTTATATCGATTCGTGTAGTTTTTCTGTTTATACACTCATGGGTGCCTCTACGATATTACGTCGTGTAACGCGCTCCAGATCTGTGTTCACATTCTGAGTGTTTTTCATTCGTTTCACATTACCGCAATGATTTAAGTTACATTGTAAAATGTAAATTAACACTTGCTTGTCAAAGAAAGATGTACTCACAGTGGATAAAGCTTTTGGTTTTTCAATATTAATTTTTATATATCTAGAAATAGTTTTCTAATACGTAGAATTTTAAGTAAATGATAGATGTTGTTAGTGAGCAACACGGCGCGGCGCGCGTGCAACGAGGTTGTTGTAGTGTTATAGACTCGGTTTGATATATCGACACATCGTTGGCAGTGACGAATGTTGATTCCACTCTACAGGCTTCACAGTACAGGCAACTTGCTGGTAATGGTGCAAGTTGTGCGAGACTTGGAGTGGCTTTACTTTTTTAAACTGACATTAATAAGAAAGCTATATGCAAAAATACTGTTGCCGTAAACTATAAGTACAGTTATTTGAGTAGTACTTATCAAATTAAATAGAAAACATTCTTTACCTGAAGTGGCGTCTGTTAATACAGAAGTATCATGTTATTTCAGACGACACTTATCAGACGACATCAGCATAGTAATAATAAACGTTCTCTTCACAGCCCCCTCTGTCTCATCTCTCACCTCTCGTCTTGTCTCGTCTCGTCTCGTCGCAGCTCGAGCGTCTCACATTTACATACAAACTCTAAAACAACACTTTCTTTCTATTAATTTCAATTGCGCAGCTTTTTCCTGCCTTCAGTTTAGAAGTACTGAACGTATTTATATTCGAAGTTATTTCGTTCTTCAAATATTATGCAAATGATTGTTGGATAAGTTTGCAACTCTCGAAGTCTGAGCATCGCATCGCGATCGTTGAAATATTCTTCAAAACTAACCTCTAAATACAAAATAATACAAATGAAATGGGTTTGTACATAAATATATATATTGGAAGTATAAAAATATTATGCATGGAAATTTATTTGTGTTATTCATTTATATATAAAACAAAAAAAGCATTGAACTTTCTCAAAAAAAAAAAAACAATAGTTGTTTTCCTTGTATTTTATATAAGACTAGTGGCCCGCCCCGGCTTCGCACGGGAGAAGTAGAAGTGAACGTTTTAACAGGAGTAAATTCGTGATACATTGTATTTTTATAGGTATAACCCTAATGGTTTACGCAGCGCACGCAAATTAATGACTATTTCTGTTACAGTGACCAAATCTTAACAGATGGAAACAATTTCTGAGGTCTATTTTGATGATAAGTACTACAAATCCCTAGTACATTATTTCTACCACCATTAATTTTCATACCGCATAAAAATAATGACTTTTTCGATTATTGTGACTAAACCAAAACAGACTGATTTAATGTCCGTGGACTATTTTTTGTAGATAGTGATAATTACTACAAACCCCTAGGCCTAGAACATTACTTTATTCTACCATGAATAGTTTTCACCGCATGCATATAATAATAATAATAATAATAATATGGGACAACTTCCACACACGGTCATCTGGTCCCAAACTAGGCTAGAAGCCTGTACTATGGTAACCAGATGACTGATATACATACTTATATAAGCTTATAACACCCAGACACAGATCAAACAGACATGTTCATGCACACAAATGTTTGACCTGACCGGGGATCGAACCCGGGCCCTGCGGCACAGAAAGCAGAGTTACTACTATCTGAGCCATCGAGGCTGTCATATAATGACTGTTCGATAATTGTGACTAAACCAAAATAGATGAATATAATGTCCGTTCACTATTTTGTAGATATTGGTAAATACTACAAACCCCTAGTACATTACTTTATTCTACCACCAATAGATTTCCCAGCGCATGAAAGTTAATGACTGCTTCGATTATTGTGACTAAACCAAAATAGATGGATATAATTTCCGTAGACTATTTTGTAGATATTGATAAGTCCTACAAACCCATAGTACATTACTTTAATCTACCACCAATAGTTTTCACACTGCATGAAAAATAATGACTGCTTCGATTATTGTGACTAAAACCAAAATAGATGGATATAATGTCCATTCACTATTTTGTACATATTGGTAAGTACTGCAAACCCCTAGTACATTACTTCATTCTACCACCAATACTTTTCACAGCGCATGCATATTATAATGACTGTTTCGATTATTGTGACTAAACCAAAAAAGATGGATATAATGTCCGTGGACTATTTTGTAAATATTAGTAAGTACTACAAACCCTTAGTACATGTAAAAAGATTTTTTAAATCGGTCCAGTAGTTTCGGAACCTATACGTTGCAAATAAAAAACAAAGTTTCTCACTTTATACTATGATATTGGTATTGGTAATAGATTGAATAATCTGGAGACATATACGGATTACGGAAACAGTGAAAACAGTAAGAAGAGCATTCATAATTCGATGTTGTTGCAACCCAGTTTAATAGAGCTATGATAAAGAGAAGCGAAATCATAAGCGACTGCCTCTATGGCGTAGAGGGCGCAAGCTCGATTGCCAATCAAGAGGTCCCGGGTTCAAAACCCAGGTCAGGCAAAGTGATAAATATTGAATTTTTCCATTAGGAATTATCTCAATAACTGCCTGGAGTCAGGAACTGTGCCCGGTAGATAGCAATAGGCTCGTCCCCTATTACATGGGACCAATAACATACTGGCGAAATGTGGGTGTATCTACTGTGGGACTGAGTCCTGGGTAGACCTCTGCCTACACCTTAGGGAAAAAGGGCGTGAATGTATGTTTTTTTTTAAGTCATAAGTGCGTTTTAATTATTTACAGAACGCCATCTATTATGTAATGTTGGAACTAAATTACCTAAAAATGTTGCTTTAGGGTAGTTATGTCTTGCAAGAAAATATTGAAATTTTTCTGTAGCGCCATCTAGTAAGCATTGTTGGAACTAAAATATTCATAAGAAACTTTAAAACTGTATTTTTTCACAAAAGGGCTGAAATTTTTGAAAACGCTGAAACACGTGTTTAATTATTTTCATTTTAGAATGTTTCTACAAAATTTGAAATTAATCGGCTGAAAAATGAAGTCTACTCCATAAAAACTTTCAACCCCTATTTAATACACTTAGGGGTAAAATTTTGAAAAATCCTTTCTTATTACTTGTCTAGACTGTAAAAATAATATATTGTCAAAATTTCATCATCATCGGTCCAGTAGTTTTGGCTCTGGGTTGATGAGTCAGTCAGTCAGTGAATCACTTTCTCTCTTTATATAATAGTATAGATATAGATATAGATATAAGATATAGATTTTTTATATAGGTATATAAGAGGTATCTTATCAGTAAGCAACCGGTAGATACAGATGATCCATAGCAACATTGTTGGCACGCGGCGCGATGTAGGTGCGGGTGCAAAATAACAGAACCATTATTGCAAATGAGTCACCTGAGCCGCGTGTCTTTACAAATGTAAGTGTCGCGAGCACACAGTTCACACACCGCAGTCAGGAAGTTTAGTATACCATGTAAACAGATGGATCGAGCTGTGGTGTGGGTAAATAGCAAAATCCTGGCTGATGCTGATGATAGCATTGAAAAGTATTCATGTTTTTCGAAGACGTGGGTTTTTCGAAAACCAGGAGGGCTGGCAAGAGGTGACGTAGGAACGAGAGAAATGAAAAGACCTGGGTGGGAATAGACTGGAAAAAAAGTATTTTCAGAAAAATTAAATTGGAGAGTAACGCACCCAGCAAAGATAAAACTATAGTTTTCAGCTCACTTGGTTTTCCTCACATTATCACGAGAATAGTAAAGTCACCCACTCAATGTGATGCACTATGAGACCTTGTCAAAGCGACACGCCTCAAGACAAATTAAAATATTTCTCCAAACGCGAGACGGAGTGGAGCGGAGCAGTGAGCGACGTGGAGGAATGGAGGAAACTTGACAAATGAAACGTTTTGTTACAATCATCGAGTGTCATTCCAATGATTGCTCTTCTTTGTCACAAACATTCATCTGCTTTTTAATCACAGCTGAGACTATCGACCACTGCAGGGAGGAAAACAAATATTCATTCAGGCGATATTAAAGAAATCTTGCTCTAAACATTTTTGTTAAGAAAAAATAATACAAACTGTACATTTTCTTCATTTTCTATTACATGTATCCAAAAGTTTTGTATCTTTACACAGACCATTAATACGATCACACAAAGGGAACTACCATAAACCGAAGAGAATTAAACTATCACAGTTTCCTAAACTTTTACAGCTAAACCCATTATCTACTTTACAAACAAAAATCCCACTAAACCTTCCCTTTCACAATATAACTACGTTATGTACCACTTCAAATCCCTTAAATACTTATTCGGGAACTGTAACCGCCGACTGACTGTGAGGGTTCAACTTTCCCTTCGAACTGCGATCACTAAACCCACAGACTAACAACATACCATACTAACTTTCACACCGACGACCAGAGTAGCAAGCGTCCTCGTATAGACGCCGCTAGTCTGCGCGGAGACCGCAAAGCGAGCGCATGTAATATGAACGCAGTTTGCCGAGTAATTTGGGCAGTCGATATGTCGAAGGCGGTCTTTAAGACAGTTTGATTAGTTGCAAAGTTCCCCGTGTTCAGGAATGCTCGAGCGGGAAACAAGAGGCTAAATAATAATACATTAGGGAGCTTCTCGGTAGTATCGTAGCGACGTTTAGAGCTGGTTCATATTTTATTCAAGTGACGCTCGTGGCGGCCTCGCGCCGCGCCGCGTCGCTGCACGTAGCCGAGGCTTTGGGGATCAGTATTTCACTTACAACTGATATTTTGGAATATATTTTCAATTCCGTCAAGTTTACCCTCAACCCTCCATGTTATTGGCACCGTTTTGAATTCTTAAATAAAGAATTTATAAAGTTTTTGTTTGAGAATTGAGAAGTCTGTGAAGTGTAGTAAATTGATTACGTCACAAAGGGAAGATATTATAATAAACATTATGAACAAACAAAGAATTTTATTAACACAGTTGTAAATATTTCGTTAAAATAATATTATGTAAAACATACTCTAGTTTAAGCATCCGAGTATACATAGGTATAGGTATAGGTTCACGTTATACATAGGTATAGGTACGTCACGTCAATAATCGGAACCTCCGTCAGAAATGAACCACCCGACTAATATAGGCACTACTAATAGTTACAGTAACACTAACGAGCGGCGACAACTCGCGACGCTCGCCACTCACGCACAGTGTCCGCGACCATCACTAACCCTTCACCTACGTCACTTGCTGTTATATCACACGGGAATCGACGGACCAAAGTTCGTTTACAAGTTTACAATAACATTCGAATACATATTATGACTTACTCGTTTCGTCCTGATTCCTGATATCCTTCTTAATAGTGTTGGCAAGAAACATCTAAAGTATCTTAGTATTTAACGGTGCCGATACAATATCTCAATGATAGTCGAAAGCTCAACAACACCCTCGACATAGTATTATGTAGTATAATATTATAGTATTAATCAATATAGATGGCAAAATTATCATTCACCCATACACAGTGTATGAGCGTGGGTGTAATCGGCCGCTAAGCCATACAAATTCAATTAATGGCTTACAGAGCCTGCTTAGGGAGCTTGTCTAGAAACATGGCTCTTTGTGATGAGTAGAGTACATAATATTTACCTTTACCTTAACTAGTATGTAATATATACCTAATATTCTAAGCACTGCAGACAAGCTGCCGCTATGGGCTCGCTGTCCGCGGAGACACATATCTCAAATTAAGTTTTAGAAAGCTTGAGTTGTTATAATTAAAATAATATTAAGTAAATTTATTGATTGCTTTTTTTCTTTTTTTAAGGGCAGAGTGCCTTTATTGTTCGAATATTCAGGCCGACTCATTAATAGCTTGTGTAATGGGCGGTTTACACGGGCTTCGTAGCTAAGCGCTTAGTACTTGTCACTAATACTAAGTCCTCATGTGTAAACACGCTGTAATCAGCGTGTTTACTATTCACACTAAACTTAATACTAAGCACTGATGTGCTTAGTATTAGTATTTGCAAGTGAATAGAAAACGATCCTATTTACTAAGCGACAAGTCGATATTAAGTACTAAGCACTTAACTACAAAGCCCGTGTAAACCGGACATTATGCAAGTTAATAGGAATTACACATATAATAACATGAGCTTACACAACTTTCATTAGATGTTATATAACATAATATACACTCACGCTTTTTCCGAAGGGGTAGGCATAGGTGTATAGTATATAGGCATAGGCATGTGTCCCATAGTAGGTACACGCACATGATGTTATTATGTCGTATACTTTTACAATTATAGACTCCACCGAACAGCGAGTTTTTTTGAACTTATAATAATGCGATGAGATTTAGAAGGTAAGGTTCTATCTTGGAATTAAAGGAAACAGGAACTAATACTACCACAGGAACTATAACGTAGGTACGTATAGTATAGCCTCATTTATTAATGTTTTCGATCATTAACAAAATGTATTCGAAAGGTTATTAACATAAAATAAATGAGCTGCCGATACTATTATCGGGTACAAATAAAGAAGACTCGTTCATCGGCACGTTATATTAGTATATAACGAGCCGATGTACAAAGTGAACGGTGTCGTACAAGTTGTGAATGTACCCGCTCGCGGCGTTTAGCCTATTATTGCGCACCAAAACTAAACTCGTTTCAAATTCAAAGGGTCGTGTTGGCACAAACACAAGGCGACCGCCACGAGACGCGACTTATTAATATCGCGCCGGAGCGAACTCAACCGCTGCACACGAGAACTACTCAATGCTACCAAATGCTTTTTAACTAAGTTGATTTTAAATTTATATAACTTGCTGGATTTTTTGATTGGTACGTATTATTTGGTGCCGTTAGGTTACTGACTTTAGAATAGTACCCCACACTCTCTACCCGTGGTTGTCGTAAGAGCTGGCAGACCCATAGGACGGGCAGCAACGTCCTCTGCGTAAATTCATCGAACTGCGCTCGCCAGCGTGCCTGTCAATCGTGGCAAGTATTAGTAAAACCCGCTTTAAGGAGGCTTTAGGGAGGCCTATCCAGCAGTGCTAGACTTCCAACGGCTGAAATTATGACAATAATGATGATTTATATTAAGAATTAATTGAAATTGCAATTTATCTAGCGATACTTTCGATTTATAGGTGGCACTCCACCACACCACTAAAAATAACATTTTTAAGCGCTGTGTAAAGTGAAAATATTATAAAGTACAATATCCGTGAAACAAGGTGGGTACATAGGCAGGGCGAGCGGCGGGAGTCGCGGCGTGAAACGAAACGAACGAACGAGCGCCGCGACGCGGAAACAAAAACGATCGTTTGTAAAAACTAGGCGTTGTTGTGCAACACTCTGATTGCTCGCTTGTTACCGCAATGATAACGTGACCACTGGCGTCTACTCACTCGGTCGCCACACGACACGACTTCAACACACTGATTAGGTTTAGGTTTAAATATTTTATTATCATCAAAGACATAAAATGTCACATATGTGATAACAATATTTCAACAAGTTAAACATTTAAACACGTCGTTAACATTACAATAAGCAGATAGTTAAATAACGAATTGATAAAACATTTTATATAGAAAAAAATATAAATTCACAAGCTTAAACATATTAAAGTTATTAAGTATTATGTAATTATTATAGACATATTAAAGTTAAAGTCGCCGTGGGGTTACCGGCTTTAGAATAGTACCTCACCCTCTCTAACCGTGGTTGCCATAAGAGCCGGCTAAGGGCTATACCAGAGGACGGGCAGCAGCGTCTTCTGTGTAAACCATCAAACTGCGCTCGCCAACCCGCCTGCCAAGCGTGGCGAGTATTGGCAACAACCCAACGCCATGGGGGAGGCTTATGTTCAGCAGTGGACTTCCAACGGCTGGATGATGATGATGATGAAAGTTAAAGAAACAGATTGTGAAGCATGTACCTACCGAGTTCTAAATTCCTAACATGAAAAAATGAAACTAACCCAAAAACCAAAATTACCTAATGATTTTGTCTCACACAAGCTAAACTTACATTATTCATTGTTGTATTCAGCTAATTGTTTCTTAAAAGAACGAAATAAGTCAACAGTTTTTGTATGTGAGATTATATTGTTATGCAGCCGTGCACCGTTCGTTGTTATCATAGATTTCTCATTCTCACATTTCTCATTTAACATAGATTCATGATAATATCATTTCAAGAATGAATAAATTTAATTAATATTTTTTATTACGTATTTTTTCTATACATTTAACCATAGAACTACCGTGGCATTTTATAAAATAGCTAATAAGAGCAGTTTCAATAGTTAGTAGCACATTATTGATTGATATTGATTTATTGATTGACACCCTCGTTGGCACTGATGGTAGTAACTCTGCTTTCTGTGCCACAGGGCCCGGGTTCGATCCCCGGCCAGGTCAAACATTTGTGTGCATGAACATATCTGTTTGATCTGTGTCTGGGTGTTATAAGCTTATATAAGTATGTATATCAGTCATCTTTTTTTGTAGTGGTAGGCCTCTTTTGCAGGGGGCCGCCTGGGGAAGTACCACACCTTTGCCAGTTATTCATCCGCCAAGCAGTAATGTGCAAACATAACTGTGTTCCGGTATGAAGGGCAATGTTACCAGCGAAATTACTGGGCATGATGAGATTCAACAACTCATATCTCAGGGTGACAGGCGCAGTGCAGTGCCGCGCAGAATTTTGAATTTAAAAACACTGGGTGTCACTGTGTCTGATATGGGCAATCATGATGCTTACCATCAGGCACCTGATTAGCTCGTCTTGTTACTCACTACCATAAAAAAAAAAAAAAAAAATCTGGTTACCATAGTACATGCTTCTAGCCTAGTTTGGGACCAGATGACCGTGTGTGGAAGTTGTCCCATATTATTATTATTATTATTATATAATTTTGCAAAATCGATAATATAAATGCCGTAATGATAATATAATATTTATGGTTATTTGATGTGGGAAAACCATTTATTCAAAGAAACATTAAAAATAAACACACAAAACAGTATTTACAAAAGTCACTACCTACGCTATTTACATTTTATATAAATAGCGTATGGTATGTGTATGTTTATTTGATTAATGTTAACGTTGTTGCAAAGAAATTTAAAAAATGCGATGCGATATCCGCAGAGTGCGTGAGGCAATAAGCTCGCTAGAGCGCGCGGCGTGGCTCCTCCTGCCGCCCGCCGCGCGCCACGCTGTACGTACCGCCTGCACAAACACGATTGGAATTCGACAACAACGACAGTTTGCTTTGTCGCTCGATGTTGTTACATTGTTACACCGCACTCCACTATTCAACCATAGGTTTTTACCGCGAATTTCACTATGTTTTTGATGTCACAAAACTTTTTCCATCAAAAATGAAACTTACATGAAAATAGAAAAATGTTTACATTACAATACCACAGCAACCCAGAGCTGTGGTATTGTAATGTAAACATGTAACCTTACTTACTATCCGAAAATCTGAGATATATATTGCTGTCAGGTTTTTGAAATGTTATTGAACGTTGTGTCCGGCTGTTTACTTTGTAAAATTATTCTTTGTAAAAATTATTTCTTTGTAAAAAGTTTATTCGAATGAGCTATAGAAGCCTGTCTTACCTAAACAAAACATATTTCATGTGATACTACACATTTTTTTTATGTTATTGACTGGTATATTCATGTTTTATTAAGTCGTTTTATGTATCGCGCAGGCCGCTTACAACAGGACTAGATGGAAATCTATGGGGGAGGCCTATGTTGAGCAGTGGACGTCCTATGGCTGAGATCATGTTGATGATGTATCGCGCTCTATAAATATTATCACGAGAAATTTTCTACATAATATTTCCATAGCTTTACGACGCACAGTTTTTAATTTTTCTACAAATAGTCATGAAAATGTAAAAACTTGTGAGAGACGATACAAATTCAACGACTGCAAGCATAGCCGTACTTCATTCAGTGTGCGCTCTCAAACTGTAACGAGATATATTCATTTTAATAAATCCTTTACAATTTACAAGATAAATTAAATTTCCCTCTCGTTACTCGGAATCGTTTTCAGTAATCATTGGAACGTTAAAAGGCAATTAGCCGCTGAATCTCGAGAGCTAGGGTAGTTTAAGATTTTCAATTTGAATCACAACTAATGAAATCCTGTTCCACCGGTTAGAGGTCAAGTTCATTCTAATAAGACAGCTTTGACAGACGAGCGATACTTTTATAATTCAGTCACGATTATAAAATAAATATTTGACGTAAAAATTACATGACTGGTACTAAACTAAAATACTGAAACTTTTTCGTTTGATTTCAATTCAAGCTATTATAAATTTGATTTATAAAAAATATCATTTGCCCATTGTCGACCAATTAGAATTAAGTTCTGTTATTTTATTTCTAAGTTTAATTTGTATGAATTTTGGTCTCGATAAAGAGTATTGTATTGTATCATTTGTAAATGTAATCATATTGGTTATATTTGAAATCAATTAACTATTTGATATATTTATATTCAGATATTTATAGTTGAAGTAAATTATGTCCCTATCATTTTATTTTTGTTTATAAAATCTACATTTTTATGTAATGAACGTCCAATCACGCGAATAAAACTGCGATTTTTCGAAGTTCACTATGAAAAAAACAAGGTTTTAAAAGAAAAATTTAAATGACAGAGACATAGTTTACTTTCATGAAATACAATACGAATAAGTATTTCATGCGATGTATTTCATGCGAGTAGACCGCTTTGTCTAAAATTTTAAAATATAGTTTACTTTGTTATAAAATATCAAGATATAAATAAATATAGAATTGGTTTATTATATTCGGAGGAAACAGAGGAATACAAAACATGGATTTGGTAAAATTTTCAAAGAATTGTGTCAAATTCCTAGTAGGCCATGTACACTTGTAAATATTATGTTGTCATAATATAAACAGATCGCAAGCAACATGTAGTATCAAGTGACTCGGCAGCTCGTCTGCAAGCTCCCGCGCCTCGGACTCATTAGCTAAAGGAAATATTCATAGCCGTAGAGTTATAATCTCAGAGATAATCAGACCACACCAGATACATTAAAATAATTGCGGACGCTCAAATTTCTCTTCGGTTAGTAAAGGAAATTTAACTATTCAGGTAATTCAAAGTGGTCTGTTCTATGATATTATTATAACATTATAATAAAACTGATGTTGCCGATGCTTTAATAATTAATGGTTCTGAAAATTAATTATGTCTTCATCTCAAAAGAATCGACAAAAAAAGAAGGGGAGTTAGTTAGACATGTCTGTGTGAGTGTGTGACAGAGGCATTGTTATCCTATAATAATGGGCCAATTTCGATGTAATGATTTTTGGTTTGTAAGCTGACGTGATCGAGATGATTTACAAAGTTATTTTTTGCGTGGGTTACTAAAATTTATCTATTTTTTATTTTGTGGTAAACCACAACCCTGAAGTCCTAAAGGGCGATTAACACTTAAAAAGTTTTCACAACACCAGATACTTATTGCTAAACTGAGACACAGAGGTCTCAATATATAAAACTTTAGGAAGTTATAAACAAATAGTTTGATGCGTAATTAATTACATTATTATTATTATATTAATTTCGCATTAAGAAATTTATAAAATATTATTATTTGATAAAGATTACGAGGTATATGTTATCATTTAAAAATGAACGTCGTACATAATATGTAAATCAAGATAAAAATATTTGAGTGAATTCATTTCATTTCATTCATTTCATTTATTTATTCATTAACAATCTTCGATCGTATTTGAAATTATGGTACGTACACTTTAAACTTAATGCTAAATGGCAAATGGAAAACAAAACATATTAATAAAATGCAATCAGTTAATTAAATCTATAAAACCCAATTCCATAAAATTCTAAAATATAATTCTAAATTCTAAAATATAAATAATAATTATGCATTAATATGTCAAAAATAATTGGATTCAAATTATGTCCGTGATATAAAAATTTTCATGTCAATTATAAAATTATAAATTAAATGTCAATTATATATCATTAAATAAAAATTACATGTCAATTATAAATCATTCAAATTACATTTCATAAAATCCTCGACTGTGTAAAAACACCCTTTCAACAACAAACTAGTTAGTCTGTATTTGAATTCGAGAGGTTTGTCTATGACCTTCATATCGGTAGGCAGAATATTAAAAAGTTTTACCGCTTGATAGCGCGATGCGTGCTTAGCTATATTTAGCGTTAGGGAAGATGTGGTATCAAGATCTTTACGTCGTGTATTTAATCTCTCTTCCCTCTGGACAACACTTTCATACCTGACTGAGTTTTTAACAACGTCCATGAGAGTCACTAATACATACAAACTGGGGACAGTCAGTATACCTAATCTTTTATAGTGCTCTCTGCAGGATTCCCATGGTGGTAAGCGTACCATGTTCCGGATTGCTCGTTTCTGCATAATAAACGCTCTCTTTATGTTATAGGCGTAACTTTTCCCCCAAAACTTAACACTATATCTTAGTTTGGACTCAACAAGAGCATAATACACCATAACCAGCTGTGGCACTGTTACCTCATCCCTTAGTGTTCTTATCGCATAACAGGCCGAGCTGATCGAATTCTGAACTCCTAAATATGAACTCCTAAAAACTTAACACTTCTGGACAGGTCTACCTTTTCTCCTTTACACCGTACATCAATTGTCTCTTGTCTACGTGCGGTGGTTCTAAATAGCACTGCTTGTGTCTTTTTAGCGTTTAATACTAAATGGTTTGCACTAAACCATAGGTTAAACAGTTCGAGAGCACCATTTACTTTGCTTTCGAGTTCTTCCATAGAGGATGCTGATACTACTGCATTTGTATCATCTGCGTATACTACGAGATTTATGTCGGGAATGGAATTACTCATAAAATTAATTAAGTCATTTAGAAATATGATGAAAAATATAGGTCCCAAAATTGAGCCTTGTGGCACTCCGCGTCTTACATTTAATACTTTAGACTTGGTCACAACTTCTTGTCCGTCTACTATATTCTTTAGTTCAACAAACTGTTTTCTGTGCGTAAGGTACGATTTAAGAAGATTTAGCGACTTGCCTCTAACCCCATAGAATTGTAGCTTTGTGAGCAAAATATCATGGTCCACCATGTCAAATGCAGACGAGAGATCTAAAAAAATTCCAGCCACTTTCTTTTTACTCGTCAAGTTTCTTATTACATCGTTAATTAAAAAATCGACTGCATCAGCCATTCCAACGCCCGCTTGATACCCAAATTGTCGTTCATTTAAAATTCTATATTTATTCAAGTGTAACACTAATCTATTTTTAATAATGTTTTCATAGATTTTTGAAAAGATAGGTAATAAGGAGATGGGTCTGAAGTTCTTAGGATCATTCTTTGCACCTTTCTTATGTACTGGAATAATTTTTGCTATTTTAAGTTGCTCCGGAAATATACTCAATTTTATACAGTTATTAAAAAAATTACACAAGGGTTCGGCGAGGATATCGATGTTTTCTTTAATAATAGTGATAGGTATTTCATCATATCCGCATGAATGTTTAACCGCCATCTTTTTTACAATTACACTAATCTCGGTTGCATTTGTAGATCTATATTCCCAATCACGCATCCTCGACGCGACGTTTGTAATGTATAAATAAGTCGTGGAAGTCAAATATGTGAACAATAGCATCAGTGTAAGTATAACGTGTAATGGCGACCCGTGGCAGCTGATCTCTGAAATTATGACTGCATTCTGTATGAGAGGGTGCATATAAACTGCTACATTCATTATACTCTGTAAAAGGCTTCCAATTGAAATTATTTCATTTAATTTTACTGGAGTAGGTATCGTAGGTAATGTCGCTTTCTGTTTTCTGCTCGACTTTATACTTTATCTGTAAGTCAATCAGTCACTTTGAAAAATCTTTGTATATAATATTCATAAAATGTTAAATTTGAGTTGTCTTTCATCATCATCATCATCACCATCATCATCATCATCATGATCATCATGATCTCAGCCATGGGACGTCCACTACTGAATATAGGCCTCCCCCATAGATTTCCATCCAGTTCAGTCGTAAGCGACCCGCGTCCAGCGTGTTCCTGCCGTCCTTATTATATCGTATGTCCACCTTATGGGTGGACGTCCTACACTGTGCTTGCCGGTCCGTGGTCTCTATTCGAAATCGTCTTTGGGTTTTATAAATTTTATTGATGTCATGAAGTGTTATAACTCAAAAACAACAATTTGTTGCAACAGCTTACATATCATACCTAAATTGAAATTATGTAATACCTAAGTTTTAATAACGTTTTCAATAATTTTTTTTTAAATTTCCAACCGGTTTATCACCAAAAAATCTGAAACTCGTCCCATTAGGAATGATTTAAGTTAACCGACCCACTGCACCGGAAACATTTGAGCCACGCCCGGAGTCGGTCCCGCGAAGACGGAGGCTCCCGAGAAATATAATAAGTGCTATTATTGGTGCGAGTACTAACCATAGATATCTAAATAACGAGGTACAAGAAGTCAGTATAAAGGCATATTGGTCATTTTTATTAATTTTTTCACGCTGTTCGCTAACTACCGTTCGCTCACTCCCGCTCACTAAAATAGTGAATTAGAATGCCCAATATACACCTACTGAAGACACATAATCACCTCACGTTGTCGCCTCAAACAGTAGCTGTTTAGTCACCGCTTGCTACGTTTGTGTAAATGTATGACAGTTTGAACTAGTTACGGTGCAGGAATATTTGTGCGGCGCTGTTTGTTTCTGCGTTTGAATATAATAATATACGTATATAACAGGCACAGTAAGGTAGTAATTCCGAGTTCGATTCATAAGTCAGGCAAATAAGGTTGGATTTTTCATTAGGAATTTTCTCAATGGCAGACTGGAGTCAAGATCTGTGCCCGGTATTTGGCAATAGGCTCGCCCCTATTTCATACATGGATATACCTACTATGGCAGACCTCTGCCAACCCCTTAAGGAAAATGGCGTGATGATATGTTACCTTATATAGTAATGACAGGAAAGATGGCGGTGGTGGTAACTTTTAACATTTCTATTCCCTTGGTATTTTTTTGTAGTGGTAGGCCTCTTTAGCGGGGGGCCGCCCGGGGAAGTACCTACCACGCCTTTGCCAGTTATTCATCCGCCAAGCAGTAATGTACAAACATTACTGTGTTCCGGTCTGAAGGGCAATGTTTTACCAGCGAAATTACTGGGCATGATGACATTCAACAACTAATATCTCGTGGTGATAGGCCCATATGTTAAGACAATATAATATGATGTAAAAATATATTATGTAGACAATATATAAGTCGCTTGGCATGGTATGCATATGCCACAAGGATGTAAAATCCTTTCCCGCATCCTTTAGAGGTAGCTTTCGTTACGCTGCATCAAAGTGCTGGAATAATATCCCTCCGCCAATAAGGAACCTGCAAGGTCTTCATACATTTAGATTAAAATTAAAGATTTTTTTGTCTCAACATCAAATAGGTCAGGAAAACCTAAGGCATGAAACGAGTGCTATATAGATGTTAATGCACAATAGATTACAGATATAGGTAAATACTATAGTCCATAAATTACGTTTTATAAAAATATTAAATTACCTCTTACTTACTTATTAAACTACTTACTATTATTACTTATTACTACTTACTACTATTACTTACTAAAATTAGGAAAATGGGCACTTGTGAATTTTATGAATTATTGTATTGTAAGGGTAAAAATAAAATTATCTTCATATTATTCAATATAGATAGTACATGTAAGAATTGTCCGTGATGCCACTGGGAAAAGGTACTAACGGAAGACCAGCGCAGGTTGTTCTGCAACCTGCATTATGCTGAGTTAGTACCTTTTCGCCGCATACTCGTTACTCGATGTTAGTATATGATAAATTTATTTAGGCTAACAATCTGTTGTGTGCGGCGAATAAATAATTTTTCTTTCTTTCTTTCTAAAAATCTAAATAAGACGGTACGTGCTGAAGCACGTACCGTCTTATTTAGATTTTGTTGCTTGTTTTTCAAAACAGCGCTGTGCACGGTTAGCCGAGCGCAGCACATGCTGAGCATAAGCCAATTACCACAACCACTGTAAAATATATGTTCTAGCAGATTGTAATAATTTTTTCTTTCTTTCTTCCTTTCTTTCTTTCACTGCAGTGCGGCGCAGAATTTTTAATTTGAAACACTGGGTGGTACTGTGTCTGATATGGGCAATCATGATCAGGCACCTGATTTGCTCGTCTTGTCATTCAATATCATAAGATAGAATATCTAGTAGATGCAAAATTATCTTTTTCAGAACATATTGAGTATATCGTTGGCAAAGCTTATAAAAGTCTCGGATTTTTCTTATCAGCCGCCCCTTTTCTGACTTACATTGTCTAAAAATTCTATACTACTCGTATGTTCGAAGTGTTTTGGAGTACTATAGCTTGGTATGGAATCCTCATTACATAATTTATACCCAAAAACTTGAAAGTATCCAGCACAAATTTACTAAACAACTGAATTTCCTCTGCTACAAAAGATTCAACGATTATGCACAGTCCTGCTCGTATCACCGCCTTACTGCGCTTGAAAACCGACGAACTCTCTCTAACATGATGTTCTTGCACGGCATTTGTAATGGACATATTGACTGTGCTGAGATGATGCACAAAATATTAAGTTTTTGTTGTCCTAAGGTTAGAACCAGGCACACATGTTTGTTAGCGCAGACAGTATTTAGCACTAATTATGCACGCAATGCTCCGGTCACTAGACTTCATCGGACGTATAATAAAAGAATTGCGGGCATAGATTTATTTCAGCACAGTAAAAGTAAATTTAAGACTGAGGTGCTCAATGTCCTGAATAAACCTATTTAGGAATATTCAGAACATAGTAAATAGTATAATTTAATAAAATTAGTTATCATAATATTTTGTAGTTGTTAAGTTTAGCATTATTTAAATTTCTCTTTTCAAGACTGTCTTAGTTATAAAATGTACATTATTATAAAATGAAAACCCGTTCTTGGCCGTAGGTTTAAGTAATCATTCAGAACTTTGTTAATTAAGGGCTGTGGATTTTGGAAAAAAATAATAAAACAAAAAAAAAAAATGTTTTCTGTGATACCAAGTTACTACTGCTAATATAGATATCAACATACTTTGACACTTCCAGAGAAGTATTCAATACGAACTGTTGGAAAAATAACTGTCTTCCACCGCACCACCCACCACGGAGCACGGAGCACGGAGCACGGAGCACCGAGCACGGAGCACCGAGCACGGAGCGCGGGGTACGGAGACCTGCGAGATTAATTAACTGTTGAAGATTTCATCGTAATCTGATGTAAGAGTGGAAAGTAATTAATCTGCTAAGAAACTATTTTGAATATAAGAATGAGCTCTAAAGTTTTCACTATCAATAAATCTTATAATAATTATCTATTTATAAAATTTAAAGTCCTGACTGACTGACACACTCATCAACGCCCAGCTCCAACCCTTGGACCCAGAGAGCTGAAATTATGTTGATGAATGATTTAGACAAGGAAAAACAAAGAGATACCCGAAATTCCCACGAGAACGGAGTCGCTTTAATTCCTCTAATGTATCTATAAAGCAATTTAAGATTTAATTTGTTTTTGTTTGTTAGATGCAATATTAAAATGAATAAATGAATGGATTCGTCATTGACTTGTTCAATGAAAGAGAAAAGGTTTTCATTTGTCGAAACGCAGTATTTGTTCATAATATTTATGAATGCAAGTTAAAGCAGCGGTGGAGCAGAGCGAGCTGGTGAAAGGAGTTGTTAGTAAGCGACGGTTGAATAGTTGCGACTCGTGACCCATTTGTAAAGGATTTGGAAACTGTACGCTATGGACGTTATTTATTATTGCAATTTTGAATAAATGCAGGAAATAGTTTTAAAACGACCGAACATTAAATAGAAAAGTCAGGTTTTCTGTAATCGAAACCAATATTTGTTTTTAATTTTATATTATGAGGTGATATAATTTTAATTGTGCAAATTTCGAAGCGATCGAATTTATTTGCGTCCTAGTTGGTATCAATACTCGTATATTCTATACTAATATTATAAAGAGAGAACCTTTGGTTTTGGGATTTTTTGTTTTTAATTTTTTGTTTGTAACGAATTAATAGGCTCCAAAACTACTCGATTTAAAAATTTTTCACTTATGGAAAGCTTCATTCAGTGTGAGTCACATAGGCTATGTAAGATTTTGAAAAAATAATGATTGCTTCGATTATTGTGACTTAACCAAAATAGATGGATAAAATGTCCGTGGACTATTTTTGTAGATGTTGATAAGTACTACAAACCTTTACTTCATGATTTTATTCTACCATCATTAGATTTCACAGCGCACGCAAATTAATGTTAACCCAAATTTATAAATATGGTGACATAATGATATAATAATATTATTTTAATAATTATGTGACACCTTGGTTCACAATATTGCATTATTCTTTATTCTTACGGATTCCTATATATTTTTCAAGGTCATATAGCTTATAATATCATTCACACTGAGTTTCCAAAAGCGATTTTTTTTTTTAAATCGGTCCATTAGTTTCGGAGCCTATTCGATACAAACAAAAAAACAAAGGTTCTCTCTTTATAATATTAGTATAGAACTATAGATTGAATATTAATGTAATGAGAAATGTAACGATGTCAGAATTCATACCCAATACTCGTAGAGATTTGTAGCACATCGTAGCGCTGCTACGATTTGCTACGAATCTCGTAGATCTGCTCTTAGCAATAGGTATTTACAGCGAGAGGGTATCAACAACGACATCCGCCCGTTTAAGCTGAGCCTTTGTCACAATTACAAACGGAACATTTGCCTTGACTTGTGCGTTTGTAACGTTTTCATTGAAACTGAGCTCCTTTGTGTAGAACAAGCGTCTTTTGTCCTTACATTATACAATCATTTACGTTTAGTATCAATCACATACACTTACATTAAAATATTATTTGTTGTCGAATTCGTAGTTTAAATATTATAATATACCTATATACCGTGAGATGTCTCTTTCTAACCTTTATTTATAATATAACATCGAAGGGATTCAGTCCCATTCATAGTACTAACTATACATTACTTCGCCAGCGAGCCTATTGTTATCCACCGGGCACAATTATAGATTCCAGACTGTCATTGAGAACATTTTCATTGTAAAAATGTAATAACACTCATTGCCTGAGCTGGGGATTGAAACGGGGACCTCATGAATGGCAGTAGCACTTGAGAACTATACTATGCCACCAAGGCACTTATTATTTATGAAAATTGAATTTGTTAGGCTTTTACTATTATCTTTGATCAATATTGATATAATGCTATGCAGCTAGCCTAAGTGCAGCTTGAAACGACTAAATAAACAAAGTAAAAGCAAATAAAAAATAAATATTAACAGCGATTGCGCAGATAGTTATTTGCGCAACCATCAAACTAAAAAAAAATGAACCTTTTCCTCAAGGACTCCGCGGATGACTCAATCATTAAAATGAAGTATATAAATGTATCTGTAGTAATGATGTACAACCATGCCGGGTTCATGATTCGGAGCCGCTGGCACACGGCGCGCCGCGCGACGTCATTCGCTTTAATTAAAAATGTGCGCTCCAGTTGGCGGCACTAGTCCACGGCTTCTAGAGATGTACCAACTATATCCGGAACTTGACTTCTACCATAGGATTATTGCAATGACTGTGGCCTGAGTGACTCTTAGGTACGTCCTCTGCAATCTATCTCTAGTCTACGCACTTATTCTCGGAGCATATCAGTGCTGTAATGCCATTAATTCAAGTTCGTTTTTCTTTGAAACTCGCATATTCCATGAACCTAATCTTATACTTAGTATTTGGTGAATAATTAAATACTTTACTTTTGTTTTAACATATTATTGTATTGTAACAAGATGACATTAGAATGGTGAATATTGAAACTACCGGCATCTGGAGATGACTACATCCTAATAGAGTGCGAGCAGGCGATTATCGCAAGTGTGAATACTATACTCGTACGAATCCGCGATCAAACATACTAACGTTGAATAGGTGTCTTGATCAGAAATCGCGCAGTTCTTGGTCACGTCACTCACTCGCACTATGATCACCTAATCACGTTGCATTAGAACACACTCTAAACATATATATATCGGACCGGCCTCCGCCGATCCGGTCGCTATACTCCGACAGTCGGTTGTGAAGTCACGTTCTCTCGCGTCGAATTTGTGACTATATTATCATTAATGTAATTATATTATCGAATCATGAACATACACACCGCGAATATACTCAAACATTCATATTTCTAGATAATAAACATTTAATTGACACAATTCATTAAAATAATATTAAATTTTGCTAATCAGTTTCTAGTTGTAGTGATCATAAGCGCTATTGCTGAGAATGAAGCTCTTGGGTTCAATTCTTAGGCCGGGCATAGTGTGATTGGATTTTTCCATAAGAAATTTCTCAATAATAGCCTTCAGAAGTCTTGGTTTGTGCCTGGTTGATAGCAACAGGCTCGCCTCCTATTATTATATGCGATAACACACCTGGCGAATGTGTGCCTTACAATGAGACTGAGACCTGAGTCAGAGGTACACTCCTGCCTAGCCCGTCCGGGAAACAAGGTAATGATTAATTTATTTGTTATTAACTAGTACGACATCGTAACCAATTACACTAATTCATCAATTAAATATAATACAATATCATGTCTTACAATTACTATTATACTTAGCTAAATTAACATTAATAATTAAATATGATGAAATATGATATTTTAACTAATTATATTATACCTTTATATAATACAAACCCCTAGTACATTACTTTAATCTACCACCAATAGTTTTCACTCTGCATGAAAAATAATCACTGCTTCGATTATTTTGACTAAACCAGAAAAGATGGATATAATCTATAAATAAATAAATAATAAAAATATATTTATTTTTGAATTAATATTTGACAAAAAGTAAGCTTATCTATCCAATACATAATATAATAATATACTACTTTATTTTAAACTTAGTAATAAGGACTGTGTGAGTCGTTGCTGCCTGCAACACTGCTTCCATTATTGTGACTAAACCAAAAAAGATGGATATAATCTATGTATACTGTTTTGTAGGCATTGATAATTACTACAAACCCCTAGTACATTACTTTATTCTACCACCAATACTTTTCACAGCGCATGCATATAATGTCTGTTTCAATTTTTGTGACTAAACAAAAATAGATGGATAAAATTTCCGTGGACTATTTTGTAGATATTGATAAGTACTACAAACCCCTAGTACATTATATTATTCTACCATCAATGGATTTCACAGCGCACGCAAATTTATGAATATGGTAATTATATTATGTGACACCTTGGTTCACAATATTGCAGTTTTCTTACGGATTCCTATTTTTTATTCAAAATCTCATATAGCCTATGTCACTCACACTGAATTAAGCTATCCATAAGTGAAAGAATTTTTAAAATCGGTGCAGTAGTTTCGGAGCCTATTCGTTACAAACAAAAAAACAAAGTTTCTCTCTTTATAATATTAGTATAGATTATGTCAATATGAAAAACAATAAAATAATAAAAAAGTAGTCAAAAGAGATCAGCTTAGAAATAGTCTGCGTCCGTTATAAGTATTAAATTTATAAATAATAATAATCATTATATGACAACCAGAACAAAGATAATCTTGTATAGAACACACAAAAACAGATATTCTACTTTCGAGAGACAAAAACTATGCATATTAATATAATTGTTATAGAAAATAATAAAAGTCATCTTGTTATCTAAACACATCTTGTCTTGATGTCGATCGTAAAGTGAAGGTCTGATATAAAGCTGAGCTGTAGAGAGTACGGTCAGCAGTTTTCCCGCATTTGGTTCACAAAGCGTCGTCGCGCAGGTTGAATATGCATGCTTCATTCCCCGCGCCGTACCGTACCGTGCCCGTACCGCACTTACACAGATCACTGATTGATGCCGAGATATGAGAGAAATGTGCTGGTTAGCACAGAATATGCAACAGCTCTTACTGCGCATTTAGACTTTACTCGTATGTATGTACGAGAACGTGATTTGAATTCGGTTAAGATTTGGGTGCTATTATTGTGAAGACCTGGATTTATTAGACTGCCTCGGTGGCGTAGAGGGGGCATGCTCGACTGCCAATCAAGAGGTCCCGGGTTCGATCCCCAGGTCAGGCAGTGTTAAATATTGGATTTTTCCATTAAGAATTATCTCAATATCTGCCTGGAGTCTGGAACTGTACCCGGTAGATGGCAATAGGCTCGCCCCCTATTACATGGGACCAATAACATAGTGGCGAAATGTGGGTGTATCCTACTATGGGTCAATACACCTCTGCCTACCCCTTCGGGAAAAAGGCGTGAATGTAAATATATGGATTTATTAATTTTACAGAAGTCTAGCTAGATGTCGCTAGCTTTTATCAAAGCACCCGCTGCGCTGCACTAATCTCAAGTAGGTCTTAGAACACTGCACGTTACTGCGCAAGTTAGAAGTATATGGAATTCATGGGAATGCCCTGAACCTGGTGGAATCATACTTGTCTAGTAGGCAGCAGAAGGTTAGCGTCAATGGTATCACATCTGCTAGTTCTCCTGTCAAGATGGGAGTCCCACAGGGATCAATTTTGGGTCCTTTCCTGTTTTTGGCATATATTAACGATTTGCCTTACATGGTCCACGGTCTAGCAGATATAGTTCTATTTGCCGATGATACGTCATTGATTTTTAAAGTTGATAGGAAGGATACTTCACTAGTACATGTTAATAATACTTTAGCAAGTATATCCAGATGGTTCACAGCAAACAATCTGTTATTGAATGCGAAAAAGACTAAATGTTTGAAATTTTCGTTGCCTAACGTCAGAAGTATAGAACCAATCATAGTTCTTGACGGTGAAAGACTCAATATTGACAATGCAACTTTGTTCCTTGGCATAAATATAGACTCTAAACTGCAATGGAGCACTCATATCACCGAGCTCTCAGGGAAACTAAGCTCTGCAGCTTACGCGGTTTATAAAATTAGGCAACTAACAGATGTAGCCACGGCGAGATTAGTGTACTTTGCATATTTCCATAGCTTGATGTCTTATGGGATTCTGTTGTGGGGGTCAGCTGCAGATATAGAAACTATCTTTATACTACAAAAACGTGCGATTCGTGCCATCTATGAGATGCGTCCACGCGAATCCCTGAGGGATTTATTTAAAGAAATAAACATACTGACCCTACCATCCTTATACATTTATGAAAACATCATGTATGTGCGTAAAAATTTACATAAATTAAAATTAAATAGTGACCTTCATAATTTTAATACTAGGAATAAAGACAAAATAGCTGTACCTAGCTTTATATTATCTAAAACAAATAAAAAGACATTCTTAGGAAATAGTGTACGTTTCTATAATAAAATCCCAAAAGAGATAACTGGGCTCTCAGAGGGTAAATTCAAAACCTATATAAAATCTACTTTACTTAAGAAGGCTTATTATAAAGTCAACCAGTACATAGAGGACAAAGATGCCTGGAAACTTCTGCATAGCCGCCTCGCGGCACCTTCAAAGAAAACGAATGTAACCAAACCAAATATTGTG
The DNA here is from genome assembly GCA_947063395.1 of Hemistola chrysoprasaria. NCBI lineage: Eukaryota > Metazoa > Arthropoda > Insecta > Lepidoptera > Geometridae > Hemistola > Hemistola chrysoprasaria. Next base: position 14,672,502 of record OX346724.1, on the reverse strand, counting down.
AAACTATCTGTTGAAAAAATTAAGCCCTACAAGTTTCTTGTGCGTTCTTCTTGTAGAGGTATCTTTCCGAACGCACGGTAGACTCAGTACTGTATCTTCATTGACGTACAAAAGTGTCAGATTATGACCTATTTGAATAAATCTGTTTGAGTTTGAGTTTGAGTTTGAGTCTTGATAGCTCATCAGGTATAAACCTTTCATTGTTATTTCTACTGTTTCTTAAAGATAAAACATTTAAAATAATGAGTATATTTGAGAATATAAATATTTCAAGAGTGGAAACAGTGATTCTTTAGCAGTTAAACTTCCGTCAGCTTACCGCGTCGGTCGAGCACACTACCGCAGCCCGCGAGCCTCTGAATAATACATTCTCTCATTTAACCCTTCACTGTTTATCATTATAATACTTTTAAAAAAATCACAGCATTTCTCGTGTCACTTTAAAATAGGTTTTTATTTTACATCGCTTAATATTCGAGACAGTCTAAAAACTCTCAATTTATTTTGAAATGTTCAATCACATGTTGGCATCGAACATCCAAACAAAGGAGTTGCCTTGTATTCCAGACAAGTACGCCATGATAACTTACCAAAAACCTAAGCTCACAACGACACAACGTATTTATTTGAGTTTACAAATAACACAAAAACAATCTTTGTGTGTTTTGGCGATATGTTTACTTGAGATGTCGTACAACCCGTGTTGTAACAATTTATTATATTATCCAAGTTAGGTTTACCATTCAAAAGGCTAGTAAATTAGTGTTCACTGAATTACAGAGCAGCATTACCTAATTACAAGTTAAACTATAAGAGAAGTCGTACAACTGTAAGTTAATTCCGAACTATTAAGTTAACAACCGTAGTTAGTAGTTATATCTAGTTATCGAGAGAGCATTAGTCAGACAATCGGTCCGGTAGTTAGACGATAAGGGAGGCGCTGAGGTCGAGCCGATGGGTCCCGCTCGGTGTTACAAACTCTTCAGTTAACTGCGAGACTATCGGAACCGCTGACGACTCTACGAGACAACTTATAATCTTCATCTCCACACAAGTTGCTCCATCTTATCAAACAATAAAACAAGGATAGAAGTAAATACCTAATTTCATTTTACTATTCTGTTTTTACGGAGATGAAAGGAAAACCTTTGAAGATGATTTTGAAATAATATTATTAGGTTTTTCATTTAGTTCAAAGAGAATCTTATATTGTTATTATAGCCTTACATTTATTAATAACGTAAGCTGTTGTTTTAAAGACTCAATTTTTTAACTCGTATGTAAATCATCATCATCTCACCCGTAGGACGTCCACTGCTGGACATTGGCCGCCCCATATATTTCTATCTGGGCTGGTTGTAAGCCGCGTTGCATACAGCGTGTTTCTGGGGTATTTATTATGTCGTCTTTCCACCTTATGGGTAGACGTCTCACGTTTCGCTTGCCAGACAGTAAATATAAATATTTATAGGTTTTTACCAAAAAGGTTAACAAAAAATATAAATAAAATATGTACGTAGATAAAATAATAAGATATAATATAGGTAGATTCATAGTAATAATAATAAGTTACTTTCTTTCTCTTCAGTGGGTGTCACAAAGTACATATACCTTTCGTTTAAGGTAATATTTTTTCCTTAACAGGTTTGGGCAACGATAATAATATAATTCCCATCGCCTGCCAAGTTCTCTTGAGCACTCCTTAACATAAATAAATCATGTGAAACCGGTACGTTTGTTATGTAAAAGTGAGATAAGTGTAAATAAAGCAGGAATCTCCATAACAATCAGAGCGCGGCTAGTAAACCGTTCCAACTCCCACAAAAACTGCTCGCATCAACATAATCCATTTATCTTTTGTAGTGCGAGAGATCTCTCTCGCCGACACTCACCGACACTCAGTGTAGGGCTGAGTAATGACGAGCTATGTATAGGTAGCTCTGCACAGCATGCACGTCATGATTGTAACGCGGACACTGCGGCTCAGGACATATTATTTATTATAGAAGCCTTAACACCATACATCACTAAACACCATACATCACTTAACACCATACATCACTTAACACCATACATCACTTAAATTACAGTCTATTTAAGTTTGAAAATGTCTTATTGAGATAAAGTTTATTTTTAGTTTGAGTTTAAATAAAGTAACTTTTGTTAGCAGTGAGATTGTGTACGCTCGTTTTTCAATGACATTATTTTTGCAAGAGAAAAATAATATAAATAAATCTAAACTAAAAGAGGCCAACTTTCTTCTCCATACATTAGCCCTGTCTGTCACGCTCTCGAGTCCTTTTGTTCGGGTATTTCATACGTCAGTAGTTGCGGCGGGTCCTCGACGACCCTCCGTCGTAGTTTTATCATTGTCACACTCGGGACCGAGACCCGGGACCCCGGGAGCTGGGAGCTGGGAGCTGGGAGCCGGGAGCCAGGGTAAGTGACGTGACGTACGGAGTAGAGATTGATCACTATTGAACGGGATTCTTTTTAGCTTGTTGCTAAAGAATTATGCTATGATTTATGGACTATAGAGGAGGAGAATAATACTGTGTAATAATATATTATATACATAATATATTATGTATATAATATATTATTACACAGTTTATACTAGTTCGGGAGCCTATAGATTCAATATAAACCTGTACCATATTTATTATGTCAATAAAGATATATTGATATTGAATATATTATACTCTTTTCTTCTTCTTCTTATGTATATAATTATTATATATGATTAGTATTTTCCCATGATCATGACAGAATATATTATTGAGTCATTATTATTCAGCGCCAGAGGTAAATTGAATGCAAATCAAGAGTAGTTTATTGAGACACTCGATAAGTTTCAGACTTACTAAATTTTTTACACGTAGTTTTTATAAGAATAACACATAACATAATATTATACTATCACTCCTTTTTCTCGAGGGGTAGGTAGAGGTGTACTCAGTCCCATAGTAGGTACACCCACGTTTCGCCAGTATGTTATTGGGTCCATTAAATAGGGGGCGAGGTTATTTCCATCTACCAGGCACAGACTCCAGGCAGTTATTGACATAATTCCTAATGGAAAAATTCCAATACTTATCACTTTTGCCTAAACTGCGGATCGAACCCGGGACCTCATGATCGGCAGTCGTTGTGCCCACTACGCCATCGAGGCAGTTTATAAGAATGTTGATCATAAATATTATATTTCCGTTTGAATTAAACAAGTAATAGTATGTGCAAATAGTGTGAGTGGTCCATCAGTCGCCATCAGTCGACGGGGAAGTGTGAGTGCGTGTAGACGATCGCCGCAAAAACTGTAAGGAGCGGGTGTCGACCGCCATTTCATAAATCTCTTGCAGATGTGAGCGGAGTGTAGGCGAGGTACACTCAGTGACAATAACCGCTATAAATTGTCAACATCAGTGACGCAGCGCGAGCGGTGTGAGGAGGGGAGGGGAGGCGAGGCGAGGCGAGGCGAGGCGAGGCGGGGGGTGATCATACGTGAGGTGACGCAGGTGTGGGTGTTGTTTCTATTGTGTGGTGATTGTTTGAAAGGGTAATAAAATGCTCTGTCGAGATTTTTTTTTGGATTTATAAATCGTAGATTTTAAAATTGTTTGTTTGCATACGTTAAATATTAGTTACTAATAGAATATCTACAGTAAAAAAAAATACTTGAAAGAATGTGTAACTAGGAGTTTTGTAGAGGTAGGCCTATTTTGCAGGGGGCCGCCTGGGGAAGTACCACCACCCCTTTGCCAGTTATTCATCCGCCAAGCACATTTGCACAGTAATGTTTGCAAAAAATGTGCAAACATTACTGTGTTCCGGTCTGAAGGGCAATGTTACCAGCGAAATTACTGGGCATGACGAGACTCAACAACTAATATCTCAGGGTGACAGGCGCAATGCAGTGCTGCGCAGAATTTTTAATTTTAAAACACTGGGTGGCACTGTGTCTGATATGGACAATCATGATGCTTACCATCAGGCACCTAATTTGCTCGTCTTGTCACTCACTATAAAAAAATAAATCTTGGAGAAGAAATAAATTTATTATTTTCTATAGAGAATTAAATTAAAAATCTATCCATTGACAGATCAATGACAGATGATTTAAGCAGCTAACGCAGGCCACGACCAACGGCGGCTAAAAAGTACGAGCGGTAATAAAAAGAGTTTTCCTTCAAAATAATGCTGGTAAATAAATTATGATTACCACAATTCAGTAGACCTTCCCAATAATAATGATCATCATCATGACGATCTTCAGCGAATAAAAGATAACGAGCCGAGGATTCCTTCGCTCAGTGACATCGACGCCACGTTACAGGACATGTGTTTTTGATGGCCTCCCCTTCTCTCCTCGCGGGTACACTCGGCTGCAATCTTATTATACGATCGACTAATAAACTAAAATAAGTAGGTATTATAAAAACAATTAAGCGGCACGGAATATTTGGAGGCACAGCAGTGCCCCCGCTTAGTCTAGCACACAACCGTACCATACTTTTCTCGAAGCTATTCGCGGCACATGCAACACTCCTGTTACTCTGTTGTAGATAAACCCAGATGGCTAATATTTCAGTAAGTTACTTTTCCATATTCCAATAAAGTTGTGTATAGTTTTACTTCAGTAACTCTGATTCTGATAGACAGTGGCGGGAAAATCCTCTTGTGAGACTAGGTAGTGAACAGTATACTTATGGTCAAATGTTCGGGATAACTCGTGTATAATCTCATACGTGCTATTTATGTAAAATGTTTATAACTCCTGCAGTCGAGTGTACCACCCTCCCCTACAAAGTCCCTCGCTCCCTGATATAGGCCTCCCGAAGGTGTTGATGTTTGGAAATCACATTTTTCTCGATTCCCGTAAGATGCGAACTTTATGACGGTCGGCTTTTATTGCTCATACTTTATTATAATCTTACTTTATTTCTACACCCTCAGTATTTGCAACCCGTATGTTAATGTATGGACATTTTTAATATAGCGTTGTTTGATGAAACTTCAAAATCATTGGGTATAATATTATTCGTATTTGTCGTTAACCGCAACTTTGCATCTTATTCAAGGTTGAGATACACAGAATAAGACAACATAATAAGACAATCACATTATAACATAACATCACGCCTTTTTCCCAAATGTAACCCTGGAACATAGAGGTGTACCTGAGTGCACCCAGGACCCAGTCACATAGTACGTACATCCGCGCGCGTCATGTTTCAGGCACCATTTAAAAGAGGTCGAGCCTATCACCATCTACCGGGCGCAGTTCCAGAAATGGAAAATCCAATAACATTGCCTGACCGTAACCTGATCGAAACCGGGACTTCATGATCGTCCGAGTCAAGGAATCACATAATATTATGTTGAATATTACTAGTTCACCGGTCAAGGGCACACGAGACACGAGATCTCAATTATTTGCGGCGAACTATTCATAATTGAAACAGCTGAGCATCAAAATTTGTAAATAATTCTATTTGACATAACAAATTGCTAGAAACATCGCCGCACATCGGCCGTTCCAACCTATCCCTCCCGTACTATACCATACCGGTGTCAATCGCTTGTATCTACTCGGTAGGATATACCACTTTATTGACAAACCACTGCGAACAAAAATAAACCTTAAACGTTTTAGATAAAGCACAGAACAAATTGTCATTGATTTGTTAGTATTAAGCTAGTGACACACCTGTGAATGCACACTGTAAGTAGTAAGCAGTACAGTAATGTGAGTATACTCGTAAGTAGTATTTAGAATCATAATGTACGAATTTGATAAGAATAAGTTCCTGTTGCCAGGAATTATTTTTTAAAGTAAGTTTGGAGATGTCACCCCTATAATAGCACTTATTTTATTTTTATATTTATTTTATTACTTATTTTATTTACAGTTTACACTTATTTTATTATTACAATATACAATATTACAAATTACGTTTTTAACAGGTGAACAAAACGCTTGCGAGTTATAACTTACCTCTATCGCGCCACTCTTTCACGCCAAAACTACTGAACCGATTGAGCTGAAGTTTTGTGTGCAGGTAGCTTAGACCCTGGAAGGACACATAAGGTACTTTTTTTCCGATATTTCCACGGGAACGATGTCTACGCGGGTGAAACCGCGGAGCACAGCTAGTATTCCATAATTATAAGCAGTAGCGTTATGGAATGTGAAGTTCCGAAGAGTCAAAAAGATTTTTTCAAATAGGTCACAATCTGACACTTTTGTACGTCAATGAAAATAAACAGTAATGAGTCTATCTAGTATAAGACGAGGCCAAAGATACAGTGAAGAGGAAGCATACAATCAGGAAAGCTGCTCCCGCCACTATATTATTATTAGTATCGAATTGTTCCACTTTGCCCCACCAAAAACAATGACCTCACTTTTTCTGTCTATAATTCATAATCATTTATTTGCATTCAAACATGGTATTTAAGATGTTACATAGGTATTTTAGTACGTAAGACATGTTGAGCCAATTATATATTATAGCATGCAAAATTGTATGTTATATGTAATGTAAAACTAATTAAAAATTCAACAAAAATTACAAATAAAATTAAAATATAATATTACGCAATGTCCATCTATAATCTGTTTAAAAATAATTATTATGCTATGTCAATGATTAAAATAATGAATGTCAAAATAGTATAATAATATAACCTAACGTAATGTCAAAAAAGTATTATGTCATAATAAAAAGTGAATATTATTTTATTTAAAATTGTTTGCCCAAAAATTCTTTCTCAATGTCATAAATATTAGTGCTTAATAACCATGCATATAATTTTTTCTTAAACAGATTCATACGAAGTGCTTTAATGTTATCTGGTATTTTATTATATATCCTTACACACATTGGAATAAAACTTTTCCTATGTTTTGCAGAGCCAGGAGCCTCTTTTAACACAAGTGTATGAGGTTTTCTTTTTAACCTTTGGTTCACTTCGCCTGCAGTTTTGAAAAGTTCTATATGTTTTTTCACAAATATACATATAACATGAATATAGAGCGCAGGTAATGGTAACAGTCCAAGCATAGGGAACAAAGGTCTGCATGACTCGTCAGGACTTCTCCCGCACATGGCTCTGATACATTTTTTTTGTGCTATGAAGGCCCTATTTTTATCTGTACTATGACCCCAGAAAATCAAGCCGTATCGCAAAATCGATTCTACATATGAGCGATAGCACATCTTAGCAGTCTTAAGACTAGCAACATTCTTGATTTGACTAAGAGCAAATGTAAACTTATTCACCCTCTTAGACAGATTATCAATCTGTGGTTTCCAATTAAGCTCTTGGTCTATTATTAAACCTAAGAATTTTGTCTCAATAGCTTCATTTAATTTTGGGATATGCATGTCAAAGTTTGTTTTTGAATAATTGGATTTATTGAATTGAATATAATTGCATTTATTTAAATTGATTTTCAAATTATTTAATTGTAGCCATTCAATAATTTTGTCAATTGTAATATTAATGTCCATTTGATGATTCCTAATTGTATTGTTCTTTTTACATGATGTCACTATAATAGAAATGTCATCTGCAAAAAGCACGCATTCATGGGATGTCACATTAATTATGTCATTAATATAAATTATAAACAATATCGGGCCTAGGACTGTTCCCTGGGGAACACCTTGTCTATTTTCTCTATAACCCGAAGAAAAAGTTAAAATTTCGTCTTTATCCATTCTTTCAATAGAGACACATTGTTTCCTGCCAGTTAAGTACGAGGCAAACCACTGTAGCGCTAGCCCTCTAATTCCGTGATTTTCAAGCTTCTGCAATAGGATATTATGCGCTACAAAATCGAATGCCTTAGATAAGTCAAAGAAGAGACCAGTAGTAAAATTATTATTATTAAGACTTATTAGTACTGAGCTTAGAAATTTATGTATGGCCAATGTCGTCGACTTATTTTTTTGAAACCCGTATTGCGAATTCGAAATGATGTTATATTTATTACAAAAATTTAATAATCTCTTATACATGCATTTCTCAAATATTTTAGCTATGACTGGTATTATGGTAATAGGACGATAATTGTCCATGTCATCTTCTTTACCTTTTTTATATAGTGGTTTTACGATTGATATTTTCAATAAATCTGGAAATGTCCCTGAAGAAAATGATAAATTAATTAGATAAGTAAGAATAGGTACTAGTTCATTCGTGCAAAGTTTAATCACCTTTGTACTAATTCCATCATAACCCTCTGATTTTGAGTTTCTAAGTCTAAGTATTTCATTTTTAACTTCACTTTGGGATAATGAACTTAGAAACATTGAATTGGGGATAGTTTTCCCTAATATATTTTTAGAGGTACAAGTCATATTTCTATCCTTCACAGAATTAGTCATGTCGATAAAATAATTGTTAAAATTGGTGGCAATGTCAATAGGATTATTAATTTGATAATTATTTATATTTAATTCTTTGATATTGTAGGGTGAATGTTATTTTGTGAAGTGGATGTTTCGGATTCTGTGAGTGTTTTGGTGGTTTTATGGAAAATATTAATGGCAACGAGTGGTTTAAGCAGAATCTAGGGGGATATGCGAGGGCGCGTTGGCAACACTGGGGTTGGTTGCCAGGGGAGACAGTCGGTGTTGGGGCCGGATGGAAGATGGTGGGCTTGGAATAAATGTTTGAAATATGTTGAAGTGTTCGAGTTAAACGTGCCTTTTCCATTAAATAATACTCGAACACTTCAGCATATTTTACATGATTTATTTCAAGGCCACCATCTTCAATCTCGCTCTACAATCATCTGTCGCGCTGGCATCCACCTCCCTGTGTTGCCATCGCGCCCTCGCACATGCCATAGATCTCCGTGAAATCACACGTTGCCATTAATACTTTCCATAAAACCACCAAAACGTTCACAGAATCCGTAGCATGCGCGTCACAAAATAACATCAACCCTACACTCGGCCAACCTGACAACGTGTATGCCCCCATACACGCATTATACTCGTATAATAACCCTACACTAAGGCCAGAGTATAATGTAACTATTGTACAAAATATTACACAGACAAACCATTTAGAAAACATTATACAAAACAAATAAAAATATCTTAATCAGCACGGAATATCTCATCTTGAATTGCTGATTATTGAGTATGGCTGAATATTGTTACTCCTTGTTTACATCATAAACTTCGGCTTTTAGATGTACTCTGGGCTAGTTCTAGGTTTCTATTTAACTGACTTGCTCCCGGCTTCCCTTGCTAGACTGTCTTTTTGCCTCCATTATTATCTTTACAACGATTCCGACAAAAACAATGAATTTCCATTACGTCGAGTGTCTACACGCAGCTTCTTGCTCTACCTGCTACTCCTTCTCTAACTGCTGCTTCTTCTCCACCTGCTGCTCCTTCTCTACCTGCTGCTCCGTCTCCACCTGTTGCTCCTTCTCTTCCTGCTGCTCCGTCTTCACATGTTGCTCCTTCTCTACCTGCTGCTCCTTCTCCACCTGCTGCTCCTTCTCTACCTGCTGTTCTTTCTTCACCTGCTACTCCATCTCCACCCGCTGCTCCTTCTCCACCTGCTGCTCCTTTTCCACCTGCTGCTCCTTCTCTACTTGCTGCTCCTTCCCACCTGCTGCTCCTTCTTCACCTGCTACTCCTTCTCCACCTGCTGCTCCTTCTCCACCTGCTGCTCCTTCTCCACCTGCTGCTCCTTCTCTACCTGCTAATCCTTCTTCACCAGCTATCCCTTCTCCATCTGCTGCTCCTCCTCCACCTGCTGCTCCTTTTCTACCTGCTGCTCCGTCTCTACCTGTTGCTCCTTCTCTACCCGCTGCACGTTTACATCCTGAGATGTAAACGTGCCTTTTCCATTAAATAATACTCGAACACTTCAGCATATTTTACATGATTTATTTCAAGCCCACCATCTTCAATCTCGCTCTACAATCATCTGTCGCGCTGGCATCCACCTCCCTGTGTTGCCATCGCGCCCTCGCACATGCCATAGATCTCCGTGAAATCACACGTTGCCATTAATACTTTCCATAAAACCACCAAAACGTTCACAGAATCCGTAGCATGCGCGTCACAAAATAACATCAACCCTAAGCTGGTGAAGAAGGATTAGCAGGTGGAGAAGGAGCAGCAGGTGGAGAAGGAGCAGCAGGTGGAGAAGGAGTAGCGGGTGGAGAAGGAGTAGCAGGTGAAGAAGGAGCAGCAGGTGGAGAAGGAGCAGCAAGTAGAGAAGGAGCAGCAGGTGGAAAAGGAGCAGCAGGTGGAGAAGGAGCAGCGGGTGGAGATGGAGTAGCAGGTGAAGAAAGAACAGCAGGTAGAGAAGGAGCAGCAGGTGGAGAAGGAGCAGCAGGTAGAGAAGGAGCAACATGTGAAGACGGAGCAGCAGGAAGAGAAGGAGCAACAGGTGGAGACGGAGCAGCAGGTAGAGAAGGAGCAGCAGGTGGAGAAGAAGCAGCAGTTGGAGAAGGAGTAGCAGGTAGAGCAAGAAGCTGCGTGTAGACACTCGACGTAATGGAAATTCATTGTTTTTGTCGGAATCGTTGTAAAGATAATAATGGAGGCAAAAAGACAGTCTAGCAAGGGAAGCCGGGAGCAAGTCAGTTAAATAGAAACCTAGAACTAGCCCAGAGTACATCTAAAAGCCGAAGTTTATGATGTAAACAAGGAGTAACAATATTCAGCCATACTCAATAATCAGCAATTCAAGATGAGATATTCCGTGCTGATTAAGATATTTTTATTTGTTTTGTATAATGTTTTCTAAATGGTTTGTCTGTGTAATATTTTGTACAATAGTTACATTATACTCTGGCCTTAGTGTAGGGTTATTATACGAGTATAATGCGTGTATGGGGGCATACACGTTGTCAGGTTGGCCGAGTGTAGGGTTGATGTTATTTTGTGACGCGCATGCTACGGATTCTGTGAACGTTTTGGTGGTTTTATGGAAAGTATTAATGGCAACGTGTGATTTCACGGAGATCTATGGTATGTGCGAGGGCGCGATGGCAACACAGGGAGGTGGATGCCAGCGCGACAGATGATTGTAGAGCGAGATTGAAGGCCACCATCTTCAATCTCGCTCTACAATCATCTGTCGCGCTGGCATCCACCTCCCTGTGTTGCCATCGCGCCCTCGCACATGCCATAGATCTCCGTGAAATCACACGTTGCCATTAATACTTTCCATAAAACCACCAAAACGTTCACAGAATCCGTAGCATGCGCGTCACAAAATAACATCAACCCTACACTCGGTGATCATATTATGATGCGTGTATGGGGGCATACACGTTGTCAGGTTGGCCGAGTGTAGGGTGAATGTTATTTTGTGAAGTGGATGTTTCGGATTCTGTGAGTGTTTTGGTGGTTTTATGGAAAATATTAATGGCAACGAGTGGTTTAAGCAGAATCTAGGGGGATATGCGAGGGCGCGTTGGCAACACTGGGGTTGGTTGCCAGGGGAGACAGTCGGTGTTGGGGCCGGATGGAAGATGGTGGGCTTGGAATAAATGTTTGAAATATGTTGAAGTGTTCGAGTATTATTTAATGGATAAGGCACGTCTACAATATCATGTCTAGATTTCTTGTTATTTATTTCTTTATTTATAACAACCCACGTTGCTCTACATTTGTTTTTACTTTTCCTTATAAATTCACTGTTAGTGTATCTTTTAGATTTGCGAATGCATTTTTTTAAAATCAGTGAATATTTGAGGTATTTATTTTTATGTATTATTGTTTTATGTCTATAATACATTTGTCTTAAATTTCTTTTTGTTTTACAGCTACTTTTTAGGCCCTTGCTTATCCAGTTTATTTTATTTGTGTTATTGTCTATTCTAATTTTAATCACCGGAAAGCATAAGCTGTAAAACAGGCAAAACAGTTCGTGAAAAATTCGGAACGCCACATTTATGTCAGTCTCTGTGTAGACGTCAAACCAGGAAAGATTATATAGGCAATCTCTGAATTTTCTAATATTATCAAGGCTATAATCTTTTTGATAAGTAAAATAACTTTTTTCTTCGTAGAATTTTGCCTTAACGGAAAAAGTCAATAATTGCGCCGTATCATGATCAGAAAGATGAAGAGGCAATATGATTGCAGTTGCATTTTTAATGTTACTGAGGATATGATCTATGCATGAATTTTTCCGAGTGGGTGACTGTATGTGGAGTTGCAGATTATGATTGAAACAAAGATCATGAAGATAGTCAGTAAGCTTACTGGGTTTAATTGTATTAATATTAAAATCACCAGCAATAATAATTTTATAATTTGTGTTGTAGAGTTTACTTAATTCGTGCAACAATAACTCAAGTTTATTTAGAAAAATATTTGCGTCAGAAGATGGAGTTCTATAAAGACTTAAAATGATCAATTTAAGAGCGGGGATTTCTATACCACATATCTCAAATATGTTCTGCTGTGCAAGATTATTTAATTTACTTAGCTCCTTATATTTGATACGTCGTTTAACAAGGACACAAGTTCCCCCTCTACATTTGTCTCTACAGAAGGATGTTGCTAGTTCATAACCGCTAAGTTTAAAATATTTTTTATTGTCATCATGTAGAAAAGTTTCGGAAAGACAGAAGGCATCAGGATCATTTCCTGTCTGACACAATTCTTGCAAAGTTATTTCTAACAAATCCTGTTTCGATAAAGCGCCCGCAATATTTTGATGCATAACCTTGAAATTAGCCCTACTATTTTCTGATTCGGATATATCATTGTGATGGGGTACGAAAAAGCTTCTTACCAACTGTGGGGAAGTAATCTAGAAGCGTGGTCTTTTTTGGTTGGTCTTCAGGCTTAGATACATCACTCTTATTTACGACGGTGTCCCCCAATTGAGATCTATTGAAATAGAATGGAATAGTACCCCTAGCATGAATCGGCGTGGGCTTCTTTGAGACCCTAATGCTTGAACCCCTACGCAAGACAAGCTTCTTTAACTCTTTAACATTTAAGTATTTATTGTTATAATCAGTACAGTCAATATTATAATTAATAATTCTACATATGTTCCCTATATTATTGTTCTTAACGTCTAAAAATGTACAATTCTTAAATTCATTACAGATATTAGACATAGCTTCAATTAAGTCATTGATATTTATATAAAGATTTCTTGAAGGGCTTAACACAATGATTTTATTACTCTTATAACGGTTAAGCAGCCTGCGTAGTTGAGATAACATTATATTTATGTCATAATCATTCTCCCCTACACTAACTATAAGTTTATCATTACATTCCAATTTTAAGTTTTCACAATTTTTTAGGATATCGGTTGTTAGTGCATATGGTTTTGTTAACGCAGTTACGTCATAACGTTCATATAATGAATTTTGTCTTGACTTAATTAAAGCGGAAGCTAGTCCGACACTTTGTTGTGTTCCGTACAAATAAATGTTGCCATATAATATCTTTAAATTACGTCGTACGTCTTCAGTCCTCGTGACGACAGGATGATAAGAGGCGTTGTTTCCATTGGTAGGCGTCGCTTGTAGTTTTTGCTCTAGGGATTTTACAAGGTTTTGGAGAGTGGTTATTTCTTCCTCAGCTTTTTTTAGTTTATCTTCATACTTTGCGATACTCTGTTGTAGACTAAACACCGTCTCTTCAAATCGTTTGTCCAGCTTACTTCTAGGGGGTGTCAGAAAGGATGATCCAAAGCATTGTAGAGTCATCCTGCTACTTTTATTATTAGCGTTAGTGTGATTATCTGGTACGGGTACTTTACATAATGATTTTAAAAGAGAATTTTCATTTTCCAATTTATTTACTCGACGCTTGAGTTCATTATTTTCCAATATTGTGTTTTCTAATTCATTTTGTACGCTTGCGAGTTCACTACTGAGCATTTCAATTTTTTCATTTAAAGCGTACGTGTTAACTGAATCTGTGACTGTGAAGTCTATACTCCTGGACATTAGCTGTTCAAGGACGATAGAAGTGTCGTCCGATATATCTTCAGACATTATGATATGGGAGTCGGGAGTAATTACAGTACTCGAATCGATAGCTGCCGGTATTTCAGATTCATCATAATTCAGTGGTATGTTCAAGGCATCCATATTGCACTCTGGTACATCTGAAGTAATAATGCTAGTCGGTGTAGACCAAGGAGTAGATTCTGCAGATAAAGGTGGTGTACTATTTTTAGTTTCAATATCACGCAAAGGTTTCTTTCTCTTTGTAACATTATTTGATGAATTCTGTGCACTACATTTCTTGTTGACTGCCTTTTCGATACAAATTTTGCATTGCCATTTTTTCTTCGATTCAGTGTCCAGTATCCGATGTAGTTTTTCAGAGTAACCTATACAGTCAAATTCATAGTAATTTGAACATACCGCGCAAATTGCTGTGCTTTTTGGATCAACTTCTTTTTTACATTTGTGGCATGTTACTAGTGACGACCTCTTGTTAGCGGTTGTTGAATTAGATGGCTTATTAGTCAGCGACATTATAAAGATGTTTTCCTTAGAATCTACTCGCCGCTAGATGGCACTATTTTTATTCTAATCGATAATAGATCGATTAATCGACTAAAATCTGCGATCATTCGTAACCAGATATTAGTGTCTATGGTTTTTATTTTATTTTATGTGGTATGCATGAGTTGTAGTGCTCTCAATTTTGCTTATGTCAAAAACAGCTGATATTGTTATACGACTATCGGCTTTAGCGCAGTATCGTGGTATAAAATAATATTAAAAAATCGTACTCACGTTATTATTAGTGCCGTTTAATTTTAAACTTATTTTCCGCCGTTATTCAGAGTGCCACAAACAATTCTTCAGCTTTTTCAGCAAAATGTGCCGTTAATTCACACACATATTCACGTAATTGTGTCACACGGTGGTTTAACTTTATGTGGGATGCCGTTCTAATTCTTGACTATCGTTTTTCTTCTCAAAAACACTAAAATATGCGCGTGACCCACGGAGACAGTATGCTTACTTTGAAGACCGGAAACGGATTCCTGTATTATGTTTTGAAATGACAATGTTTAGATCTATAATACTGTATTCCATTACCTCTGGTCCTCGGTCAAGTGATCTGTCAGCCGATATATAAAACGAATGTCACTGTTACTGTCCGTTCGTAAATATAATAATGCCAATAAAATATACGACGCATCGCGTGTTAAAGGCTGAAACCCACCACTGCCCATGCTATGCACGGACACGCGGCGACCGTTTGCTGCGTGGGTTCATTTATTTCATGGACAACGTATGTCGTACTGCAGGATATGCTAAGCACGAGTCCGTGTATCGCAAATAAATGAATTTTTACATAGATTTGACTAGAATAGGTATGATATTATGGGTGTATTTGTGGGCATTCTCTCCAAACCTGCCTGTAAAGCGGCCGGCGCGCGCTGGCAGGTATTTATGTAGCTATTTGATAGATGCATAAATATGTGGACCTGTATCATAATTGCAAATTTTTGTGATAATCGTACTTATGAGCTAGTTATCGTTTTATTGTTAAGATAAGGCTATGGGTAAAATAGCACTAAATTTGGATACAAGAATAAAAAAACCGTGTACTGCGTGTACAGCGTGCATAGTGTTGACAACGTTGAGCTGCGTGAGCGCCATATCCAAGCAAGCCACGCGTGTACCACCGTGTACCGCGTTCGTGGCGTTGACATCGTCAAGCTACGTGAGCACTATATTAGAACAAGATACGCATGTACCTATGTTGTCAATTCCTGCTTAGCATGTCCGTAGGTTGCAATGGACCCAATTACATACATTTTCTTGTAAAGCAAAGCCGTGCGAGTGGTGGGTTTAAGCCTTAAAGTTGACGTTGTTTTTTCCAAAATTTTTATCAGTTGTTATAATGATGCATCGCGGAATATTATTATTGGCCTAAACTGAGATAGTCTGAGGATAAGCAAGTTGAAGTGGCAATGAGCAGGCTACATAGCACGTAGATCTGATGACTTATGGGGCTGTAAAGTTCTCGAATGGAGACCACGGACCGGCAAGCGCAGCGTAGGACGTCCACCCACAAGGTGGACATACGAACAAAAGCTTGTTTTAAAGTGATTTGACCTTGATTTTAATAAAATTGTCATCAGTTATATTATAAACGCTAAATATTTTAATGAAGAAAATAAATGTTTTCACTATAAGTAAATTTGAAGTAAATTGCTCTAACATTTTAAATCGTAGCTCGTTAAAGAACTTAACTAATTTAGTTGGAACCGTTCCTAATGCTTGTTTTAATAACATAGTTTACAAACAGAACTTTAAACATTAATTTAATACTTTACTCAGCTTTATAGAATCACTTTTAAATTATATTTGTTATTATAGGATTTAGGATATTATGTTAATAATTTATTTTTCTTTGTTTTAAATTACTAAATTGGCGTAATTTGGGTACTCGAACATTTTTGATCTAAAGTACAACATTTTTTTAATGTTGTACTATCGCCATCAAGGGTCTTCTTCTTCTCCCTAGCAATTTTCCCGGCTATAGCCAGGGTCTGCTTTCCGGCTATTTCTTCTCCACTTCGCTCGGTCTTGTGCATCCTCTACGGTCTCTACGGTATCGCCATCAAGGGTATGTAATTAAATGTTAAAATTAAATAATTATCATATATGTATATCCTAATATAATATTATCTGTTATTTTTCTACAAAACTAGTATTAAAATGTAATTTTCAGTATACGTATATCATGTGGAATGCAATAAATAAATAAACATAACCCTATTTTTACTGTGTGGAATTAAAATTTAAAGGACGTAGCGGTCTCTACGTTGCGTAGCACATGCTACGCCGCGTAGCAGTCTAGTAATAAAAAAATACACACACAACGAATAGAAGCGTGCATCCTCAAAAAATTGCGTTGTCATAAAAACATTAATAAAAATATATCTCAGTGAAAAATAACCGCGTGAAAAATAACCGGGCGATCTGTAACAATATCAGTACAATGTAGGTATACATTAGACGTAATGTCGCGCGACAAAAACACCGTAATGGGTGCGACAAAGAACCGACCGAGTCGAGGCAACAAGGGGGTCTGAGAGACGTGTGATTGATGGCGCGACTTGCGACGCTCCGCCGGCGGCACGCGTCACTGGAGGCCTCGTTACTCATCATTGCATCGCTGACTCTAAACATTCTCGCTTTCTTTACTAGTTTTACACGGTTAAGGCAATGCGGCTAAGGAAGGGTTATGTTTCCAGCGGACTGAGTCCTTGTAGCAATATCTACTACTCGTCACATTTAGATGAGTCCATGTCTACACAACGAGACTGTGGAATGATAGTTCAGAGCTGCACTAATTCTATCTCATTGAGGAGATATATGAGACTGATTAGAGGTATGTTGTGGTAGTTTCGGTTACGTTCAGTTTAGTTTTGCCTAGACTTGTTTTAGCAGACCTTGTTGGTGTCGTGGTTGCAAGCGCTGCTGCTGAGCGAGAAGTCCTAGGTTCGATCCCAGATCGGGTCTAAAGTTCTTTGATATTTTCTATTGAATTTTCTCAGAAATAGCCTGAAATCTTAATTTGTGTCCGTTTGAAGGCTACTCGTCTCCTACTACATGGAACTTCAAAACAAACTAAACTGGCGCAGTGTGGGTGTACGACCTGCTGTGGGAACAAGGTATTCTGCCCAACCCTTTGGAAAAAAAGCGTGATATTATGTTGTTTTGAATTTCCAAATTACGAGTAAGTTTATTGTGTTCTGTTGTATTTGTATTTTGGAGCTTTATCTCCCAATGGAGTTGATATTATAAGAATTTTACTTTTATTTGAACAAAGTAAATAAGTTATCAATCTCTATTACCTGAATAAATACTCGTCCAGAGATTTTGCTTTAGTTTCTAAATCCCGCGGGAGAAACCTAACTCAAATAAAAATTCATCAACCGAACAGTGCCTAAGTAAATCGCTGAATTTATAAATCAAACCACAGCTGAATAGAAATAAAAATGCCTACATGGATAATGGATAATGCAATTTTTAACTGAAAAATAAGTCTTAGGTTTTAAGATTTAAGTCACTTTTTATGATTTAGCGCTAAGAGAATAATTAGTTTTAATGTCTAATCTTATTAATTATGCGTGTGTTGAATGTTCGAGCAGCGGTGTTTGTGTTCAAGCTTGAACGAACTTTAATAATATCGTTCAAAGTGAACATAAGGCGAGCCGAGATATGAGACGAGAGGAGAGGAGATGAGATGAGGGAAACTATTCAACTATTCCCGAGCATCGAAGCAAGATAAAACTTTGATCCTCTGGGGCCTCCTCATATTTTAATGAAACCTATTAATTAGAGTTCGTATCAAAGATAACCGCCGGTTAATTAATATTTGAAGTTTACACAAGCCGTGATTAGCGGCTGCGACGCCGCGCCGCGCCTGCGGTAGGGCCGGAGCTTCTGGAACGAATACCTACGATATCATGGAAAATTATTTATGTAGCGCTGAGCAAAAGTCTCGTGTTTTGTTCTATTTTTAATTATACATTTAGTTTGATGAATATTAATGAGGATTCTATCTTCTGAAAATACAACTTACTTCATAATTGTTAACGATTATGTTTTCGAGGATTCTTCACTTATTATAGATCTAAAAATTAAATCTAACTATTAAAATGGATAGTGATAAATGTTTCCACTAGCTCCTAGACTATAGTATATTAAACGGTGGTTAACGGTTGACTCGGTAATCTGGTTTTAATTAACGCTAAAGTAGATGTTATTATGATAAGTTTCTCGCGTCTTTTGCCAGTTGGAATAATTTATACGCGGCGCGTGCTTATTACTTACTGGTTCTTAGTTAAAAGCTCTTGAGGTTCCACTCAGAGTATACGCCGATGTTCGATGCACAATATTACGTGAACATTATCATAAACTATTTCTGAAATATTATATGCTAATAAGTTGGAGCTAAATATAGGTGATTTTAAAGACAACTAACCCAAAAGATTTTGGAGAATCGTTTGGTTGTATTTGGCACAACAATAGGCTCCTTAGTTGTTTCGTCGCACAACATGTTCGTCCCATTTAATATAATATCTCGACATAATTGATGTCAACAAGTTAGTGAAAGGTACTTTACAGCGTTATAAACTCATAACAATAAAATTCTGTAACTATATTATATGTATTGTTCTATTCTGCAGTCTTCAATAAAACAACGATGAATGAATGAATGAATGAATGAATTAATGATAACACTTTATTGGTACCACAATAATACAGAAAAAGACAAAAAGAAAACTTAAAACTAGAAAGAGTAACAACTGGCGGTCTTATCGCTCAGAGCGATCTCTTCCAGACAACCATGCAGAGAAAGGAAATACAGATACTGAAGGGACGGTGGTTTCAAAAATAAATACTTAAATGATAAATAAAAAAATTAATAAAATACACAAAAAATAATATATTATACATAATTAATGATGTGAGGGAACTATGCAGATTTATTTAATAATTATTGTTATCACTCGGTACAGTTCAGCGATTACAAGAGGAATGCGCGGTAGGTATGTCTCTTAACTTGTCACTCAGTACATTGTAGCCTGTTTCAACCGAATGGTTAATCAAATCAATTAATTTACTTGTGTCATTTCTACAGTCTGTACTCACTTATGACAGTTATTGTGGCTGCGTTCATAAGTTAGGTGTACAACAAATAAATATTTGAATTACTATAATATCTGTATCGAAGATTATTATTGTCTATACATACTCACTGATTCCGGAAACATTTTCGGTACTACCTAATCGATTTAATATATTTGGAGCAGCGGCGCTCTGATTTTCAAGAATTTCAACTAGGTACTGAGATCTCCAAGCCGCCAAGCGCAGTGATTACGACAAAATCCCTCATCCATCAATAGTTTATGGCGTTCTTTGGCCTATGTCCAGCAGTGGACGTACACATTCGGCTGATGATGATGATTATGAATCGTTTTAAATATTATCCTTTTCAACGTTAACAATTCTGTTTAGTTTATTTGTTACTTTTGTACCAAAATGTTGAGTTAAAGGGTAAAAGGCTCAGAGTGATACATTAATTTATAATTGTGTTGCGTCAGACGCACGGCCTCCAAATCCGTGGTTATTAAATATGAATCGTTGACGTGCGTCGGTTGATAATGAACATCACATGTCAGGTGGCGCCCTCTATAATCCACATGATTGCTCTCACGCCGAGCTTTTTATGTAGGTACCCTTTGGCGGCGTACAGTACCTAGTACCTACTTACCTGCGGATAATATACTCGTCAATAATTGATTACATTTTCCCTGGGATGAAAATTGTTTTATGTAATTGTATTGTTGTAGAATATGCCTTGCTGGAGTAGTAGGCGTAAGCGCTAAGTTGCGATCCTGGGTTCGATTCTCATGTCAGGTAAGTTGGAATGCACTGCGCTGGCCCTAAAACATGAGTTTTTAAGCCTCTATGCTCTAATTATTTCTCTCCCCCTTTCTCTTTCCAACCGGGGTATCTTCTATCTGGCAGAGTATTAGACGAAGTTTTTGGTATCTCTTCCACAACGTGAAACCCTTTACAACAGTCAGCAGTCCTGATTGCAGTTTTAACCTTCTTCATAATTTCCTATTGACAAAAAAACAAACCATACAAACTTAAACAATCAGATGAAAAAATTAAGCCCTACAAGTCTCTTGTGCGTTCTTCTTGTAAAGGTATATTTCCGAACGCACGGTAGACTCAGTACTGTTTATTTTCACTGACGTACAAAAGTGTCAGATTGTGACCTATTTTAATAAATCTTTTTAACTTTACTTTGACTATACTATTAATACGACATTTAGTGAAGTATGATTAGTGGTTGTAATTATTACAGTGACCGCGGTCAGAGGGTAACCATAGTCAAACAAACGTGGCTCACGGTCCATATACCTCGAACAAAGGCGCCTCACGCTCACAGCGCTAAGTAGTGCACTATTTGCAAACTAACGTATTATTCACCACGTTCATACGATACGTTAAAGATGTGGTTTAGACAATGTGTACCAAAAGTGTGCCAAAAATTATTGTGTTAAATTTTAGAGTCAAATAATTTCCAATAAGTGGAAGAGGTACAATATGCAAATATTAATTTTTTTTCATAATCTTGGCGCAATAACGCCGTCATTTAAAAAAAAAACTGCAGTTATTTTTTTAACTGTTAGTAAATACTCATATTGCATTACAATAAATATCATTAAATTCATAATCAATTCATATATTAAAAGTTGTATCACTTGACAACTTAATGTGAAATTAACGCTTGTTGAGCGATAAAAATAGGAACTTTGATCAAAACTTTTTTCTATGGAAACGTTTCATTTAATTTTTAGTTTAATTGTGTAATTCTGCTCATCGTGGTGCAACTGTAACCTACTTGTAGAGTCCTGTCTGTGTCTCTCAAGGATCCATTAGTACAGTTGAATGCAAGTAGGTGGAGCATTAAAATTCATCTGCTGTAGATAAGTACGTCTCTATTACAGAGCCTGACGCTAGCGCGGAGCGGCGCGGCGCGGCGCGGGGGCCGCTCGCACTGATTCCGTATTCATTATGTTCTGGTGTTCTGTTTTAACGAACGGAATTATTAACGGATCGTTTGTTTATTCCATTTATTATTTTAATTTTTTCGTCAAAATCCGATGAACTCCCGTCTGATTTTGATGGAGTTATTATTGGACTTCAAAGTAAAGATATAGCAAAGTTAAACTACCAATAATTATTCTTCACTATAATATAATAATGTCGTGTATAGTGTATACCGTGTAATTCAGAAACAACTTTGATGATTTCTATCATATTATTCTTCTTCTATGTCAAGTTTATATTGTTAATTAACTATTAACAAAAACAATATTATCTTTGAGGCTCGATCGCCATAGGCCTTAAATTTAACAGACACATTTTAACATAACACAACATACAATCACGCCTTTAATGTCACATAGTAGGTACTCTACACCCACATTTTGCCAGTATATTATTGGTCTCATGTAATAAATAGCAGGCAAGCCTGCCGCCGTCTACCGGGCACAGTTCCAGGCAGTTATTAAGATAATTACATACATACATACAGTCACGCCTTGTTCCCGTTGGGGTAGGCAGAGACTATTTCTTTCCACTTGTTACGATCCTGACATACAACTTTCGCTTCTTTCACTTTCATCACATTCTTCATGCATGCTCGTCGGTTGTAGGTACTTTTGACCTGGCCTTTCCTTAGGATAACATCAACTTGTTCATGAAAGGTACGCCTAGGTCGACCCCTACCGACTTGACCATTCACACTAGCCTTATAAATCTCCTTTGTTAATCTCAAGATAAAAGATAATTCCTTGTGGAAAACTCCAATATTTAAGATTTTGCCTGACCTGAGGATCGAACCCGGGACCTCATGATCGGCAGTCGAGCTTGCGCCCACTACGCTACTGAGGAAGGCGAGGGCGTCAATATTATGGTTACATTTAACCATAATATTTTTACTCAAAGTGGGATTTTCACATTATTAAAATTGTGACAAGCAAATTGCTATGAAAATGATTGTATGTGAGTAATATAATAACAAAATGAGCAAACATAATCTACAAGTTAACAAGTGAACCTTATTCAGCAGTCAGTCAGACTCTAACTGGTGGTTCCGCTTAGTGTAACCGGTCCCGCGGAAATATGTAAGTACTAAATATAGCTTCGTTCAAAAAGATTTCCTGAATTAAAACAAATAGATTTCCTGAATTAAAACCACTCTGTCTCCATCCTCCGTCCTTCATCGTAATATTAATTAAAAGTTTCATACTTTCCGCAGATTTTACTCTAAATCTGAATATTTTACTATTTTGTTTCAGTTACGGATTTGAGCTTATGAATTTTTATGAAATATAAATAGTACCTTCAGTGAAGTTTTGCAACACTTTGTTAGAT
This sequence comes from Hemistola chrysoprasaria, assembly GCA_947063395.1. NCBI lineage: Eukaryota > Metazoa > Arthropoda > Insecta > Lepidoptera > Geometridae > Hemistola > Hemistola chrysoprasaria. The sequence goes on along the minus strand of OX346724.1, from coordinate 14,649,548 downwards.
TTCATTTAATATTCTTCGTCAAATAAAAAATATATAATTAATTATTATATTTTAAGTCAACTGTTCAAGTATTCTTAAATAAGTTTAAATACAATAGTTATTTCAATAACTTTTACCTCTTATAGCTTAAAACCGAAGATATCACTAAAACAAACTTCAAATATAATTCGATTAAGAAACTGGCTGCCGCTACCATTTTGGCTACAGAACATTATCGATATTCATATTAATAATATCTATAGCGTTTTCTTGTATTATATTGTCGAAACGTTTAATTTTTCAGCTCGGTTTCTTGGCAGCCAACACAAGGAGAGACTATAAATAATAAACATTATTATTATTGCATCGAAATCAACGTAGAGTAATAACAATTTGAAACATTCATTCGACCGTTTGGCTTGTAGTTTATAGATAAGTTCTTTATTTTTATTAATAGCAGACAGAACAAGTAGCTACAGACTAGTTACTGCAGTATCAATTCCTCGTCCAAAATTGATGAGACTTTGGGGATTCCCACATTGCCCCGCACCCGTGATTACTAACGAACAAAAACCAAGCACCCGCATTCTTGTGCGGGGCGGTGTGTGTTTTAAATAGGTATACCAATCAATCGACCCATTGTTATGGTGCGACCGACAAAGGTTACCTTTTTGCTATACTTTAAAGTACATGGGACTTTAAACATAGCTGGTGATGTGTGGGTTTACTTACGTACTATGGAACTGGATGTGAAGAAGCATTTATGTTAAGAAGCATTTTACACTGGTATTTTTGGACATCAATTATTTCTCTAGTATTGGTGTAATAACAGTAAGCTGAACTGTGTACCTAATGTGTAATGTGTAGCCGCAGCACACGTTTGCTTTGTCATGCGAATATGGAACAAGTCGACTTGCACTAATCAGTTAACTGTAGTTACACTAAGAGCGCGTGCACGCCGTTCAAACGCAACAAATACTCTGCATTTCGGAAACCTACGGCACCGTAAGCGCGCAATCGTGACGCGATTGTCGTCGCCGCGTTTCGTGTGCAGGGCTCTTATATACGTTCCCTGTAACAATAGGCTATGTATGTACTGGATGTAGTTATACATGTCTTCATGTAATAGCTGCTTTGGTTCTCAGTTCAATGTTGAATTAGGTAATGTGAGAAATTAATGAGGTGTTAACCAGCCTTTATATACATAGGTGTGATGGTGTGGTATCACTCGCCGTAGAGTATCTTAAATGTTTTTAAATTATCATTATCGTTATTATTTTCAGCCGTAGGCCGTCAACTGCTTAACATAGGCCTCCTCAATAGATTTCCATTTAGCCCGGTTGTAAGTGGTTTCTGCATTATAAATTATGCACATACATATTATTATTATTAGCTGTACCCCGTTTCCCACGCTGAAATGTCCTTTATTAATGCCTTATTTTAGAGTATCAGCTATTAACATGCCAAATATAAGCTCAATAGGTTCAGTACTTTTAACATGAATAGGTGGTAACAAACATACACACAGACAAACTTTGGCATTTAAAATAAAAGTTAGATTCTGTTTCTCTATAACATTAAAATTTTATGTGAAGAGTTCGTTATACCACAGTGATATAGTTAATTTACAACTCTTTTTACCATGAATATTTAATAGAAGCAATCAGAAGTTATAAAAATGTCGCCGGCATGTATGCGGCGTTCATTAAACTTTCCACATTAGCGGCGTCGCATTCATACATTCAAACTCATACATACACGAGCGCCCATTCATGAATGTTAAACCATACTTACTCTTGACGCCAGTTCACACTGACAACAGCGTTTTTATGGACGGAATAAAGACGACTTAGTTATACTATTTATTATTATATATTAACAGATTAAAGCTGTCTTTGCTATTATTTAGCATTTTATTTACCTGAAAATATTTTCATATAAACTAATTTTAATATTTTATTTATGTATGTTTCTGGGGGTTTATGTTTATGTATGTATATAGGTACATAGACCAAATATGTATTTTAGTCACCTTTATGATTCTATATTTATTTATTAAGAAGTCTCTGTAACACCACCGACCAAATGTGTATTACGGTTCTCTCCTCTCCCTGCACGGTCGTCTGGAAGAGATCGCTCTTAGCCCTTGGCGATGAGACCGCCCATAGTTACACTAGTTATTATTAATTGTTATTAGCTTCAAGAACTTCTTATTGTGGTGTACCGATAGAGCGTATCTATCTATCTAATACTCGCTATTTGTAGGTAGGCACTTTCTATAGTAAGTGCCATAGTAAGTGGTTACCTTGGAATGAACTGCGTGAAATAGAAATGGCAGACGACAGTAAAGAATAGAAAAAAACGTATAGTAAGGACTAAACCAAGTGCGGGATAAGGGCAGGCAGCTGCAGGAAACTCCTACCGTGATATTTTAATGACATACAAATAAACCATAATTTTGGATTTCCTTTGAGATCTCATCCCTAGGAGAGATCTTTTCCAAAAAAAAAAACATAACAGCCTTGTAAAGAATATTATTAATTATAATGGAAATTTGTAATTTGGAATATTCTATGGGTCATGTGAGCCTGATATAAACGAATATTTATTTAATTTATAATACACTCTTCGGATCTAATTAGAAACATAAAATACAACAGGAAAATAAACAAACAAGTCTATAAAGTGATTGGATTAAACATTATTTCGTTACGTACAGAACCGATCACACTAAATTGCGAAAAAATCCCAAGAAAATACAAGCATCCATTTATCAGACGGCAGGTTCAGGTGGCGAGCGGCGAGAGTAGTGAGAAGGGCATCTAATATGTTATATTATAAATGTACCCACGAACCGCCCTTTCTTATGATATATTTTATGTTGAACCTTTAAACATCAACGTGACAAATTTTATATAGATAAACGAAATATATAAAAACTTTTTGTCATATTGATTGCAAAAGAATCCCAGTAGAAGTATTATAAAAGAGATTTTTTTTATGATAGTGAATGACAAGACGAGCAAATCAGGTGCCCGATGGTAAGCATCATGATTGCCCATATCAGACACAGTGCCACCCATTGTTTTAAAATTCAAAATTCTGTGCGGCACTGCACTGCGCTTGTCACACTGAGATATACGTTGTTGAAACTCGTCATGCCCAGTAATTTAGCTGGTGACATTGCCCTTAAGGCCGGGACACAGGACACAGGACACAGGAAGGTTTGGAAATTACTGCATGCTTGGCGGATGAATAACTACTACAAATACATACTACATAGAATATTTGTAACAACTTCACATCAATACTACTGAACTGATTAGATCTTGAAATAACACATTATAAAGGTACCATTAAGCTCGATTATAAAGTTACTGACATAGATAGCCCTGCGGATCAGCAAGTCGAAGTGGCCAATGGGTAGGGCACATAGCACGTAGATAACTGATGGCCAGTGTGTCCACCTTAAAGCTATGCGTACGACATTTTATCATATTGAACTAATATCTACATAGAGATGGTGAAAGGACTGCAAGAATAACATAGTTTCCGTTTAGAGTATAGTTGAGATTCAGGATGCAGGCGAATGTGTCGCAGCGGAGCGGCGGCAGGGCTGCGGCTGCCAAGAGACCCTCTAACGATCAGACAAGTGGACTGGCCTCTTGTAGGATCTAGAGATGGGGTGCAATCATCACAAGCATCTTCATTACGACTATTATTATTGAATTTTTATATTCTTGTAGTGTCCATGGCCCAGCGAAAATACGCCCAACGGCTGATTCCCATAAGGTATCTAGGGAGTGGTAGGAGGTAGTAGTCGTAAGCTCATGTTGAAGGCCTTGTAGGAATTTAGACGACCGGGCATTAATTGGAGAACCTCGTGCTGATAGATTATACCTAAATTTAACCAAGCCACCCGCCATGTGTAGTGATTACGGCAATATCCCCCCATATGAATAGTTCATGGTGTTCTATGGGGGCCTATATTCAAGCAGTGGACGTTTTCCGACAGCAGATGATGACGATGATGATGATAAATTTAATTTATTATTGTTGTTTATGTTTTAGTAACCTGACTTGAGTAGTTACAATTCATTACATTCAAATCATAAGTCTGCGACACACTACTTACAAAAAAAGTAATAAACATTTTAAAATTCTTTGAAGCAAAAAAGGGTGAGAAATGTAAAAAATTTATTATATTCTGTGTCCCATCCCTACAAAACAGGCATTAGTGTAGTATCGAGCCAAACGGAGCTTCGGTGTGGCCTAATTACAGGCCTGCCTCGAAAGATAAACTGCTTGTGACGTCATTACTGTGACGTAATGCCACCTAACGCGCACTATTACCCAGGCTTTGGACTTTTTGGGACTCTATTATATCGTAAAAAGAAGCTTGCAATCTTTTAATTTTTCAAAATAAAATAACTAACATAGAAAATTCTAGTGTGTTAAAATATTATCAAGCATATTATATGGAAAGTCTTTAATTAATTACCTATTATTATTATTTAACCTAAAAATTTCAGTCAAAAATTTTAGTATTAATATAATTTATTAGTTTAGGAATATAACAGAGATATTCAGAGATAACAGAGAGAGTTCTTGTATTATATGACGAGACCTACATAACATTATGTATCGAACAAATATCAAACTTATATTATATTGTTTGTTTTTTGAGAAATTATTTCGAGAGTTATTAAGTTGTACTAACTTTTATATCATTTCATTAAAAGGTATCTTTCCGAACGCACGGTAGACTCAGTACTGTTTATCTTTATTGACGTGCAAAAGTGTCCGATTATGACCTATTTGAATAAATCTGTTTGAGTTTGAGTTTGAGTTTGAGTCACTTAAAAAATTAAAGCTTAAAAGTAGAAACATTTCTCATCTTAATGGAACCTTAACCTTCATCTTACACACATTCCTTTATGTAAACCATTAGAATACCTACAACATAAACGTCACAATAATAATTACAATTACTGTAACAACATCATAATGGGAAATTACACTAACGAACGTTGCATTTGAATGACGATTCTATCACACATAATTATAAGGTTCATTTTTTAAATATCAAAATGTTTTGATTGTTCTTCTGTAGCAGGAGCTACGGCGTAGCTTATTTGTACTGCGCAATCTAGTCAACTGAAATTATACTAAAAATTCTATAAAATTAAATTATTATGTTATAATTATATATAAAGTAGGTACTTAGGCAACTTGACCAGGTCATAATCATTAGCATCATTTCAGCCGTATGACGTCCATTGCTATAATATAGTCCAGTTTGCATCCAGGGCGTTCCTGCGGCTACGCTCGCCGGCCCGTAGTCTCCATGCGAGAACCTTAACACTGCACCATCGGCCAATAGTTTTATGTGTCCTGTCCATTACCAGTTGACCAGTAATGTGTACCAAAAATATTTATCAGAAACGGCGGTGCGGCATATTTAGTGATAAGCGAATAGCAGAACATGAACATGAAGCCTCCCGTAGTGAGATGCGTATCTCCAAACCCGTATGAAGTGAAGTCAAAGGAGATGTGGTAAGGAGCTTAGCGGTTAAGTAATGAATTCTTAATGAGCGAATAAGGATTTGAATGTGTAATTCTTGATCGTCATTAAACTCCTTAACTCGAGTGTTCTGGGAACTCGATGGAAACGGCTCGTGTGTTTGTTATGAGATTTCACTTTGATATTCTCCTATTTGGATTGTACCTCTGTCTAAGCCTCCTTTATATATCTTTGTGCTTAATTTACCTACTCGTACATATTTTATTATGTTCTTACCTAAAACATAAATGTTTGATTCCTGTGAAAAGATTAAGAACAGTTTATTATGATTACATTATAATATAATCACTTTTAGTGACAACATCATAAAAGTTAAATATTATAATAACACACTCTTCACATTCTCAGCAGACAGCCTCGTTGGCTCAAATGGTAGTAACTCTGCTTTCTGTGCCGCAGGTCCCGGGTTAGATCCCCGGCCAAGTCAAATAATTGTGTGCACGAACATGTCTGTTTGATCGGTCCCTGTTTGTTATAAGCTTATATAAGTATGTATATCAGTCATCTGGTTACCATAGTACATGCTTCTAGCCTATTTGGGACCCGATGACCGTGTGTGGAAGTTGTCCCATAATATTATTATTATTATTACATAAATGTCAAGTTTATTTGTCATAGTGATCAAGACGTATCAGTATCAAAACATTCCTAGAGCTGTTACGTACTATGTTCGAAACGAATCTGATCATGGTTGCCTGGAAGAGATCGCTCTGAGCGATAAGGCCGCCAGTTGTTACTTCTTTCTAGTTTTAAGTTTTTCTTCTTTGTAATCATTCATTCATTCATCCGAATCCGTGAATACTGTTCGTAGTAGTCCTAGAACTATTTTTCTAGGTAAAGATTTCCGGAAGTAGCCATAGTTTTATTTGTATGAACACTCGTGCACTTAGTCCGGACCAGGTCCGATCTAAGTTCGTGATCACGGATTTAGATCGAAGGTAGTCGGTTTCGGTTTAAAGATCTTTATTACGTATCAACAAAGGCAATTTGCCACTTACGTGATAACATCATTATTTGAAGTACAATAGTTATTGTTCGTCGTCGCAATATTACAAAAGTTCAATATAAATAGTAAATAGATAACTTAGTATGATCAGTAGGGTAGTTGTAAATAAATATGTGCGAAAAACAATATCTGAATGCGTTCAGTGTTCTGAATAACGGATTTGGATCGGGTTCGTTTCGGATGTAGTGCGTACCTGCTCTTATAGTTTTATGAGTATTGGAGACATACACATTATTAACCAACGTTGTCTATATTATCTTAGTCAGTCAAAACGACCGCTTTTATTATAAAAAGATGATGATTTACTATCTTACTTATTTACACAGAATTTAGTACAACACTTCACTCTTCAAACATAATATTATACTATACAGTAACTTTGACCTAGCCTCACCTAATGACATCTTGAACTCAAACTAAAAAATATTTTATTTAAGTAAGTCTCAAAAATACATTTTTAAACATCAACAAAGGTAATACCTACGAATAATAATAAGTTAGGATATGTAACTAGAACAAATGTTACTCTAAAAATGGTTCTCCGTGAAATTAATGACGTATATATTAAACACTAATCAATAAGAAGGTTATTAGTTACACATGACTTGTGATTGGTTTAAATACAGAACAGAGGCAGCGATTGGTTCGCGAGCGTATTGCAATGTCAGCTGTTATCAGTTGTGTCAAGCGGCGTGGACGATGTTATGCAATAAGTGAAAAGGACCAAGTAAATAATAAAACAATAATACTAATGAATGTACCGCGCGTTCGGAAACTACCTAAAGTTTGTCAACGCCAGACACATGATCATTCACACTACAGACTAGTCTAAGGCAACAATTAAACCATGATTAGTCACAAAAGGTGTGCACATGAAATGATAAAGTAACGCATCCCGCACCCCTACACCCCGCACCCCGCGCCTGCACCGGGCACCGAGTGGAGCCCTCCCTCGCTGCATCTCATCGCTCGCGGCGGTCGCGGCGGCTCGAGCTGATTGCTTCATCATCTACCAGACAGATTACTGATATTATGTACTCGCTTGATAACATTTGCATCCTTGTTGGTACCTATGGAGGGCTAGGTGCTAGGGTAATCGTTGCTCTATTCATTCAATAAGTATTCACTTTCTATATGATGGGTAGATTGGGGCTGGGGACTTTTAATTGCTTCTATAGATATTTTATGTTAAATATTCGTTTAATATTACATACATACAGTCACGCATTGTTTCCTTTGGGCTAGGCAGAGACTATTTCTCTCCACTTGCTACGATCCTGACATACAACTTTCGCTTCTTCCACATTCTGTGTGGGATAGTTCATAATATAAAATGTACGGAAGGGATGTAGGCGGATTGTTATACGATACGGTGCGGCCCGACCCGACCAAATGTGCGCGAGCCTGTACACGACATAAAATATTTTACGTCATGAAAGGTCAAGGAATCTGATATCATACAATCCAACCACAGATCACGAAATATCCTTGGATAGACAATTCAATGAATCGAAGAACGTTAGTAGCACACATCCCATCGACTAAGTTTGGACACTTGATGCCCAAAGTTTCGTCTCCAAATATTCACGCGTGCAGGAGAAGACGTATATCATATTTTGTGTGGAATGCGTGCGGAACGAGGGATATAGACGGACGCGTTTTGGACAAAGAACGTCTGAGGTAGGATTCTGCAACAGCATACCATCATGTCCGATGTTAGATGTTGCCTACATCTTGTATAGATTAGCTGACTTAGAATTAAGTACGCGTCGCTCTCAACATGATTAGAATAAGTTTAATTTTTGATTGTTTTTTGTTTGTTTTGTTCTACAGGACGGTTAGCGACAGTCCTAATTAAATTAAAAATAAATTGTAAAGGCATACGTATGTATGCATAGTGTAGGGTTCTATACCTAGATACCTGAACAAAACGCTTCTATTCCCAAAAACAATCCTAAGAACATACAGTGCCATCTATGAGTTCCTTGCGCAATGTAGTATCATATGCAGTAAAATGGCCATAACTTTTGATTGCGTTAACTTAGAAGTATGATTTTTTTACAGCCAAAAGGGACTATACATCTCAGTAATCAATATCCATTTCAACTTGATAGCTTCACGCGTTCCCATTAAAAAGTGTCTCGACAGACGGACATACAGACAGACAGACAGTCAGACGGACAACAAAGTGATCCTATAAGGGTTCCTTTTTTCTTTTTCAGGTACGGAACCCTAAAAAACCAAAAAACCTTATCTGTAAATAAATATTTAAATGAATGACAGACACTCATTATTATATTATAGCTCCACCTGTAAGCCTTTATATGCTATAAAGTACTAAACGCTTTTCAAAAGGAAATATTATTCTCATTAATATCGCTATTAAAGTAGAGTGCCGTCACCAAACTTGCCCCTCGTCTCTCGCCGCCGGCGTTACACAACTATACAAACAGCTCCACTGCCTCGCCAGTATTACTACACTATTACACAACTCGTTCGGTAAAGTAATTTAACCCTCGTGCGCCCGGCGTGTGTGCGCTCGATTTGACCCCGAGGTCTAAAAATGAATTTTAATGGTCACTTTGGCGCGGATAATGAAGACAGCGAGCGAACGCGGCGGGTGCTCGGGGCCTCGGGCCACGGCTCCCTCGTGACTCGTGCGAGGTATCGTAGACCCCGCGACCTCATGTGAGGTGTAACATTCCTCCGCCGATATTAAACAAACACCGTCCGAGCCTGTGAGCGAGCTTAAATATCTCGTAATCATCTTCTCTGTTGTGTTTGTAAACAGTTCGTTGTTTCGGGTTTGTGATGAATTTTTTATGTGTCGGAAGAAATTGGTTTCTTGTTCAAACGTTCGTGCGATTAAAATTTTATGAAACTGAGCTATAGGTTTGGTGCTAGTTAATGTTTTATTGGAATAAATATGAACCTTCGCGCAAATGCTACCGATATCTTGTTCTATTTTCTATTAGCACAAATAATATTATTATTGTCTTCTAAGAAACCGACTTATCAGTGTCAAACTTGTGTGTATCGATGAACTGTAAAACTGATTCACAGTAATAAACAAAACACATAACATAACATACATTCACGCCTTTTTCCCGAAGGGGTAGGCAGAGGTGTACCTAGGACACAGTCCCATAGTAGATACACCCACATTTCGCCAGTATGTTATTGGTCCCATGTAATAGGGGGCGAGCCTATTGCCATTTACCGGGCACAGTTCCAGACTCCAGGCAATTATTGAGATAATTCCTAATGGAAAAATCCAATATTTAACACTTTGCCTGACCTGGGGATCGAACCCGGGACCTCTTGATTGGCAGTCGAGCATGCGCCCTCTACGCCACCGAGGCAGTCAAAAACAAGTGCAAGTGCGAGGCAGTAATAAACAGTCCTTATAAATGGCACTTCACTGCGGTGACGTGCAACCATTCGTCAAAACTGACGCGTCAACAAAAACTATGAGATCGCGCGACGTCACGGCCTCGACGTGTGTCAATAGCAAGGGCTTGATGAATCCGCGTGACGCGAGACCCGTGTCACGAGCTGTCATACAGCCGCGTGACATATACCGTGGCGTGGGGGCCGCGCCGACCACGCCGCGCCGACTGTCAAGGGTTACGATATACATAGGATGCTTTAATTTTGAGATCTGGTTTATTTTGCAACTTTTTGAATTATTTATTTGTTCTGAATAAAATGACTTCCTAAAATTGTAATTTACTTTATTTCAACCATAGAATGCTGGTTGCAACAATTTACATTGAATTGTAAAGTACGTGAGTTGTGAGTTAATAAGAAGAATGTAAAATTATCATAATACTTCGCCATAACGTAGATTTCCATTTTAATAATCAGAATATGAAACATAAATAACGTAGCATTAATTCGTCTTTGTCAGAATTGTCGACAAAATACACGAAAGTAATTACAGCACTGCGGGAATTTCCTTCATTCTATTAATTAATAAATGTTTCATAATATTCAAATACGAAACTCTGCTTTATGGTTATAAATTACCTGTAAACACTCATTGTGTATCAACGTGGAAGAATTCTATGTTAAAACATAACATTACTACTTTAGAGATTTACCCACGATAGTAGATACATACTAACTAGACCGTAACCCACAACGCTAGTCATGTTCGTAAGTCTCATGTAATAGAGGACGAGACTGTTGCTATCAACCATCTATAGCACATTAATTATTGTAAAACTTTGAAAACATCCAACAGCCACAGAACCTAAAATCTCTAGATCGGCATTCGAGGAAACGATAGAGATGCTCTGATAAAATATAGTAAAATCCATATTTGAGAGTAAAAGTCTTCGGTCGTCGGGTAGAGAGCGCGCCGCTCGCCGATCGACTAATATCCCGGATTCACGACACGTTTATTCAATTAGACTTCTAAGTATTTAGCGATTTGCGGAAGTGTAACCAGGTCTCACTAGGAGACAGTACATGAGATTTTAACTTTAAAGTTATGGTCACTTTTGCTATGGTTTGGAGTTATTCGCTTTATACCTTACTGCTTTAGAAATTATCTGCAATTAACCATAAAACATAAATCCTTCGAAATTATTAATTTTAAATTAGATTTGATTAGATAATTATTTATTGGTATCAGAATACAGAAAAATAACAAAAATTAAAACTTGAAAACGCGTAACACTTGGCGGCCTTATCGCTCAGAGCGATCTCTTCCAGGCAACCATTGCATTAAATAGTCTGGTGGTTCTGGCACTGCGTGCGACTTATGCGAAACTCAAATTAATAATAATACATACAATATACACTTACCTATCTATGGTAAAGAGTCTATTTTCTATGTGTGGTGTAATAAGCATTATTATTATTATTCTTAGCTCTTGGGCATAGGAGTAAATTTTTTATTTGCTATATTCTTATGAACCTAATCATTTTTCATAAAACGAATATTATGACTTTAAAACCTAACCGAGTTTTATTTGTTCGCCCAGTTACTGATTTCTACTGAAAATAACCGAACGGGGAGGGGATAATGGGAAAAAGCATTGTGGTCCATTTAAAAATTCAAATGTCGAGCACCTGCCGGCGGCCACCCGCCGCCCGCAGCGGCCCGCACCCGGTCCGTATCCGCACCGCATCCGGACCGCAGCCGCGCAGCATCCGCGCCGTGTCCGCGCCTCCTGCGGTCGCCGCTCCAACAAGGTTCTCTCGAGCGGCGATAGACCTCATTAGTAGGTTTTTCGCGTTTAGGGATTGAGTGTTTGAAAGATCGCTCTATTTACTACGTAATATCTAACTAGGAGAAATATTTTGGTTTTAAGTTGATAAGTGTCGATTTATGATTGGAGGGTAACCTTAAGCACCAGGTCAAGTAAAAGTACGGGAAGTAATCTAAAGAGGATAACATTCTATCCCCTCCCTTTTTAGGAATTGACCCAATCCTATGTAAAAGTATCAAAACGGTGTTTAAACGGATCTTGGGGTCAGTACATACTGATAGTAGTATCCGTTAGTAGTAATAGTACCCTGTGATCCCTGTGTTCCAATTGAGAATGATCCCATTCGATATATATTATTGATCCTAACTTTTTTGGGTGAAATAAATTATAATAGATTTTCTTTTATAAAATCTTTATTTTTTCTAGTGAACGTCCAAACACAGTTTCCTCGCGTGATAAGATGTTAACTCGAAAAAAAAATAAGGGTTTAAAAACGAAAATAAAATGATAGTCACATCGTTTACTTCAGCATAATTCAATATCAAGACATAAATTTATCGAATGTGATATTACTAGTATAGTTTCATTCGTATTCATTATTCATATTATATTCCGAGGAAACAGTGGAGTCACCTCAGGGTAGTAATAGACGTGTTCGCTATTACTGTGATCTAATTTACATGTAGCTAATTGAAAATATAATCGAATTCAATATAAGCCAAGGTAAACGACTTTACAGTAAATAGAAAATTTCCAGAAACTCGAGGATTTTCTCATAAAACGTAAATTCAAAGCGGCGGTGCTTTGAAGTCGCTTGCATTCGGAAACTGAACGATTTATCGATACAGCGTTGATGCCAGACTGCGATTACGAGGTTAATACATTACTGGTACCACGAGATGGTTATTATACTGGTTTTCCTAAACCATATACATAAATGCATGATGATCATCATGATCCCAGTCATAGGATGTGCACTGCTGAACATAGACCTTCCCATAGATTACCATTAATCCCGGTAGTCCGGTTGCAAACGGCTTGAATCCAGCGTTTTCCAGCTATCGTTATTAGATCATCTGTCCTGTGCATGCCGTAACACTTATGTACTTCAATAATATTATGTAAAACAATTATTTTTAAACTGTAAAGACCTAACTGATTTTGCAGATATGCGTACCTAACCTAGGATTTATTGAAACAAGCTATAATTATATACAAGCATAAATTATAAGATATAGTTTAATTACTATTAAGTTGACTCTACGAAGAAGTCCGGTTATATACAGTTACTTTTGTAATCAGAATAATGATCAACATAGTATATTACATTATTTTCATACAATTACTGTTATTGCCAAGAACGAGGAAAGAAATAAATATGATTAGTGTTGTATCCGTCGACAGCGGAATTAAGTTCCATGTAATATCATTTGCTTAGACGAATACAAGACAGAATCCATCGGCGCGCGACGCGGACTAATGTGGGTTATGGCATGAGCGGGAGCGAGAGCGATATTACAAAATTAACGGATAATTATATAACATACACTTCGACATTTAGGTATCTACTACACACTTGGCTCTTATCCACTGCTAGGTATTCTCCTTGTCTTTGTTACACCACTCTTTCCGGAACAGATCATTTTCAGTAATAATAAAATAAAATAAAATGACAGCCCTATTGAGTGATCTGCATACAATCAGGTGATGCGAGTGGATTGTTGTGATACGAGGTACCCACGTGTGTAAGAAGGCACGTAATATAAAACTGAATTAAAGACGTAGTCTAATAAAGCATCGATGGAGCTTTTTCAAACTACTCTCCGTTGTGGTTGGAAAAAGCAAATAATAGTTTCATCATACACAGAGATGTAGAAGAAAATAATGCAATCAAATATGCGAAACTACAGGATCAATTGGCCTAAATGCTAGAAAAACAAATAAAGTACTCATTGAAAGGCTTATCGTCAACCTACATTTCATTTGAATGGCACTATTTAATATAATATTAATTGTGGACAAAACGTAAAATCGGAACTATGTACAAGTACGTTACTTACAGACAAATAATCACTTGTACTCAACAATAAAGCAAGAAATATAAGGCAAGGGTGAAATAACGAGCTTACATCCAAACAAAGGGAAATGTTTTTTGCATCTCTGACTGCCCTTGGAGTTCTGCGGGCAGAGGGCAGAGGGCAGAGGGCAGAGGGCAGAGGGCAGAGGGCAGATGGCCCTCCTTATCCGTTTGTTTATTTCAAGTCTTGCCAACTTCGCGGCCAATTTACAACGGCCCGAAACAAACCCTTGGATTTTAATTTTTGATGTCTCCGTTAAATATTTCTTTTGTTTAATTGTGCCTTCGAGGTATTCGAGGGAAATGGAAAGATTTGTGTAATATTGTGATAACATAAAACCATTCTCTCTCTGAGTACCTCGGGAGTTAGTAAGAAAAAGAAAAATTGCTGAGTTAAATTATATAAAAAATCTTCACAGAAAATAATTGTTTCATTCCATATTCTTACAGGTATCTTATCTTTGACTCATATATTGATTGAAGCTAGACCGACGAGCGCAAGTATAATATACACACTACATAGATTGAAACATTTTGATTTTTATAATGAAAATAAAAAGAGCCACAATAGCATTGTAGAGAGACAACAAACAAAACAAGCTGGAAGTTAGGCCAGAACAATAAGTAGCCGAAACCGGTTGTGTTTCAAAGATAGCGCAGTAATTAGCCTAATCTAAACATTGCCGCTACACGACCGGGGATGGAGGATGACTCCCGCACGTTGCACTGCTACGTGACTACACAGTACCTAAGGTTGGAACATACTTATTGCTGTAAACACACTATTAAGCATTAGAACATACATTTAAAAATTTTACATTTTAACAGCTATGACACCAGATGGAAAGGATGGCCTGTGTAAGAGCTTATCTTTTCCGCCGTGGAGTTACCGGCTTTGGCCACCCTCTCTACCCTTGGTTACCGTAAGATCCAGCTAAGGTTTAACAGATCCAAAGAACGGGCCGCAGCGCCCTCTGCAAAAAAACATCGAATTGCGCTCGACAACCCGCCTGCCAAAAGTGTCGAGTCAAAATCCCCCCTTTTATGGGGGAATCCTGTGTTTAGTAGTGGATTACCAACGGCTGAGATGATGATGATGATCTTTTGATTAAATTATTAACGTCAAATAACATGTTAAATCTTACGAAGATAAAACGTTACCGAAACCTAATAAACGTAATATTAAACTAAAATTGTTTGCTACTTCGGAGTAATTTAAACTTAGAACGATCCAGTACAAAGTTACCTACTATTTGTAGTGCTCGTTTAGGTTATTGCCAACTTTGATATACTCGTAGTATGAATATTTATGAGGAAACTTTAACCCGCATTAACTTACGAGTAACATACTAATATTTTGTTTGAAACCGACTCAACATGAGCAACTGTTCAAAAGTATCTCTCTGCTCAGTGGCGCCCACAACAATGCAAGAATAAACTAATAAAACACAACCAGGGCTATTCACTTATTTCCTGCACAAGTGCTATATTTAATTAAGGCAGAAAGGAGTGACCGCCGAGGTCATATACGTGAGAAGACAAAATATTGTGCTGTTTTCTATAATATAACATGTAGGGGACAGTCGTTAGGTCATGTCGGAGGTCTTGGCGACCTGAAATTCTGAGAATAAGGGTTGTACATTTATTCAATATTTTATAAACTAAATCAAACAGTGTAATTGCAGAAACCTGTTTTGTTGAGTATAAATTTTAATTATAATTTTCATTACATTGCTGGTAAAGATAGCCTTGAAGATGAAGATGTGCCAAGTAGAATTTTATAAATTGCATGATACTACCTATAGAAGACACACACGCGCGTGACCTCCCAGGTGACTCATTAGTCATCTGTAGCAGCAATGCGGGTATGACATATCTAGCTACGAGTACGTTACTGTAAGTGTAAGAACTATCAGGATTCTTTGTTTGAAATAATATTATTTATTATTTTAGAAATACCGTCGACGAGCGTTTTGTATTGTAGGTTCCTATTAAATAGTTGTACTATGGAAATTTTTGCCATAACCTCGTTATTTATATTCTATGTGTAAGACGTAAACATCTGAGTAGTCGTTTATTAGTAGTGACGCACACGTATGTTTCTCTGACACTATATTGACTCACTACTCGCCCGCATCCACTCGTCCTCACAAACTAAACTAAGGTTAGAGGCATTCCTGTACTGAACAGTGACGTGCAACTGTTCCTGAAGTTGAACCAAACAACTGAACGTCGAGTACAGTTTGTCAGTCGTCTGCCATTTTGTACTAAGGGATTTAATAATAAAATTAAACACTACAGCTGCCTACTTACTATCTACCACTGCTACAGAACACTTCAATAATGAAATAGCTGACATATTGCCAGCTGTTAGGAAATCCTAACTTCTCCGAACAACTATCATATCAATAATATTGTAAATATTTTAGCTCAGCGGATTCACGCTATAGAGAGTTCGCTGTGTTATTTCATCGCTTTACTATTTGTACTTATTTGTAATATCTACACAAACCCTCGGATTTACAATAGAGGGGACAATATCGATATTTTCGCACATTTTATTTCAATCGAAAGTAAATTATCACGACATATAAATCACAGATTCGATCCATATAAATATCTTCCATAACATTACCCCGCTCACCCATTAAGTACATCACCAAACAATCAGCGGCCGCACTGCACCCGGCACGGCCCAGCCACCCAGCCACCGCTCAGCATTGCACCCTAAGAAAGCAATTCAGTTAGAGCACGGTAAATCACGAACTATTGAATTGTACGCAGCGTGGCGCCGCGCCGCGTCCTCACTTTATTTATTTTACTGTTTTTAATGTAATGGGATTTCAACTATAACATTACTTTCCTATATTAAATACTATTTTATTTAAAGCCTTTTATGATTGGACTAAAGCTGGTCTTTTGCAGCAGCAAACCTATCTTGAGATGTCAAATAAAGAGGTTTTCATGGGGACTGTACATTTCATAATGTTAATAAAAGCTTGTAAAATAGCTCACACAAGTGCATTCATTGATGTGTTACTTTGTTTTAAGTTACATTTCATTACGCTTAAGCTGATTGGGCCTTTGGCCTTTGTTTAAGAAATATAATAAAGTTACTTTTTAGGTTTAATTACGAGTAGCACATTTATTAAAACAACTTATAACGGATTTTAGCGCGTTTATTTAACATTATTACTATTAATAAGGTTATTATTCATAGTTTATTATTATTTAAACCAAACGTTATGAAAGTAGATTTCAATCAGTAAAATTTTAAAAATATCTTATATTTTTAAAATTTTACTGATTTTTTAAAATCCCTGGAATAGCAGTCTCTATAGTTATTAAACCTACAATGAGTATATTAAAAGACATTATTTTAAAATGCATAACAGCACAATTTATCTATCTGTTCTTCCAGACAGCAGGCGGCCTATATTTCACATGTTCCTATACAATCGCCGTCCTCCCCTACAAGTGGATGGTTCCCCTCGACCGAGGACTCGTGAGTCGTTAACTATCGCAGTTAGAGGGATATAACGCATCGATATTGTAATATATGGAACTACTTTGTGCACTTTATTACTTACTAATGGTTTCTTTTGTTTCCTTGTCCAGTTAAACAGGGAGTCAAACATTTCTTGATTCGTATTTTATTTTCTTTAAACCTGTATACTTACCGCCGACCAGAAATACTCATAATAATTTTTCCTTTTCTTCCGGTTGTATTGAAGAAAGAGCATTAAGTGATAAAACCGTCACCCGTATGTTGCATAAAAATACATTGATCCTGCTGCTAATTGATGTCATAGACATTACCTGGAGCATCTAACAAGAAATAAAACAACAGTCTCACTGTTGGACACTGTTGTTTTTCCCCTCACTCAGTGTGACTCCAGCCTATCAGAGATGTTCTTTCTGAAGAAAGAACTGGGATGATACTCTTGTAATATAGGTATAATAGAATCTTATTGCTGTTGCTATTCTATAAAAAAAAGTTCGTTTCAATGAAGTACGTTTTTCCCTGCTTCACTTTCAATTTATTTCATTTTTATCACAAAAGCAAGAAGCATCAGTCATTCAATTTAAAAATGCTAATCTGTGTTTGAATTTCATTTTAGGAAAGTGAGCCGAAACAACACGAGGTAACAACCATTTAAATAAAAAAAATGCAATTAAACCGTTTAATTATGCGACCCCTAATTGGGCAAGATGTGTTATCTTGAACAAAGGCATGATATCGGTCCCTTCTCCCTCACCCCCGGGGGTGACGGGGGTGACGGGGGTCTCGGGGGTGGTACCATTGTGAGGGGTGACGGTAATGTTTCATACAATAACATGTTGAATGAGTGATGTACCTATACTAGTAGCGGCTGACGAATATTATATGTGAAATGTACACGATAAAGGTCTCTAGGTTAAAACCATAGACATAAAATTGTTTGAATCGTATTTGACATTTCTACAGATAACTCCAAGAGTCCAAGGTATTGGTTACTCCAGAGACAACCTAGAGACGCTTTTATATGTTTAGCACACTACAATAATTAATTAAGTTTCCGCATTTTCGGAGCAATTGTTTTTAGGTAGAGCGGTATCTAGTCGCGACACTCGCGGAGACTTGCAATAATCTAAGAAATTAGAGTATGAAAACAAAATTGCCAATATATTATGTGTGTGAGAAGGTGTTGTTGTCTGTGTGCGCGCGCGCGGGAGAGAGGTTTTATAAACGACGAAGGAGCCTTTATTCATCATGCGCAAATGGGCGTTGTTATGCAGTATCACTACATAACCTGTAATTTTCTTGTGCGTTCTTCATGTAGAGATTTTTCACGATAGACTCATTACTGTTTATCTCTATTGATGTATAAGACAGACAGATTGTGACCTAACTGAACAAATATTTTGGAGATGTGTTGAGTTTCCTGAAAGAATACGAATTTCTGATCTAAACAATAATCACATATTGTTCATTGTATGAGTATGTAACAATTAATATTTAGAACGCAGTAAGATAAAACAAAAGGACTACCTCATAACTTTACTCTACAAAGCGTTAGTTTACAAAAGAGCTGAGATTTATACATCTAGAGCTGGAATGTAGAGCGGTAGAACCATTATTGCTTGGAACGTTTCTCGGTTTAAACTCTACAACAAGCCAATCTACTTAAACGATTACTCAGCTCGGTCTGTGCACTCTACAGTCCGTAGAGTAATCAATGGATGCGGTAGAGCCGTGGTAGAGTAAGCAATAACTGATACCGTTGCTCTCCTGAGGCCAGAGAGATGTCAATCAATGAATTGAATTTTAAATTGTGAGACAGAGAATTTGAATTAAAGGTAGGGTTGTTTAAAATATCAATATAGAGTATGTCCATGATTTTTTTGGCTTCTTATTAATATGGATATTGCATCTTTTATCGGGTTCACGCGGTCCAATTTAAGTTGATCAACTTTTGTTGTTTAACAAAATATTTAAAACGAATTAGATTTCCAATTGTCGAATTGAAAGAAAAAAAAAATCAATTATGTTGCGCTAAGCTATGTGTGTACTGCTAAATTAAATGCGAGTATATCAATCAAAATAGAACCGCTCGGTAAACACGCTATTAGCTGAGACGTCGAGGGATATAAAATAATGTGTTTTTAATAAGATGACGTTTAGTCCCGTATTTGTCAAAGAATATGCGTCGTAATCGTTGAGATTTAAAAGTATTAATATTAATATCATTCACGAAAACTCTGAATTCTACCAAACCTCAAAAAATCCGGTGTAACATTAAGATTCAAAGGCTCACCCATTCCTCACAATAGTGTAGTGGTGTGGAGTGCGTGCCGCCGCGCCGCCGCCGCTCGCCTCCCACGGTCCCTGCACCGCTCCTCCTTACTATAAACACTCTTAGCGTTTTACTACTTACTTCCACTGGATTTACTCGAACTACACTCACTCGTGACTCGAATAATGCTGCCTGCTGGATTATTCTAAATGGACCGCTGCACTACTTCTGGTTCGAGCAATTGTTAGAGCTCAGCCTAAACAAAACGTGGTCTACTATAAGAAGAAACGCTGACGCAATCTGTAGTTATGTTGGTCATGCTTGTATTATTTTCTTTTATATCTTGCTACATTAAGCCCTCAATTTATTTATTTTTTTATTCATTCTTAGTTTGTGACCAAATATAATCTCTTTAGCACAAGACTACAGAAATTGTGTCGAGTTGTCTCCAGTGTCGGTTCTCGTCGGATCTAATTACGGTTTCATTCACGGCTCTTCATGAAACGGAGTAATATCATAATTTAATTAAACGGGAATTCTTTTCGGAATTCACAAAAGTGCATTCAGCTCTTTTCGTGGAATTCTCAATTTGATAAAATAAATTGTTATTGTTAATTTTCCTTATCTTAATCCCGCCGGACTGAAATAAATAGTCTTCCTTTCCATTTTACTCCATTTTACATGGGCCGACTGGTTTTGATTTTGTTCATAGCC
Source organism: Hemistola chrysoprasaria (assembly GCA_947063395.1). NCBI lineage: Eukaryota > Metazoa > Arthropoda > Insecta > Lepidoptera > Geometridae > Hemistola > Hemistola chrysoprasaria. The sequence continues at coordinate 14,629,192 of OX346724.1, read as the reverse complement.
TGGTGAGGTACAACTAGCGCAAAACTTTATGAGCGCTCCTAAGTTAGCCGTGTCGACTGCACAGAACGAATACGATAGTACTATACTATGGACTGAAATAGTATTACTATTCGCAGTACTAGAATAGTACTGCGCAGTCAAAACGGCAACTTCCGAAAGCTTAATAAAGTTTTGCGTGACCCTAAAACAATTTTATACATCGATATTTATTGATCTTAACCGCATTAAAAAATATCTATCCATATGATGATAGAAGAGGGGCCAACAATCGAGTACACACTTAGGTACAAGTACATTCCAATTAAAGTTAGCGCAAATAGTAAACTGCGCTCAGCCGCGTGTGGTTAGTACGTAGGTACATGAGTAAGTAGAACCTACATAAGTACAAATATTATGTAATTTAAAGCGCGAGTGGGGAGGGAGGAGGGACGCTGGCTTCCACTTCCCGCAGACATCACGTTTTAAACTATTCGTGAGAGCACTTGTGAATATTTTATGGCAACAAATCCGACGCATTTTGAGGAATGTGTGTTTAAGAGTTTATGGTTAAAAACATCATCACTGAAAACAATCCGTAGTTGAAAATTTAATTACTAAGGTACATTTCAGCTTGGTTTTAGAACAAAGTGGTTAGTTAGGCTCATTTGTAAAATTTCATTTTGTTTAACTTTTTGATTTAGTTATCTCAAACGTACTCTATGTACATACTTTATTTCATCACGTCTATATATTTGAAATGTGGTAAAGTTTTCTTATAAGCAAAAAATTATCCAAACTAGAATTTTCATGTGTAAGCAGCACAACAAAGGCCAGACGACGGAACAAACGTCTTTTCGTCCGGAGGTAGTCAGAAAACAAACACCTAACTGAATTTGCTAATACTTTTAATTATAAAATAAATAGTTAATTGCAATAATTGTACATAATTTACATGTTTAATTGAATAATAAACTACAGTACCTGCCGGGAAGTGTTTTCCTCACTGTAAAACAAAGCATTGTCACTTCACTTATAAACACCAGAAATATGGAGGTTATCCAAGAGTCTGTTGCACAGTTGAGCCAGATGTTCATGCAGAAATTAACGGAATTTGAGGAGCGCCAACAGAAGCTGGGGTCTACATCTTCTAATAGTGAGCAATCCATACTGGAAGCTGATTTTAAGGAGTTTAAGGAGTTCACCTTGAACTCTCTGCGTGTATTGCAGACTCAAGTGGAGGTATTAGCCAAGCAGAATGACGATTTACAGATGCACACCCGACGTAAAATTCTTCTGCTTCACGGCTGTCCCGAAGATAAGAAAGAAGACATTCCATCTGTCATTGCTAAGGTGGTAACTGAAAAATTTAAGTTGGCTGGTTTTGTCCCTTCAGATATCAGTCGCTGCCACAGAATGGGTAAGTCGTCAACTCCGGCCCGGCCTAGACCCATCTTATTTAAACTTCGGGATCTTTCTCTGCGAGGCAAAATTTGGGCAGCAAAATCCAACCTCAAGGGCACAGGCATCACAGTTTCAGAGTTTTTGACCAAAGCACGCCACGACACATTTGTGGCGGCTAGGCAGAGATTCGGCGTCACTAAGAGTTGGACTCGTGGCGGGTCTGTCTATGTGGTAACCGATGACGGTGAGCGGCGTCGGGTAAACTCAGTTGCTGAGCTCGGAAAACTTGCTGGGCAGCAGCTGCTTGCAGTTGTAACCACTAAGAAGCCTGAAACAGCAGCTAAGGAGCCTGGCGTAGCGTCCAGATCTAAGCGTGCGGCCACAAGTAGGAAATAAATCCTTCGGCGCTCGTCATGCCATCACTTTGATGTTATATTGTTGTTCGATATTCATATTATGTTGACGTATGTAGTTTTATGTTACTGTTAGACTTTTATTTTAGTTCATAATTATTTTTCACTTGGAATAATTAGGGTAGTATATTTTTTAGCAAACTTATGTTACTATTTTTGTTACCAATTACTGTATCACATAGTTTATGATGACTTTGATAGTTCCAACTGTCACATTTGTGAATGTCAATATCAGTCATGAATTTTATGTTTCAAAGATTTTTGATTTATAGTGTGCATAAAACTTTTTATTTCTTTTAATTATTTTTGGTGCGCAAAATGTGCATTTGCCACTGATATACTTGAACCGTAGTATTATTATCTGCTCTGTGCTTGAATTCTCTATTAAATTGTACTTGATTTTCTTTGTGACCGTAATAGTTATTTTGTAAATTCGAATTGGTTTGTTGTGTATAATATTGTTACTCTTCTATAGAACCCGGCAGGTGTAGTTTGTACACGTTAACTAGTTATTTAAATATATTATATTAGTTAATAGGTATTATATATATATATATATATTTATAAGTATATTTCTTTTTATATATATTATATTATATTTATAAATCACAATATTATTATAGGTATTATGTCAGCATCCGAGGATGAAAAAAGCGATAATTACTTATCTTTTTCATCTTCTTGTAGCGAAGACAGCTTCGTAAGTATTCCTTGCCTCTCAGAAACTATAAGTGCCCATTTCTCCGATGTTTCTAAAAACTTGAATATTATTCATATTAATGCGCAGAGTATTCCGGCTCATTTCACCGATATGCTGACGTCATTTGATAGCAAAAATATTCATGCTGTACTAGTCTCCGAGTCTTGGCTTAAACCAACTCTTCCATCAGTTTCCTACAGTCTTCCCGGCTTCAATCTCATTCGAAATGATCGAACTGGTGGACGCGGTGGGGGTGTTGCTATTTATCTTCGTTCCCATTTTCCTTATACCGTAATTAGTACCTCTGCCCAGCCACCACCTTCCAGTGCCGGTGAGCATCTATTCATTGAAATTTCTTTATCGCATACAAAAATTTTACTCGGAGTCTATTATAGCCCTTCCTCAAACATTAATTTCTTTTCCTCTTTTGAAAGTATTTTAGAAAACCTAGTGCCGTCTTATAGTCATACCATTATTATGGGAGACTTTAACACGTGCCTCCTGAGGCAGGACCATCGCTGTTCTTCTTTGCAAAACGTAATTAACTCTAACAATATGTCTATCCTCCCTCTTGGTGCCACTCATCATTTTCCAAATGCAACGCCGTCTCTTCTGGACCTTATGATGGTCTCCTCATTACCTCACGTCGCTAAGCATGGTCAGTGCTCAGCTGATGCTTTCTCCTATCATGACCTGGTTTTTCTCTCTTACAAAATTCGTCCTCCCAAGCCCAAACCAACTGTCATTCTGCAGCGTAATTTTGGTGGTATGAATCATGAGGCATTCATACGTGATGCCTGCAACATAGACTGGTCACCTGTCTTGAGTGCTGAGTCAATAGATGATCAAATTTCTATCTTCAATTCCCTTGTCACGCAGTTGTATGATGTTCATGCTCCTTTCAAATCTATGAAGATGAAACACGTACCTGCGCCGTGGCTTTCAGACGACATCAAAGCGCTCAGACACAAGAAAGCTATCGCTAAGACCAAGTACAAGTTGCGTCCAACTGATGTGAACAAGTCGCGCTACATCAAAATACGTAACCGTTGTAACGTGACATGTAGGGATGCTCAACGACGTCATATATATGACTCTGTTCAAGATGAGGATCCGGCTAGAGTGTGGAAATTCCTTAGGACGCTTGGAGTTGGCAGGTCCCGTCTGGACACTATCCCTAATAACCTAGACATCAATTCTCTTAATTCTCACTTTTCTTCATCAGTTAATATAGACAACTTTACTAAATCTAACACCTTAAACTCTCTCGCTTCATTGCCCCTGTCCAATCTTTCATTGTTCACTTTTCGTCCGGTTGCCGCTGATGATATAAAGAAGAGCATACTCTCTATCACCTCTAACGCTGTTGGTGTCGACAGCATCAGCCGTAATATGATTATCCCTATCCTTGATAACGTCCTTCCTGTCCTTTGTTATATCTTTAACTTTTCCATTTCTAATTGTGTCTTTCCATCTCTGTGGAAAGAAGCTCAAATTATCCCGCTCCCTAAAAAATCTAACCCGAAATCCTTCTCTGACTATCGCCCTATTTCTATCCTTCCTTTTCTGTCTAAAGTTCTCGAACGTCTTATTTATAATCAAATTCACACTTACCTTACCACTAACTTTCTTCTTAATCCCTATCAATCTGGCTTCCGTCCGGGGCATAGCACAGTTACTGCACTCGTCAAAATTACAGACGATATACGTCTGGGGATGGAGAAGGGGCAGTTAACTGTGTTGACGCTTCTTGACTTCAGTAACGCCTTTAATACGGTCGACTTCGATATTCTTCTTGCTGTACTTCGCTCTCTTAGCATGTCTTCCGCGGTAACCGACTTTCTCCATAACTACCTGTATGGTCGTCGGCAGCGTGTTCGCCTTGGAGAATCCTTTTCTTCGTGGTGTAACACTGCAGCCGGTGTACCTCAGGGTGGTGTTCTTTCTCCTCTCCTCTTCGCTATCTTTATCAACTCTATCTCTAATAATCTTACTTCTTCTTATCATCTATATGCTGATGACCTTCAGCTATATCATCAAGCTCCTCTCAGTGAACTAGCTGAAGCTGTTGCTACCGTAAACCATGATTTAAATTACATCTCAGACTGGAGTAGAGCGTTTGGACTGAAAGTGAACCCATCCAAAACGCAGGTTATTATTATAGGAAGTTCTCGGACAATCTGTAAGGTTGACTGGGACTCCCTACCGCAAGTGATGTTTGATGGGGTTCATATTCCATTTAGTAAAACCGTGAAAAATCTTGGGATTATTTTTGACAGCTGTCTGTCATGGGACCCGCAATTGACGGCCACTAGTCGCAAGCTATACGCTTCAGCCGGTTCACTGCGTAGGCTGCGTAATTTCCTGCCTACTACCACTAAAATTGCGCTTGCTCAGTCTCTTCTTCTCCCCGTGCTTGATTATGCTGACGTCTGCTATCTTGACCTCAGGGAGGACCAGCTGAACAAACTTGAGCGTCTCCAAAATTTTTGTATCAGGTTCATATTTGGTTTGCGCAAATATGACCATGTTTCCGAATTTCGCTCTAAGCTCAAGTGGCTGCCTATTCGCCGTCGCCGGAATACTCATATATTGTCCCTTCTCTACAGTGTTCTGTTCAATCCATCTGCCCCGCGCTATCTTCGGGAACGTTTTGAATTTCTTCATGCGTCCCATTCTCGTTCACTGAGATCATCGGAGAATCTGACGTTGAGGTTTCCATTGCACAGCACTGATTTCTACGGTGGATCTTTCACTGTCGAAGCAGTTCGTCTGTGGAATGATCTTCCCGTCGAAGTTACATGTGCACCGTCACTGGCCTCTTTTAAGCTGCGTCTCAAGGACCACTACCTTTCATTATAAGTAATTTGTCACTAATATTAATTATTATTGTGTTACTGGTATTAAGTAACGCCTATATATAATTGTGTACCTATCTAATATTATATAGTATATATTATATTGTTATGTATGTATCTATAATCTTAGTATATTATGTATTGGTTATAGTATGGTATTATTAGTTTGTATTTATATATTATTATGTATATATTATTTATTTATTTTTTTTATTTATTTATTATTTATTTATTTATCATTTAAGTATTTGTTTTTGGAACCACCGTCCCGTCATGTTTTGTATATCCTTCCTCTGCATGGTTGTCTGGAAGAGATCGCTCTGAGCGATAAGGCCGCCTGTTGTTACTAGTTTCTAGTTTTTAAGTTTTCTTTTTGCCTTTTTTTTTTTGTATAATTGTGGTACCAATAAAGTGTTATCATTCATTCATTCATTCATTCATTCATTCATTCATTCATTCATTCATTCATTCATTCATTCATTCATTCATTCATTCATTCATTCAAACGGTGTTTATTTATGACTATTTTTCACTTGAAGTGTAAAGTCGACAAAGTTTTGCATCAGGAGCATTCAAATGAAACAAAACAAACTCTACACAATAACCGACAAACTAAGTTGAACCAACGCAACGCTCCAACTAACCCCATTGTACTCGCAAAACTGCAAAAATTGTTGAAGCCGATTGATTTATAGAATTACCATTGAACGGTGGCTGGCATTATGTTCTACACAAAATGACAGTATCTTAGCTTCTGCATTTAATTCTTCCAACTTTTTCATGTTCTACATTTCAAATTTGACAAAAAAGTCAACTTTACCCTAAAATGCTCAGCGTGATCATTAATAATCAGACAACATCACAATATATTATCTTCAAATCGTTTTACGGATTCATATCAAAACATTTACCAAGTCCAAGCAGCTGAGTGCATCTCTATACCAACATTACCCTTCCTGTTTCCTTCGCCCTCTCCCGCCGGGATTGAGGATTAGGGTCCCGACAATACTTCCAATTGAACCTTCGAAAAATTTACATAATCTTGCCTCGGGTATTATGACCGTTAAATCCTTGGAAACCGCTTTATAACTTACTAAATGGGAACTTAAATATTGGCTTTTAGGAAAAAGTCCCGATTCACCTGCGGGTCGCGGGTAGCGGGTCGACGGTCGATGGAAATATTTTTGATGACAATGGTTTTTCGAAGAGCTTTTTTTAACGACCATATTTTATTGGTGTTTTCTTGTAAATTATTGCAAAAAACACGATCAGAGCGATGTAATTTGATGCCGTTTCACTTTTAAAATTGACGCAAAAAGTGAAAATAGAAAAAATAAACATGTATTTTTAAAAGGCCAACTCTCTCCTGCCAACTTTAGAGGAATTCTTACAATATTTTGTTTGAAGCAAGGTTCGCACAATCTGGCGAAATGTTCAGAATGAACAGTGTTTCCCTGAGAGGTCACTTAATGGGATTAAACGGTGACCCACATCTGGTCCGCGCCGACTACTGCTACGACTTCACTCGCCTCCCTAACTTGTAACACACATGCACACTGTATACACAAACACTCAGTACCTTAGAAAACGACATTCTAAAACACTATTTTTACAACTTTGTATTTTAAGAACACATTGAGTGAGACCTAACCTCTTACACCGCCCTTAATGTACATTATCAATAGATTTGATTTAGCTGGACCTCCAAATTATAATATGTTATTGGTCCCATGTAATAGGGGGCGAGCCTATTACCATCTACCGGGCACAGTTTCAGAGTCCAGGCAGTTATGAAGATAATTCCTAGTGGAAAAATCCAATATTTAACACTGTGCTTAACCTAGGGATGGAACCCGGGACCTCATGATCGGCAGTCGAGCTTGTGCCCACTACGCCACTGAGGCAGTCAACGCAGTCGGCTCTAAATTATTGTGGTTGTAGAAAAATTTGCCAAAAACAATAACAAATAATCAAAATTTATTTATTAAAATTACCTGAGTTTTACATGTTTCCTGTTGACAGAATGATTTGATATTTTGGTTCACATCTTCAGTTCTGATGACGATAGATAAAACTTTTCTTTTATATTCAAATAGGTACCGATTATAAATTTATTATATAATGAACATTTTAATAGAGTCCATCATAATAAAGCAGTCATTATAAAGCAGTGTCAAGTACAAGTATATCATTAGGTACATTGTAATTATTAATTTAAATATTATGGTAAAACGAGCTGTGCCCCGCGGTGTCACCCGCGTAGATATCGTTCCCGTGGGAATATCGTAAAAAAAGTACCCTATGTATTATTTCAGGGTCTAAACTACCTACATATCAAATTTCAACCCAATCGGTTCAGTAGTTTCGGCGTAATAGAATAACAAACATCCATCCATCCTCACAAACTTTCACATATATAATATTAGTAGGTTATTTCAAACATGTTATATATAAATTAAAATTTGAATTATTATATTAAACATAACAAGCTTACAGAATACGAGTATAACGCACTGATAACAAATATACTCGTACGGCAGAAACACACAAAATGAAAGTGGGACAGAACACTCCGCCATCTTTGTCCCACAAGCACGAGTTACACAAATCTTTCGCTAGTTAGTGCGTGAGTGCAGAAATTATTGTCCCAGAAACTTTTAGTCCCGGAATTTGTCGCGTTTGTACAAATGGGATTATAAGGGGATAAACGGCTTTATACGATCTTTGTTCAAGTGTTTTATAATACTTCTGTAACTACGTTAGAAGTGGGGAACTTTGTCTGTCTCTTGGTTATACTTTTCGTCAAAATTACATTTTAAACTTGTTATATTTATACTGTAATACTATATAAGTACAAGAACCAAGGGAACTCGCGTGAAGAGATAAGGCATTATTATAATAATAACATTATATTAATAATTGAATTAAGTTAATTATTCTTGTTAAGACTGCCTTATAGTTTAGTTGCTTTAGTTACAGGTCCTAGGTTGAATTCCCGGGTCGGGCAAAGTATAATTGGATTATCCACGTAATATCCACAGGCTGGTTTGATTTTTGGCCGGTTAATGGCAACAAGCTCGCCCCCTGCTTGTGACTTTAAACATAACATAGAAAACGTATAGAAAACGTGAACCCTTTCCCTTCTAGAACACTAGGCGTGAGGTTATGTAATGTTAATTAATAAAAAAAAAAACAACAGAAAATCCTGAAATATGGACTTGTGTCTAGATGGTGGCAATATTTTGTTGTGGGTTTTGTAGTGGTAGAGGACCGCCCGGGGAAGTACCACACCTTTGCCAGTTATTCATCCGCCAAGCAGTAATGTGCAAATGTTCCGGTCTGAAGGGCAACGTTACCAGTGAAATTACTGGGCATTACGAGTTTCAACAACTAATATCTCAGGGTGACAGGCGCAGTGCAGTGCGAATTTTGAATTTTAAAACACTGGGTGGCACTGTGTCTGATATGGGCAATTATGCTTACCATCAGGCACCTGATTTGTTCGTCTTTTCACTCACTATCCTAAAAACATAATCTGCTAATATGAGAACATAGACTTCTTTATCAGTAGTAATTAGTACTTAGCACCTTACGTCCATCAGACTACTTCAAAAAGCAAGCTGATCCTATAATCGTCGTTAAAAAGTGAGATCCACATAAGTATCTCGAGGGATGTTCTAGACGTGAGGGGACGTCCAATCCAGAGCACTCGGTCGCGTCACCGACTCCAACGGCCCTGATTAATGACCCGACATGCTTTTTATATCTTACCGTACTTTGATATAGAGTTGGTGCTGGAAACGACGAGTAATTTTTGCATGACATATTTTACTTTCCACTAATTTATTTGTTATTTTAATGATTAAGGCCTGTCACAAGATCACACAATCTGCTATGATTACCTATGGTCAATATTTTGGTGAAGAGAAGAAAGATTATTGAAGATTTTTTTTTAATTTAGTACAAGCATAGGAGCAGTTTAGGCTAGTTAACTACTTACACCACATAACAACGATACATAAGATCGTCAAGAAGTGGTTACGTGTGATTCACGATGTGGTTGCAATGTTGTCAGTATCACTGCGGAAGGTATTTCACAGTCATTATCGATCCCGAATGAACTACTGTTCGTACTATTCATTTTCTTACAAAGTTGAAAAACCGCGTACATCTAGACTCTAGACTAACATCAATACCTATATAGATTATATCTTATTTTGACCAATATAAGATCCAGTAATTCTATATAATTGTAATCGTGATTCCTGCTGCGCTACTACTTAAAGGTAAGAATTCATTGTGAATTATACTCTTATTCTTTCGCCATTATCGTCCTTGTTGCTGTCCTACATTTGATACAAGCACCTTTATCCCTTGATCCTTTAGTACTTTGTCGTTGTAAATGAATGTTTGTACCCTTTCATGTGTAAAGGGAGAATTATTATTAGCGTTTTATTGCGGAAAAGTACCAAAAGATTTTTTATTGTTGATTTCACAGTCTTGTTTTTCATCGGAATAAATTATACTTTTGTTTTCGACATTAATATTTATTAGTCATAAGTAGTTTTAGTCTATGGCAAGGAAATAATCATTTCTTTCAAAGATATCTTGTGATTCTTCTTAGAAGCTTTTTTAGAAAATTTATGACTACTCTGCCACAGATATACAACATAACACAATGTGTTATTCCAAATACACAAAAATACTTAGCATATTATATTTATTTACATTATATCTACTTGTACCTACCTACATGTTTCACTGTAAACTATCTTTCAAATACAATATTCATTCGCCTTTTTATTCGTATTTTTTAAAATATTCACTAAGAGTTATTGACCAATGAATGACATAGTTCTACTAATTGAAATAAGCAATAAATGAACAAACAGTTATGATACCAGCCTACACTACGAGTGACGAGTACCTTCCATAATATAATTACATTGTCGGCGTAAACCTAATTTCTATTTAAAGTCGGATGTTTCAAACTCTTTCAAAACCACAAAAAGTGTAAATAGAGTGAAATTGTTCGTAATAAAGCTCGCCAAAGGGTTTAAATTAGGGTAAAAAGTTTTAATTATCTCCCGCTGGCGGATATTAAAATGTAGATTTTTATAAAGATAGAGGAGTGAGGACGGAAGTTTAATGGGCGGTGATGATTAGAACCATTCGTGAATCACTCATCTTCACCGAGTTTCGGAGGGAATTTAGAACAGAGTTTTTGAGTTATGAATAATTTTATCTTGGAAACTGGCACCGCTCATTTTATGTTTATTTTATAATAATATTAAGAAATTCAATTACTGTAAATAGGTACTATATAACTAGGTACATGTTTGTTAGGAAGAGATCGCTCTGAGCGATAAAGTTCTTTGTTATTTTCTGTTATATTGTGGTACCAATAAAGAGTTTTCATTCATTCATTCATACAATCTGAGTTGCATGGATTTATATAGAGATTTATAGAGATTTTCAATCAAGTGATCTATAAATGGAGAAAGTAAGTAATGCGGATTAAACAAATTCGATATTTCATTTAGATTTTTATCGATAAATGGCAGAACCATGTATGTGAGTTGAATTAATAAAATATAACAAATTTCCTATGTCCCATTACATCCCAAGAGAATTTCATATTATCAATCTGAGCGCTTGTTCGAGGCGACGCGTGATCAAAATGCTGCCGTTCCAACGTGGCAATGCCGGCAGTATCTTGGGTACGCTGCCATCTGACTGTAGTTTAGAGTACATGAATTTTCGAAGCATAGTGTATTTAGTTAGGGTAGATGGTAAGTAGATAGCACTATTGTTCAAATTTTTTTTTATAAATGTAGTAAAGGGAAGAATTTTTTTAATATCGATATAGATAGAAAGATAAACACTTATAGTGAGTGACAAGACGAGCAAATCAGGTGCCCGATGGTAAGCATCATTATTGCCCATATAGTGTGTGCCACCCAGTGTTTTAATATTCTAAATTCTGCGCGGCACTGCACTGCGCCTGTCACCCTGAGATATGAGTTGTTGAATCTCATCTTGCCCAGTAATTTCGCTGGTAACATTGCCCTTCATACCGGAATAAGCAAGCAAGCAAGCAAGCACAATGCCAATAGCACAATGCCACAAGCACAATAGCCGGGCCAAGCAGTAATGTTTGCACATTACTGCTTGGCGGATGAATAACTGGCAAAGGTGTGGTACTTCCCCAGGCGGCCCCCTGCTAAAGAGGTCTACCACTACAAAAGTGCCCTGTAAAAAAAAACTACATATACCTACATTACATTCATTCAATCGATGGTTAAATTAAATATGTTAAATATTAATTATAAAATGCAAAAACAGACTCGCGAGGCTCACAGAGCTCACAGAGCTCACAGAGCTCACAGAGCCGGATCGTTGGTTTTGTGTATATAATATACTGTGGTAATATTAGAGTTTAAATAGGTAAATTGGTTAGTTTGGTAGTTCCAATGATTTAAAAACTATTATAGCTAACAATGTTCAGTATAAAACTGGTTCTCAATAAAGGTGAAATGAGCGAGCAGAAGATGGTTCTTAAATAAGTGATCTAATTGAAAGCCATCGGAAACATTCACCATAGGAAGCTGCTATTGATCACTTCAATCATTTACAACTCAGTTGAGAGCCTTGGTTCAAAGTACTTGTTCCTTGTGAAAATTAATTCCTTTCCCTGGTCACGAGGTTTGGTCGAGAGATTTTCACACACAGATTTATAGATACCTGAAGCTTGTTTGACTTGGGGTTTATAATTTACACCCAGTTACACAAAAAAAATGATCGGCAGAGAGTTGTCATTGACCGTAAATAATATAATTAGAGAGATTCTCTAATTATCTCATCGGTATCTAGTCAGTACTATATTTCCGCTCTAACATCTATTATCTTAAGGATTAATTTACAACGTGTTAATTATTTTACTTTATAATAAATAAATACTTTTTTGTAGCTAGACCACATTATAAGATTAAACAAAAGGTTTGATTTTTAAAATAGGAACATGTAAGTTCGTATTTCCTTTTTATAGCTTTTCATGTATCTATATAGGTCAAAAGTACCAACAACCGACGAGCATGCATGAAGAATGTGATGAAAGTGGAAGAAGCGGAACTTGTATGTCAGCATCGTAGCAAGTGGAAAGAAATAGTCTCTGCCTACCGTACTGTACTACCGTGTACTACCGTGACTGTATGTATGAATGTATAAAAGTAAGGTTAATTTATGAGAGTTTTCATAGATTCATCTTCTTGTAGTCTGTGAAGTGAAGCAATAGATGGAATCCGGTTAACTATCGAGCTCGAGCGAGTGGAGCGGAGTGGAGCGAAGCGGCGGCGCGCATACAACTCTCTTCAACCAGAATGCTGAAACTAGTTCCCAAATTAGTTTTAGGCTTTGAACTAGAGTTTTCCCTTTGACCACCATTTTGCGTACACAAAATACTTCTAACAGTGCATAATAAAAGGACGTTAGGGACGTTATTTAATAAATTGTTTGAAACTTATGCGTCTGATAGCATTTAATGATAAAATATTATTTTTACTAATATAAAGATCGGAGCGTAAATATTATTAATTTTTAATCCGAGTTGTTTATAAACTGAAATTACACAGTACTTCGAGGAAAATTAGCAAATTAGTGGACAATCGTAATGACGTTTAACAATGAATTTGTAAGTACTGTTCAAATATCATAATGCAATTTCTTTAACCCGTTTTCGACAACAATATGCACTCTATTAATGATAATAGGGTGTATTATAGTTAATATTCCAGGCCTCCTTTTTTGATGAAAGACTGGAACTTGACTATCCTAGGTCACTGACCTAGGTGTTATCGTATGAACACCACAATTTGTTCCGCCACGCCTTTATCTTGCTCGGCGACCGTCGCATCGATCTAGACTTAGGACACTAACACTCGAGTCTAGAGCTTCTCTTAAAGTTAACGCTAATAGCTAAAATTTTTAATAGTTAAAATTTTTTCATTGATGTCATTAATTAATCCATGTAGTCAAATGACAAACATTGAATATAATAAAAGTAAAAAAAACAAAAGCAACTACTTAAGTAATTAACAGATAATACATGCATTCACAGTTGCCTGTAGCAATATATAGGTATTATATTAGATATATTACTAATCTGGTCGAGTATTGGGTAAATTCTATAAGTATTTATACATTTATAATATAGAATTTATCTAAGTGTAGTAATCGCAAGTCCAAGTGTTACTGCTGATATTGAGGTAATTGGTTCGATTCCAAGTCAGACAACAAGCGAGATTTTTCTGATACTAATTTTCTCTGTAATAGTAAGCTGGAGAAATCCGGAGTCCAGGCACTCCGGAGTCCAGGCACTCCGGATTTCTCCAGCTTGCAAAAGAATCCCATCTTAGTACATTTTATGATGTCATTTAAGTTCTGTATTACCCTGTACTGAAATAAAAATTCACATTTACTTGGCAGAGATCAATCATCATCATCATCTCAGCCGTTGGTAATCCACTACTGAACATAGGCCTCCCCCATAAAGGAAGGTTTTGCCAATACTCGACACGCTTGGCAGGTGGGTTGTCGAGCGCAGTTCGATGGTTTGTTGCAGTGGATGCTGCTGCCCGTCCTCTGGATCTGTTAACCCTTAGCCGGCGTTTACGGCAACCACGAGCTGAGAGGGTGGAGCACTATTCTAAAGCCGGTAACTCCACGGCAAAGAGAGATCAATAACCAACCATACAATATTAAATGTTGTTCGTTTTTACGCCAATTGTTGAGTCAAATATTTTTTATCCGCAACCCTTCCACATTTATCATGCACGGCTCCTAAAAATGTAGGCTCTCGTGAATAGTACAATTATAATATAATATTTATGTAGCGAACCTGCGCTTTGTTTGATTCTCGTACAATGAGACCTCTCATTGTAATGCTAATGTATGGAACTGTAGCCCACTGACTGAGAGCTGGAAAACATAGGGGTCACTGTGGTTATTGGTTCTATATATTTGATATTTTTATTTCAGAAGAAGTGTTTATTTCACTTCTTCTGTTTTCTGATTGTATTTCGTTCATTAGGTTAATATATATATTTTTTTGTTATATATTGCAAAGTAACGAGTATCAATCAAACAAAATTAAATAGAAGTAACCCGATAACCGGCAATAATTTAACATCCATACGATACTGACGCCTATAGAACAAAAGTCATAGGAACATGGTCTAATAAAGCAAAGTGATATACAAACTTTTCGGTCCATAGAGATTTTTTACGACAGGAGACATTTTGCGAAGTAGTCGTTTTACGAATAAGCCACCACTGAAGAGAATTCAGCGCACGATGTTTGATTTCATATAGGTTGGTTTCTTAAGGAGTTTTTTTTCAAGGAGATTGACGCGTTTATTTTTTTTTTCATAATCATAATTATTATTTATAATGATGAAAAGTTAAGGTAAAACTTACTAACATATGCTCGCAGCAATTACCAACGCCGTTTTATTAGAAATCAATAGGCTAGCAAATTCAACCAAATGCATCTTCAAGGCCCACAGTTGTTTCTCCTTCTAGTTTTAAGTTATATTCTTTGTTATTTTCTGTATCGTTCTGGCATAGAAGAAAGAGAAGATTCTTCTATGCGTTCTGGTACCAATAAAGAGTTATCATTCAATCATTCATTTATTTATTAAATATTAACATATAGGTATTTTCTTATTTACTACTACGTGAACGTCTTGTAAAAATAAACTTCATTTACTTAGTCACATTAAACGTTAATATTTTTCTTCTATGTATTAAAAATCAACTGTACATTGAAGATCCCTAAAAATGCAAACAGCGTGAGGTCCGAGAGAGCGCGCCAAATTTTATGGCGCGAGTTTGTAGAGTAATAAAAATTTGAAATGCTCTCGAATCACCTTTATGCTGTATCGTTATGATTTTAAAATATATATAGGATTTGTGTTTTATTCGAGTGAATTTACGAAAAAAAAAAACATTTTATGCTAAGTTTAACCAAATTATTTTAATAAAAGCAATGCTTGACTTAACGTTAAATCACTGGTAAGACCAATCATATTAGGTGGTGCCCGTTAGTAACAACATGTCATTTACTTGTACAAATTGTTTAAATGTTTCAACCCATAATATAGTTTTAACCAGAGCTTTGCCGCTCAAGTATTGGTTATTGTCGGAGTAAGTTGGTGCTACCCAGACCAAATGATTAACATTTGCTATATAACATGAATGTCGAATGAATAATGATTTTAGATCATAAGGTCCTGGGTTTGATCCCCAGGTCCAGAAAAAGTGTTATTAGATTTTTCCCTTAGCAATTAACTCAATGACGTCTGGAACTGTGCCCGGTAGGTGACAATAAGCTCGCCTCATATTACATAGAACCTATAACATACTGGTGAAATGTGGGTGTACGTACTATAGGACTGAGTCCTGGGTACATTTTTTCCTACCCCTTCGGGAAAAAGACGTGATTACATGTTATGTTTTGTTAACGAATAAATTATTGACAGCCTCGTTGGCTCAGATGGTAGTAACTCTGCTTTCTGTGCCGCAGGGCCCGGGTTCGATCCCCGGCCAGGTCAAACATTTGTGTGCATGAACATCTCTGTTTGATCTGTGTATGGATGTTTTAAGCTTATATAAGTATGTATATAGCCTATATGTATATATAGCCTAGTTGTGGAAGCTGTGGAAGCTGTCCCATATTTAAAAAAAAATGTAATTAACCACCTAGTTTTGAAATGATTATTTTAAAATCAAACAACAATATTAGAAATCACTATATTATTATTCATATTTATAATAATAATAATAATGTATACATAAATAGTAAGTGATACATCTTGTATCGGATAGTAAAGGTGGGTATACACTAGCGAGATAACTACTGATATACGTACAATATGTAGGTATCTACCTACGCGGTCCGCTCAAATGATATTGCACTCTCGTAGCCTTGATTTACGAAACATTTTTGTGTTACAAACTTTAGATTAAAAAATCAATATACCTACACAGCATAATATCAATAAGTACAGAATCAATATAACATTTTCTCGAATTTTACTAAATATTTTTTAACAAAATGCAGATACTTTTTCATCATAATAATATTATTATGTTTTTCTTTGACTTTTTCACAAAAATATTCCAGAAATCATAAACATGCATCAATCATACAAATTGATATAATATTCAAATATTGGACTATAAACAACACGACTGTCTACATATTATAATGTAAAGGGAACTTTACACTTATTGCTGTTTGTATTAATACAAGAAGAGGTAACTTTACATCGGGTAATATTTCATAAAACTTCGTATAAAATGTTTATCTATTCACTACAAATGTAAAAGTAATCGTTGTCTATAAAATTACCCAGAACTATTCATTTTTTACATTATTATACTTAATTTTATAACTATATATTACAACGTTATCGTAACTGACTAGAATCTCTCTGTAAATAAATAAAACATTGTAAAAATGTAAAATAATATAAAAATTCAGTCTTATGCACACAACGATGAACAAAAATTTGTATAAATTGTTACATAAGTATAAGAGATTGGTTTATTTAGATCGTTATTCTATAATTAAAACGTTACCACAAACTAGTAAAAGGAGTAGAAGATAATAATAATATTAAATTTTGAACACCTTATTCAAATCATAAATAATACATAAATATTATGACAGATTTACATGATGTGGATGATCTAGATAGATAAATAAATAAATAAAAAAGAAAAAATAAATGTAAACGAAGCTTTAAGAGACTCGATAGTGTGTGAAATAAAACCAGTTCCATACTGTATTATTTTGTAATACAGTGACTCATGCGAATTCGTTCCGTGAAAGTGGCAGGACAAACAAACACCTTCAACTAACATTTCAAGTCCCTGCTCAGTGGTTTAAACTGTGATTCGTCTGTCGGGACAAAGCTCCTTATACTCTGTTCGCTGTAATATGGTGCCTGAGACAATTGCGTGTTGTAAATATTATGCGTGACCTATAACAGCACTTTATGTTGGATTAGCCATAATATATAACATGATCGTTTTTGATAGGAACAATTATTATTATTAAGAGTAACAGTTTGTCCAATGTCACAGGCACCATATTATAGTAAAAAGGGTATATAGTACAGTGATACAGATTTGGGTAATGTTTGAAATTATGGTAGATTAGTATAATTAGAGATATCCCTTCCGTGTTTGTATATGGATGTGATGGAAGGGTCGATGTTGTGGTACTCCTTGCCCGAGCGCGGACGCAGCGTCGTCGTCGGCTGACGACCCATTCTGAAAACAATTATAATATACTTTACATCACCAACCACAGAATAGATTTCTGTGGTTGATGATGTGGTGATGAATATCCCCATAACAAGGTTATAGAAATTTAATGTAAAAAAATCACCTAATTATAACCATAGTCTATCAAATATGAAAACTATCGTTTGGATTTAAATTTAGTGATTAAGAATTGTACATTTTGTGTTTATGTTCATAATTCCATGGGTTTCCGGCGGAGTTTATTGTAATTGTGTGAGTTACGTCTATGCAAAGTTATTTATGCTTGAAAAGATTAAACGTCAAACGCTATAGGACGTCCAGTGCTGAACCATATACTATGGATATGGGAAGCTATGGGGGAGGCATAGGCCTCCGTCCATCTATACCGGTAGGTACCTGATCCCAGCAGGTGTGTCCGAAGATGAGTGTGATGACGTCATCGAGAGAGTTTCTATATAGTCCGACATGTCTGATGTACCACTCGACGTGCTGTGTGTGTCCATTACACCTGAAACAGATATAGCTCGTAAACAAGGAAATCTAATGCAACAGTAATTAATAAACTGCTGTAAAAGATCTTGAAATTAAACCAAAATGCCTAGTTAACAGCCGTTTTAGTGCTGTATAAGTATCGTCGCTAAACAAATGGCTCCCAAATCCAAAACAACTTACAATGGCCTCTCAACTGTCAACACAAAACCTCATTGTGGAAACAAGTCTCGAAGTCCATTCAAGTAACGAAGATACACATAAAGATTTAATCGGTAATGAGCTCTTGACGTTTAAGAGCTCATCCTATCCGGTCAATTACATTCAGGCGCTGGCGCCGATCGTAAAAGGGTAACGTCATTTCCGCTGAACTCAGTTTAGTGTCTTGTTTCGTTGTAACAGCTTTATATTCCTAATGAGCCAAGTTTGCACATTGTTACTCGAAGCTTTGTCTTTTGGAACTTTGGGAGGTGCGTATTAATTCGATTCCAATGACTTGAAAGTGATGTATTATTGGTGTCTAGATTTCGATTTCGTAACCTTAAAATAAATTAAGAAGACATTAACTGCTAAAAGTTTTTTGAAACTTACCTTTAAATTGTTTCGGGGGAAGAACGGGAACTTCAGCTTCAGCCGAAGAAGATTTCGCTCGAACATTAGCTTTGTGTATCTGAATAGACATGTCTCTCAATAGATCTGAAGACTTCGATTTTCTTGGCAAGGACGAGTGGACACAGCCAGTGAAGCTACCTCTCATTTTCCTGTGCATGATGTAATGATACCGCGAGTGGCCTGATGTCAATGGCATCTCGAACTCGTTGAACTCTCCTGCACCATGTTTCATAGAACAGCTCGATACGCCCGAATCGTTTGAACTCGAAGAATCTCTATTTCCTCCAGACTTGCAGGGAACACTCGAGGATCTTTTAATTTGAGCATTTTCCATGTGTTTGTTCCTCAAATGAGGAGTATCTTTCAAAGAACTTTCAGACGTTTTGTTTTCAGATTCAGAAGATTTGCAACAATCGTAACATTCTCTTTCATTATCACAAGGGGAAGAAGATCTTCTGTTCTCTAGCGCTAGGTTCCTTAAAGTTTCCAAGGAAGATGATGTCGCATGACTTCCAATACTGCTGTCAAATTCCTTCAAATCCTCAAGTAATCTGGCTGAGTCTACGGAGCTTGACCGCTTCTGCATCGCTTCTCTGTTATTATTGCCTGATAAATATTGCTGATTATTTCCACTTCCATTCAGGGTAGGAATGCTAAGAGACTTTTCAAACTCTGTTCGGTTCGGTCTGTGTGCTGGATATTTCAGGCTCTGTGACCAGTTTGGGTTAGGTGACATTGGGGTGTAGCCAGGATTTGGCCCAATGGTCTTGCAAACAGCTTTTTTTTCATCGTTAGGTGGTTCCATCAATAAATATTCGTCGCTCTTATTCTTTTTTGGTGTATCAGGCTTGCAAAAAGGGCTCTGTGTATGTCCGCAAGATGTGCAGAGTTTTGACTTTTTAAGTAGTGTTGTAGCTGCTTTATCTAAGTTAGCACTCAGTGCATCTAGCTCACTCTGAGTTACTCCTGCTTTTTTGAGCAAATCTTTAGCATTCTCGTAATATTCTAGTGATAACGCAAATTCAAGATTCTCATAATTTGCATACGGACCTTCGAACTCCTTATCATTTTTGTCTTCTACGTTTTGATAAATGGTAAACTGAGTATCATTTTCATGTGAGTTGTTTTCTGTAACAGCACTTTGTCTATTAGTTTTTCTAGAAACATCTACGGTGGCGTAGAGAGCCATATCATGAGGTTGTGGGTCCGTGAGCACTTCGGAGCTTATATCACTTGTTCGTTTGCAATAAGGAAGACTTATTAAATTATTGGCCCAATTAGTGACCTTCTGACACGGGCAGTCAACAGGCTGTATAGTTTCATTACATTCTACTATGACAGGTTTCTTCTTTGAACCAAACTTTAGAATACATCCACAGTTCTTCTTTAGCACTAAGTTACCAGGAGCTGAAGTTTTTGTTACTTGGAAGAGGTCTTCTGATAATACTTGTTTTAACCGTTTTGGAGTATCGTAATATTTGGCATTATCCACCTGAAAAATACATAATATTGTTATTATATAATATTTTATGAATTATATAATAATGATATGTAAATTAAATAGTATAATACATCATTATATATAGGTATATACTGGCTTTAGAAAATATAATACGAATACTTACCTCGGTGTGTGTTGTTTTAGGAACATCGTAATTTTCATAGGGACCGACTTTAGGGTTATTTACAGGGTAATTATCGTTCACGCACGAACACCCCTGCGAAGGTGGAGGAATTGGAGCTTTTCTTTGATCCATGTGTGGAGGTTTCGGTGGTCTGTCCGGCGGTTTGTCTGTACATTGGTATGCTTCTAATGTTTTCCTTATTTGTCGAGGAGTGAGGTACTCTGTACTGTTGGAAGAGTTATCGGAGCTGCTCCCCGGGACAGCTTCCATCGTCCAAGCCGGGTTGAAGTTGGTGCCAGGAGTGAGAGCGACTGTTGACGATCGAGACATGGCCCCTAGTTTCGTGAGACATTTGCTACATCGCTCTAAGGTGACGTGATCTGCGCCACTCCAGGGTGGTTTAGCAACGATTTCTGTGTCATTAGTTCTGTAATCATTTTCGTCGTATCCTCTCCTTTCGTCGGAGGGCCAGTAAGGTCCTCCACAGTCTTCCCCGAAAAAGTTCTCTTCATACAGCGCACTGGCCGTGTCTAGCATCGATGTGTCGACGGTGTTAAAGTCAGACATTCTCGTGCTGGGCCGTTTGTTCCCTCCTATAAAAAATAAAAACATATTATGCACATATGCACTATCCAAAATTATATATACAATGCCTATTTTTATCTCACCAGCACTTTTCCTGGAAGCGGCTGGCGTCCGTTGTCCAGGAAGCTTTCCTTGCGCTGCCATATCGAAGGCATCAGTAATGTCTTGGGCTTGGTCCGTGATTAGGAGGTGCAGCCCCTCACCCTTGCCGCAATGGGAGCCGCCTTCGAAACAGAACCTCCCTTCCACTACTCCATAGCGCCTGGATCAAAAAAAAATCACATAGTTATTATTCTCTTACCTAGATTATAATATAAAAATATGTTATTGCAAGTATTTTTGTACAATTTAATATAAAAAATGGTGGTGAATAAACCACTCATATTTACATGCAGGTCTTTGTCTGTATATTTCAAAAATATTCTTTGTCAATTAACTTTCCATTTGCATGCGAAATAATATAATATTTTGTCTACAAATGTAGCATGCACATTATGCCGGCGGCAGAGGGACGGTGGGTCGCATACTCGTTGTGTGCGGTTTGTCCACTCACGTCGAGTTAGAACTTGTGTTAAACGTTTTATTATTGCGAGTTATTATGAATTATACAGCTGGGATAACCCTACGGCGCGGTCTACGGTGCCGCTAGGGATGTTGCAGTTTCAAATATTGTACGATTTCTCGAAAACTAACTAACGTGCGTTTAATTCAACTATAATTTTATTTTTCATGCTAGGACCAAACATTTTGCAGTGTTAGTGCCACATATAAAGAACACATTAACAAAGTCTACGTCGTCATAATAGAGACAACAAAATAGTAAATTGCTAATGGACACATTCTTAATTTTAACGTTTAAGTCTTGTAAGCCTCTAATAGGCTAGATTGTAGTAAGATATTTTCTTTTTTTAGAAAGATTTAATTTCTTA
The DNA here is from genome assembly GCA_947063395.1 of Hemistola chrysoprasaria. Classification (NCBI taxonomy): domain Eukaryota; kingdom Metazoa; phylum Arthropoda; class Insecta; order Lepidoptera; family Geometridae; genus Hemistola; species Hemistola chrysoprasaria. The sequence continues at coordinate 14,607,271 of OX346724.1, read as the reverse complement.
GAATTTTGCAAGATTTTGCACTGTTAATGAAATGTATGTAAAGTGAGTCCCTCGTCTATAGCTCTACTACTACTAAAAGTAATAAAGCTCTTGCATTTTGTAGAGATATTCTAAAGCCATAATCCCATCCATACTCATATTATATTGATAGTCCTCCCCCCGCGACCCCGCGCGTCATCAAACAGTCCAGAAGTCATAATAGATTCGAAATAAAATGCTGAATTCGATCGTAAACCGGATGCACCCAGAGACGAGAGAGTCATAAACTCCGCAGATGAACCGGGGGTCATCTAGTCGTATAAACGCGTCTGCCACAGATTAAATAAAACCTGACTCGTGTCTGCTGCCGATATACTGCAAATACAGGGTTACGATGGAGATATCTCACTCAAAATGGCTGCATTAAACTTTGAAGTCTGTCATGTCAGCATTTCGGTAGGGATAGAGTTTTAGAGCTCATAAAATTCAAAATACTACTTAAATAATTAACTAATGAGTAAAATTATAATATTATCGAGGATTAGAGATTAGATCTTTAGCATAAATCAAAAATAAAAAAATTACGTCATTTAATATTTTGAATGAATAAAATTATTACATATGTCCATATTATTATGTGCACATAGCAGTTTATTAGTGTTGGTCCATGTGGACGCGAGACGAGTCGACACGACGCCAACAGCGGGAGCCGCCGGCGGGTTAATGGCGACCGCTTCCGCTGCGGCGCCGCACACAGCTCCAGCCAGTTACAGGTTAGGGTTGCTACGAGTATGTTCCACTGAATAACTCCCATATGAATGGATTTTATACATTTCTAATATTTCAATATGTGAGTGGCAAAAAGGTTTTCCGTAAAAATGTGAATCCTATGTTGTCATCCTGCAGTTTATTTTTATCAAAAATTTTTATTTTCGTCTCTACGATGATAATGTAAATTATTAATTTTCATCTATCTTTCATTTTATTTGAAATTAAATCTACCTGAACATATTACTAAAGCTGTATCAGCAGTACACAAATTACGGAAGATTTGAGGTATGCAATATTGAAACAGCAACCAAGGTTTACTTATGACATAATAAATAAATAATAAAGAGACGCTCGGCTGGTGATTCAACCCTGCAGAGAACAGAGGATGACTCCTCGTACGCAAATGAACCATAACTGTTCCAGAGCAGTATTTTTGAAACAACACGTAAATTAGTTCCGAGCATCCGGTAGCCCTGGTCGAGACTGAGCCAGCTCTTGCCAAATCTGTGATCCCACGCCTTCTACGATACACAACTATCACACTATATAAAGACAGAACAGAAGAACCGCTGCTCTTTCTAATAAAATACCTACTCGATGCATGCCGAGGCTTGAGTTTCTTTTTATGCCATAGGTGGCAAATAAGTAGACGGGCCGCCTGATGGTGAGCGTTACCGCCACCTATGTATACCAGCACAATCAGGGGTATTACCGGTATGTTGCCGCCCTTTAACTATATAATTACTTTTCTTTTAAAGAGTCCCATGTTGTAGCTGAAATCGATTATGTGTGGATGAGCTCTGAGGCGATGGCAACTAGTAAGGTGTAGAACCGTGACGCCTGTATCAGATTAAACGATTAACTAAACATTTCCCGTTGTAATTGCGGTAAAAATACTAACAGACCCGATATCTCTGCACAAATCGTGGTTTTAAGTGTTCGGAGAGCTTGGTGAGTAACGCAAAAATCACGAGATTTTTTATTTAAATCATTCTTTGATAAATTCGCTCGCGGTATGCGGTGCCTGATTTGCCTTCCTTTTACGTCTGATTTGCTTGCCATATATCAAGCCGGTCTTCTGTGTCTATTTATATTGTGACAATGATACTTAAATCATGTCTCGTGGGACCGTTCCAGATCCTGCTATCTGTTACGATCCATTAAAATTTGCTCCGAATTCTGGTTGGATTGTGAATTATGAGAGTGGGTTCGCTAAAGTTGTTACAGTTATAATGTTAACTTTTAGCATTTGGCACAAATATTTATCTCGTTGGCGAGATTCCTTAAGTCACCATCGCTTGGCGAGATATCTTGCAGTTAATGTATGTTGGGTAACAGTATGTATTTTTTGGTAAATTTCACACAGTTATTATTATGATATCCTCCCGACACTGGCAGCTGGCCGAAAAGTTGTTTGTGTAATTTTGTTCTTTTCTACACGACTTGATCACTTTACAAGCAATAGCATCGTAACCTCCCGTATTGTTTTACCTCAAATGAGCGAGTTCCCAAAGTCCAAGCAGACGCGGTGGCACTCCACTAGTGAGAGCGAACCTCCTGCCCTGGATGTGGAGCCTGGCCGGTCCCGCCGGCAGCTTCCTGTTGCTGCCACCGATCATCACCAGGAACTCCTTGGAGGAACCTAGTTGAGTTCCAACCTGCATGGAAAATGTGAACATGTGACAAATCGTTCAAGCTATTATTATCAAACGATCGCTTACGACGAACAACCCTTCTTTTATCTTTTGATAGGCATACATTATAGAGACCATTATTTAAAAACTACAATTTAAAGAAACCTTTAAGCTTTTAATGTTATAATATTATCTATTACTATTATTATTAATGGTCTCCCTAACATAAATTCTTTCTAATTGAAGTAACACTCATGTATAAATAAATTATTTATTCAGCTACAGTTCAAAACGCGAGTTTTCGCTTCTATTATGTTAAACATGTGCAAATCTAGAATGATTCAGGATTGAAGTTCAGTAAATTACCTTAACTTGCCAAGCTATAAGCCTCTCCCTAGTCTCGAAGGCCAGCACGACGGTAACATCTTGGCAGATGATGGCGATGGTGTTGGACTCCTTGTCCAGCGTGAACCCCGACTCGAAGCCGAGGAAGTGTTGCAGGGAAAGGGAAGCCTTCGTCTGGCCTTTCTTGTAGCGGTCTTTTGGGTCCCGGTACAGTTGGAGGTGGAGGCAATCTGGAACAAGTATGAAATATATTGATTTATTTGTTGTGAATTCTGAAATTGTATCATTTGTACCATCAATGGAACAACTCCAGTGGCAGCGGTACTACTGAACCTACGTCTAAATATGGATACTTAGTGAATTTTTTTCTTCTTCAGTCAGAGTTCGGCAACTGTTGTTGGACATGCTTAATATTATTATCTCCTAGCGTGTGTCACTAACAACAGTCCGCTTAATAATATATTCTAGCAACAATTTCTCGCAGATCATAATTCCATCTCACACACACCCCTCATACAGCCTCGACACCCTCGACACCCTCGTTGACTCAGATGGTAGTAACTCTGCTTTCTGTGCCGCAGGCACCGGGTTCGATCCACGGTCAGGTCAAATATTTGTACGAACATGTCTGTTTGATCTGTGTCTGGATGTTATAAGCTTATATAAGTATGTATATCAGTCATCTGGTTACCATAGTACAGTCTTCTAGCCTAGTTGGTACCAGACTACCGTTTGTGGAAGTTGTCCCACAATATTATTATTATCTGGTCATAGTGTAGTGTAGATTTCGGGTCACTATTGTACAAACTTAAATAGAACTCGTTTCTTTAATAGCATTTTTTTAGATGAAAGAAATTCACCAACTATATTACAGAAGCTGGCAAAGAATCGAAAGCAATTTCTATCGGGTTCAAATGAAACCCGAAAGCGCCTTCAATCCGGAATTGAACCAATTACAGCCTGGAACAGTTCAATTAACGGCAGCCAAAGACCCGGATTGGCACAAAGAATTCCCAACCCACAAAATAAAAGTTAGCTAAGCCTTAAACTGCCCGAAGAAAAGCTACGACTTTAACTCGGATTTTTATGGTGCTCCCAAAACAAAGTGTGTTGTATTTCTTATCACGTCCTGAAAGGAAGATGTCTGGATTGCTATAGGGAATAAAATGAAGTTTGTCTGTTTTGTGAGGCCGTAAAATGAAGCGAATCAATGAATTTAGAAGTCTTTTTATATTCGCGTTATTTGAGCTAAACCACGGTAATGTAGAGCTTTCTGCATATTGCTTCCTACGAGCATTTCAATAAATGATAAAATAAACTAATTCTAAAAGATTTTACAGGCTATTCGATATTATGTAAATAGATAGCTAACATTATTAACACCAAAACCCTTACTAATCTGTTTATTGTAATTATGTATTAAGACTAAAATATATTCAATCAGCTCAATTACAATATATTTTTTTCTGTATCAAAGTTTCTTTATATTTCTAAATAAATAAATTAATCTATACTTATTAAGTTAAAATATACATTCTTGTAGCATATTCACATTGAAAAATATCTCTTTAATCCCAAGTCTCGTAAAAATCCAAAACAATGACTTTCAATGAATGCGTTGACAGCTCCAAAAACGCCCTCAAAGCCCAAAGCTAACGTAAACTTCGGTAACAGGAGAATACAGGCCTGTGATACACTCACCGGACCGACCGTCGTAAAGTACCGGCTACACAGACCCGCTTTTACCAGCTCTCGCGATATCAACTAAATCTGCCATCTTTATTGCTTTCGAACGTTAAAAATGGTACACTTTTCGGAGGCGTGAAAAGAGAGTGTGCATTCGCCCTTGTGGCTTCGAATCACATATTTTCCAGCATAGTTTTTATGGTTGCCAATAATATAATTATCGTATTTACTCATACGTACTCGAACGTTTTAAATTTCGTTTCAGGGCCTACTTCATCATCAAAAGAAAAAAACTTATGAGATTTTATTAATTTTGTAAATAATTGATGTATTTGTTATAATGAACTACTTTACTCACAATCGCATAGATCGAAAGAAGACATTACGATAAAAAAAATATATATTTTTAAGAATTGTATGCATACATTGAGCTGTGTATAATATAACCAGAGGGTCAGACAGACAGACATAAATAAGGGTAAGGGAACGTTTAACGATATCTATCCGAGGGAAGCAATCATCGCTCCTTATCAAACGTAATATTATGCACCATCTTTTATTGTCTTTTTACTTCTAACTTTACGGTTATCTTGAGAAGTCCTGCTGTTTAATACTTCATGGAATCTTACCTTTAAAGCATTTTTGCATAAAGTGTAGCGATAAAAGTGATATAAAAATGTCGTCCTTACAGTTAACGTGTAATTTTAGAGCCTTTAAAAAGGAGGAATATTCTGCTTTTACGATCAGTTTGACCAAAAAATTATGATAACTTGACATTTTCGCTTTAAGTTGTTTGCACACTATATGAACGTACGTCTCAGATATTACAATACCAACAATATATTTTCGCTTACGATCCTCTAATGTTCCTATAACGTAGCGTGGACAAAGTGCTTTAAAATTCTTCACTTGACATCGCTATGATAAATTTTAACACAAATAAGTCTCGTGTAAAGAGTAATCTAGTAAAAGTTTACGATTCGTTGAGAGTTTAGAAAGAGTAAAATTAACATTGGAGCATATTCGCAGTAGTAAAGTTAGCGAACATTTATTGAATGTTTCAACTTTGTCCTGGTTTCTTGAACGAGTTCCGATTTTAACTCTAGAGGTAATATGACACTACACTAATAACAGTATCTAATGTTACTCTAATTAAATAGATATAAAAGTAGTACTTAAGTGAAATCAATACCTCTATAATATATATTTTATAACTTTTTTACACGAACCTTATACACTCTTTTACAACAAATAATTTTTTAGAGAAACTACATGCATTCATTCACGCCTTTTTCCCGAAGGGGTAGGCAGGGGTGTATCCAGGATTCAGTCCCATAGTAGATACACCCACATTTCACCAGTATGTTATTGGTCCCATGTAATTGGGGGCGAGCCTATTGACCTCTACCGGGCACAGTTCCAGACTCCAGGCAGATATTGAGATAATTCTTAATGGAATAATCCAATATTTAACACTGCCTGACCTGGGGATCGAACCCGGGACCTCTTGATTGGCAGTCGAGCATACGCCCTCTACGCCACCGAGGCAGTCCTACACTATAATAGTAGTCGCACATTATTAAATATTATTATTACATTCACTCTCATAGTCTCACTGCTGTATAAAATCTTCCCCCACTCTTTTCACCCAGCACGTTCTCGAGTTAGAAAATATTAGAAATAAAAACTCTCAAAAAATAACCTATCCAAGAACTACTAAACGAGATGAAAAGTGAGTTAGCACAAATTTTTATATTCAAATCGATAAATATTGTTATTTTTTAGATAAATTATGTGTATGATCTGCCTTTAATCGTTTATCAAAAGATGTGATACTGTACACATCCATTCACGGTGGAAAGTCCGTCGAAGCTAATTAATTAGTGGAACTCTTGAGAACTGTGACTAAAGGGGCGCGATTTTCTTTTCACATTTAACAATTTAATGTTGTAGGTACCTCTGTATTAAAATCTGTAGATATTTATTTATTACGTTAGATAAGTAATTTCTGACGAAGATATAATTTGAAATTAGATACCGTAGATTTAAAAAAATTGACAGAATTATTGTTATATAAAATTTGCATAAAATTTGTCATTGAGAACATTCCTAATGGAAATATCCAATAACACTTTTTGCGTAACCTGGGCATCGAATACGGGACCGTGATCAGCAGATCGGCAGTGTCTCTTGCGATCAATATGTTACCGAGACAGTTCTAAATAATATCGCAACATTTTAATTTACTTTGTGACAAATCTACAATAACCCTAAACAATAATAAAGTGGTAAATAAGACAAGTTTATATTCGATTGTTGTACAAAAAGCCAGTATTACTTACAAATTCCTACCGTAAAGCCCATTAATCACGGTAATGCAAAGCTATTAGCAAAGAACCAATGACAAACCAACCCCGAGAAGGTAATACACGTCCCGAGACTCTCCCGATACTATCTCATTCGTATCTTCTATCTGGTTTGAAAGCGAGCCTCGACTCGGTTCCACTCGAGAGCGGCTTACTTCGAGGCGCCTCTAATTATTTGCTTGAATCACTAAATAGATTACACACACGTGAAAGGAATAATTTGTCTTTGGAGATTTTGGTAAATCGGGGTATTTGTTTTAACTTCTTTTTGAATGTGACTTTATTATTTTGTATGTTTCAGTTGAGACAAGAACAGAATTATGATCTTGCCAGGACAGCGACCCAAATCTAGGGACTAATACAAAAACTATGTATACACAAAGGTTATTTTATAAGAGAGTATTATTAAGGCTGGATTAACTAATAAATAGTAAAAAACTAACTTGAACAGAAAATCAGCATTTAATCCAGAAAAAAAATATTTATTAAACCCTATTCAAGATAAAATTTTCCGTTTCCGGTGATTGTAAAGTAAACACGTAACGTCAGTGAGTGCCAAGAAAATAACGAAAAGTAGTGATATAAGCAACAGCTCGATATTTGTGCCACTAATCCTGGAAGTTAACACTAAAATTACGACAGTGAAGATATAAAACATTAAAAACTCTGGGAATTTCGTGAAAAACAAAACATTAAATTCGGCAAAATAACCTAAAAGCGAATCGTCAACTGTCATTATTGGTGAAAAACATAGACTATAGACAATTCTAGAATACCAACATCACAAATAAAATCTTAGTGTTGCCAGTAAGAAAATAATTACCAACGTATCTGCCGGGGAAAAAAAAAAAAAAAAAATATGGAGAGAAGTATGGAATTATTACTGGCGAAATTGGAAGAAAAGTTGAATGAACAAACTGTACTTATAACAACATCAGTCACAACAAATGTGATGGAAGCACTGGACAACAAAATGAAAGAAATTATGGAAGAAAACAAGAGGTTTAAATTAAAAATAGAGGAGCTTGAACAAAAGGTCCTTATAATGGACAGGGAGAAACGCAGAAATAATCTTGTCTTCTTCGGAATAGAAGAGAAAAACAGAACAGAAGCTGAGCTAGTAGATTATTTAAAAGATATTATCATAGATGCAGGAGTTCACATAGCCAGCCTCGAAATAACAAATGTATATAGGATTGGCCGCAAGACTGAAGGCAAGCCCCGTCCGATTGTAGCCTCTTTCTCGAGTATGTGGAAAAAGCACATAATAATGAGAAACAAAGCAACATTACCCTCAGGGATTTATGTGAAAGAAGACTACTCTAAGGATGTATTGGAAAAAAGAAAAAAACTTCAACCGCAGGTCGATGTGGAAAGGAAGAAGGGGAACATAGCTTTTTTGAAGTATGACAAATTAATAGTTAAGAAACCTGAAAATGCAAACCGAGAGAAAAGAAAAAGAGAAATATCAGTATCACCGAACATGTCAACCTCGACACAAAAGAAAATAAACACATCTAACACCCCAACAACTACAACACTTCCAATTCCAATACAAACAAAGGCCAATCCAATTAGACCAAACATATTGAATTATGTCGAACGAGGTCGCTCGGCTTCTTTTTCCGAGATTTCAAAAAACTTGTAAAGGCCACCAACACCGGGAACTCAACTGAAACAACAATATGCAACCCAACTTTTATAAACAGCACCCCAAGACGGCTGGTCACCGTGGGAAGACGACCACTACCTTCCAACCAATCTCCAAATACACAAAGAAGCTAATGCACCTCCCCAAAAGGATAAGGACTATAATATATACATTTCAACATATAATACCCTCACCTTAAGAACCAATGAAAATCTCACTGAATTAATAATAGCACTGAAAAATTTGAAATGGACAATACTAGGAATGAGTGAAGTAAGACGACAAGGGGAATGTATAGAAGAACATGGAGAATTTATATTCTATTACAAAGGAACAACTCCTGGTCAATATGGTGTAGGATTCTTAGTAAAGAACGAACTTCGAGACAAAATTGATGAATTCATTGGTGTATCTGAACGAATAGCCCTATTAAATATAAGATTACCACCAAAAAATATAATGTGGTCAGTAATTCAAATATATTCACCAACTGAGCAATCTAGCAAAAATGAGATAGACTTCTTCTATTCTACTCTAACCAAGGCTATAGAAGACCACTCACACAGTAATCTAATAATAATGGGCGACTTTAACGCAAGAACAGGAAACAGAAGAGAAGGAGAAGAAGCTACATTAGGTCCTTATTGTTACGGACAGAGAACGCGGAACGGCGACAAACTAATCCAATTGGCACAAGAAAACAACTTAAAAATACTAAACAGTGTTTATAAAAATAGAGTAAATAACAGGTGGACGTGGATTTCCCCAAACCACCAAACCAAAAACGAAATTGATTATATTCTTACAAATAGAAGTAATACTTTCCATGATTGTAGAGTGATAAAAAACTTGAATTTCAACAGCAACCACAGGATAATTAGATCGAAAATGAAAATAAACAAATCTGAGAACTCCAGACCTTTTAAAGCAAAGCCTAAAACAGTAACAAATGAAAACACTAAACTAGAAGAAGAAACCTTAAAAGGATTTATAGAAACCACCATTGATCTAAATGTAAAAGACAAATATAATATACTGGAACAAATTCTAACCACCAAGATATCAAGCAGATCAAAAGAAGAATGTCAAATAGAATGGATTTCAAATGAAACACGAACATTATTAAGAAAAAGGGCCGAACTTATAAGTAAAGACAATAAAACAAAGAGTATTAGAAAAGATATAGCTGAAATGAGTAAACATAAAGAAGAGTAAACGTAAGAATATGAGAATGGACCGGAAAAACTACAGATTGAAAACACTGGAGAAATGCATTAAAAAAACAGGAGGTATCAAGAAAGCTACTAAGCAACTTACAGAAAAAAGAGAATGGATACCTAGTATGAAAAATAAGAACAAAGAATCTGAAACAAAGAGAGGAAATATTTCTGCATTAGCCACAAACTTCTTTCGAGATCTGTATGCAAACAATAATAAAAATACCATCATACCAACAGACTTGTCAAAGGTAGAAACAGTACCAGAAATAATGCGCGCAGAGGTTGAATGGGCTATCCAATCACAGAAAAAAGATAAAGTTTCAGGAGCCGACGAAATTACCAACGAACTGCTAATATACAATAAAGATCTCGTTACACCGGCACTTACCTTTTTATGTTCAATGAAGTTGTGAAAAGTGAAATAATACCTGACCAGTGGACAGTATCAACCATTGTATTACTCCACAAGAAAGGAGACAAAGATAACATAAATAACTATAGGCCCATAAGCCTAATGTCAAATATATATAAAATATTCTCAAAAGTTATTTCAAATAGAATAAAAAAGATACTAGAAGAGAACCAACCACGAGAGCAGGCAGGATTCAGGAGTGGCTATTCAACCTTAGACCACATCCATGTTGTTAAACAAATAATTGAAATAAGTAAGGAATACAAAGAGACATTCTATTGTTGCTTTGTTGATTATTCAAAAGCTTTTGATTCACTGTATCACGAGAGTATCTGGAAAGCACTTAAGAATCAAGGACTCGACATAAAGTACATAAGAATACTTAAAAGCATATATCAGCAAAGCACAGCTAAAATCAAACTGGAAAAAGAAGGAGACGAAATTAAGATAGAAAGAGGAGTACGTCAGGGTGACCCAGTATCTCCAAAACTCTTTACAGCGGTGTTAGAAGAGGTATTTAGGCAACTTAACTGGGATAAGTACGGATTACAGATCAATGGAGAAAACCTATCACATCTGAGATTTGCAGATGACTTAATAATATTCTCTCCGTCAAAAGACAATCTGCAGATAATGCTTGAAGAGCTATATCAAGAAAGTCATAAGGTGGGCTTAGTCATGAATCCAGAGAAAACAAAAGTTATGACAAACGGGAAACAAGAATTACCTATCTTCATAAACAACAAATCCATAGAATATGTGAAAGAATATGTATATCTAGGGCAAATAATATCTCCAATCGACTTAACCACAAAAGAAATTGAAAGACGCATAGGGCATGCATGGAAAAGATACTGGAGTTTGAAGGAGATAATGAAGAACACAGAAATGAGTATGACAGTTAAACGTAAGCTCTTTAACACATGCATCTTGCCAGTCCTCACATATGGCTGCCAAACTTGGGCTCCTACTAAAGCACACATGAGGAAATTAGAGATCTGTCAGAATGCGATGGAAAGAAGTATGTTAGGGAAGAAAAAATCAGACAGAATAAGATTAACAGTCATAAAGGAACACACAAGGTTAGAAGAAGTTACAAAAACCGTACGGAAGCTAAAGTGGAAATGGGTAGGACACATAATTAGAGGAAAAGACAAATGGAGTAAAACAATTATTCATTGGTGCCCTAAAAATAAAATAAGGAAACGAGGCAGACCATGCAAACGATGGGTCGATGAGATCAAAACAGCAGCAGGCAGTTTATGGACGAGGACAGCTGGGAATAGAATGTTATGGAGACAGTTGGGAGAGGCCTTCGCCAAAGGGCGAACAGATAATAGTATTATAACAGTAGATTAAGTGATTGTAAACCGTTCAAGAAAATCTCAATAAAGGCTATTTATTATTTTATTATTATTATTATTCAAGGTAAAATTAATTTAATTAAATAATTTTGAATCTCAAATTTTCCCAGAAGTTGTTCTTGTACATTTTGTAAAGGTGACACCTGTATTAGATTCATTCACTAATAACACAAATAAGAAGCCGTGTAAATAATAAACAGGCGAGTGTAACATTTACGTTTCGTCAAACATTCTATTGAGGAATTTCCGAAGTTGTTTCCATTAGACAGTCGCTTTTTCCCCCGAGCGCGGCTCGACTCGGCTTTGTCAAACTTTACGAATACATTAGCTTTGAAAGCGACTAAACTGATAAATTCGACTCGACAACCCTCCGCTGACAATCCCACGCAAAATCGGGGACTTCTCAAACTACCATCCATTGCGTCTTTACTGTAGGACATTATGAAGGTGTCGTCTCCAAGGATCGATGGTTTTAAAAGTAATGCGATCGGTCGGAACCCTTTCATTGATTCGTTTCGAGTGTCGAGTAGGCAGCGGGCGACGAAGCTTTGACACCGAACTCCGAAAGGGACCGTCTCCCTGTAATTGTGGATCGGGAGTCAAATTAAATCTCTCAAAGAAACCATGTTTAGTTTCAAGTAAAAAAATGGTTAAAATGTTCCTTTGTGGAGATTTGGTAGCAAAAGCTTTATGAATACATATTTTGAGAGAACTTTTCATCATGAATTCGGTCCCAAAAATTTAATATTTGTCAACTTCAGACGTTTAATTTAGCCGAAGAGAGTACTTATTATTGTTTTTGTTTGTTGAAGCAATTTAGAAATAAAAACCATGTAAATCTTGCAAACTGAATTTGTTTTTTACGCACTAATCCAAAAATCTCTGAATAAGTCATTATATTCAATGACGTGCTGAGACTTACAATACTCCAGAGAACTCGATGTAATTTTATTCTTTCAAGATAACTTAATTAGTGGTTATGTACTAAGCTAAAATTTCTACGCGTGTATAAATCTACGGAGTATTATTATAAAATAATCGATCCAAATAACACTATACCCGTGTCGAAACCCGTTATTATCCAATTAGTAATTAGTAATTGATCAACAAATCACCAGCAGCCTCGGCCCGTGTTCCAGCGAGCTAGACAACATCATTACAATGCATTTCAAACAAACGGCCCTCTCTATCAGCTACATATTTGGACAATAAATTAAATGCCCTCATATTTGGAGTCGATTATTATTTACCGATCGGTTGCGATCGCGATTAGTTTGCGTTCCATTTTCCTGAATGCAGTGCCGGCTGTTTAATTAATTTGCTTTGTATCTGTACGTTTACTGTGATGTACTTGTGAAAGTACAGATACGAGTCTCTTCGTGTTTTGGGATAAATGTATACTATTAATAACTTTACTAGTAGCATCGACTAACAGCCCGTAGGATAATGAGATTTAAATCATGATTCAATTATTAATACTATGATCCTAATTACTTGTTATTTTTATGCATGATATTATCATGCATAAAAATAACAAGTAATTAGGATATTCTATCCTATAAACTCTTAATATTCTCTATGACTACCTGGAGTCTCAAACTGTGCCCGGTAGAATAGGCTCGCCCTCTATTACATGGGACCTGTAACATATTGGCGAAATGTGGGTGTAACTAATATGGGACAGAGTCCTGGGTACACCTCTGCTTATCCCTTTGGAAAATGGGGGTGATTGAATGTGATGTTATAATCATAATTAGGTATTATTTTCATCCCGTTAGTACCAACTACCGGTATGCCTAATTTTTGCCATTCGTCTCTGTCTTTCAATAAATTATTAGAAATAAGGTTCCGTGTCACATGAGTAATAATGATGAATGACATAATGTTCACACCTCCGCAATAAGTGCGTTGATGTGTAGTCATTCGATTGTTCACGGTGTTTGATCGCTGATTGATTGGCTCATTCATAGCTGTGCTGGCTTCATAGCTCATAGCTCGCGAGTCATTGCTCGCTTATTTTTGGCTCGTTATTACGTTCATATTATTATATTATATTCCGTGTATATTTTTTTTTCCTTATACTTGATGACATAAATCTTAAATCAAACCCATATTGGTACCATTCAGCCTTCAGCCTTTTACCATCCTTCAATCACATTCAAAATCTTCTTATCAAAAAGGTCTTTCATAAAATGAATTCCCAAAGGCATGTTAATAAAACAAATCCGCCATAACGTTTAAATACATCACAATATCCCATTATTGTATATCTGTAACGGTCCCATAGCCGATATTCATCTCCGTATAATCGGATCGTCGTAACCCATATAATATAATATTATTTGCTTAACATAAACTATTATACAATAAGCCTCTATCCGACTCAGTAAAGAGAGGGTTACTCGACATTAATCCTTTAAACTACTTATTTATGGTATATTATATCATTATTTTGGACGTCAAGTGATTAGATCGGAAGTGATTAGAACTGATTGGATCAATTGTTTGAATTAAATAACTGATATATTATGTAGCGGAAGATGAGATGTGCAAATAGAGAAAAGTCGTTAATACATATCGAAGGCCTTGTAGAAGTCATGGGAACCTTAAACTTTGATATTTGTTCTATGAGTGGTTCACACAACACTACATAATATTGTTCTAAATTAAATTAATTTAATAAGCAATTTATAGTTGTATAACTTCATGTAGGCATAAAAAGTAGCTATGCTCAAATGGGCATCATGTTGAACCATACAGTCATACTTGTAACACCATTTTGTACACATGATTTGCAATAAACGAAACTTGAAACATATTGGCTTGATTCCAGTAACGTTATTAGACAAACGCTTTCTGCTATAGTCATACATTCTGTAAGCTTTTTATTTATATTTTGAATAAGAAAATATGTCTGTAAATAATTTTACCCAATAAAGGTATCTAATTCGTTCATAACTATGATATTTTATTTTTAATAGTAGAGTATAAAATTATCATAAAAAAATTAAATCAAACTCATGAATCAAACCCTTCATTCAGTCTATAAGTAATAAATCCACAGGACAAACGAAACCGAGCAATAAGTACACTTTGCACTAAAGTATTTGATCTCGGAATCAAAGAAAACAATCCGCGTCGTCTTGTACGGTTCCAAGTTCCAACGCTATCAATTTACAAGTGGCCAGACAAACTGCGAGACGGCAAATAAACACAAAAACAAACCAGAGACAACCCTACCGCATCTAAATACAGACAATCCGATACAAACAAATAACAACTCTAAAATAAACTACACTAAACTTCTTTTAGATCCTACCGCTGATATTTAAAAGGTTGTAAAGTCTACACTCGCGGTCAAACAAAGAATACAAAAATAAATTCACTTCGTTAGAGAAAATTTTCATTTTTCTCGGTGGATTTGTTTCATTATTTTCGTCGCGATACTCTTTAAGCCGCGTTGAGGTGAATAATGTTGATATTTTATTGGAAAATAAATTATTCGTTCGATCCCGCGCTTAATTTGATTGAGGAACTCTTTTTTTTTACTGAGCGATTTGAGCGAGGTCTGTTTTAATTAACACTTCTCGCTCTCATTTATAATCCGCATTTTACATACGATTTTTAATTAATGACGGGCGCTTAATTTTCTGGACATGATGAAAGGAAAACAATTTACTTGAAATAAAACAACTAAGTTTTGAAGCCCATTTTTCATTAGAAAAATTTCAAGATTCGTGACTGATACAAATTAAATAAGACTGAATAAATTATAGAGCAAGATTGTATTTTTAGGTCAAGAATAAATAAATATTAATAAATAAAACCTTGCAAACCAAATAATCAGAAGTGATGTCATTTTCTGAAGCTTCTTATATTTTTAACTTAAATTTAAATTTCACAGGTTCATTGCTTCTACATAGCTTACGTGATTAGCCGTTTGTAACAATGTTATGCTAATTACGGTATAGTTTACAAATCGATCACAATCACCATATCAATGGAGTCAAACAAGACAATCAATGCCTCACTAATGCTCTGCTTAGAACATAGTATTATATGTTATATAAGCACGTAGGATTATATCGCCGACATGATGACTCGGTGTGTACAGGATTGTGGACAACATTGTCAACAGCAACTTATGTTAATTTCATTAAAAGGTCACGTGAATGTTAAAAACCAGCTGTGGTTTCATACTCTGAAGCCTATGAGTTACTTTATAAAAATGTAGCCCATGCTCCTTCATGCACCTGGGTACTAATTTTATGGAATCTAAGTGATTTTTTTAAATCGTTTCGTTATAATCATCATCCGCAGCCCGCTACATCCGACTGCTGGGCATAGGCCTTTTTCATACCATACTACTTTGTTTTGTGCAAGCCGTGTCCAGATGCGACCCGTCACTTTTACTACGTTATCCACCCAACGTGCTGCCGGACGACCGACGCTGCGCTTACCTGTTCTTGGCCACCATTCAGTAAACGTCTTACCACCTGTAGTCACCGCGCTGGCTACATATCCTGCTCAACTACATTTGAGTCCTATCATTTTTTTTCCGCCATCTTGAACTTTCGTTCTTCGTCTAAATCAATTAATTGATTAAAAGTGTCAATTGAGGAAATTCTTTCAATTTATCGTTACTTTCAACCAGGTGAGTCCCACATCCTAAGCTCTACATAATAATATACCAATAATCGTCTCGTCCTTCTGTCTTGTTGACATAGTGGGTGCAAGCAACTGTAGAGCATGAATGAGGTCCTGACAAACAATCGGTTTCACTGGATTTTTCCATTAGGAATTTTCTCAGTGTCAGCCTGGATCTGAACTGTGGGACTTGAAAATATAACTGGCAAAGTACCATACCTACACCGGGTAAATACCTACACCGGGAGCGCGTCCCGTGCTTGAACGAATGGACGATCCCGTATATTATATTATTAGACGAAATCCACTCAATCATTTCTGCGTGGGTAACAAATATCTGAACACCTAAACATGCAAACTTTCACATATATAATATTGATGGTAGATTGTAGAATATAGGTTAGTTGAATGAACCTTCAAGTGATTAAGTTATGACGTAGTCTTCGAAGCGAGAGACAATTATTACCGACACTAAGTAATCCTAGATAATATGAACCTCGAGAATAGACGGCTTTAGACAGGTTGGCTTATCACTGAGCTGACGCCAATTACTTTAATTATCTCTTATGTGTCTATAAATGTAAGCTTTACATAGAATAGGTTTAAATATATTTAAAGGTAATTAATTCAAATCGGTAGATAAATTCAATATTGCGGTGAAATAAAAACAAGTTAGCCAGTAAATATATATAACCAACGTACAATATGTGTCTACTGCTCTGACTGGAAACGCGACAGAATCTGAAAATAACCAAAACACAAAAAAACACGTGTAGTGAATCTTGTTATGAGTATAATTATTTATTGTTATTTTTTTATATTAATTATATTTATATTAATTATTGTTATTATTATTATAATCAATAGGACACACGCGCGTCCAGCCCAAGCGTTGATTCACATTACAGATCCACTGTCAAGACGGAAAATTGGAAGGAAACGTTCACTTAATTAGATTTAAAGCGATTTTGAACACTGCAATAATAAGATATGGTGCAGCTTGTCATCTTTATTTTATAAATTCCTTTTGAAAAGAAGCATTTAAATAAGTGCGAACAAAATAAGAGCCGTATTCGCTCATCTTATTTTGACTTGAGCAAAATTACATAACTTTATCTCATAAAGTTCAACCGAGAAGTGTCCATTACTAACTTTATATAGGAAGTGAAAAATTCGGCGACACTTGACACTGGAGACAACAATAATGGCTGATTAATATGCATGAGGGCGAGTGTCGAGTTACTCGTCTGTCCTGTAGGGCTGTCCGTAATAATCTGATCATCTTATACTTTGTTCGACGGAAAAATATTATAACACTTTCTTCTGGAAATTTTAGGTGATATTATATTTTTTGAAAAGTTGGTGTAAGGTTCGTTGGTTTTACCTTTAAACAGAATTTTCATATTTTTATTGCATAATAATATATTATCATTTGAGTCAAAATATTTTTGGTTTGCTTTAATAAATCTAAAGATTTATTAATGACATCAATAATAAAGGTGTAATAATATTGTAATAGTAATATTATATAATAGTAATATAATATAATATAATAGTAGTATAATAGTAATATAATATGTAATATTCCTAGTTGGTGTAGTGGACGCAAGCTCGACTGCCGTTCATGAGGTCCCGGGTTCGATCCCAGGTTAGGCATTGGGCAATGTGTTAAGTATTGGATTAGGAAATCTCTGATTTGTTGTTGTTGCCTGGAGTCTGGAACTGTGCCCGATAGATGGCAATATGCTCGCCCCCTACCAATAACATACTGGCGAAATGTGGCTGTACCTACTATGGGACTGAGTCCTGGGTACACCTCTGCCTACCCCTTCGTAAAAAGGCGTGATTGTATGTTATGTTATCATCATCATCATTATCTCAGCCATAGAACGTCCACTGCTGAAGCAGAGTTTCCAGCCGTCCTTATCAGATCGTCTGTCCACCTTGTGGGTGGACGTCCTTCGCTGCACTTGCACCGCCGTTACGTTATAATAATGTTATGTTTTAATAATAATAATATTATATTTTTCAAGTATAAATACATTTTAATGGTATAATTTGTATGTAACTACTGTTATTTCCCTTGTATTTGTATATGTATTACTACTGCGTTTCAGTAGAGAGACAGCCCTACTGCAAGCTTCCAGTACAGTCCATTACTTAGTAATCGTTAGTTAGTGACAACTCGCATGCTTCTACCAATTACATGACACGGAGTGTACATTACCACTAAATGTTCCTGAATACCGCGATCATAATATTATTATAGCATATTTGCGGTCTATGTAGTTAGTTGTATGTAAATATATGTAATTAAGTGAAGGACAAAAGCGCTTTTCATAGTAAGGTTGAGACCAATTTAGGTTGATGCATTTATTTCTTGGGCGACATTAAAGTTACACTTATACTTACTTATACTTCATACTACATACATACATTTAAATAATTATTATTTCACACAAGAAGTAAATGCTCATGTAGGTATAACTTACTAATTTCATAGATAACTAAAACGATCAAAACAATCAATCAATCAATCAATCAAATAGTTTATTTGCGGAAATACTTTTACACGTAGGTATAGTTCTTAGTAGTACCTTATATTAAGTCACAAAGTATTTCATCTGCAAGCAGACGTGCAAAAATTTGCAATTATTATTAAAATTCTATATAATACTAAAATTACATCTTAAAAATATATATTATATAAAATATACTAATATTTAAATTGTAATAATTGTGAAATCGATCTGAACCAAATAAGACAATTTGTGGCTCGAAAATTATCGCGTAGATACTCTTATAACTTACTTCTATTAATACAATAATTGACAATAATTGAATATGATATATAAAAAATCAAGGCAATACAAAAAATTTCATCTACAAGTTTCTTCTGCGTTCTTCTTGTACACGTATCTTTCCTGGCGCACGGAAGATTCATTACTTATTAGCTTCATTACTTAGGACCAATTTAAATAAAAATATTAGAATTAGATGTTGCATTTAGAGTAAATTATTAGATTTAGTTTAGAGATGAGCCTCCACAGTGTCTGGTCGGTCGTGTCCGGTACTTTGTCCCAGTTCCGTCGCTCGTTGCCTACAATCTAATTGGGGCGTCTGTAGTCTCCCTTACTCGACTCTACTTTATTAGTGGCGCTGTACGAGCTTCTCTGGACGCCAGAGAATTGTTCCTTATATACGGATTTATTTGTTTGAGAGATAGACGGACTTAGTTGTTAATTAAATGTTTTTATTAGTTTTATCCACATCAGATGCAGCTTTTTGTTCATAAGATATTGATAAGATGTTAATTCTTCATTGTATAATATCCTTGTATAATAGTGTGTATACACTAGTCCATACTAATCCATCCATACTTCCATACTAATATTATAAATGCGAATGTCTGTCTGCTACCTTTATAAGCTCAAACCGCTGAACCGATATAGACGAAATTTGGTATAGAAATAGTTTTAGTCCCAGGAAAGGACATATGATAGTTTTTATCCCACGGGAACGAAGACTACGCGAGTGAAACCGCGGGGCACAGCTAGTAATAATATAAATTTACAATACGCAACGCAAAAATGTTATAAATAATATTAATAATGAAAAATTTTTATGCACGTACTTACCTAATATTAATATTTATTGTATGTCGCGATGTGACTAAATGTACACGGACTCCGTTATTATGTACCGAACACCAACATGTAACCTGTATTTATAAAAAATAAAAATATTCTATTCTATTCTAATCTACCCACCATATTATTTACCCACTCACTATGGAAAATATTGGTTAAATACTCCTTCTTAAAAATCATTTTATAAATAGTTAAAAACCTAAACCATTACAAAAGGCTCCTTTCGGAACCTGCTTCAATGAACACAAATAAAAAATATTTGCATAATAGTTAAGTTATACATAAGTAAGTCTAAAAATCTTTTTCTTTATCAACTCTAAATCTTCTAAGCAGCAGCATTTAACATAAAATCCTTTCGTTGTAAATCTGTCTCAAAAACAATAATTCCTGAGCGGAGCCTTCAGGGCCGTCACTCGAGATTAAGCGGCCACCTCTATTACGCCTATTACACAACCCTGTCCCAGGTAGAGCAGCCATGTCAATGGAAGTTTTGGGATACCTAACACCACAGGTTAAATCTTACTATTAGTATTTCTAGCAAGGCAAGTTGACGTACAAGATCTTTGTTATAGCGCTTTCGATAAATTAAACTCAATATAATATTTTTAAATAAAATTGGTGTGCAAAATATTTTATCCTTATAGGGCCTACCTAAGGCATTCATCAGCTCTCAGTGTAAAATATTGCGTCCTCCTAAAGTGAGTCCTATCTATTGCCATAACTGAGTCACCCTACACAAGAGGAAATCCGAGTCGGGCGGCACGCGGGGGATCGCACCGGATTACGCCGGATCCGAGCGGATAGAGCCGGACGCCCGCCGCGTACCGCCGGCCTAAAATAAACCTGCTCGCGAGAATTACACTTATTTTAATAAGATTACGTTTGACGATGATTGCCGTAGTCCTTAGCCTTCATTATAAGAACGTCTCAGAGAACATAATGAGTAGTGGCTTCATGACTCTCGTCCACTCACTTGAACTCGACTTTGAACATGGGTATAAGGTCGTTTGGGCGTTGACAGTAAACTAGGTACCTGCTATGAATGTTGAAAAGTGTACATAGTTCAATTTTTGGCCACGTTCATGAATATGAAACAATTAAGGTCTAATGAAAGGTAGGTATCTTGCTAAGATTATAAAATGCAAAAGCTTGTCCAGTACATAATATGTTAGTTACTTCATAATGCCGACTGTGCTGAAATTTGGTAAGTTAATAGTTAGTTTGACCCTGTATTAACAAAAAGAATACTTTACAGCGTGTAAAATTGAGGAGCACAGCTTGTCATTAATATAATTACTATGTTAATATCATTATAGCAATAAAAATGTCGACCTACTTATAATATCGACCACAATAGGCCACCGCAATGTTCCATTGTTTCATCCAGTTTATATTATTCATCATTTCCCGACAGCCTCACATAAAATTCATATAAAAGATGAAGATGACTTAATTTGAAAGTTGGTCCTACCTAACTGAGTCAGCCGGCCACACTTTAATTTCAGTCACGCTCGAGAATGTTGTGAGTGCATACGAGTAGGTATATCCGATATATTATTAATTGGATTGATTTTCAACTAGGTATAATCAATTAATATGCCTGCTTATGTGTTTATTAGTATATTAATCACCCCGGGAAGAAAAATAGCTCTTATAAGATTATTTTTCATGCGTAAGGATAATAAATAAATTTTAATTAATGTTTTATAAAGGTAACGTCCTGTGGCTGAGATGATGATGATGAAAGGTAAGGTGGCTCAAGTCGAAAGTCTTCGACCAGTGTGTGAATTTTGATGACTTATGGATCTGAAACGTGGTCTCTGACTGTGGGCATAGCTAACCGAAACTAGACGAAAGAAACCGGTTTTATTTCGGAGGAAAGTGTACTAGGAAGAAAGGTAGAGACTCGCTACAAAATAGATGAAATATAAAATGCTTCACAATTTTCAGGGATTTTTCAGGGAGTCGAGACCGAAAAGAACTCTTACCAAGCGTATAATGTTATTTTAATGTAATGTAACTTTATTCTAGTTAATTCTAGCCTCTAGTTAATTATTATTATTTTTAGTGAGCATAACGAACCCAAACCTCCTAAAAGCCCAAGTTATTTAATCACAATGTTAGAGAGCCTACCGTCTCCCTCTGTGAGTGTCATTGGTCACCACAGCCTCCCTCGAGTATCAAGTATAACGGTGTTCAACAAACAATGCTCAAGAACATTATGAATGCTACGAGATATCATCTCTTGTCATCTCTCTCCTTGTCTTCTCTATGACAGGAAATAATATCGTCACAATTTTTCTACCCGTGATGATATTTGAAGCCTTTTTTAATTGTACGAGAAAGGAAGATAGATTTTTGTCATATTTTTAGGAAACTTGACGCTACTTAGATACGTACTTGTTTCAAGTAATTTATTATGAGGGGTCTTCATACAAAAATAGAGATCGCTCTGAGCGATAAGGCCGCCAGTTGTTAATTCTTTCTAGTTAAAAGTTTTTCTTCTTTGTTATTTTCTGTTATATTGTGGTACCAATAAATAATTTTCATTGAATACAGTAAAATAAATAATAATATTTAAAAATTTCATTTATTTAAATTGATAAATAAATTAGTCCAGAATTTACTGAAAACATTTTTATTGTCGTTTTACAAAAGCTTATGCACTTTAAAAAGAATTAACCCACAAATACGAATTAAAGGTTGTTTCAATTGCGTTAGCTTGTCTGGCCTCAAAAGGACATTCTTCAGCTTTTATTCATATAATATAATTTCGTGACAGCCCTACTTACTCGACGTTTAATGTTTACTGAAACTTGATTGCGATACTTTAGTACTATTATTTATTCTGTGATTGTGGTCAACCTCTAATTTAGTTTCCCTTGAAGTTTATTTAAACTTGGTTTAAAATAGTCCTATTTTAGGTTTAACTCATTTTACCTGAATGCGTCGCAGGGTAATTAGACAAATCAAATCATTGCAAAAAATCTAGGAAGATTGCAAAAAACCGTATAGTTGGAACCTAAGAAAAAATTTCTCGACTTTCCGAGCAATGTTTAGGATCTTTACAAAAACCCAGAGGATCCCAGATGAGTTTATGAATATTGGTAATCTGATGACCTTGATGGATGCTCTGGTGTACATTGCTATCAGAAGTCGTCTGAATATGTTAAGATTGATTGTTTATTCTTATTATCATCATCATCATCTCAGCTATAGGACGTCCACTGCTGAACATAGGCCTCCCTCATAGATTTCCATCCAGTCCGGTTGTAAGCGGCCCGCCTCCAGCGTGTTCCTGCCGTCTTTATCATATCGTCTGTCCACCTTGATGGTGGACGTCCTACGCTGCGCTTACCGGTCCGTGGTCTCCATTCGAGAACTTTGTAGCCCCATCGGCCATCAGTTCTATGTGCTACTCGTATGTGCCCTGCCCATTGCCACTTCAACTTGCTAATCCTCTGGGCTATGTCGATAACTTTCGTTCGTCTACGGATCTCCTCATTTCTGATTCGATCCCGTAGAGAAATTCCGAGCATAGCCCTCTCCATAGCTCGTTGCGCTATTTTGAGCCTGCTGATAAGACCCACAATCAGAGACCACGTTTCAGATCCGAAAGTCATCACTGGTAACACACACTGGTCGAAGGCTTGGGGCACTGAGGTTTTGTAGTGGTAGGCCTCTTTTGCAGTGGGCCGCCTGGGGAAGTATCACACTTTTGCCAGTTATTCATCCGCCAAGCAGTAATGTGCAAACATTACTGTGTTCCGGTCTGAAGGGCAATGTTACCAGCGAAGGGTGACAGGCGCAGTGCAGTGCCGCGCAGAATTGTGAACTTTAAAACACTGGGTGGCACTGTGTCTGATATGGGCAATCATGATCTGAAACTGTGACAATATGGGTTGTCCACATAACCCATATGAATTGACTCGAGCAGTGTAATTGGGGTAACCCGTTCTGTTAGAGTATAAATTCAAATTATTATTATTATGTCGCTCGAAAACACGGGATATACCCGGTCTTTTGATAGGCGTGCACGGAGACCATTTTTTTTTTAAGTCCAACGTGCAGAGGCCCCTTTGAGCTTTTAATCTAAAGGTAATGTATAGCACCTATTGGGGTCTATCTCTGAAACCATCTACAGTTTTTTTTTAAGATTAGCTCAAAGACAGCCTCCGCTAGGTACAAGGACTATTGCGAATGGATGGAAACTACTTGATTTGTCTATAGGTGTGATTTCTAGATGGATGGTAACCGGGCTATTGCTTGAGACTCCGGCACCTGCCACTTCTGTCTCATGGTGAAATATGACGGCAGGCGATGACTCGCCGCTCACTAAACGGACCCCCATAAAGGCCACCCACCACATGGGAATAAGGGCGACGAGAGGGGCAACGTTGGTGTCAGCGGCTAAGGGTAGGAGAGGTGTCCCTGGACTTTAAACGGCGATCACTTGCGTTACCCTAAGGTCGCATCACGCTCACCCACTCGCCACTTATGATTCACATCCTCCCTCGAGCACGAGGCTCTTGCGACTCCACTCTGGCCGGCCAATGAAGGCAAGACAGAGGTGGGGGACTGTTTCTCGTCAGTGTTCACTCCGGCCGGCCGGTGAAGGCAAGCCGGAGATGAAGAACATAACCCTCCCCCGGGAGCACTCAGGTACGTGGGGTCGCTACTCCCCAACAGCTCGCCATAAGCCGCCCTGCGTATTATTATTATTATTATTATTATGCTTACCATCAGGCACCTGATTTATTCGTCTTGTCACTCACTATCATAAAAAAAGGTATTTTGGACGGAAGACGTTGCGTAGGTTTCCGAACGCTGCCCAGCCTAGTTGGATTCGACGATTGACCTCTTTCTCGACGTTGAACCTACCGAGTTGGACTGCATGTCCTAGGTAGACGTATGAGTCAACAACTTCTAGAATCGAGTTCCCAACCGATACTGGGGTCGTCACTTGATTATTTATACTATAGTTTTAAGTTTCCAATTCTATCCTAGCGCTCTTTCTTAGGTATTGTATATCAAAATAAAAAAATAAAAACAAATAGATATTTATTTGCTAGACTATTATTATTTGCTAGATTTGATTAGACTGCCTCGGTGGCGTAGAGGGCGCATGCTCGACTGCCAATCAAGAGGTCCCAGGTTAGATACCTATGTCAGGCAAATTGGTTAAATATTGGATTTTTCCATTAGGAATTATCTCAATAACTGCCTGGAGTCTGGAACTGTTCCCGGTAGATGGCAATAGGCTCGCCCCCTATTACATGGGACCAATAACATACTGGCGAAATGTGGGTGTATCTACTATGGGACTGAGTCCTGGGTACACATCTGCCTACCCCTTCGGGAAAAAGGCGTGTATGTATGTATTTATTTGCTTTTTGGTTAGATCAAAATCTTATTATGTTTCAGCATAATATTTTGTATTTTGTACCAGTTAGCAAAAATGGTATTTTTATTTACGCCTATACAACGCCTTAGAAGGTCAAAGGTTTATCATAAAATATTGTCGTGACCTTTACGTAATCTCATTTTACTTTGAAGCAAAAATTACCCCAAAACATAACACCTTACACCGAGGAAATTAACATAAATTACAAAAATATATTGTTATAAAACTTTATCATATCAAATTCTTGTAAATGAGGAATTACAGCGTACATTACCCGCCACGAGCTTAGAGCACGTACAAACTGTGTACTGCCGCATTAGGACCACTACACTGGCGAGCAAGCGTTACGGCATGAGGTCTAGGATTCGATGTTCAGGTCGGGGAAAAATAACTATTGGATTTTTTTACTATTGGCGGGAGTTTGGAATTATTGTGCCCGGATGACTTAGAACCCATCAGGGAGGGGGTAATTTTTGTGGTGATTACACTCTTACTCTTGCTTAACATATCAGGGATAAAGGCGTGTTATTATGTTATGTTATGTTATTTATATATTTTTTTTAAATGGGCAGAGTACCTTTATTGAAAAAAATACTAAACAATAGAGCTACCTACTTACTATCTCTCCTAACTAAATACACTATACCATAGAACACTTCGAAAATCCACAGGCCGACATGTCAGCCTCTAGAAAGTGCTCTAACCCACTGTCAGATGGCAGCGTACCCAAGATGCTGGCCGCATTGCCACGTTGAATAGCAATGTTATACCTTGAGTCAGATAAACGCCATTTTGATTACGCGTCGCTTCGAACAAGCACTCAGATAGATTTTTGAAAATGCGGTGAGCTCCACATGTGTGTGCAAACTATGTATTATTTTATATTAGGTAGTAGAGTTGAGGGTCAACTCGACCGCAATAAACTTATAATCCTACTAATACCTATTATAGATGCAAAAGTTTGTGAGGATGGATGGATGTTTGTGACCGATTGGGCTGAAATTCGGTATGTTGATAGTTTCGACCCTGATATAACACATAAGGTACTTTTTATTCCGGTATTCCCACGGGAACGAAGACTACGCCGGTGAAACTGTGGGGCGCAGCTAGTAACTTCAGTCACCTTAAGTCACCACCTAATTAATGTAAGGCGCAGTTACAAACTTCTCGTACAAACATACAAAAATATTAATTTTTTGCATTGAAAACCTCCTCCTTTTTCAGGAAAGTTAAAAAGATCTTAAATGTTGACATATGAAGTGAGTTTTATAGAGGCATTCATTAGGTGTGTAGAAGGTAGGTACACAGAGTGTTAAAAGGGTGTATTAGGGCAGAACATAAATATATTGTAAACACGGTAATGTAATAAGGGCTCGAGCTCAGCTGTAGTTGAGGAATGGAGCGACTTATATAACGAGCCCTTTGTCGCTACACTCGCTGATTTATATCGCTAGAGATCTGACAAATCGCTGGATATGTTTTTCATGATCAACGGTAATGAGAACTTTTATTAAACCTATCCTTATATTATACCTATTTATATCTATACAAATCTTTTTATGTATTGCCTTTGATTATTATAATTTAATAGGACAATGTTCCACTGAAATTGGAACGCGCGTCGCCATAACATATATTTTGAACTTGATGGGAACATGAACTAGTGAATTTACTTTTTTCAAGTTCATGAAACAACCAAATGAATATAAAAACGATGATGTCCTCGATTGGTTCAATGATAGAAACAAAATGTTCGCCTGATTTACTTAGCCAAAGTTAGATAAAGCGTTTTATGAGATAAAAAATTAAGAGCAAATCCCGCAAGCCCCTGGGAAGGAGGGGAGAGGGCAGCCGCGCGGGGTGAGAGGCAGTAATGAAGGGGCTCACTGCTCCCGCCCCTATTATTTTATCCACATTTTTACCCTTATTTTTTAGGCAGAACCTTTGTACGGTTCAAGTTAAGAGTCGATGGATTTTTGCTGATTCTGCTGATTTTCTATTTTTGTAATTTTTTTTTTTTTAATGACTAAATATGAATTTAATTGGAATAAATAGGACTTAATTTTGTAGATTGTGCATAATAATAATATTATTGATTTCCGCGTCCAATTGCATCATAATTTCGTAGAGTGTCTACGAACCTACTACGAGATGGCGTAGTAAAGTAGCCCTCTTAAAAATATATTCAACCACTCAAAGTTCCTGAATGATAATAATTACTTATATCGAATTCTATTCATAGTTAGTTTAGGGGTCCATAGGCAATAATGAAATGATGTTAAAATCGCTACATCTTATTTCTTCCCCCACATATATTTCTCTAGTAGGTCAGCCATATTACAAGCTAGCTGAGACTGTGTTCTCACGCACACGCTCGTTTGATGCCGGGCCACTGAGCCACACTGAATAGGTGCAGAAGGCTGTTGTTACCAAAACTTTACAAGAAATATCATTAAATCAGAGATTGAAATTTCCATACAAAGATTATTGTTTTAATTTTGACAGATAGGCGTTTAGAGTTTAGAATGGACCAGAGTAACATTCAGTTATAACTCATTATCAACCCTTGCACAATAGCACTGCTGAACATAGTCCTAATTTGCACCACTGAGCTCGGTCATCATCTCTCGCTTATTCCCTTTCTACCGGCATCTAATGTAGATCATCACTCCATCTGTACACAGAACGTCCTACGCTACGTTTGCCTACTAGTACAATAATTATAAATTATCATTGAGATTCTTCTTGCAGGAAGCAGCTACATGCGAATGGCAAGAGTTAGGGGGAGAGTAAGAAGGCTGATAATAATGGTGATGACAATTGAAATTCTTAATTTTTTTGAGTTATTGTGTTGTTCAAGCTGCGTACCGGTGTAACCCCTATTTACTTGATATTTGATTTTAATTGTACAATCTATAAAACTGCTACGTAGAACCAGCTTTCTGCACGTTATTGTTTAGTGTCCGGACCCAAAGAACCGGAGGTGATCTCGAATCTCCGTCTAATTTATAGCGGACACGCTGATTAACTGGGTCCGCTCGGTGCTGGGCAGGTGGGATACTGCCTACTTGGCTAATGTAGGCAAGGTCAGGCCTTTTGTACCTGAACCATGATTGCGTTTCATTAGGATAAGATAAGGCTGGAAACTCATTTAGTTTGATGTATGCGTGTACCTACGAGTAGCTTTAAGGTAAAATAAATATAAATATAAGGGAAATGAGGTTTATATTTTTTATTCACAAGCTTTTAAATTACGTTTTTTTTTTCAAAATTATAATTGAGCATTTGAATTTTTTTTTTTGCATAAATGGAAAGTTCATATTATATAATTTAATTACTTTAATTACAGTTATATCAAATTAAAAAATCATTTTTTATCCAGTACCGAAAACACACCGATAGTACCCGAACGAGCTCGTGACCTGTAGTGACGTCACAATGTGATAAAGTACCATACATAACTATAACATTACGAGTCACAAAAAGTCACAAAAATAGCGTGGCGCTTTCGTAATCAAGTGACTCATAATAGAATTTTATCAATTTTTAATCGCTTATAATTAATAAGAAAATATATTTTTAAAGTGATTTTTAAATCAGATGATACATAATATTCATTATACTTTCAAAATAAATTAAAATATACAATTTTTTTCTCAAATACTCAATGCACTCCAATCCACTCTCAATCATCATCATCACAAAATGTAATTCAATATAATATAATTAGTTAAGTGCATAACATTATCCAGCTCGTACATAGTTTAGCAATATATTCGTCCTTTCAGACAACATGATAACTTGTAGTACTCGTTGTGGGACGAATGGACGAAGGAGCCAATAAAATCTCATATTTCACTATTGCAATATCACAAAATACTTCCTCAGTCAAAGTTAAGAATATCTTAGCAAGTGAACATTCTACAATACTAGAGAAGTGAAGTATTCGTTAAGAAAGCGCTATTACGAACTGCGAACTATAAGGAACCCGGCGGCGAACAATCGACTATTTTACAACTATTCTCTGTTCGTTGCGAGATGAAGCTTTGAGAGTTCTTATTGAGCTTTTGAAAATTCTTTGTAAAGTGAGTGATGTTTCATTTATGAGCAATTTTGGAGAACTTTTGTAGCGTGGCTTAAACTTAGTAGTTGAAGTAACTTACAAGAGAAGGTTCTCAATTCGACTATGTTTTTTGATCATTGTTACGCTATTACACCGACGATTATTACCAACTTATTTCTTTGTTTAGTAGGCTATACTTCAGAAAAATAAATAGTATAAAATTTGAGGTCGATTTTTCGTTACCAATAGTAGGATAGTTATTTATCATTCATTTACGATAAACTTTATTGACATGTCTATTGATAGATATTACCAAGGTGATATCGTGCTTCACCCTCCGAACAACGCGGTCTTTCGCCTCTGCCGTTCAACGGCGGCACGGTAATTAGATTATTACCGTGACGGCGTATGCAGAAGACCGCGTTCCTCGAAGGCTTCAGCGCATCATGACATCTATCGCCTTTAAAATATCGATCATATTAGAGGCATTCGCTACGACTTGCTCGAAAATTAGATATAGAAAAAGCACGCCAAGTCAAATGTTAATTGAGTTTAAGCCCGAGCGTCAATCTGCGTCAGTATAAGACACACCCATATCAAAAAACTTACCAAACCAATTTCCAAGTGATTCAAATCCAAGCGCTCCCGTGTCACCCGTCCATTCGTCCCCGGGGTGGGTATATAGGGAATGGAGGTAAAAAGCAAACATAAACAAAACATTGCATATTCTGTCACTGTAGCCATCAGATTTATTTACCTATTTCCACGTCGCCTCGGGGTAATCCTCGAGTCAATTTCATCGAGGAAAAGTGTGTGTTAGTTTGTTCTGACAAACAGATATACATTCGGAGGGAATATCATGTAAATACGAGGTTTATTTCTGAAACGAACAAGAAACGTGAAATCTTTTAGCTTTTTTGAGGAATTGCGAAGTGCCTAAAGTAAAGTTTTATCATCGGTAAGCTTAAGATATTTTAAAAATAATTTCCAAAAACAATAACAGTAATCGTATAAAATCCACGATAAAATGAGCTTTAAAATAACAAAGAGCAGCAATAAAAATATTAACAATCCCACTTGACTCGCTTTTCAATCGAAACAAAAGCTCACAATCGCCGTCAGAAGTGTTAACAGTGCCTCGTGAAAATCAATTTTAATATCGTCCGGTCATTTGGGCGTATTCCACAATTCCTGCAGTTGAGCCGCTCGCCGCTCGCAGCTCGGAGCTCCGGCCGTTTGTTACCGCGCTCGTATTTTGTATCGCTCTCTATTCGTTTTGAATTCTACTTGTTAACAGATGGTGTGGTGCATGGCGTGAGATATAGCGATTTACCTGATGAATTTTCATTATTAAATTATTAAAGAATAAATTCTGTCATTATTTATTTACTCGTATTTATTAAATACTTATTTTGTTATAAACTCTTGATATTGATTTAATGAAACGTAACATTTTATTTTAACAATCACTATGCCAAAGTAAACTAGAAATAAAAATAAATATTATGTGATATGCAAAAGTCATGGATCATTGTTATCTTAAAAAAAAGAACAACAAGATATCACTTCCTTTATTAAATATTGGTTTAAAACTTAATATTACTCGTATTATTGTGTTTTCGTTGACAACCAGGCTATCTCAGACTATCGACGTAATGAAATATTTACAAAATTTACCGCTTGCTCTTTTACTCTATACCACCTATCATCCCCCTGACCCTACCTTCAAATGTGCATAATTTATATCCATTCATTAGGTACCGCTAAAAAAATGACCTCTCTTTGACGGTTAATCTAATTGACGTCATTCTGGTGGCTTTTGTTGCCGACTGTATTTCACCTCTCTCTTTGAGCACTGTTTGGTATTCAAATTGCTCATTTCGAAATGACGTGTGCTTTTAGATTGAAATTAGAGACCTTTCTGTTGAAAAAAAAAACATTGCATTATTATAACTCTCTCTCTCTGAATGTTACTTAGGAGAAATAGAATAAGTTCTTACTATTAATTAGACGAGGGGGACTAAGGGGCTATAATTTAGGCATTGTCTGTAAGTCAATAAAGGACGTAAACTGTAAAATTATTTAGGCCTACATAATGACTGTTAATACGTGTGATACCAGGTCCCTTGTAGGTTTATCTTAATATAGGTTACTAGCTTTGTGAAGTGAGTGATTTTGATGTTTCATTTATAAGCAATCCTATGATGAAGCAATTGTCATTGCCGATTAATTTGGCGGCGGGAAGCTGCACCATGTGTACGATCGGTAGTACCGGAATTTGCGAATAGGCTGAAAGTATGCCTGGATCAATCAATGTGGCCCAATCGAAGGGTTTTTATTCGATGATTAATTAATACAGTTTAATTTAACCAAGTATTTTCAATTAAAGTTTTTGGATATATATTATGCGATTATACCGCCGATTATTATGAACTGATTTTGTTGATTATTTCTTTGTTTAGTAAGTCATACTTCAGAGGTATTCCGATATAAATTACAAGCTGTGCTCCGTGATTTCACCCGCGTTGTCTTCGTTCCCGTGGGAATATCAGGATAAAAAGTATTCTATGTGTTATTCCAGCTAGATGGCACCACTGGGGTCAAGTTAAAACACGCTAGTATTTTGTTTATCTCTTACAAATGTAACTTTTTGACATTGTATTGAGATTTAAGATTTATTAGTAGTAGGGTAACCTATACAATCATTGGCACCTAATGGTGACAGATGTCATTCAATCTCATGTCATTAGATTTGTTGATTATTAGTGATAAATTAAATAAATAATTTCAGTTCGAATATTATTAATATGTATTCAAAATCGACATTTTTAGCAGCAGTGGTCGAAAAGTACAATCATTGGCACTCAAGTACAATCATTGGCACTCAAGTACAATCATTGGCACTCAAAAAATGTACAATCATTGGCACTAAAAAATTTTTTTTTTTGCTTTATTCTGATTATTTCCTCGTCTCTGATTGGATTTACGTCTGCAGATTTAAGAATTTGTCAGTTATTATGGTATAAAGAATGATTTTTTTAAAGGGGTATTTAGGGCGTTCTCCGAACTACCGGGAATTTCGAAAAAACAACTTACGTGACCGATTTCAATAGTAACTAAAACATCATAATCAAATTTTAAACGGTTTTTATTAAACTTGATCTGTTTGTTGTGGCTTTTTTGTTTGTTTCTTAATAATTCAATTTTACCTCTTTTTACTGTTGACTGATTTATCTGATATTAGGTACACATTTTTAGTTCTAATTAGAATACAATTGAATATATTTGGTATAATTACATGTGGCCGCCACAAAATGTTGGATTATTTACGTATTTCAAAGACTCCGAAATACGGGTATTAAATGAAAGGGATAGACTAGAAAAAAACGGAGTTAATTCACGAAATAAATATAAACACTTCATGGCAGATTTCAATACAATCATCTAGTCAACAAATATTTTTTTAACTAGGTAGATAGGTGAATAATGGCTAGAGGTAGAAGTGTAATGGGAAACACTACCCAGACGTAATAATTTACTAATCCGTATCCAAAACAAAAGCTTTTTTTACGGTAAGCTTGCAGTTGATAAACTGACCACGACCTATTTCATTGTATGGGGTCGTTTTCGAACGGTATAATTAAAATTTGACCGTAAGGCTTCGCTTAGCTTCGACCGTATTGACCCTTTTAAAAATCACATTAGATCCTGGCCCCTTTTCATTTTATTACATATAAGGTTCCATACCTCAAAGGAAAAAGGGGTATGGGTATGGGGTATGGTAAAGGGTATGAAGTGTCAATTAATATCTACATCTATACCTACACCTAGGTTGTCTGCAATTGCTGCCGTGTCTGCCTTTGAGCTAAGCAAAAATAAAATTTTGATATGTACGCAAACAAAGGTACGGCGATTAAATATAAAGTAGGATGTGGGTTCTTCGATCCTTAGCTAAATTTAATCATAACTTATTATTTCAGCTCGGTATTAAACCCTACATTAATCAGAAATAGGTAGGCATGCCACCCTGATAATTATTAATTTATTATTTACGTATGCATTTGCGGTTTTTTTTACCTAAAATACTTTACATTGGTTATCAGTAAATCCTATTCCAACGAAAGAAATACACAAAAATGGCCAATATTATACCAAGGTACAATCATTGGCACATGCCACGGATTTGATCGATAATATATGTTAAATCCATGCGATATAAATTCCATTACAATGTAAATGAATTTCAACACAAAATAAGTCGCATATTAAAAAACATTTAAAAAGTACAATGATTGGCATTGGTGCCAATGACTACACCGTCATAGAGTTCATAGTGCAATTATTGGCATATCAAAAACTGGCAAAGTAATCATTGAATCGCAAATCTTACACAAATATCCCAAAATATGCACCTTCTTTTACGTAAAAATTACAAACATTAAACAATACTTACATAAATTTATGTAATTTAACGCAGTTTTCTTTTCTACTACTTTAACTTTTTTCAAATCATCAGCAGCAATGGCGCGCAAATTTATTAAAAAAATAAATCCCGCCAATTGAACTGTCAATGTCACTTACAATTTGGTTTTGGCAGACGCTAAATTTAAAATACTATTTAGGAAAAAATATTAGAAATGGCTAAAGTCGTGTTGTGTTATAATATTACGATTAAAAGTTGAAAGTGCCAATGATTGGGGGGGTGCTAACAATACTACCGGTTACCCTATTTATTAGTAGAATTAAACTATATCTCGCAGAATATTATTGGCAAAAAAATACAAATAATTACCTGTACATGTATGAGCAAGAGATGCCGTATAGCAATCCCTTAACAAAATAATGATCACAGTAACAATGTCAGTTGAAGCCGTTATTTGAAGCGATATGATTCGAGCTCGCTCGTTATTAATGACCTCGTACAACAGGACGCATCACAGGTTACCTCTACAGCCTGCATTATACCTTCCTGTGTGGTGCAAGCCATAAGCGAATAGAATAGCCCAGTTGCGGGAGTGCTTAGTCCAGAATTCGAGTGTTAGAATAGAGCGAGTAAAAGTCCTTAATATTTTGTAAATTTTCCATCTGAGAATAGAGAACACAATACAATATGAAATGGGAAGACAAACTGCACCCACGTAACATTAGTTATTGGAAAATTAGACATAAACCCACAAGCCCCTAAAGGCGTTAGGTAGATCGGATAGAGAAATTTCGCCATTGACTAGTACCTCCAATGTAGCTCAAGTGATAGAGTGCCCGCCAAACCCAAAAATGAAAAAAACTGCTCAAAAGTTTTATTAGTTAGTTTTTAGCTCGCTACCTCCTTTCACTTGCAACAAACGCAACCATAAGCGCACACTTATTAATCACGTATGTGTACAGAGCGCGTGCAGACACGAGCACCGAGCGCACCTGATTTGTACACACGCCGTGAGCCGCGAGCACTCGCACGCCTGCTGGGCCCGTGTGCCCCGTGCACATAGGGGTAATGTATAATTATATAGGTAATTGTAATATCTTATTTATTAATTGTGGTTAGGACGAGCGTTAGTTGACTACTCAACGTCATTGTTAGTGGAGGTCAAATTATATTTATACTCAAGAAACTTACAACTACGACAAATTATTCTCTATTTATAAAAATCAATGTCCTGATTGACTGACACATTCGCTCTCCAACACAGCCTAAACCCTTGGACCTACAGAGTTGAAATATTGCACATTACAATACAATACAATACAATACAATATTGGACAAAGTCGTGGGAATCACGCTAGTAATGTATATTTTTTAAGATCGGCTAGTGACAAATTTTCGTGTGTAATCAACATCGATAGTCCATAATCAATGTGTACTTGAAGTTTTTATGAGCAATCTTCGATCGACGTCGGTCTTTTGCGGCAGTATCAATTGCTACGAGCATCAAATCTATGTTTGTCTTGGGAGCACTGTGTATAAGTCGTCACGTAGTGCTTGCTATACACCGAAAAGGTCAATTGATAAAAGCAGACACATTCATAGTACTTATACTAATGCAACTAAAGCAAAAGCTCTTATAATGAACACGCGCAATAGACACAGAGAGACTTTTCACGAAGTATTTATGATGGGAACAAGGCGTGACTGTATGTATGTATGTATTTATGATGCAACTCCATGCCGTCCATATACAAACAGTATGGTAAATGTTTTCTACGTACAAGCTTTCATAAATTGACCTGTACCTATGTTCATTGCAAATTACATGATATACGTCATCCACTCATGATTGAGTTACAGCCTCTACACAATCAATTTAAAAAATTTCAAAGCTTCTTATTCCCTTGCCCAGATTTAAACCTTTTACAACACTAAACATTTTACAAGGTACTTCGACTTCCTAATGAATCTTTTTAGAAATAACCCTTCCGAGATATAATCGTAAACCGTTCCTGAAGGTAAAGCTGAAAGCTGATACGACAATCCGGTCTTTGTGCGAGACGCTCGGATAATTAGTGGCCGTGTCCGGGTTAAGATGCCTTTACACTCGTGTTCAAATTATAGCAGTTAATAATAATAATAAATAGCCTTTATTCAGATTTTTCTTGAACGGTTTACAATCACTTAATCTACTGTTATAATACTATTATCTGTTCGCCCTTTGGCGAAGGCCTCTCCCAACTGTCTCCATACCATTCTATTCTATTAGGAATAGAATTAGGAATAGAATTATAGCAGTTATTATTAAGTTAATTATGAAGTTAGTTTACATATTAACTTTTTAAAGTAAAACCAATTCATTAGAAAAAATAAATATTATATAAAAAGACATTCTTAGGAAATAGTGTACGTTTCTATAATAAAATCCCAAAAGAGATAACTGGGCTCTCAGAGGGTAAATTCAAAACCTATATAAAATCTACTTTACTAAAGAAGGCATACTATAAAGTCAACCAGTACATAGAGGACAAAGATGCCTGGAAACTTCTGCATAGTCGCCTCGCGGCACCTTCAAAGAAAACGAATGTAAGCAAACCAAATATTGTGAAACTATCTGTTGAAAAAATTAAGCCCTACAAGTTTCTTGTGCGTTCTTCTTGTAGAGGTATCTTTCCGAACGCACGGTAGACTCAGTACTGTATCTTCATTGACGTACAAAAGTGTCAGATTATGACCTATTTGAATAAATCTGTTTGAGTTTTTTTTTTTTTTTTTTATATTATTAGATAAAACAGTTAATAATTTAAGCCAAGCGTAGGGAGTACTGGAGAAACCCCCTATATTATCTATGGGGGAGGCTTATGTTCAGCAATGGACGTCCTATGGCTGAGATGATGATGACGATGATTTTATTTTTATCTTTTTTATTATTAAAATCAAAGTTCAATGGTAAAAATATATGGTATATAACATAAATATGTTCAGCAGTAGACGTCCTTTGGAATATCCTGAGACGATGATAATGATGAATAACATACACGTGCACATAAACAACTGTCCTCAGGCACAAAATAAAAATAAGGGTAGTCAGGTTATAGTCCAATAAACAGAAGTGCCTGCTTGTCCTACATGACTGTAAGACCTTACTTTATTCGGCCAATTAACAGACCAAAGGGTTAACTGTTTAGTTCAACCGGCCCTGTAAGCATACTAACTAATTCGGCCGCTATATATATAGGACACTATAATCCCTTTGCTTCAATAAGGGACATTCATACATCTAGTTTCAATCGGAACTACCTATTATAATACATAGGCTTGGCTTGATCGATTAAAGGAATGTCTTCTCTCTTCTTCTGTCTTCTCTCTGTCATCTCACAAAAGAAGTGTCTTCTGTGACTCTCCTATTTGTGCCGCTGTGTCGTTCTAACTACCCGTTGTATTTTTATGAATGAAGTGTGTCAATAAATCGGCTATAAATACGGGTTATATAAGCAATTATTTAATATCACAATATATAACATAACATCACACCTTTTTTCCGAAGAAGTTGGCAAAGGTGTGTTATACCCTGACCCTGACCCGAACTAAGTAAACCAACACTTCTCTTGGTATTTTATATGTTTTAAGTTGAATAGTAAAAAATGTCATAATTCATTATGGAAAAATCCAATAACACTTTTTGGCTGACCTGTTTTTTATTATGAATAGGCCAGCACTCGACCGCGGTCTCACTCACCTGATGGTGGGTGACGACGAGCTGGACTCAATTATTTTAAGCGGGACAAGTTAAACAATGACGTCGCATTGTGTTTCAAATAAAATGGCCGATTGCTAAAATTTAAACTTCTATATTATTATTGAAAATCTTAATAATGTCAACGTTAGTATTAAAACGGGTTAATTCTTGACAGCATAGATTTTATCCTATTCTGTTAAAACTACTGTCTTTGATTTTTTATTACTTGCATCGTACCTATTCTAAAATACAAGTATTGTTTGGTTTTGTATGGGAAGCCGATACTGAATTTATTTGGAAGTTGTTTAGTTTGAGGTGTAGGTTAATACAAATTGCTCAGATGTTTGTAACACCTCGTGCATTTTAAGCAAGGTGTTTGCTTAAAATCTAATCGTACATGGTGGCCTGTTTAATTCACAATACTGTGAGTAACCATACCGTCAACCGTAAACAATTTAGCATTAAACTCATCTCCAACATTGTTCTGGACCGCACCTCTCATCTGTCTTGGAATTCAATCCGACAACATTTCATTACACAGGCTTTTACAAAATTCAACCTAATGTGTAACGCAGTAAGGACGATAGTCCCACTGAAGATAGATCGGCGAGATTACTATGCAGTGCGGTGCATGTATTTTGGTGCAGATTATGTTCTAATCACAGCTCGTGCGGATGCAGATTGCTTTAAGACGTTCAAGATTTGTGGAATTATAGTGCACGGCCCTTTCACTGTTGCATTGAAACTAATCGTTAGTGAGGTACATTTTTGTACGAAGTGTTATTAAAAAGTGTAGTAATACTCAAAGAGGTGTACCTATATACTGGTCAAATTTTGAACACATTGTAAGGTAAAAGAAAACTATACGCAAAAAAATTAACTTCCCATTCTTTACCGTTATTACTTGATCCATTTTGTTTAATAAATAGGAAGTCGACTTTTTTGCTAATCCTGCAGTTTTATCTCCTGTTAATTATTGTTATGAGTTCAGTTTGAAGGATAGATGAACCGAATCACAACACCTATTTTAAAAAAAACAGACACGTCGTTAGACTTCTATTGAATAGTACGAGTATGTTGGCCCTATACAATCGCAGTATTACCTAGAAAGTTCTAGCCACAAACGTGCGATGCCGCCATCTTCGTATAATCTAAGTGTTTTAGGTACCTGCCCATTTAGCTTTTGTTACAGCAGCGAATTGTTAAGCAATATAGAAAAAGTCATAAAATGTAATACCTTCAAAATAATATTCTTATTCGTCCTCACGCATGGTTAAGTATTATATCATTTCAAATTCATAAAAATCTTCAAAGAAGATTATAACATACAACATTCATACGCAAAACAAGAACAATAAGAAACTCAATATCGTCAACATTTCCAAAGAAAATAAGTTTCTAAGCTTATCCTTCTTATTTATACAAAAACAATCCATCTTAATACTTAATACGTCGACTGAGGCGACGTGCGATAAAGGTGTTTTCCACTTGGTGTCTTAATAATTTGCCTCGACAAAAGGTTCACGAGCCCTGACAACTCAAAAGGCTTTTATTTATAGTCGCTCTAATGTGAGGCTGAACTCTGTTTTGTTTTTCGATAAATCATCCGGTAATAAATTATGTGACACCTACTGATTGATGTGTTTTTAGAAAAATGTTTTTACCTGCGGACCTATAATCATTTTGGTTCCATTCTTCCTCAATGAATTATTAAAATAATTATTTGCATAGATTTATATCACTGGACTCTCAAGTTTAAAACAAACTTATCAGTTTAGTTAAATTCAAATGGTACAAAAAGGTAATTTAGATTTTAAAAGCCATCAAATAAAAATACTTATCAAACAAATTTCACTGAAATTCTAGTCTCAAAACGTAGTTATATGAATAAATGCAAGGAAAGAGAGCCGAACTGGAATCTCAAATGCATTTTACTGAAGATTGATCTGTGCAACCTCATCCTGCACCATCGAATATCGACCGATGCATTTGTACAGAACGTGACGACTGCCTAACGATTGGTAACATACTATGCAGTAAGTACATTAACTTCCTACCAAGTTGTGCGTACGGTGCAGTTGCAATAACGGAGTAAGACATATACACCCTCTAAATTATAAGTCACAACATCCAGTGATTTAGGCAATGCGTTATCTATCAACTTTTTATCGATATAAATTCAAAATAGAAGAGGTTCAAAGTTTAAATAAGAGGTCTCGAAATCTCAGTTCACAGCAAACAATTAGCTTTCTAGATGGCTGTTTATTTTTAAAGTGTGTAAGATTTTTCAACCGCCCATTCAATATGAAATCCAATGTACTTTTAACTGTAGTACTGGTACCTTTGTTAAAGCGTCCGGATCTTTGTGCAACCGATCACGAATAAAAGATCTTTCTCTCTGTAGCAGTCATGATTTCTCATACATCTTTGAAGATTCTCCAGTAATAAGGATGGATGGATGCACGGCAGTCGGAATAACGTGGAATTCCTAGAAAATCGTTTTCAAACGTCTTTAAATAAAGTAAAGGACGGTTTTTTGACATGAGTATAGGTATAAAAAAAATAAGGTGTCGTTTTGCTGATTGCGATTTTATTTTTTAAAAAGCATCTACTGAAATTCCAAAGTTAGGACCGATTAATCTTCATCTTTTAATTTAATAACGTTATTTAAATGACAGAAATAGTTTTGAAATATAAACTCAAATCAAAATTGTACATCAATGGACATGATGGCTCTTGCAAATTATATATAAAAGTTTAATCCCTTGAAATGTAAACACAGAACACATAAAACTTTTATCTTAAGTGAGGCAAACAAACGCCCTCATTTATTGTGAAATATCGATCGAACCATTATTTCGGAGCTTAGTGTCAATCAAAAACAGACTTACGCGCGTTCCTTTGGCAAAGAACCGCGCGGATAAGATCCGGCGAGAACCGGATAAAACCGGCCCTAACGAGTCCCACACAAAGCCACCGCTCGATTATTCTATTATTCGTTCGATTCTGACGATCGAGTCATTGTTCGGATCCCAGTGAGTAATGCTATCGTGCAGTCCATACGTCAAGGATTTGCGAAGTTCTTTCGATCACAATAGGTCTATTGAAACCGGGGTGAGCTGGCTCTGTGGTCTCTGAAAAATTGTTCAGGATTGCTATAATATTACTACCACTTTCTGTGAACTATCTGTAGAGCATTTAAATTGGATTTACCTATATTATAGGAGAACTTCAAAACAGGATTATTTGTCTGTGTAACTATAACATTCTGTAACATTCTGATTATGGTTGTACGAGTATCCAGAAAAATAATGTCTACTAATTAATGTATAGATCACGCTACGATTGAAATGAACCAACGTTAACGATGGTTCATCGTTAACGTTCACAATCAAAAATAATTATTTCGTTCGTCTCGTTCATTGTTTTAAATAAAAACAAAAAAAATCTATCAAAATACGTGTAGAAAAATCCCCATAAAATTTTAAATTGATCAACATCATTCCCTATAGCAACATTTTAAAGGGAATAAAAAGTTGGATCTACCCTCAAAGTTTCAATTGATTTTGCTTCATTTCGAAAGCTCGGTTCGTTTAACTTCTTTTTAATTAATTAAGGGCCTAATCGAGGCCTTCAGGAGCTATCCGCGGGCTTTTATAGCTACATTGATGAATCAAATGTTTGATGCAGATCAAAGATTTCTGATTGAATCATACCTGAACTCTATCAACTAATTCAATCAACTTAAATCAAAGAACAGAGAAAGCACAAACATAATAATAGCCTTAATGAGCTGTGATAATAACTGTACGTCCCCAAAAACTATGTGTGAAATAAGAAACACCTGTTCTTTGCTGTTCAATTCTCCCGTTCTGTAGCGCGTGCCAACTCTCCTCTTCCTCGCATGCTCACATCACTCAATGCTCTCCTGCCCCGGTAGCATTATAGTGACCAGGGCGCGAAAGATAGAAAAAACGGAGAAAACTAGTTATCCCTGTGCCATGCTAGGTGGGTTGGACCAGAGTGTGAAACCCGGAGCGTGACGTGTTTGCCGATAGATGGATGACATTATTTTCCGGGTCTCTTAGAATTTGTAAGTTGTGTGATGGACGAATAAATATGTGCGTTATTATTTTATTTAATTGTCTTTATATCTCAATAATTTAATTTGTAACCGTTTTAAATAAATAAAATAAGGGTCCTTAACCGATCCCATATCCAAGCAATCCGAAGCGTGTACAAACACAATAAAGTCGTGTTACGTCGAAAGAATATTTAGATAGCTAGGTAGGTACACACACGTGATATATGCCGGGGATTAAACGCGCTAAAAACAATATATACTCGTAAAATATGTGTTCGTTTCACTAACTTTTAAAATTATTATGGCTACACACTATGTCCTTTATTTTGTTTCTGATGACAGACCACTTAACCTAAAGACGACGCTTTCGCCTAGGTTATGCAGTGACTGCATAACAACCGAGATAGATGGCAAAAAACAAACACGGCTTTTGTGTGTATGTTTGTTCTGCTCTCAGGCTAAAACTACAAAACCGATTGAGCTGAAATTCAATATTTAGATAGTTTAGACACTGGATTAAACATAGAATACTTTTTATCTCGATGTTCCCACGGGGACGAAGACAACGCGGTTGAAACCACGGGTCACAGTTAGTTTTATATAAATCTGCACACGATTTTGGCTTTAAACTAAACTTGGAAAATTCAAACTAAACATCTCTCCACTGCCATGAAAACCTACAGCGTCCCATTATAACCGCACATCCTTTGACTCGACATAATCTCTTGGAAGGTATCCAACCAATCAAGCTAAACCTTGGCCCTAAGCCCTAGGCTCCATTATCATCTAGAGTCATCATGTTATGACCTCGGATTAACTGGCTAACGAACCATGCCGAGGTAGCGCCAGACGAAGGTCGGGTCATGTCGAATTAAGGATATTGAATTAGGATATTATGTGAACATGACTTAGACAAACATAACCATAATAAACGTTTACGTATGACATAGGTATATGGTATGCTACGTATATACGTTTCGAGAACCCACAAAAGCATTTTCTAGGAAATATCTGTATATACCGAGAATGCTATGCGATGGAATTAATATAAAA
The DNA here is from genome assembly GCA_947063395.1 of Hemistola chrysoprasaria. NCBI lineage: Eukaryota > Metazoa > Arthropoda > Insecta > Lepidoptera > Geometridae > Hemistola > Hemistola chrysoprasaria. Next base: position 14,564,780 of record OX346724.1, on the reverse strand, counting down.
AAATATAAAATTGGGAGCATATGGTTGGCAAGTTCCAGCAGCCTAGGAATCTGTTACAAAATTGATAAAATCTCAAGCTCTGCACAAACTTCAAGATCGGTAAGCGATTACTGCGTGCACCGGAAACATTCGGTAGATTTCATAATTTTTCTAATTTTGTTTGAGACATATTATGTCATCTAGTCTTCCTGTGACCACGAACACTGCATACTATTTGAAACGTCAAGTATAATAAAATGTGAATATACTTATGCGATTAAAAGCCATGGTTTAGGAGACATCATATCGCGAAAAGTTTATGTAGGTACCTTCTCCTTCAAACATCAAACAAATTGTCAGAAATATAAATTCATCTAACCCTAAATTCAGCTCGGGCCACTCACAGACCCCGGGGTCACAAAGACCCCGCATTAAGACTCAATATTATTCCAACCCTTACAGAATTATTTTATATTCTCGGATTGTACGCTTTGGGTATTTTTAATATTTATACCTGATGTTATTTAAATATTTTAAATTAAAATGTCAATATTATTATTATTTCTGAGCTTCTTACAAAAAATGATAGTAAATAAAAATTGTAAAATAGATAATATTTATTTAAAATATGTACATATTAATTTAATATAATTTATTTTTTATTTCATTTATAATATGTCTTATTGTTAAGAGCATATCCTAGCTACGAGAAATTTGAAAAAATCCTTTGAAAAATTTACCAAATCGATATTTTATATTCCACGGTTTCCTCTTAATATAATTAATCCATTCCATAATTTTATATGCCGATATTTTTATAGTGAAGTAAACTATATCCCTGCCATTTTTGTTTCACTTATAAACTCTTAAGTTTTTTGTAGTGAACTTCTAAAAATTCCAGTTATGTTCGCGTGATTAGACGTTCACTATAAAAAATTAATCTTTTGAACAAAAAAATAGGGGCATAGTTTACGTCGTCTCCAAAATATCAGGATAAATAAATAATATGGGACAACTTCCACACACGGTCATCTGGTCCCAAACTAGGCTAGAAGCCTGTCCTATGGTAACTAGATGACTGATATACATACTCATATATGCTTATAACAACCAGACACAGATCAAACAGACATGTTAATGCACACAAATGTTTGACCTGGCCGGGGATCGAACTGCGGCACAGAAAGCAGAGTTACTACCATCTGTGCTAACGAGGCTGTCAATATATAAATATATCGAACAGGTTTACGGTATTGGGAGGAAACAGGGCAATACAAAACATCAATTTGCTAAATTATCCATAGGATTGTGTCAAACTACTAAGTGATCGCCTTTCCTGTTGAGTCAAGTCGGAGGCCTTCGATCTGAAATTCTGATAATATGAGCTTTCCACATAACCTATAATATGAATTGACTCAAGCAGTGTAAGGGGAGACCCGTTCTGTTAGAGAATAAAAAATATTATTATTGAATACATACCTATCGTACGTGGTGTTGTGTTCTCTGCGGAGCTGACCGTCCGTGTTCTATAAAACGTCAGCATCATTAGCTTGAGTTTTTTGAACGTTTATACGAATAGCAAGAAAAGATTTTACGCCTCAACGACCGCGAAATATCACAGAAATCGTACATTTTCCCTCAAACGTGAACTAGTTACCAGCATCAGAAGGCATACAGCATAATGACTGACTACATCGTGATAGGTGGACCTTAAGGCTTCACGTATAAAGCTCAAAACGGAATGGGGATGATATTCAATGGTTGAAAGCGAATGTACGTGAGAGCCATTCAGTAGGATGGAGGGAAATGGCCGCTATTCCGGCGGTTTTCAACTAAATTCACTAAATAATAGCGCTAAATAGACACGTCTCAGGTAAGACAGATAAATTGTAACGAAAATTGGTGCCGGCGTCAGCAGTTTACATGAATACGGTGTCCGAATGTGTGTTATTCACCTAATTGTACTCGTACCTATCTAGACCGGATGAAATTTGGAACTAAGAAGTTGGTGAATGACTATAACATAAATACCGTTCATCATCATCATCATCATCTCAGCCACAGGACGTCCACTGCTGAACATAGGCCTCCCCCATAGATTTCCATTCAGTCCGGTTGTAAGCGGCCCGCCTCCATCGTGTTCCTGCCGTCTTTATCAGATCGTCTGTCCACCTTGTGGGTGGACGTCCTACGCTGCGCTTGCCGGTCCGTGGTCTCCATTCGAGAACTTTGCAGCCCCATCGGCCATCAGTTCTACGTGCTATGTGCCCTGCCCATTGCCACTTCAACTTACTAATCCGCTGGGCTATGTCGATAACTTTCGTTCGTCTTACGGATCTCCTCAAAGTCAAAGTCAAAGTCAAAAAGATTTATTCAAATAGGTCACAATCTGACACTTTTGTACGTCAATGAAAATAAAAAGTAACGAATCTACCTCATTTCTAATTCGATCTCGCAGAGAAATTCCGAGCATAGCCCTCTCCATAGCTCGTTGCGCTATTTTGAGCCTGCTGATAAGGCCCACAGTCAGAGACCACGTTTAATACACGTTTAATACACGTTAAATACATGTTTAATACACAATAAAAATACCGTTGAAATATTGTTTTTAATACGACACGTGCATAATTGAACCTCATTATATTTTTCATTTAAGTTTCCAATAACATCGACTTAAAACAAAAGACTTGTTACGCGCTTTGATTGGTCAGTCCTACAATGTTGACTCCTCGTCAACATGCACATTAATTGACTTCAGTTACGACTGAAAACATTTCGAATAACACCCGTTCCGTATTCAAGAATAATTCTTTTGTAAGGTACTGTGCTAAGTAAGGATTTTTTTGCTATGTTCATGGCAGGTAATTTTTCCGTTTGAATTTACTGGTCCTGGCGTTCAGGCCATCATAGCATCGTATTGTTCTTGAATACGGGTGTAAGTCTCGAGGGATTACTTTTCACGCATAAGTGTTTTTGTAACATTTTCGCCAGTTTCCAGGACCAGGCTTAGGCAGAAAATGCTATTCTAGCATTAAGTTAGTCCTAGCGTTGTGTTGAATTATAAATAAATAAGTATTATGAAATTATGTAAATTAAATTGATAAATTATAGTAATATGACATAAAATAATATTATTTTCTGCAAAAAAACTAAGCCCATGTTTTTCAATTACAATGTTAAAACGTATCCCGTCTACCTTCCTGTAAAGTTGTCATTGTCCAATAACCAGTATAACGGCAAACTTTAAAAAGAAGAAAGAAATCCTATTACTCCATGGCCTCTACAATCACTTAGAGAGTCCGCACATTACGCATTCATGTGTCGTCGTGAAAACAAACCTCGAAAGCACTAAAATCAATAGATAGGAACGCAGTGCACTATCTCCATATATTATTCAGTCGCGTCAGTGTAAAAGCGCTTGCTAGTGTTGCCAGCGAAACTCGAAGCGGCAAAACATTTTTATTTTTTGGCAAGTCCACGGCCCGGTAGGCGCATGTTGTCTCGCCGCTAGTTCCGACCGGATTTTATTTATTTTTACATTTTTTTAAGTGTCCAGTGTTTTTGAGAAATTCTGTCATGTAATAGGTATATGCGAGAGCTTTGTCTGTGTTTGATTTTGTTGTGTGTAAATAGAGCCGTAACTGGGTTAGGCGACGGCTTCGACACGGTTTTCCTCTATGAATTTTTATTTTCCGAATCGTTACATTCAATAGATTTATTGATCACATCTATTTATACGATCAGATGAAATTTTTCGGTCTAGCGGTTCATTTGAACAGAACAAAATATTTGACAAAACAATTTTTGTTGGGAAATATTGTAATTGAATAAAGCGATGCCGCCGTGCTCGCCATACTCCAAATAACATTATTTATCCGACGATCTGTTAAAATGTCAGAATAGTAGTGATTATAAGTAGTTTACAAACAATATTAGTTCAGTAAAATGCACCTGTACATGATATCAAGCTCACATCAGAATATCAGCGCAAAGTTCCCAAATCTGCCAACATAGTGCAGAAGTTTCTAACTCGCTTAGTTACCAGTTCGAAAACCTCCGTAAGCTAACTTTGATTCCATTTTTCGTTGACAGGAACATACATCTCACGTAACTAGAACTTCCACGCCTTTACTCGCAAAACATTTTCAACCTTATGTATACTTATACAGAGTATAAATCCGTTTAGTAAATGTCTGTACGTGAGCCAGGTAGAGGAAAATTTGTGGTACAAATTACGAGATTTTACGAGTAAGTACCGACACTTCAAGCTTTAGCTGCTTGCAGAAATCATGCTGCAATTATTTTCTTGTGACGTGTTTAAAATGTGTTTTATGCTGCATTACGAGTTAAATTTCCTTTTACGCGTAGTCACGTTTTTATTAGAACTGAACTCTGCCTTACAATAAATGTTGGGCTTTTGTTTAGAATGAATCTATAATAAATTAAAGAGAATGAGTGTATAAAAGCATTATTTACTCATAATAAAAAAATCTGCTACAATACTTTCTAAACATATAGCGCAAACATAGGTCTTTTCTATTGGTATTTAAGAAATTAAATTGACACTTGAAAAAAAGTGACTTCAGTGTTAAAAATTTGAAACAAGTGTCATGACACATCGTGCCAAAACACTGGCTTTTATACTTTCTAGCCGCTTGCCACATCTTCATACAGAATATATGAATTGAGCAAGGTTTAGAAGTAAACCGCTTATACATGGAGGTATATGAAGCCGGAATATTGTCGACGACAGTCCTGTCGGATTACACTGACGGACGTCTTTACGCAAACTCTGCAAGTTAAGAACCTGTTTAGAAATGGTGTGTCTATTTACTAGCACATTACGTCACATGTACACATGGGTACAAATTATTCTTTGAAAAAATCTGGGGTCAATATCGCTGCAAGCTATCGTGTCCAATGCACTGGTGTATAGAGATAATTTTAGAGAAAGATAATTTTTAGGTAGCAGTAACTTTTAGAATATAATATTCTTAAGTATCATTTTAGTGTACTTTTGATTTTTTACTAAAAATAATTATAAATAATTATGTAAAGAGCGAACCAATAATAATAGTATAACAGTAACTAAAATACCTTTTAAAATTATTAGAATAGTGAAAACCTTTAACACTAACGCAAAATTTTTAGCATTCTTGGATTATTTATCCTGACAGAATCACTTTACAGGTTCTCCCAATATCCAGTCAATCATCCAGTAGATCCAGATTGTATCCTCCTGGATCCGACCAGCTTTATCCGTCTGCACCACGACAGTGACGAACTCAGGTGGCGCAGTCGGTAGGATTATACTGTAAGGTTGGGTACTCTAGGAAGTTTGAACGGTAGGGCATTTGAGGGTTAAGAATTTAAAGTCATTTTGTAGCTAAACTGTCATAGTTTACGATGTTAATTCTTTATTTTAATTGACATTTATTTATCACGCCTCTTGCCTGAGAAGTTGTAAAATATTATTTTTTCAACCTTAGTAAAGTATTGTTCTGAAATCTTAGATAATAATGTATTCGCAAAGATGTCTTATATGTCGTAAAGATAAAGGCATTACATGCTAGCCCTTCTTGCAATATATAATTCTATGTAACATAAAAAAGATAAATTACCCGAAGTCACATATTAGGCAGATAGTAGCTTAGCTTTAAGCATGTAGGTGGCTAATGCGCTGATGCGGAATAAGCCAAAAAATCCCATTGATTAAGTTGCAGCCTCAATAAACCTGGCAATATTCTGCCGTTTTCCTTATTGCCTTTCCGACGGAACCCTAACGTACGTAAAACACAACCTACTGATTTTCAGTATCTTAGTTCAAAATAATATTGTACATTAAAAAAACGTACAAATTATTATTTAGTTACACCTGTCTGATGTTTATGAATAATAAAATTTTAACTTTCAATAGTCACTTGATGACAATTTTTAAATGTATAACATTATGATGATGTCACAGAGCTGGTAATAATGAGCCGGAAGATAGGTAAAATGTTTACAAGAGATTTGCTTCGAGAGAGATTATATACCTAATATTATATTCCTTGCTAAAGATAATTATTATAATTATTAATTTCTTTATTCAGACACATAATAAGATCCAATACATGAAAAACATTTACTTAAAACATGAAATCAATTAAATTATTTTAAAATTACAATTAAATATTTGAATTTCAAAATTGAATCAAATTATAATTAGGAATTAGAAAATATAAACCAAATTTAAATCACAAATTATAATTAAATCAGACATTAAAATAAATCACTAATTATATAAAAATATGTATAAACCTATATGTGTTAAACAAAAATCTCTAATAAGCGCTTTCGTACGCAAATTATGAATCTACTGCGAATGTGAAAATATATCTCAACAAGAAGAACGCACAAAAAACTTGTGGAATTTATTTTTTTCAACTAAGTACCACTTTTACCGGCCGATGGCTATACAGAAGTAACTGATCTACTAAATCATCATGCACGATATGCAGTGTCATTCTAAACGGTCAATTTGTTCCAACTTCCAACCTATACAACTGATAATAATTCCACAGCGTCATCCCTAACGTAGTACAAAGTACAAAGGGTTCGATACAATGCCGGTATCAGGAAGTTGTTAATCGACGCAGCAAATGGCGCGTGAAGATAATTGCAGGCGACGCCGCGGGTAATCACTAGTCCACGATTCGTTCCCACTAATTTATGGAGATTCGTCCGGCCGGAGTCCGGAGATCGATGGGGGAGCTTTCATCTGCTTTTATATAAGTAGCTACCTAACTGTTAGGTATTGGACGGTTGTGATCACTTTCATCTAGTTTAATGATCATCGTTATTTCTTTTTCATATTATGTTGTATTTAGATAAGTTTAAGTTTTAGTCGTCCTACCTTATTTTATCTCATCATTTCATCTCATAACTTTCTGTTTATTGTTTTTATATTCAATAGAAAATCAAGTTACTGTTGTCAAGAGGGTTATTTTTTAAAAGATTTAAACCAGAGCAAGACGTTGAAGTGCTGTAGTATGTCTACATAAGTGCACGTAGAACGCAAATAATATCTATTACATAAGTTTTAAAGGTTTTTAAAGGACTGCGTCGGTGGCTTAGTGAACATTAGCTCGACTGCCGATCATGAGATCCCGAGTTCGATCTCCAGATCAGGCAGTGTTATTGGATTTTTCCATTAGTAATTATCTCTATGACAGGCTGGACGCTGGAACTGTGTTCGGTAGATGGCAATAGGCTAGCCCCCTATTACATGGGACCAATAACGTACTGGCGAAATGTGGGTGTACCTAATATAGTATTGTGTCCTGGGTACATCTCTGCCTACCCCTTCGGGAAAAAGGCGTAATTGTATGTTATGTTATGTTATTAAAGGTTTTATATTGATACTTTCGGAAACATGTGATTGCTAAGCAGCTTCGATCTTTGCTACATATTTCCGTGGTATCGGACAAATTTTTGGAACATTATGTTTTCTGCTGCCTTTCGTCGTGCTATAAAATTATCTCAAAATGTTCCCCTCCACCTCACTCGAACCCCGAGTGAATGCCACATGAAGAGCGCCGAGTGCCGAGTCACAGGAGTCACATCAGGTGCCATCTAAAATTGAATTCCACATAACTTTTTGACACACAAAGAAGCCGAAACAATGAGAGACATTATTTCGAAACAATTTTCATCATTTTCCCAGTTCCTTGGGATTCACTCAGTTTGCCGACGAACAAATCAAATTTCCTTTTCCCTCGCCACGGGGGAGGCTTATGTACTATAACTATAATATGATATATATTGTTAGAAAACTTACTCATATACTAATACGAGTATTACTAACAACTTCCAACTCTTTTTATCAATAAACTATTTTCTTGTAGTTGGAAATTAATAATTTCATTTTAGTGAAACAAACAAAATTACAAATTATAAAATACCACACGAAAGTATTCAAATAAAATAAAAATCCAACGTATGTTTAGTTTCATTTCTCTGATCTGGTCCGTGTTTGTTTGCCTGCGGGATTCAATTTGAAATATTTTTCCAAACATGCTTGTTTTCCTCGTGGAAGACTTTTCTATATGATTGAGAAATTCAGTAGGAATAATACCATCACGCCTTTTTGCTAAAGAATGTAGGAATTCTATTGAATGTTTATACAGATGATTAGACAGCCTCGTTGGCTCAGATGGTAGTAACTCTGCTTTCTGTTCCGGAGGTCCCGGGTTCGATCCCCGGCCAGGTCAAACATTTGTGTGCATGAACATGTCTGTTTGATCTGTGTCTGGGTGTTATAAGCTTATATAAGTATGTATATCAGTCATCTGGTTACCATAGTACAGGCTTCTAGCCTAGTTTGAGACCAGATGACCGTGTGTGGAAGTTGTCCCATATTATTATTATATTATTATTATTTTAGAAAGAAATAAAATTATAAATAGATGAATACTATCGATACCTACTTTTGCAAATATATATATATATATATATATATATATATATATATATATATATATATATATATATATATATATATATATATATATATATATATATATATATGTTTAGTGAACATACATATAACATACAAAGAAGCCTACCACTACAAAAAATCCTCTTCATTAAAAACCGTACATAGCTGAAGATATGCCCAATTCAATACTAGTGTTAAAACACATGATTTTCTTCAAAAGTAAAGTAAAAGTAAAAAAGACACCTAATGACATGAATGTTATATTTGACTAGCTAACCACCTCCAGCAAACGCCCGGCTAATTTCAATCCTCCGAACACGTAGTTTCAATAAGAAGGAAACCCGTCGAGAGATAATCTCAGGTCACAATTGCACCAGTGCCGGTGCACCCTCCACGATTCTATTGAATCACCCGAGAAAAGATTGTCGCCTCCTTTCCTCCGAGCAAGAATGAAAAAAGGAGCAAAAATATCGAACAAATTATATTCTATCGAATAGAGGATCGCATCGAACGGCGCCTAAGAAATTAATGTATTCAGCGTTGAATATCATCGGAATGCTTTTGTAGAGATATATTAATTTTGATAATAGCTTTCTTTGTTGAAGATCCTTTTGTTGTTTGACTTCGTAAATAACTTGGAGAGGAGTGCTCCAGTTTTTTACCTCTATATTTGGCGCGAACGATGTTTTGTTGCTTTATTTTGACTGAGATAATGATGTTACTTTGTGATGGTACATCTCTGTTTTGTTCTTCCTCAATAAAAATTATGACTTTTTCGTTTGTAGTTAGTAATAAATAATTAAGAAGAGCAATGTTAATCTGGTGTTAAGCGACACGTCAGTTCATAACTTTTAATTGAGGTCTAGACAATCCGCAGACTTAAGTCTCGTATCTATGGCAAACAATAATAAATGGTCTTTTTGGCTTTTTAACCGGATTGAATCATCCGAAGAACATTGCGCAAATTCGAGGAACCCAGACGTATATCTCGCATTGAAAAAAACTACTGTAAAAGTAGTTTTATTTATTGCAACATTCGAAATCAAAACCATTGCAGTAAATATGAACTTCTATTGAAATCAAACAATACAAAGAATAGTGAATGGAACATCCCGATTGTTGTAATCGAGAGAATCTGTCGAGAACACAGTCGATTCCAGATCTCAATACAGCAATTATCCGAAGCACAATGCAGAGTGTAATCGATACGAATGCAAGCGAGTTCACGAGATATTCTGTTCGATTCACGTCCACAGCAGCTTTCGATTGTGGCTTTAAAAACTATCGCTGTTGTACCTGCTGCATGTTTGGAGTCATTATAACAGACGAAACAATGTTTAGATTAATATTTACATGACAAAATACAGCTAAGTTGTTCAGGTGCACAAAATTGGAACTACGGACGGACGGAATTGTTCACTGCTGGACATAGACTTTGTTCCAATGCTGGTAAGCCCAAAGAGGAGGAACTTTTTGAGCCAAATTCACAACTAACCACGCTTTCTGAATACATGAGGTTTTTTTTATGCCATAGGTGGCAAACAAGCAGACGGGCCACCTGATGGCTCGCGATTACCGCCGCTTATGGATACCTGGAACACTAGGGGAATACCCCTGGTCTTGAAGGGTCGGCAACATACTGACAATAGCCACTATGTTGACCGTGCAAGACTAGGTGTAGTAGGTGACTATTCACTCTCCTTCTGAAGAGCCCCATATTGTAGCTCAACGGAAAGACCGTAGGTAGTTAATTTCAAATTTTGCTCATATGATGCTGCAATTTTATGGTATTACCTATTTTCATTAGCATAGATAGTGCATTACAAGATGAATGACGTAATATTTTGCCTAAATTTAACATAACATAACATACATTCACGCCTTTTTCCCGAAGGGGTAGGCAGAGGTGTACCCAGGACTCAGTCCCATAGTAGATACACCCACATTTCGCCAGTATGTTATTGGTCCCATGTAATAGGGGGCGAGCCTATTGCCATCTACCGGGCACAGTTCCAGACTCCAGGCAGTTATTGAGATAATTCCTAATGGAAAAATCCAATATGCCTGACCTGGGGATCGAACCCGGGACCTCTTAATTGGCAGTCGAGCATGCGCCCACTACGCCACCGAGGCAGCCTAAATTTACCAATATTCTTATATGTTCTCATTTTATAGAAAAAACTACGAGTAATAATCATGCATCGAAAGATCTTGCATCGAAATAAAGTCACCATAACGGTCGCGGGACACAAGCTACAGCGATATCTGTGACAATATTGCACTGTGACTTAACGCTTGAAAGAGAAAAGCTCTGTTCGACGAAAAAAAAATTGTAATTTTATGATTACATATTATTATGTATTATTATGTTTTGTAAATTACCTTACGCATTATGTTAAATGTATGAGTTGTGATTTCTACTATTAAGTGCTTTAGCTATTATATTTAGAGCACGAGCCTGCTATTAAATACTATGATAGGAACTTTTCTGTTTGCGTTATCAAAGCAACTATTAATTATTTTTATATTATATCTCACAATGTATGGAATATAACGATTTATTTAATGTAGCATTATAAACAAATCCTCCAGCTTGGACTCGTATGTTTTCCAGTGTTCATATTAACGAGGAGAAGACGAGGTATGGCTCTGAGCCAAGTCGCGTCTAAGCCTTGTTTACTGCCTGTCTCGGAGCCCACCGACAACATGCATTGCTAATTAACGCTATTTACGAGTATATAAAATTCAACTAATTACCAACTAAGGTTACAAAAAAGAGTTAAAAGTCAAGAGTATTCAACAATTCTATGCAATAAAGGAATCCCAACATCAAAAACGTGAAAGTTTTGAGGCATAACTATGTCTATGTATGTTTTTGTTATCTTTTTAAACTAAAACTACCAATTACGCTAAAATTTTCAGCGTATACAACTGCAACACATTTTTCTATAATAATATTTTCACTTTTTTTTTATATAGCGTATAGGTACCCAGAGATAAATTCCATGTAAAGATAACCAATCAATTGAGTTAAATATAATAAATAATAATTTTAATTAAATTTCAAATGAGTTACCGAAATAATAAGCAAGACAAACAAGCGCAGCGTGGAAGTTTCTCGAACAATTTCCGAAGCAGCTGATAATTCTTGGAAGGAAAGTTCTGGTCAAACGGAACTCCTTGACAAAGGGCTTGATGCCAGTGGAAACGCGGCTAAATAAATTAATTTCACTGCCATACTATAATATCAGAATATACAGTAGACAAAGTTCCATGTAATAAATAGTAAGATGTCGATAGAGGTATAATAATATAAGATTGAAGTTGAGTATATCAATAAAAGCTCTTTGTGTTCCTAACGTTTCTCATCACATGTACCCCGTCTATTTATTTGGGTACGTCACCAACTTGATACGGAGGACTAGACACACAAATTTTTCGAAGATGGTGTAAATTAAAATTAATCTATTTTATGTTTCCGCCTACTGGACCCGAGTTCCATTTATATAATTCAAATGTATAATAAATAGAACGTGATTTAGATGTGTCCATTTTTAATAAATATATATAAATAAAAACAGTTTATTGCAGGCTTTAAGCCCAAAATATGTGACGACAAATATTTACGATACACAAAACATAAAAACGAACATAACGAACATAATACGAAGAACATAAAATTAAATTTAAAAAAAATCCTAAATAAAATAGAGTCTAATTAATAAAAAACCAAAGGATTTTAATTTAAGTTTAATTTAAGTTTAATTTAAGTTTTAATAAAGTTGTGAAAGTCGACGTGTCTGGACTTATGTAACTGTATTAAATATACTGTGATTATCGCCTCGAGCCTCTCCAGATAAGATACAAGCTTTGGCTGAAATTATAAATTATTTCGAGAAAAATAAAGTCGTATTCGAAACAAAGCCACCAAGTTCTGGCCTCAATTCTAGAAACCCTGAATTTATTATGAACTTCGCCGAACTAAGTAAAACTGTATTGCGTAGGTTTTCAACTGAAATGTTTTATAATCAAACCCATATCAATCTTTATTTTATAAGTTTAGGACTTGGATGTCTTGGATGATTAATATAGTAGTAGTAGTTCTATGAATAAACTGGAAAATACGCATGATACGTGAGATATTTATAAATTGCAATTCTACTAACTACAAAGTAGAAATAGGACAATCTGGTTTATAAACTGCCAGAGCTTTTATACTCGTATGATGAATTTTGAAGGCGACAAATTGTAACACGGTTGGAAATGCGAAAAAGAAAGTCACAAAGATTTCACAAAGTTTCTCAAAGTAATAGCCTACAGCCCCTTTCAAATCGATCACGTCTCCCTATCGACCTGTCGGAGGAAAGCAACGGAGAAACGCATAACTTACGAGATTACACTTCATACCTCCGCTATGGAGTTACGGGAAACAAAATATTACTCGTACAAGAAAGGTTACACACTAGGCACGCGACACATAATGACAATACAATTAACTTTTTATTTATTTCGCGTTAAACAATTCAAATCTAGAGTTATTTTTCATAGATTTGAGGTAACAAATTCATCGCAAATAATAATAATAAGTTTTACCGAAACCGATATTTTCAAACCGCACTAGCTCGAAATTACATCTGTTATTGCAATGTATTAAAACATCCCTTCTATAAAACCGGTAGCCACGTCTCTATCCCGGTTCCCGGTTAAAGGGTGAAGTGGGGAGAAGGGTATTCTTTTGATTCAATAACGGACCCGACACGGGATATTATTAAAATTGTGGTAACGCCCGCGGCTATGCCCGCCTTCCTTCTTAGATAGTTGGTATTCGTTTATAAGCGGCTGTTTTTGATGGTCGGAATTCTAAAATGTTGGAAGAATTTATTATTATAAAATTGAGTTGGTTAATAAAACTAAAGCTCTACGCTACTATGGCGATACTTATACCTTACTCTGCAATACGCTATGAATATGTATTTAACCTTTTTGAAAATAAATTAATAGTAACATCTAAAAACAATTTCAATGTTACATTTATTAAAATATTAATAGTTCTCCACATAATATTAAACAGACAACCAGTCCTTTCATTTTCCATAACTTGTGACCAGCAGATAGGATAATTCAGCAGACCCTTTGACGGTATTAAAAACGGTCTGTCCAGTTGATTTGTAGTTTAGATTGAAACCTGAGTCTTTGTCCCGGTCCCGGTTGTGGAGAGCACCGGCACGGCGCACCGGGCCCCTGGCGGCGGGCGACGGTCTCGGCCGAATGCGGTGCATATTTACGACTTTAAACGACGTTTTATTAAATTTTTCAGATTTAAGATTTCGTGACTTTATTTGAATAGAAATTATTTTTATTCTGTAGAAATACTTTCAAAGCTTATGAGTAAAAGTATCAATAAAGTTTGTAATTTGCACAATTACGTAGTAAAAGGACAGTAATTTTAAGTAATCACATTGGCAAATTATAATAATATCGTTTTTGTAGACCACGGACCGACAAAATAAATATAATTCAGCGGTGTTAGGCAAACGATAATTAATATTATAAGACATACTATAAATTACCTATGGATCTAAACGTTATATTCTATTAAATATTCTCCAACTTCTACACTGTACAACTTAATAAAATACCCCAATCGATAGGAGAAAGCTTGTGAATAGAGGATGAAGCCAATTTGTCCCCAGAGCACTCTCGACGTAGCAACCAGCAGCAAGCTGCTGGATTTATACCGATCAATTAATATCGATATTTCCCGGTACTCTCAGTCCTGGTACCGTTTCATTGCACTCTGTGATTCAATTAAAAATATCCTGTATTGATACGGAACTCGATGCGTAAAGACGCTCTTTCTGCCTAATATCAATAAATAATATAGAAGTATGCATTGATTGCATGTATGTACACACATCCATAAATACAGTGATTATCCACTGTAGAGTAAAAAATAATGTTAAACTACTTTTACAAACACAAAATATTAAATTAGTAACCGATATACTGTGCTGCATTTCTCTACGAGATCAAATCATAAAGGAGGACATCGATAGACGAACGTAAGTTGCCGACGTAGTCTAGCGGATTAGCAAGTTGAAGTGGCAATGGGCAGGGGATAATGTAGCACGTAAAACTGATGGCCGATGGGGCTGTGAACTTCTTGAATGGAGACCACGGACCGACAAGCGTAGTGTAGGACTTCCACCCACAAGGTGAACCGACGATCTTAAAAAGTTAGCAGGATCACGCTGGATGCAACGGGCTTACAACGGCACTAGATGGAAATTAATTTATAATTTTTACATCATAGGACGTCCACTGCTTACTCCCCTCCGTAAACACCCTCACAACGTCCTGGATGACCCGGACGACTCTATCGCCGCCGTCACATCGGCGGCGCTAGGTTCGCCCAATCCTACCAATATACGCAACAGTCTCACAGCTCCGTTTTCGGTACTGGTGCCGGATACCAGATCCACCAACTCCCACAATCACAACACCGTCCTCGCCGGCGAGGTCGAAGATCTCTCAGATCCTTCAGATCAG
This sequence comes from Hemistola chrysoprasaria, assembly GCA_947063395.1. Taxonomy (NCBI): domain Eukaryota; kingdom Metazoa; phylum Arthropoda; class Insecta; order Lepidoptera; family Geometridae; genus Hemistola; species Hemistola chrysoprasaria. Next base: position 14,549,773 of record OX346724.1, on the reverse strand, counting down.
TTAGCTTCTCTTTACAATTACAACGGGAAATGTTTAGTTAATCGTTTAATCTGATACAGGCGTCACGGTTCTACACCTCACTAGCTGCCATCGCCTCAGAGCTCATCCACACATAATCGATTTCAGCTACAACCACACAATCACAACACCGACCTCGCCGGCGAGGTCGAAGATCTCTCAGATCCTTCAGATCGGTTAGTTTCTCTCCAAACAATCAAACAGATCAAACCGTTGATAGGGCCCTAGGACACTCCTCTTCTGGGATGCCAGGGCAAGTCTGACCTAACGTATTCTGGCCCAAGCCGAGGTTCGTACTGTCTATAGGTGCCCTTGTGCTAGTCGCCCTTAAACTTTGGATCGAGCGCCTCCTGCGCTCACCACTGCCCGATAAAGCTGTAGAGGCCATCTAAGGCCAACAGCATAGGTCATTTAAAAAAAAACCACTACTGAACAAAGGTTGAACCAACATAGAAAGAGATGTGAATACATTTGCAAAATAATATTAAAATCGAGCCTTGGAAAAATAAAATACAATTAATTATAACTTCTCAAACTTGATTAAAAAGTAGAATAATTAAATACACCTCATAAACAATCATACAGTATTGTTTATGTATGTATCTGTAGCTCATGCTTGGCTGAGTTTCATGGTTATTTATCCATTTGATCTATGCACAGTTGAATTTATTATTTATATTTTAAGGTTGAAACTTGGTTGTAAAACTTTATTTATGAAAAGAGCTTTTTTATGAGTACCCATTTATTAGAGTGCAACTATGTGAAACATAATTTAATGTAACCATTTTATAATTTGAGACTTGAACATTAATTTATTTAATTATAATTCAGCACAACGCTAGGACTAACATAATGCTAAAATAGCATTTTCTACCAGTTATCCTGAAAACTGGAGAAAAGGTTACATAAATCGGGTGGGGCAGGAAAATGTTTGAAGACAATTTTGTATAGAAACAAATAACTTACTGGGAAACTTAAAATTAAGACAAACAGATAATATTTTATACATATTAAATGTAAACGTCAAAAAACAACTTAGTACACGCACAAATGCCAACCTTAGATTATAATAAATTTAATATACTTTGTTTAATAATAAATAGAACTAGATAATAAATATATAATTTAAGTATAGTATTCACATAAATATATATAACATTCACATAAATATATACAACTAAATATATATTATAAGAATTATATATGTAAACTACATAACTAACTATAGCCTGACAGTTTACAAGGTACCTTACTTACCATACCATACTTGTATCATTACTAATTATTGATGGACTTTGCTGATAAGATATTCCCGCAACAGTGTCTTATATGACGCCTTAGAAGTTGCACTTCTCAGTTCAGTTCAGTTCAGTCTCTTCAGTTTTTGAATTCCTTTATAAGGCTGTACCCGTTGTAATCTGATGGCCACACGGGACAGCCATCACCAATATTATACACTAACTTTTCTACAATACTTCGAAGTACACTTCAAGAGTGTACCACTGAATCAAACCAACAATCTAGATATCCAGTAATGAATGGCATCGGCTGTAGGTCCACCACAAAATAATGAGTACTCTTGATAACAAAAGAGGAATAGTATACTAGAGTAATGATGCGACTTTGTGCCCGTGGGAATTGCATGAATGTCTCACTTATTTCTTGACTACGTCATAATAAATCCCGATGCAAAATTATATTTCATTTCATTTATTCAATTCATTGACAATCAGGATTGTATTTGATATTACATAATAATATAATAAACATGTTAAAAGCAAAATAATAAAAACAAACTTAAAAATAAAAATATGCAATAATAATACTTAATTATAAATTAAGTAATCAATATAATAAATGTCAAAATTCAGATACCTATTAAAAATGTCATAATTAATTTAAAAATAATAATAATTAATATGTCACAACTAATTAAAAAATTCTAACATGGTTGAGGCTGGGCGTCCATTAGTGACGCCTCAGTCATTTAGAACTGACGTCCGGATTTTATGTAAAGAAAGATTTAAAAAAATGGACGAAGTAGCTCTCCTCAACGTAATGTTAAAAGGTATTTGAACAAAACATGTAAATGATCAACATTTATAAAGATGAGTTTCCAAATAATATAAGGCAAGTCGGGTCCCGTGTGGCAGCCGCAGGAAATGAGCTCCCTTCCCTCTCGAGGACACAACTAACGCTGCCTATACACCATCGCGCAAATAATGATGCGACTGAAGGTTTGCTTGACGAAAAAAACTACTTTTATGTATAATAATTATTAACGTTAGTGTAAAATTGAGAACGCATTGCTCGTACTTAATAATTTTGATTTTTATCGACTTGTAGTGTGTAAGTAGCGGCCTATTTAAACCTATTTAAACGACCTATTTAAACTAAAACTACTGAACTAATGGGTTGAAATTTGGTATGCAGATAATAATAATATATTATAATAACTTAGACCCGTGAGTAATATTATAGTAGGATACTTTTTGGCAGTTGAAACTGCAGGGCGCAACTTGTATAATATTATGTTAGTTCATAAAAAGTATTATCGCCTATACCTATAGTTAAATAAATAAATAAATGCTATTTATTGTATTTTTCTTTAAATTGAATCTATGAGCGGGTGAATTATGTTTATAATTTTAATTAAACTTGCGATGAAGATGATTGTGTGTAGAGCGCATATAAATATTTGAAATACGAGTACGTATTTATTTGTATGTGTGTACATCTGCACAGACGGAAATTTGAGAGGTTCTCTCTTCCGACAGATGATCATAATATGATATTAATTAAACACTCCAATATTTTCCAATAAATAAACACTCTAATGCCTTGTCGGAACACATTATGTTATTATGACGTTTCTTAGTGAATTAAAGTAATTTGCAAAACAACTATTAATTATGTAACTTTAATTAAATATAAAACAATTTGTTGCGAAATCAAAGATAAAAATGAGTAGTCCATAACGATATATTTAATGTAAACGACCTCAACTAATTCCAATAACAGTTCATTCGTTCAATAGTTAAAGTAACCCTTAAGGGTACAACCAGATCCTTTCCACCGCAAGACTAATTCGATTAGCGGCCAATACCCGTCCCGGATATAACGACAACCGTATAATGTATATTATACGTATGAAATGTCGCAGGGTAAATGGAAAAAACATGTTATCGCAAAAAACCTAGGACGATTTCAAAATACCGGATAAAATTGTTATCTTCAGAGTTATTCATAAAATCATTGCAATAATTCAAGGAACCATATATAGGAAAATCGACCATTTTATGAGTAACGATTGGCTGACGAACTTGACGTATGACGGTTAGTGAAAATCACTATCAGGAGTTCGATTCGGTAACGTCAGATTCATTAACAACTGTCCGTGTCGTCTCGATACTCATCCAGTAGCTGCCGGACATCTTTCGCAGGTCGTCACTTCGCCTGGTCGCAAGGTGGTGAGATAACGTTGTTAAGATTAGTTCATCAGTATTCAAGTTTCCTATGGTCCATTGGATTTTTGCAATGATCTTAGAACAGCTCGGATGATCGAGAAAATTTTTTCTTGGTTTCTTATTATCCGATCTTTTGCTATCGTCGTAGAGTTTTCGCAATATTTCGAATTGTCCTATAATCCTGTGACATATAATATCCTCGTACATGGCTACACGGTTACAATGTATGCTGTGGGTGCGGTCAACCGATATCGGCTCATTTGCACTGTTTTTGGACAATTTTGTTATTTAAATATTATCAGGCTCTTCACATGTTTAATTAATGAATATATATGTACGAGCTGTGACCGCGCAACACTGGCATTATTTGTTTCGTTTGGCTAATATTCTTAATGTAATATGTCGTGTTCAGCTTGGAATCCGAAGACCCTTGGTTTAAACCCCATAACATGTGGTGAGAAGCGGCAACGGATAACAACGCAACCACAAATTAAACAAGTGCGTCATTACACTGCAATTATCTTAAGATCTTGAAGATAATTAAGATCATTAAGATCTTTGAGAAAATAAGACTCATCGTCAGACGATGAGTCTTATTTTCACAAGCTACTGTCACAGAATAAATAATAGTCTAGTACTACTGTGCATAGAAAATGCACGTAAAACAGTTTGTATATTGTCTTATAGACATGTCAGAGGCCTTTGATCACAGACCGACAAATGAATTAAATTAGAAATGAGGAAATCCGTAGACGAACTAAAGTTACTGACATAGCTCAGCGGATTAGCAAGTTGAGCAGCGCAGCGTAGAAAGTCCAGCCACAAGATCGACAGACGATCTTTTATAGTGGTAGGCCTCTTTAGCAGGAGGCCGCCTGGGGAAGTACCACACCTTTGCCAGTTATTCATCCGCCAAGCAGTAATGCAAACATTACTGTCTTTCGGTCTGAAGGGCAAGGTGACAGGCGCAGTGCAGTGCCGCGCAGAATTTTGAATTTTAAAACACTGGGTGGACTGTGTCTGATATGTGCAATCATGATGCTTACCATCAGGCACCTGATTTGTTCGTCTTGTCTTACACTATCATTAAAAAAAACGATCTAATTAAGACAGCACGAACAAGCTGGATACAAGTCGCTTAAAAACAATTTGATGGAAATCTATGGAAAAGGTCTATTATGTATCTCAGCGGACCTACAACGGATTAGATGACGATGATGACACGAGAGCAATTCCATCATCTTGTATAATAATAATATCATCATCATCATCATACATTCACGCCTTTTTTCCCGAAGGGGTAGGCAGAGGTGTACCCAGAACTCAGTCCCATAGTAGAATAATAACATAACATACATTCACGCCTTTTTTCCCGAAGGTTTAGGCAGAGGTGTACCCAGGACTCAGTCCCATAGTAGTAGAATAATAATATAATGATAATAAATATACTCGGACCATTAAATACTCACAGAATAATTGAATAGTTTGTCAAATATTGATGGTAAGCTCAAGTGGGAGTAAACAAAGCGTGTATCAAATAATGTATCGTTATCTAACGAGAAGGGTGTGATTATTTCAGAACACCGCCGGTGGAGAGGTTGGCAAACACTCGGCGCTCGTGTAGACGGGCCTTAATGACGGAATTAGAACGATCACCGGCTTTTGGTTGGCACTCGTACCTGTTACCGTGTGGTTAGGGCGTTTGTTGGTTACACAAGTTAAACTCAAACTCAAAAAAAAACTCAAACTCAAACAGATTTATTCAAATAGGTCATAATCTGACACTTTTGTACGTCAATGAAGATACAGTACTGAGTCTACCGTGCGTTCGGAAAGATACCTCTACAAGAAGAACGCACAAGAAACTTGTAGGGCTTAATTTTTTCAACAGATAGTTTCACAATATTTGGTTTGCTTACATTCATTTTCTTTGAAGGTGCCGCGAGGCGACTATGCAGAAGTTTCCAGGCATCTTTGTCCTCTATGTACTGGTTGACTTTATAGTATGCCTTCTTTAGTAAAGTAGATTTTATATAGGTTTTGAATTTACCCTCTGAGAGCCCAGTTATCTCTTTTGGGATTTTATTATAGAAACGTACACTATTTCCTAAGAAACTTATTTACTTTTTCCTACTGCAGTTTGAGCCAATGAAACTGTTAAAATACTGGTAGGACTTTAGTTGATCTATTTTATAATAACAGTTTTGTAATAATATGTATTACAGACTACTTACATATTATTATTAAACACTATGTTTTCTTTAAAAGTTTCCTAAATGTTGCTTATGATTATTTAAATAAAAATATGAGTAATTTGATATTCCCCACAAACGAGAGACATCAACAAAGGTAATGCTAAATTCTATACGTAATATTTAATTTTTTTTTTTCATAAAATATGCACTAATGTGAATAATAGAAAAATTGTAAAAGTCTGTTCTGAAGAAAACCGTTTTCTGCAATAAATTAAGTTTAATAAGAAAAGGCAGAGGCGGCCAGTACCTAGACCCATAGAAGGTTTACCCACCCTTCCAGGAAAAAGGTGTAAAGTAACGTAAGGGTTAGGCACGCTATCCACTAATCCCGCTATGCTCTGCCCGAAAAATACCAAATTCCGCTAGAAACCAGACTGTTTTCTATAACGAAATATGTTTTAACGCAAATAAAGGCCAGCTCAAGGGCCAAACACAAACAGTTGAGTGAAAATTCTCTTTTCCTTCATATTTGTGTAATTACTTATAATGTGGAAATAGATTTAAGAGCGTACATGGCCTTTTAGGAATTTAACACAATTCTATGAAAAATTACCAAATCGATAATAATAATAATAATATGGGACAACTTCCACACACGGTCATCTGGTCCCAAACTAGGCTAGAAGCCTGTACTATGGTAACCAGATGACTGATATACATACTTAAATACGCTTATAACACCCAGACACAGATCAAACAGACATCGATGTTTTGTATTCTCCTTTTTACTCCAAATATTATAATAATGGGTTTATTATAATATTTGGAGTAAACAGGGGAATAAAAATTCCATAAAATTATATTCTGATATTTTATAGTGTACTTCACTATAATGTGCTGTCATTTTTATTTTTCTTATAAACCCTTGTTTTTTTTCATATATACATACTTTACTTAATATATGAAATAGGTTCAGTGTATTCGGAGGAAACAGGGAAATATAAAACATCGATTTAGTAAATTTCTCATATGATTGTGTGAAACTGCTAAGGGGTCCTCTTTCCTGTTAAAGCTTTACAAGGTACATATTATTATGGAATTAATTTTAATGTTGTGTATAGTAATATTAATGATAGTTCCAAATAATGTACATGTTGTGTCGCATTGCTCTGCCTAGTACCCACCGCGGATTGATATGTTAAAAAGAAAAACAAAGTAATAGACATAACAGTATCCGCACCCGTACTCGTTCATAAAAGTGACATCTCTTATAACTCCAAAAGGCAGCGATACCTATCATATACAACCCCACAATTAGTGTGATGTAGGTAAAGAAGAGTTTTCGAATTCAGGTCTCGCGGGACCCCCGCCGAGTGTGGACTTTACTTATTGAGGGTTGGGTATGGTTTACCTCTTTGTCATTTGAGGGTTGAGAAACTAGGGAGAAAATATTTCTACACATGAAAATGTTATCACGTTTTGCAATTGTTTTATTTGTATCTCCAGAGAATACTTTTTGATAGGTACAGTTTTATTTCGAAAAGGACGGACATAAATGTCATAATATTAAAAATTAATAAAATATTATTGAAATACTTAGATACTATTGACATAAAGAAAAGGACAGATAGGGTACGTCCTCCCAGCGCTTACTAAACAAATGGCAAGTGCAATTTGCTCAGTGTGAAGTTTGCAGTGATATAAAATATAATGAACAACAAAGATCGAAATACCGAAGTGCAACCGAGAAAACAATATTATTCGATCGTTCGACCTCACATTACTGACGTACATGGACCTAATGGGACCTAATTTGAACTTGCCATTTTCGAGAAGCCTTTTCTATATTTCAATGGTAGATACGTATTTTTTTAATGAACAAATTTCTTTTTATTATATTTGTCTCTTGTATTTGTTCTTCTTATATTTGTTCTCGTCTTTGAGAAATATCTCTGCGTTGTGCAGGTACGTCACATGATAAACACTACGTAAGTACGTGTTGTCACTGATGAAGTATAGGTTTACCTACAATTATAATTAAATTACTTTTTCAAACACATAGGATATATATATATATATATACCTAGGTAAGCATATTAATAATTCATATTCATGCAATGACTCCTCTGTTCTGCCTAAAAAAACGTGTGTACTGTGTACGTACTCTGGCTAGCCCCGCGGAAATAAGGCGTGATGCTATGTCATCTCTGTTATTCATTTGAAAACACTAATTATATATGTTATTTTAATTTTAAATCAGCATTTGACCCCAATCTCACCTGATGGGAAGTGAAGATCAGGTCTAAGATGGAACACGCTTACCTAGAAGATAATTATTATTATTCACTCTTCTCTTAAAGACCCCAAGATCGTAATGAGGAGGGAAGACGTACGTAGTCACGTATCACTGTTATAATATAGCAATGTTTTAAACTGCATTGAATAAGGCGTTGTGCACACGGTCCGTTCGGCTCGAGCCTCGAGTATTGAACCTTCAATATTGGACGGTGAACAGTCAGCTTGCAGGCGTTCGTGTGTACACGCGCTTAAGATAGGGTTGCCCAAACCATGTCCCATTTTGTTGTATTTCTTATTTAATATTAAAAAAATAACATATAATATATATTTTATATCCAAGTCCCCCTAGCATGGCACGGGGATAACTAGTATTCCCCGTTTTTTCTCTCTTTCGCGCTGGAACAATTCATATCTGCTGTCTCGTTCTAACCCCCTGGGACTTCGATTTCCCTGCTCACTGTGCTAGCGGATCTATAATTATTTTTAGATCTTCTGAAAATAATTATTCAGCCAACATAATTTATTATTAATTCTGACTTACGGTACTCTTCTTTCCTTGTACGGTTGTCTGGAATAGATCGCTCTTAGCTATAAGACTGCTAATTGTTATACTATTTGTAATTATGTCGTATAAATTATTAACTTAAAGGTTTATTGTTGATGGCGTACCAATAAAGAGTTTATTTTTTAATAATTTTGACCTACCTTTACCTATTATTACTGTACTACCTATTATTCCTATGAGTAATAAAAAAGCCATGACTGATGAAAAGTCTCGGAAAAAGAACGTCGCCGCTATTATTTTTGTATGTTTTGAAACGAGTCACACTGTGAATTTTTTATCCCATCGTGTCACACTGTTACCCGTTGCAACCTTTTTTTTCCCAACGGGTTACACTGTTGCCCGTTGGCACCTTTTATTTTTTAATCCGTCCCATCCAGTCACACTGTGACGAAAGTGTTAGTTACTCTATGGGATTTTTTTTTTCCCAACGTGTCACAGTGTGACTCGTTTAGTGTAACTTGTTGGGAACCCACCCTTATCTGTCGTATTCCTAACGAAGTCTAGAGGGAGGTGTAGAATATCTATAGAAAACACTTTTGTGATAAAAGGCACAGATTTTATCTCTTTTGATATTAATATTTCAGCAAATTTAATCTCCTGTTTGATGGCTCAGACGATAATATTTTATAGACCGCAGATATTATTCCTTGTTTACGACTGCTAAGATATTTTATTGCAATTTTAAAATATTTATTGTCAGTATAAACATAATACAGCCATTTTATATATTTGAGAATCCATTTGCAGGCAGTTTGTAGTCATAATAAGGCCGATAACTTTCACTTTACTTCGTTAAATAAATAAAAAAGAGCAAAACAGTCACTGAATTTTGTACAGGTAAGAGCAGGAGAGCTGGACGCACCTCTCTTTGTGTCCTTTACCATAATACCTACCTGAGGTCGATGACCGTTTGTCTTTCTGCTTTTAAAACGGACTTCTTCGTACAAGATCTGGTATCTATAAAATCTGCCACAGTTTCGTCATAGTATCCACCAATTTAATCAAAGTTATGTTCAACCCTGAATTTCTAATCGAGCGCTCGAGCTATTGACGTATTGAATTTTTGAAATAGTCGAAGTATAGGCCTCTTGGCTGCAGCCCGCAGCTTCCACTAGCGCTGGGAATTCATGAGGATTGGGAGATAGGTTCAGTGTTGCTAGTGTAGATTTACCCTAAAGTATTGGGAAAATTGGAGAGGTATTTTTAGGGACATTTTTGAAGAGTCTTGAACTTTCTTTGACTAACTTACTTAACTTACTGTTGGATAAACTGTAAATCATAATCCTAATATTATATTATTAATATTTTTATTTCTTAATAAGCTAACAAAACTCTTAATGGACTAGATGTACCCCGCGGGTTCATTCTACCTATAAATAATGGACTTTATTTTATTTTATTAAAAGAGGTAAGCTTTTACTAGTAGATGTTATAAAGACATATACTCACCTATCCTGCTCCTGCACCTGCTCGGTCTGGAAGAGAAAGCTCTTAGCGATAAGATCGCCAATTGTCAGACTATTTATTATTATTGCATAAAAAGATAAAGATCGAGATAGAGATAAAGATAAAAATAGATTTATTGCCAGCATAGAAAAAAAAAACAAATTAAAACAGATCACAAAAAATTAAATAAATTTACATTACTACTATAGCAATTGGGATATATTCAGCTTTGTGCTGCAAAATGTGGTCACCTTGCTGCACTGCATAGGGTCATGTGCAGCGCTGATTTTCAGCATATCCCATGCTCGAACACAGATGTTAGTTTGTGGTGTAAAATAGATTCTCTTTAGAAAATACTAAAGTATATGTTAAGTAAACCAACCACCCACCTCGTCAATAATACGTCATGCTTATGCAAGTGATGCGAGCTTCACCTGTGAGCCATGTTCTGTGCAAAATATGGCAGCGATGGAGCGGGATGAGATTAACCCGCGCGCTCACAATGAATTTCTCTTGTATGTAGGCGATACTATACCGCTCGTCTACGTTTACAGGATCAAGAGTCAGGGCTTGACCAGGGATGTATTATATACTATAGAATCTTTAGTGATTTATTCCTAGTACTTATAAACTACGTGTAAAATGTGGTTAAAAATGGGCTGATAATGTCACTTCCTCATAGAGATCTAGAGATAGATTAGAGAACAGGAGAATATTAAACATCATTTAGGTAAATATTTCGAAGAGTTTGGAATTCTTTGCTTCCTATAATAAAATAATAGTCCTTATCTCATGTCCTTATAAGAGAATGTTACCAGTAAAAATTAAGAATCCATTGAAAATATTAATTTATTTTTATTCAAAGAAGTTGAAGTAACGTAAAGTTCAATGTTCTTATCGCAGTCCCCTCAAAGATAAATAATTTAATTTCGTAGATCCATTACAGCGCAGATAAGCAGCATCGCTTCACTATTTCACTCATTTCAATCTTGCCCAAATAATCTCATCACGCGCCAGGGATTTGCCAACTTACCCGTCGCCCTGCCCTGCCCTGCCCGCTCGTTTGCCCGCACGCGCCCCGCCCCGCCGCGTCGCGTCGCGTCTGCCCCGCAGGATTATGGTAATGGGGCCAAAGATTCGAGGGGCAAGCCGCTTAGCGATGTTTCTTAAGATTTGTTTATTAATTATTGACCTTATTTAGGTGAGGAGTGGGATGGAATGCGGCACAAGATGTTGGGTTTGAATTTGGCAACGGTTTTGGTGAAACTTTCCAGTGAAATTAGAAACATTTCGTAATCTATAAGATGTATGGGGACTTTTATGTTTAAAATAATATTATATAGAAAATGAAAGCGTCACAAATACATAAAACACCGTTAATTGTAATAATAAAAAAATTTTATTAACACTACCTAATTCAGTCGTTGAGCTGACTTCGAGTCTAGACCTCATAACACTCTATTCCTAGAAATATATTATTATGGAGGTACGTTATGGCAATCCAATTAAAATATTTTAATTAAATAATTCATTCGGATATAATAATTGGAAACGATGGGATGTATATTTAACAGCACTTGGTACTCCTAAGTCATATTTAAAAATAATTTAAAGTATTTTATGACTCCCCAACGTCAGTGCGCCTGATAAAACAGGCAAGTGGAAGCTGCAATCATTAAAATCTCATCATCGTGGGTTCGCGATGTATCCACGAACTGAGAACTGGGCTACAGGAAGAAATCGCTGGAAAATTGCCGACAAAACATAAACTATTGGAACTCGAATCAATTTTCCATGGTTTCTTTAGGATTAGAAGTTAAACCTATAATATCTTAATATATTTTTCTGTTGTATTATTGAACCCAGAATTCATATCAACAACTTATTTATTGTGATGACTCTGAATGAGATGAGACCGAACATACTTAAATACAAATCTCTAATAAAAGATTCATTAAGAAATTGGTCATTCGGATTCCAAGTACAATAAGAAAACTCCCGAAATTCCCTCGGGAACGAATCGTGGGTATTTCGTCGTAATCGTTGGTTGGATAAAATTGTGGATTGAATTATTTTTGCAAATAATATTACATAATTGTATTCATTCTTTCAAAAATAAATTTTTTTCTTCTTCTTTCTAAAATTCCAATTATGTATAGTGTATATTATAAGTTATGTGTAGGTACTAATTTTGTACCCGATCCCACCCCTACTCTTCCAATCATAGACCTTTCCGTCCAGACTGGTTGCCTGGAAGAGATCGCTTAAAGCGTTATCGCTTTAGGCGAGCCTTATGGCCGCCCATTGTCGACCAATCACTTTTTAGTTATAGCTTAAATTTTAAGTTAATATGTTGTACTGTGTAATATTATGTAAAAATGGTCGAAGAGTATTCTAATCTAATCTAAATTTAAGTAATATTTATTATTTTTGTCACACAACTGACCAAATGTGATTTACGGTAGTCTCCTCTCCCTGCACGGTTGTCTCGCTCTTAGCGATAAGACCGCCAATTTTTGCACTATTTAACATACTGTTTTGTGGTGTACCAATAAAGTGTTTATCTATCTATTTATCTATCTATCTATCTATCTATCTATTTGTCTATCTATCTATCTATCTATCTATCTATCTATCTATCTATCTATCTATCTATCTATCTATCTGTCTATCTATCTATCTATCTATCTATCTATCTATCTATCTATCTATCTATCTATCTATCTGTCTATCTATCTATCTATCTATCTATCTATCTATCTATCTATTCAATCACGCCTTTTTTCCTAAGGGGTAAGCAGAGGTGTACCTCAGCACATTAATTTCTCCAGTATGTTATTGGTCTCGTGTAATAGAGAGCCTATTGCCATCCAGACTCCAGGCAGTTATTTAGATAATTCATAATAGAAAAATCCATTATTTAACACCTTGCCTGACCTGGGATCGAACCCGGGACCTCATGATTGGCAGTCGAGCTTGTGCCCGCCACCGAGGCAGTAATATCAATATTAATAATACACTAATAACAATATACTGAATCATTATAATTTATTGTTTCTAGGTATCGAGTTCGAGTTCCATCAGTAAGTTCCCCTAAAAACCGAGTGGCGGAGTAATCACCTCAGTTCACGACAAATAGGAACTTTATTCAAATCACCATTTATTTATTTTGGCCAAACGACGCCACTTGGAATTAATGGATTTTATGTCGAGCCATGACTTCCTGCTCATACTGATAAACTCGAAATAAACTGCATCTATTTAAATACAGGCGCCGCTGCTGTGATACCAATTACTAAATAAATTTCATATAATTAATAAATACCCAATTGTATTCAGGACGTAGGTATATCACGTATATCATATTCTTAATGTATTTTTGTAAATTCTTGGTAGATTTTTTTTTGAGATTGATAGCTCGTTGACTCAGATGGTAGTAACTCTGCTTTATGTGCCGCAGGTCCCGGGTTCGATCCCCGGCCAGGTCAAACATTTGTGTGCATGAAAATGCCTATTTGATGTATATAAGTCGTCTGGTTACCATAGTACAGGCTTCTAGCCTAGTTTGGGACCAGATGACCGTGTGTAGAAGTTGTCCCATATTATTATTATTATTTGAATTATTACTGCGATGTAATTAATTTGTACTTGGTTTATAGATATTAAATAATAGATAATATAATATTATATTAAACTAAATTTTGGTAACTCAAAATATTATACGGAAAACGTTTTATCATTAAAGTTATTATATAAGAATTTAGTAGGTACCTACATATTAAAAAAAAAAAAAATCAATATCCTAAAAATATCTCGTAGGTGTATCAAAAATAGTATCAAAACTACGATGATATTCGATACTCGTAACGCCATCTGTACTAATTATTTACAACGAGAGACAGACGAGGAGTCGTTCCAAAATGCGCGCCCTCTGCCAGAAATATTTTAAACTTGTTACTTGTTACACACGTTTACTTTCAAGGAACCTTACACAGCTTGTAAGTAGATGGCGCTTTGCGCAATTCATGTAATACTCAACAACGCCATCTAGAAAATTGTTTAAAATGTTCAGTTTTGAGTCACCTTTCACGCCTAGTCCATCCGCACACCCGTTTTGTCAGCGCCATCTATCGGTCTACTCAGAAACTTTTAGGGTTGACCAGCCGAAGAATATTCATTAAACTAAAAGGACATCATAGTTCATTGCAACTGGCACAGATGGCGCTATTCACACAATTTTAACAAAAAACAAATAATTTTAGTTATAGCATTTCCTAATAAGTAACTAATAAGTATTACCTATTTTATATTTATTATTTAGTTGTTACTGAAAATCATTAATAATCACGCTTACCTCCTTACCTACCTACCTAATCAAATAAATATTAGTATGTAGATAGGTAGGTACTTAGCATAATACTTAATACGTCCATAAATATAAAAGTTTAATTCAATGTAATAAATATTAGAAATTTAATGAACTATAATGTATAAGTACTGCCTCGGTGGCGTAGAGGGCGCATGCTCAACAGCCAATCAAGAGGTCCTGGGTTCAATCCCCAGGTCAGGCAGTGTTAAATATTGGATTTTTCCATTAGGAATTATCTCAATAACTGCCTGGAGTCTGGAACTGTGCGCGGTAGATGGCAATAGGCTCGCCCCCTATTACATGGGACCAATAACATACTGGCGAAATGTGGGTGTATCTACTATGGGACTGAGTCCTGGGTACACCTCTGCCTACCCCTTCGGGAAAAAGGCGTGAATATATGTTATGTTATGTTATGTTATGTTATGTATAAGTAATTTGAAATTGTGAATTATGATTTGTTACCTATTTTTGTACTTATGAATGAAACAACTTAAAAAGGTTTCGTTTCTTCGAGCACAGTCCCAAAGAGACACATACCTATTACCAGAGCAACACGATTTCGATTATTATTACTTACATAAATATTATATTAGTTTGAAAATTCGTTTCAATGAATCTCATTAGTAAAAAATGGTTCTCTCCCAGTCAGACTAAGTATGGGTAGCTATTATTTTCTAGTGAAAAGTAATATCGATTAATGTGAAGGAGGCATCAAACCCGATCAATCTAGATCCAGTTACACGTAATGAGATGAGCCTACTACCAAGAGTACACAAGTTCCAACATTGTACACTGCAGTGCAAATAGAGCTGGCGCAGTGCGGTGCGCTCGCCAAATGTTGCCGAATGTCTCACTGTTTGTGGACTTCACAATCCGCTGCGTGTTTAGGCTTGAACCGTGAACCAAATGGAAGCGGCTCGTAATCCTAGATCGCAGCTTCGGTTCACTGTTGACATTCTCTGTTTCCAATACTAGATATGATTGGGGGTTGACCAATAACCTCATAATTAAATAACTAGTCCAGTTAGTTACATAGCGGACCTATTAGTTTTCATAATGTTTAACCAACTTCAGGAGGAGCGACTCATCGCAAATGATTCTATTATTCTTTTACGAAATAATTTGTCCCATTTAAATATTTTTGCCTTTGTTACTTAAGTATACTTACTCACGCGCCGAATTAAGATTATCATGGGTAAAATAGATCGGAGTCAAAAAGTTTCCTGTGGATAAACTCAAACTCAAACAGATTTATTCAAATAGGTCATAATCTGACACTTTTGCACGTCAATAAAGATAAACAGTACTGAGTCTACCGTGCGTTCGGAAAGATACCTCTACAAGAAGAACGCACAAGAAACTTGTAGGGCTTAATTTTTTCAACAGATAGTTTTACAAAAAAATTGGTTTTTATGTGGATAAAATAACTTAATTGATTAATTGATTTTTTTTTGCATATAAATGGAAAGATAATGTAAAAGATTCGTTAGAATTACAAAGTTATATCAAATTAAAAAATAATTTTTATCCAGTACCGAAAACACGCCGACAGTACCCGAACGAGCTCGTGGCCTGTAGTGACGTCACAATGTGATAAATTACCATACATAACTATAACATTACTACGTCACAAAAATGGCGATGAATCGTAGAGCGTTCGTAATCAAGTTAATGAAATTTAACTTGATTTAAAAACAATTAATGAAATTTTATCAATTAAAAAAAATATTTTAAAGTGATTTCTGAATCAAGAAAATTTTAACAAAAAAAGTTTTTGAAAAACAGCGCGCTTCATGCAAGCATGGAACGCATATAAAATATGCTGAGCTATGTCTTTTTCGTTACCATCTAGTATAATGCCTGGTTAGGCATTATACTTACTATACTTACTATAGGTTTATAGTCTTATTTATTTAGTACATAACAATTGTAACCATAGAATTTAAGCATAGATATTATCTATTATTGTACTTAGTTGTGGTAATGAATAAATGTTTTCTATTCTATAATCAGATGATACATAATTTTCATTATACTTTCAAAATAAATAAAAAAATACGATTTTTTTTCAAATTTAATACTCAATTGCATCTGAGCTCTTGTTTTGATACTTTCAAAACTTTAATTCACATAGTAAGAAAAACAGACTTCGTGAACATCCTTAGAAAAAAAAAACGAGTAGGTGTAAGTAAAAGATAAAATTGTCCATAATAATCCGTACAGTTTCTGTCGGTCGGTGGTAGCAACGCGTAACTTACAGTTACTACATAATACGTACAGTGAAGTGCATCACATTGCAACGCCGCGCTCGTCTCGACAATTTGTGCCGGAAGCGACGTTGAGTGCAATTTTTGAAATGCACTGTAAATACTGTTTTAATGATTTATATATTATTCTGTCTATTTTATAATACGAATTATAGCATACCTACTATTATAAAATATTTTATATACTTGTAGTAACTAAGTAGGTTAAATCGTCAGTCTTCTTTCTCCACTTGGATCGACGGGTCTACCTCCATCCGACGGGTTCATTATTGTAACACCTGGCACCTGGTATTAAAGTTTATCTTTACTAACTTCAGCAGCACAAGCTAACTTAACATTATTAAAAAAAATGTATAACATAATAAGTAAGTTAAGTTTTTATTGATGGCTACTAAGTATGAATGTAATACCATAATATATTTCGAACATCATAATTTATTATTAGGTTGCTTTCCTCCTCAAATGGTTTGATGCCGCTATTATGAGAGTACAATAAGTAAACTTCTCATATCCTTGGGAAAACTATGGAATCCCATAAGATGTCGATAACCAGATAAGTTTTACAATATGCGACAAAAGTGCTATCGCGCGGCATCGCGCCGTGGTCTCATCACTAGTGATTGTCAAACTTTTATTTACGAGTGTCTGCTTACAGGAGCATAGTGATGGGACAGGTTACATCGCTGTAAAAATAAATTAAGATACGATGTTTTTTTTGGAAATCATAATAAATAATTATTGCTTTGCTAAATGTAACACACACGCCCCTATGGTGCATTAGGTAGATGGGATAGGAAAATTTCGCCGATGACTAGAAACCTCCACGGTAGCTCAAGTGGTAGAGAGCCCGCCACGCGGAATGGTTCGAAAGGTGCGTGGTTCGAATTCCGCCCGTGGCCGAAATTTTTCATTTCATTTCAGATTGTAATTCCACTGTTCATGTCGTGTTTAAAGATACGTAGGTGTCTTCTTTAGAGTCCCTTGTAGCTAAAAACAGAACATCGACAACTCATGCCTAGTACCTATGGCCAATATTAAGTATGATACCCCAATTTCAGTCACTCACAGTTTTGTGTTTTATTTTTTTTCTACTTATCTTTACTCACTAGCAAGGAAGTGGCCTTCTTTAGTGAGCAAGAGAGTGAAAAGACATGCTGCATTTCACTGCTTAATAAGCAGTAAGTATTTAATGACGACTTTAAATAACAAATAAATAAATATTTATTATCATTCTTAAAATCATGATTCAGTTTGGACATTTATTGTCCAAAATTCAGTCTTAGTTATACAACTATTTCCCAACCGTATCCCGTACAGAGCGGTGGCAGTTCACAGCGAATTGAAACCGCTTCGCGCCGCGACGCGTCCGTTTCTTTTCGAGTTTTATTTTGGACAGACAGTTTCATTAGACTACCATTGTTCGTCTCCAAGTTACAGTTGGATAGAACTGTTGAAAGTTGAGGTGGCTGTACTCTATCCTAAGCCAAACACGTAAAAACCTTATCCAATACCATTAGATCTAAACATATCTTACTAAATTAATGAGGTTTTTAAAATATTATTACAATATGCCTTTTCCCTAGTAGGGTGGCCTGAGGTGCTATTCTAATGCCATCTACTTGACATAGTTCCATATTAAAAAAATAAAGTTTTATTAATAATTAATAATTTTTAACTTATGAGCTACAATTATGAATAAACATGAATACTTTCAGAAAAACATTCATTGTTATAATAGTATTATGATGAATAGTTTGTTAGACTATTATAATATTATACCATTCTATCTGAATCATAGTCTATGCATCAATCCCAGTTCGGAAATCAGGGCGTTGGAGGTTATGATGTGCCATCGTTATTGATTCATGGTTTTCAATTGCACCTCGTTTGGGACAAAACGAACATTTAGAGACATGGAAATGGACGCAGTGTTCTCGGTCTCCTTTTATAATTCACTCACCGTCCACCGAGAATATAATTGATGGGGATGTTACCTGGAATAGATAAAATTCTCGTTAGATTAAAGTACTTTTTTGTTACTTTAAAAAAACAGATAGGTAAATAGCATGCACAATTAAATCCACTACCAATCTCGCCTCTTATACAAAATGAGACTTAAAAACATAACTAGCGGAGTGGGTGTTCTCACGCCACTGCTTAATGCTTCGCGTATGAAGGATTGATGATAATAAGTATGCTATGGTATGATAAGCACTATTAATTAGCTTATAAATACACTAGCGGCCCGCCCCGGCTTCGCACGGTAGCAGAAGTAGGTATAGTGAACGTTTAACAGGAGTAAATTCGTGATACATTGTATTTTAATAGATATAACCCTAATGGATTACGCAGCGCACGCAAATTAATGACTATTTCTGTTACAATGACCAAACCTTAAGACATGTATAAATTTATCGTGAGCTATTTTGAAGATATTGATAAGTACTACAAAGCCCTAGTACATTACTTTAATCTACCACCAATAGTTTTCACACCGCATGAAAAATAATCACTGCTTCGATTATTGTGACTAAACCTGAAAAGATGGATATAATCTATGTATACTGTTTTGTAGGTATTGATAAGTAGTACAAACCCCTAGTACATTACTTTACTCTACCACCAATAGTTTTCACACAGCATGAAAAATAATCACTGCTTCGATTATTTTGACTAAACCAAAAAAGATGGATATAATCTATGTATACTGTTTTGTAGGCATTGATAATTACTACAAACCCCTAGTACATTACTTTATTTGTTAGAGTTGGGTGGATGTGGTAGACGGAAAACACGGTATAAGATTACAAGTATTTAATCTGAAAGAGTACAGTGTAACGCAAGCAAGCATAGAGTACGGAGAGCGGATACGGATAACAGCTAGTGTCAGATTGACAATGACATATAGGGGTGCGTTCCATATCACATATTAACATCCCCTCCTGAACGCAGACCCATATTAAATGTACAGCTTATGTGTTTTTCAATTGGGGTGCCCTTAGTTAAAATATCAGCTACCATCTCAGAGCTTTTTACAAATAAAAATTTTACATATGACTTATTTACATAATCTTTGATGAAATGATATCTTATGTCTATGTGCTTAGTTCTAGGTTTGTAGTTATCGGGTTCCCTACTTGACATCTAATGACGTTTGATCAAACATTAATTGTTCGAAAACGAATACACTAATATTCATGAGACCTATGAATCGTGAGCTCTATAGTTTGCCACGACGATGGAACAAAATCTCTAAAAACCATTTGCGCTAACGATTAACAGCAATAAGCATCCACGTCGCATGGAATAAAATCCCTAAAGAACATGTGCTCTAACGCTCTAATTAATAGCGATAAGCATCGGATTGACGATCTCAGGCAAGAATTTTTTTGCAATTTTAATGGAGCACGCATAGAAAATTGGTTGTTTTTGGCGTTTGAAGAACACATTAACATTTATGTGTGTTTATTTATGTGTATTAACTAAAAGTGGATCTATAAGTATGAATCAGAAGCGTAACTTTTCTAAAAGTGTACCTACGGGGAAATTTTGGCACACAACTAACCAAATATGATTTACGATATACTCTCCTCTCCCTGCACGGTTGTCTGAAAGAGACCGCTCTGCTAAGACCGCCAATTGTTACACTTTTTGTCATACTGCTTTTGTTTTATTTTAACATTTATTGTTTGTGGTGTACCAATAAGTGTTTATCTATCTACCTATATAAAAATAAAGTTTTGCTACAGCGTAATGTACATTTTCACCAGTATTCAAGAACAATACTTATGTAAGGTACTGTGCTAAGTTAAGATTTTTTCACCGAGTACGTCATGGCGTGCAATTGTTTCTAATTGGATTTACCAGCCCTATGCGTTCGGGTCATCTTAATATTGTTCTTGAATATGGGTGTTAGTCTTTTATCTATCTAATATCTTAGTTTTTTGGTGTTGGAAATTCTACATATTTTTAGTTTATAACAAATTCCTACAAATGATTTCCTTAAACAATTATTAAATTGATCCACCTAAAGCTATCTAGCTGATTTTTAGTTACTAATGGACATTCATCTCCATGCAATTTAAATGTAGAGCCATTGGCAGATGGAACAAAAAAAACCCTACCTAACATAATAACTAAGAGAAGACATACCCTGAAACTATGTACTTATAATATTCGATCTCTAAAAGCCATAAACAGAATAATAGAACTAGAATACGCGCTAGAGAACATAAGATATGATATAATAGGAATTTCAGAAGTAAAAATAAAAGGACAACAAATTATGGAGAAAGATAAATATTTATTAATGTACAGAGGAGATAAAAAAGGAAAAAATGGGGTGGGTTTCATTGTTGCCCTGTATCTCAAGAAACATATATTAGATTTCAAAACATATTCAGATAGAGTAGCGAGATTAGACATAAAACTTGATGATAAAATTTTACACATAATACAAGTATATGCACCTACAGAAAAAGCATCTGAAATACAAATCCAGATATTCTATCAAGACATAATAAAGGCAACAAAAGACACAAGAAATGATACTATTATAATGGGAGACTTCAACGCAAAAATAGGAGTGCCATTAAAGGAGGAACAAGACATCTGTGGTCCCTACGGTTATGGAGAAAGAAACGAAAGAGGTGAGATACTACTAAACTTTTGCTTTGAACATAGATTTGCTATCGTGAACACATTTTTTAAAAAGAACCTTAGGCAAAAATGGACCTGGAAGTCGCCAGGCGGCGGAACGCTAAATGAAATTGATTTTATCCTAGTAAAACAAAAACATAAAGTTTCTAATATTGAAACACTCTCTACAAAATTCTCTACGGACCATAGAATGTTGAGAATGTCATATGATGTGCAATTCGTGAAGAAAACCCGTAAGCATTTTGGTCAGAGAAATAAAAATTTTACACCATTTGAAGTAGAGACACTGAAAAACCTTATGAGTCAAAAAACACACAGCATTACAACTATAGATGATATCAACAAATCCTACGAAACTACTCTAACAGCGATTAAGGAATGTATAACTAAATTGCCTATAGTAAAAAAAGATGAAGAACCTGACATAATAAATGATGAAGTAAAAATTCTAATAAGTGAAAGAGAAAATTTAAAACTGATTTATCCACGGACAAGACAACAAAGAAATAGACTTAAACATCTTCATAAAACCATTATAAAAAAAATTAAAATAAATAGACAAAACATCAAAATGAAGAGCTTAGAACAGGAACTGGAAAACTGAAGCTCAACCAAGCACAATAGAAGAAAATATGATAATAATAAAGAATGGATCCAAACAATCAAAGACAGCACTGGACAAAAGACTACTAATAGAAGTGACATATTAAAGACCGCTACAAAATTCTATGCTACTCTGTATTCAAGCCAAGACGCCGAAACCGAGTCTCACCATGAAAGCTCCGCAACTATCCCTCCCCTTTTGACTTGTGAGGTGGAACGGGGCATAAAAAAACTTAAGAAAAACAAGGCATCCGGTGAAGATGGTATTTCGACCGATACAATAATTGCTATGCTAGAGCCTCTAACGCCGCAGCTGACAAAATTGTATAACAAAATTATTGAAAAAGAACTAATTCCCGAAGACTGGCATTACTCAGTTATCACACTGTTGTACAAAAAAGGCAATCCGAACATGATGGATAACTACAGACCAATAAGCTTACTACCGACGCTCTACAAACTGTTTTCATCAATAATGTTATTCAGAATCACAAAAGCCATTGACGAACAACAGCCTCGGGAACAAGCTGGGTTTAGAAAAGGCTACTCGACTATAGACCACATATTTACTTTGACTCAGTGTATAGAACGATGTAACGAATATAACAAAACTATCTACTTAGCATTCGTCGACTACACTAAAGCTTTTGATTCTATATCACATAAGTACCTATGGGAAAGTCTACGTGAACAAGGAATACAAGAAAAATACATATCGATCCTAAAAAATATATACAGAAATTGCCAGGCAAAAATAAAAACTGAGTCGATCGGCCTTCCATTTGATATAAAGCGTGGAGTAAAACAAGGAGATCCGATCTCTCCCAAATTGTTCATAGCCATCCTAGAGTCGATGTTTCGAAAGCTCGACTGGTCGAACTACGGTCTTAACATTAATGGAGACCGGCTGACGCATCTACGCTTTGCGGATGACATCGTAATTTTATCTGAAAGCCACAATGACCTTCAACATATGTTGACATCTCTAGATGAGGAAAGCAGAAAAATAGGACTCTACATGAATCTCTCAAAAACAAAAGTTATGACTAACGGATACGTGACACCTATACACATTAACAAGACCGCTATAGAGTATGTCAATGAATATGTTTACTTAGGCCAACTGATGTCATTCGAAGACGCCACCGCCAAGGAGATAGACCGGAGAATAGCCACCTCGTGGAAGAAGTACTGGGCTAATAAAGACGTATTCAAAAGCCGGATACCAATAAATTTAAAAAAACGACTAATGGATAACAACATACTGCCGTCCTTACTCTATGGTTGTCAAACTTGGGCATTAACGAAGAGGCTGGTAAATAAAATAGCAAATTTTCAGAGAGCTGCGGAGCGTTCGATGCTGGGTCTCAAACTTAAAGACAGAGTCAAAAATGTAGAAATACGGCAAAAGACGAAAATCATAGACGCAGTGACCATGCTCTGCAGACTCAAATGGAAATGGGCCGGACACATAGCACGAGCTACTGACGGCAGGTGGAACGAGCGCATGGTACATTGGTACCCTAGAGACGCGACGAGAGAAAGAGGGCGTCCCCGGAGAAGGTGGTGCGACGACGTGGTACAAACTGCGGGGGCTGCTTGGACCCGCACAGCACAAGATAGAGACAAGTGGCAATGCATGGAGGAGGCCTTTACCCACATTTGGGTGCCTAAAACCGTAATATAATTACTTAATAAGATAACTACTCAATTTATATTAATGTTAATAATTTTAATGTAGGTAATGTAATATCATAAATTGTAATATTTTTAAAGGAAATAAAGGCTATTTTATTTTATTTATTTATTTATTAATGAACATTCATTCCTATTATGCAGAACTGGTTTTTTAAAACTAATTACCAGTACGGTAATTAGTTTTAAAAAACCAGTGCCTAGGTATTTAAATTTACATTAATAAATAATTATTATAGAACAATGTTGTGCTGTTGATTTATTTCTAACTTAGGCTGCCTTTTTATACCGACTATCCAAATACAGAGTTTTTGGTAAGTAAAGGTTTAATAAATGTTAATGTGTTCTTCAAACGCCAAAAACAACCAATTTTCTATGCGTGCTCCATTAAAATTGCAAAAAATTCTTCCCTGAGATCGTCAATCCGATGCTTATCGCTATTAATTAGACCGTTAGAGCACATGTTCTTTAGGGGTTTTGTTCCATGCGACGTGGATGCTTAGTGCTATTAATCGTTAGAGCAGATGATTTTTAGAGATTTTGATCCATCGACGTGGCAAACCATAGAGCTCACGATTCATAGGTCTCATGAATATTAGTGTATTCGTTTTCGAGCAATTAATGTTTGATCAAACGTCATTAGATGTCAAGTAGGGAACCCGTAGTTATCACTCATGGAAAGTCTGATTGCACTTTGATTGTCACATAAGATTGAAATTATATCACCAGTGTCCAGCTGGCCCAACTCCATCAGAAGCTGCCGGAACCAGAGAGCTTCTTAGACGGTTGAGCTCATAGCCATATACTCGGCCTCAGTTGTGGAAAGTGCTACGGTCTGCTGTCTACGTGAATTCCAGGAAATCCCTCCGCCCTGAAACATAAAGATGTAGCCGGAGCAACTTTTTCTACTTTCAGTGTCGCCTCCCCAGTCCGCGTCACAGTATGCTGTTATATTTTGAGCATCATCTTGGCAATATCTCAACTTAAATCCTTTGGTCCCTTGTAGATATCTCATGACTCTTTTTACAGCAAGCCAATGTTCCAGATGTGGATTATTATTGTAGCTGCTTAATGTATTTACAGCAAATGCAATGTCTGGTCTTGTAGCTTGTGCCAAGTAAATCAAACATCCGATTGCCTGCTGATAAGGAAAATCCACCTTAGCCTTTTCAGTGTTTTTCTTAAATTTCATACCAACTTCAATTGGAGTTTTCACAGGTTTACATTCTGCCATACCAAATTTATTCAAAATTTCATTTATATATTTTTCTTGATCCAAAAATAGTTCCCCAGTGTTCCTGTTTCTTGTTATATTTAATCCTATGCATTGCTTTACTTCACCCAGGTCTTTCATACTGAAATGAAACTTAAGTTTTTCTTTTATCATATTTGTTGTGCCTTTCTTTGGTGTTATTATTATAAGGTCATCGACCCACACAGCTATGAAAATCTTATCTTTCTTATTATGGTACACACAAGGATCTATCTGTGAGCGTTTCAAGCCAATTTCCTTTAGAACATTGTCCAGCTTCAAATTCCAAAGCCTGCTTGCCTGTCGGAGTCCATATATGGACTTGTGCAATTTGCATACATGAGATCCTTCCTCATATGTTTGTGGTTGTTCCATTTATATCTCTCTATCAATGTCTCCCTGAAGGAATGCTGAAACGGCGTCCATTTGATCGATTTCAAGGTTATACTTTACAGCCAGCGCTAGTAGGTATCTCATAGATGTATAGCGCACCACAGGTGAGTATACTTCATCATATTCTAGGCCCTTTTTCTGTATACACCCTTTTATAACCAATCTTACCTTGAATCGTGTAATGTAACCTTTTTGATCTGTTTTTGTTTTAAAAATCCACTTACAAGGTATTACTCTTTTGTCTGGAGGCCTTGATGTCAAAGTCCAAGTTTTATTCTTTGTCAATGATTCAAATTCTTCATTCATAGCCTTTTTCCAATTCTCCGCATTTTCCACGGCTGAGACAGCTTGTTTCCCAATGTCCCGTTTGTCGCTACTGTGCACGAATAACAAAAAAAAAACACGTCATCTTGACTGTACTGTCACTGAGCACGTAATGCACTGTCATGAGTCATGTCATGTCACAGAGTACTTTATAAATACTGAAATGTCATGTCTGCAAGAATCCTGTGCCGTTGAGTTGTAGAATCTGATCAGAATTTTTCCAAATTGTTTGAATACTCGAGTTTAGCCAGATTTTTTACGCCTCTTTTGCCATGGCGACGCTTAAGTGCTGTGTTAGTGGTTGAGATGCAACAAGCGCTACTCACCGCTTATTTAACATTCCAAAGGACGATAAATTTAGAAGCTTGTGGTTGCAGTTCTTAGTGCCAACTAATCCCCTTCTCGTCGGACTTTCCAAGGAGCAGCTGATAAGAAAGAGTGTGTGTCACAGACACTTAGAAATACGCCAGTTAGATTGAGAAGGACGAAGGACACGCTATTCATACCCCTGCTTGTTTACAGCTAAAGAAATAGAATATGGCATGCCCCTAAGTTCAGAAGGTATAGGTTGACCACTAATTGAGTAAAAATGAGATATGAAACTCATAATTTTTATACCTTGGCAAACCAAAAAGTGTTGTTTTTATAAAATTATAACATTAATAACTTACGTAACTTTATTTTTCAGTTTTTAAAAAATTATTGGGAGACCTATAGTGATAGTGATGGTAATTAATGTAATTTAGCATAAATTTTTAAGCATGCTTATTATTGCTATTTGCTAATATGGGTTTATTATTAAAAAATAACATGCATCAGTTATATATGCTGGGGCCTGAGGATGCAGGACGCAGGAGAAGCCAAAAACTATACTAGCCAAAAGCCAAAAATTATTGTGACTAAACCAAAATAGATGAATACAATGTTCGTTCACTATTTTGTAGATATTGATAATTGATAAGTTCTACAAACTATTATTTTTTTGTTTATTATTATTTTAATCTACCATCGATAGTTTTCACACCGCATGAAAAATAATGACTCCTTCAAAATAGATGTATAATAATGTTCGTTCACTATATTGTACATATTGGTAAGTACTAAAAACCCCTAGTACATTATTTTACCCTACCATCAATGGATTTCATTCAGCGCACGCAAATTAATGAATATATTTGGTAATAATGTGACACCTTGGTTCACCATATTGCAGTTACCTTACGGATCCCTATGTTTTTCAAAATCTCATATAGCCTATATCACTCACACCGAATTGAGCTGTTTATAAGTGAAAGTTTTTTTTAAATCGTCCAGAAGTTTCGGAGCCTATTCGTTACAAACAAAAAAAACAAAGTTTATATTATTATACATAATATTATTATAATTTATTTATCTACTATGGGACCGAGTCCTGGGTACACCTCTGCCTACCCCTTCAGGAAAAAAAGGCGTGAATGTATGTTATGTTTATAATATTATTTATTATAGTAAGATTTATTTGGATTATAAGTGATTAAACTCTTTTAAATAGTAAAAAAGCTAATTTTATTTCAGTCATAGGGAAATACAGATGGTCAGCAAGTCATGACGGCTACAACTTTTAGGACCTCTAATTCAGTTACTGTTAACTGTTTAACTGTAGCCGGAACTCCATACTTATCCGGTCGATCTATGTATGTTTGTTTTATTTTTTACTTTAAAATTAAGTTTTCAAGTAATACAGGACCAAAAGAGTGACGTCACTAATTATGTATCGATAAAAGGGACATCACTAATTTAGTCGATACCTAGTGTAATATTTTCACATCACTAGTTGTCACATTGCAATGAATTATAAAATGTCAATGCCATTCATAAAATGTGCAAAACTCCACCGAAGGAGATTAAGAACTCTATGGAGTTAGAAAAAAAAAAAAAAAAAGTAGATGTGCGACAAAAGCGACAAACGCACATATCGCAAAACTTTCCGGCGCCGTTCCACTGTCGCATCTGTACGTAGTACTAATTATAGTGATCTGTGGCATTTTCTGAAGAAAGAGCCTCTTCCACTGTCTGTGGATCATTTAAATTGCTGTAACATAAGTAGCTAGCTGGATCAAGATCATCATCATCATCTATAGACTGATTTGGTTTTACACGTTTTCTTGTAGTTACTCTTTCTTGTGAGGTTGGAGATATCTGAGGCCTATACAGGGAAACTGGGACATCAGCGTCACTATCCCCTGTATCATATTCACTGCTTTCTATTGTATCTCTCCTGGATGTGAGTGGTACATGGACAATGGACTCATCCAGATTTTTCTCAGAGCAGGATGTGTGTGATTGAGCGCTGGCATCATGACTGCCGACACCTTCAGCACTTGCCTCGGATGATGTTTGGGGGTCTGAAACTTCAGCAGGCAAATTAACACTTAACTGTTGTGTTTTTTCTAAAAATACAACATCCCTGCTTATTGTTACTTTGTGTGACTGATAGTCCATAAGTCTATATGCTTTTGAATTTTCACAATACCCTGTGAATATAAATTTGCTCGACTTCGCATCCCATTTCTTACGCTGCTGTTTGGGAGTGTGTACCATGGCTTCACAGCCAAATATTCTGAGATGTGACAGGTTTGGCTTTCTACCGCTCCACATTTCATATGGAGTTTTGCCACCTAGTGACTGTGTTGGAGATCTATTTATTATGTATGCAGCTGTGGCAACTGCTTCTGCCCAATATCCTTTGGTTAAATTAGCATCAAAAATCATGCACCTAGCACGTTCTACCAAACTCCTATTCATTCTTTCTGACAAGCCATTTTGTTGCGGAGTGTAAGGAGCAGTGGTCTGATGGATAATACCACAATCACTAAGATATTTTTCAAAATACTGATTACAATACTCTGTACCCATGTCAGAGCGAACACATTTGATTCTATAATTCAGTTCATGTTCTACTTTCTTTTTGAAGTCTTTGAAAATATCAGTTATATCCAGTTTGTTTGCCAAAAAATAGACAAATACTTTTCTAGTATAATCATCTATGAAGGTTATAAAATACTTCTTACCTCCAAATGAAAGACATTCCATGGCTCCACATAAATCAGAGTGGATTATTTCTAGTGGCTGGGTGGCTCTGGAACCTTCTTTTGGAAATGGCAGTCTGGCATGCTTTCCTTTTAGGCATGCCTCACAGGTCACATTGGCTTTTTGTTTACTCACAGGTAGAGATAGTCCTTTGGTGCACTTAGGTAGCTTCAGTACATCAGCAAAATTCAGGTGGCCCATGCGTCGGTGCCACAAGACGGAGTCATCTGTAATCCCAGTGGAGATCAAGTTAGCAGAGACATTAGTACTTATATTCAACCTGTATAAGTTATTTATCATTGTTGCTGAGCATATATGTACACCCTGAGCATTGTAAATATCACATCTGTGGTTGTTGAACACTAATTTACAACCATTTTTACTCATAGCACTTACAGAGAGCAAATTAACAGCAATGCTAGGTACATACAACATTTCTCACCTGTATTTTATTAGAGCCATTTAAGGTTATGTTTACATTACCAACACTTTCAACAGGCATCGGGGACTTGTTTGCCACAGTAATATTAGCAACTGGTGCTCTGTGGACATCATACAGCCAGTCACATCTATTTGTCATGTGCATGGTTGCACCGGAGTCCAAATACCACTGGTCATCTATGTTTCCTGTAATGGCTGAAAAAGCTGCAACAAAACCTGTATTGTTTTGATCATTCTTGGTTTTCTTCGGAGCTTTGCAATATCTAGCTATATGGCCATTCTGATTACAGTTATAACACCGGGGACCAGAGGATTGCGCGGGTTTATTTGGGGTTTTCTTTGGCTTTGTCTTTTTATTCATATAAAAGGCAGAGGGATTTTCATTCTTAACCTCCTGAATGAGCTTTGTCTTGATTGCGTCTGCAGTTATGTCTATGCCAGAGCTTTCCAAGGCCATTATCATAGGCTTATATGTGTCTGGCAGCCCTGCTAGCATTAACACTCCAACCCACTGATCTTCTACGTTGAAGCCGATACCCCTTAGCTTGTGCGCCGTACTCATTATTTTGTTGACATAATCTTCAATTGAGCCGCAACTATCGAGAGATGTAGTCACCAGATCTCGGAGAAAGCCTACTTTTCTAGTGAGGCCGTTGTCGTCGAAGGCTCTTTCTAGATTCCCCCAGGCTTCCCGAGCAGTCTTTGCATCTTGTATGTGCACGTAATTGACCGGATCAATTAACAAAATAATTTTGGTTCTCGCTTTCGTGTCTTTGGCGGGATCGATCTCTTTGTCGTCCGTAGTTGGTTCGACGCAGTCCCACAGCTCTTCGTGTTGAAGATATGTTTTGACGGCGAACTTCCATGCGGCGTAGTTACTCCGTCCCGAAAGCTTTTCGATATTAAACGTTTGATGCGTCATTTTTCTTAACGGAATGACACAAAATGGCTACGTTCCATGCGCCCACGCCGGCCGGTCACTGTTCGGTTTTCGATATTCAGTCTCGTATCGTATATTGTTTCCGTCTTCAACGTCGGCAAACCACGCTCTGCTACCAATTGTTAGAGTTGGGTGGATGTGGTAGACGGAAAACACGGTATAAGATTACAAGTATTTAATCTGAAAGAGTACAGTGTAACGCAAGCAAGCATAGAGTACGGAGAGCGGATACGGATAACAGCTAGTGTCAGATTGACAATGACATATAGGGGTGCGTTCCATATCACATATTAACATTATTCAACCACCAATACTTTTCACAGCGCATGCATATAATGTCTGTTTCGATTATTGTGACTAAACCAAAATAGATGGATAAAATTTCCGTGGACTATTTAGTAGATATTGATAAGTACTACAAACCCCTAGTACATTATATTATTCTACCATCAATGGATTTCACAGCGCACGCAAATTTATGCATATGGTAATTATATTATGTGACACCTTGGTTCACAATATTGCAGTTTTCTTACGGAAACAGTTTTTTTTCAAAATCTCATATAGCCTATGTCACTCACACTGAATTAAGCTATCCATAAGTAAAAGAATTTTTAAAATCGGTCCAGTAGTTTCTGAGCCTATTTTTTACAAACAAAGTTTCTCTCTTCATAATATTAGTATAGAAGTATAGATTAAACGTACCGAGCAAACGGAGTAACATAACATAACATAACATACATTCACGCCTTTTTCCCGAAGGGGTAGGCAGAGGTGTACCCAGGACTCAGTCCCATAGTAGATACACCCACATTTCGCCAGTATGTTATCGGTCCCATGTAATAGGGGGCGAGCCTATTGCCATATACCGGGCACAGTTCCAGACTCCAGGCAGCTATTGAGATAATTCCTAATGGAAAAATCCAATATTTTGCACTATGCCTGACCTAGGGATCGAACCCGGGACCTCTTGATTGGCAGTCGAGCATGCGCCCACTACGCCACCGAGGCAGTCACGGCAAACGGAGTAAGGAGGTTGTTAAGTGTGTGATTTCAACATTACAGGAAAATAATATACCTACATGCATTTTTTGTCTTTACGATAGGTATCTAGTTATATTTATTCAAATGTTCTTCTTAATGTAGGTATAGAAATAAGTATTTTTTGCTTTGTATACCTAAGTATTCTACTTTTCTACCTTTCGTGTAATATTTTCGTAGCTTCTGTGGCCCGGTGGGATTATGTCTGGGATTGAATCCGGAGCCCCCTAGTTCGAATCTCATACCATGTGGGTCTTACAATAATAGTGTGGATACTATTGTGGTTCAAAAGGTAAATAAATCAGTTGGTCCTAACTGTCGTCATAAACGATAGTCGTCTCCTTCGGGAAAAAGGCGTGAATGTATGTATGTATGTATGTTAGAAGACACCTGAAAACTCTTCCACCAAAGTTATTGATTTTTTCACCTAAATAAAAAAAAAACACTTAATTGAATGCATGCTACCGGACAAACTGAACCACTTTTAAAACAAAAAAAAACAAAATTCCCAAAAAATTTCGACTTCCTATGCAAAATGGATCAGCTGGTTAGAAATTTTTTTTTTTTTTTTTTTTTTTATGCGATGAGCGGCAAACAAGCGGACGGCCTGCCTGATGGAGAGCAGTTACCGTCGCCTATTGACACCTGCAACACCAGGAGTGTTGTCGGTGCGTTGCCGACCCTTAAAGAATTTATAAATACCCTTTTTGAAGGAGGTCAAATTGTATGTCTGTGGAAACACCCATGGAGGAAGGTCGTTCCACATTTTGCAGGTTCGCGGTAAGAAAGAGCGCGAAAAGCGTGATGTGTGGGAACTCCAGGCCTGCAAAATGTGAGGATGGGCTTTATCACGGTGACGGGATGAGCGGTGATAAAATAGCGATGCCGGCAACAGATCAAACAACTCCTCAGAACATTCCCCATTATATATGCGGTAAAAGATGCACAGTGACCCAATGTCTCTGCGAAGGCAAAGTGGGTCGAGACGACTGGAGAGCTTGGAATCGTCGATAATTCTAGCGGCTCTTCGCTGTAAGGAGTCTAAAGGCTGTAACTGGTACTTAGGTGCACCGTTCCATAGGTGAGAGCAATACTCCACGTGGGGTCTGACCTGTGCTTTGTAAAGTAAAAGTCGTTGACGGGACGTGAAGTATTGCTTTGATCTATTCAGCACACCAAGCTTTTTTGAGGCTAATTTGGACTTTGCCTCTAGGTGACTCCGAAACTGGACCTCGCTAGAAATTTCGACACCCAAAATTCCAAGGCTCTTCGAAGATTTAAGAGGAATGCCCTGAAAAAGCGGTGACACGGCAAAGGGTGACTTTTTTGCCGTAAATACGCAAACTTGTGTCTTGGAGGCGTTAAAACGAACTAGGTTGCGATTTCCCCACTCAGATACTTGCTCAAGGGAATCCTCAATCCTAGACACAAGACTGTTTCTATTTTCCTCCACCTCTGCGGGAAGGGCACCGACACGACCAGTATATAGTGTGTCACCCGTGCTATCATCCGCATAGCAATGAATGTTGCTGATTTTCAGCATATCATTTATATGCAGAATGAATAGCGTGGGCGACAGCACCGAACCCTGTGGAACACCAGCATTGATCGGCATAGCATCAGAACAAGAGCCATCAACTACTGCTTTGATACTACGTCCACCAAGAAAACTGGCGATCCATGATCAATTTGTATTGGAAGTCCAATTATTTTTTTGAACAAACATGCCCAGTAATACCATTTTTTTTTATTTCAGGCAATTTCCACAAATCTTAAGAAATTATATAAAACAAAACCTTTTTCCTTTTCACTACCCGTATTAGTGAAAACTCTATAAAGTAAATTCGTTCATTAGTTTGTGAGTTTTTAGAGAACATAATATTTTATAGGACATTTGATTGACTTTTAGGAAATTGTAGTAATAATGTCCACACGAAATCATAACAATAATTGCAAACTGGAGTAGTTGTTCAGTTTGTCAAGCCGATCGTATCAGGAACCAATGAACATCCCTCCCATGATCCGACACTAGAGTATTGCCGGGACATTATCCGGGTTTAGATCACCGGAACATTATCCCGGACATGATACTCTCCTGGGATAAGGGTTAAGATGATGCGAGAACTCAACTGTGATATTTGAACCTTACTACGATATTATTGGATTTTGGATAACGATTTGTGAATGATTAATTAAACTAAACAATAGGACTGTAGATTTTACACTTGCATAACAGCTCCTTGCACTTACCACCTTACTCGTATGTATATAAGCTGACTGGCATTCCTTCGATAACTTTATATCCTTTTTTTTTCGATGTTCTATATCAAATGAACTGACAAAAAGAGGAAATATTGTTATAAAAGCATTTTAATCTCATGATAAACATATGAGGCCATTATATTTTTGAAATTTGTATTTAGTAATTATTATCTCCAATAATATAAATAGCGCGATTAATATCCGTAGTGACAGGCTGACAAGCGTTTTGTATGTATTTAGATGACTTTGACATTTCTATCACCTACGTTGTGGTAGATTTCTATGGTTTACAATATTTATGAATCATATCAGCCATAGGACGTCCACTGCTGAACATAGGCCTCCCCCTTAGATTTCCATCCAGTCCGGTTGTAAGCGGCCTGCATCCAGCGTGCTCCTGCCGTATATTTATGAATACGAGAAGAAAATTCATATTGACATATTATTCATATTGTATTCCAAACGAATAATGAATGAATGAATGTAAGCTTTATTTGCATGAATACAGGTAGATCGCTGTACTCGACAAAATTGTCATGCAAATGTTTAATTGGATGACATAATATTTAGTAGTAATAATACATTAAAATGAAAAATTTTACATTATACAGATTTCAATATGTCAATTTTTACAATTATATTTTCATTTAATTAATTTAATAAAATTAGTTGGTAATTATTAATTCACTATATAAATTGTAATAAAATAGAGGAAATAAAATTAAAATTTAAGATTAAATAATCGTTTATGGTATAAAACATGTCATACACCCAATTATATAATGTCTTATTAAATTCATTAGCATGCATCTTTTTAAATTCTATATATAACCTGAATAGATTGCTGATCTTAATCTTTAAAAATATAAAACATTTTCTGTGGTTTGTTTGGTTTTTATTTAACTCTTTAATGGCAAACCGCTACAGCTTAGATGGTAAGTAAGTATATAATTCAACGACAAAAGTTAATAAGTTGTCTTTAAAGGCAACTTATACTTTAGAATACACTTTACTTTAGAATATACTTTAGAATTTATATTCTAAAGAGTAAACTTCCGTTGAAAAGTGTAAGAAAAATCTGAAAGTTTCGGAAGACATTACCCAAACTATTTATCAAATGAAATTGTTTACTGAACAAAGGGTAACTGGCTTATTGTACAAACCACGACTACACAAATATAAATAAAAAAAAAAGCAGTAAAAATTGATATTACTTCCTGATAAGTAAATATTATCGTTTCTTAGGATGAAGCAATTCAACGTCATTGCGTTTCTTATTATAATTATTAATTTTTTTTATGATAGTGAGTGACAAGACGAGCACAACAGGTGCCTGATGGTAAGCATTATGATTGCCATCAGACACAGTGTCACCCAGTGTTTTAAAATTCAAAATTCTGCGCGGCACTGCACTGCACCTGTTACCCTGAGATATTAGTAGTTGAATCTCATTATGCCCAGTAATTTCGCTGGTAACATTGCCCTTACATTACAGCGTGGCGGATGAGTAACTGGCAAAGGTGTGGTACTTCCCCAGGCCGCCTCCTGCAAAAGAGGCCTACCACTACTACTGCTATTATATTCTTTCGTCTGTAAAATTATTACTGTTGATTTTAAGTAGCTCTTTTTTTTGGTTTTCTTTTTTTAATAAATTCGTAACAATAATATAATAATTGTTCAACTAATTCCAGCTTATTAAAATTTAAAAACTTACTACATATATCACATATATTATGCATATATACATATATTATAATTATTATACATAGAACAACACTGGCTATGTATGGGAATATTCCCGAAGTAGAGTTTTATTTTGTTATTTCAAAAGTTTTCATTGCCTTCATTGTTTCTGTAAACTTTTAATATTGAACGTTAATTTTTATACGAGAAGGAACAAAGTTGAAGCATTTTGCTAATATCGTAGAGTTTTAACAATGTTAAGTATTTTATAATGTTTCCTACTTTATTTATCAAACGATTAAAATTACTAAAATGAATAGTTATACATACTGTAAATTATAATATTCTAAAGGTACATAGAATGAGCTTAGAATGTAAAGTAAAGTTCTCGAATGGAGACCACGGACTGGTAAGCGCAGCGTAGGACATGCTCTCATAAGGTGGACGGACGATCTGATAAGTACGGCAGGAGCACGATGGATGGAGGCCGCTTACAACCGGACTGGATGGAAATCTAACGGGGAGGCCTATGTTCAGCGGTGGACTTCCTATGGCTGAGATGATGATGATGACTTAGAATGAGTGGTCAAAATATTTATAATACTCAAAGAAAATTCGTAATAAATATACTTTGCCCTAATTATGTGTCTATGTCTATTTTCAGTGATAGTATATTATGGTGTTTTTTTAATTATTATTTCGTGTTTCTCGCAGCGATTGCATTTTTTGTCATGTTTACATAGACTAGTTAGTTCTGGTATAGTTATTAGTTTCGTCAAATTACACTGTGTGGTTTTCATATGTTCTTCCTTGTAAGTAAAAACCGACTATACCCTACTAGTATTTCACGTTAAACTTTTCTTGTGTAATTATTAGTAAAATCAAGCACATAATTTTTTTTTTATATCAAGCATGTCAGCGTTAGACCCCAATCTGATGAAAGAAGCCGCTCCAGGAGTAAGCTGATTCCAAAAACAACACGCCAACTATGCGTTAAATGAAGAGCCCAAGTTTCCGCTAGGGCCGGTTGCCCCCCGCGGTGAGTCCTCTCGCTCTAAAAGGGTTTTCAAGGGTTAATATGTACTGCCGGGTATTTAATCACGTAGAATTAACATATTTTTGTACCTATTTTGTTGGGGAATGCTTTGAAACTTTCTTGCGGTTTCGTATAAGATAGACCCGAGATAGTTTCGGTAACCCTTAGAGGCAGATTGTTGACTTTGGAATTAATTTTGCATCACCTTTGGGGTTAGTCGTGTTACATGCACAAGTTGTTCTTATAACGTTGTGAGTTGGAATAACATCAGAAAAAATTATCGATATCTAAGTAATATTGTAAATAAAATTAGATAAAAAAAATAAAATCAAATAAAATGAGATTATTCTCATACAATGTGTTCGAAAGGTTAATAATCCTTAAAGGAGTGCATTTGCCCGCCAAACTGAAAACTTTCTAGAGAGAGAGATTGCGAAATTTAAAAAAAAAAAATTCCACTTTCCTTACAAAATGGATCAGCTGATCGGCAAAATTGTTCAAAGGAGGTGGGCTTAGAATCCAAGTAAAAGGGCCCAGATAACCATACACTTTTTAATCCTATTCTTCCAGGTAGATAGCGTATTTCGTAATAATATTCCCAAACATAGTTGCCCTCTTATTATCGCTGATTAATGTATAATTTTATTTGAATAAAGTGATGTCAAGTACTAAGTATTTTTAATAGCAACGCGCGTTCTTATTTCAGTAGAACAATTGCTTAATTTATAATAATTAATGGCGATAAAAAACAATGTTATTTATGCACATCTGAAATATAAGCCTAGCAAATAAAAGCAAAATTAAGATGTAAGGTCGACGTGGCTCTATGCGAGCTTTCAGACGAACGTCAGTGTAACGTCAACGTCAATGCGACGCTAACGCGGCGTTGTGGTCGGGCGCTAATTTGTTTGAAAAAGAACAGTACCACACGACGGCGACGCTCGTCTGCAAGCTCGCTAAAACCACAGCTAAAACTAACAACTTCTTTGTATCTCCAGTATTACTACTATACCTGTAATAATGGATGTGATCAGAGGCTATATTGTTTATTAAATATAACGGCTTAGCTCAAAATAAATATGAGTGATACTCAAGGAAGTATTAAAGAATATTTTAATATTTATGTGCGTTTACAACAATACAATCTTATCATGTTTTTTGCAAATTAATTTTATAAGACGACACATATCCATCACTATATAATCTATATAATACTATATAATAAAAGGTAAAAGAGAAATAAAAACTAGGTCAAGTCACGTTTCTCCCACATCTCAAAGCCATACAACTAAAATCACCATATTATAAACTCGTGGAAGTGCCCTCCCCTCCGCTCTCAGACGTGACAATGACACGCTCGCGTCAAGCGGGAGGAGACGAGAGAATCAATGCTTCCTGCCTTTAGGGAAACTTTTTTTATTTACCACCGAGTGACTTTGACGAAGGACTCGAGTTTAGAATAAAACTTTCAACCGGAAAATAGTAGGACAATTTATGGCGCTTGTGGCCTACTTCGAGTGTTGGGCCGAGATATATAATGGCGTCAAAATGATGGTGAACATAAGGTTGCGTTTACAAACAAGCTTTTAGATTTTTCTTTTGATTTGAAAGGCACTGTTAGTATTTTGTGATTGTGTCTATAATTTACATTAAATTTACTCAACATTTATAATTAAAAATAAATCCGTACTTGTTTACTAAATATCTATTTGTTAATTATTTAAAAAAGACTATTGTCCTGTGTTTCTAAATTTTATTTTGAAATAAAATCAGACTACAAGTACATAGCGTGTACTATATTTTCAAATTAATAGATTGGTAATTATTTTTAAAAGCCTCGCCCCCTATTACATGGTACCAATAACATACTGGCGAAATGTGGGTGTATCTACTATGATATGGAAGAAATCGCTTATTAGCGATAAGACCGCCGCTTGTACATTTAAGTATAGTTTCTCTGTATCCTTTGTATTGGTTCTTTAAGTGTGGTGTACAATAAAGTATTATCTATCTACCTATCTATGGGACTGAGTCCTGGGTACACCTCTGCCTACCCCTTCGGGAAAAAGGCGTGAATGTATGTTATGTAATAGTATACAATGAAAAACAGTCCCAACAGAAATTCTAAGACATTATCTCTCGCCAAACTCCTGTGACCAACACTTTAGCCCGCGTTTTCACGGCGGGTTCCTCAGTGATTTATTCACCTTTCCTTTCCGATTTCATTTTTGAATCGTCGGGAGGAAGTCCGCGGGGATGCGCACAACACTTCACCTCACAACTTCGTCGGGAAGTTTAATTTTATTGATGTTAATACTTGGAAACAACTTGTGCACTAAACCGGACCGCCTTATTTATGGAGCTGGGGAAGTTTTACGGCACTTGTTCGTAATTATTATTATTATAACACTGTTTCATTACAACCTTTACAAGCTGTACGGTTTCAATAATAACAAGACGTCATAGATTTTAAACTGAATAATTGTAATCAACTGCTGTTATATAACATACTAAAAGCTCTCAGGTTTCATAACCTCAAGCTTTATCATTTAATTCATGTAAACCATACCTTTGGTACAATATATTTAAACTAAACACGATATGAAGATAATAGAAATTATATTTATATACTAATTACATTACATTATAACCAACAAGAGTTAACACTGGACTGCCTCGGTGGCGTAGAGGGCGCATGCTCGACTGCCAATCAAGAGGTCCCGGGTTCGATCCCCAGGTCAGGCAAAGTGTTAAATATTGGATTTTTCCATTAGGAATTATCTCAATAACTGCCTGGAGTCTGGAACTGTGCCCGGTAGATGGCAATAGGCTCGCCCCCTATTACATGGGACCAATAACATACTGGCGAAATGTGGGTGTATCTACTATGGGACTGAGTCCTGGGTACACCTCTGCCTACCCCTTCGGGAAAAAGGCGTGAATGTATGTTATGTATGTTATATTATGTTTAAGAGTTAACAGATCCAGAGGACGGGCAGCAGCGTCCTCTGCAACAAACGTTCGAATTATTGCGATCGACAACCCGCACAACAAGCGTGTTGAGTATTGGCAGAGCCCCCCTTTATGGGGGAGGCCTATGTCAGTAGTAGATTACCAACGGCTGAGATGATGATTAATTATAATGTTCTACAGATTATTATATACTTTGGAATTGAATTAGCAATGGGCAGGGCACATAGCACGTAGAACTGATGGCTGATGGGGATGTAAGGTTCTCGAATGGAGACTGGAGACCAATGTGTAGGATAGGTAGGCAAACAATATGTAGGACGTCCACCCATAAGGTGCACAGATAATCTAATAAAGAAAACAAGAAAACGCTGAATGCAAGCCGTTTACAACCGGACTAGATAGAAATCTATCGGGGATGCAGAGTCCAGCAGTGGACGTCTTACGGCTGAGATGATAATGATACTTTTACTAGATTGTTGAAAAATCCAATAACACTGCTCCGACTTGGGAATTGAACCCAAGACCTCATACTCAGCAGTAGGGTTTGCGACCACTGACCAACCCAGGCCGTCAACAATTGCAATAAAGTGGATAGCTTACATTTAATTAAACCATATTAGGACGAATGTACGAGATTCATTTTGTAAATATTCCGTAACATACTACACCGAGGCAGCCCTACAAGAAAAGTCAGAAAAGCTTATCTCCCTCTCCCTGGAACGATTGTGTTAGTAAACAAAGCATCACCTCCTCCATCGAACATAGGAGTGACAGCCCTACTGTACTCTCGTTCACTTGCAAACAAACTTAACGCCACAGAATTCATTAGCGATCGGGACCTTTATCAGTTAGGGTTGACACTAACATAATTATTCTTTTATAACATTTTTAATAATTGTTCAATAATATTACCTAATTGCTTGCTTTTCATTTAATTGCCTCGTGCATGTTCTAGACTCTACAAAATAAACCAATAATATATTAAATAGAAATTATAAAATATATATATTAATATAAAATAATAATATATTAATATAAAAAAAATACTAATAATGTTTTACATTACACACTTATAATTCACTTAATAGCGGAATGCTATTTCGTGACAAGTAAATTAAAAATCCTACCAAGCCAATCCTATAAGTACACCGCCGACCAGAAATACTCATGAGTATAGTTTTCCTTGCCTACCGGTTGTCTGGAAGAAATCGCTTTAAGCGATAAGACCGCCACTTGTACTAGCCTAAGATTAATATAATTATTATTCCTTTATGTTTGTGTCCTATGTATGGTGTACAATAAAGTGTTTATCTATCTATCTATCTGATATTATTAATGCAAAAGCTCTTCGGTATGTTCGTATGTTATTGTTTGTTACCTCTTCACGCCAAATCTACTGAATCTACAAAACACAACCAAACCAAACAGTCCCATTGAACTAAGGCGTGCAGATTAGAATAGATAACTTTTTTATTGATACCACAATACAGAAAATGAACAAAATGAAACAAAACAAAATGGCACATCTAGTTAAAACATAACGAGTATAATAGTCTCGTGGCAACCCTATATTAGTAGAACAGTTTAATATAAGCCGCTCGGTCAGAGAGGTGACGTGAGTGACACTCGACTCTCACACTGTCCGTCAGTTGGATGCATCCACTGCGTTATGTTAGTCAGTGGAATAGTTGCCTTGTAATGCAGTGTACTTGGCTCACTCGGGTTTCTGTTTCTGTTAGATATATTACATAATATAACATAACATACAATCACGCCTTTTTCCCAAAGGGGTAGGCAGAGGTCAGAGGTGTACCCAGGACTCGGTCCCATATAGATACACCCACATTTCGCCAGTATGTTATTGGTCCCATGTAATAGGAGGCGAGCCTATTGCCATCTACCGGGCACAGTTCCAGACTCCAGGCAGTTATTGAGATAATTCCTAATGGAAAAATCCAATATTTAACACTTTGCCTGACCTAGGGATCGAACCCGGGACCTCTTGATTGGCAGTCGAGCATGCGCCCTCTACGCCACCGAGGCAGTCATAATTAATTATTATAATAAATTAGAATAAATGTGATTATCAGATCGTCTGTCAACCTTGTGGGTGGACGTCCTACGCTGCGCTTGCCGGTTCGTGGTCTCCATTCGAGAACTTTGCAGCCCCATCGGCCATCAGTTCTACGTGCTATGTGCCCTGCCCATTGCCACTTCAACTTACTAATCCGCTGGGCTATGTCGATAACTTTCGTTCGTCTACGGATCTCCTCATTTCTGATTCGATCTCGCAGAGAGATTCCGAGCATAGCCCTCTCCATAGCTCGTTGCGCTATTTTAAGCCTGCTGATAAGGCCCACAGTCACAGACCACGTTTCAGATCCGTAAGTCATCACTGGTAACACACACTGGTCAAAGACCTTCGACTTGAGGCACTGAGGTATTTTGGACGA
Organism: Hemistola chrysoprasaria; assembly: GCA_947063395.1. Classification (NCBI taxonomy): domain Eukaryota; kingdom Metazoa; phylum Arthropoda; class Insecta; order Lepidoptera; family Geometridae; genus Hemistola; species Hemistola chrysoprasaria. The sequence continues at coordinate 14,508,321 of OX346724.1, read as the reverse complement.
GAAGACATTGCGTAGGTTTCCGAACGCTGCCCAGCCTAGTTGGATTCGACGATTGACCTCTTTCTCGAAGTTGGACTTACCGAGTTGGACTGCTTGTCCTAGGTAAGCGTATGAGTCAACAACTTCTAGAATCGAGTTCCCAACCGATACTGGACGTCCACCCACAAGGTGGACAGACGATCTGATAAAGGCGGCAGGAACACGATGGAGGCGGGCCGCTTGCGACCGGACTGAATGGAAATCTATGGGGGAGGCCTATGTTCAGCAGTGGACGTCCTGTGGCTGAGATGATGATGATGAAATGTGATTATCCTTTGTAATTAACTGGTATCGTACGAGGACGAAATATGTTTAGTTCGTAACTGGTTACGAAGCTTCGATTACGTAGACGGCCGAAGCGGTAATGAGTTACCTTATCTACACACTCAGTTGACGGGGGGCTGGTTGGTTTAGAGGTCAATTGATATCAAAGCATGGGGTTGAACAGGGACTCTGGCCACTCGGTCTGATTCGACTGAAGTCGCTTAATTTAGTGGACAAAAGAGGTGGTGTGTGTCTAATTTCGGGTGTAAGTGACGTTTTAAAACAAGCATCAAACACACGAATAGAGGAGCAGCCTTATATTGTTTAATAGCATTATATAGTTTAATAAAGAACCTATGACCTTAATGTTTTGGGTGGCTTATAAAAGCAGAATAAGCGAAAATATTTCCATTTCGAATGTAATCCTCTTCTGTAATAACCAGGTAGAAAATTTCTTTATTATAATAACTGGTCACTAGGCTAGGTACTGTAGACAGTCGATGTCCTGTTAGGAACAAAATTACTAAACGACCGACCGAGACGATGAATTATTTATGAAACTGCTAGTGACATTAATAATACCATTAAGAAGATAGTTAGGTACAGAATGTTAACCGCAGTGAGTAGGTACTCTTCTGTTGCGTCACACCGCACACCTCATATTTTCTTATCGCTCAGATCGTTCAAGTACGCTCGAAAATAAAATTGCCAAGTCCCCCTTCAAACAAAACTATCACGCCGTAAACCAGTTCGGTACAGTCGGCTGCAGAGTTATTGTAAGCGTTCTCACGCGTCACGTGACACTATAACCTCATCGTTTCGAAACTGTGCAAATAAAATACAAACAAGCAATAAAACGACTCCATACGTGATCGAGTGCGCGGAGCTGAGGGTTCTTCGTCACGATCTGAGGAAAGGAGTTGCTTTATGTTACAGTTTATATTAGGAAACTTGTGTTATTGAAGAATAATGTACCTACGGCTACTACACAATGTAATAATTTTGTACTTATATTAAGCTTATTTTGCCACACTGACTGTACCTGATCTACACTAATGTTTTTTGGTATATTAGTCTGCTTCCTTAATTAAGACAGACTGATATAAAAAAAATTGTACTTTTGCAAAAAAAAAAATTTTTTTTCCAGAGTTTGCTTACAAATAAGTAATTACTGAGAGTAGCTCACAAGAGACGGTTAGTCGTCAGTACCCATCGGTGGGGCACCGTCAGTTAACTCATTCCGGTATTGAAATTAGTTGCAAACTATAAACGAAGTCACGTTTTATATTACTGAAATGAGCGGATTCTGTAATTTTCCGCTCGCGGCGAAAAAACGGAATTTAGAATCTCGTTTACAAAATTGGATCGGCCTTCGGATTAGGATTTGTTTGAAAACAATATTCCGACCGCGAATAGAAATCCCATTTGAGGAAACACTTTTTCGGAAGACCAGCGCCAGCTGCGCTTGATCGCTTCGGAAACTCTGAAAAAGTGTTATAAAACGTGATAAATAGTTGACGATTAGCTTATGAAGTACTCATATGCTAATTATATGCTCATGGAATATTCCTAAGAGAATTGACGTTGAGAGGATTGTTTATTGTTGTAGTCGTGAAATCTGAACATTTATTTTTTCATAGATCACAACGATTATCTCTAGATCACGCTGGAGTATTATCTCGGCTTGAGGATTAACTATACAAGCCACAATGATCGTTTAAACTCAAACTCAAAAAAATTTTATTCAAGTATTCATTCATTATTCAATTTGGTAAAAGAAATGGTCAACTTTAATAAGAAAGATGCTTCTTTCCACACTCAATATTCATTGTGTTACAAACCATCCATAATTTAGTTTAGTCATAAACATGTCTAGATAGTAGGTACATAGAGGAGCGTGGGTGTTGGCGCCGAGACGTCGAGACTCATGTTCTCTTCTCTGTTCAATCGCCACAGGATTCTTACACTTTTAAAGCTTTCTTTTGTCTCAATGCAATACTGAATGTATGAAATTTTTATGTAACTGCATGCGCTTTAAATTTTTTAACATATATGTAAGAATAAAAGGAAATTGGATGGCCAATTCCGGTGCATTCCTTTGCCACGAAATGGTTTTATACATTTCATTTTATTTTACGTCATAAGTTATACTGGACCAGAGTTTTTTTATGCATGTATTTACATCTTATCTTATGTAAAAGACATTTTTTACTGACTAACAACGCATAGTTTATGTAGTTTTTTTAAATTTCAGTAATTAACGATCGACGAGCGGAGTCGAAGGAATACGCTAGTATCATTATATTATATGTTGCTACAATAGTTGCTACGTTAGGTCACCCAGTCAAAAAATATTGATAAGGCTTGTTGACTAAATTTGAAAAATTGGTTAATACATTATCTTACTATCTATTTTACCCTAAAATCTTATTATTTTTGAAAAATTCGATCATTTATATGGAGTATTTTTGGTTTTTTAAAAATCAATTTGAATTTACCGCAAAAACGCTCCAGACTGTCATGGCGTTTTGAATGACGTCACGCCGTGGCAAACACAACAAAGGAATCGTGTGTTTTTATGGGAGTTGTTAGTTTTCTCTAATTAAAAATGAATTCCTCTTATTACAAGAACTGTTTAGTGCCCCAGTGTAAAAGTACGACTATAAAAACGCCAAACAAATAATTCATTTATGTTCCAAACAATAAACATACGAAAAAAGTGGCTAAACCTTGCGAGGAGAGATGATGTTAATAGTTTATCTGCAGTTTCGAGAATGTATTTTTGTGAAGATCATTTTGATGTAAGTCACACAATCAACATATTTACAAATTTAAAACGAAAATAATGAATCATTATTTTTCAAGTTTTAATTTACGAGTAAAGATTATTACTCGTAATTAGCTTTACACTGTTGTTATCAGGTAGAATTTTAATTAAGTGTTATATTTATTATAATTAACCAACATTCTTTTCTTATTCTAGTTGCCTAATGACATGGTTAATTATATGGAATATCATGTTACGGGAACAGTAGCACAAGTGCGCATGAAACCAGGCTGTACTCCAAGTAAATTTGAATGTCAAAAAGACGCACATGTAGCACTATAGGAAGGCCATATATGTTAAATAAACAGAGAATGATGACAATCGCAGAGTGTCTGAATGATTCACAGGAAATTTGTACACCACCTCAAAACCAATGTCCGGCAACTTACATTAAGTATGACAAACTCTACGAAACAAATAATACTGTTTATGTGTATAATAAGTCAATGAACATGTATTATATAATTTACACATATTCATACTTACACAGAGGTTTTAACATTGCGGAATTCCGATGAGCAAAAGTCAGTATTTGATGCGAAAAAATTGCCGAGCATGACGGCGTCAATTCTGGGTAAATTCGTACTATTTGCGTTAATAAATCCTGATTCCATAGCGAAATATATTTGTCTTTCAAGAAATAACTGAAAACCACTATGTTAACTTGTCAAAAATAGCTAAAAAACTAATTAAATAACTTGCTCTGTTTTATGGAAACGTCAACAACAACAATGATGTTTGCCACGGCGTGACGTCACGCTTTCTGATTGGTGTTTAATATCACGTGATCGTACGCCTAGTTTTACGGAATTTATTTTTTGAAAATATTATTAATCTTTATTTCGTTTTATAAATCATTTAGTTTTTTAGTATTTCTACATCTTAGTTAATAATCAGAAACAACCGTGCATCCGATTTATTTATAGTGGACACAACCCTATTATGTCTTATTTAAGATTTACATAATAAATTGGGTTAAATATTGTTTTAATTACATTAAAAAAGTATTTCTTTAATGAAATCCATATATTTTAATTGTATAATATTTTTAATTCCATACATAAATATGTTATAATATTATATGAAAATGTCCTAGCAAAGTCTTATTTAAATCTAACAAATACAGAAATATACTTTAGGACCGTTGTATGGAAATAATAATATAATGTATAATGTATAATGTAATGTGTATAATAGTGCAAGAAGTCATTTTATATCTGTTGAAATATTCAAACGCACTCGAGCTCAGCCGTTTTCAGAGCGTACCTACACACGTAATTACAATATAGGATATCTTAATGTTGAAATACCCAATAAAATATATTCACTAAACCATGCTCTACGTTTAGAGTACAGCTTGGTTGAATAAACTTGAGCTAAATAATATGGTGTTTATTTTAGAATTACTTATGAGATTAAGCAGTTTGAGGAAATTGTCAAATCAAGTACAATCTGTGGTACAATATAATATTTGATATTGATTAAGAATACATTTACTAAAACGTGTTTTATTACACTGTACTAATTTTCAAAACACATTTAAAGAAAAGCGCAAATAAATGATGTCCTTTTATTATGAAAACTACTAAAAAAAGAGAAAAACTTATTATTTTGATAATAAATACCCACCACTGCTTTGTCACTGTTTTGTTTTGTTAGGTCCAGATTAAGGTATTCTAATCATACAAACTATTTCAATTCGTTTTCTACAAGCGCATTCTGCTTTAATGTCTCTGTCTGGTCGGCCATTAGTCTAATCATTCTGTTTTCTTATCATCTCTAATTTACCTTTTTGGATTATTTAGGATTCGTTCTAATTCGAGAACTACTTCTACTTGCTATGTTCCCCGCTCATTGCCACTTCTACTTGCAAATACACTGAGCTAAATCAGTATCTTTCGTTCGTCTAGTTGTCCCTCGATCTCCCTTCTTTGAACCTTTAAATACTCACAACTGACTTGAGAATAGAACTGATATATTAGAATGCACCAACAGTTCAAACCGAACCAATATCCTTTCTCGAATATTCTACAGAACGACCACAAAACTCCTATACATCACGCCAGCAGCAGCACCTAACAAACCGTGGCTTCGAGTCTACCATACTAAACTTTATTATCAATCAACTCTGACCTTTATCACCATGAATTATGGCGCAGTTTAGCGTAAGCCTGCGTTAGTGAACCTCGCTTGGTTTACGTCGCATTTGTGACGAGTCGATGAGCAAGACTATTTATTATGGAGACATTTATGGATGTTCTGAGTTAATTTACATGGGGTCTTGAAATTTCTTCCTCATTTTCTTTCAATTAAAAAATAATCTTACTGCTTCAAACCAGCTTATCGTTGGGTCATTCCATTCAGTAATTTTTCTGATTGACATTTTGAAATTATTTTTCGCTCATCTTGCTATCCAACTTTGAGTTATCAATTTCAACCAGTTTTCTTTATATTTTACGCAAAACGTTTCGACTATGTTAAATATTTATTCAAACATTTATTCAAGCCATTTCCTAGATTGAATTTTTAGCAGAAAAGTTTGGCAACTCTTTGAAATACCGGCGATGGTTGAAGTCAAACATGATGTAGAGACAGGGTAAAGTTTCAATATTTTTGAACTTTCCTTTCAGTTCAGTTTGAGCGAGTGGTTTCATTTAGTTAAGTGATCGAGCTCGTATGAACTCATTGAGAATGGACTTTAGGAGATGGAATTTTTAACTAGATGCTGGATAAATCAATATTAAAATGATCTTGTCCGGAGACGCAGGCGGGGTGAGATCATACGGGCCGCTGCGCCGTGTGCCGTAATTTAATTTTAAATTAGAAGTCGATACCTAACTTCTTTGTTAGTAGACCTTACCAGTGTTAGAAAACAGGCTTGTCTGTCGTTAACTGCCCGCACGCCATTAGCTTTTACCAAATTAATTATTGTCAATTTGACATTTTCGTCCTGCCAATGTGGGGTCAATGACCTTATGTCCTTCTGTGACATTTCACTAATGAACCCAAAAAGGCCCTCTAATGAGCTTTCTTAATTACCAAACTAGCTATCGTGAAGTCTCTACCCTTGCAATAAAAAAGGGCAAAGGTTTTCAAAGATTATAATTGATTTGTAATTTATTTATCCCTGATTTTTTAATTTAATTACTTTTTTTCTTTTTTGGAAGAGTAGAATCTGATTTAAACACTGACCTTTTTTAATCCTATTGATATTTAAATAGGTAGCAAAAAAACGATATTCATAAAGATAGTTATAAAGTAGTTTGATACCTATTCAATTATTAAAAAAAAAACAAAAAAATAATCATAACATCAATACTGCGAGATCAGCAGGTATGGGTAACCAAATCACGATGTAAACAACGAACCCATCAAGTCTCATTATATTCATTACGTCAGTCATCCGGGACCACATCTTGAACCCTCCCCTTATCTGCCTGTCAAATGTTATATTATGCATGCTATACTATTACTGCTTGCAAGTAGACTCGATACGAGTTGAAAGTTTACACTTGACTGACGGGCTTCCCATTAGAGATACTGATATGGAGGTGTTCTAGAGGGGAGCATACTTTTGTGTTTGTTTGGCTTTATCTTGTAGTGGGTACATGGAACGAGGATGTCATAGGTATTACTCGTATAATGTATAGGCACGTGTACGTTTGTGATCAGTTGCCATTGATAGCTCAATAATAACAATAATAATTTGAATTTATACTGTAACAGAACGAGATACCCCAATTACACTGCTCGAGTCAATTCATATGGGTTATGTGGACAACCCATATTGCCAGAGTTTCAGGTCACCAAGATTCCTACAAGGCCTCCGACATGACCTAACGACTGCCCCCTACATGTCTTCATATAGGAATCATATAGGAATGTTTCATAGGAAACAGCCGGGACCTACAGCGTCCAAGCGAAAAGTCCACATGGTGAGATTCGATCCAGGGACTCCGGATTTAAAGCCGGGCATATTTCCATATTCCATGCTAGTATATATTATGTGGATGGAGAATTTGTAAAGGACTCGATGTCATATCTTGGTTAGCAATCGAAAATGTGTGGTTTTAGGTGCAATTAAAAGATACCTCTATGTAAGTAGAAGGTACACCTACTGTAGATTTTGGTAATATAATGTAATAGCTTATGAAAACATGTCACGGATGTCTGTACAACTGGTAACAGGAGATTGACCCGATTACTAGTATTGGTTAGAGAATATACTCGAAGATTAACCATAAAGAATGATAGGCCTTATTGAGACACCATACCTATAAAAAATATTTTAGCCCAATTTCGTCCATCGTTACAAACTGAACAAACATTTCACCAACTCGAACGGTGCGCCTCAACGATTCCTAACAAAATTTGGAAAAATCACACAACATGCGACAAACGCAGTCGCATGCAACATTTGCGCTAAACGTTGTGACACACCTGGGAATAAATTGTATTGTTAATAAATATGAACGAAAAATTGAACGTTTTTTATAGACTGACTTTTGATAGTAATTTTTAAACTTTCGCGATTCTAACTATACTAATATATTATAGTATATATCCATATATTGATAGTAGGACCTATATTGCAAGCCACCTATGTAAATTATCTATTTTTAGCCCAGTTATTTTATTGTGTGCATCTTCCCCTCTTATATCTTTGACAATAGATAATTGCAATTTACGCCAAATTACTTTTCTTACGTAAAGGATAAAAGTAGATATTTTAGATTGTTCCACCCCGCCCCACCAAGCCGCCCCACTGGTGGGGCATAGTGGAATGCTATAAATTTTGTAGCGAAATATGCCTCACTAAGTTGATTCGGTGACGTGTCACTTGAAAGGTAAATTGCATGACGAATAATAATAATAATAATAATATAGGACAACTTTCACACACGGTCATCTGGTCCCAAACTAGGCTAGATGCCTGTACTATAGTAACCAGATGACTGATATACATACTTATATAAGCTTATAACACCCAAACACAGATCTAACAGACACGTTCATGCACACAAATGTTTGACCTGGCCGGGGATCGAACCCCCGGACCCTGCGGCACAGAAAGCAGAGTTACTACCATCTGAGCCAACGAGGCTGTCTAAATGATATTATGATATGAATGATGATTGAGGCATGTCTATATTTGTAATGAACAATTTGATCACTTTTTGGCAACAATGTTTATATAGGTAAATGGAGCGGATCAATTGAACGAATTGATGAATGGAATAACTTATTCAGTAAGCACCAGATATACCAGAGTATGTGACCGATGGATCACATACTTTGGTATAATCGAGTTTGAAATTGTAGGTAAAGTTTGAAAATATATCACTTGCAATAATCTCGAGAGTAGGATTCTATGGTGCCTGGTGTCGGTGTTGAAACGTTGTCAAATACAGGTTGTGCCATAATAATATGGTAACTTTTATGTTTCTGAGCTTGACTTTATTGTACTTATAATATATTATTGACTGTAAATTAATATTTTTGTGTCTTGAGAAATTAATTTGTATACTTACTATTTATTAAAAACTAACGGCTTTCATACAATCTAAACTACTGCATGAATCCTTTTTGTTGCTGCGATGTGGAGCCATCAACATCTAATAGGTATGCCTCTAATTACAAATTCGACTGTACCAAATACATGCAAGCACACCAATAAAATTCGATACAAGTCTGGAAGATACACAGCCATTAACTGTAACTGTACAGTGCAGTGCATCAAATTGAACGGTCCATAAAGCAGTGCACGTCCGAGAGCGCTATATTTTCTAATCATTTGTGTGCAGTTTGCAGTGAACGTTACTGCACATAAAACATTGGCCGGTTACTGAACAAGATGAAGCTGAAGCTGGTTGATTTTTAACTTTATTTATTGATTGAATGACTTATTTATTCAGGAAGATTGGATCGAACTGAACTCGATGATGTTTATTCAAAGTAACTTACCCGTGTCCATAAAATTTACCTCTATCCGGTCCTCTATTAGTTTATGACCTAGGTTATTAATAAACATAAGCGCGCGGAGATCTATCAATTTTATAAAGTTTATATTATGTAATGGTCGAGTAAGTCAAGTATATCGTCAAAATAGTGAAGAAAGATTTTTAAACAAACATAGTTATTATAGCTCCATAATGACTGTGAATCTAATATGCACCTAATGTTCCTAATAGAAGCTTGTTATCGTACACTGGAACCCGTTACGACTACAAACCATAACTATATATCCGCCAATAAACATCACATTATCAGAAAAATCCCATCAAACACCCGCAAGTCTGAACGTAGAGGGAATCCATCCAAAGCTCATTGTAGCCCATCCCGGCACTAAACTCATACATAGAATAGCACAGAAGGCCGGGTTGGCCCATCTATTATCATTTAATTCATACAATATTTTATACCATAAAACTAGTATTAAGTAGTAGTAACTAGTTATTGACGTGCAAAAGTGTCAGATTATGACCTATTTGAATAAATCTGTTTGAGTTTGAGTTTGAGTACAAGGCCCGATAAACACGAAAATTTCGATCTACAATAAAGTACTAATTACGAGAACCTACTTAATTGATTTCATTATGTAATATGTTAGGTAGGTTAGGTACAAAACAACACACTTACATAAGGAAAAACAATAATTTGCTTGAGCAAATTATTGTTATTGTTATTTCACTGAGTGCTTGAGCACTCAGTGAAATAACTAAATTATTCTATTAGATTATTTAAGTATTTTGCGTGCGCTCACGTTAACGCTTCCCGTAAAATTCAATGGAAAGCTGATCGTAAATGTTTGCGTAGGTGCTTCACTAGTTGTATGGACCCTGCCTTCTGTTCATATATATTTCGTGCTAAAGTATTCAGGGCGCGTATCTCTGTGAAAAACATGAGATCGCGATCTGTCGCGGGCGCGGCACGCATGCAAAGGACCGCGTTAAAAACAAGCCCTCACTTTACGTACTCTGCCGTTATGTGCTTGTAATGACCTATTTGTAAGCGAAGTTCGCCAACTCCGTACTGTCGGACTTTAAATATTATAAAAACTTTTATAATAATAAGCTTGGAATGGACCGTTGAAAATTTGAACGTTGTGAATTCGAAGAATTAAATATAATAATATCTGGATAGAAATTTAATTTATACAAAAGTATCATATCTAATATCTATTTAAGTATCACATCTTCGTTGGTGGTAATTAATGGTTGGTTCAGACCTTACCTACCACAAGTGGGGGGCCGCTTGTATGTGTTTAAAGCAACCAGGGTTTTCGATATGAGTGGACTGTATTTTCGGCGGAAAGGATCGCTGCTAGGAAAACTGGGGAAACCAATAATATGAAGAAGGAAGGAGCGCACGTACCTTTGGCGTCGTCCTCGGCCCCAAGAGTCCAGATACAAATCCAGGATAAATAGCGGTGCGGGGGGTGTAACACTATAGCAGGGACGTAGGTATTCGTCGATATAAAACAATAATAGTTCACAAGGTTTCACACGCGGAGTAGTCAAAAATGGCGTCGAGCGATGGGCACCAAGCGAAAAGAAGACCGAGCGCGGGCGCATCCAGGCGCGTGTTCTTCAGGTGAAGTCGTCGGAGCATCTGGAGGCTTCTTTGCCTCCTAATAGGTGCAGAACCAGATGCATTTGTGGCATCGGGCCCCGTCGTGCGGGATTCGGCTATGTTCGCCAGATATAAAGCCGATATAATTCGCCGATATAAAGTAGCGTGCGCAAGGGAAAAAGGGATAGGTGATAGGAAATTGAATAAAAGTAGAAGTGATTGGATATTAATGAAGTGAAATTAGGTGCGGTTTAGGATTTCCGAAAACAATATCCACCATTCGTATTTATGAAAATTGTAAAAAAAGTTGTTTTTAGGTTATGTTTATGTTTTTATTAAATAGCAAAAAAAACATACGGTTTTTTTAACAAAATATGTTTTCGCGCAAATAAAGGCCAGCGATCAAGAGCCAACAATAAACAATTGAGTGGAAAATTATTCCCTACTTCTTCATATTTGTGTATTTTTATTTTGTATGGGTGACGTTTAACCTTAAGTTAATTGTTCATAACACGGCCGCACCAGTTGAAATCCCGTTCTTTAGTCCCTAGCTACAAACATCGGGACAATATCTTCGAATTGAACAGCTAGTGGCACCAAGATAATGTTATTGTGATGTTACCTGCGAGGGCAAACAGAATTAGAACCGAGTGAGTGCTTGCAACCACTTCGGAGCTAGATACTACAGCATAAGGAGTTCAGTGTCTGAATCAAACCATACCAACGTCTTATCTCTTTAGGTTCGTCTCAGAATATGTATTGAAGTTTCAAAATTGAGGAAGCGCCATGTGCTCTGACAACGTTATATTAAAGACATTATGTTAGATAATATTATTTAGGCTTGGGTCATATGACAGACGATAATAATAATTGCGTGTTCGTTACACGTATTTTGTACTAGCAGATCACGATATTACACACACGATATTATAATGTGAGTTCATCACTTTGTTTAATGTAATATTTTTATAAGATAAATTATATTAATGATTGGATGTATGGTGGAGGTATGTACATTGGACATGTTACGCGAAGAGATAATATTATAGTCGTGTGGCCAAAAGGACTATGAAGATTAAAAGACCAGGATAAACCCTGTGAATAAGGATATATGCGTGAAAAATTAATGAGTGATGCCATGACGGATGACAGACTGAAATAGTGGAAGAAGACGTTCTCTTCCACTTTCACAGACTTGTTGTGCCGACTGCGCCTAGTATGGGATAAGAACAGAAGAACGATGTTATAAAACAATCCAAAATCTATGATATATGTCAAATATTTAGTGTACACACACATAGCCCATTTCTAGCCCATGCTTTCCCACTGCTGGGCAAAGGCCTCCCCCAAGTCCTTCCATACGTCAAATTAATTATCTAATTAATAACTTAACTCTTTCTCTGATATTTACATCTCTATTTAACGTTGCTGTTATTAAGTAAATACAGTGTTTGAAAATGAAGCGAGTTCGCAGCATTTGCCAAACATAAACGTTGTTCGACAAAACTGCGCTTTCACAGCTTCGCAAAAATAATGTACAAACAACGACTCAATTTGGCGAACTTCAGTACAATACTAGCAGTATGGACATAAGATTTTTTGTATACTCTTAGTATGATACACAATATTATTTCCTCAAACTTTTATCACTTTATAGCCTGTACGGGTTACACTTCAGGTCCGATATAGACAGGACAGGATATAGTGAATTATGTATAAGGTACCAAAAAGCACGCATTGACCATGTTACACACTGAACAGCTATGATGTTATATATTATTTCGTTACATAACATAACATAACATACATTCACGCCTTTTTCCCGAAGGGGTAGGCAGAGATTTCGTTACAGTTGATATAATAATTATAACTTTATTTAAAGACTTAATTGTCTATTCGCTGCAAACACGATATGAAAATGGGAAGAATAATTTCATCCATGAGCAGGATTTGAACCATGTACCATCCCCTCCGCACTATTCCGCGTGGTGGCCACTCTATTATTTGAGCTACCGTGGTCCTCGCTCGTGGGTGAAATTTCATATTTCATATTGTATTCCTATAAACAATGTACCTCTACCTCGAAATAATTAATTATAATTATCAAACCATTCACAAAGAAATAGCAGTAAAAACCATACTGCTTATACGATACGGTAATAATTCTATACTCTTTATGTCTAGATTTCTCTCAGTCCTTTTGTAAAAGGTTCGTTAGATGATAAAGTGCTGTGGACATAGTTAATACGTACCACCTTTAAGTTCTTTTATAAAGCAGGTGTTACAACACATATAATAAGCAGCCAGGTGTAATTAATTTATAAAGGAAGGCAACTACACATCTAATAGAACACCAGAAAAAAACAAGAAGCAAGACACACATTTTATTCCTAAACAAAATGAATTAGCTCATAGCTAAGTTTATAATTTAGAAATTTGACACTAAACTAAAACAGCTTTTTTTAAACTAAAATAAACTTTTCCTTTTGACTGTACTAAAACAAGTATTTAAAAAAATAAACAAGAAAAGACGAATCGAAGAACGAATAATACACTAATTTACAGCCAAATAAAACAGCTTTTACTAAACTAGAATAAAATAGTCGTTGTCTCTTGTTTTCTACTATCTTAACACATTCCATACATACATGTTAAAGTAATCGCCCAAAAGAATTCTCTTTTTTCATAAAATATAGCTGAATAAATACTAGATTTTGCATTACAAAGAATAATTCCTTGAGAAGCAGCTCTCAGTTCCATCCCGACGCCGGAAATTAGATCTTGAATGAAGTGGCTCTAGTGAATCTTGCCCTGCCGTTAGCTGTTAGCACTTCACATCTACTTCCTTGGTTACTGACCTACAACTTTCTAAAGATTATTAGATTATTAAATGGAACATTTTAAATTGTAGGCACTGTTCTTAGTCATATCAATTGTACAATTGTATAAAAACATTTGCGTTTTTATACAAGTGTACAACTACAACCTTTAAAATATAGGTTGTAGTTGTATATATAATATGTCCGGCTTAAAACCGAGTCAAATTCAAATCTTAATGTGAACTTTTCTCTTGACCGCTAACTTGGATAGCACGTTAATCTGTAGGTCCTGGTATCAATATCCTATTAATATTTTATTAGTATAATATACGGGGCAGTCGTTAGGTTATATCAAAGGAAACATCGTAATAATCGAATCACAGAGGTTTCTTTTAGTTTTAGTATTATGTGTTCAGTTTTTATGATCTGTGAGTCGAATGCACTTTTCTGGGTACTCCTCTCTTCCAACGATACAAATCACGGCAGAATATTGACCAATGCACCGTATCTAGATAGATTTCGTTCATTCAAGGACCCTTGTACCGTTGTTTAATAAGGCTGTTTATTTGCTCAGTGGTAAGCAAACATAAAGCAGATGTGTACCAACTAGCAAGTAATACACTCAGAGCGAGTCCGTCGAACGGCGCGCTACCGACGTCTGCACCACGCATTTCTGATTCAAAGGTGCCAGACTTGTGCCACAGTCTACTAAATACAGATAGATGTCTTTTTACTAATATTATCATCATTGCAGCCAACGGAATATTGCTGGATATAGGCCTATTTGTATGTGTGGGGGTGTGTGTGTGTGTGTAGATTGTGTGGTAGAGTACTTCTGAAACGTAACTTCTGAACTGTAACTTCATGTTGATAGCATAGACTCTGGAATAGCACATGGTAATTTAAATTTTAGGGGAGTGAACCCGCAGATCACAGCGAGATCATAATATTAAAGGTGAAGTTTTGAGGTTATTCGTAATTGTTGCCCGACTGTTTCTCATTAGAAGTAGGATAACTATACTCGCATAATTTGTACTGCAATCGCAAATTTTCGGAAAAATTTTCATATATATTTTATTTAAATATTGGTATGAAGTTTGTACATACGAGTAGGTTCATTTTACATCTCTAACATATTAATGGTCTACGACGTTATTGATTTTCTCTTCAGCGATAAAATGGGCTTATTCTAATTAGCGCCAACTAACATCTTGTTTAGCTGATCTTGTATATCTCACAAATATTATTATCTGTGGCGCAGCCAGCATCCGGCGCAGACGGTTTGGTTGTACAATTGAGAGTTTTTATTCTGTGCGAATTGTGCCCCAACCGTGAGATTGTGGTGCTGTGTTGGGCTTTTTATCCCTCTGTTTACTTAGGAGTACGTACTTAGTTTCTACGTAAGCCGACTAAAGGATTAACCATATCTTAGTTGTTGCATAGCATTACCTGCTATGATTATGTTTACTAGGATTTGTTGTGCTTTTTTACGACTCTTAGTAAGTAGCAAGATCCTTTTTGGGCACATATTGAACTGTGTCCCAATTCAGTTATCATCAAACTTTAATCATATTCAGCTGTATGTATGTAAAACATGTAGGATACTTTTATTACTTTATATTATGTTCTATTAGACTATCAGCACTAAATATTTGTAAAATCTTTGTGTGAGAAAGAAATAATTTATTATATTTGCATTGTTAAGTCTTTAAGCACATTATACTTCGTGCATTATGTGATACTAGTCGGTCGGTTTCACGGCGGAGACGTTGATATACCCAATGTTTCCTGGATCCTAAGGTGTGTGAGTGTGAATCTCAGTCCAATCCCTTCAATACTTTTCGCATTTATAATATCAGCAAGTTGAAGTAGCAATGGGCAGGGCACATATCACCTGGAACCGATGGTCGATGGGACTGTAGGACGTCCACACCCAAGGTGGAAAGACTATCTATTAAAGACTCCAAGAACACGCTGGATGCAAATTGGATGCAAGCCGCTTACAGCCTGACTAGATGGCAATATTTGGAGGAGGCCTATGTCCCGTAATGGTCATCCTACGGCTGAAATCATGATGATGAATATTATGATGGGACTTTTCCTCGAAAATGGGACTGTAAAAGCAAAATTACAACAATTCCAATATCGCCATCGCAGAGATTTTCCATCGCTCAAATAATTGGTAGCGCTTTAAGAGGATACATTAGGGGTGATTTTTCCATACAAACGTATTCCCGTGTTTCCTCCCTAGATAATTGCGTCAGAGCAATGGTTTTTTTTTTATAAAATCAAGGTTTTCAGTGAGCATGTCCCTGTTATTTTCATTTTTTTACAAACTCATTATTAAATGAAATATGACCCTTTAAAATCATGAAAAACTGTCCCAGTTTTACTCGCGCAATTAGACGTTCACTAGAAAAAAATGAAGAGTTAAGGAAAAAAAATAAAATAACAGGGACATAGCCTAATCTATTTCCTAATTTTCAAGATATAAATTTATGGATAAAACTAATTATTCTCGGAGGGAACACGGGAATACAAAACATCGATTTCGTCATTTTTTCGTAATTATAATCGCTTTGAGCTGCAGTTGTCCCTTTCGCGTTCTACGGGGTGCGGCAGGCGGTGAGGGGGGGTTCCACTCACACTTATACAACTAGGGAAGGGACTCATAGACATAGTATTTTGAAAAATCCTAGTGATGTTCATAGAAAACGAGTTTAAACCAATACTTCTTACGAAAAAATAGAAGACTAATAGTATGTAACAATATCGATTTAAATGCAATTCAACTATAATATCAATCTTCATATGGCCCATTCTCGTTCAGTTAGACCTTCGGAGAACCTAATGTTGAGATGTCTAGTGTGTAGTAATAGCACTTGTTTTTATGGTGATCTTTCATTGTCTTCTATACTGTTAAGTAGGTAATTTGTTAATAAATATTATATAATATGTAATTGTATTAAAATGTATTACTTTATCATCATAATCATTATTGGCCTTGTACGAGTAGATACATCTTTAAAAAAGAGATGGTTCAAGAGCATTATCGCAAGCTACGGCATTTGCGTTCATGGGTGAAGACTCAGTGAAATTTTCTAACACTTTGCCAGTAATATTTTAAATCTCTTGTAGTAGAAGTCGTACCTATTGTCATCTATTGGGTTCAGATTCCTAGCTGTCATTCAGAAAACCCCTAATAGAAAATCCAATTACACTTTTTGGCTGACTTGTGGATCAAACCCGGGTTCTCATGATCATATGATTGGCTCAAACACCACCTAAATGGTTTTCAAGTTTGTAGTTGATAGCGATCAACGGTTCGAACGGATCGAATTTTTGCGGTCGACATGACTATCAACTGCTCACCCCTAACATCACTCATTAGGTTGAAGAAATTAATTTGAATTGCGTTTTATCGTAATTTCATGATGAAAAACACAAAATAATTAAGTATGTACGTATTACCTATACTCAAACGGATGGCAAAGGCGCAAAATGTATTTGCCGTTTTATACGTAAATGGTGTATTTTTCGTAGAGCGTTCAAAACTAAACGTCCTGCCCCTTTTGCTTTTACCCATTTTCAGAGCAAAATACTGAAAGAAATTCATACAAACAAGCAAAAACCGTAAGTACTAAAGCAAAAGAATCAATACGAATAAGGAAAGAAAAATTTCACCCACGGGCGGGATTTGAACCACGCACCCTCTGCACCAACCCCGGTCGGCGCTCTACCACTTGAGCTACCGTGGAAGTACTAGTCGTCGGCGAAATTTTTCTATCCCTTCTACCTAACGCTCTAGGGGCGTGTGTTTATCTATAGGTGATGCATTTCGCAATCTACCCACCGACAAGTCTAATTTTACAATTAGAATTCATATCGAAATTGATAAACACTTCCTTTTTGCTTAATATTTTAAATTTTTAGACAAAGGGGTCTACTCGCATGAAATACAATACGAATACAATAATAATTCTTTTCTTATTCGAATTGTATTTCATGCGAGTAGACCGCTTTGTCTAAAAATTTAAAATATTAAGCAAAAGAATCAAGTCCGTAAACAACAGCACAGGTCGAAAATTATTTAGGCGAACTATTATTAGGTAGATATAACAATGAAAAGTTATATTTTCAGCAAACGTCTTAGACTGACAGGATGAACTGAAAAAGTCAATACTTACCTTCGAAGATAATATACACATTGATATGAATTTTTAAGCGCTGGGCGACTGGTGTCATATAAACTATAAATATATATTATAGTATCTATTTTTTTATTATATAATATCACAATAATATAAATACAGATAATGAAGAAAAAAGTTCCTAACAAAAAAATATCCGGGCAAAAATTACTACTCCTGGGACTGGATTCGAACTCGCATTCGTTGATCGATGACACAATTTTGTGAACGCTGTCTGAACACTGTAACCACTGGTCCATTTCATACTAGACGTAGCTAATGAATTTAAGCAATCATCTTTACTAGAATGTAAATAAAAATAAAAGTCTAAAAGAATACCTACGATAAGTACCTACCTAATTTGAATACAAGCGTCACAAACTTTACTACTGACATGAATATGCGCGCGAAGTCGCAATAATAATCTTCTTACACACACATTCATAGCTCAAAATTTCAGGAGCAGAGCGACGGCGATAGTTTTTACAAAAACCGAAATTTTAAATTCTTCGTCACTCAGGTTTCCCGTTAAGAGGATACATTAGGGGTGATTTTTCCATACAAACGTATTCCCGTGTTTCCTCCCTAGATAATTGCGTCAGAGCAATGTTTTTTTTTTTATAAAATCTAGGTCTTCAGTGAGCATGTCCCTGTTATTTTCATTTTTCTACAAACTCATTATTAAATGAAATATGACCCTTTAAAAACATGAAAAACTGTCCCAGTTTTACTCGCGCAATTAGACGTTCACTAGAAAAAAATGAAGAGTTAAGGAAAAAAAATAAAATAACAGGGACATAGCCTAATCTATTTCCTAATTTTCAAGATATAAATTTATGGATAAAACTAATTATTCTCGGAGGGAACACGGGAATACAAAACATCGATTTCTTCATTTTTTCGTAGTTATAATCGCTTTGAGCTGCAGTTGTCCCTTTCGCGTTCTACGGGGTGCGGCAGGCGGTAAGGGGGGGTTCCACTCACACTTATACAACTAGGGAAGGGACTCATAGACATAGTATTTTGAAAAATCCTAGTGATGTTCATAGAAAACGAGTTTAAACCAATACTTCTTACGAAAAAATAGAAGACTAATAGTATGTAACAATATCGATTTAAATGCAATTCAACTATAATATCAACCTTCATATGGCCCATTCTCGTTCAGTTAGACCTTCGGAGAACCTAATTATGAGATGTCTAGTGCATAGCACTTGTTTTTATGGTGATCTTTCATTGTCTTCTATACTGTTAAGTAGGTAATTTGTTAATAAATATTATATAATATGTAATTGTATTAAAATGTATTACTTTATCATCATAATCATTATTGGCCTTGTACGAGTAGATACATCTTTAAAAAAGAGATGGTTCAAGAGCATTATCGCAAGCTACGGCATTTGCGTTCATGGGTGAAGACTCAGTGAAATTTTCTAACACTTTGCCAGTAATATTTTAAATCTCTTGTAGTAGAAGTCGTACCTATTGTCATCTATTGGTTTCAGACTCCAAGCTGTCATTCAGAAAACCCCTAATAGAAAATCCAATTACACTTTTTGGCTGACTTGTGGATCAAACCCGGGTTCTCATGATCATATGATTGACTCAAACAGCACCTAAATGGTTTTCAAGTTTGTAGTTGATAGCGATCAACGGTTCGAACGGATCGAATTTTTGCGGTCGACATGACTATTAACTGCTCACCCCTAACATCACTCATTAGGTTGAAGAAATTAGTTTGAATTGCGTTGTATCGTAATTTCATGATGAAAAACACAAAATAATTAAGTATGTACGTATTACCTATACTCAAACGGATGGCAAAGGCGCAAAATGTATTTGCCGTTTTATACGTAAATGGTGTATTTTTCGTAGAGCGTTCAAAAATAAACGTCCTGCCCCTTTTGCTTTTACCCATTTTCAGAGCAAAATACTGAAAGAAATTCATACAAACAAGCCAAAACCGTAAGTACTAAAGCAAAAGAATCAATACGAATAAGGAAAGAAAAATTTCACCCAGGGGCGGGATTTGAACCACGCACCCTCCGCACCAATCCGTGGTGGGCGCGCTCTACCACTTAAGCTACCGTGGAGGTACTAGTCGTCGGCGAAATTTTTCTATCCCTTCTACCTAACGCTCTAGGGGCGTGTGTTTATCTATAGGTGATGCATTTCGCAATCTACCCACCGACAAGTCTAATGTTACAATTAGAATTCATATCGAAATTGATAAACACTTCCTTTTTGCTTAATATTTTAAATTTTTAGACAAAGCGGTCTACTCGCATGAAATACAATACGAATACAATAATAATTCTTTCCTTATTCGTATTGTATGTTATGCGAGTAGACCGCTTTGTCTAAAAATTTAAAATTATATTTTCAGCAAACGTCTAGACTGACAGGATGAACTGAAAAAGTCAATACTTACCTTCGAAGATAATATACACATTGATATGAATTTTTAAGCGCTGGGCGACTGTTGTCATATATACTATATATATATATTATAGTATCTATTTTTTTATTATATAATATCACAATAATATAAATACAGATAATGAAGAAAAAAGTTCCTAATAAAAAAATATCCGGGCAAAAATTACTCCTGGGACTGGATTCGAACTCGCATTCGTTGATCGATGACACGATTTTGTGAACGCTGTCTGAACACTGCAACCACTGGTCCATTTCATACTAGACGTAGCTAATGAATTTAAGCAATCATCTTTACGAGAATGTAAATAAAAACAAAAGTCTAAAATAATACCTATGATAAGTACCTACCTAATTTGAATTAAGCGTCACAAACTTTACTACTGACATGAATATGCGCGCGAAGTCGCAATATTAATCTTCTTACACACACATTCATAGCTCATACTTTCAGGAGCAGAGCGACGGCGATAGTTTTTACAAAAACCAAAATTTTAAATTCTTCGTCACTCAGGTTTCTGGTGGCAGTTTTACAGCGTTTTAATTGCTCTGCTCAAACTGTGAGCACAATGCACTTTTGTAAGCTTCATTTTTGGCTTTACTCTTTGATGGGAGTAACTGTAACTGAATCAAAATTGTGTTAAAGGTAACACATATTTTTATTGAAAAGATTTTTTAGTTTTAAAAGTCCAATGCCTGTCGCTAATACAATTTGCTGTCCCTCATAGAAAATATAATTCTACCTAATTATTAACTTATCATCAGCATCAGCCTCTATTGGTCCACTGCTGGGCATGGACCTCCTCCCTCTTCTGCCATTCATCCCTGTTATGAGCTGATCGTTATTCAGATCTTGCCTTTTAATTTACCCTAACTAAATACAGTCCTATGACATAACTCTTTTAAATCCACATGTCGCATATAGAAAAATCAAGTGCTCCAAACAACTATCAGATGGCAGCGTACCCTTTTGAAAAACATATAGATGACAAGGCAATATAAAAATCTCACAGAGCCGGTCTGATGCTGACTCGGAAACGTAAGAATCCCATCTAGTTACAAGTAGAGCTCGTTTTGATTATCTTAGAAGGTATTACTTTTAGACAAATTAAACGGGATCTTAAATTACTTTAAAACAGTTAAAGCTTGTTTTTTTCTCAATTTATTTAAATTGTAAACTTGTTCCAAACGAGATAGTCGCTTGGTATTCTCAGACGACTGTATTGTTTGTATTACAGATTAAAGGACACGTTTGCTTAACCACAATTCGGATTGGTGACCGTTTGTGGGTTTGAGCTTGGCGTACTGAGCGTAACCTAGATAATAGACAAGTTTATAGATATAATTATTGTATCTATCTGTAGTAAGGCACTGGCTCGGTGGTGCTGCTGCTGGTTATGAAATTAAATCTTCAGATCAGGCAAATGGTTTTATTAGATTTTTTCAATGACGTTGTGTCGCTTCTGAGGATTTTTGATCAGGAATTTCCTGATTGACAGCCTGGAGTTTGTAACTGCTCGGTAGATGACAATAGGCTCGTCCCCTATTACATGTCCTGCCCTCCCAAACTTATGAGACTGAGTCCTGGTACACCTCTGTCTTCTCCTTCTAAACACACGTGATTTTATGTGATGTTATTAAATATAAGCGCGCCCTTACAGGAAAAACATAAGTCAACTCAAAAGTTACGTTATACTTCTCAGGAAGTTACTTTCGGAATGACGAGCAATTTTGCAAGATGCCTGTAGACTTGTTGAAGGATAGCTCGAGGCACGGGGCTCTCTCAGACCCTTCCGATATTTATAAAGAGATGTCAATTTACACAATACTACAATATAATAAATATAACATAGAGATAATAATGATACATAATACAGATAAGAAATTTGTAGAGCGAGTGTGAATGGACAAGTCGGTAGGAATGGAATGTAATAATGTAGCTGAATTTAAATCCCATTCTATTACACAACTTTCAGATATTAACACGTAAGTTGAATATAATGTGAACAGATCCTCATTGTATTTGTTACTCATTTATGCCGCAGCTAGTTTTACATATATCTTTATATAAAAATCAAATATAAATAGACGTTATATTATCAAAATGCATTTTGTTGAGTAAAAGATTCGTACATTTAGATTGGATGAGCATCTCATTCTCAAGAATGAGTCTCCAGGGACCCATCCTTTACTCTTCTCTTACACACTTCGCTGGTTTTCATTATATTTTTGCCTTATTATCATGTTAATTTAAGGTGATTACAGCTTTAATTAGCAATGTTTGAAATATGTTTACGTTACTTATGATAATGTTAGCAGCCATGTCCACTGTTTTACTTTATTTTTTCTCTAAAGGTGCTTTTTATATATTCGTAAATTGTTAAATAGTAGTATTACTATTACTAGTAGCGCTCTTTGGTTTCACTCACTGAAAATCATCTTATGCGTTATGCTTACACCTTACGATATGAGTTTATGCTCTTACCCTGATGTTTGTTAACATTTTATAATAAGTACAGAAACTCACAATCAATACAGTATTAATATTAAAGTGGGTTAGTAGATAAAATTGTACCTTTATTATTTTATAAAAAATTAAACATGAAAACCATAATTTAGTAATAATATTAATTATGTATATATTCTCTGTGGGATCGAATCAGAAATGAGGAGATCTGTAGACGAACGAAAGGTATCGACATAGCCCAGCGGATTAGCAAGTTGAAGTGGCAATGGGTGGGGCAAATAGCACGTAGAACTGATGGCCGATGGGGCTGTAAAGTTCCCGAATGGAGACCACGTACCGGCAAGCGCAGCGTAGGACGTCCACAAGGTGGACACACGATCTGATAAAGACGGCAGGAACACGCTGGAGGCGGATCGCTTACAACCGAACTGGATGGAATTCTGAGGGGGAGGCCTATGTTCAGCAGTGGACGTCCTATGGCTGAGATGATGATTAACTATGTATACTTAGGTATTGTCCGAAACTCAGTCTCACGTAATAAACAACTCGGTAACTAAGAGCCATTAAAATGGAGAAAAACTCTGTCAAAAACATTCCAAAGTAGAGTCACTGTAAACACAGAAGTTGACATCTGTTTGGCTTCAATAGGGCAACATCACTTATTTGCGACTGAGGTGACACTTTCGCGCTCGGGTTAGGTAGCGACTGAGTGGGATGCGACGAGCGATTTTTGGTGAAAGTTTCTATTTATTTGTTTAACTTAAACCAGTTTAATAATATTTAGTGAGTGGTGAATCATCGCCTGCCTAAATATTTTATGAGCCAGACGTGGCAGGTGCCGGATCTCGACCACCATCCATCTTGAAATTACACTAGCCCAATCAAGTTATAGTTACCATTCATTCTCAATAGTCCTCGTCCCTTGATCAAGATCAAGATCAAACTCTGTCAATGATTTCAGAGATGGACCCCGACAGGTGTTGTGTTTGCCATTACTTTTAGATTAAAAGCTCAAAGGGGCCTGCACGTTGGACTATAAAAAGTTTCGGTGTACGACTATCAAACGACCGCGTATAACTCATGTTTTCGAAGGTTTCGAAGTTTCGTGAGTTTTAACCTCCGAGAAACAAATTGCAATTCGCTTCCGCTTGTATTTATATCTGTTCCTTACCCAAACGGAAATGATTATAACTCCAAATAATGACATTTCTTCCACTTTCTAACCGTAATGTCCCAAGTTGTGAGCGTCAAACCTTGTTTCGGCCCAATTTATGGTTTTTATCTGCCCCCAGCGCCTCCCCAAGTTCCTGTTACTTGAGTTACAGTTACTCACTTCAACTCCAGTTGCGATGTAATTATTTTAATGAACTGTTATTATTAAAGTTATCGCTTGAAAAAAGAGCCTTTTTGTTGTTTTAGTTATCTTAAACTGTTTCAGTATGTACCTATATAATAATAATAATAACAATATGGGAGAACTTCCACACACGGTCATCTGGTCCCAAATTAGCCTAGAAGCCTGTACTATGGTAACCAGATGACTCATATACATACATTATATGAGCTTATAACACCCAGATACAGATTAAAAAGACATGTTCAGGCACACAAAATGTTTGATCTGGCCGTGGATCGAACCCGGGGCCTGCGGCACAGAAAGCAGAGTTACTACCGTCTGAGCCAACGAGGATGTCATAAAAGTTCACGTAACAGGGAGCAAGCCTGTTTTTTTATGACATAGGTGGGGGCACAAGCAGACGGGTCGCCTGACGGTGAGCGGTTACCGCCGCCTATGGATACCTGCAACACCAGGGGTATTGCCAGTATGTTGCCGACCCTTTAACGCTCTATTCACTCTCCTTTTGAGTTTGCAATCAACCGGGCAAAATCCAGACTCCTGGCTATTATTGAGTAAATTCTTAATGGAAAACCAATAACGCTTTTAGCTTGACCTGGGAATCGAGCCCAGGACCGCAAGCTCAGTAGCGCTTGTGATCACTAGAACAACATAGCAGTACTATATTTTTGATAAAATATGTTCTACAACGAACTAAAAACCCAAAAATCCCTAACACAAAGACAACGAACAATATAAACATAGAATACATAGATGGTAGACAGGATAAAGTGCATAAATCGCGCGGGAAAAATTGCGCTCGAACAATACACTTGACAGGTTCAACGACGCACGGCTTTTTGAATTTTCATGAAGCGCAGCTCAAAATTTAAAGGCTCTGTGGTAACGTCTGTGCTACTTGGCTTTTTACTGGGAATGTCACACGATAATCTTTAGAAGGAGTTTTTAAGTATAATAACTTACTATCACTATTTTTTATATTATAAAATACTGAATGACTCGCCGACATGCAACGCCGAGCCTAAACAACTGAGCCTAGAGACTTGAAATTTAAAATGTAGGTTCGTTTCGTTATCTGGACGTTTACTAAGAAAGAGTTTTTGAAAATTCACATTCTAAGGAGTCCAAAAAGGGGGTCAACGTTTTGGTATACTCCCATATCTCCAAAATTGAAATTTAAGAGTTTTGTGTTTGATCATTTTTGGATGTCGCTAGCACCGGGCCTTAAACTGTCGAGGTTAAAAATATGAATTCTGTTTTTAATGCTAACAGAATCGAAATTGCGAGCGCGCGAAGCCGCTGGGTTTACACTAGTTATATTTATATATAGTTTATACTCATCATTTGGAAGAACTTTCACTCTGACATCGCCACAAAAAATTAACTGTCTCTTTAGAAAAATCTTTTTGACCCACTGTGTTCGATATTTTGGCGATTTTATTAGTGTAGTGTAGTTACTGAAACTTGTTCTAGATTACACTTTTACAAGGATGCTAACGGATTAAACAATTAACTGTGTATAAATCATCATCATCTCAGCCACAGGAAGTCTACTGCTGGATATAAGCCTTCCCGTAGGGGTTTTGCCAATACTCGCCATGCTTGGTAGGCGGGTTGACGAGCGCAGTTTGATAGCTTTTACGCAGAGGACGCTGCTGCCCGTCCTCTAAGTCTGATAGCCCTTAACCGGTTTTTACGGCAACCACGCGGGTAGATAATAAAATTATTGTTTGCCGTATTTTGATGCAATTTTCACCAGAACTTAGTTGCAAATTTACTGCCAGTAGTTTCCGAAAAGATTTTGGCATCTTACATTAAAACTTATAACTTTGTAAGACATTCATTGACAATAGTCTACATTCTACATATACATTGAAATGTTCGTAGCAATGCATTATTCGTTATAACAAAAGCGCATCGGCCATAACTTTCCTTCCCCGTAATATATCAGAGTTGAAGCAGCCATTGTGAGCGAGGGAGCCCGCCGCAAATGAAATGTTTTAATTTCGTAATTTATGCCAACCGTATTATGCGAATACCCAGGGACATCCTGCCATGAGCCATGGAACTCATACAATATCATACAAGGTAGGATCATTATATTTATCTCTTCACCCGACCACGGCATATCCAAATCAAAAGGGTATGTTTTTTGCACTTTCTATAACATTATTCTCGATGTACAAATATGCATTTTATGTCACTATGTCAAGGTATTCGTATCTATATACGTCTGATTTTAAATCTATTCGATAATATATCTATATTATAATAAGAATGGGGGACATATTTTTTTCTAAAGTAAGAACCGAATTTGACTCTAGGCAAACAATTGTCAAGCACAAGGTACCTACACCAAAACATCACAAGAAAATATCAACATCATCATCATAATCAGCCGGAAGACGTCCACTACTGAACATAGAACGCCATAAACTGTTCATATGGGTGGGTTTTGCAGTAATCAGCACACTTGATGTGCGGCTTGATGATCGCAGCAGTAGTTGGAAACTTGGCGCTGGAGAGCGCTGCTGACTACTCTCCGAATATGACCCTTATGGGTCTCACGGCTCCCTAGGGATGAGGAAGGGGTGGCCCTATTATATAGCCGGGAACCACACGGCAAAAATACCTTTCAATAATTTTGCATAGTGAGTCGTGAGCGCTGATTGTTCATTGAATTAGTAGATATCAAACTGTAGTCATATTATTCTCCTATCTAATTATTCTCCTATCTTATAATAAAATTATAAATGCGAAATTTTGTGAGGATAGATGGTTAGATGTTTGTTTGGCGTAAAAGATTACGCCAAAACTACTGAACTGATTGGGCTGAAATTCATTATAATACATAAAGTATAGGTACTGTTTATCCCAATATTTCCACGGGAAAGAAGACTATGCAGTAACCGCGGGGCACAGCTAGTTGTATAATATTATATTATTTATATAAATGAGCCCAGGCCATGCAAAGTACGTCGTGAAGAGCTCACTTGACTCTTCAACCAATGTCGAGGCCTGCGTTAATACTTCTTGAATCAACGCGGTTACTGCATAGTCTTCTTTCCCGTGGAAATATCGGGATAAACAGTACCTACTTCTTGAATCACCCTTGTGCTAGTCGCCCTTAAACTTTGGGTCGAGCGCCTCCTGCGCTCACCACTGCCCGGTAAAGCTGTAGGCCATCTGAGGCCAACAGCATAGGTCATTTAAAAAAAAAAAAAATCTTCTTGAATCATCTTTCATAGATTATGTACAAGGTCAATAAGTATTATGTACGTAATACTTCAAACGATATCTCAATTATTAAGGCTCAGAATACAAAAGCTTAACTTTTCCCAGCCAGATCCCGTATTGACGGTTATTCCAAGGAAGCGGCGCGTCGCAGCAGTCGGCACAAACCGAGCGAAACATAATAATGACAATACATTTTCTGCTCCATTTCATGATACATAAAGTCGAGCTTAGAAGTCGATAACCTGCAAAATTGACTACGGCTTACCGTGTCAAAATGTGAAATGTGTTTACAATAATTTCTACAGTAAACACTGAGCCGAATCAGAATTTATTCTCTTCGCGGTAGAGTCGTAACTCGATTAGAAGGAGGGTTGGAGTTAAGTCGTTTCAGCGAGGTCGTGATCCTCGAGAGTAACGTCATAATTCAGGAATGTGATTCCGTCCATGACAGTATGAAGCCACTAGTTAAATTGGGGACTAGTTTCATTTTACTCCGTATGTTTCAATATTTCGTGACATTTTCATATATTGTAAGCTTTTATGATACTAGTAGAAATTAACTTACTGTTATTTTTTAGAGAGACTGATCCCGTGAAAGTGGTAATATTATACGTTCTATTATGGGATGGATGGACGAACAAAGCTTGCATGATCCTTATTTTCGTCAACTCGTACCAAATGGGCTGTAAGCGCATGTGAGACGAGTTGACGAATTAACATAACCTGACATTTATGATATAACACACCTTTTTGCAATTGGGGTCGGCAGAGGTATACTCAAGACCCAGAACTCAGTCCGATGAAAACCAAACAAAACATACAAAAGAAAAAAGTTCAGTCTTTGTTTGTTTTTCTGTCATGATACCAGTTGAAAGGGCAAAGTGGCCAAAGAATTAAATATGCTTACAAGATTTAACAACCCATCTCAGGGCGGCTTCAAGTCAAATTCTCGGTGAGACTGTGATTGTAAAGATTTTTCCTTAAAAAATGTTTTCACTGCCAAAAAAATACTTTCAAATAAAACCTACTTTCAGTTTCTCAAGTTTGAAACAAGTTTTACATATCAATCGGACCGGAGTCCGGGTTGGGGATCAACAATACAGATAGTTGCAACTTAACGCTCCAAGGTGGATATTACCATAAATCATACGAAGGTTTCACACATATGCCCGTTCTGAATATTTCACAGCTTTCCTGAATATTTTCGTTACAAATGCTGACGTGTAAGATGTTGTGTTTTAGCTTTTTGTGACCTTTTTGAAGGTGACGCAGTCTTAAATAATGAATCTGAAATCATGCGCTGAGCCCCGCAACCCGCTTACACCCCTGTAATATTACGTAACTTGCGATTGACCGGCTCGATCACAGAATACTATTACTCGACTCGAGCCGTCATCACAGCGCGACTTATTACGCACTGGAACATAGACGCCGTAGAGTCTCCGTACCTTATTTTTTTTGGACTATCTTTTTTCATTAAAAATATCTACACTATTATTATATTACTTATATATAATATTATATTACTATACACTAATATTATATAGAGGTTAAAGTTTGATGTTTGTTTGTTTGTAAAATGTAATCTCTGAAACTGAATAATGAAAGGCCCGATAATGAAAATTATTTCACTAATAGGAAATTCAATTAATTAGATATATAACGGTCTATAGTATTCATGGTGCAGAACTACTGCTATAGGTAGAAATATGATCTTCTAGCTTTTAGCAAATCCGTTCAGCCATTTATTATTGTTGAGTCATACAACGTGTTAAAAAATGGTTTAGTAATACATAAAGGGGTGTCTTACTACACCCGTCAACCTAAAAGCAAAAGAAAGAATTTTGAAATACGCACAAAAAAATTCGACTTCCCATATAAAATGGATCAGCTGATCGGCAGATTTGTATGGGAAGTCGATATTTTGTGTGCGAATTTAAAAATTCTTTCTTTTGAAAGGTGTTCAGTTTGATAGGAAGATGCACCTTTAGTATTAATACAATTTTTTTAACACGACGTATATACGTAGGTATATACAAGTATTGTTACCAACATAACAACACAACATAACTACATACAGCTAATATTAGTAGGATATGATGTTATGAAGGATATAGGTATAGGCATGTATGTAGGTACTACTACTGAAGTTACAGTTAGACAAAACTGAAATCGTCGGTAAATATTGAGTACAATACATATGAAATTGGTGTTTTGTACGGGAGGAATATAAAGATTTTTTTTTTTTGTAAAATATATTTAATTAATCAAAGTATGCACCGTTGTTATCTATGCACTTTTGTCATCTCATAGGTAGTTCTCTTTACTAAAAAAACTATGGGGGTGAGAATCAATAAACTCTTTGAAGGCGGTTTGGACTGCCGCATCGGAGTTGATTTTTTTCCTTGTAAGAAGTTGTCCAAATTCCGAAAAAACTGGTAATCTGTTGGAGTAAGGTCCGGGGAGTACGGTGGATGTCGCAGACATTTCAATTGTAGCTCATCTAACTTAGTGGTTGTTAGTTGTGCAGTGTGTGGTCTTGCGTTGTCGTGAAGCAGTAGTTAGCTAGCAGCTAGTTCTTCCTTCATGGTCTGCAGTTGCTGACAATAGATATCTGCCGTAATCGTTTGGCCAGATTTTAGAAAGCTGTAGTGAACGACACCGGCGCTAGTTCACCAATCACTCAAAATCCCTTCATTATTGTGTACTTTAATTCTTCATTTTCCACTTTGGTCTCAGCTTCAGATGTAACTTCAACTATGTATGTCTATGGAAGCGCATTCTTTTTTTGACATTGTTTTTCTGACTGAAAAACAAAAAACCTATATTAATCTCACACAAATGTTACTTTCATTAAAAGTAGCTTATATGCATATCTTGAACGGCTATGTCTATTCCAAATGTCATCAAATTCCCACTAGCTGTTTCAATTCTAAGTTTCAAGTCTAACTTATATTCTTGCGCGGAATCCAAAAACTTCTATTTCTTTTTTATTTCTATTCTTCTAAAATAAAAGTAGGCTAACTCTTTAGTATATCAGATATCAGCCTGTGAAAGTCCCGTCAAAATTGGTTCCGCCGTTTTAGAGATCAGGCGTAACAAACAGACAAAACAAAAATTGTTTTTTTTGTTATAAGTATCGTATATACTTTCATATGCTTTCAATAAAAAAACTGTTATTTTAAGATTACAAACAGACACTACAATTTAATTTATTGGTATTTGTACAGATAATAAAATGTTCGAATAAGGTCCCAATCGAGTTATCGAGTAAAGAATAAAACAAAGTTCTTACCATTTGCTCAGGTGCGTATTCTTATATGTTTGAGAGCGTGTCATCATCGTTACATTCATTCTCAGTCTGAAACATATACACAACAATAAGTGTATGATTATCGAACCTTCAGGTCATGTAAAAATATATAAAGATAATACATACGATAGCTGTAGGAGTATGTTCAAAATTACGTGTATGCGCATTATTATCCTATTAGTAAACCTTTATTGTTCTGTAATTCAACATAAACACTGATAAGTTATAATAAAATCTTACGTGGGTGACACGTTTTGTAATTCTGCATAACTAATATGGGCAATCATGATGCTTACCATCAGGCACCTGATTTGCTCGTCTTGTCACTCAATATCATAAATAAAAAAAAAACTCAGAGGCATTTCTTGTATTCTACAAAATAAAATAAGGAATACGTATGTATGCATAGTATAGGATTCCATACTTAGTTACCAAGAACATACAGCGCCATCTATTAGTTCCTTGCGAAAAAAAAGTAGGGAAATATGTAATAAAATGGCCATAACTTCTCATTGTGTTAACTTAGAAGTATGATTTTTTATAGCCACAATATTTTATAGTAATAGTAGTAGGTATTGTATAATAATTTAATACGTATCGCAGATCTGAGTAGTTGATATCAATTCCAACTTGACATATCCACGCGTTCCCATTAAAAAATGTCTTGACAGACAGACGGACAGACGGACAACAAAGTGATTCTGTAAGGGTTCCTTTTTTCCTTTTGAGGTACGGAACCCTAACAATATAGTTTACTCGTATTTATTACATCATTAATACCTATTATAAGCGATCCTTTAATTTAGTGGATGTGTAAAATGATTAGGTACACATAATCACATGATTATACATACCCTTCTAGAGACACAACTGACATTGTTTTATTTTCAGCTAAATCCAGAGACGACTCCATTGCTTTTCTCTGTTCTGACGATTGCTTCCTACTATATAAATGGTTATTTTATTTTTTCATTTTATATTGTGGAGACATAAGAATATACATACTTACCCATAGATTATAAATAATATAAACCTAGACCAGATAATCATACTAAAAACCCGAAAATACTGCAATGTTTGGTCCACGCTACTGATTTACCATTTTAGTTATTTATGATGGATAAAATAAATAAACCAAACCAGTAAAAAATGTCAGGAAAATAACTAGCTATCCACCTATCCCAAGGAAAACAGTCATACGGAAGTATCCATACATTTAGTACATAGGTATATTATGTATATGTAGTAGGCAGTTAACAAATGTTCTAATTATTTGACGTTTACTTACCTTTTATTTACCATTTTTTTACACTTTTCAATTAAATAAGCTTTCCTCTTTCTTTTAGGAACTCTAACAGATTTTTTCCCCATTTTTAATGATAAGATATTACTCGGTAAAATATTTTGATCACTACTTTGATACTATGGTTATCGAAAGCGCGCGGGAGCTCGACTGGCACAGACCCGTCGCTGACAATGGTCAGTAGCGGACTGAGGGGGGACAGATTGCATACTAAAACACGCGCGAGCTTGCGTGCACTGAAAGGTCGTATGCGCCAAAACAGTATTTCTCGAATAATATTAAAACTATTGCTAATTTTATAAAATCAAATTAACATATTGAAGTATTTGTATAGATGAATCTACACAAACAATTTAGAGGCATAAATCAGTCTCATTTCCCTGTAGAATGAAAATCTCTGTTTTTATAGACCAGTCTTTGATATTTTTTTCTCTGCTGTAAAAGTTAACCAATCATGTAAACCAATTACCAAAATGATGTCAATATCATGATAAATGAAATACATAAACATTAGTTTCAAATGTTTTGTTGTTGCTGAGAAATATTGAGATCCCTACCGCCAATATTTTCAATTCGTCGTCTTAAGTATGTGTAGGTACTTGCTGTACTATCGTAAAAGAGTACAGCTGCTATAAATATTTTATTTGAAAGCGGGTAGTTGGTAATAGGCTTTATCAATAAATATATTCTTATTCTTTTTCCTTATTACAAAGAACGTGAAGTGCGTCTGAAGAAGGTCCTGGCTACACTTCTGCTTACACTTTTGGAAAAAATCATGTATGTACATTAAAATATATGTAATATTTTATATTATGTATCACAATATGTATTATTAAAAATATTTCACAACATGAAAGCTTTTTATTTCGAATAATTTGTATAACATACTCGTACCAATATATCTATTAAAATGTCTAGCGTACCTATCTGTCACATTATTATGAAGTTAGTCCATATTCATCTTAAACAAAAAAAAAGCAATACCTTTAGACTAATCAGATTGCCTGAATTTGCTAGGTGAAACAGTATTAATTTTGAACCGTTTGAAATAAATACCGATATGTTCAGCAAAATATACTGAACAAATGGAAAACATTTGCTTTCCTTTTTATTACCCCATAACGATTGATAATAATTAAAAACAAGAAAATATTTAATTGATTTATTTTGGCTTGTCAAAACTCAAAGGAATATAGCTCGACAGAAAAGAGTAGAAACGGAACTAATTTAAAGTGTATGTGTTGATTAAATTGTTTTTACTCTTGTGAAAGACAGTGGCGCCCCCATTATTTTCTACTCTTTTCTCTACCTCAATCAACATTCAATATTGTCAATGTCACGTAAGAAAACAGATCAAACGACGGAATTTGAAAAAAACAACGCTTTTGAATTGTAATCCCAGAAACATGGTTATAGCTAAAATACGACTTCCATAATTATATTATAACGATTAATATTAATACTACTATGTATTTAACTTATCGTAAAAAGCAATAGATATTTCATAACGATTTCTCTAATAAAAGTAGCTATGAAAATGGGATAAATAGGGATGACATGAGTGCCAATGAACTCTCCGTAGAGACCGAGCGAAATGGAGGAGAAATAGCCGAAAAGCAGACCCTGGCTATAGCCAGGATAATTGCTAGGAAGAAGAAGAAGAAGAAATAACTATGAAAATAAGTACAATAAATTATAATAAATAAAAAAATAATTTGAATTTATACTCTAAACTCTAACAGATCGGGTTTCCCCAATTACACTATCTTTAAATCGGGAAGTAAGACAGATCCCTCAAACTATAGGTCAATCTCTGTTTTGCCAGTATTAAGTAAAATCTTTGAGAAATTGATGCTAAACCAACTGCTGTCACATTTCAATAGAAACAGAATACTGCATTCAAATCAGTATGGTTTTACCAAATGCAGATCAACAACCGATGCGGGCTGTCATCTCATGACTCTTGTCTTGGAGGCTTGGGAGAGTTCACAGGATGCCATTGGAGTGTTTTGTGATCTTTCCAAAGCATTCGATTGTGCAGAACACTGCACGTTACTGCGCAAGTTAGAAGTATATGGAATTCATGGGAATGCCCTGAACCTGGTGGAATCATACTTGTCTAGTAGGCAGCAGAAGGTTAGCGTCAATAGTATCACATCTGCTAGTTCTCCTGTCAAGATGGGAGTCCCACAGGGATCAATTTTGGGTCCTTTCCTGTTTTTGGCATATATTAACGATTTGCCTTACATGGTCCACGGTATAGCAGATATAGTTCTGTTTGCCGATGATACGTCATTGATTTTTAAAGTTGATAGGAAGGATACTTCTCTAGTACATGTTAATAATACTTTAGCAAGTATATCCAGATGGTTCACAGCAAACAATCTGTTATTAAAAACAACATAACATGCATTCACGCCTTTTTTTCCCGAAGAGGTAGGCAGAGGTGTACCCAGGACTCAGTCCCATAGTAGATACACCCACATTTCGCCAGCCCGACTGATGACTGATGACTGTGCCCGGTAGATGGCAATAGGCTCGCCCCCTATTACATGGGATCTATAACATACTGGCAATCTGTTATTGAATGCGAAAAAGACTAAATGTTTGAAATTTTCGTTGCCGTTGCCTAACGTCAGAAGTATAGAACCAATCATAGTTCTTGACGGTGAAAGACTCAATATTGACAATGCAACTTTGTTCCTTGGCATTAAATATAGACTCTAAACTGCAATGGAGCACTCATATCACCGAGCTCTCAGGGAAACTAATCTCTGCAGCTTACGCGGTTTATGAAATTAGGCAACTAACAGATATAGCCACGGCGAAATTAGTGTACTTTGCATATTTCCATAGCTTGATGTCTTATGGGATTCTGTGGTGGGGGTCAGCCGCAGATATAGAAAATATCTTTATACTACAAAAACGTGCGATTCGTGCCATCTATGAGATGCGTCCACGCGAATCCCTGAAGGAATTATTTAAAGAAATAAACATACTGACCCTACCATCCTTATACATTTATGTGCAAGAACATCATGTATGTGCGTAAAAATTTACATAAATTAAAATTAAATAGTGACCTTCATAATTTTAATACTAGGAATAAAGACAAAATAGCTGTACCTAGCTTTAGATTATCTAAAACAAATAAAAAGGTAACAGGTTTTATTGTTTTTAATTAAGATGTCATCAATATCGGAACCAGTATTTATTTTTATTTCATCCATTACGTGTGACATCGCAACGTGCTGCGCGACGACCAATGACGGCGAGCGACTGAACTCAGAACCAGTACGGTGCGCCGTGCAGACAACCGAACCTGTCCGGTACCGTACCAAGTTTGATATGCAAGCTCCCGTACCACCGTACCGACATACGGTACCGAGTAATACTAATAATAATGTTCGCCGTACAGTGTGCAACACGATCGAATATTACTTGGCTCGCTATCAAACCAGATAGCGAACCAAGTTCGTAGTACAGCCGTACCATGTCGGATCGTCTACTTGCTGTTTAATTTGCATAATTATTTTTTATTCATATTATTAGCAAACAAAATATTATGTACAGTGAAGTAAATCATAATACACATATGAAATTAAGAACAATGAATCTTTATTATGATTTAACATAAAATACTTGACAGTGGCAAATACACGAACGTATGGTCCATTTTCTCCTTCGTGAATAAAAAAAAATAAAGTAAGATTCTTTGTGTTCTGTGGAAGGATTTTCGGTTTATCTTACTCGTGTTTATTTCGTAATAGTAAAATTATTTGTTTAGCTTTAGATTTATATAATGCGAAAACGAAAACAATTTGCACATAATGCTCGTAATAAAAGTTGGAGAGAATTTTCTTGTCTACAAATGTAATGTGTTCTTTCAACTCAACTTTAAATCAAAACGGTGAGAGTTTATGTAAGTTACATCGGAATAATATTCTTGTTTTTAATTAATTTCAGTTGTTATGGGGTATTTTACAAGAAAGCAAAAATTTTCCCATTGATCAGTATATTTTTCTAAACATATCAGTATTAATTTCAAACGGTTCGCAATTAATTCTATTTGAATATTCACTTTTCTTATCCTACTTGTACAATATTTCGTTCAATAGTTGAAACTCAGCCAACACAGCGCTCGCTCGCTGACTCGACAATATTACTGACTAATGGACTGTCAAACTTATTCCGCCTGTTATTTATACTCAATGACTTTATTATAGACTCCTATTGGACCCTTTTGGCTTGTGAAACATGCTCATTAATTTATTTATTTAAGCTTGCTGTGAACTTAATTAAGAGTTTCTTATTAATAGCCGTTTTTAGGATTCCGTACCCAAAGGGTGCCGAAGGAAAATTAATACTAAGCCTGTCCTGTCCTGTCCTGTCACAGGGATTATAAAATCATAATAAAGATACATGTAATTTTCACAAAATATTTATTCCTATTAGTAAAGCATAATATAGTGTAGTACTTTGCCAACAACATAAGTACAGGCTACTCCTCTCTAGTCACCTACAATTTTATAAACTTACCAAATAATCATAACCACAGTTGAACTAAATGAGATGGAACTCTGAGAATTAATAATTTCGAACGCTGAAAATAATCTACAAAGCTTCATTGAAGAAATAATTTTACCAAACAATTTTTGGAATATTTCATATAAAGGTAAGTTCATAATATAAAGGTCATATAAAGGTTCATATTAAGACATCCTTGAAACGGGGCAGACTTGAAAGTATGCTGATATAAACAGGATTTTCGCTTATATTTTAGCCTCAAACTCAAACTCAAACTCAAACAGACTTATTCAGCCTAACTTTTACTATAAATACTTCGGAATCTGTCAGTAAAATAATTAATAATTGTTGTACAAATTAGTATTTTTTTAATGCTTTTTAATGCTTTCATTAAACTCCATGGCAAGGCTCAGCGATTGAGCTTACTGGAAAATATG
Organism: Hemistola chrysoprasaria; assembly: GCA_947063395.1. Lineage (NCBI taxonomy): Eukaryota > Metazoa > Arthropoda > Insecta > Lepidoptera > Geometridae > Hemistola > Hemistola chrysoprasaria. Next base: position 14,471,533 of record OX346724.1, on the reverse strand, counting down.
CTCCTTAACACTAATTTAGGTGACTATCATGTGGAAGATGACTATCATGTGCATATAATATGGAAGAGTATACTCGTAACTTCATAGGATTTAAGTATTTGACAGCCTCGATGGCACAGATCGTAGTAACTCTGCTTTCTGTGCCGCAGGCCCCGGGTTTGATCCCCGGCCAGGTCAGACATTTGTGTGCATGAACATGTCTGTTTGATCTGTGTCTGGGTGTTATAAGATTATATAAGTATGTATATCAGTCATCTGGTTACCGTAGTACAGGCTTATAGCCTAGTTTGGGACCAGATGACCGTGTGTGGAAGTTGTCCTATATTATTATTATTATATTATTTCTATTATTATAAGCTCGCTGTTCAATATTTTAGACTAAAAAAAATGTGCTGTTTATATCTCCTATGTTATATCAACAAAAAAAGTATGATAAAGTTCACAATTAGCAAAGGAAATACAAAATTAAGGCGATAATGTCATTACTTTGGCAGAACGACTGTGAACGATACTAACTAGTCGCGAGTCTTTGGCTTCTATCCAGAGAACTAAGAGATAAGATACGAAGAACTGCCGTGAGATGGAAGTACTTCTCATGTTGGAACAAGTATGGAGGATGCTGAGTGCTAATTCTCCAACACACTTCTGAGGGTATGGAATAACTATCAGCGATTGACATCGTGAATGTAGCAAAGCAAAGCAAAGATGTTGTGTGTGCAAATTAAAACAAAAAGTACAGCAGTCTCGTCAAAAACAATAAGTACATTACTTCCAATGACGTTGAATTGCTTCTTACTATTATGCCGGGCACTCACATGCGTACGAATACGCGAACCCACAAGTGTGGGACGACATTCGCAAATAACTATGCAAAGTTTTCGCTGCATTCGTGGTTTTCCAAGTTGTGTCGGTTTTTTGACGCACATCAAAGGGCGCGAACCTCGAACCTTCGCGTAATCTCCTACACATTCGTGCAACCAGTTGTGCTCACAGAGTACTTTATATATCTTAGCGATAAGACCGCCCATTGTTACACTAGTTATTAGTTTTTAGATCTTCTTGTTTGTGGTGTACCAATAAAGTGTTTATCTATCTATGAAATGCAAACGGGTTTCCATAAAAGTTTGCGAAACCATTCGCATATCCGCTGAGTTTGCGAATAATATCTGACGGCCCTCACATGCGTGCAAACATTCGTACAATGTACGAATATTTTTACGCATGTGAGTGACCGGGGTTACTCTGAGATTACTTCCTACTTCGTACTATCCTACTTTACACTAATATTATAAATGCAAAGGTTAGAATCGATATTGGATAGATTTTTCTTACTCTTTCACGCCAAAATTAATTGATTGACTGGGCTGAAAGTCTAACCTGCTTACTGTGGTATGCAGACTCTAGAATAACACGGGATACTTTTTTTCCGATATTCCTACGGAAACGATGTCTACGCGGGTGAAACCGCATGACACAGTTAGTCTTATATTATAAAATTAATCTATTGCCTAATAAACTCTATTAAATAAATTTTCTTCTTCATAGTCGGGGAAAAATATCCTTAATAATTATACCTTAGTTATTTTTCTTTGAAACTATAATATTCCATCAGACGGAGCGTGAAACATGAAATTATATTAACGTTGAACTAGTCGGACTTGTTTGTGTTTTATTCATTTTCATAATAAAAATTTAATTACTTGTTAGCCTTAATACTTGCACACTCCGGGGAGCAAGAAACCTACTGTTTCTTGCTTGGTTTCAATTTTTCATTGAATTTTTTACATGATTACTATGTTATTTCCCCACTTCTCAGCTGGTAATTGCTTCTCATTGCTTCTCAGAGCCTGCCCCTACTTTATGTTTTTGAGAAGCGCAGGGCATTATTATTATAATATATTATTCTTGTCCTCTAGCTATCTAGACCTCCAGTGGTTTTTCTAAAAAGTTCTGCATCTCTGTGTGCTTACGTTCTTTCACCTATTACATGAAAATCTACAATACTACATGCTTTCTTTAATACGAACAATATTTTTTTAATAATAATGTTAGCAATTTATCAAACTTATGTCGTCAAGTCAAGGCAACCCTTTGAGTGCCCATTGTCCGTTTCCTACAAACTGCCACGGGACATAGAAACTCACTTACCATGAGAGTTACATGGCATTGTAGTTCTGATGGTAATAATAATAACATTATAGTTAAGGGACTGAAGGTCACAACTAATGGTGGATAAATCTAGATTCAATTATATAAGTATTGCTTATAGAGTTTCTGATTTATATTATTAAGTGTAGCCATTAATAACAGTAAAGGTAGATGCGAATGTTTGCATGTGTGTATGTTTGTTACCTCTTATCGCCAAAATAAGTGAATAGAAAATGAAATTGTCTAGTGCCGTTACGTTAGTAACTTGAATTTCATAATTACTTTTATTACTTGTTTATTTGACGTTCAGAAACTAAACTTGAATAAACATAATTTGAATTTATTCATAGTAGGTCACGGTACCTATGTATAATGAATAATAATATTATTTATTACATTTAACGCGTTACAAATTACTTAAGGGGCCGTATACGAAATTTTGCTGATTATATGATTTTACAGACGTGATTTTACAGTTAAAATACTGTATTTTTATAAGTTTTAATGCATAACACGAAAGATCATTTCAATTTTGGTCTAATAATAATATGTGCGACTTTTTATTATTATAAATTAATTTTGATTAATCGAACTTAAACCACCGACTGTTTTGTAAAATTTGATGTGAGAGGTTTATAATGTATGGATCACTTTTTAACACAAAATTTCTGAGTAAAAAAATATTTAACCGAATCAAGATTTTGTAACAAATAGGTTAAGAACTGCTTTTGATTTCGGCTACTTAGAATCAAAATTAATAAATAATAAGCACAGAAATAAAATTTAGTTCAATCTCAATCTATTTCCTGAAAATTAAATTCAATGAATTAAAAATAATTGGCAATTAAAAATCTTTTAAAACCCTTTTATTTCAAATGATAAAAATCACACTAGTAAAATATACGTATAAATATCAAATAGATCAAAATATTTGAATGGCCGTCGACTACTCCGGACTCACGCAAACCAGCGACCGTACGCTCCCGCATGAGTGCGTGATATTTCCGAATATTTTCTAGATTTCGTATTCGGCCTCTTAACGCAATTATTAAAAATATCCTTTGTAAAATCCCATGCAATGTGTGCAATGTGAACCCATGTTAACACAAGTCACCTCCAACAAAAGCAAAGCTCTCTCAAAAATAAAACCCTCCATAAAATATTTCGATATCCTTTTAACATCACATCAAAATATCGTTTTCGTACTAGTCAATGGCTTAAAATCCCTAAGCTCAGAAGGCATTCACGATTTCTGAGCGTTCCAAAAAGAAAAAGAGAACATTCAAATTCGCCGAGGGACCGCGCAAGCCTTCCAGCGGGACGAAGGGCACCGTTTATTTATTGCGATTCAGATGAAAAATCCATTCGAATATGAAATATAAGTTTTTTTTCGTGACTCGTCAGCGATAGGATTTCAACCGCATTCGTGTTTTATTCGGATTTTAATTTGGGCGTGGAAATATTCAGCGGTGTACGGGACCCGCGATAAAGCTTTCCAATTCATACTCGTAGTTTTATAAACGAAATAATAAATAATAAGACAAGGAAAGAGTTGTAATCATTTGGTTCTGAAATTCAAAATTATTATCGAGAGTTTACTGCAGTTATAATAAAATATTATTATAATGGTATGAAACAACAATAAATATTCTACTGCTGAAGTTTGCAATTACTAATTAATTTATTGTCTTTAACTATTAGTCATTGTATTATGACAATGAAATAGCTTATGGAAGCATTTCATTAAACGGGCAAATCTTATTCCTATATCATATTGTTTGGTGTATATTTATTACGTTCATCCTCTACACATAAATAAAATCAACAAGGTATCCTGTGAGTTCCGTATAATATCCTGTATTTCCCAGCGCCCTCGTCCCAGCCGAGCATCTTGAGACGTGAACCAATTCCAATGAGGTGAGATTTGAATACAGCTCCATACTGTGTATCTATCCACTTTCGTTTGAATGAATTGAGTCTGTGGCTTTAGGTCGTGAGAACCCTAACTTGTGAAATATTTTTTGAAAAGGACATGTTACAAGAGTTAGCACTGACTTATACAATTGCATGTTTTTGTTTTATTCCCTTGTACCACACCACATTTATTTATATTACATTATTAATTTATCATATACACTGTAAAAACTTACTTTCATTGCCTAAGCTCAAGTAAAATTGACCCTTTATTTGTAAACGATTTTGAATAACCCCCATAAAGGCAATGCGTCACTCACAATTCAATCCCCTAATACGGTAAAGAACATCTTAAAATCCTCGGCATTCAGTCGGGGATCAAAAAACTTAATTAAAAATATCTCCGACGGCGCCCGATCAAGATGATCAAAACAGTAGGTTTTCATTAGCTAATTGAGTTGGCAGCCCTACCTCCCCCCACTCCTGCCTTCCTCTACCCGGTGCTCATCATCCTGTATAAACGATATTACGAGATCGAGTAAAAATACTTAGGGTTCCCACTTGACAGCTCTTGATTTAGGGGTCACTTGAATTTTTAATTTGGCTTAACCACTTATTTGGAAATATTTTTTAAATTGGGCTATTAATTTTTGGTTAGGTGGTTAATATATTTAAACAGAAATAAAAAAATCGTGCCATGAGTTTATAAAAATGCAAACATAGTTGGGAATTTTTCCTAGATTACGTACCTTTTCAGACCGTGTCATGCGTCGATAGCCAATAATATTAATTGATGAATTAATAGCAACTAAGTACCAACCCTATGTTTATCAACAGGGTGTTTCGTGTTTCGAGAGCGGATGCGTATTTTCGTTTCTTGCGAGGTTTATGTTAATTCGGGTGCGATTACTGATGCGCTTTTAACGGCCGACGTAAATATGTGATCATTTGTGGAGTGGAGATACGCAGTGCTGTTTTAAATGAAGAATCCAAATAAGCCTTGTTTATTTTTATAATTTTTTTGATAAAAAGTCTGTTGTCTGTCTGTCTGCTATTAATTGAAATGACTTAAATATAACTAGCTAAAGTAAATAAATGGCTTTCTAACAGATTTCGAATACACAGACTAACTTAACAGCAGTGCTACTCCTTTTCCTTTTCTTATTCTTTGGTGTGAATTTAATAATAATATAAATCCATATTTGTAATTTATCTCCCAACAAAAAAAATTATTGAGCTCAAAGTTTATAGTATTACAATAGTTGTGCAGATCATAACAGAAGTTATTAAAGAGAAAGTTTGGATCTATGTTAGTCAATCACTGATTGATGTGATTGCACGGACAAAACTTTTCCAGCTATTACCATCGGTCACTTTCGGAAGGTAGCTCAGGGTTTATGCCAGGGTTCTGATAGATGAAAGTATACTCAAACTCAAAAAGATTTATTCAAATAGGTCACAATCTGATATTTTTGCACGTCAATGAAGATAAACAGTAATGAGTTTACCGTGCGTTCGGAAAGACAAACACATGAAACTTGTTGGGCTTAATTTTTTAATCTGATAGTTTTACAATATTTGGTTTGGTTACATTCGTTTGTTTGGAAGGTGCCGCGAGGCGGCTATGCAGAAGTTTTCAGGCATTTTTGTCCTCTATGTACTGATTGACTTTATAATAAGCATTCTTTAGTAATGTATATTTTAAATAAGTTTGACTTTATCCTCTAGAGCCCAGTTATCTCTTTTGGAATTTTATTAAAGAAACGTTTTTATTATAGAAAATTTTTATTATACACTATTTCTTAAGAATGACTTTTTATTTGTTTTAGATATAGCTAGGTACAGCTGTTTTGTTTTTATTCCTAGTATTAAAATTATGGAGGTCACTATTTCATTTCAATTTTTAGGGTACCGTACCCCAAAAGGATACTGAAGGACCCTTTCCATCCGTCCGTCTGTCACAGGGCTCTATTTCATAAACCGTAATAGCTAGACACTTGTAATTTTCAAAATATATGTGTCCTATTGCCGCTATAACGACAAGTAATAAAAATAAAAAAGTTTATAATTAAATTATTGAAAAAATTATATGCATAATATTATATCCCAGTGGTATATCGGAACCCTTCTTGTGCGAATCTCATTAGATTTGCAGTTGACCAATTTATTTCTATAACACACTTTTCATCGTGTAAAACTGAGGGGTACAGCTAGTTTAGCCATAAACTACACCCCTTACAATAGAATGCCACAAGTAGGTTCGTTCCGCATACAACAACAGCAGCAATAACAATAAAACACCTTCACAACAGTTACTGAGGTGGAAGAGATATACTCCATGTCGAGAGGTTTATATACTGTGACGCTTGTTTATATTGAATTTATACTCTTAGTTAAAACCTCTGCAATAGTTAAATTCTCACATAGAAGTCAATATTAAGACATTAATTTCAAACTAAACTTAAGTTAATTTTGTTCAAATAGGCCTTATGAATACACTTATACACGATAATGACGCAAATAAGTTGTAGTGGTAGGCCTCTTTTGCGAGGAGCCACCTGGGGAAGTACCACACCTTTGCCAGTTATTCAACCGCCAAGCAGTAATGTGCAAACATTACTGTGTTCCGGTCTAAAGGGCAATGTTTCCAGTGAAATTACTGGGCATGAAGAGTTAAAACAACTAATATCTCAGGGTGACAGGCGCAGTGCAGTGCCGCGCAGAATTTTTAATTTTAAATCATTGGGTGGCACTGTGTCTGATATGGGCAATCATCATGGTTACCATCAGGCTCCTGATTTGCTCGTCTTGTCACTCGCTACCATAAAAAAAAAAAAAAAACTAACGAGTCTACAGTGCGTTTGGAAAGATACCTCTACAAGAAAAACGTATAATAAAATTGTAGATTTTTTTTAATGTCTACATTTTATTCATTTCTGTAAGTGACTACACTGACCCTACCAATACTTTTGTTAAATCCAAGAAATCAAAATTAAATTAAACGCAGTTCAACGAACCAAATTAGATAGAATAAACTTCGGCGTACCAACTCACTGATTCAGCAACCAACTCATTCCTACCGACTCAGTGCGAGTCACTTCACAGAATGCCATGGTTTCAACTAACAGTGTAATCCAAGAGCATTCATCTCTCGCACATTTCCGTCCTTTCACTGTTGTACACGCACAAATTGTTCATGTTTCTCTATTTAGTTTCTCTATTATTAACTTGTTAAATTAGCGTCTCATTTTCTCAATGACGTTGAGTTTCATTTTCTGCATTTCTTTTCGTGTTTTTATTTTAAATATTCCAATATTTTAAATAGAATATGGCTACTTATCTATTAGTTTTATTTTGAATATTATGTCGATGAATCGGTACTTTACCGCATTTTTTTATTTATTTTTACCATAATATGATTGCTTATAATTATTAGCTTCAACATATCTGATGGCAGGCAACTAAACCGGCTCCTCGCCAAGACCAGCTGACGTTGTAGCTACGGGCCCTCAAAAAAATAACGTTATAACGTATCTACTACTACCATACTTTAGACGAATCAATACTTATAAATAAACTTAATTTTATACTTTATATTTCAATCTGTGCTAAACATGTTAACTTCACGCACCCGCCCCTGCCCCTAGAGCTACCTGCCCGCGAAAAACGTAACGCTAAATAATCTTTTACTGAAATTAGTGTTTAACACATCCCGTGCTCTATGCTCTAAGCAACTAACACTGTAATAGTTGAAGAAGCAGTTTAATTGAAATAGTATTAGGGATGTCACGTGTGGTCAAATATGTCAATAACGGAGGTTTAAGTTGCCGTGCGCTCGGATTATAATATCGACATTAGTGCAGCCCTAATTTCAATATTGACAAATTAGTTCCATAGATAGGCTCGTTGGCTCAGATGGTAAGAACTCTGTTTTCTGTACCGTAGGCCCGGGGTTCGATCCCCGGCCAAGTCAAACATTTGTGTGCATGAACATGTCTGTTTGATCTGTGTCTGGGTGTTATAAGCTTATATAAGTATGTATATCAGTCATCTGGTTACCATAGTACAGGCTTCTAGCCTAGTTTGGGACCAGATGACCGTGTGTTTTCCTATATTATTATAATATAAGCTCCATGTACATTATTTTCGTTTTTTTTACTAGCCTATACTTTCCCACTGCTGGGCAAAGGCCTCCCCCAAGTCCTTACGCCATACGTCACGTTCCTGCGCCACCTTTTATACATTATTTATATTCCTAGCGTTTCAATTAAATAGGTATTTATTTAATACCGCCCACCGTACCTAGTGTGGGATAAGGATAAATAAAAAGATAAATAAAAACCATCTAATTTGAAGAATATAATATATTCATTGTCAAAATATTTTAGTAGAACTATGGTGGAAATAAGGTTTTGGTTAAAACTATTTACACATAAGAACTCCATATATTAATCTTCAAGTCAGTAAATGCAATAAGGGCCAGACCACACATAAGCAATTCCCAAATTCCCGTACTTCAAAAACATTTCACCGTCAGTTTCTCATTCATTTACCTTCATAGATCGTTAGCTAAACTTTGCTAACCGTACAAACGATTATGACCTTTATTGGAAGGTGTGAAGGTGCACGAGCCCGCCGCTTACACTATAATGTAGCGACTAGAGTTTGACAACGCATTCGTTGAGGCTTCCTACGGGCGATGCGGAAATTAGATGACGCAGCGAGAGATGCGTTCGGGATGTACTGAAGTCGATACTTTGATGCAAGTGTATCGATATACTGCAGGATCAATGTCTTAAAGAATATTAAAATATTGAGATATTTAAACTAACAATAGCATAATAAAATACCTACTGAATGTTTGAGTTATTGAGGATTCAGCCTTCGATTAAATTTTATAGCAAGGTTTTTTAAAATTCAATCAATAAATCATTTTGAAAACATATTATTCATTACAATTTTTTACAATTTATTACAAATACATTTTCTAATATTATTAATGTCGTTCGAAACAAAATTAGATTAGATTAGATTAGATAACACTTTTATTGATACCACAATACAGAAAATTAACAAAATAAAACTTAAAAACTAAAACGTGAGTAACAATAATTGGCGGTCTTATCGCTCAGAGCGATCTCTTCCAGACAACCATTTGAAAAGAGGAAAGGCATATATTGGAAAGACGGTGGTTTAAATATAAACCAAAACTAAAACTAAACATAACAAGGTACATTAAAATACCTCTATACTAGGTAAATATTATAGATGAATACATAATAATATGATAATTATATAAATACATAAATAAATACACTATAGTAAAATATATACAAATAAATACATACATACATACAAACATACATACTTACATCCATACATACATACATACATACATATATACATACATGTACAAGTGAGAATTTCTTGATAAGATAAGGATAGTATTTAGCGAATTTACTCAGCAAAGGAAAGGAAGTGCGCTTTGACACGCAATTTAAAAGATGCCAGAGACGGTGCGCATTTAATTTCGGTGGGAAGATCATTCCACAGACGAACTGCTTCAACAGTGAATGATCCTCCGTTATAGAAACCTGTGCTGTGCACAGGAAACCTTAACATTAAGTTCTCCGATGATCTAAGTGAACGAGAATGGGACGTATGAAGAAATTCGGAACGTTCCCGAAGATAGCGCGGGAAAGATGGATTGAACAGAACACTGTAGAGAAGAGATAAGATATGAGCATTCCGGCGACGGCGGATAGGCAGCCACTTGAGCTTGGAGCGAAATTCAGAGACATGGTCAAAATTATACATATTATTAAGCTTCCGGACAAATACGTGTAGCGGCACTCTCACAATTGAGCTATCGTGGAGGTATTACCACCTATAGGGGCATAGGTGTTATCTATAGGGTTCGAGTTCCGCTAGTGGGTGAAATTTTTTTTCCTTTATTTATATTGTAATTCAAGTGAATAAACGAAGTCTATAAAAATATATGGAGAGGACGGACGAAAGGAGATTAAGAAAGGAGATTTATAAGGCAAGTATGAATGGGCATGTCGGTAGGGGTCGACCTAGGCGTACCTTTAATGAACAAGTTGAGAAAGGTCAGGTCAAAAGTACCAACAACCGACGAGCATGTCGTATGAAGAATGCGATGAAAGTGGAAGAAGCGAAAGTTGTATGTCAGGATCGTAGCAAGTGGAAAGAAATGGTCTCTGCCTGCCCCACGGGAACAAGGCGTGACCTTATGTATGTATGTATAAAAATATGAAATAAAATATTTTTTTTTTTTTTTTTTTTATGATTGTGAGTGACAAGACGAGCTCATCAGGTGCCTGATGGTAAGCATCATGATTGCCCATATCAGACACAGTGCCATCCAGTATTTTAAAATTCAAAATTCTGCGCGGCACTGCACTGCGCCTATCACCCTGAGATATGAGTTGTTGAATCTCATCATGCCCAGTAATTTCGCTGGTAACATTGCCCTTCATACCGGAACACAGTAATGTTTGGACATTACTGCTTGGCGGATGAATAACTGGCAAAGGTGTGGTACTTCCCCAGGCGGCCTCCTGCAAAAGAGGCCTACCACTACAAAAATCAATTCAAAATCATAAATTGATAAAATAAATCATAACTATGGTATGATTTATTTCAAACAAATTATCGATAGTTTTCTTAATCTCATCTCTATGCAGTATCGTGCGAGCACAAGTCAGCAATTTCCCAACGAGAGGTGATTTATTCCGCAACTCGGGTATCGCATCAAAGTAGCGAGTGCTCTACACTTCACAATCAACACACTTGTGCGCGCTGCGGTGTGATTGTGTGATTACTGTGTACTCGTATGTGTGTTAACGCCCGCAACTAGCGACACTTGAGCTACATTTGAGGCTGTTGAGCATTTTGGTAAACTTTTTGTTATATGTTTTGTATTGTTAGAATTTTTGTATTTTTTCTTTTACCAGACTATTTTTATCAAAGTCGAGGAAGGAATACTTTTTTATATCACACCATAGAGCCTAATTTATTACCTATCAATACAATTATAATTTTGAGTTTACTATTTTTCCTACTTGTCACCACGAAAGTACGAAGTCGTACGAAATCATATGTCAATTGTGACATATGACTTCGTACGTCTTTAGTTGTTACTCGGTGCCTCGGTGCCTCGGTGGCCTCGGTGGCCTGCCTCGGTGGCGTAGAGGGCGCATGCTCGACTGCCAATCAAGAGGTCCCGGGTTCGATCCCCAGGTCAGGCAAAGTGAAAAATATTGGATTTTTCCATTAGGAATTATCTCAATAACTGCCTGGAGTCTGGAACTGTGCCCGTTAGATGGCAATAGGCTCGCCCCCTATTACATGGGACCAATAACATACTGGCGAAATGTGGGTGTATCTACTATGGGACTGAGTCCTGGGTACACCTCTGCCTACCCCTTCGGGAAAAAGGCGTGAATGTATGTTATGTTGTTATGTTAGTTGTTACGCAGATTCACTGGCGGTATTGGACGCGGAGCTGAAAACCGTTTAAGAAACAATTCTTACATGTCACCAGTAGCGACCGAGGCTGTGGAGACCAGTGGGAAAGGCCCTAACGAGTATTTCGCCCTGTACCACTGTTTTGTCCGTTGATAAAAAAATCCTAACAAATACGCCGGTGTATCGAATAAGAACTTATTTTCTACACCGCGTCGATAAACCTGTACTTATTAAATACCCACTGAGTAATATTTCAGTATACTTAGCTTAAAACTGTGTATTTAAATGGCCATTTTCGCTTTCGCAGTCATTTCGCAACAACACCAAAGACTAAACAAATAAACACAGAGAATTAGCATAAAGTAGGATAGTTTAACTGCATAAAGCGTTCATGTGCCAAACCTGCCGCTTGGGAGCGACCGACGGCTTCTGCCGTAAAATTCATTAAAAAGGATATAATTAAATTCATTAGTTTAATTTCAACAAGTTTCGTACATACGGGTTTAGAGCGGTAATCCGATTTGCAAGTGTCGTTTCACGTTTGTATGGTTTCATTTGATGACACAAAATTTAATAAATTATAATACTATGTTTAAGTTATTTAAGTACCTGTTAATAATTATCATCATAATAAATATAAAATCCTAAATGACTCACTGACTGACATGCAACGCAGAACCCAAACCACTGATCCTAGAGATTTGAAACTTGGAATGTAAGTTCCTTTCGTTGTCTAGTCGTGTGCTAAGAAAGGATTTTTAAAAATTCACATTCAAAGGGGTCCAAAAAGGATGCCAAAGTTTTTGTACAAAACCTCCATATTTCATAATTGCGAGCGGACAAAGCCGATGTTCTTACACTAGTTTAGAAAAATAAAATATGTACATACCTGGTAACTAATTTGACATAGCATAGTGCTTTTATTGAAAAGACATGAAGCCATTCTACAGGTGCCTAGGTACGTACTATCAACCCTAACCAAAATACATGAAGCCATTCTACAGGTGCCTAGGTACGTACTATCAACCCTAACCAAAATACATGAAGCCATTCTACAGGTGCCTAGGTACGTACTATCAACCCTAACCAAAATACATGAAGCCATTCTACAGGTGCCTAGGTACGTACTATCAACCCTAACCAAAATACATGAAGCCATTCTACAGGTGCCTAGGTACGTACTATCAACCCTAACCAAAATACATGAAGCCATTCTACAGGTGCCTAGGTACGTACTATCAACCCTAACCAAAATACATGAAGCCATTCTACAGGTGCCTAGGTACGTACTATCAACCCTAACCAAAATACATGAAGATATTCTACAGGTGCCTAGGTACTTACTATCAACCCTAACCAAAATACAATGCCTCTCGACATAGATCATAACAATATAATAGAGAGAGAAAAAAATTTTATTATATTTTTATATAAATAATACTAATAGGAATCGCAGAACGAGCGCAATTAGTCACTGATTCTGCACTGCTTAATTATAAAAATCTATTTTTTTGTTGGCTTTTTGAGCAGTTAGATAAAACAAACAATTATTGAAATATGTGAACTAATCTACTGATATGAAAATGTGCAGAAATTACAAATCTTATTCTACCAAAAAATATATAAAGACTATGTTGTACGCGAATAATACATTTTTTGAGTGATATAGTGTGAAATGTCCCTCCGACCGTGTCCAGTACAGTCCAGGCCAGTGTACCCTTCCATAGAGGCAGCGAACCGCCGGACACGCATACATAACTTATAGCCGATACGTGACGCGATAATGCCTTTAATAATGCACACTTGGGATATGGGGAGGGTAACTGCTGCTGCCCAACGCCCAACTCGTTTTTTGCTTTTCTCTTTGGTGAAAACCAAAAAACACGTCGGGGTGATACTTACTGGGTGATACTGGCAAATCATGATATAAATGGACTTATTAAGGAGCGCCAGTCATTAGGTGTTAGGGAGCTTTGATTGCGACTCAGTGTGATAAAACATATAGTATTGTTGACCACGTCATTTAGAATGTAGCCAGTCTTTTCATACTATAGAAGTTTTAAGACCACCGGGTTATTCCTCATTATTATGTCATTGGCGCTGATATCATAAATATTATTGTATTTAGTTTTCAATATGTAGGGTATACATCTGTTCTTTTCCAATGAGAAAGCATGATTATCATTACCATAACGTCAAGGATCTTTTGAAAAATCACGAAATATCTATCATCACTTCTTGTTATTTTATAATATAGATATATAAATGTCAATACTTCATTCTCGTTTAATCTATGTCCCCTTAAGTTTTATCTCCATGAAAATTTTTATGAAAACTGGACTTTAATGTGATGTAACAGCCATGTAAGGTACGTGTTGGATCCCTCTGGCATTTTACATACCGTTTTAAATATTAAACGGGCGTGTTCACTCAACATTAAGCTTTTACAGCCTTTATTATATAATTTTATTGCGAAATGTCTAGTGCAACTTGTATGAGAAATATGAGTGGTAATTGGATTGGTCAACAAGAATAATCGAATGAAATTAACAGTTCAATTTTTCAATTCAATATTTTATTTTTGTTTGAAATTTAACTTGTTATAATATTATAGCTGCAACGTGGCTTAAAAATGAGGTTGTTAAATTGACTGTAGGTATGTTTTTTTATTAAATTGAAATACGTATTATGTACCTATTCGACTGCACTAATTTCTATTTACAAGATGTCGGCCTATATGACAACATGATTTAGCTAATCGGTAAATTTGAATGAAAAGTCTAAAGTTTCGCTAGTCTTAACATAACAACTTGCAAAAGCAAGTTGTCAAGTTTGACGAGAAGATGCACCCCCTTAAGAGCATACATGGCCTTCTAGGAATTTGACACAATCCTATGAAAATTTAACCAAATCGATGTTTTAATAAATAAATATTCATTTTAATTTTTCTTATAAACCCTTGGATTTTTCATAGTGAACTTCAAAATTCGCAGTTTTACTCGTAATATATCAAATAGGTTTACTGTATTGGGAGGACACAGGGGAATACAAAACATCAATTTAGTAAATTTTCCATACGATTTTGTCAAACTGCTAAGAAGTCCTGCATCCTGTTATGTATAACTCTTGTAACATGCTGTAAAAGACGAAAGGGTGTAATTTCTCTTAAAAACCTATCACAAAGGAGGAATTGTGAAAGATCCAATTACTCCAAATAATACGGATAGGTGCTGGTATTCTACATTCAGTGAACTTATTCGAGGACTCACCACTTACAAACTTGACTAGTATTTTTCAATTTCTGTTAAACCCTTGCGGAGCGTATCAACTCGCTTTGTGCCATATAAATTGCTTTCGGAGGTTTGAAGCGCTCGCGACTCCGCGGATTGTGGGGAGGAATAACTTTTACAACAATATTATCCATTAGTTTAGGATTAAATTTAAACCTTGATAAAACTGATAGTTAAAAATCGAAGCTAAGACTGACTTGCACCAGAAACTTTTACATAAACAAACCTTAAATACTTAATACACTCATAATATTACATAACATACAATCACGTCTTTGTCCTGAAGAGGTAGGCAAAGGTGAATCCAAAACTCAGTCCCATAGCAGGTACACCCATATTTTGCCAGTATATTATTGGTCCTATGTTATAGTGGGCGAGCCTATTGCCATCTACTGGGCACAGTTCCTGACTCCAGGCAGTTATTGAGATAATTCCTAAAGGAAAAATCCAATACTTAACATTTTGTCTGGCCTGGGGATCCAACCCGGAACCTCATGATCGATAGTCAAGCTTGCGCCCACTAAACTATCGAGGCATTCATTAATATATATCAAATTATTATGATATCTACAAGACCAAGTGACGTGCAAACAGGCACCATCGTGTACAGAACTGGTATAAAGGAGCCTTTTGAAGTGCCCCCTCGGTTTATGAATATACTTTATGTTAAGATTAGCATATCGCATCTGCCTACAATTTCCATGCCCTTCGCTACTCAGAGACTTCGAATATTTTTGAGAATTCCACCTTTGCAGTCTGAAGGTATACAGTCTTTGAATTCTGTTGGAAATATCTTAGACTTTTGAAAACAGATACGAAACAGTAAAACTTATTGAATCCTGTATTTGTCTTAAAGTTAGCTTTGTAAGTGAATACTTATTTATAAGTAGGATATTAAAAAAATAATAAACGGAAGCCTGTAATACATAAAGATGTTAGTAAATGGCCCGCCAGTGTTGCAGTACAGTGCAGGTATATAACAGAGTACAGAGCAGCGGGAAAACGGCGAAAACTCCTGATTCAGATGCAAATTCTTCCCGCCACGGATTTGCATGCGTTTAGGATACATTGGACTGTAGGGTTGTCAATTATTATAAACACTTAACTCATACATTTTTATTATCCGTTTACTTACTACAATTTTACGTGTACTTAATACAATTTTATTTTATTTCTCTTACGATAAACCCCATTGATTTATCCAAGGACTTATTGGAGAATACAAGAAGTATATAGACATTGTTATTGATAAAAGATTACTGATATTAAAATAATCCATTTGAAAATTTATGAAACTAAACAAAATAAATTATTTCATTAAAATATTTGAAGAACATAAGCTTTTAACTGTTTCTGCAATTGGATACACGGTTGAAATAATATACGCGTATCTGAACGGGCCTTCTAAAATGTATTAAATATTTTTTAATACCTTTAACTTTGTTTCATAGTTGAGTCAGCCCTGATGTCTAGTCAGGTGGCCACTACAATACGAATACACAATAAGTTGCCATATGAACGAGTTTCATACGAACCTCTAAAGGTACCTCTCTATAGGGAAGTCTCACACGAGTTTTATCGCATCCTGTACACATTCGATGAAATACACCTGAATTTTATACACACATTATTATGCCTTTTTGACGTGACAACGTCTTATAATTCGATAGAGCCGGCTGCACGCACGAAAAAACATGCTCATGCGGCGTTACCTCGCTCTGAGGCGTTCCATGTAAGGCTTGAAGTGCAAGCGAGAGCGCGGAACGAGCGACAAAGAAGCACAATCGGCCTTTGCGTTCGGCAGCGTTCGACATACGTCTCTCTCCTACTTGAATTTTTTTTTTTTTCTTTTTTTTTTATGATAGTGAGTGACAAGACGAGCAAATCAGGTGCCTGATGGTAAGCATCATGATTGCCCATATCAGACACAGTGCCACCCAGTGTTTTAAAATTCTAAATTCTGCGCGGCACTGCACTGCGCCTGTCACCCTGAGATATGAGTTGTTGAATCTCATCATGCCCAGTAATTTCGCTGGTAACATTGCCCTTCATACCGGAACACAGTAATGTTTGCACATTACTGCTTGGCGGATGAATAACTGGCAAAGGTGTGGTACTTCCCCAGGCGGCCTCCTGCAAAAGAGGCCTACCACTACAACTAAAATGAAAAAATGAATAAAGAGTGAGCGAACTATCGTCAGTAAACCGACTTTACAGACAACCAATTTTTTTAATACAAAAATTAAGATGGTATTAACATGACCAGATGAGAAACCAGAAGTTTTGCTATGTTGAATATTTATCAAAACATTCTAACACATCGTCGCCAACATTTAAACACAACTAATTTGAATAATTTTAGGTATTGAACATACACATGATCCTTACAGACTCATTTAATTATAAAAAAGTATCATAATATCATTTTATGCCAGTTAACATAGATTATGAATATTATCACTATATTATAAAATCCTAAATGACTCACTGACTGACATGCAACGCAGAGCCCAAGCCACTGATCCTAGAGTCTTGAAATTTGGAATGTAGGTTCTTTTCGTGGTCTGGAAGTGTGCTAAAGGATTTTTGAAAATTTACATTGTAAGGGGTCCAAAAAGGGTGTCAAAGTTTTGATATAAAACTCCCATATATCACTATTGGAAACGGGCAAAGCCGCTGTGCTCACACTAGTTTATTAGAGATCTCTTTATCATCATCATACATACATATGTATTCACGCTTTGTTCTTACTGTGGTAAGCAGAAACTACCTCTATTTCTCTGTTACAATTTTGACATACTTCACTACTTTCTCGCAATTTATCCAGCTGCTACCCGCTACTCTATCTCTCTTCTAACCAAAAGTCTCCAGCTTAATTTACTCTTCTGAAGTATGCGTTTAATTCGGTCTCCGTCAAGCTGTCAGCGATCCGATTCCAACTATAAACTATCCTCAAGTTGGTGTTAAGATTCAATGGCGAACTCCAGATTGGCAATATAAAAGTTTCACTTAGTAGAACTAAATGAATCTAGACTAGCTTTGTTGAGTTGTTTCAAGTCAAAAGCTCGTTTATTTACTTTAATATACTTTTGTTAATGATTCTGTGTCAATTAAGGTTTCATACTGCAAATTACGACTTAATTCACGACTGGCTTAATGCGTTTATTTTTATAAGAGTCAGTAATTATCGACTACAACTGCTGCAAAATGCAGGGAGATCTCAAATTATTGGCATTCATGGAAACCAGTCGATGACTGCAAACTGAAAATCACGATCGATATTACTTGACTGCCAATCAAGAGGTCCCGAGTTCGATCCCCAGGTCAGGCAAAGTATTAAATATTGGATTTTTCCAGTAGGAATTATCTCAATAACTGCCTGAAGTCTGGAACTGTTCCCGGTAGATGGCAATAGGTTCGCCCGCTATTACATGGGACCAATAACATACTGGCGAAATGTGGCTGTATCTACTATGGGACTGAGTCCTGGGTACACCTCTGCCTACCCCTTCGGGAAAAAAGGCGTGAATGTATGTTAATGTTTAGCTTGAAAACACATTTTTATTTTTGACAATCCATCGTTACTACCTTTGAAATATCTATAATTATCTTCCCGGTTAAAATAAAAACTTTTCTGAACGCCTATTAATAACAACAATATGATAAAAAATGAACGAAAAATGAACCTAGGTAATATAACTTGAGTCTTAACACAGTTTACCACATAGTTAGTATAATCACTAGAGTCTAAGTTCCATCCACAATCCACAATGAGCCCTAACTTCAACCACTAGATCCAAGTCCTAAGTTTTCAGTCAACACTGCAATGAGCTTAAATCTGACCGAGCGAACGTTCGAGAACCAATGGCCTGAGTAATCTAACTAGGAACTAGATCTAGGACTTGACGGCTCGTTAGCTTAACAAGCTGATCCTAATACTATACCGAACCTAATGGGACATTTTTGAACCTTGTTAACATCAATTTGCAGTTATTCTGTGTAATTTCATTTAAGTTTTGTTTTGGGATGTAATTAGTACAAGCGGTCTTAATTTTTTAACCGATTTCTTCAAAACAACTGAATGGAAAGTAATAGTGTTATTAGATATTATAGAATAATCACTATGTAGTCAATTAAGTTGGACATGAAATTTTAAAACATTTATTATGTTACATGATTTAAGTTTAAGCAAGCTTTCAGACGAGCGCCGCCGTATTCTACTGTTCTTTTTCATACAAATTAGCACCCGACCACAGCGCCGCGTTAGCGTCGCGTTGACGTTGACGTTACGCCGACGTTCGTCTGAAAGCTTGCTAAGTTTACTATGTATTGTTTTCATTCTAAATAGAACTATGGTGCATTTTGGCGACTGACTGAAGTCAAAATCATTTTGGAACTGACCAGGTGAACAAAGTGGAATAAAAGTGATACAACTTCATTCAGTCTTCCATCTTCACCAGCAAACTGCAATCAAAGAAGTCTTACTAATAGAATCGTATCAACCACTAGCACGAGAAATGTCAGACACTCGTTAGCTCTCCGACACTCAGACACCGAGGCGATATCAGCGTTAAGTTTTATAAAGGAAAATCCTGCTTTACACTTCCTAATATATACTATTATAAAGGCGAAAGTTTGTAAGTATGGATGTATGTATGGATGTTTGTTACTCTTTCACGCCAAAACTACTGAACCGATTGGGCTGAAATTTGGTACGTAAGTAGCTTAGACCCTGGAATAACACATAGGGTACTTTTTATCCCGATATTCCCACGGGAACGAACGGGTGAAACCGCGGGTCACAGCTAGTTAAGAATAAATATGAGAATCAACAGTTCAGGATCATTTAAGTCTAAATGTATCCATAGGTTATGATTATTTTATTGTTAGTTTTTAATGTTATTATATTATCGTTATGTTATTATATTATCGTTATATCTTTATAGTCTTTGTAGCACTAAGTTAATAAAGTTAAAAAGTAAATACATAAACAAAAAAATTAATAAAATATTATAACACAATATTATTTTGCCAAGCACACACATATAACGACGCTAAATCATAAATTGGATGACTACGTGAGTACCCCATTCAAAATTATCACAAAATAACCACTTTGTTGCGAATCCTAACAAAGTATTGATCTGAACAATATTACACTTCAAAATTAGACTCTAATCCGTTATAATACGATGTACTTTCATTTGTTGCAAGTGTATTTACATGAACGTTTCCGATGGCCGAAGCGTCATGTAAAATTAATTCTGTGGAATGGCAACACAGCCGTTGATTGTGCTAAATACGTGCTCGAATCGGTTTAGTCGACTAAATACTAAATATTCAGTCTATCTATTCATTATGGGCCCAAACCGATGAATGTGTACGCATTGGGTGATTTTAAGGCCCGTTATCATGATAATAAGTGCGCGTTTTTAAAAACTCAATTTAAAATTTATTCTTTGGGAAACCGTGGTGTCAGGGATTTTATGTCACCCAGACACCTCAGACATGAAAATTTAAATTATCGTAAATACGTAACGTCAGCATTAATAAAAGTGCGTTAATGTATGAACAGAAACAATATACCTCGCTGTAAACGCGCATTAACAAAATGTTTAAAATAGAGTTTTTTTAGGCAAAGTAAAACCCATAAGCCGTTCAAAAATGTACTACCTAAAGGATCTATACTATATTTACACTACACTAAATCAGACCCTAATTAAAGGCGCCCTAACTAACGGATATGCGATTTTTCTGCCGTGCTGTTATTACACAACAATTATTAAGAGGCTAGGGGCCTTAATTTAGTGTAACGTAATGTGTGTATTTTAACTAAATATCTAGCGATTCCAATTTTTCTGAGTGATAGAATAGAGAATATACATATTGTTCACCTTTTTATGATGGATGATGATTTTCCTCAACTGAAGGCATAAAACGCTTACCTGTAAAGACGAAAACCAATATTATTATTTATTTAGGTACCTAAATAATATTACGTTTGACAAGAATATCAAAGTACACAGAATTTGTCAATAGTTTGATTAGAATCCACGTCCACTGGTCTTATCAGGAAATATGAAATGAAAATATCACTATCTCATCATATTGTTCCAAATTGCGCTGATAGTTGGAAAAGTTGCCAACACTGATATCGACTTTTTTGTTCTTTTAAACATTTTTACAGCTTCAACGCAGGTTGTTGTTGCCAATACAAATAAAAGTCTTGCGATAAATTGGTCCGCTGTAAACGCCGTGCGACAAAATGAATCCGGTTACTGCCTTCATACGTTCATTAGAATTGCTCCGTGTGCAGCAAGCTTTATATTTTGCTTCGTATTTTACAATTACGTAATGAACAGTGCAAAGTAATGAGTGGGTGTATATATTATACATACTATGATAAAGGCTAAAAAAAACCATACGTTTTACCAAAAAAAAAATTGCGCACATAGCTAATTTCAACGACACTGCGAGAAAGAAAACTGATTTAATAAATATTTAATATTCGGAAAAGTTACTGGAAAATACGTGTTTTATATCAGGATGACAAATTAGTGCAGTAACTGTGTTTCTTAGGACTTTGTATGGAAGTCTTATCTAACATTGAAATTGTATAGAATATAATATACGTGGCGTATTACGTTCCCCAATTTTCAGGTGAGTTTCAGGTCGCCGAGATTCACAAGGCTAACGACTGTCCCCTACATATTTAAAGGAAACAGCCGCTTATAGGGATACCTTTGTTATTTATACTCTTTGAAAATAGGGACAGAGGTAAGATTCTAAGTTTTCAAAAGCCGCGCCAAGTGAACCTCTCCATCTCCCGACCTTCGTACTTATACTAATAAACTTCAACTTAATTAATTCTGAACGAAATATAAAGCAAAAGTGACACGGTTTGATTACCAGGGCCAGGTCTGGCGGCTCGCCAGGGACGCATCGGTGATCAATCAATTAAACGTGACGGCCGAACTAAGTGCCGTTTTATTCTGGCCAGGGCCGGACCCAGGATGTGACACGGATAATGAATGCCTAGTTTAAGTATGGGGCATCTCCAGGGGATACGTGGTGCGAGGGTATTGCTTATGGTAATCGGGAGAGGATAATTATTAGAATTGATGAAGAAAAATTGGTTTTGAATTTAAATGGTGTTTATAATTCACCGCCTTCAAGCACCGCCTCGCTCCGCGTAGTTAGTATTCTTTAGAATATTATGTAATTGAGAATTTGAAAAAAAAAAAAACGTTTTAATTTATTTTGAAAGTTTAAAGAAAATTATGTATTTGTTTTGTAGTGGTAGGCCTCTTTAGCAGGAGTCCGTCTGGGGAAGTACCACACCTTTGTCAGTTATTCATCCGCCAAGCTATAATGTGCAAACATTACTGTGTTCCGGTCTGAAGGGTAATGCCACCAGTGAAATTACATTATCTCAGGGTGACAGGCGCAATGCAGTGCCGCACAGAATTTTGAACTTTAAAACGCTGAGTGGCACTGGTCTCTGATATGGGCAATCATGATGCTTACCATCAGGCACCTGATTTGCTCATCTTGTCACTCACTATCATAAAATAATAATAATAATGGAAATAAAATGAAGTCTCAACCTTCATGAAAATGTTTCATGTTTGTCTACAAAATCAAAAGTTGAAAATGTTCGACTAAGTACCTAAGTGTCTTAAAGTTGGTTTTTAGTACTTACCTCGCAGTATTGTAATACTAAATGCAGTTGTAAATGCGGATTTATTATTATAATTTTATGCTATTTATCGGGACCTTGAGCCGCTTCGACCAATGCTGATCTATTGTGGCAGTCCGTATGGATTATAATTCACTGCCCAAGCCCGCTGAATCTTGAAATTTCCAGATTTTCCGGAGAGTTAATCTCCTCGGGGCCTATTGTCGTGTCGTCCCAAGTGGATACTCCTATTGAACATGAGTGGCCCACATTTGCAGAGGACATGCATAGCCGTTTCCTCTTCTTGGAGGCAGAGTCTGCACTCAGCTCGCTAGCATAGGCTCGCTAGCTTATTATGTTAATTTAGCTTGCAGTGGCTAGTATGAATTCTGGTTACTGCAGGGGTTTTATATCTGCTGAGCTGAAGGAGATCCTCTGATATTTTAGTATTGTATCCTGACAGCTTTGGAATATATTTTTCCCTCTGCAGAGTTCCACATTACTCTGGCCTCCTGAATGCATTTTTAATTTAGCTGATTAAGAGCTTGTTGTTTTGCAGTTTTGCTAATTCGTTAACATCTAGATTGAAATTCCCGGGCACCCATTGAAGTGTTACCTTATTGGTGCTACTTAGAGCATTTGGATTGGTTGATAAATGCGGATACAATGCGATTATTAATCCAATTTGACTGAAGTTGCTCTCAAAATCACAATCAGATAACAAATCCCTCTATCAACATCAAAAGCTGAATACGAAAAGGAAGCTCCGTCATGAAGAGTTGGTTATAATTGTCCTCATGTTTATAAATCAGTTGCAATCATACCCACATTCACCGGTTACTGGGTGTTACGATGGGAACCGTGTTATTATCGATCATGTAACGCAGGTGAGTTGCTTCACGAGAATAGAGTCTAGTTACATTATATTACTAGCTGTGCCCCGCGGTTTCACCCGCTCGTAGACATCGTTCCCGCGGGAATATCGGGATGAAAGGTATGTGTTATTCCAGGGTCTAAACTATCCACATACCAAATTTCAGCTCAATCGGTTCAGTAGTTTTGGCGTGAGAGAGAAACAAACATACATCCTCACATACTTTCACATTTATAATATAAGTCGGATTAGTAGGAGACGTATGAAGAGTAAGTTTTTAATTAGAGTTAATTAGATTCATTAGTTGAATAATAATAATTTCATTAATAATATTCATTTTATTTCAGTCAAAAACCATACATTTTGTTACATTATACATTAAATAATTAAAAATCGAATCGTTAAAATATAATAAATTCTATGTAAAAAAAGTTGTGGTAACTGTTTTTGTGACTGAGAAATTCAGTCATCAACGCCCTCGGCCGCAAAAATCAAACACTGCTAAAACACAAACAGTCACGCCTTAATAGACAGAGAGTGTTATTCTCCACTTGTTACGATCCTATACAACTTTCGCTTCTTCCATTTTAATCACATTCTTCAGAGATGCTTGTCGGTTGTGAGTACTTTCAACCTGGCCGTTCCTTACGACAGCATTTATCGTTCCTTAATAAAGGTACGCCTTGCTACGTACTTTTTCACCATGAAGATATAAAAGGAAAATAATTATCTGAATTCGCTTAGTATTCAAGTATAAAATTATTCAAGGATAAACTCAAAGTAGATTTTTTAATTCAATTTGGTCCTAAGATACACTTTTGCTAGTCAATAAAACTAACTAATAAGTAATGAATCTACCGTGCGTCCGGAGTGATAGAGGTATCTTTCAAGACGAACTCACAATAAACTTAATTTTTTCTACTAATAGTTCAACAACATTGGGTTTGGTTCCACTTTTTGGTTTGGAATGCAACGTGGTGGCTTTGCAGGAGTTTCCAAATTAATATTCTAGAGGATCTCCAATGGTATCAGTTTTAAAGGTTCTGCCAGGCCTGGTTATTATATTCTCGCAGTTTTCTTGATTTATGAATAACTTATAATATTCTGTAATAATTTAATAAGCAATCATAATTATGTATGTAATAATAAGAATTGTAACTTATGGCTTATTAATATGCACTACAAAGGAGCCCTGCACCCTGTAATACGGACCATCGAGCCTAGTTTAGGGTACATAATGTGCTCTAAAATAATATGAAAATTCTATAAAATGCCTCTACACAAGGTATTGTTTATTATTGATTTTTATTATAGGTATTATATAAAATCATCATGTAGGTAAAAAAGAGGATAGCAGTTATGCATAGGTACATTATATAAAATCTTTCTCCGCCGTGGAGTAACCGACTTTAGAATAGTGCTCCACCCTCTCTACCCGTGGTTGCTGTAAGAGCCGGCTAAGGGTTAACAGATCCAGAGGACGGGCAGCAGCGTCCTCTGCAAAAAACCATCGAACTGCGTTTGACAACCCGCCTGCCAAGCGTGTCGAGCATTGGCAAAACCCCCCTTTGGCTTATGTTCATTATTGTTTTAACAACGGCTGAGATGATTATGATGATGATATGATGTTCCTTGGGTAACACAGAGAAAAGTTTAACGAATCACGTTTCCTGACATAAAAATAATATAATTATATGTACTTAGGATAGGACCATCATTGAAATGACATTGATCCCAGATTCCTTTACACTAAAACCCCTGTTCTTCCTAGAAAATAGTGTTGTACATACAGGTATTGGTTTACAAAGTTCCCGGTACATACGAGTAGTATAACCGCAATCGATACCGCATCAGATGGATGCAAGTGACACCCTCCCAACACTGAGTGCTAACCTGTGTTAAGGTGATATTATAGCCTTGTAGAAAGGTTCTTGCAGGTGTCTAATGATCGGAGTGCTAGATGTTATTTGATCATTAGCACACTGCATGGATTCTGTGTTTGCCAGCGTCTTAATAGCAAACGAGTTTTCATATCAAATAATAATTATACACAACTATATATGAACTTCACAAAAATATTATTAATTTGTTACGAGTACGTCATGCATAGATCTTAAGTGTACGTTCCCAAGAATCTACATAATATTATAACCTAAATCATTCGGCGGCTTTTAGGTCGTCGAGTGAAAATTGGCCGCCAAAAAAAGTCATTGACATTTTGTCGATGACTATCAGCGGCTTGGTGTGTAGATTCCTTTCAACAACAATAATAATCTTTGTTGCAATTTTCAACTTTCCCTTTTTGTTTATTCTTTTATCAACGGCCTGTGTGAAATGTTATTTAAAAATTATAAAAAAAATTGTTTTCTCACGCAGCCACAACTAATCTAAACTTAAGTTATTGTAATTTCCAAGTTTTTATGTAAATGTGAGTCGAGCCACGATATATTGGCCTTTATCGGTGCTAATGGTGGCACAAAGGGGCTAATGTGAAATAAATTGTCGAGGACCACCCCCCCTCTTCACCCCTCTTTACCCCTCTTCACTCTGGGTCCCGCTTGAGGCTCACCTTGGATTTGGGAAATCTGGATGTGATTTGGTGAAAGCTGGATTAAAGGAATAAACCCATTTGTTTTTACGCGTCCTTCTGGGTTTTTGTTCTGCCATGTTTAGGTTTATTTTCGTTGCTTTTTTACATATTCGTGTATTGTAAAACTTTGCATAATTTTCTACAACAGCATAGCTCAATAATCAGGTACATTATGTACAAGTATTTACTGAGCGAATAATATAACAAGATACAATTTTCCTACTAAATATTAGTAAATCACAAATTTCAGAACAATGTAAAAAACTTATGTTTTTAACAGGTGAACGAAATGCTTGCGAGTTCTAACTCACCTCCAGCGCCATCTAGCGTGGTTTAGATTAGATTGATGGATGGATGGATGTTTGATACTCTATCTCGCCAAAACTACTGAATAGATTAGGCTGAAAATTGGTATACAGGTAGCTTAGACCCTGGAATAACAGATATGGTATGTTTTCCCGATATTCCCGCGGGAACTGTGTCTACGAGCGAGTGACACCGCGGGGCGCAGCTATTAGTAGCGGGTGACACCGCGGGGCGCAGCTAGTAGTAGCGGGTGACACCGCGGGGCGCAGCTAGTAGTAGCGGGTGACACCGCGGGGCGCAGCTAGTAGTAGCGGGTGACACCGCGGGGCGCAGCTAGTAGTAGCGGGTGACACCGCGGGGCGCAGACAGTTTAATATAATAAATCAAAGTGAAGGGAAATGAGTTGTAATGACTAGTATTAGGACATCTATGTATAAAAGCAGAGGAGATCTTTGCATTTATCAATCTTTCCCAGATAATAAATACAAATTTATGGTTATTGAAGACAGTATGCATCACGGTTGGTTAATCTAGATTCCTATCTAATTATATTGAGTTGAATTCAGTTTATAGCGCTGGTGTGCTGCTGCAGTAACCATCCATAAGTTTAGTATCATTGTAACAGTTTCAGGCGAAAGGTTCGATTTTTTACAACCGGAACCGGAAACCGCTCGAGCCTTCAGGAAACGCTCGCGTGTTTTCCCGCGCCGACCGCGCCGCGCCGTGCCCCGACACACCGGGACTAATTCGACTACGAGGACTTTCGGATTAAGGTAACCCAGTAGCAATTGGCTTAATTATCTGGGACTTCTTCATTTCATAGTCTATACTAGTCTATACTAATATTATAAAGAGAGAAACTTTGTTTTTTTGTTTTTTTGATTTTTTGTTTTTTTGTTTTTTTGTTTGTAACGAATAGGCTCCGAAACTACTGGACCGATTTTAAAAATTCTTTCACTTATGGATAGCTTAATTCAGTGTGAGTGACATAGGCTATATGAGATTTTGAAAAAAAATAGGGATCCATAAGAAAACTGCAATATTGTGAACCAAGGTGTCACATAATATAATTACCATATTCATAAATTTGCGTGCGCTGTGAAATCCATTGATGGTAGAATAATATAATGTACTAGGGGTTTGTAGTACTTATCAATATCTACAAAATAGTCCACGGAAATTTTATCCATCTATTTTGGTTTAGTCACAATAATCGAAACAGACATTATATGCATGCGCTGTGAAAAGTATTGGTGGTAGAATAAAGTAATGTACTAGGGGTTTGTAGTAATTATCAATGCTTACAAAACGGTATACATAGATTATATCCATCTTTTTTGGTTTAGTCAAAATAATCGAAGCAGTGATTATTTTTCATGCGGTGTGAAAACTATTGGTGGTAGAGTAAAGTAATGTACTAGAGGTTTGTAGTAATTATCAATATCTACAAAACAGTATACATAGATTATATCCATCTTTTTTGGTTTAGTCACAATAATGGAAGCAGTGATTATTTTTCATGCGGTGTGAAAACTATTGGTGGTAGAGTAAAGTAATGTACTAGGGGATTGTAGTACTTATCAATACCTACAAAACAGTATACGTAGATTATATCCATCTTTTCTGGTTTAGTCACAGCAGTGATTATTTTTGATGCGGTGTGAAAACTATCGGTGGTAGATTAAAGTTATGTACTAGGGGTTTGTAGTACTTATCAATATCTACAAAATAGCCCACGATAAACTTATACATGTGTTAAGGTTTGGTCATTGTAACAGAAATAGTCATTAATTTGCGTGCGCTGCGTAAACCATTAGGGTTATATCTATTAAAATACAATGTATCACGAATTTACTCCTGTTAAACGTTCACTATACCTACTTCTGCTACCGTGCGAAGCCGGGGCGGGCCGCTAGTTTACAATAAACATAACATACATTCACGCCTTTTTCCCGAAGGGGTAGGCAGAGGTGTACCCAGGACTCAGTCCCATAGTAGATACACCCACATTTCGCCAGTATGTTATTGGTCCCATGTAATAGGGGGCGAGCCTATTGCCATCTACCGGGCACAATTCCAGACTCCAGGCAGTTATTGAGATAATTCCTAATGGAAAAATCCAATATTTCACACATTGCCTGACCTGGGGATCGAACCCGGGACCTCTTGATTGGCAGTCGAGCATGCGCCCACTACGCCACCGAGCCAGTCAAGTCGAGTTTACAATAAATATTTTTTATAATAAGATTGCAATAATTTTAGAAGCGTTGCGGTTATGAATTAAGGACCGACTTAGTCAAAATTTTATTTTAATACGTAATAAATTGATAATTGAAAAAACTATTAAAACAAGCTTTTTCGTGTTATTCATTGCAAATCCTTTAATTTAACACCGATCATGGGCGTGCACAAAAAATTTACCACTTTCTTGGGCCGTCCGCCATCTTGTATTTAGAATGACGTCACTTAACTAATCATCACATCATCACACATATCCTTAGCCGGAAGACGTCCACTGTTGAACATAGGCCTCCCCCATAAAATATTAATATGGTGGAATTTTGCAGTAATCAGCACGCTTGGCAGGCGGCTTTGTGATCGCTTCAGTTGGAATACTTGGTGCCGGAAAGCGCTGCTGCCCACTCTCCGAATATATCTACCAGGTCTCACGCCAGATGAGAAAGGGGTGGCCCACATTATGGCTGTGCACGGAGCATGTATGCACAGTTTAATTATAATCGGCTGAAGAGAACTGCTTTAAAATTCTGTTACAAGCTTTTACCAAAACAAAAAAACATTGCAAGTGTAAAATATTTAGCTAATGATAAAAAATCTTTTCTTAACACACTAATCTAATTGAACATTTTGGTTTCTAATATTTTCATAAAATGCATTTTTAAGTAGCCCAGTACACCTCTATCTTACTCAATGATTTGATGGTTCGTGTATTTGAAACGGGCGAAACTAATGATTGTGTTTGCGTTGGTGCCGTTTTGTTCAGCTATCGGCATCGCATCGCTCGGTGTGCCATTACCTTTTATTGTTTTCATTTCATGCAGAATTTTTTTTAAAACTGATGATATAGGATATAGGAACCCAGTTGGTGCTGATAAGGTTTAACGGAGTATTTTTAATCGAAGTAATGCAATGGTTTTAACCTTTTTTGGTGTTTGCCTGACTGCCTACTTATTAAGGTGTTTGCTCATTATACCGGTACGTTATAGGACCGTTATATGAACTTATCCGAGCAAGTGACGGATACGAAATAGTGTGCCTTGCACACTGTAACCGATAATACAATTATTTGTTTTTTTTGTAGTGGTAGGCGTCTTTTGCAGGGGCCATCTTTGCCAGTTATTCATCCGCCAAGCAGTAATGTACAAACGTTACTGTGTTCCGGTCTGAAGGGCTATGTTACCAGCGAAATTACTGGGCATGACGAGTTCCAACAATTAATATCTCAGGGTGACAGGCGCAGTGCATTGCCGCGCAGAATTGTTAATTTTAAAAAACTGGGTGTCTCTGTGTCTGGTATGGGCAATCATAATGCTTGCCATCAGGAATCTGATTTGCTCGTCTTGTAGAAAAATATTCTATACTAGCGACCCGCCCCGGCTTCGCACGGGTAGCAGAAGTAGGTATAGTGGACGTTTATCAGGAGTAAATTCGTGATACATTGTATTTTAATAAATATAACCCTAATGGTTTACGCAGCGCACGCAAATTAATGACTATTTCTGTTACAATGACCAAACCTTAACACATGTTATAATTTATCGTGGGCTATTTTGAAGATATTGATGAGTACTACAAACCCCTAGTACATTACTTTATTCTACCATCAATACTTTTCACACCACATGAAAAATAATCACTTTTTCGATTATTGTGACTAAACCAAAAAAGATGGATATAATCTATGTATACTGTTTTGTAGGTATTGATAAGTACTACAAACCCCTAGTACATTACTTTACTCTACCACCAATAGTTTTCACACCGCATGAAAAATAATCACTTTTTCGATTATTGTGACTAAACCAAAAAAGATGGATATAATCTATGTATACTGTTTTGTAGGTATTGATAAGTACTACAAACCCCTAGTACATTACTTTACTCTACCACCAATAGTTTTCACACCGCATGAAAATAATCACTTTTTCGATTATTGTGACTAAACCAAAAAAGATGGATATAATCTATGTATACTGTTTTGTAGGTATTGATAAGTACTACAAACCCCTAGTACATTAGTTTACTCTACCACCAATAGTTTTCACACCGCATGAAAAATAATCACTTTTTCGATTATTGTGACTAAACCAAAAAAGATGGATATGATCTATGTATACTGTTTTGTAGGTATTGATAAGTACTACAAACCCCTAGTACATTACTTTACTCTACCACCAATAGTTTTCACACCGCATGAAAAATAATCACTTTTTCGATTATTGTGACTAAACCAAAAAAGATGGATATAATCTATGTATACTGTTTTGTAGGTATTGATAATTAATACAATCCCCTAGTACAGTACTTTAATCTACCACCGATAGTTTTCACACCGCATGAAAAATAATCACTGCTTCGATTATTGTGACTAAACCAAAAAAGATGGATATAATCTATGTATACTGTTTTGTAGGTATTAATAAGTACTACAAACCCCTAGTACATTATTTTACTCTATCACCAATAGTTTTCACACCGCATGAAAAATAATCACTGCTTCAATTATTGTGACTAAACCAAAATAGATGGATATAATCTATGTATACTGTTTTGTAGGTATTGATAAGTACTACAAACCCCTACTACATTACTTTACTCTACCACCAATAGTTTTCACACCGCATGAAAAATAATCACTTTTTCGATTATTGTGACTAAACCAAAAAAGATGGATATAATCTATGTATACTGTTTTGTAGGTATTGATAAGTACTACAAACCCCTAGTACATTACTTTACTCTACCACCAATAGTTTTCACACCGCATGAAAAATAATCACTTTTTCGATTATTGTGACTAAACCAAAAAAGATGGATATAATCTATGTATACTGTTTTGTAGGTATTAATAAGTACTACAAACCCCTAGTACATTACTTTACTCTACCACCAATAGTTTTCACACCGCATGAAAATAATCACTTTTTCGATTATTGTGACTAAACCAAAAAAGATGGATATAATCTATGTATACTGTTTTGTAGGTATTGATAAGTACTACAAACCCCTAGTACATTATATTATTCTACCATCAATGCATTTCACAGCGCACGCAAATTTATGAATATGGTAATTATATTATGTAACACCTTGGTTCACAATATTGCAGTTTTCTTACGGATCCCCATTTTTTTTCAAAATCTCATATAGCCTATGGCACTCACACTGAATTAAGCTATCCATAAGTGAAAGAATTTTTAAAATCGGTCCAGTAGTTTCGGAGCCTATTCGTTACAAACAAAAAAACAAAAAAACAAAAAAACAAAGTTTCTCTCTTTATAATATTAGTATAGAAGTATAGACGTATAACGTATCAACATCGTTATCATTTTCTCTCAAAAACTAACGCTTCTACGATCTAACGCGCCGTGCACGGCGCGTTAGATCTCCGTCTACAGTTTTACAAAACAAACCTTTTACACACAAAACACAAATTTCCAACTGGAAATGTTGCATCCATTTGTATGACAAATTAATTTGAAAATTTATATAGTCAACTATAATAATTTGATGACAATAAAATATTTAGTATCATTTGAAATCTAAGATGGCTGCCTCCTCAAAATGGTGGATATTTTCATATCCGCACCATTTTGAGGAGGGTTTGCATAAATAAATAAAATAGCAAATAAAGTAAAAACTTAAAACATTAATTACACACAACAGAATGCAATTAATACTAAGTATAGAATCATTACAAGTAAAGTGCGTAGTAACTTATGAAATTGCTCTTTTATAATAAATTGAGCGTTGAAATTTTTAACACAAAAAAATTCTTTACAAAATGTGTGGTAAATTCATAACATCACACATCTCGTCATCCCATTATAACACGTCCCATAATACATAATATTTCCCCGGCATCTGGCAAAAAGACACGTGTAATGGCATCCCTCGATTAAGGTGATTCCCGTCATTTGTCCCATGACCCGGGCTCCATGTTCTAATGATGAATTTTATGGTGAGACCGCTTATGGCATGCTTAACATCTGATGGGACACGGGAATGATGGGATAATTATGGGAAACTTTGACATATGGATCATTTCTTAAGTGACGAGTTACTGTTAAATTTCAGGTAAAGCAAGGGCTGCACGGTCCCAAGTTTATTTTTCCGAATAACGTGTTTGAAAGTTTTTAGTACCTAAATAATCGCAGCAAAAGATTACAGTATCGATATATTAGCCCCACATATTAAAGCAAGTCGAATTGGCAATGGGCAGGGCATAATAGCACGCAGAACTGATGGTGTGGCTTCGAGGTTTTTGAAGGGAGACCACGGACCGGCAAGCGCAACGAAGGACGACGTCGTAGCTGGAAATCTCTGAGGAAGGCTTATATTCCAGGTTCTGATTCCAGACGTGGACGTCTACGATTAACGCAAAAAATAAAAACCGTTACATCTCGTCACAATAAAGTTTATTTTAGATCGTAACTAAAGTTCAATACGCGAAGTTAAACTTATCCAGTATCTACTAACTTCCTCAGTTCTTACATTAAAACGGTATTAAAATCCGTAGTCACAGTGCAGCAAAGCGCAGTATAACCAGTTAAAGTTATCAAAGTGTCGCTAAGTTCCTGCGAGGCCGCGAGGGCGCGTGTGTGCGACAAATTAAATAACTTCCAACTTTGACTTTATGTTGCTGAGGTCTGTGGTGTATGTTGAGAAGTATGATGTTTTAACGGTGTATTTATTAACTAGCTGTGCCCCACTGTTTCACCCGCGGAGTCTTCCTTCCCGTGGGAATATCGGTATAAAAAGTACTTTGTATGTTATTCACGCGTAACATAAGGTGCATCAGTCGTCACTTCATTCATCGTATCCATTCTTCAGTCTACATCAATCTTCATTTATGTCACTGTCATTTGTCAATATTGTTGTAACGTCAAACTTTCATTAAATCTGTCTGTAATTGTTCTTAACACTTACACTTGCCAATTGCAAACATTGCGTTTTTTCAAGAGAGATTACTAGCATCCAGTTTTCAAGAAAAAACATCGTTTTATTTCACTACCATCGAAAGCTATGTTGTGATTGTCAAATTGCATCATTAAATCTGGGGGGGGGGGCGTTGGTGTTTGCCACACAGTCTCACGACTATTGCAGGCACCATCGTTTCTTTCGCCTTTGTGAACATTCGCAATTATCTCCATAAAAAATGATTTTTATTTTTTGATTTGATGTTATTCCATGGTTTAAACTATCTTTATACCGAATTTCAGCCCAATTGGTTCAGTAGTTTTAGCGTGAACGGAACAAACATCCATTTATCTAAACAAAACCGCGCTAGATGGCGCTGGAGTGCAGTTATAATAGCTAATAATCGCTAGCGTTTATTCACCTGTTACAAACGTAACTTTTTCAGAATGTACTGGAGATTTGAGATTTATAATATTGGTCGGATATAATACGTTTTTTGCTGTTTTTTTTTTTACTTTTTCTGAGATTTTTATATTAAGAACTTATAACAGCCTTCTTTTTCTTTTCGAGTCGAAATATATATTATAATATTTTGTATTTATGATAGTTAAATTAGATTTGAATCAAAAAAGATATCATGGAGATATATATTTATTTTAGTTTTAATATAATATTATATGTTGTGTGGGTTTGATTATTCATTAGCAAAAACTTTTCATAATTATGTTAGAACAAACGTAACTTTAAAATTAACGATTAGATTAATCAATCAAAATTCGTGACACAACACAAAATTATTTTGACAGCCCTAAATATATGAAGATTGATCTCAATACGTAACTAATTAAACAATAAATACGTGAGTGGTAACCCTACTCGAGAGAAACTTCCAGCAATAATAACCCGGGGTCTGCTCGGCTCAGTTTGATTGATGTGACCTACTGGTTGTGACTTTCATGTGGCGTCGAATGTGTTTTTATTAACTTGCTTTGGTTTCATAGATGTTACCGATTGTTTTATATGAATAACCGAGTTCCGGTGGCGGACCAGTGGTAAATGTCAAAATGAAAAAATATTGATTGCGATCATGACATTTTGTTATTGTGTTTCTCTCTTGCTTATAATAATATAAACCTTATTAAGGTTCTAGACAGCGTGCAGTTGTGCAGCTAACTGCAGTCCGGCTGCAGCATACTGCACACCGACTACAATCGAGCAGCACGGTTGGTTTGCAGTTTTATTACAGTCCTAAGAAGAACCTCTTAGCAGTTTGACACAATCCTATGGAAAATTTACTAAATCGATGTTTTGTATGCCCCTGTTTCCTCCGAATACAGTAAACATATTTGATATATTTATATCCTGATATTGTAAAGTCCCTTTCATTTTATTTTTGTTAATAAACTCTACATTTTCTTGTAGTTATCGTCCAATCACGCGAGTAAAACTGCGATTTTTAGAAGTTCACTATGAAAAAACCAAGATTTTATAAGAAAAATTAAAATTACAGGGACATAAGTTACTTTACTATAAAAATAGCAGGATATAAATTTATAGAATGGGTTTGTTATATTCGGAGGAACCACGGTAATACAAAATATCGATTTGGTAATTTTTTCATAGCATTATGTCAAATTCCTAGAAGGCCGCGTACGCCCTTAAGCCACACATTTTACTGTTCTAAAATAAAACCCGAGTTAGTGATGCTATATTTTTAACGTTGCAAAAAGATATTCTCTTTCTAAGGTTACATTAGTAAACTGCTAATGTATGCAGGTCACATCCTCACGAGGTCAAGGTCAGTCTTCGACCTAAGCTCTATAATCCGCGTAATCCTGTCTCTTGTCCCCACGTCCTGGATTGCTGACAGGAGACGTGAGACGTGTCTCTGGGGACGCAAGGTAACGCGTTAGGGATCTACTAGAATCATAATAATATTCCAGCTCTGGGGCTTGGAGGTAACGACTACAACATTTATAGGGTTCCGTACCTCAAAAGGAAAAAAGGGACCCTTATAGGATCACTTTGTTGTCTGTATATCTGTCTGTCTGTCTGTCCGTCGGTTAAGACACTTTTTAACGGGAACGAGTGGAGGTATCATGTTGAAATTGATATCAACTACTCGCGGTCCCTTATCGCTGTAATAAAATCATATATCTCAGTTAACGCAATTAAAAGTTAGGGCCATTTTACTGCATATTTCCATACTTTGCGCAAGAAACTAATAGATGGCGCTGTATGTTTTGGTATCTAGGTATGGAACCCAACACTATGCATACAAACGTATGCCCTAACAATTTATTTAGTAAATTGACACAAACATTAAAAAAAAAATTTGGATATTTTTTTATCGGAATGATATTCTGATATTCGAAAGAAACAGAAGAATACAAAACATCAAATTATAGGAATTTATTTTAAAGGTTGTTTTTAATTACCTCTTAAGCCTCTTCGAAAAAATATGATTTTGTGTTTGAAATGAAATGAAATTGTTTATTGTGATAAAAACGACACAAAATCAATTACAATTATCACACAAGAAAAATAATAATAAAAAAATGCAATGAAATAATGAAAATAATAAACATACAATTAAAATATGTTAACTGCAATTTTTTACTGTGAGCTCTCGGACTATAAGAAAAAACAGTAACTGGTTCTGACGATCATTAATCAGGGATGCATAATGAAGGAGAATGATTAGCAAGTAGCATTAGCGCCCGCAGCGCTTCAAGCGATGGTAATGTAATTGCTAAGAGATTTGCATATTTTGGCTGTTCTAGCTGCCAGCGCTGAGTGCTACTAACCTCGGACAATGACTTCCCTGCTTACGTACCTAAACACTTTAAAATTTATACTAAGTCGACGTAATTTGTGCCACCACATAGGTAGGTGGTACCAATCAACTTTAATAAGGAGTCATTTTAATATAATATTAAGTATGAGCCTTATAAAAAACCGTTTTATTTGATTTTATAAAAAAAAACGCGAACAAATAGCGATAAAATAAATATTTAGGGTACCTCTGAAGTGTAAGTTACAAAGTAAAAGAGAATCATTGGCGAAGTGATAGCGTAACAAACATTCAAAAACATACTGTCGAAACGAGAACCTTTTTCTGCAGTCGGTTAAAAGATATTAGCTCCACAGATAGAGTTCTCTAACAATCGTTGCCAAACGTTAGGTAGTACGAGTAGAGTCGGCTAATGACATCGCATTGCACTTAGCTAGAGTGGCTACTGTAGGCTC
Source organism: Hemistola chrysoprasaria (assembly GCA_947063395.1). NCBI lineage: Eukaryota > Metazoa > Arthropoda > Insecta > Lepidoptera > Geometridae > Hemistola > Hemistola chrysoprasaria. The sequence goes on along the minus strand of OX346724.1, from coordinate 14,434,835 downwards.
TACACTCACACTACTACGGAAATTGTGTAGAGTTTGGATTGTGTTACATTTTTATTATTTATTTAGAGTATTTAATTTAACACCTGATATTTTATTGTTCTGAGTTTGTCTTTGAACAACATTTCGGTTATTTGCTATTTTGGGGTTCCCTAACCATGAAGTGTCAGTGGGACCCCTATTACCTTATCGTCCGCCCGTCTCTCTGCCTCAGAGCTGTATGTTCTTTTTCGTCTAATCAAAAATAACACTTACATATTATTCTTAAACTGCTTCTTCCAAAACTAAGACCGTTTTAATTAATACATTCATCGCGTATGCTTTTCGAAAAATTATTTATAAAGACGTATATACATACATTCCAGTGACGCCTTGTTCCCGTCGGGGTAGGCAAAGACTATTTCTCTTCACACGCTACGATCCTGACATGCAACTTCTATGTCTTTCTCTTATATCACATTATTAATACATGCTTGTCTGTGGGTATCTGGCCTTTACTAAATATAACATCAATTTGATCTTGAACAGTACGCCTAGGTCGACCCGATTTTTCTGTAAAGTATATAATTCAAACACACCTCTGATATCAGAAACTGTTGTATAAAAAAGCCGCAAAGGTTTAACTTAGTAAAAGTTAAGTTTTTACTTAATAAGTGCCGAGCCGAGTAAGTTCGCGGCTTAATCTCATACTTGTAATTAAGGTGGGACTAATCTCTTAGCTTATACCACTTTGTTGGCTTTCATTTGGATTCTTTTTATATTTGTTAGTTATGGAAGAGACTTTGCTTTTACTTAGTACCGGGACTTTTATTTACATTAATATTAAAGCATAATAATATAAAAGTTTGTTCGTGTGTGTTTTCCCTCACTCAGCACAAAGGGTAGCTATTTTAAAGTAAGCGAGACCACAAAACGCAGATAGTAGTTTATATTATACAAAATGTATACCTACTTCACATTCCAACACCTTTCAAACCAATGAATTTTTATTGCTTGGTCTTTGATAACAAAAAAAGATTTAGACATTTACGCTGGATGCAAGCCGCTTTCAAGCGGACTAACTAATCCATGGGAGAAGCCTATGTTCAGCAGTGGACGTCCTATGGATGATGATGACGATGATTTCTTTCTTACATATCATTTCTCTCTCTGAACGTTTCTCACTTATAAATATTAAAAAAAATATTAATGACGAAATTAAAACAATTTAATTTTAACAATTTAAAAATTTAACTATTTAATGTTTTATAAACAATTGTTAGTCGCAGGTACCTGAATGATGTTAGTAATTCGTACGGCAGCTGAAGGGTTGAAACTAATAAATCATGATAAATACCGGATATGGAGCTGTAAATCATGATTTTTAACCCTTCGTGATTCTAAACCATTCACAGCTAGTGCAAAGGTATTTTCAACTGTCAAAGATTACACGATAAAATAGATATGACATGGAAACGTTATCTTATTCCGAGATCAGTATATCTTACTCATGATGAAAAAATTTAAACACAACTCCAAAATTAAAGAATACAAGAATTTTACTTACAGGCAATTATATATAAAGTATTTTAACGTAATTATAGAATCAAAATCACTGTCTACTGAAATAAAACACTGTCTATCATTCAATACGTTGAATCTTATGTCACATTTTATATAACGTGGAAAAAACAATAATATAGAATACACTTCGTAGGTTAGTTTCACAGATATTGATCCAATTTTAAATTACTTTCTAATTATTGTGATCTGTGGTTAGGTTCCAATCGGTTCAGTAGTTTAGGCGTAAACAAACACACACACGCATGGTTTAAGGATAATATGCTGTAAGGATCTGAAAAAACTACTGGCTTTAATTTTATCGTTGAGAACATTATGATATTAAATAAGATACCGAGAGAAAAGATATAAAAAGCCTATAAGATAATAAGATATAAAAAACTTGTAATATGTACATTTATAAGACGATAAAAGTAAATTTATAAGACGATAACGGTATTAAAAGTACTTATTTTTATACATTATTATATCTTGTAAATTTTATACGATGTGTTGTTATTGATAATTGGATTTTTCCATTAGGAATTATCTCAACTACCTGGAGTCTGGAACTGTGCCCGGTAGATGGCAATAGGCTCGCCCCCTATTACGTGGTATTAATAACATACTGGCGAAATGTGGGTGACACACTATGGGGAAAAAGGCGTATTGAAAAAGGCCTTGGTCTTATCCAAAGGACATAATAATATTAATAATAAATAAATGCAATATTATTGTATTACAGGTAGCGTTATTACTGATAGGTACATTGTTTTTGTAAGAGATTATATTACATTATAAGTACTTATATCATAGAACGGATTTTCCCAATTTGTCATCTTACCTAATTCTAAAATAAAATCGAAAAATTTTATGTGCAAATATTTCATCTCATCTGGTTTATAATCTTTGGTCCACCCTTCGAATGCAGTGAGCCTATTGTACTAATTTATGCGTCCTATGTCTGGCCCCTAGCTCGGAGCTCGGAGCGCGGCAGTGGAGCCTCGTAAATTCGACTCGTGGTTCCGTACAAATTGAAAGGGGTCTCCTGTTGTCACTACTATGGATATGAGCGGACGTACTTTATGGGTTTTTAACCGCAGGGTTTTAATGCAGGAGGGCGGTTTATGGTTTTGGAGGAGTTGTATGATAATTTTGAGGTTTGACATTTTCTGGGATTAATTCATTAAAAGTAATTTACAAACGTAAATTGGTATTAACTTTTACGCCATCATGAGGGAAAGGACCGCGTCGATGTGTCACAGGATGTGTGTGAGCTCTACCACTGCCCTGAAAGTGTTATCTCAGAAATGGACGTCCACCTGTCCAACCAGCGCTCTAAACAGCCGGGCTCGTAATTGTTCCAGATCCCAAACATAGGCTAGTTTTGTTTATATTTTGTGGTACTATAAAATAATAATAATAATAATATGGGACAAATTCCACACATGGTCATCTGGTCCCAAACTAGGCTAGAAGCCTGTACAATGGTAACCAGATGACTAATATACATATTTAAATACGCTTATAACACCCAGAAACAGATCAAACAGACATATAATAAACCGTTGATATTTTTTTTTAGTTAACAATAAAAAACATTATAAAGAAGACACAAATTAATAAATTATATCAAGCATGTATTGAACAACAATTTAATGAATAAAGCACATAAACTTTAGCAAAATCAGGCTTAGAGTGAATTGCACCAGCTAACTATTACACTAACTAAAGCTTAGCCGACCATCATAATAAACTCTGGTTAGACCAATATTACGTTTCGAAGCATTTTAAATATCTGTTAAAAATGACACCAATTAAATAATAATGTTATGCTATGAACATGCAACGCGTAATATATTAGTATAACCAGAGAATAAACCGCTGATCAAACATGGCCCAAACAGGGTTCTTCACATCCATAATAAAATTAAAATAGTACATTAACGACGGAACCCTAATTTTATTTATGTCCTCAACACGTGCGGCGTTTGTTTGCTTTTTAAAATCCGATGCATTTGACTAGAAAGGGTTCCGTATACTGAGAGCAAAGTGAATTTAGTGAAGGGGCTATAAATACAAGATTTATTGTGATCTGTTTAATTTAATCAGCTTTGGTGCGAAGAGATAAGACTTTTTATTTGAAGTATAAATAATGATTATTGCACTAAGTAGCTATTTTATAATGAGAACGATATTATCAATAAATCAAAATTTGAAATTATGTTTTTTTATGATTTTTAAGGCAAATTGTCAAGTCGTTAGGGGTCGAGCTATACCAGCGTACCTTTCATGAACAATTGGATGTTATCTGGAAAGGCCAGGTCAAAAGTACCAACAACCGACGAGCATGTATGAAGAATGTGATGAAAGTGAAAGAAGCGAAAGTTGTATGTCAGGATCGTAGCAAGTGGAAAGAAATGGTCTCTGACTATCCCAACGAGAACAAGGCGTGATTGTATGTATCTATGTTTTATTAACCATTATTAATATGATTTAAAATTTCTTTGCATTTCTTAGGTTTAAAAATGTACCTTTAGAACGAAATCCAACGTCAGTTTCCTGGTTTCGAACGAGACTACTGTTTTTTCTAAGCGAGCCGGATGACTGATCTAAATAACTATTTTTCTTTATACATAAGAACGTTTATTTTCATAAAAATAATAAATATGCAACAAATTTTAAAAACAAAACATAATAATGCACATTAGCGACAATAAAAACAAACTGCATAAACATGAACGGCTGAATGGTTCCTAAAACCTAACGACCCCGATTAACATTTTGCTCATCAGCCACCCCCTGGCCCCCGCTCCTCTGACCCCCTGGCCACACCATTGGTTCATTGGTTAAAATACATTAAATTAAAATGTATTTCTTTTACATAGGATTTTAAGTAATGGTTTATTTAAAGTTATGCAGTGATACTACATTACAAACCCCGCTTCTTTTCGTTTTCCCCGTTCATTCGGTTCAATGTTTGCAGCACATGTAATGACATAAACTTTGTCATAGAACGGTCATGGACTACGTCCGAAACGAATCCGATCCGAATTATTCGTGAAAAACTATCCAAAGTAGTCGTAGAACCATTTTATGGTAGATAACACACCTGATACGATTTACGTCATCTGATTTATTTGTCTCCGTCATCCGTGAATCCATTTTGGACACAATATTGACGGACCGAAGTAGCTATCGTTTTATTTGTACAAACACTCGCGCACTGCGTCCGGACAAAGTCCGATCTAAGTCCGAGATCACGTATTAACATTGAAGGAAGTGCGAATAGCAATATTCAAATTCGGTCAGTCTTCCGAATACCGGATTCGTTTCGGACATAGTGCGTCACCGCTCTGAACGATCTAAATTAAAACTATGTTTGAAGTTGAACGATCCAAATATAAACTCTAGCCGACCTCCCGCACACAGCCACATAATATTGTCGATTTTGCTATCAGTCTTTTAGGCGGGATCTTTTAGATTGAGTTATCTTTGGTAAATGGTATATACAGCCTCACTAAACAGGTTCCCAAATTACATAACACGAGTCGAACTATTATTGATTGGATCCACAAATGTCGGAGTTTCAGGTTAGTTTCACAGTGAAAGTTGTTTCAAATTATGACTGCAATCACCTTTAAGAGACACTAACCAACTAGTCACCATATTGAACAATTCCTCCATGACACGATGTTACAATGTAAACGGCTAACCACCCTGGTAGCTCTGGTAGGCACATACAAGATTGGATGCAAATCGGTCGGCGCCGACTAATTTATCCGCGCGTAAATTCAACCGGCCGACGGGTCCAAGCCCGTGCCGGCCCGCCCTGAGTTACTCTCATTGCTGACATTGTAATATAGATTAGTCAAGGTGTCACTAGTCATTTGTGGTGCACGCACGATGTCGATAAATTATCGTTGTAGGCTGGATTTTCACGAAGTAGTCTTCAATGTTAATATTTGTTAAATTAAATGTCACAATTTTTATTAAAAATCATTATTAAGTAAAATATTTTTATACAATACTTACTCTAATTTATTATTATCCTTTAGATAAGCACACTTTCATGTAATATTTAGGCACAACTTTTATAAGGGATTCCTCCGTTTGGCATAATTTTTTTAAACATAAAATTGTTTGGCATAACATTTTTGTATAAATTTTATTAGCATAATAATACTTTGGCATAATAATACTGTAGCATAATAGAAAGCTTGGCATAAGTAGTAATTGGTCTAACATGAAATAATAATTCATTTAACAATCATGTGGCATAAAAATATATTTCGAAATCCGAAAAGGTTAGTTTTAATATATTAGGTAAATTTATTAGGGCTTTTATGACAATTAAGATTATGTGAATTGAATATATCATTATGCGTTTATAATTCTATGCTTTATAAAATTATGCTTCATTACTATTCATGCTAATAGTATTTATGACAATAAACATTATGGCAAAATATTTGTGCCTATTAATTAATATAATACGTAGTGATCATCATGCTGAATGTTGTTATGCAAAAGTATATTATGACTACATATGCGTTTTATTAGTAATCCGTTTTATAACATATTGGATTGGTCATTAATAAAACTGCTAGTCTTATTTATGCTGCTTATTTAAAATCATAAAGCGATCTTTCACAAATAAATCAATAAATGCCGGGGAACAAATGCAATCACCTCACTAAGAATCCAACATTTGAATCCTCTAGAGCCAAAAAGAGTACAAGTTGATAATTAAATTTTCATACGAAATGAATACCATAGGAGCAAAGTTCGTCGTTAAATTTCAACCATTATTTTTTATCGATTATAAATAATGGTTTATTTACACACAGATGGCACACCGCGGGGCAAAGTATTGAATCAGGGTATTATGGGATAGTTTTAATTTTATGCTCAGTTTTTAATTTTAAATGAGCGATATAAATTTTAACATCCAGAGATAACTTTTACATATTTTGAAAAAAGAGAAAGAAAGTTTTTAATGTTTTAATTAGACAGGTATTTCGTTCATAAGCTTTTCCATTTAACTGAACTACTGTGGTACAAAAAAACGCCTATGTAAACATATTATGCTGATTCCTAATCATCAGCTAGGTAAGTACAAGATAAAGCTTTACTCTAGTTTTTTTCTAAATGAATATTTATATAAACCCCCTAAAATTCATTAGAATCTACCTTCATTAATAAAGGCGGAAATGCCATAAAATTAAAACCGTTTCCCATTTTTTCAAACCCTTCTCTAATTTATAGCTGCAAAACAAAAGAGGACGCTAATCTAAAACAATAGTTCCCTGCAATTAGCCCTCTCTTGTGAACTCCCCTTTAATTGTGCAAATATGTAAATGTTATCAGATGTATCACATAGGGGACTTAATTGTTTTATTTTAATCTATGGCGAGGTATAATTGAATGAGACGATAACTTGGGTGGTTGATGTCTGTTGATCAAAGGTTGATGAACGAAGTGCAAGGCTAGAGAATCAGCAAGTTAGAAAATCAAAATTTCACGAAAATTCGACGTCATATAATTTTGAACTCTTTTGTAGAGTGGCAACGTGCATACGGACCGTAATCTGTTAGAATCTCCGACATATATATTCATTCAAATCTGCTTTATTTTGTTAACTCTATACACCAAAACTACTGAACCGATTAGGTTGAAACTAATGTAGATATCTTAGGCTCTGAAATAAATGGGAACAATTTCGTGTGTAAATTTCCGTTTAAAAATAATCAAGTTAAAATGAAAAAAACACCAATCTCGCATTAACTCGTTCTTCCATCTAATTCGTTTTCTCACCCCTAGTCGGTAATCAATGTTCAATGTTCAACATTTTTCAATCTAAAACCAATGCATATCATAAATTACTGATCAAAGGCCAGTGACAAATAAATTTGACCTCTAAAAGCACTTGCTTAAAATTGAAATTGGTTGAACGCCCCGTATGCATAGGACAGACTTTTTCCGTCCGATCCTATTAGAAACGAAATCGGTAAAAAAAACACCCCCTAACCAGATCTGAAAAAAGTAAACGAAAACATACGGGATGCGACAGGAGACAAATATCCATTAACGAATGCACCTACTTTTGAATCAAATGTTGGCACCAATCATGGCCACATGGCCAATATTTGATGCAAAGTTTTTTTCAAGTTACTAATGATTAATTAAAGCCAATCTGACGACAGTATTCTTTACCATCGGTCTGTTTGAAAAAAAAAATTACTTAAAATTAGTTGATGAGATAATTATTATTATAAAATGACTATTAATAATATTATTTATGAACTATTTTTGTTGAAATACAAAACCTATATATTCGACCATTCTTGCGGCAAACATAAGATACAGTTTAATATATATAATTGTATAATGTATCTTAATCCCAAGAAAAATTTATTACTTCCAAATATTACAAATCGAGGCTTAGTATATAATTTTAGGGTTAAGCACATAATATTTGTTACAAAACATTGGACGAAACGTTGGCCAAACTCGATATAAAGCACTCAGTCCGATGTGATTACCATGTTTAATGTGACATTTCAGTACATATGACCGTTTTATTACCCATTCCGAGCCCTGATGGATGCAATCCCACATATAAGTTAATAGTTTTATACCAGAAATGCATTAAAAGGACATACATACATGCGAGTTTAATACCATTAATACCAGTTTAACACCAAAATTCTAAAATTTAAATTACACAGGTACTTTTTCTTTTAATGGACTGACACATTAAATTATTTTAACAAGCACACAATCAAAGAAGTAAATTTTATAATAGGTTCTTTTATATTTAATTAAGTATGTGCATACCATCATTATACGATATCTTTGATAACATTTCGTATGTGCGTAAAAATTAATATAATTAAATAGTGACTTCCATAGTAAAATAGTGACTTCCATAAAAAATAGTTAGCATTTCTTATAATTAAATACTGACTTCCATAAAATAAATAGTGACTTCCATAATAAAATAGTGACTTCCATAAAAAATAGTTAGCATTTCTTATAATTAAATAGTGACTTCCATAATAAAATAGTGACTTCCATAAAAAATAGTTAGCATTTCTTATAATTAAATAGTGACTTCCATAAAATTAAATAGTGACTTCCATAAAATTAAATAGTGACTTCCATAAAATTAAATAGTGACTTCCATAAAATTAAATAGTGACTTCCATAAAATTAAATAGTGACTTCCATAAAAAATAGTTAGCATTTCTTATAATTAAATAGTGACTTCCATAAAATTAAATAATGACTTCCATAAAAAATTGTTAGCATTTCTTATAATTAAATAGTGACTTCCATAAAATTAAATAGTGACTTCCATAAAATTAAATAGTGACTTCCATAATCTTAATACTAATTATTAAAAAATACAATATAATTGTACCTAGCTTTAGATTATCTTAAACAAATGTCAAGTATAAATTTTAGTAACTGCTGTGTACGATTCTATAATAAAATCTCAAATTAGATAACTCGATTCTCAGAGGGTTAATTCTAAACCTATATGAAACTTAACTATAATAAAGAAGGTTTATTGTAAAGTCAATCTGTTCATTGATTTCGTAAATTTATTTTTAAGATAAAATTTAATAAACTAAATTCTCCTTGATTTTGACAACAAGGATCTTATTTTACAACTAAGCACATGCATAACATACCAAGAAACAAACTTACGCAAACATATATTGTACCATACTATAAAATAACCCTACGTCCATCAACCGTATAAATTTAACCAGGATTTAGGTTAACTAGTTCCGGACAAATCGTAGTTGTCGAGCCGCGGTCAGTTGCGGGAAAAAGTTTATTATTACGAAAACTTCCGAGATCTATTTATTGGTGATACGGAACCCGGGTTATTGGTAGTTTATTGTTAAGCTCGGTCAAAATGGCTGACATGTTCAAGTGAAAGAGATATTACCGAGACTTTTATAGCTGATTTGGTTGTAAGAATATTTACTTCATCTTATTTTTTTATTCTTATTATTTTATTGTATTGGTGACTTTTGAACATGTTTTAATTAAATTAAACTACTGGAAAACTTTTTTCATTGAAAATAAAACATTGATAACGTTGGATATATCAAACGTCGTAACCTACTCCAGAATAATAATTTTTAGAATATTATAATATAATTTATCATAATGAATGAAGACTGTAGAACGTTTGAGAAAATCCATTAATGATTCTATTTTTCAACAAAAATGTATTGTCCAACTGAAGGCTCTTGTTCAAATATTGAGCAGTTTAGTCGCTAGGTTAACATTTACAAAGGTCAAACCCAAAATTAATATTCCTTGCCAAAGAGCGATCTGAAACGAGCCCGAAATGGGTTCTATAAAGTGCCATTATTATTCGTATCACAAAACTAGTAGGATATAAAGCACCGGCTTATAATTGAATCGCATTAATTGGTCCCTAAGGACCCGTGGGGTCGCGGGGCCCGCGGGTCATCGCAGATATTTGACCTTCACTCGACCTTATCTCTTGGCGCTTAATTTATTATTAAGGCGATAGTTATCTGGAATAGCGTTTATTAATTGCTTTTATTAAATTAAATTCTATTCGTATATATATAACCAATTTTTTTTTTAACTTTTGAAAGCTTCTGGATTAATATCACTGTTATGTAATTTTATTTTATTGTAATTATTACAATTTTATTTTATGTATTTGTTGGAGCGCAACATGCATCCGATGTCGACGTGTGGTGCCATCTATCTGCGTTTGGCGGAGTTACAACTGTCAAAGATCATTTGACAAGTGACAGTAGTGACAGCAGTGATTAGTGACAGTCGCAAGTAGTAATAGACCTAGCGTTCTAGCTATGTAACTCGTGTAAGTCTAGTGGAAGGGGAACACAGTAGAGAACACAATATAAGAAGCGAGCGAGCTCGAGTAGGGGCAGTCTGCCTTTGGCAATCGTCGCGTGTGGTTGTGACTAACACCACTCCTTGTCGGGTTATTCGTAACGTAACGCAATGTTATTCGTTAAGTACGGGTATATACCTTCCGCGTTATTATAGTGTGATACTCCGTGTCTATATACTCACCGCGTTATGTAAAGTCATAGTTAGTTATTCTGGGCCTATACACCTACCGCGTTGTGCGAAGCCATACAGTGTGTCTAGTGTCTATATACTACCGCGTTAAGTAAAGTCATAGTTCGCTACCCTGGGTCTATTTACCTACCACGTTATGTAAAGTGATAATGAGACATTCCGTGCCTCCTTATCTCCCGCGTATTGTTAAGAGCTATTGTAAAGAGTGTTAATTGTTATCAATGAAAAGAATAAGGCCCTACAAGTTTCTTGTGCGTTCTTCTTGTAGAGGTGATTTCCGAACGCACGGTACATAAACAAAAAGGGTTTAGAGTCTAAGAGTACTTTCATTTCTGCATCCAACATTACCCGTTGACGCCCACAGTAGTTGAAAGGTTGAGGATTATAAGTTGAAAATAATCCTCATCCAATATGTAGTCTCTAAATCAGAAGCGGGATCAGTGTTGGATCAGAACATGAGATGCTCGTTCACAACATTCCAGAACGGCCATATTCAAATAATAAAACACGATCACGCAATTATTAACCAAGTCTACGGCAATCACAAACATTTTGGGGTACTTCGCAAAATAAAATGAGCACTAAATAACAGAGTTAAAAGAAAATAGAAACTACCCGCGTTCGCAAGTCATTCAATTGCGTAGCAGAAGAAAGCTGGAATAGTATTTTGCTGATAATAATTTTCATCATTAAACTATTGTCACGCCCATTTGAATTACTGACTACTCTTTAGTGTTTTTCTTTTTTTTTTTTGATCATGAGTTTCAACTTTAGTACGAAAAAAATAGTCCATCAACTATAAACCCAAGCAGACCAGTTTTTTTGATCTTGTTGTAATATAATATCAACATAGTTTAAAGGTCCCATTATGATTTATATCACCGTGATACATACGGTTAACAGAGCTCTTCCTTATGTTTATTAGTAGTTAGTAGTGGAAGGCCTCTTTTGTTTAGTAGTGGTAGGCCTCTTTTGCAGGGGGCCGCCTGGGGAAGTACCACACCTTTTCCAGTTATTCATCCGCCAAGCAGTAATGTGCAAACATTACTGTGTTCCGGTATGAAGGGCAATGTTTCCAGCGAAATTACTGGGCATGATGAGATTCACCAACTCATATCTCAGGGTGACAGGCGCAGTGCAGTGCCGCGCAGAAATTTTAAATTTTGAAACACTGGGGGGCGCTGTGTCTGGTATGGGCAATCATGATGCTTACCATTGGGCACCTGATTTGCTCGTCTTGTTACTCAAAAAAAGTCCCAAGACTGATTAGGGACTTGACAACATGTCATTCCTTCGGAATATTGACTCAAACACTGAGCTGTTCATTGTTCATCTCAAAGAAACACCAAGATTCTGTGCTGTGTTTTTATTTGCAGGATTCTCATAACAAAATAAGGAACCCTGTTCACATGGCTGTACAAGTACGAGCAATGGAAGCAGCAACGCGCGCGCTGGACAACGCAGTGCCCTATTCGTACAGTTCCTGTACCTAGAGGTCGAGCGATATGTCGATGTTTTCGTATTACAATCAACGTGCCCACAATACACAGGTGAAAACGTTTCATTTTACTCACTATTCTGGCTCAATTATTGTCGTTATTAAAAAGAGGTTCTTTTTTCATCAAAACTTAGTGGTAGATCTCGACTCTGTCACTGCAGAAAGAGGACCTATGACCTAATCGGTTCTACCACCTCCATATGGTGGTCAACTCGATCGTTAACATGACAACACGAGCACTTATATTGTCACCGTACTATTTTCGATTCCCGACCTCCAGATAGTCAACCGAAGATGGTTGCTTAGTAAATTAGTGGAGTTTAGATAATATGACGATATATTATATTGAGTCTTGTAATCGAGAGCTAGAATTCATCTTCTTCATTTTTGACTCGAAATCCTTAACGTTTTCAAGAGTTTCTGAAACACACTGACGATACTGAAGTTTGCCCCAAGTTATTCCACTATCCATTTTTTCTGATAGAAAAAGATATCTTGGCTTTATTGACTTCAACAAGTGTCTTAGTACTAAACGTACTTTTGTGTACTTGATGGTTAGCCTGGCCGATGGAGCGCTATCCCGGTCATATCCGCAAGGGTTGGCTGTACGGAAGCGCTCCACCATCGGACCAGATTTATTTGACATTGATATGTAGTAAGAGATGTGTACTTGATGGTTAGCCTGGCCGATGGAGCGCTATCCCGGTCATATCCGCAAGGGTTGGCTGTACGGAAGCGCTCCACTATCGGACCAGATGTATTCGACGTTGATATAGAGTAAGAGATGTGTGTAATTGGTTAGCCTGGCTGACGGAGCGTTATCCTGGTCATATCCGCAAGGGCTGGCTGTATGGAAACGCTCCACAATCAGACCAGATGGTTATTCAGTATACCTACCGTATTTTTCCCCGTGGTTGATTTTAACTTCAACTTTGACTTCCTTAACTTTGGTACCTGAGGTAGGAATATAGAACTATTGCTATTGCTGTTCGTGACTTAGAAGGTTCACTTGTGAGCTACCGTAACGGCATAATAGTTCAATAAAACATTGACTTAAGCGACTAAATGGTACTTCACCACAGTGGTTGTTGTAGCTTCGATTTGGAATTCTATTTAGCATTCTGTCCCGTAGGAATTAGTTGAAGTAATCCCTACGGGATTACTTCAACTCTCCCAGAGAAGTGACTTTGGTCAGGAGTGGCCGAGCGGATAAGTTTCTCGTGTGTTGTTTGTTTGCAGGCTACCTGCACACGAGGACGTGTGCATTGTCAGAATGGCCGTGTTGGAGCGCAACATGCATCCGATGTCGACGTGTGGTGCCATCTATCTGCGTTTGGCGGAGTTACAACTGTCAAAGATCATTTGACAAGTGACAGTAGTGACAGCAGTGATTAGTGACAGTCGCAAGTAGTAATAGACCTAGCGTTCTAGCTATGTAACTCGTGTAAGTCTAGTGGAAGGGGAACACAGTAGAGAACACAATATAAGAAGCGAGCGAGCTCGAGTAGGGGCAGTCTGCCTTTGGCAATCGTCGCGTGTGGTTGTGACTAACACCACTCCTTGTCGGGTTATTCGTAACGTAACGCAATGTTATTCGTTAAGTACGGGTATATACCTTCCGCGTTATTATAGTGTGATACTCCGTGTCTATATACTCACCGCGTTATGTAAAGTCATAGTTAGTTATTCTGGGCCTATACACCTACCGCGTTGTGCGAAGCCATACAGTGTGTCTAGTGTCTATATACTACCGCGTTAAGTAAAGTCATAGTTCGCTACCCTGGGTCTATTTACCTACCACGTTATGTAAAGTGATAATGAGACATTCCGTGCCTCCTTATCTCCCGCGTATTGTTAAGAGCTATTGTAAAGAGTGTTAATTGTTATCAATGAAAAGAATAAGGCCCTACAAGTTTCTTGTGCGTTCTTCTTGTAGAGGTGATTTCCGAACGCACGGTACATAAACAAAAAGGGTTTAAAGTCTAAGAGTACTTTCATTTCTGCATCCAACATTACCCGTTGACGCCCACAGTAGTTGAAAGGTTGAGGATTATAAGTTGAAAATAATCCTCATCCAATATGTAGTCTCTAAATATTCAATTATAATGTAATTTATTTATTATTTTTATTTATTTATTATATTTGTTAATTATATTGCAATTTCAATAAAAAATAAGGAGACTAATTAAAAAATCTTATTAATTCAACATGACAAATAAAAAACAAAGTTTACTTACATTCTCGTACTAAAAGAATGGATTACAAAACTTTAATATACAAAAACCCTGTGTATCATCACTACTATTCATCAGAACATAAAACCTAAACCCATTCCTATAAATAGAAACTCAAACGAACGAACCTCCATACTGCATGGTAAATATGAACAGCGGCCCAACTAGCTCTAAACTAGCGCAAACTATTATAAAAAACCATCGAAGCATGAGCGAAGCGAGCGATTATGAAAAGAGTGCAATAAATGCAGAACGTTTTTAGATTTTTTTTCTGCGGCGAACGTTGGAAAGTTGAGAGGTTAGCCAGACGCATGTGGAGCGAGATTAATATATGCTTTCGAATAATGTAAACAAGAATATGAAAATCCTATTACAATTATACGGATTTCCCTAAAGCTTTTGACCTTGTAATAAATGAGCTGTTGTCATTTAAAGTCGACTACATGGTTACATGGCCGCTTGTTGGGTTGGTTTGTCTTTTAAATTGTAGTATTGCAGTTTTTTTACTCATTTCGTTAGAGTTTCACAAGGATCTCGAATGGATTCTTAATCCAGAATCCGGTCAAATGATTTCCGGCTATATAATAGGGCCACCTCTTTCTCATCCCGTGGGAGCCGTGAGACCCAACAGAGGGACAAATTCGGAGAGTAGGCAGCAGCGTTCTCCGGCACCAAGTATTCCAACTTCTGCGATCACCAAGCCGCACAAAAAGCGTGGTGATTACGGAAAAATCTGCCCCAAAGTATGAAAAGTTTGGCGTATGGTCAGTAGTACGCTATGGCGTTTTTTGGGGAGGCCTGTGTTCAGCAGTGGACGTCTTCCGGCTGATGATGTGATGATGTGAATCCTAATACCTAATGCACTACGTATTATTTAAAATTATAGAAAGTGTAATTAAAACCGCGGTGCGCAGATAGATTTATTATAAAATAAAAATATCTCCAACCAAAAAGATACAAAATCCGATTACACCTGTATACAATATAGTTATAGACGAAACCTTGAACCGATTCCGTTTCTCGGTAAAAGGTGATTCGAGGAACACAATCCTTTATTATCGAAGCGTTGAAAGGAAATATCCGTTAAAAGAAATATTCTTAACGTAAAGAAATATTGAAATAATACCGATGAGACTTCAATCAGAATATTGTAAGCCTGAATGGAGCAGGTTTGACGAATGGACATTTTATTAGGTAGTTTAGTTTATTATTTAGAAATGATTAGAAACGACTAAGATAAGTCGTGGAAATGAATAAATAAAATTCAGAATCTGAGTTTAGCAATGACCTTCAGAAAGACAGAAAATCAAAACAATAATCTGATGAGCACATACAATTTTATTACTATAGTTTGAGCCATATAGATTGACACAAAAGTTTATTGACAACTACAGAATGTCAATTATTATTATATTTATTTATTTAAGTATAATGTGTTTGAAACCACCGTCCCTTCATATATATATATCCTTTCCCTGCATGGTAGCCTGGAAGAGATCGCTCTGAGCGATAAGGCCGCCAGTTGTTACTTATTTCTAGTTTTAAGGTTTTCTTCTTTGTTATTTTCTTATTGTGGTAGCAATAGAGTTTTCATTCAATTATCGTCAAACAAATATATAGATTTTTCAGCAGCACTTGTTTTAAACAGATTTTCTAAAAGGTTTCGTCTATAATTAAATACCTAACGCTACCTGTAGTCTGCACGTTATTGGTTTACAGCTTCCTTATTTAGAACTAATTCGGTAAATATACTAAGTTTCCACCATTATCACGTAGTAGCAATCCCTAGGGTTGCCAGCGTACGAAACAAGTCTCTTTATCTGTATTTTTAACTTGGAACACAAGTTTTATAGCTCCCGCGACACCTACCGCTACGAAGCTCTGGTGCTACGGCGTAGCACTGCTACGACACACATTACAAAACATAAATTATGAGACTTATAATATTATATACCATCATTATGATCTGCGCCGTAAGACGTCCACTGCTGGACATAGGCCTCCCTTAAAAATGTCCATCTAGCGTATTCCTGCTGTCTTTATTAGATTGGCTGTCCATCTTGTGGGTGGACGTCCTACGCTGCCCTTGCCGGTCCGTGGTCTCCATTCGAGAAATTTACAGCCACATAGGCCATCAGTTCTACGTGCTATGTGCCCCGCCCATTGCCACTTCAACTGGCTAATCCTCTAGGCTATGTCGGTAACTTTTTATAAGTACCTATATAAAATCATAATATATTATATTGCGCCGCGGTTCCACTCGCTTTATATCAAAGTTTGAAACTTCATACAGTTCACGCGTAATGAAATGTAACCCATTAGTAGAGTCGGCGTCATGTGGCTTTCATTAATTTAATAGCCGAGTTTAATTGTACTTATTAATATAATTGTGGAGTAATTACCTCGGGTTTAGAGTCGCTCTCACTTTCATGAAGGAAGTGTGTTTGTTTACAGATAAGTACTTATGTTGTGAATTTCATGAAAAGTTGCTAAGCTGTTTGAATCTGTGAACATGTTTGTGAAATACAAACTGGTAATGCCGGGACAAAGACGGATACAAATCGACATTGTTGGGAGATTTACTGTATTAATAATCTTTTCTAATTATTTTACTCATAAAGGAAACTGACTCGTAATCCAAAGAAGCTGGGCCTATCTTCTATTGCCAAGTAGATAATATTATTCTCAATTATATTCTCAAACATGGTAGCCCTCTTATTATCTATTAATTTATAATTTAATTTAAATCAGGTGTGGTTAATTTATTTATTTACATGTTAACAGCACGGTTTTACCAGTAACACCATCAAAGTTACAGTTTTCAAACATGAAACAAAAACAAAAATAATATAAAATCAAATATCAAATAAGCATAAAAGATACATATATAAAAGATATATTTAATCATTAATCATAAATTCTTCTCGCTAAACGCCAGAAATACCGACATTATAATATTCCATTCATCTCACACATATTTGTTTATTTTTGACGATAAAGCATATTTGTATATTTTTTTCCTAGTTTGGGACCAGATGACCGT
This sequence comes from Hemistola chrysoprasaria, assembly GCA_947063395.1. NCBI lineage: Eukaryota > Metazoa > Arthropoda > Insecta > Lepidoptera > Geometridae > Hemistola > Hemistola chrysoprasaria. The sequence goes on along the minus strand of OX346724.1, from coordinate 14,417,419 downwards.
GTGTGGAAGTTGTCCTATATTATTATTATAATTATTTTATTAGTAACTAGATGTAAATATGCTACAGCATTCTTTGTTTAAAATCGCCTATTCTACTAACTACGTTCAACTAATTGAACTAAGTGGATTTATTTTCCAAATAACATATAATGACGCCTTTTTCTTAAAGGGGTAGGTAAAGGTGTACCCAAGACTCAGTCCCATAGTAGTCACACCCACATTTCGCCTGTATGTTATTGGGCCTATGCAATAAGGGGCGAGCCTAATATTATCCACCGGGCACAGTTTGAGACTCCAGGCAGTTATTGATATCATTCCTAATGCAAAAATCTAATATTTAATAATTAGTCTGACCTGGGGATCGAACGGGGATCATCCCTGGGGATCATCGGGTTTTATTGTAGCATTCCTGTTTAACCAATTTAAAATAAGAACCATTGTCAATATCATAAACAAAACAATGTATAATATAATAGTTGAAGTGTTGTGTCAGTCGACGTCTACCGTCCAATGACGAATGTCGACGCAATTTGTAGATTTTTGTTCAAACAAACGCCGTCAATAATTCCGACTGCAAGCTTGTATCAATATTGGACCAAGTTAACGAGTTACCTAAGAACACAACCGAAACTTAACTTTATTTCACTCTGTTTTAAGGTCTATTTTCGCTTGAGTATACTACTAATTATTTTATTTAAATATTTGCCAATTACGGAGGAGAAACGATTTGTTGAACGAATAAAGGTGTAGAAGTGAAAAAGTTTTGCTTGATCTTAATTTTTTATAGGTATTATGGCGTCATTTCCATAAATGACTGAGAAGTATACAAAAAGGGTTACTAAAATCCATATTTTAGTAACCCTGTACACTTTATAAATATTTAGAAATGCCACTAGAACCTGACGGCCTTTTTCAAAGTCTTAAAGTTATTTGTTGTACCTATTTTACTTTCATATTATGTTTACCAAATTTTACCTCCAACGCTTATTTTATAAATAAATCAACCTAACTGATAATAAACGTTGAATTTAAAAACTTTTAACGGATATTCTTAAAATAAGTTACAAGTTATTTTTAACTCAATGAGTAAAAGTTGCGAAAACCTGAGAAATCCAAAAGTAATTAATATTCTTTCAGTTGTCTTTAAGAAATCGCTTTAAGACCGCAATAAAACTGCCATTTGTTTTATTTTGTTTTGTTCTTTGTGAGTTACAATAAAGTTATTGTTATCTTGCATTAGTACTGCACCGCACTATGCAACTGCCGGGGTGGTCGCAATCTCTACTGCCAATCATAAATAAGGTCTTGGGTTCGATTATCATGTCAGGCATCGTGTTATCAAATTTTCCCATTACAAAATTTTCCCAAAGACAGCCTGGAGTATAGAACTGTGCCCGGTAAATGGCAATAGGCTCGCCCTCTATTACATGGGGCCTAAAAACATAACGGGCGATGTGTGGGTGTACCTACTATGGGGCTGGAACCTGGGTACACCTCTGCCTACCCTTTTGAGGAAAAGATATGCGTTATACGGGATTCTTCCGTTTGGAATAATTTTTTTGGGCATAAAATTGTATGGCATAATGATTTCGCATAACTTTTATTGGCATAATAATACTTTCGCATAATGATACTGTAGCATAATAGAAAGTTTGGCATAAGTAGTAATTGGTCTAACATGTTTAGGCATAATTGATTATCCTATAAATTTTAAGGCATGGCATGGCAAGGCTGATAATTCATATAATAAGCATTTGGCATAAAAATATATTGCGATATCCGAATCAGTTGGTTAGGTTAGTTTAGATTAGTTTTATAATGATTTATTAGGGCTTTTATGACAAAGAAGATTATGTGTACATGTAATTATGCGTTTATAATCTTATGCTTTATAAAATAATGCTTCATTACTATTATGATAATTATATCTATGACAATAAACATTATGGCAAAATATTTATGCCTAATAATATAATGCGTAGTGATAAATATGTTGAATGTTGTTATGCCAAAGTATATTATGACATTACATTTTATGCGTTTCATTACTAAACCGTATTATATATGTTATACATTTATCAAACTGTCAATATCTCTCAAAACCACGGTTAAATCAAATTAGCTTTACAAAGATACCGTAAAGATAAACAATTAGTAGGTACCCATATAACTAACTGTCCGGCGACCCTTGTAATCGTATGTCTACCCACTGTATACCCACGCTTGTGTACACTGCGATTAAAAGGGTTTGACTTGTACTAGTGAGAGCGAATACCACTTATAACTACAACTTTCAAAATATAACATTTCTCTATAAGTTTTGTCGCGGTTACGTAAAGAAAAAATACCTATAATGTAATAAAATATACATGCAAGTATAACCACAGGTATAACGTAAACTGAAATCATTTCTATAAATTTATTTACTTGTATTATGAACGCGGGCGCGAGATGGGCGCTTTTTGGAGGAGAGTATGACAAAGAAATGCGTCCGAACCTCGCACGATGTCTGTTTGTTTCATATAGAACATGATAACAAAATAAATTAGTACACGCACCCATCTCCGCCCGCATGCTGACCTAAAATGTATATATTTTATTTTTACAGAAAGTTACAACGTGTGACATTGTCATAATTATCTCAGAATTAATGAAATAAACTTGTATGGATTTCGTTAACAAACATTAACTGCAGTATTATCAATTTATTATTATCTAGTCTTTATAACACCTGAAAAATCATACAATTAATGCCGTAATAGCAGTAAAACTGATCATAAACTCTAAATATTTAATCCTTATTTTATGACCCCAAATCCAAATCAAACTTTAACAATTTAAACATAATTCAAAGAATAACGATTACTTAAGTGCCAGAAGCGACATTACAAAGTTATCGACTACCGTATAATATACGGCGTATAAACTTGCCTATTTGCCTCTGTGAGGGAGTTAGCTTAACTTTTATAACGCTATAAAGTTAAGAATACACCCATGTGATGGGCGCGCTAAGAATAAACCAATTTTGTTCATTGTTAAGTTTCTGAAATTGATAAAAACGTTGTTAAATATTTTATTGTGCAATTGTCATTTTTACGTGACATTAAAGACGTCGACTTCAAAATTGAGTTTTTTAAAATCAACTGAGAGTTTTATATTATCATTGCCTCTTTATGATTATACTTTTTCATGATTTAAATTAATGTTAAGTATAATTGACCGAATTTGATGAGTTTACTAACCCTACTAATAATAATTTATTATAATACAATTTATAATACAACTTAAAAAAAAAAAAAATACAAAGCTACTTCTAAATATTATGCGCTCATTTTAAATACATGATTAATTTCTAAACAACACAGCAACAATAATGCATAATGCTACCAGATACAGTTAGTAAATCTCCATTGCTCAGTTTACGATTGAGTCTTACCTAATAATATATAATACCAACACACAGTTCGAGTTTAGAGACATTAACTTGACGGATATTGCAGATAAAACGGCCTCTTTTTACGACCACCATTAAATTTCACAGAAACACATAAAAATTGTTTTAATACCTTTTCGTCTTATGTTTGAGAGTCAAGTTTTTTAATAATATGAACGTTTTAAATTTGAAATCAGTAACAGTTTAATTTTAATCTAAAATTTTGTAAATTTGACTAAATAATAATAATATTGTTTTTTTTTTGCCCGGTTGCCATCTTGAAATCACATCTTTAGCCAAATCAAGTAGTTTCCATCAATTCACAATAGTCTTTGCTCCTAGCGGGGGCTGTCTTTTAGCTCATCTTCTGTAGATGGTTTCAGAGATGGACCCCGATAGGTGCTATTCATTATTACCTTTAGATTAAAAGCTCAAAGAGCTCTGCATGTTGGACTTAAAAAAACATGGTCTCAGTGCACGCCTTCCAAAAGACCGGGACAAGAATCCTCTCTATTTAATTTAGATACAGAACGAACAAAATGAAAATAGTTAAACCTGCGGTGGAACCTTAAATCCTGTGAACGGTTCAACCCTATTATGCCCGCAAATCTATCCCCTCGCCCGAATTGACCCAACTTTGAAAAACTAACTTTGTTCGTTATCTATTGTATTGTTGTATTGTTTGTTATGTTTACTTAATTATTAGTGTAGTTTTTACGAGTAATGTTGAGCAATAAAATGGGCTTTTTGATGACATAAAAACATGATACGTCAATTAATGTTTTTTCGCAAAAATTTTCTAATGAAAAGTTTATAAAAGACACATAATGATTATATGTGTGCTTAGGTTTGGTGTTAATTTGCAAGGCACCTGCCATTGATTCTGTGAATATTTTGTTGGCTTTATTGAAAACCAGCTTTGCCCTGCAGTTTCACCCGCGTAGATATCCCATTCCCATTCCCATTCCCATGGGGAATATCGGGTAAGAAGTGCCATATGTGTTTTTTCGGAGTCTAAGCTATCTACATACCGAATTTCAGCCCAATGGGATCAGTAGTTTTTGGCGTGAAATAGTAAAAAACAAACATCCGTCCATCCGTCCTCACATACTATATTAGTAGGATAGGATAATAGGAGTAGAATACAATTGAAAACTACTGGTTTAAACAGAATGGATATTGAACAAAACTTTTTTGAGAAGTTTAACTAAAATATAATGTCATATTGAAACTAACTAACGTACTTAAACCAACACACACGAGAGAGCCTACACTTTCAATAGCCGCGTCATCAATCTGTTCTCACAATGTCTAATGTCTTAACGTAGAATATTCGTCTTAACACAATTTGTGGGGCAATCAGTTGCGGCGCAGCAAGCGACCGCGATACGGCCTCGCTATATTATGTTCCACTAGATTCTACTGGAATTAATGGCTAATGTACTTTGTAAGAGTATCTACAGCTGAATTGGAAATTGGAGGAAGGTTCTATTCTCTATAAATAATAACTTGCAGAAGGGTGTTATAATGAGGATGATGCGTAAGCAAGTGCGAAAGTAAAACACAAAAACAGGTAACGAGATAGAGTCAGCTCTAAATCAAACGATTTAAAAATTGAAGGTTCTTAAATTTAAAATACTCGTATTAACTTTTACTACTCATGGCACTAAAATATTTATCTTATTAATAATTTTTATTATCTAGACACCTGAAAACTGGCGCCACGTTTGGCCACAGACTCGAAAAGTAAGAAGTAGACTGGACGAAGAAAAAACAATATTGCATAAACCGTCCAAACAATACACAAATACCAAACCATTTTAAAAGTCTCAGAGAATTGCATCAGTGTGCAAAAGTTCGATACATATTGAACACGAGTTGTGGATATTGAAATATCCCGGATAATCCTCGCCGCAGAGAGAAATGTTTTGAATTTTTCCAAGTTTCACGTCTCGCGTGGGACGGATGAGTTTGGGAAACGGTGGCTTGGATGGATATATGCAAGATGGATACAACTTGCAACAATGGAACGAAATTATATGTATAAAGCTGTTCGCCCATTATTCTGGTACATTATAGGAGAGTTATACAACGTGTTATAAAAAGATGTATTAGTACTTCAGGGGATGCATCTATCTATCACTCTGAACAACTTTCAAATGAAAGAATTCGAAGAAAAAATTTCGACTTCCCATATAATATAGATCAGCTGATCAGTTTTTTTTGGGAATTTTGCAATTATTATTCTTTTTTTACAAGTTGTATAAATTTATCCCACCAGGCAACGTATACGAAACGGTAAACCTTGCCCACTAACGTATTAAAATAATAATAATAGCATAATAGCATTTCCTCTTTGCATGTAATTTTGCGAGTGGGAGGTGCACTGTGCATGTTGTTTTTGACACTAAAAATCGAAATTAAAAACTAAATATTCTTGTTCCTGGAGTTAACAATGGAGTTCTGAAAAGTATCGCCAAATTAAAATAATTTTTAATAAATATTCGAGCCAGAGTTAACGGACCGTGTACGGCACGCGATGGCCACGAAACGGTCTATCTAGTAGGAACGGTCGGTCATATATTTCTAAACGAAGAATATTTTTTGCCGCTCACGGCCTTTTAACGTTCGTATAACCGTACCGATATAGTGGAGAAAGTATTTTATTATTAGAGAGGTATGATATTCCAAGATCCCTGCTTTAAATTACACTTTTATCAAAAGGAAATCGCGCATATCGTGTATGACATACGACATTCATTTGTTATGACACTAAGTTATGACTTATAAAACTTGAAACTGCCTAAATTGAATAAGAGTTAGGTAAAAGCACTGCAAAAAAAAAAATATACGACATATTCATCATCATCATCAGCCGGAAGCCATCCAATAATATAATAATAAAATAGGCAATAACTGAATAACGCCATAAATAAATATTCATTTGGAAGGATTTTGCCGTAATCACCACGCTTGTTGTGCGGCTTGGTGATCACAGTAGTTGGAATTCTTGGTGCCGGAGCAATGTCTCTACTCAGAATTTGTCCCTCTGCCGGGTCTCACACAACATAATATTATTATTGTATAAAGCTAATAATATGTTCTCTCTGTTCTGCTAAAATCTAAATCTAAATCTGCCAAAAACATCCCTCTAATTCCTACAATTTTGGGGGGTTTAGCCAATAGGTACTTGCCATGCTTGACAGGCGGGTTGACAAGCGCAGTTCGATGGTTTTACGCAGAGGACGCTGTTGTCCGTCCTCTGGATGTGATAACCCATAACCAGCGACCACGGGTAGAGAGGTTGGAGTACTATTCTAAAGCCGGTAATCTCACGGCTACATACATAATTATAGCAAAAATTAATTAATTCATTTTCTTTCTTACCATCGTCATTCTTTTTCAACAGAAGTCGGCCAAACAATAACACCTACTTAGTTATTCTCAATCAATTCCCACCCAGATGTGTACAAACTATTAGATCATTAACTAAATGCGGTGTTGTATTAATTAAGTGATTACTAATAGAGAGAGGATAATAACGGCTAATGTGTATAATAACGGTGTGGCGCCATCTGTCGGACGTCACGGGTCACTTAATTATATCACTTCATATTCAATTATATACATTATGTAGTTCATAGTTATGTGATGCTAGCTGTGACAAACAGCTGTACCTGTTATATTAAACCTATTACTATAAAATCCTTAAATTATTATTTTAGTTCAGAGCTTCTGCAACTGACTGTACTTACCTATAAGCAATTTGACTTTTATTCGTCATTATATAATTTCTTTAGATATAATTATATACTAAAGTTAAAAATTTCGAACCTCTAGAAACTCTAGATGACAGAATGTTCTGAAAGTAGTACGACATAGTGACGTCTGTCGCTTGGTTGGCCGCTGCCGCGGCACGCTCTCTTCGCTCGCTCAGCGTACGCGTTATGGCCAAATTCAAACCTAAACCTCACCAACAGATGACGAAATGTTTTAAACCTTATAATATGACTGAGTCGCGTCTGGCGCTTCGCCGGCCGCTGCGGTGGTACTTGTAAGCTTGTTATAAAAATAGCCCAATTTGTTCAGAAGAAAGGGTTTCCCCTTTTACGCTGCTCGATCCAATTCATAGCGGGATGTGGGGGCTATAGAATGCATAATATGTGGACAACCCGTAATGTCAAAGTTTCAGACCGCCAAGATTTCTACAAGGCCTTCGACATGACCAATGGCATGAATTTGCATGAGGAGGTCTCAAACATCCACACACATAACCGCCCTTTCGTGTCAATAAATAAGTGTGAATTCCAATTATTGTACAAGTATAATATTAGAAATTTATTTTTTATTTATTTTTATTTATTTATTTATTTCAATTTACACACATAATTAACAGATACAATCCAAAGCATTACATGGTCAGACTTAAATAAACAATAAGTTGTGTTTTAAATACACGCAAGTTGTCATGAAATACATCAATTTCTGGTTGTTGAGCGAGGATATCATTGAGCAACTGCACTACTAATACTTGTATGAGATAGATTCCTAGCATAGCATACAATGCAATAAGCTGCATCGATTCACAACACTATGCGAAGATTGCGGCTGCGGCGAGCTTCCACTGGACTCAGATTGAAACTATTTATAATAAGTAATAATATTATATTAAAATTTTGTGACACTTGTGTTTTTGACAAGTATTTAAAAATTGTTTTTTTAGAATGGAATAGAAAATAGTTTCTTCCTTCATATAGTTCTGCAGTTTAATGTTCATTTAATATTTAAATACGTAGCATTTTATAGAGAATGGTTTTCTTATCGCCTAAACTTACGTTATTAAATTCTCAAGCAATGATTATTTTTAAACTATAACCAGCTGTTGATAATAAGATAGATCTACAGCTTGAGCCATATTATGGCACAAAATATCATTAACAACTACAGAATTTCAATGAATGGCAATGAATGGCTCAGCAGTGAAAAAACTAAAACTCATTTCTGAATTTTAACAAAGTATTTGACAGAATACATATTATCACTATATTATAAAATCCTCCTCGCCTCGGTGGCGTAGAGGGCGCATGCTCGACTGCCAATCAAGAGGTCCCGGGTTCGATCCCCAGGTCAGGCAGTGTTAAATATTGGATTTTTCCATTAGGAATTATCTCAATAACTGCCTGGAGTCTGGAACTGTGCCCGGTAAATGGCAATAGGCTCGCCCCCTATTACATTGGACCAATAACATACTGGCGAAATGTGGGTGTATCTACTATGGGACTGAGTCCTGGGTACACCTCTGCCTACCCCTTCGAGAAAAGGGCGTGAATGTATGTTATGTTATTTGACAGAAGAATCCAAACTTTCGTTTGCCATAATATAACCCTTAAAGCATTAGTCTTTTCATTAATATTTTTAGATAAATCACAATTTTAAGCTGTTTAATTTTTAATTTTTTTTAGACTAAGCAGTCTATTCGCTTCAAATGCAATATGAATATGGGATACATTTCACCCAGCAGCTGGTTTTGAACCTGCACCTTCCGCACTGATCCGCGTGATGGGCACTCTAACATTTGAGCTACCGTGGAGGTAGTAGTAATTGGTATTTTTTTTCTATCCCGCTTACCTAAAGCCTATAGGGCGTGTGTGTTTCTATAGGTGATGCAATTCGCATTTTACTCCACTGTCAAGTCTAATGTAAACATTAAAATTATATGTATCGAAATTGATAAACACAACCTTTTTTATAGACTAAGCAGTTTATAAAAATATAACATAATTATAGTATTCACTTGAAATACAATATGAATATGCCACCACGCGGATTGGTGCGGAAGGTGCGGGAGGTGCGGGTTCAAATCCCGCTCATGAGTGAATTTTATTCTTCCCATATTCATAATTTTGTATTTATCAAGCTGTATTATTCATAAAACACTTTTCTAAAATCTTTCAAAATCTAAAACGTACCCATCTATATTCCGAGCTGCAGAATGCCTTGTACACTGGATTCCGGAATTCCATTGCATAATTAAAACCCAACCTAATACCATACCGCAGTGCGCGTAACGAAGCCAATCCTCCGAGGCGCGCGTCCACCACACCGCTACACATAATAAATTTATTTTTCTAATATTTACGATTTAATTTCCGAGCGCCATTATACCTGTCGGCCGAACGCCGCACCGTAAATTATATGTTTAGTTGATTAATTAATTAAACTCGCAAATGCGAACATAAAAATGTGAATCCATTTCCCTTGGATTTATATTATCGTTCGATGTGATAATGTTTTTAATTAAAAGATAATCCTTGTTCTATAGGTGCGATCTCTAATTACCGTTGGCGTATCCAGTGTCAGTAAATAATAGTCAACTGTATTTATTGAATGGAAATTGCAAATAGCGCATATGAAAATACGGTATTGTTTTGTAGAAAATTCATTTATGAACAAACCTTGCTGTTCTTGTTTTGAAGCACACTACTATGAAAAAGAAAAAAGTCGGGCTACAAGATAATGCCAAATTGTATACACGAAAGATTTTATATTCTAGAATAAGCTCCTAACACAGTTTATTCTGACACACGATATAATCCCATTGTGTTGCCCAAATTATTATTATTTACTCCGGCGTGAGTAGTATTATTTACTCCGGAGATACAATATTTTTCTCACCGCTTGCACATTATGACGAGTATGAAGAGTATAGTCAGTAACAGAACTTCAGAAGTAGAAAATTTATACTCTGTTTATTTAGTCTGATATCTTATTATATAACCTTATAACTATTACCTTAGACATAACTGTACAATATTATTTGTACTGAGCTATGATGGTGATAAATGATTTTTATTCCATTTGATTCTGTGATACAAGAAGCCCAATATAATTACATAAATAATTTAGTCTAAGGTAAGCATTAAATATTATAATCATCGTCACTGCAAGAGGCCGGAACATAGACCCCTCCCTAAGAATTGCCATACACATGTATTTATAAGACAATAATATTATTTCTAGGCTACTCTATTCAAAACCAAATTCAAATACAAATGTATAACCAATGTGTAATAGGTATATTTGAACAGTCTCGCCTCGTTCCAGTTGTAGGCAGAGATTTCTCTAACCTGCTACAATCCTAACTTATACTGTCGCCTCTTACACTTTCAACGCATTCTTCAGGGGCACATGGCCTTTAAATTTTTTATTTTTTTCAACTGATTCCTTGTCACCTAACACATCAATAATGAGTAAGTTAAACAACTGTTAGAGCAGTAAGTATATCAGTCGTGGGGAGGATATCTGTAAGAGAAGCGAGTGATAATGGGAAGAAGTGTGCCATAACAATAATGTTTATTCATAAGTTATGGCGGTCGTGAGTCATGGGTGGGCGGTCTGTCGCGTGAACAGGGACCTTGAGAGGGTTTCAAGTGGATACTGAGTCACATAGAATCTTGTTAGAAATATCGGAGATGGTATCATATCCGGCGCCTATACTTTAGATACTATAATAAATAAATAATTTGAATTTATAATCTAACAGAACGGGTTACCCCAATTACACTGCTCGAGACTACTCGTATTATGAGGTATGTGGACAACCCATAATGTAAGTTTCGGGTCGCCAAGATTTCTAGAAGGCCTCCGACATGACCTAACGACTGCCCTCTACATATCTTATAGGAAACAGCCGGGACCTACAGTTTAACGTGCCATCTGAAACACGGTAGCGCCCAGGCGAAAAACGTCCACGTGGTGAAATTCGATAAAGAGACTCAGAAGTTTAAGCCGGGCGTATTTTCGCTGAGCCACGGAGGCTACATAAGTAAGAAAGTGGATCATAATGTAGGTGACCTTTACCCGTCCAGTACATAAATAATGACACACTGCAAGTAAGTTATCTATTTATAAAATCAAAGTCTGTATTGATTTACTGACTGACTGACTGACAGTACTTACTCATCAACCCAGAGAGTCGGAGTTTTGCACGTAGCCTTCCATTATTACGTAAACAAGAAATATGAAAGTTTTTATAATTCCCACAGGAACGAAGTGGCGAGAATCACACTAGTATTTAATGATATTGATTTCTAGGCAGAGATTTTCGAAAAAATAGCTTGAAAATCGCCATTTGGCTTTGTATATTATCTACTTTGAAAACGAAATTACTCAACATTACCAAAGAAATAGTCATATAATTTAGTACTAACATAATAATATTATATTGTTATTCTTTATGCCGGTCACTCACATGCGTACGAATACGCGAACCCACAAGTGTAGGACGACATTTGCAAATAATTATGCAAAGTTTTCGCTGCATTCGTGCTTTTCCAAGTTGTGTCGGTTTTTTGATGCACATCAAAGGGCGCGAACCTCGAATCTTCGCGTAGTCTTCTACACATTCGTACAACCAGTTGTGCTCACAGAGTACTTTATATATCTTAGCGATAAGACCGCCCATTGTTACACTAGTTATTATGAATTGTTATTAGTTTTTAGATCTTGTTTGTGGTGTACCAATAAAGTGTTTATCTATCTATCAAATGCAAACGGGTTTCCATAGTGAGTTTGCGAACCCATTCGCATATCCACTGAGTTTGCGAATAGTATATCTGACTGCCCTCACATGCGTGCAAACATTTGTACAATGTACGAATATTTTTACTCTTGTGAGTGACCGGGGTTAGTGTGACCAGTAATATTATGTTAGCCCACAGGAAAGATATCTCGCTAACCTATATAAAATAAGAGGAAGTGTACTTCGGCCCCCCACGAGCGGTCGCTACTCGCCGCGCCATAAATACCCTCGCAGACTGCAACGAGAACCTGTGCGACGCTGTGAGGCGCGTGTGTAGTGTGCAGATGCACTGCGGACCATTGCAAACATCCGCTCCAAGTGCTGGTATGATAAAACGCGCTCGGGAATACTGTGGGTGCGTTCAAAAACGAAGCTCTACTCTCGATTGTAGCTTTGCTTATTAATTTTATTCTCGTTCATCATCATCAGTATGGTAGGCCTCTTTTGCAGGGGGTCGCCTGGGGAAGTACCACACCTTTGCCAGTTATTCATCCGCCAAGCAGTAATGTGTTCAGCAGTGGACGTATGTATGAAGGTATGAAGGGCAATGTTACCAGCTAAATTACTGGGCATGATGAGATTAAACAACTCATATTTCAGGGTGACAGGCGCAGTGCAGTGCCGCGCAGAATTTTGAACTTTAAAACACTGGGTAGCACTGTGTCTGATATGGGCAATCATGATGCTTACCATCAGGCACCTGATTTGCTCGTCTTGTCACTCAATAACATAAAAAAAAACATATCAGCCATGCGTCCACTGCTGAACATAGGCCTCCCTCATAGATTTCCATCCAGTCCGGTTGTAAGCGGCCTGGATCCATCGTGTTCCTGCCGTCCCTATCAGATCGTCTGTTCACCTTATGGGTTACGCTGCGCTTGCCGGTCCATGGTCTCCATTCGAGAACTTTACAGCACCATAGGCCATTACGTGCTATTCTCGTTAACATTTAAAATTTTGTCGTTAATTATTCCTAAAATACCATTACGCCTTTTTCTCAAAGGGGTAAGCAGAGGTTTACGAAAGATCCAGTCCCTGTAGGTACACACACACAAACACACACATCAGAAATGAAAATTCCAGGTTTTAACTAATACAGTAAAATGTTGATGGAAAAAAAATATAAGTACCTATTCCAAAATATATTGGAGCCTCGCTGTGTGTGACGTAAATAAAATTCTATACAAATATAGCGAATATTTAGTAACACCACCCTGGAATGGGTTCTGTAGGTACTCAGTTATGTTGTAGGAATCCCTTGAATGCGAACGAGCGTGACTATTTTTTTGCTCGAAATTTTACACTTTACTTCCAAAAATGTACTTAGTGTTAAAGCGTAGTTTTAAACTATGTTCCAAAGCTATGCACCTGTTAGCTATAGGTATATATTATGTAGAGAGATAGAGAAAGAGAATATATACCTATAGATAAATATTATAGGCTAATGTGTTATGTTCTTGTATATAGTAGTAGTATATAGAACTACGATATATTTAAGCCAACTTCATACCTAGGCAATAATAGTTTCTATTTCCTAAGGAAATTGTTAGATCGTTAGGATCTTCATTAACCTGCCTATATTATTCAGCTAAGTAAAGTAGGTATCAGGATGGGAAATAAAAATAATATTTGGCAATCTAGTTAATTTAATTGGCTGTTCCAAACTACAGCGCCATCAAGAAGAACAACCAAGAAACTTGTGGCGACTAATCTTTTCTATAAATATCAACACCACAATTTTAACACACAAATTATAGAATCACAGCTATATATTACCATCTAAATAATGTAAAGATATAATAATACGAATTATTTTAAAAACAATCACCAACTATGAGAAGGCTCATTTTATAATTTACATTACACAGTATTATTATATCAAGTACACGATAATTACACAATTAAATAGAACAATGAACAGAGTAACGATTATATAATACTTATCTCAAATATTATACGGCACCAAATGTAGTCCCCCAAGTAAAGTAGAAATAGTATGAGACTCAGCAAGAGTTGCAGAGGTAAGAACGGTAAAAGGAGCCAGAAACTAGAAGCATCTGTTTATAAAGCCTCGCCATTTTCACTTTAGGAGGGAAAATGTATGAGTAACATCCAATCCGGCAACACAACAAAATAATTGAAATCAATTACAGTATGTACCTATTACAAATTATTTTATACTATAACATATTATAATTCTAAATATTAATTACAATAATAATAATTATCACATATCATATAGTAAAACATTAATAGTTATTAAACAAATATTGTGACTAGTCATTAAAACATTGAATATTATTTTAAAAGTCTAAAATGACACAACAACTATATAACAGCAAATAACAAAATGAATTATAAATATTTCATAGTATTTCGGATGAAATAATCTGCCATTACTATTATACCAATTAAAGAATTTGACCTTATACGATTGGTTGATTTTTCATTGGTCGAGTTGTCTTTGAATAACAAAAATACTGTTGCCAACTTGTAAAGAAATGTTGCTATTCTTAATAATAAATGTGAAATAGTAATTTTTTATTATTTTTAAAACTTTTATATTAATGAAAATTAACTTATAAAAAATCCTAATCTAACACACCCGTGCGTTGCTTTTCTATTGGAATTAGGTATACCATTTTTTTTTAGTAGGTACATAATTTTCTATCTACCTTATTTTTTGTTAGATAGACAAGATATAGCACAAACAATAAATCTAAAAATTTAACAAAATACAGTATGTCATATAATATAACAGCTGGCGGTCTTATCGCTAAGAGCGATATCTTCCAGACAACCTTCTTTATTATAACTAAAACTTACATAACATTATTTATATTATAATCATAATATCAATAGTAATAAATGGCACTTCACGCGAGGAGTATAAACGCGAAAGTTTGTATGAATGGATGGATGTATGGTTGTTTGTTACTCTTTCAGGCAAAAACTACTAAATAGATTGGGTTGAAATTTGATAGGCATGGTAGTTAGCTTACATCCTGGAACACATAGGGCATTTTTTTCCCGGTATCCCTCTGAGGACTGCCTACGCGGATGAAACCGCGGGGCACAGCTAGTTTATAATAATTTCAATTTCATTTACGTACATTGCAAAAAGAATGCAGCTTAATTTATTTGATGACGCTTACCAGTAGCATTTTAGCTTACAAATTGAACAGCTTGTGCTTGAAACTTCCTGAATGCCGTCATCCTGAGGTCGAGCACTCAAGCACTATACTAATTACAATGAAGCCTAAACATCCAACCTTTCGCGCCATTCATCCCTACAACTCATAACACAATTTGGCGTAACAAGCCGTTGGCAAACAATGCATAATACCATCCATTTCTCTTCATTCGAAACTACACTCTGAGCCATCGTATTAAAGTCTTATATTAGTTTGAAATATTTGTCTGAGATTTGAGCTTGCATCATTTGAAATATAGCTTTGTTTTGATAGTAATAAGGTTGGTATTAGAATGGTTTGATAATAGTATGTGAGTTTGACTGCACATGTCTACAGATTACGCGGGTTGTTGGTGCATTGTGCATGTCGGCATACAGCCGTCCTTATCGCGCTGGCAACTGTGTCGCATAAATGAATGTATTTAATTTTGCTATTTTGGAGATGGTCATTGCTGTTTTATACTGTTTTTTTGGTAAATATTTAGTTATCGTATTTTATTGCATATTTTATTAGCAGCCTATTATTGAAATAAAAACGTTTCCGGTGCACGCAGTAAATAATCGCTTACAGTATCCAGAGGTCCATTTATAAGGTAGATACCAATTTGATTTGATTTTCATCTAAATATACAGTCTCTTTATAAAGCCTAATTTTCGTATTAGATCATGTTTTTATGCCTTAAAAGCGTTAAAAGATTCTACTGTATTAACTTCATATAATATGAATAATTTTGATATATTCCATTCTAATACCAAAAATTAATACCAAAGGTACTTGTTTAATGCATAATTAATATTTTGATGAACTATAATATATAAGCATATTTACCTACCAAGGTATGCATTTTTAAAGAGACTGAACATACCTACAAAACATTAATACTTATTGATCAACTACTATAAGCATAAAATACCAAAATATTGTTGTTATTGAATAATATATATACCTTGTCAAACATAGCTTGATCAATGACAACTCAAATCAAAAATAAATTGTGATTTGTTGTAAAAGAGTATTTTCTGTGGTAAAAGCTTTATTTTTAGCTATGTAGGTACTTACTTATGCAATTATGTATGACTGATTGTCTGTTTTATTATTATAATGAACCAAACGGTTACCTACTACACACTAATTTGTTTAATAAGACTGATTTTGAATAAATATAAACTACTTATAATAAAATTTTAAAGCATAATATAATTTGACTTGTTTATGAATCGTTAATTAGTGGTATTCGTTAGGAATAGAATATTAATTTAACGAATAATTTTTGTGTTAATTGGTATTAGAAAGGAATAGATTCTCAGAGTAAGTAAGAAAGCAATTCAACGTCATTGAACAGATCTTAATTTTCTATCAGGTTCCCGGGTTCTACGCGATAAGATTTTTAATTCAATAAGTAATAAAAGCAAATACTTTTATTTATTTTGAAATATTAATTCCTTTTGTTTTATATATGAATTTGTACTTATATATTTTGTAGAAATAGTTACACAAATTATAAAGAGTAGGTATGTCATAGACTATAAACTGTTATGTTACGAGTATTTATGAACCTGGTGGTTTGTGAGCAGTTAGCGGTTAACCGAACTTAATAAATAATTCCGCGGTACAGCTATACCGGCTAACCTCAATAACCTATAATTTGATGTCGGATCTATAACTATACGTATCTACAGTTACTGACAATTATATAGCCTAAAATAGAGCGTATTTATTATTTATTCTTTGATTATTACTACTACTTTGGTATCTTTCCGAACGCACGGTAGACTCAGTACTGTTTATCTTAATTGACGTGCAAAAGTGTCAGATTATGACCTATTTGAATAAATCTGTTTGAGTTTGAGTTTGAGTTTGATTATCTTCATATTGACGTAATGAGTTGGTTGACTGTTTTATAGCGTTTGTAAAGAAATAATATACTTACCACGTCTATTTGAGGTTTGAATATAATATCTAATGTTTGTTATAGTTTTCTTTTTCGAGTAGATATACCACGTTTTTTTAGATAAATCTGTACTATCTACTGTATTATACAATATAAAAAAGTAAAAAAAAGTATATTACGTAGGTGTAGAATATAAAAATATTTCCTAATGTGAAGATAAAGCCATTAAAGGTATCATTATGTACTTAAATTTAATATAATATACTTTTATATACATTTCATGGAGTCAACATGTATGTCGGATCTTGTTTTAGTTTAAAAACAAATTCTTTATATTATTAAAAAAATCCTATACAATCCACTGTATACAATCAAAGAGTATATGGCTTTGCGAATCGATGAATCCTCATTTTTGCGTCAAACGTAATTGGTTTTAAAAATGTAGTCTTAATATTATATGTATAAATTGAGAAATGTAATTTATAAACTGACTTACCTGGTGTAGAAACATAACATACATTCACGCCTTTTTCCCGAAGGGGTAGGCAGAGGTGTACCCAGGACTCAGTCCCATAGTAGATATACCCACATTTCGCCAGTATGTTATTGGTCCCATGTACTCGTAATAGGTGGCGAGCCTATTGCCATCTACCGGGCACAGTTCCAGACTCCAGGCAGTTATTAAGATAATTCCTAATGGAAAAATCCAATATTTAACACTATGCCTGACCTGGGGATTGAACCCGGGACCTCTTGATTGGCAGTCGAGCATGCGCCCACTACGCCACAGAGGCAGTCAGATGTTACAAATTGGTCAATAAATAAATATATATAAAATCTATACCTATTCTTATTTTAACCATAATAAGTCGTAATACTAAATACACCTTGCATACAATTAGGTAATTTCCCCTACAATTATCCAAATTCGGTTTAGCTGGCAATACTGAGACAACAGAGCGTAGGTAATTATACACAATTAGAATATACAAGTGTGGGAGAGCACAGGTGGTGAGCGTAGGTGTTGCTCGCGCGAGGTGAAAGATTAAAACTTTGTTTATTTCTTTACTTGTAACGTCGGCACCTTTCATGTTATACGCTGTCTTTGAACCGCCGTCATTATAAAACTCTATTGAAAAGATAATATACGTGGTCTAGCAATAATAATATTATTCCATCGTAATAATTAGGTCACGTATGACGTGAGCACACCGACGAACATATTATTATACTAGTGTAAGACAAGCGGCTTTTCCCGCTCTCAATTATGAAATATGGGAGTTTTGTACCAAAAATTTTACGCCCTTTTTGGACCCCTTAGAATGTGAATTTTCAACAATCCTTTCTCAGCACATGTCTAGATAACGAAAACAACTTACATTCCAAGTTTCAAGTCTCTAGGATCAGTGGTTTGGGCTCAGTGTTGCATGTCAGTCAGTGAGTCATTTAGGATATTATAATATATAATAGTGATTATGAAGAATGTGAAAAGAGCGAAGAAGGATCATAATCAGAATAAATGATGTACCTAATAGTTCCTACAGCGATACTATTAAAATACTTTTGTATTTTAAAGTCCCAGCAAGTAGCACTAAATTTTTGAAAGTGAATTAATACATTATATCGAAATTTGAATGAGAAACATTATGATGACATAGCAATGAAGAGCAGACAGCATGAATCGAGACAAGACAAAATGTCCGTTTAATTACATGCCCAAGATGCTCACAGAATAATTCAAGAAATGGCGAGAAATCTCTTGAATTATTTGGAAGTATATGGCAATACTCGAGAAATTTAATTACGGAGTTTCGATGCAAATTAGGGGAGTTTGTCCTAATTTGTAGGAGGATATTCATTTCATGTCATACCTAACTTGATGTGTCTTATTATTTTATTTTAATTATTTGACATAAAACACAATATTTTGGCTTATTCCGTTTCCTCCAAAAAACAATTCTTGTCACCTCCAAATTTTATTAGCAGGTATGATTTTAATTGTTATAGTTTTCACTATGCAAGCCTTTTTTATATGCAATATTTGGTCTACTTATGTTATAGATTTTCACTGAAAACTTTAAATAACGACCATTCCTTAGTTTAATTAGATTTGTATGTAGTCATAATATGTACCTAAAATATAATATTAAAAGAAAATAGTTAAGTTACTTTGTATCTAACACAGCTTTCAGACGCGGCGCTGTGGTCGGGCGCTAATTTATATGTAAAAGAACAGTAGAATACACACGTTTGCGTCACTCATCTGCAAATTCGTTAAAGTTACCTACCATCTATTTGCGGTCAAAAGTTTAATCATTAATTGTCTAACTACATTACGCGCATTCCATTGCACATTACCTTCTAACCTTATAAGCCATATCAGCAATTCCAGATAGCAATATCTGTAATGAAACTATGCAATCGCTCCGTGGGCAGTAAATCAGCAGGAGCATGTCGACGACACTAATACCCCTGGCTGTGGATAATGCCCTGAGTTACACTCGCCCAGGGCGCTGGGCGCAGGGCTGCAAGCCGTGAGTATTTGACTTGATTGCCAACTTGTGCATGTTATAATATTATCATGGTAATCCTACTATCATACTTCCTACTGCCTAGTATTATTATAAATCTTAAATTTCATGAAAATGTAAGAAACTTACGTTTTTAACAGATTAGCAAAACACGAGTTCTAACTCACCTCCAGCCCTATCTAGCGCGGTTTTGTTTATATTGATGGATTGATGGATGTTTGTTACTCTTTCACGCTAAAACTACTGAACAGATTAGGCTGAAATTTGGTATACAGGAAGCTTAGACCCTGGAATAACACATATGGTACTTCTTTCTCGATATTCCCACGGGAACCATGTCTATGCGGGTGAAACCGCGGGTCACACCAAGTTGGGCATAAATTGATGTACTCTAAGATTAAGTCTTATGAGTTTTTTATTCCAAAGTAAGTTACATGATTGGATTCTGAAAATTTATGTTATTGCACGACCATACAACGTCATAACACTACCTATATATGTATTCGTTTGGAATTTATTAAATTTTCACTTTTTCTATTATAAAGTTGTAAATTTTCACGATATATTGAAATACTCTCATACTTACAGATAAATAATTTGTGTTTAATTTGACCTTAATCTTTCCTGATAGCATATTATAATGAGACTTAACACGAATATCTTTATAGAAACTATCTTTATACTACAAAAACGTGCGATTCGTGCCATCTATGAGATGCGTCCACGCGAATCCCTGAGGGAATTATTTAAAGATATAAACATACTGACCCTACCATCCTTATTCATTTATGAGAACATCATGTATGTGCGTAAAAATTTACATAAATTCAAATTAAATAGTGACCTTCATAATTTTAATACTAGAAATAAATACAAAATAGCTGCACCTAGCTTTAGATTATCTAAAACAAATAAAAAGACATTCTTAGGAAATAGTGTACGTTTCTATAATAAAATCCCAAAAGAGATAACTGGGCTCTCAGAGGGTAAATTCAAAACCTATATAAAATCTACTTTACTAAAGAAGGCTTATTATAAAGTCAACCAGTACATAGAGGACAAAGATGCCTGGAAACTTCTGCATAGCCGCCTCGCGGCACCTTTAAAGAAAACGAATGTAACCAAACCAAATATTGTAAAACTATCTGTTGAAAAAATTAAGCCCTACAAGTTTCTTGTGCGTTCTTCTTGTAGAGGTATCTTTCCGAACGCACGGTAGACTCAGTACTGTTTATCTTTATTGACGTGCAAAAGTGTCAGATTATGACCTATTTGAATAAATCTGTTTGAGTTTGAGTTTGAGTTTGAATAACGCTTTCACTAGTCTAATAAAATATAATTTCGTCTCTATTCTCTTTATTATCGATTGGACTGAGCTTATAAGAATACATTTGCAAGATAAGCCAGATGGCACAGCTAGTACTGGTACATCTATTATACTCAAATACTCATAAAATATTAGGTAAAGTCGCAGACTTGACAGATCAATCATTTTAGCTGATTTAGTTGATTCACGCTCGGATCACGCCATATTGTGAGTAAGCTCATTTTGTAGCTTCATCAGAATGAAACGTAGTTTAAACTGGAATCGTATCGTATGGATGGAATCGTATTGATTTTTTACATACCATTTGGAAAAATACTATGATTGAGTTAAAAAAATACATCCATGAACAGCTATGGTTTTACTGAAATCTTTAGAAAACAAAGAATATCAGAAAATACTATAGACACAAAATCTAAATGATCTGAAATAAAAGATTATTATTTATTTTTTAAAATACAGATAAGTAAAGTAGAAAAAAATTGTATGGGCCATAACATAGTCAATTTTTTTAATTGCTATTTTGATGGCACCTTTAACCCTCAACCCATTAAAAATGAGCTTACCTTTAATACCCTTTTGAAACGTAGTAATCCAAAAATAATCTACTGTTTACAGACTGCGAACGAAATTAGTGAAAGCGTTGATATTTTAAGGTTCAAGTAAACACGCCACAAAAATGTCACCCGAGAATATAACCGGAATTTTGCGACATATTTTTGTATTATCAGGAATTTCCTTGAGCTTTGGATTTAAATATTACAAAGTGAATTAAAAAGACTTGTATGAAAAAGTTCCGCAACTTGTTTTCATGTTTTATTATTTAATATCTTCTCTTTGTTATGTTTGTTAAACCTTTTAGTTAACTCTAGGATCTGAATTAGTACAATAATATTTGTAAAACAGCTGTTATTTTAGTGTTTTGTGCGAAAGAGCATTATTTTGTATTAGTCAAAGTCAAAGTCAAAAAGATTTATTCAAATAGGTCACAATCTGACACTTTTGTACGTCAATGAAAATAAACAGTAACGAGTCTACCGTGCGTTCGGAAAGATACCTTTACAAGAAGATTAAATTTGAGAGTATTATAATGTACCTATGTTTAACGAAGTTGTTCTAAGGAAAGGCCAGATCAAAAAACCTACAACCGACGAGCATGTTTGAAGAATATCATGAAAGTCGAAGAAGCAAAAGTCTGTAAATAGCAAGTGAAGAGAAATAGCCTCTGCTTACCCCATCGGGAACAAGGCATGACTGTATGTATGTATGTATAATAATATAAGTGTGTACCTATTAAAACCTTAATTAAGTTTCGAATTCTTTAATAAATATAGCATATTCACTGAATTTTGTGCACGTTAGATGCATGAGTATTCTTCACCTCTGAGTTTTAAAGTTTTTAGAATCATTTTATCATAAACCTATACGAAAAATATCCCATAAACATCTTGACACCTAATTCCTTACTCGTAACTCTGAGAAAGATACAATGTCAGAGTACTTAAACGATAATTATAATCCCATATCGCCCCCACACGGTGTAATCACGGCTAGCACCAGAAGCCGAGATGACTCAGAGGCCGTAACTCGTGTTATTATTACGCGGCACATCTGTGCGTGTGTGCCTTATGTGGTTACTGTGTGGAAATTATGCACAGTACGTAAACTTTGGCTGTTTTGGAGAAGGTTTTATATATTTTTTTATTTAAGTAACCTCCAGTGGTTACCTTCGAATTTGTTATCCAGATACTATAATATCGCAAAAATTTGGAAATCTAGACCTGATGCCTGATGGGCCAGTTATCAAATATATACAATGGATTGGTAATTGGGCTTAAAAGAATCGTCTCAATGAATATGTCGACGTGATATTGTAAGAACCGTTAGTTTATAATTAATCTAGTGACATTATAAACTAACGTTTAGATTAGGTTGGGTTGTTTATAAACTATCTGAGCGAAATTATGAACTACGTAACTAAGCGGATAATAAACTAACGGTGCTTACAATTACATGGCGACAAAATATACAACGTGTTGCAAAAAGGTGTACTTAGAAATACTAAAGGGTGTGCGTCTGCCCGTTAAACTATATAACTTTTAAAAGAAATAATTGCGAATTTCGCAAAAAAAAAAAGGCGACTCCCCGATCAGATTCCCCATACAAAACGGATCAGCTGATCGGCGGATCGGCGGATCAGATTCGGAAGTTTATGGGAAGTAAAATTTTTATTTTGCGAATTTCACGATTCTTTCTTTTGAAAGTTGTTGAGTTTGATGGGTTTCCGCACCCCCTTAAGTATTACTCTACCTTCTTGTAATAAGTTGTATATATGTAACAGATGGTGGCGAGGGTCTGATGATGGAGCGGGAAAAAAAGGTTTTTTTTAAGTTTCTTAATTAACACTTATCCCCGAAGGTATATAGCGAGTACACCTAAACTTCTCCAGATTTATTTTTGACAGGAAAATTTACATTTAGTATTTTGTGGCTAAACTAAAGCTAATCTGATCTGAATAGCATATCGATGCAAAAATATGAAAGACCAAAAGAACATAAAATTAAACCACTAGCTGCTACCATATCACTGTCTAAAAGTAAATTGTATCCCAAAATTATTTATTACTCGCGTTTTTACGTTTAACGCAAAAAGGGGTATATAGGGTATGTTTTTAGTAGAAGGAAGGAAGTTAAGGGGTTTTATTATAAGCCTTTATTCTTATGGCGGTAAATGTATAAGAAGCATATTCTTAATCATTAAACTCACCCCTAATTAAACCTCAAATTTCTGAGAACATACCTGAAACAAAAATACATTTTTATGCAACTTCATCATTGATGAACACCATTTCATTAAATTGACGTATTTTGCTAAAGTAAACTACAAAATTGACTCGTAAAGCTACAAGCAATTTTGATCCTTATTGCTCCACTATAACCCATTATGGTATGCTTATGTTAATAAAAAGTATTAGGAACAAAGTCGCGTATCGGCTCGTATAAAATGCAGTTTGCATCCGCGACGAGCGGCGCAGGACGCTGCGTTATGGCCCGTGAAACTAGATCCTACATGTTAAACTTACTGTCTTACATTTAACGGCATTGGATTTGACACACTTGGCGTCAAATATTTATTTTAATCTTTCTATTTCTAGGGGTAAGCGCGGTAAGTCAATCTTGTATCACACACAAAATGAATTTAAAGATAGACTACCTGTCCCGCGGTTTCACCCGCTGAATCATCGTTCCTGTGGAAATATCGGGAGAAAAATATGTTATTCCAGGGTCTAAGGTTATATACATACCGAATTTCAGCTCAATCGGTTCAGAAGTTTTAGCGTGAAAAGGAATCAAACTTAAACAGCGCTAGATGGCTCTGAAGTCGAGAAAGAACATGCTAGTGTAGGGTTGATGTTATTTTGTGACGCGCATGCTACGGATTCTGTGAACGTTTTGGTGGTTTTATGGAAAGTATTAATGGCAACGTGTGATTTCACGGAGATCTATGGCATGTGCGAGGGCGCGATGGCAACACAGGGAGGTGGATGCCAGCGCGACAGATGATTGTAGAGCGAGATTGAAGATGGTGGCCTTGAAATCTATACTATTATATAAAGAGAGAAAGTGATTCACTGACTGACTGACTCATCAACCCAGAGCCAAAACTACTGGACCGATGATGATGAAATTTTGACAATAGATTATTTTTACAGTCTAGACAAGTAATAAGAAAGGATTTTTCAAAATTTTACCCCTAAGTGTATTAAATAGGGGTTGAAAGTTTGTATGGAGTAGACTTCATTTTTCAGCCGATTAATTTCAAATTTTGTAGAAACATTCTAAAATGAAAATAATTAAACACGTGTTTCAGCGTTTTCAAAAATTTCAGCCCTTTTGTGGAAAATTACAGTTTTAAAGTTTCTTATATACTATTATATAAAGAGAGAAAGTGATTCACTGACTGACTGACTCATCAACCCAGAGCCAAAACTACTGGACCGATGATGATGAAATTTTGACAATAGATTATTTTTACAGTCTAGACAAGTAATAAGAAAGGATTTTTCAAAATTTTACCCCTAAGTGTATTAAATAGGGGTTGAAAGTTTGTATGGAGTAGACTTCATTTTTCAGCCGATTAATTTCAAATTTTGTAGAAACATTCTAAAATGAAAATAATTAAACACGTGTTTCAGCGTTTTCAAAAATTTCAGCCCTTTTGTGGAAAATTACAGTTTTAAAGTTTCTTATGAATATTTTAGTTCCAACAATGCTTACTAGATGGCGCTACAGAAAAATTTCAATATTTTCTTGCAAGACATAACTACCCTGAAGCAACATTTTTATGTAATTTAGTTCCAACATTGCATAATAGATGGCGTTCTATAAATAATTAAAACGCGCTTATGACTAAAAAAAACATAAGAAAAACATACATTCACGCCCTTTTTCCCGAAGGGGTAGGCAGAGGTGTACCCTGGACTCAGTCCCACAGTAGATACACCCACATTTCGCCAGTATGTTATTGGTCCCATGTAATAGGGGACGAGCCTATTGCCATCTACCGGGCACAGTTCCAGATTCCAGGCAGTTATTGAGATAATTCCTAATGGAAAAATTCAATATTTATCACTTCACCTGACCTGGGTTTCGAACCCGGGACCTCTTGATTGGCAATCGAGCTTGCGCCCTCTACGCCATAGAGGCAGTCGCTTATGATTTCGCTTCTCTTTATCATAGCTCTATTAAACTGGGTTGCAACAACATCGAATTATGAATGTTCTTCTTACTGTTTTCACTGTTTCCGTAATCCGTATATGTCTCCAGATTATTCAATCTATTACCAATACCAATATCATAGTATAAAGTGAGAAACTTTGTTTTTTATTTGCAACGAATAGGTTCTGAAACTACTGGACCGATTTAAAAAATCTTTTACTTATGGAGAGCTTAATTCAGTGTGAGTGACATAGGCTATATTACGAGGTTTTGAAAAATATTAGGGATCCGCAAGAAATCTCCGCAAGAAATCTGCAATATTGTGAACTAAGGTGTCACATAATTACCAAATATATTCATTAACTTGCGTGCGCTGTGAAATCTATTAATGGTAGAATAATATAATGTACTAGGGGTTTGTAGTACTTACTAATATTTACAAAATAGTCCACGGACATTATATCCATCTATTTTGGTTTAGTCACAATAATCGAAACAGTCATTATATGCATGCGCTGTGAAAAGTATTGGTGGTAGAATAAAGTAATGTACTAGGGGTTTGCAGTAATTACCAATATGTACAAAATAGTGAACGGACATTATATCCATCTATTTTGGTTTAGTCACAATAATCGAAACAGTCATTATTTTTCATGCAGTGTGAAAACTATTGGTGGTAGATTAAAGTAATATACTAGGAGTTTGTAGTATTTACCAATATCTACAAAATAGTGAACGAATTTACTCCTGTTAAAACGTTCAGTTCTACTTCTCCCGTGCGAAGCCGGGGCGGGCCACTAGTAAATCATGTAAAATATGCTGAAGTGTTCGAGTATTATTTAATGGAAAAGGCACGTTTACATCCCAGAAGTGGTCAAATACCCACAATAAACCTATGAAGTGGTACTGTGACCTGGTTCGTGACCAGATCTGAGATTTTTAAATATCGTGACGGTCAGGATTCTGACAATATGTCGGCGAATTTTCGCTTATGGATATTGGAAAACGTACGTACGTAATTGTATTTAATTTATATGGAAATAAAATAAAAGTTATATGGATCGTAGGAAATAAAATCACACCTCGTTGTGACCTACATAAAAGGTATTGTTTTTGCGATGTCTATTTGTTGAAAATTTTGACAAATATCTAATTGTCATAAATTTTACATAATCGTAAAATCTGTGAAAAATCTGAAGGAAAATGATAAAATTGCTAATGCTGAGATGTAAACGTGCCTTTTCCATTAAATAATACTCGAACACTTCAGCATATTTTACATGATTTATTTCAAGGCCACCATCTTCAATCTCGCTCTACATTCATCTGTCGCGCTGGCATCCACCTCCCTGTGTTGCCATCGCGCCCTCGCACATGCCATAGATCTCCGTGAAATCACACGTTGCCATTAATACTTTCCATAAAACCACCAAAACGTTCACAGAATCCGTATTTAATGGAAAAGGCACGTTTACATCTCAGAAGTGGGAGATGTAAACGTGCCTTTTCCATTAAATAATACTCGAACACTTCAGCATATTTTACATGATTTATTTCAAGGCCACCATCTTCAATCTCGCTCTACAATCATCTGTCACGCTGGCATCCACCTCCCTGTATTGCCATCGCGCCCTCGCACATGCCATAGATCTCCGTGAAATCACACGTTGCCATTAATACTTTCCATAACCACCAAAACGTTCACAGAATCCGTAGCATGCGCGTCACAAAATAACATCAACCCTACACTCGGCCAACCTGACAACGTGTATGCCCCCATACACGCATTATACTCGTATAATAACCCTACACTTCTGAGATGTAAACGTGCCTTTTCCATTAAATAATACTCGAACACTTCAGCATATTTTACATGATTTATTTCAAGCCCACCATCTTCAATCTCGCTCTCCAATCATCTGTCTCGCTGGCATCCACCTCCCTGTGTTGCCATCGCGCCCTCGCACATGCCATAGATCTCCGTGAAATCACACGTTGCCATTAATACTTTCCATAAAACCACCAAAACGTTCACAGAATCCGTAGCATGCGCGTCACAAAATAACATCAACCCTACACTCGGTTTATTTCAAGGCCACCATCTTCAATCTCGCTCTACAATCATCTGTCGCGCTGGCATCCACCTCCCTGTATTGCCATCGCGCCCTCGCACATGCCATAGATCTCCGTGAAATCACACGTTGCCATTAATACTTTCCATAACCACCAAAACGTTCACAGAATCCGTAGCATGCGCGTCACAAAATAACATCAACCCTACACTCGGCCAACCTGACAACGTGTATGCCCCCATACACGCATTATACTCGTATAATAACCCTACACTTAGTGTAGGGGCAATGCCCCTACACTAAGTGTACGCTGTCTGACGCGCATGCTACGGATTCTGTGAACGTTTTGGTGGTTTTATGGAAAGTATTAATGGCAACGTGTGATTTCACGGAGATCTATGGCATGTGCGAGGGCGCGATGGCAACACAGGGAGGTGGATGCCAGCGCGACAGATGATTGTAGAGCGAGATTGAAGATGGTGGCCTTGAAATAAATCATGTAAAATATGCTGAAGTGTTCGAGTATTATTTAATGGAAAAGGCACGTTTACACTAGCATTTTTGTTTACCTGTTACAAAGGTTTAAAATTCTAATGAGATTTGAGATAAAATTAATACGATTATAATACTTATACATTTTCATACATTAAAGACGTAAGACAACAGTAATTGCCCAATTTTACTGCTGTCGGAGCGTAATTACAAGTTCGTGCCATTTTGCTTTGTTTTGGAATAAAATACAGTTTTTCTAGAATACATATTAACTTGACCACTAAACAGGCGTTTGACCGCAATCTCACCTGCTGGTAAGTGATGATGCGGCCTAAGTTGGAGCACGCTTGTTCAGTAAATACCTATTCACTCTTGATTTGATTGATTTGAATTGAATAATTTGAATAATTTCAATAAGTTTATTTTAAGTAGATTGTCTAGTCTAGTCTATATCATGTGGCATACACTGTATGTCTACAAACGAGCTACGTACATGATATATTGTTATTGTCGAGAACTCAAATGCATGCAAATGTTAAAATAGTCTCCTTGTAAAGCTTATTTTAATAAGCAACAACTGTTGTCTCTTTAAAACACATGTTATAATATAACATTAAAAGGTTATAAAACCAGTTTCTCTTCGTATTAGCTAAGTTGTTTGAAACCTCGAGCATTTTTATATTATAAATATCAAGCGTTATCCATTACAACATTTTTTTGCCGGTTTTTGCAGCGGGGGAAGTAAACAGGGACGACTTAGGTACATAACGAATGCAGAAAATGAACATCCCTTTTCTAACACAAAAAAAATGTTTTCTTACTGGCCTATTCTAAAAACTTTCAGTTGTTACCCGTATGTATATTTTGTACCATTGTTACGGTAACGTCAGACCCTTTAGACGCCAGACTGTTTAACTATAACAGTGGTAATTAATGGAAATTAGCTGCCAAACGTGAATAAATGCAAGAAAATGCCTAGTACGAAAAAAACTAAATAGTCTAGGAGATGGTCATAAATTAAAATAACGACATAGTTTTTTGTCAACTAGTGTAAGCACAGCGGCTTTACCCTCTCGCAATTATGAAATATGGGAGTTTTATACCATTTTTTTTGCGCAGCAAAGAATAATAAAAACGCAATAAAAAAAATCGTGAGGTGTTTTTCGACGACGCCATAATATCGGGACTGCGGGCACGCCGAAGCACTAAGTATTCTATCAACCTACTTTAACCGATAGGCTGTTCAGCTACTTCGGCGTTAAGAAGTAACGAACACTCAACAAGTTTCGCATTATACGTATGTTTAACAGACGACCCGCTGGATGGATTGACGACATCATCATGATCGCAGGAAAGACTTGAATATAATCCGCTCAATGGAGAAATATTAAGGAGGTGTGTGCAGATCAGTTAGATGATACGAACTGAAAACGAGAACGATGATGATGATGATTATTCATTTATTTCTTCACCCTTCTTCTATTAATGTTGATAAAAACATACATACATAATACAGCCACACCTTGTTCAAGTTGAGGTCAGCAGAGACTATTTCCTTCCACTTGCTACGATCCTGACATACAACTTTTGCTTCTTTCACATTCATCACATTCTTCATACATGCCCGTCGGTTGTTGGTACTTTTGACCTGGTCTTTCTTTAAGATAACTACATTCAACTTATTATTCAACTTGTTCATGAAAGGTACTCCTAGGTCGATCCCTACCGACTTGACCATTCACTGGCCTTATTAATCTTCTTTGTCAATCTCCTTCCGTCCATCCATTCTACATGATAAAATGACGCAAATAAACGTTGCCTCCAGCCTATTTATTTTGATCTCCTAGTATCTCCCAGTCTCAACAGCAGCTATGTGCAGCAGCAGTGAGTGTTGAACGCGGTGCAGTAATCACCGGCAGCTTTGTTCTACTTTACATTAGAATGGCGTGCCATTCCATTTTACAACTACCAATACTGCAGGCTTAGAGTAAATTTTTAAAGTTCTAATTTTGTTTTTTTTTATTTAATTATTTTCAAAATCCATAGCCCTTAATTAACAAATTTCCACATTAACTTAAACATACGGCCAAGAAAGGATTTTCATTTAATATATAATGTACAATTTATAAATAAGACAGTCTTGAAAAGAGTGCGAGATGTTGAATAACTTACTTTATCTACTCAGTAATATGAAAGTATATAATGTCACATGTGACATGGATGGACAAGATTACATGTTATGGGAATAGTAGGTAGGTAGTATATAATAATTACACAGAACTTAGAGTAGCCATCTAGCTTAATATTGACTTCTTGTAAAGATAAATTTCTAGAATTCATAATGTTTTGTGGTATATAGCTTCTATAGGGTTTATTGAAAAAAAAAAATCTGCAATAGAGCTACCTAGTCACCTTAATATAATTTATGAGTCAATGTTAAGCTATTACTGTAAGTTCCGTGTTAAATTTTTAAGATATTATGTAGGTGGTAGGAACGAAATAATATCAGGAATACACCCTTGTATTATGATAATATAATTAAATTTTTACTAAACTTGACTTTAGAAATCTACCAATCCAATGAACGAGCATTAAATTAGTACACCAGGCTAACATAACCATGATCCTAATATTTGTACTAAAATTATGGTTGTAATGTTCAATGGGCGATAAAAGATTATTATGAACCCCATTGATACTCGTAGTAGCCATATTAATAGGCATCGTTACAATTAGCTTCGAATTTTGAATGTTATTACTATCGTCATACCAAGTTTACCCTAGAGTACCATAATGTAATAAGTATTAAATACAATGTAGCTGGTATCACAATACAAATTATAGACTCGTTATATTTTATGTGTACTTACAATTTCGTTTGAAATGCGGTACTCAAGATTTTAGGTTTTACAAAAACCAACGAGAAATTTGTGAAAAATTCTCGCAAAAAACATACTTATTATAAAAAACATACTTCTTCTTTTTCTTTTCAGCCGTAGCAAGTCCATTGCTGAATATAGGCCTTCCTATAAAGGGTGGGTTTGCCAATACTCGCCACGCTTGGCAGGCCGGTTGGCGAGCGCAGTTTGGTGAATTTTACGCAGAGGACGTATTATTCAATATTATTATTATGTTATTTAATACCCTATTGTCTTCAAATATAAATAACCCATTAAACCATTTTTAAATCCTGATATATTTATGATGAAGTAAACGAAATGTCACCTAAATGGACGTCTAATATTTCAGTTTTACTCGCGTGAGTAGACGTTCACTAAAATAATAGTAGATTTGAAGTTATAAATATATTTCATCTTAAAATATTAGGATAATATGAGTTTATTGAATGAGCTAATAATAATGTGAGTCTGGTATTTTTTTCTAGGATAGTGTCGTCAATAAAACGACGGGACTTTTAAATGCCCAAAATGAAATATTGAATTTAACAATAATAATTTTAATAATAATTATTCAATGTTACATTTCCAATTAATTGACTTTAATTCCGCAAGATAATTACCAGAATTAACGATATTACAGTTACTGTTATAGGTAGACATATCTAATGAATTTCGAGCTAGTTAACAGACAGGTAATCATTGATTAATCGTGGGGTGAACTGGGCCTTTAATGATTCCATAATATAATTATCGTTGTTTGCAGAATTTAGGACAGATAAAGTTAATATTATGTGTACCTTTTTTATTATGGACTAAGAACTGAAATAGATATGTAGTTCTGGACTGTTGCTGAACTTTTCAAAACATTCCAGAAAGTTCTAGAATGCTCTTGAATCCTTTTATATTTCCTAGACTGTTCTAGAAACTACATGGTGTAACTTCCAGCCTATATATCTTCAAAAGTACACTTTTAAGATAAAAACGGGAACCTTCTTCATGGATAGAGAATAATGGGGTTAAACATTTCATATTATAATAAAACTACCTTGATCGACTACTTCAGTGGCATAGTTGGCGTATGCTTGGCTGCCGATCATGAGGACCCGGGTTCGATCCCTAAGTGAGGCAAAATGTTATATTGGCAGATGGCAATATGCTCGCCCCTTATTACATGGGATCAATAACATACTGGCGAATTGTAGGTTGTACCTACTATGATACTGAGTCCTGGGTACACATCTGCAAACCTCTTTGAGATAAAGGAGTGATTGTATGGATGTATGTACCTTGATCGTACCGGGACTGGTTTCTGCGTTTTAGAGGAATAATTATTAAACAGTTTCTCCTCATATTGATTAACATGGAAATTTTGCAGTGGGATCTCCTACTATAAATCACAGTGCGTGATAAAATAATTTAACATAATTCCCGTTGGAGCTAGTAATGGCAGTTGAAATAGTATTTTAGGTGTCAGTATTGCGGTTGCAGTATATATTTGTGGCGTGACATTAAAGCATTGTGGTCGCCGCGTTAACAGTTGTTATTGTTAGTGACATTTACGGAAACGCCGTATGTGTCATTGCTCACCATTTATAACTTAAATTAGGATAGTTATTTATGATAAAAAATGCTGTACAGCAGCCGGACCATATAGAGCACATTTGATGTTCTTTGACTTTTGCGATCTCTCTTGTTTTACTCCGATTGACTTGTACGTATGTATTATGTATTCCTGCTGGTCTGCTCTGATTTTAGGTCGACTCGCTCTTGCAAAGCGACGGGAACATTGACTGGTAGGTTGTGAGCTGAATAAACTCTGGTTGAATGAAATGGTGCCAGGTCTCTGGAACAACTTGCAATCCGCGCTTGTCAAACTCAAGGGGAAAATCTACAAGCCAAAAATTTAAACTGTAGTTTTAGATGGGCTTTGCCAGCGAATGAAAGGAAAATACATACAACAAGGATATGTTTGTTGCCGATCAATTTTTTTTATGATAGTGGGTGTCAAGACGAGCAAATCAGGTGCCTAATGGTAAGCATCATGATTGCCCATATCAGACACAGTGCCACCCAGTATTTTAAAATTCAAAATTCTACGCGGCACTGCACTGCGCCTGTCACCCTGAGATATTAGTTGTTGAATCTCGTCATGCCCAATAATTTAGCTGGTAACATTACCCTTCAGACTGGAGCACAATAATGTTTGCACATTATTGCTTGGCGGATCAATAACTGGCAAAAAGTGTGGTACTTCCCCAGGCGGCCCCCTGCTAAAGAGGCCTACCACTACAGTCAAAAGCTGATCCATTTGAAAGTTTTTCAGTTTGATGGGATATATACCTCATTAAATATTACTATACCATTTTTAACGCCTTATGCACGAAATAGCTGCAAAATGATTTTAAAAAAAGAAACCAAGTTATAATTTACGGTTGTTCTCTATATCGTTGCAATAACTGTCACTTCACAGAATAAATTAATAGCAAAACAGAACGTTTACCACTTAATCACGGTATAGCGAAACTTATGCTAATTAACCACGATAGCTTGCGGCCACAGACTAAATAAGTTAGAACAAGTTTGACTGCATATCATGAGGTCCCGGGTAATGGAAAAAGGTCATGCAAATTGGATTTTTCCATTATCTCAAATGAATTATCTCAATGACAGCATGGAGTCTGAAACTGTGCCCAGTGGATAGCAATAGGCTCTGCCCCTATTACATAACATACTGGCAAAATATGATTGTACCTAATATTTATGGGACTCAGTCCTGGGTATACCTCTGCCAACCCCTTCGGGAAAAGACGTGATGTTACGATATATTCGTAAATCATAAAAAACACCCTTGTTAATTTTTATGGATAAAAGGCATAATCAAAACAAAATAATAAAAAAATACAAAAGTGTCAGATTGTGACCCATTTGAATAAATCTTTTTGACTTTGACTTTGAATCTTGAATTTCGTTTAGCAGAATTTACACGATAGAAATATTGTCAATGAATCACTTTATGGTATTTTTTCCAACTGTTTACCTGTAATTTGTTATTCTGTGACGCAAAACTGTTTTTATGGCTAATTAATAGAGAGAGCAAGGCGCGCAGTTTTTGCTGAAATATGGTGGAGAGATTGTTTGGACAGTTGCTTCATTTTCTTTGGTAATGCTATTTTATCGGAGAGATATAATAAAACATGAAGATAGTTTTACACTAGAAATATCTAGAAACATAAAACGGGATAGATTTACATTACTTGCAGCATTATATTATATTCTTCTTCTTTTTCATCGACTTGCTGGTTGGCTCAGCCGGTAGTGCTCCTGCCTTTCTAGCCGCAGGTCCCGGGTTTGATGCCCGGGCAGGCCAAACATTTGTGCGCATGAGTATGTCTGTTTGCTCTGTGTCTGGGTGTTATAATAAGTGTTAATCACCATAGGACAGGCTCTGCCTAGTTTGGGACCAGATGACTGTATGTGGAAGTTGTCCCATATTATTATTAACTTCATCTTTTCACTCAGTTAGTGTCCCGTAAAAGTAAAAAAGAACATGAATCAGGTTTTTATTGAAATATGCTTCAATGTTTGATATTACTATCGTCTATGACGACAACATTGACCAACGTGACACATGTATTTATACTAGACTAAAACTTACATTAACAAATAAAATTGATTGTAACAGAGTAATTTAAACTAATTAGACTTATTGCTTATTATACGTATCGCGCTATTGGACATTTTTACTACATAATATACCTTCTGTCATAAATAAATCAAAATATTGTACAGAAATATATTTATAAAAATACCTCTAATCACAGTGACAGTAGAAAGGCCTTTTTCCGTTCAGATGACATTCTGACCAACTTATTACTCCGGTAGGAAACAAGGATTTGACAGCTGCCTCGTAAACTTTACTCCACAAAATACGAGGCCATTAAAAAGCCACTTAGTTAATTAATCGCAGTGTTTTTCTGTGACACTTTTGTTCGGTGATTTCAACATTGTTTTGGTGATTTAAACTATTGTTACAGAAGGTAATATGTAGTTAGTGTAAGTTATCACACATTCACACATTCACGCCTTTTTCCCGAAGGGGTAGGCAGAGGTGTAACCAGGACTCAGTCCCATAGTAGATACACCCACATTTCGCCAGTATGTTATTGGTCCCATGTAATAGGGGGCGAGCCTATTGCCAGTGCTAGTGTAAGTTGGTTAGTAACTAAGACTTAGTTTATAAACAACTTAACTTATAATTAGCAACGTTTTTTTAATAACCTATTCTATATAATATGTTTAATATATTTTATGTACGCCGCATAGAATAACATGGTCATATCATTATTTACCCACGTCTCTTATCTGTACCCATGTTTTTTGCAAATAAAATTTCATTATATCTCAAAATACTCACCCTTTACTGATATTTTTACTGATATTTTTTGTAGTGGTTTACCAGTTATTCATACGCCAAGCAGTAATGTACAAACATTACTGTGTTCCGGTATGATGGGCAATGTTACCAGCGAAATTACTGGGCATGACGAGTTTCAACAACTAATATTTCGGGGTGACAGGCGCAGTGCAGTGCCGCGCAGAATTTTGAATTTTAAAACACTGGGTGACACTGTGTCTGATATGGGTGATCATGATGCTTAGAATCAGGCACCTGATTTTCTCTTCTTGTCACTCTCTATCATAAAAAAAAATCTCTGACTAATAATACGTACTGCGCATTGTAAAAGTGTAGATGTATGAATAAAAGGTTGGATGTTTATTATTCCTTTAAGCCGGGGCCGATTAAGCTGAATTTTGTTTTGAAATAACATCTTAAGAGTAGACCATCTTTTCAGCTCAAATAAAAAGTTTTCAATTCAAAAGCACCAATACAGTACAAACTTTATAAAATGATGAATTAGAACCTAAAATATCAAGACATCAAAGAATTTCTACGAAATTCAGTTGAAAACCCCAGTGTCCTATCCAACTGAAACCAACATTAAACTTTACATATTTAAATGAAAAGGCAATAAATCCTCCAGCAGAATATTCTAGACCTATTCAAAACACTGAAAGGCACTCGGAGCGCGTCGATTCTTTAGACGTACCCCTACATTTCGACAAGACGTGCTGTTTTTAAGCCACGATTCCATTCCGAAGAACGCGAAATGGTTTGCTTGAGCGAGCAAGAAGCAAAATTAGGTATGTCTTCTTTTCAGGAAATAATTGAGCAAGATATTTGTAAGACTGACTTATACGTATATCTCTAAAGAATACATCAGGTTTTTAACATAAAAGATAAATTAGGTTAAGTAAATCTTTTGGTAACAACAATATGGTTCTAGACTTTTCTAGACCTGCTTCCAACATAACACAACAGTTTTTGGAAGAACTGCATATATAAGGACTAAATATTATGTTATAACGTTTGCATAGTACGCCATTTTGTTATGTCGTGGATAACGAAACTTCACCTTAACGTAATGTAGCGCATTCATCTGCAGTATGCATTGTAGACAACATGTTGAATTGAAGGCATTTGCATTGCATTACGGAGCAAAAATAAACAAGACTATTTGTATAGCCACCCTTCTCTGCAGAGAATTTTGGGACATAAGTTCACTGAATGAGATAAATTTTATTTTACATCCAACTAACATAACATACATTCACGCCTTTTTCCCGAAGGGGTAGGCAGAGGTGTACCCAGGACTCAGTCCCATAGTAGATACACCCACATTTCGCCAGTATGTTATTGGTCCCATGTAATAGGGGGCGAGCCTATTGCCATATACCGGGCACAGTTCCAGACTCCAGGCAGCTATTGAGATAATTCCTTAATAATAATTATAATAATAATTATTAATATTAATAATAATTCCTAATAATCCAACTAATATTATATAATAACTTACGTTTTTTAACACGTGAATAAAACGCTCGCGTTTTCGAACTCACTTCC
The DNA here is from genome assembly GCA_947063395.1 of Hemistola chrysoprasaria. Classification (NCBI taxonomy): domain Eukaryota; kingdom Metazoa; phylum Arthropoda; class Insecta; order Lepidoptera; family Geometridae; genus Hemistola; species Hemistola chrysoprasaria. Next base: position 14,380,321 of record OX346724.1, on the reverse strand, counting down.
AGCACCATCCAGCGCGGTTTTGGTTAGATTGATGGATGTTTATTACTCTTTCACGCCAAAACTACTTAACCGATTGGGCTGAAATTCGGTAAGTATATGGATAGTTTAGACCCTGGAATAACCTAAAAATACTTTTTATTTCAATATTCCCACGGGATCAAAGACTACGCCCGTGAAACCGCAGAGCACAGCTTGTACTTAATAATGTCAGTGTAGTGTAATCTTTGTATCTAGTGTTTTATTGAGCTGACATTTGTAACTAAATTCATTACTTTATTAAATAACATCTATACATGTCTCGGATGGTCTGATAAAGCTGGCCACAGCGGTTATGATGCTTACAGCATTGTTTATATATTATATAACCTAGAATATATGTGATAGACCTTAGATGTATTTTTAGCAACAGGACCTTCTTTATATTTCAAGCATAAGTTTGTATGTTTGTTATAATTTCCTTGCTGTTTTATACGATGTCTTTGATGCATTTAAAATGTTTACTTATGTATTTAGAGGGGTGTTTCCCAACCCTTGGGCAGGGCGATATCTGCGAGAACATGAATTTGACATGTTTTTATTTTCCTTTGTGGTTGGACTCTGTGTAATCTACTACTGCATGAAAGCATTCTATCGAAAATAGGAATAAGTAAAGACTCAGTCCTATAATAGTAGGCACACCCACATTTTGCCAGTATGTTAATGATCATAGGGGCTAGGGGGCGAGCTTATTGGGATCTACCGGGCAAAGTTCCAGACTGCAGGCTATCATTAGGATTTTTTCTAATGGAATAATCCAATAACACTTTTCTGACCTGGGGATCGAACCCGGGACCTCTTGATCGGCAGTCGAGTTTGCTACCACTACACGAGGCAGTCGAGGCGAGACAGATACGGTTAAAATGCTTTTCTAAAAAATCCAAATTAAGCCTAACATTTTTTCAGTGCCTTTTTATTTTTCTGAGATTTTTTTTCTTTGTGCAGGTTTTTATACATGAGAACTAGTTTGGATTAAATTAGATTTCTTACTAAATCTTTGTATTGTTATTTTCTAGAACTTAGTTTTATTTTTTTACGTAATTACATGTGGTATTTTTTATATCTTCAAAAATGTGGGTACATGTGAGCGAGAGGGCGAATTTGCTTTGGACAGCGCCTTAAAGTATTTATTCATTCTAGTTGGGTATTAACTACTGCTGTAATTGTTATACTATTTGGTTAGTTTTCTTATAGTTTTATATTGGAATTTAGATTTTCTGTAGACTGCCACATCACCCTGAAGAAGTGTAAAGTGTTGTATTATAAAATACCTCATAATTAATTTTTCGATAAAGGTACTCTTGCTAGTTTCAGGTATAATATTATAATAGGCTAGTTGACTAAATTTGAAAAATTGGCTAATACATTATCTTACTATCTATTTTACCCTAAAAACTTATTATTTTTGAAAAATTCGATCATTTATATTGTGTATTTTTGGTTTTAAAAAATCAATTTGAATTTACCGCAAAAACGCTCCAGACTGTCATGGCGTTTTGAATGACGTCACACCGTGACAAACACAACAAAGGAATCGTGTTTTTTCTGGGAGTTGTTAGTTTTCTCTAATTAAAAATGAATTCCTCTTATTACAAGAACTGTGTATTGCCCCAGTGTAAAAGTACGACTATAAAAACGCCAAACAAATTATTCATTTATGTTCCAAACAATATACATATACGAAAAAAGTGGCTAAACCTTGCGAGGAGAGATGATGCTAATAGTTTATCTGCAGTTTCGAGAATGTATTTTTGTGAAGATCATTTTGATGTAAGTCACACAATCAACATATTTACAAATTTAAAACAAAAATAATGAACCATTATTTTTCAAGTTTTAATTTACGAGTAAAGGTTATGTTATGTTGTTATCAGGTAGAATTTTAATTTAGTGTTATATTTATTATAATTAACCAACATTATTTTCTTATTCTTATAATATTTTAATTTTAAATAATACTTAGCAAATCTAACCTCAAAACCAATGTCCGGCAACTTACATTAAGTATGACAAACTACGAAACAAATAATACTGTTTATGTTTATAATAAGTCAATGAACATGTATTATATAATTTACACATATTCATACTTACACAGAGGTTTTAGCATTGCGGAATTCCGATGAGCAAAAGTCAGTATTTGATGCGAAAAAATTGCCGAGCATGACGGCGTCAATTCTGGGTAAATTCGTACTATTTGCTTTAATAAATCCTGATTCCATAGCGAAATATATCTGTCTTTCAAGAAATAACTGAAAACCACTATGTTAACTTGTCAAAAATAGCTAAAAAACGAAAAACTAATTAAATAACTTGCTCTGTTTTATGGAAACGTCAACAACAACAATGATGTTTGCCGCGGTGTGACGTCACGCTTTCTGATTGGTGTTTAATATCACGTGATCGTACGCCTAGTTTTACGGAATTTATTTATTGAAAATATTATTAATCTTTATTTCGTTTTATAAATCATTTAGTTTTTTAGTATTTCTACATCTTAGTTAATAATCAGAAACAACCGTGCATCCGATTTATTTATAGTGGACACAACCCTATTAGAGCGAAGATGAAAACACTATATTCAACCATTGCGGCAAGTGTGGGCGTGTTTCCTGGAGGTATATTGCTTTCAAAGATACATTAATATTCATAAACTCTTATTACTCTCGTGCCTTTTGCCGAGTATGTTTATTGACGTATCCTCGGAAATATAATATTAGATATAATGTTATTTACTCACTGAACTATAAAATACTTATATTAGGTACGTACATTAAATAATGCTTTCTTTCCAATTTATCATTATAAATAGAAATAGGACTAAGGTATATCGTATAATAAAATTGTGTTAAAATAAGGGTTCATAATTAGCTTACCTAGGTAGGTATATAGAATCGATTTGAAACTATTAAATAATTTATAAAGTTTTTCAGAGTTTCTGTGTAAAATCTATTTTACCAAAGAAGACTTATTATAAAGGTACAATCAGTACATAGAGGACAAAGTTGCCAGGAAACCTCTGCACAGCCACCACGCGGCACCTTCCATTCAAACGAATGTAACCAAATCAAATATTGAAAACTATCAGCTGAAAAAAAGTTAAACCATACAAGTTTCTTGTGCGTTCTTCTTGTAGAGGTATCTTTCCGAACGCATGGTAGATTCATTACAGTTTATCACCTATTGTAAGTTTTAGTTTAGTTTAAATGCATGAGTCGCGTTGGTCAATATTGTCATCATAGACCTATTAACAGTCAATTTTTTTTTTTTATTATAGTGAGTAACAAGACGAGCAAACCAGGTGCCTGATGGTAAGCAACATGATTGCCCATATCAGACACAGTGCCACCCAGTGTTTTAAAATTCAAATTTCTGCGCGGCACTGCACTGCGCCTGTCACCCTGAGATATGAGTTGTTGAATCTCATCATGCCCAGTACGAACAGAGGCCTACCACTACGAATTTGGTTTGATTAGGATGAAAATTTGGAATATGCTTAAACCCTGCAATAATACATAGGGTATATCTCGGTATTCCGAAATATATATATACATAGATATACATAAAATACATTTTCATCCAATACTAATGTATTCAAACACATAATAGTATACTGCGAGGCTGGTAGGTCTGGTATCACTAATTAGGTTGTTAAGAGGAATTAGCCGGCGCCATCTGTCTTCATTACTGAGTGATCGGGAGTTGGCACTGTCTTACCCGCTGGTTGAGGTAATTACTTGAGTTACTGCACGCAAGGTTGCCTATATTATTATTACAACTCGTTATATAAAGGCTGAATTGATATGGATATAGATATATTTACCACCCACATCAGGAACTCTTCTTATTTCTATGAGTGGGTCGTTTTTTTGTCTCAATAAACGCTGTGGCGTATCAGAAGATGTAATGACAAAGATAGAGAAAGTAATGATTAGGTGGTTTGGACGTCTGGAGAGGATGAATGAAGTAAGATTAACAAAAGAGACGAGGCGAGTGCTTTAAGGTGAGTGTGAATGGACAATTTGGTAGGGGTCGACCTAGGAGTACAATTGAACAAGTTGATGTTGTTCTGAGGACTACCTTACTACGCAAGTGGAGAAAAAAAAAGTCTCTGTCTACCCCAATTATGACGAGGCATATGTATGTTAGTATGAAATAAAATATAAAATTATAATTTTTTTTGGAAACAAGCTTTGATTTCTGTCTCTGAAGAAATTAAATATACCAAAAAATTTCAACAAAAAATCTTCGCCTCATCATAACTCGAACGATCGCTCAGCTCTTACACAAGACAAACCATGACCTAAGCTAAAGTAGTCGCATTGCTGTTAACTATATTATCACAAAAAAAGTCCTACATACATACATACATTCACGCCTTTTTCCCGAAGGGGTAGATAGATAGATAGATAGATAGATAAACACTTTATTGGTACACCACAAAAACAGTAAATCTTAAAAATTAAAGTAAACAGTATATAGTGCAACAATTGGCGGTCTTATCGCTAAGAGCGATCTCTTCCAGACAACCGTGCAGGGAGAGGAGAGCACCGTAAATCACATTTGGTCAGTGGTGTGACAGAAATAATAAATATGACTTAAATTTACTAAATTAATACTAATAAACACAAACTAAAATAATTACTATTAATAATAATAATATAATAAATATCATATACTAATAAACATAATGATACATACTGATATAATAACTAATACATACATACATACTTATTTTAAGCGTATAGGTACTTAATAAAACGATACGTGACTTAAATTTGAGAATAGAAAGGGAAGAAAGACAGCTATAGCGATAGGTAATAGTTAAAAATACGAGATTTAAAGATGTCTAGTGAGGTGGAGCGCCTAATTTCGATAGGTAAGGCATTCCATAGACGAATGGCCTTCACTGTAAACGACTTGTCGTAAAACGCGCTGCTGTGTTCTGGAAACCTTAACAGCATATTCTCTGACGACCTTAACGGGCGAGAATGGGAAGCATGGAGAAATAGGAAGCGTTCCTGAAGATAATGCGGGGAAGATGAGTTAATCAAGAAGTTGTACAAAAGAAATAGAATATGAGCATCCCGGCGACGGCGAATAGGAAGCCACTTGAGTTTGGAGCGAAATTCGGAAATATGATCATATTTGCGAAGACCAAATATTATGAATCTTATGCATAGATTTTGAAGTCTCTCAAGTTTATTCAGCTGGCCCTCGGTAATATCAGGGTAGCTGGCGTCAGCATAGTCGAGAATCGGGAGCATGAGAGATTGAGCGAGCGCAATTGTAGTGGCAGTTGGCAAGAAGTTCCTTAGCCTACGCAAAGAACCTGCGGTGGCAAACATCTTGTGGCTAGTAATCGCTAACTGAAGGTCCCATGACAAGGTACGATCAATAATAATAATAATAATAATAATAATAATAATAATATGGGACAACTTCCACACACGGTCATCTGGTCCCAAACTAGGCTAGAAGCCTGTACTATGGTAACCAGATGACTGATATACATACTTATATAAGCTTATAACAACCAGACATAGATCAAACAGACATGTTCATGCACACAAATGTTTGATCTGGCCGGGGATCGAACCCGGGGCCTGCGGCACAGAAAGCAGAGTTAATACCATCTGTGCTAACGAGGCTGTCATCAATAGTGACACCTAAGTTCTTGACATTGTCACTATAGGGAATGGTTACTCCATCCAGCATGATTCGTGGTAGCAGATTCCAGTCAATTCTATTTACCCTGTGAGAACTACCAACAACAATAGCTTGCGTTTTGAGTGGGTTTAGCTTCAGACCGTGTGCTTTACTCCATTCGGAAATACGTTGCAAGTTACTATTTAAATTGTCAACAGCGCCAGACAACTGATCATATGAAGATTGAAAATATAATTGAAGGTCATTAGCATAGAGATGATAGGAACAAGAAAGGTTATGAGAAATAGAGTTAATGAATATAGCGAAAAGGAGAGGAGAAAGAACACCACCTTGAGGTACACCAGCAGTTGTGTCACACCAAGAAGAAGAGATATCTTCAAGACGGACACGTTGTCGGCGACCATAAAGGTAGCTATGAAACCAGCCAATTACCTCTTGAGATATGTTAAGAGAGCGAAGAGTGGCAAGAAGAATATCGAAATCAACGGTATTAAACGCGTTGCTGAAGTCTAGCAGCGTCATCACGGTTAACTGACCATTCTCCATTCCCAATCGGAGATCATCAGTGACCTTAATGAGCGCAGTAACCGTGCTGTGTCCGGGACGAAAACCAGACTGGAATGGATTAAGGAGATTGTTTTTGTTAAGGAACGCATTGATCTGGTTATGTACCAGCCGCTCAAGGACTTTTGATAAGAAAGGAAGAATGGAGATGGGACGATACTCAGAGAAAAGCTTAGGATTGGACTTTTTAGGTAATGGAAGAATTTGAGCTTCTTTCCAGAGGGAAGGAAACACTCCATTGGAGATGGAAAAGTTTAACATATTACAGAGAGAGAAGGTGGATAGTCAGGAAGAGTGAAGTTGGTTAGCGAAGAAATAGTAACGGCTTTATCAGAGTCAACAATAGAGGAAGAAGAGGAAAAGTACTTGTTAAGGGCATTGATATCCAGATTTTGGGGGGTAGGCAGAGAGGTGTACTCAGGGCTCAGTCCCATAGTAGATTCACCCACATTTCGCCAGTATGTTATTGGTCCCATGTAATAGGGGGCGAGCCTATTGCCATATACCGGGCACAGTTCCAGACTCCAGACAGTTATTGAAATAATTCCTAATGGAAAAATCCAATATTTAACACTGCCTGACCTGGGGATCGAACCCAGGACCTCTTGATTGGCAGTCGAGCATGCGCCCTCTACGCCACCGAGGCAGTCCTGGCTACCTTTAAAATAAACATTAATTTTACCTTACATCTCAGTCATTACATAACCTTACATAAAAGTTGACCCCAATAAAAGTTTCACGTCTTGATTTATTTATTCATATCCAATAAGACTATAAAAAATTAAATCTGAGAGTATTTTAATCAAAATTTTTCTGTTTTCTCCTTAGTGGCTCGTTTCGTATACTCTTGCCCTTTATATACCTACCTCTTTTCATAAATCCTAATAACTCAGAGTGCACTAAATTTTAGATGACTCGCTCCCCTTTATGCAAGCTAATTATATCCTACAAATATTTGATAATTATTTGAGTGAATTGTCGAGTCAACATCGGCAGGACTGGGGTTATTGTTTGAATAACGCTGGAAAACTCCACTACGGATATTATAAAAAAGGTCTTTGTTAATAATATAATGATTTTTAAACATCGCTGAGTGATTTAAAAAATAATTTTAATGGTATTTGGTTTGGTATCCCAGGTCGATGATTCCCCGAACACCAAGTCTCTTTTACAGTAATCGTGCCTGACAACCTGGAATTGTTTGGTTACTAGTTTCTTTCTTAAACAGCTGTTCCCAAGTTCGATCACCGGGCAATTAAAACTTTTGTGTACATGTTTATCTAAACACTGCCTGATATGCTTGATTTGGATGTTATATAATACAAAAAATCTTTTTATTAAAACTTCCTCGACTGCCTCGGTAGCGTAGTGTCTTAATGAGGTCCTGGGTTCGATCCCCAGGTTAGGCAAAAAGTACTATTGGATTTTTTCAATAATTTGGTCTACGAATTATATCAAAAACAGTCTGGAAACTGGAACTGTGCCCGGTAAATGGCAATAGGCTTACCCCCTATTATATGGGACCAAAAATATAGCTGGCAAAGTTTGAGTGCACCTGCTCTGCCTATCCCTTTAAGAAAAAGGGTAATGTTATGTTATGATTTAATTAAATAATTATCAAACTTATTTAAGACTTTTGATTAAAGGAGTAATTAACAGCGGTAACCCTTAAATGAATTCGTACGTTTATTAAAGTAAATCTGTCCCTAGAAGACTAATGAAATCGTTATAAAGTTTGCCCCACCTTCAAATGTAATTAATCTAACCGCTCAAATATTAGGGAGCGGATTAAAAATTAAACAGTAGTCAAAGTTATAATGCGCCGTTAGATCGGTTTTGAAACTGGTGGGCACTTTGTGAGGTGGTCATTAGAATGGTTTGGGCAACTTAGGGTTATTGTCTATTGCCTTGTGCCTAGTTGTTAAAATTAAGGGTCTTGTCACACGGACCAAAACCACACCGCAACCATATCCCGACGCAACCACGTAGCCGGGCGCATATTTGTATGGAAATGAACATTTTAATTTACACGGACCACATATTGCAGTCATTTTGTTCTCGGCTATATATTAAGCCACCCCTTTCTCATCCCGTGAGAGCCGTGAGACCCACCAGAGGGACATATTCGAAGAGTGGGCAGCAGCGCTCTCCGGCACCAAGTATTCCAACTACTGCGATCACCAAGCCGCACAACAAGCGTCGTGATTACGATTAAACCCCCCCATATGAATAGTTTATGGCGTACATCAGGAGGCCTTCAGCTCCAGCTGAAGGCCAGCTGATGATGATTATAAGTTCCTGACTTTGTGAAGTTAGAAAATAAAAAACTTTTTTAACTTGAATACACATAGTAACAATAATACACACAACTTAACATAGCAATGTCCTTTTAGAAACCGGTAAAATATAAAATATCTTTTTATTTTATATTTAAATTTATGATTCGTTAAATGAATATGACTTCATTAAAACTCATATTATATCCTGAGACACTTAACTCGTTAAGTCCCTTGTGATTCTTGACACTCGATTATTCCTCCCTAATGAAAAACTGCTCCCAAAATAAATTTCGTAATAAGATTGAAAATATTGTTATAAGGAAAAAAGAAAATGCTGAATTCCCACCTAAGTCGATAAACGAAAACTTTTCAATTTCTCTTGACGAGGTTTTCATGTTAATTTTTTTCGGAAGGAATCAATTGATTTTGACACCCCTGTCTTGGTTTGGAACAAAGTGGGAATTGAGACATCAGATTTCAATATAAACTGCTGTAGTAACTATTTCAATTCTTAATAAAATATTATTCTTAAACTCAACTGTACCAAAACCGGCGCATTCCAAATTTTAGGTATGAATCTACAAAGACCCTGCGCGCCGGCGAGAAAGGAAATACAAATTACATAACATACATTCATGCCTTTTTCCCGAAGGGGTAAGCAAAGGTGTACTCAGGACTCAGTCCCATAGTAGATACACCCACATTTCGCCAGTATGTTATTGGTCCCATGAATTAGGGGGCGGGCCTAGTGCCATCTACCGGGCACAGTTCCAGACTCCAGGCAGTTATTGAGATAATTCCTAATGGAAAAATCCAATATTAACACTATGCCTGACCTGGGGATCGAACCCGGGACCTCTTGATTGGCAGTCGAGCATGCGCCCTCTACGCCACCGAGGCAGTCAAATTACAATGAGCTATAAATAGAGAATAGCTACGCGATAGAAAAAAAACACTGTACCTTATTTTTATTCTGTGGTAAAAACTTTTTTTTTTATGATAGTGAGTGACAAGACGAGCAAATCAGGTGCCTGATGGTAAGCATCATGATTGCCCATATCGGACACAGTGCCACACAGTGTTTTAAAATACAAAATTCTGCGCTGCACTGCACTGCGCCTGTCACCCTGAGATATAAGTTGTTGAATCTCGTCATGCCCAGTAATTTCGCTGATAACATTGCCGGAACACAGTAATGTTTGTACTTTTCCAGGCGGCCCCCTGCAAAAGAGGCCTACCTACTTACTGTAATTATCTAACTGCAGATCTAAATCGCACTTTATGACGTCGTTGGTAAAGTCGCTTTTTATTTATTTGATCATGTGGAATGAATCTTCTGTAGTTTGACTGTATTGTGTGACTGTACCGACAAACATGTACTATATAGTAAGTGTCTCTGAAATCCCGACAGTCTTTCGATAAATTCGATATATATGTAAAACGGTATTCGCTTAGCATACAAGATGCGCATGAAACATATTCATGCATTCGGAATCATGCGGAGGTGCATAAAGAGTTCTTATATGACCTTTATAAAGCCCTGCATTGAGAAGTTGACCATTGACCTCGTGGATAAATTTTATATATTAATATTTAGACTGCTCAGTGGCATAATAGTCGCAAGGGCTACTCTGATGATGAGATCCCGAGTTGGATTTCCAGGAAAGGCAAAAAGTGTTGTCGGATTTTCTCAATGGCAGCCTGGAGTCTGGAGCTGTGCTTGTTAGATGGCAATAGGCTCGCCCCCTACTACATGGAGCCCAAAACATAACTGGTGTAATGTGGGTGTACCTACTTTGGGACTGAGTCCTGGGTACACATCTGCCTACTTCTTTGGGAAAAGGACGTATTATTTTTCAAAGATAAATTTTATTTTATATAAACTATAATACAAAATATACCTTGTACTTACAGGGTTTATTTTTAACTTGTAATATAAAAACGTTACTATGAGACATAGTGTTGTGGTTTTGAAGAAAGAGAAGGTTTCTAGGTGATGAGGTTTCTAGGTGAAATTCATTAGATAATTTAATTTTAAGATTACATCTTTTTATTCCTTTAATACGGTTTTCTCGTGCTCAAATTATACAATCTTTTCATTTAAAGCACGTAGCCCGGTAAAGCGTAGCCGAATATGCTAAAAGTAACAATGCTACGGGCTACGAGATTGCTACGAACTCCGTAGCTCCCAGCTTTAAAACGTTTGAGTTAAAACATGTCAAAATGATTATAAAGAAATAAGAGTAAACTTTTCTAGAGAAGTCATTTTTGTGATATAAATATTAAGGATTTTGAAGAACAGAAAATTTTACGCTTAAATTATAAATAACCACTAATCGTAGCCTAATAATATAATTAAATAAATAATATAATTTTTATAATAATCGTGTTATATTAAAAATGCGAAAGTTTGTGTGTGTAAATGTTTATAGGTATGCTACTACTTACTACTTACTTACTACTACTGAACCAATTAGGCTGAATTATTTAATGCGTAAATGGCTTAGAAACTGTAAAAACACATAAGATACATATCAGCTATTAACCAGCGGGGTACAACTAGTTTTTCTTAAGTGAAAAGAAAACATAGTTACTTTTACACTACATATTCACTTTATATACACACGTAAAGTGATAAACACACTGGAAATTTTCAAAATATACAAAAAAGTAGGTAAAAGTCAGTAAATCCTGCCGACTTGGCCACGTTTAAGGTCCACCCTTCCAGTAATTTATAAGATAATAAGAACGTTCTCCCTCACTCTAATATTAACGAGGTTTCTTGCACCGACCGATTTAAATATTTGATTCCGCCCATATACAGGGTGTACCGGAATTGTTTTAGTGGTTACACAGACTTATGTGATGTGTTTGTTTGTTTCTAAGAGATGTACCTTCTTATTCCTTCCCTTTCTGGTATTAATTTGGTAGTTTTTTAATATCACACAACATCACGCTTTTTTCCTCGAAGGATTAGGCAGACGTTCGGGGTATGATCTAGTTCTAATTCAGGTATACTCATTTTTTGCCAGGGTTTTAAAGTCCCATATTATAGGGGATGAGCCTATTGGTATCAACCAAGCATAAATCCAGACTCTAAGGTTATATTTAAATATTGAAGTTTCAAAGGAATGCGTAATAAATATATAAAGTCATGACTTAAGTTATTTATTACGTTAAATCGTTCCCTTAAATCGTTGTGTTGAGCAAGATTTCTTTCTTGCGTTAGTGATAGGTGACCGTTTGGTAAACGAGAAATAAACGAGAGTTCGATATCTTATGACTGTGGTTGCAGTTTAAATACAATAAAAAAATATGACTGTAAAAATTTAAGGATTTTAAAAAAATCTGACATATTGAGAATTGGTGCCCAACGTGGGGCGAAACTTGCGGATTGGCGCCCAACGTGTAGCGCACTTAAATAAGTATTTCTGCTCAATTAGTATAATAAAATCTTTGTTAAAACACTTTCCACCCTACGAACATCCAACACTCCCATTCAAACAAGGTTTTACCTGAGATTATAAACCACAAAAGCTCCCACACACGTTTAATTGTTCCACCATTCTCGGTAGTTCATAGAAAATGTGTACCCGACGTATAAAGTGAGATAAGACTACTCCTGGCTTAAGATATCCTTTGTGAACGTTGGAGATTTCTTATGTACTTCAGCCTTGTTGTATGGTACAAAATATGAAAAGCAGCGATTATATATTTTTTATTGTTGGCCTTGCCAGTATTCATCCGCCCAGCGGTCAATGTGCAAACATTACTACGTTCCGGTCTGAAGCGCAATGTTACCAGTAAAATTACTGGGCATGACGAGTTTCAACAACTCATATATCAGGGTGACAGGCGCAATGCAGTGCCGCGCAGAATTTAGAATTTTAAGACACTGGATGGCACTGTGTCTGATTTGCTCATCTTGTCACTCACTATCATAAAGAAGCTAATAATTAAATAAAACTGATTGTTATGATGTAGGTATCTTTTAAACCATTATTAGTAAAAATATGCAGATACTTTTGTTAAAATCAAAATAAGAATAAAAATGCATGTAATCTATATCTATACTAATATTATCTATACTAATATTATAAAGAGAGAAACTTTGTTTTTTTGTTTTTTTGTTTTTTTGTTTTTTTGTTTGTAACGAATAGGCTCCGAAACTACTGGACCGATTTTAAAAATTCTTTCACTTATGGATAGCTTAATTCAGTGTGAGTGCCATAGGCTATATGAGATTTTGAAAAAAAATGGGGATCCGTAAGAAAACTGCAATATTGTGAACCAAGGTGTTACATAATATAATTACCATATTCATAAATTTGCGTGCGCTGTGAAATGCATTGATGGTAGAATAATATAATGTACTAGGGGTTTGTAGTACTTATCAATACCTACAAAACAGTATACATAGATTATATCCATCTTTTTTGGTTTAGTCACAATAATCGAAAAAGTGATTATTTTCATGCGGTGTGAAAACTATTGGTGGTAGAGTAAAGTAATGTACTAGGGGTTTGTAGTACTTATCAATACCTACAAAACAGTATACATAGATTATATCCATCTTTTTTGGTTTAGTCACAATAATCGAAAAAGCGATTATTTTTCATGCGGTGTGAAAACTATTGGTGGTAGAGTAAAGTAATGTACTAGGGGTTTGTAGTACTTATCAATACCTACAAAACAGTATACATAGATTCTATCCATCTTTTTTGGTTTAGTCACAATAATCGAAAAAGTGATTATTTTTCATGCGGTGTGAAAACTATTGGTGGTAGAGTAAAGTAATGTACTGGGGGTTTGTAGTACTTATCAATACCTACAAAACAGTATACATAGATTATATTATTCATCTTTTTTGGTTTAGTCACAATAATCGAAAAAGTGATTATTTTTCATGCGGTGTGAAAACTATTGGTGGTAGAGTAAAGTAATGTACTAGGGGTTTGTAGTACTTATCAATACCTACAAAACAGTATACATAGATTAAATCCATCTTTTTTGGTTTAGTCACAATAATCGAAAAAGTGATTATTTTTCATGCGGTGTGAAAACTATTGGTGGTAGAGTAAAGTAATGTACTAGGGGTTTGTAGTACTTATCAATACCTACAAAACAGTATACATAGATTATATCCATCTTTTTTGGTTTAGTCACAATAATCGAAAAAGTGATTATTTTTCATGCGGTGTGAAAACTATTGGTGGTAGAGTAAAGTAATGTACTAGGGGTTTGTAGTACTTATCAATACCTACAAAACAGTATACATAGATTATATCCATCTTTTTTGGTTTAGTCACAATAATCGAAAAAATGATTATTTTTCATGCGGTGTGAAAACTATTGGTGGTAGAGTAAAATAATGTACTAGGGGTTTGTAGTACTTATTAATACCTACAAAACAGTATACATAGATTATATCCATCTTTTTTGGTTTAGTCACAATAATCGAAGCAGTGATTATTTTTCATGCGGTGTGAAAACTATCGGTGGTAGATTAAAGTAATGTACTAGGGGATTGTAGTACTTATCAATACCTACAAAACAGTATACATAGATTATATCCATCTTTTTTGGTTTAGTCACAATAATCGAAAAAGTGATTATTTTTCATGCGGTGTGAAAACTATTGGTGGTAGAGTAAAGTAATGTACTAGGGGTTTGTAGTACTTATCAATACCTACAAAACAGTATACATAGATTATATCCATCTTTTTTGGTTTAGTCACAATAATCGAAAAAGTGATTATTTTTCATGCGGTGTGAAAACTATTGGTGGTAGAGTAAAGTAATGTACTGGGGGTTTGTAGTACTTATCAATACCTACAAAAGAGTATACATAGATTATATCCATCTTTTTTGGTTTAGTCACAATAATCGAAAAAGTGATTATTTTTCATGCGGTGTGAAAACTATTGGTGGTAGAGTAAAGTAATGTACTAGGGGTTTGTAGTACTTATCAATACCTACAAAACAGTATACATAGATTATATCCATCTTTTTTGGTTTAGTCACAATAATCGAAAAAGTGATTATTTTTCATGCGGTGTGAAAACTATTGGTGGTAGAGTAAAATAATGTACTAGGGGTTTGTAGTACTTATTAATACCTACAAAACAGTATACATAGATTATATCCATCTTTTTTGGTTTAGTCACAATAATCGAAGCAGTGATTATTTTTCATGCGGTGTGAAAACTATCGGTGGTAGATTAAAGTAATGTACTAGGGGATTGTATTAATTATCAATACCTACAAAACAGTATACATAGATTATATCCATCTTTTCTGGTTTAGTCACAATAATCGAAGCAGTGATTATTTTTCATGTGGTGTGAAAAGTATTGGTGGTAGAATAAAGTAATGTACTAGGGGTTTGTAGTACTCATCAATATCTTCAAAATAGCCCACGATAAATTATAACATGTGTTAAGGTTTGGTCATTGTAACAGAAATAGTCATTAATTTTCGTGCGCTGCGTAAACCATTAGGGTTATATTTATTAAAATACAATGTATCACGAATTTACTCCTGATAAACGTCCACTATACCTACTTCTGCTACCCGTGCGAAGCCGGGGCGGGTCGCTAGTGTTAATATAATTTGCAATTCAAACAACAAAACAACATCTAGAGTACTAACAGTACCTATATATTTATTTATTTATTTATAATTCAACACAACGCTAGGACTAACTTAATGCTAGTGTAGCATTTTCTACCAGTTATCCCAAAACTAGAGAAAATGTTACAGAAATTGGGTGGAGTGCAAAACATGAAAACTTTAAAATAACTAAAACTACTTAATTATGCAAAACATAAAACAAACAGCAAATAATCATAAAACCAAAAATAAATAATACTAGTCTACACCATGTACTTATATATAAAACACAATATATAGGCATAATACATAAATAAAATAAAATAATAAATACACCTACTTAAATGTTTAATATGAGTATATATATATACCTACATAATAATATATACAATATTAATATACCTAGATAAATAACATTAGCACTAATAGGTCCCTGATGTACCCATGAATACAGGAGAAAAAAAAAAAAACTTGTCACTGACAAATCATTGAACGGGAAAACATAAAAGAAGGAGGAGTTGAATAAGAGTCAATAAATAAATGAAAGGTAGGAGATTAGCACATTATCGTAGTTGGTGAACCTTTTTACAAAAATGATCACGTACCAGATTTTTGAATGACATTTTGGAGGTTTTGGAGGTTTGGGTTATATAACTAAAATCCGGCTGAAATCTAGATCTGCTGAGCCCTTGTTGTTACATACCTGAAAAAACCCGACCGCCTTCTAAGAATATACAGCGCCATCTAGTTGCAACCTACAGCAAATATGTTAGTAATCACAATTTTTTATTAAATTTTACGGTTTTGGGATTCCTTTCTAAAAATAAAATCGTTTTATAAACCTATAAAGCTTGCCCTACAGCTCGTCATCCTTTGCCTCACACACCTAAGCCACGGTAACGTTGGAGTTAGCGAACAAATTTTTTAACGCATTTCATACGCACAAAGTATGGAAATATGCAGTAAAATGGCCGTAACATTTGATTACGTTAACATAGAATTATGATTTTTTTCACAGCTATGAGGGACCGCAGACTTGAATATTTGAAATCTATTTCAATTTGATACCTTCACGGTTTTTGGTGAATAGACAGTTGACAGACGGACAGACAGACAACTAAGTGATCTTATAAGAGTTCCTTTTTCTTCCTTTTGAGGTACGGAACCCGCATCCCGGTGGATACTTGTAATTTTCCTATAGGTACTGTAATAAGATTATTAAATAACTACGGTTGCTTTAAAAAAACACAATAGAATAAAAAGATTTAAATTTGCTACTATTCCGCTTTATTTTTATGAATTACCTCTCGCTTCATATTATAAAGCTAGTTTGGTACTCGGAAAGTTGTGGATCGCGTCATACAAGCTTGTTCCGTCTCACAGCTCACAGGGAATTCAATAAAGCGCTGCAGCGCCGCTTGGTCAAGCATCGGCCAGTTTGTTTAGCGCAATACAATCTGATAGGATTGATTTTTTAAAAGTAATATTAGTCATCTTTTAATATATTCCGACGTAAATCATTAATTCCTCCATTTGAAGAAAATGAATTTGATAATATTTTAATAAGTACTTGTTTCATTAAAAATTTACTGGCGAATTCGGCAGGATCTCATAAGAACTTGTGTTATCTATGACGAAGTCCTTGCATTGAGTTCCTAGAAAACACTGCGATTCTAATAAACCAGATATTTTATTATGTTTGTTGCTTAAAATCCGGCAAACGTCGAACTCATTGTCAACTTTTTTTAAATACATGTGGTATTCTGTGGTACTAAATATCGGTATTTCCATACATGCTAATACGAGAATTTTATGTTCAATAATAGATCCAATAATATAAGTTTTTGTATTGGTACAACATAATATAATATTTATTTTGGAGTTGCGTAAAACATTAAAGATATAGGTACGAATATAATATTACTTCATAATAATCCTTATTACACATTCGTTTATTTTATTTTGTTTATTTATTCCATTATGTTAATGCCATAACAGCCGTCTTGTTAGACAAGCACATTTACCAATTTCCTTATGTTAGTACGCTGTACGAAACACTCAGAAAGTATACTGACATCTTCGTACTTTTTCATAATAAAAAATGATATCATGCTAAAAAATTGCAAGAAGTGTGTGGAAATTTTAACTGTGACAGAGTAGCAAAATGGTTTCACCATCTCCCCTCTGTCCTCAGGCTGTGATCATAAATTCGCAATAAGGAGGGGGTTGTGTTTGAAGTCGCGTATTAAAAACTAAGGGTAACACAGTTGACCACGGAATTGGTTCAAAAATAGCTCGAGGCGAGTATGTTCATGCAATTTGTTTATTTGTTTTTATTCACCTTAGGCTATGTATCAACACAATATTGTACATACAACGGACTATAATAGTTTTGCTGAAAATAGGTGTGACTTTTTTGTAAACTTTCTTGGATAGTTAACTTTTCACGAGCCTTATTCATTTCTAATTTCACAAAACACAAAATCATTTCAGTATAATCATCAGTATAAAGAATACGCATAATCATAATCATTAATTTTTTTTTTATAACATGGGATAACTTCCACACACGGTCATCTGGTCCCAATCTAGGCTAGAAGCCTGTACTATGGTAACCAAATGACTGATATACATATTATATTTATATATTTTACAACTTATAACACCCAGACACAGATCAAACCGACATGTTCATGCACACAAATGTTTGAACTGGCCGGGGATCGAACGGAGCCTGCAGCTCAGAAAGTACAGACTACCATCTGAGCCAACGACGCTGTCCTTTATACTAACGCTACCAAAAGTTTTTCGGTATGATACTTCTTTACACAGAAACTATTATAAATATTATAAAATCAAAGCGTGTTTCCGCAAATAAATTAGAAGAATGACATTGTATGTCGTATAACTACCCACACATACACACACCTACTTGTTATTTAAACAAGCGAATTAGAAACGTGTTATCGGAATAGAAGGAGAGCCGCCAGATAAAAGCTAACGTTATTCATATAACATTGAAAGTCAACAGTACCGTCTCTGCAAACGTTGGGCCACTAAATTGGCGCGTCATCATATTTTTTTATGGCAAACACACTAAAAATATTATTGTTAAACGATTATTCTCCTTAATAATAATTAATAATTCCTCACTTAAACTAATTCCTCACTTAAACTTTGAATTTTAGAGTTTTGTAGCAGCAAAGTTACGAGTTTACATGCGCTAGAGTTCACAGAGGCTATCTTCAAACTCGCCAAGATAAAACAACCGTACTGTACTTTATGTACTTAATTATAATTATATACTTAATTATAATGGGTGTTATAAGCTTATATAAGTATGTATATCAGTCATCTGGTTACCATAGTACAGGCTTCTAGCCTAGTATGGAACCAGATGACCGTGTGTGGAAGCTGTCCCATATTAAAAAAAATTAAAAATTATTTGTTTGAGCTCAATCGGTTGATACATTTTTATGTGAAAATTTGCATACTATATAAAATGTTATCTGGAGGCGGAAAATTAAAAGTATTGAAAAAATAAAGATATTAGGGATAATAACAAAAGTCAAAAATACTAACATTTTTAGCACTGAACGCAATGCGGAAGGATAAGGAAGAGGTCTATGTTTGAGATTAGAAAGAAGCCCCAAGTGATGATGAAGAAGATCATAAAATTGTTTCACAATGGGGTTGAGAAACTGATATTATTATTATTATACATTTCAAAACTTTAACATGAACTATTTTCAAACTTCCTATACTTTCCCGCTTATACCTAATACGATTCTTTAATCGCTATTTCAGGAGCCCAACAGATATCTTAATGCTGTTTTCTCAGCCGTCCGCTGGCTTAAAGCTCCTTATTGGCATTGATATAAATTCCGTTTAGCTCCATCCTCTCCGCTTATGGTAACCGCTCACGCTATCTGAATAAAAGATAATTATAATTCGGGCATTAAGCTTCTAAATTCCATTTATTTAGTTTTTTAATAAAGTTGAATAAACTTTCAATCATTTAAAAATCATTTCATTTTCAGGGCAGTTTCAATGTTTTGTTACTAACCATCAAATAAAACTTATGAGCGGATGTACCTAATTTATTATGTGGATAGGTTTAGGTACCCGCTGTCCTGTTGGATTTCCTACTGGCTTCATCAGATCGTCTGTCCACTTAGTGGGTGGACGTCTTACGCTGCGCTTGCCGGGCTGTGGCACAGAAGAGATAATAATACTACGTATAGAATGGACACTGTCATCCGCCCACCAATCGGGCCTTCCTCTTCCCGAGATTGAGCTCTCCACGAGCCCCGCTTCGCTGGTAAATCACCTCACGCACACTCTTGCGCGTGTATAAAACTCTATGTGTGCAGTGTCTGTGTTGTAGGCAGTTATAGCGCGGCTTTTGTATGGGATTGAGTAGTGTCCTGGGTGTGTCTGTGTTCTCCATTCAAGAACCTTACAGCTCCAACGGCCATCAGTTACACGTGGTAGTGCAGCCTGCCACTTTTACCAGCTTATCTGCTGGGCTATGTCGGTCATTTTAACTCGTCTACTAAAATCTCCATTAAAATGATATTTAGTTTTAAATAACATAACCTTGTTTTTTAGGATTCCGTACCTCAAAATGAAACAAGAAACCTGTTAGGGATCACTTTGTTGTCCATCTGTCTGTCTGTCCTGACACTAACGGGAACGTGTGGAGGTATCAAGGTGAAATTGATATCAACTACTCAGATCTGCGGTCTCTTGTGACTGTAAAAAAATCAAACATCTAAGTTAACGCAATCAAAAGTTATGGCCATTTTACTACATATTCCCATACTAATAGATGGCGCTGTATGTTCTTGCTATCTAGGTATGGCACCCTAAACATACGTATTATGCCGTATGCCTTAACAATTTATTTAAAAGTATATTATTAAATATATATTAAGCATCTTATATTATCCTTGAAAAGGCGTAAACAAATCTGGTCTCTTAAGTAGGTGCTTATAAATTCTACTAAGTTAGTTAAGCAGTCACCCGCCGCGAATCTTGGCATACATCACTTCAGTCTCGGCTTTCACAAGATATTGCGCCATAAACTTCACTCTTAACTGGTTTACGCTTTACATACACAATTTATTCATAATATATGCATTTTTACACATTGTAAATACGTATATAGGTACCGTATATAAAGAGGTTGCATTTTATTCTTGTTGTTAAGTAGGTATGTAACAACGTTTCAAAAAAGGTTTAGTACTTAAGAGGCTGTTAAGGTTGACGGGTAGATGCACCCCTTAAATATTACTATACCTTTTTTAAAATGTTGTTACATTCCGACTTAACAACAAGAATAAACACAACCTCATGCTTGCAAAAGAAAGAATTGCCAAAAATAGGAGAGTTTCCAGAAAATAAATTGTTAAGGCATATGTATGTATATAGGTACATAATGTAGGGTTCCATACCTGAAAAAATGCTTCCAATCCCAAAAACAATCCACCTACTAAGAACATACAGCGCCACCTTGTTGCAAACTACAACAAACATGGAGGAAGTACCATAGAACTTTTAGTCTCTTGCGCAAAATATGGAAATATGCAGTAAAATATGATTTTTTTACAACCGTCGATCTAAGTAGTTGATATCAATTTCAACTTGATCTTCACGCGTTCCCGTTAAAAAACTTGACAGATCAACAGTCAGTCACAGTCTTGACAGACAGACAGACAGACAGACAACAAAGTGATCCTATGAGGTACGGAACTCTAATAATTGTGTATTAATAATAATAATAATAATATTGTGCCCCTCGTGCTCTCGAGCACCGGAGTTATACCAAAATATTTACATCACTACCTCAAACAGTAAGATCTACATAATAAACTTTACTTCACCATGCAGAAAGCAGCAATACTAAACACATGCCGAATAATTGTCCGTGAATTTTTCAGGACGACGTCACATTTCAACCACCAGTAGAAGACGGATCGCACTTGGCTTAGGCCCGTTTCGTAGTTAGCAACCGGAAATCTTAAATTTTCGTGAATAAAAAGACACAAAATAATAATAATATGGGACAACTTCCACACACGGTCATCTGGTCCCAAACTAGGCTAGAAGCCTGTACTATGGTAACCAGATGACTGATATACATACTTATATAAGCTTATAACACCCAGACACAGATCAAACAGATATGTTCATGCACACAAATGTTTGACCTGGCCGGGGATCGAACCCGGGCCCTGTGGCACAGAAAGCAGAGTTACTACCATCTGTGCCAACGAGGGTGTATTTTCCATTATTCGTTGGTATATTCGTATATCATTATAAAATTTACAATATGACTGCATGTATCGAAACATACTATTATCTTATGTATGTCTTTAACATCTACAGTCTGATAGGATCATCTCCAGGACGAACATTGGACTGACTAGTTTTTTAGAGTTGGCAGCAGAGAATATTAATGTCCAAGGGCGGGTAAAGTTTGAGGCGAGAGGTCATTATTTCTGTGAGACTTAACAGATTTTACCGCCGAGATATATAACGCCACTTCGACATTTAAATTGGTAACTAACGGCCCAAAAGTTAGTAATATTAGCAGATGAGCTGTAGCTGTCTAGAATCGTGTTTATAATGTCCTGATAGCGACTTATCTCAATGAAAAACAATAAAGAATAAAAAAAAGTTATGTTACGATATAGAAATAACTGGGAATAGATTACATTGATAAGCTCTGCGTGCGCTCCGACCAGATACCGCACTACCTTAAAACAACAGCTGCTTTCAAATTATGGTGTAAGTGGAAAATAGTAAGGAAAGAGTGCAAGTGTGCGTGAAAAATTGTGTTGCACTAGACCGGGGACGCTTACTTCAGCGTAGACCCTATTAGTTACCGTATTTGACAAGGACGAGAAACCTGTATCTAAGCATGACATATTAATGGACTATAGGTACACATCTAAGGGCCGAATCAGCGAATCTTTTACAACATGGATTCGTATGAACGGGTACATGCCGACATGCTTCTTGTGATATTTTGTCACCTACAAAAGTCGCCAACATCTGTCGGTGGCTTACTTATATGTGTGGAATCTTTTGGTCATGTGGTAACAGTTAATGTTCGTTATGTGGGTAGTTATTTTATATCGTAGTCCTAGTTATTACTGTGCCGCAGTGTAGCCATTAAATGAATGTTATGCATGAATGTTTATTTGACAGAATTTTGGTTACATGAGCTGGAAATTATAGTCTGAAAGATACAGTCCATAATTTCCAGTTTCTTTCAATTTCTAATTCTGCGTACTAATTAAATATGCATTAAAATATATATTATATGTTTTAAAATGTAATTTTTTTCGTTCAGTATAAATATTTGATTATATTAATAATATAACATTTAGTTATTAGTTATATATTACACTAGCTGTGCCCCGCGGTTTCACCCGCTCGTAGACATCGTTCCTGCGGGAATATTGGGAAAGTGTTATTCCAGGGTCTAAGCTCCCTTCATAACAAATTTCAGATCTATCTGTTCGATAGTTTTGGCGAGACAGAGTAATAAATATCTATCTATCTATCTAGATAGATAGATATTTATTACTCAATAAATATACTCAATAATTATTACTTAATAAATATCTATCTATCAAGATAGATAGATAGATAGATATTTATTACTCACAGGGGTGAGTTAGAATTTGCAAGCGTTTTGTTCACCTGTTAAAAACGTAAGTTTTTTATATTGCACTGAAATTTTAGATTTATAATATAAGTAGGATTACATGGTCTGATCGTTTGATCATAAAATAATGATACTTCATTTCGATGGGTAAAACTGCGGGGCATAGTAACTCTATTAATAAATTAGTATAGTCGTTAGACAAAATTAAATTATGTTTATTTCCGCAAAGGGTTAATTTCAAACAAAGGTGTTCCGCATCTTACAACGCTCCTAACAGAACAAAACATGATAATTACGGCCCAGATTCTGATTTATTCCCTTCATATTTCACCTCATTTTGCGTCTTGTACGTAGCAACAATAAATATACTTCACGAGTTAACACTGAAACATCGTCGTATTGGTGTGAATTCCTAAGCAAAGAGGAACAATCCAAAAATATTTTGATTATTTTCGCTTTCGATATTTTATTTAGTTGAATAATAAAATAAACCAGTTAAATGTGAGTCACACGAACACTGCAGGGTTCCGTACCACGTATTATATTCAACACTACGCGTTCGTATTTATATAAATGCGTTTCTTTAGAAAGCTGCGGTAATTTTATTGTTCGTTATTCAGACTTTACAGCGGATAAAGTAATAAACAATACACTGCGATATTAAACATATACTTTAGAGAGACGTGTTTTTTAAGATACATGATTTTAAAGATGGGAATGAGCCCTGAGTACACCTTTGCCTACCCCTTCGCTAGAAAAGCGTGATTATATTTTATGTTTGATGTGATTTTAATGATAGTGACAGAAGGATGGACTGACTGATATATCTTTTTAAAGTCTTAATAGTAGTTTTCCGTTAGAAGATTATCGATACGGTACCCTAAAAAATAAATTGCCCCAAAATTGGAATAACAAGATAGGCAAGGAAATAATTCCCATTGTCAAGGGACTCCAACTTATTGAGAGAAACCAATTTGCCTCAGACAAATCCAGTTTTTTTCTTCACTCTGAGAGAGGTTTTTTCAGTTGTTTCATTTGTAAAAATAAATGTAGTGGCTGTCTCAACGAGATGGATGTGGAACCCCTTTCGACGAGGGAATAGTGAACACCATCATTTTCCCTAAAGTTTACAAAGTTTTTAGTGTAAATTGCATAATGTGGTCACGAAAAGTGTTTAAAAAAATATTAGAAAGTTATTCGAGTTTTGAAAAGTAGCAAAACTTAAAAAGTATCTTCTTGTAATGACTTCGTCTTGGTTATGGAATTATTAGCAAAATTTCCAAAAACGAAGTGACTACCTCGGTGGCGTAGTGGTCGTAAGCTCGACTGCTGATCATGAGGTCCCGGGTTCCATCCTCAGGTCAGGCAAAGCGTTATTGGATTTTTCAGTGAGGAATTTTTTTTCTATGACAGTCTGGAGTCAGAAACTGTGCCCGGTAGATAGCAATAGGCTCGCCCTATTACATGGGACCAATGACATACTGAGAAATGTGTATGTACCTACTATAGGACTGAGTCCTGGGTACTGCTCTGCCAAAGGGTCTTCGGTAAAAAGTCGTGATTGTGTATATAAAGATGTCAATTTCTCAAAGATGTTCTTCTCACATACTCCAGCCACATGCAGCTAAACTTTATTTCCCATACATAATGATGCATGAAACGTTCTCAATATAATCTTATAAGTTGCATAATATACGACAGTTGTCTAACTCCCCGCCCACCCCCTAACCTAGCACCCCGTAGTGAACTATCACAAGTGCCAACTTTATGCAAAGCAGCGCTGCTGCGTTTTATAGCCACGTTGGGGAGAACATTTTGACCTCTACTTTTTACTTGAGATTTTTTAGCAGATGCTATAAAGAATTTAAATTGAAAGTAATTTACCTCTTACTACCAACTATGGAATGAAAATTAATTGGATTTTTGCATCCAAAATAACTGTTAAAGTTATATACTTAATTAAATTAATGATTTTACCATTGAAATGATTTGACCATTTTGAATAGCAAATTATGATTATTTTCAAAATCCTTATTACCTCTTCACAACAGATCTATTAATACAATTGAGTTTTCGGCCTTGTTTTCTCACCCACATATTATATTATATAGGTATATTGTGCCATATCTGAAATTATAATAGAAATTATAACGGATATATATGGTATATTACATATGCAATAAAGATTCAAAAGTGTGTCCCGAAAGTCAAAGCTTGTCTAATGAAAGTGTGCCCAATGAGCACACTCTAAAAGATTGTTCATAAAAACGATAATCATCACATTTCCATCAAGCACCGGTTCTTAAAAAATTCAAAACAAACCAGCATAAAATTCCTGCGATAATTGAACCAGGTTGGGGTCTAAAATGTTACTTGACGAAGTAAGAATCGGTTACTACATAATAAAACTAGGAGTTTTTTTTAATTGAAATAATTTTTTAATATTACCTCAATAAAGGATATGCTGGCTTTGATGAATCTTGCACAAAAGATTATACTAATTTTTTATACCTACTTACATACTTAATTAATAAACATAATAAGTAGGTTAAATTTTAATCCATAACTTAGTAAGTACAAGAATGTACTACAAAATAATAGGTTTTCTATGTACTTATAGGATACCAAGCTAAGAGGTTATTATCTAGAATCTAGACCTAACTCTTTTCAAACATTTTCTTGCTTTTTCGCAATCTCCGTAGCAATATCATTCCCGTCTGTTTTATTCCGTTAAATTTTTAATTAGCTCTGTGCGTCGTGGTGGTATTAATGCAAACTAATAAGTGAAAGTTATTATTGCTCTGCTTTCTCCGGCCGCTCACTACTCTGTTATTTTACATTAGAGATGTCTCGTAGACGAACTTTTATTACTTTAATCGGTTTAGTGAAATTAATGCTGCGAAATGTCTTGAAAAGTTCTATTTTTAAATTTTACTTGAAAATCATTTTATTTGAATATATTTTTATTGTAAAAACTCAACCGAAAGTCGAAAAGGATCTACGTCCATCATACCAATTAGTAATAACCATATTTTGTGGTAAATAAGGATTAAAATTTATATTTCGCGTTGTAACATTTTGTAATCTTACATGCGTTATAATGTTATCGCTAAGTCATGATAATATACGAGAAGTGTGGTGAACGGACTCACCACTCCTAAAAACTACAGATAAACCCAGACCCCTGCATAAAGCAAATTATTCCTAAATTGCGTCGTATAACTGATGTTATAACACAAATAACTTGAAATTACATTATATTGTCCAGGCGAATGTCTGGCGCTGGCCGGAGCTTCATTTGCCAAATGAGATCTACGGGCCTTCTGTTGAATGAAAACCAGGTGTTGTTTATGATAAGTTATAAAAACAGAGGACAAGAGTAGACTTACTATTTTATTATTGAAAATGATAATTAATAAAAAATGTGTTTGAATTTTATTTATATAAATAATTGATTTAATAGTACAGTCTTACAGTTAATATCGTTTTAATTGTTGAAGTATAATAAAAGTCAAACAAACACATTGAATTTTAAAATACAAACATAATGATTCAGAGCCTAGTATTCAATATTTTTTAACAAACGTCTTCACTAATTCAAATTCATTCAAATGCAAGAGAATGTTTTTTTAATCTTCTTTCTTTTTAACCTTGAATTTACCTAGATAATTTTGCACAAAATATCTACATATCACCAATAATCCATGATTCAGACACATGTACACATAGACAACTTAATCAAATTTATCTCTCTAGTGACGTAATACGGTATACGTCCCCCATGTAGAGAAGGAGACATTAAACAGATTTCGTGCTCATAAAACCTCGTAATTCGAATTCTTAAGACTACCCTCGTCGGATGAATAATATTGTAGTGATGTTGTTTTGTTTGAATTTGTATAAGTATGATATTTTCTTGACTTAAGTTGATTTGTTTATACAAACGAGGTTAGACAATTTTATAAAATAGGATATATTATAATAATTATATAACAATTAGTACTGTAAAGTTATGAAATAAAAACTTTTTTTTATTTAGAGGCATGTTGTTATAAGTTATAACTTTAAGGAATTAAATGTTTATTAATATTAAATATTTTAACTGTATTAAAATTAATCACGCCCTTTATTAACAAAATTTATGAACATAAATATAATAAAAATTGTAAAATAACAAAACTTTACTACAACAGAAATTTAAATTGGACCAAACCCCCAAAACACGCCTAGTTTGCATCACTAGGGTTCCAGATAGTAAGAATATGTTGGAGGGTAGAAGGAAATTTTATTTATGACGTCATCAGGGCGCGACGGCCTGTAAGTAATATTATTCTTATAGATTCTTTACGATGCTGTTTTATATGGGACTATAGAATGGTTGGAATGTTTTGGATAGCTTTTCGTCTAGTCCAGATTTGGTTTTTTATCTTACTAGCTACGCCTCGCGGTTTTACTCGCTGAAAAGTACCTTATCTGTTATTCCATGGTGTCAGCTATCTATAAACTTCCCAAACAGGCAAATCAGTCTAGTAGTTTTGGTGTGAAGAGGTTTCAAACATACAACCGTTAACGCACTTAATTTTGTTTAGTGGAAGTGGAATAATTGATTGGCAATAAAATTAAAGAAACCGGAACCGGTTAGGAGCCGGCTAAGGGTTAGCAGATCCAGAGGAGCATGTATGATGAATGTGATGAAAGTGGAAGTGAAAGTCGTATGTCAGGATCGTAGCATGTGGAGAGAAATAGTATCTGTCTACCATAGGGGAACTAGACTACGCTGTACCTATATGTATGTATATTATAATAACTTTAATATTTAGACCTGTAATTATATAGTTATTTCTTCGCGCTAATATTTCTAAACCGATTAAGTTGTTTGGTAGGTAGATAGTTTAAACTCTGGACCCTTTTAGCGTCATTTAAACTTGTTTGGAACTTAGGTAAATATTTTAGACTCTAAACTCTCTCAACGTCATGGAACAACTAGAAAATATTAATTAAAAATTGTACCCAAACATACAACAACATTCCTAGGCTCATTGCTTTCTTAATATGCAACACAAGTTACTTTTGCATTCGATAGTACGTGATATAGGTACATTTTGCATACAACCGTGTTCTACTCGCTAGTACAGGATCGTCGGACTTTTTAATTTGTTCCTGTTATTTATAGCCGCGCCGCTCCGATGAGACGCCTGAATTACTTCGCTACTATGTAGATTCTTGTATAGAAATCTTGGGGTACACTTCAGAAGAGAAGGGAATTTTCGAATGCAATTTTAAATTGAACTATGCAGGGTGATTCTAAATGAATATGCATTAGAATTATAATATGGATTAAATTAAACTTTTCTTATTTTACTCGTAGTAAGTTTCTGGATCGTTTCTGATACTTTGATTTTTCATTTTTTATTGGTAAGTGAAACATTCCTATTCCTCTGAAATCTAGTGTTGCACTATATAAAAACATTAACAACGCCTTTTTATTCATCGTTCTTAAAAACGCTACTACGCGTCGTCGCAAATTTCGTGAGAATTAGAAATGCGACCAACGCACTCATATCGAATATCTATTCTATTAGTCAATTAGCCAACAGGACTATTGGCTAATTGACATTTGAGTCGCGTTACGTTTTTGTGTAAGAATAATTAATTAAAATAACATCAAATGAATTAACTCTATTGCCTGCATTTACAAAACAAAAGCGGCTAAACTCACAGTTTACAAGCGAAACAAAGCGTAAATCCCCCTTAACATTACAAATGTAATTGTTCATCTAATCAAGTGAAACCACAATAAAGAAGTGTTTAACACTAATGTTCCTACACCCTTTTAATGCTCACGAAAATTACCAAAACGTCAGAATATTTCATGAAAAATCACGGGCGTAAGGCGCGGATGGGGCACAAGAAACATTCGGTGTTTGGTACAAGTCACAAGCGACTAGCGATATCTTCTCCCGTGTCTAATTTTCTTTGAAAAAGCAAAATTAACACAACAAAAGTTATTATACATCATATTTTATGTGTATATGAAAACCTAATAAGGTTATCATCATCATCATCATCATCCAGCCGTTGGAAGTCCACTGCTGAACATAAGCCTCCCATAAGGAGGATTGTTGTTCCCAATACTCACCACACTTAGCAGGCGAGTTGGCGAGCGCAGTTTGATGGTTTACGCCGAGGACGCTGCTGCCCGTCCTCTGGATCTCATAACCCGTACCCGGCTCATACGGCAACCACGGGTCGAGATGTGGTGAGGGTGAGATACTATTCTTTAGCCGGTAATAAGGTTATATTGGTATAACATATATTGTTCTTAAGTCTCATTATAATGAGATTTTAATAAAATAACGACGCTATATGCTATAAGTTGTCCCAATCTCTCCTCTGCCTTATCTACCCTCAATCTCGCTGTACTTAACACGCAGAGTTAATGCGTCTGCTTACGGAACTCGAATTAAGTGGTAACTCACGGAAATTCTTATATAATTCGGAGCGTCAAGTTTTATGCGCTAGTAATTTCGGGTATAGGCGGTTAATCATAAGTTTGGCCGTCATGTAAGACAACTACATAACTAGTTTAGCTCTGTACACTTTCTTTAGTTTATAGATAGAAGTGAATTAATAAATAATAATAATAATATAGAACAACTTCCTCTCACGGTCACCTGGTCCCAAACTAGGCTAGAAGCCTGTACTATGGTAACCAGATGACTGATATACATACTTATATACGCTTATAACACCTAGACACAGATCCAACAGACATGTTCATGCACACAAATGTTTGACCTGGCCAGGGATCGAACCCAGGGCCTGCGGCACAGAAAGCAGAGTTACTATCATCTGAGCCAACGAGGTTGTCAATTTTTACAAGACTGGTTGTTACTTATGAGGTTCTTGTTTTTGGTTAGGGATTTATTTTGAGTTTACTTTTCTAATGCCTTGTACTCGATGCACTAGAGCATACTTATATTATAAGGTTTTGTAAGTGTCTGCAAGTTTTATAAGCTGCTTTAATATCGTTTAATATCATCATTCGCACGAATACTTAAAATGTATCATAAAATAATAATATTGTATAGGTAACATCATTTCTAATGCTATATTTAGAAAAATAGTACGAATGGACTCACCTGCAGCCGGTGATAGTTTCGTGACGACTCCCCACCGTGACTTCCACTGTAACAAATAAAACATTTTATTGTACTCGTATCATATCAATAATTACTATAGTTAACTATTATTCATTATCTTCGGCATCATTATCATCTCAGCTGTGGTACGTCCACTATGAGACAGGGCTTCCATATGCATTGTCATATAGACCAGATGCATCTGCTTAAATCCAGTGTGTTCTTGCTGTCTTTTTAGGTCGTTTGTCCACCTTGTGGATAGACGTCCTAATCTGCGCTTGCTTCCCGTGATCTGCATTAGAAAACATTACAGTCCCATTGTCCTTCAGTTTTTTGTTCTATGTGCGCTGCCCATTGCTAATTCAACTTTCTAATGCTATGAAGGTTATTTTCGTTTGTGTACTGATCTCCTCATGTCTGATACGATCTCGCAGAGAAATCCCAAACTCTATAATTAACTAAAAAACTGATGTTAAAAAGGAGAGCGTTATGATAAAACATTAACTGAGTTCGTTTAACTGGTAAATAAAAGTTATGTCTTAAAGAAATCGTATTTTTACATCGCCTCGTGCCAAGCTGGTAAATCGAGGTGAATCCACATACAGCTTGTATGGTCCAAGTTATAACTTATTTGCAATCAAAATAAATGTGTTTCGAAATAAATTGTTAAATCCATACATATTACATATATATACATATACATATTTTATATATTGCCGTCGTTCCTTGTCTTGACAGACAGACAGAAAGACAGACGGACAACAAAGTGATCCTATAAGGATTCCTTTTTTCCTTTTGAGGTTCAAAATCTGAACAATACCACGCTCATAAGAGGTTCAAGGAATACTACACGTGGTCCCGTGTAACGCAATAGAGATGGGACATAGGTAATACAATTAAAAATTAGAAGTGTTTCCAATCGATGGATTCCCGCTTTACACTACCTATATATTTGTTACATATTACGTAATTTAGACGTATATTTTCTTATAGTGTATGAAGTCTAGGAATGTTGTCTCAATAAAAATATTATCTTGTAATTCTTAAAACAAATTATATATATAACAAATTACAAATTATATAAAATACTTTGAATATTCACCAAAAATATCGATAGATGCTCAAAGTGGAATAGCTCAAGTGCTTTTGAGATAGGTGCTCAAAGTAGAATACCCCCTTTTTTCCTGAATCTTAATGATTTTAATATTTTTTATTATTTTGTATTATTTTATTACTTATTTTGCCATACACAACGTATTAAAAATACTATAAGGTAATAGTTAACATGATTTAACGTTAAATAATAGTGAATTTAATCGCCGTTGCTCATGGCTTGAACCGCAGCCGGAAGCGCGGTGCATCAGACAAATAGCCAAGAGCGAGTGCGGCCATAAAACCCGTCGCTTTACCGCGCCCTAACACGCTCACACTCTATCACTTCTGAACGCTGCACACTAACTCACCGTGCGCTGACAGCCGAGGAGATCTCTGGAGGGAAACATATTTTTATTTAAATAAAAAAATATATATATTGAGCACAAAAAAGTTTACATTATTAAATTATTTATTACAAGATGCTCTAATGACAGATCTAATTAAATCGTAGAATAAATTTAGACTAGAGTAACAAATACCAAGATTAAGAGCGAACAAAAAAAGAAAAACTTTTGTATTTATTTCCCTGTTTGCTCCTAATATAATAAATCCAGATATTATCCTATATGTAATATTATATCACACTACGAGTTTATATAAGAAAATAATAAATGTAATATTAGACTTATCGAATTATTATTATATTCGGAGGAAACAAAGGCATACAAAACATTGTTAATAAATATTTTTCATAAGATAAGCAAGTTCATAATGGTGTTTTCTATTAAAATGAAAGAGTTATGTTTATTCATCATCATCATCTCAGCCGTTGGCAATCCACTACTGAACGTAGGTCTCCCCCATAAATGGGGTTTTGCCAATATTCGACATGCTTGACAAGCGGGTTGTCGAGTTCGATGGTTTGTTGCAGAAGACGCTTCTGCCCGTCCTCTGGATCTGTTAACCCTTAGCCGGCTCTTACGGCAAGCACGGATAGAGAGGGTGGACGACTATTCTAAAGTCAGTAACTCTGCTTTGACACGATTATTAACAACAACATAATATCTACATAAATATTTAGAACTAACGGAGATAAAATTTAAATTGATAAAAGTTAAATGTTTTAGTTACAAATAGTTTGGTACCTTTGGAGTGCAACCTATATAAACCAGCCAGATAGTAAATTGTTAAGTGACAGACCGCTCTACTTCATTCTCTGAATATAGTTTTCTTGTCTATCATATTGAGAAAATAAACTGTGCTGGTTTCTAACTCAAATCAACCCGTTTTATTTCATAGTTAAGTGGATAAGAGACTCAGATATTCTAAAAGAAACGTCGAGCTTTTGAAGGGTGGATAATATATTATATTAAATAATTCAAAAGTTACTATGTAGATGAAGTATTCCATTATATATCAGAATTAAAGTCAGTCGTAAAATTCGCCATGTTCCGCCATTTTATTCGTGCGTCATAAACCCGTATATTACATTTGTTTATTGCCGTCATACATATATATTATTTAATAACAGGTGATATATTATGCTGTTAGAAAAACCTGGTATTGGTTGTGACTATTTAATAAGAATTTTAAGAATGGTTTTAAGATTTAACGATAATAATAATAGTTTGAAATAATTGTATATTTTCATAGCATCATCATTTATTTAGAGCGGTTAATAAAAGCTAGCGCAAATAATACATCCTACTTACTTCCTACTATCCTAATGCTACTAATAATATTATATTATAAACGTGATGGTTTGTGAGGATGGATGGATGTTTGTTACTCTTTCACGCCAAAACTACTGAGCCGATTGGGCTGAACTTCGGTATGTAGATAGTTTAGATCCTGGATCTTTTATCCCGATATTCTCACGGAAACGAAGACTACGCGGTTGAAACCGCGGGGCACATAACATAACATACATTCACGCCTTTTTCCCGAAGGGGGAGGCAGAGGTGTACCCAGGACTCAGTCCCATAGTAGATACACCCACATTTCGTCAGCATGTTATTGGTCCCATGTAATAGGGGGCGAGCCTATTGCCATCTACCGGGCACAGTTCCAGACTCCAGGCAGTTATTGAGATAATTCCTAATGGAAAAATCCAATATTTAACACTATGCCTGACCTGGGGATCGAACCCGGGACCTCTTGATTGGCAGTCGAGCATGCGCCATCTACGCCACCGAGGCAGTCCGCGGGCACTACTAGTCAATTACAAGTAATAGCTAAAGATTATCAGACGTAGGGGTCCAAAAGCACTTTCTTGGGGCACACCATTTAATCACTAGAAACCTAATAACTATAATGTTATAATATACGAACATAATATATTATTCAATATCTACTCGTGCAATATAATTGTAAAGTAAATTCACAACGCAAGATGTTTCCCTCAAGCAGTTAGTCAATTGCAACAAAACAAACAAGAGTTGCAACGCGTTTCATTTGTCTGTTTGTTTT
Source organism: Hemistola chrysoprasaria (assembly GCA_947063395.1). NCBI lineage: Eukaryota > Metazoa > Arthropoda > Insecta > Lepidoptera > Geometridae > Hemistola > Hemistola chrysoprasaria. The sequence goes on along the minus strand of OX346724.1, from coordinate 14,346,776 downwards.
TAATTGAGACTTCGGCTGAGACCAAGATTAATCCGAGTCTCTGTACTCTGTTACTGACAGTTACTGTACTTTATACAACTTTAACAAAGTAATGTATCTTTCCCCTCGGATGGCGATCGTCCCGCATCGGTACGACCGAATCTTTTTGTCGAGGACATGATCATCAGCATCATATCAGCCGTCGAAACTCCACTGTTGGACATCATAGGCCACCCCCATTGGGGAAGTTTTACAAAATACTTATAGAACGAGCTTTTCCGTATTTTCCTAGCAAACCTTTTTATCTGATACGTAATATAGGCAACATAAAGTTTATCCGCCATCTTGAATTGCCAGCATATTAGATTTTAAATGACAACATTGAGCTAACCATGCATGAATTATATCATTCCTACCTTTGTTTGCAAAATTTCATCTCCATTGGTTTTGTAGTTATTTTTTTGGTTTTGTTGTTTTTGTCGGATTTTTGATCGGTTGATGTCGGAAACATTGCAAATTAATATAAAGCTTGTAACAATATACACCATTCATATTACGTTTTATCACAAAGAGGAATGCAAAAACTCCAATATTCCTGAACTATGTCCATCTTTATTGTTCATAATAATATCACCACACCTTTATTACCCTGTATTCGATGATGCTGCAATAAAGAACCCCTTCTTTTCATGTGTAAAGTGAGAAATCAATTTTCCCTAACTTGAGAAGAACATGATCCATCAAGTCAAGAAACTATTTTAAAACTTTTGCAACTCACTGTACCTTTTCTTTTTCATAATAATGATCAACAATTCTGTACTCGCATGTACTTGAGTATTAAATAACTGACTATGTTTATGGTCGTTGCATACTTTATACTGTGCTTCGCACGGTTTGTGCATTTGCCGGCGTGAGGTAATGTTATTATAAAAAAGCTTTTATGGTTAAAAGAGTGCAATTTAGTGGCTGCAATTTATTTGAGATTTTAAATTTAGTTAGTTCATCATATTGTCGTTAAATATGTTTTTTTTTGTGCTGCCATAATAGTATTATTCGAATCTCAATAACAAAAGAATCAGAAAAACAAAACCAGAATCGATTTTTTTATCGTGTCAAACCGTGAGTCGTCACTTGTAATTAATAATTAATAACAATGATTCCAAAGACTTTTCTAAGACTTAAACGTTATCAAACAAAAAAAAATTCATTTTAACGACATCTGCATTTGTCATAAAAGAAGCCGATCATTAACCATCAACCCCGAAAAATAATTTGCAAAAAATCAACAAAAGCTACCTATTTTATATTGTTCAAACGTGCTGGTGGCAACTGCACAGATAAGCCGTGCTCTGCTTTAAGCACTCCGCATACAGAGCGACTTTGAGTTGGTTGCAGCAGCAACAGGCAACTGCCAACAAGCTGTTTAAATATTACTAATAAAAGAAACTGCGCAGATAATAAATAAGTAACTTCAATTGCCAGTTTTGGTTATCGAACAAATTGCCTCAACAAGCAACTATCTAATTTGTACTATAGTTGTACCATAACCAGCGGTTATGTATCAAATTGCTGGTTTTCCAAATAGGCAATCACTTTATTTAAAAATTGCGGCAATCGTAAACTGGTAATTTATTGGCAACTTCTAACGGAACGTTCAAAAAGTTGGGAGTTTCACAAATAAGTTGATGGTTTCTTCAACTAAAGTTGCCCTGTATGCGCTTAACTTTACTCTCCTCTGCCGACCCTCCACAGTTCACGGTAGTACAATAGAACCAAACAATGGGAGGTAATAATAGGGGTTGTTTTCAGAGCCGCGATCTCGTTCCGTGTTTCAAGAGTGTGAAAACTGAGGTTTTTAATGCTAGTTTCGAGGTTTTAAGGCTTCTTGGTCAGCGGGCGCTGTGATACTCGCTTTTGTTTCTATAAGTATCTTAAAAACTGCATTATTATCTGATATTTTAAGTCGGTGATAATTGTTACGCTTTTCTTAATAATGAAAGGTAGTAGAAAATAATAGGTAGAAATGAATGGAAGCGCCACCGTATTTTTCAAAAATAAATAGAATTTAATTCAAACTTACACTATACCAATACCTAAATTAGTTCCGTTTCTAATCTTTCCTGTCAGCTTGACAGCATTATAAGCATTATATGATACTGCATTAGTCCTTATGTATCGTCCACCGAAAGCAAGCCGAAATAGCTCCGGGATAGTTTGAACGATGCATCATCATCATCATCATCATCATCAGCCGGAAGACGTCCACTGCTGAACATAGGCCTCCCCCATAGAATGCCACTCTGCGCGGTTGCTCGCCGTACGCATCCACCGCGAGCCTGCGATCCTGACCAGGTCGTCGGTCCACCGCGTTAGGGGTCGGCCTACGCTTCGTCTTCCGGTCCGTGGTCTCCACTCGAGAACCTTTCTTCCCCAACGGTTATCGGTTCTGCGAGCGATGTGGCCTGCCCATTGCCACTTCAACTTGCTTACTCTGCGAGCTATGTCGGTAACTCCCGTTTCTCTGCGGATCTCCTCATTCCGGATTTTATCTCGCAAAGAAACCCCGAGCATAGCTCGCTCCATAGCTCGCTGAGCGACTCTGAGCTTATTCATGAGGCCAACAGTAAGGGACCACGTCTCGGTGCCATATGTCATCACTGGCAACACACATTGGTCGAACACCTTAGTCTTCAGACTCTGGGGTATTTTGGACGAAAAGATGTCACGCAGTTTCCCGAATGCTGCCCATCCGAGTTGGATTCGTCGTGCGACCTCTTTGTCGAAGTTGGATCTACCTAACTGGACTGTATGTCCCAGGTAAATATACTCGTCCACAACTTCGAGAGTATCGCCTCCCACAATTACCGGTACGGGTGCAACATGGACATTAGACATGATCTTCGTCTTGTCCATGTTCATTTTAAGACCCACCTGTTGGGAGACTATACTTAGGTCGCTGAGCATAGTACTGAGTTTCTCCAGCGACTCCGCCATGATGACTATATCATCGGCAAAACGAAGGTGGGTGATGTACTCGCCATTAATATTGATGCCCTGTCGTTCCCAGGCCAAGAGTTTGAAAACGTCCTCCATTGTATTTGTGAACAGTTTCGGAGAGATAACGTCTCCCTGTCTCACACCTCGCTGCAATGGAATCAGTCCCGTACTCTGGTCCTGGAGACGGACGGACATAGTGGCTTTCCTATACAAATTTCCCAGCACTTCGATATACCTATAGTCTATTTGGCATCGCTGTAGGGACTGCAGTACCGCCCAGGTCTCGACTGAATCAAAGGCTTTCTCATAGTCCACAAACGCTAGACAAAGTGGCCGATTATACTCTTCAGTCTTCTGTATAATCTGGCGTAGCGTATGTATGTGGTCTATGGTGCTGAAGCCTTTTCGGAACCCGGCTTGTTCGGGAGGCTGGAAGTCATCAAACCTGCGTGCTAGACGATTAGTAATGACCCTCGAAAAAAGCTTGTAGACATGGGACAGGAGTGAAATGGGCCTATAATTCTTCAATAAGGTTTTGTCACCTTTTTTGAAGAAAAAAAAAACGATGCATAGGGACAAGTAACGATTCCACATCCTTATGTCCACTGTAGTCTGGTTCTACGATAATAGAAAGTACAAAAGGACGTCTTTTGATCTTAGTCCTTGAAAAAAGAAATATAAATAAAATTCGAAAAACACCAATAAAAAGTTAAAACAGCCTCCAACTGAAATCAAACAGAAATAAAAGCCTATATAGCACAACTTCGACCGTTTTGGCCCTACAATAAATCCCTACAAAGTGCTCTAGTTTTCAGATCACCGCGGCATCTTACGCTACAGGCTGATTTAAACTCTAAACACGACCACGAAGGTTCATTCCTGATTTCTTACTTTTAGGAGTACATTCCCTTGGTTATCATTAAAATTTAAACTTTAATGTGCAGACTTTACGAGCTATTTTATCTTGTGGAGTGAGATAGTTTGAGAGTTTGTCAGTTTTGTAAGGTAAAAGTTGTCGCCGAAGCAAGAATTTAGTAGAAGATACACAAAATAGATAGGTACAGAAAACAGGTTGTAAAACCAAATGCCGTCCATTAGTCGATCCGTTCAACGTCAATCAAAAACCATCAATTATTATTGATGATGAATGATAAACGACTATTTACACGATAGGTTAACTATCAGTTATCGCGGTGACTGATGCAAAACTGACAGCTAAACCTATCGTGGAATAGACGCGTTGCACGATATCTATATAGATATCGTGCAACTTTACTGATTATTGACGTACAAAAGTGTCAGATTATGACCTATTTGAATAAATCTGTTTGAGTTTGAGTTTATTTCATAGAAAACCATAAAAAACGCATACGCAACGCACTAAGGGAGTGATTATATTTAAATAACATAACATACAATCACGCCCACATTCCAATAAAGAAATCCAATAATAACATTTCGCAGTCTACGCCACCGAGGCAGTCTTTATATATGTGTTTAATTTTTTTGTAAATTTGACAGAACCGGCTTTCTGTGTGCATTTGTTTAGTGATAGAGGGTCTGTCTGATGCGAGATAAGAGCTCGGAGAAATGTTCGGTGTTTAACGCTATGCGTTTGATAAATATTTGGGAACTTCCTTTACATGACAAGTGACAAGTTTTCGTTACGTGCACCCTATTTGTTGATATGGCAGATTTTGTAAAGTTTACCTAAGTTTACTCTAATACATGAGCCTAGAAAAACAAATGGACGGACTCTTCTAAAGCAAAAAGTGAAGCACCATCGTAAGCTAGCTCACACACTTGTATGGGAAGGTCTACTTTGAGTGGTGGAATGGATTTTTGTAATAAAAGCTCGAAACCACTTAAGCTACCCCTAACTGGTTGTACACATTCACGTACATATTCACACCTTTCTCTAGGTCCATGGATGTGAATATGTGCGTGCCGTCATATTAGTATTAGCGAGCTGGCTTACTATGGTGCTTCCCTTTTTGTTTTAGAAGACTCCGTTGAGTCTAGAAGAAGCTGGCTTAGGTTAATCAAATCCAGAGGATGGTTTGCAGCGTCCTTGCATGAAAACTATCAAACTGCGCGCGCAAAACTATCAAACTGCGCGCGCCAACCCGCCTGCCAAGCATGAAGAGTATTGGTAGGACCTAAGTACCTAGTTATTAATTCGTTATTTTTGTTTAATTTAATAAGAGCACATAAAAAACAAAGATTTCACTAACAAAGTCTGAATCAAAGCTTTCTTATAAATAGATTTCAAAGCTTATCGAAAACGATCAAAAATCTAAGGCAATCTAAGCAGAACTCTTCGATAAAGCATCGATACGTGTATATTTTTTGGCCTCATTAGATAAATCAAATTCAATACGAACTCTACCATCAATTTTTCAACCTACTCTACTCTACCTTCGATTCAGACTACCATCAATATTCTACTCTACTTCCTATAATGACTACATTTACCACCACACTTATCAGGTCCACATCTCTACGTAGAGTACCTACCTATAGTAGAGCGATTCGACTCAACGAAGAGTCGCCCTCCAATTTATTGGACTCGTCCGTCTCTACCCTAAAAAGGGTCTTAAGATTCCTTTAGATCTCACCTTACCTCTTGAAGACGTTGGATATTGTAAGAGTAGTGTGACTGTGACAGTGAAGGTTTGGGTATGACAAAAATGTGACGTGTGACAAAAAAACAAAATTGTTTTTTTATTAAATTTTTTACCTTTTTCTATATATAATAACAATATCTTGTTCAAATATTATTTTTCTGTTATTTTCAGCATTGAAAATATATCGTAAATTAACCTAATGTTGTGTTTGTTAGTTAGGCTCGCAACATTTGTTTATTATGTATTTCATGTCCTAAGAAACAAAAAAATATAAAATAAAAGAAATTGTTCTACAAAATGTATGAACACTTTCTCACCTGCTCACCCGACTTAAGTGTCAGATGAAACTAAAAATAATAAATTATTAAATAGTTTAACTTCACATTTATTAAGTAAAATATTATCACAATGGTTTTAACAGCTCCATACACATCCATTCGTCCAGTACACCATCAAATGGCACTACCCGTCGGATTAGAGCCGCGCACGCACTTATCTGCTCCGCTCCTTGTTTATGGCTGCATAAAGCTATTATCGAACCGAATCAAGATCTCGAATGTAGGGGCCCGAGGTTCCATTGAGCTGGAGGAACGAACTGACCGTGGAATTATTGTAAGCTGCTTTATTTTGGTTTAAGAAAGGTCTGAGAAATTATAATATGGGATAATTTGTGAAGAAATGTAAAGACGGCGACTGATATGAGCATTCGCTCGATGTGAGCACGTTACAACCTAACATCCTACTAATATTATAAAATAAGTGCGAACGTTTATGAGGATGGATGAATGGATGGATGGATGTTTGTTACTCTTTAACGCCATAACTGTAGACCCGATTGGGCTGAAATTCGGTATGTAATAGTTTAGACCATGGAATGAAAATACTTATAAACTAATGGGGTACTTTTTATCTCGGTGTTTCAAGGGGAATGATGACTACGCGGGTGAAACCGCGGAGCACAGCTACTCCACTGGGCCACTCTATCCTACTATAATAATCTAATGATTGTTATGGTACTAGCTGACATGTTTACATATCAGTACACGCGACCAAGACCCACACCCACTCTTCGTGAGATGTTTTTTCAAGTCCCATGTAATAATGGCTAGCCAATTGCCATCAACCGGGTAGAGTTGCAGACTCCAGGCTGTCATTAAATATAATCCTAAATCGACGCGGGAGAACCACTACCTCACCGATGCAGGCGTTGAATGTTCAATTTTATATAGTTTAGTGGAGGTAGTGTCGTTATATAATCACGGAGAGTTGTTATAATACATATGCATGATAAAGGCTCGTGCACATTAGGGCGGGTCGGGCCGCACCGCATCACATAACAAAAACAAAAATCAGGCGGACGATGCGGCCCGGTGCGGCCCGCTATAGTGTAAGATAGTTCATATAAAACGTACGAAAGTGATGTAGGCGATGGATTTATGTTATGCGATGCGATGCCGCCCGTTGCGGCTGTAGTCTGCGCGAGTCTTAATAATACACTTTATCAATACGCTTATTCGCTCACATAAAATGCTCAATCAGCTTTTCTTCAATCGAAACACATCATTAGTTTAATAAATCTTAACAAACTCGAGGCACAGTTTTTGTGGAACAAACAGAAAAGGGAATGCAAACAAAGCCGTGAGTGAACTAGGCACGAGTGAGAGGCGTTCCCGAGTGTCACCGTCTAATGTATGCCGGTGCTGCCCTCTGCATGTTACTGAGATTAACTTTAGCTTGCTTGCTGGATGCTTGCTTTGGAGAGTTTAAGAGGCCGGCGACACACGAGCTCCCCATACAAACGTTACACCTTGATTATTTACAATCAGAACATATTTCCATACATATGTAATAATGTTATTTAGAATGAGACACTAGTTATCTAGGTTCCTCTTTATAAGTTAGTCCAAAATACTTATATTTTGGATTTTTATCATATTTTTGTCCTAATGTGACAACCTTGAGTCTGAAACTGTGCCCAATAGATGGCAAAAGAATCGCCCCAAAATAGATTGCTCTTCAAAAGCACATCTGATGAATTGTGGGTGTACCTACTTATTTATGGGAGTAAGTCCTGAGTACACTCCCTGATATCCTGATATCGGAAAAAGACATGATGTTATTGTATTGATTTCATTATAAAATACATCTTCTAAGCCTTGACTCGAAAAGCGTGGAATTCAAATACGCCTTTGAAGATTCCACAGAAATCCTATAATGCAAACCACTTACAATTTCCAATCAACTTTTATAAAAAAACCTTAATCCTCACAAAGCCATTAACTTAACAACCTGTCAATCCTACACATTTCAGAACGGCTTAAACATAATCGAAAACAAATCGAATTCATTCAATAAATTAACATCTGCCCACATAATATATAAGATTATTATTTTCCCGACAATCGGTCCAATTCACCCGAAGTTGGGTAATTTCCCGACACTGGTATATAATACACCCGACACATCAAGACCGTGATATTTCTATGGTTGTTGATCTTAGAATATATAATATTGGAAGTGTCCAACGTAACTTCTAGTACTTTTTAGGGTTCCGAACCTCAAAAGGAAAAATGGAACCCTTATAGAATCACTTTATTGTTCGTCCGTCCGTCTGTCAAGACACTTTTTCACGGAAACTTGTAGAGGTATCAAGTTGAAATTGATATCAACTACTCAGATCTGCGGTCCCTTGTGGCTGTAAAAAAATCATACTTCGAATCAAAAGTTATGGCCATTTTACTACTTATTTCCATAATTTGCGCAAGGAACTATATGCTCTAGGGCACTTCCTCCATGTTTGCTGTAGTTTGCAACTATATCGCACTGTATGTTCTTAGTAGGCGGATTGTTTTTGGAATTGGAAGCATTTTGTTTAGGTATGGAACCCTACAGTTACATTATGCATACTTACGTATGGCTCAACAATTTATTTTTATAATTTGTGTCTAAGTCATTAAAATTTGAAAAATTTATATTGATACGTGCCTCCGTCCTGGATCAGGTTGCCTATTATTAATATTGTGCCAGGTATTTATGAGATAAACCGTTAAAGCACACATTCAATGACGTTGTTATACTAAATTACACAGAGCCCCTAGTCCGGAACAAACTGCATGACTAACAAATTATACACACATTATGACATCTACAAGCTTAAAAATTGACGTAAATAGAAGACATTACGTAGCAGATTGAAAACGTACTTAAGATTTCAATATGTTTTACCAAAAGCCTGCGCACTGTACGTACCTTCTAGTACGGTATATTTTATGTGGCAGTATGTGCGTGCGACGCCATTTACCGCGAACATTTATTGTGCTCGTGAACCTATTTGCATACATTTAAAAATATTACGTAAACAATATGAAGCGTCAAAATAATTAATAAAAGTTGCATTCCAACACGAAATAAGCACACTAATAGATACATGGACACATTGCTAATGAAACTAGCCATCAGTAGAGATGGTGTGTACGGTCGACAGCTCCGGGTCTGAATGCTCTGAGACTTAGATAATATCTGCCGCGGCGTATTGTCTGTTTGTAGGTCAGTATCGTGATTACTGTAGAGTGGAGCATTCCATTATACTTGAGAGACTTTTTGAATATTTATGTCTCCTTGCTGTTCAGATTGAATGGAGAAAGTTGGATTGAAATCTATTATCTAGGTCTTTACACGTCTTTCTGATCTGTGTTTCTGATATAAATATGTGTAATAAGTTGAACTCTAGTTGGTCGGGTAAATAAGGGTTTTATTTTATTTTATTTTTATTTGTGGTTTCTGGCTATATAATAGGGCCACCATTTTATCATCTGGTGGTAGACGTGAGACCTGACTGAGGGACATTTGCGGAGAGTGGGCAGCAGCGCTGTCCGTTTCAAATTATTCTTTAACTACTGCAATCGGTTCCCTATTGTGCAGTGTCTGTGTAGTAGGTAGTTATAGCGCGGCTTTTGTATGGGATTGAGTCAATTGTCCGGGGTGTGCTATAAGGACTGAGTCGTGGGTTCACTGCCTATCCTTTCAACTCAACTCAACTCAAACAGATTTATTCAAATAGGTCATAATCTGACACTTTTGCACGTCAATGAAGATAAACAGTACTGAGTCTACCGTGCGTTCGGAAAGATACCTCTACAAGAAGAACGCACAAGAAACTTGTAGGGCTTAATTTTTTCAACAGATAGTTTCACAATATTTGGTTTGGTTACATTCGTTTTCTTTGAAGGTGGCGCGAGGCGGCTATGCAGAAGTTTCCAGGCATCTTTGTCCTCTATGTACTGGTTGACTTTGTAATAAGCCTTCTTTAGTAAAGTAGATTTTATATAGGTTTTGAATTTACCCTCTGAGAGCCCAGTTATCTCTTTTGGGATTTTATTATAGAAACGTACACTATTTCCTAAGAATGTCTTTTTATTTGTTTAAGATAATCTAAAGCTAGGTACAGCTATTTTGTCTTTATTCCTAGTATTACAATTATGAAGGTCGCTATTTAATTTGAATTTATGTAAATTTTTACGCACATACATGATGTTCTCATAAATGTATAAGGATGGTAGGGTCAATATGTTTATATCTTTAAATAATTCCCTCAGGGATTCGCGTGGACGCATCTCATAGATGGCACGAATCGCACGTTTTTGTAGTATAAAGATAGTTTCTATATCTGCGGCTGAGCCCCACAACAGAATCCCATAGGACATCAAGCTGTGGAAATATGCAAAGTACACTAATCTCGCCGTGGCTATATCTGTTAGTTGCCTTCGGGAAAAAGGCGTGTTGTATGTTGTTGTTATTGCTAGCTGAAGACAAATTGTGATTTATTACTGGCGAAAAGTAAGGACTAAATAAGAATAAGAATTTTCCGCAGGTACCTAACAAACAATAAAGCCAGTCAGTATCCTCAACACGGTGGTGTAAGTACCCTCCCGCCAAAACCACGTCCCTCCAACAAAAGGTACGCCGAAAGCGTTTCTAATTTGTCAAAGCCGAGATACAATCTCCACACAAGTGAAGCACACGATAAAACACATACAATGCACACAGAATAAATACACACACAGATAGTGCAGTGGGTAAAAATCTTAGGAAAAACAAACGCTAGGGTTGCCTCATGCGGGCGTAATCCGGACCGGCCTTTACGCAGTTGGCGGCGATTGATAACGTTTTTATTTGCCACTTAAATAGAGGAAACAAGGGTTCTCGGATGAAGTAGAATAACGGTAAATCTCCTTAGTTCGGGATGCGGGGAAAAGTTGAAAGTGGCCGTGAATCTCGTTAGGTATCTTCGGGTAAAGGGAGACTTTGATAGTTACGTGTTATATGGCTTATGAAGCGGAAAATCTCATTTACTTTCGGACCTTTGTGATAAATTTTCAACTTTTACATCCATACTTTTGAAAAGTGAGACTTTGGGAAAGAAACTCTATGAAGATATTTTAAACCGGTATATCCGGTTGTAAAATAAGTTAAGTTTTTGAGTAACATGAAACTTTTTTTTACAAAAATGACGTTTCTGATAGATTCTCATAATTTCGTACCACAACAGTAAACATAATTTATAAAGGCTGGATTTTTTGATCACTGGTTAAATTTTTTGACATATAGTTAAATTTCGGCAAAATTCGTTTTTTCATCCTTAGTTAACTATTTTTCCACACGATTTTACCATTGGTTTGGAATTTAACTATACGAGGGGAGGTCAAAAAGTTCGTGGAATGGAGGGTTTAGAGAGGGAAGGGGGTAGTTATTTTTACCTGTCGCTACTTGTTGACTCAATACAATTAAAAATACTAAGTTTCAGCCCAATCGGTTCATAAACCTTTGAGATATCGCTGGATAAACAAGTCAATCGGGTAGAAAATATCAACTATGGAGAAAATTGAGTATCGTGCCGTGATTAAGTTTCTCACTAAGCAAGGAAAAACACCTCAGAACATTATGGAAGAAATGTCATCAGTTTACGGGGACTCCTGCCCTGGAAAAACAATGATTTACAAGTGGCATAGTCTTTTCAAGCAAGGCAGAGACTCAATTGAAGACGATCAGCGCTCAGGTCGGCCAATTGAAGCAACGTCCTCAGACATTGTTGAAAAAGTTGAAAAACTTGTTCTAGAAGATGCACGCCTAAAGAAGAAACAGACCTTTCAGAACAAAGAAAAACGCAAAAAATCTCTTTTTCCCACAATCATTATATTTAATTACGGTCTCTCATGTCTGGCTGTGCGCGAGCACGTAATCAATCTTACCCCCCTCTCCCCCCACTTACCCTACATCTTCCCTTGAATCATCGACAGTATAACCCAATAGACTTGAAACCCGATTGGTTTTATTCGAAGGAAATTATATAATTAACTTCTCACAAGAAATATCACAATAATAAACTCAATATATCACAACGAGCTGCTCGGGATTTTTCTACGAGATCGATACGATTCGTAGACGAACGAAAGCTACCGACATAGACCAGCGGATTAGCAAGATGAAATGGCAACGGGAAGGACACAAAGCACGTAGAACTGATTGCCGATGAGTATGTAAGGTTTCATGAATGGAGACCACAGTAGGACGTCTACCCACAAGTTTGACAATCCAATAAAGACAGCAGGAACACGCGGGATGTAACCACTTACAACCGGACTATATGGAAATTTATAAGGGAGGCCAATATCCAGAATTGGAGCTCCTACGTCTGAAATTATGTTGATAATGCCATCATTTGAGACCACAGAGATAGGTAATAGAATAAAAAGACTTAAAAAAAAACTATGATTAGGATATGGTTAGTATACATAGTATGTTTTATAAAATTAACGTCAAAGTTACATATATCATTGGTCGACAATGAGCGATCTTATCGCTTTAAACGATCTCTTCCACGCAACCAGCTTTCTACGGAATGAGGAATGATGAGAAGAGTATGGGAGGGATTTAAATAATATGCTAATATAATAAAGTTATGTGAGGAATTATTAGAGCTATAAAAGATTTAAAAGTCTTCCCATTCATAGACCTATCATGACCGATACTACACCCTCTGGTTTGAAGCAAGGGGTGCAAAAAGGTAAAGCAATACCGACTAGCCGTCACGTTGGTGACACGAAGACGTATTAAAATCTTTGCTTCCTTATGAAACACTACATTCCAATCTTACGCTGAAAGACTCCAATTTTGTAAGACGATCGTGCAGAATAGGGCTTTACAATATTATTACGTATTTTAAAATACTTGGAATAACTTTTTTATTTCATTAGATGAATAAAAAGTTAGCAAAACACGTTTATTGCGAGACTTACTTATAGTTCATAATAAAAATTATTTTATTTCAAATTACTGGGCATGACGAGTTTCAATAACTAGTATCTCGGGGTGATAAGCGCAGTGCAGTGCCGCGCAGAATTAAGAATTTGAAAATACTAGGTGGCTGATATAGGCAATCATGATGCTTACCATCAGGCACCTGATTTGCTCGTCTTGTTACTCACTATCATAAAAAAAAACCTTTTGAACACTATGCTGGTGCCAGGAACTAAATTTCAATACATAGTTTATAATACATACATATATGTCAACTGATATATAATGACGAAATCCCATTTGAAATTGTTTACAGGTTTAAATAACAAGTAACAAATCGACACATTCATTTAAATTCTCAGACAAAAAATAAATCGGAATTTCTCCCCGTACTTATAATTTTTCTGCGTGACCCATAAAATTTTCCATTTTCAAATCTTTTGAGAACGTCCCACGCAACAATCTGGTCCATTACGATATCCGAACCCTATCAGAGAAATACCGATTAAAACGAAAGAGCTTAAAACCCTTTTTTCAAACAGAAAATCACTTTAATTACCTAAAAGGTCTTTCAAAGCATTCGTTGAATTTCCAGAGGTACTTTGCCGCCAGTTACCAAAACGTTCCTCTATTGAAACGTTCGATGTTTATCTATTAGTTACATTGCTGGGGAGCTTTGACTTAGTTTGTTTGTCGGTGCAACGGAATGGGCATTGGATCGTGAACATGATTGCGTCTTCGAGTTTGTAGAAATAGATTACTTTGGTATGTGCTCAAAATCCTGAGACTTTGGTTTATTTACCTGTACTGTGGTTTGGTTTAAACTTGATTTAATTGAATCTCAGCTTATCACGGTAATGCAGCGTTTGCATTTGAATGCAAAATCAGGGTAATCTTATTCACTTCAAATTATGTCAGTTTATGAAATAAATATACACAAATTATTACACAAAATTAATTGCTGGCAATTAGTTGAATTTGAATACGCATTAATACTTATAATTAGTAAAAATGATTACCTTACGTGAATAAATGTGAATTATTAAACAATGTAGTTAATTTATTTTTATTTTGAAAACATCAGAAAAAAAAAATTACGAAATAGGTTAATTATTTTCGAAGAAAACAGGCAAATACAACATTAACGTTGTTACGTTATGTTGTATTTGCCTGTTTTCTCATACAAGCACACCTTTTTCCCGAAAAGATATGCTGAGATGTACACAGAACTTAGGCGGCAAATACAAAACACGATTTAGTAAATATTTCGTAGGGTTGTGTCAAATTGCTTGTAATATATTTTTTATCTCTAGGTTGCTTGCAAGAAATTGCTTTACTCGATAAGACGGTTGTTTACCGTGTCTTTTTAAAATTACTGCTTTTTTTGGTATGCAATAAAGTCGTATTCTATTATATTTTATTATAACCTGTTTAAATCCATCCATATTTAGAACATTAGAACTAGTAATCGTGATAGAATGGAAGCGCCTCATCATGTTCGTCGCGCTGAATATTTCATGAATGGCGTGGGAGCGTGACGTTGCAGAGCTGTCTGAATATTATAATGTCTTATAGGATAAATATCTATAAGCAAATTACAAATTCAGTATTTAGCGTCCGTGGCCCAGCGAACATATTTCTGGCTTCAAATCGGAGTCTGAATCTCAATACATATAACTTTTAGCGTGTTTCTTATCGCACGTTGAATTGTAGATCCCAGTTGTTGCCAATAAGATATAATAATAATAATAATATGGGACAACTTCCACACACGGTCATCTGATCCCAAACTAGGCTAGAAACCTGTAATATAGTAACCAGATGACTGATATACGTACTTTTATACGCTTATAACACCCAGACACAGATCAAACAGACATGTTCATGCACACAAGTGTTTGACCTGGTCGGGGATCGAACCCGGGGCCTACGGCACAGAAAGCAGAGTTACTACCATATGTGCCAACCAGGCAGTCGTTAGGTCATGTCGCGGACCTTGTAGGAATCTGGAAGGCTTGATACTTTGGCAGTAGTTCAGTGGCGATAAGCATATAGCAATCGCCTCGCTTAGCAGGCGGATTCTGTGTAAATTAGCTGACAGACTGCTTCGGAGGCGGAGGCGGCAAGCTCGACTGCCGATCAGGAGGTTCCGAGTACGATCCCTAGGTCAGGCAAAATGTTAAATATTGGATTTTTCTATTAGGAGTATCTCAATAACTGCCCGGAGTCTGGAACTGTGCCCGGTAGATGGCTCACCCCTCAGTAGATGGGACCAATTACATTCTGGCGAAATATGGGTGTACCTTCAGGAAAAGGGCGTGATTGTATCTTATAATATGTTAGCTTATATTATAATATGGTAAAGAATGATGAATGGCTTTAATATCGTGTGATCTGTAAGTCAATAGATTTATATGGAAGTATTCCGAAACTGTTCCACTTAAAATGCTCTATAACTATGCATTGCTGTTAAATATCAATAAAATATATTATGGAGCGAATGAGGCTTACAAATTGGTACGAAAGCAGATTTTTTTATTTTGGCCGAACATCCGCGGGACGAACATAACATAACATAACATACATTCACGCCTTTTTCCCGAAGGGGTAGGCAGAGGTGTAGCCAGGACTCAGTCCCATAGTAGATACACCCACATTTCGCCAGTATGTTATTGGTCCCATGTAATAGGGGGCGAGCCTATTGCCATCTACCGGGCACAGTTCCAGACTCCAGGCATTTATTGAGATAATTCCTAATGGAAAAATCCAATATTTAACACTTTGCCTGACCTGGGGATCGAACCCGGGACCTCTTGATTGGCAGTCGAGCATGCGCCCTCTACGCCACCGAGGCAGTCACGAACATGGCGACATGGAACATGGCGGGACGAACATGGCATAAATAATTATAATAAGATGGCATTGCCAAGCCAAGGCAGGTAGAATAGATTAATACTTTATTGCATACCAATATAAGAAACAATTGGCAGTCTTATCGCGCAAAGCAATTTCTACCAGACAACCTGGGGATAAAAAGGACAGTAAACATTTTAATGATGGTAATATAATGAAGGTTGCTAGTAATATTAAATAAAATAATATTAACTATTTAAAATGCTGAATATAACAAAAAAAGAATTATACGAGACCCCTAAAGTTAAATCAAACGCATTTGAAAGTTCCAACAATTGGGAAGAGTGAAACAATAGGGCTGCCTCCTACCTATTACATTGTGAGGGGTATCTAAAACGGAATATTCATTAAATTTACGACTTTACCTTAAACCGGCCCTGTCTGAGAGGAAATCATTAGCATTTTCTACAATGGAATGGTTATTCTACTCAAATTATAAGGGTTGCCACTTTTGCGATATCGCTAACATTGTCAAATTATCGACAAAATAATGCAGTAATCATCATCATCTCAGCCGTATAAAGTCCACTAACTTCTCTTTTATATTTCGATGTAGTCCGGTAAGAAGCGGGAATAGAAAATCAATAATATTATTATCACGAAGTCAAATGTTTATTTACTACGTTTAGACATTAAAAAAATTCTAAGACAAAATAAATAACTTCAAAATTGATTTAACTGACTAAAATCTAAAAGTAAACGTTTTGGAATAAATCATATCATTTCATTATATCAGAGAAAGTTACTTGTAAACATTATATAATATATCGGTAAGTTAAGATTATGCCAAATTATAAAAAAATCCAAATAGTAAAAAACAAAATAAAATCTATATAATTTTACCCCACCCCTACTCCCCTACCCCACATTGGTAACAGTGCGTTCACGTACCGGGGTATGAACACATAAATTACACCTTTTAGACAATTCCATGTATATTGCCATTGTGACAACCCTATTCAAAATAGGTACTGTCCTGACTAACAATTACATTTGAACTCGTTATATTGGTTTTTTAAGATTATTTTATGAGGGAAAATATGAACGAAATAAAAAAATAGATATAATATTAAGACATAATATTAGCCATCTCTTTTTCGAAAGTAAACCTCTCTTTCTAAAATAAAATTTCCGAATAAAAGCTTTCTTTCTAATGAGGCGGCCGACTAGTATTTACTGGGGGATACATAAGTTCATAACATCACGCCTTTTCCAGAAGGGGCAGGCCGTCAGTAATAGGGGCGAGCCTGTCAGGCACAGTTCTAGACTCCAAGCTGTCCCTAATGGAAAAATCCAATATAACTTTTTGCCCGACCTGGGAGTCATACCCGGGACCTCGTGATCATCAGTAGATTTTCTTTCACTTTCTCTAACGAAATCAAAAGAATTTTCGTATTCGGTGAAAATTGGCTTTATAAAAGATACTATTTTATTTACAACATAAAGTGTAGTTCCACCTTTAGTTGTAAATAACCTTTGGTCTCGAGATTCCAGTCCAACTACACCTTAATCTGTTAAAATGGTAACAAGCTAATTTGTTTTAGTGTGAGATTAGTGCGCTGCCTCTACGCCGTAGCTCACTTGCTACGAGCGGCTACGAGCGGCTACGCCGTAGCCACAGCCAATCTTACTGCTATGGTACTTTAATTATTAGACAACGTTGTGCTTTTCTAATAATTACATTATGGAAACATATTATGTTTTCCTAAGTTTTATTTTCTAATGTGCCCGGTATTTTTTTTTTAGATAGTGAGTGAGTAACAAGACGAGCAAATCAGGTGCCTGATGGTAAGCATCATGATTGCCCATATCAGACACAGTGCCACACAGTGTTTAAAATTCAAAACTCTGCGCGGCACTGCACTGCGCCTGTCACCCTGAGATACGAGTTGTTGAATCTCATCATGCCCAGTAATTTCGCTGGTAACATTGACCTTCATACCGGAACACAGTAATGTTTGCACAATACTGCTTGGCGGATGAATAACTGGCAAAGGTGTGGTACTTCCCCAGGCGGCCCCCTGCTAAAGAGGCCTACCACTACAAAAAGTAGTACTAGTTGTTGTATATTGACATGTACCTACTATAGGACACAATCCTGAGTAAACCTAAAAGGCGAATATTCATAATTAAAAAATCCAGTAATGAAATCGGGAATATCAGCATATATTTCAGTAGTAAATGTAAATGTCACGTAACAACACTAGCCGTAGGTAACTGGCACGTGGCAGGTCTGTCTGTCTGTCTGTCTGTCTGTCTGTCTGTCTGTCTAGGTAGACGGAGGACTAACTAGAAATGTTTAGATTTTCTGTTACAGTGAAGTTATAGTGGAATGGTTGTCTACATTATTGTAGAGTTTACAGTTTTAAAAACAGGATTTAATAGTAAGTATTAATATAATTTATTTTTATTAAATTATTTTAACTAGTACGAGGACCTATGGTACATACAAAATCATCATAAATACATTTTAAACTAGCTGTGCCCCGCGGTTTTACCCGTGTTGTGTTCGTTCCCGTGGGCATATCGGGATATAAATTACCATATTATGTGTTATTCCAGGATCTAAACTATCTACATACTGAATTTCAGCCCAATCGGTTAAGAAGTTTTGGCATGAGAGAGTAACAAGCATCCATCCATCCATCCTTACAAACGTTTTTTTATGATAGTTAGTGACAAGACGAGCAAATCAGGTGCCTGATGGTAAGCATCATGATTGCCCATATCAGACACAGTGCCACCCAGTGTTTTATAATTCATAATTCTGCGCGGCGCTGCACTGCGCCTGAGATATTAGTACTTGGAACTCGTCATGCCCAATAGTTTCACTAGTAACATTGCCCTTCAGACCGGAACACAGTAATGTTTGCACATAACTGCTTGTCGGATGAATATCTGGCAAAGGTTCTACTTCCCCAAGCGGCCCCCTGCAAAAGAGACCTACCACTACAAAAAACTTTCGCATTTATAGTATTATTAGTAGGATTGGTGGGGTATAGTAGGACTATTATAAGCTAAATATGTCCTAATGCTTGAGAGGATACAGAATAAATTTATTAGGTACCTGAAATAATAATAAATAGAATAAGAGGTAAATTTATTAGGTAAATTTATTAGGTATATGAAACAGTATGGGGTATATCCTTTTTATCCGCTCAAGTACCCAACTCTGTTTATTTTAGGTATGGTCGGATATAATGAACTGAGAGTCAGAAGGGAACTTACACTTGCTTCTTATATCTTCAAAATAATCAGAGGGAAGGTTCATAATATAGATATATTAGGGCAAATAAAATTTCATGCACCAAATAGATATGTGTGGCGGCGGCGGCGGCCTCCGCTGCTGGTTGTACCTCACGCTCGAACTAAACTTCTTAGTGAGGCACCTTTGACGCGTGCACTGCGCACTCTTAATATCATAGCCGCCGAACTAGACCTATTTACCTGTTCTGTGAGTGAATTCACAATACTTACTCTGCAAGTTTTGTGCTATGGGACAATAGCATAATATTATAATATGTATATAATAGGGAGGTAGATTGTATATAGATAATAGATTTTAATGTAGGTATGTAATATGTTGCAATAGTTTTATAGTAAACTGTATACTGCACTGTCGCATTAGGCACATAGCCTGTAAGGATAGTTGTAAGTTTTGAGAAAATAAATAAATAAATAAATAAAATTATATTATTATGGTTATAAACATATAAGTAAGTGACTATAATCTATTATCACAACACATCAGAGAGTGACTCCACAAATCACTCCTGCACAGTCACAATAAGTGACTCAAACATTTTGACACGCTCACTACATCACTAACCTAACGCTCTATATCTCTGCAACGAGCATTCAATTAACGTCATTATGTCCCGAGTAACACAGCTCACATTTAATTGACATGTCATGTCATAATGACTAATCGAATTCGATGCGTCTGTATTTAACTATCATTAGAAAGGTTCGCCACTTTGTATCTTATATCGGTTAAGTTACGGTTGATATTCGATTGGACGGGAATGTTTATGATTGAGCGCTAGCGTCTGGCGAAGACAATGAGGCAATACAATAGCTAGACCATATTGCGTGAAATCTATGGAACGTTTGTGCGCGACGAAACGAACCTACATAGGATTTATTAGGCCATATTTGGTGAAACGAGCTCGTTGTTTATGCGTAGGTTAGAGATTTATCGCATAAATGGAGTTCAGTTGTTTTAGGGCGGTATTTTTTTAGATTACCCCCGCTTCGGGGAATTACCTTCTGTAATCAGGATTACAATGTTTGGAAAGGTCGCGATGTTTTTTCGGATTAACAAGAATTTGACAGAATCTTGCGGTAAGAACATATTACTTATAATTACTGTGTCAACTTTGATTTTTGATTTGCGTTTCGAAAACGGCTAGTTATTCTATATGGTTTTATTTACTTATACAATAACGCCTTTTTCCCGAAGGGGTAGGCAGAGGTGTACCCAGGACTCAGTCCCATAGTAGGTACACACATTTCGCCAGTATGTTATTGGTTATTGAAATAATAACAAACATAACATACATTCACGCCTTTTTCTCGAAGGGGTAGGCAGAGGTGTACCCAGGACTTAGTCCCATAGTAGATACACCCACATTTCGCCAGTATGTTATTGGTCCCATGTAATAGGGGGCGAGCCTATTGCCATATACCGGGCACAGTTCCAGACTCCAGGCAGCTATTGAGATAATTTTTCTTATGGAAAAATCCAATATTTAGCACTATGCCTGACCTGGGGATCGAACCCGGGACCTCTTGATTGGCAGTCGAGCATGCGCCCACTACGCCACCGAGGCGAGGTATTGAAATAATTCCTAATGGAAAACTCCAATTTTATACACTTTACCTCAAAGTCAAGTCAAAGTCAAAAAGATTTATTCAATTAGGTCACAATCTGACACTTTTGTACGTCTATGAAAATAAACCTAAAATTTACAAATAACCCTGCCAAAATATTAAAATACTTCATGAAGAAAAGCCATAATTACTACAAAAATTTATATTGAAATTTACAATGAAATTTAAAATGAACAGTTGTATAAATTAGACCTAATTTTCCATTCACAAATTAAACCGCCGTCAAAAAAGTCACTCCACACCCGAAACGACGACCTTTAACAAAGTTAATTAATCACTTTAAAATTAACTTCAAAACTCGCTTTATATTTCATTCAGTGGTGTATCCGGTTCTGACCGGACCGGTTACATTTCAAACGTCAGGGAATAAAAAGGACAAAAAGAAATATACGGAACCCTCGTCTATTTCCAAACCCGCCCATTTTTCGTGCGGGTCCCTTTTTTTGTGGAAATCTCATTAAATTTGTAGTTGTCAAATGCGTAGACCGCTAATTGGGCGATTCTATTAAAATTTTAGTCTCAAGTTGTGAATTCATATGATTAAAGTAACCCTTCACTATCAAATGTACACACAAAAACTCAAATCCAATTCTGGTGTGATGTTATTGAGTTAGAGCGCCTCCCCGCGGCGGTGAGGGGAACTAATGACGTCACAGACGACATTAATTCGATTGTTGAATGATTGAATTATTTTGTGTTCTTTGCGGTTACAAACAACCTAGCAGCATAGGAAGAGAGAAGAGGGACTACTGCAGGCACAAAAGGTTTATTATACATTATGTTACTAGAATATAAACACCTATATTTAGTAAAACTTGCATAAGGGGGTTTCTCGTCCATACAAAATGAAATTTCTCATATCTGGAGCAATAGAGATTAATTTTGCACTCAGTTGTTTGTGGTTGGCTCTTCTGGTCATTATTTGCGGAATAATATATTTAGTTTTTTAAAATCGTATGGTTATTTCATATTTACAAAAATATAAATATGTCTTCAATATGTACATTTTAACGATTTTTTTAAATATAAAAAAACTATATACAGTTTTCATCAACCAAATATATTTTTGTGCAAATAATGGCCAGATTAAGAGCCAGCCACAAACAACTGAGTGCATAATTAGTCTCTATTTCTCCATATTTGGGAAATTTCATGTTATATGGACGAGAAACCCCCTTAATTTTGGATTATAATTAAATCGTGATAGTTTAAAGTTCAGACAACACACATTTTAGTTGAAATGTCTGTGCCTACTTAATATTTTATGCATTTCACTATATCTATAATATATTATAGCATGTGGTAGCTACAAATACAGTGAATTACAGTGAATATTAGTTACCATGTGAATTTTGTAGGTTTTTTTTTATGATAGTAAGTGACAAGACGAGCAAATCAGGTGCCTGATAGTAAGCATCATGATTGCCCATATCAGCTATAGTGCCACCCAGTGTTTTAAAATTCAAAAATTCTGCGCGGCACTGCACTGCGCCTGCCACCCTGAGATATTAGTTGTTGAATCTCGTCATGCCCTGTTTGATGCCTCGTCATGAATGTTTGTACATTACTGCTTGGCGGATTAATAACTGGCAAAGGTGTGGTACTTCCCCAGGCGGCCCCCTGCAAAAGAGGCCTACCACTACAAGGTGTTCTTTAGTTTTAGTAATGTATATTTTTTTATTTATTAGCTATTATTCATATTAACAGTTTAATTGCTTAAAACTATTTACAATATCATATAATTCAACCGTAACAATATAATTTAAATAATAGCAATAATTATATTAATTTTCGAGCGACACAAAAATAATTTAAACAATAATATAATAATTCTTGAATAAATATTATCCTTAGGTTCATAATTTTCACAAAATGTTAACAGCAAGGATAGCACGCTATTTATCACAAAAAATATCACATTGAGGATTGCATCTTAAGCTAGAAATGCGTTGATATCAGACATGATGCGGCATATCGGCGTGTTCCTATAATGATATTTATATGTCGGGAGTCGAGTCATATCCGGAACGCCAGCGCCCCCTGACGCTGTTTGAAGGAAGGAGTTGTGTCCGCAACGCAAGCGCTTCTGTGGTGCTTGATGGAGTTGGTTAGATTCGTATCGCGCCGATCTGCCGAGGCAGGCTGTCTCTGGCAAGCGGCGCGTACGGTCGCAACCAAAACCATCTCGAGTTCGGATATACCTCTATAACGTACTTAGTGCTATTAGTGTCGATATATTATAATGTATACCGCGTATCGTTAGTGTTAAAGACATTGTGAAGATTATTATATCCTTTGGTTCAAAAGAATGAAGTCCTGCAAGTTTCTTGTGCGTTCTTCTTGTAGGTGTACCTTTCCGAACGCACGGTAATATAAACGACTTAATCGAGTGTACGAGCCTTATTTCTGCATCCAACATTACCCACCGACGCCCACAACAGTTAGAAGGTCGATGATAGTAGCTCCTGATGCTGAAAGTTATCCTTCACATGTACCAAGTCCCATTATCAGGCGTGGGATCAGTGTTGGATCAGAACGCGGAAAGGAGTATCTCACGGGTACCATACAGAACGGCCATGTTCCAGAAATAAAAACACGAACACGTGAGTATTGACCGAGGCGCTGCAATCACCGACACGAGACGAAGTGGTGATTTACGAGCATTTGATCCTGAGAAATGAAGCTATGGAGGCAAGATCATGGTGCGCGATGGCAGATAAGTGTACTTTTCACGTGTTTCATTTCGACCGAAACATTGAGTACTTCGGATATTAAAATGAATAACGAAAACCCGAGCGAGAAGAAAAAAACAACTACCCGCGTTCGCAAGTCGTTAATTCTTGGAAAGATGAACCAAAGAAGAAATCACCATAGCAACAGTACGCGCTCACATAATATCACTTTGACCTGCGACTTCAATTTTGCCTGTCAACGAATACCATCAATATCATAAGAATTGTGAACGACAAGCAGGTTTTTCTTCAGGTCATAGAAGTGAGTTGAGTATAGAAGCCAGCCGATGGGAAATGAGAGAAAAACCTATTACATCTACACCATCTTCGAATAAATTGGCGCTCAACTGTTGGTATAACAGTTGGTTGTTTGGTTGGTATCCTTGGTATACAAGTATGTACTTGTGGAAAACCGGTGAGCACTTTTCGAGTTGTTTGCTATGTAGGTTGTGTGTGAACAAGATATGTGTGTGAGCTACACCAGAACACTCTTTGAAATGTTAAAATGAATAGTTATACGATAGCAGCTATATTAATAATTTGCTAAGATGGTAATAATAATCGTGACATAGTTGACGTCACCCACGCATCAAATACCTACTGACTGCTATTTAATTATGGTATTCTGGTAATTCTGTTTAAAATATTTTTCAAATTTCGAACATGAAGTTATTCAATTGACTACTTACCCATACAGACCTGATATCGAATTTTTGTTTTAAATCAATACTATCAACTTAAAAAAATAACTTTGTGCCAATTGTGGTTAATGTTACGGTGATGGGTAGCAAAAGATATCTTTAGAAAATATTAAATATACTAACTTCAACAGACAGTTCTCCCTCAATTTAGTAGTCCTCAAAGACTGACTAGACATAGACTTCATGCAAACAACATGCTATTCCTTTGAATTCATTCTATCTTCCAATGCTCAATCTGTCTTAAAATTGTCGAAGTAGACCAGAATACTGTGCTGTATTTTATTTGCAGGAATTTGTACCATGAAGTAATCTAAAGAAGTTATCACTTACACATACTTAGTGAAGTCAACAGGACCATATCAGGACAATGAAATAGCTGACCGAGGAACTACAGGATTATGTGCGGTCTCATGACGATGGAGTCTCATGATGATGATCTGGTGTGTCGATGCATTTACTATAGATTACTCGTAGTATTATCCATATCCTTGCATTTTTTTTTTGTAATTATTTAATTTGCTGAATTTTGATACTAAACAGTTTTGATGAAAATAACTTCCCGCCTGGGGCTAGTCATCATAGGCAGTGGTCGATCTCGACTGCATCGGTGGCGTAATGGTGGCAGGCGCCACTCCCGATCGTAAGGTCCCAGGTTCGATCCCTGAATTTGGCGAAAAGTGATACTGGATATTTCCAGTAGGAATATTCCCAATGACAGCCTTGAATCTCAAATTGTGTCCGGTGGAGTCTTAAAACTAGACTTGGTCATAGTTACCTCTGCCTACCCCTCGGGGTGAAAGGCGTGATGTTATGCTATGTCGATCTTCTTTCCCTATGGGTTAAAATGAGGGTGCTCGAAGGGCCGAATAGTGAAGAAGGCGTCAAGGGAGACTGAGCTATCGTCGAATCAGAAATCTCATTGGAGATTTTAGATTGCAGTTCTTACTACTATTCAATCAGCGATAAATCGTCCGAGCGAAGCGAGGTCTACGAATCGAATAGTGGAAAAGAAAAGCGCTTGTACCAGCTTAAAAGCATTGACATCTGGTTTGTAAGTTAGATCGAAGATAAATTGGAAACCATTGATCCAATCTTGATAAAAGTTTGCAAGCAGGTGGTTTATATAATAAGCAACCAATGTGTTCCAGAGCTATTGAGGTCTCAATATTTTTATTAAGATGATCGGATTTTCATAAAATTAGGTATGTAGGTAGAGTAGATAATAAGGAATTTACTATTTTAATTTGAGCATAATCGGTCAAGGGGTTGCGAAGTTATAGAAAGATAAACGAGGCACGATTCACTAAGTCGTTCAACGCTAGATGGCGCTGTATGTTATTAACTCGCGGTATGTTTTGTTCGAATTAGAATACAGTCGTGAGATATTATGTCTACATAAGTTCTCGAGGTCTTAGTTCGAGGCGAAATACTAGTTAACTCTACATTAGCATTAAAAATTTCATGAATGAGATGTTTAGGTTAAGCATTCACAAATTATTTAATTTGGTTATACTTACTATCATCTATTACAGTACTAATAAGATGAAATTGTAGAATTAAATTGACCTTCTTGAAGTTTAGTTTCTGAAGTCAATGGTAATAATAGATAGAGCTGGATATTTTTAATGTGTAACATAGGCACAGAAGAGATAATGATAGTACGTAGGGAATGGACACTGTCATCCGCCAACTAGTCGGGCCTTCCTCGCCCTGCGAGCGGGATTGGGCTCTCGACGAGCCCGCGTGAGCCCGGAACGCACCTCACGCGTACTTTTGCGTGTGTGCGGAGCTCCATGTGTGCGGTGTCTGTGTGGAGGGTGGTTGTATCGCGACTTTTGTATGGGAATTGGTTCTAGTGTCTAAGTTGTGACATAGGTCTTGTAGTTTTTTTTTGTCTTGCAGATCCTAGAAAGAATATGCAGTGTACTACTCTTAAAGACACAATAGCCAAGTGAACGTGCAGGAGCAGTGGCGCGCCGGCGGTGGCGGTGCCGGTGCCACGATCGGTGCAGTGCTGAGCGAGATAAGCGTCGTTGTTGCGTCGGGCGAAGTGACAATACATAGGTGATCGTTCCGTTTAACTTAAGATTCTGATGCCGAATTATTCTCATTAGTAAGAAAAGATTTTTGTTTTGTGTTAGGTTTTGTAGTTAACTTGTTAATGATTTAGATGCTATTGCTGTATGACTGATATTTGCTCACAAATGAGAATATTTGGCTCTGAATGCCTCAAAATTTTTATGTCACGGAAAGCGCTGAAGAAGTATTTGTCAAACTAAGTTTAGATAGAGAATGATGAATCATAAATGTTACCTTAAGCCCTGAATTTTTTGACAAGTGTCCTCATATCAATACTAAAATTGCGCTAGTGAGCAGCAATAAGAAATCGTGGTAAGAGTAATAAGAAACATCTAACTGCATATCTTCGCCTCTGACTTTTACCTGGAAAAGTAGCGAGACCATTGTCATTGTTGTAAGGAACATAGAGACATAGGGGAAACTCGCGAGCACGTATCAGATCCAGTGTAATTTCGTTTCCTATGTTCATAACTTCATGATAAGAGTAATGTATTCTATTCTACAGATGGCATTGCAAAAAGAAAACAAATCTAACACCAGTAAAAAAGAAATTTAAACCCTACAAATTTCTTGTGCGTTCATTGTTCATCTCATAGAGATAATATATCGTTTCGCACATTCTGCACCGCATATTTATAACTCACCGTGGATTGGTAGCTTATTGTCTTGGTTGACTAGGATAGATGTCTTCTTGCAACCAAATTTAATAAAAAGATTTGACTTTGAAACTGTTGTTCGAGTGTCTAGTGTGTATGACGGATGTTCTGGCCGACGGAGCGTTAGCTATGTCACGCCCGCCGGGTCTGGTTGCACAGAAGCACTCCCTCATCGGACCATTTGTATTTGACTTTGACACTGATATTTAGTAAGAGATGTGTACTAGATGGTTAGTCTGGCCGAAGGAGCGTTGTCCCGGTCATATCCGCAAGGGCTGGCTGTACGGAAACGCTTCACCATCGGATCAGATGTGTGTCTATGCCTGTTGTGGACCTCGTGGTTATCCTGGCCGACGGAGCTTTATCCCTGTCATATCCGCAAGGGCTGGCTGTACGGAAACGCTCCACCATCGGATCAGATGTGTGTCTATGCCTGCTGTGGACCTCTTGGTTATCCTGGCCGACGGAGCGTTATCCCTGTCATATCCGCAAGGGCTGGCTGTACGGAAACGCTACACCATCGGGCCAGGACGGTTAATGTGTACGCCTGCAGTTGTCTCCTTTGGTATCTTGGCCGACGGAACGTGTTCCCGGTCACACCCGCAAAGGTTGGCTGTACGGATACATTCCTCAATCGGACCAGATAGTTATTATGTATGCCTGCTTAGTCTCCATGATTTACTTTGACTTTAAAGTTTGATCCGTGCGCTGGAAATATGTAGGTCTATTCCTATGATAATATTGATGGTCGGCTAGAGACTTAGAAGGTTCACCTGTAGGTTCCCGTAAAAGGTGGTAGAGTTTAATAAAACGTCCACTTAAGGGATGTCTCAGTAGTAATAATTGTTGTTTCGCATACTTATTCCCCAATTTTGTCATAATTTATTTGGTAACAAGTACTTGGTTATCGGACATTCCCGTAAGGATTAGTTGATGAAAAATAACATAGTTCCAGGGATTCTGTATCTGGGTTTTGAAAATGGGAGCATTTAAGTTTGGTCAGGAGTGACCGAGTGGAAAAGGATTTACTCGTGTCATGTTTTGTCTGCAGGATAACTCGCACACGAGGACGTGTGCAAGTCAGAATGGCCGTGTCGGGAGTCGAGTCATATCCGGAACGCCAGCGCCCCCTGACGCTGTTTGAAGGAAGGAGTTGTGTCCGCAACGCAAGCGCTTCTGTGGTGCTTGATGGAGTTGGTTAGATTCGTATCGCGCCGATCTGCCGAGGCAGGCTGTCTCTGGCAAGCGGCGTGTACGGTCGCAACCAAAACCATCTCGAGTTCGGATATACCTCTTTAACGTACTTAGTGCTATTAGTGTCGATATATTATAATGTATACCGCGTATCGTTAGTGTTAAAGACATTGTGAAGATTATTATATCCTTTGGTTCAAAAGAATGAAGTCCTGCAAGTTTCTTGTGCGTTCTTCTTGTAGGTGTACCTTTCCGAACGCACGGTAATATAAACGACTTAATCGAGTGTACGAGCCTTATTTCTGCATCCAACATTACCCACCGACGCCCACAACAGTTAGAAGGTCGATGATAGTAGCTCCTGATGCTGAAAGTTATCCTCCACATGTACCAAGTCCCATTATATATTTTATATTATATTTAATTTAGTTATTAAGGTTGAAGCATTTAGGTTTACTTAAGTGTTGTTTTGTCTATAAAAGAACTTTGACTTTATTTGAACACCGCCAGCAATCAATCAAACAATCGACAATGCTCACTTGCGCTACAAATTGGCACCCTGATTGCTGTATTCTATGTAGTACTCTTGAAACCAAGCCGACTGCAGATTCGATATCAAACGACCAAACCAAAAACAACAGTAACTGTACATACATTGTTATAAGATTCAAATTACTAGGATTTTTATTCGTGTCAAGAATTGATGAACAATCTGTTAACCCAATTTTGTGTTTTGGCCATTTAAGTTCGATATTACATTGCACAGTTCTTTTAAGTATAACATGGAGAAATGTAAATTTCTCTATCAATATAGGTAGGTATTATCAAGTACAAAAGTATTATCCTAACAAAAAGTACACTTAACGTCTATTTTAAATAGATTTTACTTTGATATAATCATAGCTATAGGTGGCGTAATTGGCGCGTGTTCAACTGCCGATCAGGAGGTCCCGGGTTCGGTCCCCAGGTCAGGAAAAAAAACTGAATATTTATTTTTGCCTTCAGGAATAATCTCAATAACTGCCTGGAGTCTGGAACTGTGCCCATACTGGCGTAATGTGGGTGAACCTACTATGGGACTGAATCCTGGGTACACCTCCGCCTACCTTTTCGGGAAAAAGGCGTGATTGTATGTTATATTTAGAGTTTTGATTAAATTATTTCATTATGTTTGAACAAAATGGGTAATTAATTGACAAAACAAAGTCTGACCCGAGACGAAGATTGTGATCACTTAAATTATGTGTAACCCACAAGTGGTTAAAGTTACCCCGAGCCTAAAATAACAACGGAAACTCATACCTAAGTAAACAGACGACTTCGGACATCTCAGCCAACTGGCCCGACTTTATACCACAGAATAAATAATAGTTTATACTTGATCACCAGTTTGTAAAGGCTATTTGTAATGTTCATAGATCTGGTATATATCAAAGATGAACACAGAAAAACGGCGTTACAAAAAATGGAATGTAAATATGTTCGTGAAATAGCAACAATGTAATGATAACAGCATGAATTATTTGTGAAACGTGTATTTATTAGAATTGTAATACTTTGTAACGTCGCATTCGCTGACGGCACACTATAAACTTTATTTTTATTAAAAGAATACAATCGACAGAAACGCTAACATCAAACAAAGCAAAATAACATTGTCATACTATCAATACTAACATGTGGTATCACTATCTCTATTTCTCTCGAGGTGATGTGTGATGATTTCTCGTTCTTGCTCGTCAAAGTTCCTACGCTTTGTGGGTCTTTTGAGCATAGCTAATCTATGGTAAGGTTCTATTATTGTACAAGTAAAATTGTAATAAATACTAATAAGTAAACTTAAGAATGCTAACTCAATATTTATAACATATTGATAAATTATCATTGTACATAAATAAAGAAAATATAAAAAATAGAAACAAACAAAATAATATGTAAACCAGAACCTTGGCATAGACTTTGACAATGGCAGAGATATAAAAAAAATCTATTATTGACTTTGATATATTATAGTTATAATTTTATCTTTGAATGTTATCATTAGAAACTATGAAATTATAACGCCACTAGTGCCATCTAGTTTAATATTTATAATTAATTTCTTTTAACCTTTTATCACTGCCTGTACCTACTTTAGCTTTATAATATTTAAGTACAACCGAGTCCAAACTTAACTCAGTTAAGACAAAACGAAATACTCGATGCCGGTTCCGACCATCGTAATTGAGAACAGTCTTATTCGCTAAATTCAATTGGAGCCTCACTAAAACTTGTAATTCAAATTGATGTTGTAATTTGAAAATTCAATTCGGTTTTTTGTATTTTCAGTTGCAGAATGAAACGAAACTTGTTAATTTTAATACATTACTTAAATAATAAAATATTTTAATATTCGCCGAGTATCTGTTGATTAGGTTTAAAAGTATACACAAAAGTAGTACAACCAAAAAGTAGTAAATACAAAGGTAGTACCCACCCACATTTCGACAGTATGTTATTGGTCCCATGTAATATAAGGCGAGCCTATTGCCATCTACCGGGCACAGTTCCAGACAACAGGCAGTTATTGAGATAATTCTTAATGGAAAAATCCAATTTGCCTGACCTGGGGATCTAACCCGGGACTCAATGATCAGCTGTCAAGCTTACGCCCACTGCACCACCGAGGTAGTCACTAACGTACAAAAAACACAAATGCATTCGAATTCCAACCTTTTCTTTTTTAAGTCTGTTAAAAAGGAATCTTTCCACTATAACAACTATTGAACAAAATATTAAGAGATTATTCGACCCCAGCGCCAAAAGCCAAACATTCATTTGACAGAAAAAAAACACGTTGGTTTGGCAGCATTTTAGCCACAATTTGGCACTACATCATTATTGGACAGCGCGGTGCGGTCAGCGAACACATAACCCTACAGAGGAATAATTCCGGTCACTGAAATTCCACTGACGGATATGATTATTAGTTAACATAAAAATATTTTAGCACCATTTTTAATCAGCGTAATTTAATTAGCGTATTTGTACGAACTTTGATTTGATTTGAAATTTGATAACGTGCAATGATTGTATGGAAGTTATGTTCTGGTCAAATCTTGCAAATGCAAAAGTAGTTAATCTCAACTGATTGAGATGGAGTTATGCATAGACGTGCTTAGTTTAGGAAACAATGCATGGGTTGCAGTTAAGTGAAGTCATTTTAAATCCAATATGGCGGACGGCTCAGATGGAGGACTAGTTGTTTTTTGTACACGGGTTTATGGATACATGTTTATGGATAAAGACACGTTAGTACTATTATTTATTCTGTGATATGGATATCAAATGAAAGTGTTTGCTAAGTAAATGTTTGTTAAATACGCAAACGAAAATATTAAGGTATAAGGCCTTTGAGTTATCTTTTTGGAGACCACAGAACATAGCCAATAAAAGCAGAACTGTTCGCAAAATTGGAATAATCGATTCTGTACCAAGTAATGATCATTGCTACTCTAAAGGTTATATACTCCCTGTTTGCGGTCAACACGAAACAAAAGCTTTTATGAGTGTAATTAGGTTTTTTTCGCTCACAGTGCAATATTTCAACGTTTTCGACCGCGCGTGTTATAATTTTTCAATTAAAAATGCTTTTGTGACGGTTGTTGCCATTTGGACGACGGGTATGTTTCACGTATATTAATAATATCATGTTAAATGGTTTATGAGGTTTTATTTGCAGTTAAAATTTAACATGTGGCGGGCAGTAGCAAGCGCTACCGCCTGCTGATATAGAGACCTGCTGCTAGAGGTCCCGGGTTTGATTCTCAGGTAAAATATTATATTGGATTTTCTACAAGGGATTTCTCAATGACAGCCTGGAGTCTGGAATTGTGCCCAACTGATGGCAACAGGCTCTCTATTACATGGAACTAAAAAAATACTAGTAGACAACCCTCTACCACGCGACTGTGTCCTGGGTACACCTATTTGAAAAAAGACATAATAATTAAATCTTCAGTGATTGGAGAGGCACCGACACAAGAAGAATGCTTGAAGATTTCAAGTGCACCAAATTATTAGTGCGTAAAGGTGATCTCTCACCTGGAGCATTCGCCTGTAATGTACCGTTATAGAATCGAGCATTACATCAATGAGGGAGGAGATTCTGAGAGAATTGACGCGCAACTGTCGAAAAATATTGTTTTGTCTCATGAATATGTTTGCATAGGGAACTGTGTGGTATTCACGTCCTAGGGTATTCAGTTTAAAAAATATCACCAAATTACTTATATCACCAATATACCTCTTCTCAGTGCTCAGTGAGATTTGTATTTGTGCGCGTTTACAACAACCCTGAAAAAAAATTCATGAGTTAAATACCTTTATTTGTAGTGGTAGGCCTCTTTTGCAGGAGGCCGCCTGGGGAAGTACCACACCTTTGCCAGTTATTCATCCGCCAAGCAGTAATGTCCAAACATTACTGTGTTCCGGTATGAAGGGCAATGTTACCAGCGAAATTACTGGGCATGATGAGATTCAACAACTCATATCTCAGGGTGATAGGCGCAGTGCAGTGCCGCGCAGAATTTTGAATTTTAAAATACTGGGTGGCACTGTGTCTGATATGGGCAATCATGATGCTTACCATCAGGCATCTGATGAGCTCGTCTTGTCACTCACTATCATAAAAAAAAAAAAAAAAAAAAAAAAAAAAAACCTTTTTTTTTTTTTGGTGCCCGGGAAAAATGCGTGACGCATACCACCCGCACCCGGGGGAGCGCAGGGTGGTTATGTGGGACTCCCCGCCGGCACAACACCGTACGTCGGTACGTTGCTGTGCCGGCGGGTATACCCACTAAAAAACCCCGGGGTGTTCCTTCGTGACGCCATGTGTCGGGGCTGCGGGTACCCCGAAGCACTCATCCGCGGCCCCGACGGCGTTTGGTCCTCCATGGAGGACCCCGCCACGGTGGGGTGAAGGTAATCCTTCACCCCAAACCTCCCAAGAGGCGCGCGGAAACACGCGCGCGCCTCCTCGCAGGCCCTTTAGATGGGCAACGGATACCCCCGCATGCGTTGCCCGGGCCCCAGGATTCTGATTCTCCGGTCGCCACCGCACAGAAGGAGTTCTGCATGGAGACGAGCGGAGAATCATCCTCCACATCTCTAAGAGCTTGGAAGGGCGTTCCGTGCCCTCTCGAACGTCTACCGAACGTGCGAGAGGACACGGAAGGCCCATTCCCGCCCACCACCACGCGCAAATAGCGCATGAGGCTCTCTGGTTGCCCTGGTACAGGGGTAGATCTGCACAGGGGAAAGCAGAGAGCCCTCCTCACTCTAAGGGCTTGGAAGGGTGTTCCGTGTCCTCTCGAACGCCACCACCGCAGGGCTCAAGTGAGCCCCGCCTGCGCCATCCACTGTGCCCTATGCTGCCTTCATAGGGACACGCGGAGGCGCAACCCACACCGCGGCAAGCCGTTGGCTTTCCGCCCCGATTCGGTCGCAGAGGATAGGGAGAGCGGCGCATCGTAATACCGACACTCCTCTTCCCCTGCGACCCCACCGCCTTCGCCATCTAACGGTGGCGACCCCGTTTGGGCCGCGGAAGGCAGGAAGAGCGGCGCACCGCAATACCGGCACTTCTCTCCCGCCGCGGCCCAACCATTCAGCCGCGATGCGCTACGTTACGCATCGCGGCCCGCCTCAGTTGCGTTGCGTCCTGTGGGACGCACCGCAACCTACTCGGCCGCTCACACCTGCCTGGAGGAAAGTGAAGCGGCCGACCACCTCGGGCTCCTCTTGGCTTCACCGTGGGATCCGTACCACGGTTACTGACCCCCACCGCCGCGAGAAGGCGGGAACCCATCGGGGGGATGAGTTAAATACCTAGGTCATCTCGCCACTGACTCCCTCCCCTCCGTAGACGCCCTCGCAACGTCCTGGACGACCCGGACGACTCTATCGCCGCCGTCACATCGGCGGCGCTAGGTTCGCCCAATCCTACCAATATACGCAACAGACGCTCCGTTTTCGGTACTGGTGTCGGATACCAGATCCACCAACTCACACAATCACAACACCGACCTCGCCGGCGAGGTCGGAAGATCTCTCAGATCCTTCAGATCGGTTAGTTTCTCTCCAAATAATCAAGCAGATCAAACCATTGATAGGGCCCTAGGACACTCCCCTTCTGGGGTGCCAGGGCAAGTCTGACCCCACGTATTCTGGCGACGGCCCAAGCCGAGGTTCGTACCGTCTAGGTGCCCTTGTGCTAGTCGCCCTTAAACTTTGGGTCGAGCGCCTCCTGCGCTCACCACTGCCCGGTAAAGCTGTAGAGGCCATCTGAGGCCAACAGCATAGGTCATTTATAAAAATTAAAAAAAAAAAAAATATAAAAAAGCCACTGACTCATAACGTACTGGCATTCTCTATGTTCAAGCTACAATAATAACTGTCCAACCAATAAATAGGTATATTGGTTGCCATACTCCCTATTTTTCAACAAAACCAATTAGCTACGTATTCAGTAGAATAGAAGTAGAAATACACGAGAGCGTTGTAAAAGAGCAATTTATCTGGAAGTCTTTGCAGTTAACTTTCTTTATTGAGAGCAGTCGCTCTAAACTTGTCCTAGAAACGTAACAACTACTGAATAAGATAAACTTCAGACAATCTAATACGTTTTTATTTGAACTAAACAAGATTGTTGGACAGTAAGAGTATGGTAAGAATAAACTTAAAAAAATAAATTGTTAAGGCATACGTTCGTGTATGCGTAGTGTAGGGTTCCATACCTAGCCTAGATACCTGAACAAAACCCTACCGCCTTCTTAATGAGCAAGCAGCGCCATCTAGTTGCAAACTACAGCAAACATGTTAGCAATCACAATTTTTTTGTTAAATTTTACGGTTTTGGATTTTTATACAAATTAAATCGTTTTTTAATAAGTATAAAAATATATAAGTATAAAATAATATCCAAAAAGTGATCACATACTGAGATTCGAACTTTGCCCTACAGCTCGTGAACCAATGCCTCGCTCACCTGCGCCACGATAACAGAGCTAGCGAACAAATTATAATACGCATTTCAAACTCGCAAAGTATGAAAATATGTAGTAAAATGGCCATAACTTTCGATTGCGTTAATTTAAACCTATAATTTTACAGCCTCGACTGCCTCGGTGGCGTAGTGGGCGCATGCTCGACTGCCAATCAAGAGGTCCCGAGTTCGATCCCCGGGTCAGGCAAAGTGTTAAATATTGTATTTTTCCATTAGGAATTATCTCAATAACTGCCTGGAGTCTGGAACTGTGCCCGGTAGATGGCAATAGGCTCGCCCCCTGTTACATGGGACCGATAACATACTGGCGAAATGTGGGTGTATCTACTATGGGACTGAGCCCTGGGTACACCTCTGCCTACCCCTTCGGGAAAAAGGCGTGAATGTATGTATGTATGTATGTAATTTTACAGCCACAAGGGATCGCAGACCTGAGTATTTGATATCAATTTCAACTTAATACCTCCACGCGTTCACGCAAACAGTGTCTTGACAGACGTACAGACACTCACACAGACAGACGGACAACAAAGTAATCCTATAAGGGTTCCTTTTTTCCCTTTGGGGTACGAAACCCTAAAAATTATTACAAAATGTATGTAGGATACTGACGTTGATCAATCTATGTATTGAGGTCATATTTATCATTATCAGATAAGCAGTTTAGATACTACTATGAGGAATCAAAATATATTTATAGACATAAAAATAAATATACGTACGTAGATTGCTAAAATATGGTATTATAACCGTCTACCGCCATGTACATAAAATGGTAGCCAACTATAAATAAAATAAAAATTAATAAAGTAAATATATACCTAAACCTAACCCTCTTTGCTGTGCCGTAGTTTAATAAAAATTTGTTTGTAGCTTTTTTGAATTACGAGTATCATAATATTTAATTAAATCCTTTAACACGTCACTTACTTGCCTCTGTGTTATGGATTTTTCAATCTTTCATTTAACTAACCTTGGGCTTGTTAATTGGTATCTACGAAACTTTTTTTGTGTTTTCTGGAAAACTACTTTAGATAAACATGTGAAATAGATACTCACAGCTTAATAATTGTTTTACTATTTACTAGCAACGGATTTCCTAAACAAAAATACACTGTTTTTGTACTCGGTTTCCATAGAAAAAAATCAGCTAACGGGGCGTCAGACGTTCAGTAAAGTTTCTTTGTAAGCTCGTACAAATATTTTATTACGATAGGAACTTACTATAAACCTAGACTACATAGTAAAGCTAGATTAGACCAAGGCTGTAACATCTTACGACTGTTTTACTGCCGTCTTCCTAACCAGCTTCTATAAAACTTTATAATATAATAAAAGTAATATCAATTTCTATAATTTTTTAACATTATTTCATACAAATTACAAATATCTTATGGAGTTCTATATCTAACAATAATAGTAATATTTAAAGGTTTAAATAACATAAGATGCCACCAGTCCCTTAAATAAAATGTAAATCTAATAATCTTGCCAATTACAAAATGTTTCGATATTATTATGTTATTTTACATATGATGTTTAGAGTTCTGCGTTGCCTAAGCGTTATTTTCGGTTAGCTGTGGGCCATAACTGCGTGTTGGCAGTCCAATGAGAAAGTCCTCTTATTTCTGATAAAATTTATTGACACGACTTTAGGCTAGATAAATAAATTAGTTTTAAACACGGACACGCGGCTTACAATACGTGGAGTTGGGAAGCGACTAACTACTATGCCCGAACCTTTGCAGCCGAAACTGCAAACGTCCGCTCATTTGGTGTCATGTCACCTAGCCGCTACAAAATATGTAGGTACAAAATCCATAGTAATATGGATATAGTAGTTTTATTCAAATAACACATGACTATACTAAATAACTTACAGACTTCTAAATACATTATATTATATAAGAAAACTAAATTAGCATTTATGTGTAGGTAATATAAAAACATAATTAAATAAAACAGTTCAACTAATAACTTAACATAAATTATAAATTAAACATTGGTCATTAAACCTTTTTCTTATTAATATTATTATGTATGTTCTCAGTTACGATGTGATTCATTACCTCAGTCATTATTTACTCATACATAACAAATTAATACCTAACTTGTCTCAAGTTAATTTGTGACGTAATAGGCTAACATAAAATACATAATATTATTATCTTCTAGTGTACCTTCACCTTTATGTTAATAGTTTATATGAGAGTAGGAACACATTTTACAGTTCTAACTTACTTAATAATAGATTACACTGGCGCATGTTCAGTTGTTTATATATTTTGTGCTCTATGCAATAGGGTAGTGACATGCTTTCTTTTCCCCTTTAAGTTTTTGTTATAAAATACAAAACTACATAAAAATTTTATAATAATTATTTAATAACAATAATTTTTCTAATTTCTTCTGGTTGATACGTTAAAGCTAGGTACAAACAGGTTTCATTTAAGAGGACATACGATATGTAGTTAAAGAAAAGCAATGTGAACATGTTCATATATATCCAGTTTCTAAAGTCTTATCTGATCATTTAAATTGAAAATTTAAATCGAATTTACATTTTTTTTTAAAAGTAAATTTATTTTCCCCTCCCTAGTATCGAGTAATCTAGCGAACGTATTAAACTTTTACCGGTTTTATCCAACACTAGATCGAGTTAGAAGTTGGACATAATGTCCGCACAGGCCGCACCGCGGGACCACTGCGCACTGATTCAATTTATTGTTGCAAAGGATTACTGTAATTGCTTTTAAATGGGACTCTCGTTATTCTTTTGGCTTAAAGCTCAAAGGCTTTTTGTCTAAATTAAAATACAGCTAAAGTTATAAGAACTATGAGGAGACACACGTTTCGATATGAAACGTTGCAAAGGAATATAATTATGATTAAATTTTAAATTATTTTTAATTATAACTAATACAAAATAAAAACTCCCAAATGCTCCATTCTCATTGTAATCTATTCATCTCGACAATGTCTCAATAAAGTAAAGGAATATCCTAATAAGTTTGGAATGCGGAATCTTAATTCAGAAGTATTCAAATTTCAAACAATAAATCCCGTTCATAAAGTGTCTGTCAGAATGAAACTCACTTAAAGTTCGGGCAATAAATATCTGTTTCAGGTTATAAGGTACGGCTTTCGCCTTTCACGAAGCCATGAAATATCTGTTTATAATTACTAAAAAAGAACTTATAGATATTTACAAGCAAAACTAAGAAATCCTGTCGACTGCGCCAGTCGTATTTCAATCAGAAGTCAATAAGAAGATTATCATTGAAAAAGTTCAGAGTATTTAAGAATATAATTAATAAAAATAAAAATTAAATTAAAAGAACCCGAAATTTAAATAATAATTATAATAACAATCAATTATTATAATTCAAAGTAAATAAAGTGAAACACGTAGTTAACTTTCCAAAAATAAAATCATAAAAATAAATATAAAACAAAATAAATCTTATAATTCAGTTTAATTTCAATCAACTTCGTCCCTTCAATAACGGCATGTGGTGTCCCAATATTAGATTAAGTAATACATAGACAAAGCATCCATTCTGTCCACAAATTCCTAACCCTACTTTACTGAGCTCGACCATAAACGGTTGGATAAGACGGTCTAATCCCGGGCCCATTACTAAATATGCCTTTTCTTTTGTGCCACAGAATGAACTATAGATTCATGTTTATTTTTAGGGTTCCATAGGGTTCTCTAAAGGTAAAAAGGAACCCTTATAGGATCACTTTGTTGTCCGTCTGTATGTCTGACTTTCCTTCTGTCATGACACTTTTTAACGGGAACTCATGGAGGTATCAAGTTGAAATTGATATTATTTAATCAGATCTGCTGTCCCTTGTGGCTGTAAAAAAAATCATACTTCTACGTTAACGCAATCAAAAGTTATGGCCATTTTACTGCATACTTTGCGCAAGGAACTAATTGATGGTGCTGTATGTCCTTGGTATCTATTCCGGAGTAGTTACTCTGGCGTAAAGTTAAATTTAGTCAAATTTAGCTTCGACATCTATTTTTATCCCAACTCCAAACTTCAGAGTAAAAGAAATTTCACGATCGAATTACTACTAATTCCTAATACAAAAAGAGGCGTAGCTTGTACTTCTAAATTATTATATTATATTATGGTATATAATCACCAAAACCCTGAATATCCTTTACACAACTATTCGATTGCTTGGTCATCGGATTACTTCCATTCGTCTCGCTTCACAGACTCGGCTGAAATACAATAATAACATGATAGGATTCATAACGGACGTACGAATTGATGAGCTAGTACATTACAATATCTTATTACTAATGTCTATTGGATTTTGTAGCCTTTTTTATTTTCTGTACGTAGAATATATTTTATAGATGCTATGTTCCTCTAGTATCATCTATGGTCAAGATTTGTTATAGAAAATTCATAAAACAAATTCAATACATAATTATTATGTAATTGTGTTATGAGATACCAAATCTTTAATTAATACTACTACAGTTACTAGGTATTATTTTGGTTTTTACGGTTTCGTTCCTCAAAAGGAAAAAAAGGAACCTTATAGGATCACTTTGTTGTCCGTCTGTCTGCATGTCTATCCGTCTCTCCGTCTGTCCGTCCGTCCCTCTGTCATGACACTTTTTCATGGGAACGCGTAGAGCTATCAAGTTGAAATTGATACTAAATACTCCAGTCTGCGGTCCCTTGTGGCTGTAAAAAAAATCATAGTTCTAAGTTAACGGAATCAAAAGTTACGGCTATTTTACTGCATATACATGGCGCGTATGATATGCATATCAAAATTTTGGTCACTAACTCTAATGTTATCGTGGCCCAGATATGCGAGGCATTGGATCACGAGCTGTTGGATTGGGCAATGTTTGAATCTCAGCAAGTGATCAATTTTTTGATTTTATTTTATACTTATAGGTTTTTATAAAACGATTTATTTATAGTAAAAATCCCAAAACAGTAAAAATTTACAAAAAAAATTGCAACTAGATGGCGCTGTATGTTCATAGAAGGCGGTAGGATTTTTTTCATGTGTCTAGGTATGGAAACCTACACTACGTATATAAACGTATGCCTTAACAATTTATTTATTAGGGTAAGAGTAGACGCGTCTACTATTTTAATGAATGCGGTCAAAAGTGGAACTAACACATTAACATTATTAATAGCTAGCAAATTGTTATATTGCATAGAGGCTAGCGTCCTCATTCACATTCGTGAAGATCATTACTTATTCAACGACTATCATACAATATTCAAACAACCTGAGTATATCTCCACATATACAAGTAGGTAAGTGTCTGAGACAAGTGAAATTTGGAATTATTGAACAGGTATTTGTCGATACGCGTCAGAGGGTTCCCTTAGGGACCATTTAAAGAGGGTTTTTCGGTAATCTTAAAGGATTTATAAAATATTCATGTAACAGAGAAAAGCTCTTACAAACCGACGGAACTTTCAGAACTATTGTGTTGTACACAATAGTTTCATTAACTGCGGGATCGCGGTTCAAAATACACTCAAACTTTTACGTTGAATGTGTGATGAATTGTTTAATATTCGAATTTAATGTTAATTTTATGTGAATACAATAATCTCTCTGCCGACAATGATTTTATTGAAAAATATAAATAAATGCACTCAATGAAACAAATCCTTTTGAAACCTTCCATATTTTTAAACAACAATATATAAAATATTACTTTTCTCTACCATAATTTCCCAATTCCATTTCCATTTTTTTTTGTAGTGGTAGGCCTCATTTGCAGGGGGCCGCCTGGGGAAGTACCACACCTTTGCCAGTTATTCATCCGCCAAGCAGTAATGTGCGAACATTACTGTATTCCGGAATGACGGGCAATGTTACCAGCGTAATTACTGGGCATGATGAGATTCAACAACTCCTATCTCAGGGTGACAGGCGCAGTGCAGTGCCGCGCAGAATTTTAAATTTTAAAACACTGGGTGGCACTGTCTCTGATATGGGCGATCATGATGCTTACCATCACGCATCTGATTTCGTCTTGTTACTCACTATCATAAAAAAAAAAAAAACATTATTTATAATTCTTTGTAAAGTAAACTCTTCCAAAATCTCGAGAACAATAAAACCCTCGTCGATTCAAACCGTACACAAGCCGTTTGTTTTCTAATCCTATTAAATTAGAATTATACATCAAATCCGTTTTATTTAAAAAATAAAAGCTTTTTATACCAGAAATGATTTCGTTCACGGACGTATCCTTACACAATTATAGACGGCATTCGTATTTCTCACCGCACGAAGATAAATGACTTGGAATCTAATCGCGGGGCTAATTTCGGTTTTTAGCGAAGATTTATTATGAAGGCGTGTTATTCGTTCCGGAGGTTTCTATCCGATCTTGATAACATACAACTGAAAAGATTTTGTGATAACAATTCGGGTGAAAGACTGGAGGGAAATATGGAAACGATTTGTTCAGAAACATAAATTACGCCATTGTTTACAAGAGCGGAACTAAGACAATATGAATAAAAATAATTACAAGTAGATATTATAAAATGAGGCAACACGGTAGTTTTACTATGTATATGTAAACCCAAAGATTATTTAGAAACATTGTTATTCAGTCGTTGCGTTGAATGTCGGTTGGACGATAATTTTATAGTTAATATATAAAATCAACACTAAAACTAGTCCCAATATGATTTTATAGTGGTCTAACTGAAGTCAGTTTATATAAACAGTCATTTAAATTACACCGATGTTTTGGATAACTTAGGTAGAGTATTAAATGGCCAAATTTTATTTCAATAGGCATGTTAACTACAATTTAAGAGAAAATTTAAATTATAATGAATCCAAAGATTCTTACATATTAATATACTTACATATATTATACATACAGTCTACAGCTCTTTCCCGTTGGGGTATATGCAGAGTCTATTTATTCTCTCCACTTGCTATGATCCTGAAATACGGTTTTTGCATCCACTTTCATGACATTCGTCATACATGCTCGTCATTATATTATAAACATTTCTCAAATAATAAATCATGATACGGAAGTCTTAACTCAATATATTTCTGCGTCAGTATAAACAATCCTACCGTTAAGTCCCAGTTTGACTTTGATTTTAAG
The DNA here is from genome assembly GCA_947063395.1 of Hemistola chrysoprasaria. Taxonomy (NCBI): domain Eukaryota; kingdom Metazoa; phylum Arthropoda; class Insecta; order Lepidoptera; family Geometridae; genus Hemistola; species Hemistola chrysoprasaria. Next base: position 14,304,523 of record OX346724.1, on the reverse strand, counting down.
TTCCTTGTTCATATAAGAAGTGCAAGTGATGTCGACAGCGACTCTCAGTTCTCAGCGCGCTTGTTCCCGTCAGAGTCTGTCAGATCGACTGTAAGTCCTTCCTTTGCCGTCATCTCGTTATTTCTTTGACGTTTTCTTCGGTACAGATCTAATTGAAAGGAAGACAAAGTTCCTTTGTTACCTTTGATGGTCACCATCAAGTACTTCGAACTGATTTTGCTCTGCATCTGCTATAATTCTGTAATATAAGTTCATAATATAGTTTATATTTTGATTCTCAGTTTGTGTAATCGATAGTAAATGGAGTAATTAATAGTGCAAGCGTAAGACGTGATCTCACATTATGGTACCCCTAGACGTCCTAGTAAGACCCAGATGGACGCTAGACGACCTAACAATCAGTTCCGCTGGAACACACGAGCTGTTTTCAACAAGTCTAGATAAAGTCTATAGGGGAGGCCTATGTCCAGCAGTGGACTCACGGCCTATGGCTGAAATGATGATGATGATATCATGAATTATGTACTTTAGTTATCTTTAAAAGAATAGAGAAAACCTTGATCCTCCTAACATTACCGTACGTTCCTAAATTCAAAACAATGCTTCTGAGTACATATAAAATATTGGGTCAAAACAATAAACTAAAAATCTAAAATCAATCATCATACATATTATACTATTTACATATTTCTAATAACAAAACACCGATGCATACTTGTTTCGTTGATAAGTTTTCTATTCTATACCTATTCAAAGGTTTGAACTAGAAAGACTAGTAAATCTCCAGATATTTAGTTAGTCCTCGCTGGTTGCTGCGCTGGCAGGCGCTGGGCTGCATGTACACGCCGTATGGTGGCTTTGCATTGAAGATGTAAGTTAGGAGCTTTGAAATTACATTATTTTATATTTAACAGATTATGAAGAACAGATAATAAAGGATAAAGTGGCATAGATTCATGAGTAATTTTAAATTTAAAATATCGAACCGCAACAGCATGAATCAAAAGTAACCAAAACCCTTCGAGCAACGCAGTCTACCGCTGCGGAAGACCGCGTTGTTCGAAGCCAAAACCTCATAAAATTTTAATCCTTAACTATATAGTTGCGTTCTACCTAGAATAAACATTGAAATACAAAGTTATTTGGTCTCGTGTAAAACTGATCTTTTTAAAGTAGTAATTATTCATATAGACATCTCCTCACAGATGAGGCGAAACGTGTTATTAAATTTTCATTATCTCAATGACAGCCGGGAGTCTGGAACTATGCCCGATAGATGGCAATAGGCTCGCCCTCTACATAGACCTAAACATAACTGGCGTAATGTAGGTGTACCTACTATGGGATTGGGTCCTGGGTACACCTCCGCCTACCCCTTTAGGAAAAAGGCGTGATGTCATGTTTTGTAATTAATAAATATTTTCTTAATCAGCCCGATCAAAGTGAATGAAAACATAAGTTTTATTTTATGTATTTTTTTTTGTATTTGTATATATTTGTAATTTGTATGCCAGAGAGCTAGTCAAACATGCAGTACCTACTTATAAATATATTTTCTAAGCTTTACCATGTCTGCTTGAAATAAATAATTTCATTACAGTGAATAACGTCGCTTACATTTTCTCCCTATACGTTCCCCAGCGCCCGCTCCCGCTGAAACCAAGGCCCGCACCCAAAATGGATTATTCAATTGGCAGTGCACTTTTTGCCCTCCCCCATCCAGCACGGCACTCCATCGCATCGTATTTGAACTGCAAGTGGGTCCATGAATGCGCTCCAAACTAAATTCTATTTTAGGAGAAGTGTTAAAAATAAAATTGGTGGAAATACGCGAACCGTATCGGGAGTCGGGTGAAAACTGCACCTATAGATCTGGGTGTTTGGAAATGAATCTCGGGTGTGTTTTTTGTACGTTAGTTGTTTTTAAATCTATTGTGTTTTGTTTCTGTATGCAAGTAGTAACAAAAAAGTAAGATAAAGGAAGTTTAATAAGTATATAACTGAAAAAACGAGCAGGAATAAAAAAAATCGCAAATCATTTTTTTCAATTCCCATACAAAACGGATGAGACAATTTTGTATGAGAAATTGGATTCTTTTTTTGAGAAGTTATAAAAAGGAACAATAAATGAACACACATTTGATAAATTTTAGTTGCGCAGTTTTAGTTGTGCAGTTGAGCAAATAACCCACTGCTCAACTTTAAGTCGAAGTTGAACAAAATGCGATTGGTTGAGCAGTAGGAAAATAACGGAATTTTACATATGTATTTTATTACGTTTTCAGATTGACGGGTAGAATCGGGTGAAAACGAGACCGGGTCACAACGGTGCGGAGCCTATGCACCGCCGTTAAGTATTATTATTTTTTTCTTAAACTTTGAATATAAATCAATGATAGTACTCTAGTACCTATTATGAAAGCCCTGCAGACCCGGTTTACATGGCGGGCGATAAGCGCACGTTTATAACTTGTGCTTGTAAACGCCTGTTTATCAAAAAGTCTATCATTATTAATGATATTAAACCGAGCAACAGAAAATGTAATACCAGAAAGGAAGTTAGGGGTCGTATTTCTTATAAAATTACAATATCAATTTGAAATGAATATGGTATCACAATGGCCCACCCAAGCTTCATTCAGCTGTCATACTGCAAGAGCAATAATGTCAAACTGTCGCGTCAGTTAGCAAATCAGATTACGTCTGTCTGTCTGTCTGTAACCCCCGGGGTCGATGAACCCGCACTGTGCGCCTGATTAAATTAAACTATAGGATTGCCGTTATCGCGATAATGCACTTGGGATCGAGGGTTGAGGGCTTCATCCGGCATCCGCGAAATCAACTTCAGAAGTTTGACTGAGACATAATTTTGTATGGAAATGAACCAGAGTTTGCAGTCTTCAATAAAGAATATCCATACTATATATTAGTATATAAATATATATAGGTATATTATCACTCTAATCAATATTTCTTGTGCTACATTAATCATCATCATCATCTCAGCTATAGGACATCCACTACTGAACATAGGCCTCCCCCATAGATTTCCATCTAGACCGGTTGTAAGCGGCCTGCATCCATCGTGATCTTGCTGTCTTATCACATCGTCTGACCACCTTGTAGGTGGACTTCCTACGTTACGCTTGCCGGTCCGTGGTCTCCATTTGAGAACTTTACAGCCCCATCGGCCGTCAGTTCTACGTGCTATGTGCCTTGCCCATTGCCACATCAACTTGCTAATCCTCTGGGCTATGTCGGTAACTTTCGTTCGTCTACGGATCTCCTCATATCTGATTCGATCTCGCAGAGAAAGCCGAGTATAGCCCTCACCATTGCTCGTTACATTAAGTTTGTGCTACATTAAGGTTCTAGTGAGCAGTGCTACAATTTCAAATGAGGAAATTCATAATATTACTTATATATTGACTTATTTGTTGTGATTCCGCTGACAGACACTTAAAATTAAGGATTTTGAGGTAACTATTTTAATGATAGCTCTGATTCTATTTAAAGTTTTAGGATGTATGAGTAAATTTCTTCTACGCTTCCATTTTGCGTTAATCCTAGAAATATGCTGTGTTATCTAGGATTATTGTTATAGTATATTAGTATAGAAAATCGTTGCTGACGTCCACTGGAACCTGTAATTGAGACCTAAACAAAGTGAGTCTCCCATCGGAGCATATCAGCGGAAATTTCGCAAATTTCACCCAAGCGACTGACTCCAATTAAAACATGGACGTTTTGAATAAATGTCCGGTCAGCATCCAAGTTTCGCTCTTTGAAACGGTAAAAGCCCACGACGGGAGAAAGTTGGGGAAAATGAACCAAGAGTAAAGTCTAGGTTTTATTAACAAAAAGCTCAATAAACAAAGCTCATGGACATTTTAGAGCGCAAAAATTTCAGCGCGAAAGCTTTTGTTTGCCAACTTTGTGCGAATATTTTGATAATTTATTTGTATTCGATGCAAAGTTGTTGCTTTATTTGGATTAACACGTTTATCAAATATACATTCTCGATTTTCTCGATTATTTATATTTTCACAAATTAATTTCAAATTTTCGATATTATACTAGTGATATTAAGGGATGTTTTAATAATAAGTTTTAAACACGTCACTTTTATGCGACCTACCTACCAACCAAGGTTTTTTAAAAAATCACAAATATTAATAAAAAACTAATTGTTTAAAAATAATCAAAAACTTTCACCGCGACCTCAAATTAGATGGCAGCATCAAATTAGACATAAACAGTGTTTAATTTTATAAATTAATCTTGATGCACTGACATTTAAATTTTATGAAATAGTTTGAGTCCAGGAAAATTTAATTCTATTGTATCATCATCATTATTATCAGCCGGAAGACGTCCACTACTAACCAAAGGCCTGTAAATTATAGCTGAGATTATTTATGGAAATGATATTTTATTATGAACCACATAATATATTCAAGTAAATAAATTATTGGAGTTAAAGTCGTTCGAGCGGGCAAAGGATTCTATTAGTAAAGGCAGACAGGCATAAAATGATCACTTGGAAATGTAATAGATAACGACATAATATCACGTTGTTTTCCCAAACGGATAGACAGAGGTCCAGTATGGGTGTTTACCCACACCTCGCCACTTATGTTTATAGTTCCCGTGTAATAGGGAACGAGCCTAATGCCAATCCAAAACACTTTTTGTCTGACCTGGAGATCGAACCCTTATTATAGGCAGCAGCGCTTATAACCACTACGTCACTTAGAAGGCACAGAAATGTAATATATAAGAAGCATTAATAAATGTAGTGTTTGAAAAATGTAAAGATAACGTTTGGCACGCTCTTTCTTCATAAATTACGAAACACGTGTAGGTACGCGTCTTGTAAAAACCGTTCACATGATGCCAAACCAAACTACTTATACCAAAACACGCGCTTAAAGCTTGCCATGCGAACCGAGCCTTAATCCAATCGTGTCAGAGAATGACACTCGTCAACTCAACAGGCATCAAGACGTGTTATTAAATTCGGAGACAATCTCACAATCTTTCCGCCTTTTTCCAAATCAGGACACAATTGCGACCCTCGAACGCTATTAATTTTTGCCGAGATTCGAATGAAAAGAGTAATATAATGATCGTATCGTTTCTTTTGGTTCGTTTTTGATGAATGGTTCGCGTGTTCCTTTAATACTTTGTAAGAATAACTGTACCTTAGAAATATGTGTTTTTATTAACAGTTAATAATAAGTTAATATTAGGTAGGTACTGTTCGGAACCTATTTTTGATGTCCTAAAATTTTACTTTGACTGCCTCGGTGGCGTAGAGGGCGCATGCTCGACTGCCAATCAAGAGGTCCCGGGTTCGATCCTCAGGTCAGGCAAAGTGTTAAATATTGGATTTTTCCATTAGGAATTATCTCGTAACTGCCTGGAGTCTGGAACTGTGCCCGGTAGATGGCAATAGGCTCGCCCCCTATTACATGGGACCAATAACACTCTGCCTACCCCTTCGGGAAAAAGGCGTGAATGTATGTTATGTTAAAATTTTACTTGTTATTATACTAATAACTTACTTAATACTATAAAGTAATAGCTTATTGGTCCCTCATAATAAGACACAGTTTCAGTACCTACCGATGCCTATTATTTGTCTTTTTATTGGAGAAGATTCACAAAATCGTAACGAAATACAATATTCCTGCTGTTATCATAGCATAGTACAAATTTATAGAAATGCCTAAAACACATATGACAGTGTATTCCCAAAGTTTTTTCAAGAAAAATCAGTGTAAACATTCTGGTAAAAGCTCGAGTCGCGTCGCATCGCGTCCGTGCCATCTGTCTTGGATACGATGCAATGCGGAACTGCTCACCTACAGGGCTCTGTAGTAGCTTTATACCAACTTGGTCCATAGAGGAGTGCTGATCCCCACACTTATGGATGTGCACACTGATGTTGGCTCTGGCAGAAGAAGCACGAAATAAAAATAATTTGTGGTGTGGAGATGAAAATTCTGGTTTAAATAAATTAATTAAGAATACTGAGTAGTATCACTGGAGTGGTTGGACAAAGTGAGGAAAATAGTGTGATAAGAGATAGTTTAAAAAAAAAAAATTTAATTTACGAAATGTTTTTATAATAATAACTCTATGTTAGTGTAAATGGCAGCATATTATAATAAAATCTTAAACTTTAATAATATCATAAAATTGATTATTATAAAAAAACTTTCCAAAAATATGCTATAAACAGTAACTTAGTTCCTTACAATGTTTGGCTCAACATTAATTTCCACTCAATTCAGCAGTTCACAAACTCGGTTAGACTTTGTATAATTCCAAAGCCGCGATTCGTTCAAAGATATTAATTTTAATTAATGTTCACCGAAACTCCAACACAAATTATATAAATACTTACAGTAGATCATATTAATTCAACATCCAGGACATTAATTATTTTTAATGTATCTTCATTGACGTACAAAAGTGTCAGATTATGACCTATTTGAATAAATCTGTTTGAGTTTGAGTTTGAGTTTAAGAAATAATTGTATCAAATGGATTAATTTTATGTGCGCATTATTTAATACAGCAAAAAAAATGTCCTGGATTGAAAAATATAGTGGAAAAATCTTAAATTCAAGCCATAACTAATGACTGTTATATTTAAAAAAAATCAGTTTGCTTTAATTTTAATGATATAAAAAACATACAATTCATATTTTTTCAGAACATAACAATGTAATTTAGTCGTTGGAAGTCCACTGCTGGACATGACCCTTCCGCATGAGTGGGGTTTTGCCAATACTCGCCACGCTTGGCAGTCGGTTTGGCGAGCGCAGTTCGACGCTTTTTCACAGAGGACGCTGCTGGCCCGCCATCTGGAGCCTAAACCCTTAGGCTTTACGGCAACTACGGGCAGAGAGGGTGTAGTACTATAAGTAGGTAATGTGTCACTCAGTTTAAAGTAAAAGTAGGTAAAAAAAATTAGTTATGTAGTTACCAAATAAAAAAGAAATTAATTATAAACAGAGAATAACTTTGTACAAATTTGATTAACTGTTACCGCGTAGGTTAGGTAGGAACATAATCACACAAGTTGGATGAAGACGCGTGTTTGTCTTGTTGGTAACTTTTGTTTCGTTTGATTTTGTTCATGTTTCATGTTTATGTTAGTACCTGTGGTTGGAGGTTATCCCGGATAATTTCGAAAGGGGTATGTCACAGAAAATAAAAACAAAATTAATTGGAGCCTTTTTCGGGTTAAAGATTCTTTATTTCTCATAAGATAATACATATTTTCACTTACATGAGAAATTATTATCTAGTCTATTTATATGAAATGCGTAGGTACTACATTAAAAAGTAAGTAGGTCCTAACTATGTATAACATTATCCAGTCTAACCTATGTAATATTGTGTAAGCACTGATTGCTTTACATGGCTTGTCATTTATTATTTAATTTTTTATATGCAAGAACAGAGGATAGATGGTAACTAATTAACTCAGGGCTAATATAGTAATTATTATTATTATATTAGCCGTGATTGTCTCGCGCCGGATCAATCAGCCAATCAGCTCTTTCCAATCAGCACGTGCTTGAGCTTGATCTTGAAAATTTTTATTAAATTTATGCAGTTCCTCCCGCCATCTCCTTCTGGGCATTTAAGCATTCATCTCTATATTTGAGCCATAGGACGTCCACTGCTGAACATAGGCCTCACCCATATATTTCCATCTAGCGACCCACCACCAGCGTGTTCCTGCCGTCCTTATAAGATCTTCTGTCCACCTAGTTGTCAGTCAGTCAGGGCCCATGTTTATGCACCATATAAGAATAGTTAATCTTATTTACTTTCGGCATATAAAATCTGACTAGAAATTATGTCTCCGTCATCATAGATTAGCCAGATCTAATTCTCAATCGAAATTTTAGTAAATTTATATAAAAAAAGAACCACTAAGTATACCTTGGGTGAAAACCGTGGAAAAAACCACCCATAAATTATTTCTAAAATTAAATCAATAACTTATTTACTAATTATATCATTTTCATACGAAATTTTACGACTAAGTTTATACTACATAATTATTATTAGTAATGAAGTGAGAGAAAAATTACACAGAAGTTCATATCGTTTATAACCCGTGGTCTACCTATTATTTTAAAGAATATTTTTATTTCATTTTTTTACATTAAAGGACTTGTCCCACTGTAATAGTAACACTGTGAACAGAGTTTTAACATCTTGTTTAGTTGATCGCTGGAGAACCCGAGCTTCGATAAACAAACAGTCGTTTCATTAAACGGTAGGAATTGGGTTAAAACACATTTTTTTATGGAATCATTAACAGCACCTCAATAGGTTATCAAAATGCTACCATTTTGATAACCTATTGAGGTGAAGGATGTTCAATAGAATAACTAAATTTATGGTTAAGGCTATTCTTAATTAGGCTGTTGTTTTAATAAATTTGTCTTAACTTATCTCTACACTAGTTGCCGGGGAGTATAAAATATGTATAGAGAACGTTTTAACATGAATAATTATGTGATACATTGTATTTATTATAAATATAACCCTGGCTACGTAGAACAATAGGTTTACCTACTACAGGACTGAGTTGTGGGTACACCTCAGTAGTAAGAGGGACCAAAAACATTTAATGGCTGTAGTTATTGTATTTTAAAACAAAATTAATCTATCAACATAAAAAGTTATAGTTTTTTACTAACCGTTTCTTACTTTGCATTTAAGATAATATTTAGTTAGTTATTTTGGTATTTTTTTAGTTTCTACTCTTTATACGCGGTTTTCTCAAAATCGTGTTTTTGCTGTTACTGCACTTTAAGTTCGGGAGGGCAGCTCTGCCCACCCATACGGGAAAAACGCGTGATTGTATGTTTATGTTTGGTTTACGTAGCGCACGCAAATTAATGACTATTTGTGTTATAGTGACCATAAAACGCCAATCAGGCACCTGATATGCTCGTCTTCTCATTCACTATCATAAAAAAACTATAAAATCATATATAAAAATATTTATAGACAATGCAATAATCAAAAAATTGCGCTGCCGTCGTAATGACATATCATACAATTACGCTTTTTTCAGAGGTGTACAGCAAATAGTTTTAAAATCACCCATCCCGTGACGAAGTCCGAGTATGTTAATGTTGCCTCCAGGGTTTACTCGCATGGTTGGCCCTTACCCGATCTGTTACATATTCATGGGATGACTGACAGACGGACGCTGCACCTAATTCTGTTGTAGCTTACAGCTTAATACGATACCCATTGAACTGTAATATGGTCTAACTAATATACAGTAAGTCATACGTATATCGTATTTCTCCCAAATTAGGGTCTGTTGATGAAATTTTAGGGAAATTAAATAGTTTTTTACGTTTTAAAATTAATTGCTTTCCATACCCTTTTGTCAAGTTCTTGTATAAGATAAATAAATTGTTACCTACATACTTGCTAAGAACATGCAGCGCCATCTAATTGCACAAAAACAACTAGATGTTTATAGTCCTATGAACATAACATAAATTCACGCCTTTTTCCCGAAGGGGTAGGCAGAGGTGTAACCAGGACTCAGTCCCTTAATAGATAAACCCACATTTCGCCAGTATGTTATCCTATGCACAACGTATGGAAATATGCAGTAAAATACCCATAACTTTTGATTGCATTAACTTGGAAGTATAATTTTTTTACAGCCACAAGGGACCGCAGACCTGAGTATTTGATATCAATTTAAACTTAATATCTCTGCGCGTTCTCATGAAAAAGTGCCTTGCCAGTCGGACAGACAGACAGACAGACAAACGGACAACAAAGTGATCCTATAAGGATTCCTGTCTTCATTTTAAGGTACGAAACCCTAAAAACATACCCAATGTAAAATATACGTACTAGATCATATAAAATAATAACTACCTAGACTAGCGCAGGGACTAACTGAATCTTGTCCAAGTATCAAGTACCATATATCATGTTGTAATTAGCTGAAATAGATTCTAACTTCTCTACAAATAGCTCCCGAAACATTAGTGTAATCTGACCCGTGGATGTATTAATACATCCTGCACCAAGCAGCATTATTCAACGTCGCGCGTTATTTGTGTTGGTTCGCTGATGTATGTGGTCATCCATCTATACCTTCCATTTAATGGGGGACATTTTCTATTAGAAAGTAATTTTGTTTGAGGAGTCGAACTATGCAATGTGTTGAAAAAAGCTGTATCAATACTTAAGGGGACGCATCTACTCGTCAAACTGAACACCTTTCAAAGGAAATAATTTCGAAATTCGCGATAAAAAATTTCGACTTCCCACAAAATGGATCAGCTGATCGACAAATTTGTATGGGAAGTCGATTTTTTTTTTGTAATTTTGGAATTCATACTTTAATTTAATTAATTTAAACTACAGTTGTTAAGTTTGATGCGGGTAGATGCATCCCCTTAAGTATTAGTATACCTCTTTGTAACACGTATACGAGTAGTACGCAAAATTCGTGTACCTACATTGTAATCAAAGATTTGGAATTTGCATAACATACGCGAGTAGATTCCTATGGTTGCTTTCTGGCCTTGTACAGAATGTATAAAGACGCGTCCAAGCTACCTGCATACCAAATTTCATCAAAAGTTATTTATAATAAAGGATTAACACGAATCGATTTAGTGTCGATTTTGTATACGATATCGTATGCAAAATCACGTTATTGTATTACTAGCTGCGCCCCGCGGTTTCTCCCGCGTAGACATCGTTCCCGTGAATTTAAAAAATTAATACATACGTTCAATTTATTTAATTTGCGCATTTGCGCATGCCCGAACCGCCTATTGTACCTATTTTCATACTTTAAACTACTAACTTGACAACTAACTTATGACACTTGATACACTTACTAAAAAACTCGCTTAATAATTATATGCGCGACTGTACACTTGCGCAAAGCAACCCTCCACTTTTGCCCAGCGCTATTTAACCGTGACTCGTCCTATACCACGATTACTATACCGCGATAATAACACAAAAAGTTACCGAAGATTCATCTATGATTCAGTTCATATAGTACTTATGCAGTTATATAATAAGTTCACAAACAAATAAATAACACAATACCAGAACGCAGCTTACAGACATATTCTCAAAAGAATTTACAACTTCAAAATACTAAAGTAATAAGTAGTTTGAAATTTCAAACAAGAACTATCTAGCAACATCGTTAAACAAGTAAGAAATCTCAGCAAACAATGAAACCATGCAAAATATTGTTTTATAGTCAATCCTTAAAGTTTCGAAGCTTCCAGAAGATATCGGGCGTCGACACGCACAAGGGCCTAAGAGCTGTGCAAACTGAACGAGGGCCCTTATATCGCTCTCTAATTGTTCAGTAATTTATTTGTCATTCTATTATTAACATTTGAATGGAGACTTTATGAAGTTGAAATGTTTCTTGAAGCGTGTTTGAGTTCCATTTGCCGTAGCTTTTGATGAAAGACTAATGGCTACAAAATAAACCTGAATATTGACCGACTACCTCCTATTTTGAATTTTCAGTCTTAGGACAAATTTAGGCCAATTTACCTCAAAATAGTCTTATTGTGGTAAATCTTCTGTGTTTAGGTTTATTAAATCTCATTCATTTTAACAATTTTTCACGAAGTAAGTTGCAAATCGTTCGTGTTAAATGTAAGAACGCAATTCAACGTCATTGTGTCAAGTAAACGAATACATAGGATTTTTTATATAATTTGACAATACCATTCTACGAAAAGGTGTGCATACAAAACAGACCTAGCAATTGAAAATTACTTAATAAGATACGAATATATGATACGAATTATTATTACTAATTATTATTAATACGAATTATTAAAACTGAACTATTATTAAAAACGTATCATACCACTAGCTGTGTCCCGCGGTTTCACCCGCGTAGTCTACGTTCCCGTGGGTATATCGGGATTATATGTACCATATGTGTTATTCCAGTCTAAGATTTTTTTTTTTTGTTTTTTTATGATAGTGAGTGACAAGACGAGCAAATCAGGTGCCTGATGGTAAGCATCATGATTGCCCATAACAGACACAGTGCTACCCAGTGTTTTAAAATTCAAAATTCTGCGCGGCACTGCACTGCGCCTGTCACCCTGAGATATGAGTTGTTGAATCTCATCATGCCCAGTAATTTTGCTGGTAACATTGCCGTTCATACCGGAACACAGTAATGTTTGCACATCACTGCTTGGCGGATGAATAACTGGCAAAGGTGTGAAAGCTATCTACATACCAAATCCAGCCAATTTAGTAGATTTAGTTCCCTGGTTTAATAGTTTTAGCGTGAAAAGGGAACAAAAATCACAAAAAAAAAAACTCGGGTTAGAACACGCTAGTGTTTTGTTTATCTGCTAACGTAACTTTTTCACATTGTACTGAGATTTGAGATATATATAATCTTAGTAGGATTGAACCCAATTCATCATAAAATTGCACCCTTTTCTAAAATTTAGCATATTCCAATCGATCTCAATAAACGACTCAGGAAGTACATTTCCTCCGATGCCTAACGATCTATCTAGCCTAGGCACCGCCCCCACGTCTCGAGATTGAGATGGATGACTCGGCCCAGTAAATAAATCGCCCCACGTATTGACTGCGCCATGTGATAATGTGCACATTAGGATAACTTATTTGTTTTCAGATTACGTTACTAAAGAAATATGGGGAAACATTTCTTGATTTAATCTTCTTCCTTAAAAATATGAATAGAAGTACTTATCTACCTCCCTACGAGTATAATTTACTTTCATAATAGTGGCCGGCGAACTGCTTCGCCACCGAGGCAGTCAAGTTTCAGATTAGAAAACGACTCTTTTCGGCTTTTAGTTTTACAATCACACCTTTTTCCCGAAGGAAGAGGCAGAGGCGTATGTACCTAGGACTCAATCCCATAGTATGTACCCACATTTCGCCAGTATATTATTGGTCCCACGTATAAGGGGGCGAACATTTTGCCATCTACCGGCCATAGTTCCAGACTCCAGGCTGTCATAGTGTTAATTCCTAACGGAAAAATCTAATAACACTTTGCCTGACCTGGGAATCGAACTCGGGACCTCATGATCGGCAGTCGAGCTTACGCCCACTACGTCACCGATGAAGTCAGCGAGGCTTTTAGGGTTAGGTTTGTAAAATAAGCTAAACTCATATCCCAATAGTTTATTTAATAAGAAAAATCCTGTTCGAAGCGCCAGCTTTCTACACGCTTATAGTACTTTCTCTTAATACTTTCCATCAGCTTAAATTCCTTACCTGATCATAAATGACATTACAAACGCCAGAGGCGGCCATAGACCGTCATTGAGAGTTAACGACCTTCCTCTCACTATTAAGGGGGAGATAGGGGGAATAAGGCGTGATTAGCCGCAAACACCCCCTTTATAGGTCCTTTTCTCTTTGCAGGTGAAAACTTGCTAAGCCAGGAAAATTGCTGGGTTTTTATTTTTAGTTGTATTATTATACCAGCTGTTCTATTTCAAAGTATGAAGTGATGAATAACCTATATAAGTATGAAATGATGATAAGATAAACTAATCTAACCCTTCGAAGAAAAGAAGTCGTATTATTTTATGTTAAATCGTACCTGTTTTATTTCATCCCTTTTTTAATTTTTTGAAATACCATACTTTACTGTAGGCATTTGCTATTTGAATATTGAAAACCGCATAATATTTACTGGGTATTTTGCAAATTTTATTTTTATTTGTGCCAGGCAAACAAAAATTGAATTGAAGTCGAACAGAAAATAAAGTCATTTCTGGATGGTCCATTTCCAATTGAATCAAGAATTCTGACCAACCTCAAAGGTTTACATTCAACTGTGCACCTATACAAGAATTCCAGTGAATAGAAGACCTAATGTGGACCTTAAACTCGACGCATAAAGTTTTCAATTTGAACGACAAAAGCCAGGACGGTCTTAAACCTAGATGATAGTTGAAGCTAGAATGAGCTTTTGAGTCGTGTTGATGTTTCGGTATCCTTTGTTCAAACGTTGACAAGTGAAGGCACTTTTGTCTCGGACCGTGTAATCTAGCCAATATAGGGTTTGGATCTATCAGAGCATCGCCTAGGTATAACAACATTGTATATAATATTATGATAAACCGCATAATAATACACTATTTACCTCTTCCAGGGATTGGGAAAGGAAGATATTTTTCAAGACCCAAGTACCGAGAATGACAGTAAACACAAAGTCAATAAACACAAAGGATATCAATTACAATAATTAAAACAGACCGTTATCAATAAATGGTATCGCTAATATTAATGTCCGACTTATATCATTATGATACGGAATAATATCAATATTTAGTAGTGTAAAAACACAAAACATTCTAACTCTATGTACCTATTATATATTATATATTGTTAACGCGCGAACGCACGCGTGTCGCGCATCCTTATAACATGTTCGCTCGCGTCGAAAGATAACTCTGACTGGCTGATAATAAATAACCGAACAAAGCAGCACACATGAAATATTATGTCGTTGCAATATTTAGATATTTATTATCTATACAAACTTGGGTGATTTTTGTGACGAGGACACATGGTTCATGCTATTTATAGCCTTTTTTGATTTATGGTTGTGTCTTGTGTCTTAAGATACAGCAATTTGCAAATTTGTTAAATTTTAAGTAACATTTAGATCTGTCTATGTCTTTTGTGATTAAAATGCTTTTACATTTTTAATTTATGAATAAAAGAAATTATGAAAGTCATAAATTATTAATTAAATTTTTAATAAATAGTCATTAAAAAAAAGGGTGTACAATTTAATGTCAAAACACATTGTAATATACCTCTCGGAGACTTACCCTACAAGATTCTTGAAATTCAAGATTTCGAAATACAATTTTTACGGCAAATCGTAAAAAACTCTATCCCAAATCACAATCTACGAATGCCCAATGGATGAAACTATTCGAAAGGGTTCCAAAACAAAACATCGTACATTTTTCACTTTCACCCACATCAAGTTGACGCGGGGCTGATTACGCCAGGTGTGGCCGGCGCGGGCGGACTCGGTCCGGAGCGTTACTTGACGCTGTGACGTCACTATTCTGAGACGACACGGGATGTTACTACAATTATTAAAATCTTAAAGGAACAATATTTGGAGATATTTCAAAAGCCCTTCGGCTACTGTCATTAAAAATAAAGAAAAGAACCTTTTTTGATGGGCAAATCAGAATAAAAGCTGAAACTCAATTATGTAGCATAACTTTTATTTCAAATAGAGTCACAAAACAACTTCATTAGGTACCTTTTAATTTTTGGAAAACTTTTCTAAAATAATGAATAAAAAGTACATGATTGTTACCCGTCTGCCAAACGTGGCAAAACTCCCTCCCCCCTCTATGTGGGAGGCCTATTTCAGCAGTTCATTTCCTACGGCTGTTGACGATATGGTTGGAAATTAGACATTTCAAAATCTTGGCCAGAACTTAGAAAAACACAAGTGCCATCTACGTAGTAACCTTTTTAAAATGTTTGTTACGGATACAGAAACGAAGAATAAAAAGTTCTATGACATCCCAATTGGCGATCAAAACTATACAAAGTCAATAAGTAGTTCCCCTATACGAAAGGCAGGCAAGCACTATTTAGTTTGGGTTTGCATAGGACTGTATTGGAACGGTCTATTTATTATGCTCGAGCGGTTAACCGTCTACCCATTTAGCGGTGAATTCATCCCAAATAATAGATTTATTGGTCGAGGTGTTGCTGATGGGGATGTAACGGTTTCATGGGTCGCATAAATTACTTATTAATGGTATGATAGTTTTGTTCAAAAAACCGTTTTAAATAAGTAGATTTTATCAGTTATTATTGCAGTTATTGAAAAATATCATATAATTTCAAATCTAAACTATATACGTATAACCTCTACTAGTCCTTATTATGGTATAAATCAACAGTTTTTTTATATAGTATTTTTTAAATAATTTTTATATTTATTTAATGTATGTATAAATGTATGTAGAGCTTTATAGAATGTGATGATAGTGGAAGCAGCAAAAGTCATATGTTAGGATCGTAGCAAATGGAGAAAATAGCCTCTGCTTACCCTAACGGGAACATGGCTGCAGTTTATGTATTTATTGAAGGACGAAGAATGACAAATAATTGATGACCTAAAACCTAAAAAAAAGAACACCCAAACCAAGCGAAGTGGAGAATAAATAAACTCTGGGTGGAATAATTACTCGGGAAGAAAGAATTTATCAATTTAAGTACGACAAGCTAGAACCCACTAGAACTTACATAAATATCGCTGACCTTGTTACACTGCACTACAGTAATAATGTAAGAGAACAAGCTTTCCTAGCATCGCTATTGATGAAATAAGTAAAGCTTTTTCCAGCACCCAAATGCCACAATTCCATTGAATAGATAAACGGCACGGCCCTTCGGAGTGAACTCTTCCAATATTGTCAGAGCTCTCGAGGACTACTGAAATGGCTGACTCCAAGCCGACGATGTTTTTACAATAAACACTCCACGTAAGGAAATTTCGAGGTGTTCCAGATCACTTCGGTTTACAAGCGGCTTTGGGAATTACTTTTGTATGTAAACGTACCTATTTGGTTTTATGTAATTTTTTGTTTGCTACTTATTTTGTAAGTTTTTGCTTAGAGGATAACGGATATTTGTTTAGTTTACAATATGAATTCGACACGGTTGCGAAGGTCAAACATTTTACAGGTCTATTTGAATGTTTTATTTGAATCTTTTAGAAAACAATACATATATAATAACTATATCAACAGGCCTGAAATAAATCAAAACTTTTACCAATGCAAGTCAAATCACAGCGACAATATCTTCAGGTAGAAATTAGTCATGATTTCAAATTATGTAACCAATACCAATAATATAGGAAATGCCAAACAATTAGCCAGAAGCCAGCCCCGCATAGTTAGAAGCAAACAGGACTATTTGTCTTTGTTACCGGCTGATTAATTCTGTGCTAATTGAGTTATGGCTGAGATCTACGAGTAGCTAGCTAAGATATAGGTAATCACTTCTGGGCATCGACCATTATGGCCATTCGCTTCGACTTGATGGGGAGTGGGCAATTTCCCAGCGTCTAAACTGATATTGTATCATATACTCATCATCAATTTAGATCATTTTAAATTAAATATTAGATTATACATATTAGATGAAAATGACAAAATGCTTAAAGAATTATACTAGCAATATGGTATTTCTGCAATATGGGTCGTAGAGCTTTCAAAAATATAACATCACACTTCCTTTGCCTGAAGAATTAGGCAGAGGTGTACTCGTATACATCCCTTCTGCTTAACTCGTAGGTAGGTACACCCACAATTCGGATAGTTTCATGATTTAAGTATCATATCTCAGAAGGAACGAGCCTATTGCCTTCAACCAGCCACAAATCCAAGATGCTATTGAAAAAAAAAGTTTGTTGCAAGCGAATTATTATACTCGAATTCGTTCTTTACGTATAATAAACGTAAACACCTCTCCGTGGAAAGATTCTACTAGGTAATATTCCCTAATTTTACGAACCGTTTTAAATAGCTTAGTACTCAAAAGAGCACACACCAAAACACCTCAAGTCGATTAAAAACACTCCACATACAAACACGAAATAGGCAGTTTGTTTGCATGTAATTGAGCGTACATTCCATTACGCCATAAACCATCTCCCTTAAGGGTACCGTACAGAGCATATCGTACCCTTAATAATATCTGTACCCTTGAGGGGATGCATATTGAGGGCCCTCCACTTAAGTCCGTTTAAGTTAAGTTATAGAGTTAAGACGGAAGACGTCTGTGACGGAAGATTTAATGCCCAGAATTTGGATGAAAAATTGTAATGCTGTTAGGTTATAAATATTATGTGCTTAAGTATCTTGGATGATGAAATAATTATTATGTAGTGATGTGAGATACTTTTAGAATGTTTTGTTACTTTTTGTCAATATTTTCTTTTCATTGCAAACAAATCTTGCCGGCGCTAAGTTTGGAAGTTTTAATATCATTTATTTTAAACTAGCAAAGCAAAGGATAATATTTTAATTAACTTTTTTTATATTAAGAGGATGCCATAGATGCCCCATTTGTTTACATTAGAATTGTAATTAAGGCATATAATGATGACACAAAACTGGATATGAATATACATAAACATCAGGATAACCTGTGAATGAGAACAATAACAGACAGTGTTAAAATATAAACTGAAAATAAAATCAAGAAGCAACAGACAAACATCACAAACCTTCCAAACGACTTATTCCCGACACCCTCATATTTCGAGCACAAAATTTAGATGCAAATATAATAAAGCTAGACAATAACAAGGGAAACAAGTTAGAAACGTCAATGAAAGTGAACAATCAAGTAGATGGTGTACTTACCACAGCTGACATTGCCATTTGCAGGAATAAGCTTTTAAAATTTCCCTCTAATTAAGAGAGCGGATTTATTCAAACCGTTAAATCTGGGAAACAAAACGTGATTGCTTGCCGACTTATAATTTAATGCAATTTCCTTCGGTATTTTTGGGGATTGAGGTATAAGCGGGAGCGATTCTAAACAAATGTGATAGTAATTGACACTGATTTAATATCTTCAAAATTAATTTTACCTGACTCGGATTATTAAAACTGATATTTTGCTCAGAGTTTTGTTGATCATAGTGTAATTGGGTTATATTATAAGAAATAGTATATACACAAACACAATGTAAGTATAACTAACAACTTGTAAAGTAATTTCACAGTAGTATAATAGAAGTAGCATACCTAATTAATTATCTTCAACTGAAAAACAATTAAAGGTCTAAAAATCAGTACCGCTATTCGTCAATAACTATCACTGTACCCAAAATAAGGGTGCAGAATCCTCTTATAGCAGTTCGTTGGAGCGCGGCCCCCCTCGCTCGGTTCGTTACCGTAATACCGCGGCCCAACTGATGCTGCACTTTTGGGGACCGGTGACGAGATGTCTCCTCTACTTGTCCCTAAAACTTTGACAATCCCTAATAAATTTACTTAATATAATTCTAAATTCTATTGAGATAATTAAGAACTGTTTTAAGACTTTGTGTACCAAATACACTTCCTTGTACCCCATGCATATCTTAGGATGATTTCTTTATTTTTCTCAAATATTCGAGTTGTTTTGTTCACTAACTACTAACTAACGTGCTTGAAAACCAATGGTAACTACGCTATAAAAAAGAAATTTCCTGCAGAAAATATTGTACACTACGATACAAAAAGCAGTTCAAAAGCAACTAGTCCTTCATTAGGCATTCAGCAAGCGATAGTCGAACAAAACCTCATTCAACTTATAATAACGGCGTCCATACTTTGAGCTCGAAATATTGAACTTGTTAAATTTTGATCCGAGCTGATGAAGTTGAAACTCAAAACTGCGTTGGCAAAAACTAACAATACATTATAATAAGAGAAAGATTGAATTTGGTAGTATATAAATTACTCGTCAATTTACTTAACCTTCTAAATTGATAAAGTTTTTTTTTTTTTTCAGAAGACATTATATAATGTGTAAACCTACAAAATAAAAAAACATTGATATTTCCTTTAATAAATTATACGTAAACCCAGAATTAGATGTAAAAGCTGAAACGAAATCACAACAAATCATTTTTCCCCTTCACCTTTGCCCATTTGCAATTCCAAAAACATCTACTTCACTAATAACATCACGTCTGTTTTCAGCGATTAAATGTTGCGAACATTAATTGGCGTTGTTATTTCCGTGTTTAAAATTCACGGCGCGATCTGAGGGTCAATCTGTCAAATTGCTGCATCAGCGAGAGCTGAAAATACAGTCATTGTGTCTATATAAAAAGCTGTAAAATACTCAATGGAGTCAACAATATTCTAGATAGTCATTTTGAGAAAAAACTTACAAAATGAACTAAAAAATTGACTAATCAGCTTGACTCAGCAAATTTTGTACCTATGAGAAGATGAGGTATGTGAGTATGAAAATTAGATATTTTTATTAAAGAGAAAAGAGCCGTCAAACTCCTGACATGAGCTTGATGAACTTTTTAATTGAGTTTATGAATATATTTTCTTATAATACATTTATATGGAAATATCATAAAACTTGAATTACGTAACAAAATATACATCAGCATTAGAGGTGGCTGATGCATGCTCTTTATGAGCACTGAATGAGGTTCCGGGTTCGTTCCCTAGGTCAGGCAAAAAGTGTTATTGGATTTTGGCAGTGGGAATTCTCTCAATGACAGCCTGGAATCAAGAACTGTGTCCGTTAGGTAGCTCGCCCCCTGTTGCATAAGACAGAAAAAAATTGAAACAGAATAATAACTACTCAGAATTTTTACTACTCAGAATAATAACTATTCTTGGATATGTGTTAAAGCTAAGTAGAGTGAACTAACCGCATCATTATAATTCTTGTAGATTTTTCTCTAGAGGAGAACAAATTGAACACGCGTACCAATTATAGCACAAAAGGCACATAAAATCGATAAGCTACGCCATTCTATTTGCATAGCACCGTTAAGAAAGGTTAAAGTGTCAGTCAAAGGACATTGCAAATCGATGAATATTACTGATTCCACAGCCTCAAAATAGCCTTGAAATATCCTAAATGTTCTTACAAGATCTTACATCCTTTAGATATTAGTATTGAGCTCACGTCCCCAATTTCCTTTAAACGGTGCGAACAATAATCAACGTTTGCTTAATATTCATAGCTGTAGATTCTTGGATGGACCCTCCGTTGGCACTTCTTAAAGGATTTAACTTGTTTACAAAGTTTGTGTTCTGCATGTTTGCGTCCTGGCTTAACTATTTGGGAACATTGTTTCTAAGGCAACCGAATGTGGAGTCTTTAGTTTGTTATGAGTTCCATGCTATTGTCAACAATGTTATAAAAGGATGTGCTTCTTCCAAGAATTTAGTGAGGAAAATTTTTCGAATTAATAAATTTATTTATGTCTTTGATCATTGATCCATCAGTTCTTCAGGTCTCATAGGTCTATAGAACTTTGCATGTGTTGCAAAAAATATTAAGGACGTTGTAAA
Source organism: Hemistola chrysoprasaria (assembly GCA_947063395.1). Classification (NCBI taxonomy): domain Eukaryota; kingdom Metazoa; phylum Arthropoda; class Insecta; order Lepidoptera; family Geometridae; genus Hemistola; species Hemistola chrysoprasaria. Next base: position 14,283,371 of record OX346724.1, on the reverse strand, counting down.
ATAAAATTATTTTGCGAAATTGCATGATTCTAGTCAAGGTATATTTATGACTGCCTCGGTGGCGTAGAGGGCGCATGCTCGACTGCCAATCAAGAGATCCCGGGTTTGATCCCCAGGTCAGGCAGTGGTAATATTGGATTTTTCCATTAGGAATTATCTCAATAACTGCCTGGAGTCTGGAACTGTGCCCGGTAGATGGCAATAGGCTCGCCCCCTATTACATGGGACCAATAACATACTGGCGAAATGTGGGTGTATCTACTATGGGACTGAGTCCTGGGTACACCTCTGCCTACCCCTTCGAGAGAAAGGCGTGAATGTATGTTATGATGTTTATGTATATTAATGAACTACGCAAATACTTAAAAAACAGATACATATAAAATGTATCTGTTTTGAATCATTGGATGGATGTATGTAGGTGATATCAATCCCAATATTTTGACATTAACCATTTGTGCAGTATTCACTGTAAAGTTATTCATTGAATGGGCCCCTTCTTAAGCTGGCTTTATATTGAACCCTCCTGTTGGCACTTCTTAGAGGATTAGTCTTATTTACTGAATTTGTTTAGCTGTGTTGTGTTTGTTTTCAATGTGTGCGTTAGGCTTTATTGTTTGTTGTTTTGGGTTTGGTTGATTTGTGGAAGACGACATATTCATTTTACGATATTAGACCAAAAAATTGTATTTTCCTGTAGTAAAACTTACTATATAATAATCATTAGATAATCATACTTTTAAGTTAACGCAATCAATAGTTATGACCATTTTACTGCAATTTCCATACTTTGCGAAAGGAACTAATAGATGCCGCTGTATGTTCTTGGTATCTAGTTTTTTACACAATTAGTAATATTTAAATCGGTGCATCTGCTCGTCAAACTAAACAACATTCAAAATAATAATATGGAAATTTTCAATAATTCAACTTTCCGAACATAATTGATCAGCTGATCGGAAAATTTGTATGGGAAGTAGATTTTTCTTTGTGCCAATATCATAATTCTTTGTTATATGTTGCAAAATTGCAACATAACAAAGAAGTTAACAATTTGTTTAGATTTATAGATACACCTTTTTATAACACTTTGTATGTATAATAAAATATGACTGTCACGAATAGATTCACATAAAATTTGTGGTGTTTTGATAAAAAATCTGTTTTATAATAAAACAATGACATGATAACCAAAGATTATAACAGAAAAATTGCAACAAAACCCGACCAACACGTGGAAGCCTCATGCCTGTCATGCATCGTCTGCAAGTCCAAGTTTTTCATGAAACTTGCAAGTTCGCACCCGACTCCATTCCCGGGGGGGAGGACTTACATCCGACCGTGATTAACTGTACCTTGATTGTTGGATAGCTACTTCATACAAAATAGAAATAATCAGAGATATTTTCATCACGGGATTTCAAAGAAAATCTGTATTACTTGAAGATACTTCTACATAATTCCCTGCCTATTTAATACAAGAGTATTAATAAATATGCTATTAAATAGCACGTCTTATTCTTCCATTGTGGTTTATCACCCATCATCAGCTCTCGCTTTTTTTTTTTCAAACTTCTAAAAGTACTCTGAGACGCTTGATAAGATACTCGTATAACTATAATAATAATTGATAATATAATTAAATAAATAAATTCATTTATTTCAGGCAATAAGTACGCATAACAAATTATATGCATCACAGACCCATATTAATAAATACCTTACAATTAATAAATAATTAAATAATAATTAATAATAATGTAATAATTTTAATTTATATTTTAATTTAATAATTTCCATTTTTATTTGGTTTTGTGTATTGCTTTTAACTGAAATTAATGAATAATTAATTTAATTTCATTTTAATAATATTTTTATGCAAATAATCCAATTCGGATTTAAAATGAAAAATAAATATAGGTAGATCTTAAAACGCTCTACGAGGATATTTATGTACTGGTAGTCGATTCCACTCAACAGTGAGCTTTTTGTTAGTAAACGTTTTTACGTAGTTTTTTGAGTAAACTACTAAAACCAATTTCGCATTTCAGACATACTGCTTCATCGTTATCTTTAGTTTAGGGCAAACTGCTTTTTAGACAAATCTATTGTTTACCTATAACGTCTTCATGAACATCTTGTGTTTAAGGTAACTCGATCATAAGCGAACAATGACGTTGAATCGCATCCTTACTCTGAGTAAGCGAAGCAACAGACTAATGCAATAAGAAGCGATGTGAAGCCAACAGGAGTGTTCAATTTGTAAAGTCAGAGTTAAACTTAGATATTTACTACAGAATAATAAATAATTAACGTAAATCAGGGCAGTTAGAAAATGAGGAAAAAGCACTACTCAAAAACTATTAAAAAACATAACATACATTCACGCCTTTTTCCCGAAGGGGTAGGCAGAGGTGTAACCCAGGACTCAGTCCCATAGTAGATACTCCCACATTTCGCCAGTGTGTTATTGGTCCCATGTAATAGGGGGCGAGCCTATTGCCATCTACCGGGCACAGTTCCAGACTCCAGGCAGATAATTCCTAATGGAAAAATCCAATATTTATCACTTTGCCTGACCTGGGGATCGAACCCGGGACTTCTTGATTGGCAGTCGAGCATGCGCCCTCTACGCCACCGAGGCAGTCTATTATACAAACTATTAAGTATTAAACAATAGTGGTTTCAGTTACAGAGTTAAAGTAGTTTGTATATAAACAGTACAAATTACATGAACGCACGCAAAGTACGTCTCGTTTCAAGTGTTTAGCATCGAACATCGAAGTTTTCCTAGACGGGGGAAGATGGGGGAAGTTTTGCTATAAATTTAACGTTACATACTATATTGCACGCTCAAGTTTTTACGCAGACTTTGTGAGGGTTAGACGTGACGTCACAGTTTAGATTATGATCTTAGCTAATAATAATAATGTTCAAATTTTTCTTCATGGCTTCATGGCTACGTAGGTAGGTAGTAGGTAGGTACTCTGCCCGCGAAGCAAGGATTCCTGCGTTCATATCTCAGCCAGTTCATGTATTTGTACGATGAGCTCAAATGTTTGATCTAGTGTCTTGGATGTGTCCACACACATGTGTTATTGTTTGTGTTCATGCCACCTATGACGCAGACGCATCCTAGTGCAGGGAGGTGTGTAAACGATATTTAAATATTTACATTAAGGCTGAATACGAGTATACTCAATCTTTAAATATAACACAGAGCTATATTGACTACCATCTTCGACAAACGTCACTGTCTTAACACTAACCTGTTATGATCAAAAAAAAATCTGCGACAGTTTCTATGTTTAGAAATAATAAATATCGTATGTAACAATAATTTATAAAGGAAGAGTCATAGTTAAGGAGTTTGTGTCCTAAAAAAGCTTTCAATCGCAATAATAACAGTAACTATTTATTTCAAACAAAATCAGTAAAAAGTAGAAAGCCAGTTTCTGTAGAAGTCAAAGTCTATAAATATCCAAGGAAATGTTCTATCCCATGGTTGTTTGTAATAAGAAAAGAAACATCGGAAAACTTGCACTGACCGGCAACTACGCGAATACTCTTTAAGTTTTTATTAGTTAAGGATAGTTCACAAAAAAAAAAAAATTAACTAGACAAATTAACCGTAGTACTAAATATAGTGATCTGTGAAATTAACTTCATTATTTGCATTGCAAAGATCTTTTCGTTTATAACCGGATTTCCCCCGAAAAATAATAGGTATATGCCAATCATTTAAATGATGCACAGAACACGATATAGCATGCATAGAATATCAAAAAAAATTATAAATAATTTGTCAAAATAAATAACTTACCAGAAATCCGTCGACTCTAATAGATTTTTTACAAAACCAACGAAAAAGTTTGCACAAGTTGCATCGCCACAAATGCGACAGGTACTACTCAAAATCCAGACAGTTTTCAAAAAGTCTAGGTGCGAGTTGCACCGACACATTGTACGAAGTGAAGGCCCCGCGGTGATCAGGCGCTTGTACTGGCTGCTGGCCCAAACAATGCCCTGTCGCAACGGATTAAAAGTTTCACTCGTGGTGCTTGAATCATGGGATAAAGCGGCGTTAAAGTTGTTAATGGTTATTTGGTAAAACATACAATAAATACTTTTAATAAAATAATATCGGACCCTTTTTATTCCAGCTCTTTACACATTGTTTTTTTTCAATTGAGACTTGAACTGAGATCTTAACTTTTAGTATAACAAACTGTAGGTCAGAAATCAAACTTAACCTCCGAAAATCATTTCATAAAAGGTGATCCGATTGCTGATCTACCAGGCACAGTTCCAGACTCCATGCTGTCGTTGACATAATATGGAATAATAATGGAATATTCCAAAAACGCTTTTTGCCTGACCAGGATCGAACCCGATCATGAGGTCTCTTCATGATCGGTAGTAGAGCTTGCGACCACTACGCCACCGAGGCAAACTAAAACCCCATTCTTAATTTTAGATCTATCTAAATTACGACCAATTGTCAATATCTTTTTAAAATAATTTCATGTATGTTTTTCAAGAAGGAAATTAGTGTTTTTTTGACTGACGCTATAGTTAAAATCCAATATAACTCTAACTCGCTTTCATTTTTAACTTGCACTGGAAAACCAGCGCTTTCACTGATCTCAACTTCGGAATCCAGGCAAACTTGTCCACAAGTACTTATTCTGTAACTGCTACGTTGTTTAAATTCAATAACGAATGGATTGTTAGAGAAAATACTGTTTATTTTGAACACCTGCAACATGAGCACTGATGAAAGGAAATACTCAACATAGCTAGGTAACATTCAATTTTACCGAAATCCTCTTAAATCTGGTGTCAAAAATCTGCCGAGACCGTTTTAATTAACATCCCACTGTCTCTGAAAAAACTTGAATTCTTACAATTCCCTGGACAATGGACAAAAAATCGACAAAAGGGATTCGCCGAGGGGACAAAAATACAGTCGAAACGGGAATAAACCGTCTAGTGTTAATAACTCTCGATGCTTTCCCATTGTGCCGATAGTGAGACATTTTTAATTAAGAAAATCGGCAGCCCATCGTCATTCAAAAGATACGCTATGGAAATTAAAACAGCGGCCAAGATTAATCTGCAATACATTTTGCATCCGAATTACTTGTATTTCGAATCCAATAGCTGATAAAATTTTAATAACCTTTTTAAATAATGGTAAAGTCTCAGATGGTAGTAACTCTGCTCTCTGTGCCACAGGCCTCGAGTTCGATCCCCGGTCAGGTCAAACATTTGCGTGCATGAACATGTCTGTTTGGTCTGTGTCTGGGTGTTATAAGCTTATATAAGTATGTATATCAGTCATCTGATAACATTATTACAGGTTCTAGCCTAGTTTGGGACCAGATGATCGTGTGTGGAAGTTGTCCCATACTATAAAAAAAAATGTAGGTATACTCTATACGTCTTTACTTTATACTAAACTTGGCACAATTTTGTCAGAATAATTCTCATTAGTATAAATTAATGAATTAGAGGACAGGCAGCAGTGTTCTCAGCGTGAAACCATCGACCTGCGCTCGCCAACCCGCCTGCCATTATTATATTTACAAAACCCCGTAGAGACCTATGTCCAACAGTGGACTTCCTACGAGTGAGGAATGATAAATTAATATAATAAGATAAAATAATCTGAGCTTTGAGTTTTTAATTGAATTCGCTTTCACAATAATTATTTTTGTTGTGTGAATGTATCTGTATTTATTATTCTCTCATAGTTGTGCTAAGTTTAGATACTGTCTGCAAATCCACGGTCATTTAAGGGGACAGTAATCACAGGGGAGTGGGGTCCGTAAATGATTTCTTCGACTGCTTTTGTTTTAGCCGTGGATTGACGAAACTTCCTTTGTCTTTAACAGATGCATTAAGAAATGAAGCCATTTCCATTGGACTCTACCAACTGCTTTGTTGCTTTGTTTTAAAGTTTGTTGAGGCACTTTAGGAGGGAACCACTCATTTAAGTATTATTTTATTATTTATTGTGAATAAGGAAGTTGTCATTCTCTGTCTATGTCAATTATGTCTTTTTTTAGTTATATATTAAAGCGGTATGTATGCTACTTTTACACGAACATAATTTGGGATAATTTTAATATCGGATAGAAGAAATCCGAGTTATATTATATTACAGCTGCGATAGCTCAGTTGGGAGATTACCACCACGCGTAACGGCGCGGGTCGCGGGTTCGAGTCTTGTGGCTGAATTTTTTTTCTTCCTTTATTCATATTATTTGTCTTTGCCCAGCAGTGGGACAGAGCCGGCTAACAATTCGTATTATTGTTAATGTAGTAAGTGGGATACATTAATATACGTAACGAGGTTCAATTAGTCGTTACTCGTCACTATGAGACTCGCTGTATTGATGTTCGACATAAAGGGAATTCGATAAAATAAAAATCTCGTTTTGTGAATTCGAATTGTAGTGGTAGTATTGGTACAACAGTCCAAACTACCGTTTGACAGTTTTTATTTTGCCATGTTTGAAATTGTGTGAGTTACGAATAAGCAAAGATATATTATCTGAAACGGTCCTTCTTAAATTCGATTGACTGTAGTGACTCTAACAGTAATTAAAGAAACCCGTCATGTAGGAGTTTAAATAACTCGAATTTTACGGAATGTAAAAAAGTTTATCAAAGGACTTTTTAATGCTGTGTTATGATATTTATAAGCTATCCGTAGTTAAAATTGTATAACAATCAACAACAACAAACATATAGCTAGGTGGATCGCATTAGCAAACCAAAACACCATGTCGCAGGCATTGGTGCGAAATTGGAAAATTCTCGAAGTGTCCTGATCGCGGCCATTGATCGGCCGACAATAGGACCAGTTGAGAGCGCACTAATCTTTTCATTAAAAAGCGATTATTCGCTGCACGGGCCGTTGCACTAATAGGAATCAAGATACGAACAATTTAACACTACACTCCAACACTGCTCTATCACCACATTTTAAGGTTTAAAATCGTATAAACAATAGTTATTAAAGCCCCTACAATATGCGACGCAGCACTCGTGGCAGACGCGATGACATTTCAATTTGAATTCTTGTTGCGAAATGGTGAGAGGTTATTAAAAAAAAGTTTTTTGTTGGAGTTTCGTGGTTGATTAGAAAGCTAGGGGGTGCTCGAAATGAACATTTGTTGGGGAAATTATATTAAAAAGTTCGTCGTTTTTGCGATGGCATTTGTAAAATTGCATTGCGCAAATATAATTTACGAACTTACTGACTGTAGGTACTTCCAGGTAGCCATTTTACCGCACATTTCCATACTTTGTGCAACAGACTTAATCATCTGGGTTAGAATCTAGACGATTAAGCAATATTTTAAAAATAACTTTAGCTAGAAACACAGCCCATGTTATTTTATTGGCTGCGCCCGACAGATATGAGTACCTTGAGCACATTTGATCATTATTAAAATCCACATTAACTGACCTAATAAGCAAGTTAAGTTTTATCTACATAATAGGACCTAAGTAAGCCTCAAAGATAAATCTGCTGATCATCAAATATCCAAAACACACCTCAAAGCAAAAACACCCTTACGCAATCTTCACCAGAAAACCCAAGAACATTCCACCTGATACGATTTATATTCGGCTCACATCAGCAAAAATAAATAAAAGCACTAAGCAGAAATAAGTAATAACGATGTTAATCTACTAAGTGGCCTTAGAAACATAGGTCGTTAAGAAAAGGGCCTCTTCGAGAAGTTTTCCACTTACCGGTCTACACGTGGTGCTAATATTAGTGCATAAATCAAAAACATCTACCAGTGATGATAGACCCTTGACATTGTTAATGCCTCTGGTTTTGTTTCTGTTACAGGCAGCACCAAGTATCAACAGTATTCTCACAAATCTTCTGATATGTTTGTAACTTTTTTATCTACTTATTTAATTCAATATTTTATTTATTTATTTTTAAATACAAAAAATACAAAAAAAAATTTATTTATTTTATTTTAAATACAAAAAACAAAAATATAAAAATCTTTATTTGCTAAAATTTTCAGTGACACATGATTTCCGGTGGACTCCGCACTAGGGCTAGCCTGTATCGCGGGAATCCTGACATGGTTACCGACAAACTATTACCTATATAACAATATACAGTTATTTATATTTATATTTATAATAAAATAATAAACAAGTATCTCTTTAATAAATTATATCATATCAAAGTTGAAGCATATAAACACGTATTTGTTAATTAAACCTACTTGGGGGGTCGTCTTAATAATTAATATCATTTATTGAGACATTTATAAAACTACAAAATGCATTTTTTTTTGCTAAAATTCTTAATTCAGTATTTTTTTTAATAAGAGAATATATAGGTACATATAATATCGGATTTTAATCGCCCGCGTAGTGTTCGTTCCCGTGGGAATATCGGGATATAAAGTACCCTATAAGTTATTCCAGGGTCTAAACTATCTACATACTGAATTTCAGCCCAATCGGTTCAGTAGATTTGGCGTGAAAGGGTAACAAACATCTATCCATCCATGCATCCATCGTCACAAACTTTCTCATTTATAATATTAGTAGGACAGTAGGATAAATATAGAAATTTGTAGATCATAAGTGTAAACTTAAAAAAAAGTTTTAGACAAGCGATAATGGGAATATGTGTTTCATTTATTAGATACGTGAAATTTTTGCCATACAAATATGATTATGTATATAAAACAGTTCCAGTTTTAATACAATATGATAGAGAGTAGAGAGGTCTACCAACGCTGGTTATTCTCCAGATATTACGAGTATATTGTTCAATCTTTCTGTAAGTATGTGGAAGGTAGGCGGGGAGGTGGCGGCGATTATTATCACGATGTATTGTGTAGTCAAGTGACGCTATCGAGCCATCAGTTGGTTGGAGGACCGACCAATTGTGCGAGTTTCGGGCCAAATTGAAAACGTTTTGTATTTTGATGGTCCTTTTCTTGATAGGTTTGCGATTTTTTGGTAAAAGACTATTTTTTGCACTAAACTTATCAAGCAAAAATAAATTGGCATTTTAACTGTTATTAATCAGCCTTCTTCTTTCTTATCGGATTGCAGAATTGAATAAAAATGTAATACTAGCTTACATATTACATTTATTATAACAGAGTGATAAGTTATTATTCCTAACATTCCTTTTAAGAGCTTAAAAGGAATTATACGCTCATTAGCTATCAATTAGCTCATTAGCATTTATCATTTATCATTAGCTCATTAGCCATATTCATCAAATCCGACTATTTTCGCAATACTTGTTTGAATTTTGTCTAGCTTTCTTTTGATGTATTCAAATCCGAAATCGGGTTTAACAAAAAATCGATTTTAAAAGTAAGAGGTTCATGTATCACAGAATTGTATTGAACTTTTTGTATTGAATTGAATTCCTAACTATGATCTTTTATTTTTAAATAGGTCAGCGTTTGATCCCAATCTCACCTGAGGGGAAGTGAAGATGAGGCCTAAAATTCTTCTCATGATGGCCCCAAAATCGTATTCAGGTGGAAAGACGTACGCCGGTAGAGAATTCCACTTCTTTTAGCGGTCTTTGTAATGAATTGGTACGGTTTGATACGGTTGAGTGGAATATCGACCATGTAAGGCCGTTTCCCTTGATCGTTTTCGATCTTTTAATGCATTTTAGTAATTTGTTGTATTCGGCGTTTTCACCTATTTAATGTATAAAATTCTCGTATCACAGTGTTTGTAACCAAACTCCTCCGAAACGGCTCGACCAATTTTTATGATTTTTTTTGTGTATATTTGGTAGGTATGACAATATGTCGGGTGTATTTCATACCGCTAAGGTATCCCTAAAACATTTTTGTCAACATTTATATGGCAGATCAACCTTTGCCGGGTTAGCTAGTACCTATATAAAATTCAGTACTTATTACCGGTAACGATCTAAACTACCAAACTTCAACACGACAATAGTTTTTTAGGTGGAAGGATGAACAAATTAATAATAAAGTCCATCTGCCCAAACAGTTTCATTTATTTTAATATTATGCAATAGAATAAGAACATCAAGTAACATGATTCTGACTTGCTATGAATTTGTGGCGTATTATTTGAGTCAAATTATAGTATCTAATATTTTTATTGAAATATTGACACACATAATAATCTAAATTTATTTGAAAAAGACCACTTAGCAATAACAAAAATAAAAGTAGTACAGAAACCAATAATAGAACATAGGTACAGATTGGAAATGTACAACAGAAATTGCTACAAAATTATTAAGATATTATAATATAATAAATTACCAAATAATTTATAACAAAATATATAAATAGCGATGTGACAAATGTTTTTACTCGGGTTCTTATTAGATGACCATGTATTATATTTGTAAAAACTTATTTCGTATCTGTATTTATGCAATTAAACTCTCCATTCATTAATTCACACAAATAACATTACACCCTTTTCCCAAAGGGGTATGCAGAGGTGATATGTTTCACTTCGCCAGATATGTTTTTAGGTCCATTTATTATTAGTCCATTACATCCATCGAAGCAAACCAAAACGCCGTAGACCTGGCAAAATACTGGACCAAAATTTTAGAACTAGCCATTTTGACTCGAAAAGAAGAAGAAGGTCCATTTTAACAAAGGGCGAGCCTATTGCCATCTCCCGAAATAATGACATACTCGTTTTAATATTTTTATTTCTCGATAACTAATATACTATTCGGTCTGGTATCTCCTAAACTAGTCGTAGTTTACGGTCACACGCGGCCAATTATTTGACAATTTGCGGTGACAATGTGAGATTGTTGTTACTCCACTCCCCACTAGAGCTTCTAGTGGGGGGAGAGACAGGGGGAAAGGACGAGGGGTGAAGATATGAAATTGGGTTCATACTCGTATCTTGAAGATTAGTTGTTTGAAGCGATCGAATGGGTGTTTGGTGTGTGGTAACAAGGTGGAAATAGAACACTGTAATGCCAAAATCAAGTTTTTACTGTCAGTATATAAAAAATGTTAAGATTTTTTTTTAAATACTTTTTTATAAGTACTCGGTATAAACAAGTGAGAGTTTAAAAGAGTCACCCATGGTTAAATAATGATGGAAATATGTTCTTAACAACTGTGACAAATTAAGGGTCAAGAAAATAATAATTGTAAGGTACTTAATTTACAAGATTAGTATCTTGTTATAGTATTGTATATACATCTAGTACTGACTTTATAATATTATATGCTCCATATAATAAATATATCTAGGAAAATTCATCAAAATCGCTCTATTTCTTGAAGGTGCCTGGAAGTGCACAGACGCGAGGGAGTCAGTTTCGCATTTTTGCTATTTTGATTAATGGAAAATCATGGACAAAAGCCAAAAGATAGTGACCTACCCTCAATTGTTATAACTTAAGCATTATAAGCAAGTTGACGTGAGACCCTTATATATTATTATGATTTCTAAACTATTCTTTTTTTTTCAAATCTATAGAAAAATATGAACTAAAAACCACCGTATTCTTTTTGAACGTAAAAAAACTGCTACCTCCATTTTTTCTATTCCCGCCTACATTAGTTTCAAAATCAACTGGCACACTTTCCATATAATCGGAGACCACGTGACCAGCGTTAATTGAATTGAAAAGCTGCAGTTTGAACCGATTCGAACTAGATCGAACCAGAATGAGTTCAACTTACACATACAATGCACGTTGTACGATCAATGAGCTGAATGTTTAGTCGATTGATCATTGATTCTGTACATTAAACACACAACTAGAGGAGTAGCTTTAATAATGAAGTACAGGCAATAACGCCAAGTAATTAGAGTCGTTTCTAAGAGCCACAGTTCCGGAAAGCCACGTACTGGAAGATTACGATTTATCTTTCAGCTGACTATACAAGTAGAAAAAAATGATAAAAATCACTTAATTATATACATACATAACATACATTCACGTCCCTATTATTATTATTATTATTATTATTATTATATTATTTCGCCAGTATGTTATTGGTTCCATTTAATAGGGGTCGAGCCTATTGCCATCTACAGGGCACAGTTCCAGACTCCAGGCAGTTATTTAAATAATTCCCAATGGAAAAATCCAATATTTAACACTGCCTGACCTGGGGATCGAACCCGGGACCTTTTGATTGGCAGTTGAGCATGCGCCCTCTACGCCACTGAGGCAGTCCTTAATTAAAATGAATGAATGGAGGAGAGTAACTTAATTAAAATAATAATAATCATAGCCCTCCGGTACATGACCTTCCAGGGCTGTGGCTTTAAGAGACGAACCCTAAAACTTTGCACTAAGAAACTAATCTCACATGCATAAAATACTAAGCAAAAATGTTTTTTTTGGAATCTGCGTATTCGCAGAGTACATAGGTCGTGTAATTAATTTGCATTTTTAATATTACAAAAATCTCATATTTTTGGCGAAATAATTTCTTGAGACGTATCTTATCCCGTGGCATATTATCAATGATACTGCGCAATAATATGTTGGTTTTAAAGTGAAATAGAGTATAAAAGTACCAGTTCCATTTTCCCACTGTATAGGGATAAAATCTTTTTGCGCATTAAAGCTCCATCGCGTCTGTAATTCGATTATCTCTTTTTAAGCTATTACGAATTAAATACGAGTAGTTTCAGTTATTTTGGTGTGCATTCCTTTAATGGAAATAATACTGTTCGAGCTTTTAAAATATATTATAAGATTAATTTGTCAATATAAATGAATATCGATTGACACTAAATGCATAATATGGCATCACCGTCTCTGAGATAGCAGCGACTATTATCGTTCATGGTTGAAATTCGCAATATATATATCTCGCAATCTATTTTATATCCATATCAATAAAATCCGAGAAGACAGTAGTTGGTTATAGTTGTAACCTTCTGCTAGCTGAGGTCGAGTTTATCGATCTATGCCTCAGAGATCAGCATCCGCATCAATATGGCGTCCATGACGTTTTTTGGAAGGCTTAGTACAAGAGTAACTATACACATCTAAGCCCTAAGACTAAAATAGCAACATGCAAATAGGTTAAACACAGGATTAGTATTCATCACCCACAGCGCACCACATTCCACTGCTGGGCATAGGCCTCCTTAACATCATGCCACTTGACCTGTCCTATGCAACTGACTCAGGCTGAAGGATTTTACATGATCTAACGCTCGCTGACGGGTAAGTTTTTATTTTGTATTTTTACTTGTTCGTACAGGTCGCATCGCGGTTTAATAGCGCTCGACAAAATTGGAGGTGACTTTGCGCAGATCTCGTCTAAAGAGTCCTAAAAAAATCTAAATATCGATGTTGCGCATTCAAGGTCAGCTTTATTAAACCGTGACGCGACCTGTGTCTTGGAAGACCCACATATAAATCATTCTGTACCTATTAAATGTGTTAAAAAGGTGTAGATACTTAATGCGGTGTATCTCTCCGTCAAACTGAAAAACTTTCAAAAAAGGAATAGCTAAATTCACAAATAAAATTTCATTCCCATTCAAAAGGCATCTGCTGATCAGCAAATTTGTATGCATGTCGATTTTTTTTTTGCGAATTCATCTTTTGCTGGTTGTTTAGGTTAACGGGTAGATGTATTATTACACCTTTTTGTAACACGTTGTCTATTTGAAATAAACAATGTCTTAACAATTATAATCGTAGCGTCCGTGGTCCAGCGGGAATATGCCCGGCTTTAAATCCGGAGTCCCTGGATCGAATCTCACCATAATGACTTTTCGCTTGGGCGCTACCGTGTTTCGGATGGCACGTAAAACTGTAGGTCCCGGCTGTTTCCTTTAAGATATGTAGGGGTCAGTCGATAGCTCATGTCGGAGGCCTTGTAGGAATCTTGGCGACCTGAAACTCTGACAATATAGGTAGTCCACATAACCCATATGAATTGACTCGAGCAGTGTAATTGGGGTAACCCGTTCTGTTAGAGTATAAATTCAAATTATTATTATTATAATCAACAGTTAAAGAATACCCCAAACACTACAATCATCCTACAAATCACACTATCTTACTGAAATAGGGGGAAAATAAAAAACCAGTGAGTTTTTTGCTCCGTGAGGCGACAATCCCCGTCACTCAGCCGGCTTAATTGCGAGTAGTAAAACAAACGAGAGAGGGAGGAACCGCGCGTGTGAAGTGCCCTGACTGTGCACACGAGCGGGTAATAAACGCACGTTTTAATGCGACATTAGAGAAGTAAGCTTTCAGAACTATCACGAACCTGGTGGAAAATATGTTGGTCATTTGAAGTCTTATCAGTAATTGTTTAGTTCGTACCGCTAACTTTCACACTAAGTAAACTTCGTTCATAACGTTCATTTCTTTAAGGAATCTATTTAGATTAAAAAAAACGTTAACAAGATGTCAGATTGGATTGACTGTGTTGTTCGTGGCTCTGTCTAACCGAAACTCGAGGCCCGTTTCTAAATTATATTATGTATAAATAACCTTTGAAAAGCTTATTTTAAATAATGTTTGCTTTTTTTTAATTATGAGGAAGTATTCTATACTTATAATTATTTAATATAATATGGTGCCGTGCCGCAGCCGTGTGGTTCGCGGCGATATAATAGGGCCAGCCCTTTTTATCCCGTGGGAGCCCTGAGACCCGTCAGAGTGACGTACTCGGTGAGTGGGCAACCGCAGCAGCGCTCTCCGTTTCCAAGTATTCCAACTACTGCGATCACCAAACCGCCTGCCAAGCGTGGTGATTACGGCAAAATCCCCCCATATGAATAGTTTATGGCGTTCTATGGGGAAGGCCTATGTTCAGCAGTGGACGTCTTCTGGCTGATGCTGATGTGATAATATTATGGTGATTTGTTGTACCTGGTTTAGGTTTATAGAATTTGGACATCTTATTATTTCTACGATAAACTATCTAAGCCAATAAAACACATCTAAAACGCTCGTCTGCACTGCCCACCTACCCATTCGCTACCAGCTGCGTATTCAAACACAGTACACATTTTACCACATCCCTCCATACATACATTAGGTGCATACGCCATTCATTCTGTATGACAGTAATTCGCCAGGCTTCGGGAATGGACTAATCAATTGAACGACTATTGTAATATGGTTTACAGATATTATCAGAGTTGACTTCAGCAGTTTGAAAAATGACTTTAAATGTTTAAATGAGTTTCTATCACAGATGGGAAAATATAGGACAACTAGATATAGTAGCAGTAGGTAGAAGGTAGCATCTGTGGTTCAGTGGTGCCAGGCCGGCTTTGATCCGGACCTCTCGGCGCAATTACATCTGAACTCTATTACCGTGATTTTGACGTTTTAAATGTAAAACATACATACACTGATGAATGACATACATTCATACTTCATACTACAAACATACATAGACAAACGTAAGTATTAGACATAATGTTAACTAATACTTACATAATATATGCAATGTTATATATGTAATGTACTGGGTATTTCTTTAGCAGCGTATCCTAGCAGCGAGAGATTTGACAAAATCCTATGAAAATCGAGTTTTTGTAATCGCCTGTTTCCTCCAAATACCCATTAACACTGCATTCATTAAATTAATGTTTGATATTTTTAGTGAAGTAAATGAACTATGTCCCTATAATTTCAGTTTATCTTGTTAACTCTCGATTTTTTTATAATGATCTTCTAAAAAACCTAGTTTTACACGCGTAATTAGACGTTCACTACAAAAAATCAGTTTATAAACAAAAACAAAATGACAAGGAGATACATAGTTTACTTCATCACCAAAATATGAAGATATAAATAATATTTATCAAATAGGTTTTTTGGAGGAAACAAGGGAATACAAAACATCTATTTGGTAAATTTTCCATAGGATAATGTAATACTTTCCTGAAGAATTTAAAGTTCTTTGGAAATATATCAAGATCTTCTTACATGGATAAAGTTTAGGATAGAAGATAGACGAACAATAATAAATTAATTTTAACCAAAAGCGTCTAAATTTCAATAAAACTAACTACAAATAGTTAACTATAATATAACTATCTAACTAGCCATACCTATTTATTTGGTCCCAAAGACACTATTTACATAGGTCTACTTATCGCTAAGTTGAGACTTAACTAACTTGAAGTTACGTCGTCGTCGGCCGGTTAACTTATCATATTAGCATATTGTTCTAAGTTGGTCGATAGTAACTTAGGGTATAATTCAGTGAATGTTCGCCCTGGATCGCTGACCAAGTGAAACTTGGACCTACCTTGAGCACTTGAAGCTATCTTAGCTAACTTAACTAAGTCTAAGTTAATAGATGTGATGAAGTTACGAGATCCCTATTCAGTTCGCTTGTTATGGATTTGGCTTGATGTAAATTGTGGGGTGTTGGTTGGGTCTAGTTTCTAGATAGACTTTAGGATAGGTACTTCTTCTTACTTCTTCTTGTAGAGGTATCTTTCCGAACGCACGGTAGACTCAGTACTGTTTATCTTCATTGACATACAAAAGTGTCAGATTATGACCTATTTGAATAAAGCTGTTTTGAGTTTGAGTTTGAGTTTGAGTACAATTTTGTCCTTTATAATGATAAAATCTGACAAGCATGTAGATGTGAAGAATGTGATGAAAGTGGATAAAGCGAAAGTCGTATGAGAGGATAAGGTCGTATAAGTAGCAAATGGAGAGTCTCTGCCTACCCCAACGGGAACAAGCCGAGACTATACTTACTTTGTGTACGCTTGTAGTGGTAAGCCTCTTTTGCAGGGGGCCGCCTGAGAAAGTACCACACCTTTTCCAGTTATTCATCCGCCAAGCAGTAATGTGCAAACATTGCTGTTTTCCGGACTGAAGGGCAATGTTACCAGCGAAATTACATGAACTAATATCTCGGGGTGACAGGCACAGTGCAGGGCCACGCAGAATTTTGAATATTAAAACACTGGGTGGCACTGTGTCTGATATAGGCAATCATGATGCTTACCATCAGGCACATTATATGCTCGTCTTGTCACTCACTATCATAAAAAAAAAAAACCTATCTACCCCAGCATAACCCCCACAATCTAAACTACACTAACTAGTTAGTGACTGAAACTCTATTTACTTTATGAAAATTAATAGTTTTGTGTTGTACCTTTTTGCATGCAATTTTGCGGGCGGGAGGGCGGTGCACTGTGCATGTTGTTTTTGACACTAAAAATCGGAACTAAAAACTAAATATTCTTTTTTCTTTTTCTAGGAGTTTACAATGGAATCCCAAAAAATTAACGCCAAATTGAATCAGGTATACTTATAATGTTTTTTTTTATGCAATAGGTGGCCGCACAAGCAGACGGTGTGTCTGATGGTCTGTTTACCGCCTGCAACACCAGCAGTGTTGCCAGTATGTAGTGTGTGTGTTTTGTAATTTCTAAAGAAAAAATGCAATAATACTGTTTCCCTGATCGAACGCAAGAACTCATCATCGGCAGTAGACTTTGCTACCACTACGCCACCGAGGCAGCCATGAGAGTTACCCATCACGGGATATAACAATTTGGAACAAATTCTTCTCGTCCAATACTTAATTACATCCCTATTTAACACGCCACGGTTCATTAGACACCAACCTACGGCACGTGCGGGACCCGTGGGGTGGACCGACCGGGCAAGGGATCATATCCGCCATATTGCCGCCCGTGTGTCGCTACCATTATTTAAGAATTGGGACCGCTCGTCTGTAATTAGCCTTAGATTAATCACTTTCAATATTTTTGGGATTTTGCTTTGGGGAAGAGTTTGCATATAAGCTGTTACACATAATATATAGATATATAGACCAAACGAATCGTTTCTAATTTTTATCAGATTACAGTAAGGTCAAAAAAGGAAATTCCTACTTCTTCTCATTTACCATGGTAGCGTTTAAACACTTAAACAAAAAAGTGCAATTAATATTATTGAGGCCATTATTATAGACTTATTTCTTATTCGGGTTCAACCTAATAAAGTAAGTATGATTATAGTAATTTACATATTTACCTATGTATATAATGGTCAAAGATTTAGCATCTTAATCATTCTACGATGTTCACGCCGTATCATGGCAAATATTGCAACATTAACATAACTGCAAATGAAACATCATTCGGATGAACCCAATCGTAGGTTCACTGTCTGACAACAGGCACCAATACCCCACACCGCCTCTGTGACAGTTCTCGCAGAAAAATTCTAATTTCCACAAACAAAACGCTCGTAGCACCGAGCACCCACGACAGTAGGGTAAAAGCGCCGCTTGAGGTGACCCGCGCATTGTGGCCATTCATATCGGACCTTGCCTTTGTCACCCGTACTCTCTATTGTTACCTTGCAAACTTACATTCCCCGACCACACCACTCTTACTAACCTTACAATAAAGGCTATTTTTCTATAAATTTAAATAGCTAATGTGTGTTCAGAGAAAGTTGAAAAGCAACGAAAATGAAGCGTTTTTGACCGTTTGATGCATTGCCGGGTTTGTGAAGGATTCCGTATTGTTTGGTGTTATATTAATTTTGTGTTGATGTGGGTTCGGTTATATTCAGTTTACGGTTGGCATGTCATAGTGACTGTGGGATTCATTATCGTGCTAGATTTTCATTGTAAAAGATTCTCTATGTGAGCGAGGAGAAAAGGCTTTGTGAGATCAATCATTTTGTGAGCAGTAATTTGCAAGCGTAATATTATTATGAATTATCTTTTATAGTTCTGTCAGTGGCAGGTCATAGCAGTGGCATGTTATATATATCTGGGGGCACGGCAGTACCCCTGCCAAGTCGAGCAATAAAGCGACAACTCGATGCAGGACCAACTATAACGTCTCTAAACTTAGACGCATAAAATAACGTTCGTTTCGGTTGTCATCTATTGAATAACATCACAGACGGTCATACACGAATTTGAAGCCCAGTCGTGAGAGTCGACTAATCGAAAAATTGATCGACTAGTCGATGAACGATAATAAACGGTCTAGTTTCGTTCACGAGAAAAGTCGACCGTCTTCTCTGGTACTTATTATGAGTAATTACGAGTTTTTAGAGGGAACTATTCCCTTTCCAAAAATGATCAACGGTAAAACCGCGGGCACAGCTAAATTAATAGTATGCGAAAGTTAGGATTGGTATGTTTGTTACAACGAATAAGAACTTAGCTAGAATTGAGACCGTCTCATTGAGCCAAACGCCACCGCGAGTTAATTTCGTACAGCGCCATCTAGTGCGTAAAGAAAACAACATATAACTTTTACGTGTTATACGGTCTTCTGAAACCTAAACAAAGCCTGTACCTAAGACATCGCCTGTACAACAAACTGATATATAACAGGTGACTGGTAAATAAGCAAACCTCAATATAGCAATAAGGGTTTGGGTCCCGGTACCTCTCGTGTCTCGAAGTTCCGGGACTTTTGCAACATTTTTATGTTTCGGTTGGACAGGGCTCGCTTGGTAATCATATCGAAGTTGTAAAGGATTGTGTATTTATTTTTCACAAGTGTAAAAATAAAAATTTTAAGACTGACCTACATAGAGTACAAATAAACAAGACTTGTACATTTGCGGTGCACTTGCCCGTCAAATTGACCAATTTTCAAAAGAAATCTTAAAAATTAGCTAAAACAAATTTTGACTTTTTTGCAATTTACGCAATTGTTTCTTTTGCAAATTGTTTATGGTCCTTATATTATTATGTCCATATAATTATATCCCATTGACCATTGGCCACGAGCAAATGCAATTTAGCAAATGAATTTTTCAAAATCGTGTCGTTTCACATTAAAATCCATTCCATAATCAAACGTTATTTATAAACCGTCCAAATTATAATGTTGGCTAACGTAATAACCGGCAATTTGAATATATTAACCGGTTGTTTTTGATATTCGCCCAAAATTACACCATCGCACCGACATTACTCATGCGAGAACATAATATCGGTTACGTATTGGTACACACGCGAGCTTCGGAAGTAATATTCAGACATACGAGTGTATACTTCTAGGTGCAGGTACACTATTATTTAAAGGTGTTGTTAAATCTTTAGGATCATGTCAATTAAATTTTGTACTCAAATTTTAAAATAATAAATAAATTAGTTTACGCTACATTCTTTAGAGCGTACATGGCTTCTAGGAATTTGACACAATCCTATGAAAAATTTACCAAATCGATGTTTTGTATTCTCCTGTTTCCTCCGAATATAATTACCCATTCTATAAATTAATATCTTGATATTTTTATAGTGAAGTAAACTATGTCACTGTCATTTTTCATATAAACCCTTGGTTTTTTCATAGTGAACTTCCATAAATCGCAGTTTTACTCGCGTGATTGGACGTTCACGACAAAAATATGTAGTTTTTAAACAAAAATAAAATGATAGGGTCATACTTTACTTCAACTTTAAAATATCAGGATATAAATATATCAAATAGGTTTACTGCATTCGGAGGACACAGGGGAATACATAACATCTATTTAGTAAATTTTCCATAGGAATGCTAAGAGGTCCTGTATCCTGTTAACGCTGTTATCTTAGATATTCTCTTATATTATATTGCAGTCGCTAAACAGAACCATTATCAGTCTAGTGTTTCCTGCATTTAAAACACACAGTGTTCATATAAATGTAAATGTTGGTCTGGGGGTGTGATTACCCCCCCCCCCCCCAGTCTCCCCTCGCCTGGTGACGGTTAGAATCACAATGCCATGCCACCCACTGCTGGCAATTCATTGAGTTTTTTTTGGTGATTTTGCCTTTATATTGGTTGTCTTGTTTGATCACACATTATCTTACTTTTGAAGACATTATTAAAATATTCCAACAATAAGAGGAGACATTGTAATGGAATTTGAACTTGTAATTATGTAACAATAAAATCTACTTTACTAAAAAAAAGGCTTATTATAAAGTCAACTAGTACATAGAGGATAAAGATGCCTGGAAATTTCTGCATAGCCACCACGCGGCACCTTCCCAACCAAATATTGTAAAACTATCAGATTAAAAAATAAAGCCCTACAACTTTCTTGTGCGTTCTTCTTGTAGAGGTAACTTTCCGAACGCACGGTAGATTAATTACTGTTTAATTTCATTGACATACAAATGTGTCAGATTGTAACCTGAATTGATTTTCCTTTTATAATTTTTATAATTTCATTTTATAAGAGTTCATTTGCGTTTTACGTAAAATAGTTAATCAAGCCTGAAATAAGCTTGTTATATTTTTAGAGGACGACTTTCTCGGTAGCGTAGCGGTTCACAAACTCTACTGACTACACGGATCAAGGATCAAACCTTGTTTGTATGATCTGAGACTGACTATCATGATTCGATACTCAGGTCAAGCCAAAGTGTTATTGGAATTTTCTATCAGGAACTTTCATGACGGCAGGAGGGAGTCTAGATATTTGTTCGGTAGATGGCAATAGGCTCGCCCTCTACTACGTGGGAGATGTGGGTGTACCTACATATTTCATTAATTAAAAAGGCGTGATATCATCATTGATTTAAAGCAAAGGGTAGATGAGGTACTGGCTTCTCGAAAATGGAAAGCTCATATTAGGTCCCATTAGGTCCACTACGTCAGTAAAGTTAATTGTTGTCTCGTTCGCAATTCGGTCTTAGATACGTCTTTCTATCTTTTTTGTTTCAAATTGCACCTGTCAGTTGTTGAGTAAGCGCTGAGAGAACGTACCCTATCTTCAAGGATATCATGTTATAATTTTTGTCATCTACTTGGATTTTTCAGCACATAAATTAATTAATCCAACATTCTTAAATTGCACCAAACTACCCCAAACAAGAATCATAAGACTTTTAATATAATTCGGACCCCACAGATCTAAAACGTCATTACAGGCCCCTAGCAGGGGATATTGTAAATTATTGTCGCCCCCTACCGACGGATAGTGGAAGTAATGGTCTCTGATTGAAAATAACTACATCTTAATACATACGCGACAATGCACACAAATTACTAGTTTTTACATCACAATTGATGAAAATTGGTGATGATGATGATAGAGAACCATTCTTTATAATCAGTGAGAGAACAATGATGGAAATTATGAGATTTTTAGAAGTCATTTTTGTTGAAACACAGTTGAATTCAGAACAATAAGACTTGATTAAATTTTTTATACTATTATGGTCACAAACTCGGTCTACCTGACTATACTCAGTTAAAGTAATATTTTCTAGAGTTCTAAAAAGTCAGTGATAATGATATTATCATTATTTTATTATCATTACGGTAACCAAAAGACAGTATATATTAAAATATACTGCTTCGATGGCGCATGGTCCCGAGTTCCAATCCCTATATGAGTCAATAATAATAATAATTTGAATGTATTCTCTAACATTCGTTCTATGGGGAAGCCTATGTTCAGCAGTGGACGTCTTCCGGCTGGTGATGATGTATTGTCAAGAGTTTGAGGTCGCCAAGATTCCTACAAGGCCTCAGATTAATAGTTATTATTCTTTGCCTCAGACATGACTCTAACGACTACCCCCTACATATCATATAGGAAACAGCCGGGACCTACAGTTCAACATGCCATCTGAAAAACGGTAGTACCCTGATGAAAAGTCTACATTCGAAAATTCGATCCAGGACTCCGGATTTTAATCCGGGCATAATATTTCCGATGAACCACGGACGCTACGAAGAGTTTTATTGGATTTTTCCATTAAGAATTTTGTCAATGACAGCCTGGAGTCTGGAACTGTGCCCGGTAGATGGCAATAAGCTATTACATGAGACTAGAAAAACAAAATAACTGGCGAAGTGTACGACTACCGACTAGCGGGGTTCAATCACACCTTTTTCCCGAAGGTAGTCCCGTCGGGAAAAAATCATGATGATATTATGTTATGTAAATAGGTTTAAGATTACATAATATTAAATGAAGTGGGATATAGTAACCCACTATTCACTATGATGATGATAATGATAAACAATAAAGATGGTCCTTCGAACTTTACAAGCACTCAACTAAGAACTCCGAGCTAAAGAGAAACTAAATAAATAAAACATATTGCAATCCTTTCACAAATCAAAAGCAACGTCAATCGATCTGCGAAGTCAATTTGCATTTATACAGTCCAACCTCTTTACAAAATGGCATTCCAGCGTTCTAAAGCGTATTGTGTCTAAGTACCTCCCGTCGAGAACAGCACATTTCAATTTGGACAGACCGCGTCTTAGCAAGATGGAGAATAGATACACTGCGGTTTAAGCGTACGGCCTATAGCACTCGGATATACGAATGATTTATAAAGAACAAATATATACAATAACATTATGGTTTTACGATAGAGTTGAAATTATTCAGAGATTTTTAAAAACAAGCTTTTAAAGTTGATAATAAGTTATATGTCAATTAAATTATGAGCGAACTATGCTCGGGGTATCTTTGCGAGATAAAATCCGGAATGAGAAGATCGGCAGAGAAACGGGAGTTACCGACATAGCTCGCAGAGTATGCAAGATGATACGGCAATGGGCAAGCAACGATGACGACCTGGTCAGGATCGCAGGTTCGCGGTGAATGCGGACGGAGAGCAACCGTGCAGATTGGCGTTCTATGGGTAAGACCTATGTTCAGCTGTGGATGTCTTCGATGGTGATGAAATTTATTACCAAAGAACAGCGAAAGTCTAACTGGCAGGACCCGCATCATTTATAAGATATGTACTCATTTACGTCGTTTTCTATCACATTTTACCTTCTCCATTGTCAACCTTACCTCCATCCTTTGCTCTTGATATGTTAATGTCTTCACTGAATAAATAATTCATTGTTAATGCGTATCATGGCGACATTATTTATCATACGTTTCAAATGAAATTAGATCTTATTCATCAGACTTAGAGTTAAATTTATTGTGTAATATGTGTAATGTTTTAGTTTAGCAGTGATTCGTGTAGGCAACAGTAACTATTGTGCGAGAGTTGTGGTGAAGGAGATTTAATGAGTAATGGTGTTTATAGATCTCATCTGAATACTATGAATAGAATGGATTTATGTATGATTCAAGAACTACGTACTT
This sequence comes from Hemistola chrysoprasaria, assembly GCA_947063395.1. Lineage (NCBI taxonomy): Eukaryota > Metazoa > Arthropoda > Insecta > Lepidoptera > Geometridae > Hemistola > Hemistola chrysoprasaria. Next base: position 14,259,277 of record OX346724.1, on the reverse strand, counting down.
GAGTAAAGTGAGGCTTCCTTAAGACTTAATTTAAATAGACCTGAAGCGGTTTTACATACATTATGTATATATTATGTATGTTTTACGTACATACATAATATATAATAGTGCATCCTTGTTCTCATTGGGGTATGCAGAGAGTATTTCTTTCCACATGCTACAATCCTGACAATTCGAATTTCGCTTCTTAAAGTTTCATTACATTCTTCGTACATGCATGCTCGTCTGTTGTGAGTACTTTTGACATGAGCTATCCTTCGGAGAACAACCTGTTCTCGTATACCTACGTTGACTTTTACCGACTTGACCATTCACACATTTTATTTTCATATCAATTAACACCATTGTATCTAAAACTACACGTTAAAACATATTGCCTCAAAGTTCCATTAGACGGGGTTTTAAGGACTGCAAGTCTTATTTTATGCTTTAAATAATATTATGTTAAAATCTCGAAAGTTAATAATTACTAATTAATACGACTTGTTAACAATTCGGACACAAAATATTTGGACAGTGTCCGAATCGACAGTTTTTTTTTTACGGATAATACGGATCTGTAAAAAAAAGAAGCTGTTTTGTACTGTCAAATACAAAACTTGTAAATTTTATTATTCGAAATTACGACCTCTATTAAACTATAACTTACCTATACCTACACTATAATCGCCCTACCTACTACGTTCTAAAATTAATAGAAGACTCGATAATCTGGGTGGTTCCCGTGGTTTCATACTAAAGATTTTCACACTCAAAACTCAAACTCAAAGAAAAAATATTTAAATAAGTCTTAAAAAGACATTTTTAAACGTCAATCAATAATATCACACATGTTAAGAATCTACCATGCGCTCAGAAATATACCTCTACAAGAAGAACTATTTCTATTTCTTTTTCAGGCTCCATGAAACCTGCAGTACTTTAACCAAACAAGCCAATCGGTACACTATTTTTGGCGTAAAAAAAAACACACTCGATCTTTCGAGTACGCATAGGGCACTGTATCAGCTGATAAAATCGCGAAAAATATTGGGTACCTTAAAATGAAACTACATCTACCTGATGAACGCGCGTAAACATTCACCTCAAGTTGAAAAATCCTCAAAGTTGTGAAATCTATAGGCAATCAGTCTTAGGAAGGGGGGCGGCGTAACTTCACGCTACGTCACTGTCGGATCAGGACAGGATGCGATATGTCACCGGTGTTGTAGGCTTCGATTGCCTCCGCTTAACACTTACTGGGTCACTGGAGTAGTGGGAGTCAATATTGTATATAGGTTTCGATATTTATCATTGTTGAAGTATTGGAAGTCGCGCCGGTGGGGACTACGAATAAGTATAAAACGCTTTGTCCACTATCCCCGTTCGTTATAGGAACGTTTCAGGGCCGTGAGCGGCAAAAAAGAAATTATTTGTACAGAAATGTATGCCCTCTAGACCGTTTGGTGAACGTCGTGTACTGTGAACAGCGCGTTAGCCCTCTGTCAACACTTCTATGAATCATTATAATATTATGGTCGTTCATAATATAACCGGTATATATTTTATAGATTACTGGTTTAGTGGGAAAACAGTTTTTAGGGTCTCATACCTTTCTGTATCTTAAAATAAAAAAAGGTAATCTTACAGGATATCTGTGGGACTGTCTGTCTGTCCGTCTGTCAAGAGCCTTTTTCTCAGGAACGCTCTGAGTTATCAAGTTAAAATTGATAACAACAACTCAAGTCTACGGGCCCTTACTGCTGTATAAAAATTACTTGTAAGTCAACGCAATCAAAAGTAACGTCCATTTACCGCACATTTCCATATTTTGCGCTTCGGATTGAAAAGCTCTAGGGTGATTCCCGTAGGCAGAGTATCATGAAATTTGGCAAGAAGCAAGATTTTATATCACAAGTAAAGGAATTAATCCCCAAACCATAAAATTTAACAAAAAAATTGTGATTATTAACATGTTTGTAGTAGTTTGTTGTAGATGACTGATGATGTATGTGGGTGTAAAATAATAACCTAATTTCACTGTAGAAAGGGTCAATCAAATACATGTGATAATGTACACGTGTCACAGTGTTGGACCCATCCCAACTCATTACACTACCTTCAGTAACACAGGACAGGACCCATACTTCACTTCACCAGACGCTTGCATTCCTTCATAAATGTTTCATCTTGGGACAACCCTAGGGAACGTTTATTCTCACTTCTATTTAAACCAACCTTAAGCATATCTCATTAAAGTTTAAATTCCAAAGGCCACGTGGCGCAGTATTTCACAGTAAGTCCGGGCAGGCGGACTGCGCAATATATTTTGTTATTAGAGCAAGTTTGGTGTCTTTGGGACTTGCACCTGTTTGCTTTGTTTTGGAATTTAGAAACTATTTCAGTAGGTAAGTACTAATAGGTTTACAAGGTGGGAAGTCTCGTTGAAACATTTACTTAAAAGTAATTTCCCACACACGGCGACGAGCAGAAAAACCTCTACGGATCTGTGTTTAATTATAACGTTTTCTCCATGCTCATCCGCAGTGTTTTCGCATGTTATGAAGCCTACATATATGTATTTGATATGGCGAGTTTTCTTTGACGACACTTTTTGCAGACCGTTACGCTGTAGGTTCTCATACTGTATGACTACAAGTCTAATTTTTCCACTTTGCCCCACCAAGCCGCCCCACTGATGGGGCATAGTGGAATGCTACAAATTTAGTAGCGGAATATACTCCAGTAAATTGACTTGGTGGGGCGGATTAAGTCATTATCTTTCTTCGAAAGGTTAATTTCGAGATTAACTCGAAAGGTGGTTATTTTGTACACAATAATATTTACAATTACTTTTTTAATCCAGAATCTACACGGCGTTACCCGAAGTAGTAATTTCAGGCACATGGATGTTCTTAACTTGAAAGACAACCGGCTAAACGAGAAACCTATCGCACTATTTATTCCACAAGATATACGTAATAATCCACAAGATATAAGTCCCAAATGGCCAAAAATTTTGTAGTAGTTGCACAGAAATTCCACAAAATGCCAGACATACTCGTATAAACTTGTAAACTAGATATATTATGAAACGCCTTGCTCCAACGTTTAGCATTCACCATAACCGTTCTATTTCAAAATTTAGTTTCAAAAGTCGTAAGGATCGCAGTCCCAGTAGTGTTGCTGCATGGAATTAAAGAATGACTTTTATATAAGAGAATTTACTTTAGGAGGTGAGTAGCATCGACGTCCGTTCAGCTTGCTTCAAGAAACAAGTATTACAGAATACACATAGTATTATGTAATACACATAGAAACAATTATATTATCTAGGATTGTTCTAGATTAGATTAATGGGAATTATGTAGGAATATTTAATTAACGAGCCTACATTAATATCAAAGATTATAAAATACCATCATAATCCACTAGAATAGCATTGGTCATCAGAAATTAGATAAACTTGAAACTTGAATGATTTATTTAAAATTATTCAGTATTAGGTACACTTTTTGAAGCAAGTTTTTTTAGGTGTTTCTAGGTTAAGAGACAACATAATGAGTGAAAAAATACCTATATGGCTAATTGTAACCTTTTTTTTTTGCTTCCGTATGTTCATACTCTAAGGAACATCCGAGCGTATTAATATTTATCACGACGAGATATACGGAACGGTGGCATTACCAATTTAAAACACCGTTTTGTAAGACGAATTGGCCAAAATGAAAGGGAATCCCTTTCATTGCCACGGAATGGAGGAAGACGGCGTACATTGCGTTGAATTGAAGATATTTTTTTTTATATGTTAGGTACTCTCTACGAGATCACCTTACGAAATATTCAATTACAATAAATTGTATCAATACAGTTACAACTTACCATGAACGCTACAGTTCATGAACCTATGTGTAAGTATGTAGACAATTACAGAGTTTAAATAGACGGGCATCTTGTGAAAGATTTTCATAAACAAAAATCAATTCTGCAACATACTGATTTCTCTTATTGAAATAAACAAATTAGATCAAATTAAATTTCCAGCTCCACAAATAACTTCAAGACTTCCGGATACTATAAGCGATAACTGCGTACATCGAGAACGTTTAGAATAAAACAATAAATTAGTAATATTTCAAACCTTGTTTCTGACATATATATGTCATTCAGCATTTTTATGACAACTAACGCTGCAATGTATAAAACTTCAGAAATGAAAAATGTATGCGGTAAAATCCGTTATAAGTGGTTTCGTTTTAAAAAATGTATTCTGTTTCAATATACTTACTGCTCGTAAATGTGATTGAAAAAAAATTTTGCGGTTAAGTTACTACATTAGCCTAACGTTTCGTTTTACTTGACTAGAGGGGCCGTAAACACATAACTTCAACAAGATAAATGAACAAATTATTACCGACATCTTGAATCAAACTATTTCAATAGATGGAACTAATCAAACGCACTTAAAGATAAAAGCTCGAAGACTTGAGGACTGGATGAGAAATTCTCATCATTCCGACGAACGCGGCGCAGCGCGGGCGGAACGATTCTACGTAAAACGGAAAAATACGACGACTACTAGACTTAACGTGAAGTGGTACAGGGATCCTAAAATAGCGGTTAAAATATTATTTTTTATAATAAAATATTTATAAAACAAAAATACATACATAAACATAACATACATTCACTTTTCCCGAAGGGGTAGGCAGAGGTGTACCCAGGACTCAGTCCCACATTTCGCCAGTATGTTATTGGTCCCATGTATAGGGGGCGAGCCTATTGCCATCTACCGGGCACAGTTCTAGACTCCAGGCAGTTATTGAGATAATTCCTAATGGCAAAATCCAATATTTAACACTATGCCTGACCTGGGGATCGAACCCGGGACCTCTTAATTAGCAGTCGAGCATTCGCCCACTACGCCATCGAGGCAGTCCACAAAACAAAACAAAACAAAAATACATTTTGTAGATTGTCATAGACCTTCAAATTTTGATGAATAATGGCAAGTTAATAAATTATTTATCAACAGCCAAAACACGCTTTCTCGTATTCTCCTCAACAAACCCTTTCATTTGATAGCCATTATGGGCGTTCACAAGATTTATTTAGTCTGCCATCTTGGGCCGTCCGCCATATTAGATTTAGAATAACATCATTAATTTAACCATGCATTTCCATCCAAACTAAACTTGTAAGCAAAGTTTCATCTCAACCAGTTAAGGATAACTGTTTTAAAATGCAGTTGCATGATTTGACACGAACATAAATTACAACATAAAGTACAAGCAAACATTGCAAGTTAAATAAAACTTGCAAAAATAACAAAGAATCTTCGACTAGATAGAAATGGCACTGTTCTAGGTGTTTGAACAATATTTATTAGAGGTGTTTGAAATAATTATTGGGTCTACATCAAACAGTCGAGTCATAGGGAAATGTAGAAATCGCTAGATCTTGTATCTCGTTCGTCAAAAAGCGTGAGATGAATTATCCGCTTTTTGAATTATTCTTCCATCGTGAGTTATTGAAATAATCCGCCTCAATGAAAATGAAATAATTTGAATAGGTCCATAAACAGACAAAGAGAGCTATAAAATAATAATTTACTTGATTTCTAGGTATTTCATACAGGTGGATTAATATTTATTTTAATGTATTATGAAAGTGATAGTCTTCCCTTGGCTATACTTATTCAGGAGAACTATTCAAAGTCTAAGTCAAAATTGTTTATTCAATTTAGTCGCAGGAAGACAATTTTACTAGTCAATAATTCTGATAAAAGTAAAGAATCTACCGTGTTTTCCGAAGGATATCTCTACAAAAAGAACGCACAAAAAACTAAAATAATGCACAAGTTATAATTATTGATTGATTTTATATTAATTTAATGACATCAATAAATATTATTACGGTCATCAAAATTAGATGAAAATGGGAAGGGATAGATGGAAGATAAACACTTTATTGGTACACCAAAAACAATAACAATCCCTAACTAAAATTAAAAATACATCATTACAAATAGTCTAACTATTAGCGGTCTTATCGTTATAGCGATCTAAAAGCGAAAAGTGAAAATTAATAGTTATAATATTATTTGGTGAACAAGGAGTGTAAAAATGGGTTTTTTTCGAGTTTATATTCTTACAATTGTATAATATGTATGTATACGCCACGAAAACTAATATTTTTACTTATATTATCGTTCTGTAACGTATATAACGGTAATTGACATACGAGTACATATTATGAAGAATACAACTATCAACATTTTGCATCGCTATATATCCGAAATGGTGATTCTTAGGAAAAATAGTGTATGAACAATTTTTATAGATAATTGCATGATAAATAATTTTTGTCTCACCTATTTTTATGATAAAACTTACCGTTTAGCTGGAAAACTCAAAAAACCGATTTTTGCTACATTTGACCTTGAATATTTTTTTTTCCACATGTCGGATCGATGTGGATAATTGACAAATTGTGTGTAATAGGGTTCCCAACATTCATGCCAATTTTTAGCTAGGTGCGAATTAATGTAACCTTGAATGTCTATCTTGACCGGGTCAGTGGTCATTTTTTGATAATTTAAACACTTATTTTGATATAACCGTTACAATATTATATTTTTTTATAATATTAAAATTTACAATATTCAGCATGCATTTCTATAATTTCCTATAAGAGATATAATAAAGCCAATCTTCCAAACTATTAAAAACCAACCAATGTGTCAATTTAATTTTCATCCTGAATACATTCGGAATCGAATTTACTGACAATGTTGTTCATCGTAATGAAAATTTCCTCAAAAAATCCATTACATAAAACAATAGTAACAGGTCCGACCACGGCCACTACAGCCAGACAAACAGACAGGCAATTTCTACTGTAACTCGCAGATGAAAAACTCACTCGCGATTTAGATAGATGTTACTTACTTTTTGTTCGTTCTACTGTGCAGCTGTTGAACGCTTTGTTTAGTTTTTATAGCTCTGTATGGAGCTTTTGTTTTGGAGAAGAAATTGGCTGGTTAACATTAAATTTTCTATCTCCTGAATTAACTGTGATAATTAATCCTATTCCATTGCCTTTATTTAATAAGATAACCTGTGAAATTATGAATCACAATAAAGTCTATCTATGAATTAAAAACTAACTTTAAACATTGAGTAATTCCTGATATACTTTCTACGTAGTATTTGATTATTATTTCACGGAGTTTTAGCTTTAATTACATTTTTTTTTATGACTGCCTCGGTGGCGTAGAGGGCGCATGCTCGACTGCCAATCAAGAGGTCCCGGGTTCGATCCCCAGGTCAGGCAAAGTGTTAAATATTGGATTTTTCCATTAGGAATTATATCAATAACTGCCTGGAGTCTGGAACTGTGCCCGGTAGATGACAATAGGCTCGCCCCCAATTACATGGGACCAATAACATACTGGCGAAATGTTGGTGTATCTACTATGGGACTATGTGTCCTGGGTACACCTCTGCCTACCCCTTCGGGATAAAAGCGTGAATGTATGTTATGTTATGTTATTTTTTATTGTTATTTTCTATATTGTAGTATTAATGAAGAGGATCTAACTTGAAGTCTTTCTCACAATCTCTATTTACAAGAATTTAGAAAGATTCAGAAGCTACTGCTTGTCTTGACAAGACAACGTACTCCTTGTCTTGACATTTTAAAACATTTTGCTGACGATGCATTTTATATACAAAGGGCTTCATTTAACAAAAGCACAATACAAATACAGAAAATAAATACTTCTTTTCCCTTCGCATATTCATGTAAACTGTTAATCAATGGTTATCCTGCAAACAACGTCATTAATGAGGGCAATTTGCCTAAACAGGCTCGACGGTATCTGCGTCTAATCGGACATTTGTCCATGTTTATTGGGGCGGCCATGATTTACAGGATGTCAGGAGATGTGTCCTTCCCAGCCGCACTTGTATATAGAAATGCCAGTAAGGGAAATTAAATTAAATCATTGCCAAGTATCTTTCAACTTGAAAGTAGCTTATTCGTTCTTTTACACAAAGAAAGAAGAAAGAAAGATATGGGATCCATATTATTTTATCTTCTTGCAACAAAATATATTTTAAATTATAATATTGCATGATACTATTATGTTAGACGGATATATAAATTAATATAATATACCAGTATTACTGCCTACTCATCTAATTAATTTGTATTTGAAAAAAATGGCCTATTACGTTTAATACTCCCAAATGACCCCATTTATTTGCGTAGTCACCAATTTTTAAATCGAATCAATAAAGAAATAAAATTTATAAAGACAAGAACTACTATAGTAACTGAGCGCTTTAAATAATTCCCTCAGTCTCGACTAAAGCCCTTACTGTCCACCTGTCCCCCAGTAATAGCGCAAATGGTCCACTCATTTGTCCAAGACCTGGCTAACGCGTGGTGATAACTCAACTGACCTGTGGCCATGTGCCACAAAAACTCCTCTACACACGGAACATCCGTGATACTATAAACTATAATATAATTAAGAGCGTTAGTCCGTGATATTTAAAAAATTATGAAACTGGGCAAGTCGTGAAGGATAGTTTGAAAAATTAAGCTATACTTTTTTTATAAGACTAGGGCCGAGTTGCACCGACTAACTTTAACAATAACCAATGCCTTACTGATCGTCATATATCGGATTAGAACAATATCACTCGTTGCACGTTAATGTTAACGTAATTTATAGCGTCATTTTAAAAATGGTGCAACTCGTAATATTGTTTTGATTATATTACATATGTCTTACAATTAAGCTTTGGTTAATTTTAAATTTAGCTGGTTCAACTCGGCCTAGTACATACAGTATACCTTTACTTTATCATTAGGTCTGTTTTCTGTAATGTTAACAGGTCAGTTATCAGTTTACAAAAGTCAATATCATAGAAAGAAAGTTTAAAAACATCATTGCAAAAAACCAAGCGTATATAAGAAAAAATAAAATGACAGGGACATAGGTTACTTCACTATAAAAATAATAGGATACAAATTTATAGAATAGAATAGAATGGGTTTATTATATTCGGAGGAAACAGGGGAATACAAAACATCGATTTGGTAATTTTTTATAGGATTGTGTCAAATTCCTAAAAGGCCGCGTACGCTCTTATTTAGTGTAGGTATACGTACCAAATGACATGATTTGCAAATCATTAAGATGATTTAATTATATGTATGTTTCGATGGCATCCCGTGGAGTACGATTCTATAGAATAGTACTCCCCGCATCTTTGTCTGTGGTTGCCGTAAGAGCCGGCTATCAGATCCAGTTATCAGATCCATGGGATGAAAGAGAAGATTATGTCCTGCAGTGGACTTCCTACAGCTGAGATAATGATGATGTTAGTCATGATGATGAATATTGCTAGTGATGACGTTTGATAAAAATAGCTCAAATGTGGTAATATTTTCTCCCAACATTATGTACTGATCTACACAATACACATCTATGTGACATTTTTTACTGTCCCCGAAGATTATCAAGAATGCCCAGTCTTTGTTTCTTTATGGGCTGTAATAAGGGACAGATGGTTCTTCTCGTTTTTTGAGGGATTTCGGTGATGTTTAGTAAATTGAGGAAGACAACGTCGATTGTAAACAAACAGATGAGAAGTGAGTGAATAGGTTCATGGCGATATTATGTTATTCAGGCCGTTGTTAGTAGCTATTGACACAGGACTAATATTGTTTTATTATACAAAGTAGTCAAGGCCTTCAATGGCAGTAGCGTCAGTAGACCAAAGAAATCGCCATTTTTAAGAAGTAGGTCAAAATATATTACAAGTTTTTTTATCATTTATCCGAAGGTACTTATAAAATTTGATCCATTTTCTAGTGTCATAGAGATGGAAGTTGGATGATAGAGCTCAAAGGTCGTTAAATAATTGTAACGGAACTATGTAGCCTCATCTAGATAGGGCTTGTTAGGAATATAATATAATAATACTTTATTGCATTACAAAAATAAGAAACAGTGTTAAACGAAATAGATCATGGTAAACAACCGAAGGTTTTATTAAATTACCTATTTAATTCTTATTAATTCACCATAACGCTAGGACTAACTTAATGCTGGAATAGCATTTTCTACCAATTATCCTGGAACTGGAGAAGATGTTAAGTGGTTACCACGATGCCTTGCCAATAATAGAAAATATTCAATAAGTATACTCTCTTTCTTCCTGACTATTAGCATCCTGTCAGACGAACGTCAGCGTGGCGTCAACGTCAACGTGGCGCTCATCGGCGGCGAATTTTGTATTATAAATGACATAGAATACACACGGACCGCATTTTGGCGTCAGCGTTTATTGACGTATGCCATACTGCGAAGGCGAACGTCACATCAACGTCGCATCGACGCGTCGATCGTCTGAACGCACGCTTAATCCCACAAGGTCAGCCTTCCTTACTTTTTTACTCTACTTTGCTCTATCGTTGACATCGCTTTCGGTGACCTCGCTTCCGATAAGTATAATAATTATACTAAAATTAAGCATTCTTATAAAGTTTAAGCACGCGCTTAGTTGAATAGAAATATAAAGGTACATAGTAATTGGGACTGTGGGACTGAGTCCTGGGTACACCTCTGCCCACCCCTTCGGGAAAAAGGCGTGAATGTATGTTATGTTTAGTAATTGGGAATGTTTTTAAAAAATCTTTTCAAAATCATGTTTCAATCTATAATTCTAAACACTTTTATCCGACTTAGAAAAATCACGACTAACTTTACAACTTCCCCTCTTTACAGCCAAATTTTATTTATGCATTATATTCTTACTCTGTTTTATATCCTCGGAGTAATCTTGTTGCTTAGTAATTGTATTTTTTACGGCGCGGTGGGTGGGTAAGTACAGGTACCCCATGGGAGTTGGAATTCAGTGCCGTGTACACTTTCAAGTAGGAAACGCTTGTAGCTATTACTTTGATGTTTGATAGTGATGGGGTAAAGAAGTATGTGATATTATATCGATAAGATTACTCTTATAAATTTCTAATTGGGCAAATTGAACAAGACAATAGAACAGGATGTTTTTTCAGTGATTGAGATTAAAAAACCAATTATTTGTAGATTTAAGTTATTTATATCGTTCATAACTATTTAACACGGAGGTGCGTCAGAGCGTTATAGGCACCTTTGCATAGCGGTACGGGGCAGGATATCATAATATTGATTTCATTTAAATATTATTGATTTTCTGACATTGTTTTATATAAACATAATTAAGTAAATATGATATTGTGCCTTCGATAAAGAGAGATAATAGATTAATAGCTAGTTCATTAATAGATCGACATCGAAAATTATCATCAAACTTGTTATGCTTAACCACCCCAAAAAACCTCTATGTAAAGCAATATCTCAAACTCAAAATCAAAACAGCTTTATTCAAATAGGTCATAATCTGACACTTTTGTACGTCAATGAAGATAAACAGTACTGAGTCTACCGTGCGTTCGGAAAGATACCTCTACAAGAAGAACGCACAAGAAACTTGTAGGGCTTAATTTTTTCAACAGATAGTTTCACAATATTTGGTTTGCTTACATTCGTTTTCTTTGAAGGTGCCGCGAGGCGGCTATCAGAAAGTAAACTAAAAATCAACAACTGTTATCAATCGATGTGTAATTTTATCGACACTAATAACATTAGGTAGGTACCGCATCCCTAACCCGCAAGGTGGAAAGCCCTTAGCCCAGTTGTGGCGCTCTGAGGCCCTCTCAGTTCCGGCTCGCAGGACTCGAGTAGTTCCCGTCTGCGCTATTTAGGTCCAGACTTGCAATTAATGAGGGTGTGACGCGTGACGCGGGAGCCTTGCCTCATTTCTGAGGACCGTGTAATGTGTTATTTGTAAACGCGTGAACCGAATAACCTTGGTATGTTGTAAATTGTAAAGGTAAAAACGTAGGTAGAAAGGCCTCGGTGGCCTAGCGGTCGGAACGCGGAAGCGGTTTGATCCCCAGGTCTAAAAGGGTTATTGGATTTTCCAATAGCAATTTTCCAATAAAAGCCAGCGAAATTACTGGGCATGATCAACAACTCATATCTCAGGGTGACAGGCGCAGTGCAGTGCCGCGCAGAATTTTGAATTTCAAAACACTGGGTGGCACTGTTTCTGTTATGGGCAATCATGATGCTTACCATCAGGCACCTGATTTGCGCGTCTTGTCACTCCCTATCATAAAAAAAAGCCTATGGTGGAGTCTGGAAGTGTGCCCAGTAGATAGCTATAGGCTCGCCCTCTATTACATGGGACCAAAAACTTAAGTGGCAAAGTGTGTGGGTCTTGGGTACACCTCTGCCTAACCGAGAAATAGGCGAGAAGTTATGTTATGTTACGAATGGACGTTTTAGTGGCCACGATCGTAACTGCATGGTGACTTCAAATATGGCAATTTTTTTTAATATAGTGAGTGACAAGACGAGCAAATCAGATGCCTGATGATTAAGCATCATGATTGCCCATATTAGACACAGTCCCACCCAGTGTTTTAAGTGTTTTGGCGGATGAATAACTGGCAAAGGTGTGGTACTTCCCCAGGCGGCCCCCTGTACCATTCTTACGAATTGTCTGTTCAATAGACACTTATCTATCCAACACTTAGTAAACGCGAACCACAGATTACATACTATAAACATAAGTAATAACGTGGAAGTAAGTAGACATAAGTACGCTTTTAAATAATACTCGTTAACGACTAGGTTACGACTTACTATTCGTAAGTTTTAGGTAAACTTCTTCATGTTAATAACATGCTCCCGACACTTCTCAGAACATCGAGATTTTTGGAATAGATTAACAGAAGTAATAAGAGGCATGATAATAAAAGTCATATATATATTCAAATATTCACATAAAATATGTATGTACATATTGTGAAGAATTATGTATGTTTCTGTGTCTATTATTATTATTTATGTATAGGAGAGCAAATATGTTTTTGATGACCCATGAGTTTGCGTTATAACCTTAATTTATCTACCATAATGAGAGTTTACCACGGATATCAACTGAATAAATTGCATTGAATAATTTGCTGAATATACATAACATACATTCACGCCTTTTTCCCGAAGGGATTGGCAGAGGTGTACCTAGGACTCAGTCCCATAGTAGATACACCCACATTTCGCCAGTATGTTATTGGTCCCATATAATAGGGGACGAGCCTATTGCCATCTACCGGGCACAGTTCCAGACTCCAGGCAGTTATTGAGATAATTCCTAATGGAAAAATCCAATATTTAACACTGCCTGACCTGGGGATCGAACCCGGGACCTCTTGATTGGCAGTCAAGCATGCGCCCTCTACGCCACCGAGGCTGAATATACAGTTAAGCTATAATTGAGCCTGTACTATAATATTATGTTGTAATACCAAAATAACCTGACCCTGTAAACGTATATTAAACACATACCAAAAATATATAAAAAAAACGTGCATTTTTGTCTATACTATATTTTCGTTTTACTCGTACCCCTGGCTCAGAATGAATAATAATATTAAGAATGATGTATTTAAATTATTTAGCCAATTTGACAAATGCTAAATAAATGGGTAAATGGGTATCCCAATATAGTAGTATGGTAGTGTAAATCACATATCCAAACCACATAATATATAACATCCAAACCTAGCCGCACTGCGTTAGGCCGCAGTGCATCGCAATGCGTTATAGTATAACCCGACATAAAAGAAAACATACCAATGCGAAAACATATTATACAACTCTCTCCATTATAATGTAGAGTGTATTACATGAATTATTGTGGTCACAAACTTTCATTTATAAAATCAATTTTTAAAACTAGCAGCGTCACACGACGCAGAGTATTTTTCCCACGATTAAAATACTTTAATAATAAAATATCACATTCGATTTTGTAGTATTGATAAGAAGAACGTTGAATATGTGTAAGAAAGTGGGATTGGGGTTAAACGCTGACAAATTTAATATAAAAAAATGTATTGTTATTATGCATACGTATGTATGCATAATGTAGGGTTCCATACCTAGATACCAAGAGCATAAAGCCCCATCGATTAGTTCCTTACGCAAAGTATTGAAATATGCAGCAAAATGGTCATAAGTTTTGATTGCGTTAACTTAGAAGTATGATTTTTTTACACTTACAACCGCAGATCTGAGTAGTTGATATCAATTTCAACTTGATACCTCCACGCGTTCTCGTTAAAATGTGTCTTGACATACAGACATACTGACAGACAGACATACAGACGGACAAGAAAGTGAGCCTATAAGGGTTCCTTTTTTCCTTTTAAGGTACTTAAATCAGTACGAAGGCAAAGCTCTGTGACGTAATATAGCACAGCTGTAATAAATATAAGTATCACCTGAGGCATTCACCTCAGGTTTCGAAACTGTTTATGTAGAAAAACTCTTTCATAAAATAACACTTACCCGCTTGCTGTCCCGAAACTTCAACCAGCCACTGATGACACTGTTATCCACTTCACAACCTTCCACCTCCTCCTCATTTCTCCTCACCATGAGCGGCGAACCCCCTGGACTATCCACCTCCCTCCTTCGCATCACAGGCGTGCATTGTTGGGACAACCTTCCTTCGTTCACGGCATCACTTCTTCTTCCGAGCACCGGCGTACCATGCGCTGACCCTAATACCCGTCTAGTTAAGAATGGGCTGTTGGGCATTCGTTTAGGGGTTTTGCATTCCGAGTGGACGCAGAGAGCGTCGAAGTTGGCCAGTTCTACTGAGACTCTTGTTTGCAAGCCGCTTGGGTGCGTGGTGAGGATGGTTTGCTTGGCGATGCTGCAGCCGTGACGGTGAACCTCCTCCCGCCTCTCCATTGTGAGGGTTTACGTACCCATCATCTGTAACAAGGGTAAGAGGAGTTATTGTATCCCGTCGGGTTCTGTATGCAGTGATTAAAGGCAGCACATTACTTTGTTTTAAATTAATGCGACAGTGATACTGGCTACAAAACTTTTACAATATTAAGTACAGTGAAACAAATCGTGCCGCTTGCAGTTATAGCCTACCGACAGCCACCGAATGATGCCTTAACATCTTGAACGAATTAACCACTAGCTTAACATTGATAAGAGTTGGCTATTACTATTAAAATTGCACATGATAATGCTTAACTAAAAGTCCTAGACACGATTCTAAATTTCATCACATATGTTAGGTAACACAACCTTTTTCTCCAAAGTTTATTGCAGCAGTGTGCCCATAATTGAAGGTATACTTCTGCCGTACTTCTCCAGTTATGTGTATCTTTAGATATTTTATGTTAATACGTTATATTCACCAATCAACTTGAATATTATCTTAGCTCATAATAATATTGTATCATTAGTTCTTGACACCCAAATCTGCATAATAAGATTTAATAAACAGCTGACACCCGGTTCATAGGAAGTGTTCAATGGAGGCAGTAGGGGTCGGCCATTTCTCTATTTAGCGATGAAAGGGTCTTAATTGACGTTTTTAGATCGGAATGAGGCTTTCATTGTAATCACTCCCGAGGTCATGGATCCCAGTAATTTCGTATAGACTAGGAGCTAGAGGACAGTTTGAAATAGGGCTTTTTACAAAGAATTATGTAACTACGCGAGATAAAAGGTAGTTTTTTTCTATGATTCAAATATGTAGAAATTAAGTATTTGGCTTTGGCGTCTTTTAAACTCTGATTTAAAAGTCGCTTAGGCAAAACAGTTTTTGCCAAAGTCATAGCTTATGTGTTCTTGCCCAGTGGCAAACCTTCAGCCGAAAACATAATATTATATATTACTATATTTCAAACTTTACGTAATATTTCAAAGTTTTAAAAACCACCAAGTAATTAGGCGTGATGCCTAGTCAAAAGTCATAAGTGAAAATCAATCTTTAGCACCTCAATCATTGCGGTATCTAGCTCCTCAACTAAAGGGAACTTAATCTTAGAATATTGGAATGAAATTGCCATTTCACGGAGTAGCCATTGTGAAATGAACGTGAAGAGTCGCCATAATTGTTGAGGGCTGAATTCAGAACGTCGTTGTCGTTTATATTATGCAATAATGGGTTATTTTTGAAGATAAATTACTGATTTATGTGGCTTAATGTTCAGATGGAAATATTTCAGAACAATGGGGAACGAATTATGTAAATTGAGGGCGGGATAGTTGAAAAAATTACTAAAGAATTTATCTTTACTTATATATTACGAGCAAGTTTATTGCCTTTATCAAAAGTACGTTTAATTGTTGTATCAGTATGCGAGCTGATATTCTTCTTCATTATCATCATCATAGGACGTCCACTGCTGAACATAGGCCTTCCCCATGTTTATGTAATTGTGACCTAATTGAATAAATATTTTTGAGTTTGAGAGTTTGAGTTTGGAGTACATAGAAACCGAGTAGTAAAATACATTGAAGTTTTAGCGACGGATGTGTTACACTCTACTGTTCACTACGATTGTGAGATAATAAATTATTAATTTCATCTAAACATTTTGGCTAATACCGTGCGACACCAAAAAAATATAACCTCACTGGAATCAGATAAAAATTAAAAGGAAATGTACTATATCCCCTAGAAGTTAAAAATTTATTTTAGTCCCGCTCTGATGCTAAAATAACAATGACGGACTTTTTGAGCAAGAGGACTGAAAAATTTCATTAAAAACAAAACATACATTCACGCCTTTTTCCCGAAGGGGTAGGCAGAGAATAAAAAAATTAATGTCCCAATATTACAATTGAAATTGAAAATCAAAATACAATTACTGTTGCTTTGTCGATATAAGAATAGGCACATTTATCCGCTATATTAGATTAAACAAACAGTTTTATTGAACAAAAACAAAGCAATTACGACTATAATATTTTTAATAAGTGTACTTTTTATCTTTTAGATCCACCTATATTAACAGAAATATTTATTGTTCTTAACAATACGTTAATGCTAAAGCCACTTTCTAAAGAACAAAAGACAATGTCAATACAGTAGACAAACGTAGTTAACAATATACACAGACAATATATCCAAACAGACCTAATAATATATCAGTTTTATTTAAAACTAGCTGTGCCCCGCAGTTTCACCCGCTCGTAGATACCGTTTCCGTAAAAAAAGTACCCTATGTGTTATTCCAGGGTCTAAAGTGCCTACATAGATAGATAGATAGATAGATAGATAAACTTTATTGGTACACCACAAAAAATAGTCCTTAAAATTAAGAGTACATAACAAATAGTGTAACAATTGGCGGTCTTATCGCTAAAAGCGATACATACCGAATTTCAACCCAATCGGTTCAGTAGTTTTGGCGTAAAAGAGTAACAAACATCTATCAATCCATCCTTACAAACTTTCACATTCATATTATTAGTAGGATAGGACATGATGGTTTCTTTGTGAAGATAAAGTATTTACCTATGTTAACTAAAACTTTACAATATATAGTATTATTACATGGTTGTTTTAAAACAGGATAAATTGCATAAACAAAATGTAAAAATTCAAAAGAAACCGATCATCAGCCACATACGCTGGTGTAGTAAAGAGAGCTCCGATACTCTTTGTTCTAAAAGACTAACTAGTCATAGACTTTAAATGGCAACGTGTAACCCTCTGAATACATAAACCACAGGTAGTTAGGGTTGGTAGAACTATTACTGTCATTATGACATTCATAATGACATGTTAAAGGTAAGTGGATGAAGTAGATTCATCTATTATGTATGGATTTTTTTATCTACGACTAGTTTTGGATCAGTTAAAAAGCTTTTTGATCGTTAGACTGAGGTAGATATTAATTATGTAATATATGTCTTTGATTATTACCTTTACAATCCCCCTTCGTATTCGTAGTCTCGTTAAGCGGTGAAAACATTGTATTTACCTATATTAGTTATTGACTTGACAATTTTATAAACTTACGAAACAAGCGCTTAAATTTTCAAAAATTAGTATTGTATTGTGTTAGATTTGCGATTGAATCGCGTAAACACCGTCACTTCCCCATAGCTCAACTAGAATCACGTGTCGGCGCGTCGTCTGCGCTGGCTGATAAAAAAAGTATTGTAATTGTTGGTATATCACTCATTAGAAGGAACCTTTATTCATAATTAAATTGGTGTATACCTTATCAAAGTTTAAGCTACTTCGTCCGACTAATATTATATAGGTATAGGTATTTTGTGAAAAGCATGTTTGTTAAATTCACATAAAAGCTGCTGAATTAAATAAATAAATAAAGATGTACCCAAGACTCAGTCCAGTAGTAGGCAGTAGGTACACCCACATTACGCCAATATTGTAGTGGTAGGCCTCTTTTGCAGGAGGCCGCCTGGGGAAGTACCACACCTTTGCCAGTTATTCATCCGCCAAGCAGTAATGTGCAAACATTACTGTGTTCCGGTATGAAGGGCAATGTTACCAGCGAAATTACTGGGCATGATGAGATTCAACAACTCATATCTCAGGGTGACAGGCGCAGTGCAGTGCCCCGCAGAATTTTGAATTTTAAAACACTGGGTGGCAGTGTGTCTGATAAGGGCAATCACGATGCTTACCATCAGGCACCTGATTAGCTCGTTTTGTCACTCACTATCATAAAAAAAAAAATTATATAATATTGGTCCCATTTAACAGAGGGCGAGCCTATTTCCATTCACCGGGCACAGTTCTAGACTCCAAGCTGTCATTGCTATAATTCCTAATGGAAAAATTCAATAACACTTTGCCTGACCTAGGGATCAAACCTGAGACCTCATGATCGGCCGTCGAACACCTAAAACCTAAAACAAATCAAAAGACTTCAGTGAAAAATGGAAATGAAATTAGCCAGGATTATAATGTTAAAACATTACAAGACCAAATCAAAAGTATTCACAACCTTCAAACAAAGAGCATGTATAAAGAATGTGAAGTGACAGTCGTATGTCAGGATCGTAGCAAGTGGAGAGAAATAGTCTCCGCTTACCAACGAGGACAAGGCGTGACTGTATGTACATATGTAGTACAATAATCGTGCATGAAAGCCTCCAGCAATTAGTAAATGATATTCAGTGTAACAAGGACTCATGGCGGCTCGTCCACAGTCCACAGTCCACGGCTCCCATGAATAATGTATGAAGTAATGACTATAACTGCTGTGTTATGGGTCCGTTTGCCTTACCGCTTCGTTTGACGGGTTTCCTTCACAAATTGTTGTTATTTACTTAATTCATGGTAAATAGTCTTTGTGAATACCAAAAATTAAATAATAAAAATATATGGACCGCAACATAAAAAGGAAAACGAGGCTTTTTATGAGAGATAAACCTAAATTCTGAAGTGGAACGAATTAAGGTTTTATTTCCGTACAAGTGTATCTAAAATCTAAGAACCTTTTTTGAGAAATTAAACCTGCTTTGAAATGAGAAACCTCGATTTTCTTAAGATTTCATTACCATACGCTGGATTTCTAAAATTAGGACCAGCTGAGGAGTTTACCTTTTTAAATAATGACTCCACAGTGATTAGTATATGTACTAAAAATAACACTGTGGAAAATAATTTAAACTAATTTCTAAGACAACAGAGAGTGGTACTTGTACATTATCTTTATTCTATCAAAATATAAACCGCTTCTCTGGCAAAATTAACGACATTGAATTACTTGTAGATAAATATAATTATGATATTTTATGTTGTGTGAAACTTGGTTAAAAAATGATAAAATGTCATTTAATGTTAATAATTTTCAGGTGGCCAGTAAGTTCAACAGAACATCTGCTGAAGGAGGTGGCTCGATTATACTTTTAAGAAAATCAATTAAATATAAAGAGCGAAATGATATTGTCAGCTGTTCTGTGGAACGAACTTGCGAGGTGGCTTGTGTAGAAGTGAAAAGGCACATAATCTTATGTGTATATAGGCCGCCGAACTCGAATCTCACTTCTTTTATGTCCTCTATGGAAATAATTCTAAACAAAATTTGTAAAAGTAATAAACATGTACTTGTATGCGGTGACTTTAACATTGATATTTTGTCAGATTCTCCAGATAAAACTAATTTGACTAGTTTATTTAAGTCCTTCGGTTTGAGTTACCTATTCTCTGAGCCCACAAGAGTTACAGTTACCTCATCGACCTGTATTGATAATATCTTAACCAATTTCGAAAGTAGGAAGTTATCAATAACGGGTGGAGTTAGGTCTGACCACAAGGGTCTCTCACTAGAATTTATAAGTGAAAAATCAAAAGAAAAACCAACAATTGAACATAGGCCCCTAACAACATATAAACTCGAAAAGCTTAGGAATAATATAGAATCAAAACTGGAAAATGTCGCTGTCTCTGAGGAAGACCCTAATTTCAATTATGAAAACATATTTTCTGTAATAAGTAAGGAGTTCAATGAGATATGTCCCAAAAAGAAATTACACACGAATGGGAAACTAGAATTTAGTGATTGGGCTACCAAGGGTATCAGGAAAAGTAGAGATAATATGTATGAGTTATATAGGGATAAAGCCCATTCCAATTCAGAATCATTTCATGAGTATGTTAAATGTTATTCAAAAATTTTTAAAGCTGTTTGCATCCAAGCAAAAGCCATAAATATTAGAGACAAAATTCGCAAATCAAGTAATAAAATTAAGACGGTTTGGAAAACAATAAACGTAGAAACAGGTAAAGATAAATGTAGAGATTCTGAATATAAACTATTAATTAATAATGAACACATTACAAATGTTGAGGAAGTCGCTAATATTTTTGTCGATTTCTTCTCTAACATAGCCCTGAACGCGACCAAGTCACTTGATTCATCCCCAGACTTGGCGGAGGCTTTTCTTAAAGAAAACTTCCAACGCACCATACCTGAATTTTCGTTTGAACACATCTCATTAATTGATATCAAAAAGACGTACAAGAGTTTAAATGTTAAAGCTACTGAAGATCTATGGGGTCTATCTGTAAAAATGCTAGATTCTATAATAAACACAATTGCTCCTTACTTAGCAGAATTATTTAACCTATGCATAGATAAAGGCACGTTTCCAGAACTAATGAAAATAAGTAAAATCACTCCTATCTTTAAATCGGGAAGTAAGACAGATCCCTCAAACTATAGGCCAATCTCTGTTTTGCCAGTATTAAGTAAAATCTTTGAGAAATTGATGCTAAACCAACTGCTGTCACATTTCAATAGAAATAGAATATTGCATTCAAACCAGTATGGTTTCACCAAATGCAGATCAACAACTGATGCAGGCTGTCATCTCATGACTCTTGTCTTGGAGGCTTGGGAGAGTTCACAGGATGCCATTGGAGTGTTTTGTGACCTTTCCAAAGCATTCGACTGTGTAGAACACTGCACATTACTGCGCAAGTTAGAAGTATATGGAATTCATGGGAATGCCCTGAACCTGGTGGAATCATACTTGTCTAGGCAGCAGAAGGTTAGCGTCAATGGTATCACATCTGCTAGTTCTCCTGTCAAGATGGGAGTCCCACAGGGATCAATTTTGGGTCCTTTCCTGTTTTTGGCATATATTAACGATTTGCCTTACATGGTCCACGGTCTAGCAGATATAGTTCTATTTGCCGATGATACGTCATTGATTTTTAAAGTTGATAGGAAGGATACTTTACTAGTACATGTTAATAATACTTTAGCAAGTATATCCAGATGGTTCACAGCAAACAATCTGTTATTGAATGCGAAAAAGACTAAATGTTTGAAATTTTCGTTGCCTAACGTCAGAAGTATAGAACCAATCATAGTTCTTGACGGTGAAAGACTCAATATTGACAATGCAACTTTGTTCCTTGGCATAAATATAGACTCTAAACTGCAATGGAGCACTCATATCACCGAGCTCTCAGGGAAACTAAGCTCTGCAGCTTACGCGGTTTATAAAATTAGGCAACTAACAGATGTAGCCACGGCGAGATTAGTGTACTTTGCATATTTCCATAGCTTGATGTCTTATGGGATTCTGTTGTGGGGGTCAGCTGCAGATATAGAAACTATCTTTATACTACAAAAACGTGCGATTCGTGCCATCTATGAGATGCGTCCACGCGAATCCCTGAGGGAATTATTTAAAGAAATAAACATACTGACCCTACCATCCTTATACATTTATGAGAACATCATGTATGTGCGTAAAAATTTACATAAATTAAAATTAAATAGTGACCTTCATAATTTTAATACTAGGAATAAAGACAAAATAGCTGTACCTAGCTTTAGATTATCTAAAACAAATAAAAAGACATTCTTAGGAAATAGTGTACGTTTCTATAATAAAATCCCAAAAGAGATAACTGGGCTCTCAGAGGGTAAATTCAAAACCTATATAAAATCTACTTTACTTAAGAAGGCATACTATAAAGTCAACGAGTACATAGAGGACAAAGATGCCTGGAAACTTCTGCATAGTCGCCTCGCGGCACCTTCAAAGAAAATGAATGTAAGCAAACCAAATATTGTGAAACTATCTGTTGAAAAAATTAAGCCCTACAAGTTTCTTGTGCGTTCTTCTTGTAGAGGTATCTTTCCGAACGCACGGTAGACTCAGTACTGTATCTTCATTGACGTACAAAAGTGTCAGATTATGACCTATTTGAATAAATCTGTTTGAGTTTGAGTTTGAGTTTAAAAATTCCTAGATTTTATTTTATTTGATAGGCTTATAATAAGATTTTCAAAAGGGCATGAATAATATTTAGTAAATCCCATAAACAACTACTAAAATTGGAATGCGCGTCGCCACAAAACAAATACTTACTTGACGTCACTTTATTAAAATCAAATTATACATTAATCGGCGATATTAAGAGCCCTTCTATGTTTTTTGTTCTATGGACTGCCTCGGTGGCGTAAGGTTTTCTTGGTTTAGTTTCCTTGGATTCCAAGTCCGTTTCCTTTCAGCCCAACCGTTCAGTAGTTTTGGCGTTATGAATAACAAAGATAATATAACACATATCGATGACTTCCAGCCGTCTGAGCAAGCAGGTTTCCGAAAGGGCTACAGCACCATAGACCACATCCACACGCTTCGCCAAATTATACAGAAGACCGAGGAGTATAATTTGCCATTATGTTTAGCGTTTGTGGACTACGAAAAGGCCTTTGATTCGATCGAGACATGGGCGGTGCTCGAGTCTCTCCAGCGATGCCATATTGACTATCGGTATATCGAAGTGTTGAAGTGCTTGTATAGTAACGCCACTATGTCGGTTCGAGTACAGGACCAGAGTTCGAAGGCGATCCCGTTGGATAGAGGCGTAAGACAGGGAGACGTTATATCTCTGAAACTGTTTACTGCCGCAATGGAGGACGTTCAAGCTTCTGGAATGGCAAAAACACGGCATCAATATTAATGGCGAATACATCACTCACCTTCGGTTTGCCGACGACATTGTAGTCATGGCAGAATCGATGGAAGATCTCAGCATAATGCTCGAAGACCTCAATCGAGTTTCTCAACGGGTCGGCCTTAAAATGAACATGGACAAGACGAAGGTGATGTCTAATGCCCATGTTGCGCCGACCCCAGTACCGGTTGGAAACGCGATTCTTGAAGCTGTTGACTCGTACGTCTACCTAGGACAAGTAGTCCAACTCGGTAGATCCAGCTTCGAGAAAGAGGTCAATCGTCGAATCCAACTAGGCTGGGCAGCTTTTGGAAATCTGCGCTATGTCTTCTCGTCCAAAATACCTCAGTGCCTCAAGTCGAAGGTCTTCGACCAGTGTGTGTTACCAGTGATGACTTACGGATCTGAAACGTGGTCCCTTACTGTGGGCCTTATAAGTAAGCTCAAAATAGCGCAACGAGCTATGGAGAGGGCTATGCTCGGGATTTCTCTGCGAGATCGAGTCAGAAATGAGGAGATCCGTAGACGAACGAAAGTTACCGACATAGCCCAGCGGATTAGCAAGTTGAAGTGGCAATGGGCGGGGCACATAGCACGTAGAACTGATGGCCGATGGGGCCGTAAAGTTCTTGAATGGAGACCACGGATTGGTAAGCGCAGCGTAGGACGTCCTCCCACAAGGTGGACAGACGATCTGATAAGTACGGCAGGAGCACGCTGGATGCAGGCCGCTTACAACCGGACTGGATGGAAATCTAAGGGGGAGGCCTATGTTCAGGAGTGGACGTCCTATGGCTGAAATGATGAATGATGAATATAACACATACCGATAAACTTTCATATATAAAATAGTGAAAATAAAGCGGCTTTGTCCGCTCGCAATTGCGAAACATGGGTGTTTTAATAACAAAACTTTGACGTTCTTTTTGGATCCCTTAGAATGTGAGTTTTAAAAAATTCTTTCTTAGCACAAGTCCAGACAACGAAAATAACCCACATTTCAAGTTTCAAGTTTCTAGGATTAGTGGTTTGGGCTCTGCGTTGCAAATCAGTCAGTGAGACATTAAGGATTTTATAATATATAGTGATAACATTATAAAATAACATTTGAACAATGAATTATAAATAGTGGAACATAAACATAAAACATACATTCACGCCTTTTTCCCGAAGGGGTAGGCAGAGGTGTACCCAGGACTCGGTCCCATAGTAGATACACCCACATTTCGCCAGTATGTTATTGGTCCCATGTAATAGGGGGCGAGACTATTGCCATCTACCGGGCACAGTTCCAGACTTCAGGCAGTTTTTGAGATAATTCCCAATGGAAAAATCCAATATTTAACACTATGCCTGACCTGGGGATCGAACCCGGGACCTCTTGATTGGCAGTCGAGCATGCGCCCACTACGCCACCGAGGCAGTCCTGTGATTAAAATATACAGGGTGTGTAGTTACAGTTGTTCCTGTCACGTGAACACGGTTCGTTATATTAATTGATGGCCATTAATTAATTTCATAAATTACTCATCGTTAAACCGATTGTTAATAGTTTTGGTTTGATTTCATTGTTTTAAAATTATTCCACAATCATTATTTTTATTTTGCTAATGAATGAATGATAACACTTTATTGGTACCACAATTATACGAAAAAGGCAAAAAGAAAACTTAAAAACTAGAAAGAGTAACAATTGGCGGTCTTATCGCTCGAAAGGATAAAATATACAGATCATGAAGGGACGGTGGTTTCAAAAGCAAATACTTCCTAATAATTTCCTAATTTCCTACATATGCCAATATTTCTTGAGGGGAAACTTTGCCTATTTCAGGATTTAATCTTAGTTTACGTGAACCCACGATCGCCGTTCCGCGGCGGTGCTCTATCCAACTGAGCTATCGTGGTTATACCACTCATCAGCGAAATGTTCCTATCCCACACACCGCTTAAAGGAGCGTGCACGTTATCTATAAAGGTTGATGCATTAAGCAACCTACAAACCGACAAGACCTATTTATCATATCTAAATTGTAAACACAATCTTTTTAATAATATTTTTACACTAAATCACAAAATAATCCTACTTAACATACAATCACGCTTTTTTCCCGAAGGGGTAGGCAGAGGTGTACGCAGGATTCAGTCCCATAGTAGGTACACCCTCATTTCGCATTAAGCGAGCCTATTGCAATCTACCGGTCACAGTTCCAGACTCCAGGCAGTTATTGAGATAACTGCTAATGAAAAAACTAATACTTAACACTTTGCCTGACCTGGGGATCGAACCCGGGACCTCATAATCAGTAGTCGAGCTTGCACCCACTACACCACCGAGGCAGCCTATTCCTACTTATATTAATATCATAAATCTCAAATCTTTAGTAAAACTCTCAAAGTACATCTGTTGTACCGATTGAGCTGAAATTGATATGTATAAAGATATCTATGTATGCTGATATCGATTTATTTGGTGACTCTTTAAAACAATTTAAAAATAGTATAATCGCAGTTTACTCTACATCTCATCATAATTTGTAATATCTCTTAAATAATATCTTCTATTTTAACTTTTTCCCAACTTGTACAAGATAAATTCTATATTTAATAATTATTATTAAATTCTTTTTTATTTTATAAGACGTCAATCATACGCGCGAATGTTGTGGCTACCTATAATTGGATAAGCATCTTGAATTTGTTTAATTATGTAACTATTTTTGTATATGTGATAGTTGCTTATTTGTTGGTTGCCTTTAATAAATAAATAAATAAATCTTAGATGCTGGACTGACACATTGAGTACTTTTTACCACGATATTCCCACGGGCACGAAGATTACGCGGGTGAAACCGCGGAGCACAGCTAGTATATCATACAATAATAATAATAATAATATGGAACATCTTCCACACGGTCATCTGGTCTCAAACTAGGCTAGAAGCCTGTACTATGGTAACCAGATGACTGTTATATATAATTATATAAGCTTATCATCCAGACACAGATCAAACAGACATGTTCATGCACACAAATGGGCAGGAACATGTCTGAAATGCACCTGGGCGGGGGTTACTACCATCTGAGCCAACGAGGCTGTCATATAAATAAATATTCTATACAATAGGGTTGTGTCCACTATAAATAAATCGGATGCACGGTTGTTTCTGATTATTAACTAAGATGTAGAAATACTAAAAAACTAAATGATTTATAAAACGAAATAAAGATTAATAATATTTTCAATAAATAAATTCCGTAAAACTAGGCGTACGATCACATGATATTAAACACCAATCAGAAAGCGTGACGTCACACCGCGGCAAACATCATTGTTGTTGTTGACGTTTCCATAAAACAGAGCAAGTTATTTAATTAGTTTTTCGTTTTTTAGCTATTTTTGACAAGTTAACATAGTGGTTTTCAGTTATTTCTTGAAAGACAGATATATTTCGCTATGGAATCAGGATTTATTAAAGCAAATAGTACGAATTTACCCAGAATTGACGCCGTCATGCTCGGCAATTTTTTCGCATCAAATACTGACTTTTGCTCATCGGAATTCCGCAATGCTAAAACCTCTGTGTAAGTATGAATATGTGTAAATTATATAATACATGTTCATTGACTTATTATAAACATAAACAGTATTATTTGTTTCGTAGTTTGTCATACTTAATGTAAGTTGCCGGACATTGGTTTTGAGGTTAGATTTGCTAAGTATTATTTAAAATTAAAATATTATTAGAATAAGAAAATAATGTTGGTTAATTATAATAAATATGACACTAAATTAAAATTCTACCTGATAACAACATAACATAACCTTTACTCGTAAATTAAAACTTGAAAAATAATGATTCATTATTTTTGTTTTAAATTTGTAAATATGTTGATTGTGTGACTTACATCAAAATGATCTTCACAAAAATACATTCTCGAAACTGCAGATAAACTATTAGCATCATCTCTCCTCGCAAGGTTTAGCCACTTTTTTCGTATATGTTTATTGTTTGGAACATAAATGAATAATTTGTTTGGCGTTTTTATAGTCGTACTTTTACACTGGGGCACTACACAGTTCTTGTAATAAGAGGAATTCATTTTTAATTAGAGAAAACTAACAACTCCCAGAAAAACACACGATTCCTTTGTTGTGTTTGTCACGGTGTGACGTCATTCAAAACGCCATGACAGTCTGGAGCGTTTTTGCGGTAAATTCAAATTGATTTTTTAAAACCAAAAATACACAATATAAATGATCGAATTTTTCAAAAATAATAAGTTTTTATGGTAAAATAGATAGTAAGATAATGTATTAACCAATTTTTCAAATTTAGTCAACTAGCCTATTCTACGGAAAAATTTGTAGCTCCTAAATCAATAAGTGATAATAATTAAATTCACTTAATCATTTGACAAAATAAAATCAATCCAAATACAGTTTATTACTCAAACAAAACATGATCGAATGCTGATCCGATTACACTGCAGTGCACTTAAACGGCGCGCCGTCAATATCCGCTTTTAATTCACACGTGCTATTTTATTTGTCCGCGACTGCATTTACTCTTAACCCTTTTAAATGGTAAAATACATTTATTTGTGTTTGTATGGTCACTAATGACAGTCCAAGCTATTTCAATTATTATGCTATATCGTTGTTTATAATTGAAAATTGTTATAATTTAATACAATATTAATAACTAATTACAACGCTTTTGAGATTTTGGAGTGCAAATGAGGCATGTCGTGTTGGAATAATTTTGATACGAGTAAAAGCAAGTAAAAAACTTATTTCGCATTTTTTTTTTTTAAATGACCTTTGCTGTTGGCCTGAGATGGCCTCTAAAGCTTTACTTTTTAGTGGTGAGCGCAGGAGGCGCTCGACCCAAATTTTAAGGGCGACTAGCACAACGGCACCTAGACGGTACGAACCTCGGCTTGGGCCGTCGCCAGAATACGTAGGGTCAAACTTGTCCTGCCACCCCAGAAGGGGAGTGTCCTAGAGCCTGTTTGATCTGTTTGATTATTTGGAGAGAAACTAACCGATCTGAAGGATCTGAGAGATCTTCGACCTCGCCGGCGAGGTCGGTGTTGTGATTGTGTGAGTTGGTGGATCTGGTATCCGGCACCAGTACCGAAAACGGAGCGACTGTTGCGTATATTGGTAGGATTGGGCGAGCCTAGCACCGCCGATGTGACGGCAGCGATAGTGTCGTCCGGGTCGTCCAGGACGTTGCGAGGGCGTTCTAGGAGGGGGGGACAACTTATTTCGCAAGCTCTTAAAGATTTTAATTCAGTTGTAAAGTAACGACGAGAAAATCGAGTTGGTACTTCTGCTATTAGAACAATTATCGTCATAGTATGGAGCCGTAGGAAGTCTACTGCTGAACGTAGATCTCCCCCATTGGCTTAGGAAAATAATAATAAGTTATAGAACAAAGCAGTATGTCTAAAGTCTAGTTCTTTCTAAAGTATTTCCTTGAATTTTTTGGTAATTTTTTCCTTAATTATTAAAATCATAAAATGAGTTTAAACAAAATAAACATTATAATAAGGTTCTTATTTCCGAGTTACTGAGACCTTTACTAAAATTATATTATAAGCCATACAAAACACTTTTTAAACCAAATGCAATCTACAGTTCCGAGCCAAAAATACAGCGCAGTAAAGATAATTAAAATCAATTAAGGCTGCCCAATAAATCCAATAAATACCCACAATCGAACGAAGGAGATAATTGAAAAGATACCGAGAGAGTATCTTCTCTCTTTCTCTCTTTGAACTTTGGAATTGAGGGAAAAATTGGATACTCGATTGGAGCATTCTAACAAAATTTAGTGGAAAATGTTTTTGTTTTCACGTTTTCAGGGCTTCTACCATATCTTAGTAAGTACACTTTGTCTACTTATATTTAGCAGTTGCACGAATACAACATAATATTGAAAATAATATGAAGTGTTATTTCTTGCTATGGTCATTCTGAAGGTATAGTCACCATTAAGATAACACACAATTAAGAAGGACAGAAAGAAAATTAAACGCTTAATCAATCAAGGTAACAAGGGAAACAAGGAGTAATGTTATATTTTGTAATTTCACAAGTCTTTCAAATTTTTCAAAGTTTGTAATTTCTCAATACTTTCAATGACTGAAGAAATCTTATTGATTATATAAGTAAGTTTTCGAAATACCGCACTATACTGCAGTTGGCAACATATTATTATACTCGTATGTACATAATTGTCAAGAAAAATTCAGCTATTATAAGTTCAAAGCACTTTTAGTTTTGGAAAATTAATAAAAAATAGTTCGTTTTTCTATAAGAAAATAGGCGTTTCTAAAAGACAGTAGAAGGCTCTGCAGTATTCATTGTAAATGCATCGCCTCAGCATTAATTATTCAACAGGCGAGAAACGTTGCTCTCTGCCAGTGAAATAGCATCTGAAGGAATTATACACGGCTCAAGACGCGAAAATAAGTGTTTTTTTTTTACATAGAACATTCATAACAAAAAAAAAACTCGGGGTTTAGCCTTTTTCTATGAATTTCACGAATAATTCTTTAATGTTAAGTAAGTCAATTGCATGACACAAAAAGTTAATATTAAGTAAGGTAAGGTGAAGGTTTTTTTTTAATTGAACCAAGTTTATACCAATATAATATATCAGTACTTGAAAAACACAAGTAGCAAAATAACGTAACGTTTGTTGATATATAACATGAAAAATGTGGCTGTACCTACTATGGAAATGCCACTGCCACTGCCTACTCCTGAAAAAGGCACGATGGTATGTGTTATCTAGATTTTTCTTCCTTTCTATTATATTCACTCATTTCTTAAGAAGTAAATAATCAAAATCTGTTCTTAAACATATAACAAAACATAGTATGTTTTAACATGCGGTCTTATCGCTGAAGGTATCTTGTAGACACAAGTGGAAACACGCGTGTAGAGGACGCCTTTGATTGGTGCGGGATATATCGGTAACACGACGCAAACAATGCTTTACAACTGCCGACACGATCACGATGTTGATTTTATTAAACAAACAATAATTCCGAATTCTGGAGTCTGAATCTGTGCCCGGTCGGTGGCATTAGGCTCATCCTCTAACATGGGACTTAAAAGCACAACTGGCTTAGTATGGATGTGCCTACTGTAGCAATGGGTAGGTACACCTCTGTCTAACCCTTCGGTTATTTTAGATGTTACTTATGAATCTTTGCCACGTTTGCATATGAGTACCGCATGTGGATAAAGTGTTATAATGGACTTTATCAAACTTGTTTTTAGTAACTAAATTCATTATTAGTTCTTTAACCAATCTTAAAATAACTCGTTACATCGTACATTGTAAAGAGCAGTGATGTGGGTGGTGTAGTAAATGTTCGATGAGCACATGCCCTACGGACCGGAGCCGTCCACCTGATCGATACCTCACCTCGCCCGCACTCTCGCACCAACCTGAACTGAACGTTACTAACGCTTGTAAGTACCACATTACTCTGATTAATTATATTCATGTTATTTTAATAGTTGGCCTTATATATAGTGATAAGTAAGGTTTAATACTATCGCGATAATCGATAGCGTTAGGAATTGAAAATTTCAAGTGGCTCGCTAACACAATATTTTAAAATGGGCTTGCAATATTTTTATGTATGTTTGGGTCAAATGAAAATGCATAGGAAGTTCAGTGACCACGTTGTCAATACAATCTAATCAGCTTAGCTATAACGTTCTCGAATGGAGACCGGCAAGTGTAGCGTAGGAGTTCCACCCACAAGGTAGACGAACGATCTGATAAGACAGCAGGATCGCTGGATGTAGGCCGCCTATAACCGGACTAGATTGAAATCTATGGGGGAGGCCTATGTCCAGCAGTGGACGTCCTATGGCTTAGATGATGGTTCAAATATTTAAAATTATCAAATTTAATTCAAAATTCAAAATTAAGGTTGAAGAATAAATATTAAAAAGACTTTATAAAGTAGATCCATCACGAAAAGTTGAATTCATAGGAAAATTAAACACAATTCATAAAATATCGCATACTAAGTAGAATAGAAGCCCCAGCCCGACCACAGTTAAGTACGAAACTTATTTTAAAACTGCTCTTTACTTATCCAGAGCTATTTAAGTTTCTGGAACAACTGTAGGAATGGATACCGAAATTGTACCGATTCAAGTTGGAATCTTTTTAACAAAGCCGCTGAATGTTTGACGCTAGTTTCCACGAACCTTGTTAAATCATACTTGAAACTTTAACTATTTTAATTTAAACTCGTATTTCAATTTTAAGAAACGACTGGAGTGGTTCCCGTGACTTGTTTCTGGTTTGTTTGGGGAATTCGTTTCAAGCCTTTACACCGATTTAGGCAATGTATTTTCCGTCTTATTACATTCAAGACGGAACCCCAGCTAAGTCTAAAATATATTTTGTACAAATTAATATATTCATGTATGGAGTCTGGAACTGTGCCCGGTAGATAGCAATAGGCTCGCCCCCTATTACATGGGACCAATAACAAACTGGCGAAATGTGGGTGTATCTACTATGGGACTGAGTCCTGGGTACACCTCTGCCTACCCCTTCGAGAAAAAGGGCGTGAATGTATGTTTATGTATAGATAAGCCCATCAAAAAATTAAGACATACGCAGAATTGGCGGGATAGACAATATACCATAATATTACCGCCAAAATCTTATTACAATGACGCAGCGATCCAAACTATAATGCCACAGGTATAAGTTAGCGGTGGTCGGTTTATGGAACTAATTCCACCATCTTGCAACAGTGAGCATTCGTTTCATGCACAGTGGCGCTCTGAGCTCCACGTGACACGTGTATGCCACTATAAGTCTCAACATCAGGTGCAGCACGGTCGTTTTATCTTGGCGAGTCTAAACATAGGCTCTGCGAACGTTTTCGCATGTAAACTGGTGAAGTAACTTGTTATTCCCGGATAAACAAATATACGAACAAATGTTTATTGTAAATGTAATGTTGAGTTCAGTTGAATCTTAATAATAACAGTTTTGTTTACGAGTTAACACGCACTAACGTTCGCAGAGCCTATGTTCAGACTCGCCAAGATAAAACGACCGTCCTACAAGAAAGCACACTAGAATGTGAATAACAACATTCCCGTCAACAGACGGAAAACAGTGCCACCAACTTCGGTGTTCAGGTGGCCAAAATTGGAACTACGCTCTTACAGTTGCCATTTTAAAGAACGTCATTATCAAATTCTCTACATGCGATGCTGTTATTGAACAGATAAGATGGTAGGACTATAATATTACGCAGCTACTTGCCAATAGCGCCAGAGCTTTCAGATCTTTGAAATCTTTGTATCCCTCACTCACGTTTCAAAATCTAGTCAAAATGAGCAAAAGAAACGTTCTTCCGTTTTTCCTCATAGGAATGCAACGAGCCGAGCGGATTGTTTGAACATCGTATTGACTTAGAGCTAGTTTGGGCAATCGACTGTGAACTGCCCGCTCGCTGCTAACTTTTGCCCCATTGCCCATGAGATGAGTCGAATGATTTGTTTATACTCTTATTTATTGGTTTTTGTTTCCGGCATCTTTATTTATGAGAAGTGGAAAAGGTGTTCGACCGTGCGCAATGGTTGTATTATGATCGATTTACACAGAATGAATCTTTCAAGTGTAACTGGACAACAAAAGAAAATATCAGAAAAAACATTAAAAGTGATATCTAAAAACTTGGCCTCCCACAAAAACCCTCTTTTTTAGGAGGCCGCCTGGGGAACTACCACACCTTTGCCAGTTATTCATCCGCCAAGCAGTAATGTACAAACATTACTGTGTTGCGGTCTGAAGGTCAATGTTATCAGCGAAATTACTGGCCATGACCAGTTTCAACAACTAATATCTCAGAGTGACATGCGCAGTGCAGTGCCACGCAGAATTTTGAAAATTAAAACACTGGGTGGCACTGTGTCTGACATGGGCAATCCTGATGCTTACCATCAGGCACCTGATTTGCTCGTCTTGTTACTCACTATCATAAATAAAAAAAACATTATTATCACCTCATCTCAGCAGTCCCAAGCGGTAACTTACCAAAATTCCGCCTGGAGCGCTCGAGCGTCTTCGTCGAGTGATTCAAATATGTAATAAAGAAATAGAAAATAAATATAAAATGAGAATTATACTAAACTTTGCTGTGGTCATACGGCCAGAAGATTAGATGGTAGGTAGAGTAGAGTGCTAGAACCGAGGAAATCGGTGACGTACCTGTTATACGATTGGGTATCACATGGTAGTTATATAATGCCTATATAATCTAGATAATGTAAATAGTGAATGCTAGTCGCGGACATCCTTTGATATCTGATGTAAGATGTGCGTAATACTAAGGCACTTATCATGGTGGAGTACAAGTAACAAGAGGGCGTATGTTTTTGTCTACTCATAAACATCAGCCATAAGAGCACGGCTAAGTGAAGGTTTTCCATACAAAACGTATTTCGCCGTTTGTTTTTTCCTTGACTCCCTGCCCGCAGAATCATCGACCAGGGAACATAAAATATCGCAGATAATGGCGTCCCACACGTCTTATTTTTTTTATAATTGATATAAACTGCACGTTAGAAAGGGCATCCTATTATTTTATACAAACTAATTGATAAAATAATAAAATGAACCTATACCACAAAATCTATACAAAAATTTAAAAAATATCACACAGATTAAACAAAAGAAAATTTAATGATAGGGATTTAATTTGTACTTCACCCACAAAATTTCAGGTAAACAAATTAATTGAACAGGTTCATTGCGAATTTTTGAGGAAACAGAGGAAGTTGGAAAATCAATTTCGCAAATTTTTCATAGGAATGGTTTCAAATTACTTGATTACAGTATCATGTTTAACCGCCGACAGTAATTTATACTCCCTACATACTCCATACATACACGAGAAAACTCAAGTTTATTAAGATCGTAAGCATCAATCGCTCGCTCCTATGACTTGTCCAGGCTCGTATTATATTAACCGACAAACGTACAGGTTATGAATATAAATAGCGTTCTGATCGAAAACCGACAGTACGTGTCATATTACCTATATTATAACTACATCAAACGGATTATACACCAACTAGATATATTACCATGTACTCGTATCGCAGATTTGTTAGTTGCTTGAAACTCGCTTGATTATGTGTGACTTGTATGTTTGACTTAACAAAGTTTAGATGTATTGAGTATACATGTCGGTTAATATAAGCTGGCATGTTCAGAGTACGCACTAATGCAAGCACTGATTTCAATACCCTTATAGCTTTAAAAATGATTTTTCTGTTTTTTTGCGGAAGTTCAGATAAACAAGTACAGCACACACTGGCACACATCCTACTTCCTACTAGACCCTGGAATAATACATAAATAGTAATAAATAATACTTTTTCCTGACATTCCCACGGGAACGATGTTTACGCGGAAAAAAGCGCGGGCACAATTTACAATTTATTTATTTTTATTTTTGTATAATTACTGTTTTTGTTTACTTTCTTATGTTATACTAATCAGTGTAATTGGCGATTGCAGCCGTTCTAATTAAGTTAAATAAATAATATAATTAGGCAAAAGAATAATCGTCAATACTTACAAGTGAAAGCTACGCTAGACACAAAATTAACTCACAAATGAGGATTCATAAACAAGCTGTTAATTTTCTTCGGAAAAGAATGTATAAGATATAATATAATAGGTATATTGTTTCCTATAAAAGATTTGAGATCTTTCGGAGGAGGCTGTCGTTAGATCATGTCGGAGGTCATGGCGATCTGAAACTCGGATAATAAAATATGGGTTGTCCAAATAACCCATATGAATTGACTCAAGCAATGTAATTGGGGTACCCCTTCTGTTACAGTATAAATTCAAATGATTATTATAATAGTAACTATATTAATAATATACTTATAGGGATAAGGGCACTTAGGGGGACTGCCTCGGTAGCGTAGAGGGCGCATGCTCGACTGCCAAACAAGAGGTCCTGGGTTCGATCCCCAGGTCAGGCAGTGTTAAATATTGGATTTTTCCATTAGGAATTATCTCAATAACTGCCTGGAGTCTGGAACTGTGCCCGGTAGATGGCAATAGGCTCGCCCCCTATTACATGGGACCAATAACATACTGGCGAAATGTGGGTGTATCTACTATGGGACTGAGTCCTGGGTACACCTCTGCCTACCCCTTCGGGAAAAAGGCGTGAATGTATGTTTGTTATAGGGATAAAAACAGCTTAAATGAGCCCTACGGCCGTTAACCGTGCTGTTTCGCTACGGTTTTAGTTTTAATGCAAATAATGGTCTCTTTTTGTAAAGTGATTTCTTCCAGTCTGGTGACAACATTAAAACATTGGCTGCAACAGTAACTCGATGTGACGTCATACGACACACTCAGTCACAGTGAACTAGATCTCACTTTACCAGATTACATAAATTCTTGTTTTCTCGTTTTGGCAATCATAAGTCCTGTTAACTGCATTTTAAAAGAGTTACAAAGTCTGCTTCGGTGGTGTAGTGGGTGTAAGCTCGACTATCGATCATGGGGGTTTGATCCCCAGGTCAGGCAAACTGATATTGTATTTTTCTATGAGGAATTTTATTAGTAGTATCGGAATCTAGTATTGTGCTCTGATGATAGCAATAGGATCGCCCCCTATTACATGGGACGAAATCACGTAACAGGCGAAGTATGAGTTACCTACTATGGGGCTGAGTCCTGGGTACACAGAGGTGTACCCAGGACTCAGTCGAGTAACACCATCGAGTAGGCAGAGGTCTAATCGATGGTGTTACTCGACGACGTAGACAAGCACATCTTTCTGAGCGCTTGGCCGTGGAGACGCGTGATCAGAATGTTGGCGTTTATCTGGCCCAACGTATAAGCATTGCTATTCAATGTGGCAATACCACCAGCATCTTGGGTACGCTGTCATTTGACAGTGTTTTAAAGCACTTGCATTTTTTATAGGCTGACATATCAGCCTGTGGATTTTCGAAGTGTTCTATGACATAGTGTATTTAGTTTGGGTAGATAGTAAGTAGGTATTAGCTCTATGGTTTAACCTTTTTAAATAAAGATAATCTTACTATTTTTAATAAATAAATAAATCAAAATTAAAATGAAAGAAGCTCAGTAACTGACTCCTACAAGCAGACAGGAGGTCCCTGTAATAGTTTCCGGACCGACGCACGAAGTTATTACATCCGGGTTCCGTAGTCCGGGCCATCGGTCGAATGGCGACCATCGAGACACCATAATCCATTACCCGGGGGCTAATTGAAACTCTTTCATTCTGTGACGCCAGTTATTAGTAATTATAACCTTTAAGGAGGTCATTAGGTGAGGAAGGAATAGGATTTGAATGGGTAGATTAGATTAGATTAGATTAGAATACTCTTTATTTCGACCATTTTACATAATATTACAACACAACACACAGTACACAGTACGACATAATAACTTAAAATTTAAGCTATAACTAAAAAGTGATTGGTCGACAATGGGCGGCCTTATCGCTTTAAGCGATCTCTTCCAGGCAACCAGTCTGGACGGAAAGGTGTAATAGGAAGAGTAGGGATGGGATCGGGTACAAAATTATAACACATAACTTATAGTGTACTATACATAATTGGAATGATAATATTTACTACATAATATTAATATACTACATACATCTATAACATAATATGACATACATATATACTACACATATATACATAATATATAATATGTTATACAGTAATAAAAAAAAATATATATATATAATATAATATATATATAAATATATGCACAGATAAATATAATATTACATAACATATATTACATAATATTACATACATAACATTATTCAGAGACAGGATAATAGGTACTATGATTGCAAGAGATAGTGTTTTTTAATCAAGCGCTTAAATCCATCAGGTGTCTTAGCACACCTGATAGTAACGGGAAGAGAATTCCATAGATGGACGGCATAGTTGGTGAAAGATTTGTTAGTAAATTTAGAGGATATAGTTGGGGTCGTAGACTTAAGAAGATAGTTATTGGAAGAGCGTAAAGAATGAGAATGAGACTGAGAGACGAATTCGAAGCGTTCCTTGAGATAAGGAGGAGAAGAGGGATTAAACAGAATGTTATAAAGAAGTGAAAGAATGTGAGTATCCCGGCGAAGGCGGATGGGTAACCATTTCAGCTTATTGCGGAACTGTGAAACGTGATCATATTTTCTGAGGCCAAAAATGAACCGAATACAAAAATTTTGTAGTCGTTCCAATTTGTTAAGCTGGTCTTGGGTTAAATCCAGATAACTAGCGTCCGCATAGTCTAGAATAGGAAGAAGTAGAGATTGTGCAAGAGCAGTTTTGGTGGAGATCGGCAAAAAATTACGCAGCCTGCGCAAAGAACCAGCGGCAGCTGGTGGGTACGTCGAGAAAAAGTGTTTTCTATGATATCTAATTATTAGACTGCCCACTATTCCGTAACATATAACATACAATCGCGCTTTTTTCCAAAGGGGTAGGCAGAGGTGTACCCAGAAGTCCTTTACACTTTTTACATACGCCAATAACCATTTAATTTCATAGTCAGAGCGCCGTTAACTTCTAAGATATATTTTTATAGAAGATAGCCGTAACCTAACCATAGATGCGCGAAGGTCGGAAGGGAGACCGTTATATCCTTCTATAGTAGCAAACATTCTCGTATACCCTACATTCCGCCGGAAAAACGAACAGTATTTTGATTTGTATTTTTCCCCGTGAAAATTCAATAGTAAAAATGGGTGTATTTTTTTATGTATGTTGTTTTTAAAATTCAATAAATGTTGTCAGTTTTAACAAGGGATTTCGGAGGTTATTTAAAGTTCAAAAATGTCTGTTTTCGCGCCACTGTCGACTGTAAAATGTACACAAAAAATACCCAAATATATCTTTAAAACATACTAAATATTATTAGTTAGCTTGGAAAACTTAAGCACGTAATATTACTCAATAGATGTATATATAGGAAAGTAGGTTCACCCACGCTTTGGTAGTTGTTTTTTATTTTAAGTTTAAGTATTTCAGCCTTAGGAGTGTAGTAGTTTTGGCCCAAGCAAGAGGTTCCCAATCATACACATATTAATGGCAAACACTATTATTAGTCCAGTCCTATATTTTTTTGTATTATATTGTTTTATTTGTACTATAATAATTATATCAAAAAATATAGTATAATACAAAAAATAAGCTGAGGCACCTTAGTAATTTCCATTCTGGGCGAGTGTGTAATTTAGCAGATAAATAAGTGAAACATGGCCGGTTTAAATGAAAAATGGCCGACCGAAGTACTACATAGCACGTTAATACAACAGTAAGATGTTGTTCAGGTGAGGTGAATTTATTCAAATACATATATTTCGATCAATTTACATAGCATAGTACATTTAAAATTTAAATATCATATTAAAATCAAAAATTAAAAAGCCGCCCTTTCCTTTTACAGTTCTGCTCTCATTAAAGTTGTAGAATTACCTTTTTTTTTGAATCAGTTAAGGTGAGTAGAGCGTTAATATCATAACATAACATAACATACATTCACGCCTTTTTCCCGAAGGGGTAGGCAGAGGTGTACCCAGGACTCAGTCCCATATTAGATACATTTCGCCAGTATGTTTTTGGTCCCATGTAATAAGGGGCGAGCCAATTGCCATCTACCGGGCACAGTTCCAGACTCCAGGCAGTTATTGAGATAATTCCTAATGGAAAAATCCAATATTTAACACTATGCCTGACCTGGGGATCGAACCCGGGACCTCTTGATTGGCAGTCGAGCATGCGCCCACTACGCCACCGAGGCAGTTAATATCAAATTGAATGTAGTATCAAAAATAAGTTTCTCTTAGTGTATGTGTATCTATTTAGGACACATAAATTGAAATATGTATAATTATATGTTGAGAGTCCATACTGAAAATAAGTAACGTTCAGAATAGGTAGAGTAAAATTAAAACCCGAGTCACATGAACCGGTGCACGATATCACTAGGAACGTTCCTTTCAAAACATAAAATAACTGGCAGCACAAGCTGTGTGGCATCAAACACACAATACATGTATATATAATATTATATTACTAGTGTAAGCCCAGCGGGTTCGCTTACCCGCAATTTCGAAGTATGAAAGATAGTGGCAGTAGCTTATGGCGTTCTATAGGGGATGCCTATGTTCAGCAGTGGACGTCTTCCGGATGATGATGATGATAATGACATATAAAGATACACATTATACATACCAGGCCATTCACAAGTTTGGTTTAAAAAAAATATCAATAACAGCCTAGAGTCTCAACTTGTGGCCGGTTGATGGCAATCTAGACTCGCCCCCTATTACACAGACTTGAAACATAACTGTCATAGTATGGATGTACGATGGGACTGAGTCCTGGTTACACCACTGCCTCACATTTCGAAATAAAGCGTGATGATATTATGTTATTAAGTCATACAAACGTAAACATGAAATTATTTCGCCAAAAATAACTTTACACTAA
Organism: Hemistola chrysoprasaria; assembly: GCA_947063395.1. Lineage (NCBI taxonomy): Eukaryota > Metazoa > Arthropoda > Insecta > Lepidoptera > Geometridae > Hemistola > Hemistola chrysoprasaria. The sequence continues at coordinate 14,219,320 of OX346724.1, read as the reverse complement.
ACTAAACAATTCTCTGCATAATTATAAACTTAGATATGGAATTTTGCTTAAATGTGTTTATGATGTTAGCTTTTAATATAGGTATAACGTGCATATTGACAGCCTCGTTGGCTCAGTTGGTGGTAACTCTGCTTTCTGTGCCGCAGGGCCCGGGTTCGATCCCCGGCCAGGTCAAACATTTGTGTGCATGAACATGTCTGTTCGATCTGTGTCTGGGTGTTATAAGCTTATATAAGTATGTATATCAGTCATCTGGTTACCATAGTACAGGCTTCTAGCCTAGTTTGGGACCAGATGACCGTGTGTGGAAGTTGTCCCATATTATATTATATAATCTGGCGCACTTGCATGTAATTTGTAAGCAACTAGTTAAGTATGTGTATTCTCCTCTGACTGTTTGTTTCGAGGATTGTGATCCAATGTAATTATTTATTCCTAGCTACCTAAAAAATAATCCTGCTAAATCTTCATTGAGAGGGAAATTTGAAAATCCCATAACGCATTTCCAATCCTTTGGTAGCATAAGCCGATCAGTCATATCTACAGCTGTTTCCAGATATATATCGATATATCCCGATTTCCCGATATGGGTTAGGAATGCGTAGGTCCCGTAATTCTCAGAAGCCGGAGAAAATGCGCCCTCCGATATTAATAATATCGATTAGAGTAACTCCTTCAAATGGGCTTTATTGTTGATCCCCTTTGGTTTGAGTCATCCCTGTGGTCGAATGATTTGGGTTTAATAAAGTTTTTTATTCTACTCGTTTTACCATGAGAAAGTTAGTGCTACTTTTGCCCGTTTTTATCCGCTATTCTGGGATCAAAGTCATCTCTTAAAGTTTTTGAGGTGATGGCGTAATAAACAATACACACATCCATAAAACTCTTGTTTTTTCATAAAAGAAAAATTATATAAAAATAACAATGTAATATTTTAATAATAAAATAAATAATCGTACTCAGTAGAAGTACAGTGTGTTTTCTCTTCTCTTACTTGTCAGAAAATAATAACAATAACGGCTTTTATTATGAGTAATAACAAAGAGTGTATTTAAATGTTAATTGTTTTAATTTCAAAGTAAGATAATTTAGCATATCCGATTTGGTATGCTTAAAAGTTTAATTGAAATCACGCCGTTAAAACTGCCTATACCTAAGAGAATGACGTAAGTAATTAAGCAAATAACTGCCATTATTACCCCAAAAATTACTTTCGATGTAAACCAATTAATAAAAAAATGCTATAACGGCCAAACCCATCATAAATTACCAAAAAAATTCAATCGGAAATGAATAAAATGTTCTTCTTACTCCTCAAACGTATAATAAAATAATAAAGTTCATTATAATTCGGTTAATGTAGGGAGGGTAGATCACGCACATTTCGACTCGATACATCGATTATGTGCACGCATTCGATTAGAAGCGTATCGATTTTAGAAAAGCGATTGGTACATTTAGTTAAATCTATACATGCACCCTCATTCCACTAAGACGCGTTTTTGAAATGCTATTTTCGATGAGTTTATCCCCCGTGACACAACTGCTTGTCACTTAGTGCCGAAGTTAATTTTACTTTCCCTTAACACTACCAATTTCCTTTAGCTGATTAAGTCTATACAATCTTATTACGCGTGGACTCGCTCATTACCGGTGACATAACTAAATTTAAATACAAAAAAATGTCTAACACGATTACTTAATTACCGAGGATTTCACATTTAGATAAACAGGGTTTTAGCTTATGAGGTACTAGGCGTCCAGAAACTTCAAGAGATCTTTATAATATAAAAAGAAACATGATACTACTATCTTTTACTTTAATAATTAATGTATGTAATTCACGCCAAAACAACTACTAAAATAGATTGGTTTGACTTTAGTATGACAAGAATAATTTGAATTCATAATCTAATAAAAGCAGTGAATTGGGTTTTCACAATTCGAGCCAATTCATATGGGTTAACATAACATAACATACATTCACGCCTTGTTTCCCGAAGGGGTAGGCAGAGGTGTACCCAGGACTCAGTCCCATAGTATATACACCCACATTTCGTCAGTATGTTATTGGTCCCATGTAATAGGGGGCGAGCCTATTGCCATCTACCGGGCACAGTTCCAGACTTCAAGCAGTTATTGAGATAATTCCTAATGGAAAAATCCAATATTTAACGCTGCCTGACCTGGGGATCGAACCCGGGACCTCTTGATTGGCAGTCGAGCATGCGCCCACTACGCCACCGAGGCAGTCATATGGGTTATGTGGGTGTATCTATGTGTATGTTTTTATGTGGATAAACCGTATTGTAGTTTCAGTTCGCCAAGATTCTGACGCAGCCTCTGACATGACCTAGCAACTATGTATCTTATAGGGAACCTATGAGACCTATTATGGTTTAACGTGACATCCGAAACACGGTAGTAGCCAGATGAAAGAAGTTCACATGTGAGATTAAAATTTGATTCAGGCATCTGAATTTCAAGCCTGGCATATTTCCGCTGGGCTACCTACGTTTTTGTTTTTGTTGAGGTAGCATAGAAATAATATTCTATTCATAAGGTACTTTTGAGTGAGTGAAACCACGGGGCGCAGCAGGCTACCACATAATATATTATACGAGAACACGGCGTTATGATTTGTATAAGATAATCCAACTAGTTGGTGCCTTATATATTAAAATTACCTCAATGTATCTGTCATACCACAGACCTAAATGTGATCTAAGTTTTATCCTCTTCCTGCACGATTATCTAATGGAGATCACTCTTAACGATAAGACCTCCAATTTTACTATCCTAGAATTTAATTTAATGAAGGTTTTTATAATATTATTTATAAGGTTCCTTGTTTGTGGAGTATAGTATAAAGAGTTATTTATCTACTATAATCTTTGAGTATTCCAAGTAATATCGTATAATACTTAGAAACTCCTTGTAGACATAATACAGTCATTCCATCTGATCCCAAGATAATCTGTTGCCACTAATCCATCCATATCATTACAGTATAAGGAGCGCTAGGGCTTCGGTATCGCATGGCGGAGCGCCCGATCGATGTAACTGCCGGTAATTACAACCAGTCATTTGCTACCATTGATGTTAGCCATTACATGGACCGGACTTGAGGAAGCGGTTTAGGAGACCGCAAAATAAGCTCGGACACTCAACCCTCAAATATTAATATCAAATGAAACTCAAACTGAAAAATATATGAATTTAATTATGTCACAATCTGACACTTTTGCACTTCAATGAAAATAAACATGCAGTAATGAATCTACTGTGCGTTTGAAAAGATACATTTACAAGAAGAACGCACAAGAAATGTGCCTAATTTTTTCAACTGATCAGCTCAGGAAAAACTTTATAGATGGTGTTGTTGTGTGTTGTGTTTTATGCATTTTTATGAATTACTAGCTGTGCCCTGCGGTTTCACCCGCGCAGTCATCGTTCAAATATCGGGAAAATGCCATGTGTTATCATCCCATGTGTTATTCCAGTCTAAGCTATCTATATACCAAATTTCAGGCTGATTGGTTCAGTAGTTTTGGCGTGAAAGAGTAACAAACATCCATCCATCCATCCTCACTAACTTTCGCATTTATATATTAGTAAGATAGGATAGTAGGATTCACCAACGCAGTTCGTTTTATACGGGCCTTGTTGTTATATATCTATAACTGTTATAAGTAACTTAAAACTGCCTGCTAAACATAAATGTTTAACTTACATAAAATTACTAGGAAAAATATAATGTAAGTAAAGATTACGCTCAAACTAGTTTTTTCACATTTATTGTCAGCATATGTCTCAAGTATACTCTAAAATAATAATAACACAAAAAAAATTTGAACTGTTATTTATCCAAAAAATATTAATGTCTCTCTCAGGTTGATGACAATTTCGTAATTTTCTTTTAAAAAAACTACCTTCAGGTATCGAAAAAAATACCTCTCAGATATACTATCTTGGGAGTATAAAATTCAATCTTCTCAACCTTACTACTAAAAATAAAAATGTCTTTAAAATAAAAAAAATACACACAAATAAGATACTTATCTCAAATAACACACATCTTGCCTTAAATTCCGTTGAGTATTACATCTCCAAACATTATATAATTCAAAAACAGGTCGGAAAAAAATGATCTACCCACCTATATATCAGTCAATTATCTGTCACTTTTCACTTAAAATATTGAATTCACGTCTAATTTCCACTTCACTGTTTTATTTTTCACCACTGAACATGAAAATCCTTCAAGAGTCAAAGCCTCGTTAAGCTGCAGTTGTACTTCGCCACGAAACGGCAAAGTTTTCAAAACTTACGCACTGCACTATAGATACAATCGCGAATATGATAAAATCGAGCGTACCCTCGACACACGACCTTTCGCCGCGACCGCGCGACGTATACTGAGGCGCACCGAGGCATTTCTAAACTACCCTTCAGTTTTCCACGAGGGAGCAAGATGGGAATAATTTTGCCTGGAAAATGTGCGTGAGTGACAAGGACGGCGATAGGAAATGTTTTTCGTCTCGCGGCGATGCGGTTGCGAGACTACGGTCATTGCCATGGTGTAATCATTCGTCTAATCAAGGGCTAACCCGTTTGTGTTTTATAATACCATCGCATCGAGTCAAGTGCACTGATTTAATACTTGACAACCCTACTCGTGTGTTGAAATTGGACCAGGTTAATTAGTGGGAACTTTTTTATTTGTGGACTTTATTGAAACAATTTTTCTATCCTGCTGTAATCAAAGGATCTTTTTACTATTTTACTGAGTTCATTTTATGTAAAGAGGACTTTTCGGTTTTGCAAACTGCATCCTACCAAATTATATCCAAAAAGTAAGTAATAAAACCATTTTGTGAAGTCCGTCGTAGCGATTAGCTACGAGAGAGCTACGAGTGCTACGAATAAGTTACGTAGCATGAGCTACGAGATGTACTCTTATTACACACTTGAATGAGTGTCTTCAGCACACTTGTACTAATCCTAAATGAGAATGTTTTTGTAAAACAGTTCTTGTATAAGGTTTTCTTTGAGTGAAAATATCTAAGGGCTCCCTGCAAGTTGAGCCGAGACGTATTATCCTTTTATTCTCAAAGTTAATTTGTAATTTTTGAAGAAAGAAATTAGAAGGATTACGGACACATTTATATGGATACACTTCTGCTCAACCCTTCGTGGAAAAGGCGTGATTGTTTTGAATTTAGAGCCAAATAAAATTAGGAAGGTTATTTACCTAAGAAAACATATTATACTAAAAAACAACCTATGTTGTATGTGTTCCTGGGTCTAATTTATCTATATTATACCAAATTTCAATCATTTTAAAAGTTTTGGCGTGAAGAAGTAACAAACAAACAAACAAACATACACACACACACACAAATTTTCGCATATATAATCTTAGTATGATTATTAGGCATATTGTGTATTAATATGATCGACAATGTCTTTCCCTCGTGTGAAGCGCTGCGACGATATAGGTCGCAGCGCTTCACGCTTTATCCTTCAGTCCTACTCAGCGCTAAATGTGGCACGAAAAGCGCTTACCTATCATGAGACAGGATTAAAGGGGAAAATTAATCAGTACATGAAGTTCTTAAAATTTTAATCATGCCAAAAATAATAATAATATAAATGTCTGAAGAATCATGAAAGTGGAAAAAGTGAAAGTCTTGTGTCAGGATCGAAGAAAGTAGTGAGAAATAATCTTTGCCTACCCCGACAGGGACAAGGCGCGATTGGTATATATAGGTAATGGTATGGTTAGGCGCTATTAAATATGAAATAGTTGAAATACCCATTTTCGTTGCATACCTACTAAAATTAAATCTAGAAATAATGTATAGTCCTACGTACCCATCCAGTCCAAAACTTTCTAAAATAATGTGTATTTAAAATTACTTTAGCAACTGCAAACAAAACTAAACGCATACCTACAAACTGTGGAATGATCTCCCTGTTTCTGTCGTCCCGTTGAGCTACAAAATGGGGCTTTTCAAAAGAAGAGTGAATAGAGTGTTAAAGGGTCGGCACACATACTGCACTGGCAATACTCTGATGTTGCAGGTATCCATAGGCGGCGGTAACCGCTCACCGTCAGGCGGCCCGTTTGCTTGTTTGCCACCTATGACATAAAAAAGACCGTGCTTCGTAGTTTAGCCCGCTTAAAAGGTTCCTTCTTTGTGTTACCTAAAATCAAAATTCATTAAAATCCATTCAGTAAATTTTGCGTGTAAACATAACAAATTATATACAACTTTCGATTCGACACACAATTCGATTTTTTTATGTTTGTAAGGATCTCATGTACTGTTTTCTAGATCCCGGGCGCTCACGAGTCGCCGATCAAAAGCCTCTTCTGCCATCGAGTTACTGGTAGAACTACCCGCTTTCTATTCAACCTCTATGATACCACACGATACAAACAGAACATCGGGTTTAGCTGATTTTTGAAATTTAATACAAGTATTCGCTAGGAATAGGTAATGGATTAGTCTTCTAGCAGTTTCAAATATGTTTTAATTGAAGCAGGTCTCAGAATGTTGTAAGCCGTAAAAATTAAATATATTTTCAAACTTGTATTTTGAGAAATTATGTCATTTACTTTTCTTGTGACCACAAACTAAAGTGCTTAAAACGTTAGTAATACATATATATTAAACATGTATTTATTTATTGAATATGAGGGTAATATGTACGCATTAATCCATTAAAATTGGTATGAATTCAATATAAACTACAAAATGACTAGAGAACATTTTCAGCTCTATGTGAGTTATATTGAGATGATATCATCAGTGAGATAGACTATTTTTATAGTGAGATACTTTTCAGCTGCTAAAATTGCAGTCTACAGCATATATTTTTAATAAAATAATAATTGAATCCTTGGAACACTGCAAAGAGGTGATTGCAACGTAAACCTCGTGGCTATACGATGTTCCACTTCATCCGAGATTCTCCGCAGTTTTCCCCACACACACATACTTCTGTTTATGTACGTACCTTAGGATATAAATACAGCTTACAAGTTCACAAAACTGCCCCGGTTTTTATATAATTTAATATGAATAAATATGCATAAAATACTCATAGTGATTAGTGGTTTCAAGCACTACTACTGACCACGAGGAACTTATTACATTTTTCCATTTCTAATTTTTCTCAATAACAGCCTGGAGTTTAGATTTATGCCCGCTCGATAACAACAGACTCGCCCCTTATTACAAGGGACTAAGACAACGTAATGTCGAAGGGTGGGTGTACCTACCTACTATGGGAATGGGAATGATTACTATGGGCAAATACTTACTGGTCTAATCTTTTGAGAGTAAAGGTGTGACAAACGTTCACGTGTCTGTTGTGTTTCCAGTAGTTGTATGGAGCCAGTGTTCTGTTACTCTCTACTTTGTAACGATGCGGTCAGATATATTTTTTTTGAATGATCGTTTGAATCAACCCATGGACTATCTATATATATCTTTATATATATATATCTATATATATCTATATATATCTATATCTATATTATCTATATATATATATCTTTAGGAGCTTCAAGGGAAATGTGGAGCGTGAAATTGGATTGTGCATAATTGAGTCGCATGACCTATTTTTGATGAACAAGGTTTTATGGATGATTTTTTATAGGGGGTGGTTCGATCGATGTTTTATAGAGGCCTATATAGGTACACTATTTTCATATTATGCAATTAGTTAAATAAATATGTTTCTTAGGTTGCCTTCTGAAAAACTTTGACTCTGACTTGCACATAGATTTTGATCTATTTTTATTACCTTCTGAAAATTAAAATTTATTATTCTGTAATTTAGGAATACTTATTTCTGAGAAATGGCTGTTATATATAGGCATTGCATAAACCCATATAATTATTTTAAACGCTAAGTGCCTTTATTGAAAAAAGACTAAATAAATAGAGTGGACGCGCCGTACACGACGATGGTGGTGGCCTACTCGGGGGATTTTGAATGAAACTTGGTGCTTGCGCGTGGACGTTCTTGGTGGACGCGCCGTATATTTTCTGATTACAATCGTGAAATCGCGTATTATGCTTCTAAGTTAATGATTGGAGAGTCGCGTGTATGCGATCTGTGCGGTCGGTGGCCCAGGAGTCATCTGCTGTATCGCGCAATGTGAGGTGCGGTGTGTCGTCACCCCGCGCACCGCAACCGGCCCCGGCGTCGCCTGCGCGCCGCGAACGCAGCTGGACCGGTTCCGTGGAGTGTGCGGAGCTAGCACACTCGAGGCGTCAACATAGAGCTACCTACTTACTATCTACCCTAACTAAGTACACTATACCATAGAAAACTTCGAAAATCCACAGGCCGACATGTCAGCCAATAGTAAATCCAAGTGCTCTAAACCACTGTTAGATTATTAATCGTCATCATTATCATCATGATTTCAGTCTAAATGAAATCTACTGGTGAACATAAGCCTTCCTGTAAATTTTCATCTAGAACGGTTTGTAAGGTCCTGCATCAAACGTGTTCCTGCCATCTTTATTAGGTCCATAAGTATTACAACACCTCTTTGTAATACTTGAGATATATACACATATAACAACATAAAACGATGATGTGCAAAACAAAACAAACCAGTGGCTCCATCCACCCGTGCGTCCTTTAAATCGTCGAGTCAGTTCGTCCGTCGGTCCAGTGACCCTATTAGAGAAGGGCATGCCCACTATTATCCCTGTGTCGTGCACACCAGCCCTTAGGATCACACTCGCACTCCCTTTATGTTGCGTTTACACTGGTTGCTTAGAGTATCTTAAATGTTAAAATTCTATATTATGGTTAGAAAGGTAGAGAAAGGATTGCTTTAGTGGTTCAGACATGTAGAGAGGATGGACGAAAGGAGATTGACTAAGAAGATTTATAAGGCTAGTGTGAATGGTCAAGTCGGTAGGGTTCGACCTAGGCGTACCTTTCATGAACAAGTTGATGTTATCTTAAGGAAAGGTCAGGTCAAAAGTACTAACAACCGACGAGCATGTATGAAGAATGTGTTGAAAGTGGAAGAAGTGAAAGTTGTATGTCAGGATCGTAGCAAATGGAAAGAAATAGTCTCTGCCTACCCTACGGGAACAAGGCGTGACTCTATGTATGTACGTATATCATCATCATCATCATCTCAGCCGTTGATAATCCACTACTGAACATAGGCCTCCTCCATATAGGGGAGTTTTGCCAATACTCGACACGCCTGGCAGGCGGGTTGTCAAGCGCAATTCGATGGTTTTTTGCAGAAGACGCTGCTGCCCGTCCTCTGGATCTATTAACCCTTAGCCGGCTCTTACGGCAACCACGGGTAGAGAGGGTGGAGCACTATTCTAAAGCCGGTAACTCCACGGCACACTGTACGTATATTATGGTTATTCTTGGATTTTAAGCTATTTAACGAACTGCTTACGAAACTTCAGTAACTATAGCGTGAATAAAATGACAAACAAACAACAAATCTTTCGCATTTCAAACTTTTTATTAAGCACATATAGTATAAGTAAAATATAAGAATTAGGTGTTATTACAGTAGACTGTATAAGCGTCAGTATATTACAATATACTGTAATTACTAAATAAATTAATGATGATAATGAAAGGGCTTGTTAACCAACTTTCAAAGTCCATTATTTCGAAAAAAAATTAATTACACACCGTTTAATAGTCTTTCACATAATTTAGAATTATTTACTGTCTCTCGATTTCCAAAAAACCCAAACACAATAAACATTGCCTCTCTGTATTTCTTCTCTGTCTGTCTCTATGGAGATAGTCAAGAGCGTACAGCCAGAATAAATTCCTTGACCAGTTATTCTTTACAATGAGCGTGTAAGCCGTTTCCCAGCGGTTCATGTGTACAGGCCGTTACGATCCTCTCGCAGCATTGGGCTCGTTAATACAGTCCCGATAGATAGAGATAAGGGTCTCAGAACACTTGTGTTCTACTCATTACGTTATACTTCACGAAATCATTCACTTTTTGTCTTCCCCTTATTTGATTTACAGATTTCTTCCAAGGCTTTTCGTGAACATTTTTTGGAGTTCTTATTTTTCTTTCGTTGTTTTATAAATATTTTTATTCCGTTACAAAAGATCCATTTTTGTTAGTACTTAAACATAAGAAATGACGTATAAACTATAGTTAGACACATATGCCAGACTAATGTTTCTGCCGGGGCATTTCGTGTGGAATCGTTATCCGCACGAGATGTCTTAGTACAGGAGCTTTCGGGTCTTACTGATGATCTGAAAGCTGTACTTACGACTTTCAGGATGCTGTTGCTACTCCCTCAAAGCCTCCTCACCAACTCTTTTTCCTAATGACAGTATGGAATATGACAACCATCAGTATCGTCCACACATACCGGACGCACTACACAATCAAGAAAGATTCAACAACAATACGAGCACGGGATTTAACGATCCACAGACCGCCCGTGTACAAGACCTGACAGTACGCTTTGAAAAAAGTGACTTTAACCTGTTACAACGGGTTTATTTGCGGGCCAGTATGCAGTGCTTATGGTTTTTGTTTTTAAACGGGCAAAGTGCCTTCATTAGAAAAAGAACAATTTTACAGCTACCTATTATAAAGCAAACTAGGTTAGAAGCCTGTACTATGGTAACCAGATGACTGTTATACATACTTATATAAGCTTATAACACCCAGACACAGATCAAACAGACATGTTCATGCGCACAAATGTTTGACCTGGCCAAGGATCGAACCCGGAGCCTGCGGCTCAGAAAGCAGGGTTACTACCATCTGAGCCAACGCTATCGAACGTGTTTTACGAGTAAGTTGACTTTGTTTCGCATAATTAAACTCTTATTCTCAAACAAACTTGATCCTGATCTTTATAATCCTCAAGCCGAGTCAACACGTCTACATTAAATAACTGCCGACATTTCCGAAGGTACTTCACAAAAATATAAACTCCAAGTTTCATATCTGACACGATGACAACAGCTGTCGGAACTTGAACGTATCTGCTTGGAGCTAGGGTGTACGTCCACCACACCGTCGCCAACTTTGACGAGCTAGTGCGGTATCTTTCATGGGTCTGCAAGTGACTTACATAATCCGATCTTAGCAGATAACATAATATTTAACCACTTTTTAGGGTTCCTTACCTCAAAAAGAAAAACGTAACCTGTCAATCAAGACACTTTTTAACGGGAACGCGCGGAGGTATCAAGTTGAAATTTATATCAAATACTCAGATCTGCGTTCCCTTGTGGCTGTAAAAAAATCATACTTTTTAGTACACGCAATCAAAAGTTATGCCATTTTATTGCATATTTCCATACTTTGCGCGAGGAACTAATAGATGGAGCTGTATGTTCTGTAAGCGGGTTGTTTTTCGGGATTGGAAGCGTTTTGTTCAGGTATCTAGTTATGAAACCCTAAACTATGCATACATAAGTATGTCTTAACAATTTTTTTATATTAATAAGTCGTACAGCAACATTTTTCTATTCAAATCATAACTCATTAACTCTACCCGTTAATTGATGATTGGCAAATGGCTTGGCGAGTGCACTTAGTGATAGATAGTTTTTACGCAGAGGACCCGCTGCTGCCCGTACTCTGGTCCGTTAGCTGGCTCTTACGAGCAGGGGTCATGGACAATCCAGAGTTGTTAATGATCAATTTCAGAATATCTAATATTCCAGTGTGATGGCCATAGATGCCACGCAGGTGGCTATACTATTGTCAGATTGTCTCGATACGTCTAGATGACAATATTTTGCGGTAAAGTTGAGCTGTCGGACACAATGCCGGATGCTAGTGGACACAAAGTCTCACGGCAGACATATGTATTATTATGCCCTTTTTTAGAAGTTTTGGAACAATTTCAGTTCTAATCACGACTCACGTGATAAGACGTAACTACTAGAAAATTATGAAAAATTTGAAATTGAAAATAAAATGACAGGGACATTACATAATTCGTTCTCAAAACTTCAAGTTACGAATATAATAGATAAGTAAAATGGTTTGTGTTTATCTTATTCAAATAAATACTATACTTTGGTAATTTTATCATTGGCTTGTCAAATTACTCGGCTCTAGGATCATGATGTCTCCAATTTTAACATAACACGACGAGGTATGGGTAGGCTAGGTAGAGGTAGATACATACACCTACGTCTACTCTCAGTCTCATAGTAGGCGCATCCACGCTTCAACAGTTATGTTTTTTAAGTCCCAAGTAATAGGGGGCGAGCCTATTGCCGGGCACAGTTCCAGACTCCAGGCTGTCATTGAGAAAATTCCTAAAGAAAAACTATTCTACCCGGGGCTCGAACTCGGGATATCATATCGGCTGTAGCGCTGTAACACCACCGAGGCAGCCCCGGCTATAAGCCATTAAGTAAGGTTATTGCAAATCTGAAGAATCTTACCCTGTTATTAATAAACGTTGACTAAATTTACTCCGGGGATTAAATCGGTAATAACAAGTTTGCATAGGAAATTCCTTGGAGTAAATAAATCTAGTCAACGATTATTGATGAGGGGGTTAAGATCTAAGGTACACATATACTAAGGTATACATATACTAACATGCCCGGTTAATACACTGCTAAAAATAAAACCTTTTCTTTTTCGCTTTACCAATATCGGCTGAAAATAATGTTCATTGTTCAGTAAATAAGAGAAGTGTATAAATCTGAAACAGCGCTGAGCTCTGAGTCGAGTCAGAACAACGCGTGACTTGCGCTTATTATTATAATATCTCGCTCTCGTTGTCCTCTGACTTTGTCTGAAGCTACGCACAATTCAATTTAAATAAATATAATTTTACTTATGTAATTGATTCATCATCACCCCCCCCCCCCCCCCCCCCCCCCATAGAACAAATACTTGGTGCCGGAGAGCGCTGCTGCCCACTCTCCGAATATGTACTTATGTTCCTCTGCCGGGTCTCACGGCCCCCACGGGGTAGCCCTATTATATAGTCGAGAATCACACAGTCAAAAATATAATTGATTATGACAAGGCAAAGTATGTTGAAGATACTTAACTCCGAATAAGATAAAATCTTATTATCAGTGTAATATTTTTTTTTTTTTTGTATTAATTATTTGTAATATATATTTCTCTTAAAAACTAAGGACCGGCTATGAAGCAATAAAGCCTTTAAAATAAAGAATCAATCGAATTAAATTTGACCGTATGTTATATTGTTAAACTTCGATGGGAAAACTGTAGACGTAAGCCTTTTTTGACATCGCTACAAACCTGTAAAAATCTATTTTTTTTTAATAAATATACAAACAAACATACAATAATATATACAATAGAGACCAATAATACAATAGAGACTGAATTCAAATAACAAATCAAGTATTCTCATTGCGTAGGGAGTGTCGCGTACAAAACTTGTGCAGAATGAGATACGTGGCGGCGACTTCAACTTGACTTGATCCGCTACTTGCTGCCAGATGCTTTCACATGAAGCACCCGCTACATTCAATGAATCTGGTACTTAGTTAAGTATTTTGTGATAAAAAACTAATTTATATCCGCAATTCTTGCTTCTTTTAGGTTAATTTATACATTAAACCAATACTCTAAAAGAATGATTATTTAGTTTCAATGATATCATGGTTTAACACATCCACCATTTTATCGATTACCAAGTGTAGTGTGCTCGAGTAATACTGCTGCATGAGATCCTGGGTTTGATACCCAGGTCAGGCAAAAAAGATGGATTTTCCCATTGAGAATTTTCTCACAGCATAGTTTTATTTTGTGCCCCTTCAGTTTTTATGATCACTGATGGCAATATTGGTTGGTTGATGACGGATGATGGCTGTGGGCCTTATCAGTAAGCTTAAAATAGCGCAACGAGCCATAGCTCGTATAGAGCATACAATAGAGCTACATATAGAGGGCTATGCTCGGGCTTTCTCTGCGAGATGCGAGAGAGAATCAGAATTGAGGAGATCCGTAGACGAACGAAAGCTACTGACATAGCCCAGAGGATTAGAAAGTTGAAGTGGCAATGGGCAGGGCACATAGCACGTAGAACTAACTGATGGCCGATAAGGTTTTAAAGTTCTCGAATGGAGACCATGGACCGGCAAGCGTAGATTAGGACGTCCTACCATAAAGACAGTCGATCTCTTAAAGACAGCAGGATCATGCTGGATGCATTTACAACTAAGTATAAAAATTTAAACTGGCCTGATACACGATTTGACTCGATCGCTCTATCTAAGGTGTGTCCCATGAATACTTTAAGGAACCAATGTCGATGATAAAACAAATATAATTTCTACATTAGTGTTTTATTTTAAGTAAAAACTAATTACAAACTGGCATTTACCCAGTTTCACTCCAAATTACAATAATGTGTCTTCTATCACTGTTTTTGATTCTTCAAAGTTTGTATGGGAAATGATGTCGGCCCATCCGCCTCAATAAAAACAATTCCTTTTTTATTTTATATGCGCCTTAATAAAGCTGAAAGTGATATTAAAATTGTTCCCAAACACGGACGTAACTGTGGAGTAAATATAAACGTAAATACGTTCTATTCGCAGGTTTACTGCCGCCGCCTTCATTCACCATTGAAACAATCAATATTACGATCGACGGCGCTTTCTCTTATATCTTAATGTAATAAAATGAATTGATAGAATTGTAATATTATTGTATAATATATCTAAAATAATTAGGTAATAGGTGTGATCTTATTATGGAGTCAGTCTGTAGTCAACAGTGGTGTCAGAGTCTTCAGATTGTCCCAAGGCTCTGACATGATCTAACGATTACCGTCCGTTATCCGAAGTCCCTGGATCGAATCTTACCATGTGGACTTTTCGACTGGCCGCTACTGGCCGCCGTGTTTCGGATGTCACGTTAAACTGTAGGTCCCGGCTGTTTCCTATAAGATATGTAAGGAGCAGTCGATAGCTATCGTACTCGTATGTCGGAAGCTGCGGAGGAATCTTGGCGACCTAAAACTCTGACAATATGGGTTGGCCACATAATCCATATGAATTTACTCGAGCAGTATAATTGGGGTGACCCGTTCTGTTAGAGAATAAATTCAAATTATTATTATAGTCTACCAACTAAACCCCGCGGTTTCACCCGCGTAGAGTTCGTTCCCGAGGGAATATTGAGAAAAAAAGTACCCTATGTGTTACTCCAGGGTCTAAACCATTAATAATAATAATAATATGGGACAACTTCCACACACGGTCATCTGGTCCCAAACTAGGCTAGAAGCCTGTACTATGGTAACCAGATGACTGATATACATACTTATATAGCTTATAACACCCAGACACAGATCAAACAGACATGTTCATGCACACAAATGTTTGACCTGACCGGGGATCGAACCCGGGCCCTGCGGCACAGAAAGCAGAGTTACTACTATCTGAGCCATCGAGGCTGTCAACTTTTTTAATTAACTTTTTTACAAATAAAAAATATATGCCTACATTCCCAATTTCAGCTCAATCGGTTCAGTAGTTCTGGCGTGAAAAAGTAACAAACATCCATCCATCCATCCATCCTCATAAACTTTCGCGTTTATATATTAATATAAATAATAGGATTATAATACTAGTAGGATAGGAAGATAAAGAAAAGGTTTTATATGTCTTCCAAAGCACTTTAGTGCCCAGATATAATAATATTATGTAATGTTATGAGGTTTGAACCAAGGACTCCACAGTCGATGCCGGACATAATATTATCCTAACTGGGACACAGATTTAAGATGAGAGATGAATACATTTTTTTTATTTATTCCGTTTCCAAATCGGTGACTTTTATTTAACACTACAGTCAAGGAATTAGTCACTGAGTGGACGTATAGTGGTAATGTGCATTTCGATCCGTGGTGGTCAATCATGTCCTATTTCGGGCATGTGTTTTATCTGTACCCATCAATGAGGTAGTGATCTTAATAGTCTAGCCAAGAAGAGTCCATTATAATGTAGACAAGGAATAAGAAAGGAATTTCTGAAATTCCCCCGAGAACAAAGTCGCAGGAATTACGCTAATATAATACAAAATTGGTTAAACAACACAACTTTTAACAATATCATATCCCAAAACTTGCGAATAAAACCCGCGCCAGATCATACCTCTTGCTCCCTCACCACCTCTCGCTCCAGCGGACGGCGGTCAACCAAATGAAGCTATCGCGTGATCACGAACCATTCCTCAATACTCGCCACGATACAGGATGTTAATAATGCACGAGAGAACCAAGAGGCGGGGCAGAGGGACCTTACTAGGTCGGAGTCGGACTGAACGCTGAGAAAGTTTTTTGTAGGGGACTATTAATGTAAGGTTTTTTTTTTTATTTTGGCCTAGTTCTCAGTCTCCTGAAGTAAATCCCCCAAATCAATGACAAAGGTTTTTTGTTAAACAAAATCTTTAATTTAAAATAATTTATTTCAGACTCCCATTCCTGACAATTATTTGCAATACTATTTATAAATACCAGTATGTTATTGGTCCCATGTAATAGGTGGCGAGCCTATTGCCATCTACCGGGCACAGTTCCAGACTCCAGGCAGTCATTGAGATAATTCCTAATGGAAAAATCCAATATATAAAACTATGCCTGACCTGGGGATCGAACCCGAGACCTCTTGATTGGCAGTCGAGCATGCGCCCACTACACCACCGAGGCGAGTAATTATTAATATTTTAACTTTAATTGAATTCTTACGTTTAAATTAATCGCATAAAAAATCCAATTATTTTATACAAGAACTCATTTTTTTTAGTTATTTTCTGCATTTTTTATAAATTCCTCTAATGGGTAATAACGTAATGCCATTTTCCTTAAGGCCCAGACAGAGATGTACCCCCAGATCAATAGTAGGTTTACATACACCCACTCTTCTCCACTTATGGTGTTAATGCCATGTAAGAGAGACGAAACCAAAATAAATTTGTTTTTCATGTATAAAATACCAAATGTCCTTACTGGGAATCAAACTCAGAACCCACGGCTCAGTACTTAAAAGCTACAGCACGCTCAAACGGTCAATAAATGCCAAAACAATAATATTACAAACAATAACCTAAAACTCATAAATGAGCCATACATCTTTGAACCAACAAACCTGTCAGAAGTTGCGCAACTATTTTTATAACCCACATTCATACTCACCCCGTATATTCCTATATCTAAATCGTTACAGGTACGCGCTGACGTGCGACGGTTAAAAACGAATTACAACGGAGCACCCTGTAGCCATTTGTCATGAGTCCGCGCCTGTATAACATAGTCTAGGAGACAGCAGACTATTAATTAACACTTACGAAAGGAATTGACAGGATATTAATTGTTGCGATTGATGGTTGGAGATATTGTGGTGACGGGTGTTATGAACGTATAAATTATTACAGTGAATAATTAGTGACGATACTAAAATTATCTTGAGTCAGTTACTATTTCTTATTCATTTACGAGTACGATGAAACTGATATTAATGTATCATTTTTTGTAAAGAAATTTGTGTGAATTATCCTTAGATGATGTTCAAATGAAACTTTAACTCAAATAATTTATTCAAAAATGTCTTAGTTTGGATTTAATTTTGAAAAGAGCCTTTTCTTTTGAGAACTAAATTTATTGCTTTCTCTAAGTACCAATATCATTTATTTTATACAAACAGGTAGGTATATGAAGCCACCTGGTTGTAAACGAGACTTTAGTTAATTAGCTAATTTAGCTAACTAAAAACTAATTTTACCAAGTTTTAATTATTATTCAAAACAATTTAACCATTAAAACACAAAAAAAACCCAGCCTATATAAATTATTGCAGTCTCTTGCTCTCGGACTATAAACTAATCCAGATGTTAAAAACCGCGTGTTCCTAGTTTACGTGTATTGCAGAACAAACATTGCGGTATCACAGCTGTTATATCAGCTAAGTCATTTTTAATTATAGCCTTAATTGGATTTTGTTTGCTTTTTTTCATAATATTACAAAAATGGTTTGTTTATGCGTAATTAATATTTATAAGGTTAGATAAAATCGTTGTACCGAAATAAGTATTAGTATATATTATCTTAAGCTTAGTTTAAGCTGACCTTTTCAATGATGGCAAGATGACATAGTAAGGGTCTCAGGTAAGCTTTGGTCCAGGTCGGCCAGGAGAAGAGAACAGGACAATAATGGAGGAGGTTTTTAAGTAGTAAGGAAGACTAAACATACAGGTACACTAATATAATTTATTGATGTAGATAAATAATAAACATACATACTTACAAATATAAATAAACTCTGTTTAAAGTGCGATAATAGAATAAAAGCTCTTTTATTTTGTTCGTTAATTTAAGTTTTAATTAATGTGTTTATATAGGATTCCGTGCCTCAAAAGGAAAAAAGGGTTTTTAACGGGAACGCGTGGAGGTATCAAGTAGAAATTGATATCGACTACACAGATCTGCGGTCCCTTGTGGGGTCCCTTGCGGTCCCTGTGGTAAGTTAACGCAATCAAAAGATATGGTCATTTTACTACATATTTCCATATTTTGCACAAGGAACTAATAGATTGCGCTGCATGTTCTTGGTATCTTGGTATGGAACCCTACACTATGCATACGTATGCTTCCACAATTTATTTTTTCATCATCATCATCATCATCTCAGTCGTTGGTAATCAACTACTGAACATAGACCTCCCCCATAAAGGGGAGTTTTGCCAATAATCGACACTCTTGGCAGGGGACACTTGAGGACTGAGGAGGCTGCCCATCCTCTGGATCTGTTAACCCTTAGCCAGTTCCTTTTAGTCAACTTCAATCAACTTCAACGTGTTGCATGAACTCGTCCTATTTTTTAACGTCGCTATGACTTACAGGTTATTTTTATTAATCTAATCATTGGCTTTTGTGCACACAATTTTTTTGTTTTTTCCTCAATTGCAATTAGATCATTATGTATTTATTTTTATCAAAGCTTATTATTTTATCGAGTGTTGAGATTAGGAAGTTAGCATACGGTGCCACGTTACTTTGTATGATTTAATATTGTGTACCTACTACTTAATATCTTACGCATGCTGTGTGCAGCCTCTTAGTTTGCGACATTTATTCGTGAGTTTTCTTATAATGAGATTGCTCGTGCGAGAACAGCCTAAACTGTACAATTAGGATTTTTAACGGCTGATAATTCAATATTTAATGTCATTTTTTACCTACCAATCAAATCGTTTTGCTTAGCCAATGGGATAAACTAGGCTGATAGTAATAATATCGCTAATAATGAAAGCGTTTTATATAACGAACATTACATGTTTTATAATACCTACAAATCTCCTCATTGACGTATCTTTTACCATTTTATTATGGTTAAAGTCACGTTCAGTTGATTAAATCCAAAATAACATCTAGTTATTACAGTTATTTGTTTGAAGTGTGAAACCACAGTCCTTCCGGCATCTTAGTATAATTCCTGTCACCGCATGGTTTCCTGGAAGATATCGCTCTGAGCGATAAGGCCGCCAATTGTTAAACGTTTTCTAGTTTTAATATTTGATTTTGTTGTTTTCTGTACTAATTGTGATACCAATAAAGAGTTTTCTATTATATTCTTTCGTCAACTTGCCAAAGGCAGTTGCAAAAGCAAAAAAGTTTATTCAAAGTGCAGTGGTCAAATAAAATAATAATAAAATTCTATATTGAACTAAAATAAAAATGACAATGTAGGTACCTACACAGAAATATACACTTATAAGCTAAAATGCAGGTAGGATATTTAAAGTTATGTAACTAACAATATTAAGCGTAATTACTGTGGGAACACTACATGAGGTGTTTTATTGACGTCCAAACTAGGTTTCCCTATAAAAGCCATTTACTGTTGAAAGAACAAACATTATCAAACTTCCATTGTAATACAGTAATGTAATACAAGAACAGTTAAATAAACCAAGGGTTTTCCGTTCATTCATGCAGTCTGTTCTTAGCTAAATTATTTCTTTACGGCATAAACAGAGCCTGTGCTATTACGTGCGCCATAAAATGATGGAATTGCTCGTAACTCACACCATGGCTATATGTACATCTACGAGTATATATACCTACTTTATGTTGCTGTTACATTTATATCTACTTGGCCATTGAAATTTGTGAGAGTATTATTATTAATATCAGTTAATTTCTAGGGCAACGACAGGGTTATTACGGATTTTGTGATATCAATGCGACAGTACAACAGGAATGAAGAGATCCGCAGAGAAACTGGAGTTACCAACATAGCTCGCAAGTTTGCAAGTTGAAGTGGCAATGAGCAGGCCACATAACTCGCAGAACCGATAACCATTGGGGAAGTAAGGTTCTCGACTGGAGACCACGGACCGGAAGACGAAGCGTAGGCCTCGCCCGCACACGGTGGATTGACGACCTAGTCAGGATCGCAGGCTCGCGGTGGATGTGGACGGCGAGCAACTGTCATGGTTAGCGTTTTATTGGGGAGGCCTATGTTCAGCAGTGGGTGTCTTCCGGCTGATGATGATGATGGTGAATGCGACAGTTCCATACTCTGTTACACTCTAAACTCAAACCCAAGAATCTTCAGTAAAGAAGTCCCAAGAAGACATTTCTAAACGTCAATAAAGTTACCGTGCGTTTGGAAATAGATAATAATATGTGCCCTACAATTCCCCCGAACAGCGAGCGTTTTGATGATGAACATCTTTATACCTCTACAAGAAGAACGCTCAATAAACTGGTAGCGTGAAGGATTGTGCGATCAACCAATATATCGGAGTAGTCAATCATGTCAATCAGACCGACTGCCACTTATCTACCTAATAGGCAACAACCAGTGTTAATACAGTGCTGCTACGCTGACATACAGTGCATTATTTAGTGTAATCAAAATGATGGCAAATCTACCTATAGACTATTTATTATACACCTATTTAAAAATGACTGCTAATCATGGTCATCCGCGGGTTTGAGCCACAGTTCACGCAAAAAGTGTTATTGGATTTATCTAATAGGAATCTTCAGTGACAGCCTGGAGTTTGGAAATTTGCTCGGTAGATGGCGATAGGCTCGCCTCCCTTTACATGTTTATGTTTATAACAACATAGTTATGTTTTTTAGATTCCATGTAGTGGCAGTTGCCATAACTGGCACTGGCTGTAGGTGTACCTCTGCCTACCCCTTAGGAAAAAAGGCGTGTTGTAATGTTATTTTATGTTGCTGAAAAATATTAACGAAAGATTATTTTACAGACTTTATTGGAGAGCTCAACCAATGGATTCACATCATATCACATTCGTTTCTCAGAGG
Source organism: Hemistola chrysoprasaria (assembly GCA_947063395.1). NCBI lineage: Eukaryota > Metazoa > Arthropoda > Insecta > Lepidoptera > Geometridae > Hemistola > Hemistola chrysoprasaria. The sequence goes on along the minus strand of OX346724.1, from coordinate 14,197,976 downwards.
CACAATTATAAGGGCAATCAAAAGCGCGAATATGCCTCAGCCTCAGCTTGATTTATCGATACCATCGCTCCCGCAAATGTTTGTGGTACAATCGACGACACACACATATAAATCATGTCGTTTATCTGTGATGCTGCGCCAAAAACCATTACTTCCGTAGATTTATTGCTACCTCTATTAGCACCGTAGAGAATTTAAGTATATAACCTCTGTACTCTGTGGTAGCATCTAAGTAAATTTCCTTGATATATAGTCACAAATACTTGTCAGCAAACCGCAAGCTAACTCTAGAGTTAGCTTGCGCTTGGCTTGTCATGTCTAGGCATGACAGAGTCACCTAAATTTAATAAGAGTTAGGTCCCTTCGCACCGTTTGATTTCAGCTCTTTTTCTTAAGCGTAGCGAACATAATTTTTTTTATTTTACTTTAATTAAAACGGACAAGTCCAATTACAAATTAAAGATAAGAATAACAATTATTATTAAATTATTAGAATAAGACATAAAATGAACATATAATAAAGATCAAATAAGTGACATTGAATAATATAAACAAAAAAATTATCAAAATTAAATTAAATTAAAAAAAATATAGGCGTATACAGACTTTTTTCACAAGTTTAGGGTTCCGTACCTCAAAAAGAAAATAGTAACCCTTAAAGGATCACTTTGTTGTCCGTCTGTCTATGTCTCTGTCTGTCAATACACATTTTAAGGGGATTGGGTGGAGGTATCAAGTTGAAATAGATATCAACTACTCAGATCTGCTGTCCCTTGTGGCTGTAACAAAATCATGCTTTAAGTTAACGCAATAAAAAGTTATGGCCAATTTACTGCATATTTCTATATTGCGCAAGGAATTAATAGAATGGCGCTGTATGATTAGAAGCGTTTTGTTCAGGTATCTAGGCATAGAACCCTACACTATGCATACACACATATGCCTTAACTATTTATTATATTTTTAGCATAATGGCAGTACTTACCTACTTATTTGTCACCAGTGGGTATGAAGCTAGTGGCAAAGACTGGGAATATCCCGTCTTTGGTCCGTGGGAATATCACAAAATATTTAAAAAAAAACTTCAGGGAAATCTTAAGCAAAACCTGTTTCCTTATTTATAACAACCCACACAAATGGCGCAGGGCAATTTGTCTATGTTTTTGTAGAAGTTTTAATACTTTATTCGTCGCACAAACACAGAGCTGTAAAAAATTAAGCCCTCTGGTGAGGTACGGGCAAAAAACAATTTCCTCGCAGCCCTTAGGGCTTCTAAACAGGGCACAAAGAAAGGATTTCTCGCTCTATTTTGTCATCGTAACATATAGTAACAGTATGGGAAGCTAAAACCCTGACAATAAGGTAGATACATAGACCAATGGACTAATGTAATAAAGTCAAGATGCCTGTAACCTGTGCCTCCAACTTTACCTAACAATCATCATCATCATCATCTCAGCCGTTGGTAATCCACTACTGAACATAGGTCTCACCCATAAATTGGCCATTATGACAACTGGACAAAGGTCCATTTGACCAAATTTGTCAAAAATTTGTCAAAAAAGGAAAGCACAATTGGACAAAATTTCCTTGTCATTTAGACACCTGGACATTCTGACACTTGGTCCAACACACCCCGGAGGAGCCATACTATCTTAATATCCCTACTGTAATGACATGATAGTGTGCCCTCTTTGTTTTACGTGTGTCGGCCGGTTGACGTATTGCGAGAGAGTCCCACAGGACGCGCGGATGAAAGATTATTGTCCCGTTACCACGTATGCTCACTGTTTCTGTGACTCGTTTACTAATCATAAGGAAAACAATACATTTATACATTAAAAACGCATGAGGCTAAGGTTGACTCATTATTTATTGAAGTCGTAACCATAATTTGTATATCTACAATTTACGACTGATCTCTATGTAGCCTATGAAAATCTACAAAAAGCAAAGTCTACATAAAGTTGACAATCGTTTACAGAAAGACTTTCGTAAAAGGTAAACAAATAAGCTAACTAAAGTAAAAGATGCAGTCAAATCTGGATATTGAAGACACCGGGTCATTGAAATCGAAAATCGGTTTCCAAAAGGTCCCTACCGCCAAGCAGTAAGATTATTAATAGTAAAAATAATTTGTATTTATACTATAACAGAACGGCCGGGATTCCCTATTGTGTAAATAGGGAAGATAGAGATATTCGAATCAATACATAATCCTAAGGTTATGTGGACAAACCATATTGTCAGTTTCCGATAGCTAAGATTCCTACAAGACCTCGGACACGGCCTAACGACTGCCCCCTTAAAATGTATCTTAAAGGAAACACCTACAGTAAAACGTGCTATCTGCAACACGATAGCACCCAGGTAAAAAAGTCCACATGTGAGACTCCTGATTTGAAGCCGGGCATATTTCCGCTGAGCCACGGACGCTATAAAAGACGAATATAGGCTGTAGCAGACTGTGGATAGTGATGATTATGCCATCAGTGACTTGCGGCCGGCCGCTAATATTCGCTAAGTTAATCAAGATATTTTAGCATAGCATTATAATTTTATAACTGTGATAAGATAAACATAATCTACGCCGAAAGTTACCAATAATTACCATCTTACGGCGATAACGGGCCGTTAAACGGATTGAACGAGATTGTAAACGATAAACGAAATTATCGGGCGTTAATCTATGATAATATAGGCATTGAAAAAGCTATATAAAGCCTTCGAGAAAATCTACGTAATCTAGTCAAGAATAATCAGCAAGATGGTCTCCGACTTCAGGAAGAAGAAACTCCTTCACGTGTTCAACGCGTTCATCGACACTAATAGAAGCGGTGGAGTTGACAAAAAAGACTTCGAACTAGCAGTTGAAAACATCTCGAAACTTCGAGGATGGAAAGTCGGTGAGGCAAAATATAAAGAAACTCAGGAAATCTTAATGAAAATCTGGGAAGGTCTGCAATGCCGAGCTGATGCCGATAACGACGGTGAAGTCTCGAAGGAAGAATGGGTAGCGCTCTGGGACAGCTACGCGAAGAACCCAGCCTCAGTTCAAGAATGGCAGAACCTTTATTGCAAGTTCATCTTCCAGCTTGAAGACGCCAGCAACGACGGTGAAATAGACGTCGAGGAATTTACAGCAGTTTACGTTTCCTTCGGCCTTGACAGGGAAGAGAGCATAGAAGCATTCCATAAGATATCTAAAGGTAAGAAGACAGTATCCTGGGCTGAATTCCAAGAGTTGTGGAGGGAGTACTTCACGACTGAAGACCAGGACGCTCCGGGGAACTTTATCTTTGGGTGCTACATTTGCAGCCTTTCGAAACATGCACATTCACACTCACATTGAGGCCAAAAGCCAATATGGGAAATGATTGATGCCTTAAGATACCTATATATACCTAAAGAGTAAGAGTGTTCTGGATATAAATGAAATTAATTTAATAAGTTTTATTACTTTTCAATACTTTATTACAACATATCCGAGTCGTTTTCTATAAGTCCTATTTCAGGAACTATGACAAATACTATCAGCATGCATTCAAATGCTTACTGTAGATATATTACTGTTTTTACAAAAATAGTACCTTTTTATACTAGAATTTAAGGTATAAAATCTATCTACGAATAAGAAAATGGAAGAAATGATAATATAAAAAAAAATGTACACGAAATTGTTTTTATAATGTCAATAATATTGTTACTCTACGATTATTCGAAGAGTCGCATGCAAAATTTAAAGGTTTTATCCAAAATAGACATTAAATAAATTTGGTTTTCCAAAACCTATAATAATATTATATAATATTAATGTTAAATAGTCTTTTTTTAATCATAATGCGGGTCAGATGTTATATATATAATCACATGGAAATAAAAAATTAATAAGGAAACTAATCAGCATTAAAACAAACAAGTCTTTGGGTTTTAGATAAGTGCACCTACGTAAATAGAAACTGTGTTATCAACTGTTATCAATTCTTTTAAATCCACGCATTTAATTGATATTAAATTTTGATAACACGTCAAGTTCGAGAATATATACTGTTTTATTTATATAACTAAATATTATTTCACTTACTAGTACACTGCATTATTTTGACGGATATTCTCTACCCAAAAAGCCAAAAATCTATGATAGTAAAGTTTGTCAAATGAGATGCCCCGACGCGACGCTCCCTTATACCCTCCCTCTTACTCTTCTTTACCTCCTATTACTGCTCTCCTTGATCACATTAGAGGACCCGACATCTGAAGGACGGGATATCCATCACATAAAATTTTGCTTTTTTATTTGGAATTTTGAATAAGGATTGTTGAATGAGAAAAGTTCGACATGACGTTAACGCTATCTTAGTTTGCGAAACATAATATTATATATTTGAGATAATGCAATTTTTAAATCTGCTGTGATTACAATGTGTATACACGAATAAATATATTAACCATAAAAAAATGATTCGGCTATAAAAATAATGGTTTCCATGGCGTATCGCCAGCCACTGCCGAGGCACCGCTCGCTTCCCTCACTCGGCTCGCACGTTGTGGATACAAGTCACAAGACAAACCTTGTTTAAAAAGTGATTTATAATCTATTCGTGAGCAATTATGCACCTATGGGTGCGTGCTGGCCATGTATGCATTGTAAATACGCCGAAGCGCCTAAACTTCTCGGATTTTAAGGAGTGAAGTGTCAATTCTGCATAGCCGCCTCGCGGCACCTTCAAAGAAAACGAATGTAACCAAACCAAATATTGTAAAACTATCTGTTGTAAAATTAAGCCCTACAAGTTTCTTGTGCGTTCTTCTTGTAGAGGTATCTTTCCGAACGCACGGTAGACTCAGTACTGTTTATCTTCATTGACGTGCAAAAGTGTCAGATTATGACCTATTTGAATAAATCTGTTTGAGTTTGAGTTTGAATCAATTCTGTGATGGAGACCTACATGTTTATATTATGTAATCATATGTACTACCTCAGAGAAGACAGGTTGTCTGATTTCTACGTCACCTCCCGCACCCGACAACTAATGGCGACCCTGCCAGGATTCATTATTATAGCCCGAGTAGGGTATAATTTTCGTAGTTAAATTTTTATTTCAACTAAGTACATAACGTACCATTACGCCTTTTGCCCAAAGGGATCAAAGGTGTACCCAGGACTCAGTTCCATAGTAATAGGTACATCCACATTTCGCCAATATTTTATTGGTCCCATAGGTAATCGGGGGAGAGCCTATTACCATCTATCGGGCACAGTACCAAACTCCAAGCTGTCATTGAGATAATTCAATGGAAAAAGTCAATACCACTTTGTCTGACCTGGAGATCGAATCCGGGACCTCATGCAATCGAGTTTGCCACTATTACGCTACCGAGGCAGTCAATCTAAGTATAGTAATAAATTAGTGGAATATAAGTAGGTACATCTTGTAGCGTCCGTGGTCTAGCGGAAATATGCCCGGCTTTAAATCGGGAGTCCCTGGATCGAATCTCACCATGTGGACTTTTCGCCTGGGTGCTACCGTGTTCCGGATGGCATGATAAACTGTAGGTCCCCGCTGTTTCCTATAAGATATGTAGGGGGCAGTCGTTAGGTCATGTTGGAGGCCTTATAGGAATCTTGGCGACCTGAAACTCTGACAATATGGGTTGTCCACATAACCCATATGAATTGACTGGAGCAGTGTAATTGGGGTTAACCCGTTCTGTTAGAGTATAAATTCAAATAACTAATTATTATTATTATCTTGTTTTACATGTCTCGTGAATTAAGGGTGTATCTACTATGGGGCTGAGTCCTGGGTACACCTCTGCCTACCCCTTCGGGAAAAAAGCGTGAATGTAGGTTATGTTATGTTTACATGTTATTATTACCTACGTATTATAAAATGTTGAATTTGCAGACTTATCTACAAAACGATCAGATTAATCACTTGTTGACTAATGCAAAAGAACATTATTAATCATCTGATAAGATATTAATAACTACTATTTACCGTGGGGGCCAGGAGCTCACCGTATTTTCAAAATCTATCTTCAAAATCTATGAGCGCTTGGTCGAAGCGACGCGTGATCGAATATATATATATATATGGGACAACTTACACACACGATCAACTGGTCCCAAACTAGGCTAGAAGCCTGTACTATGGTAACCAGATGACTGATATACATATTTATATAAGCTTATAACACCCAGACACAAATCAAACAGACATGATCATGCATACAAATGTTCGACCGGATTGGGGATCGAACTCGGAGCCTGCGGCATAGAATGTAGAGTTACTACCATCTGAGCCAACGAGGCTGTCACAATAATCTGACCAAAATGCTGACGTTTATTTGGTCCAACGTATGACATGTCAGCCTGTAGAATTTCGAATTATTCCATGGTATAGCGTCTTTAGTCAGGGTAGATAGTAAGTAGGTAGTAGCTCTATTGTTTAGTCCTTTTTTCAATAAAGGCACTCTGCCCTATTTACCTAAATGTGTACAATATTTTAACATACAACACAATACAAACAATAAAAACTATTTTTTTAAATAAAATGAAAAAAAAACTGTGGAATCAGAATAGTATTATAAGTCTAAAAATCTATGGAAAAAAAAGTAAACCAGACCTCTTAAAACACACAATGTTATAATTATTGGTCCTAGCGAGCCGGTTGTGGTGAGTGATACGCGCCATCTGTCGGACAGGATTGTGTGACCGACAACGCTACTGATTTCTATTATTTACCTACCTATAAATATATAAATAGTAATTTATATGTTAACATTATAATTTAAAATACACATCATATGAATCGGTATTACAAATCTTACCCTATCCTTCCTACTAATATTATTAATTTTAATGCGATTGTTTGTGAGGATGGATGAATGGATGTTTGTTACTCTTTCACGCCAAAACTATTAAACCGATTAGGCTGAAATTCGGTATGTAGGTGGATAATTTAGATCCTGGAATAACAAATAGGGCACTTTTTATCCTGATATTCCCACGGGAACGATGACTACGCGGGTAAAACCGCGGGACACAGTAGTGTAACTATATAAGTAGGAATTGTGTTTTGCCCGTTTTAATATGTTTAAGTCTTAAAATAACAGTTCCTGTGGGATTGGTCAGAAAAAAACCTGTTTATTAGCTAGATAAAGGCTACGAGTAAATTTTATAAAGCTGAACACATTTTAACATAGCTTAGAACAGATTCGATCAAGACATTTTAAAACAAAAATCTTATCTTATCTCTATAACAGCAGATCTAGAAGCAAATAAAAGTTTAAGAGGCTGGCGACTGGCGACCTACAAATTACCCATACGCTAACCTAAGCTAAGTAAACGCTATACCTAAATAATTTACAATCAGAGCATATTTCCAACACAATGATAATATTCGAAATGAGACACTAGTTTTTTTTTTATAGTGAGTAGCAAGACGAGCGAATCAAGAGCCTGATGGTGCCGGATGCTGGATAGTGTTGGAAGCGTTAAATTTCTTTGGTGTTGGATATGTTCTGATTGTAAATAATTTTGTTATAACGTCTGTATGAGGAATTCTCCGGTCGCCGGCCTCTTAAGGAAGCTAAATAAAAACTACCAGGCAGCAACAGCGACTAAGTAATCATCATGGGAGACGATAAGCTATCACCACAAACAAACATGATTCTCCACCACGTCAACTCTCCCTGCAATGCAGCAAGATACACACACACGCACACTAATACTAGATAATGGTATCTATTGCATGATATAAAAGAACAGACAGTTGTTATCAAATCACAGTTACTCATAATTAGCAAAATGGTGTCCGATTTTAGAAAGAAGAAACTTCTGCACGTCTTCACCTCCTTCTTCGACACCGATGCTAGTGGGAGCATCGATAAGAACGACTTCGATGTAGCTGTCGAGAGAATCTCCAAGCTTCGAGGATGGAAACCCGGTGACGCCACGTACAAGGTGCTACAAGACACACTAGCTGCAGTATGGGCCGGCCTTCACAGCAAAGCCGATGCGGACAACGATGGGAAAGTGTCTAAGGAAGAATGGATCGCCATGTGGGACAACTTCGCCAAGAATCCGTCAGCTGCCGAGGACTGGCAGAACCTGTACTGCAAGTTCATCTTCCAACTCGAAGACTCCAGTAACGATGGATCTATCGATAGCAATGAGTTCTCAACAGTCTACGCTTCGTTCGGCATCGATAAGGCGGAAGCGCAATCGGCGTTTGCGAAGATGTCGAAAGGGAAGGCGTCGGTAGCTTGGCCGGAGTTCCAACAACTATGGAACGAGTATTTCTCCACGGAAGACGTGAACGCAGCGGGAAACTACATCTTTGGGAAGACCAGCTACTAGTTTTGGACTGATTATGCTCTAGTGATATAAAAAAACTTGGTTTGGAATGAATGTATGTATCTGAAAGAATTTTAGGAAATATATTATTAAAAAGTATTCTCATTTTTACATTTTTCTTTATTTAGTCCCGTGTTATCATCCACATATTTTAACAGTAATTGGAAAAATAGGCTATCATCATAATTATCACTTTCTGTGTCCGGGTCCGACCTTGTCCAGATGCGGCGCACGACTTTTGCAAAATGGTCTTCTCAACTAAACTTAGACGATCTTAATTCTAAATCATCTCGCGAGACCTGCACAATCCCAAAACAATTTATAGGTAAACTTGGCTCGTAAACAGCAGTTAATATAATCCTTAATAATAAAAGTTACTCGGCGAATATTTTAATAAGACCCTACAGGTACTCCTTCTTGCTATTATTAATTATTGTAATTTATTCTCTAGAAACAAACTCGCCAGTAAGAATAACAAGGCTGCTTTGCTGTGGTGATATTGCTAATGAGTTTATGTATTTTTAACCAGTTCCTATGAAAATTGCCGACAAACTATGGTAACACGCTCCGTGGAAGACGAAATAAACACTAAATTTTAAAGAAAACTTTTGAATGAAATGGAATAGAAACTATCTGGGCTATAAATGGCAAAATTGCGTATAGTAGGTTAACACGTAAGGACTAAACTAAAAAATTGTCTGCAAAATCCCATATAATTCGGGACGAATAATTCTCATCGGTCGTAAACCTCACACAGAGTAAGTAGGTATTAACACATTCAGTCTAAACTAATTACGTAACACGACAGAACCGCTGTAAAATGATACTGTGAAACTTTTTATTACAATTTAACGCAGTTAAAATATTATTATGTATGTTATATAATACACACACATACAAAATAAGCAGTTTAAAAACATCTGAAGATTTCTCAAGCTAGGACCTTGGCATGCAACTCTGCTTAGATTACTCTCTGGAAGGTTTTTTCATACATACTAGTATAATCACGCGAATAAAACTGGGATTTTTAGACGTTCATTAGAAAAATAATTAAGATCACACACGGTCTCAAATTACGCTAGAAGCCTGTACTATGGCAACCAGAGGACTGATATACATACATTTATACGCTTATAATACCCAGACACAGATCAAACAGACATGCTCGTGCGCACAAATGTTTCATCTGGCTGGGGCTCAAACCTAGGACCTGCGGCTCAAAAGGCAGAGGAACTACCGGCTGAGCCAACCGGCCTGTCAGTATTCAATACTGCATCTTAAATATCTGAACATAGGGTATAGGGGAATACGAAATATAAAGGTATCATCCCCTTAAAACATAGTTTGGGTGTGCTCAATATTTGTGCCGAAAACTACAATATTACATTTAAGGGTCCAGCAATAAAACGTAACATCCGCACATAATTCTGTTAGATCTTACACGCGATTAGAATGGCTATAAATAAAAATAATTTTACAAAACATTTGTAATTAGAAAGGACATTTTTGTTGGAATACGAACAGTGCTAATTACGCTTGAATTATCGTGTTCAACCCAAAAACGGGCAGGTTTGGGGGTGATTACAATGATAAGAAATACGCGTTTAACGTCAAAAATAATACTTACATTAAATAAAGGTACGACATAGTACCTACGTACACTTAGGTAGTATCTTTCCAATATTCTATATATCTAGGTATTCAGCGGATTATCAAAAATTCAATAATAATATTATCATAAGACATCACAATGAGAAGGTAGGTTTCATTTTAATCCCCAATAATTCCAAAACTTTATTTATTAATTTGACACGATTAATTAAAAAAAAATCAACTATTGCACTTTTCGGTCAAACCTCTCTCAAAAAATAAAATATTACGTCACAGACGGTATAATATTTGCTTCTCTTTTCAGTGCCCTAAAGTTCTTTAGGCTAAAATTGTTAGAAGTTGTTAAGGCGTTACAAGACTTATACCTTGTACCAACATGAAGGGACGGCGCCCCCAGGCCGGAGGGCTCACCTGAAGTGGCTCAGCAATATTTATAGCACCGTTATTACCCTAATCGTTGTTAGAATCGCCACCTTTATTACATGATCTCTACCTTATTAAACCACAAATGAAAAGTTGCTGGAGCTACATAATTTTTACGTAATTTTGGATAAAAATTGGCTGAATTATTTGGCAATTTCTGAAGACATTTTACGATATTAAATTAGTTTGTAATTGGGGATATTATTTTGGTAAAATTTAACTAAAGCCGTAAATATTTTTTCTAATTCATAGAAAAAATATTATAATAGGTCAGGAAGCATTATTTTACTATACAAGTAAAATAATGCTTTTATTTTCGACAAAACCTTTAATAAAATCAGAAAGACACTCATAAATAAAGTTTATGAATCACTGCAATACCTTTCAAAGTGTTTAATGTACCAAAGTTCCGTGAAAAGGGCGTTTACCACATGAAAACATCGGTCATATAACATACATCACAGGTAACGTTGGAGCAACAAATTCTAGCAATTGCTCTGCACAATTTATCATCAGCTACTGACTAACTTTTTACAAAAACATATATACTTCTGAAAAACAACCATGCAATAGACATTACCTACGTTTTGGCAACTTGATAGCTACAAATCTACAAATGAGCTACTGAGTCTACAAATCAGACGAATATTCAGAGGAATCGTGAATCTGTATTCTGCGATCTGAGTTTCAAGCACAAAATATTTTTTGTTTATGTTACCATAATTCGCTCCGGTTAGAAAGGTTGTATATAACGAATATATAGCTAGTGATGATGTTATAGGACTACAATAATTATGGGATATTCGATTTCCATACAAAATTATATCACACAAATATGAAGAAAAGGTAATAATTTTTCACTTAATTGTTTATGGTTGACTCTGCATCTGGCCTTTATATATGCGGCAAAACATTTAAAAATCCGGTTAAAGAAAACTGTGCAATTTTTTCATAAATATGAAAATGGTTAAAACAAATTTTTATTAGGTTAGGTATTTTAATGGTTTTTTCTAATCTTTAATCTAATATGTTAACCACAAAACATTGAGTGGAAAATTGTTCTCTCTTTCTTCATATTTGTGTAAATTTATGTTGTATGGAAACCCATTTAGGATTAGACATACGTCGTGCTTCCTAAATTATTATAATACCACATCCAAACCGTGCTAAATTTTTCTATGTAGATACCTTTAAAGTAGCAACACTGCAGTCTGCAGTCTGCAAGCAATCGTTCCTGGCTGTCACATGCGGAAGTGCCGTGAGCTGGTCAAAAAGTATTTAACACAAGATAGATGAATGCCGTCCGATCGGTGCGGTGGATGGCTAGGGTACACTGTACGACAGGACAGTCGTTAATATTACGCAAATATTCTTATTTACTTTCTCAACTATTATATTTTTGACTGCCAAAAATGTTTTGTTTCACCAAAATTACAATTACTCATTGTACAGCCGATCATTTTGTTTTCGATTATAATAAATATCCCAGAAGCGAGTCATATTATGTCTCTGCTTACTTCAACGGAAATAAGGCATGACTGTTAAATACATAAAAGAACACTACCTATCTTCCATTTCATAAAATTGCCTGTAGCTCAATTATATTTATATATTTTATAATATGTATTTTTTTATTATACATCATATATATTATGTATATTATATTTTATAATATTATTATGAATACATATCTATGTAATAAGTTTTTATGTATTATTTATGTATTAATTATAATAATTATTAATACCATTGCATTATTATACTCTATAAATATATTATTCTATGTATGTTCTGTTGAAGTATCTATTGTTTGTGTTGTTTTATAGGAGTAAAATACCAAATCCCAAATTATCTATCTAGATATTCCCTATTGCACACCACCGTCGTTTATTGTTTTAACTCTCCGTTTCCATCCCCAGGTTATCTGTAAGAAATTGCTTAACGCGATAAGACCGCCGGTTGTTTACCGTATTACCTGTAAATTGTTTTGTAACATTGTTTTTTATTTTATTTTGGTATGCAATAAAGTATTATTAAATTTTATTCTATTCTACATAATATGTATTAACTTAAACACAAATAGTTTTCCAAGATCCAAGAGTGCAAGAGATAAGTCACTGTAACAATCTCCAGGTATCTTGGCTAGCCGCTTCATCGCTCCGGATTGAATTGTATTGCATTGCGGTGGCAACTCGTAAAGGCGTTGCACTGCTTGTCGGATGTAGCTCGGATTTCGGATACCACGCTCTATTGCTGCTCGATAAAAATACTATTTTGAAGAATACTAGTAAGGGGAAGAAGTCAGTAGGTGTTGTGATATTATTTATATGAAAATTAGTAATTTATTTGACATAAAGCAACGTGCGCTATTTTGATCCTGCTGATAAGGCCCACAGTCAGAGACCACGTTTCAGATCTGGTCATCACTGGTAACACACTTCGACTTGAGGCACTGAGGTATTTAGGACGTCCACCCACAAGGTGGACAGACGATCTGATAAAGACGGCAGGAACACGCTGGAGGCAGGCCGCTTAGAACCGGACTGAATGGAAATCTATGGGGGAGGCTTATGTTCAGCAGTGGACGTCCTATGGCTGAGACGATGATGATGATGAAAGCACCGTGTGATTGTGTTACTGTGGTCCTCACTCCTTACACTAGACGCGAGCTGTGTTGTGAGGGCCAAAGTGAAGGCTTTACATAATAGAATATTTTATTATTGTTTATTTGACTATACATAGAGTGCGCTTAGTGCTAATTTATACCATAAAGTTATTTTTTCCGTGGGGTTACCAGCTATAGAATATTACCCCGCCCTCTACCAGTGGTTGACGTTAGATCCGGTTAAGTGTTATCAGATCCAGAAGACGGGCAGCAAGACCTCATAGTATCTCTTATCAAATTATTATACATTTTTAAAATCAGTTTCTGGACTAAGGGTTTAGTCCTGGGTGTTGATGAGTGAGTGACTGACTGACAAAGTCAGTCAATTAGAACTTTGAATATCACATAATATTATATAATGATTTTGACCCGATATCTTACGGCACTTATTATAAATTGTAATGCACATGTTATATATAATATATACATTTCTTCTTTAAATATATTTATGACGAGTTGAAATCACGAAACACATTGACATTGACAATACGGGCACATAATTTTCCCTTCTCTTGTTTATTCGCATTGCCTGGAGAAGATATAAAAAAGAATAGTAATCACGTCCAGCAATCTTCAGCAGGCGTTACAATATTGCGCGGCGCCGCGCCGACTGCACCGGGGTGCATAATATTGAGATCCACGACGCTATCATATACGATTTAGTTTTATGGTAATCTGCTCCTTGAGAGGTCGATGACCTTTATTTAAATATTCCAATGAATTGTACACTTGTTTATTATATTATCATACTAGCATAAAATTATTGCAGTCTCCTGCAACCAAACTGGCTTTTCTCAAGTTAAGTTGCTATAGAATAATACTTTATTGCATACCTAAAAAGAAACAATTTTACAAAAGACACGGTAAACAACCGGCGGTCTTATCGCGTAAAGCAATTTCTACAGACAACCTGGGGATGGCAAAAGACAGTAAACATTTAACAACAGTGGTGTGCAATATATAGGTATTTATATAGATAATAAATCTACTTATACTACATTAAATAAACATACTATACAAGATATAATATTAATATGATTAATAATGATATAATACATATTATTATATACTAATACCACTGCCTCGGTGGCGTAGAGGGCGCATGCTCGACTGCCATTCAAGAGGTCCCGGGTTCGATCCCCAGGTCAGGCAAGTGTTAAATATTGGATTTTTCCATTAGGAATTATCTCAATAACTGCCTGGAGTCTGGAACTGTGCCCGGTAGATGGCAATAGGCTCGCCCCCTATTACATGGGACCAATAACATACTGGCGAAATGTGGGTGTATCTACTATAGGCCTGAGTCCTGGGTACACCTCTGCCTACCCCTTCGGGAAAAAGGCGTGAATGTATGTTTATGTTTAATACCACTAATACTTAGATATTGTTATAACATACATACATACATTCCATGTATGTATGTATGTTCACCTTTTTTCCCGAAGAGGTAGGCAGAGATGTACCCAGGACTCAGTCGCATAGATACACCCACATTTCGCCAGTATTTTATTGGTTCCATGTAATAGGGGCGAGCCTATTGCCATGGCTATGGCCATTGGCAATGGCCATATTGCCATTGCCAATAATTGTAGCCATCTACCGGGCACAGTTATAATAACAATATAACAATAGGTTATATATAAGCATAAGTACATACACATATACAATGTACATATATGCAATGTATGTACATACATACATCTACACATACATACATACATACCGCTCAATAGCGGCAGATCCTATGAAATTCCTATGATCCTATGACATAAGTAGTGTATTTTACAAGTGTTTGGAAAATATGGATGGATTTAGTGTATTTCATAAAAGGTAGACCTCACGTCTGGGTCACTCGTATAGGTATAGGTTTTATATATTATATCTTCTTATTCAGATTTCAGATCAAGTATGCCGTATACTTTCCAGTCTACATATATCCCGCAGTTTCCACCGTTTGTGAGCTAAGTGAAAATTCCAGTTAGGGTAGGGTAGGGTAGTTCCGGGTAGTTGTAGGCAGCTCGTAGTTAGAGATCCGTAATCAGCGGCGGCCTTTGATCTCGCCTCGCATCAAAGGAACGCGCCGCCGATCGTTCCCGGCACCTGATTAAATATATCTACCTGCACTAGTTCGGAGTGATTTCAACTGATTACCTTATACTTAAACAATTATTGGCACTGAGAAGTGGGGAATTAGGTCGGAGTCTCAAGTTTGATATTTTGATTCTTTTTTTTATATATTTTTTATATATAGGTCTGCGTTTGACCCCAATCGCACCTGATGGAAAGTGAAGATGAGGCCTAAGATGGAACACGCTTTCCTAGAAGATATTTATTCACTTTTCTCTTGAAGACCCCAAGATCGTATTCAAGTGGGAAGACGTACGCCGGTAGAGAATTCCACGAATCGATGAAAACGATCGTATTCAAAGGATTTTTTTTTTTTTATAAATTATATGGCTATTGCGTTCCTCTAATAGACAATTATACCTCTCATGATCTTGTAGCACATCGCTACGTCGTAGCATTTGCTACGATGCTGCTACGCCGCTATGCTACAGACTTGACAATTTGGGTTGTCTCCCACTCCGAGACCAATCCAATAACTTCATTGACTTGCAATGTGGATTTATTTCACAGCAAAAACGTTTACATAATGTTTTAACCAAACGCTTGCTCAATATTGATATACAGGATACGTTGTTACAAGCATACACGAGTTATATTGAATTATTCAACCGCTAACAAATGAGAGCCCGCCCCGCTACCACGTCGCGTCACCCCGCTACCACGCCACGTCCCGTCGCGCTGCGGTGTCACGCCCGCACTGAATTGTCGCGCGCCTATAAATAACTCTGATTGTTTGTTGTTGATGCAATAGTGCAGATAGGACACTGTAAAGTACCTATTGTTCTTGTCAAATCAAAATGGCTGTAATTAGGATGTTTCTTCGAGTTGCAGTTGGATTTTGCCATTAGCATTTTATCGATATCAACGTGGAGTCTAAATTTGTCCGCGGTTGCAATAGGTTGATACATGATACCTAAAAAATTGGTTGTCTGTAAAGTCGGTTTACTGACGATAGTTGAACGTGACAACGTCTTAAGAAAATACTGATGGAATGGTAGCATTTTTCAAAAGAAAATTTTAATTTCATTTGTTTCACTTTTCACTGCACTTGATACTCGATCAAAACATGTAAATGTACTATAGTATAGCAGCTGTCCACGCAGACGCATCGCTCACTCAAGTAGGAGAGAGACGGATGTCGCTCGTTCCGCGCTCTCGCTTGCACTTCAAGCCTTACAGCGAGCGCCTCAGAGCGAGGTAACGCCGCATGAGTCATGTTTTTTCGTGCGTGCAGCCGGCTCTATCGAATTATAAGACGTTGTCACGTCAAAACATAACTGGCGAAGTGTGTGTACCTACTATGGGACTGAATCCTGGGTACACCTCTGTCTTGCCTTGAGGGAAAAAGGCGAGACGTTATGTTAAGGATGTAATGTGTATTGAAAATTCGTTTTAAACTATAGTACTCTTTTTGTTCGACGCCAACAGAGACCTCGTAGACCGAATAGTCCTATTATAATCTCAGCAACTCTTGCAGCAATATGAATTATTCATATTCGAAATTAAAATAAATCTATGTGCCCTTGACTAGATTGTCATAAAATATAATATTATGTACTTGCAAAAAAATTTAACTTGACTCTAAATCCACGTAATTACACGAATACGCGGCTTAAATCGTTCCAAATCAATTAAAATGCAGGTCAAAAGTATCTTTAATAAATGAGGTATTATGTAGGTACTAACAATCCTATCTGTACTTTCTGTACCGATTCAATATAATTCTATGTTTGACTGGTTGCCGAATAGATTAGTTTCCGACCAATTAATAATTAACTCGCAAATGTTGCGTCCGATAGACCATGTTTAGCGGATGATTCGGTTTTTGATCAGAACTAACTGAATTGATGATCATTATTTATTCATATTATTTAATACAATTTAGGTAACTATATAATATATATAACTATCGAGTCATTAAAATTGATGAAATCAACTAATTTTTAACTGTTTGGTGTATATGCGTTGTACCTAACTTGTATATTATTATAATCAAAGTATACTAGTTGTGCCCCGCGGTTTAACACGCGTAGTCTTCGTTCCCATGGGAATATCGGCATAAAAAGTATTCAGTGTTCCAGGGTCTAAGCTATTATCTAAATATCGAATTTCAGCCCAATCGGTTCAGTAGTTTTGGCGTGAAAGATTAACAAACATCCATCCATCTATCCATCCATCCCCAAAAACTTTCCCATTTATAATAATATTAGTAAGATAGTATAGTAGGTTTTTTTTTTTTTTTTATGATTGTAAGTAACAAGACGAGCAAATCAGGTGCCTGATGGTAATCATCATGATTGCCCATATCAGATACAGTGCCATCCAGTGTTTTAAAGTTCAAAATACTGCGCGGCACTGCACTGCGCCTGTCACCCTGAGATATTAGTTGTTGAATCTCATCATGCCCAGTAATTTCGCTGGTAACATTGCCCTTCATACCGGAACACAGTAATGTTTGCACATTACTGCTTGGCGGATGAATAACTGGCAAAGGTGTGGTACTTCCCCAGGTGGCCCCCTGCAAAAGAGGCTTAGGTTTATATCTATAATAATAATAATAATAATATGAGACAACTTCCACACACGGTCTCTGGTCACTCTGGTCCCAAACTAGGCTAGAAGCCTGTAATATGGTAACCAGAAGACTGATATACGTACTTATATAAGCTTATAACACCCAGACACAGATTAAACAGACATGTTCCTGCACACAAATGTTTGACCTGACCGGGGATCGAACCCGAGGCCTGCAGCACAGAAAGCAGAGTTACTACCGTCTGAGCCAACGAGGCTGTCAAATATTCTATATATTATATTATATAATATACTGTCTATATATTATATAATAAAATTTCTTTACATTACATTTAATTTAATTTATTGTAATTAGATAAAAGCTATCCTTGCTTCAGAAGGCATTTAAAGCCGTCCTATAAGCAAGTCCCACAGGGGCCAGAGGCCTGAAATTCTGGCAGCACGGCTGGCCATTCATTGACTCGATATGATGTAGCAGTTTTGTCATAGTTTCATTGAAAAGATTAGAAAAATAATTAAAAGCGTACGCGGCCTTCTAGCAATTTGACACAATAAATAATAAATAATAATAATATGGGACAACTTCCACACACGGTCATCTGGTCCCAAACTAGGCTAGAAGCCTGTACTATGGTAACCAAATGACTGATATACATACTTAAATACGCTTATAACACCCAGACACAGATCAAACAGTCATGTTCATGCACACAAATGTTTGACCTGGCCGGGGATCGAACCTGGGGCCAGCGGCACAGAAAGCAGAGTTACTACCGTCTGCGCCAACGAAGCTGTCATACTATGAAAAATTTACAAAATCGATGTTTTGTATTCCCGTGTTTCTTTCCTTCCTGGATCAAGCTGGAGAAATTTTCTTGACCAAGCCAATTCCCACCCCGGGCTGCAGTGCCTTAGATGATGATGATGATGTTTTCTCCGAATATAATGAACCCATTCTATAAATTTATTTCATGATATTTTTATAGTGAAGTAAACCTATGTCTCTGTCATTTTAATTTTTCTTTGCCCTTGGATTTTTCATAGTGAACTTCTAAAAATCCCAGTTTTACTCGCGTGATTGGACTTTCACTACAAAAAATTATAGCGTTTATAAACAATAATAATATGATAGAGACATACTTTACTTCTTTTTTTAAAATATCAGGATATAAATATATCAAATAGGTTTAATTCGGAGGAAACAGGGGAATACAAAACATCGATTTAGTAAATTATTGCATAGGATTGTGTCAAACTGCTAAGAGGTCCTGTTAATGAATACTATACTATATACTTCTACAAGTTGGAGTTTTTGTTATTATATTTTTATAATTTCTAAACTAATTTATGAAAAGGTAAAAATCTTGAGATGCATTCTTACCGACATGAAACGTTATTTAATTTATAAAGTCCGAGTCTGTTTTCGTTTGTATCTTTCCATTTACGAGTATAATATTTTTCAAGGGAATTGCGATCGGAAGATTTCCAATTAGCAAATGGTCCGGAAAAGTCTATTTAATCAAACTTTCTTCGAAGCTTCAGTCTTCGTAATTTTGTTTCAGTCATCGACTGCACATTCATAAAGACCTGACCTTTGTTTGACTTATTCTAAAAAGTAGCTTCTATAAACGTTTACGAGAAATAACGCGTTTTCATTTATTGATACTATACCTGTATAGATATGAAGACTAGATAAACCTTAGAAATATACACTAAGGGAGTGACTAAACTTATATACATACATATACTACCTACGCGAGAGAACTTCATGTATTTATGATTCAACACAACGCTGGTACTAACTAAATGCTAAAATAGCATTTTCTGCCAGTGGAGAAAATGTCATGTCGATGTAATAAAAACAAAGTTTTAATAAAATGCCGAGTCGCAGCGTCCGAGCTAAAGCGAGGCGTCAACGATTTTTCGGCTCTTATTAGGAAGGTCCATTACGTTCTTTCTGACCGACATAAGCCTACCTCGTTGAAATGTCTGATCGCTGCCAAATAGGAAAGAAAAACGGGATATTAATATATATGTACATGTTTATTTTTTTATTTATTTCGGTGGGTAAGAATAGAATTCTTACTTCATGCTAAACACTTACTAGCGATAGAATCAATGGCTATCATATTATCACCCCTTGGGTTCAGTTGTGCTGCGGTGAACAGTTAGGAGACAATCTGTTGTAAAACAACGGGTAACTGTGTTATTGATGGTGAATGCTTTTCTTAGTTTGTTTTCAATCGGGTTTCTTTTACATTGTTACTCGTTTGCTACTAACTTCTGTCATCTCGATGGATACATTATTGCACATATGTTTATCTTATTATATAAATACGTGACCAGAAAAAGCGTTAGTCCGATGTTACGTCATCAACAAGCCTATTTTACATATAAAAACTAACGAATTCATCAAAATATTTAATTCAAAAACGTTTCGTTATTTTGAGCCTAAATCAACAATAAATCTTATTTCCGCTCTCAATCCAATAACACGTCCCATTTGAATACTGCACCCTCTGAAATGAAACGCAATCAAATCCCCCCCGCAGCATATTTGACGTGTGCTCCCGATGCGTGACGAATGATGACTGACGTATGACACGACGCGGGGATCGAGGAAACCTCGGTTGTGCAAGGGTGTAGCATGTGATTGGCTAAATTAAATTCTTCCCGGAAATAAAGTCGTTGAGCGGAACGAATCCAATTATTATTAAAAGAATTCACCATGTTTGTTTAACAATAAACTTGTAAGAGCCTTCCGTTTTGGTTCAAGGATTTAAAAGAGATGATTTACAGCGTCGCAAATTTTTACGACTAGTTCAATTCTTAATTAGTAGGTACTAAGGTTATTTAGGTTATTTTAGTAAGTACCCAACTGAAAAAAGGAGGTTTAGGTATGTTTTATTTTAAAAACTACTTGGTCAAACGCAGTAGGACTCGGAAAAAGAAATAAATATTATCGACTAGGTAAACTATAAAGTTAACTTCTTTGTAGGTTAGATCTAAACTAGCTGTGTAATTCGACTGTGTAGAACACTGCACGTTACTGCGCAAGTTAGAATTATATGGAATTCATGGGAATGCCCTCAACCTGGTGGAATCATACTTGTCTAGTAGGCAGCAGAAGGTTAGCGTCAATGGTATCACATCTGCTAGTTCTCCTGTCAAGATGGGAGTCCCACAGGGATCAATTTGGGGTCCTTTCCTGTTTTTGGCATATATTAACGATTTGCCTTATATGGTCCACGGTCTAGCAGATATAGTTCTATTTGCCGATGATACGTCATTGATTTTTAAAGTTGATAGGAAGGATACTTCACTATTACATGTTAATAATACTTTAGCAAGTATATCCAGATGGTTCACAGCAAACAATCTGTTATTGAATGCGAAAAAGACTAAATGTTTGAAATTTTCGTTGCCTAACGTCAGAAGTATAGAACCAGTCATAGTTCTTGACGGTGAAAGACTCAATATTGACAATGCAACTTTGTTCCTTGGCATAAATATAGACTCTAAACTGCAATGGAGCACTCATATCACCGAGCTCTCAGGGAAACTAAGCTCTGCAGCTTACGCGGTTTATAAAATTAGGCAACTAACAGATATATACACGGCGAGATTAGTGTACTTTGCATATTTCCAGAGCTTGATGTCTTATGGGATTCTGTTGTGGGGGTCAGCCGCAGACATAGAAACTATCTTTATACTACAAAAACGTGCGATTCGTGCCATCTATGAGATGCGTCCACGCGAATCCCTGAGGGAATTATTTAAAGATATAAACATACTGACCCTACCATCCTTATACATTTATGAGAACATCATGTATGTGCGTAAAAATTTACATAAATTCAAATTAAATAGTGACCTTCATAATTTTAATACTAGAAATAAATACAAAATAGCTGCACCTAGCTTTAGATTATCTAAAACAAATAAAAAGACATTCTTAGGAAATAGTGTACGTTTCTATAATAAAATCCCAAAAGAGATAACTGGGCTCTCAGAGGGTAAATTCAAAACCTATATAAAATCTACTTTACTAAAGAAGGCTTATTATAAAGTCAACCAGTACATAGAGGACAAAGATGCCTGGAAACTTCTGCATAGCCGCCTCGCGGCACCTTTAAAGAAAACGAATGTAACCAAACCAAATATTGTAAAACTATCTGTTGAAAAAATTAAGCCCTACAAGTTTCTTGTGCGTTCTTCTTGTAGAGGTATCTTTCCGAACGCACGGTAGACTCAGTACTGTTTATCTTTATTGACGTGCAAAAGTGTCCGATTATGACCTATTTGAATAAATCTGAGTTTGAGTTTGAGTTTGCTGCACATTAAACACATACAAGTAAACACAACTAGAACCACAGAAACTAAAAGTAGAGAGAGAAATACAATAAAATGTAGACCGCAGGTTATGCTACTGGATTCAACTGGGAATTCAAATTATAATTTAAAATCGAGTTCGAGTTCTAATACTTTGATAGATTAACGTGTCGTGGAGTTGTAGGTTAATTACGTTTAGTAGAATGTTATATCGAACGAGTAAAATGTTTGTAGTTGTAGGCCTCTTTTGCAGGGGGCCGCCTGAGGAAGTCCCACACCTATGCCAGTTATTCATCCGCCAAGCAGTAATGTGCAAACATTACAGTGTTCCGGTCTGGAAGGGCAATATTACCAGCGAAATTACTGGGCATGACGAGTTTCAACAACTAATATCTCAGGGTGTCAGGTACAGTGCAGTGCTGCGCAGAATTTTGAATTTTATAACACTGGGTGGCACTGTCTGATATGGGCAATCATAATGTTTACCATCAGGCACCTGATTTGCTCGTCTTGTCACTCACTACCATAAAAAAATGTATAATAAGAGTAGAATGTAAAAACTTACCCACTGTCAAGTAGGAGTTTTTACAATCGCAATTTTATCCAATCCGAGCGTTATCTTCAAAAATGTATTGTGTACATAACGACGTTACAAATTCGATACACTTGCGATTGTCAGAAAGTTCGTGCGGAGTGCTGATTGCCACCTGATATAATATACTTCACTCTTACAAAATATCTTCACTCTGAATCCTGTAAATTCTACCTATGTATGCTAAAAGTATGGATTTCATTATCTTCTATGGGTAGAGAATCCGCTTTTTTTTTGGTCTGCCTATCACAGGAATCGACGGAATGGACTGCTATGCTGTACGCAGAGCTATGTTTGCGGACATCGAGTGGGTACAACCCATTATATAGTCAATCTCAATATAAACAAACGTGCTTAGACTATTGGCTGCAGGCCAATTCATTGATTCCATATCACTGGATAAGTAACATCATTTTGCAATCACTTGGTAAAACAAATACAAGTATGCTAACGTATTACCGGTAATTAGTGAGCATTCTGTTATGGGTTACTGATACTCATTCGGAGCAACTTTTACTATAGAGCCAACTCTCATATCGAAAAATTAGCTGTTGCTGTGATCAGGACTAGGGACCGCAATCCCCAGTCCCACATCCTGCTTTTGTCAAGACCGTGTTTTATGAAAGAGTTGATTCGTGATTTCAGAGTTGATTTTATAGTGAAAGTTGTTCTACATGATGAGTACCCCCTCAGCGTATGCTAACTGACAACCAGCCCGCCTAGCATGGCACGGGGATAACTAGCTTTCCCCGTTTTTCTCTCTTTCGCACCCGAACAATGTATATTTGCTGTCTTGTTCAAACTCACTGGGACTTCGTTTACCCTGCTCACTGTGCTACCGGGGCTGTAGATAACTATTTATTTTTATTCTATTCAAAAAGTCAAAATTCGTATCCAGTAGTCGCTAATCTAAGTCGAAATTGAAGATCTAAACGCAGCGCTGCAATCTTACATCAACGATTGGCACCTTTACCTGCGAACGGTAAATAAATAATAGAACACGGAAATACTGTTACATCCATGTTATCCCAGGCCACAAATGAGCAGCATTCTGGCAAAAAGACAATAAAGCCGGGTCTACAGCTAAATGTTAGTAACAAAACGTTGTTATCTAACCGTGTTATAATAACATGTGTTATATAACAACTCGTCCACAGCGACTTGACACCGAAAATGTTTTTGTTAGCAATTATCATTTTCTAAAATAAGATCCGTGCAAGGGCAAGTGTTTTCTTGTTTAAAATCCATTGATTCCGACTCACAATATGCTACAGTCTCTAAATAATAGAAAATTGCTAAATATTGTATGCTACAAAAGGAGATTATGATTTTCGAATATCCAGCAGAGATGTTGACGGCACGAGCGCTAACAAAAATGAACTACGAACCCCCCCCCCGCAGACGAAATCGGGTGATGTTTTCCATCCGCGACGGATAACGTGTTAGCGTGTTATATAACAATATTTTGTTATGTAACACCAAAGCCACGCCCACTTTTCATGTTATTGTGTTAGGTAACACAAAAACATGCCGCTGCGGACCCGGCTTAAGGTATACTAAAAATCTGTCATTGCAATCAACTATAATATTATTCATTAAATATTTTTGTAGAAAGCCAAAAGATAAAAAAGTGATCAAATAAAAAGTATTTTCAGTAATACCCACTTTTGACTACGATATGGCTCATGTTGACAACATACCATAACAATTTTTATTTCTCAATAGTACCTATGGAGTTGATGACCTATGGAGATGAAAAAAGGTTGGTCATTCATCATCATCATCTCAGTAGTTGGTAATCCACTACTGAACATAGGCCTCCCCCATAAGGGGAGCACTATAATCTAAAGCCGGTAACTCCACGGCGATAGTATTATATAATATAAATGCGAAAGTTTACTTGTGTATGTTGTTTTACCTCTTCGCTATAAAACTACTGTACCGATTGGGCTAATATTTTATGGTAGATAGCTGTGACCCTGGAATACACAGGGGAACTTCAGGGGGCCCAACCGCGGGGTCAGCTTGCACAAAATACTTTTCAGGAGTTGATCACTATTCAGCCTATAATTTTCTAAAGTGTGGTCTAAAAAGGGCTGAGTAATTTTTGTATTACAGTGAGTAGATCCTCTCTGCATAAAACCAAACTACTTCGCAGACCAGAGTAGACGCCACAAATCTTTTAATTTCTCCTACCTACCTATCGTGACCAATGCTGGCGATTGTGGCCTAAATTCAGAGGCGCGCGTAGATGGCTTTCAAGCCATCAGACGCAAAAGAACTGCGTCACTATTGAGCAGATTGCGGGGCAGTTCCAACAGTATCCTGAAAGTCATTGCTGGGAAATATGACTCTCCATTAAACCGAGCCTTTGTTCGGGTACTCATTGAATAACTTGGTTATTTCAGTGAGTGTTCGAGCAAATTATTGTTTTTCTTTATGTAAGTGTGTTGTTTTTTGTACCTAGTAACATTTATATTTAGAATTTAGATTTAAGTCTACTAACACAATTGAGCCTTTGTTGCTTGTTAAATGTATAAAAATAAATAAATAAAAATAAATGAATGCGCCGAAGTAAGATAATTTCAGGTACTTGTGACACGTCGAAGTACAATACACTCGCAGGTCCAAAGAGATAGGTAAGTATACTTATTATAATTTAGGCTTCGCTGTTAACATCAGCACGAAAACCGGTCTCCTTATTCCGCAGTCAGGAACCTACATGTATTATTCCGAGTGTAGAAAGAAAATGATAAATAATGTTCGTGAAGATCACATAGATAACACAGCACGCGCGGAGATCACGTCATACGACGATAAACCTTGCGCGAGGTTACCACGATGGAATTAATTAACAGTAACTCAACTATCGTGGTCTTAAATGGACGGCCGAGCGGTAACTTAATAATTTTCAAAAAATCTGAACCATTTTGCCGACGACCAGTACCTCCATGGTAGCTCAGTTGATAGAGTGCCCACCACGCGGATTGGTGCGAGTTAAAATCATGCTCGTAGGTGAAATTCTTCAGCCCATATTCATATTGATGTCTATAATAAAATGATGCTACTTGACGAGAAAGATGCATTTAAGTATTGTAGAGTCTACATGTACTATATATGTTTGCTCCTTTTTTTTTGAGACTAAAATCATTAATTTATCGTCACCATCATCAGCCGAAGGAAGTCCATTGGCCTTCCCCAAAGTTGCGCTGTTAGCGAGCGCAGTTTGATGGTTTATACGCAGAGGACACTGCAGATCGTTCTCGGAATCTGATAATCATCAAGAAATGGTAGAAAGAGTGGAGTAGTTTCATATTTATTTTCCAGCGCCCCCACAGCAACGCCGTCTGCACTCTGCACCCAGATGCGGGTTGGGCTGTGATAATGTGTCAATTGTCAATTATGGATAATTTGTATCTGTCACCCGACTCGTCACACGCCCACGTATGTGTGAATCAACCTTAATTCTTATAAGTTACCTAAATACAGTCTACTGTTACACTGAACATCTGTTCAGAGTTTTTGTACTGTTACAATCAGTAGCGATCTTGTAAGGGGGATGCGCGTTGTTCTCGTCGGTAGGTATTATTTTTAATCCGGGACACAATGCCGCGCAGGCACGCCGCGCCTAGCACACGGCTAATCCGGGACCAGACACTGTTCACATTGTCTGAGGAAACGGTAATATAACCCTTAATCGCGAATATAAAAAATTGTGCAAGTGAGATGCAGGTAGGTAATTTTAGTCATTCCACTTTTGCCTACATGTGGGGCGGCTTGGTGGGGCAAAATGGAATAGCTAAAATTTCATTTAAATTAGCTAGGTATTTAAAAGTATTCACAAAATCACACGAAAAATAACTTTGTACCTATTATGTACTACAAACTATCTGCTTTTCAGGGTGATTAAGAAAATAATTTTAAAAAATTAATAGGATGGGTACAAAATAGAATAATTAATTTCAAAAATAAGGAACTTTATGTTGGTACGTACTTACGAAGTCGAAGTAGGCAGTGGGATTAGTAATCTTACACGCTGAGTACCGCCCGTACACAGTACCATTTCGGAAAAATTTGACGGAAAGGGTAAATAAGTAAGTACAGATTTTTTTTATGGGACAATTTCCACATACAGTTATCGGGTCCCAAACTAGGCAAAGCCTGTATAATATATGGTAACCAGTTGACCAGAAGATTGATATACATACCTTCTTATATCATCTAGACACAGATCAAAAAGACATGCTCATGCGCACAAATGTTTGACCTGCCCGGGGATCGAACCCGGGACCTGCGGCTCAGGAGGCAGGGCAATACCGGCAGAGCCAACCGGCCAGTCAATACATTACAATTTACGCAAGCCTGTTTTTCCGTCGCGTCGTATGTGTTTATGTTCTCTGTCACTATCTACGTAAAAAATATAAATTACCGTAGTTTAACATAACATACATTCACGCCTTTTTTCCCGAAGGGGTAGGCAGAGGTGTAACCAGGACACAGTCCCATAGTAGATACACCCACATTTCGCCAGTATGTTATTGGTCCCATGTAATAGGGGGCGAGCCTATTGCCATCTACCGGGCACAGTTCCAGACTCCAGGCTGTTATTGAGATAATTCCTAATGGAAAAATCCAATATTTAACACTTTGCCTGACCTGGGGATCGAACCCGGGACCTCTTGATTGGCAGTCGAGCATGCGCCCTCTACGCCAACGAGGCAGTCCGTATTACCGTAGTAAATACAGATTAATTTATTTCATTCATCGTGTGTCAATGGAAACACACGGCAACCGTGCAGCGTTCACCTTAGCGATCATGGAGGCAACAATACGACCGCATCTTATTTACTTTATGCATCCACCAGCACATCAGATTTTATGATATAGGTGCCTACCTAGTTACTAGTACTCACCCGTTTTGATAACGTATCATGTCCTACCTACCTACCGGCATAGTAGGCATAGTAGTAGATATATTGTAAGCTAAGCTAGGTACGGGTTTTACAAGTAGGTTTTACATAGGTTAACATTTTACATTCATCATCATCATCATCATCATCTCAGCCACAGGACGTCCACTGCTGAACATAGGCCTCCCCCATAGATTTCCATTCAGTCCGGTTGTAAGCGGCCCGCCTCCATCGTGTTCCTGCCGTCTTTATCAGATCGTCTGTCCACCTTGTGGGTGGACGTCCTACGCTGCGCTTGCCGGTCCGTGGTCTCCATTCGAGAACTTTGTAGCCCCATCGGCCATCAGTTCTACGTGCTATGTGCCCTGCCCATTGCCACTTCAACTTACTAATCCGCTGGGCTATGTCGATAACTTTCGTTCGTCTACGGATCTCCTCATATCTGATTAGATCTCGCAAAGAAATTCCGAGCATAGCCCGCTCCATAGCTCGTTGCGCTATTTTGAGCCTGCTGATAAGGCCCACAGTCAGAGACCACATTTTACATTGAATTTATTTAGGTATTTATAATTGAGCACAACGCTAGGACTAACTTAATGCTAAAGTAGCATTTTCTACCAGTTATCCTAAAACTAGAGAAAATGTTACAGAAATTGGGTGGAGTGTAGGAAATTTGCTTTTCTGTCCCCACGAGGACATAACAAGGTCGGATGAGCTAATTCATCGTGATGAGCATCCCTACTAGTCCCCACCTACTATCCCTTCCCTACTAATATTATAAATGCGAAAGTAACTGTCTGTCTGTCTGTTACGCTTTCCCGCTTAAACCTCTCAACCGATTTTGATGAAATTTGGCACAGACAATCTTTAGACCCTGAGAAAGGACATAGGCCACCTAAAAGTACGCAGACGAAGTCGCGGGTACCAGCTAGTTTACAATAAAATAAATATTATTTATTCTAAGCTAAGCTAGGTTCACTGTAATCTGTAAATTACTTTACTCCCTTTATCGTTAGGTTCATTACAGGGGCGTAAGCGGCTAAATAGGTATATTATTTGTATAGAAATGTATAATAACATCAGGCCCACTAGACCGTTTCCTGATCGTTGCGCGCTATGCACGGTGCGTTAGGTCTCCGTCAACAATTTCTACGTGAACGGTGTTGATACGGTGGGCAACGTAGGTACACCGTTCCGTACCCGTCGCCTGGTCTGATACGCTCATATAACGTGCCAAATATAACAAATTACTTAATGTGTACCTGTTCCCTAGACTCATTTTAGTGAATCGTGTAACCACTTACAACTATTATAGAACGGTGTAGTTTGGCATCGCAGCGCAATCAGCGCTGCACGAGAGCTGCGCTGCAGCCATTCCGATAATCGCTGCAACGCTTTCAGAGTAATCGCCGTTTCACTTACTATTTTAATGGTCTTGCCTGATGGGTTTCTTTGTTTTTTAAATATTTATTTACAACGGAAGGACGAAAGGAAACTTAGATATAAATTATTGCCTAAAGTCTTGCTATTGTTTGTAACCCCCTTTAGAGAGGCCACACATGGGTCGTAACGTAATCATCACATTAAAGTAGACACAACTGAATTTTTCCCTTCTTGTCACTCAGATAATGTCCCCTCTTTGGGGATATAGGGCTTAATGTACATAAGTGAGCAACGATACCTTAATATGATTATACTAAGAATCGAGGGCAAAAATTAAAAAAAACAATACAATTACATATAGAATAGGTCTCAAAATAAAAGCCAGAAAATTACTAAAATATATTTAATTAAATATAATCTTTAAATACGTTATTAAATTATAGTATAAAATTTATTATTAGCATCATTTTTCAATTCATTTCATTATAATGATAACATTCAACGTCTTTGGATCAACTTTAGGATCGCGAGTTAATTCATGTCCAATATTTATTCATTAAATTTATATCTCAATGATAATTAAATTAAATTTACTAAAATTATGCGTTACATACATTAAATATGTAGATAATTAAAAAACGGGGAAATGATGTTTACTTCCATATGCCATCGAGGAAGCGACATGCAGCGTTAGAATTTTTTAAAAAACTTCAAAAACACAGGATTTTAGCTTTAATTTTGAAGTAGAATAATACGTTAAGTTCAATTTAAAAACTACATAAGTAATAATATTTATTTATGGCAAATAAAACCTTATACTTTACACGATAAAATGCATAATAATATAATAATCATTACATAGAATTTAGAAAAATCTCCAATATAATAACTAAGGTTAATAATTATAATTTTTACACAATATTATACCAACACAATACGTTCATTTCAAATGCAGACCATTTTTAAACTAAAGCCTAATACAGATTCTTTGCAAAATAATATGGAATGGTGACGTAACAATTTTATTAAGAGCCAAATGACTCATTAGCTTAAAGTTAGGCTAGATTGTAATGAGATGGCAAATCATTTACATTACAAAAAAAATACATAAAATAACCATGCATAAGTGTGCCCGCCTTGCTCGCGAACACATCAAAATGTTACATTACATGTTGTGCCACAAATAATCTGTACTTTGCTTTAGAATAAAGCATTTTGTGGCAGATATAATATAATATATATAATTATATTGCTGTCGCTGAAGATTTTAAATATAGGTTTTCATTTTATGTTTATTTTCTATTCTTGTATGGTAATAATTAATCTGGTATAAAGAAACTTTCTATTAAGTAGAAAAGGTACTTACTATTTGTAAAATAATATTTTTACTACTAAATCTAGAGCGATAACTTTTTTATGCTCAACGCCGGCTATTTTAACTCGTAGTTAATGTTCGGGCGCAAAAGCACTAAATCAAATAATAAGTCAATAGCCATTTTCCTTTCCGCATTCGAAAATCTGTTAAAAATTGTTTAATTCATCAACTCGACGTACATGAGTACTACACGGAACCACAGACAAATCAACCTAAAGACGACGCTTTCGCTAAAGTTATGCAGCCGCACAACCGTCATCTCATATTAGATTCAATATTTGGGCACGACACGACATCAACTATAACATGTTCGAAGTCAAACTATCTAACAACCGGCCGACAGTCAATTAACGGTTTCGATTTCATACAAAAATCATCCAAACGGCGTCTTTATATCGATTTGGTTGTGACTACCCAACACAAACATACAGTAAACTTTCGAATCGGTACATAAGAGCTAGCTAACAAAGAGCCGCAGTGCAACCGATCGGTGCACGAGTCTTTGCCAAGGAAGAGGTCCGGTGAGGTTCCCTCGCAGCACGGAGCTAGCTGACGTAGACCTGCAGCTGGGCGGCCAGTTGGAACAGCACCTTGAGTCCGGGCAGGAAGGAGGCGGCGGCGGCGAAGTCCGCGCCCCCCGCGAGGGTGGTGGCGGCGGCGAGCGCGCCGCTGTAGTCGCCCGCGCGCGTGTACTGCACGCTCGTGTGCAGCGTCTGGATGGCTGCGTCCGACAACTGGACACAATCGAGTTAACCAACCAAATCAACCAATGGTTAAATATTGTGGAAAAAAATTTATTTTTTTCTTATTTTTTAGCTAACTAGCTAGGGATGAAAAAACGAATTTGGCCGAGTTTTAACTGTTTGTCAAATAATTTAACCATTGGTCGACTTAACCAGTGATCAAAAAACCCAGCCTTAGGCCAGTTTTTTGTTTGTTGGTTATAGTAAGGTTGACCATTTGTGAAACTTACTATAGTTAAATTCCTAAGCAATGGTTAAATAGTGTCGAAAATATGGTTAACTAGGGATTAAAAAACTAATTTTGAAGAATTTTGACTAGTGGTCAAACAATTTAACAATTGGTCCACTTAACCAATGATCAAAAAACCCAGCCTTAGGGCCGGCATTTTGTTTGTTGGTTATAGTTAATTTGACCATTTGTTAAACTGACTATAGTATCTACTAACCAATGGTTAAATATTGTGGAAAAAAATAGTTAACTAGGGAAAAACCCAACCTTACTTTCGTATCACTATACTACGTACGATATGATGTGGGAAGAACAATTTCACTCCCGGGCGGGATTCGAACCACGCACCCTCGGCACCGTTCCGCGTGGTGGGCACTCTTAACCGCTCTATCGCCCTGGGTGAATCTTTTTTCCCATTTCATATTGTATATCACGCGATAAACCCGCTCAGTCTATAGATATATAAAATACTACACTACGTGTTAAAAAACAGTGTAGTATTACTACAGGGGTATATAAATACACAAAATAAAATGGATTTTAGACCGGGCCGGAAAACTCACTTTATCATCTCGAAGTAAGTCATATAGAGTTTCTAGCCTCCTATGAACATCTTCTAATTTCCTCTTCATTTGCTGCAAAAGAGAATTATATATTTACTAACATACAATCATGCCTTTTTTCCGAAGGGGTAGAGTATATATAAGTAGGAGGGAAGGGTTTATATTTATTAAACAGAGTGTAATGTAATAAACTAACGTAAACAAGAGTCGGAGCGCTCCGACCAGATTCCAAAGTATCTATAAACATTTTCGAAAATGCGGCAACTTTCCAATTGTAGTGTGCGTGAAAAATTGTGCGCCAGGCTCGGGTACGCCAATTTCGGCGTAGTTGTAGTTGCCGCATTTGACAAGTACACCAGCGATGTCTAGCAAAGCGGCGTCAACTCGTGTCACGGCAGCTCGCGCCTGTAGAGTCCGGTATCAGTTCAGTTCGATCACAATAATAACAGTTTTGTTCACAAGTTAAGATGCGTTATCATTCAGAGTTGCCAAGACAGAGCGTCCGCTCTGTGGGGCTATTGGCGTTCTTGGTGACTATCACTTTAGTGACTAATATCTTGATTTGACATTAACTACAAATGTCAAAGTCCGGTTACTAACCAAAGACATTATGATAAACTTACTAAGTAGACTGTGCACTGTGTCGGTCCCGAATGAGAACCACTCGCAGATCCTTTTCCTTTTCTCTCCTCCAAATTTGACAGTAGTTAGAAAGGTAAAACGTCTTTGTAACTAACTCAAACCACAGAACACAAAGACATAAATAAGCCTGATAGCGACTGGTGATTATGAAGAACGCCAATAGCCCAGCTGTAAGCACGCTGCGTGCGGGCGAGCACGAGCAGCAACAATGGTCTCACCGTGTTGTGTGCGCGGTTGGCGCAGTCGGCACGGATCCTGTCGAGCACGGCCTGCAGCACGGCGAGCCGCTCCGGCAGCGGGGCCTTCTCCGCGGGGGGCTCCGGCACGGGGCCCGGCTCCGCCTGCACACGAACATTACACCGTGGGAGATACGCGACAATCAACTGCTCAAACCACCACTAATTCAAATAATGGATGAGGAGGATTTATTGAATTTTTTGTGAAAAAAAAAATCCCACTTGTTAAAAAATTTTGCTGGTGGGTATTTATTTACGAAAAAGTAAAAAAAACCCCACAGGATTGTCGGTGGGGATTTTACAGTGGGTACAAAATAAATTGTCAAAGTATATCTTCACAAGAATAGAATAGAACTTATACTTTATTGCATACCAAAATAGAATAAAAAAACAATTAACAGGTAATACGATAAACAAACGGAGGTCTTATCGCATTAAGCAATTTCTTACAGACGACCTGGGGATGGAAACGGAGAATTAAAACAATAAACGATAACTATACTAAGTAGGGTTCCACACCTATATACCTGAACAGAACGCTACCGCCTTCTAAGAATATACAGCATCAACTAGTTGCAAACATCTTAAAAAAAAAAACTTGTGATAAAATTTGATCTTGCTTCTTGCCAAATTTCATGATGCTAGGCCAAAGGGATGTACCCTAAAAGTTTTAGCCCGTTGTACAAAGTATGGAAATGTGCAGTAAATTGACCGTTATTTTTTTTGGTTGCGTTGACTTATAACTTTGATATTTTTAGAGAGAACGTGGACTTGAGTTTCAACTTGATACCTCAACGCGTACCCCAGAAAAAAGGGTCTCGACACTCGCCAGACAGACAGACAGACGGACAACAAAGTGATCCCATAATCATTTTTCCTTTTGAGATATGGAACCCTAAAATGAGACAAAAACTCGTTCTAATAATTATATAAGCTTACTAGTTTCATTTGTGTCTTCTGTATTGTTGTATCATAATCTAAAATCTAAAACAACAAACCTGTTGTTGATAACCCTGCGCTCCTTGATACTGCTGTTGATATTGTTGATCATATTGCCCCGGATATTGTTGGTACTGTTGCTGCTGTCCCGGATGCTGTTGCTGTTGCCCCGGATACTGTTGCTGTTGTCCGGGATATTGCTGTGTCGGGACGGGCGCGAGTGGGACGTGTTGCGGAGGTTCCACGCCGAACAGAGGGTGGGTTATTGGCGCTTGCGCTTGTACTTCTTGTTTTGGCTAAATAACATATTTTATGAATGAGACGGTACTTAATCGCGCTAAAAACATTTATTATTTACCTCGACGTTTCGACTGAGTTGCATCAGCCGTGGTCTAGAGAAAACTTCAGACTCAGTCGAAACGTCGAGGTAAATAATAAATGTTTTTAGTGCGATTAAGTCCCGTCTCATTCATAAAATATGTGTTCGAATGGCGAAAGTTTAAGAATTGGGCTAAATAAGTAACATTATATAAATTTTCATCTTTTTTGACCTCTAACATGACTAACGATGATCGTCCATGACGACTGCTGAGACCAATAGCTTTACGTGCCTTCAGAAGCACGGCAGCGTCCGGATGTATGAAACGTTATGAGGTTCGAACCATAGGTTCTGGATTATAACCACGGCGTACAGGACAGAATATTGTTACTGGGTGACTCGGTAATATACGGATAATATGAAGAACGAACGATAAGAAAAATCCTACTCATAATATAAATGCAAAACTTTGTGAGGATGGGTGGATAGATGTAACTCTTTCACGCCAAACTACGGAGCGATGGAGCTGAAATTCGGTATGTAGGTATTTTTGACTCATAGGGTAATTTTTAACTCGATATTCCCACGGAAAGGAAGAATACGTGGCTATGTACCACAGGGGCACACCTAGTAATCTTATAATCTTAGAAATTGTTCACTAAATAAAGACAAATTATTCTTTAAGTTATGGGTTTATAGGTCGTAATTAACTTTATTTAGATGTAGAGAAGATTGTATTGTATGAAGAATATTTCAACAGCGATATTAAAAATTTAAAACTTACTCATATTGGTTACTAAATGGAAGACAAAATATGCACTATTGGCTTTTGTTTATAGATCTCAATGATTATTATGATGTAAATGAAGTTTGGATGAATATTTCGTTTGTCATTAGGAATCAAGAAAACATAACATACATTCACGCCTTTTTCCCGAAGGGGTAGGCAGAGGTGTACCCAGGACTCGGTCCCATAGTAGATACACCCACAATCAAGAAAACCACACGTTATTATTTAAAATTCACACAAAAATCAAACATGGTAGGTAAGTTAACATTTATCCGCATTTATTGGGTATGTCGTACATGCTATGTTGACAAATCGAAGAGGAAAACGTTTTCACTAACTACAAAACATTGTATATATTTACAAGTTATAAAAAAAGCCTTCCATTCCATTTTAATAACTTCAAAACCAAAAAATCATAATTAAAATCTCGTGTTTTCAATATTATTTTGTTAGCACATCGAAAAAAACTAATTCAAAGTGTACTCAAAATAAGTGTAAATTCCAATAGAGCACAATGATGTAGACCTCTGTTCCCCGTCGATGGTCTATAAAGTGCGCCCACTGTCTGGTGCCGGCGTGGTGTGCTGACATCTCTGAACATTCTGGCTACGTCATCAGTTAAATATTTGTTTACTCAGAGAAAAACTACACGAAATTCATAAATCGACCGCGTGGTTCATAAGTTTTTTCACGAGATTCAAAATCATTGAACAGATATTCAAATTTAACGCAAGTAATCTGGACGCCAATGACATCGGAACCCATTATAAATAATTGATTAAACAATTAATTGTTAGTTATTCTCCAGGGGGTTTTTTGTATAGAACAACACAATTTAAAGTCTTTAATAATAATCTATAATTTAATTTATATTCTATTATTTTTTTATATAATTTAATTCTTTTACTTATACCACAGAATACTAATACTAAAGGGTCAGAATGAACACTCCTCAAAATCATTCAAATAAATAGCTACTCTAGCTCCGACGCAATAAAGTGCAATTCAGGTGGCACAGCGCCTAATTATCGTTAAATGAACCAACAAGCTGGCTCTATTTCTATAACGTATCTCTGTATCTGTTCTCTCTGTCTAGACCATAGAAAATTTCCCGTCCAGACGGACGCCTCGGCTACTTGTGGCTTCCTTCATATCTCTATTGCGGAGTGTCTCAGGCCTGTTTATACTTAGTATTGTAGTGTTTTTATAAACTCGATATAATATACATTTCAAAGTCCTGGCACATACTTTTTTAGGTAGAAATAATAAAGGAATTCCTGAAATTCACCCGCGGGACTGAAGTGACGAGTATAACGCTATTAATATAATAAAAAGAAAAACTTACCTTAGACTTAGAGGAAGGCATGGGAGGATCGTTCCATCCGGATTGTATCGGTTTATTCTGAACCGACGCCGCGTCTTGGTTGTAATAGCTGCCGTTTACTGCCGGGGTTGTACCCGGGTTTAATGGGTTCATAGTAGGATTTAATGGGTTTATTGAAGGATTTAATGGGTTTAAGCTGGAATTAACGGGATTTAATGGGTTTACACCGGGATTTAATGAGTTTAGACCGGGGTTAACAGGATTTAATCCCGGATTCAACGGGTTTAAGCCAGGGTTAGGATTGATAGGTGCGAATGTGTTAGGCACACTAGAGTTTTGGTAAGGTTCGGGCAGAGGGCTGTTATAACCATAGGATTGCGGTTGGGTTGATATAGGGTTGGTGTAACCGTATTGGTTGTAGTTCTGGGAGGGTTGGACTGATGGGTCCACTTTGTATTTCGATCGAGAAGAGAGACCTCCTGCAATACAAAAATTAAAGAAAGTTTACAGTAGCACTAAAATGCCATATTTAATAAACTACTTGGTACACTATTTGGTCGAGCTGATGACCGATGGGATCCTCGAATGGCGACCACGGTCCAACACGCGCAGCGAAAGATAAAGACAACAGGAACACGCTGGATGCAGGCCGATTACAACTGGAGTAGATGGACATCTATGACCTAATCCAGCAGTGGAATTCTAATGGCTTAGATGATGATGAAACATTCTTTGTAACTTTTGGATATAAAACCAACTGAAGAATTAACAACGCAACGCAATGGAATGTACCGCATGATAAGTAATCTAAATTAAAAATAGTTTTAAAAATCTATTGAAAGTTGTATAATACAAAAAGTGAATGTGTTACCTTGTGGCCCCACGCTGCCAGGCCTCGGGGGCTGTGGGGGCTGCGTCTGTGGAGGCTGCGGGGCCTGGGGGGCCTGCGGGGGCCACGCCGACGCCCCCTTGTTCCATTGTTGATCGTAGCGGGGGTCTAATTGACACAAATTGGCAATACTGAAGAAAACTTCAAGGAACACATTACATATATAATAATAACAGGTTTACGAATACAGTTCCGTTATTACTAACTTTCCGTTACAAATACAATAATCATCTATTTTAATTGATTATTAATGATCCCCACCCACTATATCTGGATGGGGTAGTCTGTTATATAATTTTAAATAGATTGCATTTGCTTAAGAGTGTACGCGGCCTTCTGTGAATTTGACACAATCCTATGAAAAATTTACCAAATCGATGTTTTGTATTCTCCTGTTTCCTCCGAATATAGTAAACCCATTCTATAAATTTATATCCTGATATTTTTATAGTGAAGTAGGTTATTTCACTGACTTCAAGGTTACTTCAATGACCCTGTCATTTGAATTTCTCTTATAAACCCCTGGTATTTTCATAGTGAATTTCCAAAAATCGCAGTTTACCTCGCGTGATTGGACGTTCACTATAAAATAAATATGTAGAGTTTAAAAACAAAAATAAAATGATAGGGACATACCTACTTTGCTTCAACTTTAAAATATCAGGTGTAGGGTTGATATTATTTTGTGACGCGCATGCTACGGATTCTGTGAACGTTTTGGTGGTTTTATGGAAAGTATTAATGGCAACGTGTGATTACACGGAGATCTATGGCATGTGCGAGGGCGCGATGGCAACACAGGGAGAGGGATGCCATCGACAGATGATTGTAGAGCGAGATTGAAGATGGTGGGCTGGGAATAAATCATGTATGCAAATATGCTGAAGTGTTCGAGTATTATTTAATGGAAAAGGCACGGCTACACAGGATATAAATATATCAAGTAGGTTTACTGAATTCGGAGGACACAGGGGTATACAAAACATCGATTTAGTAAATTTTCTGTAGGATTTTGTCAAACTGCTAAGAGGTCCCGTACCCTGTAAACAGTCCGTTGTAGATAGAAAGAGTCTGTTCTGTACAGAAGCGCGGCAATCTTTGAGATAGTCATATTATGAAATTATTTCAGTATAATTACAAAGTTCACCTTGATTATATCCGACGTTATTCTGAGCAGGATAATGTCCTTTCTGTTGCGAATGGCCGCTTACTGTTCGCGAGCGGTCGTATTGCTGTTGCTAAGATATATCGAAACCAAAATTTACAATTTAGTTTTGGATAGATTTGGTACAAAAAAAATTACCGGTTCATGAAAATTTCACCATCTTAGTCTCTGGAAGTTCA
The DNA here is from genome assembly GCA_947063395.1 of Hemistola chrysoprasaria. Classification (NCBI taxonomy): domain Eukaryota; kingdom Metazoa; phylum Arthropoda; class Insecta; order Lepidoptera; family Geometridae; genus Hemistola; species Hemistola chrysoprasaria. The sequence continues at coordinate 14,159,643 of OX346724.1, read as the reverse complement.
TCGCTGGATATAGGCCTCCCCTATAAGGGGGGGTTTTGCCAATACTCGACACGGTTGTTGTGCGGGTTGTCGAGCGCAGTTCGATGGTTTGTTGCAGAGGATGCTGTTGCCCGTCCTCTGGATCTGTTAACCCTTAGCCTGCCGACACCACAACCATGGGGAGAGAAGCTAACGTCCATCAGCGAAGCTCCTCCGGCCGAGATGACCGCGTTAGCTAAGGTTGGCTTTTCTTATCATCGGTTAAGTCGACCAGTGGTAATTTAGATCGAATAACAGTTTTATTGATTGTTCGGGTTAGCGAACACCGGACATAGCTCTCGACACACATATTGCCGATTATTGCAGTCGCTGCAGTTTACGCGGCTGCAGTACATTTAGATCAGTGCGATCGGTGCCATCGGCCTAACCACTCACTTATCATTTAATGTCAATTATCATATCAGATCAATCATATTATGGTCATTCATAGACTATTCATAGTGTTAGTAATAAACATCAATATTTCCTCAACTCCAACTCTTTTCAATCATATCTTTAAAGTGTGCCCTTACACCGCACATTTTATGGTCCTTCGAGCCGGATCATAAAATGGGTCCAAAAAAAAAAGGGCGGTGTAAGTATTATATGATAAGTGAGTGGTTAGGCCGATGGCACCGATCGTACTGATCTAAATGTATTGCAGCCGCGTAAACTGCAGCGACTGCAATAATCGGCAATATGTGTGTCGAGAGCTATGTCCGATGTTCGCTGACTCGAACATTGTTATCACAATACAAAAAATTAACAAAATTAAAAATTATAACGTAACAGTAATTGACGGTCTTATTGCTCAGAGCGATCTTTACCAGATAATCATTCGTTAGGATTTAACCGTCGACTAGGGATTTAACTTTAGTCAGTTTAACGAATGGTTAGCTTAACTTTTGTAGTGGTAGGCCTCTCGCAGGGGCCGTCTGGGGAAGCACCACACCTTTGCCAGTTATTCATTCGCCAAGCGGTAATGTGCAAACATTAGTGTTTCGGTCTGAAGGGCAATTTCATCGGCGAAATTACCGGGCAGGACGAGTTTCAACAACTAATATCTCAGGGAGACAGGCTCAGTGCAACGCCGCGCAGAATTTAGAATTTTAAATCACCGGGTGGCACCGCGTCCAGTATGGGCGATCATCATGCTTATCATCGGGCTCCCGATTCACTCGTCTCGTCACTCACTATCATAAAAAAATCCAATGAACAATAAACCGGTCGCAAGAGTAACCTGTGCAGGTGCAGGGCGCTGGTCCCCCAGTGCTCGGGTGAGTCGGTCGGCGAGCGCGGCCCCGGGCGCGGCGGCCAGCGCCCGGCGCGCGGCCCGCAGCGCGCCCTGCGCCGCCACCCGGCCCGCGTACTCGCACACCGCGCGCTCCACGCCGCCGCCGCTCTGGAACGGACCGCGTCTTAAGCCGCGTACCCATTACGCGCTCCTGGCGCGCGCGCCATGAACACCCGCGCCGAGAGTGCGTTCCACGGAACGCGCTCCGAATATTTGAATGATATCGACCGAGTGCGCATGACGCGCGCGGCGACCGTTCCAGTGTTCGGTCGTTCGACGTGCGGGCCGGTCGTAACATACAAAATAATATCACGTCCGTCTCGACTGGCGCGCGCGCCGCGACCGAGCTTCCTTTGATGCGCGGTAAAAAACCTCTAGATGGAACGGGCCGCTCTAAGTTCGAGCGTTCCAACGAACACATTGGCGCGCGTTCCAAAATGGTAGCCATTTCGCGCGGCCGGAACGCGCGCCAATGTTCGTCCTCTTTGAGCGCGAAGTCGATACGCGGCTTTATTATACGGCCGCCCGCCGCCAGCGGGGACCGGCGAGCGAGCTCCCGGGAGGGTCGGACGAACGGGACACTGGATCATTAGGAATAGTCCGACGAATCGCTTCCACCGTCGTCGATCTGTTGTCGCGACCCGTGTGCCTTACGACTCAAACTCGAACAAAATTATAAAATTTATTCAAATACGTCTTCGAAATACATTTCTAAACGTCGATAAATAATATCGGTAACTAGTGATGAATCTACCGTGAGTTCGGAGATATATCTCTACATTGACTCCCGCCCGCTGAATCTAGAAATTTCCAAATTTTCCGCAAAGCGAGTGAACCGGTGTGATTTCATCCGACGACCGATGCGGGCTGTCATCTCATGATTCTTGTCTTTGAGGTTTGAGACCGTTCACGGGATGCCATTAGAGTGTTTTGTGATCACTCCGAAGCATTCGGCTGTGTAGAACACTGCACGTACGGCGTAAATTAAAAGTATATGGCATACATGGGAATACCCTTAACTTGATGATATCATATTTATCTAAAAGGCAGCAAAAGATAAACGTCAGTGATGGCACATCTGCTAATTCTCACATCTACTAGTTTTGCTGTCAACATGGGAGTACCACAGGGATCGATATTGGGTCCTGTTAATGGCATACATCGACGATAAGCCACATACGTGTAGTGGTAAGTGACATAACTCAGTAATAAACAGACATCGATAAGTAACTGTCGTGTGTTTTATTATAATATTCAAACTCAAAGAAATTTTATTTAAATATATCTTAAAAAGAGATTTTTAAACGTCAATCGATTATATCAGTAATATCAAACTAGTTAAGAATCTACCGCGCGTTCGGATATATACCTCTACAAGAAGAACGCACAAGAAACTTGTAAGGTTTAATATTTCCAACTGCGAATTTTACAATATTTGGTTCGTAAGGTGCCGGGTGGGGGCTATGCAGAAGTTTCCAGGCATCTTTGTCCAAAAAAAAAAATTTTTTTTCAAGCCTTTCCTAACAAATTCGATTTTATATGGGTCTTAAATTTACCCTCCGAGAGCCCAGTTATTTCTTTTGGGATTATATTATAGAAACGAACGCGGTTCCCTAAGAAAGACCGTTTATTCGTTTAAGATAATCTAAAGCTAGGTGCGGCTAATTTATCTTCGTTCCTAGAATTAAAACTGTGCGAATCGCTATTTAATTTATTGAGTCGAGTCGAGCGTCAAAGATCTAGCAGATACCTACGTTATTGATTGTTAAAGTTGACTAAAATGTCGGAAGAGGACGTGGTGTCCCGACGCACGTATTGTGCGATAAGGACAGAGGGATGGTGTTGCTACTACACACACACACACACACCTGCAGCAGCCTCCCGCGGTGCGTGGCGGCCCGGCCGGCCAGCACGGCCAGCACGGCCAGCCGCTGCACGTCGTGCGGGGCGCGCGCGCTCCAGCACCCCACCAGCGTGTCGGCACACATGCCCACCACGTAGCATATGCTGGCCGCTTCCGACAGCGACTGCGACGAGGACTTCGACAGCTTGTCGCCCAGCATTTCTGTTGCCGCATACAAACGGTCGATTGTTACATTCATGTAACATAACATACGATCGCGCCTTTTTGCCGAAGGGGTAGGCGGAGCTACAGTTGCATAGTAGATAAACCCACATTTCGCTAACATGTTATTCATTCGATGTAATAGGGGGCGCAGTACAGAGAAAATTAATACGAGAGATGAGGCCGAAGCTCAGCCTTGGCATGATAATATGGGCTGATGGTGATGAATAGGGAGCGAGCCATTTGCCATCTACCTGGCACAGTTCCAGATTGAAATAATTCAGAATAGAAAAATCCAATCCAATATTTAACACTTTGCCTAACCCGGGACCACATGATCGGCAATCGAGCTTGCGCCCCCTACGCCACCGAGGCAGTTTCATATAGCTTTTTTACGGTGGTATGTACTGAATGTTACAGTCACGACAACTCCGTCGAGAGAGCACCGCCACGAGGAACGGCGCGGGTCGCGGGCTCGAGTCGTATTCCCATTTTATTCAGTTAACAGAATTAGTTAAAGTTATCCTCACCACAGTAATGTGCTTGTGCTTCTCCATCACAATGCGTGATGATGGCGGCCAGAGTGTGTCTCCAGCAGGCGGGGTCGGCGGCGGCCACTAGTGCGTCCCAGCGGGAGAGCAACAAGCTGCTCGTCAGTAACGACACAGGGTCGGTTGCGGTCGCGTTCAGGTGGTACTTCTGGACCTTGTACACCAGCTCTTGGCTGCCTGTATATAATGAATTTGAGGTTATTATCAGGGTTCCCTAACTTAAAAAAGTAAAAAGGACCCTTGAGGGTTTTTTGGGAGGAAGCCGAAGAGTAGTTTGGCTCCCGCATCTTTATCAATTATCGTTGCATTTTCGAGTGTTTAACGTGTTATAATGGTGGAATATTACGTGTTGAGTGTTTTCGAAGATACACAAGTCTCTTGACTAGTGATGCGAGAGTTGAAATGTGATTTTTCCTGTTCCCATCGAAATTCCGGCAGCTTCTTGTAAAGACCACCACTTCACTTGAGCTGTGACTTGACTGGGCTTGCCCTGGCTCTGAATTGACTAATTGACCATATTAACTTGAAAATTTATATAACTTGACACTGGCAATACATTCGTGTGGGTCCATAAAAGAAGAAAAAAAAATCTCATCTCATGATTGCTGGATTTTGAAAAAGCAAACCCCAGCAATCATGGATTATTTTGTTTGTTGTATGTAAACCCTAATTTAATTCTAACCTAAAAAGTTAAGTAGTTTGATGACATCTTTATACGTACCCAATGAAGCAATAATGAGTGCATCGGAAACTCGTTTAGCATCCAAACACAACTCCACGGCTTCCTCCAAGTTGCCGCACACTAACGCACGACATATCAAACTCGTGCCATCTGAAATATACACACACATATGTACTTTATAACATCAGAAGTGGGATCACAGAACAAGTGGAATGTTGGATACATAACAATAACTACAGTCCAGGTAATACCGTTTGACAGTTCTTATTTAGTCTTATTTCAAATATTTCTATTTAAATTTAGTGATTAAAAATTTGGTCATCTTGTGATAAAATTCGTAATTTCATAGTCGGAGGATACCGCGAAGGATATTGAAATTGTGTGAGTTACGCCTATGCAAAGTTATTTCGGCTTGAAAATAGCTTGAAAAGATTTTTTTTTTATTTTTTTTTATGTTAGTGAGTGACAAGACGAGCAAATCAGGTGCCTGATGATAAGCATCATGATTGCCCATATCAGACACAATGCCACCCAGTGTTTTAAAATTATAAATTCTGCGCGGCAGTGCACTGCGCCTGTCACCCTGAGATATTAGTTGTTGAATCTCGTCATGCCCAGTAATTTCGCTGGTAACATTGCCCTTCATACCGGAACACAGTAATGTTTGCACATTACTGCTTGGCGGATGAATAACTGGCAAAGGTGTGGTACTTCCCCAGGAGACCCCCTGCAAAGAGGCCTACCACTACAGTGGTACAGATGATACGTACTTCTTAGATTTTCTCGGCTATAATAACAATAATTATAGGCAATGAATACTCTTACAGAGCCAGATTCCCCAAATACACTGCTCTAGTCAAACCATTGGTTATGTAGTTTTAAGTTGACGTGAAAACGAAATAAGCATACGCCTGCCCCTTACATATCTTACGGGAGACAAACGAGACCCACAGTTATACGTGCCATCCCAAACACGAGTACAGAATCATTATTATAGCTTCAATGCTGTATCCGAAATTACTACGAATGTGGAATATTATCATTGCTAAGGACTTTTGATTAAAATTATCTGTATACTCGTATATTAATATTTTTTGTGGAAATATCAAACTAAGAAAAATGTTAAGGTACACAATTTAAAATTAACAAACGTATAAAAACTTTTGGTTGAAATGAGGTATGCTGGAATGGCGGAAAATCTTCGAATAGTAGCTCTGATAATGTCGTTTTACATTTTTTTTTTTTTTTGTGTATGTCATATTCTTATAAAGATATAACATTATATTACAATCTAGCTCAATAAAGGCTAATGAGTAATTAATTTCTAACTTAAACTGCTATGTAGACATTTAAAACTAAGAATGTGTCCATTAACACGTAATTCTTACTGTCTCTATCAATTAAGGCGATACACTATGTTCACGTGTCCGTTTTCAGTTGCACTACACTATCGTCTTCATAGTACATTTAATTGTCACTTCATTATACTAACTCAAAAGGTTTTGTCCTTTTAAGTCTCCTTACTAGGTTCGTGTTGTCGAGGAGCTGGATGGCCTCGACGTTCACGTGATGATGGAGCCTTCGTTCGTGGGCTCCAGCGAATTTTTTAATTACACTAGTGACGTGGTCCACGTTTAGGTCCCTATGTAGATCGTCATTTCGAATGTACCACTATTGCACGCAGCACTTTGTTTTGAAAACGTTGTATCACGTTAATGTTGTTTAGGGTGGTACATCCCCATAACTGAATACCATACGTCCATATTGGCATCAGAACTTGTTTATATAATAATATTTTATTATGTACAGACAGCTTTGAATGTCTTCCCATCAGCCAATACATTTTATTATATCTTAACTGTAGTTCTTCTCTTTTCTTTTTCACGTGGGCTTTCCAGCGAAGCTTCGCGTCTAATGTCATGCCAAGATACTTGGCTGTGTTTTCATACGGTATTGCCTTATGGTTGATGAACACAGGATGATAATTAGACACCTTGTTCGTGAAGTCTATATGAGTGGATTTTGTTTCATTTAGTTGTATTCGCCACTTTTTTGTCCAGTTGTATATTATATTAACGGCTACTTGAACTTTTCCCACTGCTTCTTCATGCGTTGCACCTATAGCCATAACGGCTGTGTCATCGGCAAAAGTGGCAATGGTGTTGTTTTTTAGTTCTGGGATATCTGCAGTGTATAGAAGATACAGGACTGGTCCTAGCACACTTCCCTGCGGTACCCCAGCTTTTATTACTCTTAGTTCTGAGTATGCATCGTCTTGTCGTACTCTGAATGTTCGCTGTAATAGATATGATTCCAAAAGGTCTGCAAACTGTCTTGGAAGCATATTTCTTAATTTATATACGAGACCTTCATGCCACACTTTGTCGAAGGCTTGTGCTACATCCAGAAAAACTGTGGAACACACTTTCTTATTTTCTAACGCTCTCTCTATGTTGTCAGTGATTCTATGCACTTGGTCTATTGTTGAATGGTTTTCTTTAAATCCAAACTGGTAATTAGGTATTAGACTATTTTCTTCAATGATCGGCTTCAGGCGTTTAAGTAGTAGTTTTTCGAACAGATTTGATATAATTGGTAACAAAGAGATAGGTCTGTATAAAGTCACTTCGTTCGGTGGCTTTCCTGGTTTGGGGATCATTATAACTTCTGCCACTTTCCACACTTTAGGTACGTATTGAAGTCTAAACGCAGCATTGATGTGTGTGGTAAGTTTTACTATAGCTTTACGTGGAAGATTATGCAGAACATCTCCAGTTATAAGATCGTAGCCAGGAGATTTCTTCTTATTTAGTTGTTTGATCCCATTAGATACCTCTCTTGATGTGACGAGTTTTATTTCTTGTTCATTCTGTGTTGTTTCAAAACATAGTTCAAGATCTGAACTTCCTTCGTATGGCTGAAAGATCTGCTCCAAGTGTTGTGCAAAGCTTTTTGCCTTTTGCTCGTTACTTTTAGCCCAGCCTCCACTGACTTTTTTTAACGGTGGCATCTGCGTAATTGGTTTTTTTATGTTTTTGACAGTTTTCCACAACGAGTAATCTGTTGTTCGATCACATGTCAATTGATTTAGTTGAGTATTGGTGGAGTCATCATTGAAGTTCTGGATTCGCTTCTTAAGACTTTTTGTCAGTTTATTCAGCAGTTTTTTGTCTTGTGGAGCTCTGGTCATATGCCATCTTTGCCTCTGTTGTCTCTTTTCGGTTACAAGCTTTCTTATTTCCATAGGATAGTAGGTATTCCTTACTTTTGGATTCATTTCTGGTGTGCTATTCCAGGCGCATTGTTGGATGTTAACTATAAGTTTTCTTGTGTCTTCTTCTAGTTGTAAATGAGTTTTAAGTAAATTTTAAAATTTGTTCGGTTACTATTTTTGTGATATATTATCGATTAAAAAGTGTTATTTTATTTGATTATAAATATTCATATCCCTCACAAGTCTATTCATTCGTGGACGAAGGCTTATAGAAAAAGGACAGAAGCCTTTTCACTTGTTATTAATGTTGTTATTTAATTAAAGTTATATAAAAAAGTATCAAAACTCACAACTATGGTGTATTACTACTTTCCCGAGTGTAAAAATAATAAGTTCCAAAACGACACAAGGAGCGGTCGACCAAATAGAATGTTACTATGGCCTGTAATAAATGTGGACCTACCTTCCCCACTGGGTATGACAACATTCTCCATGGCGGGCTCCAGGTCGAGGTTCGCTAACTTCCTCTCAATAAGTGTGTGGGCGTCCTAAAAATTATTAAATATACTTTTAAATAAAATCAGAGTTTTTTTAATTTTACTTTCAATTCAAAATACTATAGTCTTACAACGCAGAGTACAATTTTTTTTCTGTCGCTTTTCGCAAGTAGTGAGGACAACAGTCACTGTGCACATTAACTTAGGGCCTCTTTCACCATCCTCTAGTAAAGTGTCGAGTACTCTCGCGGAGCTACTCGTCTATTAAAGTGGCGAGTAAGGCGCAGTGCTAATTTAATAATGTCCAAGTAATGCTAATCTGCACATAAACTGGCCTTTTACTGACTGGTACTAAAACAAGTTGGAAACAGTTTTAACAAATTGTCCATGAATGTCTGGTGGAAAAGTTGGATCATACTATTTTGTCAAATCGCATGAAAAGATATCTTACTAAATTAGGACTTACAGCCCATGAGACCTAAGAAGTACCGCTTGACAATAAGAACTGTCTTATTGTGCATTGTTTGAAGGACTTTAATTTATATTTAGTGCTTAAGAATTGTACATCTTGATAAAAATTATTATTCCATGGTTTTTTACGACGATTATTATATAGGTTATTGACATCTCAACGATATTTACAAAATGAAACATCAAACGGTACTTGTCAGATTTAGCCGGGCTATAGTTCATACAGCGACATGTAGAAGACAGTGATTCGACTGCAGGGAATGGTAGAATCACGTGTCACTCTGACTATATGACAGCTGTTACTATCACACATCAGTGATCTGTCTGTCAGCAGTTTAAACAACTCACCGATAGATCAGTGCTGGTGTCCGTGGATAGCTCCGCTTCAGTCTCCGTTGATTCCCCCTGGTTATTTGTTAGTGACAGACAGACAGAAATAAGTCAGAATTTTTATTAGATAAAGCTTTGAATACTATAGGTGTATAGGGTTACTGGTAGCTTTCTTCATTTGGTATAACTGCTTTCATAGGGAGCCAACACTGAAATAGCATCTTAGATAATCATAAACAAGGCTCATTATGCTTTTGCAAAGTTGCCTCCAAAGTTGTTCTAAATGAGGAGGTAGCCAATTGCCAGTAACCATGTACAAATGCAAAATTATCAGAGAACAGAATATGCATGAATTAGTTTACTGTTAAAGTTATATAGTTTAGTTTAAAAAAGTTGCATGTAGTGAAAACCAAGGGATTTTATGTAAGTTTTAAATAAAAAAAGATTCTAACGAGTTACATGTTAAGAAAAGTTAGAGAATTAGAGTTTTGTATAGCATCAGTTTGGAAATATTATAATATACAATTTAGTGAAAGGGTTACAAAAATGTTGGATATATTAATGATATTTAATATGAATATTCATACTTACTCTGCTGAGTGCGTTGAGTTCTGGTTGTGGTATTGTATCGCTCACATTCGTGGGTTTGAACTTCGACGGGATTTCATCCTGTTTGAAACCTAAACATTTGTAAGGCACATTTATGATCACGGCAGATCAACTATATTTTTTAATATTTTGTAGTGATAGGCCTCTTTTGCAGGGGGCCGCCTGGGTAAGTACCACACCTTTGTCAGTTATTCATCCGCCAAGCAATAATGAGCAAACATTACTGTGTTCCGGTCTGAAGGGCGATGTTACCAGCGAAATTACTGGACATGTCGAGGTTCAACAACTTATATCTCAGGGTGACAGGCGCAGTGCAGTGCCGCGCAGAAACACTGGGTGGCACTGTCTGATATGGGCAATCATGATGCTTACCATCAGGCACCTGATTTGCTCGTCTTGTCACTGCACTGCACCTGTCACCCACAGGTATTAGTTGGTGAAACTCGTCATTTCGTTGGTAACATCGCCCTTCATACCGGAACACAGTAATGTTAGCACATTACCGCTCGGCGGATGAATAACTGGCAAAGGTGTGGTACTTCCCCAGGCGGGGCCCTGCAATAGAGGCCTACCACTACCTGGTGTTGCAGGAGCCACAGGCGGGTATTCCCGCGGGAACGATGGGACAGCTAGTGATACAACAGTGTGACATACCCAGCAGGTTGAGCGTCTCCGCGGTGAAGTTGTTCATGAAGTGGGCTCGCAGGAAGAACCACGTGAACCTCTCGTGCTGGTCCGTGCACGCGTCGCCGCGGGAGAGACAATATCTATTGACATTACATCACATTACATCACATTACATCACGCCTTCTGTCGAAGGGGTAGGCAGAGGTGTACCCACAGGACTCAGTCCCATACCCACACTTCGCTAGATAAGTTAATTCCCATGTAATATTGCCATCTACATGATCTGAGTGATCGCTGATATAATCTACCAATTTTCGTTGGTCTCCATGGTTCGTGTTGGACTTTACAAGTGTTTCTTAATTAGGTGCATTGCTGAGGTCAAGGTCAAGTGTCATAAGGTCATGTCAATGTGTGTTTTGATGTCAAAATCTATTGCCATCTACGGAGTACAGTTCCATACTCCAGGATGTAATTGATAAAATTTGATAAAATTCAATAACACATTTTGTCTGATCTGGGGATCGAACCCGGGACCTCATGATTAAGTAACAAACATATAAAAATCCAAACATGTAAACTTTCACGTACTTAAAACGAAGGTATAAATAAAGTTCTATATCAGTGGTTAAAGGTATATTATGGTGGATAAAGGTTAAAAGTTTAAGGTATAAATAAATTGTTAAGGCATATCTTGGTAAGTACGCTATCTAGGGTTCCATACTGAGATATACCAAACATTTCTGTAATCACAATTTTTTTAAACTTTACTTTTTTGTGATTTTTCCTACTTAAGATCTGGCTTCTTGACAAATTTCATGATGCTAGGCCAACGGGATTCTTAAGGTTTTTAGTCCGTTGCGCAAAGTATGGAAATGTGCGGCAAATAGCCGTATCTGTTGATTGCGTTGACTTAGTAGTTTGGTTTGTTCACAGCAACAAGGGATCGTGGACTTAAGTGTTTGACAGTTTCAAGTTCAACATCATACTCAAACTCAAACTCAAACTCAAACTCAAACTCGTTGAACGAAAGGAACGAAAGGAAAGGAAGGAGTTTTCCTTCCTTTCCTTTCGTTCCTTTCGTTCCTTTTTTCCTTTCGAGGTACGGAACCCTAAAAATGGTAAATAAAATGCATAAAGAAACGAATGAACGTAAACTTACTCGGCCAGTTTATCCACGGCGTCGGGTTCCTGGCTCAGCGCAGAGTTCAGCGCCTCCTCTAACTCTATCGACTTCTCTAGTATTTCTGGTTCGCTTACTACCTGCAATCAATAAACCTATTTGACAATATGCGTCTTTGACAATATGCGTATTTGACAATATGCGTCTTTGACAATATGCGTATTTGACAATATGCGTGTTAGACAATATGCGTATTTGACAATATGCGTGTTTGATCTAATGCGTATTTGACCTTTATAGTATCATCGCAATTATATTAATATTTATATACTGAAATAAAAAAACAATAATTATTTAATACCGGATGTAACTAAAACGTGTACCTGATACTTAGGGGAGTGCATTTAGAAGCTAAAGTCCTATGTCAGGATCGTAGCAACTGGAGAAATACAATCTCTGCCTACTACAACAGGAACAATGCTGTACCGTTTGTTAGATGTATTAAGCTGTCAAATTGAACATCTTATAAAAATACTAGCTGTGCTCGGCGGTTTCACCCGCGCAGTCTTCGTTCCCGTGGGAATATTGGGATAATAAGATACTATGTGTTATTCCGGAGTCTAAGCTACCTACATACCAAATTTCAGACCAATCGATTCAGTAATTTTGGCGTGAAAGAGTAATAAACATCCATCCATCCATCCTCACATACTTTCGCATCTATAATATGATGTAGGAAGTGCAAAATTCGCAAAAGAAATCCCGACTTTCCGTATAAAAATTACCCATCAGCGTCCATTTTGTATAAGAAGTCAAAAAAATTGTTTCTTTTACAAGTTATTCAGTTGGACCGGTAAGATATACGAGTACCTCCTTTAGTATAACTACAACTTTATGGTAACATATTATAGATAATATTTACCTGACTAATATAGACTTGTTTGGGTGTGTTAACCTCTTGTGCGCCGTTGTCGAAACTTACTAGTTTCCCGCCAAACTGAAATAATATGCGATAGTTTAGATTCTACTTTTTAAATTAAAGCAAAATGTGTTTTGCATATTCGATGATATAATTTAGTCGTTAGAATCAGATTCAAATTGACGCAATGGTCGAATATGTACGAGTTGAATTAAATTGCTGGATTCACCAATCGGCAATCGCAACACTTCGAGCGATTCTCTATTCCTTTCCGGAGTGTGCAAGAGATATCGTACGATCCCAGAGCCGGTGACCCCTCGGCTTAAGCACAGAACAGATAATAATACCACTGTGTAGAATGGACACCGTCATCCGCCCATCAATCGGCCTTCCTCACCCCGCGAACGAGATTGCTCTCCACGAGCCCCGCTTGTATGGGAAATCACCTCACGCACACTCTCGCACGTGTACAAAACTCCATGTGTGTGCCGTCTGTGTAGTAGGTAGTTATAGTATAGGAGTGGAGTGTCCGGGTGTGGTGTGAGTATACTCACAGCGAACCTGGCGGCGGCGGGTCTCCTGAGCCAGCGCGGCGGCGCTCGCAGCACGTCCTGCGCGGGGGCCGGCGCGGCGGCGCGGGACACGGCCGGGAGCGCCGAGAACGTGTCCACTCCCCCGAACGAGTCCATTATGCTGCTCTGTCCGATGGACGACTGCGGACAGACGTCACGTGGAGGGGCGCAGCCGCGAGCCACGCCCGCGCCCGAGATACGACGCAGAGACGTGAGACCGTCCAGAAGGGCTAAGATGCTTTAACAGTGACAGGTATCTCACGTATGCCACTAAATTTTGTCGACATCGGTCTGTATCTCGAAGTTTAACGTGCGTAACCTCGTATCGTTCGCGACATAATCACTTTTCACGATGATTATTTGATTTGTGATACGTTTTATCCACATACGCTAGCATGCACGACCTGATCTTCTCACGTCGGATCGACTATTTTCTCGTCGACAGATTTGAAGCCGAGTAAATTTGTCACGAGAGAACATGCCCCCAAATTAATTCTTGAATAAGTGTTAAATTGTTTGATCAAATAGATCCAAATCGAAATTAATATCCACTTTATACTCGAATCTCCATTTTGTGTATTGGGTAAAATATATAATATTAATTTTATTTTTATTGATAATATGTTAAGCTATGGACGTATTGCGTATGGATTTTTGAATTATATTTTAATAATAACATTTCAAGCTACAGCTTGAAATGTTATTAAAATATAATAAAATACACACCAAATCATATGAAAAGGAATAAACTAAAGTAGTGTCCGAACATTATATAAGCATCTCGACCATTAACAAATACATTTCGAATTTTGACTCTCAAGAAAGTTATACCTATATAGACGCTTGAAATCGACAGAAACGGTATGTCGCTGTTTTCATGCTAGCCCTGCAGGACAAGTAAGTATCAGTCGTGTCTTGATCGCGCTCGAAAAGCTCCTATATTGTTCGCTATTTCCTAACGAACACAGTCAAAAGCTGACCATATTAGTTGAAAAAGTCTAAAGAACAAGAACACAGATCCGTTAATTTTTTCTGACATTTTGTGTGAACCTACTTCCAACAAGTAGAAACATAGATTAGACGACGGCTTTTAAAATGAATAGCTAAAATACAACAAAGCTCACCGTCTCCGGTTTAGATCCTCCCAACAGAGAATAAACAGTGACGAGTTGATCCAAGGAGGCGGCGACCAATAATGATGGATCCCGCGGACACCACGCCGTGTCGTACACCCACTGCTGTCTGGAACTGATCTCTGTCAGCAGCTCGCCACCCTGCCCACCACATATCGCATGGTTTGAAAACTAATAAAAATGTACTAATATTAAATAACAATGGAGTTAAAAAGGTACGTAGCAGTAATTAATTTTTATAACGAATAGTCATTATTGTAGTTTGTGTTTATTAGTATTAATTTAGTAAATTTAAGTCTTATACCCCACTGGTCAAATGTGATTTACGGTACTCTCCTCTCCCTGCACGGCTGTCTGGAAGAGATCGCTCTGAGCGATAAGACCGCCAATTGTTGCAGTATTTAACATACTGTTTTGTTTAATTTTTTTAAGATTTATTGTTTTGTGGTGTACTAATGAAGTGTTTATCTATCTCTATCTAGTAATTAAAGGACAAAGTGAGGAAATAAATAAGGAGAGAAAATTTGAAGAGAACGAAGCATAAAATACCTAACAGCGGAAGAGAATGATATGGAAAAGGGGTGAGGAAGGGTCGATGTGAAAAAGAGAACGAAGGATCTCATCAAAGGCCAGTAGCGTCTGTGGCCTAGTGGTTTTATCATCATCACCATCATCCCAGCCATAGGACGTCCACTGCTGAACATAGGCCTCCCCCATTGACTTCCATCTAGTCCGGTTGTAAGCATCCAGTGTTTTCCTGCTGTCATTATCAGATCGTCTGTGCACTTTGTCGGTGCGCTTGCCGGGCCGTGGTCTCCATTTGAGAACTTCACATCCCCATCGGCCATCAGTTCCACATGCCAATAGCCAATACACAGTAGATAATACAGTGCAGATGAAGGTACCGGTTGAGTATTGTTGGGGTTCCAGCAGAGCACCCGGCCGTCCTTCCCGGCGGACACGAGCAGGTCGGGGTCCTGGCGGCACCAGGACACCGCCGTCACGCCCTTGTGGTGCCCCTCCAGGGTCGCCAGCGGGGACGCCGCCAGTCTGGGGACCACATGCAGGTTAGCCCAACATTCAATGGTAATGGAGTTCTCTCAATTACAATATAGGTAAATTGGTATTGTCAGGTTCTCTTTTTCTTACTAGTATAGAAATACTAGGTTGTTGGCCGCGGGTCTTGATTCAAATAACGAATTTGAATAATGTCAATTTTATGTAACCGACCCCACTGACTGACTTCAAAACCGCCTTAGAATTCGTTTTATTTTTTCATATTCATTTCGCGTGTTATTATAGCTCTAGCGCATAACTGAGTGTTTCTGAGGTATAGCGAGGCCCCTCCCTTGCTATATAGGTGACACCCGAACTCACTACACCCCCGTACCGCACCCATACCTCAGAAACAGAGTCAGCTAAGTGCTATACCTCTAGTTATTATTTAGGGCAGAGACAAATCAAAAATCATGAATATTGGTCCATCCATCAGTAATTCTTTACACTAGTAACAAGAAGTTTATGACGACTTAGGGCAAAAAGATACTTAACATGTTAAATTAGATTATTTACCTCAACCGAGACGTTTTCGTAAGTTTTCTCTTGACCTCGGTTGATGCAACTTAGCCAAACCTTCGACGATATTATAAATGTTTTTAACATGTTTATATATTATTATAGCAAAATTATGTAAAATCTGCGTACAAATCGCGATAGCTTAAATATTATTATTCAGTCAAAAAGTGTTACCTATTCAAATAGGTCACAATCTGACACCTTTGCACGTCAATGAAGATAAACAGTAATGAGTCTGCCGTCCGTTCGAAAAGATACCTTTACAAGACGAACGCACAAGAAACTTGTAGGGCTTAATTTTTTCAACTGATAGTTTCACAATATTTGGTTTTGTTACATTCGTTTGTTTGGAAGGTGCCCATGGTGGCTATACAGAAGTTTCCAGGCATCTTTGTTTACTATATTCTATTACTATATAAATAAATGTAACAGACCTCAAATCCCACAGTTGTATGACGGGCCCCTGATCGTCCTCGGACGCTATGCACAGCTGCGTGGCCACGGAGGGGTGCCACGCCAGCGACCGCCACCGAGTGCGGGATTGAGAATCACTGGAACGAACTCTACATTACAACCGAACTATCTAACTTAACCACAAATTTTACAGAGAAATCTGATGGAGAATATACCTTAATTTCATGATAGGTTCGTTCTTCCTCAAGTCCCATACGACGCATCTCGTGGCAAATGTGGAACCGAGGATGTGTTGCACCTACGAACAAACTAGTTTCACATACCTGGTATTATTTTAGCCTATAGTCTCAATCGAAGTATGGGGGCCACTGATACTTACGGTATCTTACGTACTTACCTCCTGATTGTATCGCAAGATCAACCAGTAAAGGTTCTTTAACCCTTTTCCAGGTACACACTCTTCACTTCTACAATTCTGTAATTTTCTCGAGGAGGCTGATTACTACCTATTCATACTTAAAGTATAAATGCGAAAATTTGTCAGTGAGAATGTTAGTTACTTCATTTCTCCAAAACTACTGAACCGATTGGGCTGTTGGTTCATAGGTAATTGAATATGGTTAGCTTAGCCCTTGGAATAACACATAGGATACTTTTCAAAGGGTGAGCATTTTGAAAGATGGACGTCGTCGCTGAGGCTGGCCTAAAACGAGATGGCATGATGATTTAGACTCAAACCAAGCAGGCTGGCAAGGGGTGGCACTGGATCGAGAAGATTGATAACACTTGGGGAAGGCCTTTGCCCAGCAGTGGGACACAATATGCTACAAAAAGCAAAGCATTTTGGAGTTCATATTATTATATCAAAAACAATAATAATATGAAACCTGTTGATTCCAAGCCAGTCCCTGCACGTGGTCATACGGTTGACTCCTGTTCCCTGGAGCCATGGGCTGGGCGGTATTGTTCAAGTCCCATATGAAGATCTCGCTGTCTGACGCGCCTGACGCCAGCAGATTCTTCTGGTACGGGTTGATATCCAGTGCTGACACGTTGCCTGGGTCATTAAGGTCAAAAGTGTATGTATTATGATTTATACCTATGTACCTATTTGTACCTTATGTGACTAGCAAGAAATGTTTATAAAGCAACCACATGCTATGATTTTTTTTTTGACAAAAATTATGAATATCAAATGTAGAATAGAATAGAAATGGTTTTTATTGCGACTATGATTACATTATTATATTATATTAAATTAAGGTCTAAGGAAAAATATATTATTGGTCAACAAAGGGCGACCTTACCGCTTTAAGCGATCTCTTCCATTTAAACATTTCATTGCATTAAAGGCAAATGCAATTGTTTTGGATGAAATTAAATGTAACAAATAGGCTAGTAATATATATTATGAATAAATAAAATACATGAAAACATGTTATCATCAATCGCATATTTTTTGTTATGTTTGAGATAATTGCATGTAATATTCCACATTTCTTTATTTTTAATTTTTATTACTGACTGCCTCGGTGACGTAGAGGGCGCATGACTGCCAATCAAGAGGTCCAGGGTTCGATCCCCAGGTCAGGCAGTGTTAAATATTGGATTTTTCCATTAGGAATTATCTCAATAACTCCCTGGAGTCTGGAACTGTGCCCGGTAGATGGCAATAGGCTCGCCCCCTATTACATGGTGTAACACCTGAGGGCTTAACCTTCTTAAAATTTCAAGTAATAAAATTAATCCTAATAAATTTTAAAGGTATATTCGCCTCACATAGTTAGGTGAACCATAAGTATAACCATTAAATTCCAAAAACAAATATAATATTTTGAACATTTTCTAAACATGTAGGTAGGCACTCGATAAATGGAATCAAATTCCAATATCTTTACGGCGGTCGGCAACACCTACTCTTAGAATCAGCTCATTAGGATTGACAAATATCTGTTGGCGGGTGGCGCCAGACGAAAACACTACTCGCGAAGCAACAGGTTCGATGTCGTAAACTGGTGTTGTCAGTAGCCGATAACTGCCCTAAATTTGGTAATGGTAAAACAAAAAAAATTAACCTAACCAGTCCTTTATTGAATATGTATAATTATGTATTCTTTTATATAGATAGGTCTTATTAGAGCATAAATTAAATACCGTGGGTTATTTTGGATTTATTGTTATATATATATAGGATACCAGTAATTTTAATAGTGGTAGGTCCCTCCATCGATCCTAGTAGGATAGGGGATTGTCATTTTTATTCAGGCTTATTGTTCTGGAATGTAATTAGGGTGTTTCGGCATCTCTTCACGAGGCAAGTTATTTCCTCCTGCTGTGATTTAGCGGTTTTTGAGGGAATCCATCTCTAGGGATGGTATCCCTAATCCCCACTTGACGGAATGTTCTAGAAGGTTCGCTCGAAGTCGAAGCCGGTCCTATATAAGCTGCCGATCGGAGACCCCAAGTAGCAGATGAAAATGAACGATTTTCATCTGCTACTTGGGGAGCAACCACAAGGGTCACTTGGTCGGGGAGGGCCATGCCTTCGGGCGTGGTCAACCCCGACATTGTTCTTAAGGGGTTATCGTTAAAGTTGAGATTAACATGTGCTTAGAAATATTTTTATTTTTCGTTCCCAGAATTGGGACAAGTAGTAAATTAACATCAGTGATCTATTCGTTTCTTCGGTAAGCATCTCATTGGTTTTTTTTTTTGTTACCGTCTTCTAACGGCGAGGTTGCCCTCGCCGATCTCGTCATAGGTATTTGTGTATAATGTGTTTATTAATTGTTGATAGGAACCTATATACATCTATCCAGGCGTGGACAATCTGGAGGGTGCAGTTATTCCCCACGTGAATCGTGGTAAGTTCCCTTTGGATATCTACTCTCTCTCTCTCTCTCTCTCGTAATACCTACCTACCTCATGCTCATGCCCCACCTAGGTTTTTCAGGGTACGGGCTGTGTATCCAGTCATCCTTCAGGGTACGGGCTGTGTATCCAGTCATCTTCAGGGTACGGGCTGTGTATCCAGTCATCCTTCCGGGTACGGGTTCATTACCCGTCGAGTACGCGGGTACGGGCTGTGTACCCACTCGAGTTCGAGGGTACACGCCGATCGCACCGCGCATCGCACGGGTACAGGCTGCTTCCCTGGCGAGTCCGTGGGAACGGGCACGCGGAAGCGTCGATTTGTGTGCCGACGCCATTTTGTCGTGCACCACGGCTTGACCCACCTTTGCCTCATTTATCATCAATTTTTGAACTGCTTCACCTTATATATTTTTAATTTAATTTCATTCTGGCCAAAATAGGTAGGAAAGCCTAGTATTTAAGGAGGTCCTAGGATAATAATATCCCTATACTACTTAGGTTGTATTTAGGACTCTTCTCTCATTAATAAAGTCGTAACCCTATATTATAATAATTATCTGTGTATTTAGGGTGTTACTCTAAGGTTTTTATTTTATATTTTCTATCTGTGATTACCTAATTTATATTTAATACTTTTGTGGCAATATAATGAACTTATTATCTTATTTTGTGTTCTGTTTTATTTGCATCCAACATCTCATGCTTGTGATGAGAACATCGACTGGCTCTCTTTATAAATATTAGTCGGTATTCTCATCCTCTAGGCCGAACGAACACCCATGCTCTGAGAACCCATTTCTCGTGCTCATTTTATTATTTACCGCTGGCTAGTTCCTGGAGCAAGGGCTTTCTCAAACGATCTCACAGTGGGCTCAGTGCCACACAACACCTATAGGCACACTATAAGAACCCACGCCCATCTGGCCGAAATTACGCACATTACAATGGGACCAATAACATACTGGCGAAATGTGGGTGCTACTATGAGACTGAGTCCTGGGTACACCTCTGCCTACCCCTTTGGGAAAAAGGCTCATGCAAGTCTCTTATCTCATCCAGAGGTCTCATTCGGACTTACAAAATTCTATTTTATTTAGTTTGTATGTGTTTAAATCACATGTGGCTTTACAAATAATTTTTAATATGGATCAACTTCCAAACACTGTCCTCTGTTTCAAACTAGGCGAAAAGCCTGTACCATGGTGACCAGAACACTAATAAACATATTTATAATACCTAGAAATATAACACCTAGACACAGATCAAACAGACCTGTGCATGCACACAAGTATTTGACCTGCACTGAAATTTTCCAAACACAAAAAGATTTATTCAAATAGGTTATAATCAGAAACTTTTGCACGTACATGAAGATAAACAGTAGAGTCTACCATGCGTTCTGAAAGATACCTCTACAAGACGAGCGCACAGGAAACTTGTAGGGCTTAATTTTTTCAACAGATAGTTTCACAATATTTGGTTTGGTTACATTCATTTGCTTTGAAGGTGGCGTGAGGTGGCTAATTGAACCTAGGACCTGCAGCTCAGAAGGCATAGTCACTACCACTGAACTGGCTGGTCACTATAATAAACTATTTATAATTAAAGAATGATTTCCTTATCGGAATTAATATACAGTGAATATTCTTGAAGGGTCGGCAAAACACTGGCAATACCCCTGATGATGCAAGTATCTATATGAGGTGGTAACCACTCACTAACAGGTGGTCCATCTACATGTTTGCCACCTTTGACATAAAAAAAAATACATACCATTATGTTTATCACTGGTACCCAGTAAAGAGTCAGGGGCGCTTTGAAGCAATTTCTCTGAACTGTAGAACTGCAGCAGCCCTCCATCACACCCGCCCACTAATACTTCTGATCCTGACCACACTATCTTTTGAAATCTGTAACAATATTCAAATTGTTGATCTCTCTCAAATGATTTAAAACTTTAACCCAAATAGAGCTCAAAATTTCATCTCACATTTAAAAATATTTTTATCATTTTTGAGGGTAAACTTAATTGTATTTTTGCATTGTATTAACACCTGGTCGAGCTGAATAGATTAATATTTGGTTACAATAGATATTATAATATTGGAATCTACATGTATAGGAACTAGTACAGAGTCGAGTCTAGATACCAATTTCTATAATATCAAAATTCCAAAATTGACTTTCCATACTAGCATTGTATGGAAAGTCAATTCGGCTGATTTATTTTGTATGGGGAGTTGAATTAAATTTTTTTGTAAATTTCACTATTAATTTATATTTTGAAAGTTGTTCAGTTTGATGGGTAGATGCCTCCTCTTAATTACTCATTATTACAAACAACACATTATTACCAAATAGATAATTATTAAGTCAATAGATATTTTGTCCTAACTGAGTAAAAGATTGTATTGTTCTTTTTTTTTATGATAAGACGAGCAAATCAGGTGCCTGATGGTAAGCATCATGATTGCCCATATCAGATACAGTGCCACCCAGTGTTTTGAAATTCAAAATTCTGCATGGCACTGCACTGCACCTGTCACCCTGAGATTATATGAGTGGTTGAATCTCGTCATGCCCAGTAATTTCGCTGGTAACATTGCCCTTCAGACCGGAACACAGTAATGTTTACAGTTTACACATTACTGCTTGGCGGATGAATAACTGGCAAAAGTGGTACTACCCCAGGCGACCCCTGTTCTTAAAAAATAGGTTCAATGAACACAATTTAGGTCACTTCCCTGTAATAAAAAAGGTCTATAAATATAGATATAAAATGGTTTTTGTTTATAATAATTTATTATTACTTGCATATACACGTCATCCCTACCCCCCCACACCCTTGATGATCCCCACCATGGTTCATGTATCAAGGTTATGTTTTAGTCAGTAGTTACTTACTTCTGCTGTGTCTGAAGACTTGATTTCAGCTCCAAATCTAGTCCAGGATCTTCCAAATTCAAGTAATATAGTTCTAAATAGGAACTAGAGCTGAAAGAAGAGTCTACTTGCTGCGCCGCTGAGCCGGCCGCTAGCGTCACCGGGTAGTGTTCTGCCGGCGACCAACACACATTCACTGTCCTCTTCAACTCTTTCAATTTCATCTTGACGCCGCTGATTCACTACAACAACCACAAAACACTGAAATCCGTTCAGTTTGAAGATCTGTTTGCCCAATTATGTCACTCTTTTGGAACGCTTCCCGCTCAATATATAACAGGAAACTTAATGTTATTGTAAAAGTAAACCACCGCCTATTGAATTTAAAAGAGTTTTACAAAGATTTTCACAGCATTTCAGTTAAATTTTTCATAATTTACCATAAAAACACCAACTGGGCACTTCCAACGTGGCTGACGTAAATATTACTATTTGACATCTTTCAGCTGTCAAACAGTCAGCTGACAGCTGTCAATTTACGTTACAAGAAATCGTTCAGTAATGCCATGAAGTTGCCATGAAGTTTGTCAGTTTTAATTTTCGTTCAAAAACTAATTTGTTCTAGTCGTCTAGCAACGGCCTAACTAAAATTATAAGTATATACATACTATAGGTATTGATTCAATTCATAACATGAATTAGAGAATAAAACAATTAATAGTTTATTTCTGGTTAATTTCAAGATGACTTATTTTCATATCTGACATCGTCCATCATAATGAAAAAGAAAAATTAGCAAATGTCAAGAAGAAGCCTTACGTCCTCTATTCAATATTCTTGATTATTATTTTTCTTGTTTTTTAAATAAAAGTATTGTGGATTTATACAAAAAAAGACGACGAATAATTTAACTACTTATAGGTAAAAGCCAGGTAATACTTAAGACAGCTTTCAAGTACCTATACCTACCTTAGTAACCTGAAGGTCTCCAGTAGGACAGTAAACCGTAAACATATCAACTCACTGACCAAATACGGTTCCAACTACCTACATAATATCACCCAATTTTCAGTATTATCATGCCGATAGTGATGAGCAAGGAGGAGCTGGCGCGCATCAAGCGGTGGACGGAGAAGGACCGCGAGGATCCTGAGGTGATCCGGAAACGGGAGATGGTCAAGTGGATGGATGCCACCAGCACTGAAATGACTAAGAACTGGCCTAACTCCGTTGAGGTAGGAATCAGACCAGATTATTAAAATTTGAAGAACCGAATGCTTGTAGGGTCTTTTTGTCGATTACAATTACAATCACTACATAATAATATTCTCCTGACCGTTTTATTTTTGCATTTATAATTTTAGCAGGCGTTATAAAAGAACCACCTACTTAGTATAGTAGGTACTAGCCCAGCCCATAATGCCCGCCATTTCATGTATTATTCCAAGATTGAGAATTCTGTTTATGTGTGGTAGAGTTATGAACAACCACAAGATACCCATACCCATGTTTTAATTACCTAGATCCGGTTATCATATAAATATTATGTAGCGTCAAGCCACTATAGCAACATTAGTGGCTCAGGGACGTCACTAGCGTACAAATACATAAGTTTATAAATAATAAGTTTTATCAGAATCTATAAGATAAAAGGAAGAATTTACAGTACCTACCTATACTTTGTGGCGGGTACAATCATGTCCCTTCACCCGCCATAAAAGAGCTATAATCTAGCTGCTGAACCTATTTTCATCAAACATAGCTAAAAATACTCTCGATCAGGTCAGCTTTTACAGTGATCCGATCGATTCAAAATTTTGGTAGGTAAGTATCCTCTAGTACACCGTTACTTCATCAATACTGCAACGACTTGATAACCGTGACCTGATGCTGCAGCATCAGGTTAAGATAGGCTCATAGGAATCGTATCAATGAGTCTCGTTGATACGATTTGGATCGTATCGATTGGAATCGTATCTATCTGTGTGTATCTATCTAACTTCCATCTCCGCCCCGAACAGGGCTCTGCCGCCCATTAAAATTCACACCTGCGATGGACAAAGTGCAATTTGTGACTGTGAAGTGCTCACAAGAGTCAAGGAGATAAAATACCTCGGTGTCGTTTTGGATGAAAATCTAAATTTTAAAGCGCACATTCATACCTTGGCAGGTCGAGTTAGAAAAGTCATTAACATCATGAGGCAACTTCGAAATGCGGCCTGTTTTAATACTCTCAGATCGGTTTATTTTGCACTGTGCCAATCTTTGATCACGTATTGCATCACATGCTGGGGGTCAGCGTCAAAAACTGTCTTAATAGAAGCAGAAAGAGCGCAACGCTCCGTTCTCAAGACTATGTTGAAAAGGCCGCGTCGACATCCCACGGATGACGTATACAGGGAGAGCATGGTGCTTAATGTTCGTCAACTTTTCATATTAAAAATGTTTTTGTCAGTACACAGAGCAACTTTTTCTTCAGAAATTCACAAGGCTATGCTAAAGCGCAGAGTTTACCAACTCCCTAACACGTGCACCCCTATTTGTAACACAAAATTTGCTCACCGTTTTGGTGAATTTGCAAAAACTCGCATTTACAATTTAGTTATTAAAAATTGTAAAAACAAAAATCTCAAAAAATTAACAGTCCGTCAGGCAAAACCAATAGTGCAACAGTGGTTACTGGGCTTGAATTATGATGAAACCGAAAAACTACTTGTAATTTTGAAATAGTCATATTGGTCACCTCTATTAATATATTATCATTTTACATAAAATTTATAGTTAACAATATATAATTTATACTTTGTTTTAGTCCACTACACATATTTATTGATTTCATAATATAATATAAGAACATATGATATAAGAGTAAACTTAATATCTGCGTCAGATGAGGTCTAGTAATTGCTTTTGGTAAACCTTCTCCAGATCCTCACGATACAGGCAGCGCCTAGTGTGGGGATCATTAGTTAATACTACGGAATATACCTCGCAGCACCTTGTATCTCTGACTAAAAATGTATAAAAACTAGGTTAAGGAAATAATATAGGTAATGTAAGATTTATGTCTGATTCTTGTGTGCTGAAATAAATCATTTTCATTTTCATTTTCATTTTCATTTTTTCATTTTCTGTAACATAACAGATAGATGGTGACCAGGGTCTGGTGCAAATGCAGGAAGAAGAGGAAAAGGGTTTTTTTTTTGTAATTACACTTGGTCTTAATCAAACAGTCTTTACCTTGCCCTTTTAGAATGTAAATAAACGCAACGAAGAGCTCCGGCGCGCGCGCATCGAAGCTTCGGAACAAGCGAATGCTAAGTTCTACAAGAAATACGTAAAGCGTCAGCAGGAAGAACAACAGCGGCTCATGTGCAGCGCTCGGGACACCATCTTCAAGAACAAGGATGCACCTAAACTGATGCTCTCGTATGTGCCTTGCCTACTCGTAGTACACCTATTAGTTATAAACTCGTTTGCTCTGTTTGCAACACCTGGAATAGGCCTAACGAGTTCAGTTTTCTGAGATTTTAAAGATTTCAAAAAAAATCTTAGATTTTATAAAATAAAAGCGAACGACAAGACTCAAAAGGTTTGAAATCCCCGCCAGTCGCGCGTTAGGTACGTCGCCTGTTGCGTAGACATTTTAGCACTATGGTATCCTGGACGATATGTATTTGGTCATTAAGATATTGGCTATTTTAGCACCCTTGTCGTTTTAGCACCTTGATCATCTGAGCACCTTGGTCATTACACCCCAAAAGTATTATTCATTTTGGCACCTTGGACATTTAAGTACCTTCATTACACCGCAAAATTACTCATTGAGCTAGACGCCCGCCTCAAGCTAAAAAGCTAGCCATACACACTAGGTTATGCATGACAGGCATGCATGAACATAAAAAAAACACAGATTCACGCCTTTTTTCCCGAAGGGGTAGGCAGAGGTGTACCCAGGACTCAGTCCCATAGTAGATACACCCACATTTCGCCAGTATGTTATTGGTCCCATGTAATAGGGGGCGAGCCTATTGCCATCTACCGGGCACAGTTCCAGACTGTACTTTGCATGAACAGTCCGACTGTAAACCCTAGTGCGTATTTGCGACAACACAGGCATGCAGTTACGTGTGTGTATGTCCTCTAGGCAGCTCATGCATTCCTAATGGCAATGACTATGTAGGTACATGCATGCCTGTCTTACAAAATTTAGCGTTTAGTCGATAGAAATTACGCTGCCGCGCTACGCTCATAGTATGGCCATGCACACTTAAACCCATGTAAGCGGTCAGGGTATGTTTGTTTAGGTTTAAATTATTTCTTACAGGGCAGTAATAGAAACATGCGTTCTAAAGGAGCGCATAGAGCAAATAAAGTTCCTGAACGAGCAACGTCGTATGAAAGCAGAGCAGAAGAGGAAGGACGATGACGACATCATCAGGAGAGCTAAAGAGTGGCACGATCTCATGAATGTCAAGGCAAAACGACGGTTCGATGTTAACAAGCAGCATCAAAAGGATATACTTGAACAGTGAGTTTGAGAATATTAATGAAATTAGTTCACAAGGTGCTGATTATCTCCCTTAACTTTTGGGAATTCTGAAAAAACTACATATTTCCTAAAGCACTGAACCCTTAGTGGGCACCTTAGTTATTTTGTTTGTATAAGTAAGAGGTATATAAGGTATGTTGGGGTAAAATTTAATGCGCGTTTTAATCCGCTGATAAGGATCCAATACTACCCCAATATACATACCTTCATCATCATCATCCAACCGTTAGAAGTCCACTGCTGAACATAAGCCTCCCCCATAAGGGGGGTTGTTGCCAATACTCGCCACGCTTGGCAGGCGGGTTGGCGAGCGCAGTTTGATGGATTTACGCAGAGGACGCTGCTGCCCGTCCTCTGGATCCTATATCCCTTAGCCGGCTCCTACGGCAACCACGGGGAGAGAGGGTGAGGTACTATTCTAAAGCCGGTAACCCCACGGCAAATACATACCTTACTATTTATAAATACTTATTCCAGGGCTCACGAGGTAGCAGAGAAAAATCGCATCGAGTACGAAACTGAACTAAACATGCAGAAGATAGATAACATCCAGGCTGAACAGCAGATCGCCGCTCTCAAGGAATTTGGACAGAACTTTGTAAGTACGATGGGAAGTGGGAAACCTTATTATCTAGAACCCTCTGTATAGAGCATTCAGACCACTCTCCACAGAAAATGAGTCACCTGGGACAACTTGAGGAAACGTAGGTTTGCCTGGAACTTGCACCACCCTCTCAACCTCACTGGCTGAATCCGCAGAATCATGTTCATCAAATAGTGTACGTTTCTATAATAAAATCCCCAAAGAGATAACTGGGCTCAGAGGGTAAATTCAAAACCTGTATAAAATCTACTTTACTAAAGAAGGCTTATTATAAAGTCAACCAGTACATAGAGGACAAAGATGCTTGGAAACTTCTGCATAGCCGCCTCTAAAGTTGCTTAGTGCGACAGACGTCATACTTTTCTTGTACAACACAACTTTTTTGTAGGTATACCTATTAGGAAGTGCTTGGTTCCACAGAACGCAGCGGAGAAGGCCCGCATCTGGTCGGACATGCAGCAAGCCGCGCGCGAGCAGCAGCAGCGCGCGGGCGAGCTGCTCGCGCGTGACGTCACCCAGGACAAGCTGCTCGCCGCCCTGCTGCGCTCCCGGGCCAGGGTCGAGGCCAACAGGATACAGACCGAGAGCGATGTCAGTGCTACCCTACAACATGAGTGACTTTACTTTTTGAACCTATTTCGAGATCTATACATTGTGTTACAAAAAGGTGTTGTAGGAGATGGATTTACCCGTTAATCTGACAACTTTCCAAAGAAAGAATTGTGAAATTACTATAGTCATAAAATATGTTATATATCAGCTATGGACGTCGCTTGTCCTTGAAATCTAATTCTAACTGAGAGGTGGATACACACTGAGACTGAGAAGGATGTTAGTCTCAAATATTGCACATAGAGTTACAAACTTTAGGTTTTTGATACCTAATGCTAACCCAAAGACCTACCAACCAACCAACTGCCAAACCTACATTTTTTTTTAATAATGTTTAAGATTCTCACACAACAGGTTTCCTTCATAGCTCAAATGTCGGAGTTCCAGGTCGGCAAACAAGGCCTTCGACGCAACTTAACATCCACCCCCTGTATCTGTTGCACTACGTACATTATTTTTAGTAAATTTCCGACAGATAAAAGATGAGAAGCGTCGTATCCTCGAGAATATCAGTGCTAAATTGGAGAGCGGCGACGCGGAGAGAAACGCTCGCGAACAAGAGATACTCAACAAGGCGCTTAAGGAGAAGGAAGCCGTGTGAGAATTTTACTTTATTCTACTTCAATTCTATTTTTTTTCTAGAAAATTTCACTTGGTTCTTGACAACCTTGCTTTCACAAAACCTTTTTAAAAAGCATTAGGTATAGATGAATAGCCTATTGCCATCAACCGGGCACATATTCAGACTCCAGGCTGCTATTGCAATATTTCAATCCAATACGACCACCTAACCTGAGAATCGAATTCAGAACATCGTGCACATCAGTATCGCTTGCGACTTGCGGCCACTAGACCACAGAGACACACCTGTCCACTACACCTATTCATTGAATACGATTTCAATTGGTTTGATGATCCATGTTGTGTAAGTGAGGAGCAGCGTCGCGCGGCTCAAGAGGCGCGGTTGGAAGAGTTCCGGCTGGACCGCATCAAGCAACGGGAGCAGTTCCTCAAGGAGGAGGAGCAGAAGATACATGACTTCAACACCAAGAGGCAGTTCGAGATCATGAACAGGTCATTATGGAAATACTGTATAGTTTAGATGGTTAAACAGAACTCGGAATATCAGCTCTATTGCTGGACATAGGTGTCCCTCATAGACTTCCGTCTAATTCGGTTGTAAGTTGTAAGCGGCTTACATCTAACCCGTCGAAATATGGTACCTTCCTTGAAATGTCAAAAGTAGCAAATTAACTTTTATACCCTATTTATTACCTACGATTTTTGTGGATGGTTCGTACATGTAGAGAGGATATCATTATGAAACAAAATAAGCAAAGTGTATTTCCATATTACGTGAATGGTCAAGGTGGGGTCGTCGGCGCCTGCTTTTCATGAACAAGTTGGAAGGGAAAGGCCGCGTTAAGAATAGGTACTTACAACCGACAAACATGTATGGAGAATGTGATGAAAGTGGGAGGAGAGAAATTCGTGTGTCAGGATCGAACCACGTGATTCCTATTATGGTAAAAATTATAGTAAGATTATATTATTATGTGCTCGAAGGATTTATATGATGAGATGAGGAAATATAATGAGAACAGGTTTTTGGTGACAGATTCAAGAATGCGGAGCTCTACGAGGATTACAAAGAGAAATTACGTGAAGAGAAAGCGCGCAAGATCAAGGAATTTAGGGCTGATACTCTACGACTGTGGGTAAGACTGTTAAACTAGGAAGGTAACTAGATACCTAACTCTTTTTATTTTATGATAGTGAGTGACAAGACGAGCAAATCAGGTGCCTGATGGTAAGCATCAAGATTTCCCATATAATCGTCCTAGCCCACATCAGATACAGTGCCACCAAGTGTGTTGTAAAATTCAAAATTCTGCGCGGCACTGCACTGCGTCTGTCACCCTGAGATATGAGTTGTTGAATCTCATCATGCCCAGTAATTTCGCTGGTAACATTGCCCTTCATACCGGAACACAGTAATGTGCAAACATTACTGCTTGGCGGATGAATAACTGGCAAAGGTGTGGTACTTCCCCAGGCGGCCCCCTGCAAATGAGGCCTACCACTACATACACTACATACTACGAGTACATACACTAACTCTTCTCCTTCTACTAAAACAAATTTTATATAAGATACCTAGGTAGGTATTATGACAGTATAAACATATTGCCAAGGCTTATATAATAAAAATGAACCATTTTAATGATATTAGTGGGTTACTACTACCTATTCCTAATAGATAGGCATTATAGGATTTTTAAAAAGAGAAAGATCATTTTTTGAGACACTGAGACACTTTGAGTCTTCAAAAAGTCTAGTGTGCGTGCAGGCAGGTACTAACTACTATTAAAAAAAAAATTTTTACATTATAGGTATATAAGGATTCAGACAGACTAGTAATAATATAACAGATAAACGGAATTTAGGGGTATAAAAATTGTAAATACCTATCTATAATCCTATAAGCGCCACTATAGAAATTGACTTGGTAGGTGTATCATATAATGTTTTACATCACACGAGTATACAGAACAGACGAAAGAAGATGTGCTTTTACAGGTAGTACTCCCACTAAGAATTAATTTACCTACATGTTCCATTCTCGTCGATTGCCTAGTAATCGACGCAATAACTGCGCGAGCTCAAGCCGATCTTTCTAGCCAAGTTCACTGCTCTTTTATGTTGCTAATTGCTAACTAGTACCTATTTTATTTTATTTAGATACTTTTTTATCCTTAAAGCCTTGTTTTCCTTAAATTACGGCTTTACCCTCGTACGTAAAGGTTTTTGAACTTATTCGATGTCCTTCCGCCTGTCCTCGGGAGTTAACGCGCTAGATTGCGACGGAGAAACGAACGGTTGATGGAAACTTGAGTGGACTCATGATTCATTACGGGACTAACGAGGGCGCGGTATGAGTCGGGTGTCAAAAAAGGAAAAAACCCTTTGGGGTATAATGACTTAATGACGGGGTGCTAAAATGAATGATGCAAGAATCAAAAATCTTTGCTTTATAATATACCTAAGGTCGAGGAAGTGTGGGAACACCTAAGTGTGATAAAGTATTATTTATTTAACAATATTTGTACTACACATAATTTTAGCAACTTGGTCACCCCAAAAGCATTGGTCATTTCGACACCTTGGTCATTTTAGCACCTTGGGCATTACACCCCGAAAGGAGAAAAACGCCCGACCCGCGCACGCAGTCATAGTGTATTGTCCTTACAAATACAACTTTTAGCTTGGCTCTTAAATTGACCAAGTCAGACGTGGCTCTCGCACGTTGATGTGTCAATCAAATCAACCTTTATTGTTATAATAGAAAGAGCGCGAGGATCGAGAGGCTCGCGAGCGCGCAGAAACTCGCTACTTCTACGGCGAACTGGCGCTGAAGAAACTACGAGACGCCGACAACAAGCTTTTCTACCACGCCACTGAACTGTTGGAGGAAGCTAGGGAACATGATCGACCTGACTACCCTCTGCGTAAGGCTCTCGATGTAAGTATTGCTCTCCTACGCAGGTGTAGCCCTACAGTAACCTACAATGACCAAGGGATACTAAGTCACACGGGGTTCGAGCGAGACAGCATGCAGATCAGCTGTCATTGATAAATTTTTAATGGAAAATCCAATAACATTTTGCCTGACTTGTGAATCGAACCTATGACTTGGTGCTCGGCAGCTACTGCTCCGATCAGCACCAAGCAACTTTAGACCAACGAGGCAGTTATTAAAGCGGTCTCAATGAAAAGTAGTAATCTTTTGTTCTATCCATAGAGAACTCAAACTAAAGACAACGCTTTAAGTAGGTATCTTAGGCCAAAGTTATTATGCAGTGTTACTGCATAACAGTTAGGGTCCGACTTCTTTCATTTTTCAATGTTTGTGCACGATATGTGATGAGATGAACTATATAAATACTTGTTTGAAGTCAAACGTTCCATAATAATACTTATAAATTAAGTAGTCCACTTCCGCCGCTTCCCGCCACATCTTGTTTTCCAAACCATTAATTTAGGGAGACAGGAAAATGCACTGCCTTAAGTATTACTAAATATTTTTTTACACTTGGAATAGCCGGTATACCCCACGGCCTAAACTCCAGTTAATAATAGATATATAATAGCAAGTGGTTAATTTCCAGCGTTACTGCAACCTATACCGGCTGTACCCGATGCCGCCCCTCCCGGCGTCCATGCAGGAACACTTCCACTCGCACGCTCCTACTGACGGCGCGCACGGCGCCCGTGAGTACCGCGCGCCCCCCGCGCCCCCGCCGCCCCCGCCGGACCGACCGGACCCGCCGCCGTCCGCCGCCAACGGACTGCAGGACCCTGGGGTGCGTGATGTAACGTTGCTTTTATGTCGCTATGTTTGTAATAAAAACACGGGTATCTGGCATTATAACACAACTATACTATGTATGTAGGTATAGACCTATCAAATCTTCTGGTTACCATAGTACAAACTTTTAGCCTAGTTAGGGACCGTATGGATCATGTGAGGAAATTGTTCCATATTTATTAGGTTGGTAGGCAATCATTTACTAGGAAGTAGAATCTGCGCGTGCTGTCTATCTGCTTATATATTATGTCTCAAAAGCATCAATACACAATTATAGATAACACGTCAATAAGGGCCATCAAT
This sequence comes from Hemistola chrysoprasaria, assembly GCA_947063395.1. Classification (NCBI taxonomy): domain Eukaryota; kingdom Metazoa; phylum Arthropoda; class Insecta; order Lepidoptera; family Geometridae; genus Hemistola; species Hemistola chrysoprasaria. Next base: position 14,127,355 of record OX346724.1, on the reverse strand, counting down.
CATGAGAGTGATGGAAGACAAATTCCTTTCTTGAATGACGTCAATCATCACATAAATCTCGTGGGTCGGTCGAGTGCTATCCATGTCATACGAGACCGTTGATCTGTCCAACGTGTCGTACATAGGTACTTGTGAAAGCGCTACATAAAAATGACATAAAATATAATATAAACTGTAAAATAAAAATATAAAATACATAAAAATTAAAAAGGTTTCCTTACTGTAGCCGAGCACATCGAAGGCGCCCGTCAAGAAAGAACATGTAGATGACTACAAGAGATTGGGCAGAGCTAACGGCTTGCAACGACGGAATGCTGAGGTCGGTACCTTACATCTATACTCAGTCAGATCACTAACTCCAAATAAGTTTATCCTTTGTGTAGAAACAAACTAACCCTTCATTTCTCTTGGTCTTGGGTTAAACACAAATCGAGTAGCTCTTTTAAAATTGAAAGGAAAAGTGCACAAAACAGATGCTATTCCAAGAGATAAAAACGGTCATTACATATACCTAGTACATGATAAAGCGAGAGCTCGACACGCATCTCACTTTACCCTGCACCACAATGCCTGGGGTCGATGACCGTTTTACTCTCTGCATTTGGTACGAACTATAGATAATATTACAATTTTTATAAGAAATTAATTGTTTATAAGAGCTGGTGATTTCTTCCTGAATATTTTTCCTGTAGTTCTGGGATTTGAGACCAAACGTGCATTTTCTCCAAAACCAAGTAGGTATAACAAGTATCTATCTCTATAGAAGTCTCTATTGAAAACATCATTTATTTCTGTAGGGGGACATAACTCTACCTCCCATCGCAGTGATTCCCTGCGAGCTAGCTGTATGCACCTGCGTAACAAGGAAATAAAACTATCTTTATACAAAATAATCCATTTATTTATTTCGTGTTTTATTTTAGAGAGCTTTCTTTATGGCACTTGTGTGAAGTGATCTTTATTTATTTATGTGACTAGAAGTATGGTGGATGAAATTCTTGTGACAAAATTAAACTTTTGCAGTTTGTACTCGGTGTTTTACTTATAACAATTTAGCATTAAAACTAGATATTATGACAAATCTTTGGTCGTATCAGTGTAGGTACGTCTAAAGTGCTGGTTATGTATTGCCAGTATTTGTAATAGCCAGAATAAAAAAATAAATAAATTTAACTTTTAGCAATGTTCTATTTTTACTCAATAAAAATAGTGTTAGCTTTTTAATTTCATAGGACAAATGATTTTTTAAAAATAAATTGAAATTTTAGGGCACGAAATATACAAAATTGATTTATTCATAGTGGCAATACACAAACAACCGAACAATGAGTCTATAAATATTTGAACAAAATGTGCAAGTATTGTGCTCTCGAATATCAAATGGAAAAATCGCATCAAATACAACACAGCATTCGTAATACTTTCGTTTGCTTTGGCTTACATAATATTGTCTATTATTATTATTCGCAGCAATCTATTATTGGTCACGTGATTTTGGAATGATTTAGGGTTTGTTCAACAAAGATTTTAATAGTAGATTAAAAATTAATCAGGAATTTAAATTTCAAATATTGTGTCGACTATATAATTTTATATTATTTATGTTTAAAATTACATATCTCAAATGAAATGTACAATTTTATAAATTTTATTTATTGATCACGTGACTAATCATAAATAACTTAATTCAATCCCAAGTGGTAATTGCATTATCAACTATATTCTATAAATGCATTATGCCACTGGGAAACATGAAATTTTAAACTATTCGAAATGTATCGGTCGGGACTCGGTCGTCATTTAAACTATTGGCGAGTCTTCGAGTTAATTTAAAAAAGCATTTAGACTGCTGTTTACAAATTTTAACATTTGTTTAAACTACCGTTAATAATTGTCTTAGGTATTTTGTAACCAGAAACCCTGGTGCTTTGTGAATTCCAACCTCAGTGCTATGATTTTAAGTTGTATTACCAAGGGCGTTAAGGTTCAAATTTGAATAAGTATTTCTGATAGGAAAAAAAAGGTGAGATTCATTTCTATGAGAAAATACTCGAAGACTCATTAAACTAATCTAACTTGTACTTTCAAATTAAAACTAAACTTATGACAAACGTAGGTTTAAATTAAATTAACTCTAAAATGGCATGGATTTGTGTTGGCAACATAGGCCTTTATCGAAGTCGAAGAAAGTTGGAAATGAGGTATATTACAAAAAGTTTCGTTCCAGTGCTTAAATATAAAAAAAAATCGTTCGTATAATACTGTAATTTACCTAATATTACCCATTAAACCGAAATATTATATTATCATAAATTACATGTCAAAAATACCTCTAAACAATATCTACACTCGAAAAAATATACGCGAAATCTCGAACCTAGCGTCACAGCGTACAGAATAACAAGATATAATATAATTTATAATCTATGGTAAACTGTAAGGCAAGGTCGGACGACTTATATCATTTACAATTAGGACACCTGCATCATGTATTAATTGACCCATTTTTGTGGAATACTGTTTCAAAAATTAATTCAAAAGTTTCAAAAAATGCCCAATAAAACTTGTTAATTATGGTTTTGGGGAATAAATAGACAACATAGTTTATGATTTTATCTGCCCATAATTTAATTTTGTAACTGAATTTCAATACATTTTTTTATAATCTTGTATTGATCAATACACGAGCAGGGTCTCACACACTCCATAGTATCACACATCAAAACACAAATAGGCGGAGTGATCAACAAAAATACATGGAATTCGTCCTCCGACTTAATATCTACTTACTCTAATAAACTCTAATAAATAAATTAAGTAACAGAAACTTATTCGTTTTGGCACTAACTACCCTATCTTGGCCAATGATTATCAAATGCAGACTAATCAATGAGATTTTATTTGAGCAGACGCAAAAATAATGCAAAGAATAATGCAAAAAATATTGCACTCAAAAATTGCTACGCGGAATTTGGTTGAAAAGAAAATGGCCCGCCTATAAAATTGAGCAAGGTCCTCAGGACGAATTGCCACAAGAAAGTCCTGTCAAAATAATACGTCTATTCACGTCTATTCATATGAAATTTCATTGACACAAATATAATATTTCGAAATGCAGTTTCACACATACATTCATCTTAATATTATGCGGTGGACGAGAATTTTGGTGTTCGTTTGTTTGTAAACTAATAGAACAGTGCAAATGCGATGGTAACAATATTAAGATTAAGTTATAGGTTTTGACATGAAAGATTAATACACTTTTGAATGATTTTAACACTTTGACGCGAAGAGCTTTGGCAAGTAATTGTAGAACAAATATTACTCATGTCTCTTTATTTATGGTCAAGAGTCGTCTGTCTCCATTGTACCATTAATGGTACAATTGGGACCGTTTTGTCTCACTAGTTTGCACCCATTTATTCGTTTTGGTCGCTGTACCATCTTAGCTAGTTTATTTAGTAAATGTTTTACAACAATGTGTGTGTTTATCATCCATGCCGAAACCTGTAGAAATCGACTCGAAGAGGACAAAATGTCCGAATTTTGATGATATAAATAAAGTCACAGAATAAAATAAAAATAGAAACAGTCTTCGCAAATTCATTAAAATCGTTCCAAAATAGGTATATTTTCGAATCTAAGAGCACAGTGCATTAATAAAGTCAAAACTGTTACAAAATGAACAGTGTTTTGTCCCTGGGATCCGGATTCCTTAGCCCGTGAAGGGTAGATATGTCTCGTGACGTGGTCACGTGCTCGTCCCGTGCAGTGTCACGGCTCGTCCCGTGCATTGTCACGGCTCGTCCCGTGCAGTGTCACGGCTCGTCCCGTGCAGTGTCACGGTTCGTCCCGTGCAGTGTCACGGTTCGTCCCGTGCAGTGTCACGGCGCGTCCCGCGGGACGTCTAGTGCACGAGACAAACAGCGCGACACTAACTCTAACTTGTTCAGGTATGCTGCTGCTACTTCACCGCGAGGGGAACTGATTACAACATGATCAATACCATTCATTATACATAATATCGCGCATTTTTACAGAAGGGTTAGGCTGAAGTGAACTCCCATTCCCATAGTAGGTTCCCATAGCACCCAAACTTCGCCAGTTATGCTTTAAGTCCAACTATTTAAAAAAAAAAGGGGAGATGAGGTACTGGCTTCTCGAAAATGGCAAGCTCAAATAAGGTCCCATTAGGTGCACGTACGTCAGTATAGTAAGATCGTACGAGCGACTAATATTGTTGTCTCGGTCGCACTTCGGTCTTAGTTACGTCTTTCTATCTTTGTTGTTCATATGTTATCACTGTGCAAACTTCACACTGAGGAAATTGCACGTACAAGTTGTTGAGTAAGCGCTGGGAGAACAAACCCTATCTCTCCTTTTCTTTATAGCTTATGTCATCTACCGGGCACAGGTTCACTCCAGCCTGTTATTGACGAAATTCATAATGGAAATATCCAATATAACTTTTGCCTGATCTGGGGAATCGAACTTAGGACTTATTCTTCAGCGTGACAAATATAATAACGAGGCAGGTGTGTGTTATCTTTGTTGCCTCTGCAAGCCAAAAACTACCGAACCGATTGGGCTGAAATTTGGTATGTAGATAGATATTCTTGAATACCCTTAAACAGATAGGGCACTTGCGGATGAAACCGGGGGCACGGCTAGTGATGTAAAATGTTATTATTATATCACTAGCTGTGCCCCGCGGTTTCACCCGCGTAGATAACGTCCCAGTAGGAATATGGGGAAAAAAGTACCTTATGTGTTATTCCAGGGCCTTAGCTATCTGCATAACAAATTTCAGTCCAATATGTTCAGTAGTTTTGGCGTGAAAGAGTAACAAACATACATCCATCCATCAATCTAACTAAAACCGCGCTAGATGGCGCTGGAGGTGAGTTAACGAAACGTAAATTTTTGACATTTTACTGAAATTTGAGATTTATAATATTAGTAGGATTAACATACCTAAGAATGAAAGCTTCTTCACGCGGCGAGTTCGTGTTGTATGGAGACCGTCGACCGAAGTCACCCACTGAAAATATAAAAATATTAAAATAATCTGGGGAACTACAGGTGGCGGCTGACTTGAGCATTACATTGTGTATCTGCCCGGCTCGTTGAACTGACATGCAGAGTATTCGAACTAGTGACGTGCTCAATTGGAATATATTATGCTCATGTCAGTCGCCACCTTAACATACAGTAAAAATGAAAAATCTACAGGTGTATTTATTCTATAAAGTTTTTTTTGTAACATGGAGCCAGAAGCGAAGTAAGATCCTATACAGAAACGACTTGCGAAATTTTCTTAGAGAAAATGTAATACGAGATATTGTTTCATGAGAACATAATAATATTATCATCCTTTTTTGTGAGTTTGAAATAAATGATTCGCCATTCCATACACTGCATTTTATTTAGGTTAGTATATTCATTATCTTATTTAGGTCAATTTACTATTTACAAGTTAATGTTCATAAGTTCAAAAATGAGTCATTTATAGAATCGGTCATTTATAGAATTGTACATTCCAAGAATTGGTCAATTAGAAATTCTGTAGTCATTCCGCGAATCAGTCATTCCTAGACTAAACCGCTTAATTAAAAGCTTTCGATTAAAAATTATATATTACAAAATGTTATGATATATCTACCTACTATTAGAGTACCTACTATTATTACGAGCGCTATAACTATCAGGATATAAATGTTATCTGACATTTGTCATAACTCACCCCCGGGTGAGGCGGGCAAGTTCACCCTCATCTCCTGTCGGAGCACCCTCCGCGCGAGGCTGTCCCCCCTGTCCCCCGCTGTCGGCCCCACACTGGGTACAGCCCCGGGGGCGGGCCGCGGGTATTTGGTACTGCTGCTGCTGCAATAATCAAATGTTTATTTGCCAGAATGCATAATATTACAAAGGTTGTTCGGTATCTTAAAACTATGTCACTGCATTCAGCCTGCAAGCAGACGTGCAAATATTATTTAAAATCTCCACGAAAGTCCAAAAATTCCTTAATGCTATAAAAGCAGTTGCATAATAGCCAGTCACTTAATTTTTTTTAAATAAATTGCCTTTTAATAATTTTATGTCATCAGTGGGGCTATTGGCGTTCTTGGTGACTATCACTTTAGTGACTATTATCTTGATTTGACATTAACTACAAATGTCAAAGTCCGGTTACTAACCAAAGACATTATGATAAACTTACTAAGTAGACTATGCACTGTGTCGGTCTCGAGTGAGAACCACTCGCAGTGTCTATCCTTTTCCTTTTCTCTCTTCCAAATTTGATAGTGTACAGACTTGTTAGAAGGGTAAAACGTCTTTGTAACTAACTCAAGCCACAAAACATATAGACTCAAGCCTGATAGCGACTGGTGATTATAAAGAACGCCAATAGCCCCCCAGGTATCCTAATCCTAATATACTCATGTGAAATACATTTATTCTTATAAATTACTTTGCGACAAGGAGGCTGATATAATAGGCTAGTAAACTTTGCTCGCTTTTGTCGAGAGTAAACTTCACTACGCATTTTAAAGTCCTCGAGGCGTGTCTTAACGAAAATGCATATGTCTCTAATATAGATGCACGGAAGTCCCTCTTCCGTGCATCTTTGTTACAACGTTACATTTTTTGAACGTTAAATTTTTTGAACATGGGTTTTGAACTATCCAAGAACCAGGCCTTGTTAAAAACTCGGATACAGCGGTTTTGCATCTTAAAGACTCTGTCAACGTCAACCGAGTGGCCCCACATTATTAGGTTATAGCTGAGGAGTGATGCTACATATCCGTGGTAAGCTGTTAATGCCGCCTCCATTGATACTGTCTGCCTAAGCTTCTTTAACACAAAAACGTATTGGTCTATTTTTTGACACACTTGATCAACATGTATTTTCCAATTAAGATGTCTGTCCATATTGAACCCTAAAATTTTCAGATTATCGACTTCTTCAACTTTTTCTTTATTATAATTAATGTTAATGCATAATGAATTAGTATTATAAGAATTAAATTGGACTATTTTTGTTTTATTTATATTTATATTATTATTATTCAACCAGCAGATTACATCTGCTAAGGGTTGGTTTACAATTTCCTGTGCCTTCTCCTTTTCGTTACATTTCACCACTACAGTCGTATCGTCAGCAAAAAGTGTTCGCATATTTATTTATTTATTTATTTATTTATTTGTTAGGGGGACCAACAGCTTTAAAAACAAAAAATAAAGTAGCTTAATATAACAATAGAGAGCCAATAATAGGTCCTCACGGATATGCCAAGAAATAAGAAATAAAAAAATGAAACAATGTCAAAAACACACTACAAAGACAAAAATAAAAATAAGTACAGCTAACTAAATATATATAAAAAGAGCCTAGGTATAGGTACATAATACATGAAAAAATGAAATATTATGATGCAAAGAATTCCTCACTCAAGAGCCGTCTAGCCGAAGCAACGCTCGTGCAGAACAGGTCAATGTCTACTCCTCGCTTGTTCAATGAGTTAAAGGACATGCTAGCACGATGTATATATGAATTTTGTCTGTAGTTGGTACTCACAGCTGGTATATTAATCAGGGGGTTGAATCTCATCGGTCTTAAGGGGGTACTTAGTGAAATTTTTGATAAAAGGTCCGAACAATCAATTGCGCTTGACATAATATTTAAAAGATAAGTGACATCGGCAATTTCTCTTCTCTTTGATAGTGGTAACAGATGGAATTTCTTACATATATTAATGTAATTCGATGAGTCATATGGAATCTTCAGCTTATAACAAAGATGCTTAACAAACTTCATTTGAACACGCTCAATCCGAGTAATATATTTATCATAACGCGGGTTCCAAATTTGAGAAGCATAATATTCTAAAATAGTTCGGACGAACATACAGTATAAAATTTTGAAAGTTTTAGCTTTTTTAAATGATCCACAAGTCCTTATCACAAAGCCCAATGCTTTAGAAGCTTAAGCTTAAGCTTAAGCTTAGCATATGTGGTATTACTTCCGGGAAGTCATTTATGTATACTGAAAAAAGCAGTGGACCGAGAATACTACCTTGAGGGACTCCAGAGTTAACTACAAGCTGCTCAGATCAAAACTTTTTCTTGTCAGTATTTTCTTGGTATTCGTGACCAATTTTAACAATTCTGTACATTGCTTTCTTCTATTTAAATAACTCGGTAACCAGTCAAGAGCTTTACCTCTTATTCAGTTATATTCTAATTTTTGCAAAAGCTTCGTGTGATTTACAAAGTTAAATGCTTTGCTCATATCTAGAAAAATAGCGCGCACGTGCACGCGGCGCCGCACCAGGAAGGACGGCTACCTATACATTACTGCAGGTATATACATAACCACAGGACACTCACGGCGCGTCCCAGTGTCCGTCGCGGTGCGCGAGCGCAGCGGCGGCGAGCGCGCGCACGTGCACGTGGCGCCGCACCAGGAAGGACGGCTACCTATACATTACTGCAGGTATATACATAACCACAGGACACTCACGGCGCGTCCCAGTGTCCGTCGCGGTGCGCGAGCGCAGCGGCGGCGAGCGCGCGCACGTGCACGTGGCGCCGCACCAGGAAGGACGGCTACCTATACATTACTGCAGGTATATACATAACCACAGGACACTCACGGCGCGTCCCAGTGTCCGTCGCGGTGCGCGAGCGCAGCGGCGGCGAGCGCGCGCACGTGCACGCGGCGCCGCACCAGGAAGGACGGCTACCTATACATTACTGCAGGTATATACATAACCACAGGACACTCACGGCGCGTCCCAGTGTCCGTCGCGGTGCGCGAGCGCAGCGGCGGCGAGCGCGCGCACGTGCACGCGGCGCCGCACCAGGAAGGACGGCTACCTATACATTACTGCAGGTATATACATAACCACAGGACACTCACGGCGCGTCCCAGTGTCCGTCGCGGTGCGCGAGCGCAGCGGCAGCGAGCGCGCGCACGTGCACGCGGCGCCGCACCAGGAAGGACGGCTACCTATACATTACTGCAGGTATATATACAACCACAGGACACTCACGGCGCGTCCCAGTGTCCGTCGCGGTGCGCGAGCGCAGCGGCGGCGAACGCGCGCACGTGCACGCGGCGCCGCACCAGGAAGCTCATGCGCAGGACGGCTATCACTACTGTTACTGCACATCTGGACATACATACACATATACATTTCAGACTGATCATACTATAACATCATAATATAAGGTATGAACAATTATTAAAGTTAGATGAATTTGTAATTATAGATGATTTTTTCTTGACCAAGTCGATAATGTCCCTAAAGAAGGCCAAATTGTATGTACGTGTGAGGCGTACAACAGCCGACGAGCGCGTATATTGGATAAGAATAGTGAAAAGAAAAGAGAAAAAGAATATAGTGAAAGAATTGAAAATCATACAGTGACACATAAGATACTTTAACTGATGATAAAGAAACATGTATAATAGGCGAGTACTCACTTGAAACGTCCCTTCCCTCCTCTCCTCTCCCCCCCTCCCCTGCCCCCCGCCAGCTCCCTCTCCACGGCGTGGTACCCGGCCAGCACTCGCTGCAAGTACCGCTTCTGCCACACCAGCGCCTTACGACAACTCTCTAGGCGCAGACAACGGCCGTGCAGGAATCGTATCTGGGAGCAACAACATCAATTATTCATTAATATAACCTTTTTCGTATTCTTCTCAGCAAACAATTTCATTTGATGCCCAGATGATTAGCGTGCACAAAAAATAACTAGTTTGCGATTTTGGATCGTCCGCCATATTAAATTTAGGATGACTTCAAGTAGCATGCATTGTCCTCGAATCTATAAAAGGTGAACGCACATCTATCCGAGCCGAACGCGCCGAACGAAACGAATCTTGGAGTTATTTATTATTCGGACAAATCAGTCAGTCATTAACAGGGAAGGGGACCTCTTGGGAATTCGACATAATCCTATGAAAAATTTACCAAATCGATTTTTTTGTATTCCCCTGTTTCCTCCGAATATAGTAAACATATTTGATATATTAACACCCTGAATATTTTGAAGATGAAGTAAACTATGTCTCTATCATTTTATTTATGTTTGTAAACTCTTTATTTTTTTGTAGTGAATGTCTAATCACGCGAGTTAAATTGGGATTTTTAAAAGTTCACTATGAAATAACCGAGAGTTTATAAGAGAAACTAAAATGACAGGGACATAGTTTACTTCACTATAAAAATATCATGATATAAACTAATAGAATTGGTTAATTCTATTAATTATATTTGGAGGAAACAGAGTATGTAATACAAAACATCGATTTGGTAAATTTTTCGCATGAACCGAACTCATGAGAACTCGAGAATGACTAACCCAGATACAATAATGTTTTAGGATTAAATCATTTGACTTTTACTTGGGCCTAGGCCCGTAAATTGCGTATTGCCATTCCAAACCAGATAATCCAGGCACACTTAAAAAAACCAGTTTAATAACCAATGACGTTAAATTGCTTTCTTAATACTTTACTGGAGAACACTCGCAAAATAAATGTATGCAGAAAATGGACGAGTGTTCGTATAATATCTTCATCATCATCTCAGCCGTTGGTAATCCACTACTGAACATACTCACATAATACTTGACACGCCTGGCAGACGGGTTGTCGAGCGCCGTTCGATGGTTTGTTGCAGAGGACGCTGCTGCCCCTCCTCTGGTAGAGGGTGGAGCACTATTCTAAAGCTGGTAACTCCACGGCGGATAATATATAGGTATATTCATATAAATACCGTTTTGGCTGATTCAGTCATATTACTCGTTATTATTATGAACCAAGAAAGTATGTGTCTTCAAAAAACTCAGTTATTTTGTTACGGAACTTTCAGTATACAAAACAGCGGCTTTTTATTCTATTTGCGCAACAGTAATCTTGTTCTATATTCTGTGTAGTCTGAGATAATATTTCTGTTATTTTGTCACAAAAACTTTTTTATTAAAAATGCAACCTTTTTATTGACTATTTAAAACTATATCAAATGTGTCATCATTCAAAAGTTGTCACGTCACGGTGACAACAAAATAAATACACTTTTGTAGTTCCGAGAATTTATTTTTCTGATGGTATTTACATAGATTTTGTTAAATTCTTCTGTATAATGCAATAAGACCAACTGGGAGACATGGACGCCCCAAAGACAGATCCACCGAAGTTGCCCGATATGGTGTAAGTAACGTTGGTAACCCTCATCTTAATCATATCTTAATTTAATGTTCATTTAAACTTGTTTGGATCACCAACGAAAACTACCATGCATTTCTACAAATATACGGAAAGCTCATCCCATTCCGGCATTCTAAAATTTAGGGCCGACCTGATCACGAGTACCTAATGGATTCAAGAAGTATGAGACCTGTATTTTATAGAAAGATTCCAATTCCAGTATGTGTGGTGACCACCCCTCGTTCACGAAGACGGAGCTCAATGCGAAGGAGGAGCGCCAACTGGACAAGCCCAAAGATAAGGCGCCTATGTCTTATGCGCGGCTTACTCCTACGGTTAGTTACAACCAAATAAACACATTATTTACTTTATGAAGTTACTTCTTTTTAGTTCACTGGTCTCTCGTTAAAATTGTTCTATTCTATTATATTTTAAATATGTACCTAATTTGGAAATGGAGACAGATGGAAAAAAGTTTATAGTAAATAGAAATAAAAGAAGCGGTCTCATGATACAGTATTATTTATGTTTAATAAGATATTTAGAATTAGATAATTTACAGCAAGGTTAACCGATTACTTTTGGTGTCGAATTCATGTCGGTTTTGGTTTATATTGCCCGGCTAAATGTTGTTTGTAGTCATCCCGAACGGAGCGTGTGATATCAGAGCGCCCTCGGCCCGCCATATCGGAGCACGCGCTACGTCTGCTCGAGGCGAGACGTCGAGCGAGATCTCTGGACGTAGTGTCGCGACATGACGACTCCACGGCGGCCGGGAACAGGGCATTGGTACAGGGTGAGGACTTTTTTCCTTTCTATTTCAAAAGGTGATTTATAAAGCGAGTTTGACTGGTCAAGTCGGTAGGTCGGTAGGTAGGGGTCAACTTCGGCGTACTTTTCATGAACAAATTGACGTTGTTCTAAAGGCCAGGTGAAAGTACGTATAACCGACGAGCATGTATGAAGGATGACATAAAAAAGCCGTATGTGAGAATCGCATCCTAGCAAGTGGAGAGAAATAGTCTCTGCCTACCCCAACGGGAACAAGGCGTGACTGTATTTATTTCGACTTTGTACTTTTTCCTTAATGTTGAACCATTAGATTAAACTACTCTTTATACTTACATCAATATCTTTTGATATTTGATACCGGTTTTTAGATTCTACCGAGCGTATTTCTTTATTTCATTATCGACAACATCTTGAGCACGCTAGCTAAACAAAACTTGTGTACAAGTTTGTGTACAACTTGCTACAACAGTTGAAGCACTTATGTCCGAGCTGAGTGGCTTGCCAATAGGGGAGACCTATATGTCTAGAAGTCAACGTGGGCTGATGTTAACCAGATTACTGACCTTTTCCTGCAGGTCTAGAACGACACAGGGATATATTTCTGTCCCCGTTTATATTTTTACAGAGATATATTTTCTCTATAACGCGAGAATAAAATGCATGAAGTCTTTCACGCTAATCCTCCACTGATTAAATACTAATCGTGTTAAGGCTACACAAGCCTGTAAAACGGAACTGCAACAGTAGCTACCAGCACGTAGAAGTTACATGGCGTTTAGGCATGCCAGTTTTAACATATCAGTAAGATGGCACGTGCAAGAAGGCTGTTATGCAAGTGTGCCAGCTTTAGTCCCGTATATCGTAGCCCTTAAGTTATATAATGTTTCCAGCGGCATTAGGCAGTTTCCGCTGGCCCCCGTATCTAGTGGCAGTGTGGGTTCTGGTCCTCCTGCTGACACACCTCCTGCACTGCATCGTCAGCATGTTGGAGCGAGCGCTTCCTCCTCTCAGGTTTGTATTCTCTTTATAAACTACAATAATTTATTTCAGAAGAAAACGGACATTATGTCTCTATGCTGAATTTGTCAATTACTATTTTATTTGATTAGGCTTCTGTGCACTGTGCATCGACGATGGCAACGACAAGTCATTTGCAAGCATACAAGGAGGAGGCCTATTTACCTATTTAGATAGATACGAGATGTGCGTGTCTACCGCAATTACCCTTGTACATAGGTTTCTTAAACATTTTATAATGCCTAGTCTATTATGTAACATAACTATTTCATTACAGAAAATTCTGCCAATACTTCCGCTCATGGACGGAGGAGACATGGAAGTCAGATATGGTGATAAACCACCGAATGTATCCGCTTGCTCTGGCTTGTATCACGGGCCTACTTTATGCTCTATACTTCGGATTGTATGCAGTTTATTCCGTGGCTCTATGGTCCATAGAACCTCTGTGCTCCGACGATGAGAAACGAGAAGACGTGGAAACCAAAGTCACAGATTACGACGAAGTACCTAGGACCAACTCCGGTCTGAAATAATCTCGTTTGGTAATTTTATGGATAGATATAAAAATTGAAGCGTGACCTAAACAAACAATAAAAACAACCGATAATATTAAGTTATTTTATTTAAATTAACTATAAATGCCTATATTATAAGAATTAGTAAGACTTGCATATCGCTTAAGTTTCAAGATGTCCACTTCACGACTTCAACTGGAGAAAAATATGTAAAATAAATAGTGAATAATTTGATAATAAATAAGTGGTTTGTAAGTATTTCTCCGTATATTTCAATAATTATTAATATAGTTGCACACAAATCTTTTTCTCAGAGACACACAATGACAGTAAGATATAAAAAAAGGCTAGTGCATAAGTTCTAATAACTTATCATAAGGCGTCACACGTCGGTGCATGTGCCAATACTTCTACGATTTAGACATGCCGCCCACCAAGGACTTGTCCTTTACAAGTGATACAAATATCACTAGGTACATCAACATAGTACAAACAAATGTAACACAATAGTAATAAGTAGTAAGTTTGTAAAACCAAAAGTTAAATTTTTTTAACCTAAGTATAAAAATAGTAGTTTTACACCGCCCACCATGAGATACATTGCAAAAGATAAAAGTTCACAAAATTAACTGAAAATTCAACTTCTGTAAACAAAATTATACTCAGTAGTTACTTAATCTCCTAAAGATTCATTTTTCTAAAACAATTACCTTTGACAATGGTCTTTTCAATAAACTATTCTTAGTTCGTATGGTTACCACACGTGTCATTCCATCAAGTCCTACATGTTTATTAGTAATCTGTCCTAACAACCATGAGGATGGTGGGATGTTGTCTTCTCTAATTATTACAATATCTCCTACATCTGGTTCAGGTTTCTTAGTATACCATTTGTATCTTTGATTTAAAGTACATAAATATTCTTTAGACCAACGTTTCCATAGATCGTTTAACATTTTCTGAAGCAATCTCCATCTGTCTAAGTTTGTTACATTACAATTAGTATAAGTCTCGTCAGTTACATTTATCAATGGTTCGCCTACTAAAAAATGGCCTGGTGTCAGTGGACGAGGATCATGTGGATCATCGCTTAATAAAGAAATCGGCCGCGAGTTAAGGCAAGCTTCAATTTGTGTTAGTAACGTCGAAAGTTCCTCAAACGTAAGAGTATTGTCGCCTATGACTCTTTTTAAATGACTTTTTATAGATTTCACGCCAGCTTCCCATAAACCACCCTGATTGGGAGCCTGTGGAGGTATGAAATGCCATGTAGTGTGTTCGAGTGTTAACACTTGGGCTATCTCGTTACGTAGTTCAGACTTGGCATCACTAAACATTTTGTGAAGTAATTTTTCAGCTCCAATGAAATTAGTACCATTATCGCTATAAAGATCTTGACAATGACCTCTCCGTGATGTAAAACGTCGAAAAGCTGCGATAAATCCCTTCGATGTTAAGTCTGACACTGCTTCTATGTGTATGGCTTTCGTAGCCATGCATACGAATATACAAATGTATCCTTTGTATGATTTCGAACCTCTGCCTGGTGAGAACCTTATATTAATAGGTCCTGCGTAATCCACGCCTGTCGCTTTGAAAGGTTTATTAGGTGTAAGTCGCACTTCAGGTAGTTGACCCATTAGTTGTGTACTCGGCTTTGAATACCTCCTACACGTGGTGCATTTCCTGTAACATTTCTTTATTTGTTCTCGTGCACGTAATATCCAATATTTGGAGCGTATATGATTGTGCATAAGCTGTATTCCACCATGAAGGGTTCTTGAATGCGCGTCTTGTATAATTAGCTGTGAAAGATGACTCTTAGCAGGTAAGATGATTGGATGGCGTTCATCATAATTCAAATGAGCGTACTCAATACGACCGCCCACCCTTAACATACCATTTTTGTCTAAAATTGGGCAAAGAGTGTGTAGAATACTCCTCTTTAACACCGTTCCTTTTTCTCTTATATGTTTCATCTCTTCTCCAAACTCTACTCCTTGTGCTTGTTTAATGCAAATCTGTAAAATGTTGCTCATTTCTTCTCTAGTTATGTATTTTGCTTGATTTTTACGTTCTTCTTTTGTTTTTTTCCAATTCAATGCTCTTTTGCATTGTGATAATACTCGTAGCATTCTGTTAAGTCTTGAAAATCTTGTGAACTCGTACTCTTCCTCTTTCTTAACTGTAACATTCATTGTTCTGACTCTTTCTTCCTCTTGTGTCTCAAGTAATTCTGAGTTGTTTGTCTTTAGGTTTGTGTCGTATAACCAATTGGGTCCTTTCCACCAAAGAGTGTGTGTCTGCAATTCTGCCGGTCGTAATCCACGAGACGCACAATCAGCCGGATTGGTTTCTGTTGTTACATGACCCCACTGTTCATAGTCTAGTATGGTAAGTATATCTGATACACGGTTACTTACGAATGTTGTCCATTTACTTGCTCCTCCTTTTAACCACGCTAGTACAATAGTTGAATCTGTCCAAGCAAACAAACGTTCTTTAGGTATGTGCATGACTTGAGAGATTTCCGAAAGCAATTTAGCAGCTAAAGCAGCGCCACATAGTTCCAGTCTTGGTACTGAAAGTTCTTTCTCTATAGGAGCCACCTTTGTCTTTGCCGATACAATTGACATATATACATTGTCTTGTTTGTCTAATACTCTCAAGTATACTAGTGCTGCATAAGCTGATGTGGATGCGTCTGAAAACGCGTGAAGCTCTAGTGTGCATTCAGGTGTACAGTTCTGCCATCTGGGTATAGTTATAGCCTTGATTTCCAGAAGCTCTCTTCTATATCTCAACCATTCTTCAAGTAGCTCTGCATTTAATTCGTCATCCCATTCTAGTTGAGCCTTCCAGACTTTTTGAATGATGATTTTAGCACGAATCACTACTGGTGCTATCCAGCCTAAAGGATCGTATAGTCGTGCAATGTCCGATAGAATTTGTCTCTTTGTTATAGGAGCCTGTTCCTGGGGTAAGTTTATCGTGTACTCAAAACAGTCTGTTTTTCTATTCCAACAAATTCCTAGTACTTTCATCATGTTGTCACTTTTGATGGGTACTGATGTCTCTTTACTCTGTTTATCATGTCCAATATGTTCCAGTAACTTGTCGCTATTGCTACTCCATTTCTGTAACTGAAAACCTCCACTATTCATTAATTTGTTCAACTCTTCATAAATATGTATTGCCTGTTTTTCAATAGAGCATCCAGCCATGACATCATCGACATAACAATAGTTCCTTGCGATTTCAGCTGCTGTTGGGTATTTATCCTTCTCTTCATCGGCCAATCTTTGTAGTGTCTTCACGGCAAGGTATGGTGCACTTGCTGTGCCAAATGTGAGTGTCACAAGTCTGTATTGTTGTATGGGCATGTCAGTGTTTGTCCTCCATAGTATACGCTGGAAATTAGCATCATCTTTGTGGACCAATACATTTCTATACATCTTTACCAAATCAGATATGATACATATCGGATTTGTACGCCACCTCATTAATAAATGTCTAAGATCTGGTTGCAGTTTAGGCCCGATGAGTAAGTCATCATTGAGTGAATAACCATTCTTTCCTTTAGAAGAAGCATTCATGACTACTCTTACCTTGGTAGTTTCTCGGTCTTCTCTCACCACCGCATGATGAGGAAGAAATGATGTTCTAGGAATATCAAGTTCGTTCTGAGGCACTGGTTCCATGTGGTTTAGCGTCTCATATTCTTCGATTACATTTGTGTACTCCTTTCTCAAGTTGTCATCTTTTGCCAATCTTTTCTCCAGACTCAGTAGTTTTCTTTCAGCAATTAGTTTGGTATTCCCATATTGGCATCTTGGTTCCTCAGTCTTGAAAGGTAGTCTCACAACGAATTTACCAGTCTCAGTCCTTGTTGTAGTCATGTCGTAGAATTTTTCACAGTATTCTTCTTCTGCAGTATGTTTCTTTTTGATTAGATCAGGTTCAGCCTCTAGTTCCCAAAACATCTTTAGGTAGTTGTCTGTCTTAACCTGTAAGTGCATGTTAATCACTTTAGTATTAAAGTTATCTCTTGTAGTCATTCTCCCGGACAGAATCCATCCAAAAGCCGTTTGTTGTGCAATAAGATTGCCCTCAGGGTGTCTCAACATGTTGTTTTGGAGTATTTCGCTATAAACGTCAGCTCCTAGTAGGATGTCAATTTTACCTGGTTTTGCATATCCTGGATCCGCCAACTGTAAAGTCTCCAGTTCTACCCACTCAGAAGTGGCCAGATTGTTACTCGGCAGCATTGACGTCAGCGCTCCTAGAATGTAGGCATTGATCTGAAATGTGACTTGTGGATTATAGCGTGACTCTACCTGTAATGAAACAGAATATTTAATTCGCATTTGACCATCGCCCAGACCTGACACCACGCCATTTACCGGAATGCGTTTAAGACCTAGTAATTGTACAGTCGACTCGCTAATAAATGAAGCCTGCGATCCTTGGTCGAGTAGCGCACGAATTACGTACTTCTTCCCGTTGTGTGCTTGTGCGTTTATAGTAGCTGTAGCTAGTAGAATGTCGTGTGCGTGTAATTTTCCTCTTGAAAAGTTAGCCACGATTCTCGTCTCAGTTGTGGGTTTACTCGTTTGTCCTTGTGTCTTAGATTGTGTCTCTCTAGTGTTTGTGTTCTCGTTGTGCACGGAGTCCTCAATGTGTAGCATTGTATGATGTTTCTTTCCACACTTCCTACAAGATGTGGATTGTCGACAATTATGTACGATGTGGTTAGGGCACATGCAGTTGAAACATAGTCCCTTTCCTTGTATGTAATTTATTCTTTCTTGGATGGGTTTCTCTCCAAATTTCTCACAATGGTAAATGTAATGTTGCCCGTTACATAGTACACAACTCGCTGTTTTGTTAGTATCCTGTGTAGTTGCCAGAAAAGACTTGGTAGTTGAAGATTTGGATGTGGTGTTCGACTTGTAAGTAGTGAATGTTTTCGCGGTTTGTTTTCCGCCCTCGATCATCTCTAAACTGCGAAATCTACTCTCCAAAAACTCTTTTAGTTGTGACCATGTAGGTAAATCGGTGTTCAACGTGCTTAGCTTCTGTTCCCATTGTCGGTGTGTTTCAGTGTCGAGTCTTGAGACCACAAAGTAGATGATGAATACGTCAGATGAGGTCACTGTCACTTCTAGGTTTACAAGTGATTGTATGCATGCATTGGAGTGGTCTAATAACTGTTTTATTGCAGCGGAACTCTCAGTTATAACTTGTTTTTGTGAAAAGAATGTCTTTAATGTAGCATTAATATTATAACGTTTGTTGTTGTATCTCTTCACAAGTTGTTTCCATGCTTCGTCATAATTCTGTTCGGTAGTAGCGTACTGGCTCAGCAAAGTTGCAGGTTCACCTGAGATACTGCTCTTTAAGTATTGTAATTTTTGCACTTTTGGTACGTCAGGATTGTTGTGAATTAGCGAAAGGTACATATCGTGAAAGCTTTGCCACTCCTCGTATTTTCCATTGAAGGTACATAGTTGTATGCGCGGAAGCTTTACTGCTTGAGTTTGTTTCGTAGGTGATACATGATCTGTGCTAGATGATAATGATGAAGTTGAAGACATAGTGAGTGAATTTATCGCTGTTTTAAGCATCGATTTATAAATGGCGTATCTTTCCTCGCATCGTTCATAATAATCGTCAGTGAAATATTTCAGAGAATCTCTTACCGATTTTTCAACTAACGGCAATAGTTTTTTGTGACCGTCTCTGAAATCCTTCCATAAATCGTCCAAGTTTTGTAGTTTAGTTTCGATATATGGAATTTTCAATCGTTCTTTGGGAGCTTTCTTGAAGTTGATCTCATCCTTGATTATTCGTTCAAAGAGTTCACTTTGAATCATTAGAATGTCGTTCGCCATTTTGTTCGTAATTAGTATGAAATTCACAGGTTTTAAAATATGTAGTAATTTTCACAATAAAGTTCACAGATTCGTTCGGGTTTCGGCACCATGAATAATTTGATAATAAATAAGTGGTTTGTAAGTATTTCTCCGTATATTTCAATAATTATTAATATAGTTGCACACAAATCTTTTTCTCAGAGACACACAATGACAGTAAGATATAAAAAAAGGCTAGTGCATAAGTTCTAATAACTTATCATAAGGCGTCACACGTCGGTGCATGTGCCAATACTTCTACGATTTAGACAAATAGCAATTGGGTTAGATGTACTGTCATTTAAAGCTACAATGCTAGCCTACTTATAAAAGTATGATGTTTTAGAATGATGTTCTATAAATTATGGTGTAGTACCTCGGATTTTTTTTAGGAAATCATAATAGTTCCGACGGAAAAGAAGTACAAATTGTTGAAATTCGTCGAGTCGCAGTGGCCTAAACTGAATCTTGACATTCGATACTGCGATCGATTCGATAATGAGTCATCCTTTCTGTT
Organism: Hemistola chrysoprasaria; assembly: GCA_947063395.1. Taxonomy (NCBI): domain Eukaryota; kingdom Metazoa; phylum Arthropoda; class Insecta; order Lepidoptera; family Geometridae; genus Hemistola; species Hemistola chrysoprasaria. The sequence continues at coordinate 14,107,378 of OX346724.1, read as the reverse complement.
CTACAAAGATTCTCGTAAACCTTCAGTGCACGATTGTAAAAGCAGATCTTTCAAAAACTGGTCATGTTTCGTGATCTGAAGATCATAAATGACTTAGGCAGAGTTGCTCCAACAAAATTTAACAACTAATTTAATCGACCGTCAAATTTACGGTTAGACTAATTGTTTCACTATTAGTTATAATGTATTTTTCACTCCTCTCGTTCAAAAATTTCATTTTAATTTTTGTCTTTTACTAACGAGATTATATATTTTTTGGTCTCGCACGTATAGGATGTTAGCCAAAATGTTTTGATAACTTTGTTTTCTCACAATCGTAGTGAAAAGTTGAAGGTAACTCACGGCTTACGCGTACTTGTAGCTTCATACCTTAAACTTAGTGTCCCAGGGCAAGCATTAGTTGTTGTTAAAGTAATTAGACGCAACTGAACTCGGTATCATAGACAAACTAAGATATAAACTCACCGCCTGATCCCTCTCGTCAGCCCCCCTCGCCAGTAGATCGGCCTCGAGTTTGTTAACCCTGCAGGTTAGCTGTTGTTTGTCTTGTCTCAGGGCAGTTAACTCGCTGTTGAAGGAATCCGCGAGGCATTTCTTGAGGGTCGCTATGTCGCGGGTTAAATCGGTTTTGTGGGTTTCTATTTCTGTCTGGAAATAAAAAATAAACTAAATATAAAATAAATTGTTTATACAGGATTGGTACTATTCGATTTAGGCCGTGGGAATATTAGCTACGATATCGAGCGACTCATTTTATCTATCTCGGTACTATTCTACTCTCTTCGACATACCTTGCTCTGCAATTTCGAAAACTTCTGACCAGTTTTCCCCTTTGTACAAAATTACGGTATCGTCAGCGTAACATATAATTTCTGCGTTTTTAATAAATAGATTGTGCAGGTCATTAATGTACAATATAAATAATGTAGGGCCCAAAATGCTCCCCTGAGGAACGCCAAAGCTTACAGTCTGTAATTCACTATTATATTTTTCCATCCTAACACAGTTTCCGTTCTCGTAGATAATCTTGAACCACTCCAAAGCAATTCCTCTAATACCATTTGTTTCGAGTTTCTTTTATCAAAACGGGAACGGAGACAGTGTCAAAAGCTTTAGCTAAGTCCAAAAAGACTCCTATACACGCATTATTGACATCTAAACCATCTCTCATCTCATTTAATAGTTTAAATAAAACAATTAAATATGAATTTACCAATGCATCGTGAACGTTGGGTCTGGTCCGTAGGGTGGCTGCAGTCAGTTTCTTCTCCAACTCAGTAATAGTATTACTCTGAGTGTTCAACAACTCTTTAGCTCTCAGCAGCTCCACGGTCGCTTCGTGTTTTTGACTGGAAATTATATCAAGATATTTCAATTTGGGTTTGAAATCTCGAAGATGTGTATATTAATGAGTCGAGAACCGAGAACCGTTGCAGTAATATGAACTGTTAATGACTACGTGTTGTGTGGAAACTACTCGACTTTTTATTATACACCAATATACACCTACTCTTTAATATACCTGTTTGGTATAGGATTAACGGGTATTGAATAAAGACAATAGCATTATTCCTACTATTATTATACATGCGAAAGTTTGAGGATGGATGGATGGTTGGTTATCTTTCAGGTCAAAATTACTGAACCGATTGAATTTGACTGGGTCGAAATGCAGAATTAGATATATGAAATAACACGTAGGGTACTCTTCATTCCAATATTCCCCCGGGAACGATAACTACGCGGGTGAAACCGCGGGGCACGGCGAGTATAATATATAGGTGTTTTTTCAGGTGTACAAAATGTGATCTTTTGGCGGGGAGTCGAAAGGTAACGAAGCAATTTTTTTTTTATATATTGAACTCATCATCGATATAAATGTGAAGTAAGATTAAGTATAACCCAGAGCTATTTAAATTTAGTACTTATTTTTAGCTGTAGTCTGTTTTCACATATTGTAAAAATTCTATAACGTAAACAGATTTCGTTTCGCTTCCCCACCCAATTGATTGTATAAGGTAAAATGTGTCCAAAAGTGAGAAATAATGAAGTAACCGTTTGATCTCAGCCAGTTCCCCCTTGAGCAGCGTGTTGGCGTCGGCCCGCGCGTCCAGCTGCTCCCCGGCCCGCGCGCGCGCGTGCTCCAGCTGGGCCCGCAGGTCGCGCCGCCGGCTGCGCTCCACCTCCAGCTGGGCCCGCAGCAGGGACACCTCGCCCGACACCCTGCTCTCCAACTGCACCGGGGAATATACGCTTACTGGACGGTACTGGATCGGTACATCGAGATTTGTAATGGCAGCGTCGTGTGTTACACTTCACTTTACACTACGATTGTCGGAGAATAAAATTATTCATGTTATCGAAACATTTTGGCTAATATCCTATACGTGCGACACAAAAATATAATCCTCCAGCAGGGCGGCGCGCGCGGCCTGCTCCTGGCTGCGCTGTTCCAGCTGCAGCTCCGAGGACATCAGGCGAGTAGTCTAATGTAGTAGAACATAGAACAGTGACCTCATTCTGTAGAGCAGCGTGCGGCTCCCCGGCCAGCAGCTGGCGCTCCAGCAGGGCGGCGCGCGCGGCCTGCTCCTGGCTGCGCTGTTCCAGCTGCAGCTCCGAGGACATCAGGCGAGTAGTCTAATGTAGTAGAACATAGAACAGTGACCTCATTCTGTAGAGCAGCGTGCGGCTCCCCGGCCAGCAGCTGGCGCTCCAGCAGGGCGGCGCGCGCGGCCTGCTTCTGGCTGCGCTGTTCCAGCTGCAGCTCCGAGGACATCAGGCGAGTAGTCTAATGTAGTAGAACATAGAACAGTGACCTCATTCTGTAGAGCAGCGTGCGGCTCCCCGGCCAGCAGCTGGCGCTCCAGCAGGGCGGCGCGCGCGGCCTGCTCCTGGCTGCGCTGCTCCAGCTGCAGCTCCGAGGACATCAGGCGAGTAGTCTAATGTAGTAGAACATAGAACAGTGACCTCATTCTGTAGAGCAGCGTGCGGCTCCCCGGCCAGCAGCTGGCGCTCCAGCAGGGCGGCGCGCGCGGCCTGCTTCTGGCTGCGCTGTTCCAGCTGCAGCTCCGAGGACATCAGGCGAGTAGTCTAATGTAGTAGAACATAGAACAGTGACCTCATTCTGTAGAGCAGCGTGCGGCTCCCCGGCCAGCAGCTGGCGCTCCAGCAGGGCGGCGCGCGCGGCCTGCTCCTGGCTGCGCTGTTCCAGCTGCAGCTCCGAGGACATCAGGCTCTCGAGCCGCTTCTTGAGGATCTCGATCATGTTCGTATCTTGCTTCTGGTACCAAATTATACTCGTCATTTATTTATTCACTAATATTCCGATAACTTTAATGGGAGCCATTGCACACGACGATTTTATTATTACTGACGATTCGTATATTGCGATCGTGCGCTTTCTGTACCGCAGATTTCCAGAAAATACTTTTAAGACTGTAGATCGACAGATGTTCGCAAATAATTGGATTAAAAACCACAGATCTTCGTGTAATGAATCATGGTAGACCTGCAGAATGGGTATTTTTACATGCTAATCATTTAACTGTATGTATGTACCTATGTCCAGTAAAAATCTTGCAACTGAATTTTGAAGCAAGTTAATCTCAACCGATTTAGCTGAAATTTTTGCATACTTTATATAAGTCCGGTGATAACGATGGTCTGGTAATTATGGAACCGAAACATTAACATTGGAACTACCATACGAAAAGTGATAGCATAGTCGAGTTTGAGCTCGTTGGCTTTGTTGTTTTGAGAAACTTTTGAGGAATAGGAAGATGCTCTAATATGAAGAAAATAAATTAATTAAACTAAACATTTAAATTATTATATTACACAATTTTTATTTAATGTATTTAATATTTTCGTTTAAGTTGATTAACTATTAATCTTTATAGATACACGACTTGTTGCCGTTGTTGTTCTGTCAGCAGCAACAAGATAAACATGGAAGACAAGCCAACCTGCAAGCTGAGCGCCGTCTCCTTGTGAGTATCGAGCAGCAGCTGCAGACGCGCGCAGTTGTCCCTCTCCGCCTCGTACCGCAGCTTGTTGCTCTGCCAGTCCTGCACCAGCTTGTCGCGGACTCTGGACAATGCACACATACGTCGAGCTGGAGACTGACTTTAAACATTTAGCTCTAATGTATCGAGTTTTTGTAACTCAAACCAAAATCTGACTTGTAACGTTACTTTGCAATGTATCATTCGCGGCGAACGCCGCGTGCTCTAACTCCACTGTCGGTTTTTTCGCTAATCTCTTCGAGTGTTACAATACAAGTCAGTGGAGGTCGCGTATTCGTCACTGGAGGAGTGTCCGTCATGGGTCAGTGAGCGTCGTACTCTCGTCGCAGTTATGTGGGTCGAATTCTCGCTAGCAACCATGGATCGAGCCACGGGTGAGAGCGAGAGCTCGTGGAGGGTCCACGTAACACGAGTCTAGGGCGGTGAGTGCGGGGGCATTCACCGCCGAATCCCACTCCCCCGAGTGAGAGGGTATGCGTCATTTTCCTGGGTCAAATAAAAATCGCGTAATCGTGGGAGCAAGTCGCAAAATGGAGCACACTCAGTCAAGAGCTCCAATGGATGCGTTACAAACACACGCTACAAATCAGTCTGTGTCGCCATATTGTAACGAGATCACCTCGAATGGTACATTAAAAACAAATGTTGAAGTCGGTCTCCAGTTTCATGCACCATAACACACAGGGCGAAAGATTAAAGGTGGACATCTAAAGATTGATTCCAGATTTTCGATGCAGTCAATTTGACATTATAGTTTTGACGTCATATAATCGATCTAATAATAAAGTATATAAAGGATATATTCAACTATCTCTACTCTATACTAATATTATAAAGAGAGAAACTTTGTTTTTTTGTTTGTAACGAATAGGCTCCGAAACTACTGGACCGATTTTAAAAATTCTTTCACTTATGGATAGCTTAATTCAGTGTGAGTGCCATAGGCTATATGAGATTTTGAAAAAAAATAGGGATCCGTAAGAAAACTGCAATATTGTGAACCAAGGTGTCACATAACATAATTACCATATTCATAAATTTGCGTGCGCTGTGAAAACAATTGATGGTAGAATAATAAAATGTACCAGGGGTTTGTAGTACTTATCAATATCTACAAAATAGTCCACGGAAATTTTATCCATCTATTTTGGTTTAGTCACAATAATCGAAACAGACATTATATGCATGCGCTGTGAAAAGTATTGGTACTTATCAATACCTACAAAACAGTATACATAGATTATATCCATTTTTTTGGTTTAGTCACAATAATCGAAAAAGTGATTATTTTTCATGCGGTGTAAAAACTATTGGTGGTAGAGTAAAGTAATGTACTAGGGGTTTGTAGTACTTATCAATACCTACAAAACAGTATACATAGATTATATCCATCTTTTTTGGTTTAGTCACAATAATCTAAAAAGTGATTATTTTTCATGCGGTGTGAAAACTATTGGTGGTAGAGTAAAGTAATGTACTAGGGGTTTGTAGTACTTATCAATACCTACAAAACAGTATACATAGATTATATCCATCTATTTTGGTTTAGTCACAATAATTGAAGCAGTGATTATTTTTCATGCGGTGTGAAAACTATCGGTGGTAGAGTAAAGTAATGTACTAGGTGTTTGTAGTACTTATCAATACCTACAAAACAGTATACATAGATTATATCCATCTATTTTGGTTTAGTCACAATAATCGAAACAGTGAATATTATTCATGCGGTGTGAAAACTATTGGTGGTAAAGTCATGTACTAGGGGTTTGTAGTACTTATCAAACCTACAAAACAGTATACATAGATTATATCCATCTTTTTTGGTTTAGTCACAATAATCGAAGCAGTGATTATTTTTCATGCGGTGTGAAAACTATTGGTGGTAGATTAAAGTAATGTACTAGGGGATTGTATTAATTATCAATACCTACAAAACAGTATACATAGATTATATCCATCTTTTCTGGTTTAGTCACAATAATCGAAGCAGTGATTAATTTTCATGCTGTGTGAAAAGTATTGGTGGTAGAATAAAGTAATGTACTAGGGGTTTGTAGTACTCATCAATATCTTCAAAATAGCCCACGATAAATTATAACATGTGTTAAGGTTTGGTCATTGTAACAGAAATAGTCATTAATTTGCGTGCGCTGCGTAAACCATTAGGGTTATATCTATTAAAATACAATGTATCACGAATTTACTCCTGTTAAACGTCCACTATACCTACTTCTGCTACCCGTGCGAAGCCGGGGCGGGTCGCTAGTTTATTATATAATTTAACAAGCAAATGTCAGTGTTTGTGACCATAGAAAAAACTAGATGTCATTTGTCCTAACTTAGTTTGCTTCCAAAAATCCGTTAAAAGTTGTTTAATTGAAAGAGTAACAATTGCAAAACTTAAGAAATGGGTAATATTACCTGTTGAGCTCGGCGATGAGAGCATCTTTATCTTTGATCCGAGCCTCGAGGTTGTTGACCTGCAGCATCAGCTTGTCGTTCTCGTTCCTCAGCCGATGTATTCTCTCCGAAGACGACGAGTGGATGGAACTCGATGACCTACGAGTACCACCATTACACATCCCCTGGCTTTTTTTGCATGAATTAGTTTTGTTTCTATGGTGCTTCACTTTTTGTTACAACGCCTTTTTTCTAGATTCATTCATGATTCATAATTCATAGTAATTAATCTACCATGCCTTGTGACATTTTGATTTTTGACAGTCCGACATCGGATGGATGACCAAAAATATCGAGTTATGAATATTATTTCGAGTTGCTCCGTGCTGTAGGTAATAGCAGATTTAATTTAGTCGTCGTTACTGTGTCGTCGCGTTGTTGCTGAGGCTGCCCTAAGTACCGCGCGGCTGTAGGTATTTATTTCAAGGACAGTGACGAGTCACAATACTGTAGATATCTTTACTGTGGTTAAGTATTCGGATGTCAGGTGGTTTTAATGAGCTATGGCCTTAACGAAGCGACCCTAAGTCTTGACCAGATACGAGGAGACCGTCTGTTGTACGAAATAACAGACTATATTCGGAGCACGAGACAGAGCAGTGAGCTTCAAATTGTATGCATCTTTCATGCTGGCATCCTATATGTGAAGAATGATCGGTACTTACTTGGAAGTGTTCAGAGCGAGTCTGGGAATGTCTTCTCTTTCATCGCTGCTCGCAGACAGAATCTGTTAACAATTGTTCATGGTATTATAGTACTATCTTTGAAACGGTTGCAGGTGATAATAAGATTCGACGATGAATATTAAGCACAAAGAGATCGTTCAATACTTATGAATATTTATTTATGATTTTTATCAACTACGAACTCTTCCCTTCCGCTCACATATTTAAAAAAATTTGTTCATGCATGTTTATAGGGTAACCTATACAATCATTGGCACCTAATGGTGACAGAGGTCATTCAATATGGAATATTTTCAATAATGCGTTAATAGTGTTAAATATAGTCATGTCATTTGATTTTTTGATTATTGGTGATAAATTAAATAAATAATTCCAGTTCGAATATTATTAATATGTATTCAAAATCGACATTTTAAGCAGCAGTGGTCAAAAAGTACAATCATTGGCACTCAAGTACAATCATTGGCACTCAAAAAATGTACAATCATTGGCACTAAAAAAATTTTTTTTTTGCTTTATTCTGATTATTTCGTCGTCTCTGATTGGATTTATGTCTGCAGATTTAAGAATTTGTCAATTATTATGGTATACCAGGATGATTTTTTTAAATGGCTATTTAGGGCGTTCTCCGAAACTACCGGGAATTTCGAAAAAACTACTTACGTGACCGATTTCAATAGTAACTAAAACATCATAATCAAAATTTTAAACGGTTTTATTAAACTTGATCTGTTTGTTGTGGCTTTTTTGTTTGTTTCTTAATAATTAAATTATACCTCTTTTTACTGTTGACTGATTTATCTGATATTAAGTACACATTTTGAGTTCTAATTAGAATACAATTGAATTTATTTGGTATCATTACATTCAAGATGGCGGCCGCCACAAAATGGCGGATTACTTACGTATTTCAAAGTCCCCGAAATACGGGTATTAAATAAAAGGCATTGACTAGAAAAACACTGAGTTAATTGACGAAAAAAAATAAACACTTCATTGCAGATTTCAATACAATCATCTACTCAAAAAATATTTTTTAACTAGGGGTAGGGGTAGGGGTGAATAATGGCTAGAGGTAGAAGTGTAATGGGAAACACTACCCAGACGTAATTATTTACTAATCCGTATCCAAAACAAAAGCTTTTTTTACGGTAAGCTTGCAGTTGATAAACTGACCACGACCTATTTCATTGTATGGGGTCAACAGTTTTCGAACGGTATAATTAAAATTTGACCGTAAGGCTTCGCTTAGCTTTGACCGTGTTGACCCTTTTAAAAATCACATTAGATCCTGGCCCCGTTTCGTTTTATTGCATATAAGGTTCCATATCTCAAAGGAAAAAGGGGTATGGGGTATGGTAAAGGGTATGAAGTGTTAATTAATATCTAATACCTAGGTTGTCTGCAATTGCTGCCGTGTCTGCCGTTGAGCTAAGCAAAATTAAAATTTTGATATGTACGCAAACAAAGGTACGGCGATTAAATAAAAAGTAGGATGTGGGTTCTTCGATCCTTAGCTAAATTTAATCATAACTTATTATTTCAGCTCGGTATTGAACCCAACATTAGTCAGAAATAGGTAGGCATGCCACCCTGATAATTATTAATATATTATTTACGTATGCATTTGCGGTTTTTTTACCTAAAATACTTTACATTGGTTATCAATAAATTCTATTCCAACGAAAGAAAACACAAAAATGGCCAATATTATGCCAAGGTACAATCATTGGCACATGCCACGGTATAATCATTGGCACTGCCAATGATTGGATTTGATCGATAATATATGTTAAATCCATGCGATATAAATTCCATTACAATGTAAATGAATTTCAACACAAAATAAGTCGCATTTTAAAAAAACATTTAAAAAGTACAATGATTGGCATTGGTGCCAATGACTACACCGTCATAGAGTTTATAGTGCAATTATTGGCATATCAAAAACTGGCAAAGTAATCATTGAACTGCAAATCTTACACAAATATCGCAAATTATGCACCTTCTCTTACGTGAAAATTACAAACATTAACTAATATTTACATAAATATAATTATTATAACGCAGTTTTCTTTTCTACTTCTCTAACTTTTTTCAAATCATCAGCAGCAATGGCGCGCAAATTTATGAAAAAAATAAATCCCGCCAATTTAACTGTCAATGTCACTTACAATTTGATTTTGCCAGACGCTAAATTTAAAATACTATTTAGGAAAAAATATTAGAAATGGCTACAGTCGTGTTGTGTTATAATATTTCGATTAAAAGTTGAAAGTGCCAATGATTGGGGGGGTGCTAACAATACTACCGGTTACCCTATATGTAATAATTAATCATGCACACAAATGTTTGGCCTGGCCGGGGATCGAATCCCGGGCCTGCGGCACAGAAAGCAGAGTTACTACCATCTGAGCCAACGAGACCGTCAAGAAGTAAAAAGTGAGATAAGCAGAAGACGGTGCATAAAGTGTCCGTAATGCAATAGTTAGAGAAGCGGAAGGGCCGACCTTTTTTGATTTTTTTATGATAGTGTGGAACAAGACGAGCAAATCAGGTGCCCGATGGTAAGCATCATGATCGCCCATATCGGACACAGTGCCACCCAGTGTTTTAAAATTCAATATTCTGCGGGGCACTGCACCGCGCCCGTCACCCTGAGATATGAGTCGTCGAATCTCATCATGCCCAGTAATTTCGCCGGTAACATCGCCCTTCACACCGGAACACAGTAATGTTAGCACATTACCGCTCGGCGGATGAATAACTGGCTGTGGTGTGGTAGTTCCCCAGGCGGGGCCCTGCAATAGAGGCCCGCCAGTAGTGAGACCCCCACCTGTTCCATGATGTCCTCGTCCAGCGAGTGCGAGTAGTCCAGCTGGTCCCGCACGGCGCGCTCCAGCTCCGCCGTGGGCGAGCGCGCCGCCAGCCGCCGCCGGGCCTCGCCCCCGGACACACTCACTCTGCCCATCATGGAATACTACATTACGATACATCACCGTAAAATTGACTGCCTCGGTGGCGTAGAGGGCGCATGCTCGACTGCCTATCGAGAGGTCCCGGGTTCGATCCCCAGGTCGGACAGTGTTAAATATTGGATTTTCCATTAGGAATTATCTCAATGACTGCCTGAAGTCTGGAACTGTGCCCGGTAGATGGCAATAGGCTCGCCCCCTATTACATGGGACCGATAACATACTGGCGAAATGTAGGTGTATCTACTATGGGACTGAGTCCTGGGTACACCTCTGCCTACCCCTTCGGGAAAAAGGCGTGAATGTATGTTATGTTATATGACCGTAAAACTGTAGATTCTTGAACGGCGTGAAGTTAGCTAATTATTTGAACGCTAAACGCCGCGCAAGAATGAAATACTGGAGGCCACAGTATCGTATATTATTTAATAGCATATTTTTATTAAGGATATTCTCATATTATGTCTTCTGCCATATCTTTTATTTCCTGAGCACTCTCATCGACACCGAAGTCACTTTCCGAATTCAGTGAAAATTTCTTTAATTCACAACTAACTTTACACTCACCTCACAGAATAAAAATTGAATCTGGAAATTCTAGGATAATGATTTAAGTCAAAATGCTAACCTACTCTCTTTTTTATATATTGTACTGTGAATTTTGTTATTTCAAAGCGCCTTGCGACACTCATGCGCAAAAGAGATTCTTGCACGGCGTTAACTTAGCCACTCACGCCATGCAAGATTCTACAACTTTACTTACAGAAATGAATGCGTAAAATGCGGGTTTAGGTCGAAGAGTGCTTTAACTCTATACAATGGTCTGCCACAGGCTTTCTCTCATACAATACATCTAAAATTTCCGTGGACTATTTTGTAGATATTGATAAGTACTACAAACCCCTAGTACATTATATTATTCTACCATCAATGGATTTCACAGCGCACGCAAATTTATGAATATGGTAATTATGTGACACCTTGGTTCACAATATAGCAGTTTTCTTACGGATCCCTATTTTTTCAAAATCTCATAAAGCCTATGTCACTGACACTGAATTAAGCTATCCATAAGTGAAAGAATTTTTAAAATCGGTCCAGTAGTTTCGGAGCCTATTCGTTACAAACAAGAAAACAAACCGTGGGTGAAATTTTTCTTTCCTTATTCGTATTACAAAAAAACAAAGTTTCTCTCTTTATAATATTAGTATAGATAAAAGGACTGAAACGATTATGTTGTTCGATGTAATAACTGGAATACCAATAAATATATAACAATAAAGCGCAACTAAAATTAAAATAATATGTACCTGTCAACGAGTTCTCTCATGTCTTGCAGTTCGGCTTCCAGCTCGTTACATCTCTCCACTTGCTGCTTCAACTTACTTCTTAACTCAGAAACGTTTGACTCTTCTCGCATTCTGTAATAAGGGTCAATTTTGAATATCACACACTTGAAAAGTAATAATCTATCTGAAAATAAATAATTAATTAAAAAACGAAAATAAGACCTTTTTCGTTTTTTTTACATTTGATACACAAAAATAACTAATAAAATACAGAGACCCCAGAAAGATTTATAACTAACATACACCGGATAGTTGAATCAATATAAGCTTGTTTTACACCTACCTGGCAATCACAGAATTCAGTTGCTGCGTCAGTAAATTCTTCTCATCTTGCAGCGTTTGAACCTGCTCCTCCAGCGCTTTATTGTCTCGCTGCAGCGCTGCATTGGCATTGTCTTTCTCGGCCACTTGTTTGCCCAACTCGCTCATATTTGTGCGTAGTTCAGTCACGTCTAAACGAGCTTTCGCTAACTCATATGCCTAGAAAATATTAGCTTTTAGGAGGGAAATTGGGCTTGACATTTAGCTATACACAAAAAACTTATTAGTTTTCAGATAAATCAATATTTACTGCTAAGTAGAACTTTATCGTTTAAGTTAACATTATCCAATGAAAAAATGCAAATTATATAATCATGTGGGCCTAGCGTGAATTTTAGATTACTGTAATCGTAAATCGAATCCGTATTATAGTGAAAAGACCTCGATGAACTGTATAAATTAGGATTTCAGTGTGCAAGAAGTGAGTGCAGAGATGTGGGATGAAAGGACTGGAATGGGGAAGATTCAAACTCAAAAATATTTATTCAAGTAGGTCACAATCTGACACTTTTGCACGTCAATGAAGATAAACAGTAATTAATCTACCGTGCGTTCGGAAAGATACCTCTACAAGAAGAACGCACTAGAAACTTGTAGGGCTTAATTTTTTCAACTGATAGTTTTACAATATTTGGTTTGGTTACATTCGTTTGTGTTTGTCGGTGCCGCGTGGTGACTATGCAATAGTTTCCAGGCATCTTTGTCCTCTATGTACTGATTGATTTTATAATAAGCCTTCTTTAGTAAAGTAGATTTTTATAAGTTTTGAATTTACCCTCTGAAAGCCCCGTTATCTTTTTTGGGATTTTATTATAAAAAAACGTACACTATTTCCTAAGAATGACTTTTTGTTTGTTTTAGATAATCTAAAGCTAGGTACAGCTATTTTGTCTTTATTCCTAGTATTAAAATTATGAAGGTCAAGTACATAAGGCAAGTGTTTTTATATTGAAATATTAAAAGCTTTATTCATGCAAAAGTGTCTTTTAAGACCTAAACCTTTTAAACTTTAACCTTTTAAGGCTTAGAGCATTGGATTTTAAATAGACTGACTTGTTGGCCTATGGATTTTCGAAGTCGTGTTCTATAGCAAAGTGAATAGTGTATTTAGTTAGGGTAGATAGTAAGAAGGTAGCTGTATTGTATAGTAATTTTTCAAAAAAGGCAGTAGGCCCTAAAATAATACCTATTTAAACAAACGATTTTGACTTTGAACTTATTTTATTCGCTTCCCACATTTTGGTAATAACATCCATAACTTTTATATAGCTATTTTGACTTTATTCCTACTATTTCTAGTAAGAAGACTTTCTGTGTCAAAAACCATTTTGGACAGATAACGCTCAAACTCTATACGATTAAGTAATTCCACAATACTCTATTCTGGAATTACGGTCAAACCTAGAAGTTATAATAATTACCTGGTCATTAAGCTCTTTCTTGTTAAAGTCCAGTTCATGCTGCAGTAGAGATATCTGTTTCTTGATCTTAACCAACTGCTTCTTATCGCCATTGACTCTTTCTATACTCTTTCTCTCATCTCCACTCTTACTCCGAGGCGACGGACTTCGAGAGACCATCTTCAACTGTTCTTTTAGTGAAGATATCTCTTCATGGAATGAGTTGATATCTTCTTGTAAAATCTCTATCTCCGTTTCTTTATCTTTAAGTTTGATGGTCAGAATCTTTAGTTCTTCGATTTTTAAACTCAATTCAGTATTCAAAGAGTTTACTCTCTCTAGTTCAGTTTCACTATTTTGTAGTTTCAAAGACGCATTTTCTTGCTCCTTTTCTAGTTTGCTTAGTTTAAGTTTTAATTCCTTATTATGCGAGTTCAAGTTTTCATTGTCTTCCGTTATTTTAGCTAAGTCACCGTTAATAGCTTCGACCGTAGTCTGCAATTGGAATAGCTCATTTGACTTCTCGTCGTAAGCTTCCTTCAAATTGTCGAACTCTTCGGTTTTGTCATTAAGGCGTCTCTGCATGTCGTCAAGCCTATCTAAATGTAAGTTCAAACTGTCTATTTGTTGATTCTTCTCTGATACCAGCTGGTGGAGTTTCTGCAGCTCGGAAGCTTTTTCTCTTAACTGGTGATTTTCTGTCTCGCATTTTTCTAATGCAGTGTTTCTGCTCTGTAACTCGTCAATCTTAACCTCTAGTTCCGTCATTTTATTCGTCAAATTGCGTTTCTCTTTAGCTAACTCCAATATCATATTCTCTCTTCTTAAAATATCTTCTTTGAGTAAATGTAAGTCTTTGGATTTGTCGTTAATCTCTTGAGTTAGCTCCGTCAATCTCTGTTCGAGTAATTTCTTATTTGACGAGAAATTGTCCAGCTGGTTTTCGTAGAACTTTTTGTCATTTTCCATTGTAGCCATGGTATTTTCCAGAAGTCCTTTCAGTTCTTCTACTTCTTCTTTCAAGGCGGGAAATTCGCAGAGTTGTTCTTCTGCGTTTTTGAGCTCAGACTTGCAAGTTTCTAGTTCTTTCCTAGACTTCTTTATCTCGTGTTTTAACTGTGTCAGTATATCGGGGAAGTTTTCCTGTTTAATGTCTAAAGTGATTCCTAATTCTCTCAGAGATGTGAACTCATCGTTGCTTTTATTATCTAATGTCGGTTCAAGTGAGAAGTTGATTTTCTTGGGCTCAACACTGTTGTCTTTACTATCGTTGATGTCTCTATTGGGGTAAATTGAGCAATTGTCTTGAATTTTTTGAGCGGTTGCTAGTTTTTCTAGATTACCAAACAATGTCGTCTCGTTGGCGTTTCTTTTGAACTCCTTAAGCATGTCTTTATTTTGTGTTGATGTCATGTGTGCTGGGAGCGAATCAGCTCGCGGAGTAAAGCTCGGCAGATCGAAATGATCAGCATATTCAATATTTAATGAACTGACATCTGGTGGCAACGTTTTGTTAATGTTAGTTTTATCTCTATCAGCGAAATGTGCGGACAAATTCAAGTTCTGAGCTTTTAGTTCGGCCCTACGCATTTGCAAGTCTTGTTCATCGAACTCTGATATGGAGACTATATCGCTAAGCGTTCTTCCAGACGCTTTTCCTTCGAACAATTCACTCTTTTCATCTTTGTTTTCATCGTCGAGTTTTAAGGCTAAAAAAATAAAGTAGAGCTATAAATATCAACGACGAAAAATGTAGCCAATGTCATCTCCATCATAACTAATCTTTGGATAGTTAAATAAAATCTCTACGGTGGTAAATAGGAGGGAAAATTATATAGACTTAAAAATACAACCCCCTTCAGTTTTGTCGTAGCGGGGTGAAAATAGCCATGAATCATGAAAGACCGTTAGTTGCACATCTGTCGTCGTAACCTACATTAGCTGCAGGAAGTTGGAGGTTATCCAAGTCTATGTGAGTCTACACTAGACACTGTAAGGTTTTAAGCTAGTGTTTACTCAACAACGTACTAACAGATGGATCATGTTTGTAAACTACTAAGACGGAAATGAAATACAATATCCCATCCTCTCTCTCACTTTAATATTATTTGAGTAAGTAGTTTTTCATATTATCGCGAACAGATTGACAGACTGATGTTTAAAGACATTTATAAAACCAATAATATACTACTTTCCAATTTATATGTATGATTTATTATTTGCTTTGATATTTAGCATCTCAAAAACACATATAGGGTATATTTTAGAGTTTAAAAACTACAGGAGCAAGTTGAAAGTTTGAAAGCTGAATATGACCGAGAACTATGGTTGTCTGGAAGAGATCGCTCTGAGCGATAAGACCGCCAATTATTGTTACTCACGTTTTAGTTTTTAAGTTTTATTTTGTTAATTTTCTGTATTGTGGTATCAATAAAAGTGTTATCTAATCTAACTAAGAACTTTGTTCAGATAGATAGATAAATAAACTTCCTTAAAAATGTCTTGTTTTAGTAAGACTTACCAAGCAGTTCCTGCAGTTGATCCTCCTTCTCAGCCAACGTCCTCTGATGGTCTCTGACGGCAGCTTGAAGTTCATCTTTGTCCTTCTCTAAGCTAACAGCTAACTGCTCGAGCTGAGCTATACGCGTTTGAGCTTGTGATAGCTCGCGTTCCAATATCAGCACTTTGTCTTTGGGATTACCTGGTGATGAAGATGTTCGGTGAGTTGAAGTGGCGTTCTTTTAAATGAAATCTTCCATTAATTTATTAATCTTTCCTTAATCCATAAAATGACAAAACACTATCAATAATCCTATTTTTATAATATAAATGCGAAAGTTTGTGAAGATGGATGAATGTATTGATGGATGTTTGTTACTCTTTCACGCCAAAACTACTGAACCGATTGGGCTGAAATTCGGTATGTAGATAGTTTAGACCCTGGAATAACACATAGAGTATATTTTATCCCGATATTCCCACGGGAACAAAAACTACGCCGGTTGAAACCGAGGGGCACAGGTAGTAACACTATGTATAATATGTTTTATTAGTTTTATAGTTATTAATAGTTCTCAATAGCGGCGTGGATTCGAATTTGTGCGTGTTTAAATGATGTTTCTTACATGTGTTTCCATACAAAGAATGATGCTGTTCATTCAGTTTTTCTCTTTCTTCCAAGTTCTGTTTTATTCTTGCTAGTTGTTTATCTTTCGACTCCAGGTCTTCTTTCAATCTTTGCACCTGTACAAAATAACATCAGAATCGTTAGTTACAAAATGTCCCCTGTAGAGAGTAGTTAGATTTCTAAGGCTTCAATCACTTCAATCACTCATGATTGATAGCATCAATCATGAGTGATACTACGAACGATCAATTTCTTCCTTGAATGACGTCAATTATCACATTTGACCGTGATCGTGTCAAAACTGACAGCAAGACCGTGTAAAGAGACCAGTTTGCTCAAGCCCCAGCAATGCGAACCTAGTGTTAGAGAGTCAATGTCGTCAGTAGCGATACCTCGGCCAAGGCGTCGTGCAGCTGCACGGTGAGCTGGCCGGTGGCGTGTTGCGCGAGCGCCTCGGCGTCGTTCCTCTGCTGCTGCAGGCGCGCCGACAGGGAGGAGATCTTCAACGCCTGCTCCGACATGCGCCCTTGCAGCACGTCGCGCTCCGCTCGCACCTCCTGGATACAACACCTTTTGTCACTACACTACCCGCTTTATAGCTACCACAGACAAACACAACCTAAACTTGGCGATATATGCGTAAGGGGTATGGTTTCGCCGAGCTTATGCAGTAATTGCATAACAGCCGGCCCGCCTCTTTTCATTTCTTATAAATTCAATGTGATGACACGACACTTCATGTTTGCAAATGATCTAGCCGACTTCCCCGCACACAGCCAATTATTAGCGATTGTGTTCATACAACAATAATTCATTAAAGCCGAGTCTGTCGGTGGGATTGTCTGTGACACATTAAAAATAACACAACATAAAGAAAATACAATTAAACCCATGCGGTCATTAAATTATCAAATTTGCAGTACCACAGTGCGAGATATGTATGGATTGCTTACTATACACTGCCATAACACTAAACACATTAAGAATTCTGTAAATTGGATAATTTAATGGGCAGTTTAGGCTAGTACAAGTGGATACCTTATCGCTTAAATATAGATTTATTTAATAAAGCCTTATCTTAAGGCTGTCATTGAGAAGATTCCTAATGAAAAATTCAATTACACTTTTTGTCTGGGGTCCTGAGGATCGCACCCGGGATCTCGCGATGGCAGTAGTACTTGCGAACCACTGCGGCATCGAGGCAAACAAATTATGATAAGTTTCATACATACAAATACATACTCTTATGTCATTGCCGGGCAACCTGCAGTTCTTACGCGCATATTATGTGATTCATTTGATCCACTGACGTTCAACGATCTAGTTCATCGTAGCATAAGTTCACATATTAGTCAAACGGATATTTTTATCTGACCTCATTGGGAAGTAGCTGGTCGGTACAATAGGTCAATAGTTTAGGCTTATCAATGGATTTGATAAAGTTTGGCGGTTCCTTCGCATGTCAGGTCGCAAGCGGTACTGCCGATCATGAGGTCCCCAGGTCCAAACCAAAAGCGTTATAGGATTTTTCCATTAGTCATTTTCCCAATGACAGCCTGGCATCAGGAACTATGCCCAGTAGGTGGCAAAAGGCTCGCCTCCTATTACATGGGACCTAAAATATATCTGGCGAAGTGTGGGTGTGCCTGCTATGAGTACACCTTTACCTATCCCATTGGAAAAAAAGCGCGATGTCATATTATTGCTTGCCAAACAAGTCTAGGGATGGAACCCATGGTAAATTTGTTAATATTTTTGTGTGTTTAGTGGCGTGTCTATTATTTCGTGACTCTTTTACGAAACTAAACATAGATAGCGACTCAATTAGGTATTGTCACATAAATTGTGTCGACGTCGAGGCAAAATCTACCTTATATGGGTAGAGTACTCTTCAATTGAAATCGCGAAGATTCTACAATATTTCTACAACTATCCAAAGCAATAAAACAGATACCAGACAAATTGTGATCCAGTATGAATAGCCAAAGCAATTTCCATCAATTAAACTGTAATACAGAGGTCTAGACTATGAACCAGGCAATATTGATGATTCTAGTCAACACCAATGATGTGTCAATTGAGTGATTATATCTCAATCGAGTCAATTGGGGACAACAAACGCACAGAATGGATTAAATGGGTGCAATTGCAGAATTAAGATTGGAGTGCGCAGTTGGCAATCGCACCACTATTTATTGTTGATTATTGTTTGAGTTTTATTTGGAAGCATGCGTTTATAGGGTTTATTGTATAGTTTAACAAACGATTGCTTGAAAAATTGTTCCACATGTCAACTTGACGTGCGTCGGGCGCTGGACGGGGAATGTTGCATTCCTTGTATGTGTGTGTTAAAATGTTGTAATAAGTTGTGTACAAGACAGAAGACGACATTATTTATAATAAATAGTTATACGTAAACTTTTATTATTTTTCATTTCATGGTTTGGATTTAAATCAAAACGGAAACTATTGTTGTATTTTGCACTATCTGTGCAGTTTCACGCGCGTAGTCTTCGTTCCCGTGAGAATATAGGGGAAAAAGTAGCCTATGTGGAAAAAGTAACTATACATACCGAATTTCAGCCCAATCGGTTCAGTAGTTTTGTCGTGAAAGAATAACAAACATCCATCCATCCATCAAAGTTTGTGAGGATTGATCGTCACAAACTTTCGCATTTATAATAATATTATATAGGTATATTAAGAAGGATATTATAAAACGATTTTTAGGACAATTACCGATTATGATTATTTATTGATTAAAATAATAATGATACACTAAGAGAAAACCCCTTTTATCAATTTCGATGAATAATGATAATATCGATGTAATGATCATAGAAGCAGTACATCAAACTTCAAGCAATACTTACCGTCAAGTCCGGCAGGCCCATACCGAAGTGATTCCTAACAAAGCTCCACACAAACATCACACATGAGGTACAATCACTAGCACCGAACTCGGCCACTACATGAAGTTATTACATTTTGATGGTCGATGGATGGATGTGGTACAATAACAATGGTTATATGAGGAGAAACCTTGCGACAGCAAAACACGGTTTGAAGCATCGGGCATCGGCGCGGACTGACTCGACGCGAGATGTGATGTATCGAGTCATGGATGAGCTAAACGTTGTGGGTGCAAACGGATGTGGCAAATTCATAGAAATTGTAACAAGTGAGAACATTCACCTTTGCTATTGTTACGATTACGATGAATACTCATTGCAAATTGGAACTTTGAAGAGTGGATATCTTATTATATTATTTTTTTGGATATATATTATGTACAAGTTGACCTAAAAGAAAAAAAAATGCAGTTTAAAAAATTTTGGGCTTTTTAAAAGTTCTGTCGTTTTATCTAGATTAGTTAGGTTTGAAGATATTTATTTTCTATGAGTCCTTGTCTATGAAAGAAATATTGATTATGTACCAGTCACATAATCAAAGGAAATAAATATGGAGCTGCTATAAGTTTTATACTCAATTTAGGATCAAAGTTATTTGGCTGCTTAGCTTGCTTCTAAAAATCTTCTTATTCAAATTTGCATGTGTATTTAAATATTTCCTGCGACATATCGATCGCAGTATGCAGAAATATAATAAATATTCTGTAAAATATTCCAGATGATTGTTCGAGAAATATCAGAGTATCAGTGACAAACAAGTTTATATTGCCGCCTTCAAGCATTCTAAACTCCAGATTTCGATATCCCTATATTTATCCCCTTCACGCACACAACGTCACGCGTCACACATGTAAAGTACATGTCGATAGGGTTGGTACCAGTTTATTTTTGTCCTACGTTTGTTAATCTTCCTGCTTGTGAAACATGGGGTTAATTGCGTTGTAAATAGGTTGCACCGTACTATTGTTGATGGCGAAGTTATAACTTTTTATTGGTCATTTGTTACGACAGGTTCAGTATGATGGCCACATGTTACCAAATGTCAGCGTCTTAAATTTTCTTTATGGTGGAAAGTTTACGATGGAAGAGATAATAAATCATTACACGACCAAACAGCAGATTTTAGCTGCTAAAACAGCTTAAATATGCATTGTATAAATAAACACCGCATTTTTAGCATTAATTTAATGTGAAGTGGCAGCCCTAATTGCAAGGCCAATAGAAGTCTATCAAACTAATTGGAGGGCAGAGAGAGTTGATCCCGCGCATTAGGGTCGTCGCAAATTACACACCTACATTCACCTACTACTCCCGGTGACTCATGCATACATTAACTGGTTTATAATGATTATGGGTAGGACATAAAACCTTGTCGCAATGACACACTAAAGAACTAAACATTTAACGATCGGAGCAATATAAAGAATCGAGTGGACTATACTCACAGTTGGCACATGTCCGCGCCAACGGTACTAGGAAGTGTCTTCAAAAGAACTTTGAATTACATTCAGAGGTAACTCATACCATGGTTGTATAACTAAAGCAATGTTATGGAACTCACATCATGACTTCTTATACATAGATAATATACAAAAGCTTTCACAAGAAACGGTTATTTTTCGATAACTGCAGTCTACATAATTTCAAATAACTCCATACCAAATCGTTCGCAGCTCAAGTACGCAATGAAAACACTATGAAATCTGAACGCATTAATGTTTGTTAAGCTTCAATCTGGAGCAAGTTTCCTCTGAAATATTACTAGTAATCCTTTGATTAGTGATGGATTTATGTAGGTACGTGGTGTAGTCATAGAGCTTAGTTGAAAAATAATTTTAGATGTAGTTGTAGCTCGGCAAGAAAGTCTAGAAAATTTTAATTGAAAGTGATGATTAACCAGTTGTTGTTGACCAATACAATGAGGTTTTTTGCTTGGATAAAATATTTGTCTGACGATATCTTGAGAACCGTATATTATCCGAACTTCAAGAAATTTTGTCGAACGTGGGGTGCCGGCAATAGAATAGTAAGCCCATCCTCTCTACCCGTGTAAGACGAATTTTAAAAAAAATCACTTGTCCCCACCAGTGACACCTGGGAATGACCCATAATTCACAGCGAGTTTTTGGTATGACAGGTTATAATTATATAACGATAAAACAAGTACAAAAATAAAAGTCTCTACTTGTTATTTGCCCACAATCGTATGAGATCATCACTTTTCTAGATTCATTGAGATTACTGTTCATACACTATTTATATCGCGAATATTGAGCAGTAAATGTAAGCAATGGCAGCAATGAAAATATTTTCCTTAGAGATATACACGAATAGATCTGAATTCGAATCAGAATCAGCATTGAGTATGATTGAGAGAAAAAAAAATTGACAAAACTTTTAAACAGCTATAGTAATTTTAAAGTTATGTCAATCGAACACATATTTAAATATTTATTATGCGTTTAAGTCCCGGGTTCTGCTGTAAAATAGCGTCTTGCGTTTAAGTTATCTGGTGTGAAAAACTATAAGCCAAAAACCTTGTTTTGTCTCATAAACGTCGATCAAAGGCTTCTTAGCAAATTCCAGCATTTATATAATAGCCTAAATTTAAATACATCGAGTTAATAAGATCGCCAATCTGAACAGTTAGTTTATTTTCATTATCGATATTAACGACATTAAATGTAATCTGTCTTCACTAAGCGTTTGCCGACAGTGAATTCTAATGAATGCTTACGATCACTACTAGCTGTAAGTTCATGTAGATCCCCGTTAGTTAGAACAACATGAGTTTGTTGGCGTGTGACAGTATTGTGAAAGCGTGACGGAGATCTGTTATCAAAATAAACGCGCTGGCTGCAAGCCAACAACGCCCGCTGTCGGCGCCAAGGACTCGCTGAGGTACCAAACATTATGTTCATTCTATTACAATAATATGCCATTGATACATTTTGTGTTAATGGTATCATACACATTATCCAATTTCATTATTTAATTAAATAAGTAGAGGGGTCAGGTTACCGGAATGCCGGCTTGTATTCTGCCCAAAGGGTGATTAATGAAATTTTTAGTATTGATTTGATAAATAAAATCATTTTGATTTTTTTTGGTGTTACTGGAAAATATTTTAGCTGGTACAAGATGCGCCTTAAAAGGAGCACTCTGTACATTGCAGATGATACTAATTACAGACTGACGCTTTTAGACCCACAGCGATATTATACCTGTCTAATAGCAACACTTTCTGAAGACATGAATGCATCCAGAAGAAATAAATTTTTCACAACATGCTAATTGTAGTGCCGATTTCAAATATATAAGGAATACGGTATAACTCGAGTGACCTGTGCGACATCCTTGAGTTGTGCTCGTTGCATTTCCAAGTCATGGATCCGTTTGAGCGCCGCGTCTTCGGCTCTGGCCAGCGTAGCGAGACACTCCCACACGCCGGACAACTCCGACATGCGAGGGACGCGAGGGGTCAAGTTGTCTGGCGATGTGGCCTGTAGGGAACGAGTTCACTTTAACTTTTGTACCACTTTACACTGAAACTATTTAACCTTCTATTAAAGTTTATTTTTAAGATTAGCCGATTAATTTTTGTTATACGTTTTATGTGTAAGCTGATAATTAAGAAATATAAGTGGATAGGTAGGTATATATATATGGTTAACCTCTAGATGATGATCCTTAGTGTCCCGCAGTGAGACGTCCTCGCTGGGCTCGCTGCAGCAGGCGGAGCTCTGCTCGTGGCTGCGCTCCATCCTGCGCACGCGCCGCACCAGCGAGCTCTCCAGGTACCCACACTGTGGGAACAATATCTTACATCAATGACGTCCTGATGATAATAACAATTAATGTTTACACACTCGTACCCCTGCACTAATTTAATTCCCGAAACCACTGATCCGTGGCTTATTTATCTCAGTATGAATCCAAAAATCTCTAGTTAATGTCAGAAAAACATTCGAGTGCGGACGAGAAAAACCTTCCCTCTTTGTCAAACGGGTGAAATGCTTTCAGCGAGATGTACAGAGACGGCTGTTAAGCTGTAATTTAACAGAAGTATCACCTTGTATCGAATGAATAAGTTGTAAAAATGCCTCAACTTAGTTCAGATGTGGAGGCTTCTCTAGGTTGGCGTAGCAGCTTTGATAATGAAATGGTGGCCCGTACCGATCGCCGATACCGATCATTAAGATCCCTTAACAATAGTTTTGTAATTTAACTGTAATTCCTACCTTAAGAATAATTGTAAAAACTTTTTACAAATAAATATATCTATATCTATCTATCTAACTAAGTTAATTTGTCTTCTTTACCCACTAGCGCGCGAGAAAAGTATACTTAAAATTTTAGGCCAAATATACACACGCAAACTTTGGCATGGGATATCTATGTAACTTCAGTTTGCGTTGCAATCTTGAACACTGAAAGTTAATCATCAAGCTCACCTGTTCCTTAATCTTGTCCATAAGCTCTCCAACCTTATCATCCTCCTGGCTACAATTCGCGCAGACCACCTCACTCTGCTCCATCTTCTCATTTTTCATCACTTCCAGCTCACCGAGTAAGGACCTCATCTTGTCATCGCGATCTTCTATCGTCGCCTTCATCTGTTCCAATTCTTCTAGAATGTTCTTCTCGTTTGTGTTCTTCTGTTCTATTTGTTGTTCCAAGTTGGCGATGATGTCTCGGAGGAGGGCGGTCTTTTCCTCGGCTGCTTTTAGGTCTTCGCTGGTGGACGCTTTCTTGGCTTCCAGTTCTATTATGATCTGGTTCATTTCTCGAGTTTGAGCTTCTAGTTGTTCCACCTGAGAGGGGGTCCATATTTAACTGGCTATGACGTCAAAAGTTTGTCTTTCGTGATGTGATATGGCTAATTATGGAGTCAAATATTTTAAAGATAATTTGTGCGTGTAAGTAATAACCTCGATAGATATTGATATAAAATTGAAAAGGTTTGGTTATACGAAGTTAAGGTAAGACTTCCAAAAAGTTAAGTAAGAGTAAGTATGTTATATCAATTCAAAGCTAAGGACACGTACCCAAAACTGAGTTTGCTTTCTAAAATAATAATATTCCATCAAAATAATATATAACGTGCGGACTTTAAACATGCAATGTTAAATTGAGCTAGTTTTAAGGTCATTAAAATATACTAAGTGCTTCAATACATAATATTTTATACCAAAACCAAAAAGGGCAAGAAGAAGAGCAATTGAACCAAACATATTACATAGACTCAGTTAAAAACTTAGGTATTGAAGTTTAATAAGCCAATTTTGCACAAAGACAACTAAACCAAAACATACGAGTAGGTCAACTTCTCTTCCTCCAGTCCCCTATAACAAACGAACAAACAAACAAACAAGCGTAGAACTTACATGTGCGTCGTGCTGGCGACAGTTGCAGTGCGACAGACGCAGGTGGCGCATCTGTTGTGAGTTAGTGCTCAGATTGAAGCTTACTTTCACTTGCTGACGTGTAATTTTAACTTGCGAAGGGAACTACGCACGATTTGTTTAACACTTTTGTACGATTAGTCTTATATAGGTAGTCTTCCAAAAGCAGATAAAAACGGCCACTGACCCTTATAGGCAATAATATGTTCTCACCAAAAAACTAGGCTAGTATCGCTTTTGTAATTTTACACGTCACTGAGTACGTAAAATTACCGCGAGCAAGTGCTCTGCCGATCATGAGGGTTCTAGAGTTCGATCCCATGGTCAGGCAAAAAGTCTATGATATATAAAATATAAAATGATAGCCTGGAGTCTGGAACTATGCCGGTAAATAGTATATGCTCGCCCCGTATTAGTTAGGATTAAAAAACATAACTGGCGAAGTATGGGTGTACCTACTATGGACTTAGTCCTGGGTACCCTTCAGAAAAAGACATAAGTTATCCGGCAATTCCGGTCATTTTACACTGCATTTTGTGGTGGTATGTGAGGCGGCGTCCAGCCTTCTCAGTCTTCCTTGTATTAACTTCAATGGCAGTTTTTTCTTTCTAACTTTGGAACAGACTTTCTCAGTTTTTATCTCTGTCTTTTGACTTATTAGACTAATTCATATTTGATGTATTCGCGGAAGAATCGTGCGTATGTTCCCCAAATTAATAGTTTTAGCTTAATGCAAAATAAAGTATTACAGTGCGTATTAGACTACAGCGGGGTTAAATCCTCACCATGTTTTATTGTGACACATATAATAATTCATAGGGAGAAGACTATATTATAATGTATTCAGAACTTCGCTTGAGTGTAATGTAATCTACAAGCAGCAAAATGTTATAGCCCATTGCGTTAATCGAGACTGATAGAAGACTTTAATATTAAATTTTATTGTCAATGGCTTCGGGAAAGCAAATTTTGACAAGTTTCGTTTACAATTATTAATTAACGGTAAGACCATAGCGTTATCTTTATAGTAGTCTTTTCCCTATTGAATACCTAAGAATTAAAGAAATTAGATTGAACGATTTAAAGATTATTGAACAATCGTGCTTCACAACAACAGACATTCACACATAAGTACATAAAAAACCATAGATATAAATTATCCAGAAGGTATTGAATTAGACTAATTTTAACTGAATTTTATCGCGTACATGATTAGTGCGTGCACAGAGAATGTTTTGATTAAAATAAAATACGGCAGTTTTTTTTTTGGATCTTTGTAAGTACAATATATTATGTCATCATCTAGTCTTCTTGTGAATAACAGTGTATGAAACTACAGAAATTATTTTTAAACATACGCGATAAAATCTGTTCAAACTTGTTTAATTCAATTAATGAGTGACAATCTCAAAAAGCTAAGTAATCACTAACTAGACCGTACCTCGCTCAGTATCCTAGCGTTGCTCTGCAGTCGAGAGACCAGCCTAGAGTTTTCATCGCGTAAGTCTTGCAATCTTCTCGCGAACTCGTCGCGTTCGGATTCTCTTTCTGTGGCTTGTTCTTCTACGAACTGACGAGTCGAGCGTAGTTGACGGTTCGCGGCTTCCAACTGTTACATATCCATGGTTTATTTAGCTGGCTAGAATAGCCTGGATACTAAGTTCGAGGTAGATTTGGATCCATGTAATATACTCTACGATCATACACTAACATAATGTAAATCTCGGAATTAACTTCAATATAACATGCATTACATCTTTATGAAAAACATTTCTTTTCTTGTTTCTTTTATTTCTTGGTTTAGGAGGTCTTAGGTACAGTTTGGGAATACTTATTAGAACTTCATTTTGGCTCGCGTTCAGAAACTTGGTTTTAAATTTTCTTCAAAACTAGCAAAATTTTTATGATAGGAAGTAACAAGACGAGCAAATCAGGTGCCTGATGGTAAGCATCATGATTGCCCATATCAGACACAGTGCCACCCAGTGTTTTAAAATTTAAAATTCTGCGCGGCACTGCACTTCGCCTGTCACCCTGAGATATTAGTTGTTGAAACTCATCATGCCCAGTAATTTCGCTGGTAACATTGCCCTTCATACCGGAACACAGTAATGGACATTACTGCTTGGCGGATGAATAACTGGTGAAAAGGTGTGGTACTTTCCCAGGCGGCCTCCTGCAAAAGAGGCCTACCACTACAAAAACTGTACAAAAAGTTGTAACTTTGCTGTTGCGACCAATGTACCATTTTTACCGTCTGTGTTATGTTATATATATACAGTTATCCATAAATACATTCTTATTATTAGCCTTTGCATCGTTAGCTAACTTGAAAGCACTTCGAAACGCATTGTTTTAAAAACAATTTTTGTAGCATAGTATCAAGCACCTTATGGTTCTATTGATGAGGACACAACTTAAATCATTCTAAAAGTAAACAAAGGACAAGACAAATTCACATATCACGAAAAGCCATCACAATAACATTGACCTAATTTGTAAATCAACTTAAATCAAAAATATAATTAAGTAATAAGTAAATTAATTCACTTATCATAATTTTACCAAAAAGTTTATAATAAGCCATGCGATGACCACAGTACAATATTATTTTCTCTGTTATATCCAAAGTTACCTTTTCGCAGCATATCTTATGTACCGGCGAGTCTGTCATCCGTTTAACCTGACGCGTGAGGTGCATAATAATAATACATTATATTTTATTTAGTCAGATATGCATAGATTAAATAGATAAATAAGTGCCATGCTTAGGAGAAAATAATTACTAAATTCTTATATAGTCGGGAATGTTAGTAATTTACATATGTTTATATTTGATTATCAATTGTACCTAAAAAGCAGTTACTTTTAATCTAAAATTCAGGGAAACAAGACCATTCTGAGGCTTGTGCGTGTTATCTCGTCTTTTAATTTTGTTTTATGTGTTTAGGATCGCCGACAGGTGTCAGAAGCTTATAAAGTTCATAATAATCTTCGAAGAATCATTGTCAAGGCTTCACCTTGTAATATTATATCATCTATGGCCTGTGTCGCTATACCTACTATACCTACCTAGAATAACGACATTTATTATTTAGTGTATATAAAGTTCTCTTCATACATAAATCGCGTCCTTTGCTAATTTAAATAATTCACCATTAACCTAAGTTCAATAAACAATGCGATATAAACCAACCTGCTGCGACAGATCGTCTCTCTCCTTGAGCAATGCGTCCAAGTCCCTCAGTTCCCGCGAGTCCCGCGGGGAGCCCCCCGGGGACAGTCCCGGGGACAGTCCCGGGGACTGGGCCCCGGGCTCCGAGGAACTGCGCCTAGGACGGGAGTCCGCCAGGTGCAGCCCAGTTCCCGTACCGTACCTATAACAAACATTTTCATTTCAATTTACCAATAAAGTAGACGGCCCTTGGTTTCAACCACTAAATATTACCCAATACAGAACCTATTATATGACTTGCAGTAGTGTCATATTGTGAGCAATTTGAATAAAAGGATTTTACTTTGACTTGAGCGATTCACAAAAATCTAAAAAGTCCTGGATATACTTTGTAAATTAATTTATATAAAAATTATATAATTATAAAATCTAGCTATTATTCAAATGCTGTAAAATGAAGAAAATAAACTTGGAATAAAAGCCAAACCTCGACTGTCTTAGCACATTTTGTAACGCAGTTCAAATTGTTTTCTTTCGGCCATCATCGGGCCCTCGATATAATGTGGAATGAAAAGTATATATTAAAACCTTATCTGGGACTCAGATCATTTGCCATCGCGGAGTCCCAGTCGGTACATCATGGCTCCATCATCAGATCAGCTGAATGGTACCATAATATTGCATCGCCACCAGAGTTATATTAGTATGCAAAATTTTAATTAAATCGATTGAGTTCAAGTGCATCAAAATTCAGTTGCAATATTTGTACCGAACATACATTGCAAGTTAAATAAAAGTTTGTAAAGAGAATATGCGTGTGCGCAGAGTTGACTACCATGCCTACCATACCTACAACACAGCAAATCTAAGAACTACCGTCTGAGACATCGTATTTTGCCTCGTTTGAAGGATTTCAATTTATATTTTAGTGATAAGGATCGTACACAAGAGTGATGAAATTCAGAATTCCATGGGTTTTACTGCGAAGGTTATGGAAATTGTGTTACGCCCACGCAAAGTTATTACGCGCTCGAAAAGATGAAACGTCTAACGGTACTTCTTAGATTGACTGGGCCGTAGTTTGTGATGAGGCCGGGAGGCGAGGACAGTGCAGACGAGTGTGGTTACCCCTCGGCGATGACGTCGGCGCCGGCCACGAGCTCGGCTACCCGGAGCATGGCGGCGTCCAGCTCGGCGCGCAGCAAGCTCTCCCGCTGCACGCACTCCGACATGCTCTCCTGCATCTCCTGCCACACATACACATAGGTATATTGTACCATTCTGCAGTTTTATCATGAACAGTAAACAAACACATATAGTAACCTATACAATCATTGGCACCTAATCGTGACAGATGTCATTCAATATGGAATATTTTCAATAATGCGTTAATAGTGTTAAATACACTCATGTCATTTGATTTGTTGATTATTGGTGATAAATTAAATAAATAATTCCAGTTCGAATATTATTAATATGTATTAAAAATCGACATTTTAGCAGCAGTGGTCAAAAAGTACAATCATTGGCACTCAAGTACAATCATTGGCACTCAAAAAAAGTACAATCATTGGCACTAAAAAAAATTTTATTTTTGCTTTATTCTGATTATTTCCACGTCTCTGATTAGATTTATGTCTGCAGATTTAAGAATTTGTCAATTATTATGGTATTTAGGATGATTTTTTTAAATGGGTATTTAGGGCGTTCTCCGGAACTACCGGGAATTTCGAAAAAACAACTTACGTGACCGATTTCAATAGTAACTAAAACATCATAATCAAAATTTTAAACGGTTTTAATAAACTTGATCTGTTTGTTGTGGCTTTTTTGTTTGTTTCTTAATAATTCCATTTTACCTCTTTTTACTGTTGACTTATTTATCTGATATTAAGTACACATATTTAGTTCTAATTAGAATACAATTGAATATATTTGGTATCATTACATATTCAAGATGGCGGCCGCCACAAAATAGCGGATTACTACGTATTTCAAAGTCACCAAAATACGGGTATTAAATGAAAGGCATTGACTAGAAAAACACTGAGTTAATTCACGAAATAAAAATAAACACTTCATTGCAGATATTAAATACAATCATCTAGTCAAAAATATTTTTTTTAAACTAGGTAGATAGGTGAATAATCGCTAGAGGTAGAAGTGTAATAGGAAACACTACCCAGACGTAATAATTTACTAATCCGTATCCAAAAAAAAAAGCTTTTTTTACGGTAAGCTTGCAGTTGATAAACTGACCACGACCTATTTCATTGTATGGGGTCAACCGTTTTCGAACGGTATAATTAAAATTTGACCGTAAGGCTTCGCTTAGCTTCGACCGTGATGACCCTTTTAAAAATCACCTTAGATCCTGGCTCCTTTTCATTTTATTACCTATAAGGTTCCATACCTCAAAGCAAAAAGGGGTATGGGTATGGGGTATGGTAAAGGGTATGAAGTGTCAATTAATATCTAATACCTAGGTTGTCTGCAATTGCTGCCGTGTCTGCCTTTGAGCTAAGCAAAAATAAAATTTTGATATGTACGCAAACAAAGGTATGGCGATTAAATATAAAGTAGGATGTGGGTTCTTCGATCCTTAGCTAAATTTAATCATAACTTATTATTGCAGCTCGGTATTGAACCCAACATTAATCAGAAATAGGTAGGCATGCCACCCAGATAATTATTAATTTATTATTTACGTATGCATTTGCGGGTTTTTTTACCTAAAATACTTTACATTGGTTATCAGTTAATCCTATTCCAACGAAAGAAATACACAAAAATGGCCAATATTATGCCAAGGTACAATCATTGGCACATGCCACGGTATAATCATTGGCACTGCCAATGATTGGATTTGATCGATAATATATGTTAAATCCGTGCGATATAAATTCCATTACAATGTAAATGAATTTCAACACAAAATAAGTCGCATTTTAAAAAACAATTAAAAAGTACAATGATTGGCATTAGTGCCAATGACTACACCGTCATGGAGTTCATAGTGCAATTATTGGCATATCAAAAACTGGCAAAGTAATCATTGAATTGCAAATCTTACACAAATATCCCAAATTATGCACCTTCTCTTACGTGACAATTACAAACATTAAACAAAACTTACATAAATTTAATTGTTTTAACGCAGTTTTCTTTTCTACTTCTCAAACTTTTTTCATATCATCAGCAGCAATGGCGCGCAAATTTATGAAAAAAATAAATCCCGCCAATTTAACTGTCAATGTCACTTACAATTTGGTTTTGGCAGACGCTAAATTTAAAATACTATTTAGGAAAAAATATTAGAAATGGCTGCAGTCGTGTTGTGTTATAATATTACGATTCAAAGTTGAAAGTGCCAATGATTGGGGGGGTGCTAACAATACTACCGGTTACCCTAGGTACATCCTTTCATTCTACTAATATTATAAATCTCCCATCTCGGTGACTGTCTCGGTGGCGTAGAGGGCGCATGCTCCACTGCCAATCAAGAGGTCCCGGGTTCGATCCCCAGGTCAGGCAGTGTTAAATATTGGATTTTTCCATTAGGAATTATCTCAATAACTGCCTGGAGTCTGGAACTGTGCCCGGTAGATGGCAATAGGCTCGCCCCCTATTACATGGGACCAATAACATACTAGCGAAATGTGGGTGAATCTACTATGGGACTGAGTCCTGGGTACACCTCTGCCTACCCCTTCGGGAAAAAGGCGTGAATGTATGTTATGTTCCATCTCAGTACAATGTACAAAAGTTATGTCTGTAACGAGTGAACATAACGCTAGCGTGTCCTAACTCGACCCCGGCGCCGTTCAGGGTCGTTTGCTTTTGTGTGTATGTTTGTTCAATTTTCTCGCTTCAACTACGGAACCGATTCAGTTGAAACTTAGTATGCAGATAGCTTAGACCTTCGAATAACACATAGGATACTTTCTATCCTGATATTCCCATAGGATCGAAGAGTAAAAAACTGCGGGGCACAGCTAGTAATGTATATTATTACATAACATAACATACATTCACGCCTTTTTCCCGAAGGGGTAGGCAGAGGTGTACCCAGGACTCAGTCCCATAGTAGATACACCCACATTTCGCCAGTATGTTATTGGTCCCATGTAATAGGGGGCGAGCCTATTGCCATCTACCGGGCACAGTTCCAGACTCCAAGCAGTTATTGAGATAATTCCTAATGGAAAAATCCAATATTTAACATTTTGCCTGACCTGGGGATCGAACCCGGGACCTCTTGATTGGCAGTCGAGCATACGCCCTCTACGCCACGGAGGCAGTGTATATTATTGATTAGTGATATTACCTTCCGTATCATTAGACAGTGATCACAGCGGTGGTCGGCCTCCATCTCGTGCACGAGCTCCGAGATCTGCACCGACGACTCCAACATCTTGGACTCGTTGCTGCGCTCTGCAATTATATTACGCAACCATTACACTAACTGGAGGTCTAATCTTTATTATAGACCCAAATTATATTACAGACTGAACAAATTCATGTTGTTTTAGAAAAGCCTCCAGTCCATCAAATATAAAAGTACTATTTGACGTTTCATCTTTTCAAGCCGAGACAACTTTGCATAAACACAATTTCAATAACCTTCGTCGCATAACTATGGAATTACGAATTTTACCACAGGATGTACAATTTTAATCAATAAATTCAACTTCAAATCCTTCAAAAAAGGCAAAATAAAAATAGCCAAACGGTGCTTCGTACTTCTTAATTTTGGTTGATTGTAGGGCTAAAATGAATAATATAGAGCTAAATAAGATAAAATTAATTACATTTGATAGTGGACAAATTCAAGATGCTTATCCAATTACAGTATATACCTATATTATATGTGTATGAATAATGGTATACTGACTAGCGCATCTCTCGGACAGGTCGAGCAGAGAGTGCGCCTCGGTCCGCAGGCGGCGCAGCGAGGACTCCAGCGAGCGCTTGATGTCCGCGCTCACGTCGCGCTGTTGCTGGAGGAACCCCACTATATCCTCCTGTTATCACGAACAAACATTACTTTAATTGAGCGCACTCGCCCGACACCGCCGTGCATCCTAGATATAGCTACCTCGTCCAAGTCGGCGAGTATAGTGTTGAGATCGGGCGCGAAGTGTACGTGCTTCCCGCGAGCCAGCGCGCTCGAGTCCAGCTCCACCGACAGGTTGGGGGACGACGCACGAGACTCCAGCTCTATTGTCCTACGGAACATATACCTATAACTATAGAACGAGGTTTACGTTCTGACCGACGACGACTTCCTATTCTGAATGTATTAAACTAGCAGTGGTCGACAAAGTAGCATTAAAAAAATCGAAATTTCCCGCGAATCTTACGATGCTTTCTTTTACAAGTTGTTAAGTTTTCCTCTTTCAGTAAGAGTAAAGCGTAATATCTCACTGATCGTGCGGCAGCAGCTTGGCCAACAGTTTAGCGAGCACGGTGTTGTTGAGCTCGTCCTCGGCGGAGGCGCAGTAGGCGACGAGCTGGCCCACCACCGCGTGCAGGCTCACGGCCACGCGGCGTAGCTCGTCCCTGAGGGATATACATTATCTATATACTCACTTACTGGAAATAAAACACGCATCCATGTAGTAAATGGTTTTATGGCATTGACATCAGAACTGAAGCTGATATCAGATCAATCTGTCAACAGGAAAGGAATAAAATTTCAACAACTAAATTTTGAACCAAACAAACATAAATATCTAAACAAAGGGGTCGAGCTAAATGAAACCCTTCGAATAGGTGTAGTTTTATGAATAGTAAAATACGTGAAGATCACTTTTACGGGATAATAGGTAGTGATCCTAATGTTTACAACCATGACAGTTTCAAATCATATATACCTATATATAGGTATAGTTGGTGATTTAGGAAAAATAGTTTTAAGCCCCCCTTGGTCCCTGATATTGCACATTTGTCAGTGTGAAGTTCATTTGTATTGGACATTGGATGAAAGCGGGGCACCAAGTGAGAGAAAACTTATTTTCTTATCCCAATCACAAACTTTACACTCACAGTAAAAATACACAAAGATATCTATTTCGCACTAAAAAGTGTAATCGATATACTGACCTCTCCTTGGTGACCTCATCGAGTTGTCTATTCTGGTCGAAGCTAAGATTCCTGCGCTGCTTCCATTTGTCCTCGCCCGCGGACACCTCCTCGCGGAGACTAGATACCTGTTGACAATAACATCAAATATCATCCTAGGATTAGCTCAAATAACTAGATTAGGCTGGACATGTCTGCCGAATACCGGGTTAATGTTGGACAAAGATAATACAGATTAATTCCAACAGATTTGGAAACAGTGTTGCCAGACGACATTGATGGGCATCTCAAAGAATAGTAAATAACAATAGCAGGGGATAGAATGAAGTTTCGAGAGAGAGGGAGAGGAAGGTGGCCTTTGCTCTTCAGTAGGACACAGCGGGCTCATAACTAGTTATAATAGGATAATCAGTTTTGTGTTCGTTATATAGCTGTTAAAGACAACAGATAAATAAATGAAGAGCGTGCCTCCTGACCAAAACAGCCCAGGGTGTCAGTGGATTAACCCGTTGGCCTCGTTTCGAGTTTCAAATAACGCATATATTGAGTGATTAAAATAAGAAACTCGATTTCAATGGAGAAAAATCTGATAGCTAACAGAAAAATCGCCGTTATCATCTGGCGTATCAGTCTAATACATACCATAAATCTCCTTAAAATCACCATCGTTAATTCATATCACATTTTATCACTTATGTCTTAAAACAACACCATAATAATAGTTCACGTATAGTAATAACACCTTATTGTTCATAATAACTTTATTTTTTATCTACCCTCACTTAACTGACAGATAACAACACAATATTTGAGTAGATAGGGACATAATACATAATATTACAAGCATTTTATGTAGCCGTAAATATTTATTGATCGACTATTGCTTTAATCATGGGAAGGAGATTAAAAAAACCACTAACAAAGTATTTCAAGTAACCACAAGTAACATATTGAATTTTTCACAGTACACTTTTACGCTGGATTTTATAAAATATTATAACTACCTATTCTTTACTCGAGAGTAACTTTTCACTTAAACATAATACCTCCCGAGTAAAACACAAATGAAAGTTATCCGGTAAAAGTAAATATCAAAATTTGTTACAACGTTGACCAAACCAAATACAATCCAGTTATAATAAGTAATTTATGATACAAACACGCACCACAAAATCCTTTAAAAATTTGCCAAAATATTCGTGTTCTTTGTTTATATTATGATAACTTACAATAACTAATAAACGAATGTACCACTAGTAGTTCACGAGTTAACACAACTACCCCACATGGCGGTAGACAAAACAAAACCCAGCTGCGTTTAGAAATAAAGAGAAAAATGGTACAGACTAAACACGTGTGGACGTAAACGGATACTATGAACGGATAGGGGGGTAGCAACACGGCATTTTGGAATTAATACGTAAAAAACTAATGGTTTAGTACCTCATATGTGTCAATCGGAACTCTGAAGCGTATGAAGAAATGACCTAAGGGTCATTGTTATTTATTTTATTTATTTATTTCAATTTAATCACATAACTTACATACATAAATCCAAAGCATTACATGGTCAGATTTAAAAAAGTAAGTAGTTTTTTAAATATATTCAATTGATTTAGTTATCGTAATACGTTTCACACCTACGTACCTATTACCTATGACCTACCTGTGACCTACCTGTGACGATTTAACACATATTTTATGCTTGTGACGAGATAATATTGAATTTATCCTAAAATCCAAAGTGGTGAAAAATAACTTGTGACGAAATAACTGCAATCCAATACAACTTCGGAGTCTTTCTTTCCGTCATAACAATATCAAAAAAGTAATTCTGAACATCAAAACTGGTGATGTTGTCAAAATCTTAATTTTTAACTTGTGACAACCCTGACATCTCCATCAGAAGTGCCAACCCTAATACATGAAGTTCATTTAAACTTATTGTTTTTAAAACAATGACTATTTTCGTTTGCGAAATGTTGACTGTTTAAAACCAGACCAACTGTTGAAGAATATGTTAAGAGAATTTGGTATTTATGTCTTTAGTACCTTATCGATACACAATCGATAATAGAACTTCCTTTGCTGTTCAAAGGAGTGTAAACATTTCTTACTTAGATATGGTTCTAACATGTAAGTAGACGTGTAGATATGCTGAAAGCTTGCGATAACTGATATGGGTAAGTAAATAGGGAAATGCATTTAAGGATGCGCTGCATTTATTTTGGGAATATAATCCTTATGTTATACGGAAATAGTAAACATTATGGCACAGTTTCATCAACTAAAACAGTAACTGTTGCTTTACCGGCCGTCAAATCTGTAGTTAGGTTGATATTACGCGGTGCACGTTAATCGTTAATGTTAACGTTACTTTCGATGGCAATATAAGCCATTTGTTATGGTTGTAACTCAGGCTAGCGTTTCGCACCCTGCAGTTATATCTACTTATACCCTTTTTACCTTTTGTACTAGGTCAGATATTAAACTTATATCTTTGACACAATCGGTTCAGTAGTTTTAAACTGAAAATGTAACAAACATACATAGAAACTTCCACAAATATTATTAGTTTTAAGGACGGGCGAAGGAACTGGATAAGTACTTGAATATGTATTTTTAATTGTCTCTTAAGAACATGAATGCTAAAAATACTTTATTTAAGGGTGCATAGAATAAATGAATTCCATAGACAAATAAGTACGAATAGCACACTAACATCTGCGTTCCCTTGAGTCGCAGAATAGAAGTTCAATGGTCTCCATTCATTCAATCAAGACCACAGTTCAAGTGCATTTATACGTGTTTTATAGTAACTCAAATTCACACAATCATCAAACCATAACCGAATAATAAACAATAAACATCATGAGAACCATAAAATTCAATCAAGTGGGCCACAGCTTATACAAGCTACAATATTACGGTAGTTTATGTAGCAGTTAGTATGAAATTAGAAATTGTACGTCCATTCAGTTGCCAATCAATGCAATGGAGGGTTATGATTGTGATTTAGTAGTTACGTTTGTAGCCTAATGGTGTGTGTAACCTTGTCATTGTCATAAGGGGAGACCGAGCAAGGCAGGGGGATTTGGTAATGTAATACAGGGTGATTGGACTAATAACATATTGCTAGAGTTCGTTCGGTAATCAATTCTGGTTCGGAATAAGTAAAAAAAAATACATAATTTCACTTGAATATTTTAGATTCAAGATAAAGTATACCTACTCATAGACCGCTGGTTGTAAAGTGAAATATTTGTAATCTGTAGTTTTGAGTTATGAAACAGTGGGCATAAATAAAAATAGCTCGTGCAATCAATTAGATTTTTATTTTACCAACTTAGCAGAATTTTTCCCACAATCGGGCAGAGATTTTGCTTCTTCTCTGAACAGTACAGAATAACGCTCCAAATGAGCGCGCAAGGCATTATAAAGGCTCGCTCCCTACCAAAGGCGTTTGGTAGTAGTGGCAGTGGCACGGCTTGGCTCTGATTGGCTGGCTAAAATGGCGCGCTGTCATTGGCTGTGGCACGGTGACGTAACATTCGGCCGTCCTGAAACAATAATTGCTCCCGCAATGGGAGGAAGCATGGTTAACTCTCAAGAAGGTCAATCAAGTCTTCTGTCTCCAGTTGTTCATCTGAACTGCTGGCACTGTCAGATATAGGGATCGTACTATGATAAGGCCTCAAGGAATCTGCTGCGACCAGGCCAGTAAATGCCTTATAGCCTCTGAGGCCCTTAACACTTCGGATCCTATATCTGTCATTGCCAACTACCTTGGTTATCACATAGGGGCCTGAATAAATGTCATCAAGCTTGGTGTTTACCTTTGCTGCGCTACTAGTAGGCGCCTGTCGCCACAGAACCAAGTCTCCCTTTTTATAAACCCGACTAGTTTTGCGTCTTTTATCAAAATTTAATTTCATCCTATCACTTGCTTTCTTTAATTTAGCACTAGCTTTGCTACGCCTGACCTCTGCTGGTTCACTAACATTTTCCTCAATCTCAACATCACAACGTGATCTAGCACTCTTCGCAAACATCAAATCATAAGGTTTATAGGTTGTGCTCTCGTTTGCAGTGTTGTTAATACCCCAGAGAATGTCGGGCAAGCAATTCGCCCAATTATTAGCAGCCTCACTAGGGTCGCTGGTCCGCAACGCATTTAATATGGTCCGGTTGGTGCGTTCCACTTGACCATTTGCTCGTGGGCATGCAACAGAAGTTAAGATGTGCTTAAATTGTTTGTCAGTTGCAAACTTTTTAAAATACCTACTGGTGAAAGCTTTTCCATGATCAGTTACAAGTTTGTCAGGGTACCCAAATAAACTGAATATTTTTTTAAGTATCCTGATAGTTTCTATAGAATTAACGGTTCGGCTAGGCTCAGCAATAACAAATTTTGAAAAAGAATCTGTAATGACTAGCATATACTGATAACCTTTTTTTGTTCTGCAAAAGGGGCCTAAATGATCTACATGAACCATGACCATAGGCTGTGTGGGTTTAGGTATAGGGAATAATTTTCCTTCTTTCTTCCCATAGTGACCTTTGCCATAAGCACAATGCAAACATGCGTTAACATACTTTCTAATAAAACGGGTCATTTTAGGAAACCAGTATTTACTTTTTATTAAATCAAGGCACTTTGGCAAACCCACATGGCCTATATCATCATGGTGCATCTGGATCAGTCTCCAGCGAGCTAATACTGGTACTACTAGACGATTTCCATTTAATGTCTTTCGGTACAACCTATCACCCAAGAATATGTAGTTGTTGGTTATTTCAGGGGCAGCTGAGCCATTTTTAAGCTGGTCAATTATTTGCTTCAATTTATCATCTTGGTACTGGACTGTATAGAACCAGTCAGCTACCTCTAGTCGATTTACATTGACTGTGTCAACCGGGTTTCTGCTTAACGCATCCACATGTCTCATGCGTTCCCCAGGTCTGTATTCGACACTGATGTCAAAATCTTGGATAGATAGCCACCACCTAGCAATGCGGGGAATGATGTCGCGCTTGGTTAAGGTTGCTCGAACAGCCGTACAATCAGTCACGATTTTGGTATGTTTACCTACGATATAAACTCTAAACAGAGACAATCTCTACGCAGAGATTCTACTACAGCGAGTGTTTCAAGCTCATAGCTATGGTACATACTCTCCTCTTTACTTGTTACCCTACTGAAATACATTACTGGACGTAACGTGTTATCGGTTTGTTTTTGAAGCAAAATGCCTGCAATACCTGATTTGCATGCATCCGTATGGATCTCCGTTGGCAGCGCAGGGTCATACAGGGCTAGTATGGGTTTTGTACACAAACACTTTTTTAACTGTTCGAAACTTTCAACTTGTTCACTGCCCCAATTCCATACTGCATTTTTTTTTGTTAAATCTGTTAATGGACGGGCGATAATCGCGAAGTTTTTTATAAATTTACGAAAAAAACTACATAACCCCACAAACTGACGTATTTCATGGACATTACTAGGGACGGGAAACTGTGACACTGCTGCCAACTTCGATTCACTCGGTTGAATGCCATTAGATGAAATTTCGTGACCCAAATATGTTACTTTATTTTGTAAGAACGAACACTTATTCATGTTAAGTTTGAGATTCTCAGATTTTAATTTTAGGAGAGCCCTTTCTAAAATATCTAAGCCAGACTGTACGTCACGCGACGGTAAAAGTAAGTCGTCTAAAAATGCCAACACTTCATTTTCATTTGTACTGTGAGTTGAACTATCGTACTTTATCGAATCTACAATTTTGTTCATTAGTCGCATGAAGACAGACGGTGCATTAGCTAAACCAAACGGTACTCGCGTATATTCAAAGTGCCCCTGTGGTGTTATAAAAGCTGTCTTGTGTGAATCTTTCGGGTCTATCCTAAGCTGATGATAACTTTGCGCTAAATCAAGACTTGTGAAGAAATTCTTGCCAGCTAATTTAGAAACCTGATCGTCTATGTTTGGCAACGGATACCTATCCTTTACTGTGACAGCGTTAAGTGCTCGATAATCAACACAGAGCCTACTGTCGCCGTTCTTTTTCTTCACCAGGATAACTGGAGAAGCAAAACAAGACTCTGACTCTCGGACTATGCCTGCATCGAGGAGTTCGGACACTTTAGATCTAACTATTTCTTGCTCGTGGTGTGATAAGCGATATGGTTGGCGGTATATAGGCTGTTCACTTGTTAAATTAATTTTCATTTGTAATAAATCTGTACATCCCAAATCCTGTGTTTTACTTGCAAAGCAATCACTATATTTAGACAGTAAATTAATTAGGCTATTATGATCGTTAGTATTTAATGGTCCTGACTTAATCTCGTCTATATTTACTCCCCCAATAGTGCTAATATTGGCTAGGCAAGTGTGCAATACAGATGCTACAGGCTGGCTATAATTGGCTTTAGCTAAGACAGGCAAATGGCAAATATATGGACTTACCTCAATGTTAGGCGGTGGTGAAGCGATGCAACTGTCGGCTCTGGTCAGCACTTCGCCCTGCTTCCAAACGATGTTTTGGGCGCTACTGTTGACGATCTTCATATAGCCGGTGGCGCCTCGCAGCAGGGTAGCAGGAATCGAGTAGGAGACACCTCGCAGCTCAAAATGTTGTGGCGTAGTGACGACATCATTTTCCTCGTCGTTGTTTAGCACATTGACTTTGATGATGGATACACCTGGTAACAGGCACTCTTTTTCTGCGGTTGTGATCTTGAAGCGAGTGTTTTCTTCAACTACGTCCATATTTCTAGTGAAGTCGACATCCTTTTTGAGGGTAGCTTTTCCTTCGCTAACAATCAAAACCATCCCATCGCTGTTGATTATTGGCTGGCCAACCAATAAGTTAATGTTTCTCATATCCACATCTGTTACATGAGCTTTGCATGATACAGATATACCGTCGATTTCTAGGTCGAAATTAACTTCTCCGAGGCTGGCTAAATGTTCTCCAGAGAATCCCTTCAAGATAGTGGTGGTAGGGCTAATCTTGAGACCCAATAGCTTCGAAACATGTGCGGACAGAACATTTACTTGACTACCCGTGTCTATATATGATTTGACATGTATGCCGTTAATTTTAACCGCTTTCTCGTAAATCTTGTTAAGGTTCTGTAAAAGCTTGATCTCTTTGATGTTATTGTCATGTGATGTGCCGGGTTTAATTGCAGTTGAAGTGCAGCGCGGAGCAATGTGGCCTTGTTTGCCACATTTAAAGCAGGTCCTTGAGTCTGGATGCGGGCAGT
Organism: Hemistola chrysoprasaria; assembly: GCA_947063395.1. Taxonomy (NCBI): domain Eukaryota; kingdom Metazoa; phylum Arthropoda; class Insecta; order Lepidoptera; family Geometridae; genus Hemistola; species Hemistola chrysoprasaria. The sequence goes on along the minus strand of OX346724.1, from coordinate 14,066,181 downwards.
TACGTAGTATGTGTCCTGTTTTCTTACAACGCGGGCACGGGTCAATATCCGGGTTTATTGAGGAGTATCGTTTATCAGTCACCTGGCGATTGTTCGTGTCTTTATTTGGCATACGTGTTCCTGATGTGGACGGCGGTTGATAGTCATCTAATGCACAAAGGAAGCCTTCGTATAATTCTTCAGGCCGCTCGCACTGATATGCTCTTGCATTTGCTTGCAAAGAGATTGGTAGCCCGCGAATTATACAGGAGACAGTCGCGCTATCAGTTAATTTGCACCGGAAGCACATGGCGATCTTATCTTGGTAGTATTTTGTCATTGACTCTGACGGTAGCTTCTTCCGGTTCAGTTTCAATACAAGTGCTTACCTACGTTCGCTGCATTACTGCGCTTGCTTATCAGCTGTTTGCTTTGCATTTTAGCTTATAACTGCAATTATCTTTGCATTTATTCGAGTTTTTAAACATAAAACCTACCGAACTCAAAATGAATTGTGCTGCATGCTGTGGTACTATTGATATGAACGAGGAATATCTACTCTGTAGTATAACTAAGTGTAAGAAAACATATCATTCTCTCTGTGCTGGAAGAAATGTATTAGAACCTTGCAATAACAGTTCTTGGATCTGTCCGGAATGCCGCTGCGCAACTAAGAAAGGCGGTGATAATACGTTGACTCCTGTAGGTTCGGGTAAAAGGGCATACAGTGATGACAATATTACAATCCAAAGAAGAGTTTCACCTTACACACCTTATACTGTAGACAATGATGGCTCGTTTGTTAGCCAGACAAACTATGATCTGCTGAATAACGATGAACAAGGCCTGCGACAAGAAATACAATCGCTTAAGAATCAACTAAATCATGCTGTTTGCAAGATCGAATCTTACGATACCAAAATGGCCAAGTACAACCATGAAATAAAGGAGCTTAATAAGAAAATGGATTTGGTCGTCTGCTTACTCCAAAGTGCCACCATTACAGTTGCTGCACCTGTAGAGAGCATAACTCCCAAGGTATTGGAGACGCCTGTCGAAAAAACTCATACGACCTTGCATCCAACTCAACCTAAACAGACCTCAACTCAAACTCAAGCTCACTGTAAGTTAATTGGGACTGCTTCATCAAACAGAACGGCAGGCCAGCGACAGGCTACCAAAGACTGGGATGGGCCTGTACCGTCTTTAACAACTTCCGAGGCTCCTTCACTCAACAAATCAAAGCAGAAGAGAGTGAAACTGGCAAAACAGCCGGCCAGCACAGAACCATCTACAAACCCTACGATTACCCAGCACCGTGTGGTAGATTTAGGTCTCACTCCTGCAAGTGTGGGTGATGCTGCTATCCTGGCTCAACAAGAACCGAAAATTCAAAATGATTGTGACCAGTGGACGGCGGTAGTGCCAAGAAAGAAAAGAAACACTCGGCCTGCCTCCTTATGTGGCACTGCAGATGCCAGAAAAACAACTCTTAGAGCCGTTGAACCACGAAAATATATTCACTTGTGGAACATGGAATCTAATATCGATGAAATAAGAGAATACCTACGTCAGTTTTGTACCTCAGGAACCTGTACAATTCAAGAATTGAATTCCAGGGGAGACTATAAATCCTATAAGATCGGTGTTCCCGCAGGAGATTATGAGGTTTACCTTTCAGCAGAAACGTGGCCGGTCAATGCTAGATTTAAAGCGTGGATACCCTACCGTCCGGCCAATGACAGACATGCTGGCATGGGTGCAGCTCAGGACCGCATCCCTAATACAGAGCCCGTTGAAAACCAGCCCTTTCGTGGCGGAAACAAGGCATAGGATAGTATTTCTGAATGTTTTTTATCAAAATGTCCGCGGTTTGAAAACAAAACTACGACTCTGGCGGAACAACTTAGCATTAACGGAACACTCTATTGTAGCGATCACCGAGACATTTCTCGACAACTCAGTCGAAGACTCCGAGCTCGAATGTGGTAATTGGCGTATTTTACGAAGAGATAGAAGTACACCCTGTGGAGGAGTCGCGCTTATGGCTCGCTCACCTATTATGTTTTGCCGTAGAAGCGACCTTGAAACTGACAAGGGTGAAGATATCTGGGCACAATTTTCGTGGCATGGTCATCCTTTTTATATGTGTGTTGTGTACATAAAGCCTTCTGCTTGCGATCGTGACTATATGCAATGGTTTTGTAAAGTAGAGCAATTTATATTGTCCTTAAAAGCGCAAGTTATAATAGTAGGAGACATTAATTTGAATAGTGCGTCCTTAAATGTTAAAAATTATTATTTGTATTTCTTATCATACTGTGGTTTATCAGAAAACAATAATGTTCAAAATGTTTATGGTGGCTTGTTGGACGTAGTACTGATTCGAGAGAGCGTTGAGATAAGAGAAGTGCGAGTAGCTCACACTGAAGGCCTAGTATCACCTGACGCGTACCATCCGCCGTTGGATATTGAGGTAGGAATTTGCACCGCTAATGATGCTAATCTTATTGAACCATCCAATATTAATCCCTCCAAGGACTGGAACTTTAAGAAATGTGACTATTTGCAATTGTTTTCTCTACTATCTGAGGAGTCTTGGAGTAAGGTTTTGCAATCTGGTGACGTAATGGAAGCAACAGATAGTTTTTATAACGTCATTTATACTTATTTCGATCAATGCATGCCCAAAAAGTTTCGCACTAAAAACCAGATGAAACGATATCCGGTCTGGTATAGTAATGACATCATACGTGATATCAGGCTTAAGAACAAATTGCATGCACGTTGGAAGAGTACAAACGGTGATAAGGATTATCAAAATTTTGCAAAGCTACGAGCTAGTCTTAAGCAGCGGTCAGTTTCTTCGTATAGCTCTTATATAAAATTGATTGAAGGTAATATTAAATCTAATCCGCGAGAATTTTGGCGTCATATTTCTAGCCTTCGCTGTAAAGGAGGCTTTGAGCCCAATGTGACATACGAGGGCAAGAGCTTAGCAGGCGTAGCCGCAGCAGAGGCCTTTGCTAAGTTTTTTTCTAGCGTTTTCCTACCCGACGTACCTGTGCTAGATATTAACGTAGCCTCCAACCTTGCTGATAATTCTCACGTCAGCAATTATGTCAACATCTATAGTATCTCACCAGTTGATGTAAGAAGTGCCATTCACAAGTTAAAACTAAGTAGCTCTATTGGTCCGGATGCCGTCCCCTCTATTGTCTTAAAACAAGGAAGCAAGGCTCTGAGTGCCCCTCTCTGTCATATATTCAATCTTGCACTGAAAACCGGGCAGTATCCGTCCCAATGGAAACTTTCTCGAGTTGCACCCATTCCCAAATGCGCAGATAAGTCCAGAGTTGAGGACTTCAGGCCGATTGCAGTTTTGTCAGCCCCAGCAAAGGTATTTGAGCGCATAATCCATTCATATGTATACTCACAAGTGGATAAATACCTCTGCAAGGAGCAGCATGGATTTAGACCAAAAAAGTCGGTGGATACAAATCTCCTGTCGATCGTGGAGTTTATCTCAACTGGACTAGACCGAGGCTCCCAAGTAGATGTCCTCTATTTTGACTTCAGAAAAGCTTTTGATAGGGTTAATAACGACATACTCTTGGCAAAACTTTGCGCCATAGGCTTTGCCCCAAAATTACTAAGGTTACTTGCAGATTATCTAAGAGACCGCCAACAGTTTGTCAGACTCGGACTCTATGAGTCTGGTCCCTATCACACGCGTTCTGGAGTCAGTCAGGGGTCAATACTGGGACCTCTCTTGTTTTTGTTGATGGTGAATGATATTCCCCGTGTCCTAAATTACTCACACTGTCTGCTATATGCCGATGACCTTAAGCTCTTTGTGGAGGTACAGTCAGAGGCAGACTGTATGGCTTTACAGCACGACGTAAATGCTCTCTTCCAATGGAGCCGTGAGAATTTAATGGAATTCAATTTTTCTAAATGCTGCGTCATGACTTTTGGCCGAATGTGGTACCCAATACACTACGACTATAAAATAAATGGTACCAGCATAGCTCGTTCGACCACAGTCAAAGACTTGGGTGTCACTTTCGACCAAAAGTTAACATTTCATGACCATATATTGTCATTGGCGAAGGAGTCGTTCCAGCGACTGGGGTTTATACTCAGGAACTCAAAAGACTTTCATAATCCCATTGTCATTCGGCTTATCTTCGGAGCATTGGTGCGCAGCAAACTAGAAGCGGCTAAGTGTGTATGGAACCCCCACGAAAGTACATATGCCCTCTTACTCGAAAAGGTTCAAAAAGCATTTCTCCGATACCTATATAAGCGAGTGAATGGTTACTATCCCTTTTTGTACCCGACTAAATTCCTCCTGGGCTCATTAGGATACAATTCCTTGAAGGTCAGACGGGAGAGAATCCAATTGGTCACGATGTGTAAAATACTCCGAGGTAAAATCGATGCACCGGATCTGCACCAGAAGCTGTGCAAATTCTTCGTTCCAGATAAATACCTCCGTGCTAGAAGGCACGGTTTATTTGCAGTGCCGACGTGTAGAACTGTAGCCCGAGCCAACTCGCCTATACCGCGCTCGCTATCTTCTCTCAACGCTCTCCTGAGTGCCAATCCAAGTTGTGATCTGTTTGCGGATGGATGGCTGGAGATATTGTCTGAATGCTTGCGTTTTTGTGAAAGGAAGGAATGATTTATTGGTAGACTAGTAATGATTTAATTTATTTTATTTGATTTTATTTTAATTTAATTTAATTTGTTTATATTATTTAATGTCACTTAATCTTTATTGTATGTTCATTTCATCTTTTATTCTAATTTAATAATACGTAATTGTAATTCTTATCTTTAATTATTGTAATTGGACTTGTCCGTTTTAATTAAAGTAAAACTAATAAATAAATAAATAAAATAAATAAATCATTTCTTCCAGCATATTACCAAAATCGCGATGCCGAGGAAAAGCACGAATCAGCATTGATTTCCATGCATCCCAGGAGTAGTCATATTCATCGAGGCGGTTGTACCATCTTCTAGCTTGTCCTCTTAGCCTGTCTTGTAGGTAGAATGATTTCGTAGTTTCGGTCCAGCCGTGAATCTCGCCGAGCTGATCAATCTTCTTGAGCCATGCTGAAGCCGTTGTACATTCTTCGCTGTCGGGGTCGAACTCAGGAATCAATGACGCTGCACGATGTTCTTTACTTTTGGTGATGGAGGGTATCTCTTCGTTTAAGTCACGTACGGCTTTTTGTACCTCGGTTTCCAGAAGTTTCCGAAGAATTTTTCTGGCTGGCGGTGTGGTATCTTCGGCGTTGTCGTTATCGGATGATTCTTCACGCGACGATTCGTTCCATCCTTGTGGGCGCACTAAGTGGCCTATCGCATCTGCGTGATTACGCTTCATAGCTTTTTATATTTATCCCACTTCTGAGATGAAACAGTGGGCATAAATAAAAATAGCTCGTGCAATCAATTAGATTTTTATTTTACCAACTTAGCAGAATTTTTCCCACAATCGGGCAGAGATTTTGCTTCTTCTCTGAACAGTACAGAATAACGCTCCAAATGAGCGCGCAAGGCATTATAAAGGCTCGCTCCCTACCAAAGGCGTTTGGTAGTAGTGGCAGTGGCACGGCTTGGCTCTGATTGGCTGGCTAAAATGGCGCGCTGTCATTGGCTGTGGCACGGTGACGTAACAGTTAATAATCCATAATCGACCGAGTCTGAACAAATTTTAATTAAGCTTTTGAGTTTAGTTTAGCTATATTTCATACGGTGGAAGTGACTGCATATAAAGTCTCATGGTATAGCCGGGGATTTACCAGTCACCCTATATACATAATACAAGGAATTTTTACATTATTTAATTTAATGTTGTGTGCTCATCGCTAAGTCAATAAACCTCTTTAGAATTTATTGCAAATTGGTGTTTAGAGATTTGTACTATGCCTATACATAGGAGGTTTCCTGTGAGAACTCGTTAGTTTTAACCAGACATTTAGGATTGCATTAATATTTATCCCATGGAGAACAATTTTCTTAGAATCGAATGATTAATTGACTTGGCAAAGATACAAGGAAATATGCTTTAGGAATAGCAAGTTGATTTTATTTTATAAGTTGAATTATTACAACACATTGGTATGAACTCCAGTGACCAGCACTGGATCCTATTACACTAATGAGAATGTTTGTATGTATGTTATATTTACGCCAAAAATACTGAATGTTATTAAGCAAATAGTTCCCATTATATTATACCTATTAATATATTACAAGAGAGAGTATCATCCCAATTCCTTGTACTTATAAATATCATAGATGTAACCGGTAACCAATACTAATAATAATAATAATATGGGACAACTTCCACACACGGTCATCTGGTCCCATACTAGGCTAGAAGCCTGTACTATGTATTGTAAACAGATGACTGATTTACATACTTATATAAGCTTATAACACACAGACACAGATCAGACAAAAGCGATGTCACTATCGCCTTCAGTGTGACTCAGCCGCTCAGCCCGTCAACTGGAAACATATCAGCTAAAAATGCTGTTTCACATTCCACACACGAACAAAGTGTACCAAAAACTACAGAACAATTAAACTAAAACTCTTTCAAATTATTTCCTCCACAAAAGAAAATGGTTTAGAGCACTTGTATTTAAGCTGTCATGTCGGCCTGTTGATTTTTAGTGTTCTATGGCATTGTGTATAATATATTCGTTAGGGTAGATAGTAAGTAGGTAGCTCTATTGCTTAGTATTTTTTTTAATTTAGTCAATAAATGCAATCTGCCTTATTATAAAAAAAATATTAAAGAAAAAAATATCATATCAGGACAATTGTTATACTCTATTTGACATACTATTTTGTTTAATTTTAAGAGCTTTTGTTTGTGGGGTACCAATAAATTGTTTATCTATCTTTCTATCTATCTATCAGGTTAGTGCGTGTAGTCATAAGTTACTTACCAGCATGAGGTATCGCATGGCAGAGTTAGTCAATAATATTATACATGGAATAATTAATTAGACGTACCTAATGCACTAAGATAAATCTAAGTTCATTACATTTAGAACAGAGATCAAAGCATCAAAAAGGGTTATTGTTCAAGTAACAAGACCGCTAAGAAAGCTCGCGCCAAGATTAATTACTTGTTGAAATAAACTAGATGCCGACAAAGGAACAAACAACAATATTATGTACTTAATCTGTCTATGTACAACAAAACTAAGTAATCAACTAAGTAATATTAAAGTTTGTGTTGGTACTTATGTTTGTTATCTTTTAACACTAGAACTACTGAACCGATTAAGCTGAATTTAGGGCTCATATCTTAGACCCTGGAATAACGGGTATAGGATACATTTAAGAGTGGGTGTAACCGCAAAGCAAAACTAGTTTATAATACAAGTACTATAATGTTTTGAAAAGCTTGTGTTTTCGTGACAATTCTCAAATATTATTCGGAGTAATTCTTGGCTAGATTCGACCATTGACAATGTTATCTTAAGGCTATTCTTTAGATTAGACTGTTAATCTGTGGTCACTGCATATGCAATTATGCATTTTACTAAACATTACTTATCTCAGGCAAAATGTAGATGAACTCATACTTATCCTAAGTACATTTCTTCATGTTCTTAGTAGTATCTCGTAACCTCATAACTGAAGAACGTGATTGTGGTGTTAAGACCCTTGCCACAATCTCCCTTCTGACATTAGTAGGCAGTAAGTTAAATTACACCTAAGGTTATCGTATTACCATGTTGCCTTGACGTAATGCTTTTGATTAAAACAGCCTTACAAGAATTTAAAAAGCTACTCAAACAAAAAATTAAATATATCTCTAACAAAACAAACACAATGTAAGTAGCTATATCAATGAACGCTTATGTGTGCAACATAATTTATTATCGAACTCGACAAAAAATAACACATTTGTTCCAAATAGATACACTTATTGTGTGATCTCAATACATGAAAATAGGTCGCAGTTGGATGACGCTACTCACGACTCTTTATTTATAACATAAATGTGGTGAGAGTCAAACAAGACATATTGAACCCTGAACGGGAACCGAAAGGAAGTTCAATGTTTACTCTTGCTCAAAGTATTAGAAAACCGGAAACTTTGTAGTACTAAGCTCTTGAATATGACCAAAGATGTTTTAGCAAAATGTGTTTGTCTACTTTTGCAATTAAAGCACCTAAACTACACATATCCGATATTGAGGAGAGAGGTGTCAAACGTTTCGTTATTAGGTATGGTGGGTCACTCCCACCATAAGCTGCATTTCATGATAAGGATTACGTTCAATTCAAGTCATAATACTCTTTCTTCCATTCCTAGCACAAAACAGCAACAAATTTAATCCACAAGTTTAAGAATAGAAATGACCCCCACACTAAAAGCTCAGCGTCTTTAATTAAAAACGTTCACTTTTCATAAACAATTAGTCGACCAATAAAGCACTAACGGTTTACACTGTCACTTGTTAACCTGTAACCCTTATTCATGAGTAATAAAGTTCATAATTGCACTTGATGTTATGACATGAATTGGCCGCACGTGTTGAGGACGCACTCGGTGACGTTATAGACGCGCGTACGTCCGTTGCGTACAAGACGCAAAGCTGCACTGAACTTAGTATTTTTAATTTATTCTATGTGGGGAACAGTACTGGGATCATTACAGATATGGGCAAAACAGATGAACACAGTTCGGAGGACGCAGGCTTTCCATGTTGCATTTTGGCAAGTACCGGAACTGTTCAAAATTTTTACTCGATAGTTATAAGCTGGCATCGCAGTAATCTATAATATGTCGTGCGTAATGTTACCTGATAAAGTATTACGTAGAAAAGACAGGAATTGGGTCTTCTTGTATGAGAGATTGCATTGAATTTGGGTTGCTGCGTCATTTATGTTATCGTGTAAATTCCCCTCAGTGTCTATCGGTGTGAATCTTTCAAGCCGGCATCTGTAAAGCGTTGTTAGCTCGTCCCTTGATGGCTGATGGGGGTCGCTTATTGTTTGTTTACGGTCATTCGGCGGCAGATCGAACGGTGAACTTATCTCTTATTGATAAACGCTCACTTTTTATGAAGCCATGTGGGGAATGGAGCGATACAGGTTCAGGACCCCTTTTAAACTGTATTTGAATATTGAGAGCGAGTCTTTAGCCCATAGATGGAGGCGTGGCTTTGAGATATGTAGGTGGCATGTTTTTGCATGCCTTTACCTGTGCGTCCATAAAATGTGTTATGTTATGTTATGTGTTGTAGCAGTCTAATTGAGAAAAGCTGTCTTGTTGGAATACAAACAATACTTTTGTTATTATACTGTTTTACACACACGTTTCTCCTCTAGTATGTGGCTAAGTCTCTCGTGAGTTTATGGAGGGAGCGAGGGTCGAACTAACCTTACGACATTTCACCAAGAGCGAAAGGGTGTTTTACCCTTTCCTGTTACCTTAGCGTGATTACAAATGCGATTTTCCTTCAAGTGACATTTTTTTCATTAGTTACAAGAATAGTTTTAGGCAAGTCGTCGTCCTGTAGTACAGGAGTCACGCGTCACGCGCGCGTTATTTACGTATCGCGGGTGATATTTCTGAAGCATACTGCACACCTGCTTTCTCAAAGGTCATACGCTTATGAAGACTAAACATATAACGAAGTATATACTGGAAATATATTTTTGGTGTTCCTGCTATTTCAATTCATGATAGAACTGGCCAGTATCCCGGATAGATTCACAATGAGCAGTTTAGGTCGGTGGTCAATATACATCTCAACAGAACTGCGAGGACTAGATCATGCATCGTCAACATCATCTTTGCCGGAAGACGTCCATTGCTGTCATCATGCAGGCATTTAGATCGCTTGTAAGCGGCATGCATCCAGCGTATTCATGCTGTCTTTATTAGTTCATCCGTCCATCTTGTGTGTGGACGCTGTGCTTGCCGGTCCGTGGTCTCCATTCGAGAACTTTGCAGCATCATCGGCCATCAGTTCTACGTGATAATATGTGCTTTGCCCATTGCCACTTCAACTTTCTAATCCGCTGGGCTATGTCGGTAACTTTCGTTCGTCTACGGATCTCCTTATTTCCGATTTCATATTCATACATAGTGTGATCATATAATTATATGATCACATGACGTCTTCTAAAAGTGAGCAACGCGGAAGAAAGTGCAGTTTACATCATAAAGATGCATCCAGATGTTACGAGATGTGTTAGAATGTGTAAACATCGTTAACTAACCCTATATTAACTACACGTTAAAAATAAACTGTTCATTATAACCTCTCATTGGAATAATCAGTTAGCATTTACCTTTTCAGGGGTCATTTTAATTATCACTTGGAACAATTTTCACTATAGAGGCAACCCTAAAATTCAGAAAAAACTTTTAATAAATTTTGTTCAAGATCAAGAAGACTTCTGTATGGAACATCATATATTTTTTCAGGGGCGATTTCAGGGTTGGCTCCATAGAGAAAGTGGTTTCAAATGTTGGTGTACTTGTATAAAACCCAGGTTTTCCCATTCGCAAGCTTTTTATAGGGTTATCAGTTTGCACCCACACAAAAGAGATGACTCTGAGAGAATAAATTCAAAACTTGTTATATCAGAAGAAGAAATGAAGCCCTGCAAGTTTCTTGTGCGTCCTTCTTGTAGAGGTTTCTTTCCGAACGCACAGTAGATTCATTACTTAGTTATCAGCTTAATTAACGTGCAAAGTGTATTCTTAGACCAAATTTGACTTTGTCTTTTGTAAATGGGAAAACCAGGGTTTAAAAACAATTTTGTTCTTCATCAAATTGACTACAAAAATAACGAAAGCCATTAGCTATCACTAGGTCACGATCACTAAAAGCACTCTGCGTGCATATGCGTGTTATCAAATCGATTATTGCATTAGATACATTAGTCAAGTAATGTTTTTTTATGTTTGTTCAGATTTTACGCTAAAAGTACTGAACCGATTCAGCTTAAATTTGGTATGTACTTAGACCGTAGATAGCTTAGACCCTGGAACACATAGGTTACGTATTATTATGATATCCCCACCGGAACGAAGACTACGCGGGTGAAACCGCGGGGCACAGCTAGTTATTTAATAACAATATTATAATAACAATATCGGACAACTTCCACACACGGTCTTGGGCTCTCCTCTTCCTACCAATTTTGGGAAAAGGGTGTCATGTTTTATGTTTTTATCGCCTCCTTTTTTCTGTTTTGCCTATATTTCAAAGGCTAACCTTGTCTTCATAAGGCCGATACCAACTGTGGAACATTCTGGATCAAGCTTAAATATTTCCAATCGGGCAAAAAGTCAATAACTAACCGGCGCCTGTCTCATTGAGCAGCCATGCAGTCCTCTCGCTCGCCACTAAAGGACCAACAAGCCACCACGTCGGCGTAGTCCTATAAATACCGCCCTCGGATTCCCCCCGCATGACTATTATCTACGTGGATTTATACCCTCGTAACACAGAAATACACCGGCTATCGTGTTCCTTTTACAATCAACAACATGGGGTGTAGTGGAATTACGAGTAGACTCACGGTTTCTAAGAATTGTTCAATTAAGACGGTGCACTGCTTTAAAATATACGCGTTTTGAAAAGATTTTAGTTTCGTTACCATAAATTTATGTGAATACTCGTAACCCAGATGGATTTTGTAATAATAACAACTTTGAAATGCTGAAACACAGAAGCACGTCCGAGAAAAATAAAATAAGATTATAATGTTGTAAAAATGACTTCTATGCTCATAGCCATAATTTAAAAGCGTTGTATAAGAAAAAATTTTTTTTTCCAGATCACTGTGCCAAAACACCTAACGTGTCTTAGGCTAGATTCTCTCAAACTTATTACATGATAAACCCGAGTTTACTCGAGATATTTATTTGTATTGAATAAAACCTTACTTGAATAAAACGCAGTTATCCTGTAAACCCTAATTCCAATTGTCGACAAACTGTCAGGTAATCTAGCGGCTAAACATTTTATACGAAGCTGGTTACTTTTTAATTGGCAACTCGCACCTCTCTATTCTCTGTAATAACGAATCGTGTGCAAACTTCAGTGCATGATATCAATTGAGAGCGGTGAGTGACCCGTCTAAATTTGCATGTAGCATTTATTTACTAGCACGATGCGACGCGACTCTGGCGCATAAATGTCATCTCTGATTTGTACCAGTTCTGTGTGGAAACTTTATAGAAGAACACATCGAAATAATTTTATCGATGGTAGAACACACTAGATTATAAGTACTTGACTATGCAAATAGTCGATCAAGCATGATAATGTGAAAAAAGAATGCAATCATTATCCTCGACATCGTTTGAGATTAAATCAAAGTGGACGTAAGATTAACAAGGCTTATTACCACTACCACTACTACGACTATCACTGGAGGCATAATCAAGGAAAAAGAGATAAAAAGAGAAAGGAAACATAATAGGTATGTAAATAATAGAAAACACCGCATTTTCCTAGACCATCATCTGGCCATACTAGACATAATATCTTCATTAAGATCATTCCAATGAGTGTAATTTCCAATGAGTTAAAAAATAATGTCTACCCGAAAAGTTATTAAGATTTAATGAGATGAGAGATTTGTAAACTTTATCCTTTTGGTATTAATAGTTTTAAAAAGGTGCTCCTAGCCTGTAAAACAACTTAAATTAAGTTAGATATAACTTAGTATTATCGCTGAGTTGTATATTTATAAGTTTTTATGACAATAAAGAATTTTAAAAATCAATCAATCAAATCAATGAGAGTAATTTAAAAGTTACTTATCTTATAGATTCTTGTTGTTCTTTACTCTCTCGCTATCATGTCAATCATGAGGAAGTAAAGAACAGCGGAACAATGAAACTCTGGTTTGTTGTCCTAAATATCAGATCCTACATAATACTCGTATAGATAGATATATAGATCATATACACTACTGTAGTACACCTTACAGCGAACATAATATTACGAAAATAAAACAGTTAGTCTTACGCTAGTACCAGTGGCGGTCTTATCAACATAACATAACATACATTCACGCCTTTTCCCGAAGGGGTAGGCAGAGGTGTACCCAGGACTCAGTCCCATAGTAGATACACCCACATTTCGCCAGTATGTTATTGGTCCCATGTAATAGGGGGCGAGCCTATTGCCATCTACCGGGCACAGTTCCAGACTCCAGGCAGTTATTGAGATAATTCCTAATGGAAAAATCCAATATTTAACACTTTGCCTGACCTGGGGATCGAACCCGGGACCTCTTGATTGGCAGTCGAGCATACGCCCTCTACGCCACGGAGGCGGTCTTATCGCTTAAATGGATTTCTTCCAGACAACCGAACGGAAATCAGTAGAATTATGAATATCATAATAAGCTAGACTTGATTACACTGTAACCTTACACCAGTTAAAGCACATCGTATATTACAAGTAGTAACATACGCATAATATTTCTGCAGGCCGTTTATAGTCGACCACAAAACCACTGGTTGCAGGATGCCACTGGTTCGTGCCTCCCGGAACTTGGGTTGCCGTTACTATAAACGTCACACGTAAAATATGATTAAACTCCAACTAAACATGTGCTAACTTTTAAATTTACAATCATGATAAAAAAGGAATCGGGGAACGTATCAGCAATGACTTATATACATCTATGAAAGTTTATTCAAACCGCGTTAATGTAGGCCACATAGTAAAATGGGTAAGGTTAAAATGGGTACGGTTAAAACACAGGGCAGTAGCTATTCACCAAGTAAAGTCTTGGACCTAGCTAGCTTCCTTTTGCATGAAGTAAGTAACGGCGTAGACAAACTAAGGCAGGTTGAAGTGGCAATGGGTAGGGCACATAGAATGTAGAGCTGATGGCCGATGGGCTGTTTAGTTGGAGAATGGAGACCACGGACCGGCAAGCGCAGCGTTGGAAGTCCTAAGTCACCCACAAAGTGGACAGGCGATCTTATAAAAACGGTAGGATCACTCTGGATACAGGCCGCTTACAACCGGCCTAATGGAAATCTATAGGGGAGGCCTATGTTCAGCAGTGGGCGGCCTATGGCTGAGATGATGATGAAGTAACACTAACACAGGCAGACAAACATGCGCTATATACAAAATGGTGCGCAGTACACGCTACAAAAGGGCTAACTGGGTCAAAGGATAACATCCGGCCCTTTCTATTAATAAGCGACGACAGGACAAACAGCTCGTCTTATTTTGTCGTCTTCTTGACAGGTGTATTGATCTTTATAACACTTTGGTGTGAATCTAATTCTTAAAAATCGTTAGAGACTGAGAAACTAGCTGGGCCCCGCGGTTTCAGCCGCTAAAAATTATCCAATGACAAGTTGCCTCGTGTGCTATTCCAAGGCCCAAGTTACATTATCTGTATCGTACAGAATTTCGATCTGTTTTGGCGTGAACAGGTAACAAACATACACAGAGACACTCTTGCATTTGAAATATTAGTCGGATAGGATGGACTGAAGTTCCATCTATTACCAGGCTTCACATCATTCGCATCGGATTAACGACATGATTTGAAAAATAGCACCCGTAAACATCAAGATTACTCTCTACATAGAATACAATAAACATGAGCATTTCAAAAAATAAGTTTATGACTGAAAAGCTGGAATTGAAAGCTATAAAAACCTAAACAACATGCCCCTATTTGTAACAAAACACGTGTTCGGTCGAACGAGATAAACTAATCAAGTAATTAATAGGGTTAATGAACGTAATCACATTCACAGATTAGGATTAGAGCTTTTTTATTGGACAGATGCACTTTCTATTTCAACGACCGTTATTTTTAAAACCTACTCTGAAATTAGTAGACATTCAATAGTATTATTACCATTGGGTTGTTGAAAAACTAGACCTAGGCGTACCTTTTGATGAACCAGTTGTTGTTGTCTTAAGGAAAGTCCAGGTCAATAGTTTCCACCACCGACGAGCATGTATGAAGAATGTGATGAAAATGGATGAGACATAGTCATATAAATATCAGGATCGTAGCAAGTGGAGAGAGATAGTATCTGCCTACCGGAAACATGGCGGACTGTATATACGAGTATTATTTACGAATTATAAAAATAAAATTAATTTCTCATCGTGACTTGGGAGAAACGGAGGCACCTTTATTTTTAGAAAATAATAACAGGCCGTCCAAACTAGATAAATTAAGGCCTATCTACTATTTGCGCCATCCATGAACTATGAACCGATGGCTTTGAACTCCATAGATCTAAATAACAAAATACAGTATTTTCTTCCATATTTCATTGCTTCCATCATATCTACTTTAGAGGAAACATAGCCTAATAATTGTAATACTAAAGTTCAATACTCAATAATCAATTCAATTCATACAAATTATAGGGGGAAATGCTGACATAAGTACCTCTTTATCCTGTCGATCTCCATGTATCTTGTCTCGGAGCGCGACCAGCTCCAGAGGCCAGCTCGACACCTCCGCGTCTGGATCCGACAGCAACACCTGAGGACGGACACATAATATTATGTATTTGTTAATATATCTCCTAGAAATAGTGTAGAGACGTTGTTTTACCTATTGGTCATTTCACCACTGACAACCTATCGACACTGAGATCATCGTTTTCCTCGTGGACACCGAAACTGCCGTATAAATAGCTGGTCCCGGATTTGATGTTAGGACAAATATTTGCGGTATGCAAAATTTCTGAACTGCGGGGTCTGAGAGCGTATTCGGTTAACAATTTATCAGTCAAAATAGTTATTCGTGTTGAAAACTACGCAATACGAAGTAAGTGAATACTTTGGTATTATAACTAAACATAGGAACATTGATACCTCCCTAATAAGACACACAACATTGAAATGACTGTCTCCTTAGTGGGACTTAAAACTGGCGAAGTGTAAAATAAAGAAATAATGTGTATAGGTAATGTTATGGTCCCTTCCACTTGGATCCACAGCTCAGCTGCACATGTGGATCCATGGCCACTTCTTTTTCCGCTTCGATCCACATATGTATCCATGGATACTTATTTTATTGAGTTAAGGGGGATTTTCGTCCATACAAAATTAAATTTCCCAAATATAGAGAAACAGAAGCTAATTTTCCACTCAATTGTTTATGGCTCTTAATCTAGCCATTATTTGTGCAAAACATATTTTTTGGTTTATAAAAACCGTATGGTTTTTTCACATTAATTTATATTTCTCCATATTTAGGAAATTTTACTTCGTATGGACGAGAAACCCCCTTAAATGTGTCCACGGATCCACAACGAACTGGAAGGAGGCATGTTATGTAGATATAAGTATGTTAGTAAACTTACAAAAATATCTCCCATATTTAAAAACACTAAACAAATCCAAAACACAATTCACAGCACTATTATCCTATTTCAGCCACCGATGAACACAAGTGACCATACAAGTACAAAACTATGAACTCAGGACAATAAAATCAAGGAAAACATGACCCGCGTTTATCGCACGCCGGAGACCTAGTGATAGCCTGTGACTTATAATGTATTTACTTATATATTATTATCTATTATTTAGACAATAGTTGTACCTATAATTAGTTATCATTAGGTAATGATGTTTACCAAAATTGAATGATTTTTTAGTGTTTTGGTTTATAATGGAAATGTTGGTAAGGATGTAAACAATGGTTAAGGTAAAATGGTCTCATTAATTATATTTAGCAATCAGTATTGTTATATAGTTAAGGTATGGATTGTTACTTTTTTAATGTTACGGATTTATTGTATTAAGTTTGGTTTATTTCTCAAAATAAGAAATATCCTACTTCCTACTAATTAATATTATAAATGTGAAAGTTTGTGAAGATGGATGGATGGATGAATTGATGTTTGTTACTCTTTCACGCCAAAACTACTAAACCGATTGGGCTGGAATTTGGTATAGTTTTTTCCCGATGGGTGTATCTACTAAGGGACTTAGTCCTGGGTACACCTCTGCCTACCCCTTCGGGAAAAAGGCGTGAACGTATGTATATTTTTCCCGATGGGTGTATCTACTAAGGGACTTAGTCCTGGGTACACCTCTGCTTACCCCTTCGGGAAAAAGGCGTGAACGTATGTATATTTTTCCCGATGGGTGTATCTACTAAGGGACTTAGTCCTGGGTACACCTCTGCTTACCCCTTCGGGAAAAAGGCGTGAACGTATGTATATTTTACCCGATATTCCCACGGGAACGATGGCTACACAGTTTGACTCCGCGGGGCACAGCTAGTACCTTATTGTATTGAACATTTATACATTTTATGATAAACACATTATGAAGGTGAAGGTAAGTTAAACACATTTAGGTACTACTCAAGATAATTTTAGATAATATTGAAAGTCCACTAGCCCCCGACACTAGGACACCTTGTATAGTGTGTTATCCCGGAAGGGTAGGCAAAGGTGTACCCAGGACCTATTCCCATAGTAGATACACCAGCTAAGGTTTTTTAAGTCCCGTGTGCGGGGACGAATAGCCCTTTGTCACTCCCCGGACACTCGACTCAATTCCCATACAAGCGGGGCTCGTGGAGAGCTCAATCTCGCTCGCGGGGTGAGTAAGGCCGATTGGTGGGCGGATGACAGTGTCCATTCTATACAGTAGTATCATTATCTGTTCTGTGCTTTTGTCATCATCGGGCACAGTTCTAGACTGTGGGCTGTTATTGTGAAAATGCCCAATGGTGAAAGAAAACGTGTAACTATTGGCGGCAATTGGATTGGTTGTAAGAGAGTAAATAGAGTTTGGCTTTAAGAGGTAATTTTAAATTTACAAACACATCTATATATAATTAAATGTTCGCATTAGCTCTTGTTCTTTAACCCGTTCTTTATAGTAGTTGGCAGTGGGATGGAATAATATACCTACTTAGACAATAAAATCTGTAGTCGTAGTTTACCAACAGATCATTGACCTAAATAAGACAAAAAAACGAGACAGCGTGGAGCACAAAAACAGGTCAACCTGCGAAAATAGTGTCCTATACACACTTGGCTACAATCCAGACCAAAGATGTTCCTACGGGTGACTGAACACTTTGGAACTACGCCGCTATAAAAACAACATTACAAACTTACTAAAAGAGCTTACGACATTTATCACGCGCATAGCGACAAAGTAGTCAGTTTTATAATTAGCGTTTTGTTCTATTTTGATGATTATGCGCATTGTATGGAGGGATGTTGCCGCTCGACGGCAGATCGAAAATAAATTCAAGGTTATAAATATATTAAGTAGCATCCCTATGCTACCTAATATTATATAGGTCCCTACAAAAACAAAAAACTTAGTTTTTTGTCATTCATGAATCTACTAATTTTCAAGTTTACTATACATTTCATACAATTTTTTTAATAATACCTAGTATGTACAAGTTTTTAATAATACTTAGTGTACAAGACGAGCAAATCAGGTGGCTGATAGTAAGCATCACGATTGCCCATATCAGACACAGTGCCACCCAGTGTTCTAAAATTTAAAATTCTTCCTGCAAAAGAGGCCTACCACTACAAAAACATACAATACAAACATTACATATACATCGAATGAACTATAAAACTGATTCACATTTAAGTTATTCATCCACCTTGCCTGAATAGAGACGCTAAAAATTGCATTAGTGATTAGAGATCGATACAGACCATACAAGACCTCACAACTGATATCTCAGAGAGAGCGCATTGAATTAATTTAAAGTGTAAGTCTTGATTCGATTGTTAAAAAGTACTGCACCGAACAGTACCGAAGCACTTATCCGCAGCCCGGACAATTCTGATTCTGATTGATTCAAGTTCTATAGAAAAGCTTCACAAATTAACTTACAGCGCGCCTACAGTAACGCAGATGATTACGATCCGGCATCACTCTCACATGTCTAATTATTACACAGTTTTCACTAACACTTTGATAAAGTCTTTATACACGCTTCTACACTTTCTACACGTATGTTCCTTGTACACGCGTGTATCCTTGGTTCAAATAGACAGCATTGAGGAGAAGTCTTTAGTCTCGATAGTGTCATGGTACTAGTCAATGTGGCGACGAGCCAAGACAGCCCACGGGTTTACTTTTAGTAAGAATAAATGTGCTTTCACACGGATACTGATGCAGAGAGAAAAATTAAGACTTCTTCCGGCTGATGATGAAGATAGTTATGGTAATCATAACTATCTTCATCATCAGCCGGAAGACGTCCACTACCAAGCGTGGTTATTAACCAATAAATATGTTTTCACGCAAATGGGAGCCGGATCCAGAGTCAACCACAAACCATTGACGATTTGATATTTTTTCGTATAAATGGAAAGATCATAGGTATATGAGATTTGTAAGAAAACTATTTTTAGTTTTTTTTTAATCGCTATAATTACAAAGTAACATCAATTTTTATTTTTTTTGATAGTGACTGACAAGAAACTAAAATACTTTCAGTTGCGTCGCAGTACGTGTGAAATAGGCCTAATGTCCCCATTTCTGAATGAGAGTGCATAAAAACTTCCGTGTTATAAGTGCTTTTAATTTTGATAAGTAGTATAGTTGTAAGTTTGAAGATCAATGAATTTTATAAGAAGACTTCAAAGAAAATTAATAATCGTAAGCAGATGATCGATACCGAACAAGAAATCTTCTCTAGTATTATCAATTTACAAAACATATTTTTAACTACTTGACTGCAAGACTGTCTCGGCGGCGTAGTACTTTACAAGCGTTATCACCGATAATGAGATCCCGGGTTCGATCCCCAAGTCAGTCCAAATTTTTCGGAATTGTTCATTAGGAATTTTCTGCCCGATAAACTTAATCCTCCTCCTTTGCAGTCGGGTAAAAAGGCATCATTTGTGTCTCGGAGCATGTTTTCCAAAATTTAGGAAATTAAGCGCGGGAACAAAAACATTTTACAGTCAATAAAATTTTGCAGGATATATAAGAAGTTCATGCTGCTCCATATTCTACAGTTTTGTATACTTTTGTTAAGTTTAAGTGAGGCAAAACTTCACTTAATCTAAACGCTCAATCGAACCGCCCTACGACACGAGGTACTGAACAATTACTTTTTTTGAGAAAATAACATTTTCTAAATATAACATTTAATAAATGACGTCAAAAAACCCGCTCGAAATCTTATTTAGTTCACTACGATAATGCCGTATCGCACAAATTTAGATGTTCTATGGCCGCGTTTTTCTTAATTGATAAAACATCATCCATATTCACCGGACCCTTTTCCAAAGAACTCGTCAGTTACTGCGGTTTAAACAACCTCTTAGAACCAAAAATCTGTAGAAGAAATAAAAAAAAGGTCAGGGGTCACTACAGATAATGATTATAAAGGAATTTCAGAAGGTCGCGAATTATGTTTTTCTATAATAACAAATATTAAACATAATAAAAAAAGCGGAGGTGGTCCAATCCCATAGCAGGTACCCACATTTAGATAGATAGATAGATAATACTTTATTGTACACCACACACAATGAAATAACATTACAGGACACAGAAACTAAACTTCAATGTACAAGCGGCGGTCTTATCGCTAATTAGCGATTTCTTCCAGACAACCGATTTAGTTTATTTAAGTTTCATGTAAAAGGGGGCGAGCCCATTGCCATTATTACCTATTGAGAAAATTCTCCTTATACAAAAATCAAATATAAAAAAAAATATTGACAAAAAAAACCCTTTTTGAAGGACCTAGGGATCGAACCCGGAATCATGATCAGCAGTAGTGCATGCGAACCACTACGACACCGAGGGAATCAATCACATTGAGGCAGGAAGTGGAGACGCAGCTTAATACAATTAAACCGATGAGATAAAAAGATGATATTAAAAAGATAAGACAGATAACACAGATACACACACAAATGCCTTTTAAATAATCATATGATCCATAACATTACACAGACAGATTCGTTGGATCAGACGGTAGTAGCTTTGCTTTCTTCCGCAGGCCCCGGGGCGATCCCCGGCCAGGTCAAACATTTGTGTGCATGAACATGTATGTTTGATCTGTGTCTGGGTCTTATAAGCATGTTATATATGTATGTATATTAGTCATCTGGTTACTATAGTACAGGCTTCTAGCCTAGTTTGGGGCCAGATGACCGTGTGTGGAAGTTGTGCCATATTATTATTATTTTTATTATTATTATTATATACAACTTAGCCTTAATAAGAGTAAGGGAAAAAAAGAAAGCTCATTATGATCGTGCAACATTACATACAAATATAAACAGTATAATATATACAGAGAAGGTAAGAGTTTCCCAAAGCGAATATAATTTGTCTGTGTAAGGTAAAAGGCCCATTATTTAGTAAATTCGAGACGAAAATAATGGACAGCATTTACCGTCTTTTTTCATAATATATTATAGGAAGCGTAGACTGACGTCTGTCGGGTTAGTTGGTATTTAATGATGTTTGAATTATTTACCAAAAGGACTTTCATTCAATCTATTTATATCTTAGGTTAGCTTACAATCATTCAGGTTATTCTCAATCAAGGTATATGAAAAACCATTACCTGTAATTGTTCTTGCAAATGGTTGACGACATCTTGCCGCACTTCTTCTCTAACTGCTTCTAATCTCTGTTCTAATTCTGCTTCCATCTTCTACGTCCGCCATTTAGTAACGCCGCCATGTTGTGACGTCATCGCGGCCATGTTTAGTCACACACGAGTTAGTCGCATTCCATGCATGCAGGAGAGAGAGGTATGCATTAGTGAGATATTTACAGGTGCCATTGAAAACTGACGTATATGTCGTGTGATTTAGAGACCACATAATAATATGTGACAGAAATTGTGAATGAAATGGTAAAAAATGGTGGTAAATTATTTCTGTACCTAAAATATGTGTATAAAGAAATGTTTCATCAATATTTTCTGAAAAGAAAAAACAATAAAAGTATTTTTTTCATGAGAATTTAGGAGTTTTTGCTGTTAATTTAATGAAATATTATATACAAAAAATATGACCAAATCCTTTCGGAATTCATTGATAATGTTCTCAGAGTTTCCAAAGATTGGGCACACAGAGTAGAAAAACCTCAGGCAACCGTAAGCTTTGAGCAGGGTATATTACAAAGGCTAGATTATAATAATATGATCGATAAGTAAATAATATATTCTTTCCCCTGCATGCAACAAATTGTTAAACATTAAACACACTATCAAAAATTATTTATTACTATTTATATATATTACTGTCCACTGTCGGCTCATTGGTATCTTTACCCTACACTTTTTTTTAGTTTATTTAATTCACAACTTCAAGCTGTTAATGTCACAACATTAAATGATTTTCTACATAAATTGTACATTTTTAATTCGCCAGAATAAATAGTACTAACCTTTTCAAGTTCCAAGTCGATGTCCTGTGGGTAGAGAACATTTGACTCGGAGTTCTGAATGTGCGTCTTTAAGAGTGATATCTGAAAATTATAAAGATTAACCTATGAAATGAAATGAAATTGTTCCTATGGAATCCTATGGAAAATTTACTAAATCGATGTTTTGTATTCTCCTGTTTCCTCCAAATACAGTAAATCTATTTTGATATATTTATATCCAGATATTTTAAAGTTGAAGTAAAGTATGTCCCTATCATTTTATTTTTGTTCATAAACTCTACGTTCTTTTGTGGTGAACGTCCAATCACGCGAGTAAAACTGGGATTTTTGAAGTTCACTATGAAAAAACCAAGGGTTTATAAGAAAAATTAGAATGACAGGTTAATAGGTTACTTCACTATAAAAATATCAGGATATAAATTTATAGAATGGATTTATAATAGTAAAAAGGGACTTTTAAAAAGAAATATGTAGCATTGTGTACTTATTATAGTGTACATTATAGGCACGCCAACATGGGACCAATAACATACTGGCGAAATGTGGGTGTATCTACTATAGGACTGAGTCCTAGGTACACCTCTGCCTACCCCTTCGGGAAAAAGGCGTGAATGTATGTGTATATATTAACGGACTTTCTTTTATTGAAATAACTAGCTTTGCGCCGCGGTTTCACCCGCGTAGTCTTCGTTCCGAAAATCGGGATCAAAAGCACCCCTGTTATTCCAGTGTCTCAGCTATCTACATACCAAATTTCAGCACAATCGGTCTAGTAGTATTAGCGTGGACGCTAAACAAACATACACACATAAAACAGCGCTAGATGGCGCTGGGGTCTAGTTAGAACAAGCTAGCATTCTGTTCACCTGTTACAAAGGCAACTTCTTTACATTGTACTGAGATTAGACATTAATAATATTAGTAGTGTTTGTAGATCACTATGAGATAATGTATTCTAAGTAAATACACCTATTACCTGTTCTTCGAAAGTAGCTACAGATTCCCTCTGCTTGGTCTGCAGTTCGTTAACATACGCGATATGTTCAGCTTTCATCTCCTCTAACTGTTGCTCGTATTTCTTAGCGACCTGCTTCACTGCTTGCTCTAGTGGGGTGGACTGAAATATATATGACAAGTGTTACAAACAGGTGCTTCCCATCCCCGGTTGGAGATCCAGAGGACGGGTAGCAGCGTCCTCTGCGTAAAACCATCAAATTTCGCTCGCCAACTTTTTATAATGAAATTTTAGTGTTTATTATTTTTATAAGCAGTTTAAAGTGTATCAAAATCATTTATTTTATTAATTATTAAAAGTCATAAATTATAATAAATAAATAATACACTTATCTTAGAATAGAAAAGCAGAAATATATTTTTATTTAAATATTTGTTGCATACCAGAGCTAAAATAATGTTTCAACGTCTAGGGGATAAAGTTTGTTTTTAATTTTTGTCTGTTACCGACGAGATTATATTTTTTGGTGTCGCGCGTATATTTTATTTACTCTCAATCCTCGAAAAGAGAGTAACACACGGCGCTAACACCCATTATAATTCTGTTTATATTTACTGCCGAGCTAAAGGGTCTCTCTAGCGCCTTGTTTAACCATCTAGGTACTATTCTATTATAAAGCGTTGTTGTTGTCTTTATGTTTGTTTGTCTGTGGCAAGTCCTCATAAAGCAGCAGTAAGGTGATCAACGAACCTCCAGACTCAACGAAGGTAGGTCTGCACTCTTAGTTCTCCTCCGCGGGTGGTCTCCGGCGGCGTCGGGCGCGCCCTCCAGCGAGGACAGGGAGCCCTGCGCCGACGCACATCGCCCGCGCCACACTTCCTCCGAGTAACTGGAATGTTCACCGACAAATTAGAATCTATACATACACACATACAGTCTCTTCTTGTTCCCGGTGGGGTAGGCAGAGACTATTTCCCTCGACTTGCTACGATGCTGACATACAACTTTCGCTTCGTTCACTTTCATGACATTTTTCATACATGCTCGTCGGTTGTAGGTATTTTTGACTTGGCCTTCCTAAGTATAACGTCAACTTGTTCATGAAAAGTACGCCTAGGTCGACCACTACCGTCTTGACTATTCACACTAGCCTTATAAATCTCTTTTGTTAATCTTCTTTCATCCATCCTCTCCACAAGTCCGAACCACCTCAGAATTCCTTTCGCAGAGGGCGTATCCTCGACTGCCAATCAAGAGGTCCCGGGTTCGAACCCCAGGTCAGGCAGTGTTTAAATATTGGATTTTTCCATTAGGAATTATCTCAATAACTGCCTGGAGTCTGGAACTGTGCCCGGTAGATGGCAATAGGCTCGCCCCCTATTACATGGGACCAATAACATACTGGGAAATGTGGGTGTATCTACTATGGGACTGAGTCCTGGGTACACCTCTGCCTACCCCTTCGGGAAAAAGGCGTAAATGTATGTATGTAATTATCATTGGCATTCTATAAATTTTTATTTGTTTTTGAGTTTCCCAATATTTTATTTATTTTGATAGGTATGTTAATGTTCTTCCGCAATCGTGGATCATTCATCTGCGCCGAAATATCGGAAAACTCAAAACACATCTAATCATGATCATTAAAAGAGATCCTTGATCCTACTAATATATTTCATTTAAAAATTTAATTGAATAACGACATTAATAAATCACATAGTAAATTAACATATTGTATTACTTATGACGTTGAATGCCAGAGCAACTGGCAAAACATGCCGTACCTATATTGATGATTTCACCGTGTTCTTATTTACCATGATTTACGCAAATAAATAATTTAATTTTTCTAATTTAATATTTTGACTACTGGCCACAAGAACCTGAATTCGATAAACAAATCAGACATAGTATTATGGAAATTTCCATTAGGAATTTCTCATTAGCAGCGTAGAGTCTGGATTTGTACCTGATTGATGGCAATAGGCTCGCCGCCTATTCTGTGATGTTATGTTTATATATAGGTATTTAGTTTTCTAAAATAATTAAGTACTTTATAAAAAATCGTTAGATTTTATATACCACAGTAGCATTGCAAAATAGATACAAAAGGCAATGTGCATATAAAGGTATGAACATACAAGAGGATACTCTCGAACCTTTGTAAAGTGAGCATATCTATGTGTGAGTGTGTTTTAAACAGTTCCATGTACATTATTTTGATGTTTGTGTTTTGTAGAATATATCGTTATACGGCGCGCGGAGAAATTAGGATCTTGTAATTAAAAAATTACACTCACCTCTCCTTTGGCCTTTGTTAGCAAGAAAATAACCAGTAGAGTATATTAGTTTACATAGCATAGATGTGTGAAGTATATTTATACTATACACTACACTAACTATGTTTATAATATTATAGCATTACATCTTAATAATTACCTTCTCTCCATGTCAGAACATTTCTTCTCAAAATAAGTCCTAAGGTTTTCCATTTCCTTCTCATGTTTGATACTCAATTCCTTCCGCAATTCATCAATATCTGCACTACCTGCTTTCACCGAAGCCAAGAGTTCCCTCAGCCGTCGTGTCTCCACGGTAAAAGCAGTCTTGTCCTGTGACAATTGGGTCTCTAATTTCTTGACATCTGTGTCAAATTCTATACGCATCTTACCGATTTCATCGCAAAGAACTTGAATCAAACTCTCACGCAGTTTGTTCCTTAGATTCTCTTCGATATATTTATCTAATTTGTTGATGATGATGCCTATTTTATTTTCGAAGCCCGTTTGGAAATCGTCGGAGTTGTCCGACTTCAGATCAGATCTGGAATAGTTGACGGTGATTTCTTCGCGATCATTGTCTTTTTCGCTGTTGGAGCTTCGTACGGAAGACTCGCCGCTCATCACCGCCGAGTAGAACTTCGTGCTGTCGTCTTTTACGAGACTCTGGTATTTAATGAAATCGGATAGCTGTCCTTTGATAGTGTCGTGTTCTGAAGGCGTTCGTTCGCCGACAAAGTGTTGCAAGTTAGAAACTTCATTTATAAGATGTTGGTTCTCTCTTTCGAGGTGTTCTCGTTCCTGGACAGATCGCTGTAAGGATATGGTCAGTTCTTCGATTAGATCGTCACGTGTCGTGAGAGCTGCCTCCAAGTGCACAAGCTGAAAGGACAGGAAGGCGTAAATACATACACGAAAGCATTGCACGAAATTATAGTTCTGAAAGCTTATGATAAGAGAAACAAATAACAGAAAAACATTATTGAATTTTTGAAAAAAATATTGCTTGAAGTAAACTCTAAATATTTAAGAAAGTTAAATAAAATTGCAGAAAAACAGGAACCTGCATCTCATTGGATAATTTTGTTTTTTGTTTTGAAAGAATTTTTCAATAATAGATATAACATTTACTAGTCTAACTTTCATATTACCAAAGCCGTGAACTTTTACAGAATGGTTTTGGTACATATGTATTCTTATGTATATATGAAAAAACTTTAAAATAACCACAAATTATTAGGACTCCTATTAACAAGTCCTTGCTCTTTAACTGACCTATAACTTAACTATTAACTAAAACTATACCCTGATATATGATTTAAAAGAAGCTTCCACCATAAATGTAGAAATACCCAACACCCAAACAAACCATGCATTCCTAACCCAATACAGTTCCTGGTTATTTTAGTGAGTCAAGGCCAACACTAACTAGATGTGGGATGTAAACAGAACTGATTCTATCTATAAAACGATAAAATCTAAGTGGATAGTGAGCCTAAAATGACCACTCTGCATTTATTGCTGTTACTTTTTTTTTTGCTAAAACAAAATGCAATCGCTGGTTTTTAGTTGACAGCAATAACAGTGTTTTCATTAAAATCAGCTAACTGGAATAGCAGAGTGGTTGTTGATAGTTTTATATGCCATAATCTATAGAAACATGTTGGCAATTTCTATAACAAAAATAAATAATCAAAGCACAAAAATAGACCAAACAAAATACAATTTATTATAGTTAAATTAAATATTTAACAGAAAAGTACATAGAAAGCCTTTCGTAAATAATAAAGTGCACCCTGTATAATATTAGTACATAGCATGCAATAGGTATTAGAAGCAAGATCATTAGGCAAAGCAGCAGCAGTACATAAAGTGACACACATAAGACTGCACTTGAGAATAATACCTTCGCTTGATATTCCTCACAAATAGTTTTATAATCTGTGGTCATTGTACTGAATGACATTGTCTCTTCCGGAGGCATGGACTTCGGCAGGGAGTCATCTTGGGTCTCCCTTTCTTTAATTTCATCATCAACTGTCATTTCCTCGATAAGCAAGTCGCTTTGTTCAATTCTGTTCAAACTTTCTTTGGGTGAATTGTCATTATCACTGAAGCTTTCTTTAGGGGACTCTTGAGCATAATTTTTATCATCCAAACTTTCTCTAGTGGAAGCACTGTCAATTTTCTCAGTCAATTCTCTTTCAAGGGAAATATCTGGAGAAATTTCCAGATTAATCACAGGAGTTTCTTCAATATTCTCGGCTTCAACTTCAAGATTCAATTCTTCAGTATTTTCTAAGGAAGTGTCTTTAGAACGCATATTAAACATCTCCTCAAACTTTACATTATCACTGGCACCGACAAGAAATGGAGATAACAAATTAGGGAATATAGGTATAGGCTTGATATTTGGCTCAATGATTGGCTCAATGGTACTTCCTTCAGGAGGGGGTCCGAAGATAATCTTGGCAGCTTGAAATGGAAACTTTGGAGCACCTTGACCTCTTATATCTAATTTAATTATCTCCTCAGAATCTGAGTGTCTATTTAAAGACTGGTTATCTGATTTGGCTTCTTGTGATTCTGTTTTGTTACTCAATTCATCATTTAGTGAATCTAAATAATCACTTCGGGGAGATTCTATTACAGAATGTTCAGCTTCTTTAGGAGTTTCAGTTTTGTTCTCTTGAGTGTCTTTGGAGACATCTGATGATAATGCTAATATGACCGGACTCTCTTCACTGATGTGAACATCTGAGGCTGCAATATCGAGAGGCCACGATGTACTTTGTCGACTTTGATCAAGTGTGCCCGGGGCTTCACTTGAAGGAGAGAGTGGGGGCACATCTTTAGATACTTTTTCCTGTTCAACTCTTAGCTTCAGATTATTCTCATCTTCCGATTGTGTCGAATACTCCGCCTTAGAAGGCAGGTGTTCCGATATAGACTCTGTATTACTCTCATCGACATCCTGTGCGACGTCCTCATTTCTCGCGTCGGTCCCTGTTTCGTCTGTCACATCCCCTATAGCGGGTATCTGTTGGGAATGCACGACATCCGGGAGAATATTCTAAAAATAAATAAAAAACCATCAATCCTGTGAATTATGATGATATCGCGCGACTGTGAGCGCGAACGATCGGTTCAACTAAGTATCCGTGTTTGTAGGCACATAACATTAACAGAGTGTGGAGCGAAGGTTAGTTCCCCCGGCTACCGAGGCAGATGAAGAGTTGCAGCTATGCATTTCAAAACTATTTATATCGTAGCGCCGAATAAAAATACCCTAACACCGCAAATAATTAGTACGAAGAGAAAACAGAAACAAATACAGATTATAACTCGTTGTACCTTTGTTTCTTGTGCTTGCGGTGAATATTGGTGAGGATCATCCATAATTTAATAAACACATAGTAAAATCAATCGAATATTTCATACAAAAACCACTAAATTCGTTGTCAAGACGACGTTTCTCACGTTCAAACAAAATACAAACTACGACTACCACAATCACAAACTACAAACGCCATCAGTGTTGCCAACAGTTGAATTTGGTTCCCACCAGATTTTTCTTCTAAAATCACCAGAAACCGCTAACAATAAACGACCCCACACTGATAATTACAAAATTTTCCACTAGACCAGTTTTTAATTCATAATTTCAGCCGTAGGACGTCCATTACTGGACATACTGACTCCCCATAGTTTTCCATCTAGTCCGGTTGTAAGTGGCTTGTATCCAGCGTGTTCTTGCAGTCTTTGTTAAGTCGTCTGTCCAAACTTGTGGGACCAACGTACTACGCTTCACTTGCCCGCCCGTGGTCTCCATTCGAAAACCTTACTAACCCACTGACCATCAGTTCAACGAGCTACGTACCATGCCCATTGCCACTTCAACTTTCTAATCCATTGGGCTATTTCAGTAACTTTCTTTCGTCTTTGGATCACCTTATTTCTGATTCAATCTAGTCGAGAAATGCCAAACATTGTTACTATCTCCTTAGCATGTTGTGCTACTTTGAGTTTACTAATAAGACCTAGTAAGAGACCACGTTTCAGAGCCATAAATCATCTCAAATTGGTCAAAGAACTTCGACTTGAGGCTCTGACGATTTTGTTTCTTATTTAAGCCGAAAAGACGTCGTGTAGGCTTCCGAAAGCTGCCCAGCCGAGTTGGACTCTTTCTCGAAGTTAGATGTACAGATTTGGACTGCTTACAAGTTTAGATTGTAGAAGTACCTACGATTCAACAACTTCTTAAACCGAGTTAGAAACCGGTACAGGGATATGGGGTTTGCCGAGGGATAACCGGCAATAGAATAATCCTCCACCCTCTCTAACCGTAGTTGCGATGGTGGCCGGCTAAGGTTTATTGGATCCAGAGACCGGCAGCAACGTCCTCTTCTTAAAACCATCGAATTGCGCTCGCCAACCCGCCTGCCAAGCGTGAAGAGAATTGCCATAAGCCTGTCCGTATAAAGAAGTTCTTTGTCCAGCTTCCAACGACAAAGATAATGATGACTGGGGTGGGCACAACATAGACGGTAAAGCAAGATTTCAATCTGTTTTGATATGGAAAAGGTCTAATGGAAAGGATCTCATATAATCGAGTAGTTGATGTCCCCTTGACATCAACTATCCATGAGTAGTTGATGTCACGACTTGTCACTGTAATAACTAAACTGATTTAAAAAAACCACAAAAAAAATCCACTAGCCACTAGACGCAATATTTCACCACTAACAAGGGGGTCCAAACCACCAGTTCTAGCGAAAAATCTCCTAAGGTGGCAACACTGAATGCCATTCAAATTACGTTCCGTTTCTCTAATTTTGCATAGCAGCTGTCAGGTTGTTACTTGTCATCCATTGTTCTACTCACAAAATAATATTAGGCCCACTTACTGTGGGGGTTACTTTATATGCTCAGTGGTGGGGGTGGTACAAAGACAGGATGGTATATAAATGATGATGAAATATGCAGTAAAATGGCCATAACTTTTGATTGCTTTATCTTAGAAGTATGATTTTTAAAGCCACAAGGGATCGCAGATCTGAGTAGTTGATATCAATTTCAACTTGATCCCCTCAAGCGTTCCTGTTAAAAAATGTCTTTATAGACGGACAGACGGACAACAAAGTGATCTTATAAGGGTTCCTTTTGAGGAACGGAACTCTAAAAACGTATAACGGAACGTCGAAAAACGAACTTTCATCATGTCTCAACTCTCAACGTGTTTTCGTAGTAGGCACAGTAGTAGGTACCTTGAATAAAGCTTAGAATAACGTCTTTGATTTTCGTATGTCGTATGGCCACAGAATCTGAGTTCTGATACAGAACAGATCTGATACAAAACTACGTAGGTATATAAGGGACACTGTCATCCGTCCACCAATCGGGCTTCCTCACCCCGCCAGCGAGATTGAGGTTTCCACGAGCCCCGCTTCTATGGGAAATCATCTCACGCACTCTTGCACGTGTTCAAAACTCCATGTCGTGTGCAGTGTCTGTGTAGTGGGTACTTATAGCGCGGCTTTTGTATGGGATTGAGTCGAGAGTCCGGGGTGTGGTAAAGACAAAGAATAGTAACTATTACTACGGAAAAGACATTAGGATCAATTAGTCGATCAAAGTAATAGGTACCTATCTAACTGGCGTATAGTTAGGTAGGAAGCTACCTACTTACACTCACAGACAGACTTAGATAAAAATGGGAAATAATAAAAAATAAGTCTTCGATTAAGTATAATAATCTTTATTATGTAATATTTACACAAAATACATTTTAGGAAAAGCCGCGGTACAGTACCTACTTCACGTATAGTACCTACCTATTATACTCAATACTACGGTAGGTACTTCCTAGCCGCGCCACAGTCAGAATTTTAATTGAAAATAGTTTTAAAAAAATGTTCTTAATATGTTCATTATTGTACATATATTTAAAAAAATTGTACTATAAAGGTTCGCAAGAAATTAAACAAAATCAGTGGCGCGGCCAGGTACTATGATTCCTAGCCGCGCCACCGCGTACACTGTAATAAATAGTCTAACTAAGCACCAAATTACTGTCAAATAATTGTACGTCTATTGTTCGCTCTACCGATAGTGAGAAATACCGCAAAAAATCATTATCTTCACGATCAATATCGAAAGTAAAATAAGTCGACTATCGCGATTCTGCCAGGCGTTCGGCCCATGGATTTTATATAAAAATCAGAATAATTTTGTTTGTAAGCAGAGAAAGTACTAAATCACGGACAAACAACGCTTTTACTATTTATTGTATTGACTTACGAGGTTGATAATTTTCACGGCACCAAGTGACTACAGATTTGAGTATCTATGTAATTCGATAAATTTTAACACGTCCACGCGCGTTTTAGAGATAAAGTGTCTTGACCAACATATTGAAAACCGAATAAGTGATCTTATAAGGGTTCCTATTGAACCCTAAAATAGGTTTGCTTTCAAATAAATTACAGTCGTTTGTCCCATAAACAACAATAATGTATCGAAAATGGTACGGCGCGGCCGTAGTAACCTTTTTTAGGTACGCCACTGATTTTGTTTAATTTCTTGCGAACCTTTATAGTACAATTTTATTAAATATATGTACAATAATGTACATATTAAGAACATTTTTTTAAAACTATTTTCAATTCAAATTCTGACTGTGGCGCGGCTAGGAAGTACCACGCAATACTACGAATAATAATAAGTTATTCGTAGACTCAATACCAATGTTGATTTTTTCTTCGGAAAAATTACTGCGACCTTTCGTGACATTATTTGTTATTGTGTACGCATTATTTTAATAAAAATATTCTATATTCTTATTATATTATGCGAAACAAACGTCAACTGACTCCGATTAATGCCAACAAGCGGTTAAAATTATTCAGCAGGTCGAGCAAGACACGAGGATATTAGTTATTTTGTGATATTGTTTCCTTCCACGTTTATCTCTTTCAATCAATGAATTATCTGCTGTCCCACAGCGGTAGTACAGCAGCAGCAGTCAGCAGATATTCATTATTCGAGCGCGAAAGAGAAAAAAAGCGGAGAAAACATATATATTATTATCTCCGTGTGCTGCTCTGCCAGGCCTGCAGGGCTACTATCTCTCACAATTAACTTTCTCCCCTGGGAATAGCTGCCCATGCTAGGATCTGCTGATATTTTTCACAGGGCAACACCCCAGCTTATTGATATAGCATAGATAATTGACAGGACTCCGCGCGCGTTCCGACCAGATACCGCTGGCATACTTCTCAAATGCGGCAACTAAAACTACGCCGAAATCGGCGTACCCGTGCCAGTCCGGCAAAATTATCACGCGCACTAACACTCGCTGCGAACTGTTTTTACGGACTCTAGCATTGTGTTACGAAGACTACAATTTTGAAAAGTGCCGCGTTTTCGAAGCTGTTGTTTTGGGTGGTATCTGGTCAGAGCGCGAGCGAAGACCTGTCAATTATATCCAAATCAAATAGATTGCAAAAGAATTTTGACATAATTATAGTCCAACAAAATTAACCATAAATTGGCAAATTTTTGTTCTGATTTAATGACTTACATAGAGATTTATGCAACAAGTACTCCAGCTGGTTCCAGCTTAGAAGGAAACTTAATTAAAAGTAAAACATTTTTGTAATTTTTAAAATAGACGTGAAGATATTATCGAAGACCAAAGAAAATATAACAAGTGCATCTCATAGAAAACTAGAATTTTTAAAATATTGAATTATATTTTATATTTACACCATATAATTATTGTGAGCTGATAAACATTCAGATTATAAGATAGCAAAACAATAATAATTTATAATACAGAAAATCGAAACATTAATTATATTTTATCATCTACATAAATATATTTTTGAATCACAAATCGGTTGTTGTCGTAGTCTATAATTTAATTTATAATTTTTGCACCCGCAGATCTCATAATAATATTATAATAATAGTTGTAAAAGGCCAGAAGACCAAATGACTTCAGGCTAATTTCCTCAATCATTGAAAGTCAGCAATGGATCATTTAATATAAAAGCAATCTTCATTACGAACGTGTAACCCTTTTCTCAACCTGACGAGGAATAGTGTTTTAGATTTTTCAAAACAATTCCGAAATGACCCTGCGGGGCAATATTCAAGAAAAATGCACCAACACCACATCGATTTCGTATTTAGAATAGGGTTAAGCTGTAATAACAGTTATTTAGCCTGGAAGCGAACAGTAATATATTTCATAAATACAATAATATCTCCTCATTTGTCTATAGGGCTCAATTTTCAAAGCGCTAAATTCAATTCGACAATGCAAGATGTATGGTTTGCTAATGAATCGCATTTAAACTACTCTAAATTAGCATGCTTACTCATTTAGCGATCTAAATATTGGATATTGCCCTCGTAAAAAAAAACGTCGTTTATGCGGTAAACAAATTAGCGAAACATTATGCAGCTGACCCCAGGAAAGGCTTTTTGATCTACAGGTGCAAACAAATTACAAACATAATTATTTGTCTACTTATAAGTAAAACAGACTATATTCTAGTCTCTAGTCAATCAATCCGAACGTTATAAAATGGCAAATTGACCCATTTCATTTCTTAATAGAAATATTCTTTATTGCCATGTTTAAGGTGTATTTCAGTCAATCTGCCGTAAGGCGTCAGTTACACGATAGGTTTTGCTGCCAGTTTTTCCAGTCACTGATTCCAGACACTATGATTGATGGCATGGTCGTACTAAGATTAACAACGAAGTTCGATTTCGCTGTCACAACTGAAATCGAGCTTCGTTGCTAATCTTAGTACGATCATGTCATTTATTTGTCGTTCGCGTCAACGCCGCTGTATGTCGTTGCTATCGATAAGGTCGATAGAAAAAGAGACAAGATGCTTGGACGCTATTGTGTTCGTTGCACGGCAAATCTTTCTATCGTCATGCCTCTCGCGGCCGTTACCAATATGCTGATGTATCGCCATTACTGTAGTTGCTACTCCTGACGAGTATAAGACCGAGATCTGAGGTGTAGCCACTATCACATGAGTGATACTGAGGTGTCACTCAGTGTCAATCATGTGTTATGGGTCGATCGACACATAACCTACCATGTAAAGGACGCCCTAGATGTATGCCTACAGTATCTGACTATTACAGACAATCCAACCTACTGACTACAAAGCCCTGTAACTCTTATTTGAAAGCGTCTTATTAAATTCACTTCGTCAATCACAAATCACATGCAATAATAATTTAACAATGGTACATTTTCAGGTGGTAATATACTTAAAGCATTTCCCTGTATTGTACCAATCGCACGAATGGTACCTACATTACAAGGAAATCCTCACCTCTGCCTACTTCTTCGGGAAAAAGGCGTGAATGTATGTTTTTATGCTCAGTGTCGAAGAGCATTTCCATGTAATGTATCGTTCTTGTGAATGCTACGATGCTCCGCTCGTCGAAATGCTCACGGTTAGTGAGCAAAGCAAAACATCGAGCGTCGTGTTCGATGTTCTGCTCGAGGAAATACACAAGTCTATCACCACCTTTAGATTTCATTTCAAGCATATCTTTTTTTTTTTCACGCGCTAAGACCTAGATCTTGCATTTTTCCACAATTTAGTTATCAAAAATACCACACAGAGATCACATCACATCTCAATCTTATCACTATAAATATTATAATTTAATTTATAATAATTTATCTGGTCGTAAAGTATAGAATATTCGTGCAAATTAGGGGATTCTAAATAATATTGGCACTTTTCAAAATTATAGAAACTATCGAGGATGACATTACTTATCTAAAAGAAGACTGAAGAAGAATGGAAGCCAATATAGTCTCATGTTGGATAAAATATAGGGTAATAATATTAAATCTATCTTTTTTTGTGCTAAATTAAGTAATACATAACTTACCGTGAGATTACTTTATTAAAATAATATATTATGTTAATAGGATACAGGACCTCTTAGCAGTTTGACACAATCCTATGGAAAATTTACTAAATCGATGTTTTGTATTCCCCTGTTTCCTCCGAATACAGTAAACCTATTTGATTTATTTATATCATGATATTTTAAAGTTGAAGTAAAGTATGTCCCTATATATATATATTTTTTAATAAACTACTTTTTTTGTAGTGAACGTCTAATAACGGGAATAAAACTGCGATTTTTGGAAGTTCACTATGAAAAAACCAATGGTTTATAAGAAAAATTAAAATGACAGGGACATAGGTTACTTCACTATAAAAATATCAGGATATAAATTTATAGAATGGGTTAATTATATTCGAAGGAAACAGGAAACAGGGGAATACAAAACATCTATTTGGTATTTTTTTCATAGGCTTGTGTCAAATTCCTAAGGCCATGTACGCTTTTATGATTAATCATTTTAAAGAACATCAGTAATTTTAAATATATTTTACTTATTAATTTGATAAGTTATTGTTAGGCTAGGCTACTACACCGGCAGTACAAGACATTGCACATGGCAATAATCTGCATAATTAGTTATTGGATTTTTAGTCTTATTTGTAGATTTTTCCGTGGGAAGCCTCTTTTAGAAGCCCCAAAATCATATAGCTGATGTGTTTGGAGCACCACGCAGTTAGCACAGGTCTTTCAACACAAATTTAGTTTACATTATTGCTATTCATATATCCTATCATCTCAAAAATGCAGCAATGTGCAGATTATTGCATCATACGATGTTTGTGTTATTACGGTGTCTGGCCTATATTACCTACTTAACTTTCTTAAAAAAATATGCTGTCTTTGTCCAACTGTTATTTTACTCATTACTGTTTCAATTGTTAGGTTTTGATTTAGTATTTTTATTTATATTTAGTATTTTTATTTATTAACAAAATATTTGAAGCGGCCCTATGTGTAATGAATGGTTTTCCTAAAAGTGTAAATAAATACATAAAATAAAATCTAACTTAATAAATAAATGAAGTAAAATTAAATAAATCGTATATACTATAAAGCTTTAGTAAGTAACATATAAATTGTCGGATTTTTAACCAGAATATCGTGCGTACAATACATCTTGATAATCTCATAACAACCCTTATTGCATTGGAATAGAGATGGTATTTATTTGACCATCGTGTTTTTGTTAGAACACTGGTTTGACAACCTTCTCAGAATGTGTTAATTTTCACCTAATAATTTACTTACACAATAAATACAAGGTATTATGGCATTGAATAGTAGTAACACATGATTTTAAGTATTTTTACTAAGTTAGCGATTTCTGCGTGATTAAAATAATAGACGGTAGATTTAATAATTTTCCACACGTACAACAGATCAGATAGGAGTCTAAGTACGTAAAACGAGTTCACTTTACATTTAATATTTTTCTAAACGTTGTTTAAGACAAATATTATATCATCCAGTCTTCCCTGTGACTACAAACACTGCAAAGTGCAGGAATAAAAATACGATTTTTTGTTCAACCATTGAAGTTTTACTATGTTATGCGATATGCCTTTAAAGCCATAACGAAATGGGGAAAATCAAGTTGCATCTAAAAAACACGTTAACGTTGCTGCAATTACTTATTTATATAATTTAATTGTAATCTGTACCAACCAAATATGATATTTAAAATGCAATATTACAACAATAAATCTCCATTCTAATATTATTGTCTATATTTATAGCGACAATGTTTTATGTTAAACGCAATAAGATTAAACATTTATAACCAAATAATTAATTGTTCATTTACGAAAATGTACGACGGACACGCACTTGTACTGACGTGTTTATTTAAGAAAAATATAACACGATATATTTATTATTTGTGATATAATAAATATTTTTCTCTTTTTTAATTGCACTTTATCTGGGCACCTATTTCTCAAGGTAACCTGTAAATTAGCCAATGAAAATGCGTGTGAAACCGCGGGACACACCTAGTAATATGTAATTTTAATAATAATATGCCTTCAAACATAAATAAATGACTTAGTAGGTGTGTCCATAGTTTTTAACATAATGGTCAGTGTTCTTTATTTCTAAAGCACTTTGCACTACTGCACCGGTTCATCATAGGGATGTGAGCAACAAAATAACATTCTTTATATAGAAATTATGTAACATATGAGACCTTGCTTACTAGATCGTTCGTGATCGTCGCGTGCCGTGCACGGTACATTAGCTCTCCACCAAGAATTTATATGTAAACGTAGTTATGTGGGCAAGGTACACAGTACCTTGCTTTACCCGTAGCCTGATGGATACATCCATATAATATACCGGTATTATGGGCAAACAGCTCAATTACCTATCATATCAATAATACTTCTTCTTTTTATTAAAAAAATGTGACTGCTCTTGAAATTAAATCCATTACTTCACATTCTTGAATACAGTCTAAAGCGTTTAAACATAACACACCTGAACTATGTTCAAGTGCTAGACAAACCATAACAGGCACAGGTTGTGCCTTATACCCTTCTCACAAATGTTCCAAAGTCATGCTGATTGTGCTGCTTTATTGCCTCCATCTTCTTCTTCTTCCTCCTCTTGTGCCATTAATTGTCGCGCTAACTGTAATGCCTGAAACATACACAAATATTCTATTAAGATGATAGCCTTTTCGGAATTTGACACGATCTGATGAAATTTGTAAACTAGTTACGAGATGAGACTACAATTTCTTCTTATGTAACCGGTGAGAAAATACCATGGTAAGCAAAAAGTTAAACTCAAACTCAAACAGATTTATTCAAATAGGTCATAATCTGACACTTTTCTACGTCAATGAAGATACAGTACTGAGTCTACCGTGCGTTCGGAAAGATACCTCTACAAGAAGAACGCACAAGAAACTTGTAGGGCTTAATTTTTTCAACAGATAGTTTCACAATATTTGGTTTGGTTACATTCGTTTTCTTTGAAGGTGCCGCGAGGCGGCTATGCAGAAGTTTCCAGGCATCTTTGTCCTCTATGTACTGGTTGACTTTATAATAAGCCTTCTTAAGTAAAGTAGATTTTATATAGGTTTTGAATTTACCCGCTGAGAGCCCAGTTATCTCTTTTGGGATTTTATTATAGAAACGTACACTATTTCCTAAGAACACAGACTGAAAAGTTTTCATTTGTAACTGGGTTATGAAACAAGAACACAGTTTCTTATTAGGTAACTAGTTATGAAACTCAGTTACAATGGCGTCCAAAAGGGAAAACTTTACCAAATCAACATCTCATATTCCAACCGTTAACTTATTTGATAGATTTATATTATAATAAATTTAAGATGAAGTAAACAGTGTCAATCATTTTATTTTCTGTTATAAACAATTCATTTTGTACATTTTTCATAGGATGTTGTCAAATTCTGGTAGATTATCTTCTCAAATTGATTTCGTAACCACTCAACCAGAGTAGTATTGGTTTGTTCCATCAAATGATAATGTCAAAACTCAGAACCAACCAATCAATTACAAAAATGTAAACAAGGATTTATTGTGTGATATGAAAATAAAAGCCAATCTTTGATAAATAAGACACATGGACTGATTTAAATTTTGGTCTATAGCTTATAAGTATGTATCACCAATAAAAATTACATAATATTATAAAATACTCATGTTATCAATAAAATCTAGGCTTGCTAGCATAATCACTAGTTTCATAATTAATGATTTTTTAGAATTTAGTGTTAGCAGGCCTGTGACACTCCACGTTTTTGCTTTAAAGCTACAGGTACCCGGAGCGCGTGGTCTAGACGGGCAAATTTAGTGGGTTGGCACGCGCAGGCCCACGCCGGCTGAGTCGCAATTGTTTTGTGTCCTGTGGTCCATTCCATCATTCAAGATCCCGTATTCAAGAACGATATCTACTATGTGGTGTCACAGTATGCCCGAATGCATAGGGCCGGTAAATCAAATTCTTAAACAATACTTGAGTGAGATCTATCGCTGTGTTCATTCGCGCCGGCCCTTACGTAAAGAGATCTATTTTAACGCACGCTTAGTGGAGCCTACAAAATAAATGTTCCTCTATGGTCTGTGGTGAAGTTAGGATTTTCTCTCGGCACACATTTTTCGATGTTTAAATTTCTTATTTAGAATATTATATTTTAATGGGTCAGCTAGTTCGTGAAAGCTGACGTTTTTATGTCATCCGCAAATCAGGAACCCCCACATATTTTCATACTTCCAATGGCCATCGAAAGGTAATAATGCATGTCTATTAGTAAATAAGTATGCACCTACAACTCCCAAATGTTAAGCAATTTTTAATTCTTACAAACATGTCACCCGGCACTCGTATTACCTTACACTGCTTACACCTAAAACCTATGATAATTATATAGTTTCATAGACAAATAAAGATAACATCCCTAACGTCGTAAGAAGGAATAAGAGATATGCAATAGAAAGAGAGGCAGCTTGAACGATAATTAGTTTGGCGCCGTGCAACCTGAATTGCACTTTATTGTGTCGGAGCTAGAGCTGCTATTTATTTGAATGATATTGAGGAGTGTATTCTGTATTCTGTGGTTTTAGTTCAATTCTAAAGTTGATTTCTTACATAGGATAGTTGGAAGATAATTGCATGTTGTCATGCATTCATTATGTACAATTATCGCAATGAAACATGCTAAGGCATTATTTTATCAAGTTTTATTCTCATCAACATGTAATAACAGGTTACAATGAAAGTCACAATTTAACTTCTTTTACAGCCAAAATATGATAATGAAATTCAAATCATGACCTACAAGTTTGTTACAGGAAATGATATACCATGAAAACCCAGGCTGTAATTTATAGCAGATTTATGATAATTATTACTATTTTTAGCTTCATGTTTTTATAGTGTCCATTTTTTTTTTATAAGCTTTGGGAGATTTTAGGGTTAATTCCTGATATTTTAGCATATTGAACATAATATATTTGGTAGGTATTTACTGATCAAAGATGTTTCAAGTAAATATTACTGCTATTTTTGTTTAGCAGGCAAAGGGTCAAGTCTCAAAGGACGAAAACAAAACAATTCCGAACCATTTATTCATGAACTGCCCACATGTCTATAAATAGCTCACCTGTAGGTAGTATAGCAATTGTTATAATGCGACTGGCTCCCTCACACAATGATCTAATCCTCATGAGAATGTGTCAC
The DNA here is from genome assembly GCA_947063395.1 of Hemistola chrysoprasaria. Taxonomy (NCBI): domain Eukaryota; kingdom Metazoa; phylum Arthropoda; class Insecta; order Lepidoptera; family Geometridae; genus Hemistola; species Hemistola chrysoprasaria. Next base: position 14,025,373 of record OX346724.1, on the reverse strand, counting down.
ACACACTCACCTGGAACTCATTGTAATGCATTTTCCGTTTCTTCTCGAAGTCGACCCGTCGTTGACGCACCTCCTCGGGCTCGTCCTCCATGTCTTCATCGCTGCTGCCAGACTCCACACACTTCGGTGGCTTGTTCATACTCGCCGCAAGCTTCGCAGCTAATATATTGGCATCCAACTCGTCCACCGGCTCTAAATCCCCGTCCACGGCTTCAGAGAAAGGCGTCTTTGGCTCGTCCACCTTCATATGCCCGTAATCTTTATTAACCGGATGAAAAGTCTCGATAATGTTCATTTCGTCGAATCGCTGTTCCTTCGGCCGCTTGCTCGTTGACGGCGCCCCGTCGGTGCCATCGATGCTACGCGATGTTTTTAGTATACCCTTGGAGGGTTTCTTTTGCAAATTCTGCGCCATAGTAACATTAAAACATTTCTTAAAAATGTGAAATTTCCGGTAAAATAGGCAAAATATATTTTCCGCAAGATAAAAATGAGTTACGAGTTTAGGAGCTCATTTTTCGATTTTTGACAGTTAATAACAGTGACAACTGACAGTCTGTGACAGTGACAGATAAAGGAAGTACATGAAATTTCAACGTTGTCAGTAAAAAAATATTCTAAGATAAGCGCGCGGTTTTTACCGCGTCATTTTGGGATCAGACTTTCCATACCAGCGACTGCACCAGCGGTTTTTCCCGCGACTGTTTTTTATGGAAAAAACCGCGAATCTTAGTAATATTCAACTATTCGATAGTTGAAAAAGTTCTGTGGCATCACTTTAAAAGTGTCAATGTTGATGTCAAATCAATTCTTCAACTTCAACTTCTTATTTTTAATGGCTTGTGCGGGCACAAATTTGCCAATGTCGCCGTGGATAGAGAGACCAACAAACGCTGGATATTGATCGGTTTAAAGAAAAAACATGACCGGTTAATTATTTTGTGGCTTGTGAGTGTTTTTTAACAAATGTTGATGTCAAATAACAGAAAACGTCAAACGTCAGTGTCAACGTCAATTTGAAATAGAAATTAAAACGTATGGTCTCCTCTATATTCTGTGGTTTGGTCTTTTGTATTTACAAAACCATTGATGTATGTATGATATAATATGGTGAGGTTCCACAACCTTGGAAAACCCAGGTAATTATTCCCATTGTAAAGCCAGGTAAAAATGCCTCAGATCCAAATAGTTATAGGCCAATCGCGTTATCTTCATGTTTAGCCAAGGTTGCAGAACATATGATTAAACATCGTCTTGAGTGGTTTGTTGAAAACAGAAGCTTGTTGGCTAAAACTCAATTTGGTTTTAGAAAAGGCATGAGCACTATGGACAGTTTAAGTATTCTTACTTCTGATATCCGGATATCATACCTGAAAAAGGAATTTCTTGTGGGCGCTTTTCTAGATGTTTCTTCTGCTTACGATAATGTCTTACTTCCCTTACTGAGAAATAAACTTACTCGGTTAGGAGTTCCAGAGAAAGTAATCCGTTTCGTATGTAATTTATTAATGGAAAGATCAATTATTATAAAAAATCAAAATACTTTTCTTCCTTCTCGAACTTGCTGGAAAGGTTTACCGCAAGGGTCAGTGCTAAGCCCTTTACTTTATGCCCTTTATACGTTCGACTTAGAACTGACCGTTCTTCCCTTTTGCAACATTTTGCAATATGCGGATGACTTGGTTCTTTATGTATCCGTCAAGTCCATAGAAGAAGCCGAAAAAAGATTGAACTCAGCCCTCAGCTATCTTCATGACTGGCTCCTAGATCATGGTCTATCCCTTTCAGCTTCTAAAAGCAGTGTAGTTACATTCTCAACAAAGCGATTCATTCCTCCTGCATTGATCAAAATTAATAGTCAGTTAATCCCTCTACAGAATGAAGTTAAATTCCTAGGTATATGGCTTGATCGCAAATTGTCAGGATCCACTCACTCTAATTATGTAGTTAAGAAATGTGAGAGCAATATAAACATTCTTAGATCTCTTTCTGGTGTCTGGTGGGGTGCTCATCCATATACACAAAAGCTTCTTTATAATGCGATTGTCCGTAGTCACATAGATTACGGATCGTTTATCCTGAGCAATAGGTCTGCCTGCCGTGAGATTGAGAAGGTCCAGTCCAAGTCCTTGCGGATAATTCTAGGGGCGATGAAGTCGTCCCCCATCAACGCAATGCAAGTGGAGTGCGTGGAACCTCCTCTCTCCCTCCGCAGGCAGTATCTATGCAATAGATTCGTTTGCAAACTGTTACAAAATTCTAACCACATCCTTATTCAAAAATTGGATTTATTGTCTGATTTATATGGACCCCGTTCACCCCAATTACTTCCTGATCTTCTTCGCAGCTATCTTCATCTAACTCGTCTACCAAATCCATTACACCAGTGCTCTATAATGCCATTATACTCCACGCCGTTTGAAGCACTTACTTTCGAGCCTAATATAATACTTGATTTTGGTATTAATAAGAACACGGTAGAGGCTAATAGTGTATTTATAAATAATATTCAATCTGAGTATAAGGATTGGGTTTTATTTTTTACGGATGCCTCCAAGTCCCCTGATGAGCCAGTTGGTGCGGCGGTTTGGATTCCATCATCTAGGATCATTCTAAGCTACAAATGCCCTCCTCTTACTTCTGTTTTCACGGGAGAAGCTATTGCTATCCTGGAAGCTATACTGTTTATAAAGTCACACAATTTAAGTCATTGCATAATTTTCTCGGACTCCGCAAGCTGCTTGCAAGCTATTCTCTCCAATCAATTCCGTTCTAAGTCCAGATTTCCCATTATTCTCAGAATAAGAGACTCCCTTCTTCAGTGTCATAGGCTTGGAATTAGTATTATCCTTGCATGGATTCCTGGCCACATGGGTATCCTGGGGAATGAGTCAGCGGACTCATGTGCCAGGAACGCTGCTCTTACTGGTTCTCTGGTTCATCCTCATGTTTATTCTCATGACATCTGTGCCACTTTTAATCCCAAATTATATGAAGCCTGGTCAAAACAGTGGCAAATTTCAAAGTCCATAAAAGGCAAATTTTATGGTGATATTCAGCCAGATATCCCTCATAAACCCTGGTTTTCAAAATTCCAAGGGGCAGATAAAGTTACTACTTCAACGATCTGCCGGTTACGCTTGAATCACTCGTGTACCCCTGTCTTTTTGGCTAAACTAAGAATAAGAGACCATTCCATATGCGAGTGTGGTTTAGATTATGGAAATGTGGACCATATCTTTTTTTCTTGTCCAAAGCAACAGTTTTCTCTATATGATATTATTCCTTCTGATATCCCTCGTCCTGTCTCCTTTAAATTCCTCTTATCCTTGGTTTTTTCACCATTTATTAGGCTATTGTGTAGATATATTAAAGTTAATAAAATAAAATTATAAGTATAAACTTAAAACATAATATATTAATGTGTATTCGTTATATAGCTTTGTGTATAGATTGTAATTAGTTGTATACCTATTCAATATTCTTAGTAAATAGTTTATGATTTAATAAAGGAGATATGAGTTTTATTTTAATATTTATTGTACATAGTGTTGCTTAATATAATAGTTTAGTATCATGCTGTAGAATATATTATAGGATTGTTGATTGTGTTCAAAATTCAAAAGCACATAATGGTTAATTTCCATCGTTTGATGTCCAATCTCCCAACGTGATATTGGCAAAGTTGTGGTGTTAAAAACACTTTCACAAGCCACAAAATAAGAATTGAATTGATGTATGTATGTACGTAATTCGATGATTTCATTTTTATTATATTTGATGTAATTAGCGCATTAGCAACAAGAAAACTTCAAAATGGTTGAAGAATCTAGTTTAAATTCTACCAAACAAAAGGCAAGTTGCGTCGTAAGTGGAACCTGCAAGAATCGCAAGATGCAATGAAATGCAATCTTTGTTATCAGCTATTGCAATAGCGATTTTAAGTATACATTATATTTATTGTTTTTATTATATTAAACTATTGGCGTAGTGGGCGCAAGCTCGACTGACGACCACGAGGTTCCGGGTTCGATCCTCAGGTCAGGTGTTAAATAATAGATTTTTTCATTAGTTAGAAATTATATAACTGCCTGAAGTCTAGAACTGTGGCCGGTAGACGGCAATAGGCTCACCCCGCGCCTCTTATTACATGGGACCAATGACATACTGGCGAAATGTGGGTGATAACTACTATGGGACTGAGTCCTCGGTACACCTCTGCTTACCTTGATTGTATGCTACCTATGTTATGTTTATTTATTACTTTTCAGACTAAAACGGCTCGTCCAAAGGCTGTGTATCTGTGGACGGAGGCAGACGTGCAGAAGTGGCTGCGGAGACATTGCAGTGACTATTATAACTTGTACTGGGAAAGATTTCATGAGGTAGATCTAATTCAATTACTGCACCAAAACCGGTTAGTTAGACCGGTTAGATTAGAAGACTAAGGCTACCCCCCACTCTGTTTCCAAAGCTCTTAAAATAGTGGTCAACCATATTATTATGCTGTTTAGGATTATGTTTCGGTAGACACTAGATAGCAATGATGATGTTATTGGGATCCACATGTTCATTGATGATTATGATTTTCATAAAATATTGGTCACTACAAAGTCTGAGACAAAACCGCTTTATTCACAGCACAACCATAAGATAGAATGAAGGGTTGTGACAAGTTTGATGTATATGTTTGTGTCAGTCTGTGGCATAGTAGCTCCCAAATGAATGATTTCGACGAGATATTTTTTAAAGGTAATGTGATCTTGAGTGTGGTCTTAGCTATGTCTCATGAAAATCAGTTAAGTCGTTTGAAGTTAATCCACTCCTATCTAGTGGCTGAAGAGATGAACAACATCCAGTGGGCTAATCTGTCAAATTTTATCACTTCATCAATATTGATAACCGTGACTTGTTCAGATGGGACAGTGGCCAAATATATCATGTCTGGGCTTATTGCAATCATCTCAATGAGCATAATGTCTGTAATATCTATCTGTCTATGTGTAATAGAGGGTGACTAGGTTCTGATGATGGAGCAAGAAGAGGAGGGATTATTTAAATTTCTTAATCGATATGTTCACAGCACGACATAACCGGCAGAGCGTTAGTGAGGATCAACGACAACACCCTACTCCGTATGGGCATCACTAACAAAGATCACCGCGAGGCCATCTGGAGGGAGATCCTCAAACTAAGGCTGAAAGCTGATATCGTTGAGATCAGAGACCTAGAACGAAGACATAGCTATTACAACTATGACTTGTGACATCAAATATCTAACAACACTATGAATTATAACAATAACGATGATCTTTCCACTAGTTATAATGTTAATTATAATGTTGTCGAGCGTCTTTGCCGTGCCTTAAATTGTTATAATACAAAGAACTAAGTAAATGTTTATTGCTGATAAGTTAGTTTAAATTTATGTAAAGATATATTAAAAGTAGTTAATATTAATTTTGTAATGTACTTTATGTAATGAACACCAATTAAATATAATATTGTAATACCATGATTGGACTTATTTTATTGTTACTACTCTGTTAGTTAATTAGCTGTATAGTGCATACTGTTCAAGTTCCTATTGACAATAAATAATACTTAACTAACTATAACTACGTAAAGAGATACTCACCTCCCCCCGTCATGTTACTGCGCCTGTGACCAGGCTGTAACCCAAGAGCATAATAAATAAGAAACCGTACTTACGCACACATTTGACGCATGTACAATGTACATACACACTATACGTAGAAGGTTATTGCGCGCACGCGATTGTTTGAAGTGACGGGTCTGCTTTTGAGCTGGTGAACCTGTAACTAGAGCCCTATACATGATTATTATTAGTTTTAGACAGCTGATAGCTACCTACTTAACGCCTATCATTAAAATTGCTATTAGAAATTAGGTAGGCGATTTACATAACTGATAATGAATACCTATTATTGTACTTCGGCGTACTTATCACGAGCAAATTGGTGTTGTTCTAAGGAAAGGCCAGGTCAAAATTACAAGAATGTCACGAAAGTTGTATAGTGCGAAAGCTGTATGTCTGGATTGTAGCAAGTGGAGAGTAATAATCTCTGCCTACTCTACCTTAACGGGAACAAGGCTCTATGTTATTTAACAAGTCAATTTAGCTGAGTAAGTAAGTACTGGTATGTGCGTATTATTAGGTAACAGGTACCTCCAGTGTTTTAACATAACCTAATAATATGTGATTCCCAGTCTGTATGCACCTCGGGCCGGTTTTTTGTTCTTTGGTTTGAGAATGGTTAAAGCGTCAAATAATACTTAACCAGATAAAAAAACCCAGCCTAGTCGTTCACTCTTGACGAAATGTCGTGGTAGATAACGCTGCATTTTCAATAGCTTTTTATATGATAGTCAAGTGACAACACGAGCTAATCAGTAATCAGGTGCCTGATGGTAAGCATCATAATTGCCCATATCACACACAGTGCCACCCAGCGTTTTAAAATTCAAAATTCAGCGCGGCAATGCTCTGCGCCTGTCACCCTGAGATATTAGTTGTTGAAACTGGTTATGCCCAGTAATTTCGCTGGTAGCATTGCCTTTCAGACTGGAACACAGTAATTTTTTTTATTTTTTTTTATTTGGGATAACTTCCACACACGGTCATCTGGTCCCAAACTAGGCTAGAAGCCTGTACTATGGTAACCAGATGACTGATATACATACTTATATAAGCTTATAACACCCAGACACAGATCAAACAGATATGTTCATGCACACAAATGTTTGACCTGGCCGGGGATCGAACCCGGGCCCTGCGGCACAGAAAGCAGAGTTACTACCATCTGTGCCAACAAGGCTGTCATGTTTGCACATTGACTGCTTGGCGGATGAATAACTGGCAAAAACTAAAGCAGACATGGCGCCAGACATCGCTCCCGATCGGAATCCCGAATATCGGAAAAAAAGTACCCTATATGTTATTCCAGGGTCTAAGCTACCTGCATAACAAATTGCAGCCCAATCTGTTCAGTGGTTTTGGCGTGAAAGAGTACCAACATCCATCCATCCATCAATCTAACCAAAACCGCGCTAGATGGCGCTGGAGGTGAGTTAGAACTCACAAGCGTTTTGTTCACTTGTTAAAAACATAAGCTTTTTACATTGTACTGAAATTTGATATTTATTATAATATTAGTATTAGTAAGATAGAATAATGTAAAGGAAGATAGGTCATAGGTAAGTAACCTACCCTATAGTCTTTATTTTGTGCTAAGTGTTTATAGATACCATAAACTTACGTATACTTAGTATGTGACTATGTGCGACGTAGATTTTATATTAATAGGCACGCATTATGAATACATGTTATGCATTGATCTCATTGTCGTGCCAGAAATGTTGTGGCCCATGTCACAAGAGATATTCAAATAGGCCCTACCTATACCCTACGCCACTGAGGTGCGAGCGTACGCGGCCTTCTAGGAATTTGACACAATCCTATGAAAAATTTACGTAATAGATGTTTTGTATTTCCATGTTTCCTCCGAATATAATAAACCCATTCTATAAATTTGTGATGTTATTTTTATAGTGAAGTAACCTATGCCCCTGTCATTTTAATTTTCTTATAAACCCTCAAAGCAATTCACGTCATGTCATTGTACACAACCTTGGATTTTTAAAGTGAACTTCCAAAAATCCCAGTTTTAATTGCGTGATTGGACGTTCACTAAAGAAAATGTAGAGTTTATAAACAAAAATGAAAAGACAGGGACATACTTTACTTCATCTTTAAAATATCAGTATATAAGTATATCAAATAGGTTTACTGTATTCGGAGTAAAACAGGGGAATACAAAACATCGATTTAGTAAATTTTCCATAGGATTGTGTCAAACTGCTAAGAGGTCCTCTTTCCTGTCGAATTTTTTTTACGAATTTCAAAATAAACTTCTTTCTTTTGCAGTTTGTTTATGTTGACGGGTAGAAGCTCCCCCTGATACTTATCACTACACCATTTTGTAGCACGTTGTATATGCCAAGTTAATTCCAAGGTATTCCGCTATAATCCTGTACTAAAGTCCATACATCCACGCGGCACTCTCCGTCCCCAGTAACTCGTACCAGACGTTCCGAAATAGCAATTTTAATGACCCTCTTTGTTTATTATCACACACCGGCCCCGGCATCGTCTCACACTGCTTTATATCGCCAGGATTTGGACAATTGACAATACTAAAATATCCTGTTTGGTCATAGGTCATTCTTCTGATTTACCCGTACTTAGAGTAGGTATAACTATAATATTGAATTGAGCCTAGCACGAATTTAATTGACTAATGTTCAAGTTTAGAAGTAGGTAACATTATTATAACTGCAACACATCATCAGTCAGAGGAACTCCACTACTGTTACTGTACTTAGGCCTCCCCTCAGAACGTCATTAACTTGGAGGTATTTTGTCATAATCACCACGCTTGTTGTGCGGCTTTGTGATCGCAGTAGTTGGAATACTTAGTGCCTTAGTTACTTAGTATTGTCATTTCTGCCGAGGCATATATAGTGCTATTTTCAAAAGAATGTAGGGAAATAAATAAATAAATATCGTATAATTAAATAGGAAGAAATAAATTCGCTTCCATAGCGAAGTCAAAAGAAAGTATTTCTTTTGACTTCGCTGGAAGCAGACTTTGTGCCAATTTTCTATTTATCATCTGTGTCGAAAGACAAACGCATTTATGGCTTTACAACCACGTGAACGCAATTTGGTATGCCAAGATTGGTAAAAGAGATCCAATCAAAGAGTATTTAATAACTCCAGCACGTCGTTTCATACAACATTGCTGGAGCATTGTAATGTTCCAAATTCAAAAAACGCTCCAGCAATGGATTTGATTTTCTATTTCCGTAAATTAGATACTTTGCGTGTTCTTTTTTCGAAAATAATGACAATATTTCCATGCTTGTTTGAGGAAATTTAATTACGTAAGTAAAGCGACGTATTATGAACAATGACGTTGAATTGCTTCTTACTAATGAAGGAGCTCCTTTCGTAGCTGAGCGTAGACGAGTCTACGAGAACCTCTACGAAAACTCGTAGACCTCAACATTTTTTTGTAAGTTCTACAACTCGGTAAGTGGTGGCTGAGTTACTGTTTACAAAAGAAACTTTCAGCCATGTTTACATTATGGAGTTTCCTAATCGGCCATTGTTCAATGGAGAACACGACGTCGCAAGCGATTCCGCGAAGCTGCCAAAACAAGAGTGCGCCAAAACTATGCTCGCCTTCAGGAGCAGTGTCGCGAGAATCTTGTATGGTATAAGATATTATGAAACTGTGCTATCTTGTAAATGGGTTTTATTGTGTCAGATCTCAGTGTGGCGTCGGAGTTCGTTGTGGTAACACTGACGTCAGCGCTAATACTCTTTGAAGCCGTCATTCGGCGGTAATTAAGTTTTTAATTTGTGCTGTGATTTAAAATAGTAAATATAAAAATAAATAATAGTGATATAGTGTTCTGTGGTTATAAGGTTTGTATTACAAATAATTGTTAATTTTACGAAGTATTATACCTTACCATGACAATAGCTCTTAATTATTGTTTTAATTGGTTTCCTAAAAGTTTATTACGGTAATAAAAAACTTATAGCTTATAGCCGATATGATTTTCGAATTTGGGGGAATTCTCGAGAATCAACTTGCAGAGTATAATTTTATATCAAAAAGTATATCTATTCTGTGGTGTATTTTCAAAAAAGTTTTAACTAAATTTCGGGAACATACAATCACGCCTCAGGCAGAGGTGTTCCCAGGACTCAGTACATAATATGTACCATGCGTCTGAGTCCTGGGTCCCACATTTCGCCAGTATGTTATTAGTCCCATGTAATAGGGGGCACAGTTTCAGAATCTAGGCGGTCATAGAAATAATTCCTAATGGAAAAATCCAATAGCACTTTGCCTGACCTGAGGATCGAACCCGGGACCACATGGTCGGAAGTCGAGCTACTCCCACTACGCCACCGAAGCAGTCAAACCTGGGAACATTACAATATCGATTTTATTTAATAGTTACAAAACTAAACTTCATTATACGTATTCTCAAAATAACGGCCCATCCTACGGACACCGGAAAAACGGAAAACATAATTTAAATTGAATCTGAAAAAAATAAATTAATATGTAATGTCTACGTCAGTAATTCTCCATCTCCTCCCACGCGGCACTTCCAGTGTCATTCACCATCGGTGGCTAAAACGTGTCTTATTCGTGGTAACACGTATAACGTCTCTAACCCATCACGATCTGGAGTATTTATGAAGATACCTTTCCATTCATACGACAAGTATAAACTTCGATTCATCATCTCAGCCGTAGGACATCCCCAGCAGTGGACGTCCTCCCATATATTTCCATCTAGTCGGTTTATATGCGGCTTGCATACGGCGTGTTCCTACACTTTTTGTGGAGAGTTCTTTTGACTGGCCGGTTATCAGCAGAAGTGATTACTCTGCGATGAGCTATGTTAAAGCTGTGGGTCCCGGATTCAATTCTCGGCCCAAGAATTTTTTTTTTGCGGTGATCTCTATTAGTATCTGTGTCCGTGACATAATTAGGAACACTTTCGATCATTCAACTTTCAAACAAACGAAAACCTCATCCGAATCAGTCCATTCGTCAAGGAGCTACAAAGGCACAGTAAGACGCACAGATTTCCTAAATTGCTTCGTTCCTTCGGTCGGCAGTTCAAAAAGAAAATCGTCAGGTATTCTTTGAATTAAAAAACTTTTGACCTATTTTATTATGACATCTGCAAAGTGATTGAAACGTCAGATTAAAAAAAAAATACATATACCTTCGCGATTAAAAAATGCTTAAAAGTTGAACATCAAAGAAATCTCTATGAACCCCCAACACCCACAAACACTAAAACATTTTTTTGTCCGAATGGTTAAAGCAGAGGTGCACCCAGGATCAGTCCCTTAAGTAAATCTACACTTCGCCAGTCGACACTTAGTCACACTCTCAACGGCCATTTTCCATTTTGCAAGTTATTCTAAAGTCTAATAATATTTTCCGCCGGTATTATTGTTTATAACGTAGGATGTCGCATGCATCTGGCTTTCGGTTTTCAGATTTTATAATTTGATACATAGCTGCTGGCAGCCAGCTGCAAGGCATTTCCGAAATCTCGGTTTATTTCACGCACGGATTGGCACGCATTCAACGTCAAATTTTGATTTAAAATTAACACAACGCTGTTGAGATAACCGACAAATGTCTGTGTTGTACACAAAGCTTTTTTATGGCATTCTCAATTGAATGTTCATGTAAAATGTAAATAATTTTTTATAGTCCACGCGAAAGCTCGCCAGTTAGTTGCAGAGTGAAAAATTGACAATTAAGACTCGCATGTGAAGGGTTCTAGATAGATAACCAACTTACGAGGTTAGGAAAGGTTAGGAAAGAGAGCTGTATCTGGATATGAAAAAAACATTGGCTTTAATTTTGTTCCATTTAACCAATGACGTTGAATTGCTTTGTTGGTTTTGAATTTATTTATTTTTTATTATTTGCTTTTATATCGGATATTACTACACATATTCTGTGAAAATTTAGATTAGGTATCTACCTATTACCATATGTTTTATATATATAATATAATAACACGTGCTTTTACAATAAATCAAGTATTATTTCCGTTGATATGTTACTGCATTAAACGTTGAAAAAATATTATTATTTGTATGAACATTCCCTTTAATTGTTAATATTATTTTGTTTTAGTATTGTTATTTATAATAATACAATTTCTGTGAAATAATCAAATATTAGCTAGTTGACATTATCACTTTATATATTAACTCGTAATAAACTTTAATCAAAAACACGTTACTTTTTAAACTCAAAACTCAAACTCAAACTCAAACAGATTTATTCAAATAGGTCATAATCGGACACTTTTGATAAAGATAAACAGTACTGAGTCTACCGTGCGTTCGGAAAGATACCTCTACAAGAAGAACGCACAAGAAACTTGTAGGGCTTAATTTTTTTTAACAGATAGTTTTACAATATTTGGTTTGGTTACATTCGTTTTCTTTAAAGGTGCCGCGAGGCGGCTATGCAGAAGTTTCCAGGCATCTTTGTCCTCTATGTACTGGTTGACTTTATAATAAGCCTTCTTTAGTAAAGTAGATTTTATATAGGTTTTGAATTTACCCTCTGAGAGCCCAGTTATCTCTTTTGGGATTTTATTATAGAAACGTACACTATTTCCTAAGAATGTCTTTTTATTTGTTTTAGATAATCTAAAGCTAGGTGCAGCTATTTTGTATTTATTTCTAGTATTATAATTATGAAGGTCACTATTTAATTTGAATTTATGTAAATTTTTACGCACATACATGATGTTCTCATAAATGTATAAGGATGGTAGGGTCAGTATGTTTATATCTTTAAATAATTCCCTCAGGGATTCGCGTGGAAGCATCTCATAGATGGCACGAATCGCACGTTTTTGTAGTATAAAGATAGTTTCTATATCTGCGGCTGACCCCCACAACAGAATCCCATAAGACATCAAGCTATGGAAATATGCAAAGTACACTAATCTCGCCGTAGCTATATCTGTTAGTTGCCTAATTTTATAAACCGCGTAAGCTGCAGAGCTTAGTTTCCCTGAGAGCTCGGTGATATGAGTGCTCCATTGCAGTTTAGAGTCTATATTTATGCCAAGGAACAAAGTTGCATTGTCAATATTGAGTCTTTCACCGTCAAGAACTATGACTGGTTCTATACTTCTGACGTTAGGCAACGAAAATTTCAAACATTATTAGTCTTTTTCGCATTCAATAACAGATTGTTTGCTGTGAACCATCTGGATATACTTGCTAAAGTATTATTAACATGTAATAGTGAAGTATCCTTCCTATCAACTTTAAAAATCAATGACGTATCATCGGCAAATAGAACTATATCTGCTAGACCGTGGACCATGTAAGGCAAATCGTTAATATATGCCAAAAACAGGAAAGGACCCAAAATTGATCCCTGTGGGACTCCCATCTTGACAGGAGAACTAGCAGATGTGATACCATTGACGCTAACCTTCTGCTGCCTACTAGACAAGTATGATTCCACCAGGTTGAGGGCATTCCCATGAATTCCATATAATTCTAACTTGCGCAGTAACGTGCAGTGTTCTACACAGTCGAATGCTTTGGAAAGATCACAAAACACTCCAATGGCATCCTGTGAACTCTCCCAAGCCTCCAAGACAAGAGTCATGAGATGACAGCCCGCATCGGTTGTTGATCTGTATTTGGTGAAACCATACTGGTTTGAATGCAGTATTCTATTTCTATTGAAATGTGACAGCAGTTGGTTTAGCATCAATTTCTCAAAGATTTTACTTAATACTGGCAAAACAGAGATTGGCCTATAGTTTGAGGGATCTGTCTTACTTCCCGATTTAAAGATAGGAGTGATTTTACTTATTTTCATTAGTTCTGGAAACGTGCCTTTATCTATGCATAGGTTAAATAATTCTGCTAAGTAAGGAGCAATTGTGTTTATTATAGAATCTAGCATTTTTACAGATAGACCCCATAGATCTTCAGTAGCTTTAACATTTAAACTCTTGTACGTCTTTTTGATATCAATTAATGAGATGTGTTCGAACGAAAATTCAGGTATGGTGCGTTGGAAGTTTTATTTAAGAAAAGTCTCCGCCAAGTCTGGGGATGAATCAAGTGACTTGGTCGCGTTCAGGGCTATGTTAGAGAAGAAATCGACAAAAATATTAGCGACTTCCTCAACATTTGTAATGTGTTCATTATTAATTAATAATTTATATTCAGAATCTCTACATTTATCTTTACCTGTCTCTACATTTATTGTTTTCCAAACCGCCTTAATTTTATTACTTGATTTGCGAATTTTGTCTCTAATATTTATGGCTTTTGTGTGGATGCAAACAGCTTTAAAAATTTTTGAATAACATTTTTGAATAACATTTAGGCTTCTGGAACAAGAATCTTTAGTTTTTAGATCTGATTTTTAGTGTCAAATACAACATGTACAGTGTACAGTGCTCCGCCCGCAAAGTTGCATTCAAAGAGGATAATATATTATTAGGTATTATTGTTTGTTATTAACTTATTTTTATTATTTGTTGATGTAGCGGCAATAGGGATGCTTATTTGTTATACATATTATCGAGATAGAGCCCCGTGACAGACGGACGGACGGACTGACAGCGGAAACTAAGTAATAGGGTTCTTTCGGCACCCTTTTGGGTAAGGAACCATAAAAAGTATCAAACTTAAACACTGAGTACCTCCCTCAGTGACTGTTTGCGTGGCGTAGTGGATCGCAAGCGTGCCTGCCGATCGGCAGAGCTATGAAATGATCATAAGGGACTCGGGATCATAAAGTCCCGAGTCGATCCCCAGGTAAAGTACTATTATTTATTCTGTGCCCCAGGTCAGGCAAATAGAGTTAATTGATTGTTCCCTTAGAAATTTTCTCAATGACTGTGAGCTGTCCCCGGCATATCTCGCCCCCTATTACATGGGATTTAAAAAACATAAACTTGCGAATTGTGTGTACCTACTATGGAACTGGATCCTGGATACACCTCTGCCGATATCTTCGGATAAAAGTTGTGATGTTACACTTAAGTACACAAATAAATGAAAAATGTCCGGTTCGTCGTAGTCCCGTAGGCCGAAGCCGTTTAGGTCAATTCACCCAGGTGAATTGATTCCGAGGTGAATTGAGGCGACTGTTTTATTCCACTTTGTGCACCCAGGTGAATTCACCCAGGTGAACAAAGTGGAATAAACCGTTCCTTGGGTATAATTTCTTAAACGATATTTGCCTATATTAAACTCAAACTCAAAGAACATTTATAATTTATATATTTATAAAGTCCATTTTAAACCGGTTTTTAATTTACCCTCTGAGAGCCCTGTTATCTCTTTTAAGATTTTATTATATAGAAACGTACACAGTTCCCTAAGAAAGACTTTTATTCGTTATAGAAAGCTTCGATACATTTCCGACTTGTCTCTAATAAAAAGTTGTGATAAATTATAACAAAATAAATGCTACAGATCTGAACACAAATAACTAAGTACTTAGTAGGTATTGGCAATTTACAGAAAAATAATATCACAGTGGCAGCTGCTTTGGCAATTGTTCTGGAATAATATAACGAGCCGAGGTTTCACTTTCTGTAAGCTTTTTGAAGCGGTAGGTAGCTATTGTTTTTAAAAATCAGTTTTAAACTTTGTAGATATGATAAACGATGGGTTCATGACTTTGTTCCATAGTTTACGATAATTACACCAGAAGCTGTTAGCTTTTGATGTTCAGCTCTTTTAGATGTTCGCTTCTTGGAAAAGAAATAAGTGGTCTCCGACCGATTAATCATAAAACGCATAAATTATTTATGTTTGTACTAACCTTATCCACAGAATACTAAAGCCAAATCGAATTTATCTATTGATAATTACAGAGTTAAATACATTGATAAATTATACTAATATTATAAATTATGTGAAAGTTTGTCGTTGTGTATATGTTTGTCTAACCTTTTCACGCCAAAACAAGATTGGGCTGAAATTTGGTGTGTAAGTAGCTTATAGAGCCTGGAATTACCACAAAGGGGGCTTTTGATCCTGATATTCTCACAGGAATACCCAAGGGATACAGTCCCGTAGAATATATAAGCTACACCCACACTTTGCCAGTTATATTTTTAAGTCCCATGTTATGGGGCGAGCATATTGCCATCAACCGGACACAAATCTAGGCTCTATTATATTAATATAGTCTATGTGTAATTAACCTTTTTCCTGACCCGGGAAATAAACTCAGCGCTTGCACCCACCTCTCACCTCACCACCGAGGAAACCACTCTCCCAAAGTCCCACTTACCTATTTCTCAATCCTATCTCAAAGTAGCAAGTGAAAATTTAAACGGTTAGATTAGATTAGTTAGATTCAAATCGATGACAAGTCTATCGAACACATTTCACGTGTCGATCTAACTAATGGAAACACATTTGTAACCGTCGTCCGCCAATCCACCCTATATAATTATACATACCTACCTACTCGAAAACAAAATATAAACACTTCTAAATAAATATGAGTCATATGAAATCAGAAGCTCCCACTCATATTGACTCGGCATTTTGCAATCCATCCTAATTTTTAAATTGATGCAATTCTAAAAAGATTCCATGAAATCGAGGCTCCGAGTTGGAAATATCGAGTTTAGAATTTTAGATCGCTATAAATACTCTATTTTTTCGCATGTGAGATCTATATTTCAATATTTACCTACTTACTGCGTGTTGTAGGAAATTTAAAAATTTGATAAGTGTATTTTTATCAATCTCGATGGGATATGGGATGGGATATTTGATCGTGCATCATGAATGTTTCTGTTGAATTTTTATAGACATTGCAAATTTCAGCAAGTCTTCACAATCTAAATCCAATCAACGTCAGAAATGTGGCATCACGTCAAGTCACCTTCATGCTTTTACAGAATATTTCACAGTTGCTCTGGAGCTTTACGATTAGCTACAGTGTAGTATAGGTGTTAGTATAGGTATAGTCCGATTAGTGTCGCACAGCTGCACCCAATTATCGCCGATTCTGTACCAAAATTAACCACCAGCTTTGTTCCAGGTCCAGCCGGCGACATGAATAAGAAAAATCATAAGAAAAAGGTAACTATACTTATATATAAGAGTACTCTTTTCAAAATATTGAAGTCATCTTCAATTTCGTAATATTTTTATTATTATTTTATTAAGCCAGGTCACACTGCTGAGAGAATACAAATGTTTCACACCATCCTACTGATTCGGCGTTTATATTTTTACTGTCGGAAAGAGCATTTTATTATTTTAATAATATTATCTTTACGAGTCTTTGAATATAGTTGTCTTTGAATAGTACTTACTATCGAAATGAGATTGCAAGGACTTCCCCCCACTGGTCACATTGCGCAGTAAGCCACAAACAAGTATCAAAAAAGTCAAAAACTATGTCACGCGTAACCGCCGACAAGGTTTTGCTGCATTTGTTTTTGTGAAAAAAATAACAGAGAAAAGTGAGAAGTGGAAGTTCCAAAGGGCCATTCCACAGAGTTTTAATATTCAAAGACGAAGGTAGTCAAAATAAGTGTTTTCAGTATCACATGAGAGGTATAAAGAGTAATAAATCAGGCGCCATTGTCAGTCGACAATTATCAATCAATGCGTACCAGAGCCGCTGGCACTCAGGCGCTGCCAGCCGGAGCTGCCAACATACCAGCAGTGGCTGACGTGCTTGCCTTGCCAAGGGGCAATCCCATTATTTGCTTATTGTGCAATACGCAATTTATTAATCAACACTTTCTTAATTATCAATTCCAATAGGTGAAAATAATTAAACGTAAAAAATGATTAGAAATAAAAAGTATTCGGAGAGTTTCTTATTTTGTAGTACTACTAATTATATTATAAATGCAAAAGTTTGTGATGATGGATGGATGGATTATTGATACTCTTTCACGCCAAAACTACTGAACCGATTGGGCTGAAATTAGGTAGGTATATAGATAGTTTACACCCTGGAATAACATAAAAAATACCTTTATACCGATATTCCCACGGGAACGAAGACTACGCGGGTGAAACCGCGAGGCACAGCTAGTATGGTATAATTAAGTATAATAATATAACTAATATAGTATATTAAGTTATATTGTACAGATAGGGGATTAGTACGTAAACTATGTACCTATAACTTTTTGACAAAAAAAACTTGCATTAGGAATCTTTTACCACTAAGTACCTACTGAAATTATTCTCTGTTGTCAATAATAGCAATAAGAAGAGAAATGCCAGGGGTGTTAATGGAGATAGGTACGAAACATAAAAAAATAAAAATTGCTCTCAGGGGGCAGGCGTTGTGCAGTAAGTATTGCGTATTGACTTCGAATCGAACTCCTGATACTGTAATTGCCATTGTCTTAAAAAAAATACTATAATGACTGCCTCCGTGGCGTAGAGGGCGCATGCTCGACTGCCAATCAAGAGGTCCCGGGTTCGATCCCCAGGTCAGGCAGTGTTAAATATTGGGTTTTTCCCTTAGGAATTATCTCAATAACTGCCTGGAGTCTGGAACTGTGCCCGGTAGATGGCAATAGGCTCGCCCCCTATTACATGGGACCAATAACATACTGGCGAAATGTGGGTGTATCTACATGGGACTGAGTCCTGGGTACATCTCTGCCTACCCCTTCGGGAAAAAGGCGTGAACGTATGTTATGTTATGTTATGCTTTTTAAAAAAATATAGTGAACATTTTCTTCTTAATATTTTTTAAATTATAATTCCTGAGCGGAAGTAAGAAATTAAGTTGTAGAGAGGTATAAAATAACTTTATACCTCTTTTCAATAAAATCCCTAACTCAAAAGGAAATTTTATCGCTTGACCTGTTTTACCCTTTATAGGATCTCTTTGTTGACCGTCTGTCAAGACACTTTTTCAAGGGAACGCGTGGAGGTAACAAGTTGGTTTTGATATCAACTACTCAGATCTGTGGTTCCTTGTGGCTGTAAAAATCTTCTAAGTTAACGCAATAAAAAGTTATGGCCGTATTATTACATATTTCCATACTTTACGCAAGGGAATAAAAGCTAGGAGGGTACTGGCCTCCATGCTTGCTGTGGTTTGCAACTAGATGGCGCTGTATGTTCTTAGTAGGCAGATTGTTTTTGAAATTGCAAGCGTTTTTTTTTTTCAGGTATTTAGGTATGGAACCCTACACTTATGTATTATTTTCTATGCGTGCTCCATCGAAATTGCAAAAAAAATCATCACTGAGATCTTCAATCCGATGCTTATCGCTACTAATCGTTGGAGGACATGTTCTTTAGGGATTTTGTTCCATGCGACGTGGCAAACTGTAGAGCTCACATTCATAGGTCTCATGGATAATAGCGTATTCGTTTTCGAGCAATTAATGTTTGATCAAACGTCATTAGATGTCAAGTATAGGGACCCATTTATAAACGAACAAAATAGAATTCAGTTCGACTAATAGCGACTTGTCCAGATTAATTAGTCCAGCGGACATGGAACATCTAGAGTGCGTTTAATTTAATTCTTATGAAGGTCATTATTCATAACTATCCAAAGATAGAACGAACACTTGCACCGAGGAGGATTTACCTATCCAGCCCTTGAGCCTGAGCTGACAAGTTCATCTATTTATTTCACTTGGCAAGAGTGCCGGAAAAAAAAAAAAAAAAAAAAAAAAAAAAAAAAAAAAAAAAAAAAAAGAGTGCTGGATGTATGTGTTCGATATGTATATATTACTAGCTGTACCCCGCGGTTTCACCCGCGAAGACATCGTTC
Source organism: Hemistola chrysoprasaria (assembly GCA_947063395.1). Taxonomy (NCBI): domain Eukaryota; kingdom Metazoa; phylum Arthropoda; class Insecta; order Lepidoptera; family Geometridae; genus Hemistola; species Hemistola chrysoprasaria. The sequence continues at coordinate 14,005,961 of OX346724.1, read as the reverse complement.
CCGTAGAAATATCGGCAAAAAAGTACCCTATGTGTTATTCCAGGGTCTAAGCTACATAAATTCCAAATTTCAGCACAATCTGTTTAGTAGTTTTGGCGCGAAAGTGTAACAAACATCCATCCATCCGTCAATCTAACCAAAATCGCACTAGATGGCGCTGGAGGTGAGTTAGGACTCGCAAGCGTTTTGTTCAAAACGTAAGTTTTTTTTAATTGTACGGAAATTTGAGATTTATATATAGTAGGATATACTAATACCTCGGACTGCCTCGGTGGCGTAGTGGGCGCATGCTCGACTGCCAATCAAGAGGTCCCGGGTTCGATCCCCAGGTCAGGCATAGTGTTAAATATTGGATTTTCCCATTAGGAATTATCTCAATAACTGCCTAGAGTCTGGAACTGTGCCCGGTAGATGGCAATAGGCTCTCCCCCTATTACATGGGACCAATAACATACTGGCGAAATGTGGGTGTTTCTACTATGGGACTGAATCCTGGGTACACCTCTGCCTACCCCTTCGGGATAAAGGCGTGAATGTATGTTATGTTATGTTATTAGTAGGATATTTTTAAATCATGCCCATCCAGCGTTTACTTACTATTATTATATTACATTATATTAGTTTATTGTGTACTGGCTGTGCCCCGCGGTTTCAACCGCGTACTACTTTAGTTTCCGTGAGAATATCGAGATCAACCTTTATGTTATTCCGGGGTCTAAACTATCAACATTCTAGGTCTAACCCAAATTTCATCCCAATCGATTCAATAATTTTGGCATGAACGAGTAACATCCATCGATCCTAACAAACTTTCGCATTTATAATATCAGTAGAGTTACACAAATAGGAGAGTGGGCAGCAGCGCTCTCTGGCACTAAGTATTCCAACTACTGTGATCACCTAGCCCCACGACAAGCGTGGTGATTACGGCAAAATCCCCCCATATGAATAGTTTATGGTGTGATATGATGTGATGCTCTAGATTTATTCATGTTTCATCTTTAAATATAAATAAATATATATTTTTTTTTATTTTTAATCTCGCAGAAATCGCTAACTTAGTAAAAATACTTAAAATCATGTGTTACTACTATTCAATGCCATAATACCTTGTATTTATTGTGTAAGTAAATTATTAGGTGAAAATTAACACATTCTGAGAAGGTTGTCAAACCAGTGTTCTAACAAAAACACGATGGTCAAATAAATACCATCTCTATTTCAATGCATTAATCAGTCTTTAAATATGTATATTATTATACATAAGATATAATAGGGGTCCGAAATGAGTTTGTGTGAAAGCCCATATTATATTATACATGTACTACTGTGAGCTCAGCGGCTTTGCCCGCTCATAATTATGAAATATGGGAGTTTTATACCAAAACATTAACGCCCTTTATGGACCACTTAGAATGTGAATTTTCAAAAATCCTTTCTACACGTCTAGACAACGAAAATAATCTACATTACAAGTTTCAAGTCTCTAAGATCAGTGGTTTGGGCTCTGCATTGCATGTCAGTCAGTTAGTCATTTAGGATTTTATTAGTGATTATACTATAACATTGGAATATTGGGGTCATTCAACATACTAAGGGAATCTTTCACCATCCTCGAGTAAAGTGTTGATTGACTACTCGCCGATATGTGCTACTCGTCAAGTAGAAGTCCCAAGTAAATTTTGTCAGTTTCACAAAAAAGGGCCAGTTTATGTTCCGATTAGCATAACTCGGACACTATAAAATTAGCACTAAGTCTTACTCGCCACTTTAAATTTAATGAGTATTATGAAAGAGGTCTTTACAACAATATTAGACAGCAAGTTTACTGTCAGGGATGTGGCAGCGTCATGTCACGAGAACCAAGCAGATTGGTGGTTTCTTCCGTATAATGAAAAACCAGAATAAATTAGGAAAATAATTGTAAAACCCATCAAATGACCTGGTATTTTGTATCATGACAGTTGATTTAGATCTGTTTTGTCTGTAACTATAGGGTTGTTATATAAGGCACTACCAATTTTGAGCACGCCTATCTTTACTAATAATAGTTCAAATGCATTATAAAAGTCACAATGCAATTCAGCCAACATTGTCCTCAAGAGTATTCGTAGCAGAATGTAATGTAATTAAACCTACGTCAGACGGAGTGAAGCGGCCGAGCTGACGACGGACGACGCACACTGATGACAGCATGTCAGAGACCAAATTAACACAATGGCCAAGTCCAATTAAACACGAGGGGATTTTCCATTAAACTATACTTTCTCCTTTCAGCTTTACTATAAAAATACTTGGAGGTTTTATCAAGCTACTAAATTAACCAATCTTCTAAATTTAAATATTCAATAATAAAAACCTTAATAATTTATCTTCGATTCATAGTAAATCAATTGTACCTATCCTCGATGCTAAGCGCTAAAACTTTTATGGGTGAAAATTCTTTACTAACCTATACACATCTTAGAAATAGCGCCGTAATTCTTATCTAATTACGTTTTCAGTGGTTTTCACAAAATGTTAGACATACATCGACCTGTTGTTAAACTAGTTATCATCACTTCAAATGTTTAACAAGCAATGAACGAGGAAATCAAAGAAACAGCGGCGTTAAGATATGAAACAGATGGACATTAGACTGTCAGAGGGCATTTTGTATTTACTGATGTTTATGAGTGAAAGGGAATTTACTACTTCACGGAAGATATCAATAATGCTGGATTAAACGAGGACTGTGATCCGCTGCCAACCGATCTACTCATCAAAGCGAAAAATTAATATAAAACAACATTTGATGTTATATGACAGTATTTTTTTGAGCATTAAAATTTTTCGGAGCTATAACGTATATTTCCAACAGTCAAAATATCAAATTAAAATAAAAACTAACTCTAAAAACAAGTAGTTTTGTGAAATAAAATATATATTAACGTGTAAATCATCAATCATCTGGATATTATTTTCTAGTTAGTAATAAATAAACTGATACTATAAATAAAATCTCTCTCTAGTAGATGCAACTCATAAAAACATATTAGTATTAGAGAAAACTGTAAATAAAGATGAATATTGAACACGTTCTCATGTAAAAAACGATACGATTTACGAAATATTTGAACTAATTCCAAGCGTCTTAAATTCTAAAACAAGATTCTAGAACAATAAACTGTTGGACAAAACTGGGATGACTTGAAACTATATGAGACTCAGTTATTTCATGTTGTTAAAACAAATCAATGCCAACGATAATAGAAAATAATGCGGACGACGTTTTATACCTGAACAGAAATAACTTTTAGACCAACAATTCGATTTAAATATTTTGTCAGACTACGACGATATTCTATTCCTAAGAAAATGTTGATGGGCTGAATTAACATAAACATTTTCATTTTATAATGGGAAATAAATTGACTGAGACAGATTACACATAATAATAGAGAGCAATTCTTTGTGACATTTTAATAAAAGGTCGTGTGGGTGCGTGTACTCTAGTGTCGTATCTGTTTTTATTCGAGACTTTCTTTCTGAATCGTTCAATAGGAGAAAATCTGCTGCTGATCGCTATTATACTAAGTCTATTTTAGTTTGCCATTTGTGTACTTTGTTATACTTAGGACTCCACATCGTCTTTAGACTGCTTCTGCTTCACTTAGATAATGCAGTACAAGTTATCACAACAGACTTTGCTGCCTATCAGACAATTTTGTGGTTTAATCTTAACTCGAGATCGAGTTCACAATATAATATTATGTAGGTATTTCAATCTAGCATTTTCACGTAAGCTTTTAAAGATCGCATCGTTCAGTTCACAATAATCCGATAGGAATTTTCATCGATGTAGTCCATTTGTAAGTATGTTAGTGTTTATTTTTCGGAATGTTCATAAGCAGGCTAATGGTAAGTACCACAGTCTGCTGTCTGCTGACCTCATTGAATCCTTCCAATCTGACGGATCCCAGATTACGCGCTTGATAGAAATAATACCTTTAACTACTACATTCGTCTTCAGTCTTCACCCTACAGTTACTGTTTCTCAAGGTTCGTGAGAATAAATAATCGGATACATTTAGACAGTTTATGATTGAGTTGTTGTATAGAGTGGAGATATAGTGAAATATCGATGGGCGAATAAAGGCAAGGACGGATATATCTCTTGGACAGTTCAAACATAAACTTTAACGATAATATCTTCATGAGAAGCCAAGAACATGATTCTGCAGATCTATGCTCTCGATTTGCGATATTGTTATGATAATAACTCGTTGTTGATCGCTGTATATTCGCATTAAAGCTGGAATGAGCAATGATTACTTATAAATGTGGCGTTTATAGTTTGGTTGGATGACTGGTCAGAGTATAAAAGAGTAGCACTTATAAAAAGTTCGCCATATCCTCCTTCCATGTGGTCTAGCCTTAACCTCTTATTTCACGGTCGTATAAATTATTGGCAGGGTTCTGAAACGGTTTTTTAGATCGAGGGATTGGCACGGGCAAGTCAAGTGGCGAACAGAAATACTCGTAGACTGTAGACGCCGCCTACCTATACTAGCCGAAACATCCATTCATAATAATAATTCTCACGTCGCGTCACCTCAGTATACATTTCCCGGTTATTCGGAAGACGCGTGTCTTCATTCATAAAAACTGTCTCCGAGTTTCCAGCCACGTGAGAAGGTCAATGTTGCGATGTATATTTTGTGTAAGCTCCAATTCTTTTTAACAAAAGTTTTAAAACAGTGTGTGTTCATGTCGTGGTCCAGCATCTGGCGATGGTCATATGTGCGGCATAACCAATTATCGTTAGACTAACGACTGGGCGAGTTCTAGAGTGGAGCACCTAGGTATGACGTAGCGATGCTATGCCGCAAGGAACCTGGAGAAATAGAACTAAACTGATAGTGAACATCCCTTAGGAAAGGCTGGTGAATAATCATAGGCTATTGATAATAATGATAATTATAAAATTACTTTCTTTTTCAAGCAAAAGAAGAAAGGCAAAGGAGATGCGGTACGCAACAAAGAGAACATCATAGAAGATGTGGATGACGTGGTCAAGGAGGTAGAGATTCCGGTAGAAAAAGATAAGAAGACGTGCTATGAGGTGAAGCACTCTGATGTTATGGGCAGGTACATCCAGATTAATATTTAAAGTCAATAACGTAGAATGTAGGTCTACATACATAGAATTTGTTTTATTTTTAGGCTTGCAAATACATAAAGGTAAGGCGCGAAAGTCACAAAACTAAAATGCCATCACCTTTTAATATTATCCTTGAAATCGACTAATGACCTAACTTCAGTTAAGAATGTGAAATTGTCTTATTTTTCCAAATGTAATGTATTAAATCAGCTTAATTACCAAGGTAGGTATAGTATGTATGTATAACAAATATCTTATACATACATACATACTATAACACATTTGACCATAATTTATATGATAGGACATCTGAGCGCTACCAAACTTCGAAGGGTATTAACGCTTTCGGTTCTGAGTTCTGATAGTCATATCAGTCATGTCTGAAGGCGATCAACCAACTCCACACCCTATTCCAAATTGACTCCACAAGAAGAACTAACTATTATGATGTCCAAGAACACTTCATATTCCAGATATCTAGTAGCGTCCCGCGACATAAAAGCCGGTGAGGTGATAGTGGAAGAGCCGGCGCTGGCCGTCGGTCCCTGCGCCGGCTGTGGACTCATCTGTCTAGGGTGCTACAGAGAGCTGGATGATAGCAGTTTGGCTAAGTAAGAAGAACATCATTTAAAATTACTGACAATTAGACATAATTAGAAATAACGACATCATCCGCCGGGCTTTTACCAGCGCCAATGTACCAGCCGTTCTCGAACCGAACGGTTTGATGCGTGACGATGGTAAAAGACCTGACGGTATGACCCTCGTTCCTTGGAAGCTGGGACGGCCGCTGGTGTGGGACGCTACTTGCGTTGACACACTAGCGCCGTCACATGTACCAGAGACCCAAGGTACGGCTGGTGCGGCGGCGGGTTCTGCCGAGCAACGCAAGCGGAGCAAATATGCAAGCCTCGGTAGCGGTTACATATTTGAACCGTTTGGAGTCGAGACTCTGGGACCGTGGGGTCCGGGAGCTCACCGCATTTTCAAAAATCTATCTGAGCGCTTGGTCGTGGCGACGCGTGATCAAAATGCTGGCTTTTATCTGGCTCAACGTATAAGCATTGCTATTCAACGTGGCAATGCCACCAGTATCTTGGGTACGCTGCCATCTGACAGTGGTTTAGAGCACTTAGATTTTCTATAGGCCGACATGTTGGCCTGTGGATTTTCTAAGTGTTCTATGATATAGTGTATTTAGTTAGGGTAGATAGTAAGTAGGTAGCTCTATTGTTTAGTCTTTTTTCAATAAAAAAAAAAAAAAAAATTTAGACAAACCGTCCTAATATATTATACCCTATTATACCGTATGCCAGGTAAACATAAAATTATTCAAACTTCGCCAAAATTAACGACTTCCCACACAAAATAAATGTCAGCTGATCGGTAAGCTTACAAGGAAAATCTATGTTTTTTCTCGAATTTCGATACATTTTTGTCTATTACTTGTTCAGTCCTAATGTGTTCCAGAATTTAAGCAACGATCACATTTATCAGCCAAATAGGATTATGGTTCTGGAGTTTTAGCTTAAAAATATTGCGAGGTTAACTTTTTCTTGCAACCTCAACCAAATCTGACCTTTCCTACAATAAGTATGATTGTCAATTAAATTCCCCAGATGTCCAGGCTGCAAATGGCCACTGTGCAGCAACACGTGCCCCGGGCAGGGCAAGTACACGGGCCACTGTAAGCACGAGTGCGACACTCTCAAGACTGTCCCTCCTGACTACTCCAACTTGGATGACTTGAGAGACTGCTACCATGCACTGATGCCTTTAAGGTGACAACTTTGGTTTGCATAGAATACTGAACAGCCATCAGAAGATGTACGCGTTATGTTTACCTCTTTCAGTGGTTAAAAACTATCCATTTCGGTATTCTAATCATATGGACGTTTTGCAACTTGCGCATTCTGCTTTTTTCAATTCATTTTGTAATGTTTATCCAATTAAAGTGTCTTTCAGCTAAAAGCTCATTCCGATAGGTAACCCTTCATAGCTCAAGAATTTACCGGTGGTGAATCATTTTCTAGCGAGTGAGTTATTCTAAGTTCTATCGAAATTGCTAAAATAAATAAAATTACCTAATCGTTAAACTACTGTTACAGTCTAGTATAAATAAATAAATAAAAAGCATAATATTATGAGTGTTTTTAGATTGCAAAAAATCATTCAATTATTGTATGGTAAACAAAACGCTTATAAAACTTAAATTCTGTGCTCATATTTTAGTAAGGCTTAAATACGTAGAAATGTAAATATAAACCACTAGTTGTGCCCCGCGGTGTCACCAGCGTAATCTTCGTTCCCGTGGGAATATCGGGATATAAACTATCCTATGTCCTTTCCCGGGATTCAAACTATCTCTATACCAAATTTCATCAACATCGGCTGAGAGGTTTATGCGGGAAAGCGTAACAGACAGACAGACAGAGTTACTTTCGCATTTATAATATTAGTAGGGATTTGTAGGAAAGTACGTATATCCATTATCCAGTCTGACTTCCGATATGATTTGATTCAATCTGACTCATAAAATCTCAATCTATTTCCAAAAAACACTATTTGTGATATTCGTAGAAGTACTTGCGGATGAATCCCAGAAAGTGCTGCCTGAAATAGGATTGCCAATAGATTTATCTTCCTCGATACAACAGAGTATCTAATATAAAACATATATTAATCTACCTATAACATCTAGGTAGATTAATATATGTTTACGTTTGCCGATGAAATGGTTTATTAACCTTCTACTACGTTTAATACACACTACGATGGATAATCAAAACAAATATGTACTTAATTCCGTATTATCAATATTATTATTAGCTTCATAATTTTCCCAAAACACAAATTTAGTAGATTTGCAATATATTGATCGACTTACAACTATGACGTCCAATTGCTTTAAAGCTTACTTTAGTCATTAGTTTGGAGAGCACTGTACTTATTTTAGTCTGTTTTCTGTGTCTGAGTGTGCGGGAAAATACCGAAAGTGTACCTATTACTAAACTTTCGCTGTCCGTCCGTTCGTTTGTCACATTTGTAATTATCACAAAATATATAAGAAGAATAAATAAAACTAATAAAAGAAAACATAAAAAGGTGCTCTCCATACAAGCAACGTGTTTTTACTGCAATAAGGAGTTTATTTGATAGGTCAACTCTCCATAACACGTAATGGGTAGGAACCCTTCATACGCGAGTCCCATTCGAATTGACTAGTTTATTTTTCACGTGAATATAATTATGGTATATTATAGTCTTTTTCATTCTAATGACTTGAAAATGCAATAAGTAATGAATAATTGTTTGTTTGTATTGATTTTACTGACTGTACGTCAAATTTTATGGACCCATTGGTAATTCACGTATGAAAGTTTAAAATTATTTCATGGACCCGTTAGGAAATGTAGAACAATAGATCATGGACCTCTTGGGAATAAGCCATTTATATGATGGTAATGGTATATAATGTTATTATTAAAAATTATCGTCTTTATTTAAAAGTCACTTTGCATTCCAACATTGGTGCATGTTAAAAAAAATTTAATACCTACAAAGAATTGTATAAATTTTATAGAAAAATCTCGCAAGCTACGAGGTCTCTATTTTTATCATAATAAAGTGTCAAAGTAATACCCAAACTAAATCACTCCAGATGCCTCCTCCTGAAGAAGTGGAGTCCAGAGAAATGGGCGGCAGTATCAGCCATGGAGTCGCACAACGAGCTCCGACGGGCTCGCGGCGACATCTGGCCGATGAACGAGGCCAACGTCGTGCAGAGGATCAGGAAATGGAAGTTGGACTACGATGACGAAGAGATACATACTGTTTGTGGGATTTTAGAGGTGGGTCCTGAGTCCTGATTGGGTTCGAGTGAGAAGTTTTTCCTGAGTGGGTCTGAGTGACCGAAGTTTGAATTTCTACTCTAGCAGAACGGCTTTCCACAATTACACTGCTCGAGTCAATTCATCCGAGTTATGTGGACTACCCATATTGACAGAGATTCAGGTTGCCAAGATTCTTACAAGTAAGGCCTCCAACATGACCTGACGACTGCCTCCTACATATCTTATGTATCCTTATACATAAGATATGGCAGTCGTCAGGAAACAGCCGAGATCTACAGTTTAACGTGCCATCCTAAACACGGTAGCGCCGTGAAAACTCTACATGCGGTGAGATTCAATCTGGGGACTACAGATTTTAAGTCGGGCATATTTCCGCTGGGCCACGGACGCCACAAAGCCAAAAGTATCGTAGTTATTGGGGTGAATAGGGCTCTAATAAATAGCTAGAGTCACAGCACTCGTATCTCATTCTTCTCTCCCCTATTCCAGGTGAACGCCTTCGAAGTGGGCGGCAGCGGTGCCGTGGCGCGCGCGCTGTACGACCGCGCGTACTTGCTGGCTCACGACTGCACGCCGTCCACGACGCACACGGACGCGGAGCTCGCTCCCGGCAGGCCGCTCGTCATCCGCGCCTCGGTGCCGCACGAGGCTGGGGACATCATCTCGCTGTGCTACGCTTATACGCTGCAGGTAGGCTAATAACAAAACATCACCACACTCCAAAGGGTAAGGCAGTAAAGGCAGTTATAGGTGTTAGGCACTCATGGATTTCCTGAGTTGGTATGGTAGATCATATTATTTTTTAAATAAGATTGTACAAGATCCTCTCGAATCAGCCGAAGGATCAAGTAACATTCGCCTTCTCTACTGCAACGTCCAATTTTTTGCTCCAAAAACAACTATTTAAATTAAACCTGTACGCCACTAAATTGGTTCCAGCAAAATCTGGAGGTTTTCGTAAATCTAGAAATAAGCTGCCTCCTTCCTCTAGTCTCTAGCTGAATTCAAACTTTCTTACCAAACCCTGTGATTTTTTACTAACGCAATGATCATAGCTAGCTGGCTCAGCTTAAACTCTAAAAACTCTCTAAAAGATATAAAAGGTAAGTAAAGGTAAACTGGGTATTTATAAACTCTTTAGAGCCCGCGCACACAGAGAGCGGTCAGAGTTCTGCGTTCTAGTGACCGTTGACCGCCCAAGAGTTCCAACGCACACAAGCGGCGTGCAAATTCTCGCGTTCTAGTTTCGTTTGGGTCTTTGCATATGCAACATGTCACTAGAAAGTTCGTCATCCGGTGAAGAATTATTGCTCTTGTAGAGCTCAGCAGCTTCTAAGAAGAAAAGGAAGTATTGGGTGCACCCAATTAACACAACGCGAGAAGAACAAAGCGAATTCAGTAATATTTTTCAGGATCGCGGTTTTTATAGTCTATATTACTTAAATCGTATAATAAACTCCTTTCCCTAACCAATTCAATTAACTTTTCCGTTTTTCCAAACTCATCAGACATCGCGGCGTTCCGGCGTTCTCTGCCTTGGCGGGAAAAGAACTCTTGGAACGCGACGTTCCGTTTTGACCGCCGCGGTCAGACTGCCCGCTGTGTGCGTTGTTGTTATAGACTCTTCTTTGTCGTATCACTCTTGACAGAGTGGTCGTGGCCGTTACGATGGTTGTGATGTGATCCGTTTCACAATCCGTCGCCATTCTTCTCTAACTGATGCCTTCTTTGAACACTCGTGCAACGGACCACCCACAGCTGTTTTTACTTGGTCAGTCCATCGCATTGGTGATCTGCCGCGAGGTCGTGTTCCCTCCACTCGGCCTTGGACCACCAAACGTTCAATAGATGGGCCGTCTCTCCGCGATATATGTCCAAAGAAAGTGAGCATGCGAGCCTGGACAATAGATGATAGACGCTGCTTAATGCCGAGCTCTTGGAGTATTGAGACGTTGGTTCTAAATTCGGTCCACGATACTCCAAGCATTTTTCTCCAGCACCACATCTCTAGAGCGTCCACCTTCTTTTTCTCGCTTTCTCTCAGAGTCCAAGTCTCCGCTGCATATAGAAATATGGGAAACACAAGTGCTCGAACAAGTCGGGTCTTAGTGGCTTTAGTAATGTTACGGTTTCTCCATATTTTTTTCAGCTTGTCCATTGCGGATCTAGCAATCGCCATACGTCGCTTCACCTCATCTACACATCCTCCATTGTTGGATACCAACGCACCCAAATAAACATATGATTGGACCACTTCGCAGTTCGCAATATGTGTGACTTCGGGCGAATTATTGTTGGCTCGGTCGACAATCATTATTTTGGTTTTGCTTCGGTTTATTTTCAGACCAAACTCGAGGCTCACGTGTTCCATCTTACGGAGAAGAATCTCCATATGGCTGATACTAGTCGCGAACAAGGTGGTGTCATCTGCGTAACGTAAGTTTGAGAGTCTCAACCCACCGACGGCAATTCCATCCTTCCAGTCCTGAAGGGTAATTCTCATTATGAGCTCAGTGTAGATGTTAAATAATAGGGGCGATACGATGCATCCTTGGCGAACTCCAGCACTAAGGTGAAAGCGACTAGACAAAGTTTCATCAGCCCGTACTGATGCTGTACCATCCTCGTATAGTCGTTTAAGCAGGTACACAAGATGTTTAGGTGTACCCATTTCTAAGAGAGTCCTCCAGAGCACCGGCCACTTCACTGAGTCAAAAGCCTTTGAGAAATCGACAAAACATATAAAAGTCGGTCTATTGAACTCGCGAGCTTTCTCAATAATCTGTCGTACGATTAAAATTTGTTCACGAGTTCCTTTTCCCCTAACGAATCCCGCTTGTTCAGGTGCAATCTCTTTGGATAGAAAAGTTTTTAGGCGTTCATTGAGAATGTGCAATAGAATTTTGCTTGCATGAGTTATCAGGGCAATAAGGCGGTAGTTGCTGCATGCTTTTGTCGAGCCTTTTTTGTGAAGAGGAACAAAAATGGTGTGAGTCCAGTCGGTCGGCCATTCCCCTGTTAGCCATATCTTATTGCACAGGGTATGAAATATTTGAACGCCATACTCTCCCGAGGCCTTGATCACTTCAATTGGTAAAGCATCTCCTCCAGTCGCTTTCCCATTCTTCAGGTGTTTAATTGCAGTTCTAACTTCATCCTTCAATATGTCTGGCTCTAATGAATCGACAGATGGCGGTGTCATAGTGAAGCTATGGGACTGCTGATCGTGAAACAGTGCCTGGCAATAGTCTTTCCAGGTTTCTGATATCGCCTCTATCTCTGTGACTACTTCACCGCTTGAGTTCTCAATAGCCCAAGTTCTGGTGGAGAGAGATCTTGTAATTTCCTTAATTTTCGTGTAAAGGTCTTTCGACTCATGTTTATTTGCATGGGATTCTACTGAAATACAGATATTATTGAGTTTTGCATTTTAATCCCGCCTACATTGAGTTTGAATTTGAGCAGATATTCGATTCAAGGTTTTAATGTCTGCTCCAATACTTTTAAGTCTTTTTCTTTCCTCCACCAGAGCCAGAGTACTGTCACTCATCCAGTTTTGTTTCTTGTGTGTCTCTATAGGTGGATTAGATTCCTTGACTGCACACTCTATAACTGACCTGGCCCGTCCCCATAGTGTGTTGGGAGACTCATTCTCCATATCAGCATCGGTCCATTGATCCCAGTTGCGTTCAAGCATTTCCAAAAACTTGGGAGCATTTTTTATTTCTATCCTTTGTTGCTTGTGAAGTTTTCTAGCTGCTTTCAATTTCAACTGGACTTTGGCAATCAAAAGTTGGTGGTCCGATCCACAATCAGCCCCGGGTAGCGTATGAGCATTTCTGATACAGGTTTTCCATCGAGATGATATTAAAATATAGTCTATTTGATTGCGATAGTTTCCATCAGGAGATGTCCAGGTATAGAGCCTTCTTGGGTGATTCTGATAAAAGCTATTCGATATTACCAGGTCATTTTCTTTCGTCGTGTCGTTATAGACTCAGTATATTCTAATGAACGCCGAACGCGGAACTCGGAACTCGGAACTCCTGACCGCTCTCTGTGTGCGCGGGCTCTTAAGGGTCGGCAACGCACGGACAACACTCCTGGTGTTGCAGGTGTCGTCAATAGGCGACGGTAACTGCTTTTCATCAGACAGGCCGCCCGCTTGTTTGCCGCTCATCGCATAAAAAAAAAGTACAACAATGATTTTGTTTAAATGAGAATTCATAATAATTCATCCTACTAATATTAAATCTCAAATTTCAGTACGAGTACAATGTAAAAAACTTACGTTTTTAACAGGTGAACAAAACGCTTGCGAGTTCTAACTCACCTCCAGCGCCATCTAGCGTGGTTTTGATTAGATTAATAGATGGATTGATGTCTGTTATTCTTTCACGCTAAAACTACCGTGCAGATTGGGCTGAAATTTTGTATGTAGGTAGCTTCATAGACCCTGGAATAATACATAGGGTAATTTCTTCCCCAATATTCCCACAGGAACGATGTCTACGCGGGTGGAACCGCAGGGCACAGTTAGTAATAAATACAGTTAAGAAACCCTCCGAAAGAGTTCCAGCTACAGCAAAGTATTTATTAAACTAAAGAGCCACAAAACCGTCACTCCCCCAGGGCACACTGAAACGTCGCGAGCACATAAAGCACAGCAAGTTCTTCGAGTGCAGCTGCGCTCGTTGCAGCGACCCCACGGAGCTGGGCTCGCAGTGCAGTGCGTGGCGCTGTCCGCGGTGCGGCGCGCGCGTGCTGTCCTCGCAGCCGCTGCAGCCGGGCGCGCGCTGGCGCTGCCAGGCCGCCTGCGGGTACTCCATGCCGCCGGACCACGTGCACCTACTGCTCAAGAGGTCCGTTGTTTCTACATTAAAACATTTCAAACGCCAATCGCTTGAACCTTATGTTTCACCATTATTATTTAGAGGCATTAGTTTTGGTGGTCAAAATTTACAATTTTACCGATCCGGGGAGCAAACAATACCTGACACAGACCAGCTACCGGTTCGATCGGAATCTGTTACTATTTGACTTCTAAATGACACCCCACAGTCCTTAAAAGGATGCACTAGTGGCGATGATGATGAATCCCATAATACACTAAGTAGTAACTTTAGTTGTTCTGTGTATGAAGCTTCAACTGCACGTGGCTCTGCATCTCGATCTCGAGATCTATTTGGCTCATGATTTCGACCTTCCATTAGTCCAAAATTCTATGGAAATCAAATGAACGGCTGTGAAGCTAACGAGGCTCCACAAAAATCTTTGCTCATTAGCAGAACTGTCGTAAACCAAAAAAAAACAAACGTTGACGTACTCCCAAATAGATGCCAGAGCATTAATTAACGCCCAGCAATTGGCCACTACGGCAAGTTCTGAACAAAATTTCAAACAAACGCCATCCACCTCAGCGTTTACCATAACTTCTTCTATAATGATCGAATACAATATTCAAACGTTCCAGACTAACAGAAGAGTACGACTCCATAGACGCGAACGACGTCCTCGGCTACGAGTCCTTCCTCCACAAGTACCGCAACGTGGTCCACCCCGGCCACTACCTGTGCCTCTCCGCCAAGCACTCCCTCAGCCAACTCTACGGGAAGGTGAACAACTACATGATACACGAGATGCCAGACCATCAGCTCAACAGGAAGATTGAGATCTGCAGGGATCTTATGAAGGTGTTCGATGTTATTGAGCCGGGATACTCCAGGCTTAGAGGTAAGGTAAAACTCTCTGTTTAGCACGACTTTGTCCCATATTCTGCTATCATACCATAAAAGTGGGTTAGATATTTATTTACACTCTATGGGGTAATTTAAACCAACACGATAAGGTTTAAATAACAACCAAAAATCTGGTCAACTGATATCCCAAGCTATTGACTATAGAATTAGTAGGAACTATGACAGCAATAGTTAATAATTGTGCCCACAGTTTAAAGTGTGAGCTAAAGTTACCTCAGGTTGGCAGGGCGGTGTCCAAGCAAATTTATACTAATACGGGCTTAACTTTAAGTTTTCTGTCTCATTCTCATCCGGTCTCATTTAATAATATGAAATCCAAAATATAATGTTTCAGGCGTGACCCTGTACGAGCTCCACGCTCCCCTCATGATCCTGACAACGAGAGACTTCGAGAAGAAAGCCATCTCCAAGGAGAACCTCAGGAATAGACTCAAAGAGGTCAGGAAACACTATTTTCTCTACGTGATATACACGTACCTTTAAATTCCTGTAGACTATGGCATATGGTATATTATGATTATTTAATGCAATGTTTATCTACCTTAGTCATTGTGCTAGTTACGAGATTGAATCAGAGAAATGAGGAGATCCGTAGACGAACGAAAGTTACCGATATAGCCCAGAGGATTAGCAAGTTGAAGTGGTAATGTATAGGGCATATAGCACGTAGAACTGACGGCCGATGGGGCTGTAAAGTACTCGAAAGGAGACCACGGACCGCAAGCGCCACCAAACCAAACCAAATTCGGTGACGGAATAAAGGTAACCCTATCGATAAGACCTATCGGTTTAATCACATTTCTTTCATCTGTGGTTTAATCATACAAATTTATATTTATTTGTTCCAGATTGTGAGTTACTTGACAGAATCAGCATTGATCCTGGGCTTCGAACCGAAACAATCATCTGAAGGTCTGATGGCGTCCGCTGCGAGGGAGGCTCTCAAGAAGATCAGGACTTGGGAACAGATCATCGGGAAAATATCATGAAAATATACAAATATAATATTATGGATTTGGATTTTGGATGCTGAAAATTGTTTAGAAAATCAATGAATTCAAAGGTTTTTGGATATTTTTGAAGACGATTGAAAGAAATCATTTCTTATGCTTACTTGTTCAAAAACATAATAAATTACAACGCAACATTGAAATTTATAGGAATTGAATTCCAAATTTCTTTCTTCTCTTGTAAGTATCTACTATTTCTATTTTAATTTTTTTCATACGTATTCATGCGTATGTAAGGCAATAAAAGTGTAGTGTATAAATACCCGTTTAAATTAAAAACGATTACCTATTTATGCAAGACGAAATTGTATACATGTTCTTTTCCTATCTACATTTTACATTAGCATGTCTCGTCTGTTTTCGTATTATTTTTCGACATATTTCGACACATTTTAAACACATTATAAGTATTGTTAAGTTTACATATTTCAATCTTACTTAACATCTTGTATTTTTGTAGCTATTTTTCTTTAGCTAACTTGAAACGTATTACGTCATTAAAATAATCGTTACTTAATCAATTTTTTATTATAAAATTTACTTATTTTATTTATTGCATTACTTAGGTTTATTAATTATCTATTATAGAAGTACTTATTATTATAGAAGTATTATAAAATGATCTATTAATTCTGATAAGTTGTTTTGTTATGTAATGTTGCTCGTATCTTGGCATGTAATTTCTACATAATATTTAATAGGTTTACAATTACGTTTCGTACCTATTATTATTTATTTTTAAGTCTGTAATAATAATGATTATTGTGATGTACTTATTTTTTTTAATTCACTCTCTGTAATACGTATAATTAGGATCTCTTCTCTTATTATTTAAATAATTACCTAATAATTTATTGTAATTAACTTATCTATTCTTGATCTGTATTTGTTCATTCCTTTCACTAAAAAGACAAAATAATTATGACGTTCATTATTTTTATATTGATTTTTAAATAATTAATGTGATTTACTAATTTATTATTAAATAAGTTTATTGTGAACTTTTGTTTTACTTATTTATTTAAAATATCCTAAAATAAATCTCTATATTGCATAAAAAATAATGATTAATTTGGTCACATTATAATACTTTTGCAAGTCAATAAAGATAAACAGTAATGAGTCTATTTGGAGTGCGTTTGGAAAGATACCTCTACAAGAAGAACGCACAAGAAACTTGTAGGGATCATACAAATTGCCGAGATCCATTTTGTATGGAACTTTTTTTTTTGCGAAATTGTAATTATTACCTATTCGAACTTCTCGATCGAATCGAAACGAAAATCTTTGACATCAAGAGAAATTCGAGCGAATACATTCATTAAAGAAAAGGGGAGATAGGGTACTCTAAATCTGGCATGTTGTGATATTTGAAACAACAATGATAGAAAGACGTAGGTACCTAGGATCGAAATGCGACCGAGACAATTAACTTTACTGACGTACATGGACCTAATTTGAGCTTTCCATTTTCAAGAAGCCAGTACCTCATCTCCCCTTTTCTTTAAATCAATGAGCGAATATGATAAAGGTGAAAGTTTGGATGGATGCATGGATGGATGTTTGTTACTCTTTCACGCCAAAACTATTAAGCCGATTGGATTTAAATTCGGTAAGTCCTAGATAGTTTAGATCCTGCAACAACACATGGGGTTGTTCCCACGGGAACTAAGACTGCGCGGGTATAACCGCAGGGCACACAATTTGGACGACTTACAGTGGACAAAGATTTATAGTAAAAATATGAATATTAACATTCAATATTATTATCATTATAATTTTATTGAGATCAGTCAGCTGATCAACCATCGCATCTATCGAAACGTATAGAATTTCAGTCTCCATCGGTGGTTATTTTTACCACACAACGTGCGCGTGCGCCGGCACTCGACCCGGTTCCGTGTTGGTGTTCGTGGTTTTATTTCATTTCCCAGGATATTTTCCTATATGTTTATATGCGAAAAGTGCTAATGATATAAGGATTGGTATCTTCAACAGTGAGTATATTCTACGTTTTTTTTAAGTGTGAGTAGATAGGATTAATATAGGCAGCCTAGGATAAAACTGCTCTGGGTTGCACTGAATCCTCGAAATTGAGGCTAAAATCAAAAGATTTGCTTATTTAATATCAGAGTCGCTAAAATTTATATAAAATGCTTAACTTTGAATAAAAATGTCAATTTAAAAGAACTGGTGTACTTTTAGAAATTTTTACATAAAGCGAATTCGAGTTCAGGCGTATGTCAGGCTTACATGCGCCTGAACGAAAAGATTCGCAATATCACGTATTACATTGACTTTTCGCCTGGGCGCTACCGTGTTTTGGATGGCACGTTAAACTGTAGGCTCCGGCTGTTTCAAGTTAGGTCACTTTAGAGGCTGCGTAGGAATCTAGGCGACTTGAAACTGACAGTATGGGTTGTCCATATAACCCATTTGAATTGACTCGAGCAGTGTAATTGGGGTAACCCGTTCTGTTAGAGAATAAATTATTATTATTATTATTACATAAATTTTCAGATACAAGAAACTATGGAATATAGATATTATTAAATAATTTATTATACTTACCTAACAGTTGTAATAAGAATTGTCTTAATTTTATTGCAGCTTATAAGCATATTGCATTCTACTTTACTGACAAAAAGAGTGTAACTAAATCTTACACATAATAAATACATTTCTCAACCTGACCTTTTATTTTATGAAACATTTTTATGCCATAGGTGGCAAAAAAGCTGACGGTGTGCCTGATGGCGAGCGGTTACCGCCGGCTATGTAACATGGGGTATTGCTAGTAGGGTAAGCCTACCCTTCAAGACTCTATTCACTGTCCATTTGAAGAGCCCCATGTTGTAGCTCAATGGGAAGACTGCAGCAGGGAGATCATTCCACAGTTTGCACGTATGCGGCAGAAAAAAACGAATTTATAAATTAAATAAAAGTTTAATCTGTTGTATCATTTCTCAGTATCACAAGATCCATAATGCCCGAGCAAAACATCTGCGCAATATGCTTGGGCCCAGCCATACAGAAATGCTCAGGCTGCCAGGCGGTCCACTACTGCTCAAGAGACCATCAGAAGCAACATTGGAAGGAGCACAAGCACAACTGCGTCCCTTTTAAGGTTAAAGAGGACCCCAAGTTGGGACGATACCTTGAAGCCATCAGGGCGATCAAACCAGGGGATATTATTATTAGAGAGAAGCCTTTAATCACAGGACCTGCTCAGGTATAAAATCCGAGAAGTTGTAAATTTAAACCAAAATAACAACCTATGGAAAGAACAAGTTTTCTGTAGAAACGAAATAAAATACGAACATTTCGAGATAGAGTCACTGCACTACAAGACATATTACTGGCCTTCTGACCCGCAGGCGCCGGGTTCGATCCCCGGACAGGTCAAACATTTGTGCATATGAGCATATCTGTTTGGTTTGATGTTGTCCTATATTATTATTATGAAATAGCTGTGCCCCGCGGATTCACCCGCGTAGTCTTCGTTCCCGTATGAATCGGATAATAATTGCCCTGTGAGTTTCTCTTGGTTATAATCTATCTACATGTACCGATTTTCGGCCCAATCGATTCAGTAGTTTTGGCGTGAAAGAATACACACATCCATCCGTCCTTCCATCCATCCATCCTCAATCTACGAATGTTATGCTATCGCCAAAAAATAGGACGTTCTGAACTTAGTTATGAATCGCGTTTATCTAAATTTGCTGTACAAAAGCTGGAAACTCGTCGCAAATATTTAATCTACCTATATAAAATAATCCATTCCATGGTTGATACTCCTGATCTTCTCTCGCAAATTAATTTTAATATTAAATATAGTGCTCGTAGATATAACCGTACCAATCTCTTTTCACTACATGTCTATCAAAACAATGTTTATAATTATAATCCCCTAGTTCGAATGGCTCGTCAGTACAACGAAATGGCTATAGATAGTGATATTATTTATATATTCTCCCCGAAATTAACACTTTATATTAAAACCCTAAAAGATATCCTCTATCCTAAACATCAAGCGCATACTGGACTTAACTTATGTGTTAAGTCTATTAGTTCCAAGCTCTGAGTTATTTACTCAGAGCTTGGAACTAAGTACATTTATTTTTGTGTTTATAAATTTACCATAGAGCATACTTGCTCTTAGTAGGTACTCGTAACATTATTTTCATGTGTTGTCTCATCAGGCAGAGTTCACATTCACATGTTACAATGTTTGGTGCACACTTTGTTAACTACATTTTCTTTTATACTTAATTTACTCTCCATTTGTTTATAGTAATAATTTTCCTCTATTTTTTTTTTTTATATTCTCTCTATCCTTTTTGTTCATAATAGTATAATCTCGAGACTTGTTTGTGTTTGTAAGCTTGAGTCCATTTATATATCTATATTGTACACATGTATTGAGTTGCAATCCAGGTCAGATCAATATCATCTTGTGATCCTGTTGGATCACTTACGTATGTAATCCTCCAAGATTGTAATTTGTTTGTGTATTTAATAAATAAATAAAAAAAAAATCCCCACAAACTTAGTAGGATAAGATATGATGACATGCTGAAGTCGGATGTATGTGATAGTAGTATAGACAAGATTCTGTTTGCAGGTAACTCCACCAGTATGCTTAGGCTGTTACAAGCTCCTGGAACAGGGCAAGACAGTATCGTGTGAGAAATGTGGGTGGCCATTTTGTTCCCAAGC
Source organism: Hemistola chrysoprasaria (assembly GCA_947063395.1). Taxonomy (NCBI): domain Eukaryota; kingdom Metazoa; phylum Arthropoda; class Insecta; order Lepidoptera; family Geometridae; genus Hemistola; species Hemistola chrysoprasaria. The sequence continues at coordinate 13,985,473 of OX346724.1, read as the reverse complement.
TTGCACTGCCAAGGAGGAGCACTTACCTGAGTGCCATTATACACAGAAGAGAGGAGAGAAGGTAATTGTAATATTAATATACAGTTTATTCCATAACGGTAAAATGAATAAATGTATGATGATAATCATATATGTAAGTACCGTAGCCTCTTCTCGCCCTCATCATCATCTCAGCTATAAGAAGTCCACTGCTTGACAATGGCGTCCCTCATAGATTTCCATCTAAGTATAATCTGTTCCCCCGGTCCATATTAGATCATCAGTACACTGTTAAAAATGAACACACTAATGTCTTTCTACTCTCAAGATTATAAATAGATAGAATAGAATATACTAGAACGGATAACTCTTGGTTGGTATCACAATACAGAAAATAATTAAAATATACAAATTAGAAAACGTGTAACAATTGGCGGCCTTATCACTCAGAGCGATCTCTTCGAGATAATCATGCAGTAACAGGAATTATACTTTATATGATAGATTTATTGCTTCGGCCATATATTATGTAGGTAGATTCCGGGAGTATAACAACGCGACATTAGTTATTTTCTAGTCATTACTGGTAACTAAATAGCATACTCTTATAATATCATTGCATTATTGAAAAAAAATGGTGACAACCCTGAAATCCTAGTCAGTTATGTAAACAGATTTTACGATTTTAGAGTTGGTTCCATGGTTGCTGTTCTCCAAATGCTGAGTACAACATGCTATATGCTAATTGATTACCTGTTGCCATTTTTATATTACAATCACCACCTCCCCGATATCTTTCAGGTTAACATCACCAACTTCGGCATGCCCCACCCCAGCTACCAATGCCTCACCGTCCTCCGCTGCCTGTACCAACGCGACCACGACCAGACTCTCTGGTCCAAGTTACAAGCTCTCCAGTCACACTGTGATGATCGGAGAGATACTGACAAGTGGAACAACGACAAGAAGATGATTGCTGACTTCATTTGGAAGTTCTTCAAACTGGCGGGCGTATTCAATGAGGAGGAGATTATGAAGTGTTGTGGAATTCTACAGGTAAATGAAACTACGGCTCGAAGATATAAATAATCTTTGTTTATAAGAGTCCAGAAAACTTTCAGCTCTTAACTTACTCTACCTAAAAGACCGCATCTTCAATGTAGTGCCAGGACAAGCTCATTATATTGGGTCTGATTAAAGGCAACGGTGCTTTGGACAAAACATCACCAAAATAGTTAGACTTATTAGAGAGGGAAAAAATCATAGAAAAAGAAGAATGTAGTCTATTAAATTCAACGATGAATGATTATATTTAATTTTAGATCAATGGCCACGAAGTGCCTCTCGTGGAGCCCGAGTACATGGCCGTGTTCGACCGCGTCTCCATGGTAGAGCACACCTGCAAAGCTAACTGCAATAAAAGCTTTACTTCCGATGGTGAAATCGTAAGTCCAATATACGTTAAATAAATAATTGAAGAATAAATGGCAGCGCCAAAAAAAACTTGGTGTTAAAATTTAACCAGATAAAACCAACGTACTTTGTACTTCAGTACTTATTTGCCAGACAAGTAGGAAATGGGAGAACCTGAAGGTTAATTCTTCTATGAAGCTTACTCTACTAATAAAAGGCATAGGTCAACTAGTAGGTTCTTCAGTAATTGCCCAGTGTAATGATAAGTGACGAGTATAAAAGACGCATTTTATTTTTTTGTTCAGCTAATTTATCAAATGCCTCGAATATGCCAGCGTCGCCTGTTAAACATTTTGAGTTGAACTAATTTCTCCACTAGAAACCCTAAATTAGAAAACGCATCTTTTCATTAAGGTCTGTGATTAGTGTCTGTTTAAAATCACTGTACACTAAACATCACTGAAGAGGTTACTTTCCAATAGATGGAACTAATTAGCTCTAACTCCTTACTACAGATCCTTTGCTCTGGAAGCAGCATCCCGTCGGGCAGTCACATCACCGTGTGCTACACGGACCCGCTGTGGGGAACAGAAGCTCGGCGCCATCACCTCGCCGACTCCAAGTTCTTCGAGTGCAGCTGCGAGCGATGTGCTGACGTCACCGAGTTCGGCACTATGTATAGCGCTGTCAAATGTAAGAAGAAGTAAGTCTGGTAGTTTGATATTTTTGACTTATCCTTCCTTTTTACGTATATATATAGATCTAAGTATATACCTACCTACGGCGTTCAATTTTGTCTACAGAAATTGTCGCGGCTACCTCCTTCCCGACACTTTCCTTGTGCCCATACTGCACAAGACTCGGAATCCAGACCCTGAGTCTAGGAACCTGGACAATAAGTTCTGGGTGTGCGGCGCCTGCAAAGATTCCGTGTCCGATGCAATTATACAGCAACTGCTGCAGGATATTGGGAGGGAGCTGAGCATCATGCCTAAGGAGGATGCTGATGCTTGTGAGAGGTAGGCAAATACTAGATAACAATGCTAAGTTCAGTGGTGTGTTGTAAAGCAGTAGAAATCGAAGGTGGAGAGGCATATATTTATCAACAGAATAAGTGCTGATAATCTGAAAACGGCTGAAAAGGTAGAGATGTCTTCGCGATTGTCACTCATTGAATCAAACAATTTTTGTCAGGTAAACATAAATACTAATACCTTATTGTTCTTATAATAACTTATTGTTACGGACAGAGAACGCGGAACGGCGACAAACTAATCCAATTGGCACAAGAAAACAACTTAAAAATACTAAACAGTGTTTATAAAAATAGAGTAAATAACAGGTGGACGTGGATTTCCCCAAACCACCAAACCAAGAACGAAATTGATTATATTCTTACAAATAGAAGTAATACTTTCCATGATTGTAGAGTGATAAAAAACTTGAATTTCAACAGCAACCACAGGATGATTAGATCGAAAATGAAAATACACAAATCTGAGAACTCCAGACCTTTTAAAGCAAAGCCTAAAACAGTAACAAATGAAAACACTAAACTAGAAGAAGAAACCTTAAAAGGATTTATAGAAACCACCATTGATCTAAATGTAAAAGACAAATATAATATACTGGAACAAATTCTAACCACCAAGATATCAAGCAGATCAAAAGAAGAATGTCAAATAGAATGGATTTAAAAAGAAACACGAACATTATTAAGAAAAAGGGCCGAACTTATAAGTAAAGACAATAAAACAAAGAGTATTAAAAAAGATATAGCTGAAATGAGTAAACATATAAGTAAGAATATGAGAATGGACCGGAAAAACTACAGATTGAAAACACTGGAGAAATGCATTAAAAAAACAGGAGGTATCAAGAAAGCTACTAAGCAACTTACAGAAAAAAGAGAATGGATACCCAGTATGAAAAATAAGAACAAAGAATCTGAAACAAAGAGAGGAAATATTTCTGCATTAGCCACAAACTTCTTTCGAGATCTGTATGCAAACAATAATAAAAATACCATCATACCAACAGACTTGTCAAAGGTAGAAACAGTACCAGAAATAATGCGCGCAGAGGTTGAATGGGCTATCCAATCACAGAAAAAAGATAAAGCTCCAGGAGCCGACGGAATTACCAACGAACTGCTAATATACAATAAAGATCTCGTTACACCGGCACTTACCTTTATGTTCAATGAAGTTGTGAAAAGTGAAATAATACCTGACCAGTGGACAGTATCAACCATTGTATTACTCCACAAGAAAGGAGACAAAGATAACATAAATAACTATAGGCCCATAAGCCTAATGTCAAATATATATAAAATATTCTCAAAAGTTATTTCAAATAGAATAAAAAAGATACTAGAAGAGAACCAACCACGAGAGCAGGCAGGATTCAGGAGTGGCTATTCAACCTTAGACCACATCCATGTTGTTAAACAAATAATTGAAATAAGTAAGGAATACAAAGAGACTTTCTATTGTTGCTTTGTTGATTATTCAAAAGCTTTTGATTCACTTTATCACGAGAGTATCTGGAAAGCACTTAAGAATCAAGGACTCGACATAAAGTACATAAGAATACTTAAAAGCATATATCAGCATAGCACAGCTAAAATCAAACTGGAAAAAGAAGGAGACGAAATTAAGATAGAAAGAGGAGTACGTCAGGGTGACCCAGTATCTCCAAAACTCTTTACAGCGGTGTTAGAAGAGGTATTCAGGCAACTTAACTGGGATAAGTACGGATTACAGATCAATGGAGAAAACCTATCACATCTGAGATTTGCAGATGACTTAATAATATTCTCTCCGTCAAAAGACAATCTGCAGATAATGCTTGAAGAGCTATATCAAGAAAGTCATAAGGTGGGCTTAGTCATGAATCCAGAGAAAACAAAAGTTATGACAAACGGGAAACAAGAATTACCTATCTTCATAAACAACAAATCCATAGAATATGTGAAGGAATATATATATCTAGGGCAAATAATATCTCCAATCGACTTAACCACAAAAGAAATTGAAAGACGCATAGGGCATGCATGGAAAAGATACTGGAGTTTGAAGGAGATAATGAAGAACACAGAAATGAGTATGACAGTTAAACGTAAGCTCTTTAACACTTGCATCTTGCCAGTCCTCACATATGGCTGCCAAACTTGGGCTCCTACTAAAGCACACATGAGGAAATTAGAGATCTGTCAGAATGCGATGGAAAGAAGTATGTTAGGGAAGAAAAAATCAGACAGCATAAGATTAACAGTCATAAAGGAACACACAAGGTTAGAAGAAGTTACAAAAACCGTACGGAAGCTAAAGTGGAAATGGGTAGGACACATAATTAGAGGAAAAGACAAATGGAGTAAAACAATTATTATTATTCATTGGTGCCCTAAAAATAAAATAAGGAAACGAAGCAGACCATGCAAACGATGGGTCGATGAGATCAAAACAGCAGCAGGCAGTTTATGGACGAGGACAGCTGGGAATAGAATGTTATGGAGACAGTTGGGAGAGGCCTTCGCCAAAGGGCGAACAGATAATAGTATTATAACAGTAGATTAAGTGATTGTAAACCGTTCAAGAAAATCTGAATAAAGGCTATTTATTATTATTATTATAAACATAAATAATTATGTAACTAAATATATGCTATAAAATTCGTTAAGCGTTGTATTATTCAATAATACTGAACAGATTTCTTAAAACACTATGAAGACACTTTTTGAACAAAAAATGGTTTGAAATCGGAACTGCTTTAGGACCTCCACTGCCTCACATATATAACTGAATAAACAAGTGAAACTTATAACGGACTTCAAAATTTGTTTAAATTGTCAGGTTCATAAGTCACTGCAGCAGCTACCTGCACCCCTCCCACCAGTACATGACGGACGTGTCGCTCGCGCTCGCGCAGCTCTTGGGGCAGGAGTCCGAGATGGGGCTCGCTGCCATCTCTGATGATCGGCTGCTGCTGAAGACTCAGCTCTGCAGGAAGATATCTGATCTGCTCGAGGTGTTGGCTCCAGGTCTGGGTTCTTAATAATTTTGTTATTAGCAATTAGGAGTTGTCATGCTTATAATAGATTGTAAATTGTTGTACTTGGATAATTTCCCCGGAAAGACCACGTTCAAGATCTTTATTTAAGACTTTAAAGGTACGCCGTCTTAGCAGTCTTTATAGACACAAAGGCTGTTAACGATTACTACAATACTAAAATAAACAGCAACTCTTCTTTTATGATTCTAAGCTACGAGCCCTTTTCGGAAACCAACTCCTGAACGTTCAAAGACTGGTATCGGTTTCTAATCCTCCACAATATCTTCTCGTTTGTATTGGCTGCTCACAAATGAGCCTTAAGATTTTATCCATTACAGCTGAAACCCGTCTCCGAGGGACTCTACTCTTCGAGTTACATGCAGCAGTGGCAGAGTCTGGTAGGAGGAAGTCACTTACAGAGGGACCTCATGTCATGCTTGGATACATCACGGTGAGGACTTGTCGAATATTTCTCTACTATTTATTTCTACTATATATCTATATTTCTCTTCTTTACTCCCTCCCTTAAAAATTACTTTAAGACATGTAAGAGGACATCCAAGGGTAAGTAAAATTATTATACTAGAAGATTGAGAAAATGAAACCCACTAGACTCTTTGATATGTAGGTAGATTTTAGACCCTAAAATAACACTGTAAGAGGGTAAAATGACGAAGCGCAACCAACAAAACATAATATCACGCCTTTTTCCTGAAGAGGTAGGCAGAGGTGTACCCAGGACCAAGTCCTATAGTAGTACCTGTAAGTACCTACACTTCGCCATTATGAGTTATTAAGTCCCATGTAATAGGAGGCCGAGCCTATTGCCATCAACCGGGCACAAATCCAGTCTCTAGGCTGTTACTAAGAAAATTCCTCATGGAAAATCCATTAACACTTTTTGACCTGACCCAGGAATCGAACCCAGGACCTCATGCTCAGTAGTTGCGCTTGCGACCCACTACACAGACGAGATAGTCTAACTACTCGACATCTCATAATCTATTCCAGGAGTCCCGTAAGATCCTTGCGGAGTCAGCAGCACTCCTCAGGCACGAGCCATCGGAACTGCCCGAAGGTCGCATCTCGAGACAAGCCAAGATCAACTTGCTAGAAATGGATGCTCTTATACGGAACCTCTCATCTGCACTACCCTCACCGCTTTAGACATTAAGGAATATATTATTTATAATCGAGAATAATAATATACAAGAAGAGTTTTTTTCAAACTGTACTTTTAATAATGGAAATCAAATAGACATTTAAAACCCCCTCCTCCTCTTGTTCCTGCTCCATCATGAGGCCCTGGTCACTATCTCTTTGTGATATATTCATGGAGACTATTGAACGAGCCCTAATATTATATTTGACTACTGGTCCATCTGAATCAGATGCTGCAGCATCAGATCAAGGTTTACACACACACCACAACCTCCAAGAAGTCCACTGCTGGACATATGCCTCTCCCATTACAGGGAGTTGTCAATACTCGCCACGCTTGGTTTAACGAAAGCGGTTAACCAATCGTTGAAATTTTGATTAAATAATAGGATACCTCATTTGAATCGATCAGACCACTGGAGGTTGCTCATATACCTTCAGCCGCTAGAAAAGAGCTGACGATCTTCAAACGGCTAACCCGATTTATATGATTCAAAAATACAAAAACCGGTTCCATTCGTTTAGGAGCTACGATTTCAAAGGACAGACACGATATTGTGTTTGTATCAATTTATATTTATCAAAAAATCTAGTTTGTAATACCTAGGTGCAGAACTGGTTCACTCACGCGTGCAGTTCCTAGAAGCAACACCAAGAAGCGCGAGATCCCTTACTGGCACTCGTGGGTTGATGACACGGCAGCGGAGTGCAGATAACACTGATTGATCGATTTGATAGTGCTTTTAGACCGATAATCTAAAAGCTTTCTAGCTTTCTATTTATGTGTGTTTTTGAAGATCTGCGAGGCAATGTTCCCATCCTACTTATAAACGCAACACATGAGCATGTAGTTTGTTGGATGTATCAGTTTATACATACTTGATACCTCTTTAGCAACCCTTATTTACTTACACTTCACTCTAAAACTACTGAACCGATTGGGCTGAAATTTGATTTGTAGGTTGCTCAAATCAAAAAATCCAAAAGATGAGCCTGGAGACATAGGTTATATATAACAAAACATAACATGTCGTGTTTTCCCGAAGGGGTAGGCCGAGGCACACTCACATTCGCCAATTATGGTTTTTTAGTCCCATGTATTAGGGGGCGAGCTTATGCCATCTACCGGGCACAGTTCCAGACTCCAAGTTGATACTTATTTACCCATTATAATCAGAAGGATATGAATTTTCTATAAACTATAGGTATCTAGACACTTGCCAATATAAATACGGTTACTTTTTGCCGGCGACATTGCACTCACTTGCGATTTTAACCCACTTTCACCTGCCTTTATAAAACCATCAAGTATATTTTATCTTTGGCCAATACATTAAATGAACTGCTTGCTGATCATAAACGATGCAGTCACTTCATCTGAGCGTTTCATTGCTGGGTGAATGCTGCCAGAGGCTCTCAATTGATTTAAAAAAGTTTTTAATATAATTCCTGGCTATTTCAGAGATATGACATTAAATAGATTTAGGAATAATTTACTGACGTGACTTGCCGAAAAATGTTGTTATAGTTTAAGTGATTATTTTATTTAGAATTATTAAATGTAATTAATGATTAGTTATTGAAACACTTTGCATATTATGTACCTAACTGTAATAGATAAATATAGTAAGCAGTATAATATTATATACATTTCCAACGCCTGAAAAGCCAGATTTGAGCTGAACTTGATATATAAATGTGAACCATAGATGTGAACTATATGAACCTTAAATCTTTGGAACCAATAATTATGATTAGGAACAATGATTTTCGTATTCTCAGCAAACCTATTAATTTGATAATAACTGGTCCGCCATCTTAGGTCCTCCGCCATATTGGTTTGTGTTAAATTGTCATCTAGATGTATTCAAGACTACATCTGAATCGATTGAGGATAGGTATCTGCTTTAAAATTCAGTTCCAATATTTCGCTATGCTATCGTTAGACCGTGGTCATTAAATTATGTCCATAATATGATAGAATTAATTAAATAACTTGTACACATGTTTATTTATACTCAAGCGGCGTAGTTGAGTGAAAAATTCATCAGATATGGTACCGAGTATGCTAAAGGATTACTTTTAATATGGTGTCGTAAACTAACACAAAGCTCAAAATAATATCGTAGTGATCAAACCTAGAAGATCAGATAACGAAGAGACTTTCAAATTCCATTGGAAATTGAAATCAACTACATAAGTGTAGAACTTTAAACCGTAATGGAACTATAATGTTCTCGAAAGGAGGACCGGCAAGCACAACGTAGGACGTCCACCCTCAAGGACATAGATCACCCAGTAAAGACCGCAGGAACACGCTGGATGCAAGCCGCTTACAGCCTAGATGGAAATCTATAGGGCATAGGGGACGCATAGACCTTCCCCAGTAGATTCCCCATAGACAGTCTACTGCTGGACCATTGTCCAGCTGGGTCCTTACTTCCAGCGAATGATGATGACAGCCACGATTAACAGCTTTGTTTCATCTAATAAAAAAATAATCAAATAATAGGGTAGAATTTTATAGAATGCTAATAGGTGTTTGAAACGGGTCCTTTTAAAAAGTCATTGTTGATTATTGACACAAGATTATAGGTGTCGTCTCAGGACGGATTGCTAATGCGAGATGATTGCGTCAGTCCGCGTGTTTGCACACAAAATGGCGAACCATGTGAGAAGGCTCAACATTTCTACATGTATGGACGTTATCTTGGCGCTTAAAACATGTCAGAAGCTAACTGAAACCCACTCAGTGCTGAAAAATTTGGTAATAATAACAATTTTGGTATGACGTCTGGTTGTGTTTGTATAGAATATATTATTATGTTTTGATAGGGACATAGTTTAAGATCTCAAGGTTTTCCAAGCTGTCTTGGAAAGAAACTGCGTAAAAAAATACCAAATAATGACTTCTCGTTCTATCTTAGATCAACATTCAGATTCGTTGCCTTATCCTTCTTCTTCTCAGTCGTAGCGAGTCTACTGCTGAACATAGGCCTCCCCCATAATGGGGGGGGTTTCCCAATACTCGCCACGCTTGGCAGGCGGGTTGACGCGGCGAATTTTACGCAGAGGACGATGCCGCCCATCTTCTGGATCTGGCAAACCTTAGCCGGCTCTTACGGCAACCATGGGTAGAGAGGGTGAGGTACTATTCTATAGCCGGCACCCCACGGCGGTGCCTTATCCTAGTTATACTTATCTAGAAGATTAAACCTAAATGTCCTTTGACAACGACAATCTTTGTTGGTTCGGGTTCAATAAAAAAATTGCAGTTTCTGATATAAGCTGGCGTATTACCACAATATTATATAAAACAATAAGTACCTACTAACCTAACAATGAACATGATGAAGTTTACCTACTTCCGAATATTGTACAAAGTCATTAACATCAAATAAACTTGACCGATAGGGTACTTCCATGAGAGAGGTTTATTTTAAAAACGACATCCTAATTGGAACAGCGGATAGTTTGTTATCACATTTATTATCACTTGCCAATAAGCCCGCCCAATGTCGCTGCAAACGCGGAGTCTTCGCCAAGTTTTCGCGCGGTGCCAACGTTTCCTTGAAATATTTAAGTAATTATATGATTCTGTCAATATATTCTGTTAGTGCAGTTTATGTGAGATGTGAAATGGCGTCAATGTTGGCTCAGAGCCGGCGGAGAGTGTTTACAAATTCAATTAGACTGTAAAGAGGCGAAGCATTTGGATTTTGGCTGAACTGAAGGCTACAGGTTGGTTTTCAATTTGATTTGACGCTATCATCTAGGAACTAAGTAAATGATATTTATACGACTTAAAAGTTTTAGATGACGCTATAATAGCCAGAAATATTAAAATATGGTCCAACCAACCAGCTTTATTCTCCATTTTAGCTCAATATTAAAAGTTTATGTTGCAATAAGCTAAACCTTCTAGCAATATCTTACTGTAAATTTCTTGATAAATATACTCGTAATTACCAATGAAAAGATTCGTCAAAACAGACTCCTTATCAGAAGTTCCCTAATACTTAATTACTCTAAATACAACCCCTAGATAACGGTATATTGTTAACACTGATTTGGTGGTGTAAAAAAGAGTAATGTACTCGCAGATAAATAACCTGGCTGCGGTTTTGAAAACACTTAGCAGTTTCTGTTGCCTGCATAATATTTGGGTAGTTACAAAAGAAGTTATCAAGCTATGGATCCAGTTTGTTAGTTTGGTAGTACAGTTCAGTTTTACTGTAAATATTCGGGTTATATTTACAGTAAAATAGATTTTTGACCTCTGCGAGTTCGTATCAGATATAACGAACGACGACGACGAATGTTACCGACGAATGTTTATTTAACCCAACCATCGCAAACCAAAAAAAATTTTTTGTTTATTAATACAAAAACAACTTACGAAAATTTCATATTTTATTTTTCAGTGGTGGTATGCGAATAAACTAAGGACATTTCATAAGTGTCATTGTTCCCATAGGAATATTGGGATACAAAGTACCCTATGTGTTATTCCAGGGTCTAAACTATTTACATACCGAAATTCAGCCCAATCGGTTCAGTAGTTTTGGCATGAAGAATTAACAAACATCTATCCATCCTCACAAACTTTAAACTAAGTAAGATTAATTTTAGGAAAAAAAAAGACGAACAAATCTTTATTCTCAGTCAAAATTATTTATTCAATTTAGTTCCCAATTCATTACGTTTCAAATTTCATAACTCTTTATTCTAAAAGAATGTATCCTGAAGCTACTGCGTAATATAAGATTTTTTTTTTTTTTATAGTCGTAGGTATTTAATATATTACAATACGAGTATTATTTTAAATGTAATTTAGTTCCCAAGAATATTTCTGCCAGTCAATGTAATAACTTACAACAGCCAATAACTTATTGTAGTAATAAGTAATGAATCTACTTGCTCGAACCTGTACAAGAAGAACGCACAAGAAACTTGCAGGTCTTCATTTTTTATAGTACTAGAGCGGCCTTCTAGGAAATTGACACAATCCTCCGAATATAATAAACCCATTCTATAAATTTATATCCTGATATTTTTATAGTGTAGTATCCTGTGTCCCTGTCAATTTAATTTTTCTTATAAACCCTTGGTTTTTTTATAGTGAACTTCCAAATATCACAGTTTTACTCGCGTTATTGGACGTTTACTACAAAAATATGTAGAGTTTATAAACAAAAATAAAATGACAGGGACATACTTTGCTTCATCTTTAAAATATCAGGATATAAATATATCAAATAGGTTTACTGTATTCGGAGGAAATAGGGGAATACAAATCATCGATTTAGTAAATTTTCCATAGGATTGTGTCAAACTGCTAAGAGGTCCTGTTAACAATATTTGGTGTGGTTACATTCTATCCTCTTCAGTTATTTATACTTGAAATATATGTTTATATGATCTTTTCCCAGCGTGTTACGTTGATGCTATAATTATTAACGTAAATAATATTTGGTGCGAAAATTTATTTCGCACTTACATAGGTAGATACTAGATACACACACCTACTTAGCATTCAGATCTTACACGTGTAATTTTTTTTTATGATAAGCATCATTTGATGGTAAGCATCATGATTGCCCATATCAGACACAGTGCCGCCCAGTGTTTTAAAATTCAAAATTACGCGCGGCATTGCACTGCGCCAGTCACCCTGAGATGTTAGTTGTTGAAACTCATCATGCCCAGTAATTTCGCTGGTAAAATTCAAAAAATAATCATAATAAAATGTGATAACTTCCATACACGGTCATCTGGTCCCAAACTAGAAGCCTGTACTATGGTAACCAGATGACTGATATACATACTTATATACGCTTATAACACCCAAACACAGATCAAACAGACATGCTCATGCGCACAAATGTTTGACCTGGCCGGGGATCGAACCCAGGACCTGCTGCTCAGATGGCAGGCGCACTACCGGCTGAGCCAACCGGCCTGTCCGTTATAATTTATTATATTAAAACCATTTGAAAAAATACCTATAATATATATGCAAGTCAAATTCATTCAGGAACAGAAAGTTCAAATGAACTAAGAATATCAGTGAACTATGTTAAAATGGTTACAAAAGAAATCAAAATGCCCGGTTGTTTACCGTTTGTATTAAAACATTAACTTGAGTATTATTGTCTTTAGCGCCCCATTGGTCTAGTGGGCGCAAGCTCTACTGTTGAATATGAGGTCCTGGTTTCAATTCCCAGGTCGGTCAAATATTGTTAATTAGATTTTCCCAATAAGAATTTTCTCAATAACGGCTTGGAGTCTGGACATAGAACAGATAATAATACTACGTATAGAATATCGAGCCTTCCTCACCTCGCCAGCGTGATTGAGCTGGGGAAATGTGGGTAGTGGCTGTATCCACTATGGGTATGGCCCTTCAGGGATACAAGGTGTCATGGTTTGTTTATATTATATGTTATGGCTATCGTCCGTCCGCAGCAGAAAGGACGACAAAGCTACTTTTTCCGATCTCCACTTGTCGTCCACAACCTTAGAACCTTCGAATCATGTTCGTTAGAAACACTCAGTTGACTAGTTGACTTATACCCTACAATTCTTAAGAGAATCTCAAATGTCCATGTAAAGGAGTATAATACCTCATCACCATCTCAACCATCACTAGTCCACTGCTGGACATAGGCCTCCGCATAAGATTTCTATCTAGTTTGGTTGTAAGCGGATTGCATTCTGCGTGTTTCTTCTCTTTACTAGGTCATCTTTCCATCTAGTGGGCGCACGTCTTACGCTGTGCTTACCGGACCGTAGTCTTTATTCATGAACTTTACAGTCCTGCCCATTTCCATTTCAACTTACTAATCTACTCGGCTATGGTTGCAACCTAAGTTCGTCTAAGGATCTCCTCATTCCTGATTCAATCTCGTAGTAAGAGAAAACGTTTCACAGACGTACATCATCACTGGTAACACACACTGGTCAAAGACGGAGTATCTTATAATTTTCTAGGTAATTTATAATATCGTAGAGTTTTGATTACTCTTATCAGTTTACCACTATATCACAAAATATACCTAGATAACGTGTAGAGATTCAATGATAATATAGATTCCGTTTACATTAAGATATTTCGCGAGATTTCCTTGGGTTTTCTAGTATGCGTGTCACGGTCGTGATATACGATTTATTACGTATAATTATTGTATAACTTTAGACAGATATTGAAACCTCAGAGGCTTTCCTGATCTAGTATATTATGTGGTCTCCATTTTCGTAAACTACTGCATTTCGAAGATATCCTAAACCTCAAAAGCAAGTGACTTTCTTAGGAACTGGAAATATCTATGTGTGGATCGTTTCGGAGATATGATATGGATTAATTTAGCAATTCTCAATTCCATAATATATAATATTTAGTAAAGTACTTAGAAAACATAATATTTTCAACTTAATTCAAGTCACTTTTTCTGTTGTAATTCCAGGCATCCTCTATAATGCTGCAAAGCCGCTACCTCTGGTTGTTACTCTGCTATGCTCAATACGCTCGATCCAACCTGACGCAGGACTACCAGGAGCTGTCCGACCAGGTGCTTTACCCTCGGGATGAGCAGAGTGAGCCGCTCCCTATCGAACTCGGGAAGGATAGGAGTTCTGGGTGCATCTGCAGGGCCAGCCTCCGTCATATTGTCGTCGTTTGCTTTGGGAATTACGAGTGTATGAAGTTTCCGAAGGTATGCTACTTGATGCCTATTTTATCTGAAATTGGCTATATTACTGAGGCCCAAAGAATTATGAAGAGGGATAATGTGTCACATTCCTTGGAAGACATATCTATCTGCCAATGCTCAATATTAAGCTCGATTTTATTAGATCTGCCGACTTGATACAACGTGGGTTTTATTATTAATTAATCCATTTAAAAATCATCAGCAAAATGAAGGATGAGGATGATTGCAAAATGATTGATAATATTTTTCTGAGTAATTTTGACATAATCATTTCTTCATCATCTCAGCTGTAGGAAGTCCACAGCTTGACATAGGTTTCCCCCCATAGATTTGGATCTAGTCCGATCTTACATCCAGCGTATTCTGTCTTTATTAGATCTTCAGTCCACTACCATTTATTCAGTAATTTTTAATTTCATTGCATCACTTATGCATAAAATCCAAAGCAAACTGTCAGAGTTTTTGTATACGTACCTACCTATTCATTATCTATTATTACAATCTAGAATCTCTTATGAGTATCAGACAAACATTTATGTAAAAGAGTACAATGTTATCAAAGTCAAACAATGTGAGAGTGAGGAGATCTAGCCAATCATAACTTGCCATTACTGTTTGTGATTTGGATTCTTCAGTTTACCTTCGTAGTAAACGTAACAAGGATGTTACGTATTATGTGCGCATTTAAATCTGATAAAAGGATACGAATTTTGTTTTAGCCAAATTTTCATCTCGATCTCGCGAGGCTAGCTTTTATTACGTAGGTACTAAAATGTTGAAGTTAAACTCGGGTTGTTTATTTCCTTAGAGTTTCTAAGTTCACCTTTCGGCTTTATTAAGACCAGCTCTGTTACATCATTAGGTACTATTTATTACATTCACCTAAGAGTAAGGATACTTGCAACATGATCAAAAATAACAAAAATTCGAATGTTTCTTAATTTTCAGATTAAATTCCAAAGCGACAGGCTAAGAGTGAGGACAACAGTTATAGAAAGAATTCTCAAAGGTGATCTAGATGAGTATTACTACCTCAAAATACTAGAAATAGAAGCCAATCACAAACTGATATTGATAGAGCCAGGAGTGTTCAGAAACTTAACCAATTTAGAACAGCTTTCTATTTCATACAATACTTTATTACATGGGATACATGAAGACTTATTTCAAGGTTTAGTGAAACTCCATAATTTAACTCTAGTCAATAATGGTTTCACGAATATCCAGCAACTTACGCCTGCATTCAAGCCTTCTATTCTACCAGCATTGACAGGATTAGATGTGTCAGAGAATGTCTTCGAGTCTATAGCGCGTGATGTTTTCCAACCGATGCAAGGAACATTATTACGAAAATTACACATTAATCTATGTAGGCTGGACTACATTCATCCAAGTAGCTTACTTGTTTTAAAGAATTTAAAAGAACTCAGCATTGGAGACAATGATTTAAATGCAACAATGATAGGAGAGTTTTTATCGGCTATGATCGATGCCAATATAAACTTAACTTTCCTAGACCTATCTGGAATGGGATTTCGTAAGCAACCACCTAGAAAATTAATGAATATTATCGCCGGAAGCACCATCAAGCGATTGATCTTGGCCCGGAATCAATTCGAAATTTTAAATGACGGTGCATTTCCAAGAATGGAAAATATTGAAGTTCTCGATTTGAGGAAAGTGTATGCTATCATCATAGGCCCCAATGTGTTTAACCCTCACATTTTTCCAAACCTCAAAGTTCTACTGTTGAGTGGCAACAATATACCGGGGATACATAAAACACCCCTGTCTAGTCAGCTTTTACTATTAGACCTTTCAGATAATAAAGGAAGTATCTCGAACCCGATGTATTACGAGATCGACCGAGAAACTTTCATCTTTAATAAAGATCTGAGGATATTAAACATGGCCTACAACAGGATACGATCAATATTTAACTACACTTTTATAGGCTTAGATAACCTGAGGATACTGAACATGGAGAATGGAACAATATATTATATAGGTGACGGCAGCTTTAGACCCCTGAGGAGACTTGAAATCTTGAATTTGGCCAACAATCCTCTCGAAGCTAATGAAAATCTAACGGGCGCTATGTTCGAAGGGCTCAACGAATTGAAAATTTTAACTTTAGAAAATTGTGGAATCAAAAAGTTCTACGACGACGATAATTTATTCGAAGCCATGCCTAATCTGACACATTTAATTTTGAGAAACAATCAATTGTTCTACATCAACGCCGAAACACTGAAGCCATTGAAATTTTTACAAGTGTTAGATCTGAGCCAGAACTTATTGATAGCTTGGTGGAAGCCCCTCTTTCTGTCTTCTGGAATTAGGCCAAGTAAAATTTATCTGACGAATAACAAAATATCTCACTTTTCTATAAGCATGATTCAAGATATCTCGTACTTGCTTGAGAACAGAAGCACCGATGCAATCGAGATCGACGTCATGGATAATGTTTTCATATGCGACTGTAGTGCAATGTATAAGACTTACCGCTGGCTTCAAGTGAACGGAACTGACAGTCTGAAGCGGTATTTCTACATGTCGAAATTTCAATGCAGCAGTCCTGACCTGTGGGAGAATAGAAGAGTTGCAGATTATCTCTGGTCTATAAAGACATTGCACTGCCTCATGTATGAGAAGATTTCAAATGTGATGGTCCTCGTGTGGACGGCGCCTTCCTTAGTTACCATAGCTCTAGTGCTCATCGTAGTATTTATTATTTACAAATATAGAATGTACTTAAGATATTGGATATTTTTAGCCAAATTAGCATTAGGTAGGAATGTGAAAAAGAAAACATCAGATCTCAAAGAAGCCGAGACAAAAGGATACAAATACGATGCATTCGTGTCTTATTGCAACGAAGACAGAGACTTTGTTTCAAACTTGATAGCTAAATTAGAAAACTATCCACCTCATTTGAAGCTGTGTGTTTATGAAAGGGATTTCGAAATCGGTTCGTTCATATCTGATGCGGTTCAGGCTAGTATTAATGATAGTAAATACGTAGTTTTGATAATTAGTAATAGTTTCGCAAAATCTCAATGGTGTCGCTGGGAGACACAATTGGCAGAGTATCACAGGATATTTCTAGAAGATGGAACGTCGTACGACCCTCTGGTGTTAATAAGAATCGGGGACGTTCAGAGTAAATACCTGACGACTACACTGAAGTACTTGTTGAAGACAAAAATCTACCACACATGGGATGAGAAAAACGAAGAAGAGTTTTGGAGAAAACTTCGGAATGTCTTAATCAAAAACAAATGAGCAAAATAAACTGTTTTTTGTAAAGAGCTTTCTCATTTCTGGTCACGGAGACTCAAAGTAGGAAACGTGTTTCGTATGCTAAACGCCAATGAACAAGTAAATAAATGCAATGGATTCGATGAGGCGATTTGCTTTGTTTCTTACCTTGGGTGTTCGGGGCCTAATTACCTTGTGGAGAATACAAATACTTTGATTGACACCAACCCACTAGGTAAACTCAGCCGATATTAAGCGCAAAAGAGTTTCTGACCTAAATGATGGTTTTCACTTGACTTTTTAACTAAAATGCACTTAGAACTGGAATGAAGGTAAATTAATGCTAGTGTTCGTTTAATGTTACCCACCGATGTTTCTCAGGATATCGGGGGGGGCACGGCAGTGGCCCCGCTAAGTCGAGCGCGAAGCAAACACTGCCGTACCATCCTTTACTGGAACCATTTCGCCGCATTTTCAGGCCCCTATTTGAGAACTATTGACTATCAGTATATCGAAGTGTTGAAGTGCTTGTATAGTAACGCCACTATGTCGGTTCGAGTACAGGACCAGAGTTCGAAGGCGATCCCGTTGGAAAGAGGCGTAAGACAGGGAGACGTCATATCTCCGAAACTGTTTACTGTCGCAATGGAGGACGCCTTCAAGCTTCTGGAATGGCAAAGACACGGCATCAATATTAATGGCGAATACATCACTCACCTTCGGTTTGCCGACGACATTGTAGTCATGGCAGAGTCGATGGAAGATCTCGGCACGATGCTCGAAGACCTCAATCGAGTTTCTCAACGGGTCGGCCTTAAAATGAACATGGATAAGACGAAGGTGATGTGTAATGCCCATTTTGTGCCGACCCCAGTATCAGTTGGGAACTCGATTCTAGAAGTTGTTGACTCATACGTCTACCTAGGACAAGCAGTCCAACTCGGTAGGTCCAATTTCGAGAAAGAGGTCAATCGTCGAATCCAACTAGGCTGGGCAGCGTTCGGAATCCTACGCAATGTCTTCTCGTCCAAAATACCTCAGTGCCTCAAATCGAAGGTCTTTTACCAGTGTGTGTTACCAGTGATGACTTACGGATCTGAAACGTGGTCTCTGACTGTGGGCCTTATCAGCAGGCAGGATATTTTTGTTTACAATTTTGTGTTTAGGTAAAGGTTTTACTGCAGGTTTTTGCAATAAATATAGATGCTTACTTCGATACTTGCCTACTAAGGGCTATTGGCATAATAGAATGAGCATTTCTCTATATAGTTCTTAATAATAATTAGGTTTACTGTATATTGAATGACGATTATATCCTCATTAAATTGAATATTATGGCTTTTCATTTAATGCTTATCATAATTTTCTCTCGTAAATATATCTTTATTTAAGTATTTAATTGCCATATTGATTACTATTGTGTTCTACCTAATTTTTTTTTATAATGAGGCACATCCTAGAGTCTATCTCCTATTCACACTGGATCAAAATTTAAACTAACTTAACAAGACAGCGGTAACGTTGGCCCGGCATGTGCGCTCGTGGCTCGAGGGTCAAGAAATGATTTGATGGGTGGGGTTTGCGAGGGTGTCGTTGTACACCCTATGACGTGCATCTGCAGTCCTAAGTTCTAAAAATGGTAGGCCCCCATAAAACCCAACTGGTTTAACCAACCTTTTTCCTCAATCAGTTTTGCAAGTAACGCAGCTTTGAAAGTTGCCATTTCCTCTAGAAACTTAAATATTGGAAAACGAAAGTGCATTAAGTTAATATTGATCATGAGCGGTTGTTTTCACTAAAACTTTCTGTACCAGATGCAAGGTGAGGGGAGACTTTCATTAAACTGATGGAAACTACAGGTATCGATGGTTATCTCATAATAGATATCTATAAATAATATTATAATCCATAGTTGAGGTAGGTATCAAGTTGGTGTAGACGCCTTATTTCAATTAAAGAATGAATAATAGGATAAGGATGACGATGATCACAGAAAGATACTTAATATTTCAAAGTCAAAAGTCAAAAAGATTTATTCAAATAGGTCACAATCTGACACTTTTGTACGTCAATGAATATATAAACAGTAATGAGTCTACCGTACGTTCGGAAAGATACATTTACAAGAAGAACGCACAAGAAACTTGTAGAGCTTAATTTTTTCAACTGATTATTTTACAATATTTGGATTGGTTACATTCGTTTGTATGGAACCGCGTGGTGATGGTATCCTAGTATGTATTCGGTTACGTACACTTTAGTATTACTAGATAAAGTAAACTTAAATAGACATAAAATATAACCATTATACGACATTCCTCATTACCGAAATGTCATTACTGCACGAAATGTATTTACATCTCTACTTTCCAAGTTGTAGATCCATAACTAGGTACTCATTTACCTAGCTCATAAGCTTTTTAGTAGGTTAAAACCTAAGCAAATTATCACCAATTTTATAGCTGAGTGAAGACTGAAGATGTAGTTTATGACAAAACCAAACAGATTCTGTGCCAACATTGTTAGCTAAGCCTTACAGTAGGTACATAGATACTAGCTAAACCACATTTGTGCGGAAGAACAACTTGGTGGGTAAGTTAATAACTACTTTTGGTTAGGTTTCTACCGTTTAGGAATCTTAATATATTCTTTCGATAAAGCATGAATCATGTAAAACAGGTAACAAGTTGCTACTAAGTATCACTTTATACACTGGGTTATGCCCGAAATCCCCATTGACTTTCCCTATATTACCTAAGGTATTGAAATCCAAAAGATCAATGCAGTCCATATAAACTTCCAAATTGGCCACATAGAAGCCAAAGCATACGAAGCCAATAACACATAAAATGTTATGCAGACAATTAGCTTAATTGCGGAACCTTTCGATTTTAAAGTGGCAGGTCGATTTGCTCGGGCGCCATTGTTTTGGCGCGGGAGAAAACACCTTCTTCATTCAAGATATCGTCGTGGGCTAACGGTTGCGGACGCACACGTATTGTCCCTGTCTCCTTCCGATGCACCTGATAGCCTCAATGTGGAGAGAGACAGGTGCCGCCGACGGCCGGCAACCGATTACTCGACTGACCTACTCAATAGCACACACTCTTTCTTCGCGTCGAGCGGACCTAATTTTTATATCATGTGAATTCGCAATGCGATGCTCTCGCGGTAATAGCGTGAAATAACTGAAATTATAATGATTGACGACCGGCCGCCGGAGATTCTTGAACGCAACAGAACTTAGCTGGTTTTTATAAGCGTGTCTGGATTATCGCTAATAAATGGGCACGACAAATTGCATATTAGAATAGATGGTTGATCTCTAAACAAGAAGTTAGACAAATTAGAAACGAACGTTGTTCAGAGTGATAGTTTCTCGAAAAACTACGGTTACCGATATTTTATAATCAAAATTGATGACTTTGACCTCAATAACAAGCCATAGATCATCTTATAGCTTTTCGCAGTGAAACCAATAACATAACCAGGGTAATAAACTGAGATATGATGGAATGTAAAGTTGGAATTGTTCCATTAGCAATTTTTAAGAAATTAGTTCAATTATAGTAAATCATCATAGTAAATTATAGAAAAATTACCTTAGAACGGTTTTTTTAAATTCGTTTTTGGAAAGATTTACGCAATGAACTTCCAATTCGGTGATCTTTGTAGTAGGTATTATGTAGGTTTTCTTCATAAACAAAGTATTATTAAGGCATCAAACGCTAGGAATCAATGAATTCAACGATGAATGTAAATGAACAGAGGTCAATGTTGACGGCAATGATCTAAATAGCAACAATTACCTTCATCCGAAGCACCGGTAACTTTTCCTTTAGGGTGTGTTTGTAAAAAGTGCAACAGGTTGCAGTAGTGGTGCGAAAGTCTTGAGACATGCCAAGTTCTGGCCAGTGGTGGCCCGGTAGTAGTCAGTAGTCAGTCAGTCAGTGAGCCCCCGACCGTCGTTTAAGGCAGACGCATCATCATGCTCGCTGTCACTTCGCGCACAGTGAAAGTTCGTTAGCGATGATCGCGATCACATTTATTATGTTTGTGGTGAGTGATAATCACGTTAAAAGTGTTAATTGAGGGTGCTCTCTTTTTGTGAGGGCCTTTGATTTGGGAGGATTCAGGTGGTATTTTCTTGATTAAGGTTCAACTGTGTTGAAGTTTTCTTCCTATCAATAAGTTTAGCAAACATATTAATTTTATAGAACTTCAAAGATATAATATGTAGATCTTCCATAAACCATAGGAGATAATACAGCTATTGTTAAGGTGTCTTCCCAGAATGGAGGTCAGTGAACCTATCGTATTGGAATACCTATTGTTAAATGACATACGGTACCAATGAGTTACGAGCATTTGTAATGAGTTGGGCTATTAAGGAATTGGAAACTTTGTAATTAACGTGGGGACATGTAAACATGGAAGTTATATAGGTACATAATATTATTAACATTGTTGAAAAAAAACGTAATATAAAAGAAGAATAACAAATTAGAAGACGAATTCCAAGCAGATGATAATGTAAGTAATATACCTGCTTATAGTGATCATAAGAATCAATAACGTGCAAGGAACTATAAGATCATACCTATAGAACGAAATGCAGACTTAACAGAAGTAAAAACTAGACTGATGAAGGTAGAACTGGAGCGAGCGGTACCGCCAGCAGCCGTGGGAAGTGGGCCGGCATTTCACCCACTTATAATTGCTTCTTGTGCTGACCGTACTGTAATCAATATAGAATTTTGTGAGAATTGACACTTTACTGGGTAAAGCCCTAAAGCTTTTGAAAATCATAATGGTACTATGTAACCCACATAATATTATAGTCAGAAGATAAATAAAATACAAGATCTAATCACAAAGCAAACAAATCAAGAATTAAGCGAAATATCTATCATTAATATGCAATATATGAAACTACGTCAAATCTATAATTTGCAACTTTCGACCAAACCAGTTTAAAAGTTATAAAAACTGATAATGCAATTCATAAAAGCGTTGTTATTCTTTGGCAACCTATTTTAGTTTCATCCATTGCTTCGTCGACCTTCACAGATTCCAAAACACGAGCAAAGTTTACAAAATGTTACATAACTTGAACATAACTTCACAAACAAAAATCGTGATGAATATCAGACGGCCAAGTTCTGACGGCGAAAGTTAGTTGGCGTGATTTCACTGCAATATCGCCGAGCTGACACCTATCTAGTAATAACCTCCTTAGTTCTTGCTGTAAGCGATTGATAGCCTATCGAGTATTGTATGATTTGAGAGCATCGACATACTAAATCTAGTGTATTGATGCTGAAATGCTTGGCTGGTCAGTGATATTCAGTGATCAAACACACAAGTAGTTAATCTTAACAAAAAGTCAGTAGATACCTATTAGATATAGGTAACTTTCTTACTACACGGTTTGTTCCGATTCGGATGAAGTTTTGTATTAGCTTTTATTAAATCTACACGATTTTGCTTTCTTAGTTGATCTAAGGTCATAAGGTTTACTAAATTTTATTTTATTTAATAATAATAATAAAATTATTTTATTTAATCAGTTTTAGGAAAACTTACAACTTGTATACAGAGTGACATAACCTATACACAACCAAGACACAAGTACAGAAGGCCAATCACAAGTTTTCACTTTGAGTTCATATAGGTAAATATTTAAAAAGAAAATAAATCGCTGAGCCCCAAGACAGACAAGTTAGAGTACACTAGTGTGTACTCTAACTTGTCTGTCTTGGTTCTGTTATTAGTGGGTAGTCCCACTAATAACAGAATAGATTAAAACAAAATAGTTCTTACTGTGACATTAAGTACATTATCGAGAATATGTATATAATAAGTATAGCTATACAGTGAATTAAGAATGAGAAGGAAATTTACTTAAGCATAGGTTAGATTTACTTAGTAATCTAGTCATAGCAAAACTTAATAAATAAAAATTTGACGCTTTAACTGTCCTATAGATATACGTAGTACGTAGTGATGAGATTTCAGATCAATATCGCACTCATTAGCCATATTATATCTTACAGTAATTCATAATATTATATACAACGTATTACAAAAAACGGTGTAGTACCAAATACCGAAAGAGGTGTATCTACACGTAAAACTAAACAACATTAAAAAGAAAAAATTGCGAAAATCCCAAAACAATCATCTACTATCGTATACAAAATAGATCCAGCTAATCGATAAAATTGTATGGGGAGTCCAATTTTTTTTAAAGAATTTTAAAATGCTTCCTTTTTTGAGATGTTTAGTTTGATTGGTGATGCACAACTCTTTGTAACATTTTGTATAATTAGGTATAGAATTCAGAACTAATTTAGTAGTTTATTTACTGGTTTTTATACCTAATTCAAGGATTCTCTACAATAATAATATTATCTTGAAAAGCTCAGCTCTATATATTTAATCCCATGACCTAATCGAATCCCTGATATCGTGTATATTAACAAAATATACACATTTAGCTACTAAAGACGCTGTTTGTTCTATCGGTACTTTGGTCATTAACATTCATATGAGTTTCTTAGCCAAATTGAGGATTATGTACCTACCTCTAGAAATCAATTCTTATGCTCTTTGCTTAGTATAATAATAATATCTGTTTACTTCCGAAAAATTTACGAACACTCATTTTTCTTTACACTAGGGATTAGGTACATGATTACTCTCATTTCCCATAACGGTTGTGTTGTATGGAAGAGATCTCTTAGTGGTAAATAAATAATTATTATTGTTAGGTACATTTATTATTTTTACAAAGGGTTTTTATTTGTACCAACCAATATGAGACAACTTCCACTCACGGTCATCTGGTCCGAAACTAGGCTAGAAGCCTGTAACTATGGTAACCAGAGGACTGATATACATACTTATATAAGCTTATAACACCCAGACACAGATCAAACAGACATGTTCTTGCACACAAATGTTTGACCTGGCCGGGGATCGAACCCGGGGCCTGCGGCACAGAAAGCAGAGCTACTACCGTCTTAGCTAACGAGGCTGTCAAAGAGTTTATATCTATATCTATCATGAGCTTTCACAAAATGATGAAATGATTTGGATATTGTTCAGAATTTGCTTATGGTAAACACTTTGTTCACTGAACTGTTTACTGGTCATCATTGTTCCGATATCTCAGGTCACTTATTACCTCACATGTAAAACTCGATTTCCCTTACATCACGCGAACAATCAGACGGTTATCAGTTTGATGACGTCACAGTTGGTCCCAAAACATCGGTCACTTTCACTCGCATGCCTGTCGAGAGCCGCAGTCGGAACTAATCATATGTGGCACTTTTGTTTTGTTTGTCGACAACTGCTGCCCGCGGTCGATTGTTACTTTCATTTTGCTAGAGATCATAAGAAAGGATAGAGTAAAACAACAATTATGCAATCTCTTATAATACATATTATGTAGATGACAACAGGCAACAGATATCACCCGTTTTATTTATGCATTAAGAAGAGCACGACGTTGTCAAGGTACCCGCTACTTGCTAGACATAATGGGATTTCGCAGATAATAATGTTATGTTTACTTAGAATCACAGTCCTGGCAAGAGTCCAATCAGAACGTTGGTCACAGGGTATAGAAATGAGCAAGGCTTTGGGATACAAAGATGTTAAAAATCAAGAATAGAAGAAAATTGTAGAAATAGATGGTGGAGATGGTGAAATTGTGGTAAGATATTGATACCTCGGTGTATCATTAAAAAGATCTAGTGCAACGATAGTAAATAAGAAATATCGCTGGGAGAACAAGAAAAATTATACAGCGGCGTGTAGGAAAGAACATAGTGTAACTGTGAACGAACATAATAAAGACTGAGGACTGTCGATTCTTGATGTTATTATAGATCGTTCATAATAAACAATAAATAAGTAATATAAAAGAGGATTCGTAATCTGGCTAGATTCGTAACATGTTTAACTATAATATGACACCTAGATAAAGGAACACTCATAAAAACAAAACCATTAGACCACCAGAATGGCAATAAGTCCAACCTGTCACTGAGAAGTAAATCCCAAAACTTGGTGTAACGGTATGCGCGTGCCCACACGATCGCGTTTGGTCATGACCACGTCATAAACTACTTCATTTGGGACCTTGAAACGTGAGGATGATGGTTATGTAGGTCGCAAAAAGCCTTCGAAAAGGTTATGACTTCATCAAGTATCTCGCGAATCTTCTCTTCATAGCGATTTGCATCGACTAGTGCTCATCGATGTACCACAGAGCACGATAAGTGAAGACAGTTTTGAGTTGAGGGTTCTCCATGCTGGGCCAAATTCTGTATAGATCAGACAGGAAATATTTCTGTTTGTATTTCAAATCAATATCTTCAGATACGCCATTCCATACAGAATTCCAGTCAGATAGGTACCTAAGTATTCTCCTACTTGTGCTTTTGAAATACTTCTTTACGATGTCAATGTTCATGCCCCTTCTGATAGATTAGTCCTTATAAGATTTCCGAACGTGGAAATTAGTAAACCTAAACAAGTTTATTCGTCGTTGGATAAAAGCTCAATTTTTTGCCAGTAATGCCATTGAACTCTGATATTGTAAACCGATTAACTGACTTGCAAAAGAGTAGGTAATCTGATAGTCACCAAAAATACTTGATTAACCGGTTGACCCAGTCAGCGCTACTGTCTCCAATTTCTTTTGAACATTAAATTAGGCACGTAATGATAGGTAATGGTAATACTAGTACAAAAAGTGATTTCTGCAGAAGCCCAAATTTTCATTCAGTTATTAAAACAGCATTTCATATCACTCCTATAATCAATGCAAATGAATTATTTCTGCTATGAAACCGATAGATTATCCTGTAAGCCGAGTCCTTACAAGAGCCCTGATAATCTGAGGAGTGTTTGCGCAACGTAGCTGCGATGCGTAGGTACGTAGGTGGTTTCCGTGAAGAGAAAGCAGTAAAAGTGAAAACGATTCTTATTGCAACCATTTTAGGATAATTTTATGTTGATATTGCAATGTTTGTTAAGTGCATAATTTGTATAGATAGTTACGTAAGAGAGAAAAATTCTACAAACCTTATACCGCTACCTTATAATATCATATACTAAGTTCCTATTAGTACTTGTAACAGCAATGTATTGGTGACCTTATAGAAGCTGGCAAGGAGTAGAAAGTATCTAGTAAAAGTGAAACGAGGACCGAAGTCGGTTGGATGCGACTTACGACACCCACCTCTCCTTACAGTCGCGACCGCCAGAACAAACGTTGAGTTTGATGGCCATAAAAGATTAAGCTCTTTAAACCATTGAGGACGCTGGGATAATGATCCTCCTCCATCTTTAAAAAAGTGTAGATACACATAGCTGGAGCTTTAGAATTTGGACAAATAAAAAGGAACGATGCGACAATGTATAAAATTTAAACTGTGATTCCGCGAGCGCGGCGAAAATAAAAAATTAAGATATTAAGGATTAAAAAGAGACAGAGGATTTGGTTTCGCCAATGGACGGAATGGTCATTTGGATTTTTCCATTGGAAATTATCTCTTTGACAGCCTGGTAGATGGCAATAGGCAATAGTATATATGTTATTTGTCCCATGTAATAGGGGGCAGACCCCCTATTACAACAAACCAAAACGCCGTAGAGCTGGCAAAATACTGGACCAAAATATTATAAAGAAAACTACTTATAATATTTTGTCTGATATGGGCAATCATGATGCTTACCATCAGGCACCTGATTTGCTCGTCTTGTCACTCAATATCATAAAAAAAAAAAACAAAAAAAAAAAAACTAGCCATTTTGACTCGAAAAGAAGAAGTTTTTGTATGTTTGTTTTATGGGATTTTAGGTACTCTGCCAATTAAGAACTGATTTTGATCATTATTTTTTGTTTGGTAGTCATATACGTACTTCAATACTTAAGAGGTGGTCCCATGTAGATTTTATCGAAACTGATTCAGAATATTTTTAAAACATCAAGAGTAAACTATAAGACTCATCGAATTTTATTTTTATGTGACACACTAGGTACCACACTTTTAAAAGACGCGCCTTATTGCCAAAATACTTATTAGTAAGCACCAGAAAAACTAACATAATCGATTCATATCTACTTCCCCCACTTATTATCGTGCGATTCTCGAGTTACCAGGCCGATGTGTCTCGTGTATGTAAATCATTATCGATGATAACACAGCACAGCGGTAGGAGTGAGTGGGTGTTACTTTCATTGACCGGCACGGCGCGACACAGCGCGGCGCGGTACTTGTAGACTTGTAGCCAAACCAGACGCTTTGCAGGTGGTAGCGATGCCCGCCGGCTGTCCTACTTCCGCGAACAGACTATATCAGGGCTGCCACTACAATTATAAAATACTAATTGATATTTTCCAAGGGCTGTGGAATGGTGGTGGCAAGAAGCATCTGTGTGCCAAGACTATGGAAGCCGTATTTATAGATTAGTGTGGAAGGTATATTTTGCTAAATTTTCTAAGGTTAGATGGTTCTAAGGGTGGTAAGGGCACCTAGGGTTTCTAATGGAAATCAGGCAGTATAATTAATTCGGTACCATACCTACTTAAGTACCTATAAGTATCTATAGTTCGAGAGTTCGAGTGAAGTAGAGTATCTAATTACGGATAAGTAGGTACCTACTCGTACCTTAAAGCCAGATATTCCTAATTTATACCTACGTCGGTACAAACATTTTTATTTTATGCAGCGACTGTATGCCACTGATTGGCTCATTCCCAGATTTCTACATGTTTACACCCATACTTACCGGCTTAGCTACCTGATTCTAGCTAAATCATTTCGTATTACGGCGTACGACAACTTCGAGCGTTTTTTTTTTCAGTCTCCAAAATAGATGGCAGCCCTAGAAGGCTCAGCGAGAGAAATTAATGAATCGGTCGCGGTTTTACAGCAGCCGTAAAACGTTCGCGTTCAGGGGCAGCTAAGTACACGTGACATTATGAGGTTAAAAGTTAAAGGTAGCCGCAGGTGAATGGATGTGATTCTAATTAATTAATTTTCAGATAAGAGATCAATGTTTTGAAAAAATAAGGCTAACGAAACTTTGCCGTACAGAGTACCTACTTTTAACCGTGCTTCTAGCAGATGCTGTGATAGCATTTTCATTATAAGCACGTAACTCTAACCTAATTAGGTACTAACTAACTGACTTTGAGCTTTGGCTTCGCCAATAGTTCAGAAAACGGGATAAATTAATAAATAAAATTTTCTTCAACGCCTACATAAATCTACTTAGATTGTTCCCATAATACTTAAGTAAATAAATAACAAAAAACAAATGATATGTTTAATTATACTGAACATACAAATAATTATAAATATATCCTACTATTTTTTTTTTCTTTTTTTTAATATTATATAATATGAGAAAGTTTGTGAGGGTAGATCTAGGACGATTTAGTGGTTAATTCGTTCAAGGGGTGGATGAATGGCTTTTTGTTACACTTTCACGCAAAAACTGCTGAATGGATTGGGTTGCAATTTGGTATTTAGGTAGCCTAGACCCTGGAATAACGCATAGGGTACTTTGTTTCCCAATATTCCCACGGGAACGAAGACTACACGGGTGAAGTCGCGGGGCACAGCTAATATTTAATAATTCAGAATTTAGAATTTTAAAACACTGGATGGCACTGTGTCTGATATGATAAGGGATAATATGATGATTTTGTATTAAATAAAGAACAAATATTTGGATAAGTAACTTCTTTTTGAAAGATAAATGTAAATCTTACAAAACTGGCAATACAATACAAAAGCTGTTTGCCTGGAAAAAATCGCTTAAAATGATAAGTCCACCCATTATCGATCAACAATAAGTCAATCATACGCATTACTTTGTATACTATAATATAATATATAACTTCGTTTGATCACAATAAAGAGTAGTTCCATTCTATTCTATCATATTATAGGTTTTGTGCCAACTCAATGATCCACAAATTGGAGGTGTAAAAGTTGAAGACCTTAAACCGCTCAGCGAAACTATACTTACCTACCTATATTTCCATTGTGGACAGCTAATCTCGTCCCCAAATACCATTTCTATTTTGTGTCATCTCATGTCTGTCAGTTAAATATAATATACCTTCATGCCTTTTTCCCGAAGCGGTAGGTAGAGGTGTACCCAGGACTCAGTCCCATAGTAGATACACCCACATTTCGCCAGTATGTTATTGGTCCCATGTAATAGGGAGCGAGCCTATTGACATCTACCGGGCACATTTCCAGACTCCAGGCAGTTATTGAGATAATTCCTAATGGAAAAATCCAATATTTAACACTGCCTGACCTGGGGATCGAACCCGGGACCTCTTGATTGGCAGTCGAGCATGCGCCCTCTACGCCACCGAGGCAGTCATGCTTTTGGATATTTAGAAACTGTATTTATCCTTCATACTGATCACATCAATATGTAACATGACAATTTCCCGCAAGTAGGTGGCATGGAGAGGCACAGAGAGTTTCGACCACGCGTCGTCATGCGCGCGCTCTCAGCGGTCGAGCCGGCGCGCGCTTGCCGCCGCTCCCTGCGACCTCGCATCAGAACCTTACTGCAACACTCCAGGGAACAACTACCCTTGGCAGGCTATCAGGAGATTCGTCAAGGAGAATCAGGTGAGGACATGATCCTTCAGAAAACGGCGTGACCGGGTCTCTTGTAAACTGAACGAAGCGAAGTGTAACTAAGAGCCATTATCTCGTTACAGGGTCTCATGAGGCGTATGTACGGCAGCGAACGCCACATATCCGTCCTAAAGGCTGAACTAGACAACTATATAGAGCAGGAAGAAGAGGACCTTATGAAGGCGACCCTCATGTATTCCAAAACCAGTCAGGCCCGCGCCTTGAAAGACCGACCGCACTTCAGACCAATCCAGGACAAACACAAAAACAACGACACTTTAAAAGTTAAACCATTAGATAACAATAAAGTAAATCAAACAGAAAAGAACACTACAGAAATGAGCAACGAGACTTTAAAAGATAAAGGGATAACATATAAGACTAAACTTGAAAGCATTGCGAATATAGAAATCAATCATCTTGAACCAGACGTTATAACCCTAGATGCAGTGATCAAGCAAAGCATAGAGACGAATAGCATTTATCCCAAATCATCTGATGCTAAACTTGAAGCTAATGGTGGAAAAACTAATACAGTTGTAGAAAAAAATGTTAGCACCACAACAGAGAACGTGAACAGTACTGAAACTACTACAGACAACCCTGATTCTACAACGGAATCAAGCAAAGAAGCGTGGAAGACACCGAATGATGCTTCGACACTGCCACCTTCACTCTTGTTCACGGAACACGAGAAAGTAATTGTGGATAGAGTGGATCTTCCGCCTACGAAGGTCAATGAGAAGAAGGAGGAGTTCTATCAGAAGCCACACCATCAGGACTCGCAGAGACCTTCTGTGATTAAATTAAGCGGCGCGTAAGTTTAATATTTACCTATTTAGAATTTAGACTTAGAACCAATGAAGTTTAATTGTTCGTTGTTAAGTACACACATTATAGTGCCTGTTATATTTAATAGTAGTGAGTTGTAGTAAATTAATTATTTTTAACTCTAAAAAACAAGATGACTGATCCACAAGTTAACACCTACTTACAAACAAATTACCAATAATAACGGACAAATCTTTCGCAATATCTTTCTTATCTTCTCTTTTATATTGGTTCTTCATCAAAATCCTATGGATTTTCGCAAAAATAGGCTTTACGCAAGAGTAGGTACAATTTGCAGGTAATCTTGCGGCATTTGCAAGCAACTCCGACGAAATCATATTAATTTCCTCTCTCCTCCTAATTCGTATTTTTGATTCCAGCAACGCGTGTGAGTCTCGCGAGATCATTGACGCTCCGTTTTGGGCGAACAGCACTCGCGGCGAGGTGCTGGTCCTCCTCAACATGTGGCCGTACGAGCAGTTCATTCACCAGGAGATGTGTGTGCATGAGCGCAAGCAGATGTACTGCAGGGAAGGATGCAGGTGAGAGTAAACGATAATGGCACAATCCTTGTACTTATTCATCTACATCGTCATCATCACAAGTCCATCTCACAAACACCCATCAATCGATCAATTTTAGGCGACGCTACGCTGCAATGGGGAATGTCCAAATTATCTTGACCTCCATTTTTATTTTAGATAATGAAAATATAGAGCAATATAAGAAACTAATTTGAATATTTTTGCTATTTTCGTCGTAGTTATTTTTAAAAACATTTTTAAAAATTTGAGAATTTTTGGTGATGATGACGTCATCATAAGCTTTATAGACGGTGACTGCGGCCTCAACAGAAAAAAAAAAAGGCAATGAAATTCAGATTGTCAATGTCATTATATTATCACACACCTATAACCCCACTTTTCTAAAAAAACTGTTCATTGCTTTTTTTTTTCTTCTTTTATGGACCCACACGAATGTATTGCCAGTGTCAAGTTATATAAATTTTCAAGTTAATATGGTCAATTCAGAGTCAGGGCAAGCCCAGTCAAGTCACAGCTCTAGTAAAGTGGTGGTCTTTACAAGAAGCTGCCAGTAAACAATAAAATCACAGTAACTTTCTAAGATTTTGCAGTCGGCTAGATATAGGTTATGTTTACATACATCGACATTTGACAACTTAATGACATAAAAGGACATTTCACTTTTTTTTTTTTTTTTTTAGGCTCACACGTTTTTCCATTAATCTACGTGTGACGTCATCTAAGGTCAAATGAAGGTTATTCAATTAAATCCGAAAATAATAATAATCCGTGATTATTTTCTGTTTTTAAGTAATGGGTAGTGATCAGCAACCTTATTCCTCCAAATGGTTTTGAAATTACAAAAAACAAAAATAAATAGACATTCCCCATTGTCAAATACTAGGCCCAAGGCCTAACTCAAAATGATGATTTGCAATTGAGTCTCATTTGCATACATATGGGTATCAGATTTAGGAAGTCTCGATGGAAGACTTGGACCTAATTGGGTCACGAGCCCCGATGGTTCCACGAGAAACGAGATAGACATCATCATGACCAACAAGATACATAATATTATATTCACATTGAATATTTACGTCAAACTTAAAAGGTCACGCTTGATGAACGCCACATCCACGCTCCGAACTACTTGTGCCCATATTACATGCGACATTTAGAACAGACTCATAGAAACTCTAAGTTCTATAAACCCCGTCGTGCAAATAGACCTCAAAAATAGTCCGACCACACCCTAAACCACCCTAAGCTTAGGATTATTTATTTGAAAAATTATGACACAAGCTCTAGCATCAATGTCTAGCACCGACAACCCAACATCATCGTCTGAAATATTCAGATAGGTACCAAGCTATCTACAAAATTATTAAATAATTACGGCTGTTATTTGGCTGCCAGTGTATAATAATGACGTCATCTTCATGAGGCTCACAGTATCCTGTGAACTGAGAACCTTGAAACAATGGTTTCAGATGTGAGCAGCAGTACCGTCTCCACCGGCTGCTAGCGTACGACCCTCGCAACGAGTGTCGCGGTATCTTCGCGGATTGGTTCCGCTTCCCTGCGTGTTGCACCTGCCGCTGCTACGACGTGCCGGTCGAGTTCCGTGCGAGGAGCCCTAGGATACTACGGCCGCAATATGATGATGACATCAAGAGGTTAGGATAACATCTCCTTTTGTTCATTGATGCGTATTAATCGATGGATTGGAAAACAATTGGAGAGTTTGTTAATTGAACCACAGATTAACTAATAGTTACTTACATTGAACTTGGATTTTTGAAGGGGGTGGGTAGATCTTACCTTTGACTAGTAAGGCGTCTATTACACGGTATCTTAAGCTTCAATCAAGTGCCATCAGTCATGATTAATACTGGTTGACGGACGACTAATATTTTCGTAAATTACGTTAGTCATCATATTACACGATAGGTCATCAATCATCGCCGTGACTGAGGCAAAACTGACAGCTAAACCTATCGTGTAATGGACGCCTATATTTTTCCACGTTAGATAACTATATACACATCGAGGCGAGTAGGCATACTCGCCTACTCGCCTAGGTTAGCTCAGTTTACCTATAGGTACAAGAAATGACCGAGCAGGCGTTGTTAAAACTAAAGAAATGTTAAAACCACTTTAAAAGAGCTTATATCTGGGGTTATGCCGACTGGGAGGTTAAGCTATTTTTGATTGATTGCTAGAGTAAATGATATCAAGAGATGTCCAAGCAGACAATAAGTTAAGTATAAGGTTACTAATCTGTAGCGTAAACATATATTACAAAAAAGGGTATTGTAAAGGGTCGCGCAGACTACATCCGCAACGGACAGCACCGCATCGCATACCTAACTATAATCCGCCTACATCAGTTTCGTACGTTTTATATGAACTATCGTCACGTCACGCGTCACAGCTATCGTACACTACCAACGTCGTGTGTAGTGTGCGATTAGTTTAGTGAGCCTTAAACCA
This sequence comes from Hemistola chrysoprasaria, assembly GCA_947063395.1. Lineage (NCBI taxonomy): Eukaryota > Metazoa > Arthropoda > Insecta > Lepidoptera > Geometridae > Hemistola > Hemistola chrysoprasaria. Next base: position 13,951,357 of record OX346724.1, on the reverse strand, counting down.
TACGTAGGTATATAACTAGTGCCTTTTGCCTTTCGGGGAGATAGGCCTCGTCAGCGTTGGTCTGCAACCTATCTAATGAAGGAAAACTCGAATAAACCCAGAAGGACTAGGTACGTCAGGCACGAGTACGGTACAACCTGAAACAAGTGGCAGTCTCCTGCAACCAAACCGTATCGACATGTCGTTCCTGTGGATTCAGCCAGTGAGGTCGAGAGGGTGGTGTAGGCTCTGGGCAACCTTACGTTTCCTTAAGTCGTCCCAGACGAAAGACGCCAAGGGCAATTTAATAAAACTAGTGCCTCTGCTCTCGTTTTGCTAAGGTGAGTTATTTATGTTACAGAGTCATTTACGAAGACGCAGCACGGGACTGGTACGCGATGTCCGCGTTTGGTGAAGAAGACGAAGATATATTTTAAGCTCTATTTAATAACACCTAATACCTACATGTTACATATACTACCTAAATACTTTTATAAGGCACATAATAATGAAGAATAATTACAAATTAAAAGAAAATATCGATTGACAGCCTCGTTGGCTCAGATGGTATAACTCTGCTTTCTGTGCCGCAGGTCCCGGGTTCGATCCCCGGCCAGGTCAAACATTTGTGTGCATGAACATGTCTGCTTGATCTATGTCTGTGTGTTATAAGCTTATATAAGTATGTATATCAGTCATCTGATTACCATAGTACAGGCTTCTAGCCTAGTTTGGAACCAGATGACCGAGTGTGGACCCATATTGAAAAAAAAAGTGTTTTTATCTAGGTAAATAGGTACTTCTACCACTTCACAAATGAAATTTTTCTCCTTATTTTTTAATTCTTTCATTCTCATAAGTTTTTAACTTGGAAAGACAATCATAATATTATATTATAACTAATATCTATTATTATTTAATACTTCTTGCAAATAAACTCCAACTTCGCTCTAAACAACCAATTTTTTGCCAATATTTCTCATGTCGTAATTTAAGTTGTCGTTTTAAATGTCATTATGAATAAAATTATGCATTATGTAAATAATTAGTTAACAATCACATATTTTTTTAAAGATCTGCAATCTGCACTGGTATCACTAGCACTAGGCAGCGCTCACTGACACACGTCCCAAAATGTTTTCTTTATTGAATGATGCGCTCAGAACTGGAAAACGGATTCAGTGATTATATTCTAAGAGTGACACGTTGATCGGTAAAGTATGCGTAAAGACTCGCGAATTTTTAAACATCTCTTTTTGTTAATTCAGTTTGACAAGTAGGTAAATCCATCTCTATTTTAATTAGGTAATTGCAAAGGACAACTCTACATTTTTGTGCCACTTCTATAGATGCCTTTTATATAATTCTCTATCACGACGTTTAGACTTCTCAACTATGGTCAAACTATGCTTCAGTCTATCTTCTATGCTTATATTTTTAGCGTTCCGTACCTCAAAAGGAAAATAGGTACCCTTATAAGATCACATTGTTGTCTGTTTGTCCGTCTGTGAAGACACTACGCGTAAAGGTATCAAGTTGAAATTGATATTAACTACACAGATCTGCGGTCCCTTGTTGCTGTAAAAAAATTTTTGGGCATTTACTGCATATTTCCATAGATTGCGCAAGATACATTGTGTGATTGACACAACACAAGATACATTGAGAAATTGCATAGATGGTGCTGTGTGTATCTAGGTATGGAACCCTACACTTTGCATACATACGTATATGCCTTAACAATTTATTTTATAAGACTCCTACTTTGTGTTACAATGTTCGTGCCAAACCATTTATAATTCTTTAAAATAATATGCTTATGTTACATAACAGAGATTGAGATTATAATATTATGTTTTATAAAAAAAATGCAGATAAAATGTATTGACTCGCCTGTTCCCGGCACCCAATAAGCACCGCCTCGCCTCAGGGGTTTTTACTCTGTATATAATGCCGGTCACTCACATGCGTACGAATACGCGAACCCACAAGTGTAGGACGACATTCGCAAATAGTTATGCAAAGTTTTCGCTGCATTCGTGCTTTTCCAAGTTGTGTCGGTTTTTTGACGCACATCAAAGGGCGCGAACCTCGAACCTTCGCGTAGTCTCCTACACATTTGTGCAACCAGTTGTGCTCACAGAGTACTTTATATATCTTAGCGATAAGACCGCCCATTGTTACACTAGTTATTATGAATTGTTATTAGTTTTTAGATCTTGTTTGTGGTGTACCAATAAAGTGTTTATCTATCTATCAAATGCAAACAGGTTTCCATAGTGAGTTTGCGAACCCATTCGCATATCCGCTGAGTTTGCGAATAGTATATCTGACTGCCCTCACATGCGTGCAAACATTCGTACAATGTACGAATATTTTTACGCATGTGAGTGACCGGGGTATGTATTATGCAACTGAGTATTTGAATACCTATATCATTTTTTTTGCATAAATGGAAAGATTATAATATGTAATATCCGTAAGAAAACTACTATTTTTAGTTTTTTTATTCGCTATATTTACAAAGTTATATTAAATTAATAAATCATTTTAAATTTTAAATCCAATACCGAAAATACGCCGATAGTACCCGAACCACAGCCCGAACGAGCTCGTGACCTGTAGTGACGTCACAATGTGATAAAGTACTTTAAACGACTAGTATAACATTACTACGTCACAAAAATGGCGATCAATCGTGGCGCGTTCGTAATCAAGTAACTCTTAATGGAATTATATCAATTTTGAATCGCTTATTAATAAAAAATATATTTTTAAAGTGATTTTTGGATCAGATGATACATTTCATTAAACTTTCAAAAAAATTAAAAGTGGCTTACGACCACTACATTAATTTCGTAAAGTTGCCGGATCGCCTCGCTCGGAGTTGATGTAGTAAACTTAAGTAATTGTCTGTCCATAATTCATACAATTTCATATTATAAAGAATACTAACCGCGAAAGGTAAGGTGGTGCTTGTCGGATGCCGCGTGACTCAGGTGAATAAAGACCTTAATTACTTACACCTACCTATCAGCTCTGCTGATCCCACCTAAAACTTATTAAGTAAGTAAATAAATAAGACAATATGTTATTCATATTTCATTAAAAGCTAATATTAAATAGGTGTACCTATACAATAGGTATAACATACCTTTTGTAATAATATTATGATAACAAACACATACCTAATTTCTTTTTCATTATTACCTAAGAATAGTAAAATGCCTACCTATTGGCATTATGTCTATAGCAAAATTTATATTTAATTTAAACATTATTTATTATTCTTAATCTAGATGTAAATACTTCTTTATTTAGGTACTTGATATTTATTATTTATTTAAGGCTAGTGAAGATATTAAAATTATGTGAAAATGCGAATTGCCTATTTAATTTCGTTTATTTATTAAATAAATATACTTACATACCTTCCTTTTATACTTATTACGTTTTGACTACAATAATAAGTATGTCCATATATAAAACGTATTACAAAAACGTAATACAATATAATAATATAATGTAATGGGTGTATGTACCCGTAAAACTGAACAACTTTCAAAAGAAAATTTGTAAAAAGCGCAAATAGAAATTCCTTTAATATAATAAATAGATTATCTGATCTTGTAGGTATAGGAAGTCTAAATTTTTTTTTGGAATTTGAAATTCTTTTGTGAGATGTTTAGTTTGATGGGTATAGATTCATTGATATATAAAGAAAACGTTACGTTCTCCCAGCGCTTATTCAACAACTGGCACGAGGAATTTGCTCAGTGTGCAGTTTGCACAGTGAAAATATTATGAACAACAATGATAGAAAGACGTACCTAAGACCGAAATGCGACCAAGACAACAATATTATTCGCTCGTACTACCTTACTTTACTGACGTATTAGGGCTTAATGGGAACTAATTTGAGCTTTCCATTTTCGAAGAAGCCAGTACCTCATCTCCCCTTAATAATACAACTTTTTACACTGCGTCTGTCACCCCGAGATATCAGTTGTTGAAACTTGTCATGCCCAGTAATTTCGTTGGTAACATTGCCGGATTTCAGACCGGAACACAGTATTTTTTGCACATTACTGCTAGGGGGATGAATAACTGGCAAAGGTGTGGTACTTCCCCAGCCGGCCCCTGCAAAAAAGGCCTACCACTACACTTTTGCCTTACATGGTCCACGGTCTAGCAGATATAGTTCTATTTGCCGATGATACGTCATTGATTTTTAAAGTTGATAGGAAGGATACTTCACTAGTACATGTTAATAATACTTTAGCAAGTATATCCAGATGGTTCACAGCAAACAATCTGTTATTGAATGCGAAAAAGACTAAATGTTTGAAATTTTCGTTGCCTAACGTCAGAAGTATAGAACCAAACATAGTTCTTGACGGTGAAAGACTCAATATTGACAATGCAACTTTGTTCCTTGGCATAAATATAGACTCTAAACTGCAATGGAGCACTCATATCACCGAGCTCTCAGGGAAACTAAGCTCTGCAGCTTACGCGGTTTATAAAATTAGGCAACTAACAGATGTAGCCACGGCGAGATTAGTGTACTTTGCATATTTCCATAGCTTGATGTCTTATGGGATTCTGTTGTGGGGGTCAGCTGCAGATATAGAAACTATCTTTATACTACAAAAACGTGCGATTCGTGCCATCTATGAGATGCGTCCACGCGAATCCCTGAGGGAATTATTTAAAGAAATAAACATACTGACCCTACCATCCTTATACATTTATGAGAACATCATGTATGTGCGTAAAAATTTACATAAATTAAAATTAAATAGTGACCTTCATAATTTTAATACTAGGAATAAAGACAAAATAGCTGTACCTAGCTTTAGATTATCTAAAACAAATAAAAAGACATTCTTAGGAAATAGTGTACGTTTCTATAATAAAATCCCAAAAGAGATAACTGGGCTCTCAGAGGGTAAATTCAAAACCTATATAAAATCTACTTTACTTAAGAAGGCTTATTATAAAGTCAACCAGTACATAGAGGACAAAGATGCCTGGAAACTTCTGCATAGCCGCCTCGCGGCACCTTCAAAGAAAACGAATGTAACCAAACCAAATATTGTGAAACTATCTGTTGAAAAAATTAAGCCCTACAAGTTTCTTGTGCGTTCTTCTTGTAGAGGTATCTTTCCGAACGCACGGTAGACTCAGTACTGTATCTTCATTGACGTACAAAAGTGTCAGATTATGACCTATTTGAATAAATCTGTTTGAGTTTGAGTTTGAAAAAAAAACTGTGAAGAGGATACCTACACATAAACAAAGATAACGGTGGATGGATCCATTAATGGAAGATATGCTAAGCAGACCTTGCAAAGTGTGGGAGGGCAGGCGGAAGGCAGAAGCATTATGCTGTAGAACCTGGATATAAAGACTCCATAAAAAACAGCCTCAACCTAAGCTTAGTTTAATACAAGTTTGGCTTGTGCATTGTCCAAGACAAAACAATGGAATATCAAGATTCTACTGTCATTTTTATAGGAAAAAGTTACTTTCTACAAGGTGCCAGGTAGCAAATGAAATCCATTCATACAATTTGTATGTGATTAGGATTTTTTTTTAATTAAGCTGTTCAGTTTGATTGGTAGATACCTAGCACTTCTGAGTTCAACCTTTTCAATGCTTTCAACTGTAGGCAGGCCTGTGACACTTCACGTTTTTGCTTTGAACCTACAGGCACCCGGAGCGCGTGGTCTAGAAGAGTTTATTCAAGGGGTAGGCGCGCGCCGGCTGAGTCGCACGTTAGCGCGTAGCGTTGCGTCGTCCATTGTTTTGTTTTTAAGTTTTAAACAAATTAAAAGGTTACATTCCTAACGTCGTCAGAAGGAATAAGAGATACGCGATAGAAAGAGACGCAGCTTGAACGATAATTAGTTAGACGCCGAGCGACCTCAATTGCACTTTATTGCGTCGGAGCTAGAGTCGCTATTTATTTGAATGATTTTGAAGAGTGTCCCTTCTGTCCCTTATATGTATTCTGTGCTGTAGGGAAGTCATGGCGGGAACATTGCACATCATAATTTAGGAAACTAGTCACTTTTCATCTGTTTTTATTGTTCTACCAAATCATTCCAGAACTGCATCATCGGAAAGGTACAGGCAAAGATTCTCTCGTTCATTGTCTATCTTGTGCTTAAACCACACTATGAAGTTGCGGGCTTGTAGATGTTTCGTTATTTTGTTTTTGTCTTGAATTGGTTTGGTCATTCTTTGTCTTTTAGCAGCAGTCAACGACATATTGGGGTGATGGCTCTGAAAATATGATGCTTGCTATATTTAAACAAACTCAATGCTATTGTTATCAATGATAAGTTTAACTAATTCTAGTATTTTCTCATATTATGAATACCTGGGATATAATGTCTCATTGAAATAAATAGTTTATAATTAATCATCATCTCAGGCATAGGACGTCCACCGCTGAACATAGGCCTCCCCCATAGATGTCAGTCTAGTCCAGTTGTGAGCTGCCTCCATCCAGCACAATCCTGGCAATTAGATTTTGAGACAGCAGTCTTAAACAAATCATCAGTCCGTCTTGTGGGTGGACGTCCTATGCTACGCTTGCCAATCCCTGGCCTCCATTTAAGAACTTTATAGCCCCATCTTGTTAAATGCCCTTGTTGCTATGTGCCCTACCTAATGCCACTTCAACTTGCTAATCCTCTGGCCTATGTTGGTAACTTTCGTTTGTGTATGGATCTCCTCATTTCAGATTTGATCTTGCAGAGAAATCCAGTTTCATTTTAAATAATGATTATTATTCTTGTGATAAGGTCTGTTTTGTCAGCACATGTTAGGCCGAATCCAGCATAGACGATAATAAAGTAACTGGAACATTGATTTAAAGAAAAGGGGAGATAGCGTATGTTCTCTCAGTGCTTACTCAACAACTGACATGTGAAATTTGAAACAACATTGCTTACTATTATAGTTTAGTATCAAGCATATGATTGCTGATGTTCAAAATTCAAAAGCTCTTGTTGGTTAATTTCCTTCGTTTGATGTTCAATCTCCCTACGTGTTAATGGCAAAGTTGTGGTGTTATAAGCACTTTCACAAGCCACAAAATAAGAATTGAATTGATAGGAAATAGGAATATGTACCTAAAAGACCCAAGTGCGAACAAGACAACATTTAACTTTACTGACGTAAGTGGACCTAATGGTACTAAGTTAAGCTTTCCATTTTCGAGAAGCCAGTATACCTAATCTCCCCTTTTCTTTGAATCAATGAACTGGAATGGGAAATTGGCTTTTTGTATTGAAGACTTACATATATTTGAATCTAGTTGGATAACTTCACAGGTTGTGGCCTCATAAGAAAGATTCAACCTCAGTTCTTCAATGATTTTTCGGCTTTCCCTTTCGTATGCAACGATAGACATTTCAATTTTAGATAGTTCCTTGCGTAAATCGTTCAATCTAACCGTATCGGAGAATAGTGTGTCTGAAAATAAACTTTATAACAATATGTCTTAAAAAACAAGAGAATATTGAGGAAATTCTTTTTTTGAAACAACTTACTCATCAACCTCGCCGATTTCAAAACAAATAAATCTCGAGTAGAATTATCATCCATCTTAGAAGAATTCATCTTATTACTGCTTGTCTAAACTAAAATTCGTGGATAAGTTCCTTAAAAACAATATTTATGCAAAATTGGTAGGTAGATAAATAGAAACACAATGCCAAACACAGCGTTTAAATCACAGAACAGAGAGGAAAGTTTATATTATTCAGATTTCAGTTATTCAGTTTGCTGCTCACAGATCAAGTACTTGCCACAGATCACTATATTAGTACTACATACTTGCTGCTGTGCTGCAGCTTGTATATGTGTTCTGTGGCTGCAGGGCTATTGGCGTTCTTCATAAACCAGCACAGAGATCAGCTTGAGTTAGTAACCGGGCTTCGGTTACTATCAGAATTTTGAAAGATTTGTTATTGTGGATCTCATACGGTGTCCAATAATTTAAAGTGACTATGTGCTCACAATACTGGCGTAATGCGACGTGCGACGCTTGACCGTCGACCGCCTGACACTGGACCACAAAAACAAAAAGAAACCGCTGGCTGGACGCTAGTTACTTTTTTTTCATAGATTATTATATTATATACACACTATTATATATACACTATATTAGTATAGTTCGACACAAAAGAGTAGAAAATAATGGGGGCGCCATTCTTTTACAAGAGTAAAAACAATTTAATCAACTCATACACTTATTAGTTCCGATTCTACTCTTTTGTGTCGAGCTATACTACGTATTTTTATTCTGCAGTCAACTGTAGTGACAGTTGACAGTAGTGACATATAAATGTTCTCTTTGGTAGTGTTCTTTTTTGTTCTGTGGTGGTAGTAACGATATTCTATCGGTCGGCGGCGGCGGCTGTCGTTTTTTCTGATTTAACAGAAATGCTAATTCTTCATTACTTTCATCTGCATTTTCAATATTAGTTCATTAATTCCCAGCATTTCGTTTTGTCCGGTTTTGTAAATTCATCTATTTTAGCCTCTAAAAAGATACTGAAATTGCCAAAGTTTTCGTGCACCATAATAAAAACGTCAACATGCCAGCGAAGGGGAAAAAAGCAGGCGTTGGAAAAAAAAAAACAAATGGATACAAGATGCCTCCGCCAATTCCTGCAGGCGAGGTTATCTCTGATCCTATTGCTAAGAAGAAATGGCGGATTGGGCCTTCTATAGGCGTAGGGGGGTTTGGAGAGATTTACTCTGCTTGTGATCACGAAGGCTCTCCTAAAACCACAGCTAGCTATCCTTACGTAGTGAAAATAGTAAGTACCTTAATCTTATTTCTATGAGACCTATTGTTCTTAATTTATTCTCAAACATATACTAAACACTATATTAATAGCAGCCAAAACCAAGACATTCTTTTTAAATCAGCTTCTTGCAAAGTTTGTTCTTAAATTATATTTCTATTAAGAACAATCTTTGTGATGATTAGCTGTTATTAATAGAAATATAGATCTTTGATTAAATCCTTAATGAGGTAATTAAGGAAGCTATTCCAATAATGCATGATTTCTAAAAATATGAAGTAGTTAGGTCATGGATCAACTAGGTCTACCACATCTAAAAACTAACTTTGTTTAAAATTCACATTTTGTTTGTAGGAACCCCATGAGAATGGACCATTGTTTGTTGAGAAGCATTTTTATGTAAGAAATACTAATAAAGATGACAGTAAGTACATTATACAAAAATTAAGGTCCAAATTATGAATGGAAAACCCTCAAACATTGCTGCACAGGGAACCAATTGTTGGTTTTTGAGACCACATCAAAGGATTGCCCAAGCTGGGTCCAAATTACGTGCTGCAAACCCTCGAACATTGGCCTGTGCAGTGAGTTTGCTGCGCATAGTCTGGACATAGCATAATATTAAAATACATCATGCAGCCGTTGAAAGTCCACTACTGAACATAAGCCTCCCCCATAAGGGGGGTTGTTGCCAATACTCGCCACGCTTGGCAGGCGGGTTGGCGAGCGCAGTTTGATGGTTTTACGCAGAGGACGCTGCTGCCCGTCCTCTACATCCTATAGCCCTTAGCCGGCTCTTACGGCAACCACGGGGAGAGAGGGTGAGGTACTATTCTAAAGCCGGTAGCCCCACGGCATTAAAATACATATTATGAACTAATAAATGATAAAAAATAATAACACTTTATTGGACCACAATATAACAGAAATTAACAAAGAAGGAAACATAACTAGAAAGAAATACTTAACAACTGGCGGCCTTATCGCTCAGAGCTATAACATAACATACATTCACGCCTTTTTCCCGAAGGGGTAGGCAGAGGTGTACCCAGGACTCAGTCCTATAGTAGATACACCCACATTTCGCCAGTATGTTATTGGTCCCTTGTAATAGGGGGCGAGCCTATTGCCATCTACCGGGCACAGTTCCAGACTCCAGGCAGTTATTGAGATAATTCCTCATGGAAAAATCCAATATTTAACACTGCCTGAGCTGGGGATCGAACCCAGGACCTCTTGATTGGCAGTCGAGCATGCGCCCTCTACACCACCGAGGCAGTCTATAGACTCAGAGCTATCTTTCCTATTATAATATTTAGGACTAATTGTTACTAGTCATAATATTATTTGGAAGGGCTGGACCTCATTTTGGACACTGTTTAAATCATTTTCTATGGATTCTTATGTAAAAGGTCACTGAATCAATTATATTATAGTTTTTATTAATGATTTGGGCATACTATGGAGATGTTTATGAAAAGAGATTGATATAAAGCATTTATAAGTGACAATGTTTTAACATGTTAATCATCATAAGGAAAAGCCAGTTCAAAAGTACAACATTCATGAAGTATAATGATAAAAGTAGAAACGAAAGTTGTGTGTCCAGATCATTGCAAATGGAAATAAATAGCTTCTGCCTAACACAGTGAAACATGAAATGTTCTATATTGTTTCCAGTTGAAAGCTTCATGAAATCCAAAGGCCTGTCAAGGTTGGGCATGCCACATTACTACGGCAGCGGGTCTCATACATACAACGGGGAGCAATACAGATACTTGGTGTTAGAGAGATATGGCAAGGATCTGTGGTCCATGTTCAAGGATGCTGGCAGGTTGTTCCCTGCTCCTGTCGTCTTTCAAATAGGATTACAGATGGTAATTATATCAATAGTTAAGTTAAGAATTTATTAACTGAAACTACATGTTTTGGGGTAGATGATATACCAGGGAGCTTAACTTCCATACATGGGGACCTTAATTGACACATTTCTTTTTCTCTTATCTCTGTTGAACAGATGTCATTAGGATAGGACATCGGGTACTTTTTATATTGAATTTCCCAAGAATGATGGTGACCTGGTGATGCCACGAACTAATAAGATTTATATTTATTTGTTCCAGTTGGATGTTCTTGAATACATCCACAGTCGAGGCTACGTGCACGCCGACCTGAAAGGCGGCAACATCATGCTGGGCTTGAAGAAAGGCACAGAGAACCAGGCCTACTTGTTAGACTTTGGTCTCGCCACCAAACTAAATGATAAACCCTTCAAACCTGACCCCAAGTGTGCACACAATGGAACTGCGGAGTATACTAGCAGGGATGCACATGTGGGAGGTAAAATTAAGTTTAAATTATGTAATGTTGATGTCAAAAGTCCCCATAACTGACAAGTATGTATAACGAATGTCATGAAAGTGTAAGAAGCAAAAGCCGTATGTCAGGATCGTAGCAAGTTAAGAGAAATAGTCTCTGCTTTTTTTTGTGACCCAGGAAAAATTCATTGACGCATTATCTCACTTGGAGGAGGAGTTATGTGGGGCTCGCTCCTAGATAAACTGGTGGAATACCCACTAAATAATCTGGGGATTATCTTGCGGGACGCCATGTGTTGGGACTGCGGACACGCCGAATCACTTATTAGCAGCCCAGACGGCACCTTTTAGCTCCGCCTCCGTGCGCGCCTCGGGAAGTCGGTAGTGGCCTCTCGATCGCGCTCTATGGTCTCCTTCTGTGAGATTACATTCTCGCAGAATTCGACCGCGGCCCTGCACGAACCCTCGCTCCTCAACCATGGCTTGAAACCGGTTTGGCGTCGAGCCTGAGGGCTCCCACTCGACGATATACATAAATACATATCAAAATAAATCGATATAGATTACATACATATCATGTTAATTCCAGTGCCAACAATGCGTGGTGACCTAGAGATCCTGGCATACAACATGTTGCAATGGCTAGTGGGTACATTACCGTGGGAACACGCCAGCACTAATGTCAACACGGTGCACAAACTGAAGGAAGACTTCATGGACAATGTCAGGGGTACCATTACTAAGGATTATAAGGATGTTCCTGGTTAGTATATCTTTTTTGATGCTAAATGTATCCAATTCCACTAATAAAACAAAATAGACTATTCTTGAATTCCTGTCTTAGTCCTCCTCGTAATTATCGAGTCCTCAATATCAAAGGGCTGAAGGTTGTTCATAGTTTGTCTTGGCAGTCAGCATTTCAGTAATATATGCGAATTTAGATAATAATGGGCATGTTTTATTAACAGAAGAGATTTCACAACTAAAGCCAAAACTACTGAACTGATTAGGCGGATCTGATAAACAAGAATAAACCGCGGAGCGCAGCATGTTTTACCACGTAAATGTTTTTCAGATGCCCTCGTAAAATTCTTTGAATACATAAACACACTGCAACCAAAAGACCAACCAGACTATGCCAAATGCAAGCAAATATTAGAAAGTTACCTAAAGACTGAGGGCGTGACTAAAACCAGTAAATTGCAGTTCACACTGGTTAAGCAGAGCAAAACTAAACTTAAAAACTCTGAATCAAATCATACAGACAAAACTGTAAAACAAAATGGAGCACAGAAAACAAAACGAGGCAGAAAACCTAAAGCGAAACCTATAGAGAGTGACAACGAATTGTCCTTGTCATTCTCTGCAGGTGATTCGAATGAATTACCTGCAGAGAATGACAAGGACAACAAAGTTGTCAAACACAGAAAGAGAAAATCTATAGAACCAGCAGTAGTTAGAGCTAAAAAGACAAAATTGACGCCTAAAGCCACGCCACCGGCTAAGAAAAATCACGCGAATATAGCGACGCAGACATCTGTGGAGAAAACTAGGAGAAGCCCGAGACAAGTGTCATTCGACAGCCCTGTTTGTGAAATCATTGGAGAAAATAAAAAAAATAGCATCAACTCTAGTGGCGATATCTTTGATGATTCTTTCGTGATCGAAGACAAAAAGGTCAAACCGAAGAGGAAACTACTTTCGAGACAGGAAGTCTCAGTTAGGAGGGTAGTTAAGAAAAAAGTTACAGCAGTCGCCAAGAAGGGTAAGGCGTGGAAAGACTTTCCTTCAATTGTCAGTGGACGATCTCCGCCTAAATAAATCATATTTTTAAGCTGCCTAACTACTGATTTTTAACACTATCATATCAACATGATATATATAGGCCTTATTTTACTACTAAATCACAGATAAGTACTTACCATACCATATACTCAAGCAATAGTGCCACTTACCATCTCCCACCGATTCGAGATGTTTTTCATTTTATTTTTTGTTACAAAGGCATCATGTAAAGTATAAATACATACTTGATAATATTCCAGTCATCTTATAAATAGATATTTAGTCATCCATCATAGTGGGTGTTAGGTTTATATTATTTTTCAATGTTGCATATAAGTATCTATCTACCTATATATATATAACATTATAACATACATTCACGCCTTTTTCCCGAATGGGTAGGCAGAGGTGTACCCAGGACTCAGTCCCATAGTAGATACACCCACATTTCGCCAGTATGTTATTGGTCCCATGTAATAGGGGGCGAGCCTATTGCCATCTACCGGGCACATTTCCAGACTCCAGACAGTTATTGACATAATTCCTAATGGAAAAATCCAATATTTAACACTGCCTGACCTGGGGATCGAACCCGGGACCTCTTCATTGGCAGTCGAGTATGCGCCCTCTACGCCACCGAGGCAGTCCTATAGAGTACCTACGAGGGGGTACGAGGTACCTATATTAATAATATATATTATATCACTTTCTATTATATAATATATCACTATCTATCTCCTCACTTCTGGTTGTCTGGAAGAAATAGCTTTAAGCGATAAGACCGCCACTTGTACTAGCCTAAGATTATTTTAATTGCGATTACTGTATTGTTATGTCCATGTTTTGGTGTACAATAAAGTGTTTATCAATCAATCAATCACTTCCACGGTCCATGATGCAGCACAGAATAATGTTCCGAATGTTCACACCAGCGAAAACATGCTGAAACATAAGTGCTGCAAAACTTTCGGAAACGTTATTCGAAAAATTTATTTTGGGAACCACACAATATGATAACGCTGCTGCGCGTCATGTGCGCAGGCTCTCTTATTCTCTGATTATAATTTTATCTGTCAATGTCCAGTCGGAAATATAAATTAGATTATTTTTTATTTATTTATATAAATACCTAAAATAATCAAGAACCAAGAAGATTAAAATGTAAATATTGAATCGTGCCAAAGCCTACTCGTACCAGAAACCACATTTTTTTAATATAATTTTAATGTTTAATGCAAAACATTAAGCCGAAAGCTGTAATAGATATAATATCGCATATTATATGCAGTTAGAAAATAATTTTTAGTTTGTAAAGTTACAAAATGGTTGTTAGAAAAATATGTTTTGCTGTAAATTGTTAACAGCAGTGAACGTGTTGTTTCTTTGATGTTTGCTCATTGAGAATGATTGTGTTTCATAAGGATTGTCATAAATAAACAGTATTGTATAAATCATTTTTCTGTTCTATATTTCTTTAAAATTATGTATAGTCTTCACATAACCACGGCTAATGCAACTTGGCTGCAATGCAACGTCGCGTCGATGTAATGTTTTTTAGCGAAATACGTTAAAATATGTACAAATCGCAATAGTTTTTAAAGAGTTATCCTTTTCCAAAAGTTAATCATAAGAGATCGATTATTTGACTTTTTGTAGTCAATGAAACACTTCCTTTTGTTATGATAGTGAGTAACAAGAAGAGCAAATCAGGTGCCTGATGGTAAGCATCATGATAGCCCATATCAGACACAGTGCCACCCAGTGTTTTCTACTCTATTTGCTGTTACTTTGTGTGGGTATGTCTTGTGTTTGTGTTCTAGAAAATGTTTTTAAAATATCATGGGACATGAAATGAAACAACCGGATCAAATCCAAAGCTTTAATTTATTTTTTATTTACAATAATAATATGAAAGTAAACAAAATGTAACGTACCAAAACATTAGATTTAGAAATAGTAACAATGATCGACACATTATGACAGTAGCATGGCGTATCATCGCGTCCAGTGGCCACACATTGTGGTACGGATGCAGTGTGGCGAGTGGCGAGACACGCCCGTTACAAAAGCTAGACCTAATAATTAATTACCGTAAAGGCTTCGCACACGACCCGTAACGCAATAGAATCGTATCGTTGTTTCCTTCACTGAGTCTACACTTATCGACCGTTCGCTAAGTATTAGGTACGTCCACGATTTGATTACGCTACGCGTCGTGTGTGAAGGCTCTTAAGTCTGGAGTGATGTTCACTATACCTATCCGTTTGTGATATGGGCGCGCGCGTTCAGAACACGCGACGCCTGATTACCGTCCACACGTATATCTACAATGGCAGTAAAAGCGGTAAGCTATCATCGACTAAAACACAAAACAATAGCACCATTTGTAAAAAAATATTTTTTATTTTTTTATATTCTTTAGTTTAATTTTTAGCTCCCTCATGTGGGGCGCGGACAGGCATGTCATCGAGCAAGCGGGACCTACACTGCAGACTGCGCTAGCCATCCTTTACAGACTGTTTACAATACGTTAGTTTAAACTTATATCAATAATCTTACAAAAAACACTATTTACGCCGTTACAGGAACATATTTATGCAATCTGTTTTATTTGCAATGGGACTAGTATAGATTTCGTAAACTCCATCTTGTGATGACGCCGCACGGAGTTTAGTAAAATGTTTAATTTGTATATTTTATCATAATATATATGAATACAATAAAATAAGGCCGCATTCACACTAGCTTTCGATGTCACAATACAAGTCTAACCAATGTAAATGAAGCCGAAAACTCCTTTTAGAATAAGCTTTAATAATATTTTGTGACATTAAAATGACGATTAAGAGCCTTTGCCTACGAGCCGTACCATATCGCTAGTATGTGCTGTCCGTGGTGATTCAAATATCAAGTAACGTTAAAAATATATTGATCACATATACGATTACGCTTTGTTTCGTGTGCGAAGACTCTTACTAATATAATTATTATTGTGGCATATTATAAAAGGAGATTCACCAACGCCGATCGTATAAAATATCTTATTCCGTACCCGTCTATTCTTACATCTAGAGTTTAAACTCAACACTTCTTATTCTAAGTGGAATAAAAGTAAGTGTATAATATAATAATGTATACTCATATGGTACTATAAAATTGCGAGGTGGCACTAGCTATCTGCGTATTTATCTATAACGGCTCAATTTTATAAAAATGTTATATATATATATAGGAAAAGATCCTAAATAATGGCAACCTTGATTTGCCGTCATAATGAAATCAACGCATGTTTTAAACATCGAATTGTTCTAACCGATTTACAATCATTTGCCAAATTGTACTACAAAACATATAGACGTTTTTATCAAAACTTCTCATTTTTCTATATTTCTTGTTAATTTTACTTCCAAGAGAATATGCACATACATAATATGTTAAACATGTAGTATGTAGTCTAATTTAAATCAATTCGTAATAAGAATCCTTGAGCTAAATAACAACTAAGTAGGACTATGATTTACTCATTTTATTGTTAAAACTGGTGGTTCTAGCTCCTTTACAAATGAATTCAAAAGAAGCGGGTAGTTTCTGTTTGCACTGGCTTAAGAGTAGATAACATTTTTTGGGGTAGGCATGAAGGTGGTATTATGGTCCTCAATTTCTACTAAAATGAGCTAGAAAAGGAGTATTTACAGAAATCTATCAGAAGCCCAATTTGATTGTTGTGGGCCACAACTTTTTTATTGCCAATGGTAATTTACAACTTTACGCCTTTTAGTACCTAATGGCTTTTTCTACAAATAATTATTTGGAAAAATTGACATAATATAGAGTTCGTCAATAATTATGCAAAATCAAAGCATTAATTTTAGTATAAACTCGTCCCATTACTTATACAGTGTATTTAAGCTTGTTACTAATCATTAATGACTTAATTTATCATTCACTGGGTCGTAAAATGCCTTATTAATATAATCCTGCTAAATACTTCTAATTGCACTTGTGTTAAAATGATCATACTATTTTGTACGATGATTAAAAAGGTATCAGTTGAATAGTTGTCTATATCAAAGGATGAACTTAATAAGTATATTTTCCTAATATAGCTAGGTGTGTGGCCAATGAATCTTACGAATTTTGATAACCCTAAACATATACTTAATTGATCATACGGCAGATTTCATTCAAAAACAAGGTCAAAAACCCTTTATTGAGTTTTTATATAGAGAGATATTATTTCATATTTCCCTAGCAAACAATTAGTGTTAGTAGCACTTGGGTTAAACCACCACAATATAGTCTTGTCATCAGAGAGTGGTATAACAAAACATCAGGACCCAGTCCCATAGTAGGTACACCCACGCTTCGCTAGTAATGTGTTAAGAGCGTACGCGGCCTTTTACCAATTTGACAAAATCCTATGAAAAATTTATGTAATCGAGGTTTTTTTTGTTTCCTCCGAATATTATTCACCCATCACCCATCCTATAAATTCATATGCTGATATTTTTATAGTAAACCATGTCCCTATCATTTTAGTTTCTCTTATAAACACTCGGTTTTTTTATAGTTAACTTCTTGAAGTCACAGTTTTACTCGCTTATTGGACGTTCACTACTAAAGAATTAAGAGACAGGGCACATCCAGACTCCAGGTTATTGTTGAGAAAATTCCAAATGGAAAACACCAATTACACTTTTACATAACATCTCTCTATATAAAATCTCATTGCAAAAATTTTATAACTCTATATAATTGGCGCAAACTAATTAATCTTATTCGGTACGTAGACGTTACATTAGATTACAATCAACATCACAAAACATAACTAAACCGTATAGATTCACTATTTAACAAAATAAAAATAGTTACAATAATATACACCCTATGTGTTTAAAACGATAACAGTATGTTATATACATAATATTATATATTTATATAATTTGGATGTAAACAGTGTAGATTAAAACAGATTCATTTTATTTGAACACATAATTTACAATATCTGAGTATGTCATTTAGTTTAAAGAAACTTTATTAACGAAATAATAACAAATATAATAATAACATGAATGAATGTTAAACATAAATAACGTAAATAACATAAAAAAGTTATAAATAATATAATCTCTAAATGACAAACTCAACATATTTCCCGTGAATGAAGCGAACTTGACGCGTTTCATTAAAAAAATAACCACTAACTTACTCCGTAATAATACATGTTCAGTGATTACATTTATTTAACTGACTTCTAATTAAATCTATATATTAATAAAAAGCTTTGTATGACTGACCGACATCTTTCCAAAAAAAAACAATCTTGAAGACAAAATTTATAACTGTTGACCAGACTGGCAATAATATTTGCTTGTTGATCACATCAGAAGTGGGATAAGGATGCTCATAACCATTATAATATAAAAAATTAACAACAACCAAGTACAAGGTGGGATTGATAGGACAAACACGCGTCAAGTATCGCCTTATTTATTAACAGTAGGTAGTTTATATCTATAGTTATATTTTATCGTTCAACATTGCACAGTAACGGAGTATTCTAAGAACACAGTAGGCAGTATATTATTAGGGAACATAAACATTTCTAGTACTTTAGGCCTCACTCACAACCGTGGCATTTTTATTATATTATTTAAAAATTTTACTTCAAACAATGTCGCTTTAGGTAGGGTATGGTTGGCCCTAAGTTTTAGAACATTAATCAAGTTTGTATAATATAATTCTCGTCTATTTATTTAAAAGAGTTACCAACTTTTTATGGAAATTCCCTGAGGAATGTTCTAATTCCATAGTAATAAAGGGTTTTAAAATGTCTGTTATTATTAAATACATTGTCATTTTAACAGGGTAAATCTGAGGAGACCCAAATACGAATCAAAAGTGTAAAATAACTGATTGGAGCATCCAGGCTCAATTCAACGTCACGGTTTCTTCCCCTACATCAATCATATACCACAGAATTAAACTCTTCAAATTCCTTCACTAAGTGTCACCAAACTTAGACTTACATCACTGGTAGTAAACTTTTTTATCCAATTTGGAACCGATTTCCAAAGACTTGATAAACAATGTCCTCTACATACTTATCTTGTCCAAAGATCAAGATTGTAAGTCTTTGGATCAAAACGCAGATCTCGCTTTCAATATGTCACTATGCAATCAATCCACAGTCTCTTCATACACAATCAAATGACACTATCACCATCATAATATAGGCAATATCACACACTTTGTCTTATAGCCGACATACACTTACGCTTTGCATGCATGCATTCACTTTGAAAACATAACAAAATCACTTTTTCAATGTTTTTTATAATACGTACCAAAATCAGTTTATAGTCTGGGAGCCGATGCAGTGGGTTATGTTAAAGATTCACTTTTAAAACAGGAAAATCACTTTTTCACATGTTTTTCAAAATGGCATTCACTTGACACAGCCTATGTTTATGTAGCGTCATAAGCGTGCAGTTTCTCGCTGCGTACGAAGTCTATCTGCGTGTAGGCGCGGGGCGCGGGCGCGGCGGGAGCTCGGCGCGGCTCCAGGTCGAGCGCGGCGTAGTGGAGCGGCGAGCACGAGAACGTTCCCGACGAACACACGGAGAACCTCGCCGCGTTGCTCCCGCCCGCCACTACCACTGCTGCGTTTGTTTCCGCTGGGGAACATATTACGCCTAGTTACGTTTAGGCGTCTATTACACGATAGCTTAGAAAAAGAATACTAACACCCGTAGTCAAGAACGATATTTATGTAAGGAATTTCTCACCGCGTTCGTCATCGCAGACGATTGTTTCGAATGGAATTTACCGGCCCTATGCGTTCGGGTGCACATAGTATTGTCCTTGAATACAGGTGTAAGTAGTACTACTACTCCCGTACTTAAGCCCATATTTGTCGCACACTCTTCCAGTATCAATCTGTGCGTTTAATCGCTTAAAGGCACCTCAGAAGTATCTCAGAAAAGAGCTCAACCCAACAAACTGAGCTTACCATCCTCCAGTTAATCCTCAAACGGCTAAATCAATTTTCGTGAAGCATAGCTAAGAAAACTACTAATCACGTCAGCTTTCAAACAGAAATAAAACTCATCAAATCTGACAGATTATATTATACACAAAACACGTCAAACTTATAAGACCCCCTTCCTTTAAAGGGGGGTTAAAAGTAGTAGACTCAATTAGTTGACGTCGATCGATGGTTTGAGTAGTTAGTAGTAATATGAAATATCTCACCATTACATTCGTTAGAGTCTTGCCTCGCGACAAGTTTGTTAGCGGTAGGGTTGGCAGGCAACTCTTCAGATGCGAGCGCCTTCAACGTCACATATTGTGGGGAACAGGACACTTCCGCTGCGCCCTTGTCCAGTGTTATTATACCGAGCGGCTCTGTGGTCACTTCTGGGAAATATTTGGCTAACTGAGTTGATTGTAGGTTAAAACTCGGGATGTTACGGAGCTTTGGCTTCGAATCCGAAAGGTCGGAACTTCCGATTGATATCACACCTCCAATTTGGTTCAAATAATTTAAAAACCGAAGGTCTAAGCGGCGGCGATGGGGCAGCCTCCATCAGCGCCTGCAAACAAGTTTTTCTTGTCGCACGGGGAGTTCGCATTCGAAATAATCAATCAAATTCAAATAATCCGGAGTCGGATTAAACTAAATTTAAAACCTCCGACTCAGCCTTCGTTTCTGTTAAAACCACCTCTGTTACATCCCTGGTTAAAATCGTACACGGAGTGCGATTAATGTTCAACAATTTCTTCAACAATTCTTCAATCTTCAACAATTTCTATGAAAACGGTGTTGAAACAGTATAGTCGTTAGTCGGCAGTGTTGATCGTTGCGTATCCGTCGATGTCGAATACGTTCATATTACGTGCCTATTTCTTTCCGTTCTAGTGGGCAGACAGTGTAGATTTCGTTTAAGATCCTACCGACTTCGCCAAATAAAGTAACTATCATCATCTTGTGTGAAGTGTTTGTAAGGCCGATACGAGATCGACAACGGTGGTCTGGTTAACGAATAATACAGCATAACGTCACGCCTCTTTCCCCGGTTATGCAGAGGTCTAACCAGGACCAAGTGCCATAGTATTACACCCACATTTGGCCAGTTATATTTTAAGCCTCGTGTAATAGGGGCGGGCCTATTCTCGTCAACCGGGCATATATCCAGACTCCAAGCTGTTATTGCCAAATTCCTTATGTAAAAATGCAATAACACTGACCGACCTGGAAACCTAAACCAAGTCATCATCCTCAGCGCTTGCGACTAACCCAAAGATGCAGAAAGATGTAATAAATATAACGTTGCCTTTCGCCGCGGGTTCTGAATATAGTAAAGTACCCCACTTCCTCTACCCATGGTTGCCGTAAAAGCCGGCTAAGGGTTATCAGATCCAGAGGCCCCTCAACCCCCGCCCCCTACGGGCGAGATGATGATGGTGAACGTTACCTTGTACAGGTTCATCCTCAGTTTCCGTGGGAGTAGTGTGGGCGGTGGTATCATCATCGTGCAGGTCGGGCGCGGGGGCGGCGGGGGACTGCGGGGACTGCGGGGACTCCAGGGAGTTAGAGAACTCGAAGATCTGCGACCCGTGCGACGCCCGCACGCTGTTCAACCTGGACATTAATATCGTTCTCACTCACACCCCTGCACCAGGTATCTCCGAGTCTCCACACCACACACTCTAACACCCAAGAACAAACAGCAGAGCTCCGAGCACAAATACTAGGTGTATTCGAACCCAGGAATCCTTGCTTCGCAGGTAAAGTTACTACCAACTTAGCTATGAAACCGTCGTTATGTAACCATATACTCATAAGATACAGATAATTATATAATGACAACTGGAGTGAAATTTCTAAAACTCATTTCTTGATACCATGTTGATGATGTAGACGTAATGAATAATGTAACATACAATCACGCTTTATTCTCGAAGGGGTAGGCAGAGGTGTACCCAGGTATGTATGTTTTTGGTCTCATTCAATATTGTGCGAGTTCATTGCCATTTACCGGGCACAGTTCCAGACTCCAGGCTGCTAAAAAGATTCCCAAATGGAAAATCCAATAACACCGCCTGACCTGGGGTCTAACCTGGGACCTCATAATTGGCAGTCGAGCTCGCGCCTGCTAAGCCACCGAGGCAATCCTATTTGAGTTTAAATTTTTTGACTTTGACCTTGACTAGGGTATGACTAGACGTTGCAAGGTCGGCACGCTCTCCACCAACTTATAACGAATATTTTATATGATTTTAGAACAAACATAGATGTACTCGTATAAATATTAATATTAAAGCTCAAAAGGGCCACTGCATGATGTTGCAAATTTATACTCTAACAGAACGGTTAATGTAATTACCCCAAATACATTACTAAAGTCAATTCGTGTGGGTTATGTGGACAAGTCATATTGTCAGTTTCAGGTCGCCAAGATTTCTACGCAGCCTCCGACATGACTTAACGTCTGCCCCCCACACATCTTACAGGAAACTATAAAGATCTACTGTTTAACGTGACATCCGAAACACGGTAGCGACCAAGCGTAAAGTCCACATGGTGATATTCGATCCGAAATTCATGATAACATGGCGAAATATAGGTTCGTGGGTGGTACCTGTCGTCAGGCGAGGCGGTGGCGGGCGGCGGGGCTCGCGCGGCCGCTATAGCGATCGGTCTAGTGGGCGCGCGGCCGAAGCTCATCTCCACGTAGCCCTCGGGCGTGGCGGGCGCCGGCGCGGGGGCCTTCATCTCCCCGGGGGTCATGAGCACGTAGCCCGCGCCCTGCACGCCCTGCGCGCCCCGGGGCGACATGTCCACGTACTCGTCCGTGCGGGGGCGGGGCGGCGTGCGGGGGACTGGCGACGGTTGGGACGTCTGGGGAGATACATTATGCATTTATTTCACTTCAAAACTTTTTTATGTCGCTTTTTTGGGACAATTTCCATACGCGGTAGTATCGTTTGATCGTCGCTACATACCTTGTAATGTAGCGCGTGGTGCGCGAGTGCGGCGGCGCGCGCGTCGCTAGAGAAGTCGAGCAGCATGAGATCGTCGGCGCGGGGCGCGGGGCGGCCGCGCGCGCCCACGCTGTAGGCCCGGTGCCGCCCCTCCCCGCCCGCGCGGGGCGTCGGCCGGGAGCCCACGCTGTACGCCCGCGGGGGACGCCACTCGCCCGTTATGTGGGACGTCGCCGGCTCCAGGTTGTACTCGCTGGAACGATAACTCTTATGTATTTCTAACTCGTGACGGAGCCGTCGCGGATGCATAGACGGATGGTCTGTCGATATTTCGGATCCCATTGTACTCGATCGACGGCGATGCAAAATCTACTTAAGGTGACGGGTACACATTTCAACTAAATAGTAGTCTTCTGCATATGTTCGTTGCTCGCAAATATGATCAGACACTAATCGTTGGCCACGAGTATAGCCAGAGCATAATAAATAGTACTATTATAGCGCCAGGCGATGTTGCATGCCCGTGCCCGCCCGCCTTGATAAAATCTCATGGTCACCTGTATACCCGTCATCTTGAGCCGACTCCCACTCGCTTTTGAGAAACAAGGAGTTTCTCAAAAGCGAGTGGCAAGTTTCTAGCTTATATACCGCAACAAATGAAGCAATTTCGCCTCTCGAAAGAAAATATCGCCTCCAAAACCCTGCTAAAACCTGTAGGAAATTTTACACTCCAATCCGAGTATCGCTCGGTTGCCGCAAATTTATATTAAAATGTAAATAGCAACAGAAAAAATCACGTGGCTAAGTCATCGTTCACGTTATCGAAACTTATGTAAGTTGTATACAGACCTGAACCTAGGGTCCGTGCTAGGAGTCCCGCTGCACACGGAGGCGCTGGAGGACACTCGGCCGGGCTCCAGGTCCTCGGCGCGCATGCGCAGGTAGCCCTCCCTCTCCCCCTCCGCGTCCTCCACGCCCAGGGACGACGTGCGCGAGTGCTGGATGGAACTGCCTGACACTACCGATAGGCTGCAATCACAACACGATATTGTTCACTCGCGCACGCACTAAATTGTCCTAGCGAAAGTGGAGCAGGTTATCTATTAAAAATTGGAAGATTTCCTATTGATGCTGCGAATGGATTGGCGATCTTAGAAACATTTAAAATTAAAAAAATAATTCTATATGAAACATACATTAATTGTCAGTCCTGCCTCTTACTGGCATTTATTTTGTGTTCAATGCCCAGGTTGGGCGGTGGTATTGGATTTTTCTATTAGGAATTTACTCAATTCGCTCGCCCCTTTCACATCGAACTTAAAGCACAGAACAGATACTACGTTTAGAATGGACAGCGTCGCGTCAGCATGTCGTATGCAAAACATATTTTATGATTTTCTTATATCACTTAGGTACTGTCAATAAGTACCTAAGTGATATAAACTCCTCAACAGGACACATTAGCTATTATAGGAATAACCATAGCCTTGACGAAAAATTTAAAGGATTCTCCACACACCCAAGCCGCTGACAGTCGCCGACCACATTTATAAGAATCTTGTCGGCGTACATGCGAATCCACGTCGTCTACTAAATAGCCGGCTGGTTGTATCAACGACTCAGATGTATGTAGTCCTTAAGACAATACAAAGTTACACTAACTTCATCAAGTCTTTAGAGACATCGCACACGTCAGGCTCCTCAGGGATACGCGGCGTCCGGTACCACTCGGCGACCGCGTCGGGCTCGTCTCGAGACGCTTCCAATCCTACAATTATGATGTATAAATTAGGCACCGCTCGTCGAGGGTCGGTGGCGTGATGGGGAGACGCTCGTGTCTTGATCCGAGGCACCAGGTTCGAGCCCAGGCACCGTGGGAAACATTGGCACCAGTCTAAATGAAACGTGATTCGTTGATCGGTGAATGAACACTGGACGTCTTTACTGGGCGCTCGGGTTCAACGATTGTTAAGGCGATATACATTTTTAAATTTACTGTTATTCAAAAGTTACTTAAGGAATACCAGAATACAAACCTTAAGGTACAGGGGACACTCCTTAAATTCATGCACTTATATAAATAGCTACTTTGGTTGCGACACTTTAAAGTGCAATTCAGCTCGCACAATGCTAATAACCTAAAAATTGTCTTTCTTTCTATCGCGTATCTCTCTAGCTTGTCTCTCTTTCTAGCCCATTGTAATTGTACTGTCGTGTCGCAAGCCACTGGCTGTACTGTAGCTTCATTCATTCATTCATTCATAGAAGCCTGGGGCCTCAAAAATTATGAGCACACTTTATTAGGAAGGCTTAGTGTCAGTAAGCCGAGTGGTTTAATCTCTGACACACCATTCCCGTCTGTTATTCATAACTTGCCGATATTCGGTATTGGAAAACCTTCAAAACTATGCAAAACTTTCATGCCGACATTTGTAGCCCGTGTGGGGTGAACCTTAAACTCTATAACGGTCTTAACAGGAAAGGGGACCTGTTAGCAGTTTGACACAAGCCTATGGAAAATTTACCAAATCGATGTTTTGTATTCCCCTGTTTCCTCCAAATAAAGAAAACCTATTGATATATTTATAAACCCAGATATTTTGGAAGATGAAGTAAACTATGTCTATCATTTTATTTTTGTTTGTAAACTCGTTAATTTTTTAGTAGTGAACGTCCAAACAAGCGAGTAAAACTGGGCTTGCCATCAGGCACCTGATTTGCTCGTCTTGTCACTCACTATCATAAAAATAAATAAAAAAACTCTTAAAGACGTTACCTTCTAAATCATTATGTCTCGGCGGTGGGCGTTCAATCTCGAACGAGGAACAAGCTCGCGAAGGCATGCTGTCGCAACGGTTACGCAGCGTTCCCGCATCTGTCAACAAACCTTTATTATGTCCACTTTTTGCTGCTTATACGACTTCATTGGCGCAAAACTACATAATAGTATTAACCAAACGACTTGCAAAAGTACTGAAATGGTTTTTTCGATGTAGTGTTGAACCAATAGTAACTGCTTATAATTAAAATATCCATAAGAAGCGATATTTTTAAATAAGTGCAAATAAATAGCATACAATATTTCATGCTAATATAGCAGCATAAAAAAAAACTTACATAGTAATAAAAGCAGCGCAACTTAATTCAAACAAAAGCATTTCTTATAAAAAACCATACAAAATATTTCTTACAAATAATATAAGTACATAATAAGCAAAAATAAATATAATAAGCATAAATACGCTGCAAGCGATACCTCCCTTACTTAGATTTAAAATGTTTATTTTTTATTACAATTTTTAATTCTCAGTAAGATGTTTGTCATCTTCTTTCAACAAGTTTGAAACCATTCTGGAAGGAAAGAGAGGGCTAATTAAATAATTAAATATTTTAAAAGTAAGAGGGCAGATTTAAAACAAATGCTTAGCTTGCAATACAAAGCTTAACATAAAAGTGATGCCAGATATTATAAATATCAAAACAAAGTGGTACATAAACGGACACAACGTAAAATAACATGCGATTTCGTCTTGCAAAACAATATAAGAAGTGGCAACTTAGAGCTACATTATGACAAGGATCTATTGGCATGTGGGTGAATATAAGAGTTATTTCACACTAAAATGATCAGGTGGGCAAAATTGGAACTACGGCCTTGTCAGGCGCCATTTTGAAACGTCTTTACCAAATAGACTCCACTAGCTGTTAACCGAACAGATAATATGGTGGAATGTATGCTGTTCGTATTACTGTTCATCTATTTCAAAAGCGTTACCTTCGTACAATCTCAGTCATTTGATGTGATATCTATTTTTAATCTATGAGAAGTTAAGAATCCGCGCCACCGCTAACGGAATTGAATTAGGTAGAATTAACATAAGTATTATAATTTGACTATTTCACTAGCTCATAGCTCAAAATCTATCGGATTATCGGACTGAGCCATGATTGTCGGGATCATGACTCAGTCCGATAGAATAGTCCGATCCTAAGAGTTGAAGTATCATTTTATTAGAGATTGTGACCAAGCCATTAAGCCTTGTCAGATACAACGAGGCTGTATAAAATAGGTATTGTTAGTAATGTGCGAGATTGCGGTCAAATGACGATAATAAGCGAACATGCGAGACCAGGGGATTCTCGGAGGCTACGTAACGCATACAACATTGGCTAATGCACAAACTGCAGCGCCATTATGTATCAAAAAATATAAAATGTATTAAAGTTTATGAATATGGCTACACCGTATAACTACTTCAGTAGACTACATTATTGCTGTGCCCCGCAGTTTAACGCACTGAAAAGTATCCTTTGAGTTATAATTTAATCAATTCAATAGTTTTAAAGTGAATTTCTAATACTAGCTACGTCCTACAGTTTTGCCCTTTTAAAAGTAGGTACCTATACCTACTTCTGTATTTATTAATGGTAGATAGTAAGTAGGCAAATATAGTCGTGTTGTATTGTTTTTCTTTTTTCAATGAGAGGCTTTCATTTCCATGGTGAAAAAAAACTATTTGATATTCAAAT
Organism: Hemistola chrysoprasaria; assembly: GCA_947063395.1. Classification (NCBI taxonomy): domain Eukaryota; kingdom Metazoa; phylum Arthropoda; class Insecta; order Lepidoptera; family Geometridae; genus Hemistola; species Hemistola chrysoprasaria. The sequence goes on along the minus strand of OX346724.1, from coordinate 13,923,930 downwards.
TCTAAGCTTCTAAACAGTTTACAATCCAATTGGTTCAGTAACTAAGCCGGGAAGGAGTAACGAATTTACAATCCAATAGGTTCAGTAACTAAGCCGGGAAGGAGTAACGAATTTACAATCCAATTGGTTCAGTAACTAAGCCGGGAAGGAGTAACGAATTTACAATCCAATTGGTTCAGTAACTAAGCCGGGAAGGAGTAACGAATTTACAATCCAATTGGTTCAGTAACTAAGCCGGGAAGGAGTAACGAATTTACAATCCAATTGGTTCAGTAACTAAGCCGGGAAGGAGTAACAAAATTACAATCCAATTGGTTCAGTAACTAAGCCGGGAAGGAGTAACGAATTTACAATCCAATTGGTTCAGTAACTAAGCCGGGAAGGAGTAACGAATTTACAATCCAATTGGTTCAGTAACTAAGCCGGGAAGGAGTAACGAATTTACAATCCAATTGGTTCAGTAACTAAGCCGGGAAGGAGTAACGAATTTACAATCCAATTGGTTCAGTAACTAAGCCGGGAAGGAGTAACGAATTTACAATCCAATTGGTTCAGTAACTAAGCCGGGAAGGAGTAACAAAATTACAATCCAATTGGTTCAGTAACTAAGCCGGGAAGGAGTAACAAAATTACAATCCATTTGGTTCAGTATTTAAACCGGGAAGGAGTAACGAATTTACAATCCAATTGGTTCAGTAACTAAGCCGGGAAGGAGTAACAAAATTACAATCCAATTGGTTCAGTAACTAAGCCGGGAAGGAGTAACAAAATTACAATCCATTTGGTTCAGTATTTAAACCGGGAAGGAGTAACGAATTTACAATCCAATTGGTTCAGTAACTAAGCCGGGAAGGAGTAACGAATTTACAATCCAATTGGTTCAGTAACTAAGCCGGGAAGGAGTAACGAATTTACAATCCAATTGGTTCAGTAACTAAGCCGGGAAGGAGTAACGAATTTACAATCCAATTGGTTCAGTAACTAAGCCGGGAAGGAGTAACAAAATTACAATCCAATTGGTTCAGTAACTAAGCCGGGAAGGAGTAACAAAATTACAATCCATTTGGTTCAGTATTTAAACCGGGAAGGAGTAACGAATTTACAATCCAATTGGTTCAGTAACTAAGCCGGGAAGGAGTAACGAATTTACAATCCATTTGGTTCAGTATTTAAACCGGGAAGGAGTAACAAAATTACAATCCAATTGGTTCAGTAACTAAGCCGGGAAGGAGTAACAAAATTACAATCCATTTGGTTCAGTATTTAAACCGGGAAGGAGTAACGAATTTACAATCCAATTGGTTCAGTAACTAAGCCGGGAAGGAGTAACGAATTTACAATCCAATTGGTTCAGTAACTAAGCCGGGAAGGAGTAACAAAATTACAATCCAATTGGTTCAGTAACTAAGCCGGGAAGGAGTAACGAATTTACAATTCAATCGGTTCAGTAACTAAGCCGGGAAGGAGTAACGAATTTACAATCCAATTGGTTCAGTAACTAAGCCGGGAAGGAGTAACGAATTTACAATCCAATTGGTTCAGTAACTAAGCCGGGAAGGAGTAACGAATTTACAATCCAATTGGTTCAGTAACTAAGCCGGGAAGGAGTAACGAATTTACAATCCAATTGGTTCAGTAACTAAGCCGGGAAGGAGTAACAAAATTACAATCCAATTGGTTCAGTAATTAAGCCGGGAAGGAGTAACAAAATTACAATCCATTTGGTTCAGTATTTAAACCGGGAAGGAGTAACGAATTTACAATCCAATTGGTTCAGTAACTAAGCCGGGAAGGAGTAACGAATTTACAATCCAATTGGTTCAGTAACTAAGCCGGGAAGAAGTAACAAAATTACAATCCAATTGGTTCAGTAACTAAGCCGGGAAGGAGTAACGAATTTACAATCCAATTGGTTCAGTAACTAAGCCGGGAAGGAGTAACGAATTTACAATCCAATTGGTTCAGTAACTAAGCCGGGAAGGAGTAACAAAATTACAATCCAATTGGTTCAGTAACAAAGCCGGGAAGGAGTAACGAATTTACAATCCAATTGGTTCAGTAACTAAGCCCGGAAGGAGTAAAGAATTTACAATCCAATTTTTCAGTAACTAAGCCGGGAAGGAGTAACAAAATTACAATCCAATTGGTTAAGTAACTTAGCCGGGAAGGAGTAACGAATTTACAATCCAATTGGTTCAGTAACTAAGCCCGGAAGGAGTAAAGAATTTACAATCCAATTGTTCAGTAAGTAAGCCGGGAAGGAGTAACAAATATACAATCCAATTGGTTTAGTAACTAAGCCGGGAAGGAGTAACAAATTTACAATCCAATTGGTTCAGTATTTAAGCCGGAAAGGAGTAACAAACATCAACACAAATTTTCTAATTTATTAATTACTGGTATTTAAACTGAGCTTTATGGCATGACTTATACAACTTTATACGTTATACAACTTTATAGTAAGGTCTAAACTCGTGCGTTACATAGCCACCAAACTCGCACATACGTACTCTTAGAATGCGCCGGCGACAGTTTAGACAACCTCATGCCCGTACTGGCCCTTCTGGTACACTGACTCTTCTTAGCCACATCTGTGCCGTTCACAGCTTTGCAAGAAGAATGTAACTCTTTCTCCACTACTCTATCGACTTCTTCTCCTGTTAAGGGAGCAGAGCGAGTCCTCTCGTGGAATATTTTCAGTGGTTCTTGAAACGATGGGCATCCAGTCGGCAAGGAAACGGTCCGATGGTGTTTTATGAGCCGTCCTTCCTTTTTGTCGGTTAGTGTGTTATTCTGTTGGTACTCTGGAGAATATGATAAGCGACACTTAGATATTGCACCAAGCACCGGTGCATGACGATGATGGGTGGGCGACGCTGTCTTTATTCATTATTCTTTAACTTTGAATGAATACGAGGTTCTACTTTCGTCTCTCTATGTATTTTGTACATAGAGACTTGTAGACTTGTATAAAAAAAGCTCTAAGGTTGATGATCTCGCATGGATTGGAATTAGGAGTGGAAAATTCGCGGTTTAATTATAACACATTTTGTAATTCAGTACAATATTGCGTCCACTCAGCAGTGGATAAAAAAACTGCAAATACTATATCCCTTAGCCATGCTAGCATTTCTAATATCGACAACATTTTCATGATAATCTGATGAAATCATGATTTGTGTTCAAAATTCAAATGCATTCTTATTGGTTAATTTCCTTCGTTTGATGGTTTATCTCCCTACGCGACATTGGTGTGTCTAAATGCACGTTCACAAGCCACAAAATTGAAATTGTATTGAAATCTCAAAAAAATTAAGGAATCATGAAGTCTGCTTTGTTTGTATGATTTTGATGAAAACAACCTCACCCACACATATACGAGTAGTAGTATTAAGTATGATGAGATATGACGGAAAAGTTACTTTTATAAGTTAATTAAAAGATAGATTAGTATAGTTACCGGCACAAATACTGAACACATTTATATTGAATACTAAGTCTGTGACTTCCGATACCAAATGCTGTAACCGTAGTCAGAAACTCAACCTTAATACGCTTTGTGGGGAGTATGCCTCGTCACTGCACTCGCCCCTTTTAATTTCTCATTGAATTTAATCGCATGATATAAGCAATGACATTATGAAGTCTGAACGATCGGATAAAAAAACTCCAACCACCGCACGCATCCCGCCACGTATTGGCGATTTTGTTACATGAAACCCCCCGTAATGGGGTAGGTCTATGTCCAATGTCCAGCAGTGAGCCGTGGGTGATGTGGGGTTTTTAAAAGTTTAGGTTGACTTTTCCATGACCGTAGTTAAGACTAGAGTTAAATCTTTTAAAAGTGTGCTATATTTTGTGCCGGAATTATTATTAATTTCAAGTTATACTCACATCTTGTCATACTTGTCTTACCATGTAAATGGACACACACAATAATGGCCAAAACCATATTATGCAAACATCACAATTATAAACAATAAACATAACATAACATAATGCTCAAAATGCTTTGACATCTTAATCATGCACATAATATTATAAAGATACAGTCATACTTTACCTCTTCAGCTTGGCCATTTCTATAATTAATATTATCATGCTAAGCGTCTTAATGAAGCTTATGGTAAAAGCTCTAAATCGAGACTAAAACTGAGGGTGCGCACGGTTCCGAAATAAATTCTCCGAATAACATGTTTCCGAGACATTAGTATCAAAAATTACACATTACACATCGAAAGTTTGCAGCACCGCAGAATGTACCAAATGTTTCACACAGCGAAAACATGTGACAAAAACGTTCGATGAAAAAAGAAGAAAAAAGTAGAAAATAATGGGAGCGCCACTGCCTTTTTCAATGATAAAAACAATTGAATCAACACTAACTCTTTTAATTAGTTCCGTTTCTACTCTTTTCTGTCGAGCTATAAAATTCTTCAGTGTTGCTTTCGTTGCGACAGTTTTCGCTGATAAATCTGATGATCTGATAAATCGCGGATACATAAACTTCGGAATCGTGTTGCACATCGCAAAATTGTAAACGAAGATATTTACAGTAAGTGAAGATAAATAATGGACATTGCACTCAAGACGGAGATAGTCGGCTAAGTTCGTAGAGCGCTGTCTCTGTCGCGCTAAACAATGGTATCTATTAGGAGCTGATATAACAAGATTTTATTTAAATTTGGTAAAATGATGTGCATTATTTATCTTCAGTTACTGTAATGTCAAATTGCCCTCAAGAAGGCTTTAGCAAGAACATTTCTTGACATCTCTATGTTTACAATTGATTGTAAATAATTTCAAGCTCGATTTTGGGATTCACTATATTTTAAAGCACTCTTGTTGCCATTTAGCATAGCACGATCAGTTTTTTATTTTATAATCTGGCAGCACTTAGAAAATGTCAGTACTTTTCCACAGAAAGATAGTGTTTTGACTTGGAGAAGGTGTTAAAAGGCCCAGTTTTTTTGGTTACTGGCAATATTCAGCAAAGCATAACAATGCGCTAAAATGCTCGCATTTGTAAGGGTCAATAAAGCACCAGATTTTAAATATTTTTTTTGTGTCCTTGTGGTTATTGACCCTTCTGCACATATAATTAGTACATTTAGTATAATCTGTTCCTCGGTAACATTTGAATTTGGATCAACACGGATCATAACGGTTGAATCTACCCTCTTTTTATTTTTTTAAAACTAGAATGCAGTTGCATACAGTTATGCAATACCATAAATTATGCATGTGTTTACAAGTAAGTTTATCCATCGCGGGTCTGAACGACGGTTTAAAAATAGCTTCTATAGAGCGTTGAATTGATAGCCTCAAGAAGGAATAACTACCAAGGTTAGGACACTCCGTATTATTATAGGTATAAAGCTACAAGTACCCGGGACTTGCGACTAGACGGTACAATTTCAATCAATCAAAGTGAAATACGCGATAGAAAGAGAGGCAATTTGTAGTTGAATATAACTGTAATCCGTATGGAATTAGCGTTTTGCGAGCTGAATAGCGCTTTCTTTGGTACTACTTTTGAATATGGTAACTTGACGAGAGTACGCGTACAAAGAATGAAAGGATTTGAGGAAAAAAATATATATATATTTTTATTATTAGAGGGTAGATAGAACCGTAAATCGTGTAGTACTAGTATATTGTAGTACCATTGGCTAGTTCAGGCGCGAGCGCGGCGGAGTCTTCGATACTGTATGTGGCGCTGCACACGCACTGCCTAATGCACGCGCCCACGCACAGGCCCTTCTCTGCAATGTCATCCTTATGTCATACTACATACGGTTCATTTTACTATAACATATTTTAATATACGCCAATAATTTTTACCACCGGAGTTTGTCTGCAATATCATCCTTATATCATACCACATACGATTCATTTTACTATAAAATATTGTAGTTGTTTTCTGCCAATTTTTATTCTACCTTACATCATACTGTTTAAGATTCAATTTACGTTAAATACTCTTCGGACTGAGTTGCACTAACTTTAACAATAATTATTACTACTGCTTCTAATCGCTGGTTAGACCAATATTAATAGCTATACCATATAAAATGTAGCTTGATATGTGACAGCAGAACAAATTATCAATTATTTTGGTCATATTTCCTTAAATTAGGTACATAAATTGCATCATAACAGGTAATTTTGAATTCAAATGATTAATCAAATACCTTTTTAGAACTAAATTTACGGAAATATGGACATAAGGTTGACTTTTGTTCAGCTGTCACGTATCAAACTATAGTTTATAAAGTAGATCTAGAGATTTAACGGTTGGTTAAGCATTAGCTATCGTTTTGGTGTAACTCAGGCTAAATCTTTCTCCACAATTCAGAACCGACAACTTCACCTTTACGCTTTATTATTATTTATATTAGCAAATTGTAATTTCTGCCAATATTGCTTTGAAATCTTGCCTTTATACTAAATTTACCCTTAAGTTAAGATAATGTAATAAAACTCAATTTACACGGCGACAGTCCAATTAAGTATTAATTTCTTGTGTTCTATTTAATGCTTTAATCACAGTGCATGAGATAAAATATCAAATATATTCATATTCGCTTAAGTAACTTATTAATATAAGTGATGTTAGTCACAACTACCTTCTACTTTCTATTCTACTTTCAAGCAAAGTCTAAAACTACAAACCACTGAAAATGCTTTGGAAAGTGTTCACTAAATATAGGTAAGCATAGTTTCCTTAGTACTAAAACCTGCTGGTTATTAATAAAAAACGTATTATTTCTAATTATCTGTGAGGTTTTCTTATTATATGATTTGTAAATCGCTAGATGGTGTTATGTGGAGAGCGAACGAGGCAAGCGTTTCTTGCCACTTGCCCAGTATATTAAAAATAATTAAAACACTACCACATCCGAGTGTCCAATCTATTATGGTTATTCACGTGTCAACTGACACTTCAGTAGAATTATTAATAAGTTTCTGATTTTGAAAATTTGCGTCCAATTAAAAATTGTATAGTTAATTTTCAAACTACCCACATATCGTTTGTTTGTAACAATGATGACACGTCTGGCAAACTATGGATATTTTATAATTAAAATATACCTTCATGGGGGGTTTACTTTTGCTGAACGATCACCTTGATTGTCGCCGAAGATTTTAGTATAAACAGAAGTCAGCCAACTGTAAAGCCGCGTATCCACTTGAGGGAGCCGCGCAACGAGCCGATCGGTGTCGAGAAGAACAGTCACGCTCAAGGGCACTTCAGTTGTAAACGTTTTTTTGTTATATGACCCTATGGCTCCTAAGAAACTAGGAGTGAATGGATCGGGCAGAGATAGGCTGCCCTAATTAGTGGCTCAAGTGGAGACAGAAGAAATCTCCTCAGCCCGCGGCACGCGCGGTATACAGGCCTATTCAGACCTAAGCCTTATTCGCTACCGCCTGTTACGCCGCCTGTTAATGCGTTGTCCAATTTCGCTCTAGCCGCGGAACTGCATAGAAATACTCATCGAAACCAGCGCCTGGTATTTCCCGCTACCTAGAACAGTAGCGAATAACGCTTAGGTCTGAATAGGCCTTAAAGCTGCTCAAGTGGATACACCCATTTAAATCAATATTTAATTATTAATATACTTACTCAATATTTAGGTACCCGTGCCATCTTTGTCGCCAACAAGCGATATAATCTAGCTACATTTCCAAACTACCCTCATATAAGTCCACATAACACCTCTAAATCTATCTAGTGCATTGACTCACCGCCAGTGAGGCCGGCTCGGCCACGTCCGTCCGAGTACGTCTGCCGTCGCGCCGGCAAACCCTCGCCTTTGGGCAACACTATGTGATCGCGCTCGTTCTCTGTCTCTCTCGCGCAGTTGCGCATCGCACTGGATAGAAAGAGAGGAAATTATTTTAAAGTATGCACTCCACTTTCTTCTTCTAGTCGAGACGATCTGTGGTTAGACATGGTGACAGTTAATCAGCCTTTGACTTCATCTAACCGGTACCAACGGCTTTACGTGTCGTATTAGGTTAGTTCAAGGTAGTTGTCAAATACACCTCGTGATCCCTAGTGATCGTTCACTAGATGTACAAATAGCTCCAAAACAAAAAACAAAGGCTCTGAAGAACTTTGAACGTTCTAATGATTCTATTGCACTATTTCGCCATTTGCAGTGGGTATAGAAAAAATATATTTGTTTATTCGAGATTACTTTAAAGTGTGGTCATAGTAGACTAATAGAGTTGTCTCGGTTGCACTTCAGTCCTAGGCACGTCTTTCAATCTTTGTTGTATTTGTATTGCACAAGATTGGAAATGTATAAATATGAGCGTGTGTGTTTGCGTGTAGTTGTAACGAGACTAGTTGTTAAGTATGCGCTGGAAGAACGTATACCATATCTTACCTTTTTACTTAAATCAAAGTTAATTACAAACAAACGTAGCAAAAACCTTATTTTACTCACTGGTAAATAGTAGAGTGCATGCTCTGCGCGATGTTGCTGTCTTCGGAGAGCATCCACAGCTCGCCGGCTCCGGTCGTCGTCTGGCGTCCCACTTCCATGTAGAAGAAACATTCTGAATCTCCACATCTGTAATAGTTTGACAATGCTGAGGATAAAGGAAACGGACTTGGAATCCAAGGAAGCTGGGCCCAGATAACCTTACTCTGTCTATCCTATATTGACCCTATATCTCTATATTGATAGAGAATGTTACTCGCTATAATATTCCCAAAATTTAGTAGCCATCTTAACAGCGCCGTATAATGTATAATTTGATTTGAATTAATTAAGGTTAAGTACCAAGTATTTTTAATGGCGATGCGCGTTCTAATTTTAGTAGAACATTTGCTTTTTAATTATAATTAATGGCGATACAGAAAAAATATGCACATTTGAAAATCTTATTATTAGGCATAACAAATAAAATAAAAAATATCATGTCAGGTCAACATGGCCCATCAACCAACAACTCCTTTATGGAGCACGAGCCCTGGTCAGACACCTAGTAATATCTGGATTCTCAATTTCATTAGAAGGTTCGGGCCTTCCTCACCCCGCCAGCGAGATTGAACCCCCGCTTCCATGGGAAATCACCTCACGCACACTTGCACGTGTACAAAACTCCATGTGTGCAGTGTCTGTGTAGTAGTAGTTATAGCGCGGCTTTTGTATGGGGTTGAGTCGAGAGTCCGGGGTGTGATTATACTAAGGGTCGTGTGATCTACCCACCACTCCAGTTGTAGTTGTAGTGTAGTAACAGTAACTGTCCTTGAATATCTTATAATTTTTTTTTATGTTGGGCTTCTTTTCTCAATGATCTTAGCTCCCTTGGGTTTGTTATTTTGCTGGTTATTACATCTACAAAATTACAAATTTTAGTTCTCCCAAATTTCCAAAACTTGAGTTCACCGAATTCCAAGGTTACTATTCCAAGAATTATCAGAATACTTATTAAATATTATATAAGATTCCGATAATTCTCGCAAAATGTTAAACAAACATGAGGCTAAGAGTTATATTTCTCGGTAAAGAACAAGGAAAGTGTCAAACGCATGTGGGTCGAGCTCGCTTAAGCTGTGTCCAGATTACCCCGATGTTCGAGGGTTTGCCGCGCGTCATCTGAACGCAGCTACGTAGTATTATTATCTGTTCTGTGACGCAGCTGCCGCGCGTTCCTTTAATGCGGTCTTAAAAACAACAGTCGATAGGTACGCCGCGCGGCCATTAAGTATTATACTCAAATTATACCGCGCTCAGATAAATAAACCATGTCGTACTCAAGAGTATATGGTTTATTTATCTGAGCACGCGGTAAGTTCGAGCACGGCAATCTTCGAGCTACCGCGTGCAGCGACCCCGTCCACATTGCGCGTCATTGTTCGAGGGTTTGCCGCGCGTATTCTGGACCCAGCTTTAGTTTCTCGAGTCAATGTCAATGTCGCCACAGATTATACACTAGCCATTGAAACGAGACAGGAAAACAATACTTTACTCAATTTATCTTTAACTATGGTCACTTATAGATTGTGAAAAGGTTTTACCTAACTTTGCGGTTACGTTATCTTGTTCGCGGTAGCCCTGACAGTCAGCACATTATGTCAATGGAATTAGTTGTGGCAAGAATATGAGGAAAATCTAAAGCAAAACTATTATTTCAACTACATTCTTACTGCCTTATCAGATGACAATTATTTAACAAAAAACAATTATAAAAAATATGTGGCTTTATTTTGACACCGATATTAAACCGGAAAAGTATTCGATACACTAACAAAAGTAATTAAAGTACCTACATTTTCCCTCATATCCCTATCTTTCTAAAGGTTGGTTGCCTGAAAGAGATAGTTCAAAGCAATATGACCGCTCGTTATTGATCAATAAGTAACGCTTAAATACTAAGATGTACTTCTCTGTAATTTGTATACTCCCACATATTATATTCTACTAGCCGTGCCTCGCGGTTATAACCGCGTAGACAAGATGAGCAAATCAGGTGCCTGATGGTAAGCATCATGATTGCACATATCAGATACAGTGCCACCCAGGGTGAGTTGCACCAGCTTACTTTAACAATAACCAATCCGTCAAATCTTTGGTTAGACCAATTACGCGTTGCACCATTTTAACAACCGTTAAAATGACGTCATAAATAACGTTAACATTAACCGCTCAAATTCGGCCGGTTAAAGTTAAGTTTAGTGTCAACTGTCTTTCTATTATTAATATCAGTGATTCATATAACTTCCAAAAATTTACCAGTCGTACTTGCGTTTATATGTTATTTTTATTATAAAATATTATCTCGTAATATTTTATTATTAAGATGGTTTCGTTAGTTCGCACCATACTGTGGGAAACTAGCTCTTCTAGTGATGAAAGTGATTCCGATTTGAGAATTAGGAAAAGAAAAGTTTATCGTCCTCGCATTGATTGATCGATTTAAAAAAAAAAACCAAATAAATAAAACATGTTTCGCATGAAATCGCATCCGCCAGCAAAATCTGTCAATTGGCAGTGACATTTGAGTTTTTCTCTGGTATGGCCATATTTAAAAATGTTTCTTGATATAGGTTTGGGGTAACTAAGAACCTATTTCACTTGCAACCCTGGTAACTTTAACTATCCCAAAAAATTCGACGGTACAACACATTCCGCTGTCAATGCTAAAGTCAGCGTTACTGTTAACGTTAAATTTAACTTTAACCTTAACTTTAATCGACAGTACGGTGCAACTCACCCCCAGTGTTTTAAATTTCAAAATTCTGCGCGGCACTGCACTGCGCCTGTCACCCTGAGATATTAGTTGTTAAAACTCGTCATGCCCAGTAATTTCGCTGGTAACATTGCTCAGCTTACAGTAATGTTTGCACATTACTGCTAAGCGGAGGAATAACTGGCAAAGGTGTGGTACTTCCCCAGGCGGCCCCCTGCAAAAGAGACCACTACCAGGCCTGTGACACTCCACGTTTTTGCTTTGAAGCTACAGGTACCCGGAGAGCGTAGTCTAGCCGTACAAATTCAGTGGGTTGTCGCGCGCAGGCGCGCGCCGGCACAGTCGCACGTCAATTGTTTTGTGTTCCTCTCTGTGGCAATGTTGATATTTTGTCTCGGTACACATTTTTCGGTGTTTTAATTTCTTATTTAATACATAAGAATATTATTTATTTTAATGGGTCAGCTACTTCGTGAAAACTGACGTTTTTATTTCATCCGCAAATCAGGCAAAAACGGACCAATCATAATATTGTATTATATCTGTAATCGACGCTGTGCGTTCGCATTTCGCATAGATTGCTATGCAAACGGTGAATGAGATGGCCTGCCGTGATGAAAGCAGTGAGAAATCCCTTAATTTGCACAGTGTTGCTTGCTACCTTACATAAGTTTTATTCTTGAATACGGGTGTAAATGTATATAACCTATATCCATCCTTCTATTCTTCTCATATTATAGATGCGAAAGTTTGTGAGGAAAGGATGGATGAATGGATGGATGTTTATTACTACCCTATAGCTCAGTAATAGCTACCCAGACACAGATCAAACAGATATGTCATGCACAAAAATGTTTGACCTGGCCGGGGATCGGACCCGGGACCTGCGGCACAGAAAGTAGAGCTACTACCATCAGAGCCAACGAGGCTTCACTGCATTCAGATGGTTAAATTATTACAAGAGTCTGAACCCCACGAATGGGGAATGTCCAAATTATCTTGACCTCCATTTTTATTTTAGATAATGAAAATATAGAGCAATATAAGAAACTAATTTGAATATTTTTGCTATTTTCGTCGTAGTTATTTTTAAAAACATTTTTAAAAATTTGAGAATTTTTGGTGATGATGACGTCATCATAAGCTTTATAGACGGTGACTGCGGCCTCAACAGAAAAAAAAAAAAAAGGCAATGAAATTCAGATTGTCAATGTCATTATATTATCACACACCTATAACCCCACTTTTCTAAAAAAACTGTTCATTGCTTTTTTTTTCTTCTTTTATGGACCCACACGAATGTATTGCCAGTGTCAAGTTATATAAATTTTCAAGTTAATATGGTCAATTCAGAGTCAGGGCAAGCCCAGTCAAGTCACAGCTCTAGTAAAGTGGTGGTCTTTACAAGAAGCTGCCAGTAAACAATAAAATCACAGTAACTTTCTAAGATTTTGCAGTCGGCTAGATATAGGTTATGTTTACATACATCGACATTTGACAACTTAATGACATAAAAGGACATTTCACTTTTTTTTTTTTTTTTTTAGGCTCACACGTTTTTCCATTAATCTACGTGTGACGTCATCTAAGGTCAAATGAAGGTTATTCAATTAAAGCCGAAAATAATAATAATCCGTGATTATTTTCTGTTTTTAAGTAATGGGTAGTGATCAGCAACCTTATTCCTCCAAATGGTTTTGAAATTACAAAAAACAAAAATAAATAGACATTCCCCATTCTATTAGTAAATAAGTAGATACCTACAACTGCCAAATGTTAACCTATTCTTAATTCTTACAAACATGTCACCTGCCACTCGTATTACCTTACACTGCTTACACTTAAAACCTAAGATAATAATATAGTTTCATAGACAAATTAAAAAGATTACATCCCTAACGTCGTAAGAAGGAATAAGAGATACGCGATAGAAAGAGAGGCAGCTTGAACGATAATTAGTTGGGCGTCGTGCGACCTGAATTGCACTTTATTGCGTCGAGCTAGAGTCGTTATTTATTTGAATGATTTTGAGGAGTGTCCCTTCTGTCCCTTATTAGTATTCTGTGCCACTACATAAAGTTGATATCGACATAGGTCTCTAAATATTTACCTCCTAATATTTTTCAAGGAATACTCCACACGCTCAGGGATGCCCAGCTCGCTGATGACGTTGTTTTGACTCTTGATCTTGACCAGGGTGAGGGTCTTGTCAGTGAGGCACAGGTTGTACAGCCCATGGATGTTCTTCACCGCGCCCAACCCTTTCTTCTGCACGTTCACTTGCCAAACGTGTTCTGGAAAACAGGATGGACGAAGTTTAATTTAGTACTCTTTGAAACCTTTGTAGAGACTGTGTTATACTGATTAGGATAAAAAAAAAGGATCGTGTACAGATATGACGAATAATAGACTGAAATGTCTGAGAATTGCTGTTTTTTTTATTTATTAAGGGCAACCAACAAATAATCAACTATCGCATATCCGAAATAGTTACATAACAAAACAAATTCAAGATGCTTATCCAATTATAGGTAGCCACATCATACGCGCGCGACGTACGATTGACGTGTTGTAAAATAAAAAAGAAGTCTAATAATAATTATTAAAAACAGAAAATAACTTGTACAAATTGGGAAAAAGTTAAAAAAGAAGATAAAAGAGATATTACAAATTATTATGATAACATGTAGAGTAAACTGCGATTATACCATTTTTAAATTAGTGATCAAATCATAATATTGTCTCAATATATTATGGCGAGAGTTAACATTGATTATTGGTTGGATTTGATCATATATGATCAAAGTATAGCCATGATTTCACAAAAGTTCACACAATATTTTTGGCAAACAAGTGTAACCTACCTATAACTCAGGCATTCTCGAGTGAATTCGCTGCATTTGGTAGGTATCACCTACAAAAGTTTATGAAAGTTTATTTTTCTCTTGAACGATGAACTTTATCCAAATAGAACGTAAACAATTTGTGCCGATGACTAATTCCCGCAAGTTTTTCCTGTTTATCTCAACAAGGCATGTTATTCTCGTTAATTTATGCAATTCCGTTGAAAAAATCTCGCGGTTTTTTTGCTTAGTCGTCGACAGGTAGCGGCTAGCGGTTACGCAATGAGCCTTTGTAAATATCGAGCTGGGCAGCAGTTTGGCAGTCAATGACTCGTTGTTTGGTGACGTAGAAACATAGAAGGACTTTAGCCCGGCGGGGGCCACGCCGCCCGCCGTGTCTCTGTTTGTTTTTCGTTGGCGATCTCATTTTGGATGTTTTTCCACGAGTGACAAACAAGTATAGTATATGTATTGCAGATTGTTTTACAAACAACATAAAGGGTTAGTATTATAAGGATATAGACACCTAGGCGATACAACGGTTTTGCTTTTATGTAGTTTTAATTGGGTTTGTAGGTAGCCTACAGAATAGCATAACAATGGGTTTTTATTTATCTTAGTGACAATTTTCTATAGCATTGACCACATCCTGTTTACAAGTTTATAGGTATACCTGATATCACGCTAAATTAAAATTTAAAAATAATCCATAACTAGGTACATCCATATCACAAAGCCCATTTCGTTTAATTAAAATTCAGGGCATAATTGAAATCATTTTTGAGATACTACATTTTCCTCTACTCATTATAACTGTTTTTATATCAAAAACAGTTAGACAAGAGCCGCTACGCGCCCACTACGCGTTTTGGTCAACGTACTGTAAGCGTAGTGGGCATTTGATGCTAAATAAATAAGAGCTCAATTCTTGTAATTTAATGGTGTTTCAATTGAGCGTCGGTGGAATGGTGATTTCGGGATAGAATTCACATCCACCATCTCTGCCTGTAAGAGTCGTAAGAGGCGATGAAAGGATAAGTTCACCCAATGAGAAAAATATCACTTCTCACGTAGATTCACATCTACGTGATACGGTATTGCACATTGAGAACACGACTTCCTTGCCATTTTCACGCCTTGATTACCGGGATAGTAGCGGGTATATTACTACATCAGAGGCATTACCGAAGAGGGTTAGCTTCTGGCAGGCGACCGGTAATAAAACCAAAGCCAAAACTTTATATTTAGGACGACGGGACCACCTCTGAAGTATGACCCGCCAAACAAAAAAAGAATCATAATCGACGCAATAATTGAGTCGAGTTTGTCACAAACATACAAAAACAACAACATAAAGTCGAAATGAGAACCTACGAGTATATAAGACAAATCCTACAGTATAATAGGTTCATAGCACAACAGATGTAAACACAGTAACAAAGCAATGCCTCGGCCAAAGCTATCATTAGCCCGGCGCAACCACCAATGACCCACTGACCTGCATGTGCTCACGTTTTCATGCTCAAAATAGGCATGCCAATATTCTAGGCAAACGTACACGTAGATAAGATTAGATAGATCTTCAACGTAGTATCTTCACTGGCCTAGTTATGGACAGGCGAGACGTGGAAAAGTTTGCAAGGTTTGACCATGAAACGTTCGGCAAGGGACAAGTGGAAGTGACGGAGATTGCCATTGACAATATGTCAAAAAATACCAGGCACCACGTTGGTTTAGCTACCCACTCTCGCTTTTACACATAATATAGCCTTACTCTTGCATCACTCTGTCTATTAATGAAAACCACATTAGAATCCATTGCATTGCGTGTTTTTACTATGTAAGGATTACTCAACAACAACTGACAATTTACCCGAAGACCGAGACTTTATCCCGAAGGGGTTGGCGAGGTGTACCCAGGACTCAGTCTTATTGTAGATACTAGGTATACCCACGTTTCGTCAGTTTGTTTTTTATCGACTGCCTCGGTGGCGTAATAGTCGTAAGCTCGACAGCCGAACGTGAGGTTCCGGGTTCACTCCCCAGATCAGGCAGAGTTATTGGATTTTTCCATAAGGAATTATCTCAATGACAGCCTGGAGTCTGGAACTGTGTCCGGTAATTGCAATATTCTCGCCACCTATTACATGTTTCCATTGTTATTATTCGTATACAATTAAATTCTTTAATTCAAAAACCACGAGTACAAACTGAACATCTTATTATATATATAAAAATCTTGTGTCACGATGTTTGTCCCGAATAAACTCCAAAACTACTGAACCGATTTCAATCAAATTTCACATGTACCGGTATTTTGGTCTAACTTACTGGATAGGATAGCAGTTATCATCTCAATTATTCGCTTATTTCGTGAATGTAAACGAATAAAATGTATCAATTAATTGTTAATAAACCAATCTTTTACAGAAGGTACTTTCCCTGACCTACTAAAAATATCGGTAATAAAACCAATATATAAAAAAGGAGATAAAACGAAACCATCAAACTATCGACCTATTGCTCTCTTGCCATCAGTATCTAAAGTTTTTGAACGAGCTATGTCTAACCGCTTATATGACTATCTAGAGAAAAACAAGATCTTAAATGAAAACCAATACGGCTTCAGAAAAGACAAATCGACAATCTTAGCTATATATAAATACATACAACAAGCCTTCTCTTACATAGATAAAAAGAAGTACGCTGTCGGTATATTGCTCGATATGACGAAAGCATATGATAGGGTACAGTTTAATATTCTTTTGTCCAAGATATATAATATGGGAATTAGAGGCATTGCATATGAATGGTTAGAATCATACCTCCATAATAGAATTCAGTACGTTCAAATTGACTCCTATAATAAAAGTACAGGTGAAATAGAAAACTACATATCCGACCCAAGAACTTTGAATTGCTCTATTCCACAGGGTAGCGTTCTGGGATGCATCCTTTTCCTTATGTACATAAACCAGCTTCCAAATTTTATAACTACAAATTGCGTACTATTTGCTGATGATGTGTCCCTCTTATTTGAATATGAAAGTACTATAGAATTCGAAAATAATCTCAAGCAAACATTCTCGACAGTTGTAGAATGGTTAGAAGCTCATAACCTCAGAGTAAATTACTGTAAAACTAAAATTATAGAATTTTTACCCCATCAAAAATCCAGCTTAAATATTGACCTACAAGTAGGAAATACAAAATTAGAAAAAGTTAATACATGTAATTTATTAGGCATACAAATAGACTCAAATCTAAATTGGAAGGAGCACATAGAGAATTTAAAATCTAAGTTGTCTAGATTTGCATATGCCCTTTACGAACTCAAAATTAGTACAGACAGAAAAACTGCTGTTACAGCCTATTATGCATATGCACACTCCTGGCTTTCCTATGGTATCATACTGTGGGGTAGTGGTACAAATGTGGAAGACGTACTAATTATGCAAAAAAAGCTAATTCGTATTATCGTAAATATAGACAACACCGTCTCATGCAGACCACACTTTAACAAATTACGAATTCTAACAGTCACATGTATATACATATTAGAGCTATGCAAATTTATAAGAAAGCATCCTGACATATTTGATGAAGCGAAACCCAAAAGACTATTTGCCCCCCGAACAAAACAAGCAACTCAATTATATATCCCTTGTAGTCGCTTACGGATGTATGGAAATAGTCCTTATGCTACTGCAATACGAGTCTACAATCGGCTACCTACTGACATAAGAATGGAACTAAACACTAATAAATTCATTAATAAACTAAAAAGTATGTTACATAATAAATGTTATTATAATCTTAATGAATTTTATAATGATAAGAATCTATGACATATAATAATATATTTAAAATAATTGAATGCATAATATGTAGTGTAATAATTTAATTAATTCTAAATTTAACCTAATATTGACATCCACCTATTTATTATTTTATTATTATTTGACATTTAATAATTATTTGAAAAGTGTATTAATATTATGAACTGTATTCAAATAAATATATAAATAAATAAAATAAAGAAATAAGCGTAAGTAAATTCAGTTGAAAGGAAAATTCATTCATAAGACCCGCTACACGTTCCAAATTAAATAAACATATTATAGTTGTTGTAGGAATACTAAGTTGCTATGCTCAAATGGGCATCATGTTGAACCATAATTTTAGTTGTAACACCATTTTGTACACATGATTTGCAATAAACAAAACTTGAAACTTGAAACTTGAAACTTTCTTAAGAAAGTGTTTATTTACTGTTTAGTTTTTTGAAGTTCTCATAGATGGCGGTGTACGTTAATTCATCGATAAAATTCTTCAATATTGTTTGACATCTAGGTTCTTAGAATATAAATTCTATTACTTTATTTCACGTTATATTTATTTATGCTCCCGATATAACCGTATTATTTTAATGGTTTGTGACTGATATTTTTATAATTATACTGCGTAAGTATGTTACAATATTATTACCATTAATAACAAAAAAAAATTGTACTATTTTTGTTAGAGAATTATTAAAGTCTTGGCGCCAAATTTTAATCAAAGTTTCAAGATCTGGCCATCAAATTCTATCGAGTCGCCATCTCTGGTTTGAATGTCCAAAGCTTTGGTATCTCATTCGTTCTCGAGACCTCCTCTGAGCGTAAACAAAGCTCCCTCTCGAACCATCGAGACCCACTATTTCGAACAATCGATCAATCGATTCTTCTCGAAGCATGCGAACTAGAACGTTCGGGAAATTCAAGGTTCAGGTATAAATACTGGCGCCGAGTGTCACCGCAGTTCAGTTCCTTTTTAAACGAGTGAATTAATACTAGGTATCTCCCGGAAAATGATAGTCTCAGTAAAATCTCCACGCATTTTGAACAAGAATATGAATTTTTCAATTGAGTACTCCAGTTTTATTTTAAATTTAGGTAATTCGATTTCACCGGAAGGGTTTTATTTCCTCAGTTGCGATTAGAGAAATAAAATAATATGGCGGTACGAAGTTCGCCGGGTCAGCTAGTTTTATATAAAGTTTTCAATGGACGGAGAGATACCAGAAGGATTAGTTTTTTGTAAACTGGCTGAAATAATGGGTACTACGTCCGAAAAGACCAAATTGAATGGACCGCGAGCCAGGCGTGGGAACCTCCTACTAGACTAAACATGAGTCAATCCGTTTGAGAGGTATAATGCCACATAAAGGGCATATAGGTACTACCGTATAGATAAAAAAAATTAGGTAAAATATGCATAAATACACACACATCAAACATATTCACCCTTTTTGTGGTTAGGAGTTAAAAATGAACTAGATTCTAGTTGTATTCTGAAAAGTTTCGATGTCCCGGGACTTTGGTCGCTAGATGTCTTGAGCTTTGGGACTTCAAAAATGTCGAAACTTCTGCTAAACGCACACGAATTAGCTGTGTGACTCAAGCCGCGGGGTATGTTGGTATGTGTGTGTATGTTACCTATTCTATTCACGCCCAAACTAATGAACCAAATGGGTTGAAATTCGGATAGCTTAGACCCCGGAATAAATAACATACTTTTCTGCAGGTGAAATCGCGGGGTACAGCGAGTGTACCTATATGTTCTATTATTGGCTGGGTTCTTTTGGATTCGCTTTGAAATCCAGACAATTCTCCAAGAGCGATAATAATTAGATAATCATTAATTACTAAGGCCAAGCTCATATAATTATTGAGCTAGCTCATGTCGCGTGACCTATACATTATACATGCTAAATGCTAACGTGCCTATATTTAGAACAAAATACCTATAAAATGCATATTATGTAGTTACCTACTACTATTATTACCACATATTTCCAACAAGGTAATAAAATAATAAGTTAAATATGATAACATTATTTCGCGTAAATGGGGCCATGGGGCCATACCTATAGTGACGATAGTGTATGCGGGAATCCCATTTTCTAAGTGATAACTTGGAAGCGACGTGACAGGGCTCTTAGTGTTTTCGCAAAGGTTATGCAGTGAGGAAGGCTATGACATGAATGATGAACTTTTTAAAGTCTAAACTCTGAGCTCCAATAAAAACTAGCAGACCCCACGGCACACTGCCAACATATTGGCCATTTTGTTTTCAGAGATACTCAATTTTTTTCGATTTAACAAATCGTCGAATCCAACTAGGCTAGGCAGCGTTCGGAAACCCACGCAATGTCTTCTAATCCAAAATACCTCAGAGCCTCAAGTCGA
Source organism: Hemistola chrysoprasaria (assembly GCA_947063395.1). Lineage (NCBI taxonomy): Eukaryota > Metazoa > Arthropoda > Insecta > Lepidoptera > Geometridae > Hemistola > Hemistola chrysoprasaria. The sequence goes on along the minus strand of OX346724.1, from coordinate 13,903,646 downwards.
AGGTCTTCGATCTGAAACGTAGTCTCTGACTGTGAGCCTTATCAGCAGGCTCAAAATAACGCAACGAGCTATGGACTGCTATGGAGAGGGCTATGCTCGGGATTTCTCTGGGAGATCGAATCAGAAATGAGGAGATCCGTAGACGAACGAAAGTTACCGACATAGCCTAGCGGATTAGGTGGCAATGGGCAGGACACATAGCACGAATAACTGATGGCTGATGGAGCTGTAAAGTAAAGTTCTCGAATGAAGACCAAAGAACGGAAAGCGCAGCGTAGGACGGACGTGGGTGGACACCCACATGTTGGACAGACGATCTGATCGGATGGAACACGCTGGATACAGAATACAGGCCGCTTAAAACCGGGCTGGATGGAAATCTATGGGGGAGGCCTATGTTCAGCAGTGGACGTCCTATGGCTGAGATGACGATGATGATGATGACTAAAACTCTTTTAGGGTTTCTAGTCGTTAAGGGTCTTTTAGGCGGAGTTGTGAAACTAGAGAACATTATTAGTCTATGTGAATGCCTTCACATAGACTAATCTCAGATTATAATTGATTGAAATATTAATTATTTTTAATATGCTCAAGAATGATTCATTTGCAATAACTATTAATAGTTATAAGTTATACTCATGGTAAACATACAAAAAACCTGACATTAGGTGTATGCTAGATTTGTAAGATGATTTGATGATGCAGAATAAAAAAACTTGCATTCATTTTCGGGCACTTCCGTGTACCTATGTAAACAAAGTTTTTAAGTAGATATATTTTTCAATATACTATGTCCTTGTAGATTGTACCTATTTATTTGCTAATTTACTAGTCTAAAATAAAGTTTACGGTATTTCCCCTTGATTTTACTGAGGGTACTTAATATTGCAAACTGCCTATTGTGACGTAGCTTTGGCTTGCAAAGACGTCATTATAATCTGTGTAGGTGCCTCGGTGGCGTAGTGGTTCGAAAGCGCGACTGCCGATCATAAGGTCCCTGGTTCGATGCCCAGGTCAGGCAGTGTTGTTGGATTTTTCCATTGGGAAAAGCCTGGAGTCGAACTGTGCCCGGAAGATGGCAAAAGGCTCGCCCCCTATTACATGGAATTAAAAAACAACTGTCCAAGTGTGGGTATAGGTACCTACAATGGGACTGAGTCCTGGGTATACCCAAGTAGGCAGAGCTATAACTCTGCCTACTTGGGTAATGTTATGATATTATAATCAATCATTTTGGTAAAGCAACATTCATTCTGGCTCGTCTTTGGATGGGTAACTTTTTGTTAACATATTGTAGGAGGTCAGTCATCAGGTCAAACATAACATTGACATAATATTCCTGCATACTGCACGCTAAAAGTAAGTACAAATAAACTACAAGTAGTCGGGGCGTCCGTCTTGACGGGAAAATTTTTACGGGCTAGACAGAGAGAACGGATAGAGAGATACGCGATAGAAATGAGGCAGCTTGTAGATTAATATAACAATAATTAATTAGGCGCTGTGCGACCTGAATTGCACTTTAATGCGTCGGAGCTAGAGTCGCTATTTATTTAAATGATTTTGAGGAGTGTCCGTTTTGTCCCTTTAGTGTTCTGTGTTATAACATAGCTTCCATATGAGTAGGTATGTGGGGATAAACATTTTCTCTCTTTCTCTCGCTATCTCTTCTTTTTTACTATTTCGATAAGTATATCTTTTTTACAATTATTTCCCATTTAAAACAGGTGACGAATCTAACATTGTTATTGGGAATACCCGTTCTGTTGACCTTTAGGCTGCATGTATTTTTTTTATGATAGTGAGTAACAAGACGAGCAAATCAGGTGCCTGATGGTAAGCATCATGATTACCCATATCAGACACAGTTCCACCCAGTGTTTTATAATTCAAAATCGCGCGCGGCACTGCACTGCGCCTGTCACCCCGAGATATTAGTTGTTGAATCTCGTCATGCCCAGTAATTTAGCTGGTAACATTACCCTTCAGACCGAAACACAGTAATGTTTGCACATTACTGCTTGGCGGATGAATAACTGGCAAAGGTGTGGTACTTCCCCAGGCGGCCCCACTGCCCAAGAGGCCTACCACTACAATATAATGTGTACAGGTGCAGTTGGCCTGTATAAAATACATAATATCTATATGAGTATACAGGGTGACTGTTAATCAGTCAGCATCATCTTAAAGGGTCATTGTATACATTATTTATTGTAACAACGTTCTCTATGAGACAGACTCACATAAAATAATCACGAAATACAAAATTGTATCTTCATAACTGTTACCCATTGAAATGAGTATACCAGTAGCTTCAAGCCCACATTGATACTCAAGTTATGAATATAAAAAGGTAACCCTGTATATCACAGTGTAGTACCAAACTCAAAAAGATTTATTCAAATTGGTCACAATCTGACACTTTTGCATGTCGATGAAGATAAACAGTAATGAGTCTACCATGCATTCGGAAAGATACCTCTACAAGAAGAACGCATAGGAAACTTTTAGGATAACTACCTATAGATAATATATATTTATCATGGTGTGTTTGGCAGACGATTTAAACAATTAAGTCTGTATAAAGCATTTATAACACTCTCCACAGTGTGTCACCTTTTTTTTTTTTTGTTGCCCGGGGAAAAATGCGTGACGCATACCACCCGCACCCGGGGGAGCGCAGGGTGGTTATGTGGGACTCCCCGCCGGCACAGCACCATAAGGTCGGTAAGTTGCTGTGCCGGCGGGTATACCCACTAAAAAACCCCGGGGTGTTCCTTCGCGCCGCCATGTGTCGGGGCTGCGGGCACGCCGAAGCACTCATCCGCGGCACAGTGTGTCACCTGGGACAACTTAAGGAAACATAGGTTTTCTCGTAGCCTACACCACTCTCTCGAACTCACTGGCTGAATCCGCAGGAACGACATGTCAATACGTGCGGAGACAATTTGGTTGCAAAAAACTGCCACTAATTCAGGTTGTACCCTACTTGTGCCCCGACTATCTGTTGGTTAGGTTATGTTTGAACTGCATTCACAATGCTAGCCGAGCGAGCAAAGCTAGCGTGCCGCCGCAGCGGCCGGCGAAGCGCCAGAGCCAACTTTTCGTATTATAGAGCTTAGGACATTCAGTTATCTGTAGATTTATCTTTAGTACGTAATTATATCGAAGTTTTTTTGTTACATCTAAACATGTTTGTGGTAGTCCCCATTCTGGATTTGTTCGAGTTTTCCTTCTCTAGATAGGGTGCTCACCAACGCTGACGAGGCTTATCTCCATATTATCATCAAAACTACTAATAACATATCAGTAGTAGCAAAACACGAGTTAGTGGTATAACTATGATACACGTACACAGTCATAGCCACTTCATGTAAAAACATTTCCAAGAAAACATGAAGTCACGCCTTAGCCAGCAGATATTGTATACCTAATCTAATGTTTTCAATATTTCAAGATAAACAGACATTTTTTTCTATATCAATTGAGAATTAGGAAGATACCTATAGATTTTTGCAAAATGATTTTATTAATATTTTTATAAATAAACTAGCTGACCCGGCGAACTTCGTACCGCCATATTTTATTTCTCTAACCCCTTGTCCACACCTAAAGTTTTAATCAACACAATAATTATCGGCAAAAATTTGCCTTTAAGAATTCTGTTGTCTAAAACTTTAATCATAGAGAATAGACCATTTAGTGTTCACACAAACCAAGCAGTGTTTGTGTAGTGTTGCCAGCACAACGCCTTTTTATCTACATGGACCGGAAGTTGATTATAGAAGGGCCCAGTTGCATTAGTCCAGAAATCGAGTTGAAGTTAGCGACTTACACTTATACGTAACAAAACTGAATGGAAATCTGTGGGGGAGGCCTATGTTTAGCAGTGGACGTCCTACGACTGAGATGATAATGAGATGACGAAGTAGTAGGTACAGATTGTCAGCATTTAGATTCGGTTCTGGGTTTAGAATCCAAATCTGCTGCCTATGAGCAAAATGCAAAGGCAATCTATAATTAATTTACGTCGTTTGATGCTGTATCTGGTATCTGGTCCGGGGGATGTTCCAGGGGATGATTGTGTGGTGCCATCGGATGAGGAATTTCAAGAGTACCTCCCGAATAATAGTTGGGAGTCGACGGGCGGACGTCGCATCCGGGGGGTGGGTAATAAAATTGCATAAAAATTCCAAGCATAGCCCTCTCCATTGCTGCGCTATTTTGAGCCTGCTGATAAGGCCCACAGTCAGAGACCACATTTCAGATCCATAAGTCATCACTGGTAACTGGTAACACACACTGGTCGAATACCTTCGACTTCAGGCACTGAGGTATTTTGGACGAGAAGACATTGCGTAGGTTTCCGAACGCTGCCCAGCCTCGTTGGATTCGACGATTGACCTCTTTCTCGAAGTTGTACCTACCGAGTTGAACTACTTGTCCTAGGTAGACATATGAGTCAACAACTTCTAGAATCGAGTTCCCAACCGATACTGGGGTCGGCACAACATGGGCATTAGACATTACCTTCGTCTTCTCCATGTTCATTTTAAAACCGACCCGTTGAGAAACTCGGCAAACTCGGCAAACCGAAGGTGAGTGATGTATTCGCCATTAATATTGATGCCGTGTCTTTGCCATTCCAGAATCTTGAACGCGTGCTCCATTGCGACAGTAAACAGTTTCGAAGATATTACATCTCTCTGTCTTACGCCTCTTTTTAACGGGATCGCCTTTGAACTCTGGTCCTGTACTCGAATCGACATAGTGGCGTTACTATACAAGCACTTCAACACTTCGATATACCGATAGTCAATATGGTATCGCTGGAGAGACTCGAGCACCGCCCATGTCTCGATCGAATCAAAGGCCTTTTCATAGTCCACGAACGCTAAACAAAGTGGCAAGTTATACTCTTCAGTCTTCTGTATAACTTGGCGTAGCATGTGGATGTGGTCTATGGTACTATAAGCCTTTTCGGAAACCGGCTTGCTCGGATGGCTGGATCTAACCTGCGACTGAGACGATTCGTAATGACCCTTGAAAACAACTTATAAACATGGCTCAGAAGTGAGATGGGTCTGTAATTCTTCAACAAGGTGTTATCACTTTTATTGAAGAATAGGACCACCACGCTTCTGTTCCATGCTTCTGGCGTCACACCTTCGAATATGACAGAGTTAAACAGCTTCTGGAGGACTTTAAGTACCGGTGTTCCACCCGCTCTCAAAAGCTCTGTCCGTCGACACCCGGCGTCATGTTGTTTTTAAGTTGTTTCAGGGCCATCCTAATCTCGTACAGGCTGATGTCTGGGATATCTTCGGTATAGTGTCGGGTCAGCTTAGCTCTTGGGTCTTTGGCCGCGCTGCTAACAGGATTTGCGACCGAAGCGTATAGCTGTCCATAAAACCTCTCGATCTCCTCTAAGACTTCTGCTTTTGTCGACGCTATACTGCCATCCTCTCTCTTCAGCTTTTTCAGCTGGCATTGCCCAATAGAAATATCTCTTGCGAACACTTTGGAGCCCTTTTTCTGCTCTATCGTCTCTTTAATATTATTCGTATTGAGCTGCCTATATGACTTAGCATCATCGGGAGACTGCATTCGTAGCGAGCGTCGCTCAGTCATGAGGTTTAGGGTGTGATCGGACAATTTTTGAGGTCTATTTGTACGGCGGGGTTTATAGAACTTAGAGCCCACCGTTTGGATAGTTTCTACGAGCCTGTTATTAATTTATATTATCTATGAATTTAAGAAAGAGATAATAAAATAAAATAAAAGAGTATATTTAATGCTATTTTTAGCATAGTGTATTTAGTAAAGGTAGATAGATTGTAAGAAGGTAGCTGTATTGTTTAGTCTTTAATAAGAATTTTCGGAAATCCATAGGCCGACATGTGAAACTATAGGAAATCCAAGTGCTCTAAAACCACTAAAGTAATAAAACATAACATCACGTCTTTTTCTCATGTAATAGGGAGTGATACTATTGCCATCAACCAGGCACAAATCCAGACTGAGAAAATTCGTAGCAGTAGCGCTTGCGCTCACTATTGAGGATATTACCAATCCTTATCCTGATCCTAATTTTTATGAAATAGGATTCCAAGTTCGATTTGTTATTTATTGACTATAATTTCTAGATGAACGAGTTATATAGACCCCTTTTTTCGTCGGGTAGTAGTTATCCATATCTACTACCAGAGTATTTTTTTTATGATAGTGAGTGACAAGACGAGCAAATCAGGTGCCTGATGGTTAGCATCATGATTGCCCATATCAGACACAGTGCCACCCAGTGTTTTAAAGTTCTAAATTCAGCGCGGCACTGCACTGCGCCTGTCACCCTGAGATATGAGTTGTTGAATCTCGTCATGCCCAGTAATTTCGCTGGTAAAATTGCCCTTCAGACCCGAACACAGCCATAATTTTGACTAATAGAACTTTACTAAACTTGAAAATTAGTTTAATTTGACACTGGCAAATACTTTTAACGTGTGAGTTTAATTGAGAAGAAAGAAAAAAAGCAGGCTACTGTCTATGGCAGCACCGGAAGTCAGTCAATGTGAACACTATTCTGGCCGAAACACAGGGACCGGATCGAGGAATTTAAATGGGGCATATTAATAATATTGATCGTATTCTCACCCAAACTTATTATATAGTAAATTTAAGTTTCTGTGTGAGACGAAGAGGTAAGCTTGATTAAACCAAGTTTAGTTTATGTATGTTTGGATTTGGTGCTGTTATATAAAGTCATTCTCGAATAATTAATAATTTGTTACACCTTTTTGTACCAGACTATGTACCACCAAAGGTACATAGTAAATTGAAATAGATGAGCATCGGTAAATATGTTTTTACCCATGATTTGGCCGCCCCCGTGTTATATGCAGCCGGGGCCATTACCCCCCGGTTTGCCTTAATGCAGATCTGGGTCAACAGCATAATTCTAGGCATAATTATGGTGTTAGCTAATACTTTAGGTGTGTACGAGCCTTATAATCGAAACTGAGGAAATAAAACCCTTCCGGTAAAATCGAATTACCTAAATTTAAAATAAAACTGGAGTACTCAATTGAAAAATTCATATTGTTGTACAAAATGCGTGGAGATTTTACTGAGACTATCACTTTCCGGGAGATGGTATTAATTCACTCGTTTAAAAAGGAACTGAACTGTGGTGACACTCGGCGCCAGTATTTATACCTGAACCTGGAATTTCCCGAACGTTCTAGTTCGCATGCTTCGAGAAGAATCGATTGATCGATTGTTCGAAATAGTGGGTCTCGATGGTTCGAGAGAGAGCTTTGTTTACGCTCAGAGGAGGTCTCGAGAACGAATGAGATACCAAAGCTTTGTACATTCAAACCAGAGATGGCGGCTCGATAGAATTTGATGGCCAGATCTTGAAACTGATTAAAATTTGGCACCAAGACTTTAATAATTCTCTAACAAAAATAGTACAATTTTTTTTGTGGTAATAATATTGTAACATAATACGCAGTATAATTATAAAAATATCAGTCACAAACCATTAAAATAAATACGGTTATATCGTGAGCATAAATAAATATTACGTGAAATAAAGTAATAGAATTTATATTCTAAGAAACAGAAGACAGCGCCATCTATTGGGTGTATTTGCAACCTAGATTTCAAACAATATTGAAGAATTTTATCGATGAGTCAACGTACACCGCCATCTATGAGAACTTCATAAAACTAAACAGTAGATAAACACTTGCTTAAGAAACAATTAATTGATACATTTTATTCGTTTACATTCACGACATAAGCGAATAATTGAGATGATAACCATCCTATCCAGTAAGTTAGACCAAAATACGGGTATATGTGAAATTTGATTGAAATCGGTTCAGTAGTTTTGGAGTTTATTCGGGACATACATCGTGACACAAGATTTTTATATATATAGAGATTAATGGGACATCACATAATCACATATGTGGTTACATTCTTACCATCTAAATAGCGCCAAAAAGCATAAATTGTTTTTTGAAACATTATGATTGATCATGGTACACATTTTTGTAGTGGTAGTGGTAGGCGTCTTTTGCAGGGGGCCACCTGGGGAAGTACCACACCATTGCCAGTTATTCATCCACCAAGCAGTAATGTGCAAACATTACTGTGTTCTAGTATGAAGGGCAATGTTACCAGCGAAATTACTGGACATAATGAGATTCAACAACTAATATCTCAGGGTGGCAGGCGCAGTGCAGTGCCGCGCAGAATTTTGAATTTTAAAACAATGGTGGGCAGTGGGCACTGTGTCTGATATGGGTGATCATGATGCTTACCATCAGGCACCTGATTTGCTTGTCTTGTCACTCACTATCATAAAAAAAAAACATCATATTGGTAGTCTATAGGAAGCAGTTCATTGAACTATGCTACCTTGAACTGGGTGTATGTTTCCATAGTATTATGACAAGCCATAACAAGTAACACAAGGGCACCACTAACTTTTTTATCAACTAGGTGGGTACACACTGAGAGTTTTTAGAATAGGCCAGTAAGAAAAGCAGCCGATGAAAAATATATTTAAATTTTGAACTAGGAACTCTTTTGGAATCAGCATCACCATGTCATCTTTCGCCATTCCAGTCATCTCTGCTCTGATACCTTTTTCCTGCATATCCTCATTAACACAGGTCTTTTTAGGACATCCTCTCTTCACATAACCACTTAAATTTATCCTCATAGTCCTTTTGGTTAAATGACTTATGCCTAACATGTCTGTACCAGGCTAGTATTCTCTTTAATTTCTCAACTACGGGTGCAACTTTCTGACTTTCTATTACAAAGATACTAATTTTTACCCAAGTACCAACTGTTATGTTGTTGATGAGACAACATTCATATTCCTTTATTTCATAAAATCAGTTTACATGTCATCTTAAATTGTAAAATATACTTAGTAGTAAAAAAAAAATTACAAAATTAAAAACTTTTTTTTTATGATAGTGTGTTACAAGACAAACAAGGGTCCTGATCAGGTGCCTGATGATAAGCATTGTGATCGCCCATATCAGACACAGTGCCACCCAGTGTTTTAAAATTCAAAATTCTGCACAGCACTGAACTGCGCCTGTCACCCTGAGATATTAGCTGTTGAAACTCGTCATGCCCAGTAATTTCTCTGGTAACATTGCCCTTCAGACCAGAACACAGTACTGTTTAGCAGAATGGATAAATAACTGGCAAAGTACCACACGTACTTCCCCAGATGGCCCCCTGCAAAAGAGGCCTACCAGAGAGAGAGAGAGAGAGAGAGAGAGAGAGAGAGAGAGAGAGAGAGAGAGAGAGAGAGAGAGAGAGAGTAGAGGTTAAAAATTATTTAGGTATGCTTTTTCTTCCAAACTACCCAGTTTGGGGCAAAGAAAAAGCATGTGAAGTAATTGTTTCACAAAAACATTACTTATTTATTGAGTTTGAAACTTCAATAGGCTGTTATCTTTGAGTTAGCAGATTATTAGCCGACTTATTTAGCTGGCACCTGTAGTTAACTTATATTTTTATAAGCAAAACACTGATTGGAAATTTTTTTGCAAACATAACCTAGATTCTTATTGGTTATGTATTAGTGATATTGCAACATAAAAATATGGATGGATGTGTGGGACATTTGCTAATATATTATTTGCAATAACTAAAGCATTCAAAATAAATTTATCATATGGGTCTAAATTTGGCATGTATAATTAACTCAGATCCTGATTATAACACATTGGAAAAGTAAGTAGTCAGTGGATGAAACTGCGGGCGCCCAGTCTATGACATAAACAAAGATTATGATGCAATTATAGAATCTGTAACAAGTTACAACAAACATGTTTGTTTACACAACTCCTTTATTTGTTTACAAACAATGTTGCAACATTGTCACTTGTCAATTTCTTTATAAAGGAAGTGAACAATTATTCTGCTAATTGCTTTGTTGTTCTCTTTCATTCACTGCTAAATTATAGTTAGTCAATAGGTAATAAACTTGTTGATTTTAAGATATTTATTTTAGATGTATGCCTGTTGTGTCCAATATGTCCATGGTTATGAGAGTTTGTTACTTTTAATATAAACTATAAGTGTTTTATACCTATTTTATTCAATAAACTGAATTCAACCACATAAGACCAACTCAACTATGCCACATTAACTAACTCTGTTATGTCGTAATTCTAAGATATATTTGGTCTTTTTTTTATCTGGCATAACATTTGGGAAAATGCAATCTACACACCCAAATACACTTAAAACATGTTAGTAAAACTTACGGATAGGATGGTGCAGCTGTCCGCTAGTTTCATCAGAGCGATGATGCTTCAGTATAGCAGCAAGCCACGCATGCAGCTCCTGCTCATTATCAGCCACAATACAGAACTGCTCCTCTCGCGTGAACAACGCGATCACATGCCTCTGCTTTAAGTCCAACCTCCTAATAATATTGTAGCAACTTTTTAACGACAACACACGACGCGGCGTCGCTCCTGCGCGGAACTTCTTCTCCGACTCGTAGTACTCGAGCCGAGCTGAATGTTCTGCATTCTCCGCGCGCAGCACGAAGTACTTCTTCTTCATGGTCTTCAGTTTTTTGAGGTGCCCCTGGCGCACCACCTCGCCCGCGCCCCCGCCCGTGCCCACGTCAGACCCCGACATCACTTCACCATCACACTTCCCGCTCCCGTTAACGAGCCTGGCGCATGCCAACCGATAACCTTGAAGTTGTTTACTCCGATGATGAAAGTCTAAAGTCACCCGCGAACGCTTGGACACGCACTAAAAATACGTACTATCTTCACCATAATATTATAGTGCGTAAATAGTCGCTTGCTTGCATGATAAATCGAAATGCGTAACGAATCCTCCGACGTAGTTCCATATGACGATTTATTCCGTGTGCCGCACTACACCGATTGCGAACTCGCGATAACGCACACCGCGAAATCTTATCTTTGCGAAATAATCAAAATACATCAACAACAAACACTACTTATTCGATCCATAATTTGGTACGTTCGCTTAAACACTCGTCTCTCGGTCATTCACAGACACTCGAGCACTCGAGTTTAGAAAGAGATAAAATCATTCATAGTAAACGTAATCCGCACCGCACGCCCTTCTGTAGGTACTAGGTACGCAGGGCATGGAAGTCATGCCGTGGTCATGCTTCGCGACATCAAAACATTCGCTCGTATTACCCGAACCACACTTTCATTAGGTTTTTCACGTAAACACAAGGTTCATAATTATTATTATTTACTCTAAATTGTTTATGTGTTCAGACACTCAATTATCAAAGAACCATGAATTTGTGCCTCGTTTTTTATGGCTGTCCACTATTGCGTGTCATTTATTTGTACGACGATCCGACGAAATACTATTCTCCTACTCCTATAGGTACTCATATTTTGTACGATATAGTTATAGTGTTGTCAAATGTTTTATCGATACGCAAAAATCTAATAAATTATAATAATTTACAACAGGGGACGTTCTCACGGCGCGGCGGGTGGAGCGTGAGCCTATTCAATTTGACTTCATGATAATGATTCAGCCAATATCACGCGCTCATAGGTACCGGCTTACCGGTATAGGAGTCCACTCGGGATTTGGTTTCTTCGCGTCCAAGTAGGTATATTAGTTCTACAGGCTTTCACTATGGGTGAGGCCCGGTTTCCACCAAAACAGAGAGGACAGGAGGCGAGAGATGTGTTTCAATAAACCAATCAAATTTCAATATTTACACATCTCTTCTCCGCTAAGCTTCGGTGGAAATGGATCAAGCGGAGAGGAGAGGAGATGTCTCTCTTCTCCGCTTTGGTGGAAATAACCTACCAGCTTTGCAGCACATCTCCTCTCGTCTCCTCACGGATTTTAGCTGTCATTTATTTTCTTATTCAAAGTTATGTCTTTAAGTGAATGCACTGGCAGTTTCTTTTTCTGCGATGGAAAAAAAAAACCGCACGCGGTAAAACATGCGAACTTAGCGTTCGTTTGCCTAACCTCAATATATTATGCACCTTTTTTTCAAACTAATTATACCAAAGGGCTTACTTTTGCTATTTGATATTATAGACTGGCGATTCATAAGAAGCATTGTAGTGCCTTGTCCCATTCCAGTAATATTATATATGCGACAATATGTATTACACACACAGGAGGGACGAGGTAGCTAAATAGATCCAGTGAATATAATTTAATATAATGAGTTACAAGCGTGTCTAATTAATCACGAGTCAAAGATAGGGCTGCATTATGTTGGCTGGTACACTACTGCCACGACTACGGGACTACACGTTGAAACCAATATTATCGACTATGAATATCATGGTATGAATGGAAACAGTGCAGCACTAGTACACAAGTGTGTTTGTTTTAAGTTATAATAAATCTACCAATCAGAGCCTATTCTCTTGACGTTGCATAGTAATTCTCAAATAGATTTGCGCTTTGTAAAATTTTAGCCAATCATAGACTACCATTTTGGCATCGATTTCGGTAAAAGGTACAATCGTATTTGTCGCTGACATTGTCCATCCCTTGGCCACAGAATAGAAAAGAACCTTGGCACTTGGCAAAAAAACAGAGGTGGTTAAATTTTTCAATTCAATTCAATTCTTATTTTGTGGCATGTAAAAGTGCTTTTAGACACCACAACTTTGCAAATTGAAAAAAAAGGCGGGAAATCAGCGGCCTGTGTATTGTACACGTGTGTAAACGTATGAAAAAATACACAAGCCGTGTGTTGCTAAACATGAAAAAAAAACCTCTACCAATGTCACATAGGGAGATTGAACATTGAACGAAGGAAATTAATCAATAAGTGCTTTAGAATTTTGAACACAAGCAGCAATCCATATAATTATAAATTGAGGGTCAGCAACTTATTACTTTTTGATTACACCAAAATGTTTCGAAAATCAAATACCCGTGACAGTCAAACCTCTGCGTAAATAGGAACCGCATAAACGTTAGTTAATGCACAAATTTTAATTATTGTGAGGCGACATTCTAACTTAAAGATTAAAAAGAAAAAAACTAGGGTTGCACAAGGTAGTTCTCGAATCGAACTTGTGAATCGATTTATTGTTCACTAAGGTGCTCCGCATACAAAGCAACTTTGTATTTTGTGCTGCGTCGACAGCTCGCTATTAATCTGTTTATGTAATCTATACTAATATTATAAAGAGAGAATCTTTGTTTTTTTGTTTGTAACGAATAGGCTCCGAAACTACTGGACCGATTTTAAAAATTCTTTCATTTATGGATAGCTTAATTCAGTGTGAGTGACATAGGCCATATGAGATTTTGAAAAATATTAGGGATCCGTAAGAAAACTGCAATATTGAGAACCAAGGTGTCACATATATTTATTAATTTGCGTGCGCTGTGAAAACTATTGATGGTAGAATAAAATAATGTACTAGGGGTTTGTAGTACTTATCAATACCTACAAAACAGTTACATAGATTATATCCATCTTTTTTGGTTTAGTCACAATAATCGAAACAGTGATTATTTTTCATGCGGTATGAAAACTATTGGTGGTAGAGTAAAGTAATGTACCAGGGGTTTGTAGTACTTATCAATACCTACAAAACAGTATACATAGATTATATCCATCTTTTTTGGTTTAGTCACAATAATCGAAAAAGTGACTATTTTTCATGCGGTGTGAAAACTATTGGTGGTAGAGTAAAGTAATGTACTAGGGGTTTGTAGTACTTATCAATACCTACAAAACAGTATACATAGATTATATCCATCTTTTTTGATTTAGTCACAAAATCGAAGCAGTGATTATTTTTCATGCGGTGTGAAAACTATTGGTGGTAGAGTAAAGTAATGTACAAGGGGTTTGTAGTACTTATCAATTCCTACAAAACAGTATACATAGATTATATCCATCTTTTTTGGTTTAGTCACAATAATCGAAGCAGTGATTATTTTTCATGCGGTGTGAAAACTATTGGTGATAGATTAAAGTAATGTACTAGGGGTTTGTAGTATTTACCAATATCTACAAAATAGTCTACGGACATTATATCTATCTATTTTGGTTTAGTCACAATAATCGAAAGTCATTATATGCATGCGATGTGAAAAGTATTGGTGGTAGAATAAAGGAATGTACTAGGGGTTTGTAGTACTTATCAATATCTTCAAAATAGCCCACGATAAATTTATACATGTGTTAAGGTTTGGTCATTGTAACAGAAATAGTCATTAATTTGCGTACGCTGCGTAAACCATTAGGGTTATATCTATTAAAATACAATGTATCACGAATTTACTCCTATTAAACGTTCACTATACCTACTTCTGCTACCCGTGCGAAGCCGGGGCGGGTCGCTAGTAAATTATAACTTTATAAAATAAAAAATTGCGCAGCAACTTCATTTCGAGCTGCAATCAACTATGGTAACCAGATGACTGATGTCTATGTTCTACTATGATATCTATGACTATGTTCGACTGCCAATAAGAGGTCTAGATTTGATCACCAGCAGGGCTATTGGCGTTCTTCATGATCACCAGTCGCTATCAGGCTCGAGTTATTAACCGAGCTTCGGTTACTAACCGAATTTTGAAAGATTTAGTATTGTGGATCTCATTCGGTGTCCAAAAATTTAAAGTGATTATCTGCGCTGCTAAGTGCTTATCGTAGCGCCTTTTCACATCACTAATTTGCACGGAATTTTATACGTCCATGTTTAGGTACACTTTTTTCGTTGCAATATACTGAAATCAAGTGAACGATTTTTTAGTCGGGTTATTTTACATATTTGACATTTGTATGTTTACATCAACAAAGTTGTTTTCAATTAATTTTAAATTTTCTTCAAAATTAGAGTATTTAGTGAATAAAAAAGTAGTAGAAGTACTTAGTGTCCAGTGCCAGATCCTATTCTTGCTTTATCGCCACCTAAAATGGCTGTGAAATAGTTGGAAGACAGTGTGTTATGAATGTCTTCAACGATAGGGTAGGTGGCCTCCATGGCAGAAGACGATGAGAAAGAGGCAACCTTAACTCATATGGGTTATGTGAACAAGCCATATTGTCATTGTTTCGGGTCACCAAGGCCTCTGACATGAGTAAACGACTACCCCCTACATATTTTATGGTAACAGCCAAAACCTACAGTTTAGTGTGCTATCCGAAACCATAAGCTCCCCGGGTGAAAAGCCTACCTGTGAAATCCAACCAAGGAACTGCTGATCTGATGCTGGGCATATTTCTGCTGGACCATGGATGCTAGATTTATAAAAGTAGGTACTAGCTGTGCCCCGCGGTTTTACCCGCGTAGTATATTACGAGGGGAGGTCAAAAAGTTCGCGGAATGAAAGGGAAGGGGGGTGAATTTAAACATGAAATTATTATTCCTTTTCAATATATTCTCCATTAACCCTAACACACTTTTCAGACCTTTCAAATAATTTGTTTATACCTTCGAAAAAAAATGATTTGTCTAGGCCTTCAAAATAAGCAGATATTGCCGACTTCACTTCATCGTCATCCGTAAATTTCTTTCCACGAAGCTCTTTTTTCATGTTTGGGAACAAATAATAATCACAAGGGGCCAAATCTGGACTATAGGGAGGGTGGCTTAAAGTTTCGAAGCCGCACTTGTGTAAGGCAGCCATCGCAACATGACTCTTGTGAACGGGTGCGTTGTCGTGCAAAAGGAGCACACCTCGAGACCATTTTCCCCTTCTCTTTTCTTTAATTGCTACTTTTAATTTTTCCAGTACTGTAGCGTAGTACTTCCCCGTGATATTAACACCTTTATCTTTATAATCGATCAATAAAATCCCCTTGGAATCCCAAAAAACTGTAGCCATAATCTTTCCGGCCGATTGTGACACCTTAAACTTCTTGGGCGGTGCTGCGCCTTTTTTTTGCCACTGCATTGACTCCTGCTTCGACTCAGGTTCATAGTGATGAACACAAGTTTCATGTCCAGTCACAATTCGGTTCATAAATTCATCCCTGTTTTCACTACACAGCTCCAAAACACGCGCGAACACTCGACGCGCTGCTGTTTTTGAAGCGCTGTGAGCATTCTCGGTACCCATCTTGCACTGACCTTAGACATGCCAAGATGGTCATGAAGAATATTCAAAATGGTCGTAGATGATACTCCAGTCATCTCTGCGATTTGTTTCTTCTTTAGGCGTGCATCTTCTAGAACAAGTTTTTCAACTTTTTCAACAATGTCTGAGGACGTTGCTTCAATTGGCCGACCTGAGCGCTGATCGTCTTCAATTGAGTCTCTGCCTTGCTTGAAAAGACTATGCCACTTGTAAATCATTGTTTTTCCAGGGCAGGAGTCCCCGTAAACTGATGACATTTCTTCCATAATGTTCTGAGGTGTTTTTCCTTGCTTAGTGAGAAACTTAATCACGGCACGATACTCAATTTTCTCCATAGTTGATATTTTCTACCCGATTGACTTGTTTATCCAGCGATATCTCAAAGGTTTATGAACCGATTGGGCTGAAACTTAGTACTTATAATTGTATTGAGTCAACAAGTAGCGACAGGTAAAAATAACTACCCCCTTCCCTCTCTAAACCCTCCATTCCGCGAACTTTTGGACCTCCCCTCGTATTTATTATAATATTATTTCAGTAAGCAGACATGCTGGTACATGGATAAAAAGGGGATGAAAAGCATTTCTGTATAAGAGTGACAAGCCATTGCAATGGAGACCATCATTGCAATAATAGAGCAAACTCGAGATGATATAGGTACATAGTTATATAATTCGCCCATGATGCTATACCTAGCTAAGAAATGCAACTCAAGTCCTCATAAATTAAATAATATGATTATTAAAAAGCTTTTTATTTTATTTTAATAGTACATACTAAATATAAGTAAAGTAATAAAGTAGACTAGTGTAATTCCCTTTACTTGTTCCTGCGGGACTCCATTCCTTTATATTTATATTATAAATTCTTAATAGTCTTTGGATATTAAGCTCTATTAAAATGGAGTCATTCATCTCTCTCATTGAATTATCGCAAGAGATATTGGTTCCACACAAAGAAATTGTAAGATGCTCCCCGGAGGCTGCCGGAGGATGCATTGACAAATAAGATATTATATTTTTCATCACAAATCTGAAACAAGAATTTTATGATATTATATAAGTAGGCATAAGACATTGCATTGCATAGAGGACTATTTAAGTACTCAAATTAGTCAGTATTTTTTACAAACATGTTATTGATGCATGTTATTATATTGTTATTATTGTAACTCATGTTTTAGTTTTTTAGTATCATTTTGTTTATTTTCTGTGTTGTGGTATCAATAAAAGTGTTATCTATCTATTAAATTCACCTACAAATTTCCAATATTTGCATTGCAGTCATTATCATCATCACAGCCATAGGACGTCCACTGCTGAACATAAGCCTCTCCCAAAGATTTCCATCTAGTCCGGTTGTAAGCGGCCTTATTATCATAATAATGATAATAAGTTCATGTACTTAGCTCTTTACTATCTACTACCTATTTGTGAATAAATACTTAATAAGTACTTACCTAAATATTTTCTACTTCTACTAACGTAAGTCATGTCTTCTTCCAAATAAAACAATAAATAAGTTATCAATCGGTCAACATCTTCAAAAATCCTCTCCTTTAATATAGCACACCAAAATTGGCGAGTTTAACAATTTCATTCGCTAGTGACTATTAATAATCCATAATAAACACTGGTCTCGAGCAGTGTCTATCCTAAACCTTCAGTGATAATCACAAGTGACGTCACGGTGAACAATTAAGACTTCCCCAATGCCAGTTTTAAAAGTATCGATACGAAAACAGCTGGAAAATTATGTTTATGTGACTATTATACACGCCTAGTGATTTTGACGTCATCTCAGTTGCTAACTGGAGAGCGCCAATATGAAACCAGCTGTTTGACATTTTTGTAGTTAGTAACTAGAAATGTCAAATCGAATTATTAGTCACTAAAGTGATCGTCACCGAGTTCCACAATAGCCCCGCAGGTCAAGGTGTTATTGTTGGATTTTTCATTTGGAACTATCTCAATGACAATATGTATACAGTATATTTTTTTCAACATCCTTGTAACGTGACCGTCATCTCAACGTACAGGTCGCGTCATGGTTTAATAGCGCTGACCTTGAATGCGTAGAAATCGATTTTTGGATCTGTTTAATAATAGGAATTAGGCGCGACGGGAGAGGCGCGCGACGCCGGCGGAAAAAACAATATAATATATTTCTTTAAATGAATTATAAATATATTAACTCAGTAACAATAATTTTCACCATAATTTCATCTAATTAAATATTTTTAACAATAAATTAAACTAATTTTGTGTATTGAAAACATATATTTGTGTTTATTACATTTTAATACGTATACGTGGATATGAGCGTGGCACGTGAAAAATAAAAACAGCACGCCTTAATTAGCTATGAATAATGAATATACGCTTTTTTATTGCGTAATTTTTAATTAATACTACTATTACAAATGTCGACATCTATGGAAGAAAAGCAGTTAAGATGTTACCGATCTTATCTTATAATCTTAATGTAAAGGCTGTTTTAAAACTTCGTATGCAACACTTGTGCTATGAACATTCCGCTAATCGGTATCTCTTATTCACGCTCGCCTTCGGCTCGCGCAAACAATACCACCTCGTGTGTAATTTTCAGCTTAGCACAGCACACTTGTGTCATAATGTACTAATGTATAATGTATGATAATATGTCATAATATAATATAACCCTTTCCATATGAGTTCTCTTAGGTATTTTAATCGGAGGCTATTCACATAATATATTTATAAATCGATTAGATCGATTAGCTTTTCGATAGTTTTAAATTGGAAATTAGCACATTACATTCTCTTTACTCTATATTACATTATTTAAAAAAGTCATGTAGGCACATCTCTAACAAATATGTCCGATGGCAGTCATTCATTCATTCATTATATATTCCGTGCATTCCGTGACTAAAAAGTAAAGAAAACGAGAAATGTTGGCAAATTGGAGACGATAATAAGTGTTATCTTTCATATGGGGCTCGATTTTGATGTGTTCTCCGGTAATATGTGTTAATGGAGCGACAGACTTGATCTAAAAGTCTAAAAGAGGCTTGGTAATGTTCAATCTGTTTACATTGTGAATTCATCGCGATTGTGATTAATGCCGTAATTCGGTGTTTAGGAGAAAGGAGTGCTTTTTGTCGGGGTTGCTGTGTAATTTCGGTTTTGATTGACCATGTAAGGTGTACTGTTAGCTAGTGGAAGATGTCAGTGTGCCCTATCTTGCCGAGTTGTGTTGCGACAGCCAACGCTAGCGGTTTGCGTTTTGTAATAATCGTCAGAGCGTAGAAAACGTGTCAAGTAGATCGGACCCTGTGTTTTTACTACACTGTTACCTACAGCAACTTATTATATTGAGTTTTAACTTTCAGAGAATATCCTATGAGAGATGATACGATGAATAATAAAAATTGTGGCCCTAATCTTTATACATAGTTAATGTAAGTTTATTAAGTTTGCCATATAATATAATATTGTGACATAATTTATACAGTACCTATTAAGAGTTAATTATTGTATGATAAAAATGTTTCAGAT
Source organism: Hemistola chrysoprasaria (assembly GCA_947063395.1). Classification (NCBI taxonomy): domain Eukaryota; kingdom Metazoa; phylum Arthropoda; class Insecta; order Lepidoptera; family Geometridae; genus Hemistola; species Hemistola chrysoprasaria. Next base: position 13,883,985 of record OX346724.1, on the reverse strand, counting down.
ATATTATGGCATCAGGCACATCATCTTTGGAGAGTAATGGCAGTAATGGTATGCATAATTTACTTAATAATTTGAACATTAACATTTTGACGGTCTAAATTCAAAGTAATCTAAATTCTTTTCTATTTGGAAGGATCTAATATTTGATTCAAATATTCCAGAGTCGATATCCCACAGCTACGTAAGCACTGAACACCGAACATCCAACTTGCCATCAATACCAATCCCTATAGACTATGACCAGTCCGGCCAATGCTTTGAACAACAGAACTATGCGCATGCTATGAGCGGGCAATATGAATCACTACAATATGATAATAAGAATGAGAACTTGAAGCAACAGTGTGAGAAGGCACTGCATGATCTGAACCAACTAAGGAGACAGCATACGGAGACTTCTAGACGCTGTGAACATGTTATGAAGGTAAAAAAATACATTTTATTGTCAAACTCAAGCCTGAATAAGGCTTGGATAAGCTTGCATGTCACCGAAGCTTATGATTGATGAGTCTACTTCTCTGATAAATATCGTCATCATCATCATCTCTGTCATAGGATATCCACTGCTGAACATAGGCCTCCTCCAAAGAGTTCCATCCAATCCGGTTGTAATGGCCTGCATCCAGTGTGTTCCTGGCATCCTTATCAGATTGTCCTTCCACTTTGTGGGTGGACATCCTCCACTGCGCTCTTCGGTCTGTAGTCTCCACCTGTTTTGATAATTATCAAAGCAAAGAAATTAAAACTTAAAATTGAAGAATGGAAAAGTTACAATTACATAACATATCTAACCAAAATAAAATGAACATTATGTATAATATATAATATTACATATAATATTATTATGTAAGAAATTTTTAAATAGGTAATAGAGGTAAAAAATCTTATAATAGTAAATGTGAAAGTTTGCTTTTATTTTAGCTATCTTATTTACATAAATGCATAATGTGGTACCAAGATTTCAATAATTACTTGTTTTATTGTCTTACATAACATACAATCAGGCCTTTATCCCGAAGGGGTAGACAGAGGTGTACCCTGGGCCCAGGACCCAATCCCATTGTAGGTGCACCCATACTTCGCCAGTTATGTTTCTAACATAACAACTGCTGATGTGGTTTTTATTAAATGTTCTATAAACTGTTAAAAATTCAGTTGTATTGACAGTAGACTTAAAGCGCCTGGAGTGTGTAGAAACACTTGCGTTGCACATAAAAAAATAATGCATGTTTTTTTTTTCAGCAGTAGTTGTCTTTAGTCTTATGTAATAGGGAGCTAGTCCATTGCCATCTAACTGGCTCAATTACTAACTGTCATTGAGAAAATTCACACCCGGGTTTGATCCCAACCAGGTCAAATATTTGTGTGCATGAACATGTCTGTTTGATCTGTGTCTGGGTGTTATAAACATATAAAGTATGTATTATCAGTCATCTGGTTACCATAGTATATAGGCTTCTAGCCTAGTTTGGGACCAGATGACCGTGTGTGGAAGTTGTCCCATATATTTTATATTATTATTATTATTACTACACCACTAAGGCAGTCAAGGAACTTTATAATAGGTAGTTATTGATTATTATGTAATTGATATAAAATTTTATGATAGGAATTAGAATATTTCCGAGGGCAACACAGAGCAGCGATGAACCAACTTGAAGTATCAGCTCAGGAGGCGAGCAGCCTGCACGGGAAATATGGAGACCTACTCAATGATAACCAAAGGTATATTGAAGGTGTTCTTTAATTTGATCAATGAAGAAACTCATAGCGTTTAAAGGTGAACATCCAATCCAAACCCTCTATGAGCAGAATCTTTTCAATATAAAAATTGTCATATGTACCTAAGATTGCTTTAATTTAAGAGGCCTTATACGAAATCTAGAGGATATTCGAAAATCTCACGCGCACATTCGGGAGGGGTTCGCATCGTTGGTTTGCGTGAGTCCGGTGTAGTCTAGGACGATTTAACCATATGTTAATTCGTTCAAGGGTGTAGTCGATGGCCATTACGTTTCTTCAACTATTTTGATCTATATGATAATATTTATATGTATCTATTACTCGCGTGATTTTTATCATTTGAAATAAAAGGTTAAAAGTTTTCAAATTCCCAAAATTTAATTTTTAGGAAATGTATTGACATTGAACTAAAGTTTATGTCTGTGGGTTTAATTTTATGTGTATTTTATTCTAAGTAGCCGAAATCAAAAGCAATTGTTAACCTATTTTTTCAAAAATTTGGGTCAGTTGAATATTTTTTTACTCAGAAATTTTAATTTCTGAGTTGTAAAATCACATAATCAGTAAAATTTCGTATAGTTAAGTCAAACTCAAAACTCAAACTCAAAACGGCTTTATTCAAATAGGTCATAATCTGACACTTTTGTACGTCAATAAAGATAAACAGTACTGAGTCTACCGTGCGTTCGGAAAGATACCTCTACAAGAAGAACGCACAAGAAACTTGTAGGGCTTAATTTTTTTCAACAGATAGTTTCACAATATTTGGTTTGCTTACATTCGTTTTCTTTGAAGGTGCCGCGAGGCGGCTATGCAGAAGAATAAGAATTTTTATGTTACTTATGAAATTTATAACTGATTAAAATGTGTTATTTTATTCAAATATTAATCAGATAATATAAGACTGTTTACTCTGCACAGAGAGATCATAACATTTACGTCAAACGAGTTTTCATGTATAAAAACCTGCATAAAGAAAAAAAATCATAGACAAATAAAAAGGCATTGAAAATAGTTTTGGATTAAATTGCATTTTTACTGAATATTTGTATCGTTATCCAGAACAAATTTTTTTTTATTTGACGTATTTACATGTAGTATTTTTTATGTCTTTAAAAATGTGGGTATGTGTGAGCGAGAGGGCTAATTTGCTATGGACCGCGCCTTAATAATGTATATAGAATCATAAATATGACTAATATACATATTGAATCTATATACCTATGTGTATATGTTTCAGGTTAGAGCGTGAAGTACAGCATCTACAGCAGAGCAGCAACCCTGAAGCCAGTTCCGATGCACTCGTACATACTCTTAGGAAATATGAAGCTCTCAAGGAGGAGCTCGAGTGTTTTCAGAAGAGGTATACACATAAAAGAAAATTAAATGTCAGTAAATGCGTGTAGTCGTCACGCACACACGCATAGCCAACCAGACAGCAGCCTACGTCATTGTGGGAGGATACATTGGTCTAAAAGCGTGGTTTTTAGACATTGTGGTATCTGACATGTCTTCAGTATGTTGTCTGACTTGCTGAACGTCGCCCAACTTAGCTATGTTTGTCTAGTGATCAAAATTTTTTGATATAGGTACTTTGCTGTAAGATAAGAATAAGCAAGATAAGATTGAAAAAAAAAAACAATTACTCTTCATCTAATAAAAATAATTGCTCTAAATGTTATTACTTCGCGGTTCTGTACTTATCAGAACTCTGGTCTCCGGGGTCAGTCCCCTGCAGCTGCAACTACTAACAATACATTGAATATTTGTTACAGATATGACGATATGATAGAGAATCACAACACGACGCTAGAGAAGCTGCGGATTGTACAAGAGGAGAACAGTCGACTGAAGACGCAATGTCACGAACTCACACAAGAGAGAAACTCATTGGTAAATAATAAATACTCACACACATATCCGGTAGACGTCCACTGCTGAACATAGGACGCCATAAACTATTCATATGGGGGAAATTTGCCGTCATCACCACACTTGTGCCGTTTTAATAAATGCAGTAGTTGGAATACTTACTCTCTGAATATGTCCCTCTGCTGGTTCCCACGACTTGACCGGGTTTAGATTTGCTGGGCTGTAGTAGTACTATACAAGTATTAATTAAGAAATTTAAAAACCCGCTCTTTTTTCTTGCTTACAATCTAACACTGGTCACAATAAAAACTAACATATTAATACGATTCCAATGAGCACAAACACGATGTATATTTGTCTACCGGCCCTTCTGAACCTGATGCTGTAATATCAGCAGCCCCTTACTTTTTCGCGACAACTGTTTTAAAATGCTAAACAGCTTTTAGTGCTCAGTGTGAGATGTATGCATTAATATTACTTTCTGACTTTAAACAGAACTTTCACTCTGAAAACTGGATAATTTGTACGCTTGAAATTTATAGCTATTAGCTATTATACGCTATTAGAATCATTTGTTATGGGATGATCACCACAATTCGCCGTTTGTTGAGTTCTATCTGCGAGTTGATTTTTATTGGCAGAAAAATCGATCTACCCTCATGTTCAACTCGTCGATTCTAAAGATACATCTACAAGAAGAACACACAAGAAATTTGTAGGGCTTAATTTTTTAAACTGTTAGTTGACTGACTGAGTGTGTGTCCGTCTGTATCTGTGTAACGAACCGCGCGACGGAGCCCTTTTATGAACTTCGATGCGACGGGGGGGGGGGGATAATCTTATTTTTTTTATGATAGGGAGTGACAAGACGAGCAAATCAGGTGCCCGATGGTAAGCATCATGATCGCCCATATCGGACACAGTGCCACTGCGCGCAATTTGCGCGGCACTGCACTGCGCCTGTCACCCTGAGATATTAGGTGTCGAATCTCGTCCTGCCCAGTAATTTCGCCGGTAACATTGCCCCTCAGGCCGGAACACAGTAATGTGGCGGGCCACCACTACAAGCCTATGTCCATACGTACAGATCCGCGAGCGCAACTCCCTGAAGGCGCAGGTGACGCACGTGGTGCGGCAGTGGGAGGGCGGCCTCGACATCAAGCGGCTGGCGGACGAGAGGAACGCCGCCATGGCCGAGTACACGCTCGTCATGTCGGAGCGGTGAGATACTGACGACACACAGCTCTCCTGCCCGCGGGAGGCCGCTCATACTAACGATACCGTGCTGGCCAAATGTCCATGTCAAACTCGAAGACAACTTATTTAAATAAGCCTTAAGATGACATTTTTAAACGTCGATCAGTAATATCATACTAGCTCCGAGAAGAACGCACGAGAAACTTGTAAGGTTTATTTTTTCAACTGCAAGTTTTACAATAAAAGCGTACGGGGGTTCATGCATAAACTATATAACGTCACGTCTACCACGTTTACACATCTTGCAATTTCACTAAGATGTACTTATTTGATGGTCTAGAACACTTAAATAAGTACCACTTTATGTATGTCACACTGTGCGATTTTCCCGATTTTTTTGCCTCATAAGTGCAAACTGTGGAATGATATCCTGCAGTCTTCCCGTTGAGCTACAACATGGAGCTCATAACAAAGATAACGAATAGAGTGTTGGAGGGTCAGCAACATATTGGCAATGCTCCTGGTGTTGCAGAGAGCCACATCGACTACGCCTGCCCCCACCGCATGCATAAAATAAATGTTTAGGCACAACCAAATTAAAAACATCTTTGTTGCGAACCGCTAACGCTGCACCGATAGGTTATGGGCCCAATTACCGGTGGTAACCAACGGGAAGAACCCAAATGTAATAGTTACGATGTAGTAGTGCACCATCAGAGCAATATTAACGTGTAACACAAAGGATGCATTACAGGGACACGGTGCACAAGGAGATGGAGAAACTGTCCGACGATCTGCAATCTTCGTTGAAACGTGTTGCGGCGCTCGAATCCGCTCTACAGGCTTCCAGGGAGGAACAGCGAGCTACTGCACTGCAGGTGACGTGTTTATATCTATATTCTCAGCCCGTATCTGCCTACTGCTAGGTATTGGCCACTCTTTCTTCCAGCGGGTTTATTAGATATTTTTTATTCGAAGCTACTCTTTAGGGGTCTATACCTTAAAAGGAAAAAATACCTTTATAGGATAGCTTCGTTGTCCGTCTGTCTGTCCATCCGTCCGTAAAGACACTCTTTTAAAAGTAGCGTAGATATACCAAGTTGAAACTAATATCAATAACTCAGGGGCAATTGGGGTCGTGCAATAATCATGTGTGCCTGGAAAGGGGGCTAGAGGGTTCGGAAAATAACACTAAATATCACAAGAGCGAGTAGGGGGTTAGGTGAGATATTACGTGTATTTGTTTTAGTGGAATGCGTAATTTCTAATCTTATTTCTGAACCGAAAAGTGTCGTGTCCTTGGCGCGATTTTCCCTAACTATGCAAACAACGGTCCTAAAACGCACACTTTACTCATCGTAATGTGCGCACGATACATTTGTGCGTAATTTTTCGAACCGTTGTGTTAGTAAAGAACCCAATTATTGACGCACTACCCATTTATCAGCACTCCTTGATTTTGCTGGTAATATTAAGATATCTTTGATCGATTTAACTGTCGATTTCATGAAGTAAACCGGTCTACTGCCAGTATTGTGTAGTATAGTGATGTGTACTGTGTACTGTGCAGGCGGAGAGCTTACGGCGCGAGATAGAGTCAGCGCTGGCAGACAGGGACAGAGCTATCAAGGAGTGCACCGATCTCAAGACTCCACAGAACACTGCCACCTTGGGGAAATCACGGTAACACATTCTTTACGCGTTTCATTAGCTCTCATTAGATTATGTAACATGTTACAAAAAGGTTTGGTAAAAGGGGGTACATCGACCCTCATATCTCTAGTTTTTTTTAGTTAAGCGTTGCATCACAGAATACTAAAGGGACAGAGAACAGACACTCCTTAAAATCATTTAAATATATAGCGACTCCAGCTCCGACGCAATAAAGTGCAATTCAGGTTGCACAGCGCCTGACTTCTTATAGATAAATTAACCTACAAGCTGCCTCTTTTTCTATCGCGTATCTTTCTAGCTGTTCTAGCTGCTCTAGCTGTTCTAGCTGCTCTTTGTCTAGCCCGTAGAAACTGTACCGTCAAGACGGACGCCCCAGTGACTTGTAGTAGCTTCATATCATATAATCTGTCTCCGACCTGTTTGCGCGTACTTGTTCACTTTGTTTTTAGCGTCATTTTTATCAGTTGTTAACTCAAACTCAAACAGATTTATTCAAATAGGTCATAATCTGACACTTTTGCACGTCAATGAAGATAAACAGTACTGAGTCTACTGTGCGTTCGAAAAGATACCTCTACAAGAAGAACGCACAAGAAACCTGTAGGGCTTTATTTCACAATATTTGGTTTGGTTACATGCGTTTTCTTTGAAGGTGCCGCGAGGCGGCTATGCAGAAGTTTCCAGGCATCTTTGTCCTCTATGTACTGGTTGACTTTATAATAAGTCTTCCTTAGTAAAGTAGATTTTATATAGGTTTTGAATTTACCCTCTGAGAATGGTGCTACGCGTAAAATTGCTCTAACACGAGATCTGACGGTAGGTTAAGTATCGTTTAATGTGTCTCTAGTGTCAGTGGTGAATGTTGTAATGTTCCAGTCAAGACAACTCTGCGTACCACCACTTGGGTCTGTCAAGTGGAGTGGGCACGGACGGCTTCCTCAACGGACAACACTCCAACGATCCTTCCTTGGACAAACTGCAGGGTGAGTGGACTTATCGTAATCTACTACAAACTGCGTGTATTTCTATCGCGTATCTATTAATCCTTCCAGCTACGTTAGGGATGTCGTCTTTTAAACTTTTTTATGAAACTATATAATCATCTCCCTTGGAAGTGAGAAAAGCGGGAGATTCGGATTCTTGGAATTATTTAGCAGTAGAATGGCATGCCATATGCTTTGATTTTGCTTAGATAAGTAGGTAATAGATGAATGGACGACGCGGCGTGCTTACGTGCGATCCGGACGGCGGGCACCAGCACACTGAAATAGCCTGACTTATCGAGCGTCCCGGTTACTTGGAGCTTTATACCTAAAATGTGTAGCGTCCTAGGCCTTCCTATGCATGAACTGCTATAGGAGTGTCCCTTCTGTACTTTTAGGCAGGAATAGGATACTCCGCATTATCGGTATGAAGCTGCAAGTAGCCGGGGCGTCCGGGCGCCGGGACAAAATTTCTACGGGCTAGACAGAGAGAACAGATAGAGATTCGCGATAGAAAGAGGGGCAGCTTGTAGATTAATAGAACGCTATTTATGTAAATAATTATGAGGGTCCCTTCTGTACGTTTATGTCCATATAATGTGAAGCTTGGTGGATATCCAACATCAACAATAACGTGGGGGCAGTTCCAACAGTATCCTGGAAGTCATTGCTGAAATATGACTTCCCAATTGAACCGAGCCTTTGTTCGGGTACTCATTGAATAACTAAGTCATTTCGGTGAGTGCTCGAGCAAATTGTTGTTTTTCTTTATGTAAGTGTGTTGTTATGTACCTGCTAACATGTTATATTTAGAACTAGCGACCCGCCCCGGCTTCGCACGGGTAGCAAAAGTAGGTATAGTGAACGTTTAACAGGAGTAAATGCGTGATACATTGTATTTTAATAAATATAAACCAAATGGTTTACGCAGCGCACGCAAATTAATGACATTTTCTGTTACAATGAACAAACCTTAACACATGTATAAATTTATCGTGGGCTATTTTGAAGATATTGATAAGTACCACAAACCCCTAGTACATTACTTTATTCTACCAGCAATACTTTTCACAGCGCATGCATATGATAACTTTCAATTATTGTGACTAAACCAAAATAGATGGATATAATGTCCGTAGACTATTTTGTAGATATTGGTAAATTCTACAAACCCCTAGTACATTTCTTTAATCTACCACCGATAGTTTTCACACCGCATGAAAATAATCACTGCTTCGATTATTGTGACTAAACCAAAAAAGATGGATATAATATATGTATACTGTTTTGTAGGTATTGATAATTACTACAAACCTCTAGTACATTACTTTATTCTACCACCAATACTTTTCACAGCGCATGCATATAATGTCTGTTTCGATTATTGTGACTAAACCAAAATAGATGGATAAAATTTCCGTGGACTATTTTGTAGATATTGATAAGTACTACAAACCCCTAGTACATTATATTATTCTACCATCAATGGATTTCATAGCGCACGTAAATTTATGAATATGGTAATTATATTATGTGACACCTTGGTTCACAATATTGCAGTTTTCTTACGGATCCCTATTTTTTTTCAAAATCTCATATAGCCTATGGCACTCACACTGAATTAAGCTATCCATAAGTGAAAGAATTTTTAAAATCGGTCCAGTAGTTTCGGAGCCTATTCGTTACAAACAAAAAAACAAAGTTTCTCTCTTTATAATATTAGTATAGAAGTATAGTAATATTAGTATAGATTATACCTATTTAGAATTTAGATTTAAGTCTAGTAACACAATTGAGCCTTTATTGGTTATTAAATAAACATCGGCCAGGGTGCGGGGGCTCGGCGGCGGAGGGCGAGGGCTCCGCGGAGACGCTGGAGGCGGCCAACCTGGAGCTGGCGCGCCTGCGGCTGCACGCGCGCCGTCTGGCCCGCGACCTGGCCCACGCCGCCCGGGAGGCCGAGGTACTGCACCCGCACCACACCCACACCCACCATTCTAATGTTCTATTACTACGTATTTGTTATTAACCCTTGCAATTAAGTTACATCTAAACTCAAACTCAAAACTCACTCAACTCAAACTAAAAAAAAACGCAAACTTAAACTCAAACTAACTCAAAACTCAAACTCAAAAAGATTTATTCAAATAGGTCATAGTCTGACACTTTTGCACGTCAATGGAGATAAACAGTACTGAGTCTACCGTGCGTTCGGAAAGATACCTCTACGAGAAGAATGCACAGGAAACTTGTAGGGCCTAATTTTATCAACAGATAGTTTCACAATATTTGGTTTGGTAACATTCGTTTGCTTTGAAGGTGCCTATGCGAGGCGGCTATGCAGCTCTAACGTTGCGAGGTAACATTTTCGATTGTACTGTTGACATGTTTTTAAAATCTTTTTGTCATATTTTAGGTGTCCAAACGAAGAAGAGACTGGGCGTTCTCCGAACGAGATAAACTGTTGCAAGAACGAGAAAGCGTTAAAGCTTTATGCAACAGGTTGAGAAAGGTGAGTATACTCATAAGGAAATTTATTTTTGATTTTTTATTGAATGTTTAATGTTACTAATCTTTAATTTACTGACTGTCGCTTTCACTTATCGACGCCCAGACTCCAGACCTAACTCTTGTATATAGAAAACTGATTATTGTTGGTAGTTGATAAAATTTCCAAATACACGTTATAAATGACTGCTGCACTCTTCCTTCTATTCTCTTCGCGAATTTTTTCTTTGGTAAAATAAAGTTTGGTAGTATTCTTATTCAGAATTAAATTCGCTTCCCAGCAATATCGTAGGTTATTCATCAGTCGGTTACAAACGCCTAGCTTTTTTAATCAAGTCCGTTTCTTTCATGAAATGTAACATTTTTTAGGAACGTGATCAAATGGTAGGCGAATTAGCCGACGCCCGACGACAGAACAAAAAGCAGAGCGAATGTAAAGAGATGAAGAATATTCGAGCCAGCATGGCGTCCGACGACGATTGCCGACACTCCGCCGACAGTTGCCGACACTCGGCCGACAGTTGCCGACACTCCGCCGACAGTTGCCGACACTCTATGGATAGCTGTCGACACTCCGTGCAGAGAGACGATACTATTGATACTGATGCTCAGGTTAGTTACAAATTATTAAAGCAGTGTATTATTTGCTTGATCTCTTTATTATGAGTTAATTTTTAAACAAGAAATACAGTTGCATTGTCAATATTGAGTCTTTCACGAACTAGTAAAGAATTACTTTTGGTGCTTCATATCTGATCTAAATTAAGGCAATGGAAATTTCAGACAATTAGGTTTTTTTGCATTCAGATTGTTGGTTGCGAATCATCTGGATATACTTTTTAAAGTTTTTTTAATATGTACGAATGCGCTATCCTTCCTATGAACTGTGAAAATCAATGACGTATCATCGGCGAATAGAGCAACGTCTGCCAGAATTTTATCATGTATGGCAAATCGTTGATATATGAAAAAAAACAGGGCAGGACCTAAGATTGATCCCTGTAGAACTCCCATCGTGATAGGAGGAGAACTAGCAGTATGGTGCCAGCGACACTTACATTCTGCTGTCTACTCGATAAATATGATTGCACAAGGTTCAGGGCATTCCCATGAACTTCATAGACTTCTGACTTGCGCGGTAACGTGCAGTATTCTACACAGTCGAATGCTTTGGATAGATCACAAAACACTCCTGTGAACGCTCCTAAGCCTCCAAGACAAGAGTAACAAGAGCCCGCATCAAATGTCGCGGAACATAAATATGACTAAATTGATAGCTAATGGAAGGAATGTAGAGAACGACCAATTACCTATTACTACTCAATTTATACATATTGATTACAGTGTTATTACTCGTTACCTTGATTATTATCGCGACGCAGGAGTTCGAGTACGAAGTGATAGACGTGGAGCTGACGGGCTCGGACGGCGGCGACTCGCTCGGGTTCCAGCTGACCGGAGGACGGGAACAACCCGCGCGCAGGAACGACTGCGCCATATACGTGGCGGCCGTGCAGCGGGGACACGCCGCCGACGGGAAGATCGAGTGAGTGTCTCGCTCGCTCGCGGGCGTGGCGTGCGCGCGCGAGCGAGACAGCAGTGCGGTCGTGTTGCAGGGTGATGGACCGCGTGACGGAGGCGTGCGGCGTGTCGGTGTGGGCGAGCGGCGCGGCGGCCGCGGCGGCGCTGCGGGCGGCGCTCCCGCGCGGCGCCGCCACGCTGCGCCTGCAGCGGGCCCGGGCGGCGCGCGCGCGCCTGCACCTGCGGGACACGCGCGGCATCGTGCTGCAGCACGGTATGTTACCTGGAGTGTCGGTGCGGGCGAGCGGCGCGGCGGGCGGCGCTCCCGCGCGGCGCCGCCACGCTGCGCCTGCAGCGGGCCCGGGCGGCGCGCGCGCGCCTGCACCTGCGGGACACGCGCGGCATCGTGCTGCAGCACGGTATGTTACCTGGAGTGTCGGTGCGGGCGAGCGGCGCGGCGGGCGGCGCTCCCGCGCGGCGCCGCCACGCTGCGCCTGCAGCGGGCCCGGGCGGCGCGCGCGCGCCTGCACCTGCGGGACACGCGCGGCATCGTGCTGCAGCACGGTATGTTACCTGGAGTGTCGGTGCGGGCGAGCGGCGCGGCGGGCGGCGCTCCCGCGCGGCGCCGCCACGCTGCGCCTGCAGCGGGCCCGGGCGGCGCGCGCGCGCCTGCACCTGCGGGACACGCGCGGCATCGTGCTGCAGCACGGTATGTTACCTGGAGTGTCGGTGCGGGCGAGCGGCGCGGCGGGCGGCGCTCCCGCGCGGCGCCGCCACGCTGCGCCTGCAGCGGGCCCGGGCGGCGCGCGCGCGCCTGCACCTGCGGGACACGCGCGGCATCGTGCTGCAGCACGGTATGTTACCTGGAGTGTCGGTGCGGGCGAGCGGCGCGGCGGGCGGCGCTCCCGCGCGGCGCCGCCACGCTGCGCCTGCAGCGGGCCCGGGCGGCGCGCGCGCGCCTGCACCTGCGGGACACGCGCGGCATCGTGCTGCAGCACGGTATGTTACCTGGAGTGTCGGTGCGGGCGAGCGGCGCGGCGGGCGGCGCTCCCGCGCGGCGCCGCCACGCTGCGCCTGCAGCGGGCCCGGGCGGCGCGCGCGCGCCTGCACCTGCGGGACACGCGCGGCATCGTGCTGCAGCACGGTATGTTACCTGGAGTGTCGGTGCGGGCGAGCGGCGCGGCGGGCGGCGCTCCCGCGCGGCGCCGCCACGCTGCGCCTGCAGCGGGCCCGGGCGGCGCGCGCGCGCCTGCACCTGCGGGACACGCGCGGCATCGTGCTGCAGCACGGTATGTTACCTGGAGTGTCGGTGCGGGCGAGCGGCGCGGCGGGCGGCGCTCCCGCGCGGCGCCGCCACGCTGCGCCTGCAGCGGGCCCGGGCGGCGCGCGCGCGCCTGCACCTGCGGGACACGCGCGGCATCGTGCTGCAGCACGGTATGTTACCTGGAGTGTCGGTGCGGGCGAGCGGCGCGGCGGGCGGCGCTCCCGCGCGGCGCCGCCACGCTGCGCCTGCAGCGGGCCCGGGCGGCGCGCGCGCGCCTGCACCTGCGGGACACGCGCGGCATCGTGCTGCAGCACGGTATGTTACCTGGAGTGTCGGTGCGGGCGAGCGGCGCGGCGGGCGGCGCTCCCGCGCGGCGCCGCCACGCTGCGCCTGCAGCGGGCCCGGGCGGCGCGCGCGCGCCTGCACCTGCGGGACACGCGCGGCATCGTGCTGCAGCACGGTATGTTACCTGGAGTGTCGGTGCGGGCGAGCGGCGCGGCGGGCGGCGCTCCCGCGCGGCGCCGCCACGCTGCGCCTGCAGCGGGCCCGGGCGGCGCGCGCGCGCCTGCACCTGCGGGACACGCGCGGCATCGTGCTGCAGCACGGTATGTTACCTGGAGTGTCGGTGCGGGCGAGCGGCGCGGCGGGCGGCGCTCCCGCGCGGCGCCGCCACGCTGCGCCTGCAGCGGGCCCGGGCGGCGCGCGCGCGCCTGCACCTGCGGGACACGCGCGGCATCGTGCTGCAGCACGGTATGTTACCTGGAGTGTCGGTGCGGGCGAGCGGCGCGGCGGGCGGCGCTCCCGCGCGGCGCCGCCACGCTGCGCCTGCAGCGGGCCCGGGCGGCGCGCGCGCGCCTGCACCTGCGGGACACGCGCGGCATCGTGCTGCAGCACGGTATGTTACCTGGAGTGTCGGTGCGGGCGAGCGGCGCGGCGGGCGGCGCTCCCGCGCGGCGCCGCCACGCTGCGCCTGCAGCGGGCCCGGGCGGCGCGCGCGCGCCTGCACCTGCGGGACACGCGCGGCATCGTGCTGCAGCACGGTATGTTACCTGGAGTGTCGGTGCGGGCGAGCGGCGCGGCGGGCGGCGCTCCCGCGCGGCGCCGCCACGCTGCGCCTGCAGCGGGCCCGGGCGGCGCGCGCGCGCCTGCACCTGCGGGACACGCGCGGCATCGTGCTGCAGCACGGTATGTCACCTCGGCACCGATCGACAACTTTTCGTTTATAGCGAAATATACGGAGCGCGGCCGCGGGATGGGTTAGGACTCTATCAATATTGATTGGCATTTTTATATCTCGACATTTTTATACGAGTAGACATTATTATACTTCCTCATTGTTACTCGATGACCAAAATATTCTTTGGCAAAAATCATTGTTGACATTTTTATGCTTCGACAACTTTATACTTTGACATTTATACACGAGTGGACATTGTTATACTTGGTCATTTTCATTTTAGACCAAAGTCGTCAAACTCATTGATATGGAAGAAGACACGCAGGGGGCGGACGGAGCGATCGGCTGACGTTACGTTTATTCTTATACATGCATTCTGAAATAGGTATTTTTGCAGAGGGCGGGTCGAGAGCGTGTCTACGAGGTTTTGTAACCTTCAACAGTGATAAGCAGTGTGAATAAAAAAAAACAGTTTATTCACACTGCTTATCATCGCCGCACTGACCTGTCCTTATTATGTGTCAATATAATGAACGTAATACTGTCCCACACGCGTTCGTCTATTCTCTCTGACATGATATACATGAAGCAATGAACGCACCAGAGCGAAGACCATGCTATATACACGGATTTCTTGAAAGCGTTCAATGTTGTCAACCATAACCTCTTAATTCGAAAATTAGGTTATGTAGGTGTCTGCGGGTCACATCTTAGATGAAGAGAGTCAATATCTCTGTAATCAATCTCAACTTGTCAAAATTAGAGGTTTTATTAGAGACGCAAAACTAGTAACGTCCGGTGTGCCTCAAGGTTCTCACCTTGGTCCCTTACTCTTTCTCGTGTTTGCGAATATCTTGTGCATGACACTATAACGTCCAAATACCAGCAGCTCTTCGCAGATCTTAAGCTGTACCGAATAATCAGTAACTCTGATATGGTAAGCTTCTGAAAAGAGATATAGACACTAGCAGCTGGTGTTTTAGAAATTAAATGATTATTAATGCGTCTTGAATGGTTTTACATAAAATTTTAAGAAATAATAATCCTATAATATCTATATAAACAACACTCAATTTTGAGTCCGTCTTATGCAGTGCATATTCAAAGACTTGAAAGATATCAAAAGCAATTTTTATGTCATATAATAAAATACGCGATCAATCTGTGCCACAAATTCTAAATAACTCTATATAGCATTCGGTGTTCATCTCCAGAAGGTGTTAAATCATGGTAAATGAAACGGCCGTTTCACTTGTAATCATTTTAAACATTAATGACAGTAAAACTCATCAATTCACCGTATGTGTAAGAACTATGAATCTGTCAAAGATCAACTTGATATTTTTGAAAGAACCTTAACCTTAACTATAGCCTCAGTTAAGTCTAAATTGTTAACATCATTAATAGTAGTGGTTGATAATAATAGTAATGTATTTATTTTGATAAGCATACCTAACACTTTGTTATTAAACTAAATTTTTCCATTATTCTGTAACGTAAATTACCTATCATCATTTGTTATGGTGGTAACGAGCACATATCGTTGGCTTGCTGTTGGAAATAAGCGAATTATTAATGTTGTATTATAAAACGCATGCTAGATTCACCTATTAAAGGGGGGCATTTTGTAAGTTTTTTCTTTCATGCATCATATGAGTCAGACCTGTTGCATTTTCTGTTTAGTGGATTTACAATTAAAAAAAAACTCATTTACATTTCCATCAATCAATCAATCATTTATTTGCAAGAATGTAGGTACAAATGGTCTTAAATTAATAATTATTGGTCCGTTACATTCTACCTCATTGAGGCGTGCAAGTTAAATTATCTAAATTCTAATTAATATAATATAATTTTACATTTATTTACATTTTCATTTATACATTTATTTACATTTTCATTTATACATTTATATTTACATTTATATGTTTGGTGTCGTGGAGCTAACAACATAGACTTTTGTTTAACAATATTTTTTGTTATATTTCCGCAGGTATATTCATCAGTAAGCTAGCGAGCGGCAGCGCGGCCGCTAAGGAAGGCAACATATACGTCGGAGATCGAGTTGTTAGCGTGAGTCTAGGTTTTACTAAAATGCATTATGCGTTTGACATTATTGTTAAGTTTACTTTCTTACGTTATAGGTATCATTTTGCAACTATAGTAGAATCGCAAGCGCGAGATTTCTTCCCTGTTTCATTTCTAACGGCTTGGGTTCAGAAGTTGTCGAACTCGAAACCGATTTGTTCAAATTAATAAATTGTCGTTCAGTCAATAAAAATATGTAAATACCGATTTGGTTTATTCAGCATCATTGTAGCGCTACGAAAATTGTACTTTGTAATTTCTGGACACTTTAATCGTGTAACGCGGTATCCTGTAACGGCGCGAGACAGACTGAGTGAGCCATCGCGTTCAACGATTGGATTTTAGAGGCAATTTTTTTCTACGTGTTTGCTCCTTCACCGTGCTTAAGGGAGCTTTTCTTTTTAAAAATAAAAAATGTCAAGATATCGTTTTTAGGCTATTGTAATGTTTTTGTTTAAATATGAAGAAAACCATACTAAACGAATATGTTTTGTCGCAAAAAAAAGCTGAATGTTAACCTTAAGCCGGGACTACAGCTACGTGTTAGCGTGTTATATAACAATATTCTGTTAAATAACACCAAAGCCACGCCCACTTTTCATGTTATTGTGTTAGGTAACACAAAAACATGCCGCTGCGGACCCGGCTTACCATGGAAAGTGGGCGTGGCTTTGGTGTTATTTAACAGAATATTGTTATATAACACGCTAACACGTAGCTGTAGTCCCGGCTTTAAAGAGACTTTATATATCAATGAATATAACCTTCCAGATAAACAACAGATCAGTGGAAGGCATGAAGTCCGTGACGGAGGCCATGTCCTTACTGAACGAGTGCCAGTACGACTCCGTCTCCATCACTGTGCTGAGGCCCTTGTATCCGTGCTGTCGAGCCACGCACAGGTAATCTGTACTTATCATTGCACTGCATTTATTCATTAACGATCAGTTAATTGTATTTGAATTAAATAGGTACATAAAATCATCACAAAGAATTATCACTGAATATAATTAACTACAAATAAAATAAAATAAAATGTCAAGAGAATAAGTGAAAACTAACCAGTAAAATAAAAATCATTCCAAATTATTGCATGCCCTATAAAACACTGCGTCAACAAAACTTAAAAGTCTGCACTCAAATTGAAGTTTGTGTTGTAACAGTAAATTAACAGATTTTTACGCAATGAAAGTAAATACGATATTAATAACAAAAATACGTTGTAAAAAATCTTCGAAACGGCTACACCGATTTAACTGGACTTTCACTGATACAGATAGCTGATGTTAGAAGGAGTTACCGAAGCTGTTTTTTTCAACGAAAGGTTAGGTTTCCGTATAAAAATACAAAATCTTTGATTCCACTCGGCGGAAGTCGCGGGTAACAGCTAGTACAATGTATATTCCATGAACAGATATGAACCTAGATAACTAGTGTCTCATTCCGGATAACGTCATTAAATGTTGGAAATATGTTATGATTTCAAATGATTGAATTATTACGTTTGTTTGGGGAATTTTTCAGTCGCCGCCTCCTATAGAATGATAGTCATTATCATTCTGAACTACTTCCTATGAAGCAATAAAAAGATAATAAAAAAACCAACTCAAGATAAAACATTTATTGACTGTATTGAACAGCAAAATGAATAGATTTCTTTTCTATTTTAAAATGATAGTTGTTCAAAATGTTGAGCACAATGACTATAATAAGAGGATGTCTTCTGATCACCAACGCTGTATACATTAAGTTAAGATCTAATATACATACCTGTTCTGTATACAATGAAATGTCGTAATCATGATTATTAAAGGCGCAAAAGATTACGTAACGAAAACGCATATTGTCTTGCATTTTCTTAGTATTTGTAGAAACGAAAAATGTCAACAATTATTTGATTGTTTGTAAACTTACGCGAGATGCGTAATTGACAAACTTGGATGAACCTAACAGTTTTCGGTTCTATTTCGTAATTAGCGATTGTCTCACAAAGTCGGTGATTTTGTTTGAAAATGACAGATTTTAATCAATACTTAAGGATCTACGAAATTAATACGCTGCGTTTGCGTGTTATTAATTTAAGGTAGGTAGTTAATTATAACAGTTATTACTTGTTATAATTGCGGATTCAGTGAGGTCGAGAGGGTGGTGCAGGCTCGGGGCAAACCTAAATTTCCTGAATCAGGCGACACATTGTCTGTGGACAGTGTTCTAAATGCTCTATACCTTATGTTCAAATTGTCTGCCAAAGATAACCAAGGTAGCCTTGTTATAAAATACCCCAGCCTCGTCTGTTTGTCTGTGGTTGTCTGTCTATTTGTTCGCGATAAACTCAAAGACAGCACCGATTTATCTAATGGACAGAGCGATTCAAGAGGAAGGTATAGGTATATATTAGCTACCTAGTATATACAAACGTAACATACATTCACGCCTTTTTCCCGAAGGGGTAGGCAGAGGTGTACCCAGGACTCAGTCCCTACCTAGCTACCTAGTACGAGTATATATAGCTAATATATACCTATACCTTCTACTAGTTAACGCAACAACAACGGACTTTTTGAGCAAGAGGAGTAAAATAATTTTTACCGTTTTATTTAGCTTGACCTAGAGTCCAGAGCTCAGCCCAATCGGTTCAATAAATTTGGCGTGAAAAAGTAACAAACATCCATGCATCCATCCTCACAAACGGTTCCCTATTCATTCGCATACTATTATTAGCCATAATTTTACAACTCATAAAATTTTAAGCCATAATATATGTAATAGCTAATGATCACCAGTCATAACGTCAATACTCCTATTATAACTTGTTATAATTTTAATTGTCCTAACATTTGAAACCTATAACATTATATGTCCTAACCATTGATAACCATATTATTTTATGCCATAATCCTAACATGTCCTAACTATTGATATCACTAAAATTATGTGCCATAATCATATATTGTTCGAATGTTAACTTGTCATAATATAAATTAAACCTAACCTAACCAATAGAATTTTGAATGTTCTTAACTCATTAACGTAGTTAAACATCTTTTCTATGTAGCAAACTGTTGATATATCACATTGTGTAACAACCTCTTCTTACTTTTCTTATTAGATTTTCTGGAGCGGAGCGTCCAACTGGTTAGTGGATTCCAATTGGACGGTGCTCTATGTCAGAAAGGGTTCGTGGCCTGGCTAGTGGGATACGGGAGCGGGCAGCATCAACAAACAGACAAACGTTATTACAGGAATCACGTTTATTCACAAGACGAACTGTTTAGCACTAGTTAACACTTATACGTGGACATTCACATTGATGTCTTATACGTACAGTCCTTATTTCACTACACAGTACAGTCCAAAGTCCTTTCACTAGGAACTACACTGGGGGTACGCGGCACTTTGTAGTTTCACCCGAAGCGCGACGCGACGCCTTTATAGGGCGTGCTAGTACGTGAGGACGGCCTCCACTAGCGACTACTATACTGGTTCCGATCAGCTGCAGGAGAGCGCGTACAGCATCACGGTTACCGGCGGCGTACCAGAGTTTAGCATCCACCAACGGCTATATGGTCCAGATCAGCTGCAGGAGAGCGCGTACAGCGTCACGGTAAGCCGTTAGGGTCACTCACTCAGAACCAAACCATAGAGCATACCAGTCGGAGAGCCAGACGGTTAGTGCCTAGGGCTAGTTACTGAGTTGAGGGCCAACTCGGTACTGTGTGTCGAGATGATCCTGGAGGGCCCTTTTATACTAAGAGCGGCGTGGGGACGCTTCGTCGTTCGCGCCCAAAGCTTCATCGTTGGTGACCACATGTGCGCATTCCAAGCGGTCGCGCAGCGCGTATAGACAATAGGGCTTTACCTACGTTGGGTCATTTCGAATGATGCACGCGCTTTCTGATGCCCTTTGGTTGTGCGTAATATTTATAAAATAATGGTATGCTACAGTCTCCCCCTCTGGCTCTGAAGTCGACCCGACGAGGAGCCAGAACAGGTAGCATACCTACTTCTTGAAATTTCTGCTCCTCTTTTTATATTTCCAGCTCCTGCTGGTATCTGGGCAACCCTGTACGGTCAGCCTTCCAAGGTCGCTGCTGACTTCTGGGAAACCCTGTGCGGTCCGCCTTCATTTCCAGCGCCT
The DNA here is from genome assembly GCA_947063395.1 of Hemistola chrysoprasaria. Classification (NCBI taxonomy): domain Eukaryota; kingdom Metazoa; phylum Arthropoda; class Insecta; order Lepidoptera; family Geometridae; genus Hemistola; species Hemistola chrysoprasaria. The sequence goes on along the minus strand of OX346724.1, from coordinate 13,863,820 downwards.
GCTGGTTTCTGGTAAACCCTGTGCGGTCGGTCTTCCTTCGTCGCTGCTGACTTCTGGGAAACCCTGTGCGGTCAGATTTCCTTAGTCGCTTCCAATCATTCAAGCGGAAGCGTGGCATGCTCCAAGGCGGCATGCTATCGTCGTTTTTAGCTTGACCCACTCCATGAAGTGTGGATCCACGACGTTGTTGAATGATGTCTAGCTTGTCCAGAATTGGTTTGAGTAGGGTACTCAGGCCTCTGTTGACGTTGCTCATAGAGTGGCTGGTGACTAGCACACGGTCATCGGACTGGAACCTCGATGCATTGCTACTTTTCCTTGTAGCGGCTTCTTTTCTTCTTTCTTCCATACTGCAATAACAGCGTATCGGGAGCTCGTACTATAAGGGAGTTCTTATTAGACTCCCTCTCGATTGGAGTACCTCGCAGCAATGCTTTCTCCTCGAGTTGGCTTCCACCGTCGGAGATCCAGGCGGTGATGCTCCTTCTAGTGCACAGGTGTAGACTTCTGAGTGGCGTTGTCTGTAGTGCCCACGTTCTTGGTTCCGTAGCCAGGGCCCCACGTTGGGCGCCAGCTGTAACAACCTCTTCTTACTTTTCTTATTAGATTTTCTGGAGCGGAGCGTCCAACTGGTTAGTGGATTCCAATTGGACGGTGCTCTATGTCAGAAAGGGTTCGTGGCCTGGCTAGTGGGATACGGGAGCGGGCAGCATCAACAAACAGACAAACGTTATTACAGGAATCACGTTTATTCACAAGACGAACTGTTTAGCACTAGTTAACACTTATACGTGGACATTCACATTGATGTCTTATACGTACAGTCCTTATTTCACTACACAGTACAGTCCAAAGTCCTTTCACTAGGAACTACACTGGGGGTACGCGGCACTTTGTAGTTTCACCCGAAGCGCGACGCGACGCCTTTATAGGGCGTGCTAGTACGTGAGGACGGCCTCCACTAGCGACTACTATACTGGTTCCGATCAGCTGCAGGAGAGCGCGTACAGCATCACGGTTACCGGCGGCGTACCAGAGTTTAGCATCCACCAACGGCTATATGGTCCAGATCAGCTGCAGGAGAGCGCGTACAGCGTCACGGTAAGCCGTTAGGGTCACTCACTCAGAACCAAACCATAGAGCATACCAGTCGGAGAGCCAGACGGTTAGTGCCTAGGGCTAGTTACTGAGTTGAGGGCCAACTCGGTACTGTGTGTCGAGATGATCCTGGAGGGCCCTTTTATACTAAGAGCGGCGTGGGGACGCTTCGTCGTTCGCGCCCAAAGCTTCATCGTTGGTGACCACATGTGCGCATTCCAAGCGGTCGCGCAGCGCGTATAGACAATAGGGCTTTACCTACGTTGGGTCATTTCGAATGATGCACGCGCTTTCTGATGCCCTTTGGTTGTGCGTAATATTTATAAAATAATGGTATGCTACAATTGCTATAAAAAAATATTATAGTAAAGCGCTATTACTGATTATGAATAAAAAAGAAAGTAGTTTCATTATTATTATAAAAATAACATTAAGTAAAATTTTAGTGTTAATATTTGGAACAAAGTGCTTAAACTAATTTTGAAATTATAATTACAATGGAAAACGAGTGCAAAACATTTACAACAAAAAAAAAGTACCCACAAAAAACAAAAAAAAAATCGAGTAAATAAAAAAAATATGATTGGGTATGTGAGTTACGGCGAGATCCTACTCCTACCCATAAATGCAATACAACACTACAATATTCCTCACTTGCAAAAATACGTACACTACCGATTATATACAATAACAATTATGAACAATGAAAATTAGGACATACACCATTATTAACTATAAAATTATACATAACAACCATTATGACAACTAACAATAGGAATAAAAACTATTATACACAAAAATATTATAGCAATTAAATTTTAGGACAATTTATCAGTATTACTACAAAAAAATATGTATTTCCAATATTATGACTAGAGGAGGTTATGACAAATGATGTATGCGGAAAAATTTTATGACAAAAGAAATTATGCGAATCAATAGGACACCCTCACAAACTTTAGCATTAGTAATATTGGGTACTTACCTACATCACCTTGTATTTAGAAAGTGGCTCAGCACTTGGATTTTCTACGGGCTGGCATGTCGGCCCAATGTATTATCTGAGTGTTCTGTAGCATATAGTGTTTTAATTAGGCTCGGCGCAAACGGGCCTTCGACCACAGCCACCACTTACAAACTGAGTGGTCGTCGCCGGCCACATGATCGCGGCAACTATCTAGGCTATAGGTTAAAGGTAAATAATGTTATTGTTTATTTGTCAGGTTGTCGATGTACGAGCGTTCGTACTCGGACGATAAGAAGGTGAACATTTGTTCGCAAGCCGAGGAGAGCTCCTGGTCGCATCTACAACAACCGACCGATAATAAGGTAAGCTACTCTAACATTCTTCTTCTGTCTGTTCAACCGCCATTTATAATACACTAGCTGTGCCCCGCGGTATCACCCGCGTAGTCTTCGTTGTCGTGGGAATATCGGGATAAAAAGTACCATATGTTTTATTCCAGGGTCTAAAACTATCTACATACCGAATTGCAGCCCAATCGGTCCAGTAGTTTTGGCGTGAAAGAGTTATAAACATCAATCCATCGAATTTCACAAATTTTCGCATTCATAATATTAGGCGATTATCCCACTACACCGCAGGATCGCAGATTTTAACATTGTATGCAATTACCTCAATTTGTATAGACAACATGCTGAAGAACAACCCTCTGAGAACACGCAATCGCTCTACACATCGCGGCGGGAGGGTTCGTTAGTGGCACTAGTGGGTGAATCGCCTTAGAAGGGGATAGTATTTGTTATTTTCGCATGGTCGGTTTAACAAACTTGTGACTAAATAATTTATAATGATAGACATCCCAAATTTTTACAACCAAATTTTGCGTCATCCCATGTATCGTCAATCATCATCTCAGCCGTTGGTATCCACTACTGAACATAGGCCTCTCCCATAAAGGGGGATTTTGCCAATACACGACACGCTTGTTGTGCAACCCGCACAGTTCGATGGTTTGTTGCAGAGGACGCCGCTGCCCGTCCTCTGGATGATCTGTTATCCCATGTATGTCGTTGATTAAGTCTCATGATCGAGAGATGAATTATTGAATGTGTACCGTCCTAGTGTATCCTCTGTCCCATAGAGTCACATAGAGCACACGCCGGAGTTCGACCGCAGATACAACGTGTACCACGTGGCGGGCAGCCAGGGGAAGATTGCACACGAGAGAGGTAAGGGATGTGTATCAATATTGTACGTGTATCGATAATGTGCTTGTATGTGTAAGAAGCGACAGTCGTGGGTCAGGATCGTAGCAAGTGAACAGAAACAGGCTCGGTTTACCACAACGGGAACAAGGCTGCACTGTGTTAACGTATAATAATCATCATCATCTCAGCCGTAGAATGTCCACTGCTGAACATGGCTTTTCCCATAGATTTAAATCCAGTCCGGTTGTAATTGGCCTGCATGCAGCATGTTCCTGCTGTATTTATCAGATTCAGTTCAATTTGTGGGTGGACGTCCTACGCTTGCCGGTGCGTGGTCTCCATTCTCCAACTTTACAGCCCCATCGGCCGTCAGTTCTACGTGCTATATGCCCTTTACATTGCCACTTCAGCTTGCTAATCCGCTGGGCTGTATCAGTAACTTTCATTCGTCTATTACGGATCTTCTCATTTCTGATTCGATCCCGCAGAGAAATCCCATGCGTAAGCATTTTGCATTTACGCATTTTTGTATAAATCCATAGCTCGCCCCGAACTAAATAATAACTGTATTTCTCCTAGGTTATCTGAAATGAACTTGAAAAAACACGATTCAGATGAGTCTGTCTTCTTAATATTTAGTTTGAAATGTGCTATTTTCTACTACCATATGCCAAAAGTAAATAAGTCGGATCAATCATTGTCGAAAAAATTCAAATGTTTTCTTGAATTTTTCGAATAGTTTTGTGATAAACTTATCAGAATGCGTAAGATTTCATTTCCGTATTCCAATTGATATAGTATCATGGGATAGTTATTACATTCGCGCGGTAATCTTGGTTTTCAATCAAATTAAAATCTTACTAATTTTAAATACAAACATTATTAGTGTTGTTTTTTTTATTAAACATGCAGTTTATTAAAGAAAACATTGGTTTCAAGTCAAACCGACGGCCGATAAGATTGTATCGATAACAATATCTTACTCGTTACTTACGTACACAAATACAGAAGGTATTGTTGTGCATAGAACGGTTTAGAACGCACACACACAGACACGCGCATTTTACGCGAGTAAAACGTACTCTGGAGGGGGTCGTGCAATAATGCTTTTCAATCTCCCCCGATGAAAAGTGGTGAGGTTTTAAATTAGACTATCACCCCTCTACCCAAAATCACGTGTATTTTTTCGACATTAGGTATCGTACAGATCGTTGCCTAGCAACGGCGAGACAAGGACACGAAAATATGATATTTTACAATTTTTTTCTAACCCTCAACCCCCTTTTCGAGCCTCACATGATTATTGCACCATTCCTAGGACGCGTCCCTCGAGAGTAACTTGCATTCTTCGTAAAGAGCGCGTGAGTATGTGTGTGTGTGTGCGTTTTTGTACCGCATTATGCACGTTACCTTTTGTTTATGTCTATTTTGTACATACATACATTGACGCCTTTTTCCCGAAGGGGTAGGCAGAGGTGTACCCAGGACTCAGTCCCATAGTAGATACACCCACATTTGCCAGTATGTAATTGGTCCCATGTAATAGGGGGCGAGCCTATTGCCATCTACCGGGCACAGTTCCAGACTCCAGGCAGTTATTGAGATAATTCCTAATGGAAAAATCCAATATTTAACACTGCCTGACCTGGGAATCGAACCCGGGACCTCTTGATTGGCAGTCGAGCATGCGCCCACTACGCCACCGAGGCAGTCTCTGTCTATTTTGTGCTATACAACAATACAAGTACTTCGAAGATTAACCATAAACTATTCTATTGTGCTATAGCCATGATATTGATAGTTAAGTGAAAAAGATGTTTATAAACGCAAAATTTAAAAGGTTTTTCTTTTGGGAATAAGATAACTTAAGAATTTAGAGCCTATAAAATTCTGCTATCATTCATCAGAACTAGTTTTTCAATGAGTAGGTACTTATTTAGTAGTATCAAAATACTAGCGAGTTTTATTTATGCATCGTATTTTACTAAATCATCAATTGCATTTCTCTTCTCCTCTCTCTCTTCTCTTTCTTGCTTATGAAATTCAAATCGATCTGACCTGAATATCACAATATGTCAATAGATTAACATTTAAAGCTTTGTAACAGTATTTTTTATTGCGCAGGCGCATGGGACATGATACGGGGTAAATTCGAAGCTGTCACGGGAAGAAGTAAATCCAAGGACAAGCAGAGTAAGGTAATATTAAGTAATATGTTTATGTTAATATGTTTTGATTTTCAAATTTCATGATGGTCAAAGTTTTCACCAACTTTAAACAAAACGTCTAACAGGAATAATATCTGAATTAATATCTGAATCCACGCTTAGAATCTTTTATTTTCTCTGATGGAAAGGTACTCTTAGGCACCATTAGGGCCGGTTCAGACCGGGGTGCAGCGGCCGGCAACGGCGTTTTCAATGTTAAATAATATTTAACTTTGTCTACAAAATTAAAAGAGCAGTATTGGGTGAAAAGTTAAAAAAGGACGCGAGGCCTATTTTAAGCCCGAGGATAAAGTTTATAATTATGTAGGAGCCTGCCGCGGCCGCCTCCTCGGCCTCGTGTCCCTGTCGGCCGCTGCCGTCCCGGTCTGAATCGACCCTTACTTTCGTAATACAAAATGATCTTTCCGTTTTTATATTGTACAAAATGATAAATTCTTTGGATCATACCTATACTATCAGAACGAAAATTACTTTTCATACTCCTAGAACAGGAATATTTATTTTTAGTTCCGATTTTTAGTGTCAAAAACAACATGCACAGTGCACCGCCCTCCCGCCCGCAAAATTGCATGCTAAGAGGAAATGCTATTAGGTATTATTGTTGTTAGTGACATCATTCACTAACAAAATTTGCAATGGAGTTCCGAAAAGTAACGCCAAATTCATTCAATTATATAAATTTTCATCTTTAAGTAAAGTTTCGCTTTGTGATTAACCTAACGGCTCTCCCAACAGAACAGTGGTGTTATCCGGTTTGGTTGAATGATAATGCTTCAGTGAACAATAGCAATATAATGTTGTGATCAAATCGTATCGTATTGTTATCGTAATCATAACGCGCGTGGACGCCTCGTAAACAATACACTTTTATTGCCGTCATTAATATGTTTTTCTTACATTAAAATCTTGTGTAAGCAGTTTGTTTAATATTTTTAAGCCCCGTTTAATAACCTGACGGCCGCCCAGAAAAGGCCTAGAGTGTTGTTGGCATTGAATGAGTTAAAAAGCTTATTGTAAAAAAGAAATATACTGAGCAGAAAACGTGATGTGTTTTTTTGTCGAATTAATTCTGTGCAAGTTTCCAATATGAGCACGATTTTAATGTGGGGTTTATAAGCATTATTCAAATTAGTGTTTATCACAATTAACCCAATGTAAAACGAGATTTATAAACAAACCCACGTAGGTAACCATCCGTTAAAATTGTAAAACGAGATTTATAAACAAACCCACGTAGGTAACCATCCGTTAAAATTAGTTGGCGAAGAAGATCGCAAAACCTAGTCAATAAAAAAATATTTGATTTCAGGTACCAGAATCGGATGCGATAGCCGAACTGGATTCTGTAATAGACAGCTACCACGGGAAAACAAGTAAGCATTCTTGTCATTATTAGGTATATTAAACGATTTCAGATGTTTTCGGATGAATGGAAGGCGTTTCTGGCCGAGTGTTTGAATTTTTGTGAGAAGAATGATAGGGTGGTATGATAATATCGTCTATTAATTATTAAAATGAATTTTATTAGGTAACTAGCGACCCGCCCCGGCTTCGCACGGGTAGCAGAAGTAGGTATAGTGAACGTTTAACAGGAGTAAATTCGTGATACATTGTATTTTAATAGATATAACCCTAATGGTTTACGCAACGCACGCAAATTAATGACTATTTCTGTTACAATGACCAAACCTTAACACATGTATTAATTTATCGTGGGCTATTTTGAAGATATTGATAAGTACTACAAACCCCTAGTACATTCCTTTATTCTACCACCAATACTTTTCACATCGCATACATATAATGACTTTCGATAATTGTGACTAAACCAAAAAAGATGGATATAATCTATGTATATTGTTTTGTAGGTATTGATCAGTAACAAACCCCTAGTACATTACTTTACTCTACCACCAATAGTTTTCACACCGCATGAAAAATAATCACTGCTTCGATTATTGTGACTAAACCAAAAAGATGGATATAATCTATGTATACTGTTTCGTAGGTATTGATAAGTACTACAAACCCTTAGTACATTACTTTACTCTATCACCAATAGTTTTTACACCGCATGAAAAATAATCACTGCTTCGATTATTGTGACTAAACCAAAAAAGATGGATATAATCTATGTATATTGTTTCGTAGGTATTGATAAGTACTACAAACCCCTAGTACATTACTTTACTCTACCACCAATAGTTTTCACACCGCATGAAAAATAATTACTTTTTCGATTATTGTGACTAAACCAAAATAGATGGATATAATCTATGTATACTGTTTTGTAGGTATTGATAAGTACTACAAACCCCTAGTACATTACTTTACTCTACCACCAATAGTTTTCACACCGCATAAAAAATAATCACTTTTTCGATTATTGTGACTAAACCAAAAAAGATGGATATAATCTATGTATACTGTTTTGTAGGTATTGATAAGTACTACAAACCCCTAGTACATTACTTTATTCTACCTCCAATACTTATTACAGCGCATTCATATTATGTCTGTTTTGATTATTGTGACTAAACCAAAATAGATGGATGAAATATCTGTGGACTATTTTGTAGATATTAGTAAGTACTACAAACCCCTAGTACATTATTTTATTCTACCATCAATAGATTTCACAGCGCACGCAAATTAATGAATATATGTGACACCTTGGTTCACAATATTGCAATTTTCTTACGGATCCCTAATATTTTTCAAAATCTCATATAGCCTATGTCACTCACACTGAATTAAGCTATCCATAAGTGAAAGAATTTTTAAAATCGGTCCAGTAGTTTTGGAGCCTATTCGTTACAAACAAAAAAACAAAAAAACAAAGATTCTCTCTTTATAATATTAGTATAGATTTGTATTTGTAACCTTTTTGTTATATTTGTAACCTAATTATTTGAAATTTAATTATTATGACATTGTAACTAACTACATTTCTATTATTTTGACTATTATTTATATAATTTTATTTAACGTCTTATTTGAATGTTTATACTTATGTGAATTTTGTAATTATATTAATTAGGTAATTGGCAATAGCCGTCTAATTGATTAATAAATTAAAATAAAATAAAATTCAGCTTGAAAAATAATGTCGAACATCTTTTTAAAAATTGCTTATATATGAAGACGTTATTAAATGTGTAATCTCACTTGGTTTGAAGATAAGCGGTACTTCCCCATACTCTTATCATTCGTTTATATGATTCACCAAAAATAAAGTCTGATTAATCGTTTATCATTTTCTTAAATCTCCTTATATGAACATTATTCAATGAATTAATTAAAACGTATCGGTGTTTTCTAATCTCGCGTTATCTATGATCTAACCATAGAAATATTTCACTAGAAAATGTTTATTTTTGATATATTACGGGAGTCAATAGTTTAGATTGTTATCGCTGTGATAAATCTGTTGTCTACATTCTTCAGAAGTTAGTCACCGACCCAGTTTCAGGACGATTGTGTATTTTAGGAAATTATCAGCTCTGTCATAAGCTTTATACCATCCTGATCAATAAGAAAGTATATTTGTTTGTCCATTACAGTAAAAGAGACCAGCAGTGTATTAAAACGTTCTCGAAGAAAGAACAAGGAGTCGCAAAGCGACACAAAAAACGGTGGCACATGGCCCAAAGCTCGCGCGAATTTTATACTCGAGGAGAACTCAACGGGCACTATAGTGCAACCGCGGTCTAGGAAGGAGAGGCCTCCGTTGTCCATACTACTCAGTCCGCCAACAAAACTTCCGCCCGAACCGCAAAGATCAAACACCAACAGAAATTCAAATCCGATACCGTTAGGACACGCTCCTCTCACTCAAGTGACGACCCCCGCGAGACACTCCGTCTACAAGTCGATAGAATCATCGCCCGCGGTCGAGCACTTTCCCAAACCCGCGCCTCTAGCGATACACAACCCCTTCGCGTCTCCAAACAGCATGAACTTTGAGAAAATTCGCACGTTGGAGAAAGACAAGATGTCGATCAGCGACTACTCGGAGCACGACATGACGCCGAACCGACTCAGCCTAGTCCTCAACCCGTCCGACGACTCTCTGGACTACCAGCCGGTGACTCGGAACAGGACGAAGAGTCCGCACTCGTTGGACTTCATGGTCAACAAGGGACCCACGTCCTTGGACTTCGTCACCAGGAAATCGCCCAGCTCCATGGAGCATTCGATCAAAAACCACCCCGGGAAAGACATCCTCGAGCAGTACTACGCGTCGAAGAAGTCCTCCTCGCCCAAGCCCGTGAACGTGAACAAATACCCGTCCGACAGCGACAGCTTCGGGCCCGACAGCTTGAACAGCAACACCAATTACCCGATGACGGGGACGTTGCCGTCACAGTCGCGGCTACAGTCGCAATACTACAGAGGTCCGTTCGTAAACTCTAACCCTCACACGTCTAGTCGTTACCCGCATCTAGCGAGCCCCACCAACATCCCGCAGTCTCAGTCGGGAGAAAGCATCGGCACGAGCTACGACATGCCCTCGTTCACATCTCACACCCACAACATGTCCGACATCCAGCCCGGCCCGCGCGGCGGGAGAGGGGGCGACTTCCACCACACGTACGAGGGCGGCACGTTTCCGAGGAAAAAGGAGAACCAGAGGTTTCGTATCCCGTCCAACCCCAGTGTGACTTCAAAAAACTCCGCCGGCAAACTGAGCACGGGTTCTATCGAGAGGAGCTCCGAGAGGAACTCCCCGATGCCGACGTTTCACGTTGAAGTGTTGAGTCCGGGTCGAGGCGCCAAGCAGACGGCGCACAAGGGGACCAGGAACTCTATGCCGGAGTACTGCGGGTTGGGCTGGAACAAACCTCTACCGGGGGAGCTGCGGAGGGTTCACATCGACAAGAGTCAGCAACCGCTGGGCATACAGATCTACTGTCCGCCGAGCAGCGGGGGCGTGTTCGTATCCACGGTCAACGACAACTCCTTGGCCAGTCAAGTCGGCTTGCAGGTCGGCGATCAGCTGCTGGAAGTGTGCGGGATCAATATGCGCTCGGCGACTTATACTTTAGCCGCGCGAGTGCTTCGACAGATCGGGAATTCGATCACCATGTTAGTGCAATACAGTCCGGATAAATACAAGGACGAAGTCGACGTCCCCGGCAGCTCGTCGTCGGGGGAGAGCTCGCACGACGAGGAAGTCTCCTTATCGGGCTCGCCGACTCCTAGAAATTCTCCCGGACCGCAGCAATCTTTGAGAATGGAACCGCCGACGACCGAAGTTTCCACACTAAGGCAATCTCAAGCGAGCAAAGAACTGCCGAGGTTTCTTCTGATAGAAATGAGAAATTGTTCCGACCTAGGGATAAGTTTAGTGGGGGGCAACGCGGTGGGTATATTCGTCCATAGCGTGCAGATGGAGTCTCCGGCTTACAACGCTGGGTTGAGGACGGGAGACCAGATCTTAGAGTACAATAACGTTGATTTAAGAAGAGCCACTGCGGAGCAAGCCGCTTTGGAGTTGGCTAAACCTGCTGATAAGGTAAAAACCTTAATTATCTCTTTTTAAAAGGCCTTTAGAAGGTCTATGATGTATATGTGTGTCGTCTGTCTTTAGCATCGTAGCTCCTAAAGGAGTGGACCGATTTTGATGCGGATTTTTCAGATAGATGATGGAACTGGAAGAAGAAGACGGAAGTCTTTTAAAATTCTTAATTTACACTGGATTTTTCTGAATCTTGAATTATTTTTTCTCTTTTTTTCTACATTACAGGTGAGCGTTCTAGTCCGTCACGATATACAACAATACCATGAGATAAAAGACAAACCGGGAGATGCGTTTTACATACGCGCAGGGTTCGATCGTTGCGCCAAAATAACCTCTATTGGCATGGACACAGTGGACGAGTTTTCGCTGTGGTTTAGAAAGGATGAAGTGTTGTTTGTGGACAATACTTTGTTTAACGGCGCTCCGGGACTGTGGCGAGCGTGGCAACTAGACTGCAAGGGGGTTAAGAGGCAGTGGGGGACTATACCTAGCAAGTTCAAGTGAGTATATATATTCATATACCATATTTTTCGTGTATTGATTGAGGTTTGCTTGTTTTGGACGATTATGACAAGATTGACTCCCTGCTGATTCTGATCGAAGACTTTAAGGGGTTATTGTACTCATAATTTGGTACTATGGAGCCGACTCTAAAATGGCGAAAAAATGTCAGCCGATTCATAAAAAAGCTCCTTGTTTTTAAAAATAATGTATAAAAAACTGGGGTAATGTATGGAAATTAGGTTAACATAAATAAATTAAGAATATAATGACCCCTTAAAGTCTCCGACACCGAACACCAGATGAAAGTTTAATCTACTAAGTACGCATTACCATAATAAAAGGAAAGAAAGGTCCTAACGAGTTGTTTTGTTTTTCGAATGTAACCCAAAAAAAATTGCTTGTATTTATTGTAGAGTGGAGGAAATCCTCCGTCGTTCAAGCGGCACTCACCCAGTGGACGGTGACGCGGCCAGACGTGCCTCGTCCACCGCGAGACGATCATTCTTCCGACGGAAGAAACATCGACACAGCAAGGAACTGGCTTCCTTCTCCAACACTGAGCTCGGTTGCTGGTCCGACTCCGGCACGCTGGCTGATGGTGAACCTATGTTGTCCTACCAGCGGGTGGATAGACTCAACTGTAAGTATAATAAGAAACATCGACACAGTAAGGAACCGGCTTCCTTCTTCGACACCGAGCTCGGTTGTTGGCTGGCTGGCTGGTTAATGGACGTTAGGAAGAACATAGGTCCGAGATGGGAGCCCTGAGGTACTCCTGATGGTATATATTTGATAGAGGAATTGTAGCCTCTGATATGACCAGCTAGAAGCGATTTCTAGGTTATAGGATTCGCACTACAGTATCAAGGACCACAAATCCATGCATGACCTAATTTTTTGACAAGTAAGCTGTGATCGACTACATCAAATGCCTTGGAAAAATCTGTATAGATCGCATGGTCTTCGAACTCGTCTACCATCGCCTCGATAATGTTCGCTTCTATCTATTGATCTATCTTCTCAGCCCATATTAAACCACTGCTGGGTATAGTATAGAGTATAGGCACAGACCTTCTCATTTTTACGCCACTCTTTTCGGTCGTGTGTGAGTCTCATCCAGCAATTTCCGACAAATTAGACTATGTCATCTGAGCATCGGACCGATGATCTGCCTGGCCGATGTTGAGGCAAAGATCTTTATTCATATTTATCACAAAGAAACATAGTCTCGTTTATTTTATTATTTTACTTGGTCCACTAAACTGGGCGTTACACAAATTTTACATTAATAAATATAATTTCTACATGCATTGCGTAGGTGTACGTCCTTCTCGTAGTGGACATAACATGCGTATATTGTTGTGTACACAAAATTTTGAAATCATTTATTTATTGAGTATGTTAAATACATTATTTATAAGAGAGCTAAAAGACGTACCAAATATATCAACATCTTGACAAATGTTGTTGTATGTATTGCACATACGGTAAAGCGAAGAGTGCCTAACATATTTAGTTCGATATTGGTTCGACATGGGTTTAGGTGATAAATTTAAAAAAATATTTCATATAAATTGGATAAAACTTAGTATGCTAGATCAATTTTTCGCATTAAAACCTCTTTTAATATATTTTTTTAAATACATTCACTGAAACTCGCTTACATATTACATATCCCAAAAGATTTAACGTGGTCGACATTCCGCTTAAGGGACTAATCACACTATTAAGCTCCGTTCAGCTTTTATCCAGAGAAAACAACGAATTTGTATGAGATGCGCGCTTAGGTCCGCTCAGCCGAATGGATGCTTATTTTTATTTATGTCACAAAATCCACAGACCCTATAAATAAACTAATATAATCTATTAATTTAATCCTACGTCCAATAACGGATATACATACTGTATTTACATTTTTAGCGAGCAGAGCAGTGCCAGTCGCTAATAACTTGTGTACCTTATAAATACAAATATGTCATATTAAGTTGCGGTAGGTAACATATAACATGAGTGCTGTAAATGCATTAATAGACACTCATGATCGATAAAATTGTTCGCCTACTTAATGGAGTGGAGACTTATGCATACATAATGGAGTGGAGTAGACGAGCGTGTGTCGTGGTTGTTGCAGACGGCACGGCGCGGCCCGTGGTGATCCTGGGCCCGCTGTGGGAGTGCGTGTGCGCGCGCCTCGTGTCCGACTGGCCGCACGTGTTCACCGCGGCGGCGGGGGCGGGCGCGGGGGCGGGCGCGGGCGCGGGGGCCGGGGGGGCGCCGCGCCGCGCCGGCTGCGACCATCTCGACTGCGTGCCGCGCCGGGACCGCCCGCACGCCGCCGACTCCGTACGTATATATACATATGTCACGCCCACGCGCACCTGAAGAAACATAACATCACATAAACATGACATACATTCACGCCTTTTTCCCGAAGGAGTAGGCAAAGGTGTACTCAGGACTCAGTCCCATAGTAGATACACCCACATTTCGCCAGTATGTTATTGGTCCCATGTAATAGGGGGCGAGCCTATTGCCATCTACCGGGCACAGTTCCAGACTCCAGGCAGTTATTGAGATAATTCCTAATGAAAAAATCCAATATTTAACACTGCCTGACCTGGGGATCGAACCCGGAACCTCTTGATTGGCAGTCGAGCATGCGCCCTCTACGCCACCGAGGCACCTGAAGGAAACGGACTCGTAATCCGAGGAAGATGGACCGAGACAACCTTACACTGCCTATCCCATATTGCCGGGAAGATAATGTTATTTGCAATAATATTCCCAAACATAGTAACAATCTTTTTATCGCCGTTTAATTTATATTCTGGTTCGATCCCCGGCCACGTCAAAATTCACGTCACGTCAAATTCCCATATAAAACCCGCGCTATAACTTCCTACTACATAGACGGCACACACATGGAATTTTGTACACGTGCAAGAGTGTGCGTGAGGTGATTTCCTTTAGAAGCGGGGCTCGTGGAGGGCTCGATCTCGTTCGCGGAGGTGAAGAAGGTCGATTGGTGGGCGGATAACAGTGTCCATTCTATACGTATTATTATTATCTGTTCTGTGACACGGCGCTAAACCCTTTATAACTCGGTTTCTATACTGCCTCGCTAAAGCTCGGGAGTAAAAGTACTTCTTATGCAATTTATGCACAGGAGCGTAAAGAGAACTCTTTAGTTCCTTGTGTGACAATCTACTATTAGCCCCGCTTTGGTACGCAACGATGACGTAATTCATGAGCAAGAAGAGTGAAACAACGTTTTGTTCCAGGGCATCCACTGTATCCTAGACATAAGCGTAGCAACAATAGAGAAGCTCCACAAACAACAAATATACCCTATAGTCCTGTTCATAAAGTTCAAATCGTTCAAGCAAATCAAAGAGGTGAAGGATACAAGGTATCCCGCGGAGAAGGTGTCGGCTAAAGCTGCCAAGGAAATGTACGAGCACGGACTGAAAGTTGAGAACGAATATAGGAATTATATATCGGGTGAGTTTGACTAATTTTTGGACTATTTTTTGACAGAAGTTTTCGGACTAAAATTATGTGATCATTCCTCGGTGGCGTAGTGGTAGCAAGCTCCATTGTCGGTCATGAAGTCCCGGGTTCGATCCCCAGCTCTGGCAAGTGTTATTGGATTTGCCA
Organism: Hemistola chrysoprasaria; assembly: GCA_947063395.1. NCBI lineage: Eukaryota > Metazoa > Arthropoda > Insecta > Lepidoptera > Geometridae > Hemistola > Hemistola chrysoprasaria. The sequence continues at coordinate 13,848,637 of OX346724.1, read as the reverse complement.
TTATCTTAATGACAGCCTGGAGTCTGGATAGACCCGGTAGATGGCGATAAGCCCGCCCCCTATTATATATATGGGACTAAAATCTGACCTGTACTACTATGGGACTGGGTCCATGTTATAACCACAATGTTAGTGAATGTGGGAAAACATGACCAAGTTCTGACTTAAGGCAGTCATCACATTCCCTAGCTCTTACATAATCGATATTTTTTGTTTGATGCTCTAACTGGTTTTCAGAGTTTTATGTGCAGGGCAATTTTTTTTTTTTATGTTAGCATTTGTCTTGTTATTCAATAAACTGTATGCATTACAGCGGAGATCCCCGCCGGAGTGAACATAGCGTACATGTGCACTCAGATCAAGGAGGCCGTAGAAGAAGAACAGAACAAGACTCTATGGGTGCCCTCGGTGCAGGCCTGACCTTTGCCCCCCGCGCCTCCGCACAAATCCGTTTCATTCTGTGCGTGCGAGTGTCCGCAGGCCCCCAGAGACCCCCTGGCCTCCGACAACGACGTCAGATATTACTCCGACCCCGGCCGGGAAGTGGGCACGCCCAAGAAAAAACCTATCAAATCCGACTCTATAGACAGCGACCTCAAATACTACTCGGAACCGGACGCCAAGAGCTACTTCGAAATCGACTACGAGTTCCTGAAGGAACTGCGCAAAATCGCCAGAAATAACTGCCCCAGATGCAAAAGGAAGCGATCGAGGAAATCAACAGAGAAATACGTCAAATGCAAGCAAAGACCGCAGAGATCGTACAGACAGAAAGAGAATTACGTGTTCTGCAACGGTCGATACCACAGCGATAAGGAACACTGTCAGTTGTGCTGCAGGATCTGCAATAGATCGACGGACACGATCGATTCGATCGACGACGAATACTCGCTCGTATCGAGAAGTTACAGCCGACCGTCGAAGGCCTCCTCTAGCTCGTCTCGATCGAAATCGATGACTCGGCCGCCGCGCGAGAGAAAGAACTCGATACAATCGATTAAATCCGTGTCGTTTCTCGAATCGAGCAACGACGAATCGAAGGATGAGACCAACTATACGGCGAAAAGTTTCACCAACGACCTGAAGAAGTTTCTGTTGAAACCTTCGACTCCTCGACTCAGTTTGAGGGACAAATTCATGAGCAGCATCAAACAGGAGTTTGAGAAAAAGAAATCGCCGAAACTAAAAGCAATAAAAGGACTGTGGAAATCTTACTGACCTTCTATGATACTTATTTAGTGCATTTCTGTGGACGGCTTTCGTTTTTAGCGAAATTTTACTTCATGTGGTTATTATGTTGATATTCCTTTGTAAGATATGAATGGAAGTTACAAAAATGATGGTAAGATTTCAATTTTAATATTACTTTTTATGGTGCTTAATTGTTTATTTATTATTTATATTTATTGATAGCAAACGGAATTTTAAATCAACGAAGTGTTCAGAATTGGTCTAAAATCTATGTTAAATCTAGCTTAAGGTGCTAAACCGAAATAATATACAACTTGACTTATATACTATATCGCATTTGTACATAATATATTTCACGATCACGAGCTAACAATGGAACCACGTCACAATAACTTAATAATCTACTTGAAGCTCTATTAAATAAAACAATCATATTCGTTGCACACAATTATAATGACATAGTTCTAACGATGTACCAATATCGTTACAATAACTAGATTTAAAGTATTTTAGAAATTGTTTAATAAATAGGAAAACGGTTTAATGTACACATTTCGATAATTAAACTGAAGTGAATTTATTGGGTAGGTCTACATGGATAAGATTTTTGGGATAAATCACCGGCCCACTATTTAATCGTTAATTTTAAATACTGGTCATCTATTGGTAGTAGCCATATTTTGACAGTTTTTTGACCAATCAGGGAGCTCGATAGATATTTCAGCCAATACCATCGAAATATTTAGGGTTTCGTTCCGTTGCGTACGTTAGTTTAGATAATATTCAGTGCGTGTGACCTTAACAACTCCGGTTCCGTTCTACGATAGACGGAATAAACAATAACCTTAGTTTTCACACGGACCACAACCAGAACAACAACAAAAAATGGTCAAGCAGTGGTTGCGTGTGAATAGTGTCGCTGGAGTTTCTTGCAGTTCCGTAGGGGCGTTGTTCTACTTAGAAAATAAGGATATTTTCTCGGTGTGGTCGGTAATCAATAATCGATAATGACGACAAAGTCTGGTTAATGTCAACTCAACTATTAATTTTCATAACAAATTAGCGGCCGTCCACGTGGTTGCGTGGAGGTTTGGTTGTGGTGTGTTAATCAACCCGAAGTTTTATGACTTGCTCCATTACTCACATATTATTAGTCTCATAGGGATCACCGTTTGTTGTTTGTAGATGTTTATATACAAATATTGTAGTGAAATATATCGATTTTATATAGTATATTTACATACTGCATGTCGTGTAGGGCGTAGGGTAGCGTATTTAATAATCAGACACTAATATGAATAATTATATTACTTATTATTTTATATATTCTGCCTTTTTGATGATTTTTTGGATTTTTGAACGTTAAAAAGTATTTATTTCAAGATTCGGTTTTGGACACGTTACCGGTTTATGAATTCTTTAAAAAAAATTTTTGTGTAGCAGTATTCTTGCTAAAAATATTTCGCGATTATTACATTTTGTTCTAATAAGTAATAACTGATAATTAGTGATATAATATATACGACTAGATAATAAAGTTAAACAGTAACGAAGCCGTCTTACATTATTCTTTAAAAGGTTGATTACAAAAAGATCATACATTAAAAACATTCGTTTTTGCTATGAAAATATTTCGAGTTATTTTTATCAGCATATTTGCAATTAAATCTCTATTTTTTAATTAGACTTTGTAGAAGGTCACAATGAATCGAAAGAATTTTAATAAAATGCTTATATATTATGTCAGGACCCGATTGAGTAACTTCCTATTAAGCCTAGTTTTAGCGACGTATAAACATAGAAAAATGTTTGGTTATTTCTCCTTGAGCGCTCATTTCGTAAAGTACGAAATACGTGCCATGTAGAAAGAACTTTATGATATATATCTTCATAGAAACATTAAATGGATTTCGTCGTAAAATGTTGCCGCGTTTATTTTTACAGATGCCATTATATCAACAATGAGAGAGAAATAGTTCCACAGAATTTTAGTCCTAAATATGAGAGAGAGAAAGAGTTTTTCGTTCGATCTAGTTTCTTAATATTATGAACGATTTTAATTAAATTAGAAATAATTAAGCCCTTTTATTGCACTTAAATTAGTACAAAAATATTATGAGGGACGATATACGGAGCTTATTATTGAATAGTAGTTCAGTTACATCGAAGTTAACATGTTACATGTTAAAGGAAAGTTGTTAATTATTGTATTGCTATAAGGTCGCGTTTCTTTAGGTTTTTCTTTACGAGGGCTTGTTAAAACTAAACATATCCTATGTTTTTATGTAAGTAGGATAAAGGCGTAAAAAGCAAACGCTGTATTTACAAACGGCCAGGTTTATGATGTTTTTAATATCAGTGATATACCTATCTACGGGTTTTCTCTGTTTATTTATGATATACCTGTTTTTTCAAATATCTAAAACACGTCTTCCCAATTGTTTATATTATCGTTTTTCTTGTATGAAAGTTCTACAAGTTGCTTATCTATTTTTATCTTCAGTCATACTAACAGTTTAATGTACGTGGGGAAAAGTAGAACTACATTTTCCGCCATACTGAGTCGTTGTCGAGACATACACTAGCGCCCTTGATCATTAGGACCATTGGCAAAGTGTAAACGAGGTGTTACAAAAGATCATCAATCTGAACAACTAGTACAAAAATGATTCCCTGTACTAACTGACCGATTAGCCGTTTAACGGGTCTCGGGGGAGAAAGAGAAAGCAAAAGCGTTCTTTAGAACAATAAAAACTGGGAAAGAAATATATCTCCGTTTCATGTATGGCTTGCTGAATAGATACTCCTTTTTTTAGCACCTCTATAACAATATATTTTATTCTCTTGTCTCTTATAGTTTTTCACAGTCAATCCCTAGTTATGTGTTACGCAGCCGAGCGATCTCAATGATATAAACATGTGATGAGGCTTATTGACACTATTCCAAAGGCACACGGCGCAACGTAACTGCATTACAAACTTATTGCATTGGGTCCATAACTTCGAGTAGCTTTCTACCCGTGGAAATCTTCATAACAAGGTACTAGAGTCACATACTACGCGTGACCGTGTCGCCTCAACAGATGACTTGTTAGCCACTTTTTTGTGTATGTGTATTAAGAACTAATGTGCATACTACACTGTGCAGGATTATTTGTGTGGTCTGCGTTTGATTATATTTTTTATTTATTTAGGACTCCCAACGGGGGGTATAGACTTAGAAATATACATTATTTTAAGCATTTACTGGGAGTCAAATCATACACTGCTAAATAAGCTACATACAAAGCATAGGTATAATATTACTGTCTACACTCAAAATGAGTGGGCAAGGGCAATTATGTGTATTACTAGTGACAGGAAATTGGCGACAGGCGTTTTGTGTGTCGTAATTAGTGAGTTTGGATACCTAAATCAAGTTACCTTGTTATTAAGAGTTCTATGGTTTTACCAGTGACATGTAGATAACGTCTTGAATGGACCTAGTTTATGACCAGTGGTCCTAAACAATCCGTCTCAAAAGATAACTAACAGTAACTGAAGAATTTTAGTGGTAGCAGAATAGAAAATAACGACGTGCTATGCACATTTCAGATCGTTTTTAGACCCGCTAGTATGGTCAATATATTGGCGTGACTTGGCCCAAATGTTGGATCAAACAGTTGCATTGCACCATGTCTCTTTGGTATGATTCTGCACAATGATGCTGCATTAGTTAAGTTTTATTTTGTACAGAGATTTTTAATTATCACGTTAGCGCTTTTGCCTTAATATATGAGCTTTTACGCTTGTTTTTGCACACTGCAGTTAGAGTACGTTCCATATTTTATTTGCCACTTAAAAAATAAATTTGAACCTTATATTATGTTCGTAATTCATTATATCTAAGATACAGTCCATCAAATCTAAGAAGTACCGTTTGACGTTTCATAACTTTGTATAGGCGTAACTCGCATAGTTTCAATACGTCCGCCGTAAAACCATGGAATTATGAATTATATTACTAGATGTGCGACTCTTAATCACACATTTTATGTACAAATCCTTTAGACAAGGCAAAATATGAACTGCCCAACGTTACTTCTTAGATTTAGTGGGTGAGTTAAGCTGTCTGCCCATTAGACTTGAACATAATAGGACCGTATTCGACACAGAGACTTACTAAACCGTGTACCCTGCCCGCTATAACGTATCATCACCGGTCTCAGAAAATTGACGACGGAACACTGACGCTCCGTGCACGGCACGTGGCGATCGCGAAACGGTTTAGTAGACAGATCATAAAAGAAAAAAATTTTATTCGCCACACACAACAAAATAGCCTAAATAAGTAGGTAAAACGTATACTAACATCGCGTATGCTGCGAAACGGTACTAACTCAGCATAATGCAGGTTGCAGAACCAACTGCGAATAAATATGAAAATATAATGTTTTCTACATATTTTCCTGTTACGTTCCTATTTCTTTCCGATACAGTGGGCAGACAGTTTTGTATGGGACGTCTACTTGATTCGTGTTTTGTTTTTTATTGAGACTGGACCAATGTTGCCAGTTAATAAATTAAATAATGTTTTTTTTTACAAAATAACAATAGCACATTTTATTATTAAGTCAAGTTTATTTCGTCTCAATAAATTACAGATAGTTACCAATAATATAACTTGCAACAAAATTTGCACAAAATGATTCAGTTCAATGTTAAAATTAAGTTTAAAATATAAATTTTAAAAATTACAAGCAAGAGCTTAGCGAATAAGTTTACGATTCAATTGATCTGATACTATTTTAAGTTAAATCTTTTTAATATTTAGTTGGTTGCTAATATTCCTTAATATATACATTGTAATATAAATATATAAAAATAGATCGATATAATTTGTGAAATGTATTTTTGAAAATTGACAATAAATAATCAGTATTTAAATTATTGAAAGTTTTACATTGTATAATATGCAATGTGGTGCAAAAAGGTATCGTTTTTATAGTTTAATTTATTCCACCATCAATCTGACAGAGTTGTCGGAAAAAACATGATTGGTTAAAAGATTGGCCGTTATGTAAAGAATTTTCTTTTTACTAATTTTTAGCTTAGGCGGTTGCTCGTCAATACAAAATTAAATTTTCCAAATATGGAGAAAGAGAGAAAAATTTTTCACTCAATTGTTTGCGGTTCGCTCTTGATCTGGCCTCTATTTGCGCCTAAATATATTTGGTCTGAGAAAACCGTCTGATTTTTTTCATATTGCAAAAAACATTAAAATAACCTCAAAATATTTTATTAACATTTTTATAAATGTGAAAAAGGCACACGGTTTTATTCAACCAAATATATTTTAGCGCAAATAAATGCCAGATCAAAAACCAACAACAAACAATTGAGTGAAAAATTGTTCTCACCTTTTTCATATTTGGGAAATTTTATTTTGTATGGAAGAGCGACCCCCTTAATGGGATTATTTTCTCTTAAGTATAACTCCACCTTTTTGTATCACTTTGTACATTGATTTATTGTTTTGGAGATATATAATTTATATTTTCTGTTGATGTTTTACTATCTGTATTGATATTTGGTATTATTATTGTTACGTTAAAGTTGTTTAGATGTCCTATGTATTAATATTATTAATTTTTAATAATTATTATTAATATACAGCCAAGTAGATTATTGTGTATGGAAATATTTCAACGAAGTGTTTACAATCTAGGATGAAGCAATAAATCAATATAATGAAATGATAATAGATAGACGGACTTTTATTTATATAACACATGCATAGAGTTGCTGAAACATTTAAAATGCGGTTTTTAACGGTGTGGTGACCGACGAAGTCCCCATACAAACGTAATACCTAAATCATTTATAATCTGTGCATATTTCCAACATATAATGATGTTATTTGGAATTTAACACTAGTTATCTAGGTTCCTAATTATATTTTAGTGCAAAATACGATATTAAAATATTTACCTATATTTTGTCAAAATTCAATTCAAATGACTTTATTTTAGAAAATGTCCATACAATTGCATAAATTTTATCTTCATTATTATTAGTCACAATTACCATTATTATCATTTAAATTCCATATGTCAATAATTAGAAAATCAAAAATAAATAAAATATACTCACAATATATTATAATGTTGGTGTAGTGTAGGGCTGGACTACTTCATATGAACTCTGGTCCAGTACCAGTAGGAGTATCCAGCCCCACCCTACCTGCGATTATCTTCAGGTATGTGTTGGAACTGCCTCTTCCGGCGCATCAGAGATGCCGTTCTCTTTCGCATTATTGATGCGAATGCGTCCACATGCGCATGGGCAAACATTCCTGATAAGTGATGATATATTGAAAATATACTTGTATAAAAAATATATTTTGGATTTTAATCATGTTTTAGTGCAAAGTACGTCTATTTGGAATTGAAATATAATTAGGAACCTAGATAACTAGTCTATTATTTCGATTAAAGCACGTCACACACGTAGCTATAACATATATTAATATAAATTATAGCAAGGCACATTACGATATAATATTTTCTATACACATATTCGACTGACCGCATACGCAGCTATAATAGAATAGAATAGAATAGAATACTCTTTATTATGACCAAGGTACACCGAATACAATCAACTTACAAATTAAATTATTCTTATTGGTCAACAATAATAATAATAATAATAATAATATAATATGGGACAACTTCCACACACGGTCACGTGGTCCCAAACTAGGCTAGAAGCCTGTACTATGGTAACCAGATGACTGATATACATACTTAAATACGATTATAACACCCAGACACAGATCAAACAGACATGTTCATGCACACAAATGTTTGACCTGGCCGGGGATCGAACCCGGGGCCTGCGGCACAGAAAGCAGAGTTACTACCGTCTGCACCAACGAGGCTGTCAAACAATGGGCGGCCTTATCGCTTTAAGCGATCTCTTCCAGGCAACCAGTCTGGACGGATAGGGCATGATAGGAGGAGTAGGGAGTGGGAAAGGGTATACATTATTTTACTCTTAATATAAGATCTTATTATGACTAAACTATATTATAATGAAAAAAAAAACACAATATTATTATAATAATATATTACATTACATATTACATTATAATAATATATTATAATATATATTTCTATGACGTATACAACATATACCGTAATATATATTATTGCATATTAATATAAACTACTGTATCAATGAAATGAAGGCTAAAATATATATTATAGCATCGTCTCCGTGTGTGGTAGCTTGCTAAAATATATATTATAGGACGGTATATTAATATATATTATAGCTGCGTGTGTGACGGGCTTAATACCTATCATTGAAAGTTGGAAATATACTCCGATCTAAATATTACGTTTGTATGGGGAATTCGTCTGCCGCTGCGCATTTAACACTAACAGAATTTGTTTATATATATAATTCAAGGAAACAATAAACTGTCTTTATCGAGGTTTATGAGCGCAGTTTCCATACATGCAAAGACCAGGTAGATATATATCTCTATAATAGATCCGTCCTACAAAACACATCCTGGATGAAACAAGCTGGCGAGATTGTACGCGACCGGACGAATCAATTAGAGAAAGCGAAATAAATCTACTTACTAGCTATTTTGATTCACGGAAAACAAACCCACAAAAGTTCCTATTGTAGAGACAAAATAGATAGCTCCAGAACATTATAGGTTACAATAGCGGAAACTTACCTACACACATTATTAATGTGCTACTTGTCCGGAGCATCAAGGGAGAATCTCACGAAAAAGCGCTGGACATAGCCGCGTGTGCTCCAGAAAGTTATAATTTTCTTAAAGAAATTAGGTATCTTAAATTAGAAACGCACATAGTTTCTTGAAGTTTCCCCATAGTATCCGAAAATGTAATATAGTCGAGCACGCCAGCCGCGGTATTTTGTAGGTACGTACTTACCTTTTTTGTTAACTTGTTTTATACCTTTTAAGTTTTTTTGCGCGGGCGCAAGTGCCGCATCATGTCAGTCGCCGACGGCACCCGAGCATGCGCACGCGCCACGAAAATGGCCGATGCAAAAAGCACGCGAGAAAAACGCGAGCCATATCACATTCACAAAAATCGTGCGATATAAATTACTTTTAATATAAATTAGATAAATAATTAATTTACCAAAGATTTATGCTCAACATGTAACGAGTAAGATGCACGCAAAATTGTTTTTTAATTATCTAGTGATATTGTTGTTTTTCGTTTGTGGTTGTTACGGTGGGATGGTAAAATATAAAAGGAAAGTGAATGTAGAAAATAGCCAGAACAAATTATCGCACATAGACAAGGGTGCGAGAAACGAGACTGGGAGAGGCTTATTTTTTCGTGGTAAGTACCTTCTTTACTTTACGTGTTCGTTTTTTTTTTCTTTTTAGTTTTTAGCGATATACACACCTAAGTTTTTATCTCGGCAGTTTTTCCTCTTCACTTTGGTCCGTCTTGGAAAGTGTTTTTTGTTGACTTTACCTAATTAGGTATAAGTGCCTATACCGACATTTTTATAGGTTTATGTGATGCACTCAAAACAAGAACTAGAATTTTAGAGTCGAAAAAACCCAACTCCATCAAGTCCTACTCTAGCGAACCTCAAAGCTGCCGCATTTTGCATACTCATCGCGTCTAATGGTTACTTTTCCCTCGCAAATGAAAAAACAGTGCGACTCATGCAGGTTACGGTCTAGTCTAGAATACCGTGCCGCCTGCTGACCGCAGACACAACGGGAGGAAATCTCTAAACTATAATTTGAATTTATACTCTAACAGAACGGGTTACCCCAATTACACTGCTCGAGTCAATTCATATGGGTTATGTGGACAACCCATATCGTCAGAGTTTCAGGTCGCCAAGATTCCTACAAGGCCTCCGACATGACCTAACGACTGCCTCCTACATATCTTATAGGAAACAGCCGGGACCTATACAGTATAACGATCATCCGAAACACCGTAGCGTCCAGGTGAAAAGTCCACATGGTAAGATTTGATCCAGGGACTTCGGATTTAAAGCCGGGCATATTCCCGCTGGATCACGGACGCTACAACTATTTATTTCGTTACTAGTTAAGTTTTAAAGAGAGGCTGTATAGGTACTAGGTACCTATTAGAGATGAGCACGGGAACAGAAATGGAAGAGAAGTGAATGAGATACAATATTTGGATTGTGTTCTGATGCGAAAGGAATCAACCAGTGATTAGGTAGGTAAGTACCTCCTTGGTGCCAATTCTAGGCTAATAATACTTATTAGCAAGTAGGTATACAAATATTAGCGTTTCCGCGGGCGAATCCTGAAGATAATAAATAATAAGGCCCCTATATACTTATAGCTGCTACTTATACCTACTTATTACAGGTGTTTTATATTTTGCAAATGGGAAGGTCAAGTGTTCAAGAAACTGTATCAGTCCTAAGATTTTAAGGTACCCTGTTCCATTGAACGGATCTACGAAAGTCACCATCATCATCAACTTCCTCTCCTGTGTGTTTGTAAGGGTTTGTGTGTATATAAGTATAATATAATATAAGAATAGTATAATATAAGAATAGTATATAAATACGGAATATTTAAAGTAAATTGGCAACAACTGCTTGGTCATAATTGATCGCATTCGAACCTGTAGGACGAGTACGACTAGTTAGGTATCTACATGCGTCACTTGGGACCGGTACCAATGCACCACGGAATAAATTATCGTAAGTACCTACCTACGTATATAATATGTTATCGGTCGACCGCTAACTGTGTAAAAATATGTATTTATATAAATTAAACCGGCTTCTCCACACTAAAAAGCAAGAAATAACTCAAATATAGATACAGATCTAATTATACCTAAACCTATTAAAAATCAACGAAATTACTGACCACGAGTTTCAACAACTAATATCTCAGAGTGACAGACGCAGTGCAGTGCCGCGCAGGATTTATAATTTTAAAACATTGGGTGCACTAGTGTCTGATATGGGCAATCATGATGCTTGCCATCAGGCACCTGAATTGCTCGTCTTCACTTAAAAAAAATCTCGGAAAGTAGTATACAGAATATATATGTACGTAATTAGTTTTGATAGGTACTTTTAAAATTTTATCGTAGGTACTTACCACGGCAAACCAAAAAGGGTACTTTTTATAAATATATAAAATTAAAATAAACCATATTTTTAAGTAAGTTCATACACACAACACAATATTCATAAGTAATTAAGTACAAAGTTATTGGTATAAGTACCTACGAGTATAGATATAATAAGTATAAATATGTGGTGCGATGCCGGCACGACCAGACGACTCATTACTACTTAATTCGGGTCATAGCTTGAAGCTATTTAGGTCTTAGGTTCCCAAGCCACTAGCCTACACATTAGCCGACTTTAAACCTATCTAGGATTCAGGTAATAATGGAACTAGGACTTTCTAGTCTCGGCGGAAATTCTATTGGAAATCCTGCGTAGACGAACCTACCTTACAATTACATTAGTAGTGATTAGTGATGTAACAAATAAATTCGCATTTTCGTGCATTTTGAAATATTTGTGTTCGCAGTTACATTTATAAAAATATATTTATAAAAAGTACCCCATGTGTTATTCCAGGGTCTACCTACATAATACCGAACTTCAGCCCAATCGATTCGGTTCGTGAAAGAGTAACAAACATCCATCCATCCATCCTCACAAAGTAGGAAGAAAGATAAGTGTAATATAAGATGCATAGACAAAAGAATAGAGTCATAATAAAGATACATACTAATAAAAACAAGTCTGTACATTACTTGATCCGCGCGATTAATAAAAAAAAGGATTTTATTTCTAAAGGAAAGTGGTTAAATATAATCAGTAAAGTACGAAGACGCCGATGCGTGAGCGCATCGCATTGTATAAAACCTGTGCGTATTCAGGTAATGAGGTCTTCTTCGATTTTACTCCCAACAAGGACATCCTATAAAATCGACCTCTCGATGTTTATGAGAGTCGAAACGCACCGGGCCTTGCCCTTTGGCACCCTTGAGGTTAACGGTTTTTAAGAAGTTGGGTTTTCCTCAGTCTGGTAACACTAGTTATTAGTAGCAACTGTGTCTGCTTTATTTTTGATACCTATTAAATTGGTGATAATTTGATTTAATAAATTATTGTATAAGTATTAAATATTATGTTTGTAATTACTAGCTGTTCACCCGCGTATTCTTCGATCCAATGGGAATATTACGATAAAAATTACCCTATGTGTTAATTTCAGGTTTGTAAGTTTTGACGTGAAAGAGTATCAAACATCCATCCATCCTCACAAACTTTCGCATTTATGATATTAGAAGGTTCAGCGAGGTAACAGGATTCAGGAGCGGCGTCGTACTTACATTTGTCGCCCTTACAGCGAGGTCAGAGTCTATTTCCTAATGATGCGTCGTGTAGACGTGAAACACGTGTCGATATAATATGAATGATGTCACTAACAAAAATAATACCTAATAGCAATTCCTCTTTGCACGCAATTTTGCGGGCGGGAGGGCGGTGCACTGTGCATATTGTTTTTGACACTAAAATCGAAACTAAAAACTAAAGATTCTTGTTCCAGAAGTTTACAATGGAGTTCCGAAAAGTAACGCCAAATTAAATTAATTAATATTAGAAGGAATTAGTGGGATTCGTTCCTACGAATATAATATATTATTCTCTTTCCTATAATAGAATATTAGTAGAATTGTATTAATTTATTTTTAATTGTATTAATGTTTGTTAGTTTGAATTAAATCAATGTCAAGTTCTTCCATACTCCTTCCTTACCTAGATATCGTTATCTTACCCATTTATATATTAATCTGTAAGTACTTACCTATTACTTAGGTATTATCATTTAAAATACCTATACTGTACTTACCTGCGTACCACTTCAGCAAAAAAATATACATTTTAAGTATACATTCACCATTTCAGTCATTTTAATATTGAGTTCCTTATAATCAATATAAAAAAGTTTTCCCGGAAACATTCCTCGACACGCGGAAAAGTTTCCGCACTTCGACGTAACGGGTTCCGAACCTCAACACAATCGGCAGACGGCAGAACGGTTGAAATAACATGTCAAATAAATAATGTTTACAGTTATTTATTAAATTGACCACCACACGCGAACTTTCCTGCACTCACTGTTTATTTATTACGATGAAAGTGAAACAATATTATGTTATTTTATTGTAGCTTGTTACTTTTTATTCAACTTAAAATAATTATTTTAACGACGAGTCATTTTATGGATATTAAGGGCATGCGGTTCTCATGCTAGGCATGTGAACTATATGACCATATAATTTTAAACATCGTGTCATTTTATAAATACTTTATGATAATTGATTGAATTTGGCGTTACTCTTCGGAACTCCATCGTAGACTTCTTGAATAAGAATCTTTAGTTTTTAGTTCGGATTTTTAGTGTCAAATACAACATGCACAATGCACAGTGCACCGCCCTCCCGCCCGCAAAATTTCATGCGATACATGGATAGTGTCACTAACAAAAATAATACCTAATAAGCATTTCCTATTTGCATGAAGTTTTGTGAGCGGGAGGGCGGTGCGCTGTGCATGTTGTTTTTGATACTAAAAATCGGAACTAAAAACTAAAGATTCTTGAGTACTATAAGTATTTGATTTAGTTAAGGAAGAAGGTACCTACCTACCTAGATTTTTTCTTAGTGTCTACATGAAAAATAACATTTAAGAACTAGTGTAGTTAGTAAATAGTTTTTTATAATAGTATCGGACGAAGGCTTGAAGGCTGCTATGCTGAAGATCGTCGTCGCCGAGACCGACCTAGAAAGAGATGGCGTGACGATTTAAACTCATACTTTCATACCAAGCGGGCTGGCAAGGGGCGGCGGCGCTGGACCGAGAAGATTGGATAGACTTGGGGGGGGCCTTTGCCCAGCAGTGGGACACAATAGGATAACAAAAAACGAAACCGTCGTAACTCGTAACTCAACACATCAAAATAAATTAAAGTAGTAAAATGAGAAAATTCATAGTACAGTGTTGCATGTACTCTAATAAATAATGGAAACTAGAACTAATGCTCTAGTACATATTATACCCTCGAGCATGACGTGTAATTAGATGGGACTTCAGATTGTATCATCAAACATTAGGGTGCAGAAGGACGACTCTACTATTTTTCTATTATATGAGAATTTGAAGTTTTGTTCTAAGAATATTGCAATTCTTTTTAATAAATGTTGAGTTTGACGGCAAGATGCACCTCTTTTAGTATAGGTATTCATAATCATTTATTTTTTACGTATTTTTAGTACATAAGACATATTGAGCCAATTATATACTTATTATAGCATGCAAAATTAGGTAACTTGGTGTAGGCAGGTACCTAAATAATAATTTAAAACTTGGTCTATAGAGTTGGCCACGGTGGCATCGCAAATCACAAAAAATATGAATTTCAATTATTATAGAAGATTAGCTGTGCCCCGCGGTTTCACCCGTTTAGTCATCGTTTCCGTGGCAATATCGGGATAATAAGTAATACTCTTTGTGTGTGTTATTTCAGGGTCTAAACTATTTTCATATCGAATAGCCTTATCGGTTCAATAGTTTAGGAGTGAAAGAGTAACAAAAATTCATCCATCCATCCATCTATCCACAGAAACTTTTGCATTTATTATATTAGTAGGATAGGATAGTAGGAAGTAAGATGAAGGACCCTGGAGCGTACGCTCGCTTGCGGCTACGCGTTTAATCTCCAGATCTCCGTGTCTTGTGAAGGTACGCGTCTGTGTGCGTAACTACCAAGTTAGTATTGTAAAACTGGCTGTAGGTAGTATGCATAAGGTATAATAACTAACCCTACAAGTTATGTGTTCTTATATTAGAGTATCTTTCTGAGCACCAACTTGAATAAAGAATTGTTGAATTCGTGGGTACCTGTTGTATAGAGTACTAGTCTTCTGTACTAATATATTTTGTGTTTGTGCACAATTAGTGTTACATAGTAACTAATAACATCTCATAGTTGTGTTAAACCGACATCAACGACCAAACTAAAATATGATAGCATTTTGATAGTTTTATCACTTGCAATAAACGTGTTTATTGCTCGCATATTTTATGTGTTTTTGTGACTTTTATATTATAGATGTCGATTAACTGTTCTCTATAAGTACTTATAATGTACTTATACTAGCTGTGCCCCGCGGTTTCACCCGCGTAGTCTTCGTTCCCGTGGGGATATCTGGATAAAAATTATCCTATATGTTATCCAGTGTTATCCCACACTGGAACCTCGACTCAATCCCATACAAAAGCCGCGCTATAACTACCTACAACACAGACACTGCACACATGGAGTTTTGTACACGTGTAGGAGTGTGCGTAAGGTGATTCCCAGCGAAGCGGGCTCGTGGAGAGCTCAATCTTGCTCCCGGGGTGAGGAAGGCCCGATTGGTGGGCGGATGACAGTGTCCATTCTATACGTAGTATTATTATCTGTTCTGTGTCCAGAGTCTAAGCTACCTACACACCAAATTTCAACTCATTCCATTCAGTAGTTTGTGCGTGAAAGAGTAACAAACATCCATCCTCAAAGTTTTGCATTAATAATATTTGTGGGATTTAAGCATTAATGTATCATCATCATCTCAGCCGTTGTAAGTCCACAGCTGGACAAAGGCTCCCCCATAAGGGGCTTTTGCCAATGCTCGCCACGCTTGGCAAGTGGGTAATTGGCGAGCGCAGTTCGATGGTTTTACGCAGAGGACGCTGGATCTAATAACCCTTAGTCGGCCCTTACTTACGGCAACCATTTTAAAAATTCATATAATATACCCTACTAGCTGTGCCCCGCGGTTTCATCAGCGTAGACGTCGTTCTCGTGGGTATATCGGGAATAAAAGGTCCCTATGTGTTATTCCAGGGTCTAAGCTACCTGCATGCCAAATTTCAGCCCAATCTGTTCAGTAGTTTTAGCGTGAAAGAGTAATAAACATCCATCCATCCATCAATCTAACCAAAACCGTAACAAAACGTTTTGTTCACCTGTTAAAAACGTAACTTTTTTACATTGTTCTGAAATTGAAGATTTATTATATTAGTATCTAGGATTTAAGAACTTATTGGTCCATGAAATAATTTTCAAAAAGTAGATGACACATAAAACTCGTCCCAAAAGGGGCTTTAGACCAAAAACAAGAAGCGTCTTGAAACTCAAAATGTCGGTACGTATTTTTGATGCGGATCTTCCCGTCAGTAATTCGTAATCTCAACGGTAACCCGTCAAGTAATTGTACACGTTCATTGAGAGACTCTCATCAAACCGGTGTAGATACGAGTACGAACCGGTACTCCAAAGGTCGATGATGTCCTGGTACCTGCCCTGTATGTGGACCAGGAGGTGAACCGGTGAGACTCGGTACACGGCCCTACATGAAGGGTATTGAGGAGGTGGGTTTTTTTTTAATTTATTACACACCGTGGACATTGCTCCATACCATTTTTTATGTAAACAAAATTATTATTATATTTGAACTATTTGTAATAGTGAGTGCAACAGGATTGCCACACCGCTCATAGAAAATATTATAACATACATAAAACATATATTCACGCCTTTTTCCCGAAGGGGTAGGCAGAGGTGTACCCAGGACTCAGTCCCATAGTAGATACACCCACATTTCGCCAGTATGTTATTGGTCCCATGTAATAGGGGGCGAGCATATTGCCATCTACCAGACACAGTTCCAGACTCCAGGCAGTTATTGAGATAATTCCTAATGGAAAAATTCAATATTTAACACTTTGCCTCACCTGGGGATCGAACCCGGGACCTCTTGATTGGCAGTCGAGCATGCGCCCTCTACGCCACCGAGGCAGTCTTAGCAGGCAGAAAATATTATAATATATAATAAGTATACTATATAAATAAAATAACGCTTTTACAATACTTTAAGTACATATTACATAATTGTTCAGGAGGTGGGTTTATCACATAAACAAAACAGACAAATAAAATGTATGGATGTGCGAATAACGCTAGTGCGACGAAACGGTACTGCGATTTATTGATGTTCGATTGCACGCTTTTGCGACAAACTCAAGTGCGAAATCACTCTACTGCGTTACACTAAAATAATTATACAGTGTGATGTGTGTGTGATACAGTGGAATGTCGGGATAAAAAGTCTAGGGTCTAAACTATCTACATATCAAATTTCAGCCCGATCGGTTTAGTAGGCTATATTGAAAAAAAGGTGATTTGAAGCGCACTGGCAGCCTGTTGCGAGAAATCCCCATTAAGCTTGCCCTCTATACTTTAAGATACTTAAGAACATCTTCCTGTTGGATAGATGACATCGTGACGATCGTTGTAAAATCAAATTGTCGGGACCCCCTTTAATCAGCTACCCTTAAAAACACCACTGGTTACTTGTTTAATTACCTTGTTACAATATCCTCTTACGAATACTTTTTTACTTTTAATTTTTTTAGCACTTAGCTTGAGGGTACACTGGGAAAAGTGTAGTTTGTCATTTTTAACCGTGATTTTAACTTCATTAATAAAATACCTTCACCTTCAAGCATTAAAAACTTTCTTTTGTAGATTATAACATAATTGATCCAATTATAAACATTTCTATCTCCATTAGAGCGTTTAAAAAAACATTATGATGAGTTATAGGTACTACTATCTTGTACCTGACAGTCTCGTCGGCTCAGATGGTAGTAACTCTCCTTTCTGTGCCGCAGGCCCTGGGTTCGAACCCCGGCCAGGTCGAACATTTGTGTGCATGAACATTTCTATATTTTAGCATTTCTTTGAGTTAGAGTTTGATATTTATCTAATGTGCTACTTAGAGGAAACAGGGGAACTCGAAATATCGATGCAGTACATTTTTATAAGATTGCATTATATCCCTAAAAGGTGATGTTACCTCTTAATTCGGAGTTCTAGGTGAAATAGTTGTATTCTGTGTGGAAACATTTCCCCTGTAGGTAGAATAACAGCTGTAGCAAATGGGATATAAAAGCAGACAATGGTTGCGGAGCTTTATCTTAACAAGCAACGAAACAATGCTGCTGGAACACTGAACAACATAAGTTTTGTTCTGAACGATGTTTATACATTTTTTTATCATTGGATTATTAACATTTTTTTTCAGGGTATTATTTTAGGATAAATAATAAGAACTGTCGCCTTTTTATAATTCTGATGATAATAATAATATACTTTATGATAAGTCCCCGCGCCGAGTCTATTTGTCTGCCTGTTCATGATAAACAAAAAATAACATGGTCGAATGCGAATGGGACTCGCACATGAAGGGTTCCTACCCACAATGTGCCTTCTTATTTATAGGTATCACCTTTCCTCACCTTCCAAATAAAAATCTTATTAAAAATTATTCTAATTAGCATATAAGAATATTATGACAATTTATTAACCACGTTGGTTGTATGGAGAGCACCTTTTATTATGATCTTTATTTATTGTTGTTATAGCGGCAATAGAAATACATAACAAATTGTGAAAATCACAAGGGTCTAGCTATTACGGTTTATGATATAAAATCCTGTGACAGACTGACTGACGGACGGACGGACAGCGAAGGCTTAGTAATAAGGTTCCTTTGGCACCCTTTGGGCACGGAACCCTAAACAGTATTAAACAGATTTTCATACGGTTTCGACTTTAAAGAACGGATTTATTCAACAAGAAAGTTGGTGTAAAATTCTATACTTATTAGTTTTTGTGCGGATTTACTGAAATATTAGAACGACGAATGTGGAAGAAGTTGAAAAAAATCGTTAGACTAACGTTAGCTTTATAAGCAAGCTCCGAAAACTAGTTGTATGAAAACAATTTATTACGGAATTATTAATGTTAAAAAAATATTTTTAACTTTGCTTCCTATCCGTGTACAGCAGGGGCTGGATGCTAGTTTTATATAAGTTTTCTACCAAATCGGATAAGAATGTTTAGCCCATTATACCCTATCTAGACACAGATCAAAGCATGCTCATGCGTGCAAATATATGACCTACCTGGAGATTGAACCCGGGATCTACGTCACAAAAGGAATAGTTAGAGGCAGACAAAAAGCTTTTCTATTTGTTTATTTAGGTACCAGTCAAAGTAAACCTCTTCGCTCTGGTATGGTGAGTCACTTCTTACCGGCTTTTTCCAGTTATAACTGATTATAAGATAAGTGGCATACCGGTTCCTTCTGGTCTCTCGGGATGCTACCGTGAAACGGCTGGTAACTTAAATTAATCTTTTTTTTTATCTTAATGAGTGACAAGACGAGCAAATCAGGTGCCTGATGGTAAGCATCATGACTGCCCATATCAGACACAGTGCCACTGAATATAAAATAGGCTTACGTTTGACCTTAATCTCGCTTGATGGAAGGCGAAGATGAGGCCTAAGATGGTACACGTTTCCCTAGAAGGTGTCTGTTCACTTTGGCCTTAAAGATGTCCAGATTATAGCGTTCCGGAAATACCGACCTCGGCAGAGAGTTCCACTCCTTAGCCGTCCGCATAATGAAGGAAGAAGCAAATCGCTTCGTGCGTAATGGAGGAATGTCTACAACATAAGGGTGAAACTGCTCCCCGCGCCTAGTCGTTCGGTGATGGAAAGGGGAAGGGGGTATCAGGTTATGCAAAATCTCCGCACACTCACCGAGAGGCAGGCCACTCGTCTACGGTGTTCGAGGCTCAGAAGATTGATTCACTGCCTATGATCCTCTTCGCTCGGCGCTCCAACGAGTATAAAGCATCCAGCTGATATTTGGCAGACCCATCCCAGAGATGGGAACAGTACTCCACGCAAGAGCGAACTTGAGAGCGAAATTACTGGGCATGACGTGTTTCAACTAATATATCAGGGTGACAGGCGCAGTGCACTGCCGCGCAGGATTTGGGTGGCACTGTGTCTGATATCAGTCATCAGATCAGGGCAATCATGATGCTTACCATCAGGCACCTGATCTGCTCGTCTTGACACAATATTATAAAAAAATACGAGTACAATGATAATAGCCTTAGTCGGAAGTTGTAGTGTTCCTGAGTAGTCCATTTATTAGTATCGCAGTTCCAGCTGGCTTTTAGTATTGATTGGTACGGAACTTAGTGGAAATCATTGCTAATCAGATGTTTAGCTCGTAGATAAGCTCAGCTAGGGTTGCCACGAACATCCGGTGAACCGGATGGCCGGATGTTATCTCGAAACGGGGAACTCTAGATATACCTATGCATTGTGTGTTCAATAAATATGCATTGTGGGTAGTCCAGATGAGAATTTGATATATTTCCACTCATTATTTTGTAAATAAGAAGCGCTACTGCCGATCATGTGGCCCCGGGTTTGATCCCCCGGTCAGGGAAAAAGTCTTATTGAATTGCTCCATTAGGAATTCTCTCATTGACAGCCTGGAGTCTGGAACTGTACACCTCTCCCTGCCCCGGGTACACCTCTGCCTACAGATTTTTTTTTATGATAGTGAGTGAAAAGATGAGCAAATCATGTGCCTGATGGTAAGCATCATGATTGCTCATATCAGACACAGTGCCACCCAGTGTTATAATATTCAAAATTCAGCGTGGCACTGCATTGCGCCTATCACCCTGAGATATTAGTTGTTGAACCTCGCTCATGCCCAGTAATTTCGCTGGATACATTGCCCTTCAGACCGGAACACAGTAATGTTTGCACATTACTGCTTGGCGGATGAATAACTGGCAAAGGTGTGGTAAGTACTTTCCCAGGCGGCCCCCTGCTAAAGAGGCCTACCACTACAACAACACAACAGAATTGGGAAAACGCATGATATTTTATTTATTTATTTTTTATTTATTTATTTATGTAAGAGGTAAGATATAGTGGCTTTCACCTATCCGTTGTGCAGTGGTAGATATATACAGGGTTACAGGTAATTAGTCAGCATGCGCTTAAAAGGTCATTGTACTCATAGTTATGGTACAACTTTCATTATGCTAAGGACACTGAAATCGTAGACAAAACAGCATCAATTTAAGAAAATCCATAGTAAAAGTTGGTTCAAATCGTCTTGCCCACGAAATACATAAATAAAAACTGCGGTTTTTGCAAAATATTTTATTTTTCTTCTGCACCAGCAGAAAGCTGCTGATAGTATGATCCTTACTGCTTCGGAGCAATGCCGCTCACATAACATTACTAGTCACTAATTTTTTTTTTATTTCATCCTGAGTTGGACTGTTGTCTCTTTGTATGCTGAGATTCATGACCTAAAATTGATTTGAAATTGTGTCTGGCACACGAAGACGTCTCAAACTCAAACTCAAAAAGATTTATTCAAATAGGCCATAATCAGACACTTTTGCACGTCAATGAAGACAAACAGTACTGAGTCTACCGTGCGTTCGGAAAGTCTATTCTGGTAGGTATACGAAGTCTTATAACAAATTTACAAAGAATTTGATTTCTCTGATAGAGTACTACTCGTACTCTATCAGAGAAATACAGCTACACTTACAAAAATTACTATTACTATAGGTAAGCTGATGAGAATCTCCTAAAAAAGCAATTTTCAATTACCTTACCCTACTACTTTAAAACTGTTTCCATAAAACCAATATTATGGTAATCTCAGAAAAGAGGTTCAATTTAATACGTGATAGCATATTCCAAATAGGTTTTAGCAAACAAGAGGTTTAAAACTAAATATGGCGCGTGGCACCCCTAACAGGTCAAACGCGGCTAGTTTGCAGTTATCTCTGATTGGATAGCCCGGTTTAGGGCTGGCTATGGAGGTTGTTTAGATTGGTATTTGCTTTAGTGCCACAAGTTGGATGGGTTCTCGGTGAATATATCGTAACAACCCTATTTGTTATCGATATTAAGTACGTCGGTCGAACATACAAATTCAAAGAGCACACAAATTTCGTCTCAAAGAAAACTTTGAGAGAGAGAGGGGTTTTGCATTATTTACCTTCCTAAATGTGATCCGTGTTTGCCATTCACAACATATTCAATGGACACTGGGACACGACATTCATTAAAATTAGACGAGTAGTTAAATTGAGCTGTCACTGCAAACTGTGCAAAGTAAATTCGCCCTCTCGCTCACACATATCCACATTTTTGAAGGATATAAAAAATACTACTACATGTAATTACGTAAAATAAAGACAACTAGGTTCTAGAAAATAACAATACAACGATTCAGTAAAAATACTAATTTAATCCAAACGCATTTTCATGTATAAAAACCAGCCCAAAGAAAAAAAACCTCACAAAAATAAAAAGCTACTGAAAACTTGTTTGGATTAAATTGGATTTTTTATAGAATCTTTGATCATTTTATCAAATCAAATATCAAATTTTTGAATTGTTATTTTCTAGAACCTAGTTGTCTTTACTTTACGTAATTACATGTAGTACTTTTATATCTTCAAAAATATTGGTACGTGTGAGCGAGACGGCGAATTTGCTTTGCAACCGCGCCTTAAGCTTAGTTGAATAAAAAGTTTCCGCCTCCTAATTTGCCACATTCTATAAAAACAGCTGATGTAAATGTTCATAAAGTTTGGTGTACTTTTAATGTAGAGCACTTTCATTTATTGTTTCATTCATAAAAAACCCTCATCCAATTAATGAAACTTATTAACAGTTAGTTTCTAAAAAGAATCTTATATTATAAAATCATAAATTAAGAATAATAATGAAGTAGATAAGTACGTTTAACTTTGATTAAATAAATATCGACAGCACATTGATTATACCTATCTATGGAAATATACTCGTAATTATCTAAATTAGACCTGTGTATAAAACTAACATCACCTAAATTGCACCTAGATTGTAAAGTCTAGATTAAGACCAGATGGATGGCTACAAAAAACCGTCTCGACTCGAAGAGGTCAGATTAAACAGACACCAATCATTTGAGTAAATAAATTGGTTCTAGTTAGGTGTTAAGTGGATAGAAACTTCTTACAATAAGTTATGTTGAATCGATCTTAATATAATATTATGTAGGTTGGCGACTTACGATAAAATGGCTGATCTAATTATTTCTTTCTAATAAAAGTACTTATACCTATTAAAGCCATGAAGAAAGCTAAGAGAAATTCCAACTTGTTATATATAGGTATAAGAGGTCGGTTAGTTTTTTGGACTTATAGTTTAATTCAAAAACCTATTTACTACCTATATTATGTAAAATATTTGGCCAATAATTTATCAAATTTAAGAGCATACCAATATTTTAAAAAATCTTTAAAAAAAACTATATAAAAAACGACTCATAACTTGACCCTACCAAGTTATTTAAAAAAAAGTAACTTAATATATTAATTTGTCTTTGTTGTTTCCATTAATGACAAATTTAATTTTAAATGAAGGTGTACAAACATTCAAAATTATTAACGTAATGTAAAGTAATTTCATGCAATACAAACATTAATTTAATCCATAATACACAAGTTTTATTAAATAACATTGCCACAAATTAACATTGCTTTGCATTGAATTAAACAAGTTGATAATATGATGTTTATTAATTACACATTTCATTAAAGGTTGAATAGGTTAAAATTACTTACACTTATATTATTTTAATAGACTGCCTCGTGGCGTAGTGGGCGCAAGCTCGACCGCTGATAAAGAGGTCCCGGATTCGATCCCTAGGTCAGGCAAAGTGTTAAATATTGGATTTTTCCATTAGGAATTATCTCAATAATCTGAATCTGGAACTCTGCCTGCTAGGTGGCAATAGGGTCGCCCCCTAATACATGGGACCAATACCATACTGGCGAAATGTGGGTGTGTCTACTACCTACTATGGAATTGGGAAACCCTTCGGAAAATAGGCGTGATGTTATGTTATTCATGTTATTTCTTTTGAAAACAAACGCTGTTGATATCTAAGTGTCACGATCGTATATTAGGCGAAACCAAATATTGTTAATATTGAACGTTTTGCTCGTGTTATTGTTTATCCCGCACATTTCGGATGAAACATAATATTTTTCAGTAATGGAGTGAAAGGCAAACGGAACATACTGACACATTCGTTTTATCTATGAAAAGGCATAATGTACTGAACCCTATTATTGGCACCATTTAACAAACGGTTTGCCATTTTTTTATAATAAAATTCGATCATAGTAAATAACTTTTTTTTTTCTCTTATTTTTGACAGCCTGGTTGGCACAGATGGTAGTAGCTCTGATTTCTTTATATTACTTAGGTAGACGTAATAGGCATGGTGACAGATTTTGAAATCCCGTTTCTTAATGTAAGTACACGTCTAAAATTACCGAAAAAAACATTTTTTCAGAATAAAATTACATTTTACCGCAAATTAATGCATTTTTAACTTTCTAATTTAAAATGAGCGCGAAAACGCTCGTATGTGTCATGGCGTCGGGTCCTGACGTCACGCCTAAGTAAATATTTTATTTTTGCCTTAATAAAACCTTGTTCCATCTTCGATGATTCCTGGATTGCCACGAATATATAACAAATTAAGTGACTGATCACAACACAACAAAAGTTAATGCGATATGGTGAATATTTACTTCAAGTGTTTATACTCTCAGTAACAGTATTTACTGAGGCGTGACGTCATTCGCTCTGCTTGGCGTTTCAGTTAAGATGGCCGATTGCAATTTTTTGTACTTTTATTTTATTAAAAATATTATTAATCTCAATGTTTTCAATAATACTGGGTCGTTTTTTTAGAATCCTTTCGATATATATTTTTCACTAAAACCATTTATTTTTTTAATCTGTTATAGTGTCATCATGCCTATTATGCAATTTTTTGCAGGAACATCGATTTAAAGGCAACTTTTGAGTCTGAAGTGCATCTACGAGTACATGGTAAACAACCATTTATCCAAGCGAAACGCCTCGAAGGAACCGAACGAAACGAATTTTTAAATTCTTTATAAGAAACCCTATGAAGCCTCGAACATTTGCCCGCGTAGAATCGTTCGAATCGGTGGTGTGCGTGGTTTATGTATATTATTAATGAATTCTCAAATGAGTTTCGTTGGGCTCGTTCGACGCGTGCTCAGATAAGTGTGCGTTCACCATCATGCGAACAATTGCCATTCTGTACGGTTAATGAGAGATGAGAAATAGCTTATTATAGATAAGACCGGCGCTTATACATTTAATTATGGTTATGTTATTTTCTTTATATAATATGTGGTGCACAACAAAGTGTAAAGTATCTATCTATCTATCTATAGGTATATCATTTGATTTTTATAAAAGTGGATGTAACTTGAATATCTACTATAAGCAGACCGCTTAATTGAGTCCTCGCCTGCGGGGTAAAGCACCTCCGCGCCCCCCGCCGCCCCTGTACCCTGCAGGCGAGGGCTCAATTAAGCGGTCTAAATTATGAGTACCCTTTCGCTTGACATCTAATTTTTTTTAAAAATAGAATAGGACATTGGTTAATTCGATTCCCTGTCCGGTTGTACGCAGTTAGATTCAGCATATTCCTGCAAACTTTATTAGATCGTCTATCCTATGCTGCGCTTGCCGGTCCTTGGTCACCATCCCAGAATCACCACCAGAATCTTACAGCCCCATCGGCCATCAGTTCTTCGTGTTATGTGCCCTGTCAATTGCCACTTCAACTTGCTAATCCATTGGGCTATGTCGGTAACTTTCGTTCGTCTACGGATCTCCTCATTTCGTGACTAATGCCATGGTAAAGACAGATCTCTACCGCGGCAATACGTAGATGTTAAACAGGTAACAAAACTTAAAAATAGAGATATTAAACCGGAGATAAGTACATTTATTGTGCCCAGCAGGCGCATCTTTCACGGTGAAGTACCTACCTACAGTGAAAGTGGAAAACGGATCTCTTCCAACCTCAAATTGCGTTGAAATAAAAACATGTCGTCCGTTTTAGAGAGTTACTTACGAAAGTGAGTTTAAATCGCTGTTATCTAAAATGTATTGTGGAGTCTTCTTACTTTTTGGCTTTTAAGAAATCTTTGTTATTGAGGAAGTACTTATCAAGTAATATTTTTATATAAATACTAAGCGGTCTATTCGTTTGAAATACAATAATAATGGATATGGAAAGAAAAATTAAGAATGGGAAATGCATCCACCAACCTATAAATAGACACACACGCCCCTATAGTACCTCCACGGTAGCTCAATTGGTAGAGTGCCACCACGCGGATTGGTACAGAAGGTGCGGGTTCACATCCCGCTCGTGGATGAAGTTTTTTTCCCATATTTATTTATTCATAATTCAGCACTAACTTAATGCCAAAATAGAATTTTCTGCCAGTTATCCTGGATACTGGAGAAATTCCTACTAATATTATAAATGCGAAAGTTTGTTAGGATGGATGGATGGATGTTTGTTACTCTTTTACGCCAAAACTACTGAACCGATTGGGCTGAAGTTTTGTGTGCAGGTAGCTTAGACCTTGGAATAACACATAGGTCCTTTTTTCCCCGATATTCCCGCGGGAACGATATATACGCGGGTGACGCGACATTTTAAAATTCAAAATTCTACGCGGTACTGCTCTGCGCCGGTCACCCTGAGATATTAGTTGCCCAGTAATTTCGCTGGTAACATTGCATTTCAGACCGGAACACAGTAATGTTTGCACATTACTGCTTGGCGGATGAATAATTGGCAAAGGTGTGGTACAGGTCTTAACCTGTTGGTGTACAGTCACGTAATGGATAAATGTAAACACCATTATTAGGTATATGTTCTGTGATAATGTGCAATCTATCAAAACTACAACGAAAATAAATAAATAGTTAATTTTCTGGAACAAGAATTTTTATTTTTTAGTTCCGATATTTAGTGTCAAAAACAACATGCACAGTGCACCGCGCTGGAACAAGAGGCCAGCGTTCCAGCTTTCAGCGAGGTAACATCTCGTCGCACTAACATTTGTCGCCCTTACAGCGGAGTCAGAGTCTATTTCCTGATGATGCGTCGTGTAGACACAAAACACGTGTCGATATATGAATGGTGTCACTAACAAAAATAATACCTAATAGCATTTCCTCTGCATGCAATATTGCGGGCGGGAGGGCGGTGCACTGTGCATGTTGTTTTTGATACTAAAAATCGGAACTAAAAACTAAAAATTCTTGTTCCAGTCTTCTTCTTCTTTTCGGAACTCTATTATAATAGAGTTCCGAAAAGAAACACCAAATTCAATCAATTAAATTGTTAATGTTTTTAGTTCAGTTTATACCTCAAAAAAGGACCTTTAGTGGTTAGTTGATTTCGCCAAGTACATAACTAAATAGTAGTCATGCTAGTTACTAATTAATTAACTTCAGGCTATGATACACATGAAACACGTTAATTAATATAATAACAGTTACAATTATTTTAGATATTTATAGACTACCTATGATAAATAAAACAGGCTTTTGTATTAGTTACTCCAATTTATAAATGATCCTTTATAAATCAATGTGTAATTATCAATAGACTTGTTAATCTATCAATCAGCAAAACGGTACATAAATACATAAAGGCGACTGCACATCTTCGTGGCTCTCGTGAGCTGACCACGATGGGCCATGACCACTATCTTTCATTGTTTGGACTTTTGTAGAGGTCGGCCCACAGATGTTAATAAATTGGGAGATTGTGTCAATCTTGTGACACTCATAACATACAATCACGCCTTTTTCCCGAAGGGGTAGGGACAGGTGTACCCAGTACTCAGTCCCATAGTAAATACACCCACATTTCGCCAGTATGTTATTGGTCCCATGTAATAGGGGGCGAGCCTATTGCCATATACCGGGCGCAGTTTCAGACTCCAAGCAGTTATTAAGATATAATTCTTAACGGAAAAATGTAATATTTAATACTTTGCCAGACCTATGGGGACCGAACCCGGGATCTCATGATCGGCAGTCGAGCTTGCGCCCACTATGCCACCGAGGCAGTCTTGTTGCACTTCCTGTAACAAAAATAAGTAAAGTAGCAGTGTAAAGTAAACAATGAATATTGAAAACTTAAAACAAAATAGGACTCAGGACTCAGTCCCATAGTACGAGGTCAAAAAGTTCGCGGAATGGAGGGTTTAGAGAGGGAAGGGGGTAGTTATTTTTACCTGTCGCTGCTTGTTGACTCAATACAATTATAAAGTTTCAGCCCAATCGGTTCATAAACCTTTGAGATATCGCTGGATAAACAAGTCAATCGGGTAGAAAATATCAACTATGGAGAAAATTGAGTATCGTGCCGTGATTAAGTTTCTCACTAAGCAAGGAAAAACGCCTCAGAACATTATGGAAGAAATTTCATCAGTTTACGGGGACTCCGGACCTGGAAAAACAATGATTTACAAGTGGCATAGTCTTTTCAAGCAAGGCAGAGACTCAATTGAAGACGATCAGCGCTCAGGTCGGCCAATTGAAGCAACGTCCTCAGACATTGTTGAAAAAGTTGAAAAACTTGTTCTAGAAGATGCACGCTTAAAGAAGAAACAAATCGCAGAGATAACTAGAGTATCATCTACGACCATTTTGAATATTCTCCATGACCATCTTGGCATGTCTAAGATCAGTGCAAGATGGGTACCGAGAATGCTCACAGCGCTTCAAAAACAGCAGCGCGTCGAGTGTTCGCGCGAGTTTTTGGAGCTGTGTAGTGAAAACAGGGATGAATTTCTGAACCAAATTGTGACTGGAGATGAAACTTGGGTTCATCACTATGAACCTGAGTCGAAACAGGAGTCAATGCAGTGGCACAAAAAAGGCGCAGCACCGCCCAAGAAGTTTAAGGTGTCACAATCGGCCGGAAAGATTATGGCTACTGTTTTTTGGGATTCCAAGGGGATTTTATTGATCGATTATAAAGATAAAGGGGTCAATATCACGGGGAAGTACTACGCTACACTACTGGAAAAATTAAAAGTAGCAATTAAAGAAAAGAGAAGGGGAAAATGGTCTCGAGGTGTGCTCCTTTTGCACGACAACGCACCCGTTCACAAGAGTCATGTTGCGATGGCTGCCTTACACAAGTGCGGCTTCGAAACTTTAAACAGGGGGCCAAATCTGGTCTATAGGGAGGGTGCCCTATAGACCAGATTTGGCCCCTTGTGATTATTATTTGTTCCCAAACATGAAAAAAGAGCTTCGTGGAAAGAAATTTACGGATGGCAATGAAGTGAAGTCGGCAATATCTGCTTATTTTGAAGGCCTTGACAAATCATTTTTTTTCGAAGGTATAAACAAATTATTTGAAAGGTCTGAAAAGTGTATTAGGGTTAATGGAGAATATATTGAAAAAGAATAATAATTTCATGTTTAAATTCACCCCCCTTCCCTTTCATTCCGCGAACTTTTTGACCTCCCCTCGTAGATACACCCACATTTCGCCAGTATGTTATCGGTCCCATGTAATAGAGGGCGAGCCTATTGCCATCTACCGGGCACAGTTCCAGACTCCAGAAAATAATAATAATAATAATATGGGACAACTTCCACACACGGTCATCTGGTCCCAAATTAGGCTAGAAGCCTGTACTATGGTAACCAGATGACTGATATACATACTTATATATGCTTATAACACCCAGACACAGATCAAACAAACATGTTCATGCACACAAATGCTTGATCTGGCCGGGGATCGAACCCGGGGCCTGCGGCACAGAAAGCAGAGTTACTACCGTCTGTGCCAGCGAGGCTGTCAAGAAAACAAAATAAAATTGTAAATAATAGCAATTATGATATAAATAATAAGAGAACCTATGTGTTCTTGATTGTTTGTAACGAATATGCTCCGAAACTACTGGACCGATTTAAAAAAAGCCACTAGTAATTAATATATTATATAATATGTTACTTATCAGTTATGTGTGTCCTTCGAAGAATGTTTTGTAGTATATACCAGCGGTATATGGCCTACCATTACCAGACCACTATGTACTAGCGCCTTAAAACAAGTAAACCTCTGATTGAGGCAAAAAATCTAGGCAAAACGGAGCTTGTTCCAGATGGACCAATACGCCAATTAGCTATTTTAGCAAGTGTTTTTTTGTGTATCGATTTATTGGGGTTGTGGTCGGAGAGCAATAAATACTTTATTTTATAAATAAAATAATAATAAGAACATATTACCTAGTTACATTATTATATACTTTTAACTCATTCAATCATAAACATTCAATCTTCCTCCATGTCGAACTATATATGTTAGGCACTCTTCGCTTTACCGTATGTGCAATACATACAACATTTGTCAAGATGTTGATATATTTGGTACTTCTTTTAACTCTCTTAAAAATAATGTATTTAACATACTCAATAAATAAATGATTTCAAAATGTTGTTTACACAACAATATACGCATGTTGTGTCCACTACGAGAAGGACGTACACCTACGCAATGCTTGTAAAAATATATTTATTTATTAATGTAAAAATTGTGTAACGCTCAGTTTAGTGGACCAAATAATATAAAAAAAAAAACTCCAACCGAAATAAACATCTTTTATGATGTTTTAGTTTGCTTAGTTATTCAAACTCATATTTAATTATTTATGTATCTACAAGTAACGTTACCTTTATTCATCTCATGATTTTAATCTGTTAGTAGATAATTTAAATGTGATCAAAATAATGTAACTATTAATATTAATAATATTAAAAAGAAAAACTCGTGACATCCCTGAATGACGTCACACGGTCATCGATCGAGGCGCACGGCTCGTGCCGTCAATCATCAGATTAAAAAAGCAAACACCAAACACTGCTGACCATTTCGATGTCGTGATTGCTGTGTTCATTCTACCGTTCACGATATATAAATAGTAGATGTCTATGATGAAAATAATAGGTAGGACCTTATTCCTTTGATCGCATATAGCTTGATGTCTTATGGGATTCTGTTGTGAGGGTCTGCCGCAGATATAGAAACTATCTTTATAATACAAAAACGTGCGATTCGTGCCATCTATGAGATGCGTCCACGCGAATCCCTGAGGGAATTATTTCAAGAAATAAACATACTGACCCTACCATCCTTATACATTTATGAGAACATCATGTATGTGCGTAAAAATTTACATAAATTCAAATTAAATAGTGACCTTCATAATTTTAATACTAGGAATAAAGACAAAATAGCTGTACCTAGCTTTAGATTATCTAAAACAAATAAAAAGACATTCTTAGGAAATAGTGTACGTTTCTATAATAAAATCCCAAAAGAGATAACTGGGCTCTCAGAAGGTAAATTCAAAACCTATATAAAATCTACTTTACTAAAGAAGGCTTATTATAAAGTCAACCAGTACATAGAGGACAAAGATGCCTGGAAACTTCTGCATAGCCGCTTCGCGGCACCTTCAAAGAAAACGAATGTAACCAAACCAAATATTGTGAAACTATCTGTTGAAAAAATTAAGCCCCACAAGTTTCTTGTGCGTTCTTCTTGTAGAGGTATCTTTCCGAACGCACGGTAGACTCAGTACTGTTTATCTTCATTGACGTGCAAAAGTGTCAGATTATGACCTATTTGAATAAATCTGTTTGAGTTTGAGTTTGAGCATGGTTGGTCGATATTGTGGAAAGGCAGAGCTAGGAAGACAAAGTAAGTCCGTATTATAAGGCGCAAAAAGTCATTTTATCACTTATTTTTACATCTTTGAGGAGTCAGACGGTAAAGACATACTAAGTGTTTCATATAATATTATATTTCATAGATTTCGCTACGACCTATGGATGAATATAAAACGCCTTTTAAAAATTTGTCCGATTTTTGCTCCACTATCAAAGTCGATGACGGGATTACATACATTTCCGTTAACTGATATACTCTGTACATAAATAAGGGAGGAAAGGGAATTCCAGGATATATTTTTATATCTCAGTCATTGTACTATGCTATCGATGCAGATCTATAACACCACACAAGTAAAGAAACTGTCTTTTATATTATTACCACCTTGATTCACACAGGGCTTATTTACAAAAAAAATTTGAGTAGGACTAGAGATGAATCCGCATTGCCTAAGTACACTTAGGATCAGGTGTATTTTTATACTCTCTCGAGTCATTCTGTATATATAGTTACATATTATTCTGATAGAATGTGATACATCTTCTAGAAGCAAGGGTTAAAATGTTCAACAAAGTATAGATAATGGAGGCTGCGGTTTGAAAAGTTCGGAAATCCACTTAAATTGCTTGTGCATTTTTTATAAAATTCTTAGCAGCTCGAACATGCAGCTCGACATGCTGGAAGCATTCTTTCATACCAGGGGTGAACTAACAAACTAGTGTTATAAGAGTAAATTCTAGGTCTAAGATCGTGTCTAGATAAAATTGCACTGTTTCTAGTACATTTTATATATTCCTACTTCTTACGGCTCTGAAAGAGACAATATAATTTTAAAAATAAATACACGACAATCATAATCAATGTGACTAATAATTTGACTAAGGTTCTACCAAAATAAGTGTAGTTTTCAATACTTACTCTTCGCCGCATTAAGAAGGTAAAGATAGGTACTTACTAAGTTTTATTCTATAAAGCAGTATATTTATACCACAACGAAACGAAACAAAATTATGTATAATATTAAAAATAACTCGATTCTTCTGTTAGATTTATTTCCGTAAGGAACTATTAGATAATCTGTGGATTTATCGATAAATAATAAAATGTTTTTGCACTATCCCTATCACCCATCCTTACATAATATGTACCTAACCTACGCTTACCTACGTTCTGCAACTGTTAACAGTAACTCCATAGCAGTTTTAAACTCTCAAATACTCTCTCCAAAATGTATTTACCAAACTAGGTATTTATTCCGTAAACTCGCCCGTATTTCAGTAGGTAACTAAAGTATTGATGCAGTGACCAAACCAAAGCTGCAGCGCTTGCCTTCGACGTCAAGCTAGTTAGTTTTTAATACATTTTCCGTCGACTAAAGTTAATTATTCACAGTTTTCGGAGCGGCGCGCTTAGCTTTAGGTAATTCTATTACGTGCACCCGAAGTTAAATTCGCCCCTGCATTCGACAATGTTGATACAATCTCCGTTAACTTAGAAGGTAGGTTACACATTACGCAGTTTATTTCTTGAATTTTAAATTTTCTGTTTATAATTTGGTGAGGAGTGTTTTTTCACCAAATTATAAGTGATTTTGAAACTATAAGGGGTAGCCTATACCATTGTAGGCGCATTATAACTATAATAATTATAATCATTTCCATCAAGGGTTTTCTAATTATTAAGACATTTATTCTCTACTTTATAATTAATTGCAAATATCAAGAAGTTACGTCTTTCAATGTATACATTAGATGAAAGTAAAATGTCACGAGATCCAGATTTTTGTTTCTTAAATAAACTAGCACACTAAGACAGGGATAATTGACGTGGGCATAAAGGCTGCCAGGCTAAAGTGGGATTGGGCGGGTCATGTTAGTCGCATGCATCCTGACCGCTGGGCAAAGATCACCACAGAATGGGCACCTGAAGACGGACATCGTCGCCGAGGCCGGCCCAGAAAGAGATGGCGTGATGACTTAGACGCGTACCAGTCGGGCTGGCCAAAGGTGGCGCAGGAACGTGACGTATGGAAGGACTTGGGGGAGGCCTTTGCCCAGCAGTGGGAAAGTATTGGCTAGTTAATAATAATAATAATAAATAAACTAGCACGTCTAAATCAGTTCTAATCCTCTATCAGTACTTCTTGATACCATTGTATAAAAAGTCTTCGTGTTAATGATTAATTGTACCAAATCATACACCCAACGTGCAAAGGCTAATTGTTTGGAAGAGAACGCTCAAAGCAAGTGCTCGTGGTGCTCGCCGCAATCGCGAGCGCCCAACTTTATTTTAACATTATTATTTTTAATTTAGGATTTGTTTATGTTGGTGTGAGTACTGGTCTCAAAAGAGATCTCTTTTACATATTTACATTCACTCAAGGACTACAATGTTAGCACATTTCTGCGCACAAATATGCAAAGATGCTATTCTTATGCAAAACAAGCGAATGAAAGCAAACGTCTAATCAGCCTTATCGTCCGAAGTTAATAACATTGTTAGGTTTAATGATGGATCGAGTTTTAGTACTTTCAAGTGGATAAAATTATGAAGTAGAAGCGATAAGTATGCAGATTGGTAATCTGTCAGGACTTAGAATAGAGCTAAGAAGACATAGACCTCAGAGCGTACGCGGTTTT
The DNA here is from genome assembly GCA_947063395.1 of Hemistola chrysoprasaria. Lineage (NCBI taxonomy): Eukaryota > Metazoa > Arthropoda > Insecta > Lepidoptera > Geometridae > Hemistola > Hemistola chrysoprasaria. The sequence goes on along the minus strand of OX346724.1, from coordinate 13,814,184 downwards.
TTAGGAATTTAACACAGTCCTAGTTTTTTTTGGTATGCAATAAAGTATTATTCTATTCTATTCTATTCTATTCCTATGAAAAATTTATCGAATTAAAGTTTTATATTCTTCTGTTTCTTTCAAATATCCCATTCTATAAATGTACATCCTGATATTTGTTGTATTATTTGTTGTGATATTTGATATTTGTCCTGATTGTATTTAAGGTGAAGTTAGATATTTAATTGTGCAGATTGACGGATAAATGTACCCCGTCAGTATTAATGCACGGACTCCACTTTTTTTAAAGACTGTATAAAATTTATAACATCTTAAAAAGGTCTTATTAAATGTCTTATACAATAAAGTATTAAGTACTAACCGTACTTAATACTTTATTGTATAATACTTACGAAATACATAACAAAAAAAGTTGATTTTATAAAAGAAAATATTTCTAAATCTTATCCTACTAATATTAAAATTTCAAATTTCAGTCATTTACGTTACTAACAGGTGAACGAAACCCTTGCGAGTTCTAACTCACCTCCAGCGCCATCTAGCGTGATTTTGATGGAATATCTTGATGGATGGATGTTTGTTACTCTTTCACGCCAATAATACAGATTGGGCTGAAATTTGGTATGCAGGTCCTTAGACCCTGGAATGGATTGTGTCAAACTGCTAACAGATCCGCTTTACTTGAAGTTTTTTTTAATTTAATCTGAATCTAATTCTTAGTGTGCATGATACCCGGGTTATCCAGGTACATAAAAACATTGTATTAAAGTAAACATCGTAGGAAAAGGAAATAAATTCCACCATGAACGTAGTTTGGTATTAAATTGTACCCGCGTAACATTTTATAGCAGCATTTTAACCTAACTTGAGGTCAGATTTTCCACTAAAATAATTTTAACTTAACAACGATAAATAGCTTAGCGCAGAAGGTTACAGGTACGCCAGTTTAGTATTTTGGTTAAAGTTAGATTAGTTTTAAATACGCTTTAGTTTAGAGGTCGGTAAAGAGCGGTAAATAAGCAATTTAATTTTAAGGCGCTGTCCAAAGCAAATTCGCCCTCTCGCTCACACGTGCCCACATTTTGGAAGATCTATGTAATAATACATGTTATTACGTAAATAAAGACAACTAGGTTCTAGAAATTAACAATACAAAGATTCAGTAAAAAATCCATAAACCCAAACAAGTTTTCAGTGTCTTTTTATTTTTCTAAGATTTTTTCTTTGTGCAGGTTTTTATACATGAAAACTAGTTTGGATTAAATAAGTATTTTTACTGAACCTTTGTATTGTTATTTTCTAGAATCTAGTTGTCTTTATTTTACGTAATTACATGAAGTATTTTTTATATCTTCAAAAATGTGGGTACGTGTGAGCGCGAAGGTGAATTTGCTTTGGACAGCGTCATATTATGAAAGTTCCCATACTTAACCCTTTTAACTTGTTAAGTATAATCCTTACGCAAAATTTACTGTACTGATTAGGCTAAAATTTAGTATAAACTTACTATTATGTTGTACTTATTAATATCTCAGGGTGACAGGCGCAGTACAGTACCACGCTGAATTTTGAATTTTAAAACACTGTGTGGCACTGTGTATCAAATCAAATCAAATCAAAATCATTTATTCGCAGGAATGTTGGTACAAAGGTTCTTAATTAGTACAAATAATAATAATGCCAGTACATTCTACCTCCTAAAGGTGTGCGAAATACAATAATTAATTATAAAAACAATTTTAAATCATCATTAATAAAATGCTTAAACCATAGATGTCATAATAATAATGTCAAAATTTTATGTCAAAATAACGAATATAATAATTGGAATTAATAAACTATTCAATAAACTTTATTCGTGAGAAAATCATTCACAGAATAGAAGCACTTCTCTAGCAGATACTTATGTAGTGACTTTTTAAACATAATATAGTTTAAATCCTTCATTTCTTCTGGAAGTTTGTTGAAGATTTTACCTGCCGTATAGTGAGCATTCCTTTGAAGGGATAACTTACAACGTGGTAGAACAACTAGATTGTCCGTTACAGCTCGGTGTTGGCGAAGGCGGAGCTCATGATGTCTTCCAAATAAGTTCGGGTTTGTTTTTACAAATACGGCACTTTGTTCAATTTATAGGCTTGGGAGAGTCAAAAGTCTCAGCCTTTTAAAAAGGGGTCTACATGGCTCTAGGTAATGTGTGCCACAAATAGCACGAATGCACTTCTTTTGTGCTCGAAACGCCCTATCTTTTTCTACTGCGTTGCCCCAGATAATTAATCCATACTGTAAGATTGAGCTTACGTAGCCGTGATATGCCTGGACTGCTGCTTCCTGGGATACCACTTGTCTTATTCTTTTAAGTGCAAACACAAATTATTATTTAAGCGCATTATTTAAGCGCAGACATATGGAATTTATGTGAGGCTTCCAGTTACAGAGATTATCAATTTCTATTCCCAGAAATTTAGTAGAAATTGTTTCTTCTATTGTTTCCATGTCATATTTAACATCAATATTAACATGTCTAGAATTAATTGTCCAAAATTGTATCAATTTAGTCTTTGATAAGTTAATTTTAAGATTATTTTTAGTCAACCAATTTATTACATTTGCAATTGTCTTATTAATTTCAATGTCAAGTTTAGATATGTCCTTACATTTTACCACTATAGTTGTGTCGTCAGCAAACAGCGTTGTGTCATATTGTGTTGAAGAGGGTAAATCATTAATATATAGAAGAAATAGTATAGGTCCAAGAATACTTCCTTGTGGGACCCCATATTGGTTGACCCTGTATTCTGACCTGTAAGTAAGTTTCTTTGATTTCTCGGACATACTTGAGATCTCAGTGCATTGTCTTCTGTTTTGCAGATAGCTAAAGAACCAGTCATACGCTGCGCCCCGGATTCCATCCCGGTAAAGCTTTGAAAGCAGTTTTTCGTGATGCACCAAGTCGAATGCCTTACTCATGTCAAGGAACAGGGCCACTGTATGAGCTCCACTCGTAAGGCCATCTATTATAGATTTTACTACTTGAAAGATCGCAGCTGTAGTTGATCTGTTTTTTCTAAACTCGTATTGATCAGGAGATACAATATTAAATTTCTCTAAGAAGTCTAATAGCCTTTTCAACATAATCTTCTCAAAAACTTTAGATAGAATAGGGATCAGAGTGATTGGTCTATAGTTATCTATATCTTTGTGATTTCCTTTTTTAAAAATTGGTTTGATTATCGATTTTTTAAGTCTTTCTGGAAATAAACCTTCCACAAAGGAAAGATTAATAATGTGACATAGCACTGGCGCTATCGAAACAGCACATCTTTTAATAAGCCATGTAGGTAACTCGTCGTATCCCACTGCTCTTGAATCATTGAGCGATTTAATGACCCTCAGAACTTCATCGTTAGTAGTAGTAGTTGGGCTCAGAAAGATACTACGAGGACAACTGTTTTCGATATTGGTGTTTGGATCTAGGCATGGGTTTACTTTATTCGTCATATCAATGAAATGATTATTAAATACGCTTGGGATCATTATCGCATCTGTGTAAAGCTGACCTTGGTGTTGTATTTCCTTGATATTGTCGTTGCCCGTTTTCTCCGCCATTTCATGTGTTTTAATAAGATCCCACACAGCCTTGCATTTATTTTTGCATTTGAATAAATACTTCTTGGACTCTATCTTATGCGCATGTGAAATACATTTTTTGAGTACTTTAGCGTATGCGTAGTATTTATCCTTCTGATTTTGTCGATTGTGTCGCGCTCTGTTGTATGTCGCATACATTTTACTTTTTACCAAGCAACTCCTCTTCAGACCTATGATGATTCAGACCTAGTATGATATGGGCAATCATGATGTTTATTATCACATCTTGTCACTCACTGTCATAAAAAAGGCAGCTATAATCCTGGAATATCACGAATGGAGTCTAATATAACAAAAAGTGGAGGATCATAGTAAGCCAACTCGTTAACACAAACTAGACGACACGCACACATCCCCTAGCTTTTTTTACATGAACTAAGATTATTTCTATGTTGTGAATGTGTCTGCCCCGTCATATTTGTATTAGCGAGCTGTCTTACTATGGTGCTTCACTTTTTTTTTAATAAGACTCCATCCGCCTTCTTTTCTAAGTTCACGAAGCACGACATAGTTTTTCGCGGATGAAAACGCGGCGCGCAGTAAGTTTTGTTCATATTTTTGACCCATTTAAGCAACTTTCCTCCGTGGACTGCTCTTAAAAGATGTATTCAACGAACCTATCTCGTAAAATAAGACCTATGAAATGCAAGACCTATGAATTACATATCTATTTCATTAAAACTGTTATGTTACTTATGAAAGTGACTCAGCGGTATCTGTTGGTTCTGAGACCGTAAAATCTTAAGTGAAATGTTTCTATAATGATCTACGTAGAGAAATAGCTTTCGCTTGATACCTACTTACTGGACAAAAGGAAAAAGAAGATATATCTTTGTAATGAAAGCTAGGCATCAGTGGTTACCGTTAGCCACAATCATCACATCAGAAAAAGTGGTTTGAAGAGAAATATGAGGTAGAAGTAAATTTTCTCCGTCATCTTAATCTTCTGTGGACTGCCTCGCGGCGTATTATTCGGCTGCGGGTTATTGGTCGCAAGCTCTAATGCCGATCATGAGCTTCCAGATTTGATCCCCAGGTCTGAAAAAAGTACTTTTTTTATTAGGAATAATCTCAATGGCAGTCTGCATGATCTGGGAATCGATCCCAGGACTTCAAAATATCACTCATTAAATTACCTACCGGTATGGCGGCCCCGTCTTACTCCAGTCTTGGATATAGGCCTCTTCCCCACTCTTCCAGTCCTGGCGGTCTTTTGCCCGGCTCATCCAATGGCCAATGGCCTCCGTGTCTTAGGATGTCATCAACCTATCGTTGTGGTGGTCGGCCTGGGGCACGGGTATCTGCTTTAGGTCTCCGCTCAAGGGCTCGCCTTGTCCATCGACTAGCATTGTGCCCTGTCCATGTCCACATATACAGGCTATCGTGGATATGACGTCGCTCACTTTGATTTTGATACGGATCCATTCGTTGCGCTTCCGGTCTCACAGTGTAATCCCAAGCATCGCCTATTACATTAAGATTCTCAAAACTATTTTCTATTCCAGGTGGTCTACTCTCGTTCAGTAAAGTGGTGAACTTCTTCCCCGTGGGCGGAGAGCGCGAGTGTCAGCCAGAAGGTTACAACGTGGCTCGCGCTGGCATCTGCCTCAACACGTACGACTGCCGGCAGAGAGAAGGCAAGGCTGCGGGGGACTGTGCCCACGGACTTGGTGTGTGTTGTGTTTGTGAGTAAATTATCTATTTATCTCATATGGAGTCTGAATAACTAATGATCAATGGTCACGTGACTGGTGCTTCCGTACGACATCGGTGCTCCTGGATGTGTTTGAGGTTCAAAATTTTTTTATATGGGGCAGAGTGCCTTTATTGAAAAAAGACTAAACAATAGAGCTACCTACTTTCTACCTATCCTAACTAAATACACGATACCATAGAACGCTTCGAAAATCCACAGGCCGACATGCCAGCCTATAGAAAATCCAAGTGCTCTAAACCACTGTCAGATGGCAGCGTATCCAAGATACTGGCGGCATTGCCACGTTGAATAGCAATGCTTATACGTTGAGCCAGATAAACGCCAGCATTTTGATCACGCGTCGCCTCGACCAAGCGCTCAGATAGATTTTTGAAAATGCGGTGAGCTCCCGGCCCCCACGGTCCCAGAGTCTCGGTTCAAAATTGATATGGCAATCCGATAGTGGCATAAGCAAGAGTCAGCCTGTGATCTCTTTCGATCACGATTTTTCTTAAGGAAAATGAAAGGATCTTCTGCGCTCATTATCTGGGCCCAAACCACACTTTGTCTATTGAGTCGAATGACGAATGATAGGTAAATGCATGTTTGCTAACACCCAGATGATATACGAGTAGATCAAACAAATGACATGCTCATCGGCACCAATGTTTGACCTGCCGGGGTCTGAACTTGGAACCACCCTGCCTTATCAACTGGGAATAGGTACAGAACTCGTTATATAATTACGTTTACCTGATCAAATCTCCCGAGAAGGTCTCCCAGAAATTGTCTCAAATCGTGAATAATTCATAGCAAAACTTAAAAAGCAACACATTTTAATATTCGTGGGTGAAGCCTCAGCCTCTCAGCTCAAGTTTTAAATATTCTCTGCCTAAGTTTATTCCAACGTCTTATTACCCTGTCCATAACTCGCGATCGAACTCAAGAGTTTTCAACGTGCATAATAGAACAACTGGAGACCTACTTACAAGAACTTTCATGGAACTGAGAAATCTCTGTGGTTTCGTATTGAAATAGTTGTTTATCGACTATTGTTGTGTAAAATACCGCATTCACTACTTATTACATTAGTCATAAGCCTTGTCTAAGTTGCACCAACTTGAACTATCTTACATTAATCACTGATAACTCAGTGATTTTCAAACAATATTTCGTATTGTTAAAATGGTGCAGCTCGTGACACTCTATTTTAACCTAACCTTATGACGACTGCCTCGGTGGCGTAGAGGGCGCATGCTCGACTGCCAATCAAGAGGTCCCGGGTTCCATACCCAGGTCAGGCAGTGTTAAATATTGGATTTTCCATTAGGAATTATCTTAATAACTGCCTGGAGTCTGGAACTGTGCCCGGTAGATGGCAATAGGCTCGCCCCCTATTACATGGGACCAATAACATACTGGCGAAATGTGGGTGTATCTACTATGGGACTGAGTCCTGGGTACACCTCTGCCTACCCCTTCGGGAAAAAGGCGTGAATGAATTGTTATGTTATGTTATGTTATGACGACTGTTTAAGAATTAGTTATCGTTTATGTTCAATTCAGCCTGGGATTATTTCTTTATTTTTGTTTTGACTCGTCATCGACAATAAACTCAAAAATAGACTTAACACGGAACCATTCATTCTATTCGAAAACAATTCTACAATTTTTTGCAAGAAAACGCTCTCCTATCACACCTACATTATTATTTGAGTGAAAATTACATATAAATGAATCTATTATTACAAAAATAAGCTAAGAGGAAAAAGAACAGCTCTATATTCTATAAGAACGAAAAGTCTAACTAGTTATAAACCCGTAAAAGACATATAATGACATCCATTCTATCTTTTCTTAATTATAATGATACTTTTTGTGGTCTATAAGTTCATTGATGATAGGTTTTTTTCATATAGCTCCGACATCAAATTTCTAATGAATGAATGATTCAGCTGTTTTATCGAGACTTCACAGTATTTGTAGACCTAAAGTCTGCAAATTGCTTCGCTGTAATTACGCTTTCCAATCTTTTATAGGTGCTTTAAGTATTGAATTGCTAATGTCAGTGTCTAATTAGATAGACCCGTTAGAAAACGAGATAGCATTGTAGGTCTTGGATAAAAACTTGTCGAGATAAAGGCCAAAGGCACGGGTTTAAAATCTAAGTGTCGTTTGATGTGTGTTAATGGTTCTGACCATCTCTTATTAGATGTGTTAAAAAACTTGTGGTACAAGATGATTGGCTCGTTTATTTTGGGTTCTTTAACACAACTTAGTAAGAGCCTATGCATACGGCGTTGTTTTACGCAGATGCCGCGCGTATACGTGATCCAAACATATTAATACAATTTTTTGTAAATCGACGTCGCCGTAAGCGCGCGTTTAAGATACGCGCGTCGAGACATCGGCGATGATAAATAAATTGTTAAAGCATAGTGTAGGGTTCCATACCTTGATACATAGCTTTGCGCAGTTCCTTGCGCAAAGTATGGAAATATGCAGTAAAATGGCCATAACTTAGAAGTATAGTTAATATCAATTTCAACTTGATACCTCCACGCGTTACCGTTAAAAAGTGTCTTGATAGACAGACAGACAGACAGACGGACAACAAAGTTATCCTATAAGGGTTCCTTTTTTCCTTTTGAGGTACGGAACCCTAAAAACGCAGTGTGCATAGACTCTAGTCTTTTTACCATTACAATCTACTAGTAGAAGGAGTAGGTAACCAGCAGTAGGTGTATGTTTTGGAAATTTATGCAATCTGACAAAATTACAAATGCAAATATTTACAGAAAATATTATGATCTGATATTATTATCTTGTTTTTGCAAGCAGTTTTATTTGCATAACACCTATCTTAATTATTAATTTGTGGTCCACAATTAGTGTGAATGAGATGATATATAAGGTCGCGTTTACATTCGAGGCAGCCAGTCGACTTTAGACTTTTTTGAAAGCCTCGACTTGAGACTTGGTCACTTGCTTCACTTGTTCAGTCGCGGGATCAGAAAGCAGCTCGAACCGAAGCTGTCTTAGTGTATACGCAGCTTAAGTACGGCCACTCCCCGGACACTCGACTCAATTCCTATACAAAAGTCACGGTATTACTACCTAACAAAAAAACTGCACACGTGGAGTTTTGTGCATGCGCAAGAGTGTGCGTGAGGTGATTTTCCAGCGAAGCGGGGCTCGTCTAGAGCTCAATCTCGCTCGCGAGGTGAGGAAGGCCGATTGGTAGGCGGATGACAGTGTGCATTCTATACGTAGTATTATTATCTGATCTGTGGTACGGTGTAAGTCTAGCGACTGGACAGGAAAAAAGTTGGTGTCAGTATATTCTAAGTCATGACCTCTTTCAAACGCTTATCTAGTTCAAGCATATCTTGGAAGTGAACAGGAAACGAAACTGGTTTCAAATTGCTATTATAATATGACCATGTGACAACATCTACAACGAAATAAAGTCAAGTGCCATTGAAAATGTTCGTACAAAATAACGGAATTTGTCTGAGAAAGTGGTATCAATGGGAATAACGACCCCATCGGGCGTCATGTCATTATTTTATGGAACATATTGCAACAATACAAGACAAGGATCTTGTGGCGCGTGGATAAGATTCGAACTAACGATGATATCTTTTCTAAGTAGGTAAGTACAACACTTGTGATTTGGGACAACAGCGCACCGAATCCTTTCAAAAATATCCTTGTAGTATTTGCAATATAAAAGTAAAGAAATAAAACAAAAAACCGGTCCCAAATCCAAAACGTATAATAAACTTTTATGTGATGTCAAATAAAAACATATTTATGAAAAAAGCAAGGAGGACACGCGCGTACAGAGTGTGACCCACATGACCCCTCACACAAAAACTATTGAGTTTGGTCAAAACATAAACTTATTTTTCGCTCCTCTTGCCAAGGGCGGATCCATTGGGCCATGGGGGTTATGACTAATATCATGAATAATATTCTACGTCTAGTCAATAAGTTTCTAGGTATACGTACAACTTTGCATCTTATTACGCCTGGCTGACCTGAAAACTCACAATTTCAAACATTTTCCAAGCTCACGGATGATTCTCACCGTTTCCACGCGACATGTGACATGTTCCAGTATATCTAGCCGAGGTTTAAGTTATGCCGATAGCTTGTATCGAGTCGAGTGGCCGACGCCCGACGCCCGTCGTCCGTCGCCCTGTGAACGGGCTTGCGGTTTCTAGAGGTGGCTTTCTTGAAGATTGAAACTGTTTTACAAGTTAGAAACATTGATTGAATTTTACAAAGGGATTGGGTTCACTGACAGGTTGATTTTTACCAATAACACGAGCAAAGAATTAGCCCTGGAATAGATAGAATGCTTGAAAAGCGATAACACACAAGAGAACAAATATAGTTATCGTAAAACAAAGACTCAACAATCTGGGCAGATTCCCAAATGTTTATTACCGAAAATCTAGGATTAGGGTTGTTTAAAGATAACTTAAATGAGCCAAATCTCAATCTGATGCTATCAATGCTATTTCGTCAAGGAATTTCTGTAGCTACATTATTACGCCTATAGAGCTGGTCTGACGATGATATCTGATAGTCAGCTATGTACTTATTAATAATATGCGTTGTAATCCGATTGAAATATACAAAGTTTTTCAAATCTTTGTGTAACACCGGGCAGTGGTTCAAAACTTGTACAATTTGATTAACGATAATTTCAGATTTATAAATTTGTGAATCTTAAGAGCTTGTGAAAATGTGTCTCAGTGAAACAGGACCCATCAGTAACCGTTCCTACTGTGAAATAGAACTTTTATTAAAGAGTGTTCCCGGTAAACTGTCACGAGCGAACACCGTCCTGAGGTGGTCGACTTGGAAAACTCTTTTCACTTGTACTTTACACGTGAACGAGTAGGTTTTTATCTGATCTTTCACATACTGATGTGGAGGTTACTTGTAGTATCAGAAGTTTAGAAACTAACTGGTTTTGAAAGACTTCTAGAAAAGGTACTTATATTTTTAAAGAATTCTTTGTTCAGAATACCTACTTGGTTGGATTTAAATCTTCTTAATAGCTGAAGAAGGCTTATTATGGTTTGGAATATAACATAACATACAATCACGCCTTTGTTCCGTAGGGGTAGGCAGAGGAGAACCCAGAACTCAGTCCCATAGTAGGCACACACACATTTCGCCAGTATGTTATTGGTCCCATGTAATAGGGGGCGAGCTTATTGGTATCTACAGGGCACTAGACTCCAGGCAGTTATTGAGATAATTCTTTATAGAAAAATCCAATATTAAACACTTTGCCTGACCTGGCAGTTAAGTTAAGCTTGTGCCCACATCTCTGGTATAAAAATCCTGTTTTACTGGATCCTCAAAATTTTCCTTGTTCTAGAACATATTTCATTATAAAAAAGTTCCCTCATATAAAAGCAGACGCAGACTTTCAAGTCATACGTGCTCCGGTTTCCGGCGAAATACAAGGAGACGTTCCTGGATCCACAATTTTGGCCTGAAGGCATCGTTTTCCGTCGTTTCAGGGAGGCGAAACCGAACATAATATCCCTAAGCCATATTAGTTGTGTTTTATATTTTTATGTATGTTAGTCTGTAAGGTATTTTTTATTAATATGGGCCGCTGGTGCGTATAATTTATTATACGCACTATTGCCTGAAATAAATGAATTTATTATTATTATTATAAACACGTTTTTTTATCCAAATTACTCTTAAATCGAAATAAAGTTTTGTAAATATAGTATATAATGTTTATATAAAATAAAAAGGAAAATATCCACAAAGCTAATATATTCGCAAAGTGGCCTCTTTAAGTATCGCCGTCTCTTTGAATCGAACTCTACAAGTAAAAGTACTTACCCAGTTATTTGAAGTATCCGAAGATATCAGTATAAAGTAGACATTAGTATTCGGAGCTATTCGTCTTACCTCCAACCCTTCACTCTGCTCTAAATTACTGTGGGGCTGATCTGTACTGTTTATATCGATTGTGAAACAGTAGGGCTTTCTGAAAAATAACATAACATGATGACGCCTGTTTCCTCGAAAGGTTTGGTTAGTTAAGAAAGAGGAATATATATAAAAAACGGTTTAACTATAAAAATAATGGTTTCCACTATAAAGTTCAGAGTGAGCCGGCTTCTGTAGGTAACGTTTAGGTTTGTCTTGTGACCACAATGCGCGAGCCAAGCGAGCGAAGTGAGCGTGCCGTGGCAGCGGCCGGCAAAGCGCTAGATCTGATTCTGCCATTTAATAGTTCATTCCCTCTTCTTACTGCTTCGTCATCAGACCCTAGTCACCATCTATCTGTAACATTCTCGTTGAGATGTTTCTAATGTTCCAAACACGATATATATCTACTGTTTTGTCTACTGGCCCACCTGAACGCGAGGCTGCAGGTCAAGGTTACCAAGTAATGCAATGTTGATAAAGTAACAGAATACCTTTTGAATTCATCCAACCACTGGACGTAGTTCATAATATGCCTTCAGTCGCTAAAAAAGAGCTGATAATCTTCAAACGGTTAAACAGATTTTCATGAGACATATCTAAGAACACTCTCGATCAGATCAGCTTTAAAAAAAACGGATCAAAATCGGTCCATTGGTTTAAAAGCTACGATTCCACACATAGACACACAGATACACAGACACGTCAAACTTATAAGACACCTTTTTCTGGCCGGTGTAAAAAAAATTAATATATTTTTCAGTCTGAGCAAAAAAAAAAAAGAATCAGCCGGAGGATGTTGTCGTATATAACCATTGTGTCGTGTTAAATTTTGTTTTTTTTTTCTCTATTTCCGATCCATACTGATATTGTACTGTAGAGCGACAGAGTCAATTCGGCACGTACGCATTTTATAGTGGGAAAAACTCGTCTATTGTACCCTAGGGTTGAAATTTGTAGGGCGTTAGTTACTATGCGGTATTGACTTTTCAATATAGACTATAGGCACTGCTGGGTATTTAAGCAACGGTTTTCCAACGCGATTTATAAATCGCCAGAAATTGCGTAACATCGCAAAAGCATTAGAGGGATCGACAGTGAAGACCACGCATAGCAACCACGACCACTCTGCAGAGTGCTCGACTTATCCTTAGCACTTAGTTTTAGAAGTCAAGGATTTATCATCACCATCATCATCTCAGCCGTTGGTGATCCACTACTGAACATATAGCCTATGGGCCTTCCCATAAAGGGGGGTTTCGCCAATACTTGACACCCTTGGCAGGCGGGTTATCGAGTGCAGTTCGATGGTTTTTGCAGAGGACGCTGCTGCCCGTCCTCTAAATCTATTAACCCTTAGCCGGCACTTACGGCAACCACGGGTAGAGAGGGTGGAGCACTATTATTCTAAAGCCAGTAACTCCATTCCAAAGTCACGGATATTTTTATAAAATTTCGGCGATCGTGGTTAGGTATAATAATAATAATAATAACCATCCATCTAGAAATCACACATATAGACAAATCAAGTAGTTTCCATCCATTCACAATAGTCCTTGTACCTAGCGGAGGCTGTCTTTGAGCTCATCTTAAAAAAAAACTGTAGATGGTTTCAGAGATAGGTGCTATACATTACCTTTAGATTAAAAGCTCAAAGGGGCCTCTGCACGTTGGACTTAACGTGATTGTATGTTATGTTACGCTGACACACTTTTGCACGTCAATGAAGATAGACAGTACCCAATGAGTCTACCGTGTGTTCGGAGAGACATACCACTACAAGAAGACGTTCTTCTACAAATCGCATAATTTCTCATTTCAACCTCTCTATTCTATTCGCTAGTTACCTATTTAATTAGTTACCTTGTATGGGTAGCCGAATGTTTAAACTTTTTTATCAGTTACTCAGTTTGATGCTAAAATTCCCTTTTGTACAAGCATTAACCTATTCGTAGTAGTATAATATATAGGTGCTGGATCACCGGTCAAAGGTGTGTGGTACCCAATATCCAAGCCGATCTGCCTCCGATAGCTGTTTTAGCCGGCAAGCTTAGAACCGAAGCTATGGGTTATATATGTTAATAGAGGTGCCTTAGTGAAATAACATAATTAAGATTCACATATTTTTTTATTCAAATAGGCCTTAGAAATACACTTTTGCACCAAAATGAAGCTAATGAGTTAAGTAATGAATACAGCATAACATTTGGTTTATGTACATATGCTTACTTAATTTTAAAACAGTAACTACTGTTCGTAGTAAGGATTAGGTATTATAGTTAGTAGTTGTTGATTATAATAAATGCAATATACGTTTTAACATTTTAAGAAAATTCGTCGGTGACGTGAGTTCAGAATAAAATAATATAATTAATAAAAAATATAACCTATATTTATTTTGTTATAATACGATATAACTCACGTTTTTAAGTCGGAAACATGATGTAGGCTGTAGGACACCGGAGTTGTCGGAACCTTAGGTCTAATTTTTAGGGTACCTCAAAAGGAAAAAAAGAAACTCTTACAGGATTACTTTGTTGTCCGTCCGTCAGGTCGCGGTCCCTTGTGGCTGTAAAAATTAAAAGTTATGGTCATTTTACTGCATATTTCCATACTTTGCGCAAGGAACTAATATAATGGCGTTGTATGTTCTTGGTATCTATAGGTATAGAACCCTAAACTATGCATACTTGTGTATGCCTCCACAATTTATTTCATAAACGTTTTCAATTTAATTTTATAGACTGTTACGTGTTGTGTTTGTCTCACTCGTGGAGGCAAATCTTCTGAGCCTCGAACACGTAGACGAGTGGCCTGCCTCTCGGTTTTTTATCGGGTACATTTCGATGAGTGTGCGGAGGTTTTGTATAACCTGATACCTCCTTTCCCTTTCCATCACCGAACGAGTAGGCGCGGCGAGCAGTTCCACCCTTATGTTGTAGACATTCCTCCATTACGCACGAAGCGGTGTGCCTCTTCTTTCATTATGCGGACGGCTAAGGAGTGGAACTCTCTGCCGAGGTCGGTTTTTCCGGAACGCTATAATCTGGACATCTTTAAGGCCAAAGTGAACAGACACCTTCTAGACAAACGTGTACCATCTTAGGCCTCATCTTCGCCTTCCATCAAGCGAGATTGAGGTCAAACGTAAGCCTATTTTATATAAAAAAAAAACATATAATTAAACCGACCTTAGAACCGACGATATTAATACTCTTAAATATGATGCATATTTGCTTGAAAATTTTTACTAATAATGTTACGATTTTTTTTATTTTCTCTCCCGTAATAAAAACTATCATCATCACCCCAACTGGTCAGTTTGTTCAGTAATCTCATGACTACGGAACGTTCCACTGTCATAATGTTTGTTAAAACTTCCACCTTCCACTCCGGTTCCGGTGCAAAAACATTTTGCTGAAAGGAAATACCCCTCGAAAACTAGGACTTTGTAAAATGCAACTACATTTTTTCTCGAATTTTACAATGAATTCTCGTTCAGTGTTGAAATGTTATAATATTCTACCTACTAGCACAAGTAGGTATATTGAACCTGGAGGATAACAATCAATTTGAATTAGCAGGCGCTCCGCATACAGGTCAACTTCAGTTGAAGAAACTGGCAACTTTTTGAAAGTTTTCTGTAAAAGTTGCCAGTCGCAAAAACTGAAATTCTCAGTCTCGTTGCGTTTACCGATTGGGGAAACTAGCAACTTGACACAACTAAAGTACAAATTAGACAGTTATTTTGGTGGTGTACCAATAAAGTGTTTAACTCTCTATCTATCTATATAAATTACTGATTATTTATGCTACGAGAGAAATAGTTAAAAGGTCACAAACTACCTATGCCCCACGGTTTTACCAGTGTAACCACCATTCCCGTGGGAATAACTGGAATTCCTTTCTTATTCCTTGTCTACATTATAATGGAAACCTATGTAATAAATGTTTAATTTAAGCGTATTCATTATAATATCTAAGATTTTTCTCGTACCTAAGTATTTATGTCATAATAAAACTTATAAGTTGAGCTTTATAAGTTTACAATATATAATGTACTCTTAGACATAGGGGAAGAGACTACCTTACAGCTTAGTAAGCTAAAGCAAGAGGTAGAGAACCCAACATTTATGTAACCTGTTTTTACCAATAAATAATTTTGTATTTATTATATTGGACGAGGAAAGTACCCCAACAAATATAACCACCACCGCTTTACCTATAGTTTAATGAGTTAAATAACGAACCTGTAGATGCAACTGAGAAACATTCTAACAGGCTCTACAATGTGGTCATTATGTTGATTGTGAGGTAGGTAATGGAATGTATTATTTATAAACAAATGGATAGAATTTACTTAACACGTTCACAGTCCCTCATACAAGGGTCATTTCTTTCCTGTCACGTCCACTCGTATTTTTGTAAAAAACTTATCAACTCACAAGTCTAAGCTAAAATCCAACTCCAACCTCACACGTCCAGCCCCAATATTTCTCATTGAAAATGTATGGGTTTGACGACTCCATATAGGTGCATGGACTTGTGGCTGAAGTCAATTTGCGACTCCGAATGGAGTCGTGGACAGGAAACGTGTATTATGTAGGTTTTTATTGCATTTATAACTTTATAAATTATTCCATATTTCTTCATAATTTTGTATTTTCATTTTGTAAGGAAGTCAAACGCCCTTAAAGCATCCTCTCCTTCCAGTTGAAACCTCCTGCGGCGGAGTCGTCCAGAACAACCTGACCTACTTCATGTCCCCTGGTTTCCCTGAGCTGTGGGGCGGCGAGGAAGACTGCAACATCACCATTGAGAAGACGTATGCGGGAATCATGCAGCTTAGGATCGACTTCGTGCATTTTACTATTGTGAGCTTACTACGTTTTTATAGGCCTTTTTTATTTTACACTATAAGCTGTGCCCTGCGGTTTCACCCGTTCGTAGACATTGTTCCCGTAGGAATTTCGGGAAAAAAGTACCCTATGTGTTATTCCAGGGTCTAAGCTACCTGCGTAACAAATTTCAGCCCAATCTGTTCAGTAGTTTTGACGCGAAAGAGTAACAAACATCCATCCATTCATCAAGCAAGCAAGCGCAAGCGTTTTGTTCATCTGTTAATAACGTAAGTATTTTACATTGTACTGAAATTTTAGATATTAGTAGGATTTTCCTTGAATTCGAGGGTAGTATCTGAATAGGTACTCGTATGCATAGATACATTCATTTGTTTAGCAGCCCTGTAACGTCCATCTGCGTCTTATAAAGTCTTATTAATTGTGGTGAGTGAGTAAAGTGAAATCAAATGCGAAGTTCAAGTTACGGCCGAAATTCAACTAAATTTTTCATGACTAACAAAGTAAATAATCAAGATTTTTGCATTATTTCCAGGGACAGCCTAATAGAAAAACAGGCGAGTGCGATGAAGACGCTATGATATTAGGCGACGGAGAGACCAAATTCACAATGTGCGGACAGAATCATGGACAACATAGTAAGTGGGCAGAACGATATTATACCTACTGATATGACCAGAAACCATAAGAGCAATTAGATGTCATTGTCAGAAAACATTCTGGAATGCACGGGATCCGGTGATCAATTATTAGAATATGCAAGAGGAAGAGAACACACTGACATGAATTATGGGAACTCAACATTTTGTGTCGCAAACGCTATATGCTGAGCTTTGACTACTGATAGTTTAACAATATTTGGTGTTGTTACATTTGTTTGTTTGTTTTTTTTTTATGATAGTGAGCGACAAGACGAGCAAAGCAGGTGTCTGATGGTAAGCATCATGATTGCCCACAGACACAGTGCCACCCAGTGTTTTAAGATTATTAATGCTGCACTGCGCCTGTTACTCTGAGATATTAGTTGTTGAATCTCGTCATACCCAGTAATTTTGCTGGCTGAACACAGTAATGTTTGCACATTACTGCTTGGCGGATGAATAACTGACGTGGTAAGTACCCCAGGCGGACCCCTGCAAGAGGCCTACCACTACAAATATATAAAAGTGTTTGAAAGCTTATTAATCGCCAGCACATCTGTCATGTTTTGGCACTGCTTTTTAATCTCTGCTTGAGGCATAAGTACTTACCCAAGGCCCTTATCCGTACGATTGTGGTACCTATTACTAAGAACAGAACGGGTGATATATCGAGCGTGGCCAACTACAGACCCATTTCACTGGCAACGATTGTGGCCAAGGTGCTGGAAAGGGTAATCTACTCTCACATCAGCTCAATGAATATCGACGACGGACAGTTTGGGTTTCGCCCGCAAGTCTCGACAGATATGGCAATATTCTCTTTGAAAGAGGTTGTCAAATATTATGTCCAAAATGATACCACTGTTTATGCGTGTTTCCTAGATTTAAGTCGCGCATTTGACACGATAAACCATGAGCTGCTGTGGGAGAAGATGTATGACGCCAAGGCCCCGCCTGAGGTTGTTGGCCTGCTTACATACTGGTATGGTAATCAGGTCAGCAACGTCAGGTGGGACTCCGAGGTGTCCGATAGTTACCGGCTGTCTTGTGGTGTGAGGCAGGGTGGGATTACCTCGCCGGACCTGTTTAATCTATATATGAATGACTTAATCGTGGAACTGAGCAGCACCCCAGTCGGGCTCAGGTTGGATGGTAGATATGTCAACAACCTGAGCTACGCAGACGATATGGTGCTGCTCAGTCCCTCGATTAAAGGTTTGCGAAAGCTGATCAAAATCTGTGAGTGTTATGCGTCAAGCCATAATCTCTCATATAACTCGAAGAAAACCGAATTGGTGGTTTTCAGGTCTGGCGGGGGATCTCACAATGTGCCTCAAGTCCATCTTAATGGACAGCCTGTGAACGTTGTGGATAATTTTAAGTACCTTGGCCATATGATGACGGCGAACCTTAAGGATGACTGCGATATAGACCGTCAAAGGCGAGCTCTCTCTATAGTAGGGAACATGATAGCCAGAAAGTTTTACAAACCTGCAACTGACGTGAAAATTACACTGTTTAAATCCTTTTGCCAGAATTTCTATACGTGCCAACTCTGGACAAACTACACTAGAAAGTCACATGACACGATTCGTGTTGCCTACAATAACGTCTTCAGACACCTGATGGGCCTGAAGTGGTATTGTAGTGCTTCCGAAATGTACACCGAATCAAGAGTCGATTCATTTAATGCGATTCAACGCAAAAGAATAGCCTCGTTTATGTCTAGGGTTGACACGTGTAGAAATACTATTATCAGGAGCCTGGCTGACAGACTGCTGCTGACTGGAACGTATCGACGATGGCTTCAAATTGCGACATAAGATATTTATAGTAATATGTTAAAAACATTAATTTATGTTATTATCATTATTTTTAACTATGGATCAAGTGTCTGAAATAAAGATATATTATTATTATTATTATTATTATTTATTATTAATGTATGTTCTATATGTCTCGCAGTATACTACACGCTGTCGAGTGGCAGCGAGCGTCGCGAGGCGGACGAGCTCGCCACGAGCAAGGCGACGCAGCTGTCGGTGCGGCTCCGCGGGGGGTACACTCCTCGACTCTGGCTCCTGCGCATCGCACAGCTCCCGCTCGCTGTCTCCGCACCACACGAATGTCTGCAGTACTACACTAGCGATAATGGTCTCTATACACTATAAGTTACATTATATTTTTTATTTTTTAATATGGGACAACTTCCACACACGGTCATCTAGTCCCAAACTATGCTAGAAGCCTGTACTATGTGGTAACCTGATGACTGATATTTTACATACTTATATAAGCTAATAACACCCAGACACAGATCAAACAGACATGTTCATGCACACAAATGTTTGACCTGGCCGGGGATCGAACCCGGGACCTGCGCACAGAAAGCAGAGTTACTACCATCTGAGCCAATAGGCTGTCAATATTATCAGCTGTGTGTGAATGTGGGGAAGATGGATAAAAGGACATTGATGAAAGAGATTTATAAAGCGAGTGTGTGTACTTCGTACATATTTAACCGAAATACCATGTCAAAAGTACCCACGACCGCGTATGTCGTATTATGAAGAATGTGATGAAAGTGTGAGAAGCGACAGACGTGTCAGGATCTATTCTCTCCCTACCATAACAAGGCGAGACGTTAATATGTATGTGTGCATGAATATGTAGGTATGCACCCATAATCCACCCAAAACTTTGATAGATCTGTAGGCAGCCCTGAGCTAAGTGTTGGCGCGTCTTGCGTACCACAAAATATGTACACATCTTATCTCCTGCTCATGTTTCTGAAAAAAAAAAAAAGCAAGCGCCTGTTAACTTAAAATAGCAAACACGTCAACTAAAGCCTAAAGATATTTATAATAGCAGAGCCTTGGAAACTTGAACAAGAACAAGAAAATAAGTAGATATCTCTTATTCCACAGGCACAATAAAAACCTTCAACTTCGCGAGCAACGGCCGCCACCTCTCAAACCAGGACTACAAAGCATGTGTGAGAAGGAACAAGAAGTTTTGTTCTATACGATACAGTCCGTGTGATCAGAGATCCTTCAGGATTGGACCTGGAGAAGGCAGTCCTGATGTTAACGATCCTGTGGGTAAGTTACATTTAGAACAAATATTTTTCAATAATCAATTTAATAAGGTCTTTGTCCTACGAATGACTAACAACATTGAATTGGACAGATATATTATTTGACTATTCGGAAGTTAATACTTGAAATAAGAAAATACTTTTGAGAATTAGGTGAAGATAAACATTTTTTAACATTGGAAATTATATAGTAATAATAAGATTACCCTTAAATTTAAAGTATGGATACTATTTTATCAAAGATTGTCAAGAATCTAGATGAAGATAAAATCCAAAACAAACCATCCACTTTCTTAACATTAGATTGTTACAGTTATTATACCATATGACCATGTGACTGCCTCGGTGGCGTAGAGGGCACATGCTCGACTGCCAACCAAGAGGTCCCGGGTTCGATCCCCAGGTCAGGCAAAGTGTTAAATATTGGATTTTTCCATTAGGAATTATCTCAATAACTGCCTGGAGTCTGGAACTGTGCCCGGTATATGGCAATAGGCTCGCCCCCTATTACATGGGACCAATAACATACTGGCGAAATGTGGGTGTATCTACTATGGGACTGAGTCCTGGGTACACCTCTGCCTACCCCTTCGGGAAAAAGGCGTGAATGTATGTTATGTTATGTTATTATACCATATCAAGATTAATAAATAATCTAAGTATGGAAACTCATTAAAATTAAAGATTATGATCTATTTAAATTTTGTATACAAATCAAAGTAAATACATAAGACTTAATGCACTAGATGACCCAGAACAAGGTCCAGGATCATCAGGTGGACCTGGGACCGGCTTCTACGGATCTGAAGGAGCATTATCACCTATCTCTATATCGACAGAAGCAGCCTTAGATCAAATGCCTGAGGAATCTATGAATGGTTGACTTTTGTTACCCTGGTTGTCCCTGTAGAAGAAACTTTATTTTGTTTTGTCGTAGAATTGGTTACTTTTTCTTTTCCGTTTACACCCTAATTAGTTAGAATTTGTTTAATTTTGTTGGGCCCTTTTTTCCATCTTTTAGTGGACTGGAAATATTATATTCACAATTTATATCCTATCTTCACTATGTGTTTAGATCCCGTAAATGACTGTATTATAGAATTTTTTGCTTTTTAGATCTACAAATTAATTATGTTCTGTTTATTGATAATATTTATTGGTTATATGACTCCATAAATCTTTTATCCCTGCATTAGAGGGTTTGCTTGATAACTGTTTGCTAATTAATATAAAGCTTTGTCAGAGAAGTTGGGTGTATATAATTAATTCAACACGTACTAATCTTCAATTTAATATTAAATCAAAGCTGTATATTATTATCGTTCGTTAAATTTATTTAAACCATTTGTTAAACTGACTATAGTTGAACATTAAACTAACGATTAACTCATTTTGAAAATGATAAACAAAAATGACAATTGTCGAATTTTAACTAACAGACAGAAATTTTTAAAATAGGTCTTACTTAACCAGGGGTCAAAAACCCAGCCTAAGATTAATCAAAGTGTAAATCAATATTACAGTGACAAATAGTATGACACAAGCCCCAATACAAGAAACACAACCTCAAGATGACGAAATAGAAGGTTCAGGAGAGGATCCACAAATTGAACCAGCAACTGTTGAGAGACCCGGATTTATGGCTACTGTAAGTTTAATGAATATGGATACAAATGGAATTAAAGTTACGATATAATGAATAGAAATCAAGACACTTTAACTCATATAGACGTTTACGCTCATAAATACGCAATAAAGTTTGTAGATAGTAATATAAAATTTATTAGGATGATAATATAAATAAAATCTGATAAGACTATGCCCAGAACCAGGACGAGGAAAATAATGATGATAACAATGTGCAATGCTATTGAATGATTAAGCAAAATAACGCAATAATGCAACAACGCAACGACAATAACGCATGGACGATAACATGATTTATAGAAACAAAATTAAGTAAAACTAATTAACATTTTATTATTGAAGTAACAAATTGATCATACAAGCATGTTCTAGAAACTCCTCACTAAGTTAAAAACTATTTCCATTTGCCAACAAACCTCTGTAAGATTATAACTTTAATGTATGCTTTAAACATAACTTTTGTACGTTACAAACCTTAAACGCAAGTAACCCTCAATAACAAATGAAATAATCACTATAAAGTTATTGTAATGCTGTTTAATTCCTAATAATAATGTTTTTCTATATAATACTATATTTATTACGTCCAGTAGAACCCTGTAGCTAGCCTAACCTACTTACCCAACAGATATGGAGTAACATAGTGTCTTGGATGTGGGGGCAGCGTTCCAGCAGATCAACATCAATTCCGTGGCACCGTTCGGGCAAGTCATTCCGGTGGTCGCCTTACATTCAACACCTCAATACCTACACTGACGAAGACAACATTAGGTATTTCGGATATGGGAACTTCGGAGCTGGACTGAAAGGATTTGGAAGGCAGCGATGTGGAGACAGGATTACGATACCTTGTGAGAACGAATATTTTGTTTCGGTGAGTGTTTATGTAAGCATGATTTCGGTGGTCAGAAACACTAGACCTAGTTTTCATTTATAATGTTTTAGATACTTACTTCAGAAAGGACGTTACTTCCTTGGACGCGTATATAAGTTTGACTTTGATCTTTGTCATCAAGTCAGGCTCTGATGATAAATTCTCACAAAAAAACTACCCATTATAATTTTAAAGTTTGTTGTTCTTACTGTTCTCTGTTTCTTGGTTCTATTTACTTGTTTATATAGTTATTATGAAAATTTTGGAATTCCTTTCATATTCCTTGACGACATCATATCTAAATACTAGTACTAGTAGAACTTATTAACGAAACTGCTCTCTATGTCCAAGGGGGTATGGGTAGGATAGAGAAGGTAGGGCTGGGCATTAATGAGGGAGTGAATCAGTCAATTATGAACGTAATTTAAGGTGATTTATATATAAAATTGTTTAATTTCAGAGTGATTACTACAATGTAGGCGTGTGCGACCCACACCACTGCGGACAGACATTTTGTCCCGGACAGGACATAAAGAACTGTTGGGTTGAAACATCTATAACTCCGTTCTCTGTATCCGTACATTTCGGACCACCCACTGTTAAGGACAATCCTGAAGATAACATAGGAATGTGCCTTAAATACACACAATTGCCTTGTGATATTTAATATAATTACAAACTTTTTTGATAAAGTTTGGTTTATTTTCGACGGTTTTGTTTCAATATTCACAAAACTAGAAAGTTACTTAGCTGTGAGTTAATTAATTAAGGAGTGAATTGTATCAAAGAAAAAAGATATCTTTCTGAGTCAAAAAAATCCAATGAAATGCATGTGGTTTATTGATTTTTAGTGCATAGATAAGTAGATGTTTAAATAATTCAAATTGTATTATCTCGTAATGTTTGTTTATTGAAAATTTCTAATTGGAATAAAAGTTAGCTTTTCTTCAATTATTATTGTTAAAGCAGTATTGTTTAATTCTTAGTGCCATTATTTATTAAACTGTGTATGATGCTTTGTAGAATATATGTTAAGCCTAAGCAAAAAGGTGTAGTTGTACCAAAAGATTTATTTATTGTTTCTAGTTTAAACTTCTACACTTTTACTTTATATACTTATATTATTATAGTATTAACTTTTAATTTTATTTTCTTGTACTGATATGTTGTCATTTTATATTTTACCACTATTTATTAATTAATTGTTTAAAAATAAAATGTTTTATAATGTCAATAAAATTGTTTGTTTATTTATTCAAAAATATTACGAAATGGATCAATTGACAATTAAATTTCTCAAATATTTAAAACATCTTTCTTTCTTATTCATTTTAACTGGTAGATCCACATTTAAATCTCTGGGTAAATTAACTACCTTTTATATATCGACTTTAATTATAAGACGCGTGACTCGCTTTGATAGGTTGGTACTACTAAATATTGTCGCTCAACAACATTCACAATAATTGACTTGTATGATTTGAAGGATTTGTTTTGTGCTCCAAATAAACACACACGCATGGGTGATGCTTGTGTATTTCTAAGTTTTTTTTACTCTAGAAAAATAGGTTCTTACAGGATTACTTTCACGCTTAGGTAAGTATTAATTACACTTAATGAAATTATGTAAATTTTAATTGAGAAATAAAACGTTAAGTTTTGGCAAATAAATAGACGTCTCTGTGAATTGACATAAAACACAAGACCTGTGTGTGACTCGATTGCTTGGTACTACTTAATGTTGTCGTCCAACAACATTCACTACATCGTAAAATCACAAATATCACAAAAATCATCGTTATTGACTTCAGTTGGGCCTGAAAATAAGGTCGTCTGTGATTTGTTTTGCGCTCCCAATAAATTATTACCACTGTTTGTGTATTTCTAAAGTAGTATTAGTTTGTGTATTTTTAAACTATCCGGGAAGAATCCGAGGATCCGAGGACGTTATATAAAATGACTTAAAATATTATCAGCTAAAAAAATACAACCCAAATTTCCATTGCGATGTTAGCACGTCACCCGTCTACCTCCCTTTAATATTGTCATTGCATCAGAATGACATGTTTCTGCTACACGAAATTTTTTCCATGTAGGCACAATAAAGGCACAACGAGCCGTACTTTAATTTAACAGGTCGTTAACTCACGGGCCTCGATGTCTAATGTCTACTTACCTCTACAACGTGTTTCGTTAATTTTATGAGAGGAGATAAAACAGCATCATCTGCTTGTTGTTCAACTTGTTAAGCAGAGTCATTTTATGTATGGAAATTAGGAATAAATAGGTCGTATATTTTTTTGAGGACTGAGGACTAAGCTACTTCATACAAAAATTATGGACGTCTCATGTGTGTGCGTATTATATAATACTAGCTGGCCCGGCGAACTTCGTACCGTCTTATAATTAATAAATGTTGAGTCTAGTTAAAGCTACAGTGAGAAACGAAATTATACTTCTTCAAAATATGATACCCTGGTACTCTCTCCTAGTTTTGGTCTCTTTTATTTAACTTTGTCAATAGTTATTGCTACTCAGGGCGAAGACTACACCTTTTTCCCTATGTTGTAGGCAGAGGAGTACCTCAGTCCCATAGTAGACACACCCACATTTCGCCAGAATGTTATTGGTCCCATGTAATAGGGGGCGAGCTTATTGCCATCTACCGGGCACAGTTCCAGACTCCAGGCACTTATTGAGATAATTTGTAATGGAAAAATCCTGATTATTTTATTATCTACGTACCTATTAATAGATTATTTTGATTGTGTTCTTTAAATAGAACCTAAAACAGACACAAGAAGTAGGAAATCAACTAATTTTCTCACAAAAAGTAGTAAGTAGGGTCGCGTATCCTTATCACATCGTGTTTGCAATTTAACGTAGGTGACAATCGACTCGCCTCATAATCGGATTACAGCCGCAAACCCTTGCCTAGATTGGATACCAACCTCATAGATACCACACAATACATCTTACGGCGTAACACCGTTTATAATGGGGTTACTAGGTAATTAGAATTAACACTAATTGCAACTAAGAATTTTTACTCAAACTCAAACTCAAAACTCAAAAATATTTGTTCAATTAGGTCACAATATGACACTTTCATGTCAGTGAAGATAAACGGTATGTAATTAATCTACCGCGCGTTCGGAAAGATACCTCTACAAGAAGAACACACAAAAAATTTGTACGACTTAGTTTTTTCAATTGATAAACATAACATACTAATTACCAAACCAAATATTGTGAAATCTGTTGAAAAAATTAAGCCCTACAAGTTTCTTGTGCGTTTTTCTTGTAGAGGTATCTTTCCGAACGCACGGTAGACTCAGTACTGTTTATCTTCACTGACGTGCAAAAGTGTCAGATTATGACCTATTTGAATAAATCTTTTTGAGTTTTGAGTTTGAATTTTACGCCACCGAGGCTGTGTATTATAATAGTTTTGTTAAATAAATCGACGTCTGTGTGTGATTTGTTATGTACCTTAATCATGTCAAAGGACAGGAGTAGTGGAGGAGAGTGTAGGAACTTCCAGTTTGGAACGGCTGCAGATGCAGTCCAGCGATGTAGTTATATGAATGATATTCGTCTATTAACATGAAGGAACAGATTGAACACAGATTATTGAAGTACAGATTGGATATCGATCATTAGGTTTCTCCCAACGGCGTCCACTAAAACGGA
Organism: Hemistola chrysoprasaria; assembly: GCA_947063395.1. NCBI lineage: Eukaryota > Metazoa > Arthropoda > Insecta > Lepidoptera > Geometridae > Hemistola > Hemistola chrysoprasaria. Next base: position 13,788,053 of record OX346724.1, on the reverse strand, counting down.
CATCAGTGGGGGACGTTATGACACCATTGATAGTTTTTGTGCCAACGGCAGCCAGTGGCGATCGTTGGGATATTAGAAACAAAGATTAGTCTTAACAGCCCCCACTAAAATACCATCAGTGGCGGCGGTTAGAACTGAGTATTATTTTTGTGACAACTGCCGCCATTAAGTAGCTGTAAACGTTCGATAATGTATGTAAAGAAAATATATAGGAAGGAAGATACATTATACCTATAGATACTGCACACAGATATTCCAAAGATACATCAGAAACATCACAGCTAGGTATTTTAAATTGTTGTCAGATCCAGAGGACGGGCAGCAGTGTCCTCTGCGTAAAATTCACCAAACTGCGCACGCCAACCCGCCTGCTAAGCGTGGCGAGTATTGGCAAACCCCCCTCTTTATGGGGGAGGCCTATGTTCAGCAGTGAACTTGTTACGGCTGAGAAGAAGAGGAAGCAGAAGGTATTTCAAATAAGTAACATTCAATTTCAATCCTTTTATATGAACTCTGTACAATATATATAAAATATATAAATGCATCTGAGTGAACAAGTCTGTAAGCCAGTAAGTGGACAGGAAAAGAATATTGGTTCCTATAAAGGCTCCTCGACGTATTATAAATAGATACGGCTTTGTGTTCTTCAGATAGAATCCGATAATGCACTCTGAGTTTATCTCATCTTTCACTGCAATTTAGCTTCCCCTTTCAGACGTCAGATTTTGTAAATCCTATTCAGGGGAGGGTTTCATATTAGTTTTTTTAAATGGATTTCCTTTGAAATTATTTGCTTTACTTTAGGTTTCTATTTTTTCATCATTGTTGAGCAGTTAATTGAGAAGCATAAATAATATTTATTTAGTATTTATTACTTTATAATATATAGAAGAAAGCGATTCAACGTCATTGATTATATAGGACAACTTCCACACACTGTCTTTTGGGCCTTAACTAGGCTAGTAGCTTATCCAGATGACTGATATACATAAGTACTTAGATACGCTTATCCCAGACACAGATCAGACAGACATGCTCGTGCACACAAATACCTGCTCGGGAATTAAACCCGGGACATGTACTCATAAGGTAGAGTTAGTATAATAATAATAATAATAAACCATCCATCTAGAAATCACACCTATAGCCAAATCAAGTAGTTTCCATCCATTCACAATAGTCTTTGCACCTAGCGGGGGCTGTCGTTGAGCTCATCTTGAAAAAAAAACTATAGATAGTTTCAGCGAGATGGACCCCGATAGGTGCTATCCAATACCTATAGATTAAACGCTCTAAGGGACCTCTGCACGTTGGAATTATGGAAAAATGCAAACTTAACAGAATATGAGACATTACGTGCAAATGATATTTAGCTGTATAGTCTGAACTCTGTAGCAGTAGCGTGCAATGCGTCGGTAACAGCCTCTACGTGAGGATGCTGCGGGATCCGGATGACGTCGGCAGCAGTGGGCTTTTACATTTTATCAAAGGTTTTTGCTGAAAAAATGCTGAGAATTTCCTTTGCTCGGTGGATATTATAACTCGGGCCTCCCGAAGATAGAAATTGCACTTAAATCGTAGGTAATAATATAATTTAATAATAATATTAATATGGGACAACTTCCACACACGGTCATCTGGTCCCAAACTAGGCTAGAAGCCTGTACTATGGTAACCGGATGACTGATATACATACTTATAGAAGCTTATATAAGCCCAGACACATCAAATAGACATGTTTATGCACACAAATGTTTGATCTGCCCGGGGATCGAACCCGAGACCTGCGGCACAGAAAGCAGAGGTACTATCAACTGAGACAACGGGCCAGTCAAAATAGACTGACTGTGTACTGTATTTAAACTATCAAATAGCAGTTAATTGAAATATCATCGTTACTCAATGACATAAACACTCTATACAATGAGCCCGATAACCAAAGCTCAGAACAAAGGTATCCAGTATCCAACACAAGCCTGGTCGGAATCCAAACAGCTTCGGTTAAAATACAACTCAATAAAGGCTAAAAGCTAGGTCCAGAGCTCACAGAACGCCTGGCTCGCAGCCAGCTCTTAACTAATACCTAATACTTTAGTTAGCGCCAAATAAGCGTAGGTACACTATAAAAAGTATATAAGTTAGTTATGGTTTTGAAAGTCCGACGTTAAAATTATTTTTGGAACTAGCGATTATAAAATTACGCACAGTACAGTAAGCACGAAATGAGTAAGTCTTGTACGTTTACACGTTTCGTGCGTCTTAATTTATAAAAGTTACAAATTAAACGCGCGATTAACGCCTAGGTATTATAAAAATCGAGTCAAATATAATTATAGTCTATGTATTCCTATAAATAGGTAAGTAAATATCTGTTACGTCCGCAAAATAACATTACAATAACGACAAATCGATATTGTCTTCATTTTTATTATTTTGTTGAGTTATAGTTAGACCTTTTTTTATGATAGTGTGTAACACGACGAGCAAATCAGGTGCCTGATGGTAAGCATCTAGATTGCCCATATCAAAAACAGTGCCACCTAGTGTTTTAATATTCAAAATTCTGCGTGGCACTGCACTGCGCCTGTCACCCCGAGATATTAGTTGTTGAAACTCATCATGCCCAGTAATTTCGCTGGTAACATTGGCCTTCAGACCGGAACACAGTAATGTTTGCACATTACTGCTTGGCGGACGAATAACTGGCAAAGGTGTGGTACTTCCCCAGGCGGCCCCCAAATAAGGCCTGCAAAGAAAGGTCTACCATGGGGTACTATAGACCTTTTCTTAATATTACATCGCTGTGATCTTGAAAAGGCCGTGACCACCATGGCCGACCCCCCACTTACCGAATTAACCATTCACACTTGTCATATTTAATAAATCTCCTTTCAATGTTGTTACATCGATCCTCTCCACATGTCCGAACCAGCATTCCTTTCTCATGATAAGTACCTCTTTGATAAAACAAGTATACTTCACCTGAGACCTACCAATTATAATGAAACCGCCTCAAATCTAATAGAAACATTTTCTTTTCTCATTCGCTTCGTTTTGCGTTTATGAGAGTTCGCCTAACTGGGTCCCAGGGGAACCGAAATGTACACCGTTCTTTGGCGAAAATACTTGTACTTTACGATGGTAAAAAAATACGCAAAATGCTTATATTGCCTTGGAGAGTTCATAATGGTTTTAGGAGGCACTGGTGTTATTGCATATCTGCTGATATAATACGTATTTTTATCATCGACTTAATTCGAGACGTGTGACTCGCTGTGAATGATCGGCTCTATTAAATGTTGTCTTCCCGACAACATTCATGTGACGACTTCAGTCGCGCTGTTATTTATAGTTCTTCTCTTGTAATTATGTCGCGAGTGCAGGTTTTCCTGTAATTCTTTTTTTGTGCTTCAAAATCATGCTTATATTTCAAAAGTGTTTAATCACCCCGGGAACAAAAATAAGTATCACGGGATTACGATTTTCACCAGTTCCATTTTAACTAAGAAGGAATATCTATACTTTTCAAGTGATACAATGGTGTATCATTTGACATTTGCACCATAAATGGAACAACTCTATGAACTACCGACCCAACGCCCTTTTAAAGTGTAAGTATTATGAAATTTAAAAATTATATAAATTTTAATCCAGAAATGGAACAATATTATGTAAAATGACAAACATTAATATTATCTGATAAAAAATGATAGGCCCAAGTTGTGTTGCAATGTTAGAAGGTCATCCGTATGTATGAAAATGTCATTGATTTTTATAGGGAAGCTACACAACCTCGACGAGGTTAAGTTACTGTAAACCATAAACGTTTTTCGTAAAAAGGTAGATTGCCTTTTACAGTATATTTACGAATATCGTTTCATAGCCAAAATCAGTCGCCAATGTTTACTGATTTTCAACGATTACAGTGTGACTTACTACGAATAAATTATTCGTAGGTGACTTACTTACCTCTACATTTTGCAATAGTTGATAAATTTCGCAAAGAACATTTACTAGTCCAGTTATCGTATACCTACCTTTTTTGTTTTCATTGATTTACCGTGTTAAAACGTCTCTGTGAGTAACACGTACCTACATTTTTAGGATCCGTCGTGTTTGCCTGAGATTATGTTTTTCAGTGTAGCGTATGTAACACAGGATTTCAATAGAGATAAAATTTCAGTCAGAATCATTAAATATTAGTGTTTAGGTTCGCATTGGCTTTGAATATCACACATCATTAATTTGGACTGCCTCTCAAGCTCGACTGCTGAACCCAGGACCTCATCCCGGGTTCGATCCCCAGGTCAGGCAAAGTGTTAAATATTGGATTTTTCCATTAGGAATCAAACTCAAACAGATTTTTTCAAATAGGTCATAATCTGACACTTTTGCACGTCAATAAAGATAAACAGTACTGAGTCTACCGTGCGTTCGGAAAGATACCTCTACAAGAAGAACGCACAAGAAACTTGTAGGGCTTAATTTTTTCAACAGATAGTTTTACAATATTTAGTTTGGTTACATTCGTTTTCTTTGAAGGTGCCGCGAGGCGGCTATGCAGAAGTTTCCAGGCATCTTTGTCCTCTATGTACTGGTTGACTTTATAATAAGCCTTCTTTAGTAAAGTAGATTTTATATAGGTTTTGAATTTACCCTCTGAGAGCCCAGTTATCTCTTTTGGGATTTTATTATAGAAAAGTACACAATTTCCTAAGAATGTCTTTTTATTTGTCTTAGATAATCTAAAGCTAGGTGCAGCTATTTTGTCTTTATTCCTAGTATTAAAATTATGAAGGTCACTATTTAATTTGAATTTATGTAAATTTTTACGCACATACATGATGTTCTCATAAATGTATAAGGATGGTAGGGTCAGTATGTTTATATCTTTAAATAATTCCCTCAGGGATTCGCGTGGACGCATCTCATAGATGGCACGAATCGCACGTTTTTGTAGTATAAAGATAGTTTCTATATCTGCGGCTGACCCCCACAACAGAATCCCATAAGACATCAAGCTATGGAAATATGAAAAGTACACTAATCTCGCCGTGGCTATATCTGTTAGTTGCCTAATTTTATAAACCGCGTAAGCTGCAGAGCTTAGTTTCCCTCATAATCTCAATAGCTGCCTGGAGTCTGTAACAGTGTCCCGTAGATGGCAATAGGCTCGCCCCCTATTACATGGGACCAATAACGTACTGACGAAATGTGGGTGTACCTACTATGGGACTGAGTCCTGTGTACACTGCCTACCCCTCGGGAAAAAGGCGTGATTGTATGTTATGTTTATGTTATTACATCGGAACGCTAACTTGCATCGGAAGGCACTTAGAGCCGTTCGATCCGGCTAGGCGATAGACGATATGATTTTTGGTAAAAACTCTGAAATCTCTGAAATCTGAAAAAGTCGTCTTGAGATATTGTTCAATAAACATTTTTTGAGTTTGTGTTTCAGTCACTTCACTTCTTCTCACTTCTGTCACTTTTTATTTTTAGCTTATTAGTATTCTGTGCTATTGGTAAATACGGATTCATCCTGCCCCACCAACCGCACCATAATACAACGTATTCGTCTAAGTACTAACTCGTCTATGTCGCAAAACGTCCAACTATCAAAACCTCTATGTCTAATCTTCTAACAATTTTCCACGGTACTTAATTAATATTTAGAATAATAAAAACCAAGTTTAATATTGACTTCAACATGGCAGCGTGAGGCTGTAATATACTGCATCACCAATTTCCAAGAACTATAACCGTATCAAAACAAACTGATTTCTATAAATTAGTTAAGACTTACTGCTACTAACTACCAAGATATTCAGTAGTTTGATTATTATTTATGAACTGACTTGCAAGCGTGAGGTGAGAATAAAGGATGTTTGTTTTAAATAATTTCTACGTTAAAGTTTACTATTTTATTTGTAAAGTATTTTACAAAGTACGCCATTCAGTTTTCTACAAAAGCAGTACCTTATAAAGGACACAGCTCACCGTAGCTACCCGGCATTCGTAATAACGTAAAATAAGTAACGTCGTAACGTCGCCGGATCATCTCGCTCGGAGTAGATGTTGTGAGCGTAGTATGTCTATCCATACAGTTTCGTATAAAGAATACTAACCACGCGAGGCAAGGCGGTGCTTGTCGGGCGCTGGGTGGTTCAGGTGAGCTATTTCCTAAAATTTATTGCCAGAAAATATTTTAGATGAAAGTTCTATAACAATAATCACGATTCTCAAAACTGAACTCTGAACGAAACTCTGATATAATATGTACTTGTTTATTAATAAACAGAAATCAAATATGAATACTGATAACGTGTATATTTAATTTCATAGTAAATTAGTTTTGTCTTAGAATTTTTCAACCTTCGTATAAAGAACACCAATCTTCTCAATTTCACTCGTAATCTGATCACCAGGTTGCACAAACTCAGGTGGGTTCCTATAGACTCCCACTCCTCCTGGAGTGCCCGTGAGGATAATGTCTCCGGGAAGCAACGTCATCACTCTAGACAGCCTCGCTATCACGTCAGGAATCTTGTGGATGAACTGGTCTGTGTTACTGTTCTGTTTCAAAACTCCATTCACGCTCATCTTGATATCTAATTTCTGTGGGTCACCAACCTCATCGCTCGTCACCACGCAAGGACCAACCGGACAAAAAGTATCCATCGCCTTACCCAGCAACAGCTGTCCCATCTGGTCATTCTTCTCCCAGTCGCTTGCACCGATATCCTGCGCAATCGTATACCCAAACACGTAGTCATAAGCTTCCTCAGGTCTAACAAAACTTGCTTCTTTCCCAATTACAACTGTCAGCTCCACTTCACAAACAACTTTATCTGTAACGTCAGGTCGTAGCTTAACTGCTTCGTCAGGACCGATCACCGTGCTCGGGAACTTGTTAAAGATGAAAGGGATGACAGGTGGAGTGAGATTTTGCTCCTCACAATGGTCCTTGTAGTTGAGACCAACGCACAGCACTTTATCCATTCCATTGATGGGCGCAGTCAACGTCACGGAGGAAAGAGGAACTGATGGAGCGATAGGATTAAATTTCTTGACTTTTTCGATGTCTCCGTTTCTCAGTATGCCCAATAAAGTTATTGGCAGGCTCGGATCGGCTTTGTTTATATCGATTATGTTGTTACCTTTAAGGATTCCGACTTGAGTGACGTTCGGATTACTTTTGTAGGAGAATTGAACGAATTTCATCTTTGCTTTTGTGGCGTGAGTCTGGTCACCGAGTAAAAAAGACTATCTGGTATTGAGATAAAAAGTATGTTTTGTAACAACCTTATCTTCAGCAGCGCAATCAATACTTTAAGATAACAAAAGCAAAGATAAAAAAATAAGATTATGTAACGTTTCTTTAATAAAATCGTACAGTATCATATAAAGAAGATGAGATCTTTAAACAACTCATAAATAAGTTATTGTTCGCAAAATTCATCCCCGCTGGGGAGTAAGAAATTGAGATTGTATTAATTGTATATTCAAAACTTATTATGTTTTAATTTTGTTTAATCAGTCCCTTGTCCCTCGAGCTTAGTTAATGGATGTATTTTGTAAAGTTTACAAAACAGATTTTTGGATAAAATTTTCTACAGTTGAATATTTTTAGCATCACCAACAAGAAGACCGATTTAGACGGAACCCTAATTACAACCAACCTCGCTACAGACTGGTATTGATTCAGTAGGAACATATGCTTGGGTAAAGAATATCATTATCAGATCAGATCAGATCAGATAGAAAAAAGAGGAAATTAAATACCTAGGTAACTCTACTAAGTAAAATGTAAGGGTAATTAATGGTGGCGACTCCCGCTACGGAACGTTCCTTGTGCAAAAGATGTCTTTGGATATTCAACGCGAAAATGCAGTGAGTGTCATATGAATATTTCCTTTCCTAAACCTCAAATTATTCTGACTTTTTTTAAAACACCAAAAACGGCAATGCGCGTCTCCTATAGGTCCAGCTCAAACCGATCTCTTTAATAATAAATAATCGTCGAAACACACCTACAAAAAAATCACCGAGTAAAAGCCAACATTTGCGATCGTGCCATTAACCGAAGATATCTATATCTATAAGGTTGTCTTCAGGGACCAGCGGCAGCGTTTGACATTCTTTCCGCACACCTATTTGATGCTTCACCACTGAATATCATACAGAAAGCCGGCTTCCATGCAAGAATCCGCCTGCAGTTTAAAAATGAGTACCTATTTGAGTAAATCTTTTTGAGTTTGAGATTATAGATGATTGAATATGGTCCGATTGCTATCGGGCTGCTGACCGCGTTTATGGTTCGGCCGGAAATTCGATCATTTATTAGCAATTTATTGAGCGTGCACTTGCGACTAGCCCTTGACCATAATCGAATGGTTTGGTTTGCAGCCGCCTTAGCACAGTGACTTGGGACATTAAGTCCCAGGAGGTTTAAACGAGACAGGTATATCAATCATGCAGGGTTCGGTAAGAAATACCTAACAAAATGCCTAGTGTAAATTTTGACAGTGCTGCCGAAAGGGTTAAATTATATATTATTACCAGCTGTGTCCCGCGGTTTTACCCACATAGTCTTCGTTCCCGTGGGAATATTGGGCTGAAAAGTACTTTTCATGTTATTCCACGGTCGCGGTTATACAAACACACACAAAAAAACAGTGCTAGCGCTGTTTTGTGTTATCTAGATGGCGCTGGAGTCAAATTAGAACTCCGTAGCGTATTTATTGTTCATCTTATATAGGTATACACGTTAATTTTTTATATTGTACTGAGATTTGAGATTTATAGTAAGTATAATAATTGTAATATAATAAGTATTAGTAAGTTAGTAAGATAAGAGAACTGACTGCCTCGGTGGCGTAGAGGGCGCATGCTCGACTGCCAATCAAGAGGTCCCGGGTTCGATCCCCAGGTCAGGCAGTGTTAAATATTGGATTTTTCCATTAGGAATTATCTCAATAATTGCCTGGAGTCTGGAACAGTGCCGGGTAGATGGCAATAGGCTCGCCCCCTATTACATGGGACCAATAACATACTGGCGAAATGTGGGTGTATCTACTAGGACTGAGTCCTGGGTACACCTCTGCCTACCCCTTCGGGAAAAAGGCGTGAATGTATGTTATGTTATGTTAAGATAAGAGAAATACATTTCCTTCTGTATTCTGTATTGTGTCACTCCGCCATTAAGCTCTAATGCGGCACGCGTCTTGCCATTCTGCTATCCGTCGATCCGCCATTCGCCGTTTTGGTGGTTCCGCCATTTGCAACCGGTTCCGCCATTCGTTTGGATTAAATTACGCGTGATGTTGAATTCATGCGGGAAATCGACGGGGCGTAGTCGTGGTATTAATTTTTATTTTCAGCATGCTGTGGCTACTGTGTGCATACATAATAAGACATAATGGGGTGTATCATGCAATTATGCTTTTAACTTGAAGACTCGTCCAAAAATAATAAAGGTTTGCGAAAAAATAAACAACTTTTCATAAAAACTAATGTAGATTTCATTTACACAATTAAGGGCCTTGCAAATTGTAGCGCGACGCAGTTGTTTTGCTGCTGGATAAACAAGAAAAAGAATTTACTGCAAAGTATATAAATAAACCCGAAAGCATCGTATAAAATATTAATGATTCAATACAGATATCTCTATGCAAACAAAACATTATCAATATTGATCCATTGCCATCTCAAATAAGACTGCATCAACAAAAGCCGGCTTAGTTAATAAAAGTCCATTTGACCATTAGGGATTTGACGCAATTCAAAATGACCAGCCGAAGCGTTTGTCAAAGGTTTTATAATTGAAGAGCGGCAGTAAGCAGCGGGAATAAAAATTTATTTGGTCAGTAATTTGTAGAGGCCGAGAGGACGTGTAATGTGAGGAACCGAGAGGATTAGCATTTCCATCGAGGAATTTTAACTCTGTACTCATTGATGACGGGTATTTCGAGAAACGAGAGTAAAATGGGACTCGAAGCGATTATAAAACCGCAACTTACTATGACTGTGTAGACTGGTCATTAAAACATCTAACAGAGATCATATTTTAAGGGAGTATGAAGGTAGAGGCTGAGTGTCTATAATGATTATTATACAACATTAATATAATTTTAATTAAATTATATAATAATTATAAATATGCATCAATGTCTCTTTGTTGTAAATGTATCCTCTCCATTAATCTGTCTGAAAGAAATTATTTGCGATAAGACAAGCGCATAAATTCAATTATAGTTTCTGTGTCCTTTGTGTTATTTTTATAAACGTGGTGTACACTAAGGTATTATCTATCTATCTATTGCTAATACCAATTTGACAGAGCTTTGATGTTTTAGGTATTATTCACTAACTAGTTACAAGCACTGTATCTCTTTTTTTCTTTTCTATATCTATATAAAAGTATAGTGGTGATATATCACCACTGCAAGGACCTTAATGATATTTTTTATTTATAATTTAAGTTTCTTAATAATTTGTGGTAAGTTATTAGTTTAATTTATTTTAAAGATTTTGCGTTAATTGATCTTTGAATAATTTAAGATATAATGTAAAAATACTAACTAAAGGCAGGCTCTTTTTAGAGTCAAGATAGTAAAGGCACGCCCTGGACACTCGAATCAATTCCCATACAAAAGTCACGATATAACTACCTACTACACAGACACTGCACACATGCAGTTTTGTACACACGCGTAAGAGTGTGCGTGAGGTTATTTGCCAGCGTAGCGGGGCTCGTCGAGAGCCTAATCTCGCTCGCAGGGTGAGGAAGGCCCGATTGGTGGGCGGATGACAATGTCCATTATATACAGGTACTGCCGGCGTACTCGTCAAATGCGGCAAATGAAACTACGCCGAAGTCCGCGTACCCTATTTTGTAGTGGTAAGCCTCTTTTGCAGGGCCGCCTGGGGAAGTACCACACCTTTGCCTGTTATTTATCCCCAAGCAGTAATGTGCAAACATTACTGTGTTCTGTTATGAAGGGCAATGTTACCAGCGAAATTACTGGGCATGATGAGTTTTAACAACTCATATCTCAGGGTGACAGACGCAGTGCAGTGCCGCGCTGAATTTTGAATTTTAAAACACTGGGTGGCACTGTGTCTGATATGGGCAATCATGATGCTTACCATCAGGCCATCAGGGATTTGCTCGTCTTGTTATCATAAAAAAAAAGAACCGAGTTAGTGGAACACATTTATTACGCACTCTACAATTTGGAATTACCTACCTAAACTAATGTTTAACATCTAAAGACATAGTGGTCAGACAACTTAAGACTTCCCGGTGGGCTACAACATCTGCTCTTCAAAAGGAGAGTGAATATAGTGTTGGAGGGTCAGCAACATACTGGCAATACCCTGGTGTTGCAGGTATCCATAGGCGGCGGTAACCGCGAGCCATCAGCTTGTTCATCAACCTATGGCATGAAAAAACAACACAAATAATTTTCTTAATTTTTCCTTGGTCTAAATCGCAGAAAGCGAACGGAAAACTCAAATAACTCTTTCCTCCCTACCTTTTTAAAAACATCCCACGTCTATATTGGTGAGTGTTTTCAGTCACCTAGCGACCGCCGCAGGAATCCAATTAGGGTCAAATCCTATTGGTGGAAATGCCGATGCATGGGTATTGCAAATATGCTTCAAAGGAACGGAGAATTCTAATAAAGGGGCTCAAATTAAGCCACGATTTCTAGACAGAGGATAAATAATAAAATTCAGGGGAAGTCGCTGTAAAAGTTGGTAACTAATATATTATAGGTATAATAATTATATAAGTATGGTTAACACTGAAAGAATAGACCAGTGAGAAAAGAAACCGAGGAAAAATGTATTTAAATTTTGGGAATCTTAGGGAATCTGTAATGTGTATTAAATTCATATGTCATTTGTTTTTACAAATTGGCAGCAATTTAATAATAAAATTAGCGTAATTAAATTATGTAGAGATCATTTTCTCTAGTCAAATGCATTTTGACATTCGATAGGCAATTTTTAAATTGCTTTTTAATTTTTAAATTAAAGTCCATATTTTATTAAGTTACGCCAATGTTATTATTGGTATTGATTTACGCCTTCGTATAATATCAGTAAAACCAGCCGTGAGATCCGGCAGAGCAACATATTCAGGGAGTGAGCAGACAGGGTTCTCATTTCCAAGTATTTCAACTACTGCGATCACCAAGCCGCCTACCAAGCATTCCCATATGAATAGTTTATGGCCGTAAATCATGGCGTTCAATAGGGGAGCCCTATGTTCAACAGTGGACGTCTTCCGGCTGATGATGATGATGATAATACTAGAATCCACCCACAACATGGACAGTGGACAGACGATATAATAAAGAAGCAAGAACGCTCTGGATGAAAGCCGCTAACAACAACCAGACTAGATAATAATAATTATTTTAATAATATGGGAGCCAACGAGCCTGTCAAATCTATGGGAAATCTATGGGAAAGGGCTATGTCCAGTAGGGGATGACCAACGGCTGAAACGATAATGATGATGATGACGAAATAACCATAATAGGTAGGTACCACCTCCTAAAAATATCTACACTGAGTTATTTCAGGTCCTAAGCTTAAACTTTTATAGGTTTTATAGGCTTTTTATAGGTATAAACAATTGAGTTTTTGAAAAATAATAAATGTAGAATCTTTAATTTATTTTGAAATTTTAATGAAAATTATGTATCATCCGATTCAAAAATCACTTTAATATATATTTTTTGATTAAGTATAAGCAATTAAAAATTGATAAAATTCTAATAAGAGTCACTTGATCACGAACGCGCTGCGAGTGGTCCGAGTGGTCGCCATGATTGTGATTATGTACGGAAATTCATAACATTGTGACGTCACTACAGGTCACGAGCTAGTTCGGATACTATCGGCGCGTTTTCGGTACTGCATTAAAAATGATTTTCTAATTTGATATAACTTTGTAATAATAGCGAATAAAAAAAACTAAAAATAGGTTTGCTATGAATCTTATATAATATGATCGTATCATTTATGCCATAAAAATCAAATACTCAATTGGTCTTATAGCAGTTTTAAAGTTATCGTTTAATTTACAAAAAAAATTGTATAATATTTAAATAGGTATTTATAATTAACATTCCATGTAAAAAGCTGTTAAACGAACACTCGAGAGGTTCCAATTTTAATCCGATTCAAATTCGTTACGAATTCAAAACCATTAACCAAATTCGTGCAAACAGAATTATGCAAAGTGCAAACACGAGTTTCGTATTAGCTGCGTCCGTAGTATTGACAGTTCGATTAAGCGTTTATTCCGAGTGAATTTAATGATTTGTGAAGTGTTTGTCTATCTGAACGTGGCTTGGATACTTCATTTACAATATTTATAGTTTTTGACAGTTTTAAAACGCAGGTTAATAGGCTTATTCACATCATCATCATCATCCAACCGTTAGAAGTCCACTGCTGAACATGAGCCTCCCCCATAAGGGGGGTTGTTGCCAATACTCGCCACGCTTGGCAGGCGGGTTGGCGAGCGCAGTTTGATGGTTTTACGCAGAGGACGCTGCTGCCCGTCCTCTGGATCCTATAGCCCTTAGCCGGCTCTTACGGCAACCACGGGGAGGGTGGGTGAGGTACCTACTATTCTAAAGCCGGTAACCTCACGGCAACCTCACGGCTTATTCACATACATACATCCAAACTGTTCCCACTTCATCTAAAGTTTTGTTTAGGTATAGATTTTAGTTCGCAAGACATCGAAAACATAAACAACGTAAGCAGTCGACAATATTACGATTTAAAAATTGACAATATAGGAAATAATTAGGTTTACACAATTAAAATTCTCATATTAATTAAATCCTAAATGAATAACAAAAAAAAGCAACAGTGATGTTTTTTTAAATACTTATTACCACATTTATTATTAAATAATAAAATATATATAAATTTAATGTGATTTCATAAGCTAAATATTCCGTAAAAACAACATACAATCACGCCTTGTTTCCGAAGGGGAAGGCAGAGTTGTACCCAGGACTCAGTCTCATAGTAGGTACACCCTAGTAGAATTTCACCAGTATGCTGACCTGGGGATCGAACCCAGTATCTCATGATCGGCTTGCGCCCACTATGCCCCCGAAGCAATCAATAACTTGTAAATAACATAAAATATTTATGCCCAAGGGCATAAACTACCCAAATTTTAAACAATACAAAAATCTATTACCGAAACTCGAGACAAACGGCAAAGCGTCACCACTATTTGGTTGACTTACCAACAGCTTGCACAAAGCGATTTGCCTCGTCATTTATCATGTGAATGACGAAGCAATGGAACTCGTAGCCGTCGTTTTTCCCGAAAACTATAACGTGGGTATGTTCAAATCAAGAGTGAATAAGTATTTACTGAACAAGCGTGCTCCAACTTAGGGCGCATCATCACTTTCCAGCAGGTGAGATTGTTCAAACGCCTGTTTAGTTATACATAAAAAAAAAGTTATGTTATTTTTACAACAAAACACAACACAAAAATAAAAATATCTCTTAAAACTAATTATCCAAATAAAATAATAATATCTAAGGGATACAAGTTTTGAGTCGAAATGGAAAACGAAACGAGCGCTGGTAACTACTATTTTGAACATTGATGAGGTCAAATAATTGATAGTTTTCCTATTATCTCGATTGCAAAGAAATTTTAACTGTATGGAACTCTAACTGCCGAAATAAAATCCCGTGAGGGTCGGTTAGTCTGACGACTGACTTAGTTGCTAGTCTGACGACGATGTCGCTGATTTGCGGATGCCGCTCTCAGGCCAGCCCGCCACACATGGAGTAGAGATGGTTGCATGCATAAGAAGTGTAGGTGAAATAATTTTACATACCCAGACTGCCTCGATGGCGTAGAGGGCGCATGCTCGACTGCCAATCAAGAGGTCCCGGGTTCGATCCCCAGGTCAGGCAGTGTTTAAATATTGGATTTTTTCATTAGGAATTATTTCAATGACTGCCTGGAGTCTGGAACTGTGCCCGGTAGATGACAATAGGCTCGCCCCCTATTACATGGGACCAATAACATACTGGCGAAATGTGGGTGTATCTACTTTGGGACTGAGTCCTGGGTACACCTCTGCCTACCCCTTCGGGATAAAGGCGTGAATGTATGTTATGTCAAACACCCAGACAGCCAGAATCACAGCAATTGTTTTTTATATATATTATATTTATTGTCAATAGCATTCGTTTATAAGCTGATATATGTAAGTTTATTTATTATATTTACTTTTCTTTTTTACCTTATAACTTATTTTTTTTTGTATAAAAGCCACATAATGGGAGAAGCCACTGGTCCCTGAAACACAGTTTTAACTAGTTCGGGGACCTACGGATTCATACAAATATGCTGTAACATTTATGTCAATAAATAAAATTTGAATTTTTTGAATTTTGTAGGTTTGACACTAAACGCGAGTAATACAGCCTTTTAAAGCCACCTACTTAGACAGAGCTTTGGTTTGGTCGTTTTGTTTCGTTAGCTAAAATTGCCGGTTAGTCCCGCTATGCTCTAGTTTCGCTATATACTCAACTCGAAAAATAACTACTAAAAAGTTTCGCTTTGCACGAAATGCTTCGAATCTGCGTAAACAGGAAGATACAGTTGTAAAGAAAATAGTTTATCCATGCTATTTAATTGCTTTGATCGATTGCCACATTTTTTCGCTTCGATTACTTATTTTTAAATATAGGCCAGAGTCTTACAATTTCATGTGAATCAGAATAAACGATGTTATTATTCTTATCGAAGGTAAAACCCAACACACCATGAATGTTCGCAATCTTCTTCACTTTCTGGATTATTCTGCCTATAATAAATAAACCCTCTTCACTGCAAACGTGCACATAGGCGAATTTATCTGTCGCCATATTGAGGAATCTTGGCTCGCTCTTTATCAATACAGCGTCTGATTTTATTTGATTTGCTTTGATTCCATAAAGACCAGTGTTGTTGATAAAGAGTTTGTTATCATCCATATCTATAACCAGCTGATGCACCACATTGTCAGTTAACTCGGGAAAAGTTTTAATACTCGAATTCACATACGCGTACGTTGTTAAGCTTGGAAACTTGATGAAATACAAACCGTTTTTAGCATGTAGCCACCAGACATCTAAATACTTAACGTTTAACCGTTTGAGTGCTTTCATTTTCGGATCGTATTTGTATATTCCGTGTGTTCCTCCGAAATACATTTCTTTGGTTATGACATCGTAGCTCATAGCGAATGCGTCTTTCACTCCTTTTAGTACAGTTAGGTCTTTGGTTTCAATGTTGAACATTGCTGGTAAATAGTCCCCTTGTCCTGAATCAAAGCTGAAGTAAAGGATGTTATTGTCGGTGTCTATAGCCAGTTGATGCGGACTATGCGCCATGCTGAGAAGGATTTCTTTAGCGTAGCAATGAGTTGCGGGATCATCTCCTGATACATCGCAGTATTTTCCACTGTTCTTTGCTGTGGCTGTCATAAATACGCAAATAAGATAGTAGAGATTCATTTCAATTTCCAAATCTTGCCATAAATTCTTACAATTAAATGTTAGTTTCCTTGAGCTCCGTATCTAGTGTTTGCTTTTATAATCTTCCAGTATCTATAGCTTCTCTTGGATAGTTATCTCGAAAAGATTGTTCTGAGCAATTAATTCGTCGATTATTATAAGTTTTTTTACATATTATTTTCTATTTATTGTGGTATTGATGTACATGTTTATTAATTTATTTTAATATTAGTTGAGATTATTAAAAATGTAAATGAACGATTTGATCAGTTCCCTTGTTGACTGATCACTGAATGGGAGGTCAGCGTTTGTTATCATTGTTGATATTATTCATTTCAGTAATTGTTTATTAATATTAATTTAATGGCCGGATGAGAATGTTGCATGTGACTCAATAAACAATGATCGAACCAATACGAATCAACAACTATATTGTATTCGACCAAACAGACTGACCAAAGAAAGATGGTTATTCTTGACTCTAGACGTGTACCCACGTTATGTTTTCTACGTAATAGTAGTAGAAATAATTATTTCACCTGTTTCCTTATCTGTGTGCCCTAACGACTTAATTTCGAAGTGATTTACAATCACAATTAAATTCAGGAACAAAAGCAATAAAGTTCTGATAAAAATCAACATAAACAGTATATTTCATTGTGGCTCTGTCAAAAATCACCTCATAAAAAAAAAACCCATAAAACTTAATGGTTGAACTGTTGGAGGGGTTAAATCGAAGTCTTTAATGTGATGCAGTGCAATTCAGAAGTAGGATATGTCGTGAACAAAATACGGAATATCTCTCTAACTTATTTAGGTTTACGGTTATGATAAACTGAATAAAATAAATAAACTACTAGAAAGGTTATTAAATTATTATTCCACCGATTAAATACTTTAAACATTTAAAAGTTTAATTATGTTTGTGCACGTAAACGTATCAAAACCTCAAAAAAAAAAAAAAAAAAAAACGTATCAAAACGGAAGTGAGGCTAGACGCCATAATATTCATTTACATACATACAGTCACGCCTTGTTCCAGGTGGGGTAGGCAGAGACTTTTTCCCTCCACTTGCTACGATCCTGACATACAACTTTCGCTTCGTTCACTTTCATGACATTTTTCATACATGCTCGTCGGTTGTAGGTACTTTTGACTTGGCCTTTCCTTAGAACAATATCAATTTGTTCATGAAAAGTACGCCTAGGTCGACCCCTACCGACTTGACCATACACACGAGCCTTATAAATTTCTTTTGTTAATCTCCTTTCATCCATCCTCTCCACATGTCCGAACCACTTCAGCATTCCTTTCTCTATCTTTGTCACTACAACTTCTAACACACCACAATATTAATTTGCTTTTTGACAACACGATCGGTAGGTGGGTTGATTTTATAAGGGTGCTGTTTTAGTGTTTTCCTGAAATCCGTATATAAAATAATGTATTCTTCGATGGTCCAGATATAACCTACTCTTGAACAGACCAAATTTTTAAAAATTGATCATAATATTCCTGTTCTTTTGATACGATCCCTCAAAGAAACTCCGAACATGGGCCGCTCCATAGCTCTCTGAGAGACTTTGAATTTGTGGATTAGTCTTACCGACAGAGAATTAGAGTCATTGACATAGCCGAGAGGATTATCAAGCTGAACCGACAACACCAGTTGTCGGTTGCTGCTTGGCGGATGAATAACTGGCAAAGGTGTGCAAAAAAAAAACTCGTAACCATATATATATTCTATACCTGTTCTGTTCTATTTTTTCTCTCTGTCGTAACCAAACAGACTGCATCTGCTTTTATACAAGTTTAGGAGCAGTTAAGTAGACATTAGACATTCTGCAATTTATTTCCTGTGTCATTATACCACGTACTCATTGGATGTTCCCGCTATCAGTGATAATAAAACTGAATGGGTTTTAAATACGGGACACATGAACAACATGCGCACAGGCAAGATTTAGGTTTTACTATCTGGACACATGTAAATATATTTATGTGGCCAAAAAGTGTCTATCCACCACGTCGTACGTGTATCCAGTCATCGGAGTAAAGTTTGTGAAACACCATCAGTAAAGTTTGTCAGTTATTCATCCGCCACGCAGTAATGTGCAAGCATTACTGTGTTCCGGTCTGAAGGGCAATGTTACAAGCGAAATTACTGGGCATGAAGAGATTCAACAACTCATATCTCAGGATGAAGGCGCAGTGCAGTGCCGCGCAGAGTTTTGAATTTTAAAACACTGGGTGACACTGTGTCTGATATGGGCAATCATGATGCTCACCATCAGGCACCTGATTTGCTCGTCTTGTCACTCTCTATCCCACGACGAATGGCAACCTAAATTTTAAATAGATTAAAAAGTAATTAGATAATTATGTACTATAGATGATTATGGTAATAAACTTTGCAAGGATTTAACTTCACGAGCCAAGTTTCAAAGCCAAGTTTTATTTTATTTTATTTAAAATTAGAATGAGCTTTTAAAAGGATTTACCTGTGCAGGGTTGCTTAGATATTAAACCTTAGTTTTAATTAAAAAAATAATGTGAAAGTTTTCACTTATGCTTATAAAGTAAAAACCATACTGTCGAACAAACAACCCCTCAACTGGCCCATATTTTCACACTTTCTGGCGTGACTCCCGCTTCAGTACAGTCTGTTACACGCAGCACTATGGAAAATACAGTGTATTAATACTTGAAGGGGCGCTTCCCGTAAATAATAATAATAATAGTGAGACCTCTGCATGTTGGACTTAAAAAAAATGGTCTCCGTGCACGCCTATCAAAAGACCGGGTATATCCCGTGTTTTCGAGCGACATAATAATAATAGAATAGAATAGTATAGAATAGAGTAATACTTTATTGCATACCGAATTAAATAACAAGGTCACGGTAAACAACCGGCGGTCTTATCGCATAAAGCAATCTCTTACAGACAACCTGGGGATGGAAAAGGAGAGTTAAAAATAATAATAATAATAATATGGGACAACTTCCACACACGGTCATCTGGTTCTAAACTAGGCTAGAAGCCTGTTCTATGGTAACCAGATGACTGATATACATACTTATATACGATTATAACACCCAGACACAGATCAAACAGACATGTTCATGCACACAAATGTTTAAACTGGCTGGGGATCGAACCCAGGCTCTGCGACACAGAAAGCAGAGTTACCATCTGGGCCAACGAGGCTGTCCTTTATTTATTACTACACCTATTTGTAACAATAGCTAAAAATATCCAAAGTGAAGTAGGTACCTTTATTTCCGAACAATAAGTTTAGTTGTTTAGTATTCGAGATCTAAACAAAGTTTACGTTTAGTGAACAATAAACTGTTATTTGGTCGGATTATCTTTATGGCGGGCTATTTACTAAACTATTAGTTATAAAGTAGGTGGAGGTCACCGATCAATACCTATCGGTGCTCCTTGAAGGGCTCTACGTGTTTTAATCTTGGATTATCTATGGGCCGAATAAAGCTGACCTTACACCTTTCACAAGAGTTACAAAGAGTTTCTCATCAGCAGAGATGTGGCCGTTGTCACTGTTGGGGATCATTTAAAGAACTTTAACAGCGTTCCCTTTTTGCTATGTAACTTAATATTGAATAATTTAAGCAAAAGTTCCTCAGAGCGGTGTGGCATTCCTGTCACACTCGCTGTATCATATATGTTAGAAGTAATAATTAAAATAAAATTAAAACAAATGGCATGGAGCAGTGTCCATGGTGTTAAAAATTAAAAAAAAAAAAGGGTTTCTCATAGAGTGAGTATGAGAAACCCTTTGAATATTAATATAACACTATGATAATGTCATCATATGGGATTTCTAGATATAAATTGACCTTTGTTAAAACATTTTACTCATCCAGGTTGTGGCTTCACTGTACTTACTTAATCCGAAGTGCATAGAAAAAATACTATTAAAACTCAAACTCAATAGATTTTTTTAATTAAATCTAAAAATACATTTTTATACCTCAATGCATTCAAAAAAATAATAGTACTAACGTAACGTCATTGAGCTTGTAGACTCTTATTAATAAGCGTTAGTCTATACGCTTGTTATTAATTTACATCGGGCTTGTGATCGGGCATTAAATCAGTAAGAAGGAGTTTCCATAGGAATATTGTTGGGTTACATTTTTAAACTGCGAGTATTATAGCATTTCTTTTGGTTATATAATTTGTTATAGCTTGTAAGTTGGTGGAGTTAAGCACCAAGTAAAAAAAAAGGTTATTATGTAAGTTTATTTATTTTAAAATATATTTGAAATTTCCTTATTCCTCTAAAACATTATTTTTTGTGCGGACGAATCATCTAAATATTATTGAAAGCGACGGTGTGAATGCATCCGCGTATCGTGTCAAGTGAGCAAGTTAAATTGCTTCGTGCAGCACACTAGGGAGTGTAACAAACTAATGCTCGATACATTGTATTAACTTTATTAAAATGCTCAAAGTTGCAGTTCAATACAACTTGCTTGGAACAAGGTAAGGTAGTAAAAAGTTATCTGTGCTCCGTTTTATTTTTATTTTGTTAACTACGCGCTCCGCCTGCGCATGGATGTTGTGCATATGCAGGTATAAGTAGTTTTTAAATTAAATGTGCTGCCAAATTTGTTTCCTGATGGGTATCAACTTATGGATACGAAATTTTGCCTCAATCGATTCAATAGTTGTAGTCTCTGCACTTTGCGTTATTTTATCATCGCAGACGAAGTGCATATATGCTGCGCATATAACGCAAATTGATCTGAATCATACTAATCTGTGCAAGATTTTTGAAAATCTACGGCGCCGTAAGGGCGCGTTGGTGAAACGCGCGAAAATCAAAATTATATAAATAAATAATTTGGCAAGGAGCAAGAACTTATTTTACAAAATTTCCCAAAAAAATTATTGTGATTACTGATATGTTTGCTGTAGTTTTCAACTAGATGGCGCTGTATATCCTGATAAGGCGGTATGTCAACTTACACTAAGCATACATATTTTAAGTATACCGTAACAATTTATTTATATAAAGAAATGAGAAAATCGGTGCTATTTTCAGCTAGAAGTCATAAAAACGTAGCAAATAAAAAGTGACTTCAAAGTGACTCTCTGAAGTTACGCGGCTTCAAGTAACTTTTAAAAATATTTTTTCAGAGTTCGAGTCAAACACGGTTTAAAAGAAACGTAATCACTCTCAATGGAGTTAAAACTTTATTCTTTGAACAGGAAAAGACGTAGAGAATATAAGATATTTTTCGTGGATAAATTTATTTTTTATTGAGATCAAACATAACATACATTCACGCCTTTTACCCCGAAGGGGTAGGCAGAGGTGTACCCAGGACTCAGTCCCATAGTAGATACACCCACATTTCGCCAGTATGTTATTGGTCCCATGTAATAGGGGGCGAGCCTATTGCCATCTACCGGGCACAGTTCCAGACTCCACGCAGTTATAGAAATAATTCCAAATGGAAAAATCCAATATTTAACACTTTTCCAGACCACGACCTCTTGATTGGCAGTTTTATTGAGATCAGCTATGAATAAACTGATAAATCCAATGATATAAGAAAAGGAAGAGGCACTGGCTTCTCGAAAATGACAAGCTTAAATTAGGTCCCATTAGGTCAACGTACGTCAGTAAAGTAAGGTTGTACGAGCGAATAAAAATATTGTTGTCTCGGTCGCACTTTGGTCTTAAATAAGTGTCTTTCTATCTTTGTTGTTCATTATATGTCACTGTGCAAACTTTACAATGAACAAATTGCACATGCCATTTATTGAGTAAGCGCTGGGAAAACGTACCCCATCTCCCCTTTTCTTTATATCAATGGATAAATCTTAATATTAAAACTAAACCTAAAACGAATACGCTGGATGAAAGCCGGACTAAATGAAAGTTTATACATAACATAACATACATTCACGCCTTTTTCCCGAAGGGGTAGGCAGAGGTGTACCCAGGACTCTGTCCCATAGTAGGTACACCCACATTTCGCCAGTATGTTATTGGTCTCATGTAATAGGGGGCGAGCCTATTGCCATCTACCGGGCACAGTTCCAGACTCAAGGCAGTAATTGAGATAATTCCTAATGGAAAAATCCAATATTTAACACTGCCTGACCAGGGGATCGAACCCGGGACCTCTTGATTGGCAGTCTAGCGCCCTCTTCGCCACCGAGGCAGTCAGTGAAAGTTTATACGATATAATATATTATGGCATGGGAAAGCCCAACCCGTCATATATGGCTGAAATTATGATGATGATTAAGTATTGTGTTCAGCAATTTTTCTACATTACTTATTATAAAATTCTGAGTGATTCACTGACTGACATGCAACACAGAGCCCAAATCACTGATCCTAGAGACTTGAAACTTGGAATGTAGGTTGTTTTCGTTTTCTGGACGTGTACCAAGAAAGGATTTTTGAAAATTCACTTTCTAAGGGGTCCAAAAAGGGCGTCAAAGTTTTGGTATAAAACTCCCATATTTCATAATTGCGCGAGCGAGCAAAGCCGCTGTGCATACACTAGCATTGTTATAATATTCAGCTTTAATATTTTTTACTTGTTGCTGCACCTTCTTATCTACCTATCTTTTCTAAAAATAAATTTGTTCATTCATGTTCTTTGGGAATTTACAAATAAAAAACTGAAACTTTTTATAAAATCAAATACTCCATTACTCTTTTGTGATATGAAGCAAATAGTGAGTTCTCGACTGTTGGTTTTGTTCCCTTTACCGACTCGTACCGCCTGACTACTGAATGTTAACTTTTTCTAGGTTTATATTACAGTGGTGTCTCGATTAAGAATATTGTTGCCGACCTCATTTCTGAAGTTTTCTTCTTTTGGGGTGGTTATAATAGTTGTGTTTTGTAGCGGATTCCCATCGAGTCACACCGCAAACGCGTTACAGTGTTACCGGATAGAATTTTTTTTTATATATTCCCACCCAGTGACTACAATGATGTTTGTGTGACTGGATATGCATATTTTTCAAAAATAAAATCTAGATACAGTGTTTTACAAATGAATAGTCATAGATATTGACAGGTCTCCACGCGCTGCGACAAGATACCGCTGTCATTCTTGTCAAATGAGGCAACTTAAAATTACGCCGAAATTGGCGTAACCGAGTCTAACGCAATTCCACGCACACTGGCACGCCTTGCCAACTATTTTTTACGCACAATTTGAAAAGATTCGAATTTTCGAAGCTGTCGTTTCAAGGTAGTGCGGTATCTGGACCAAGCGCGAGCGAAAACTTACTTCGAGAAAGTAAGCTATTAGTTACCTATTTATTTTTTTAATATAATATACCTATAACATATATCTTTCCTGTAAACCCACGCATATAACGCCCATATAGCAAAGCTGCAGGAAATACCGGCAAATCTGTCGAGAGGGCAAATGCTCACTGCCCGATGCCCAATGGGCAATTATCTGCTAAGTCTCGTTAGGGTTGACAACAAATTAGTGCTAAGCCGATGGTGATTAGATTTATCACGGAGCTTTGTTCACCGACCGTTGGGTACTTGTGGAATTGCTACGTGTTTTGGTATATATTTTATTTATCGCGTTGAATAATGAATAATAAATAATGTTCAAAAAAGTACCAAATTTCTTTTTGTAGGGTCTGTGGTCCAGCGGGAATATGCCCGGCTCGAGAGGCCCTGGATCGAATCGCACCACGTGGACTTTACGCCTGGACGCAACCCTGTTTCGAATGTCAAGTTAAACTGTAGGTACCTAATAGTTTCCTATAAGATATGTAGTCTATGGCTCATGTCGAAGGTCGCAAAAAAAATTATAATTATTATTATTATTTGAGATATCTTATAGTAGGTAGTTGATTATTTTTCAAAGAATATGTAATTAAAGTCTAAGAAAATATTATAATCTTTTATTTTATCTATAGCCTATCACTGAATTTTATATTTCGTATGACATTAAATTCGTTTACAAAATTCGATTTTCGATCGTTTGCGCAATAAAGTAATAATAATAATAACAATCATGAAAATAATGAAAGTTATTAAATAACACATCATATAAACCTTTGTTTCAGAATAAAACTATAAAAGAACTGAACTGAAAACCACTTTGTTCAAAGTCACCCCAACGATACGTTCCGAAACTAGAAAACTTGGCACAGATAAAAACGAAGCACATATTGGCAAAAGTGTTCGGAGTTTGGGCAACTAATGTTTAGCTAGACCAACCATCAATCTGTATCTGTGGATTTGACAATCTGTGCGATTGCGTCGCATGTAAAAAGGTTAACATCCGCATGGACATACCACTTCCGACTAACATAAGTATTTTGTTATCATCTTTAAATCCTTCAATATAGGAATTATTAGCTAATTTTATTATAATGAATGATATTAAAATTTAAATATAATGTATGCATAATTATATTTAATGACTATAATATGCTTATCCTCCTGATCCTTAATACTTTCCAAATTTATTCGAACTTAGATTTTTTTTCCTGATAAATGTATCCCCTTTTTACTACATACTAGTGGTAAAATAAACTAGCCGTGTACTGCTAACATACAAAAAAAAAACTAAGGCAATTTCTCTAGTTAAAAGTTGCCAGTGGTAGCAACTAAAATTCCCAGTTTACGATTTCTGCAATTCTTGATAAACTTATTAAATCGTTCGATTCATTGCGATTGCTGATTGGGGAAACCAGCCAATTTACAGTGTGTGGCAAACAGTAACTGATTCAGCTGACCATTATACTTATATGATATTTTATTAGGCAATAATCGACCACCTCCTGACTGCCTCGGTGGCGTAGAGGGCGCATGCTCGACTGCCAATCAAGAGGTCCCGGGTTCGATCCCCAGGTCAGGCAGTGTTAAATATTAGATTTTTCCAGTAGGAATTATCTCAATAACTGCCTGGAGTCTGGAACTGTGCCCGGTAGATGGCAATAGGCCTCTATTACATGGGACCAATAACATACTGGCGAAATGTGGGTGTACCTACTATGGGACTGTGAGTCCTGGG
Organism: Hemistola chrysoprasaria; assembly: GCA_947063395.1. Taxonomy (NCBI): domain Eukaryota; kingdom Metazoa; phylum Arthropoda; class Insecta; order Lepidoptera; family Geometridae; genus Hemistola; species Hemistola chrysoprasaria. Next base: position 13,762,440 of record OX346724.1, on the reverse strand, counting down.
TACACCTCTGCCTACCCCCTCGGGAAAAAGGCGTGAATGTATGTTATGTAATAATCGACCATCTGACCGTCATTCCTTCAATCGAGACAACAAAGATGTGCAATATCCATAAGTAAAACATCTCGTAGACTAACTTATGTATACTGGTTAAGTTGTACCATTATTGGCCAACCAATGGGTTACGCGGTATGTCGTTAAACACATGTGTTCGTCCTTATTTATAGGGACCTTGCTAATCTATCGCTTAACTCTACTTTTTGTAGTGGTAGGCCTCTTTTGCAAGGGGCCGCCTGGGGAAGTACCACACCTTTGCCAGTTATTCATCCGCCAAGCAGTAATGTGCTAACATTACTGTGTTCCGGTATGAAGGGCAATGTTACCAGCGAAATTACTGGGCATGATGAGATTCAACAACTCATATCTCAGGGTGACAGGCGCAGTGCAGTGCCGCGCAGCATTTTGAATTTTAAAACACTGGGTGGCACTGTGTCTGATATGGGCAATCCTGTTGCTTACCATCAGGCACCTGATTTGCTCGTCTCGTTACTCACTATCATAAAAAAAAAAAAAAAAAAAAAAAAAAACTTCTGACAATAGTTACAACTCTAGAAGGATGTTGCGTCAAGTTATAATTAACTGGTCAAATACGAATGAGACTCGCATGTGGAGGGTTCCTGTTCCTACCCACCATGTACCTATTACCTACCTATTTATAGGTAGTGACTGCCTCGGTGGTGTAGTGGGTGCATGCTCGACTGCCAATCAAGAGGTCTCGGGTTCGATCCCCAGGTCAGGCATAGTGTTAAATATTGGATTTTTCCATTAGGAATTATCTCAATGACTGCCTGGAGTCTGGAACTGTGCCCGGTAGATGGCAATAGGCTCGCCCCCTATTACATGGGACCAATAACATACTGGCGAAATGTGGGTGTATCTACTATGGGACTGACTCCTGGGTACACCTCTGCCTACCCCTTCGGGAAAAAGGCGTGAATGTATGTTATGTTATTTATAGGTGTCACCCCTCACCAAATAAAATTATTATATTACTATTATTGGATGTTCCACTTTGCCCCACCAAGCCGCCCCACTGGTGGGGCATAGTGGAATGCTACCAATCTACCAATTTTGTTGTGGAATATTCTACCTACCGGCAACTTCATCTGTCGGGGAGGAGTCTCTTTACTCTGAAATTCAAGATTTTAACTAAGTTCAGATATGGAGGCTTCACTAGGTTAGCGTAGTGGCTGGGATAATGAGATGTTGGTCCGTGTCGATTGCCGATATTGATTGTAAACTATTGCCTTACATAGAATAACATTCCTCTGTATATTGTATATAGCAATCTGTTGCCTAACGTAACATTATTATAATATTGTAATTATTGTTGTTCATTAAGTTTTAATTCATACCTAAAGAAAAATTGTTAAATTTTTCTACAAATAAATATCTATTCTAATTAGTATAAGAATTTTTTATATTGCAGTTAAAGTCTTTAATATAACAATTTATTAAACACGTTGGAAAGCACCTTGAATTATGAACTTTATTTTATTTTTATTCTTTTTGATATAGCAGCACTAGAAATACATATACTGTGAAAATTATGTGTCTAGCTATTTCGGTTTATGAGATAGAGCCTTGTGACAGACGGACGGACGGACGGCAGAGGCTTAGTAATACGGTTCCTTTGGCACGCTTTGAGTGCGGAACCCTATTAAACTAAGTACTTTAAATAGTTGACTACCTCGGTGGCGTAGTGGCCGGTAGTGGTTAGCAAGCTCTACTGACAATCATAATCCCGTGTTCGATGCCCAGGTCAGATAAAAAGTGTTATTGGATTGAATGGAAGATTGAATTGGAAAAAATCATACACCTACCGCTGTCATTGATGACAGCTTGGAGTCTGAAAAGGTGCCCGGTAGATAGCAGTAGGCTTGTCTTGTATTGTCCCAAAATAGATAATAAATTGTTAGATATACGTACCTGTGTATGCATAGTGTAGGGTTCCATACCTACCAATGTACAAAAAAATAAATATAACCATACTTGTCCAGTTTGCTGGCGGATTACAGATTAAATCTGGAGAACATAAGGCTCTTAAGGATCCAGAAAAAATCTGGTTAGTGAAATACTTGAATGTTTTGTGAACTCACACCGATGTGAACACGGTTACAATATAAAGTAGGGACACACGGCGTAATTTGTTAGCGCTGACGTATCGCGTTTCATAATCTCTCGTTGCGTCACAGCGCTGTTTTTCGGACTGCTGTGACTGAATTGCGTTACAAACCCGACGCGCTGCATTTACGCGATGTCGGCGCTGATAATAGGCGCCGTGTGCAGAGGGAGTAGGTAGGATTCTTTAGAATTCATTTAGATTTTCATTTATGAAAACGGTGAGAAATGTGTGTGAAGCCATAGATGGATTGTAGTACGATATAATCGAGGCACAAAGGGATCCACCGCGAGCCGCGAGTGAGTACACAGAATTTAATTAAAAACGGAGTTGGACGCAGGCCTTTGTAAAACTTTCCGATTTATTTGTTTTCAGCATAATTGAACTGCTAGGTATTACCTAATCACTGAATACCTGGTGCTTGTAGCGTAGTCTTGTTTCATAGTTCAAAAATCCATTGATTTTGTAATAATAATTTAATAAATTTCAGCGGCATCCAAATTCTTAGTTTAGTTTAGTTTATACGTTAGCAAGAAAAGTCGTGAATGTGGTTTCGTTTGTGGATTTGACGTTACTGCCTTTTATATTATGTTCGTTTATATAATGATCATAGACAGAAACTATACCCTCATTGTTAACAGGGGTTAGATCAAACTTTTTTCGAAGAATTTTTTTTCTATTAAGTACATAGGAATAATAACATATATATATACTGGCGAATTGTATCCACATTACGCCAGTATGTTACCGGGCACAGTTCCAGATTCCAGGCAGTTATTGAGATATATCCTAATGGAAAATTCCAATATTTAACACTTTGCCTGACCTGGGATCGAACCCGGGACCTCCTGATCGGCAGCCGAGCTTGCGCCCACTACGCAACCGAGACAGTCCGAGGCGGTGGAGGAAAACAGAATTAAATATTAATATTAAAATTTTGTATTAGAATATGTCGGGAAGGAAAAGGGAATCGAGAACTCATAGGGCTCAGGCGAAACGTAATAACCGTAATTGGACTTAGATACGACACTAAAATAGCGTTACGAAAGTCTGAATCTAACAGTCAAATGCATCTTAGTCACTGCTGCATTCAGATAAAGGTGATTTACATTGAAAAGCCATTTGCAATGGAATCAATTTGAACACGGTTTAAATTCGTGTAAATCTTGTCGCCCACGGGTTCGGATATGTAAAAATGGGGCAGATGAATAAAACTGCGGCTTGGATACATTTATTGGATTATTTAATTCCTGGAGCGTATGATATTAAGGTTTGCGAAATATAATACCGAATATTATATCGTTATTTCTGAACCTATACCACACCCCGGTTACTGAACTTAATCCCATACAAAAGCCTATAACTAACTACTACACAGACACTGCACGCATGGAGTTTTGTACACGTGCTAGTGTGCGTAAGGTGATTTCCCATAGAAGTTCGTGGAGAGCTCAATCTCGCTCGCGGGTGAGGAAAGCCCGATTGGTGGGCGGATGATAGTGTCTGTTCTATAAGTAGTATTAATATCTGTTCTGTGACTATACCTATACTGTGCCGCTTCCTCATTTAGTAGTTGAAGAAGATCTACAGAAAACTATCCCTGGAGCGAAACGAGAGCAAGTCGGTAGTAAAACATAATATTATACATGAGTCTTAAAACTATTATTTGTCACATTAATTTAAAGAGATACTTATATTATGTTTCAAAGACATAAATTAGGAATAAATTTACAGTCTCATGCGATTTTCATATTTTTAAATTAAGGTCATAAACAGTCTAACTTTACAGTTTATTACTATTTCATAATTAGGGAATATGTTATACTTAAGTTATTATCGCTGTATAATATTATCATTATATATTAATAATACGTAAATAATATTAATATATTAATAATATTAATACGTAAATAATATTATCATTATTATTTAAAGAGGTAGCAGGTAAGTACGAGTAAATGCACCCTGTAGTGTAGGGTTGAGATGAATTCATTTGTGACGGTTTTATAGAAAATATAAATGGCAACAATTAAACAGAATCTATGGAATGAGCGAGCGATGGCAACCCTGTGTAGTGCCAAGGGGACATTCGGTGATGGAGCTGGAAAGAAGATGGCTGATTAGGATTAAATTATATTGTATTTATTGAAGAATCGTAGTTAGAGGAGCAGTTATAATGTTGCACATAATACGATGCCAGGATAAGCCACAGTGCCTAAGTGAGCATACACACTAGCGGCTAGGCGCATTCCAGCTAGCCGTCGCGTCGTCTCGGTTCTATTGTATAAAGGAGGTTAATACAAGAATTTTAGTACTACACTTCTCAGCAACCTTTTTCAATACCAATATTATGGGTGTGCACAAATAACAGTCCGCCATATTGGAATTAGGATAACTTCACTTATTATAGCTAACCATGCATCATCATCATATAAGCCGTTGATAATACACTACTGAACATAGGTCTCCCCCATAAAGGGGGGTTTTGCCAATACTCGACACGTTAGGCAGGCGAGTTATCGAGCGCAGTTCGATGGTTTGTGTGTTTGTTACAGATTGTTACAGCAAAATCGTGCAACTGAACTGATTTTTTTACGTAATCACACACACAAACATTGCAAGTTAGATAAGATATGCAAAACTTAGTTAAAAGACTACATATAATTAAGCAACTTCCTCAAACATAACAGGATTTTTCAGACTAAAAATGACAATCTACCCAATCTGCATTGTTAACAAACCAAGCCAATCCAAAACCTACAAAATCTATCGGATGCTCGTCAGCTACACAGAAACTATTCCGTTAGTGTGGATACGGGCGTGCCGCTCTAAAAACGTCTAAAAACGTTGGGCGATTTGTTAGGGTGGGGTCTCAATTTCTATACCTAAAACTACTCATATTGGCACATAAATTGCATGTTTAAAACGTAGGTGTTTAATTATTGATTGATTGACAGTAACTAATACATAAATAGGTCAGTTCAGTTAGCACCCTCCTAGAAAATCGTAGAACAGTTATCTGTTCCATTCATTTTGTAACATGGTGAAGAACTATTTCAGGTTTTATTTTTAATTTTAAACTTGGTAATTACATTTTTAGATATATTTTTTTCAATTAATTAATGAATATCATCATCGACCATCGCTATAATCAAAATACGTGTGACTCACTATATTCACCTAAATTAACTTCAGGGGGAAGAAAAATAAGTCCCATGGGATTACTTTGCACGCATAATTATATTACAACGAAATTATGTTATTTTTAATTAAGAAATAATAGAATAGGTAAAATGACATAAAATTAGTTTCGGCCAAAAAGTTAAAGCCCTAGCTTTTCAATTGCAAAGTTAACACGTCACCGGTCTACCAATCAATAAAATTTTCATTGACTTACGTATAATACTTCAAGAAGTACCTAGCTAAATGCTAACTGTTACTACTGTTACCCAATATTATATGTAAATGAGGATTTGTCTTCCCTACGAAATATATATAATCAGGCTTCACTTTTCATATAAAACCTACCTAATTCTCAAGCGTGCAAACCTAGAGTGTGAAACTGGCGTTACTTGCTTAACTGTATACGGGTTTCGTCGGTTCGGCGTATTGTTTTCATATTTCAAAGGGAATTGCATATCCTCGTGTAGTTCGGTACTAAAGTTCGATAGTTAGATCTGCTGTAGTGAATTGCGTAGTCTAAAGGAAACTGAATGAACTACTCTTAACTCAACTCAAACGGATTTATTCAAATAGGTCATAATCTGACACTTTTGCACGTAGCGTAGCTCTTGGAGGAAAGTGGAGACTAAATCTTTACCTACTTACTAAAGTTTTGCTCTCCACCTTTGTCCATCCTTCCTCGTTGCTTTAGCATCTCATGTATCTGTGGTTCTATGATTCCGATATAATTGAATATCTAGATCTATTAACTGTCTCAGTAGCGTAGTGGGCGCAAGCTCGACTGCCGATCATGAGGTCGCGGATTCGATCCCCAGGTAAGGTAGTGTAATTTGGATTTAGCATTAGAATTATCTCAGTAAAAGCTTGGAGTCTGGAACTGTGCCCGGTATTATGGCAAAATGCTCATCAATGATATACAAACATTGACCAGGTTTTATGCAATAAGTTGTTATTGCATAAAACCTGGTGGTGTCGACCACTTATGACTTATCGTTCTGGCATGTGAGTTAAAAGAAGCATGCCAGAGCATCCTTTGTCCAGTACAATAATGCGTTTAGAACTCTGTTGAGGCTACCACGCTACTGTAAAAGTTTCCATTCTTTGCTAATGTACTGCATCGGGGATGTTCGCGGCTGCCCAGGTGAGACGGATTTAATGCTATAATGCGTAAAAGAGCAGCTTCCCTGATGGCGAGGGTACGAGGCAAAGAAGACTAAACAATAATAGAGCTACCTACTTACTATCTACTATCTACCCTAACTAAATACACCATAGATACTTCGATTATAGGTATACTTCGATAATCCACAGGCCTATATGTTAGCCTATAGAAAATCCAAGTGCTCTAAACCTTTGTCATATGGCAGCGTACCCTAACACTGGCGGCATTGCCATGTAGAATATCAATGCAAATACCAATATATTGGGTACTTGGACCAATTCGAAAAAAGAGACGAATTAAGTGGGATAACCACATTGAGATAAGTACTCGGGTGTTTCCCGGATTGGTTGTATCTTAAGATATTTCCCCTGAGAGCTCCGCCGGCGCCGTGGTCTATGCATAGCAAGCAGGAGCTGGTTACCTTGGAATGGTTTTTGCGTTTATCTCTCAGGTTTTGAAACAAAACACTGTTTTTTATAATACCTACATGAAAAAAAAAACAGAAATGACACCCGGAAGTTTTCAATGGATGTTGCTACTCTGTCAGGTCGCCGTGAACTAGAAAATAAGTGAAGGACCATAGTTAGCAGCTCGCACACTTGTTTCGAGCTCGATCAGTAACCCACCATTGACATCTTTTCTAGGCTCATGGGAGTGAATGCGCCTTCATGTTTGTATTAGCGAGCTGGCTTACTATGGTGCTTCATTTCTTGTTTTAGACTCCGTCTGCCTTGTTTTCGAAGTTCTTGTAATCCGCTATATCAATATTTTGAATTGATTTGCTTGTTTAGTAGCAATCATTCTGGATTGTGTAAGGATGGACGGGATCGGAGGCGAGTGAAACGACCAGCTCACGTTATAGATCTCTGTATTCTGATTAATACTAGTGTTACATATAATAATATAATATAATAGTTTATACATATATCTACTTAACATACTCCCTCACATCTCCGCCGTTAACAAAAAATAAAATTAATGAAAAATAATTTTATTTAGAACTAAGTTAATTATATTAAAATAAAGTTGTACATTTTTATAAACTTAAATTATAGTTCTTTATAATAAATTTAAGAGTAACCACAATATCATAGTTATATTATATTTAAGAATCAGGTGGTATATACCTCTTTGTCCTGTTCTTATGTACAGTATACAATTTATCATTTTTTAAGATCTCTACATTAGGTGAACATTCTCTAATAACAGTATATGGACCTGAGTAAATGCTTTGGAACTTATTTCCTGTTTCATTCTTTAGTAAAATTAAATCATTTGGCTGATAGGTAATAGGATTTGCATTCTGATCATATCTTATTTTTCTATTGATTTTACTTGAAATTAAATTTTCTCGTGCTTCTTTCTGTGATGTTTGAATTCTGTATTTTAATTCTAATGGATAGCTATCAAAATTATACAACGGCTCAATTTTTCCTGAATTTAAATTGGACGGTAAATTACACTTTTTGCCGAAAACTAACTCAAACGGTGTTAATTTGGTTTCTGAATGTAACGAAGTATTAAAAGAAAAGCACCAAAATGGTAGCCATGTGCTCCAAGAATCAGGCTGATTTTCTGTATGGATTCTCAAATAATTACCTAAATGTTTGTGTGAATTCTCTAATGCTCCTATGCTCTGATGATGGTAAGCTGTTGACTGCATCTGATTAATATGTAAAAGTGTACATACCTCTTTCATAGTTGCTGATAAGAATTCTGTGCCCATATCGGTTGCAATACTACGTGGGATGCCGTATCTGAGAATAAAATTATTAACAAAACTTCTTGCTACTTCAGTTGAATTTTTGGAAGATAATGGATACGCTTCAATGTACTTACTCAGTTCACATTGGATGGTCAAAATATAGGTATAGTTGTTATTATCTCTGTCTAGAGGTCCTACCAAATCTAGAAATACCTTGTCAAATGCTGACGTTGCTGTCGTCGTAATCACCATTGGTTGTTTAATGTGATGCGTAGAATGTTTTTGTTTTTGACATTTCTCTGCAAAATTTGGAACGAACTTCCTGTAATAATTCACGAAAGCAACAAATCGCTTAACTTCATCAGTATTAATAGGAACTGGATAATTTTTAACAACCTCTACTTTATTTGGATCTGGTATGACACCCTCTGCTGTCACAACATGTCCTAAAAACAATAGTTCCTTCTGCAAAAAATTACATTTATTGGGGTTCAATTTCAAGTTTACTTTTCTTAACCTTTCAAAAATATCCTGCAAATTCTTCACATGTGATGGTAAATCTCTACTGAAACATACAAGGTCATCTTGGTATACAAGACATTTTTCATAAGTGAGACCTGTCATGGCCATCGTCATCATTCTCGAAAATGAACTAGGACTGGTCTTGAGTCCTTGCGGAAGTCTAGTCAATTGATATTTTCCTGAATCAAAAGCTGTATACTTACGACTATTTGGATGTAAAGAAACGTTATAATATCCCTGGTGTAAATCTAAATGCGAAAAGTATACACATCCCGATAATGAGTCTAATATTTCCGTAATATTCGGAAGGGGAAATTTATCGTCATGAATACTGTTGTTTAATTTCCTATAATCAATAACTAATCGCCATTTTTTATTACCTTCACTGTCTGATTTTTTCGGTACAAGTAAGATAGGGCTGGACCACTCACTACGACATGGTTCTATTATTCCTTCTTTTAATAAATTATCTATCTGATGGTTAACTTCATTTTTCAAAGCATGTGGTAGTCTATATGGTTTAGAATAAATCGGTTGGGTTCCCTGTTTTACTTGAATCGAATGTTGATATATATCTGTAGTTGTTAATTTATCTCCATCTAAATAAAATATATCCGAATATTTCGCACATAAATTTTCGATGTTAATTTTTTCCTCTCTATTTAAATGTTTCAAATCCAAGTTACTAAAAAGTTTTTTCACGCGTTCTGCATTTTTTGCATTCGTATCAAAAACACACATCTCATACTCGCTCGAACTATGTATATTAAGCTTTATATTCGATAAAGTCACGTCACTAGTTGTCGTATTCAAAATACGTATCGGTATCCTACCGTTCACAGGAGCCACTAAGGTACTCGCTACAAAAATTCCCTCTCTTACTTCTTTCGTACTCACCACACATTCCTCTGTCAAATCCGTACTCACATAGTGTATAGATTCTGACCTAGCTGGTAACTGAAATAAATAATCATTCGTATTGAAAATATTTAAAATAATTTCATTCCATTACAACATAATGTTATAACGTTGTTATTAAAGTCGATAACCGACCTGTACTTGCTCAAAAAGTCTTGTCCTAGAATTCCATGAGCCTTACAAGGCAATGAATCAAACACATAAAACCTATGACCAAATAATTGGTTATGTGTTGACAACTGCAGATCTACATATCCAATTGCTTGGACTTTACCTCCAATCCCATTTATGATTATGTTCTCCTTACAAATTGGAATGTTGAAATCTAATACATGTTTATGTTTTATCGCCGATATTGATGCGCCTGTATCTATAAGCCAATCGAATGATTCATTATGATGCGCTAATAATAATTTAATGAAATAACTGTTGTCGCTAGCCAAAATATTATAGGTTTTAGTTTCGAAAAACTTATTGTCGCAAATTTGAAATGGGTTTTGGGTTGAGGTTGTGGGGTGTTGATTATCACTCTCAATTAGTGCACGAACATGACCTCGGTATGAATTTTTCCCTCTGTTATAATAGGACTGACCTCGATTATAAGATGTGGATGCTCCTCGACCTCGAAATTGCTGTGTGTTCGGAGTGGAGCCCCTATTATTGGGTTGCGCGCCTCGCCCACGGGAGTAACTTCGCTGACGAAAACCTCTGTACGCACCTCTGGTGAAGCCTCGCTGGTTGTTGTATCTCAGCTGCCTGGAATTGTTTTGGTAGCCCGTATTATTATTTTGCTTTGACATGGAAAAAATATCGCCAGAAGATAATGTTGACGTATCTTCGTCTATAGCTGCCTGAATTGCATCCTTCAAACAGTCATACTTTTGAGCTGCAACGATAGTTCCAATTCTACGATTTCGCAAACCTTCACTAAATTGTCTAATAGCTTGTTTCTCGTTGATTGATTTTAAAACATCATATTTGTTCGAGTTTCCTTCAGATTGAGACACGGTTAACTCTACAAACATCTCAGAAAGTTTTTTGCCGAAGTCATCAATAGTCAAATCATTTTGCCTACATGTAAATAACTGTTTTTGCAAAGCGCTCGCAGATTTTTGTGGCAATAAAAGTCGTCGCATGTCACTTAAAAGTGATGCAATTGTGGCATAATTAGATGCCAATTTTAATTTAGCACCCTGAGATAACCTGCTTTTTAGCACGAATTTAATTAAATTTTCGTGTGAATTTTCTTTTATTACTGAACTATAATAATCAATTCCATCAATTAATTGTTTCGTATTAGCAAGGTCATCTGTCATACATGGCAATAAGTTCAAAGCAACTTTAAGATCAAAGTCCATTTTTATTGAAGTGTCTTTTTCCTGTTCTACTTCTATTTTTTCTAAAATTACTACTTCCTCTTTCGTCAACTTAAGTATTTCTTGATATAACTTCTGAAATTTTTCGCTAATCTCTCTAATTAATTCTATTTCTTCTTCACTTCTTTCAATACTTGTTATATTCTCTACATACGTATTATACGCTCTAACAACTGTCTGACATTCACTTGATTTCTTTTCTATAATATTTCCTTGCCTGCGCGAAGGTCCTATCTTAACTAAATATGTTCTAATTTCTAAAAGCTCATTATATAATTTTTCTAAATACTCTGCCATTAATATAAGAAAAGCATAATAAAAAAAGAAAAAGGTGATACAATTTCACTTACCTAATAATGTAGAATATACCTGAATACCTTTAATACATTATGATAATAATATTTTTAACACTAACTTATTACTTTCTACTGTCCAAAGTCCGATAATTGTCTATCTCCGCACATTCTTCAATAACACCTTACGTTTCGCGACTATTTTATTATTTTACCGCACTCTATATTATCTACTAATTATTATTTTTAACTGTTTTATGCACTACACACATTTTTTTTTATATGCACTTTTATAGACGTAATTTTATGGACGCACTTTATACGCACTGCCGTATGCCGGATGCCGTCATTCCGCCATTGCTCTGCTGCTCTACAGGCCGCTCTCATCTATCTTCAGATCTGGATATAGCTGCTGCTGCTGCCTTGGGTTAGGTGGTCGCCTACGTCGCAGGAACGAACCTCGGTTAAGGGTCCTGAGCTCAAATTCTTGGCGAGCCCAACGTAGATGGCATTTTTTATATATGATGGTCTATAGTAGTACAACACGGTCTATAGCGCTCTACAGCTGCTCTATAATAGCATTATTATTTTCGACTGCATTTTGGTTAATGAAATTTGTTTTTTTTTTCTTTTTTTTTTTTTTTTTTTTTTGTTCGACACATTTTAAAAATCTTTTTGTATATAGTTCATTTTAATTAAATAGTCAAATTTAGTAATTTTTAATTTGATTTTAATTTAATTTTACAATGCAAAGTCCGAATCACTTGTTTGGATCGCGCGGTGTCGCGTTACGCGGTCCAAACATGGCACGGGTCGCCATGTAAGGATGGACGGGATCGGAGGCGAGTGAAACGACCAGCTCACGTTATAGATCTCTGTATTCTGATCAATACTAGTGTTACATATAATAATATAATATAATAGTTTATACATATATCTACTTAACATACTCCCTCACAATTGACACAATAAGCACTTTTCTAAATGTTAAATTATTAGTTACAGATTTTTTCCCTAAAGTAAGTGATAGCGAAGTGGAGGAGAAATAATCGGAAAGCAGACCCTGGCTAAAGCCGGGAAATTTGCTAGGAAGAAGAACAAGAAGAGTAACTAGTAGATTTATTTCCTCAATCTTTTTATTACAACAACGCCGATAATATTCATTTTATAATGAATTATTTCAAAATATTAGTAATTTAATATTTTATTTACATAGGTATACGTAATAATATTCAAGGGAAATATTATATATATTTCCCGGTTACTTACTTACTCTCCTTCTTCTTCTTCCTAGCAATTTTCCCGGCTATAGCCAGGGTCTCCTTTCCGACTAATTCTCCTCGACTTCGCTATTACTTACTTACTCTCGCGGGAAACCCCGGACACTCGACTCAATCCCATACAAAAGCCGCGCTATAACTACCTATACTACATAGACACTGCACACATGGAGTTATGTACACGTGCAACAGTGTGCGTGAGGTGATTTCCCATAGAAGCAGGGCTCGTGGAGAACTCAATCTCGCAGGCAGGGTGAGGAAGGCCCGATTGGTGGGTGGATGACAATGTTCCAGACTCCAGACAGTTATTGAGATAATTCTTAATGGAAAAATGCAATATTTAAGACTGCCTGACCTGGGGATCGAACCCGGGATAAAACTATTCCTTTTTTTACTTATCTTATGTTAAAGTTGTTATTCCAGGGTCTAATCTATCTATAGGTAAGTAGGTTCATGTAACTGTTAAGGCCAAGTTTTTACGAGAAGAAAACAAACATACACACCCAGAAATTTGGAGTTAAAACATTGGCATGGTAAGCGATGGGTTTATTAACCGCTACAGTAAACCTGTAACCTAAAACTTCTGCATAAAATACAAAGTAAAACGTTTATTTGAGCTATAAATTGTGCCAACATTTGAAGGAAAAGAACAAAGCTTATACTGAAACACGGTATAATATAACGTAAATGATAATCTACGACTTTACCATAGATACATACGAGTACAGGTAGGCGCTTTACTTTTTATTATATTTCATTCGGAATTCTCTCTTGCGGATATGTTCGATTTTATTTCTCTAACAGTACGTTCTCACTTAAAAACTTATGTAGAGATATTTACCTATAATAAAATCACTGTAAAAGTATATAATATATTTTTATGATAGTGAGTGACAAGACGAGCATATCAGGTGCCTGATGGTAAGCATCATGATTGCCCATATCAGACACAGTGCCACCCAGTGATTTAAAATTCAAAATTCTGCGCGGCACTGCACTGCGCCTGTCACCTGAGATATTAGTTGAAACACTTCATGCCCAGTAATTACGCTGGTAACATTGCCCTTCAGACTGGAACACAGTAGTGTTTGCACATTACTGCGGATGAATAACTGGCAAAGGTGTGATACTTCGCAAAAGAGGCATACCACTATTAAACTAAATTCGCTTTGCTCCGTGTTTTCTCTCGCATTAAGTTTTATTTCCAGATATTTAGGCAGAGGTGTACCCATGACCCAGTCCCATAGTAGGTACACCCAAACATCGTAGGATAAAAAGTTCCTGGCCTTTCTAACACAAACAGCATGGAACATACATTTTTAAAAGGAAGCGATGAAAAGTAGGTTAGGCTAAGAATGTTTCATCCTACCCTCGAATTATAAAAAGCAAAAAATAAAAGTTAGCTGTTTCTACTAACTCTGCCAATAGCCATGTTTAGTATATGGTAAGAAATATATTATGACATCTATTTTAAAAGGTGGTACTTGTAAGAAATTATAAGTTTTTTTCTAAGAAATTATAAAATATATCAATAAAATATATCAAGTGTGACGCACACACGCACAGTGACGAATAAAGGTTTAAACAACTACCATTGGTAATAATGCGCATCGTTGGAAATAAATCTAAAATACAACCGGCGGATTTATCGCATTACGCAATTTATCACAGACAGCCTGGGGATGGAAAGGGACAGTTTTATATCATTTAACTACCTCTGGAAGATATAAGAAGAAAAACTAGGCAATTGGTGGTCTTTGCCACCAATTGCCTAGTTTTGATGTTTATTTTATTATATTGTGGTCTCAATAGTGTTCTCTTATCTCATCTAATTAACATAAACGACGGCAGTGGGCGACCAGTTCCTAATAAAATTCTGAAGTAGAGTCAAAGCTAATTTCTTCTTAGGTCTAATCTATCTAGGTCCTATCTATCTATCTAGGTTTCTTTCTATCGCCTGAGTACGCGTATCACGTATCTCATTTCGACGGAAATTGTTCTCGGAGAGATACGCCTCTCCGAGAACAATTTGCAATAAATCATATTATGGTGACAATCTGCAGACTGCTTATTCTGCGTAGGGCGTGCTGTCAAAAGGACTGGTGTCCAGAATTACAAATCCTACTTAAATTTAACGGCAGAAACGGAACTCAATACGCTAAATGAGGCGTATAGAAGCAATGGCAGCTAAATCTAATCTGCAAATTTTCACAAAACAAAAAAAAAATGTATTTTTGACACTTATTACATATAAAACCTCCTAAGACTTAGACGAATATAAATCGATGACCAAAGCACTCGGACAACCCTAGTGGTGGCTTAAATAGATATTGAATAAATTAAAAACCACTTACATGTTTTTGTTACCAACTCCTCTTTCACTATTGGATTTAGCTGGCTTTGATTGTAAGTGGAACGGATATACTTAGCTGTATATTGGTATATGATCGGTCGGTTGCAACTTTAGCTGTGTTTGATTCTCAGAGGATATGAATGACTTTGATTCTAATCTGAGTTTGGAACGTTATTATTGAAGGATATGACTTTAGATACTGAATGATGGGTGAAACTGTTCACTACTTGATCACTCAAGTATCAAGTATCAAGTATGTAAGATCGCTTAGGTTGCCATTCAAGTGAAATTAGGCACTATATGGATTTAGCTGCCTTTGATTCAATGCGCCTCAAATAATATAATAATAATAATATGGGACACCTCCCACACGGGCATCTGGTCCCAAACTTGGCTAAAAGCCTGTATTATGGTAACCAGATGACTGATATATATACTTTTATAAGCTTATAAATAACACCCAGACACAGATCAAACAGACATGTTCATGCACACAAATGTTTGACTTGGCCGGGGATCGAATGCGGGGCCTGCGGCACAGAAAGCAGAGTTACTATCATCTGAGCCAACGAGGCCGATCATAATAATAGAAATATAATATTATTTATTTATACATCGACGTTTCGGCTAAGTTTTAAGTTGCATTTGCCCTCACGAGAAGTCTGAAAACTGAAAACTGACTGAAAGTTTTCAGTTTTCAGACTTCTCTTGTTCGAATCGCATACATTAAAAAATAAAAATTTCGTACTTACTATCCTACTCGTATATTAAAATTGCGAAAATTTGTCGGATTGTTTATGTGTCTACCGAAATGATTGAGCTAAAATGTTGTATGTAGATGGAATAGTATTAAAGTATAAAAGTTATATGTGTATTTCCTTTCCCTGCATGGTTGCCTGGAAGAGATCGATCTGAGCGATAAGGCCGCCAGTTGTTACTTCTTTCTAGTTTTAAGGTTTTCTTCTCTGTTATATTCTGTTAAATTGTGGTAGCAATAAAGAGTTTTCATTCATTCATTCATTCATTCAAGTCAGTCAGTATAAAAGTTTGTTGTAAAGTAAAAAACTTCTGAACAAGCAATCACACAGTATCTGCCTTTCTACCTGACATATCAAGTACAAATTACACCGAGTCAAACAGAAACGACGTGAATCGTTCACGTCTTTTTCGGTCTCATTTCACAGACACACATATTTTTCTGACCGGCCAAAGCACACTCCGACTCCAATTGAGTTTACCAAGTTTATTTTTTACTTCGGAAGATGTGGTTCAAGAATGCGACGCACGTAACCTCCTCAACCTGTAGGAAGCTCAAACTGTGACGTAAGACCTAACATCGGGGACAAAGACATAACAACCAAAGAATCACTTCGTACTGTAACGACTGTCGCACAATACCACTACAGTTCGGATATACAGTTGCCGCCACTAAAATGTTAACATTCCGTTTCTAATTCATATCAACGCAATGTCATTTTAGGGTTCCGTACCTCAAAAGGAAAAAAGGAACTCTTATCGGATCACTTTGTTGTCCTTTTGTCTGCCTGTCTGGCTGTCCGTCTGTCAAGACACTTTTTAACGAGAACGCGATATCAAGTTGAAATTTATATCAACTATTCACATCTGCGGTCCCTTGCGGCTGTAAAAAAATGATACTTCTAAGTTAACGCAATCAAAAGTTATGGCCATTTTACTGCATATTTCCGTACGCGCAAGGAACTAATAGATGCTGCTGCATGTTCTTGTTATCTAGGTATGAAACCCTACACTATGCATGCATACGTATGCCTTAACAATTTATTTGTAGTAGTAAATGTGCGGGGGGAGCCACAGCATGCACAACTAAACATTAAACTTATAATAATGTACATAACTAGCCGTTCTACTGCGCACAACCTAAATGAATGTTGACGAATACGTCTAGTTTTTGTAACGTTCTGACAGCGCAGCCGTTATGATCTACAGAATATTAGTGTGAACATATTGAAATAAAATTGCATCGAAAGTAATCGTGAAACTTGGCCAGAATTAGAAGTATACTCCACGAAAATTACTGAAAAGTGGGCAATGTTCACTTGAGTGAATATTGTAAGGTGAACAAAGGTCACTAATTTTGTTGAAATCAATTTACCTAGGCGAATTGATACCGAGGTGAATTAGGAATCATTTATTCACTTTTACAAGATAACTTCGAACACAGTGTAATACCTCACAAAGTAAGTATTAATATTATTATTTTTTTCTAAATTATACACTACTGCATGACAGCCCACAGAAAAATAAATATATAAAAAAATACTTAAAAAATAAATAATGTAAAGATACTTTAATTCAGTTTATTTAGTGAGTTATGTCTAAAGTAAAGATCCATAAATTGTGACATGAATTAGATTTGAGTCATTTTAGTGGTCGTGACTGTACGCGTTACATTTTACGATATAGAGGTAATGGAGCGATGTCTCGCCACAAATGTTCCAGCTGGCAACGGATACCTACTTCTCAGGAAATACCGCGTCTTGTAGTATGGGCTAGATCTGTGCGTATATTATGAGCTTATTTTGAATTACTTATTTTGAACAATTAAAACTTAGATGATACGTAAGCCAATTGTAACCTAGATACTAGATGGAAATTTATGGAGGTGGCCTATATCCTGCAGTCGTCCTGCAGCAGACGTCCTATGGCCGAGATGATGAAGATGATGAAGGTATGCAGATCTAGGTATAGGAGACTGTGTCGCTATATGCCTCGACCCTCCTAGATCTCAGGATCAGACTCTGCGCTATTGATCACGTTCTACAAAGAAAAGTTTTAGAAGGTCATATTTAATTGAATAATGAGTTTTAGAAAAAAATTAATGACAACGACATGCTCACTGAAGATCTATTTTTATGAATAAAAATCATCGCTCTGACGCAGTTAACTAGGAAGGAACCACGGGAATACGTTTGTATGGAAAAAAGCACCCCACGCCTTTTCTCTTAAAGTGTTAAGGTGGAAGAATCGAATCAGGTCAAACACAGATAACAAGCCGTAGTCTGGAACTGTGCCCGGTGGATCGGTGAAAATAGGTTCGCCCCCTATTACATAGGACATTAAAACATTACTAGCAAAATGTGTGTGTACTACTATATGACTGAGTTCTGGGTACATCCTTGCCTACCCCTTTGGGAAAAAGGAGTGATGCTATATTATGTTTTGTCATAAATAAACAATTTTATTTTTTAAAACTACCGTGAGTGGTATTCATATTTATTATGTTATATAACGACTTAACTCACGTTTAAAGTCGAAATCCGCAAAAAGTCGAAGTCGGAGTCCGTCGCGAGTTGCGATCCCGCACACGCGTGAGCTCCTGATGCAGGACACCGGAGTTGTCCGAAACCTAGGTCGAGCGATTTCGACTTTAAACGTAAGTTAAGTCGTTATATAACATAATAAATTATATTTTTATTGAATGTTTGACATAACATTACATTACATACAATTACGCCCTTTTCCGAAGGTGTACCCAGGACTGTCCCATAGTATGTTACGCCAGCATGTTATAGGTCGTATGTAATAGGGGGCGAGCCTATTGCCATCTACCGGGCACAGTTTCAGACTTCAGGCTGTCATAGGGATAAATCTCAATGGAGAAAATCTGAATGGATCTGAGTTCGAACCCGGGACATGATTAACAGTCGAGCTTACACACACCGAGGTACTTCAACATTGAAATGAAAACCGTTTATATGTAAATATCAAGTCTCGAAGTGAGGAGATATTAACTTGTAAGTACTAAGTTTAAGCCGCGGTTACATCTCACCTCCCGCGGGAACCCTACCGATTTATATGCCATATAAATTCACAGAGTAATTTTATTCCAAATCTCATCAAAGTTCATTCAGCTCCCGCGGCCTCTTTGAATTATAAACCAGGGTTTATGTTACTGTTCACAAACAAAAGAGAATTCATATTTTGGATTTGATTTCTATTACTCGTATTATGTCACTATTATAATATACACGCAAGAGCCACATTATAAGACTACAAACTTTCATCATTTTTTTCTAAGGAAAGGCCTGACGAACATGTATTTATGAAGAATCTGAAGAAAGTGCCTACTTACTTACTGTCTACTGTCTACCCTAACTAAATACACTATGCCATAGACTGAAAATCTGAAAATCCACAGGCCGACATGTCAGCCTATAGAAAATACAAGTGCTCTAAACCACTGTCAGATGGTAAAGCACCAGGAAAGTTCTATGTCAGGATCGTAGTAAAAGGAGATATATAGTCTCTGTCTAGTCTAGTCTGCGGGTTGCAGAGGACGCTGCTGCCCGTCCTCCGGATCCGTTAACCCTTAGCCGGCTCTTACGGCAACCACGGGTAGAGAGGATGGAGCACTATTCTAAAGCCGGTAACTCCACGGCGGAACACACGCGGCTCAACGAGTCTTAATAAAAAAGAAGATATTAAATTAACAAAGTTAGAGACATTTTAATATCAAAGCGATCTGACTAGATTAAAAGCGCCTAAGTTTATCTCTGCATGTAATCAACATTGTGTCCTAAATAGGGGACTAAAATAGGCCTTCTGAAGTATTCTCGTTACGTAGAATTACTTGTTTATCTCAAAGCGATTCGATAGCATTATTAAATTAGAATGAATATCCCTTGTCCTATTGTATAATTTAGTTATTGTGCTTTGTTTTGAAGATTGGTAAGTAATTGGGTCGAAGGACCGTAACTAATAGGAGATAGATACCTATAGGCTGTTTATTAACGAGAATATGACGATATGGTTATGTTATATGTATCATAATGAAAAAATCTTTTTTTCTGAAACATTTTTTGAATCTTAAGGATATAAACATTTATACATGAGAAAATCATATATTTTTTTTTATCATAGTGAGTAACAAGACGAGCAAATCAGGTACCTGATGGTAAGCATCATGATTGCCCATATCAGACACAGTGCCACCCAGTGTTTTAAAATTCAAATTTCTGCGCGGCACTGCACTGCGCCTGTCACCCTGAGATATTAGTTCTGAGATCTGCTAGGCGGAAATAACTGGCAAAAGTGTGGTTCTTTCCCAGGCGGCCCCCTGCAAAAGAGGCCTACCACTACAAATATATATATGTTTTATATTATGTACATAAGTCAAATAAGTTAGGTACCTACTCAAGTGAACAGCTGAAAGTAGGATAAATGTGTAAATTTTAGCAGTAAGAGACTAGTAATCATTAAAACTAAAAACTTGTAATAAAAAGTTTAATATTAAGTTGGTATCTATGTAGATAGAACGGTAGAAATCATGAGTAGCACCCATTTCCACCTCCAAAAGACTTTACTATTTCCAAGTGTTCGTGTAAGTACATTCGCATACAGAATGCATTAGCTAGAGCCGTACAAAGTGGAGTGAAACATGCAACTTGTTACGTTTCCACTCAGTTTGGCTTCTCTAACGAGCGTATAGCTGCCTTCCCGCAGTTAACGTCGTTGCATTTTACATTACTTACACTTATGTGTGTGGTTGTACAGTCGACGCAGTTCTTCGAGAGAAATACTTAAGCTTTTCCGATGTCCTTGACGTCACCACGAATCCATCATCAGTCAAGACTTCAGAGACTTGTGCCGTAAAATTCCCTTGCCTATATGTAGGTGGTTGGGCCGACATCACTTCCATACATAAACTTTGAGGAACCAATGACGATGATAGAAGGGCATATTCCACAAATCCCCTTAGGGGATCCCCTGACCTAGCAGCTCTGTCACCGGTAGGGGATTTATGGGCTCTTATTTCACAAATCCCCTAATGGGATCCCCTGCTCAGGATTTGTGGAATAAGCGTCCACAAATCCGCTCCACAGGGAAATAAGGGGATTAGTGGACTAAAAGTCTACAAATCCGCTATATTAACCAATATTTAAACTAATATTTCATTTAATCAAATACAAATAGTTACGACGCAAAATAAGTGAAAACAAGGAATATAGCGAAATTGGTGTATATATTAATGAAAGGAAAATATGGGACTATGCAATGGTCAATTTATAGACGAACGAAAGTTATCGATATAGCCCAGCGGATTATTAAGTTGAAGTGGCAATGGGCAGGGCACATAGCACGTAGAACTGATGGCCGATGGGGCTGTAAATTTCTCAATTGGAGACCACGGACCGGTAAGCGCAGCGTAGGATGTCCAATGTCCACCCACAAGGTGGACTGACGATCTGATAAAGACAGCAGGAACACGCTGGAGGCGTGCCGCTTACAACCGGACTGGATGGAAATCTATGGGGGAGGCCTTTGTTCAGCAGTGGACGTCCTTGGGCTGAGATGTTGATGATAATGATGATACAGTGCAAATTTCAGAGTAAGGTTAATAATTTCAAATTTCACTCCGATAGATGCAGATTTTACTAACAAGAAAAGGGAATATCATAAGTTTCGTCAAAGCCAGCTTTTACCGACCAATAATCACTATCGGATAGTCATATTGGCGAGTTGGTGGAGTTAGCTACTAGCTCCAGCGCCGGCCACCTTTATTGACTGTGATACTTTGGGATTAACTGCACTTGAATCGGAAAAGTTCAGCTATGAAACCATTTACCAAGTTATTATGGACTTAGGATCGCTCTTGAATATCTTTGGGCAGATGGAATGAGTTTTACATCTTATATTATCCTTATCTCTATCTTGACTTTTTTTGTTCAATTCTTTTAAAATTTTAACATGTTTTGTATTTTATTGAAAAAAATTCAAGTAAAACTGATTGCTTTCTAAGTTTATATTTATAATGTATATTATACTAGTGTAAGAACAGCGGCTTTGCCCGCTTGCAATTATGAAATATGGGAGTTTTATACCAAAACTTTGACGCCCTGTTTGGACCCCTTAGAATGTGAATTTTAAAAAATTCTCTCTTAGCACACGTCCAGATAACAAAAACAACCTACATTCTAAGTTTCAAGTTTCTAGGATCAGTGGTTTGGGCTCTGCGTTGCATGCCAGTCATTGAGTAATATAGGATTTTATAATATATAGTGAGTTGATGGATAGATATTTATAAGTTCGAATAGTTATCAGACCATCACGCTCAAACGGCTAAAGTATTTAGCATTAAATTTCGTAACTATATATTATGTATTTAGACTTTAGAATAACACAGAGTATACTTTATAAACGTGGTCCTAGCTTGTACTTAATTGACCGAGCGATTTGGAAGCGAAAGCGAAACGTTCAATTTGAACAAAACTGCTTTTTTACTTAAGTCAGTCCGGCAGTTCTCCTCTACAGGTCGCATTTCTCAACTGAATATGGTGTAGTTTTGTGACCAGATTCGATATTTATGTAGTACTTATTCAATATTAGAATTATATTGTCGAATATGGCGGAGCCATGAGGTTGAAAAACATAAAATATCTTTCCAATGTCACATCAAACCTGATACTAGCGATGTCTAAAACTTCGTTTTATATATAATATATTAACCTGATCCACAGATAATGATAATATCGTTCATTATAAATAAAAATAGCAGAACGACTACATGATGATGAAAATTTAATAAAAAATAGCTCATAAATTTATTATAATGCTCCCTCCATAAAACCTCAAAAAGTCGTACATAAACGTTTACAAACTATAAATAATTGAACATCTCGGAGCAAAGAGAAAACAAGCGAAAGAAGCCTCAGATGTTTTGTGCTAAAATAACGAAAATTTCCCGCTCAATATGCTGAAAATACACGACAAACATGATTATAACTCGATCACGCCTTGAACAATATCTACACAGTATGGCAATTGGCAGTAACGTAACTCAGGGTGAATTGTTATCAAATAATTTAAATGTCGTAAATAATAAGCCTCATATATGGATATTTTTTTTTTGCTTGTCACACCGATCATCATCATCATCATCATCATCAGCAGCCTATTTCAGCCCAGTGAATATCCGAGCGGGAGGAGTCCGTCATGAACCATTCATTTATGTGTTGAGCAAATTATATTGGTATACTTAACATTGGGGGCGGCCGAGTGTAAGGTAAGGAGTGGTATTTAAAGTGATACAAAATTGTATAAAATGGATCTTTCAGCCTTAAATTGATTTTATAACCAATGCCGTCATCAATTTTATTTTATCTTGTTTCAGTAAATAAAAAAAAAACTCAAAACAGCTTTATTCAAATAGGTCATAATCTGACACTTTTGTACGTCAATGAAGATAAACAGTACTGAGTCTACCGTGCGTTCGGAAAGATACCTCTACAAGAAGAAAGCACAAGAAACTTGTAGGGCTTTATTTTTTCAACAGATAGTTTCACAATATTTGGTTTGCTGACATTAGTTTTCTTTGAAGGTGCCGCGAGGCGGCTATGCAGAAGTTTTCAGGCATCTTTGTCCTATACGAGTATGTACTGGTTGACTTTATATTAAGCCTTCTTTAGTAAAGTTGATTTTATATAGGTTTTGAATTTACCCTCTGAGAGCCCAGTTATGTCTTTGGGGATTTTATTATAGAAACGTACACTATTTCCTAAGAATGTCTTTTTATTTGTTTTAGATAACCTAAAGCTAGGTACAGCTATTTTGTCTTTATTCCTAGCATTAAAATTATGAAGGTCAAGTACATAAGGCAAGTGTTTTTATATTGAAATATTAAAAGCTTTATTCATGCAAAAGTGTCTTTTAAGACCTAAACCTTTTAAACTTTAACCTTTTAAGGCTTAGAGCATTGGATTTTAAATAGACTGACTTGTTGGCCTATGGATTTTCGAAGTCGTGTTCTATAGCAAAGTGAATAGTGTATTTAGTTAGGGTAGATAGTAAGAAGGTAGCTGTATTGTATAGTAATTTTTCAAAAAAGGCACTAGGCCCTAAAATAATACCTATTTAAACAAACGATTTTGACTTTGAACTTATTTTATTCGCTTCCCACATTTTGGTAATAACATCCATATCTTTGGTCAACATGTTCTACTGTATTTTTTATACTATGTGTAATGTAGCCAGGGGGCGTAGCGTAGTGCCGTATCGACAAATCGACGTAGTAACCTACACGTATATCTCTCAATTTGGTACACATGTCGCACATTTGGAGAATGTTGGATCTGTCAGAGATATTGTTCATGTGTACTTTTGATCGCTAGGTACTTGAGCAAAACAGGATTTTTTATTTTTTTATTTAGGTCCAACATACCGGCGGATTCACATAATTACATACAATGTTATTATGTAATAACAATGTTATATGTAATTATGGATGTTACATATATATGTAGTACTAGCTATGCCCCGCGTCTTTACCCGCGTCGACATCAATCCCGTGGGAATATCGAGAAGAAAAGCTACTCTGTGTGTTATTCCTTTAATTATCTACATATCGACTGCCATCCGGGATCCTGACTCAGGTCCTCACGGAGCACGGGGGGCTTTCTAAGTACTTGCACCGTTTCAAGTACCTACAAGGAAAGCCCTTCGTGCACGTGCGGTCCCGACGAGCAGGAATCAGAACCGCATTCCTGTTTGAGTGACATATGAGCGCCAACGGGAGGACATAAGGCAAGTACTGGAGATGGATGTTACGAAAGAGAACGTTTGTGATATTATGAAAGGGCGTAAGAGAGGAGAGTTATTGATGAAGATAGCGCAAGATGATGACTGAAGGAGAGTGAGAAAGGAGGAAGAGTGTGAAAGATAGGAATAGGACGAATGCGAGATAGCGCAAGATGATGGATGTAGGAGTGTGGGTGAAAGGATGAAATAGACACGATCCCTGACTCAGTTGGAGGACAGGAGCCTACTACAAAAAAAAAGAAACTAGTGGTTTTTATAGCTGCTCATATTTTCGTAGAGGGTTAAAAATAAGCTATAGTTTATTGTTCATTTTCAGAAAACAATAAATAGTTTTCCTGTAACGGGCGCTCCACACTCGCGCGCGATACGCGTGCGACGTCGCGCCGTTATTTACAGTGCGATCGCAGCATGAATTGCGAATCGTTTCGCAGTTCACGCCTCGTTCGCGGCTTCGTGCGCGAGTGTAGAGAGCCCATTACGCCTTATGTGCCAAGAAAGCTCTTTTTCTAAGAAGACTACCATTTTCTGTAATGTTTTATCTATTATCTCATAATACGTTAATAAAGGGAGGGTGGTAGCAATATCCTTTATAAGAAAGAAATATCATTCGAGAAAGAGGGAAATTGCAGGACAATATGAGCGAAAATGGCGATGTTTGTGTCTTAGCCAAACAAACACCGAGATATTGTGGATAGCGGTTGGAGCTTAGAAACTTTGGAGAAAGTAATATAATATCTAATATTGTGTTTATATCTAGGTGTATCTAGATGTAAGTATTGGACTAATAATTGACTTAGAGCCCGATTCTGTAAGATCTAGGTGAGTTCAATGGTTCAATGATGCCAATTTGTAAAAACAAATGATATAATTATGAATTTATTACACATTTAAGGTACTGACAGACATGCTCATATATAAGCATGCTTTTAAGTATGCTTAAAACAGCATGTATGTAAAACTAGCATTTTTTTACATTTGCTAGAAATAAGCATTGAAAATCGATACTAGCATCTAGCAATATGCTCATAAGCAAATCTATTCAGACGCGGTCGAAGCATGCCCTTTCCACCCACGCCTCAGGTAGTAGGTATGTTGGAAAATCAAACGACTGTTGATTTTTGAGCATGTCCGAAATAAGCATGCTCATGGCACTCATAGCAATTGCTCATTCAAAGTCAAAGTCAAAAAGATTTATTCAAATAGGTCACAATCTGACACTTTTGTACGTCAATGAAAATAAACAGTAACGAGTCTACCGTGCGTTCGGAAAGATACCTTTACAAGAAGAACGCACAAGAAACTTGTAGGGCTTAATTTTTTCAACTGATTGTTTTACAATATTTGGTTTGGTTACACTCGTTTGTTTTGAAGGTGCGGCGTGGTGGCTATGCGGAAGTTCCCAAGCATCTTTGTCCTCTATGTACTGATTTTTCATTATAATAAGCATTCTTTAGTAAAGTAGATTTTATATAGGTTTTGAATTTACCCTCTGAGAGCCCCGTTATCTCTTTTGGGATTTTATTATAGAAACGTACACTATTTCCTAAGAATGATTTTTTATTTGTTTTAGATAATCTAAAACTAGGTATAGCTATTTTGTCTTTATTCCTAGTATTAAAATTATGGAGGTCACTATTTAATTTGAATTTATGCAAATTTTTACGCACATACATGATGTTCTCATAGATGTATAAGGATGGTAGGGTCAGTATGTTTATTTCTTTAAATAATTCTCTAAGGGATTCGCGTGGACGCATCTCATAGATGGCACGAATCGCACGTTTTTGTAGTATAAAGTTACTATCAACGTTAATATCAACATTACTATCAACGTTTAGACATACATGCTACTAAGTAGCAATTGCTCATTAATGGCATGCTTTCGTGCTAGTAATGAGCATGTCTGTCAGTACCTTTTAGATTCCCAAAGAGTTCTTAAAATTAGATATTTTTATATCTTTTTATCGGCGGCCTATTCTTCTAAATTTTCAGTGTTCACACACACACACAATCACGCCTTTTTCCCGAAGGGGTAGGCAGAGGTGTACCTCAGTTTCATTATAGTAGGTAATGTACATCCAGATTTCGTCAGTATGTCATATTTTAAATATTCGTAGATCAACTATGTTTCGCAATATCTCTCATCGCTTATAATAAATAATATAATATTAAACTACAATTAATATTATTATTAATATTATTATGATATATTATTATTTTAGGAATATAATTTTCTGGCAATTTTTAATATTTACTTTTATACAAAATAACAGACTTATTGTAATTGAATCACTGCAATAGAGATAATTCCTAATGGAAAATGCGGCAACTTTCAAATTTTAGTGTGCGCGTAACACAATGCCAGTGAGCATAAAAAACAGTTTGAAAGGAGTGTGTGCGTGAGATATTGTGTAAGACAGGCTCGGGTATGGAGATTTCGACGTTGTTTTAGTTGCCACATTAGACAAGTACGACAGCGTTTTCTAGTACATTATTTTACTTAATGTCAATAAAACTCCACCAATAACCTATAAAAAATACGAGACATTTCTGTCAATGCTTCAAATTATTACTAAACGATTTATATATTTAAAGCTCGCAGTATCACAGCCTCAACGTCGACATCGTCAAACAAACAACTGTTAATGAAGTAAAAAGTTAATTATTCAGGGCTCAAGTAACTCTGTCAAGCTCTGTCTACATTTTAACTTGGAGAATAACTTGATAAAATTGCCTTCGCTGCAAACTTACCAAGCGCCGTGATAAAATCGTGCTTTCGGTTTTTTGTTAACATTTTAGGGTTCCGTATCTCAAGAGGAAAAAAGGAACCCGTATAGGATCACTTTGTTGTTCGTCTGTCTGTCTGTCTGTCAAGACTTTTTAACTTTCACGGAACGCGTGATTGTAACGTTACGTAAACGTGTGTTAACGGAAAGATGTAATTGATATCAACTACTCAGATCTGCGGTCCCTTGTGGCTGTAAAAAAATCATACTTCTCAGTTAACGCAATCAAAAGTTATGGCCATTTTACTGCATATTTCCCAACTTTGCGCAAGGAACTAATAGATGGCGCTGTATAATGTTCTTGAAATCTAGGTATGGAACTCTACACTATGCATACATACGTATGACTTAACAACTTATTTATTTATCTATGTGTATACTGGAAGACTGCCTCGGTGGCGTAGAGGGCGCATGCTCGACTGCCAATCAAGAGGTTCCCGGGTTTGATCCCCAGGTCAGGCAGTGTAAAAAATATTGGATTTTTCCATTAGGAATTATCTCAATTACTGCCTGGAGTCTGGAACTGTGCCCGGTAGATGGTAATAGGCTCGCCCCCTATTACATGGGACCAATAACATACTGGCGAAATGTGGGTGTATCTACTGTGGGACTGAGGCCTGGGTACACCTCTGCCTACCCCTTCGGGAAAAAGGCGTGAATGTATGTATGTATACTGGAAAACGGAAAAACTGTAAGCTACGAGTAAGGACCTATATAGATATCTACGATTTTACTATACTATTTTCTACCATAAATAGAGCAGAATAGGCCGGAAGAACCGTTAAAGTGGCATGAAAGAAAAACATAGATAAGAAAAGACTTTGCTACGTATGGTAGGAATTCTCCAACAATATCAGTCTTTTAAAAAGCCGAAAAAAAAAAGAAAAAGATGTGATACCCGGATGAGGACTCCTGACTATATCTATTTAAGATCGCGGGCGTCCATTTTAACTATTTCGTTATGTATAAAATATTACGTTACGTGTCTAGGAAACGTAATAAATAGTTAAAGGAACGTATGCGTTTCGATCACATGTATGTCCCAGGTGCTGTTTTTTTGTTTAGAACCTCCTAAGACCTACCGTGCAACCACCCAGGGTTCACGTTCAGCGTGATTTCATGTGAAGCATCTGAGTAGGTTACTTTACCTACTCAGCTGCTTCACATTCTACGTCTAGGGTAGACACACGGAGTTTCGAGAATCTGGCGGCACCTCGACCGTCTACAGCTGCAGCTGGCCCTACTCCGCTATCAGATTGAAACTGTTATGCCAGGACGGTCTTAGAGTCTCAGCAGATTAACCTACCCAAGCCAGTGACCCGTGACCTTAATGTTTGGTGCCAATGTGCGACGGTGCACTTTAGAGCAATATAAAGTATAAGAATAAACAACTAAAATATAGTCGTAATTCGCCGTCGAGTGTCGGCTATGGAATAGTACCTCACCCTTTCTACCCGTGGTTGCCGTAAGAGTCGGCTAAGGTATATGTGTTCTGTGCGGCTAAGGGTTGTCAGATCCAGAGGACGGGCAGCAGCGTCGTGTTCGTCGGGTAGAAAAAAAAAGTCTACAGCGGGGGAAGTCTACAAATTTATATCAGCAATTAATAGAAAAAAAAAACACATCAAATATATTAATTTATAGATATAGATATATATTAATAGAAAAAAAAAACACATCAAGTGTTTGATATTATACGGATTACAAGTAAAACCGTTGTTTCCCTGCCTAGCCGGTAACTACCTACCTACCTGTTGGCCATTTGGGTTCCTTAGGAGATTAAGGACCCCTAACGCCACATTTACGATTTAACTCTACAGGCAGTACAGAGGTACATATAATAATACTATATAGTACATAGACCGTAGTACGCAGGTAAATGACTCATCGACATTTCTAATACCCTTTCAGACCGAGAACGATGAATTATTCAATAAGTCCATTTTGCAATTTCATAAAGTAAGAAGCGAAGTTCGTTGAGAGTCTATTGGTAACTCGCAAGACTTCAACATGAATGAATTTAAACTTCGGATAGTCTATTTAGAAGTACATCGATTATTGAGTTTCGAAGTGTTTGCTTTTCTTGGTAACTTTATTACACTGACTTTTAGTTATTTACATTTACCTACATTATAATGTATGTGTATTCTGGCAAAATAAAATAATTGATTGATTTGATTGATTGATAAAATAGGGATATACATTTTTTTTTTTATTATAGTGAGTGACAAGACGAGCTAATCAGGTGCCTGATGGTAAGCATCATGATTGCCCATATCAGACACAGTGCCACCCAGTGTTTTAAAATTCAAAATTCTGCGCGGCACGGCACTGCGCCTGTCACCCTGAGATATGAGTTGTTGAATCTCATCATGCCCAGTAATTTCGCTGGTAACATTGCCCTTCATACCGGAACACAGTAATGTTTGCACATTACTGCTTGGCGGATGAATAACTGGCAAAGGTGTGGTACTTCCCCAGGCGGCCCCCTGCAAAAGAGGCCTACCACTACTAAAATATATATATTAACATTAATGTCCGTGATGTCACCAAAGCGGCCGCAACGGAAGACCAGCGCCGGTCGAATAGCCGGCAACATGCTGAGTTGCGACCGTTTCGTGCTACACAGATATCTTTTTTTTTGCTCATATAATGTAAGTACATTTGTTCTAAAATAATTATGTGAAATATCTTCTACTATCTAACACGAATAAACTTTCATTCATTCATTCATTATAAATTGTGTAACAATTGGCGGATTTATCGTTAAAAGGGATCTCTTCTAGGCAATCGTACAGTGTAAACGAATCCGTGAAAATTCGGCCCTAAGTAGTCGTACAAAAATGTATATGGTAGTTAACGCACTAGATACGGTTTCCGTCATCCGATTTCTCTCCGTCATCCGTGAATCTCCATTTAGGAGACGATATTGATGGATCGAATTGGCCATAGTTTTACTTGTATTATTGAACACTTGCGCACTGCGTCCGGACCGAGACCGATCTACATCCGTGGCCACAGATTTACGATAGACGGACATAGTGCGACAAGCAACATCCGAATTCGGTGTCTTCCGAATGACGGATTCGAATCGGATTCGTTTCGGACGTAGTGCTATTATCGCTCTTATAGGAACCTTACATTTTGGAATAATATCCTACTTCCTACTTCGTAGTTCCTACTAATATTATAAATGCGAAAGTTTGTGAAGATGATGGAACCCTGGAATAACATAAAAAATACTTGATCCCAATATTCCCACGGGAACGAAGACTACGCGGGTGAAACCGCGGGGCAAAGCTAGTAGCTACACTTAGGCTCAGCCAACTCGCGGGAACAGTCAAAATATTCCCTCTTGAGTGTGAATCAATAACGCGGGCGAGCTTTGTGATTGATTTATATGTTGCTGAAATCAGTATGGACGTTTGGGATAAACGATCGTTTGGATATTTATTAACCTTAAGATCGGCATTTGTGCTTGAGACCACTGACATTGACATTGATCATAAAAGCATAAGATAATATTATGGATATGACTTGGTGGCGTAGTGGTCTCAAGCGCTACGGCTACGCTCATGGCAAAAACTATTATTATTATTGTCTTACCTCTGCCACCTCTGCCGACCTCTTTGGGAAAAAGGTGTAATTTCATGTCATTTAACCATGACGTAATTGCATTCCCCCATCGAATAGCCAAAGAGATTTTTTGAACTAAGTAGAAATTATTGGTTATCTATATTATGTTACAGAACTGAATTTTTACAAAAATAATGGGGTTCGTTATTTAATTTAGTTGCTGTTTTATAGAGTTGGAACCTCAGAGTAAGGATACCAAAGAGAACCAGTCGTGCAAAAATCTGTTCCAAGCCGCGAGTCTGGTACCGCCACAATATAGTCTGGTACTATGTGGTTAGTTGCATGGCAACCGTAGGCCGACCGCGTGATGCCAGTGTTAGGTAAAAAGCTAACCGAATAACAACAGATACGTGCGTGAAAGCGATAGCTTTTCATAATTTAGGCATGTATTTACAATAATTTTAGGAATTTATATATCCATCCAATAGAAACACGCAATGTGTTTCTATTTTATTTTTATTTTTTTAACTCAATAAAATGGACAACAGCGCTTTGTCCGAATGAAAAACTATGAAGTCGATTACATTTTAAATATTTTTGGATAATATTATCCGAACATAAATATATTTTTTTACATAAATAAAGGTTTGGTATTAATTACCTAGTGGATTGAAAACGTTTTAAACATTGAATTTTAAAAATTGACAGCCTCGATGGCTCAGATCAAGTAGTAACTCTGCTTTCTGTGCCGCAGGGCTCGGGTTCGATCCCCGGCCAGGTCAAACATTTGTGTGCATGAACATGTCTGTTTGATCTGTGTCTGGGTGTTATAAGCTTATATAAGTATGTATATCAGTCATCTGGTTACCATAGTACAGGCTTCTAGCCTAGTTTGGAACTAGATGACCGTGTGTGGAAGTTGTCCCATATTATTATTATTATTATAATTAAATATTTCTTTATTTTATCTCAATAACGCACTGTGCATTATAATATTATACTTTTTGTTTCTAATTGGTTTACATTGCATAGTCCTCGTTAATTTTACAATTTATGATAACATTTTAATATTTTTGTGACTTTCAACTATTTAGAATAATATCGTCAAAGACCCTTTCTACGTGCTAGAATCAGGCCCACGAACCTGTACTCACTATTAAACCGAGATTCTGTCATGTAACTTAATTATCTTTACAAACATAAATACATTTTAATTTTAAAACTTTTTGACAATTTTAAATTTTATTTCTTGTAATATATATTTATAAAAGTTAAAAAGTATAAGTGTGATTAATTTATTAAAAAAATTTAATTATTTAAATCACTAAATATTTTAATGCATATGAGTCTACTCCAATGCACCTATGTTCGCCCGCGTCGCTTATTGTCAAATTTAACATTGAACTTCATAGGGTGAAAAATCGTTCAATCCAAATTAGGCTCTAAAACAACCAAGTAAATAGAGTTTAAATTCAAATAATAGAAATTCAGTAGATGTCAAAGCGCGTAATTGTCAGTGATGGACACCTTTTTGTGAAGCTTTTTCAGGGATTGTGCGTCTGTAGAAGGAAGCGATTCAACGTCATTTTTTGGAACACAACCTAAGCGACATTTAGTTGTTTAAGTCTAGATCTGTCATGTGTCAAAGCAATTTCTGACACCTGTCAGTTGCAAATGTGGACGCTATCTGTCTGTAGTGCGTTAAATCTATGAGCTTTCAGTCACTTAATGTAGCTCCTAAAGAGAGAATAATTTTACACTCAATCGTTTATGGTTGGCTCTTGATCAGGCCTTTATTTGATCAGGCCTTTACTTGCGCCAAAACATATTTGGTTAAAGAAAACAGAATGGTTTTTACATATTTATAAAATTTGTTAAAAATAGTTTTGAGGTTATTATAATGTTTTTTATAAATCGGAACCAATTATATGCGATTTTCCCAAACCAATAATGTTTTGACTGCCTCGGTGGCGTAGTGGGCGGATGCTCGACTGCCAATCAAGAGGTCCCGGGTTCGATCCCCAGGTCAGGCATAGTGCTAAATATTGGATTTTTCCATTAGGAATTATCTCAATAGCTGCCTGGAGTCTGGAACTGTGCCCGGTATATGGCAATAGGCTCGCCCCCTATTACATGGGACCAATAACATACTGGCGAAATGTGGGTGTATCTACTATGGGACTGAGTCCTGGGTACACCTCTGCCTACCCCTTCGGGAAAAAGGCGTGAATGTATGTTATGTTATGTAATAATGTTTTGGTGCAAATAAAAGTCAGACAAACAATTTTGTGGAAAATTATTCTCTCTTTCTCCGTATTTGGAAAATTTAATTTTGCACAGAAGAGAAGGTAACTTGCTACTTGCTCAAGACATCGTCGGGACCAACCGCCGCGCTAATTGATAAAACATTCAACATGGACAACGAAACCGTGAATACGGACCGTAATCCGTTAGAATCTCAGACATACGTTTTTATGTAAACGTCCTTACTGCAAATTATTGTGTTAGGCACACATATTGCTATCAGAGCTGTGATGTTCCGTGATAACGTATAAGTAGGTGAGTACGCACAACGTTATCCTGATGTCATCATAATGGATGCCATGTTTTGGTACCGAATGAGGGCATCATTTCATGTGTTAAAAAACCTCATGCGTTTGTACACTTAATAAAGTTTGATAAATCAAGTCATCAACAATTGTAAGTAAAGTAATCATTGATTTTAAGATAAAGGGAGATGAGGTACTGGTTTCTCGAAAATGGTAAGCTCAAATTAGGTCCCATTAGGCCCACGTAGGTCAGTAAAGTGGGGTTGTACTAGCGACTAACATTGTCTCGGTCGCACTTCTGTCTTAGGTAGGTCTTTCTATCTTTGTTATTCATTATATTGCGCTGTGCAAACTGCGCACTTAGCAAATTGTGCCAGTTGTTGAGTAAGCGCTCGGAGAATGTATCCTATCTCCCCTTTTCTTTAAATCAATGAAATAAATAAAAAAAGCCCTTCTCTTTTTCCAGCTCCATCTGGCCCTAGTAATCATTTATCTGTATAATATTCACGATTACAACGAGACAAACACGATCTATTTGACTACCGACCAATCTGAACCTGATGCTGCAGCATCAGGTCAAATTTACCAAGTCGTTGCAAAATTGATATAGCAACAGAAACTCTAATGCCGAACCACTAGAAGTTGCATATATGCCCTACAGCCACTAGAAGCTGATAGAGAAGAGTGATTTTCATGAGACATAGCTAAGAACCCGCTCTACCAGGTCACCTTTGAAACAAAAAAAATAATTGTTAAGGCATAATATTAAGGTTAGTGTAGAGTTCCATATCTGAACAAGACGGACAGACAGACATGACAGGATAGCGAAGTGATTATATATTATATCTAAAGATTCGTTTTTTTCCATTTAAGGTACAGAATCCTGAATAAATGGTTAAGGCATATAATGTATGCATAGTGTAAGGTTTGACCTAGGTACCTGAACAAAACGCTACGCCTTCTCAGAACATATAGCGAAAAAATTAAGCCCTTCAAGTTTCTTGTGCGTTCTTCTTGTAGAGGTATCTTTCCGAACGCACGGTAGACTCAGTACTGTTTATCTTCATTGACGTGCAAAAGTGTCAGATTGTGACCTATTTGAATAAATCTGTTTGAGTTTGAGTTTGAGTTGAGCGCTATCTAGATGCAAAATACAGCAAACATTGAGTTACTAAATTATTTTGGAAAATATTTACTGTTTTAGGAAATTTTCCTGTTCTTGTGATGCCTAGGCCAACGGGAAGGACCCTAGAGGTTTAATAGTCCTTTGCGCACTGTATGGAAATATGCAGTAAAATGGTCTTAGAAGTATGACTTGTCATACTATCAATTTCAACTTGATACCTCCACGCATTCCCGTGAAATAATGAATGATAGAAACAGACGGACAGAAGCACAGACAGACAGACAGACGAGCAACAAAGTGATCTTATGCTCCAAAGGGTTTCTTTTTTCCTTTTGAGGTACGAAACCCTAAAAATTGCATTTAAATCGGTCCACTCGTTTAGGAGGCTAGTCCAACTTATAACCCCTTCTTTTTTCGATCGGGGGTTAAAACTAGTCTTCTATTTACCACAATTTTACTTCTTCGCCTTGCATGGAACCAGAACAGTGTAAGCAGAAAACTTTAGGTACACAAATATTTCTAGACCAAACAAAGAACAAAATAAATAGACTATCCATTACAAGAAAGTTGCTGTAATGGAATCACGTATCGGTCTGTCACAGTTCAATATCAGGGGATTGAAGTTTTTCCGATCAAGATTACAAGTTTTGCCCTCAGGAGGGTCTTGCTTAGAACAATGGAATGATAACATTGTTTTTGTTAGGTACTTTATTGATAACAATTTATTTTAGTGTCCGACCGAAACACGATTTTCAGCCGAAACCGAAACCGAAAACGAACCTTCGGTATCTATTTCAGTTTCGGCCGGAACCGAAACCGAAACCGAAACTTTTTTAGACATGTGAAAAATCGACTGTTTACTGAAATATGGCTTATTTTATGCACTTGTGCAGACATTTAATACGTTTTGAATGAAATACAAAACAATAATGTATGTAAAAGTATGTGAGAGATAATTACTTATAGTCTTTGATTACTTCCTTACTTATTACTGCTATAAAATAAACAAAATACACAAAAACACGTTAACACTTCGTAGAACAAAAATTTTCCAATAATCAACACTTCGATTTAAAAAAAAACCTTACATACATTAACATTACCCACAATTAAATATTTGATGAAATGGCAATGTTCGTTGTGTAATTTCATATTTCCAGAAAAATTATGGTATGTTCATTGATTGTGTTCTTTTCCCAATTTTTTTTAGACAACTTTAGGTTTTTGTAGTTGTAGGCCTCTTTAGAGGGCCGCCTGGGGAAGTACCACACCTTTGCCAGTTATTCGTCCGCCAAGAAGTAATGTGCAAACATTACTGTGTTCTGGTCTGAAGGGCAAAGTTACCAGTGAAATTACTGGGCATGACGAGTTTCAACTACTTATAATTCAGGGTGACAGGCGCAGTGCAGTGCCGCGCAGAATTTTGAATTATAAAACACTGGGTGGCACTGAGTCTGTTACTTACATTTTTACTTAGATATGTATTTCACGTTCCAATCGATCCGCACATAATGCACATCCGCACAAAATATAACAAGTATCTGAGGGTCACACACAGTTACATCATATAGAACTAATACATAGAGAATTAAAATATCATCCAACAACGACTAAATTACCTAAACATATGTATATTGTAAGTAATAAATGTATGTGTGAATAAACATACTTTTACATACTTCTCATAATTTAAAAATACGTGTTAATAACTCAACGGAAAGGACTTCAATGTCTGATGAACATCAATAAAATATGTTAGACGAAAACAAAAACAAACACGTACCTAATCACTGTGCGCAAAAAATAATACAATATAAACTAAACTTACGACGAAAACACGACGGACCGGCCGGCGATCTAATACCTGACGATAGCGGGTGACAAGCGAGATACGAACTCTCCCGAAGTCAACCGAGCGACGCGCGATAGTTCACGAACTTAGAGTTTCGGTTTGGCCGAAGGTTCGGCCATTTTTTGGCCGAAACCGAAACTCGTGCCGAAACTAGATTTTTGAGCCGAAACTGGCCGAAACCGAAACCGAAACCGAACCTTCGGTCGGTCACTATTATTTGTGGAATTTTATCTAGAGAAGAACACAAAAAACATTGAGCAACTTTCTCAAGTTATAGATGTCATTATACATGATATGAGTTGTAATTTATGGAATTTTTTGTAGTGGTAGGCCTCTTTTGCAGGGGGCCGCCTGGGGAAGTACCACACCTTTGCCAGTTATTCATCCGCTAAGCAGTAATATGCAAACATTACTGTGTTCCGGTATGAAGGGCAATGCTACCAGCGAAATTACTGGGCTCATAACTCATATTTCAGGGTGACAGGCGCAGTGCAGTGCCGCGCAGAATTTTGAATTTTAAAACACTATGTGGCACTGTTTCTGATATGGGCAATCATGATGCTTACCATCAGGCACCTGATAAAAACATATATTAATTTTTTTATCAGGTTAAATAAGTAAGATTATTTAATTATATTTACTCTATTCCTTTTTTTTACATAGGTATATGTGTTTGACGAGAATATAAAAATAATTTCACTTAATATAAGCAATATATTACGATCGAGGTAGGAAATAATCAAGAATAAGTCCGAAGGAGTAGGCAGAGATGTAGTCAGGACTACTGGGTCGTGGGTAGACCTCTTTGGGACTGCCCGTAGTGTGCATCTGCACTTCGCCAGTCATGTGTCGAGTTCCATGTGACATATAATAATGTTTGTTACATTGACTGCTTCGGTGGCGTAGAGGGCACGTGCTCGTCTGCCAATCAAGAGGTCCCGGGTTCGATCCCCAGGTCAGGCAAAGTGTTAAATATTTAATTTTTACAATTATCTCAATATCTGCCTGAAGTCTGGAACTGTGCTCGGCAGATGGCAATAGGCTCGCCCCCTATTACATGGGACCAATAACATGCTGGCGAAATGTGGGTGTATTTACTATGGAACTGCGTCCTGGGTACACCTCTGCCTATCCCTTCGGGAAAAAAGGCGTGAATGTATGTTGTTACACTGGTAACAAAGGTTTTTAACCAAACCTACAACAGTCATCAGTCTCACAAGGCACGTAAACCCTTTTCTTTTTTTTTTACCCTTATCGATGTATCTACCATATACATACTGTACCATAAGTTACTTTTGTGAGAGAAAATAAACGATTTTTTATTGTATTATATTTTTATGTCAAGATTTTAAGTTTTTGCCTCATTTCGGAAAAATAAAATACACGAAAAACGCGACCGATTTATCTTGGGGGATTTAGTTATTCTCGCCTAAAATGGAACTTAATGACAGAGCTGAGGAAAACAGCCTTCCTGACGATCCTGACGTAGGACTTTCACTAATTCCACTTTCAATCACATTTTTCGTTTATGCTCGTTGTTTGAAGGTACTTTTTACTTGGCCTTTCTAGGACAACATAATTTGTTCATAAATAGTAGTCGACAACTACAGACTTGTAGTGGTAGGCCTTTTTAGCAGGGGGCCGCCTAGGGAAGTACCACACCTTTGCCAGTTATTCATCCGCCAAGCAGTAATGTGCAAATATTGCTGTGTTCCGGTATGAAGGGCAATGTTACCAGCGAAATTACTGGGCATGATGAGATTCAACAACTAATATCTCAGGGTGACAGGCGCAGTGCAGTGCCGCGCAAAATTTTTAATTTTAATACACTGAGTGGCACTGTGTTTGATATGGGCAATCATGATGCTTTCCATCAGGCACCTGATTTGCTCGTCTTGTCATTCATTATCATTAAAAAAAAAAACTTGACTATTCACATTCGCATTATAATTCTCTCCATCCTCACACACACTCCTAACCTTATTTTATATTGGTTACGTCACAGAATAAATAATAGGTTAGTGACGTAGTTACGTCAACCTTTTACACATCACCAACAGCCAGTTAATTACAGTCATGTGGTTTGGTGGATAAAATATTTTGGAGTGGTAACAGAAATGGGTCTATATTATAATGATAGGCCCATATTAGTTTTGAGGTTGGCTTGTTTGAAATCAATTTTGCGGTGTTCTTGGTCTTTTTGATATGGTATAAATTGACTTATATACTATATACTATACATCAAGGGCGTCGCCAGCCAATGATCAAGGGGGGGGGGCTAATCAAGAAATTTCTACCCAAATTCCCCATTTGGGTAGACGGTAGATATACAATTGTTATTTGCCTGTATACAATTTACAATTACAAATTTCTATGAAACAGAAAAGCCCTACAATTTTGTAGATTTTTTTACAGTTTTTTAGATTTTTTTTTTTTATGAAATGGGGCCCAGATGTTTGTGTATTTAAAAATACGTGCCTATCGTATGGTGGCTTGAATGTCAACATGGACCATAAAGGCTAAATTTATTCAATTCTCTAGGGGGGGCAGCAACCCCCCCTGCCCCCCCTTGGCGACGCCCTTGCTATGCATACCTACTTATATACTATATAATTTTTTAATTAAAATGCACTCATAAAACAAAATGGTTTGTCATTAACATAACATTAAACATTATTAAATATCAGCTGAGTCAATTTTATGAGACTTTGTATTTTATATCTAACGTTATTTCTCTTACGAAGACATAATATTCGAGTGATAGCGGTACACCTTAGGTGATTCGTCTCCCATACAAAATGAAAATACACAAATACGAAGAAATAGAGAACCAATTTCCACTCAATTTTGTTGTTCGCTCTGGATCTGGCCTTTATTTAGGCGAAAACATATTTTGTTAAAGAAAACCGTATGGCTTTTTTGATATTAAAAATAAAAAACATTAGCATAACCTAAATAAAAATATTTTTTACAATTTTCATAAATAGGTACGAAGAAACTGTAAGGTTTTATCATTAACCAAATATTATCATAACTATTACAATAAATAATATAAAACCAAATATTTTCATTAACCAAATCATATGTTTTGGCGCACTACAAACAACTGAATGGAATTATTCCCTATTTATTCATATTTGAGTATTTTCATTTTGCATGGAAGACGAATCACCTTAAGTATTACAACGCCTTTTTATTACACGTTGTATAATAAATAGGTAAGTACTTACCAATAATCCTCTTGGAAAATATAAGAAAAGAAAGCAATTTTCTTTCATTGAAATCGGGAAAAATTAGACCTTTCCGATTTCCAAAAGTGGATTCCATTGGTCGTAAGATTTCGATCACCGACATCTGGTGTTGAGTTTCATCTACATGGTTACTGGAAATCGGTTAACACCCAAGAGCCATTGATTATTTCATTTTTATTTTATATTGATAATTTGGAACAATTTTCACTGTGGAGCAAACTTTGAAATCGCGAAAAATCTGCTGTTCTATGGATTTTGTTGAGTCAATAATGTCATTACATTAGACAAAAACGTGGGACAAACTACGAAAAAACTTGTCAACACATGGTGATATATTATGGTGTATAATATCATCATCATCTCAGCCACAGTTCCTATAACTGTGGAACATAGGCTTCCCTCTGTCTGACACTGTTGTACACCCTCTTGATCTGATAGCCCTTAGTCGGTAACTATTAGGCTTACTACCGTAAGTGAGGTCTAAATCGTTAAATGTCAACTCTAGGTATTGGAAGAATTTGGTTGAAAGATTTTTTACTAAAGTCGTAGCGCATAACGTGCGACTAGTTTAGACGTGGACATTTTTTTGCACCTTTGTGGCTACAAGTATAGCTGTTCCACACGAAACAAAAAAGAAAAAATAAATAGTTCAAAAATTAACTGAAAGAATGGGAAAAATCCTAGTCACACAAAAATTAAAAAAAAAAACACGGATTCTAGGCATATCTGGGATGAGGAAAATTTTGTAAGGAAGAAAATGTTGTAAATATTATTTCGTTCCAATGAACACAGAAATCCAATATAAAACTAACTCGCAAAAGAAACTTCCAAGCTTTATTGATATGTTAGAAATGAGCGTTCATTGGAAGTCTCACCGCGTCTTGTACTGGACGAAAAGTAAACAATTGGTGCCACGATAGATACTGAGTAAATAAAATAGAAAGTTTAAGGTTTTATAACTAACCGTACCAATACCTATAAGTATATGAACTGAGACATAAGGCATTTGTTACATGACATACTGTCATTTTGTCAAACCGATCTTGAATCATTTACTCTTATACAAAAACCTTATACAAAAAGTGGACCAAAACATAAATAGAAAGTAATATGCATAGTACGTTTAAAAAACACACGCACATAATAGACACGCGTACTTTAATGAGCGAGAGAGTACTAGAAGGGCGCGATCCTTCGACCTATTTAGAGTACCTTTCTCTCTTTATAAAGTGCGCGCTTCTATAGATTCTTTATATTATGTTAATTGAAATATATATGTTAATTAAATTCTAATTATAATTTTTAAATTTTATGTTCTAAGGTCTATCGTTAATATTAATTTGTTGTCACATATGGGCTAAGAGCCTAAAATAAACTAATTTTTATTTATTAATGCATTTTTGAATCATTTAATATGCACAGTATTATATTGGTCTATTTATGCCTTCCTATGGATTACCTCGATGGCGTAGTGGCCGCTAGGTCGAATGCTGATCATAAGGTCTGCCGGGTTCGAT
Source organism: Hemistola chrysoprasaria (assembly GCA_947063395.1). Lineage (NCBI taxonomy): Eukaryota > Metazoa > Arthropoda > Insecta > Lepidoptera > Geometridae > Hemistola > Hemistola chrysoprasaria. The sequence goes on along the minus strand of OX346724.1, from coordinate 13,721,242 downwards.
ACCCAGATTCGATCCCAAGTGATGAATATTGGTTTTTTCCATTATGAATTATCTCAATAACTGCCTGGACTCTGGAACTGTGCCAGATAAATGGCAAAAGGCTCGCTCCTTATTACATGGGATCAATAATATACGGCCGAAATATGGGTCCTTCCTACCTGTGGTCCTGTGGGTGGTACCTAGTACCTACGCAATGGGACTGAGTCCTGCTCCGCCTACCCCTTCGAGAAAAAGGCGTGATTGTACCTATGTATGTTTTTCTATAGGTATGTATGCCTATAGGTTTTTCTCCGTTTAATAAAAATATATTATTATGTGTCGACGTAACCATCAAGAGCAAAAAACCATCGAACTGCGCTCGATAATCCGCCTGCCAAGCGTGTCGAGTATTGGCAAAACAAAAAACGGTCTTAAAGTCGCAACGACGTAAAAGTAACTCTTTTACATTGAACGTAGATTTGAGATTTTTAATGTTAGTAGGATTATAATGTGTGGTGTGTGGTGTGTGTGTGTGTGTATGTTCGTTACCTCTTGAAAACATCTAAACCGATGGAGGCCGTTTGGCATGAATAATAATAATAATATGGGACAACTTCCAAACACGATCATCTGGTCCCAAACTAGGCTACAAGCCTTTTGTTATAAGTATTTTTGGCAAATGTAAGGATTTGTGGATTTAGTCTGTGGCTTTGTCGCTGTCAACAAGAATATTGACAATGACAAGGTTACTGGCTTAATATTAGTAGTACTGAGATGTGATATACTCCATGGAATAGAGAGATAAGCAGTAAATATGGCGGCAAAGCAGTGATAATGGAATATGGAGTGAATTATGAAAAAAAGATAGTAAAAGGAGGTGTACGAGGCTTATTATAAGATTTAATAATTTCCACTCGTTACACTACTAAAGTTATCAGATGACTGATAAACATACTTATATAAGCTTATAACACCCAGACACAGATCAAACAGACATGTTCATGCACACAAATGTTTGACCTGGCCGGGATGGAACCCGGGGCCTGCGGCACAGAAAGCTGAATTACTACCATCTGAGCCAACCAGGCTGTGAATAGTTTGCTTAGACCCCGGTTTAACATAATGGGAACTTGTCAGCGAGTGAAACCGCGTTGCGCAGCTAAGCTACTTAGGTACAAAATGTAAAATAGGTTTAACGTAAAAAAGTTACAATAATACAAATGTGTGCGTAGCTCTACGTTTGCATAATATTATTATTTACATATGTAGTAACAGTTTCATACCGTCACTACGAAAGAAAGGTAATGGCGATGTGGCTTCATTATTTTCGTATGCAAAAAGCTACAATTCCACGTATTACGAGTTCTGTGGGTGTTATATTGTTAACGTAGGCGTTTGATCTTTAGGTACATCAGCTATCTGATTCTTGGAATTAATCTTTGAAAGCTTGAAACAACAGTGGAAGTCTTGCGAGTTCATTATTTCTGTAGGTACTTCATTAGAATTTAGTTTATAAAATAATCATAGCTAAAATCTTTTAACATAACATAACATACATTCACCTTTTTCCCGAAGGGGTAGGCAGAGGTGTACCCAGGTCTTAGTCCCATAGATACACCCACATTTCGCCAGTATGTTATTGGTCCTATGTAATAGGGGGCGAGCCTATTGCCATCTACCGGGCAGTTATTGAGATTATTCCTAATGGACAAATCCAATATTTAAACACTGCCTGACCTGGGGATCGAACCCGGGACCTCTTGATTGGCAGTCGAGCATAGGCCCTCTACGCCACCGAGGCAGTCAAAAGGCAGTCAAAATCTTTTAAGGTTACAAGATTACCTATTTACGAATTTTACACCAGAGACTTGAAAAATGTATCCCTTCTTATAAAAGAAAAGCTGTATTAAGATGTGTGTCGTCAATTTCTTAACGTCAGAACTATTGATTCAAAGAAAAGGGGAGAAAGGGTACGTTTTCCCAGCGCTTACTCAACAACTGTAATTGCTGAGTGTGCAGTTTGTACAGTGCATTATAATGAACAACAAAGATAGAAAGACATACCTAAGACAGAAGTGCGACCGAGACAACAATATTAGTCGCTAGTACGACCCCTCTTTACTGATGTACGTAGATCTAATGGGACCTAATTTGAGTTTGCCATTTTCGGGAAGCCAGAATCTCCCTTTTTCTTTAAATCAATAGAATAAACACCCCCTTTCTCTTTCTCTACTCCAAAGCTAAATTTTGTTACACATTAAATTTGCTAGATACCGAAATACCTGCAGTAAGCTACTGTAAGAGTGCCTACGTCGACACATCATCATCTCAGCTGTTGGTAATCCACTACTGAACATAGGCCCCCATGAAGGGGGGTTTTGCCAATATTCGGCACGCTTGGCAGGCGGGTTGTCGAGCGCAGTTCGATGGTTTGTTGCAGTGGACGCTGCTGCCCGTCCTCTGGATCTGTTAACTCTTAGCCGGCTCTTGCGGCAACCACAGGTAGAGCACTATTCTAAAGCCGGTAACTCCAAGGTAGCTTCTTTATTTGTGACAAATACCCTGGTACCTATCTATATGGACCATTTCGCAACAGTACTAGACTACTTTCACTGCCTGACCTATTTTATAAGAAAGTTAACTTGTAACAGTTAAATAATTAGACAAATTACGTGCCTCCTACACAGCCGAGGGCAGACACGCAGAAGATTGCTAATTTAATAGCTTTAATTAATCCAAAGTTAGCAGCCATTAGAGGAGATTACCTGAGTAATTGTGCTTGATACCTTGAAGGGAGTGTTAAAACGTTAAAAACATACCTAATATAATAATATTTTAACTGATATTTGTGTACCTATATGACACAGAACAAATAGGAATCCGTTTTTTCTATGGTAGATAAATAGACAAACGCTTTATTGTTACGCCACAAATAAGAAATTAACCTTAATATAAAATACATTGCAAATAAAATAATGTAGCAGTCTTATCGCGATCTCTTCAGGACAACCGAGCAGGGAGAGAAGAGTACCGTAAATCACATTTGGTCTTATGAATTCTGATGTTTTTCTGGATTGGTGACCATCTGTATAGTAAATTGTATAGTTTGGTATCGTTGTCATATTTTCTTTTTTTTATGATAGTGAGTAGTGATAAGACGAGCAAATCAGGTGCCTGATGATAAGCATCTTGATTGCCCATATCAGACACAGTGCCACCCAGTGTGTTAAAATTCAAAATTCTGCGCGACACTGCTCTGCGCCTTTCACCCTGAGGTATTAGTTGTTGTAACTCGTACTGCCCAGTAATTTCGCTGGTAACATTGCCCTTCAGACCGAAACACAGTAATGTTTGCACATTACTGCTTGGCGGATGAATAACTGGCAAAAGTGTGGTGCTTCCAGGCGGCCCCCTGCAAAACAGGCCTACCACTACAAAAGTCAACTTTAGATCCCATGTAATTGGGGGCGAGCATATTGCGATCTACCGGGCACAGTTCCAGGCTGCCATTGAGAAATTTTCTAACGGAAAAATCCAGTAACACTTTTTGTCTGACCTGTGGATCGAATCCGTGACGTCATGATCGTCATTAGCGCTTATGACCACGATGCCACCGACGCAGTCCTAACATTCAACATAATATCACAAATTAAACATCCAACAATGTATATGCAATCTTCAACCACCACATTGTCAATAAACATTAAATCACATTCTACGACATCGTTTCCTGTTAATTGCGGTCCCGTTTGTCACCGAGACACCGGTTCATTTACCGACAGCGATCTCTTAGACTGACGTATGGCGTCCTCAAGATGCCAGGCCAATAGGGGCTAGTAGGGACTATTGTAAATCAAGGCTTAATAAATAACGTCGGGGACTTGTGTGGATTTTGGACTACACCCGAGCAAATCTAAGAACTACCGTTTGAATATCCTATTCTATCTTACTAATATTATAAATGTGAAAGTTTGTGAGGATGGATGGATGGATGTTTGTTACCCTTTCACGCCAAAACTACTGAACCGATTGGGCTGAAATTCGGTATGTAGATAGTTTAGACTCTGGAATAACTTATAGGGTGTTTTATCCCGATATATTATCCCCGGGGACGAATACTACGCGGGTGAAACCGCGGGGCACAACTAGTTTAAAATGCGCGCGTCGATAAGGTAAATCAATCAGACACGATTTGAGGTTATAACACATCTGAGCTTTCCTGGACCTGTCAAGCACCGCCTCGCCTTGCACGCACGGTTGTATTCCAAGTTATTCCAAGGTCTAAGCTATCTGCATACCAAATTTCAGCCCAATCTGTCAGTAGTTTTGGCGTGAAACAGTAACAAACATCCATCCATCAATCTAACCAAAACCGCGTTAGATGGCGCTGGAGGTGAGTTAGAACTCGCAAGCCTTTTTTTTCACCTGTTAAAAACGTAAGTTTTTTACATTGTACTGAAATTTGAGATTTATAACAATTAGTAGGAAGTAGGATATAAACGCTCGTCAAATCTTGCGTTTATCTCCTTTCATGTATACTAGGCCTAAATACTCACTTTAATACTTAGTTCACTTTTATATTTTTCATAAATTATCTCAATAACTGCCTGGAGTCTGGAAAACTGTGCCCGGTAGATGGCAATAGACTCGCCCCCTATTACATGGGACCAATGACATACAGGCGAAATGTGCGGGTGTATCTACAATGGGACTGAGTCCTGGGTACACCTCTGCCTACCCCTTCGGGAAAAAGGCGTGAATGTATGTTATGTTCATGTATTATAAAAGTCCAAGTTCCAAGTAAAAGGTCCTGAAAATTAGCAGCTGACCTGCGGAGTCCTTTTATTTTATGACCTTAATATCTATAGAATTACGTACCTGAGTGCAGGGGTGGCCGTAAACAATAGCGATACGGCGGTAAAAGGCGTATTAATATGACTGTTTTGTCTGATAGGGGTGACCCTATTCGTGATAATGTCTGGCATTCAAATATATTATGGACGAAATGGGAAAGGATGAACCTTGATAAGCAGTTTCTCACTCTTATATGGCTTTAGGGCAACCCTAGCTTGACTCAGAGGCTAGAGTTGCCCTGAAGCCTATTATCGTTCTTATCCTTTAGTAAGTAGTAGTAGTAGTAGCTTAGTAAGTAGTTTAGTAGTCGTAGGCCTCTTCTGCAGGGGGCCTGGGGAAGTAGTAGGGAGAGCACGGACCGGCAAGCGCAGCGTAGGACGTCTACAAGGTGGACGGACGATCTGATAATGGCCGCAGGAACATGCTAGATATAAGCCGCTTACTACCAGATTAGATGGAACTCTGCTATACATTTTGGAGGCCTGTCTTGAAAGGATGAAGTTACGTTTGCCAAATAAAACACGACCTTATTATCACATATATAATGAACAATATTTCAAATAATTTGTTTGTTCGTATTGTTCAAGATTGTATAATCATGTTATGTATATAGAATGCTATTACAGTACGATACGAGTACAAGCCCTGTTTATTCACTGTGCAAGCCTTATTCTATGTTTTGTTGCAAATGAACTATCTAAAGAGACATTTTTTTTATGTTAATAAGAGGCCGTTTATCTGACATAATTATAATTATAATTAATTATATTATTATAATTAATGTATAAGCATTGTAATTCAACGCAGCAATGCCGCCAGCATCTTAATTTCAAGTAATGTTTTTTTTTTTTCAGTAAAACAGGCGAGCATCACATTTGCCAACAACAAAATCGCTCTGGCATTGAATTTTTTGTGGGAAGTTTTGTCACCGACTTGGGACAATTGCTCAATATCTTGGAAAAAAAAAATTAGTACTAAAATTCCTTAAGACGTGTTTTTTCTTGTGTAAGGAACGTTTTCGCAAAACATTCGTGAAAAACAACTTTTGATCTAGGTATCTATTAACATTCAAAATTCAAATTCAAAAAGTTTTTATTTCGGACAGAGTTCATAATGTTAGAGGCGACCGGAGAATTCCTCATACAAACGTAATACGAGTACTTAAATCATTTGAAATCAGAGCATATTTCCAAAATTTAATGATGTTTTTTAGAATGAGACCCCAGTTATCTGGGTTCCAAAATATTTTAGTCTAAAATACTCATAATTTGGAGTTATATTTGAAAATACCTTTATTTTGTCAAAATATCTATATTATGGATTTTTATCATGTTTTAGTCCAAATTTCTTCTATTTTGGATTAAAATATAAATAGGAACCTAGATAACTTAGTGTCTCATGCCGAATAACGTCATTTAACGTTGAAAATATGCTCTGATTTCAAATGCTTTAACTATTACGTTTGTTTGGGGAATTCTCCGATCACTGCCTCCTAAGTTCCAGATGAAGACTTGGTTAAGTCATCTTTAAATGTTTATGACATAGACAAGCGGATTTTATTTGATTTAGGTACTTAAATTATAGTTACTAGGCCATAATGTCTCTTTTAGATAGCCATTTTTGTATACCATCAGTACTTTAACCAAAAAAATCGTAGTACACATATTTATAGTGCGCTTAGATAACTAATAATTTGCAATAGGTATTAGCTTAAGTTATAAGTGAAAATGAAGAGGCCTTAACAATAAATACCTGTAGAGTCTCGACTGTTTTGAGACTCTGCATACATTGATTTTATAGTTATAGTTAGAATTAATAGTTAATTGTTTGTTCGTTGTTGAGTACGGGTGCGCGACGCCGGGACGCTTAGTTTAAAAATAAAAGAGCAGTGTGCTCTGAACGACGCCTTTATTGGTACTATTGGTTTTAACAAACTTATGGCTAAAGAAATCTGTAGAGTTATGTTAAGTGTTAAGTTAACGTGGGAATTTAAGTGCTCTGTATGGTGAGCCCATACAATACCTTATAATTAAATTATGTATTAATCAATCAAAAGGTAGATCCATGTCTGTGTTTCTTTGTTCTCTATTTCTTGTCCTTTATTAAGCCTCTTGAGTCATTTCATATTGTCTTGGGTAAGGTCAAACACACTGTAATGGTATACGTACTCATGACATTATAATATATCCCGGGTGGTTATAGCAGAATATACACTTCAGGGCATGCGTCGTTCATGCAATTTTAATATCTTTCTATAGTTTTTAGGTATTACAAATATTTTAAAGCTAAGGACATTACAGAACATGGTTATTTAGACTTTTGATGTCGTAATTGGGTCCAATAATGCGTGGATTGGAAATTAGTCATAAAATTGTGTCGAAGGACTGTTCCTAGTATTGAAGAATATTAGCCCAAATATTAATATGATCGGTGGAAAAATTGCGCCCGCATACAACTCAAACTCAATCTCAAACAGATTTATTCAAATAGGTCACAATCTGACACTTTTGCACATCGATGAAGATAAACAGTACTGAGTCTACCGTGCGTTCGGAAAGTTCGGAAAGACAATAATAATTTAATCAAATCAAAAAAGTATTATTAAGTTAAGGCCCTCTCCATTAATACTTTCCTCGTTTTTTGACAACAAACCGCCAAGCAATTTGAGTCAATCATAGAAAATACAATAAAATTAAGCCTAAATTAGTACAAAACTTGTATTCCGTGGTCCGCTAAGTCCGCTTTATTTTATTTACAATTAGCAAAATTAAATTATTTTCTACGAGACAAAGTGAGGAGTGAAGTTTAGAGTTTCATTCGGGTCTAGATTTCGAAAGAGCTTTTCGTTATTAACATTATTTCTGAGATATAAATTAAATATTATGAATATACCATGAAGGATAAGTTCCAGATGACATTTGAAATCTGACTTCATAAGTAAATAAGAGATTTAAATGTTTTTTTAAAACAGACTAATGCATATAAATTTATAATTTGTATGCCTTTATTGGAGCAGGTTTTTGCTGGAAATTATAGACTTTAAGATTTCATGTAACCAAAATTCTGACAAATAAATAAATATTCATTCACTCATAAAGTGGTAAGTGACGTACTTACCACTTCACACATGAGTATTTGTGATTATAGGAAGAAAAATTCCGCCCATGAGCTGGACTCATACCCACAAACATCGCCGTTCCGTGGCGTTGCTCTAACCAACTTAACTATAGTAGTATAGATCGACACAAAAGAGTAGAAACGGAACTAATTTAAAGTGTATGTGTTGATGAAATTGTATTTACTCTTGTAAAAGACAGTGGCGCCGCCATTATTTTCTACTCTTTTGTGTCGAACTATACTACCATTCATCAGCGAAATTATTCTATCCCACATACCGCCTATGTTGCCTTATGATTTAAAAGCTTTTAAGAGCGTCCGCGGCCTTTTAAGAATTTGACGCAATCCTATGAAAAATTTACCAAAAAGATGTTTTGTATTCCCCTGTTTTCTCCAAATATTATCTTTACTAAGATTTTTATGAAAAGTATGTTTCTGTCATTTTAGTTTATTTTATAAACTTTCGGGTTTTTCCTAGTGAACTTCCCAGTTTTACTCGCGTGTTTAGATGTTCACTACAAAAAAAAGAGTTTTTAAAGAAAATAAAATGAGAGAGACAGTTTACTCCATCTTCAAACATCAGGATATGTATCAAATAGGTATATTCAAATAGTTATATTCGGAGGATATAGGGGAATACAAAACATCGATTTGGTAAATTTTCCATAGGATTGTGTCAATTTGCTAACCTTTGCCTGCCTGTAACTTTGTACTAAACCTGCGTCGCCCGTCTGTTTCAGGTTCTATCATAATATGTATCCATTTAATATGTAATAAGTAACTTTATCGATCCGTAGCAAGAGACGCCTTTACAGATTTAGAAGACAACATTACCCTGAAACTTGTAACAAATATTGTCAATGATTAACCGAAACCCTCAGCAAAGGTGAAAGTGTCTCATAACTTACAGCACTTGGTGAAACCTTTGCCCATTTATATGAAATGTTGACCTTGCGAGTTCTGTTCATAAATTATTACAGGGCCCACCCACGCTGCCCTTTCAACAAAGATCATACAGCCACTTGACAAAATATGTTATAAAATATTACTCGTATAAAAGCGAGCCTAAATTACACTAGAAAACCTCCGAAAACGAACCGCGTGATGTCATCAATAAGTGTACCATTAAAACTTAGATTTCTTTAATAAAATTGACTTGAAATACTCTTTAGGTCAATGAAGCTAATGATTAATTAATATAGCGAGCGTTTGGAAAAATACATCTACAAGAACGCACAAGAAGCATGTAAAACACTGCTTGTATCACCATAATAGAAGCTTAGTATGAACTGCAAAATATGGTCAGTAATATTAAGATAAGATAAAGCTTTTTTTAGGACCAGCATTTTTTTGTAATTGTCATAGTTCGATAATGAAAGACATTTATAAAAATCTAAAATTATCTTCGTTAAAAAATGTCTTTGTGAGAACAAATTTTGAGTATTTTTGAGTTACTGAAACGTGTTTACGTGAAAGTACATGATAAATCACATACTTTTACTTAAAATCTTCTCCGTCAATTGGTTAGATGATCGTTCCCTTTGACCAATAACAATTTACGTATAACCTTGTTTCTATGATAGGTTTGCTGAGGCTTGGACCTGATTAGATTAGCCTGGGCCCAGTTTGAAACATGGAAAAAGGTTTTTATCATGATGATACCATACATCTTAACGTTGTATTTTTTTACATAATAAATAACAAGGTAACTTTCCACATATGTATGCTTATTATATCACCTTACTCCTTGTTTTTCCAACAGACGCAGTGATTCAAATTATTATGTAAAATTCATTAAGGTGTTAAGTATATAAAAACAATTACCTACGTCGGTGCTACGACGCTTTGCGTTTGCTACTCGATCACCCTACGCGCATGGTACAAAGGCGCTACGCGCGAGTTTCGATCGCCCTATAATTTTGCCTATCTGTGTTCGATGATAAAGTCTAATATTCACCAGCGGTCCCGCAAAGTCGAGCGACGTTGTCCGACATCGCAATGAAAGGTTTACAAAAGATCAATCAATCTATGATGTTTGAGGAAGAATGGTTGGACATGATAGCAGTACAAACCATTTAAATACGTCATAAGACTTTTAGTAAACCTAAAGGGAGTAAACCTCATACATTCGGCCGGTTTCCCTTACGCGGATTGTTCATTGTCGCCGTGTCACTTCAGTTGTTAAGCATTTCAAGCGACAAGTGTCGCGCTACATTGTCCCCTGGTGAATACTAAGGCTTTACTTATTTCCCATCATATTTTTATTGAATAAGATGGAGCTCTGAATTAATAATATGTAGAATAATATATTATGTATTATGTTAGGTAGGTTACTGTAATCTGTGCCGACCCACGCCCAGTCAAAGTACGTGGGCGTATCTCTTTAGCTCTTTTAAGCTTTCACGGCAAAGGAATTTCATATCCCTGAAAATCTAGACCCAAATCAAATTCCTTCATTAAAACACAATTATAATGATCTCTTCACATTATACTTAACTAAATAATTTGCTAAAATTACTATAAAATTATATACAAATACCAAACATTTATGAATTATCTACTATATACGTACAATATTAAAATTATTGCATTTTATGCTTTCAATTTTGTAAAAATTTTCAACAATAAAAACATAATTGATAATAACGATATGGTTAACGGCAAATTCGACAAAATAGCTATCATAATTATTATTATTAAAACTTATATTTAAATTCCGTGGATGATTTGAAAACCATGTATTTTATTTCAAATACAAATTAAATTTCCACTCGCTTGTTGCGTTTTATGGTTAAATTCACAATAATAACGAAAAATATATAAATTAATATTATGTACTGGATGGTTTGACGAAAGTAATTATTTTAATTCTATCTACTTTTAATTTATTTAACTTTACCATTAAATATTTATATACATTTACATAATACTATTATATAACACCAAGAATGAAAGAAAGTGCGGATGATATGTGTTTCTAGTGATTTACAAATATTATTAACTGTTAAGATATAAAATTATTAAATATATTAAAATTATTAGTATATTTATTATGTATTTACAATAAAACGGTTACTTAGTATGTACTCGTTACAATATACAATTTGATCTGACATAAATGATTGAATTATCGATGATGATAAAACATGTTTAATGTTATGTGAATATTATGTACCTGTCAAAAATATTATAATTTATATTATTTGTGTCCACGACGTGCTACGGCTGAGATGATAATGATGTTAAAATACATACTTTCGTTCCTTAGATATCTTAAGTAAAATATTTAGAATAATATGTTGATTTAAGAAAAAAAATGCGTATACATTTAACAAAATTGAATACTAGTATTATACATAATATAAAACAAAAGCCATTTTACTCTCAGAGATGAACTTTATTATATATATTCATAGGTATAGTTTGGTTTCAAATTAATTTAAGTTCGTTTTAAGATGTTATGTAAGTAGTTCGTTTTTATGTAAATAGAGGGATTATTAAATTAAACAACTCTTAGCGGATTTAATAGCATATCATGAATAATATTAATTTATTAAGTAATAAGCTATTATTACTACCTAACAAACCTAAGAAATCACTAATAAAAGGCTCAGACAAGCGCGCGATATGACGCACGGAGTGAGTGATACAAGCTTAGTGGTTTTGACACTAAACGCGAGTGGCACAGACTTTGAAAGCCTCGCCTGCTTACACAGAGTTTTGGTTTGGTCATTTGTTTCCGCTAGTTTCATTTCCATGTGTTCCTAATTATTTGTCTATTCCATAAATGTTATAGAAGGATTCTATAACACAGAATAACACATGAATATAATATAAAGCTCGTAATAGTCCTACTCGTAGTTTTGATGCACTACGAGTAAACGCGAGTGGTATAGACATTGCAAGCTCCACCTGCTTGCACAGAGTCGTGATTTGGTCATTTTTTCGCTAGTTACTTTTTCATGTATGTTTTAAATTCGTTAGTTTATTCCATATAATAATATGTTATAGAGGAATTATAATATAAAAAATATCAACATTTATGTCAGACCAAGTTACATAATAATATACATTAATTTCTCACTAGTGGACAGCAAACATGAAATTATGCGTAATTACTGGTCAGTGTCGTGACATTCGTTTATGATATAATTATGTGTATAATAATGCGGGTCAAATTATATCAGTGAAATGCATCGATTAAAAACTTGAAACATATCATATTATTTAAAAAAATCACGTATATTAGAGCCTTTGCACATGGCGTTTTTTACCGCTGTCCAGTTCCTGCGTCCTAATTGAGTTTTAATGGTATATACGCGCTGCATTTGCGGTTTATCGGCTATGATACAAACGCCGTGTACACAGGCTCTTATAGAATTACTGGTAATCAGCATCCTCCTAAAAGATAAATTCACGTTATTTCGAACCACATTTATTAGGGTGCGTCCAGCAACAGCGCGTTAACGAGATCTGGACACACCCATATGGAGCCAAATCAGGCGAAGAGAAATCTGCTGTTCCCAATGTAATTAGACCACATGGAATTGGAACTTCAAACAAAACTCACTTTATATATTAGTAGTGCTAACCTGGCGATGCGACGGCCGCTAATTATTGGAGGGCATCGGTGCTTAGGCCAGCATACGATATGTACGCACGGAGTGGATAGTTCATGCGTAATGGTTTTGACACTAAACACGAGTGGCGCATTGTTTTCGCTAGTTACATTTCCATGTGTTCCGATTTATATTTAGAACAAATTATTATTTTATTCTCAATTTCAGAGTTGGCTCCGCAGTGAAAATTTGCTAACTGAATCCCTACATAAAAATATATAAAGATTATAATTACTTAAAAAGTTTACTAATGATTATAATTTAATATGAACGCGTGTGTTTTAGTCTACTCTAATACGAATTGTGATATAAAATCTTTGAGATAAGTGCTTTCAACACTTAACGTAATATTATACTTACACCTATCACGGCCTCATTTAGTCCTTAAAATAAATATTAATATTATATAATTATTAATATTTCAATAACTTACTGTAAGCGGTTTGAAAAGGCATTCATTGTCGCGAAATTATTTTATAATACTTATTCGTACACGGTCGTCATGAAAGCTCTGAATATTATTTAATGGAACTATATCAATTTTAGCTGAGCGTTGTTGGCCACGTCTTGGGTAAAAAAGGGGAGGAGAGGGTAGATGTCTTTGAACATGAAATCGGCTTTCTTATTGGTATTTATAAGAACATTATGAATTGTTCGAATTTTAAGCCAAGCCGCCTCACTAAAGATGTTTAGGTTTGTATTTATTTCTATCTGAATTTTATTTATATTCTAATTCTCTGGCTTTAATGTTATTTAATAAAATGTGTTGATATGCTAATTGCTTTAATCTTCATGACCAAATCTTATACCTAAAACGTGACCAACCACTCATGAACTCTTAACAGAGATGCTTGTTTTCACCTATTTTCGGAATTCCTATTTAAAATGTCCATTTCATTTGAAATTCCATAATTACCGTTATCGTTAGGATTATTGGTCATATTTCTAGTAACTACGTCGAGGCAGAAGATTTTCTCTTCTCCACTTTAGTGTCTCTCAATTTAGTTTCGTCCAACGATTCTATTTTGTGATCTCTCAGCAGCGGCGTCTTAGCATCTGTTCGATCTTCTATGCTTTTTTCATCATATCTTTCATTCTTGAAGTTGTTTACTTTAACAGTGTTATCACTGTTTATGGAATCGTGTGAGTGCTTACTTTCTTTGTCGCTGTTTTCTTTGTTTTCTACTTTTTCACCGTGGAAGGCCATGTTGTCGAAGCATTGTGCTGGGACGATGTTGACTGACTTCATCATTGGCAGTGCTATGGCAAGTGCTGGGCTCATTCCGTCGCGCGGACTGGGAGACAGACGCGTGGTTACTGATAGATCCATACCAGGCATTAAGGAGGCGACTGCGAGAAAAGTTCGATGTTAATTTTAGAATAATCAAAATTTGATGACAGCGAAGTACAATTCATGCAGCATACATTATAGTCCCACCATATTATATGTTCAGTTAAGAGCGTCGCTAGTGTAGAATTTGGTAAACATTCCTTAAGATTGCAGCTATTAGACCTTAGTTACAATTTTGACTACCAGAACAGCTAATATGGTGGCATTATATCAAATGATAAAAGTTACATTGACATCGAAGAAAGTTTTGAAAGAAATAGTTGAGATAGACAAGAAAATAGAATGTTCAAATAGATTATAATAGACATAAAATACGACACGAGAAAAAACATAGGCAGTGTTAATATTGTTAGTAATAACTATAGACCGTTGTGTACCGTGGGATTCGGTTGTGATTTGGTAACTGCGTTTTTTGTGTAGTTTTGAGTATAGTGGTTCGCTGAAAGAATACACTTGATGTTAAATTTCTAACACTAGACATCTATAACCTCTGCAACATGACTAAAAGCACTAACATCACCTAAACAACAACTTTTAAACAGTAACTTTTCTACAATGTGTTACAAAAAATCATAGTAATACTTCAAACTGAACCACTAAAATTCGACGTCACATTCAAAATAAATGATCAACTAAATGCAAAGTTGAATTTATAATTATTTTTCTTAGAATATCGAAATGCTTTTTGACTTGATAGCTCAGCTTAATGTGTACATTGACCATCAGGCTGATTAGATAGATACTCATGATAGGGAAGATTACGTTGAAGTATCACTACGCCTTTTCGCAACACCTGGCATAACACAAGAAACTGCTAACCAAACTAAGGTAAGGGACATACACAAAAATGCACAACATTATCCCGAACCTTGAGTTGTTTGACGAAGCAAAGAGACCTATGGGATGCTCCTCGACAGTGCTGCTTGAAGTTTGCCTTATGTGCGTTAATGATTATGTTATTGTGATGACTATTTTATTAGCATTCCTGTAAGCGATCCGTGTGTGCAGGCGATATAGAAAGCCCGTTCGTAGACCCAACGGCGCCTTAGTGTTGCTTTCTAAAGCATGTTTAAATTTTTTCTTTTGCAGTTGTTTGGTGTCGTTTGGATCATAGCCTCAAGCTCGCTACGATCACCATCTGTGGAGGATTACATTGCATAAGCTACCGTTAGTATTGTGAGTAGATTGTTATCATTTTATGTTGAAGTGTCTCACATACAGGATTTCAGTTTTAGGAGATTCTACTGCGGATATAACAAGAAAATATAAATTTTCATTTACGAGAACCAAAATTCATTTAATAATGAATAAAGAATGGAAAGTATGACATGGTAATTTAATAATGCTGAAATTTCATCAAAAGTCATTGTGTTGTCAATATTAATTAGATAGCTAGATAGATAATTACTTATTGTACAGGCGATGTTGCTTACTAGGAGCGGCCAATTGACTCCTTAGTACCAAACGCAAATGCCGTGGCTTGAATCATCGCACATTAATTCACAGGAACAATGATGATGAACATTTTGCAAAGAACATAATATTATCTTCCGGAAACTTGAAGAAAATAATATTAATTGCGGGCTAGTATATGCCTCGCATTATTTTTAATGGCTATTTCCCATAAATTATTATTATCAAATATCATACTCATCCCTTTTCTAAATAGATCTTGTATATATTTTATAAAAAATATGGGACTTAATCGCGTTAAAAACATTTATTATTCTTAGATCTTGTATAAGTAGAATCTTCGAAAAATTGAAAAGCTTCTCTAAAATAGTATGAGGGACGCCCTTAGAAGCCATTACCAGCATGTGCTGTAATATGAGTTATGAGTATTTACATTTTTCTTACGTTTATTCTGACTACTGGTAATATCTTCATCATCAGCCGCATCTAATTAATGCAATTTATTAGAGTTCTATGGTAAGTGTTACTAATCGTCAACGTTCGTCAAAAGCAAAGACCATATGCTTTCTCGCTCGTTCTTGCAGTTCTCACGAGAACTGTCCGAAAGAGAGCGAGATAGTATATCGTCATTTGTTTCTTGGTTTTAAGACTGCGACTAGCGTTGGCGATTAGTATAGTTAATTTTGTTAGTGTATCCAATTAGTTTGTTAGTAGTGATGACATCTAAAGTGATATCGCCAATTGATTCCAATCAATGTTCAATTTTGACTACCTTGTGATTAAATACACTGATTGTGCTTATTTCTACGTGTTTTTCTTCAAAAACCAACATTTTGAAAGTATTTGAAACGATTCGTGGCATGATCTCCAAAGTCTTGCATTTGGATTAAGTTTTTATTTTGTACATTTGTCAATGAAGGCAAAGAATTTTGATTCGTTGTGAATATCATACAAAACTTTAAAACCAAACAGAAAAACATTCTTCTTTATTTACCGCGAATTGCAAGGACTTTTGAACATCACCTAACATTTTTTTAGTGGAGACAAAATTCATACATTAAATATTCAAAGTTAGCCTTCAATAAAAAATGAAAAGAAGATCCTTACAATTTGCGGTTTGAATAGCAAATTAAAATTCATTAGTATTTAGTATTTCTGCAAAAGACTCACCCATGTTAGGTCCTATCATATCCTTGGGATGATTGGTTTTGATTGCATTCATCCTGCGATTGACCACTTGGGGCCCCATACCGGGGGTCATTTGCCCACCTGGGGCCCCTGGTACACCTGGTCCACCTAAACATTACGCATTCTTTATTATTAAGTTGAGCGTTATCAAAAATATCATAAGGTTTTTCATTGATGGACATAAAACTCTTCTGTGCTATTTAATCTAGGACGTATTTAATTCTTTCTTCCCAGAGAATTTTCCTATTTATATCTTGGCAACCATATAAAATTATGTACTCGGTTCTAGGATATTATTTCCACACTACGTTTACTGTCGAGGTCGTGGTGTGTGCTCTAGAATCCGTCTAATAAAAAGGTATATGTACTGTGCCATACGTGACTAGAACATTACTATTTAATATTGCTTTTTATTTTGGCTACGTAAGTAGAGGACAAAGATGCCTACAGCGTAGCCACCACATGACACCTCCGAAACCAACAAAACCATTTTTTCAAACCAAATATTGTTAAAATATCAGTAGAAAAAAATAAGACCCACAAGTTTCTTATGCATTCTTTTTGAAGAGGCTTCTTTCCAAACACAAGGTATTACACAAAATTATTATTTCGATTGACTTGCAAAAGTATGTTTTCAGGACCAAATTCATCCCATCAAATTCATGAACCCATCAGTATAATGTGTACTCAATATACCATATTTAAATAAACATATTGCTTAGAAATTCATAAAAAAAAGCTTTTGCTTTTGTAGTTAGTGACGCTGCTTCTTCGCCAAATTACTTTGTTATGAACGCAATTATCATCAGCATCATTGTCAATCTATCTTCGGCCACTACTAGACATAATATTACATAAATCATTCTTATATTGTATAACAGAATATAATTTTAAATAACTCACGCATGGGTGGCCTGGTTGGCTCCACATTAAGGACCCGTCGTCTCTTCTTTGGAAGTTTCGCTCTCGCTTGCGTATGCGAATAGTACATCGCAAAGTTGGACACTATGACTGGTACAGGCAGAGCTATCGTCAGCACCTATTCCAACACGAGAAGAGATCATTTTACACTGGACAAAGGACACACTTGAAGGATTTAACTTCATGAAAATTACATGAAGATACGAGTGACTAGTTTTAAACTGGGTCAGGGTGCTGATAACGTATGCAGTACTGTAGAAAATTGGTTTAAAGCATAATATAGATCTACTTAAAGAGCAATTTCAGATAAGTGGGTACATTTTAACGTAACTAACATGATGTTAAAAGGATTAACATGATAATAGCATGATCAGGTTATGTTACATTATTGTAAAGCTATGAATATTAAAAAAATTCACATGGTTTACAACACTGGAATCATTTCCTCGCTACAAACTGGCTGGTGAAATAATATTGAACGGAACAGCGAGTGAATAATGAATTCTATTAGGTATAGGATTTTATAATAAAATATTTTACTCACACCAGCCAAAGCACAGAGCGCACCAACAAACATGCCCACGTAAGTTTTAGGTGCCATGTCACCGTACCCAACCGTGGTCATCGTCACCAGCGCCCACCACAGCCCCAACGGTATACTATTGAAGTCATTGTGAGGATTCGTCTGTATCCTCTCCGCATAGTACACCAAACTTGCAAATATCACTATCCCCAACACTAAGAAAAACACCAAGAGCGTCAACTCTTTAGCTGACGCTCTGAATGTCTGAATCAAAATTTTGAGACCGGACGAATGTCTCGTCAATTTGAACAGTCTCATTATTCGAATGATCGAGAAGAACTCCAATATGTCCGCGTTTTCGACGTGCGACGCGTACTTCTGAAGGATGAGGTCGATGTAGAAACTCATTGTGGCGATGTAGTCGATGATGTTGACGGAAGATTTAATGAATTCGCACTTATTGGGTGACGATATAAACCTAACGAGTATCTCTAATGTAAACCACGCGTTGCACACGCACTCGATATAGAAAAACGCTATGTGAGCGTTCGTTTGCACTTTGTCCAACGCCCAGCTCGGCGATTGGTTCGCAGTCGTCACTGTATAGTTTTTTATCACTGGCACTCTCATGTCTGGATGCGTTTTCAAACAGAACGATATTATCGACACGCATATGAAGAACACTGATATCACCCCGATTATCTGCAAAGAAAACAGACCACGTTCATAAACAAATTCATTTTGGCATAGATTGCACGCGGGTAAAACGAGACAAGGTGAATAAATATTCATTACGAGACCGCTGAAACGGCTGCTGTTCGCTTTTTAAATTCAATTTAAATGTAAAAACTTGTTGTGGGGCGTAATAAAACGTACATAATGTTATCAGGCAATTTAGGGACACTGTTACCGCCGTTGGAATTAAGCAAATAACAAACGAAATTACTCGAATTGTGTTTCGCCGTTTACTCAGCTTGCAGGCATGAGCCAGCCAAGATGACAACGAACATTAAAACGACTCTTACACTAAAAATGTCTTTAAACAGAAGCACCTCTGTAACGAAATATTTAAAAAGCAAAAGCTTTCAACTTGAATATTATAATATATATTATAGGAAAACAAAAGGACTTAATAGGCTAGGAGCGTTGTTTTGCATTAATTAAATGAATTTTTTCATAGTCCGAAAGAAGTTCGGCAGTAAAACCACATTAACACTTCAAAAAGTTAAAGGATTACGTTTCACTGTTGATTTAACTTGCGGAGAATTCTAAATAGTCTTAATTCGGATCATTACGAATTTTGTAACTTGGCGTTTAATTTTGGTATTAATACCGTGGATCTCATTAGGTTATTAAATTCAAAGTTCATTGTAGTGTTCAGCGTTAATGGATGCGGTGTGCTAAAATTTCGAGCTATTTTAACTTAAATACTTTACAGTTATAGTGTGATTAAAAATGATTATAAAATTTTCATTCAACATAATGGTCCATTAGAACTCATGGTACATTAAAAATCCTCAGTCATTAGCATCACTAACGTCTAAAAGTGTCTTTGGACTGTTAAATTAAAACAAAATATTGATTTGAATATTTTTAGTACTCCAAGGAGTACAAATCATAAATATTTCATACCTTAGCAGCATTAGAACTATATGGCTCATCGAAGAGCGACCACATCTGAGGCTTCAGATGCTGCCACCAGGAGACTGTTCCCTTTATGTAGTCCTCTTCGAAGCCGAACTTGCGAGCCACCTCCTCATCCGTGGGCTTCTCCGTGTCCAAGTCCAGCCTGTCCAGGACGGCCAGGGTTTCTTGGGTGTCACGATGCTGGAGATAAAAGTTATCATTAGCATATTTTTTGAATGGTATAGTAAGTTTCTTCGCGATTCATTTTAAAGTAGTTTTCTTTTGTAGTTCTGTTTTTAGTTCTGTTTTTGTTGTTCTGTGTGTAGTTTTCTTTTTTGATAATTAACAATAGTTTCTCATAAAATGTATTGTAGCAAAGAACACCTGGTACAGACCAGCCCCTACTCGCAGTACCCGTTCATGAGTTTAGGCACGTGCCAGCGCCGTCCTCCTCACCCATATTAAGATGGTGGTAGACTTGAGTATTTCCTAGTAATGTACCATTCGTGCGAATGGTAGGTACAATACAGGGTAATGTTCAGTGTCCAAGAGCATTTTCATGCAAGGTAACGTTTTTGCGAATGCTCGATGCTCCGCTCGCCGAAATGCTGACGGTTTGCGAGCAAAACATCGAGCGTCGTGTTCGAGGTTGGGTTCTATAAAATGAAAAAAGAAAAAAAAAACGGCGAATGCTCTTTATTCTGCTCGAGGAGATGCTCAAGTCTATTACCACCTTTATAGTAACATGCACGTTGCCACGAGCATGAGAAAATATCTTAGCATGCTGATGATGGCTGGCGAATTTATCCTGCCTTGACGCGTTCTTCAGTTTTATGATGATTAGCAGATCAATAGGTATTTTTGCTGAATAAAATACTGATCAAGGATCAAGTAATCGGTAGAATAGGATTTCAAGAATAAACGTTAATTTATCCACTTTAATAATTAAAATATCATAAATTCACAACATTCAACTCGGCGCCGCTGGCGGCTGAATATTCGGAGCCTACAAATGATTTCGTTTCCTCGAAAAATTGTTTATTCCTAAAAATATTACATAAAACCACAGCGTGAATGTGATTAAAATTGTATTTGATGTGGTTTACAATCTGAGTGTAAAATATATTTGAATTTAATAATACTTTTTCATATAATTTTGGCAGAAAAACTGCTATTTTAAATTCATTGAAAAATAAGCAACAACTTCATGTTCAAGTTTCGCGATAAACTTTACTGGTATCAGAATAATAGATAAATCATTATGGTATGAAAGTGGTACCAATTCAAAGTACTAGTTACCTAACGATTTTGATAACTTGATAACCGAACACTTCAGGGTATCAACTAAATATTATTGCTGGAGTCATTGTCCAATTCTTTAAGGCCTTATAAATATGCATCCTCGAACATCTGTATATTTTAGTAATAGAAGTCATTTGCAGAAAAAACATAGTTAACTCATTTAACCGCTTGTTCAGTTGCTTTTATAATATAACTGAGCTGAAGCCTTCAGTTCCCCTGACATAACCACCCTAAACGTGTAACAACATATAATATTAACTTTGTTCCGAGTTGATTGCACAATTCCCTCAAGACATGTGGCAGAAACTTCCAGAATTTAATAACGAAACACATGTCACATAAAAACTGGGCACAGCTTGCACTGGCCGTTGTCCACTGACCCATATTGTACGTATTAGGTACGTTGGCAGGTTTCTAAATTAAATTCTGTAAGGGGAGAGCTTAAGTTAAACGTTAGTTTTCATAAGCTCCACACGTTTATTTAGAACAACAAATTTATATGGGTTACGAGAAACCGACAGTACACTTATTCCTTCACTTGACACATATACTTTACATAACGTCTTACACGGTAATCACTTCTTATATCTAAGTAATATACTAAATCACAATCTTGAAGTGATACGACGTTACGCGCGCGTCTCGGTTAGGTAGATGTTGCCTATATTGATGCACCGGAGCGACTGGCCACTGATCGGGTGCCGGGTATTACGTGATAATAGAACAATAGAACAACATCTGGTCTGCAGCGAAGTATAACGTTACCAAAAATCTTCTTACAGCTTGAAGATTAACAAAGGATTAGAAAATGAGTCGTCGGCACCTGAAGGGGTTAACACAAGTACACGTACCAAACAACGTACTATATTTTAATATATTTATTTTGTACTGTTACAACCTCCCCCTCTAACCCGAATGTATCGCCCCCGAACAAGGGTTAGCACTTTCGAGGTCTACCTCTTTTACGTTTCTCCTGTAGTGGTACCACAGGGCTTCCCACGAACGGCGTTAACAAGGATACGTGATATTTGCCTAAGACACTATTGTCACGAGTACGTTCTAGCGAATAAGTAGTTTCACTCACGATGTCGCGTATTCGGTAAGGTCCATCACGACGAGGAATCAACTTCGGAGTCTGTCCACGTCCCGCATCGTTGGCCCCTTGAGTCTTCAATAGCACTAAATCACCTACCTGATAATCGCGTCCTGGCCTTCGATGTTTATTCGCGTACTTGTTGCGGCGCATTTGGGCCGTAGTCAGCAGACGGCTGGCATGTTTGATGGGATGCTCGTCGGTCCCCTCCCCCTGGAGTAAAGATGCCCCGCGATCATAGCCGTTGCTGTCGGTTCTTAGCATGAAAGGATATTTACCTGTATCCAATAGCCTCTCTATCTCCTCCTTCAGGGCTTCTCTTATAGCCTGAGGTAACCTATATGGTTGGCGAGCTATGCTTTCCTGTCCGTCACTTACCTTCATTCTGTGAACCGCATATTCAGTGTCCGGACCTTCGGTGATGGGGCGCTCGGCATGCTTCAAAGGAAACTCGTTACGTCGTGACCTTTGGTTCGAGATCGATTTCTGCCCGTCAACTAAACTTAGGTTATTAAGTTCGACACTAGCGTGCATTAGACCGGTCTCCTCAGTCAGCTCGTATGAGTGTACAAAACGGAACTTACGTTCGGTCGCATCGGAAAAGAACCACACTCCTCCGGGAACATCAATAACGATACCTGAATCTTTTATAAAGTCTCTGCCTAGTAATGTCTTATTAGACTCGGGTAAAATTATAAAATCTGTGAGTATGGACCGTCCCTGCATGGTCACATTGACCCTAGCGGTGAGTACATCCTGTTCTCGTTGTGTGCCGTCGGCTAAAAATATTAAACGTCTAGCAGGTACAAACCCTACTCCGTGCTTGGACAATACTTTATACAATGCCGGGCTGGCAACACTGTGAGACGCGCCGGTATCTAGGGTAGCTACGCCTTCTCTTCCCAGAATTGAGACGCTTACTATAGGGTACCTGTTATTTATGACGGACACCGCGTTAAATTCGACTTTTGTTATCGACTGCTCCGCACCGGTTTTACAATTACTGCAACGGGATCTTATTACGCCGGGTTGGCCGCATCCATAACACCGTAATGTTGAAGTCGGAGCGTCGTAATTGACGGCATGAGAAGTTTTAATATTACTATCGCTACCTTTCGGAATATGCGAATTTCCGTGAGTGCTAGAATTAAGGCGCGTTGTTTCGATCTTTCGACACTCGTTAACTCTATGTCCGAAACGGCGACAATAAGTGCACTTTGGTCTGTTCTTACTGCGTTTCGACTCTGTACTATTATTATTATCAATACTATCGGATTCATCGAGCTGTGGGGTACACGTATTAGGGTGCGACACATTCGGATTAGAAGTTAGGTTAGAGCGATCGACTGTTTTAGTTATTATCGGATTATCACTACGTGAAGATGATTCGCTTACCTCGACCTCCGCGATTGCCTCCTCTACAGACCTCGCCTTAAGTATAAGGCTCTTCACACTCGTAACCGAGTCGCGCGGTAGACGTTTTCGAATACGTCTATGCAATAGACCGTACATTATATCTAGTTGCACACACTCAGTAAGGCTATATGGTAGCTTAGATATTAAACTTCGCACTCGCGTAATTATCACTTCCGCACGTTCACTACCTGACTGTTCTGTTTCGAAGATTTCTTTAAAAATCTTGTAAGCGGGGCGCGGAGCGCCATACATGCCCCGTAACGCTGCTACTGCCTCCGTCCATGTCGCCGTCGTCGCTTTGATGCCCCGCCACCACAGCGCGGCGTTACCGATTAACAGCATCGGTAATCCTTTCAGCGCGTGATGATCGGACACGTTGGTACATTCCTTAAACGTCTCTACGGCGTCTAAGAATGCTTCCAGAGTCTCGGAGCTGTCCTTCTCGTCGACGGCGCCGCTAAATCGGGCCGTGCACTTCGCGAAGGAGCCCGCGGGTTGCGCTTGGAATGGAGCGGACGCGGCGGCTGTGCCGTCGTCGGCGCTGCTCACGTCCGACGCACGTCCGACTGGTGACGATGCGGAGTATGTAGACCTTAAGCTCTCTATAAGAGCTCTGTTTGCTTCGGCTTGCGTCCTTGCGATGTTGGCGAAGATGGACGATAACTGCTCTTCCGACATAATCAAGCTCGTCGCGGCTGGCACCTGTAACGGCGTGCCGGCGACGGTGTCGGTGTCCGCGTCGCTGTCTTCTCCCTCGCTGTTCTGCCGAGTATTATATTTCTTCGGCGGCATCTTTCACGCCGGTTGTTGAGTCGCTACTCTCTGTGTGCGCACGCTGTGCGTGTGTAGGTATTTTTCGTGTCTGTCGCTTCTTGCCCCACGTTGGGCGCCAGTTGTAAGGGGAGAGCTTAAGTTAAACGTTAGTTTTCATAAGCTCCACACGTTTATTTAGAACAACAAATTTATATGGGTTACGAGAAACCGACAGTACACTTATTCCTTCACTTGACACATATACTTTACATAACGTCTTACACGGTAATCACTTCTTATATCTAAGTAATATACTAAATCACAATCTTGAAGTGATACGACGTTACGCGCGCGTCTCGGTTAGGTAGATGTTGCCTATATTGATGCACCGGAGCGACTGGCCACTGATCGGGTGCCGGGTATTACGTGATAATAGAACAATAGAACAACATCTGGTCTGCAGCGAAGTATAACGTTACCAAAAATCTTCTTACAGCTTGAAGATTAACAAAGGATTAGAAAATGAGTCGTCGGCACCTGAAGGGGTTAACACAAGTACACGTACCAAACAACGTACTATATTTTAATATATTTATTTTGTACTGTTACAATTCTGTTATTATTCGGGTATAGATCGATGAAGAATGCCATATTGGAAAAGTTTTTCGTTTAGTGCTGTGGCCAATGACAGAGTTATTGTAGATAGTAAAATATCGACTGTAGTCAATATTTACTGACGATATTGTCTGTGTGGATGAGTATGTAAGGGGAAGTCTGAATATAGCACCATGTGACTGCAAAATAAAAGAGTAAAGACTAGCCTGGTAGGGACATGTTATGCGAAGGAGTAATAATAATATTAATTTGTGATTAATTTTTAATTTAGTAGAATTTCAATTTAGCATCTTTTATAATAATTTAATGTTTAGAGTATATATTAGTTAATTTATATAGTATAAAATGAAAATAATAATAATAATAATAATTTAGTTTGATATTGTGATAATAATAATAATAATAATAATAATAACTGTATTTACTACGTGTGAAATGTCTATGGGTCTAGTTCACCTGCAATAAATGAATTTTAATTTTAATGATGATGAATTTAAGTGGTTGTTATGGAGAGAGCTTATGCTCGGGATTACTCTGCGAGATCGAATCAGAAATGAGGAGATCCGTAGGAGAAGGAAAGTTACCGACAGCCCAGCGGATTAGCAAGTTGAAGTGGCAATGGGCAGGGCACATGGGACGTCGAAATTATGCCCGATATGAGATGATGATGAGCAGGGGGCGTCCAAAAAAGATCGACTATATTAATAGGGATATGCGTAAAAGAGAAGTAACTGCAGAGTTTACGGATGATAGACTGGAATGGTGTAAGAAGACGGGCTGTGCCAACCACACCAACACTCGATTCTTGGCAGTGTATCAGCCGTGTTTGCAAATCAAAAGGGTGACACCGGACGTGGGTTAAATTAATAAAATAAAAATTGGCTTAAATAAACCGTTTTACGCCATAGACATAATGATTGATGATATGCGGTGATTTTAACATTGATATTTTGTCAGATTCTCCAGATAAAACTAATTTGACTAGTTTATTTAAGTCCTTCGGTTTGAGTTACCTATTCTCTGAGCCCACAAGAGTTACAGTCACTTCATCGACCTGTATTGATAATATCTTTACCAATTTCGAAAGTAGGAAGTTATCAATAACAGGTGGAGTTAGGTCTGACCACAAGGGTCTCTAACTAGAATTTATATGTGAAAAATCAAAAGAAAAACCAACAATTGAACATAGGCCCCTAACAACATATAAACTCGAAAAGCTTAGGAATAATATAGAATCAAAACTCGTAAATGTCGCTGTCTCTGAGGATGACCCTAATTTCAACTATGAAAACATATTTTCTGTAATAAGTAAGGAGTTCAATGAGATATGTCCCAAAAAGAAATTACACACGAATGGGAAACTAGAATTTAGTGATTGGGCTACCAAGGGTATCAGGAAAAGTAGAGATAATATGTATGAGTTGTATAGGGATAAAGCCCATTCTAATTCAGAATCATTTCATGAGTATGTTAAATGTTATTCAAAAATTTTTAAAGCTGTTTGCATCCAAGCAAAAGCCATAAATATTAGAGACAAAATTCGCAAATCAAGTAATAAAATTAAGGTGGTTTGGAAAACAATAAATGTAGAGACAGGTAAAGATAAATGTAGAGATTCTGAATATAAATTATTAATTAATAATGAACACATTACAAATGTTGAGGAAGTCGCTAATATTTTTGTCGATTTCTTCTCTAACATAGCCCTGAACGCGACCAAGTCACTTGATTAATCCCCAGACTTGGCGGAGACTTTTCTTAAAGAAAACTTCCAACGCACCATACCTGAATTTTCGTTCGAACACATCTCATTAATTGATATCAAAAAGACGTACAAGAGTTTAAATGTTAAAGCTACTGAAGATCTATGGGGTCTATCTGTAAAAATGCTAGATTCTATAATAAACACAATTGCTCCTTACTTAGCAGAATTATTTAACCTATGCATAGATAAAGGCACGTTTCCAGAACTAATGAAAATAAGTAAAATCACTCCTATCTTTAAATCGGGAAGTAAGACAGATCCCTCAAACTATAGGCCAATCTCTGTTTTGCCAGTATTAAGTAAAATCTTTGAGAAATTGATGCTAAACCAACTGCTGTCACATTTCAATAGAAATAGAATACTGTATTCAAACCAGTATTGTTTCACCAAATGCAGATCAACAACCGATGCGGGCTGTCATCTCATGACTCTTGTCTTGGAGGCTTGGGAGAGTTCACAGGATGCCATTGGAGTGTTTTGTGATCTTTCCAAAGCATTCGACTGTGTAGAACACTGCACGTTACTGCGCAAGTTAGAATTATATGGAATTCATGGGAATGCCCTCAACCTGGTGGAATCATACTTGTCTAGTAGGCAGCAGAAGGTTAGCGTCAATGGTATCACATCTGCTAGTTCTCCTGTCAAGATGGGAGTCCCACAGGGATCAATTTTGGGTCCTTTCCTGTTTTTGGCATATATTAACGATTTGCCTTACATGGTCCACGGTCTAGCAGATATAGTTCTATTTGCCGATGATACGTCATTGATTTTTAAAGTTGATAGGAAGGATACTTCACTATTACATGTTAATAATACTTTAGCAAGTATATCCAGATGGTTCACAGCAAACAATCTGTTATTGAATGCGAAAAAGACTAAATGTTTGAAATTTTCGTTGCCTAACGTCAGAAGTATAGAACCAGTCATAGTTCTTGACGGTGAAAGATCAATATTGACAATGCAACTTTGTTCCTTGGCATAAATATAGACTCTAAACTGCAATGGAGCACTCATATCACCGAGCTCTCAGGGAAACTAAGCTCTGCAGCTTACGCGGTTTATAAAATTAGGCAACTAACAGATATAGCTACGGCGAGATTAGTGTACTTTGCATATTTCCATAGCTTGATGTCTTATGGGATTCTGTTGTGGGGGTCAGCCGCAGATATAGAAACTATCTTTATACTACAAAAACGTGCGATTCGTGCCATCTATGAGATGCGTCCACGCGAATCCCTGAGGGAATTATTTAAAGATATAAACATACTGACCCTACCATCCTTATACATTTATGAGAACGTCATGTATGTACGTAAAAATTTACATAAATTCAAATTAAATAGTGACCTTCATAATTTTAATACTAGAAATAAATACAAAATAGCTGCACCTAGCTTTAGATTATCTAAAACAAATAAAAAGACATTCTTAGGAAATAGTGTACGTTTCTATAATAAAATCCCAAAAGAGATATCTGGGCTCTCAGAGGGTAAATTCAAAACCTATATAAAATCTACTTTACTAAAGAAGGCTTATTATAAAGTCAACCAGTACATAGAGGACAAAGATGCCTGGAAACTTCTGCATAGCCGCCTCGCGGCACCTTTAAAGAAAACGAATGTTACCAAACCAAATATTGTAAAACTATCTGTTGAAAAAATTAAGCCCTACAAGTTTCTTGTGCGTTCTTCTTGTAGAGGTATCTTTCCGAACGCACGGTAGACTCAGTACTGTTTATCTTTATTGACGTGCAAAAGTGTCAGATTATGACCTATTTGAATAAATCTGTTTGAGTTTGAGTTTGAGTTTGATTGTGATATTGGCATTATTTTAAAACATTTTCTGCCATTGCACGATTTCACAATTTTCTGAAATTCTAAGTGTAGGCATGTTCAAATGGATTTTCCTTCAATTTTCGTACATTCATATCTTTTTAAGCCTTCCACAGTCTATCAATTTTCCAGAATTCAGAGTGCAGACATGTTCAAAGTCACAAATTTTTTGTTAGCTCAAGGGCATGTCTCAAAAAAGCAATGTAACATCCCTTACGCCATGCCACCTACAATAAAACCGAGCGGGCCAAGTTTGCGACGACGTCAGCCTCGATGAAATTGTTTATGGATTAGTTTCTCTTACAAAGTTTATGTCTGGATTTTGAATAAAGGGAGCAGTGTGGCTTACACTTGTGCTTGTTACGAGTGTAAGGAGGCCACTGGCACAGAAATCTAAATAATATTGAAATCATAAATGAAGCTTTGGTTGCGAAACATTTGTGGAATGTTATAGCCATTATGGACTTTTCTGACTGAAAACCTGTGAAATAATGCTATGATGGGATAATCCGCGAAATCATAGAAGTCTCATATGTTTCTTGTTAACTTTTAACACATACTTGTATTAAAAGTTAACAATATTAAGAAATTAAAAACCACCCCTCTCTTTTCTATCTATCATTTAGGCGATCGTATAGTCATTTAGGCGATTACAAAGTGCTTAAACACGTTATATTTGCCTACTGGCTTATCTAAACCGGATGCTTGTAGCTTTAGGTCAGTGTCAAGTTGTTGCAATATTGTTTATGTGACAGGATATCAAATTTCGAATTAATCAACTAAAAGATGTCCATATGCCTTCAAACGCTAGAAAAGAGCTGATAATCTTCAAACGGCAGAACCAATTTCTATTAGAAATAGATAAGACCACTCTCGATCAGGTCAGCTTTCTCAATAAATTTTATCAAAAACTGTCTATTCGTTTAGCAGATACACAGACACGTCAAAGTTATTAGTTGACTGGCCAGTTCACTCAGCCGGTAGTGCTTCTGCCCCTGAGCCGCAGGTCCCGGGTTCGATCCCCGGCCAGGTCAAACATTTGTGTGCATGAGCATGTCTGTTTGATCTGTATCTGGGTGTTATAAGCTTATATATCGATTATATACATACATACGTATATCAGCTATCTGGTTACCATAGTTACAGGCTTTACCTACTTTGGGACCAGATGACCGTGTGTGGAAGTTGTTCCATATTATTATAACAACCCTTCGCATATCAATTGGGGGTTAACACATAGGGCATTGTAGGCACTGCTGTACTTATAAATGTCCGTAACGTCACCATGCGGTTCGAACGGAAGACCAGCGCTGGCTGTTGTAAATACCATGCACCAGCACCATACTGAGTTGGAACCGTGTTGGGATTGGGACATACTTTACTTTGTTTCTGTAAGTACGTCATAATGTACACTTAAACTATTTTGTATGAAGTGTGTCTCAATAAATGATTTTACTTTCTTTCTTTCTAAACACGAAAATGCTAATTAAATGATATGTACCTATAATAGAGGTTTTTTTATATGACGATTCGTTACAGGGTCTACTAGTAACCGACCTATCAATAAGATATGAAGATACCTGTGTGTACGTCATCCAGCAGCACGGCTCCACCTGGTTGGCATCCAGCCCCCAGAACTCCAGCTCCTCCTCGAACAGCGGCCCGCACACATCCGTCGGGTAATGCAGCTTGCCCGTCCTAGGGAACATGGAGTCAAGTCAACCAGCGAAGTTTACATCACGCTTTGTTCCCGTCGGTGTAGACTGAGACTATTTCCATTCACATGCTACGATTCTGACACTTTCACGACTTCACTTCATTCACTTTCACACACACATCACGCCCGGAAAATCTGGAAATTTCAAGATTCAGCGTGCTGAAGCAGTGAAATATAATCCACACGCGGGCTGCCACAATACATCAGCAATGGTTAAAGCGGCTCAGGGTCCCTATGAATGGAAAAAAAAAAATCTTTCACTTTCAACACATTCTTCCATAATATTTGCTTGTCGGTTAAGGTTACTTTAACAGGAAAAACCGAGAGCGTACATGGCCTTCTAGGAATTTGACACAATCCTATGAAAATTTTACCAAATCGATGTTTTGTATTCCCGTGTTTCCTCCGAATATAATTAAACCATGCTATAAATTTATTACCTGATATTTTTATAGTGAAATAACTTATGTCCCTGTCATTTTAATTTTTCTTATAACATATAATATTCTTCCCTTGGTTTTTTCATAGTGAACTTCGTAAAAAAATCGCAGTTTTACTCGCGTGATCGGACGTTGACTACAAAAAAACATTTCGAGTTTATAAACAAAAATTAAATTGATTGCGACGTACTTTACTTCAACTTTAAAATATCAGGATATAAATAATATATCAAATCACTGTATTCGGATGAAACAGGGGAATACAAAACATCGATTTAGATTTTAAAGGATTGTGTCAAACTGCTAAGAGGTCCTGTATCCTGTTAATACACATTGCAGTGAAATATACACCTGTCTTTCTTTGTTATATCAAATCACCCAATTTTCTTCCAAAAACCTCAATCAAAAACGTTTCCAACTTTCCAAAGTAATACCGTAACAGCCGTTTATTGTGGGTCGATAAAAACGGTCTCATAATAACTTTAGCTATTATTATCATTAAGGTTTCAATCCTTGTCCAATACCACTTGAGCCCACTTCTTTCAACGGTCCTCGCGTGATCAATTAATTGTGCCCGACAAGGGTAGACGGTTCGGGTAACTTCGGTCGGTTTCGGAAAACTTCGGCTCTAGATTGATTATTGTTGTAAAACTAGCTTGTCGATTAGGCTTTTAGTACTGTAATTGAAATGACCTAGTTATTGATTAATTGAGGTGGTTTAACTTAAGTGATTGTTTATCAGTTTTTGAAACGAATTAATATTACTCGTATCATTGATTGAAGACGGCCTCAGTGGCATGTGGTTCGGGATTCGCAAGCGCTACTACTGATCATGAGGTTCCCGGGTTCAATCCACGGGTAACCACCAAAGTTTTTTTTTTTTTTTCTAAGCCTGTAGTCTGGAATTGATTTCGGTAGATGGAAATAAGCTCAGCTACCGCAGGAATGCGTTTGTATGGAAAAATCACTCCCCATCTTACGTCTTAATATATACGGGGAGATATGCCTCGTCGGCATTAGTCTATCAACCGCATAGTACGTAACTTATCTAGAGAATGAAAACTCGAACGAACCCAGAATGGGAATACCTCAGGCACGAATAGGATACAACCAGAAATAAGTGGTAGTCGCCTGCAACCAAACTGACTTTGCACGTATCGACATGTCTTTCCTGCAGATTCGAGAGGGTGGCGTAGCCCTGAGCAAACCTATGTTTCCTATGTCCTAGTTTTCCTATAAGTCGTCTATGGAGAGTGTTCTAAATGCTCTATACAGACTTAATGTTGTGGTTAAGTGGTCTACCAAAGGCGCCAAGGCCAATATACATATACCTATTATATAATATATAAACCACATAACTGGCATAGAGTGGGTGTGCCTAATATTGCAAGCTAACTACACCTCTGCTTAGTCCCCTCGGGGATACAGGAGTTGTTTGTTGTATTATAAAGTCGCGAAATACAGCTAGAATACTTTATTTATTTATTTAATTTCTTCTTACGGCTATTTTCATAGGTAACTCTAATACAATGGCCGTGCAATTTTACAAAATTAATATTCTAAGTAAAGCACGAAATAAATAAATAAATAAATAAATAAATATTCTAATTAAGAAGTACCACACCTTTGCCAGTTATTCATCCGCCAAGCAGTAATGTGCAAACATAACTGTGAACTGTGTTCAAGGGCAATGTTACCAGCGAAATTACTAGGCATGATGAGATTCAACAACTCATATCTCAGGGTGACAGGCACAGTGCAGTGCCGCGCAGAATTTTGAGGTGTCACTGTGTCTGATATGGGCAATCATGATGCTTACCATCAGGCACCTGATTTGCTCGTCTTGTCACTCACTATCATAAAAAAATATCTTTTTTTATCTACAGCACAAGATACTTCTAATAAATGCGCTTTTAAAACACTAAAACTCAAACATCAAAATGATCCAACGGTATTTCACGTAAAGATACAAAAGTGTTGTTTATATAAGCAGCTTATAAATCAAGTAGATTTATAGACCCAGAGTGGGTTTACCATAAGTAAGCGTTGGAAAGGTTTCAAGGTGTTTTTCTCCGAGCGAAAAATGTGTACTACATTTATTATTGATGTAGAAGCACTTCGTCGTGTTTACGAGTTGATAAAAAGTCGATATTGAAAAAAATGTTGTGGATTGGTATTAAGTATAGAATGGAAAAACTTTTCGGTACGTCTCAGAGAGCCACAATATTTGATCTTTAGGTTTGCTTTTCTTACTACTTAAAGATAACATACCATCAAAATCAAAAAATCAAATAGTTTATTTGCAAGAAATACAAAGTTAAAGGTACAAATAATACCTATATGTATGCCCAATGCATTTCGTCTGCAAGCAGTCGTAAAAATATCATATTATTTTAACATTACGCCTTTTTTCCGAAAGGGTAGGCAGTAGTGTACCCAGGACTCAGTCTCATAGTAGGTTCACCCACATTTCGCCATTTGTATGTAGTAGTTGTGCGAGCCCCTATTACATGAGGGGATAACATTATACTCATTACAAGACTACTATTACAAGATATACTATTACAAGATAACATACAGTCAATAAAGACTTTCTCTTCCAGGAAAATTTACCTAATGCTATTATTAACGTCCTAGATTTCATCCCAAACGGTTCAGTATACGTTTGGCGTCAAGATTAATACACATTCACGCACACACACAAACTACATTTATATTATTAGTACTATGTTGAAGTAACAAGTACCAGGCTCCCAGCAATTGAGAAGAAGTCACAATATTTATCCTATATAGACAAAACCGCGAACGTTCTATAAACAAAGGCATGTAGGCGAAACGATTTCTTTTAGCATCAAACAGACATAAAGATAACACTCCTCGCGCAACAAATTGATCTTGAGTGAGTTTCCTTGTCGCGTGTTCATTTTTATAACTCTAGAACCCGTTGGTTGGGGGATGTTACAGACATATCTCGGAGAAAGCTGGGTTGATATAATTCCTGGGAGATTAACATGTTTTTGGAGCACTTATTTACTACCAGACTTGACGGCTGAGCTAAAAAAGGGTTTTAAGCTTTTTTGCTTAAGAAATATATATATAATAATATTATGTTATTGTGTAGTGTATACCACGGTATTATCTTCTGAAAAGTACCCTTTGTGTTATTCCAACCGCCGTCACCATCGCGCTAGACCGCTAGGCTGACAGTATCTCCAGATCCCCGTTTCTCCATACAATCGGCCGCGTGCAATAGCCTACTATTAAAATAGGCTACATATTATTTTTGAAGATATAGAAAATACTTCATGTAATGACGTAAAATAAAAACAACAAATGTTTAGATTAAATTGGATTTTTTACTGAATCTTTGTGTTGTTATTTTCTTTATTTTTTAGATCGTCAAAAATGAGGGTACGTGTGAGCGAGAGGGCGAATTTGCTTTATTTGCTTTA
This sequence comes from Hemistola chrysoprasaria, assembly GCA_947063395.1. NCBI lineage: Eukaryota > Metazoa > Arthropoda > Insecta > Lepidoptera > Geometridae > Hemistola > Hemistola chrysoprasaria. The sequence continues at coordinate 13,687,266 of OX346724.1, read as the reverse complement.
GACAGCGCCTTAAAACCAAAAAATGCCAATGTTTTCATGGAAGCTAAATCTCAAATGCCTTTTCTCAGAAGCAAAGATCTTTAAGCAGCACTTTATTTGAGCGTGGTTAAGTACATAGATTGGTTCCAATCAAGTGAGATAAAGATCGAAGGCAGGGAAAGACGACGCTTCCTAACAGTTACTTATTGGGTAATCTGTTTTCCACCTTTTCCTTTTGTTTTTTTTTAGATCCGGTGCTGTTTTGGTACTTATACAGGAGGTTACAAAAATGTCTGGGTAATAATCAAAAGTGTGTGTATCTATATATCCTTCTTCTCTCTCTATATGTTTTATTCTCTATCTTTTTTCATATTTTCTCTATCTATCTTATCTATTCCATGAAACTTAACGACTTGTAAAAGAAAAAACAAATTCGAGAAAAATTCGACTTCGTTTGCAGAAACATAATTTATATATGATTCTGTTTTTTCTATTGTATATACCTTCTTAAAAACTTGCAAAAATAGAAAATAAATATAAATAAATAAGTTAGTGCTCCTCAAAACTTCAGTTTTTTTTATGTCATAGGTGGGGGCCCAAGCAGACGGGCCGCCTGCTGGTGAGCGGTTACCGCCGCCTATGGATACCTGCAACTCCAGGGGTATTGCTAGTATCATGTCGAACTTTCAACACTCTATTCACTCTTCTTTTGAAGAGCCCCATGTTGTAGCTCAACGGGAAAACCGCAGCAGGAGATCATTCCACAGTTTGCACATATGCGGCAAAATAGAAAGGGAAATCGCACAGTGTACGACGTCTACGACGTATCGATTTTATTTAATAGTTTCATTATATTGGAGGAAAAAACGAATTAATTTATTTTTCATGCGATTGTATCAAACTCCCTAGTTCTAATAATATACTTTAATGAAACAAAGAAATGTTGCCTACACTTTCTAATTACTCAGCGGTTTGTGAACGGTTTCCGTCAGCAAATATGATTATAAAACGCCGTCTGTCTATCTTTTGTTACGGACGGGAATCTACAATTCAATTTCAGCTCTCATTGTGGACGCTGTATTGGTTTAGGAATAATGTTTGTAGCTATTTTATATCTTATATTGTTTATTGATAATAAGCACGGTACACAACCAACCAATAACACAAATTAACACATATAAAATAAAATTTTCCGTGGAGTTATCGGCTTTAGAATAGTGCTCCCGTATCCGTTGTTGCCGTAAGAGCCGGCTAAGGGTTAACAGATCCAGAGGACGTCCTCTGCAAAAAAACCATCGAACTGCGCTAGACAACCCGCCTGCCAAGCGAGTCAAGTATTGGTAAAACCCCCCTTTATAGAGGAGGCTTATGTACAGTATTGGATTACCAATAATGATGATGAAAATAAAATTAAAACAAAAATACACATGTCAAATAAAGGATTTTTACAATTTGCAATGAAGTAAAATTATAATATCAGACATAAAAAAAAGGTTGTTAAAAATTTAAATTGTTTCAAAAAAAAAAAAACCGACAGATCAACGCAGGATCGTGTCGGTTCGGGAATAAGTAAGAGAAAGAAGTGCTCGACCCTAGCACGCTGTCTGCCCAGTTTAAATCTAACAGAAGATAAAATGATTTAAAAATATATTTTCGGCTATAATTACCTACTCGCTAGGCTGGGCTCGCTGGGCTCGAGAGAAACATCGCCGTGCGCTGAGATTTAAAGTCAAATCTGCGAAATTTACCCATTTTCGAAATACTTGACATTTTATGAAAAATCTAGATGACAGCTCTTTTATGTGATTTAAAGGAAAGGGGAGATGAGGTACTGGCTTCGCAAAATGAGGAAGCTCAAATTATGTCCCATTAGGTCCTCGTACGTCAGTAAAGTTAATTGTTGTCTCGTCCGCACTTCGGTATTATGTATGTCTTTCTATCTTTGTTGTTTCAAATTGCATGTGCCAGTTATTGAGTAAGCGCTGAGAGAACGTACCGTGTCTCCCCTTTTATTTAAATCGATGGAGCTAGAAGATGTATAACTTGGAATGATTATCGGTATTTTTGCCGATGTGATAATAGAATAGAATAGTAATAGTAATTAATTCGGAATTTTTTATGATTTTTAATCCGATATTCCCACGAGAAAGAAGACAACGCGGGTAAAACCGCGGGGTACAGTTATTGCATAATAAATTCCCTTACCAAGATCCTGTAATAACAAGGTTCTTTTACATGTAACTGCAGGGCACCAGTTAGTAGACCATCAAACAGCTAGTGAGTTAACAATTTACATCCAAAAAGAGCTAATTTTAGATTCACACTAACAAGAGGGTTGTCGCGAGAGGCAACATTCTGCGGTTGTTAGGGACGCAGGGTTGCCACTACGGTATTTTTGACCTTAATCGATAAAGGTTTGGGTGTGTAGAAAATTGGGGTATGAACCCTCATTGTTGGGGCTGGTTTGAATTTACCTGTCTTAAATAATAATATTATAATCGATAACACAATTTTTTTTATGTTATAATATAACGTAATTTCTGATCAATTTCTGATATATAAAACATAAACATAACATACATTCACGTCTTTTTCCCGAAGGGGTAGGCAGAGGTGTACCCAGGACTCAGTCCCATAGTAGATACACCCACATTTCGCCAGTATGTTATTGGTCCCATGTAATAGGGGGCGAGCCTATTGCCATCTACCGGGCACAGTTCCAGACTCCAGGCAGTTATTCAGATAATTCCTAATTGACAAAATCCAATATTAACACTATGCCTGACCTGGGGAGCGAACCTGGACCTCTTGATTGGCAGTCGAGCATGCGCCCACTACGCCACCGAGGCAGTATTTCTATAGAGTTGTATATTATACTGTTTTTTTTAATTTCTTTTTAATTCGGAAGCCCACTCCATAGTGGCCTCTTATGGCAAAGTAGTTTCTTTACAAGTTAGATTATTTACTTGTTTGATATTACTGATATTATTTATTACATACATACAAACATTCACGTCTTGTTCCCGGTGGGGTAGGCAGAGACTATTTCCCTCCACTTGCTACGATCCTGACATACAACTTTCACTTCGTTCACTTTCATGGCATTTTTCATACATGCTCGTCGGTTGTAGGTTATACATTTGACTTGGGCTTTCCTAAGAACAACATCAATATGTTTATGAAAAGGTCGACCCTTACCGACTTGAACATACACTAGCCTTATAAATCTCTTTTGTTAATCTCCTTTCATCCGTCCTCCCCACATGTCCGAATATTATTATTTATTGACATTTAAAAATGTCTTCTTAAGTCTTATTTATAAATTTTCTTTGAGTTTGAGTATGTATTCTTCGTCTTCAGTTATATCATTTCCTTCTCTTCTTATTTCTGATAATCCTAGTATGTCATCTTATTTTAGTAAGAGTGTTAGCAGTTAGTAAAATCATTCTTTGTGGTGATAGTAATTAATTAACATTGAATGTGCATATGTAGATTTCCTGGTCGGTTGGAGTGTTCTGCTCAGACTGGAGGAGGCCTATACACAAGAAAGGACCATGCCTTAAAAATAAATGTTACAAAATATCACAAAGGAGAATAGAAGACATGGGAAATAAAAGGCTTACGAAATCTTGGGGAAACAAGGCACGATGGTATTGTATGTTAACAAATTCTATTATCTACTAATATTATAAATCTCAAATTTCAGTAAAATGTAAATTACTTATGTTTTTAACAGGTGAACAAAACCCTTGCGAGTGCTTGTTACTCTTTCACGCTAATACTACTGAATAGATTAGGCTGAAATTGGGTATGTAGGTAGCTTAGACATTGGAATAATACATAGGGTACATTTTACCCGATATTTCTACGGGAACGATGTCTACGCGGGTTTGATATAAATAAAGAGTTAATATTACAAATCTAAGATTTTGATAAGGTAACAATTACACGCTACGCCTTTCCGTTGCTGAGTGAGAATGAGAAAATCTTGCTTCAAAAATAAAATGTCACAAAAGAGAAAAGAAGACATGGGAAATAAAAGGCTTACGCAATCTTGGGGAAACAAGGCACGATGGTATTTTATGTTATCAAATAGATCATAACTCAGCAACGCCTGAGGATAAGCTTTGCTGAGTGAGTATGTCAAAATCTTGTCCATAGAAAAGTATTTGTAGGTTTTCATAATGATTTACTTACGGAATAAGAAAAGAGTTCTCGCAACCATGAAAACGAAATCACGGTACGCTATAGTTTTTTTATTTTTTATAAAACTCATTTTCATCATAATAATATGATAAAAGTGTATGTTTTTCTAGAGTACCCGTGATTTCTCTACGACGAGGGTTCTCGTTCTCTTCAACTCTTTTTATAAAACACTTTAGGTAATTAAAATATGCGGCTCGTTCTGCAGAAATGTAGATATTATACGGTACATTTACAGTAGGATAACTAACTACAAGTTGTGAAGTCTGCATTATGTGTCTCTTGGTAAAATAATAATTGGGAATAGTTTTCTTTCTCTATTTTATGGTCTAATAAGACAACATAACATACATTCACGCCTTTTTCCCGAAGGGATAGGCAGAGGTGTACCCAGGACTCAGTCCCATAGTAGATACACCCACATTTCGCCAGTATGTTATTGGTCCCATGTAATAGGGGGCGAGCCTATTGCCATCTACCGGGCACAGTTCCAGACTCCAGGCAGTTATTGAGATAATTCCTAATGGCAAAATCCAATATTTCACACTGCCTGACCTGGGGATCGAACCCGGGACCTCTTGATTGGCAGTCGAGCATGCGCCCTCTACGCCACCGAGGCAGTCATAGAGTGGATAATAAGATAACACCGTGTAAAATATAAATTAATCGCTAGATGTTAAACAAAAAACCTAGAAAAGATTTCTAGCAATTGGAATAGGCTTAGCTTCGCTGCATATCCCATACTCGAGCAAAGCAGAGGTTTGTAGAGTGAAAAAAATGTATTACAACATTAGAAAAGGACCAAAATAACGTGACTACAATAACACCAGTGAGTATCTCTAACATTTTAAAAATTGCTTCAAATTTCTGCTTTTGTCGATGTAGAAGGGGTTTTTGTATTTAATTTTGAATGTGAAAGAACTTTAGTAATTGGGTTTGAGACAAAATTTTTTATTTTATTTTGTGGCAAAAGCAGGCATAGACGCGGTTCAACCATTAATTATTTATTTACCTCGACGTTTCTGTTATATTGCATCCACCTTGATCACGAGTAGCGCGTTTAAATAATATCTTAAGCTTTTTGCCCATAAAATATGAGTTCGAAAATTTATGTAACTTGATATGTTATATAAAATTGATAATTAAATTTTTACACAACCATTTCATTTCTTTTATAATATGACTAATATCTTTTTAGTTTCATCAGCCGTGCTAACGTTTTGTTAACAATTAAAATAATTGCTAACAAAACTCCAAATATTCCCATTTACGCATCCTGAACGTTATTATATTTACTATAGGTAGAAAGGCAGTATCAATTTTAATTTAGCAGCTTTTAACTTGTTGAAGTTAAATAATTGTATAATTAGCTTAAAAATTTAATAACAACAATACACATACATACATCAATTAATATTCATTTTTGAATATTAATTGATGTACCACACATTGACTGTACCGACTTATCCTACTGCCGGTTTATCTTCTACAATTCGTGAATATATTTTCAGCAAATTGATTATTTTATCGGCCGTCGTATTTGAAACTGTGCGCTAATTAAAAAAGCTTGCAACACCGAACACCCGCTTTTATTGGCAGCTGACTACTGGCAACATTATTGCTTTCAATATTTGTGGGTAAAAAAACGTGGGATTTATTCATAAAAATAGTGGGAAATAAAGCTGTGAAATATTTGTCAGGTGACCTAATTTGACTTTTTATAAGCTTATATAATATAGCTGTGTCCCGCGGTTTCACCTGCATAGTCTTCGTTCGCGTGGGAACATCGGGATAATAAGTACCCAAACGTAACGAGGGTAGTAAGTCCCTAGTTGGAGGCGAGTCGAAACAAAGAACTGTCGAAATTCAGTGGTACATTAATAATGAACTATAATGAATTCCTATTTCGATGGGTCATTTACTAGACCACTTTAGCCATTAAATATGAACACATTGGCATTTTATAAATAACTTATTACTAAGATTGTGATTGCACGTTTTAGTGACTCTCATGGACGTTGTTAAAAACTCAGTCAGGTATGAAAGTGTTGTCCAGAGGGAAGAGAGATTATATACACGACGTAAAGATCTTGATACCACATCTGCTTCCCTAACGCTAAATATAGCTAAGCGCGCATCGCGCTATCAAGCGGTAAAACTTTTTAATAATCTGCCAACCGATATGAAGGTCATAGACAAACCTCTCGAATTCAAATATAGGCTAACTAGTTTGTTGTTGAAAGGGTGTTTTTACGCAGTCGAGGATTTTATGAAATGCAATTTTAATGATTTATAATTGACATTTAATTTTATAATTTTATAATTGACATGAAATTTTTTATATGACGGACATAATTTGAAACCAATTATTTTTGACATATTAATGCGTAATTATTATTTATATTTTAGAATTATATTTTAGAATTTGATGGAATTGTGGTTAAAGATTCATCTGATGGCATTTTATTATTATGTTGTGTTTTATTTTTATTTTCTATTTAGCATTCATTTTATATTGTACGTACCATAAAATTTCAAATACGATCGAAGATTGTTAATGAATAAATAAATGAAATGAAATGAAAATGCACAATCCCGGCTTCAGTCCTAAACTAAAACTGAAAACTGACTTTTATTACTCCACTTCGTTCGGTCTTGGACATCCTCTTTGAAAAGGTCATTGGAAAGTTGCCCCACATTATATTATACTATATACATATATACATACAGTCACGACTTGTTCCCAGTGGGGTAGGCAGAGACTATTTCCCTCCACTTGCTACGATCCTGACATACAACTTTGGCTTCGTTCACGTTCATGACATTTTCATACATGCTCTACGGTTGTAGGTACTTTGCCTTGGCCTTTCCTTAGAACAACGTCAACTTGTTCATGAAAAGTACGCCTAGATCGACCCCTACCGACTTGACCATTCACGCTCGCCTTATAAATCTCTTTTTCGACTTCCGGTCGCCGAAAAGTAAACATACACGTAACGGAGTTCTAGCTATTTTATTAATTTTTGGAGGATATAGTGACCAAACAGTATCAAACCCTAAAAACTAACCTCAAAGACGGGAAAACCTACAAGGAGTATCATCACAACTAGCTGAAGAAGAACTAGTGGTGCATTTTGGCGGAAAAGCTGCAAAAAGTATTTGGATAGCAGAAATAACGGCACCATTTCAATTTTGAAAATTACAGGCCACTTTTCACTGTGAGTACAATTTTCACTTATTTTCGGAACATTCGCACTACCAATAGAGATGACAATCGCAATCAGCTGTTTCCGATAGTCAAACTAAAAAAATTTTTGACTGACAATTGACACAGAACACTCAGACTCCAAGGATACCAACATAAATGTAACTGACCATAGATAATATTCAATCGGATAAATCGATCGGTTATCTACTAAAAATATTAGAAGAAGTGGCGACACCTAGCATCGAGTAGCACGCTTATACAAACATTTAAAACATTTAATTTAGTTTACTAAATCGTCATAGAGGTCGCAACTGCATATAAATAATGGATTCTAATATATCAATAAATAATGTTACAATGAGAAAACCAATAAGAAGGAGATCGCTTCTTGATATATCCGAAATAGCATCAGAAATATCACAGTTTAATTCTACAATAGCTGACGGTAGCTTAATAAATATATCAACTAAGAGCGTTCCAGCGACATCTGACGGAGATAGTTCTACTATTATCGACCTAAAACAGCAAGTTATAGACTTACAAAGCGAGATGACAGGAGCTCATGAAGAGATAGCTAGTCTCAATATTGAATGTAACACTTTGAGAAATGAACTAACTGAAAAAAATTGTCAAATAAGTATGTTGAAAAAAATTACCACCGAACCAGCTTTAATCAACTCCCGAACCGCCTCACCTATAATGAGAAAACTAACAAATATGCGAATAAAGATTCCACGCTTGTCACCTATTAATAATGCTATAGACATGAGCATTAGGGAGACCCCTTCTGTTAGAAAAGACGCGGAAAATCGTACTTCACGGGTCTCGAAATTTTCTTCAAAGATAGACGCTGCTTGTCTAGTGGACAGTGAACCCATTATTGGGGAGTCAAAAACCAAACAGCCGTTGATGAATTTGACGTATAATAAGAATGGTAAGACAGAGGGCACCACTTTCACAACAAAGCCAAGAATTCTCATTCTGGGTGATGAACAAGCCCGATACTTGGCTACTCATATAGCTAGCAGTAGGCAGAATAAATGGAACGATGCATATGATGTGTACGGGATTATCAAACCGTTTGCAACCAGTAGTGAAATCCTTAATAAATGTGACTTGAAATCCTTGGTTAGAAGTGATAAAGACATTATAAACATAACATACATTCACGCCTTTTTCCCGAAGGGGTAGGCAGAGGTGTACCCAGGACTCAGTCCCATAGTAGATACACCCACATTTCGCCAGTATGTTATTGGTCCCATGTAATAGGGGGCGAGCCTATTGCCATCTACCAGGCACAGTTCCAGACTCCAGGCAGTTATTGAGATAATTCCTAACGGAAAAATCATTATAGTTTTATTATTAGGTTCTAATGATAAAAATCCATATCAGATGTTTGCTAACGTATGTAATTTTCTATATCGAGCTAAAAATAATAAAGTGTTCATTGTTGACGTACAGCATAGTCACCACCTGAATGAACGCAAACTAAATAGTAACATTAATTTGCTAGGCAGGAACTTCAGTAACTGTAAGTTTGTTAAGATGAAGAATGGCCTTGATTATGATATGTGTTACGCCAGAAATCCCGTCAGGTTTATTCATAACTTAAGTTTCAAATTAAATATTGAAATAGACAGTTTGACATATAACGAACGATTTATAAAAATGAACAATATGCGCAGGTCGATATATACAGCGACTAAGGGACGGCCGGGTGTAAACTCGAACCAAATAAATAATGTATCGCAGAAACCAGTAAAGGGCACTATTCCGTTCTACTTTCGCGCAGTGGCTTCTCAACCTCAACTGGTAGACAGGAAACCGACACAGGCAAAGCCCCAACAGTCTGTAGAATGTAGGAAAGGAACTATTCCCTATTACTTCCAAAAGAAAAATCCGAATGTCTCAACACCTCATCAGGTTCCTTCACAAACACAGTTATCATTTTTTCGTGAATAACTCGGACACTGTGACTATTTTACACCAAAACATCTGCGGTGCTATCAATAAAGCAGAAAATATCCACGCAGTGTTGACGGAACTAAAGGATAATGGTACCTCGGTGGACGTGTTGTGTCTGACAGAGACATTTATCCAAAAAGGGCACGAAAGACTCCTAAAACTACCAGGCTTTATTTTGGCATCTTCTTACGCACGTACGGATAAGAAAAGGGGAGGTGCTTGTATTTTGCTAAATAGTAAACTAGAATTTAAAGTTTTACAATACATAAACGAGCTCGCCTGTAAATTTTGTTTTGAATGTACAGGAATTGAAGTTGTAACTTTTAATGTAGTAATAATTTGTATCTACAGGACACCGGATAGTTGCAAAACGGTATTTTTTGAGAAATTAGAAAATCTTCTTATCAAACTAACAATGAAATACAAGAATATCATTTTATGCGGGGATTGGAACATTGACATTTTGAAAGCAACTAGGTACAGCACGGAATTACAAACTATTATCAAAAATTTTAATATGGATATTCACATTAAGACTCCTACTAGGAAAATGGCGTGTCTTGATCTTTTTGTGAGCAACATGAAAAAAGTAGCGTCTCAAGTCCATTATCTGGCGCTATCCGATCACGAGACAGGTCAGACCATAAAAGTTCACGTCAAGAAAAAACATGTTTTAACTAGCTGGTTTGAGAAAAAAAGAGACTTTTGTAAAGAGAATAAAGAAAAATTTTGTAGGTATATATCAGCACTTTCTTTTTCAGAAATAGATGATAAAACAACGTTGAATGAGGCTTTTAACTACTTTCACGAACTTTATATTTTATTTTTTGATCTCTGCTTCCCGGTGTATCGCGTAAGAAAAACTAGCAAAGGCAAAAAGTGCACATGGCTTACTAAAGGAATAAAGAAATCGAGTATTAGGAAAAGATGTCTGTATTTAAAATTAAAACTAGCTAACAGTAATAAAAAGATACATGAAAATAATTACAAATCATATAGTAAACTATTTAGAAAATGTATAAATAAATCGCAACAGATACAGAACATGAAGCATATAAATAACAGTAACAATACATGCAAAGCAGTATGGGATGTCATTAATGAAAATATTGGAGAAATACCAGCAACAAAACAAATAGACAATATTATTAAAGACAATTTGACATATACAGACCCACATGACATAAGTGAATTATTTAATAAATATTTTATAGAACTTACTAATAATACTAATTTTAATTATCAACCTTCTGACATTAATAGTAACTTGGACTGTAGTATATCTACTTCTATTTTCCTGCAACCGACAGACCCAAAAGAAGTTCTTAAAATTATAAAGAGTCTCAAAAACACTAACTCAGTTGGTATCGATAATTTAAATACAATCATTATTAAACTCAGTGCTCCCCATATTTCTGCACCGTTGAGTGTTATAATAAACAAATCTTTTGAAGAGGGCAATTTTCCTGACAAATTAAAATTGGCTATTGTAAAGCCAATTTACAAAAAAGGTACTAAAACTAACATGAGTAATTACAGACCAGTTACATTAATTCCCGTGTTATCAAAAGTATTTGAAAAAATTATGCTGTACAGGCTACAAAATTTTGTAACAAGTCATAATATTCTTAAAGCTGAACAATTTGGTTTTAGGAAAAATAGCACCACTTCTCTAGCCTGTTTCAATGTGGTAAAACTTATTACTGAGGCTATGAATGATAAAGTACCTGTGGTAGCGATCCTACTAGACATGTCCAAAGCATTTGACTTTGTCGATCACAAATTATTATTATTTAAGCTTGAAAAGTATGGAATTAGAGGGAAAGCTAATAATTGGTTGCAAAACTACTTGACTGATCGCAAACAATGTGTCGAGATAGAAGAAATTAGAAGCGCCGAAAGATCAGCTATAAGATCTAAGTTCAATTGGAATAGATTTGGAGTTCCTCAGGGCAGCGTTCTGGGTCCTTTTCTATTTCTAATGTATATTAATGACTTGCCTAATGTAACTAGGCATAAAACAATACTATTTGCGGACGACACAACAATTATTATAAGAGGGGATAATAAATTGACATTTGAAAAAGAAATTAATGACACGCTTAGTAATACTATTAAATTGCTAAATCAAAATAATTTACGAATTAATATAGACAAAACAAATATAATACAATTTAAAACTTATAAACAATCAAACCAAAAATTAACAGTACAATACAGTAATACTTCAATTGCAGAGGTTGAAACAGCTAAATTCTTAGGAGTGTGGCTAGATCAGCACTGCAATTGGAAGGAACATATACAACAGACGTGTGCAAAACTAGACAGGTTTGTCTACGCTATTAGACAACTTAGACTACGCGTATCGGTAGAAGCAGCACTAAGCGCCTATCACGGCTATGTGTCATCGGTACTGGCGTATGGGTTGATTCTGTGGGGCAACTCAGTAGATGTAGACATAGCCTTTAGGTTGCAAAAGAAATGCGTGAGAGCCATATGTGGTGCATGGAGTACGGATAGCTGCAGACCTTTATTCAAAAGGTTTCGGATTTTGCCCTTGGCCTCTATGTATATAAAAGACCTGTGTGTATTTGTAAAGCAATATCCGGATTATTTCAAAAAACATTCGGATGTACTGACGAGGCTAACAAGACACAAGAACAGACTTTATGCGCCTCCATGTCGTCTAGCTATAGTAAAACGCAATACATATTATCAGGCTATTTCGATTTTTAATAAGCTACCAAATGAGTATAAAGATGTAAATCTACCCGTAAATGTTTTTAAGCGAAAATTGACAAGATGGTACTGGAAAAATGTTTTTACACAGTTAAAGAGTATGTAGACCATAAAGTATAGATACGTATAGGTTATAAAATAATATTTAATTTTAATATCAATTTTGAAGATTGCCTAATTTTTATTATTTTGACATTGGTTTTGACATTATAATTTTGAGATTGACTGCTTGACATACCTACTTAATCTAATAATTATTTCTTTTTTCATAATTTAGCATGGAAATTTAGATTTTTATTATTTTGGACATTTGTATTATTACCTAATTAATCTAGTTAAATTTTATTTTTAATTGTAATTTGCACGCCTCAAGAAGGCAGAATGTATTGGGCTAATTAAAATTAAGTTAAGACCTGTTTGTACATATATTCCTGCAAATAAAATGATTATGATTATGATTATGATTATGATTTTGTTAATCTCCTTTCATCCATCCTCTCCACAAGTCCGAACCACCTCAGCATTCCTTTCCTTATCTTTGTCGCTACATCTTCTACCACGCCACAATATATTATACTAACCTGTAATAGTTAAGGACCTGCGCGAAGACTCCTGGATGTCGGTCGAAGAAGTACTCGTTGAGGACGGGGTCGTAGTTGGCGAGCGCCTCCGTCAGCCTCGAGAGCCGTGTCGCGGGGATCTTCTTCAACGTTGCCTTGTACGTCTCGTGACGGATGCCGCCCACGTTCAGCACCACGCGGTTCTCCGCGTCCATGTTTAGGAGGTTCATCTCTGATGGAAGAAAATGGTGTAAATAAATTAGAGATTCAACATCTTCATACCCTTATACCACGCTACATAGGGAAGGCACATAACGTCTTCCTCCATCTAATACTACGAATAGATGATCGAACTTGGTTCGCCATGCCATGTTCGATCGTGTGGTGCATTATTATCATTATTACTTGGTACGGTCGCTTGCACATCGAAGCGGTTCCATCGTGTAGCGTGAACACCGTACCGAATGGTACGGGTCACAGATATGGTTACGGTAGTACAGTGGTACGGCCGTACCATCTTCGATCGTCTATTCGTAGTATAAAAATCAACTTTTTCACGTATCATTAGATAGGGTTTCTGTAAAAGTAAATAGATTTACAAGAGAAAATAGATGATAGAGAGAACAGAGTCATATTTGTCAAATGCGGCAACTTAAACTACGCTGATACTATTAAATACTATACAATTTTTTTTTTATGTTTTTTATGATAGTGAGTGACAAGAAAAGCTCATCAGATGCCTGATGGTAAGCATCATGATTGCCCATATCAGACACAGTGCCACCCAGTATTTCGAAATTCCAAATTCTGCGCGGCACTGCACTGCGCCTATCACCCTGAGATATGAGTTGTTGAATCTCATCATGCCCAGTAATTTCGCAGGTAACATTGCCCTTCATACCGGAACACAGTAATGTTTGGACATTACTGCTTGGCGGATGAATAACTGGCAAAGGTGTGGTACTTCCCCAGGCGGTCTCCTGCAAAAGAGGCCTACCACTACAAAAATTACTACATTATTACTATTAGTGTATTTCATCCTCAAAATATCAGGATATTGTAATTTTCAGAATTAGGCTTTTAGTTCGCGGTAGATGGCAATAGCAATAGGCGCACCCAAATGGGACCAATAATATACTGGCGAAATGTGGGTGTACCTACTACGGGACTGAGTCCTAGATACACCTCTGCCTACTCCTTCGGGAAAAAAGCGTGATTGAATGTTATGTTATGAGAATAGAATAGAATAGAATACTCTTTATTATGACCAAGGTACACCGAATACAATCAACTTAAAAATTAAATTATTCTTATTGGTCAACAATGGCCTTATCGTTTTAAGCGATCTCTTCCAGGCAACCAGCCTTTGGACGGATAGGCTACGGATAGGCATGATAGGAGGAGAAAGGGGTGGGAAAGGGTATCCATTTTATTACTCTTAATATACGATCTTATTATGACTAAACTAATAAATAAAAAAATACAATATTATTATATATGACTTTATTATTTTCGGGAGATTCGGGAGACCATGCATCGATTTAGTCCATTTTTGATAGGCTTGTATCAAATTTCTCCATATTATCCTGTTAATTTTGAAAAAAAAAAAAAAGAAACAAAAAACACATTATCGACACAAATAATCATAATTGATCTAAGGTCCAAAAAGTAGCAATATAGAGTCTCAGGTATTTGTTTATGAAAAGCACTTATTCTGATAGCACTTAGATATTCTCACAAACCTATTCAATAATACAAATTGGTCTATCCTGAGGCAATAATATTGAGCGGTTCGGCTTTACTGCCAGGGAAATGGACCCTCGTTTAGAACATAAGGTCAAGGTCACACTTGGATATAAAATAGAATTGGTGATAAAAACAATGATGATGACATTGTGGACGGTTGAAGATTAGATAAAAAGGTTATTTTTGAGGACAACGGACTATCATTGCCAAAAGATAATCCTACTAATATGATAAATGCGAAAGTTTGTGAGGATGGATGGATGGATGTTTGTTACTCTTTCATGCCAAAACTACTGAACCGATTAGGCTGAAATTTGGTATGTAGGTAGTTTAAACCCTGGAATAATACATGCGGTACCTTTCCCCGATATTCCCACGGATACTATGACAACGCGGGTGAAACCGCGGGGCACAGCTATATAATATCGTTTAATAGAAATCGTTTTACACTATTGAAGCATTTATGAAATGTTAATTTTGAATTATATACATATATTATGAATCTAATTATTAATGCAATTATTACAATAATAATGAATTTATTTTTAAATTTAATTTTTTGAAATTGACTTATAATTATTGACAAATTATCAATAAATGGTTTATCTGTTTAACTGTTAATAGTTATATACTTATATATAATAGTTATAGTTATATCTTTTGGCAATTATTTCAGTATTTTCTCGAAGTCTAGTCGCATATTTTGGTTTAAGATTATCGACTATATCCGGTATATATCGTAGTATTATTTCTATCTTGTATCATTACTAACTAATTCTAACATTTTTCTTGAATCGGTAAAAGTGTCTTTATTAAGAAAAAGCCTTCGAAAATTAAATTCATCATCTTCATCTCAGCCATTGGTAAACCACTAGGTACCGAACATAGGCCTCCCTCATAAAGGGGGGTTTTGCCAATACTCGCCACGCTTGGCAGGCGGGTTGTCGTTGACATAGTTTATACATATTTCTCAAAATTCCTTTCTCATTTGTCATTTTCAGAGTAAATAGGGGAACACGACACGTCGATTCGAAAAAATTTAAATAGAATTGTATCAAATTCCTCGACTATTTTTTTTATAAAGTAATGTAATAACTAACTGGCAGCCTCCTGGTCCCGTGTTCAGCAGCTCAGGCTACGGGGAGCGACTCTGACCGCGACGCGACATCTCTGGTACGTAGTCGTCTTCTAAAGAACCGAACTCCGAGTGCTGCATGACTGGACACGGGTTCTGGAACAGAAGAGAGGATGTTTGACCTTAATTCTTCTTATCGTCGAATTTACTTGACAACGTGGTGGATAATTTGCAGGGCATACGATAGTAATTATTACGTGCAACCATACCCTAATAAAAAGACCACCTTTTTTATGTATAAAATATGGAGGTAATCTTCGTAAAATTGTGACCGTTTGCGAACATTTCTTAAAGCCCAAGGTCTCTCCAAGGTGTCTGCATCCATGGTAACAAACTCCGATGTATATAACTAAGATTTATTTTATTGCCTTACATTTCCTAAGTTTTATGTTGTAAGGTGTGCGGTAAACATAATAATATGATAATAATAAGCAAAGACTGACACGAGAGGTCAACCTCTCACAGTGCCCCTAGTAAATAATATGTTTAAACTGCCTCGGTGGCGTAGAGGGCGCATGCTCGACTGCCAATCAAGAGGTCCCGGGTTCGATCCCCAGGTCAGGCAAAGTGTTAAATATTGGATTTTTCTATTAGGAATTATCTCAATAACTGCCTGGAGTCTGGAACTGTGCCCGGTAGATGGCAATAGGCTCGCCCCCTATTACATGGGACCAATAACAACTGCAACATACTGGCGAAATGTGGGTGTATCTACTATGGGACTGAGTCCTGGGTTCACCTTTGCCTACCCCTTAGGGAAAAAGGCGTGAATGTTCCACAAAAGTTCCAAGCCAATAAAAAGCCAATAACAGGGTTGATGTTTGGTATTTACTTGGCTAGATAATTTAATTTAAATAATACAGGATAGGTAGATACTTAACAACGACATTAACTGAGGGATTAGCTTACTGCCGCTAATATTATGACTTATTTAAACAAGAAAATTTAGATGTGTCAATGAGTTCCTTTGAAGAAGGATACAAACATGAAGGTTATCGATGATGTCAAAAACAAATCTTGACCCACATCACCTGTGAGAGATCCAAAGACTTGAGTGGGTTTGTGCTAACTTATAATTATCTTCGACAGACGTTATAGAGCTTAGTTCAATATAGAGTGTTCGATACTCAATTGAGAAAATATTATGTCAATCATGTCTATTGAAAAGCTATAGTTTAAGTTATTTTGGGTTAAACTGAACTGTGACTGTTGATGTTTTAATCAACATTCCGTTGAGACTAAAACTTCTCAGTTGAACCTACAATTACTTCGTCAAATTCAGAGCTCTTTCAAAGCTCATTTATAATATTTTTATCACAATGAAACAGCCTCGCTTATGTGATGAACTTAAAATATTTCATATAAAAATGGACTTATAAAACTTAGTACCTATGCTAGATCAAAATAAATTCAATGAAACTATTTTCCGTATAATTTTGGGTAATTTATTATATAAAACTGTGTTCACTCGTATATTATCATTTATATTCGTATATTCGTGTTTTTACCAAACTTAGTTCATGTGCTAGTATGCCCAGAATCTTCGAGAACGCCTAAGAAGTGAAATGAGATAGGTTCCTCTACTTCTCTCTCTTTTTCTCGCGTTGGCCTGTTCTCCGATTGCTGTGAGTATTTGTAAACCTTAAAAACCGCTAAAGCATTATTTTTCAGTTTCAAGCCTAGTCGCCAAGACTTCTCGCCGTGAGTTTGTAAGAAGTATATGAAGTTCAGAAGACATCTCAGATAACCTGTTTTCCAACCATGTAATCTTATCAGCCTTTATACGGATAGTGGATAAAGTTTACCAAATAGAACGCCAAAACTTTACTGGTCCCGACTTAGTTTGCAAATGCCATAAGGCTGCCTTTACACCACCAGAACATTCTTGAGATAGGCTAAGCCATGTGTATGAATATACCAGTCAAGACCCGTGAGGACCTATCATTAGCTCTTCATTGTCTAATAAGATAATTGTATATTTTTTGCTACAAAGCTGTTGATCCTTCCAAAAAATAAAATTAGTAGTAGATTGTAACGAAAGGGCCTAAAGAGACGAGGGAATAGAAACCGAGTTATAATGGGTTTTAGCGCCGTGTGTTACATGCACACGAGAAAATAAAATTAATGGCAATAGGCTCGCCCCCTATTACATGGGACCAATAACATACTGGCGAAATGTGGGTGTATCTACTATAATGGGACTGAGTCCTGGGTACACCTCTGCTTACCCCTTCGGGAAAAAGGCGTGAATGTATTTTATGTTTATGTTAAAACATTAAAATATCCTATACGTGTTCGTTTTTTTAAGAATCTCTTCATTTTTGATTCGATCTCGTAGAGAGATGCCGATTGAGAAGGCTATCCTCTCCATAGCTCGTTGCGCTATTTTGTGCTAACTGATAAGGCCCTTAGTAAAATACTACGTTTCAGAGCCATAAGTAGACACTGGTCGAAGACCTTCGACTTTAGGCACTGAAGAATTTTATTATGAATCTTATCCTCAACTATTTAAGCACATCTTAGCACAGTGTAAATGGAAAAGCACCCTAAAACTTGACAAAACATTTCAACTATTCGAAATTGTCGGTCTCAGCGTGAACGACCCTGACACGGCGCTAAAACGACCCGTTTGTTCCTTGCCTCACTATTTGTATCGATTATACCAAGTTTCGGCGATCTGGAACCCTATTTAGTGGACTGAATGCTGATACTAAAAGGTTATTAGGAGGCTTTATTGTATTGGGTTAGCAGCCGTTATTTTATATAACATACCTATATAGGTATATTAATTTATTTATTAATGACTTGTGTAAGCACAGCGGCTTTGCCCGCTCGCAATTATGAAATAGTTGTGGAGTTACCGGCTTTAGAATAGTGCTCCACCCTCTCTACCCGTGGTTGCCGTAAGAGCCTGCTAAGGGTTAACAGATCCAGAGGACGGGCCTGCTGCCCGTTCTCTGCAAAAAAACCATTGAACTGCACTCGACGACCCGCCTGCCAAGCGTGTCGAGTATTGGTTTAACCCCCTTTATAGGGGAGGCCCATATTTAGTAGTGGATTACCAACGGCTGAGATGATGATGTTGATCATGAATTATAAAATATGACAGCTTTATACCAAAACTTTGACGCCCTCTTTGGACTCCTTAGAACATGAATTTTCAAGAATACTTTCTTAGCACACCTCCAGACAGCAAAAAGGACCTACATTCCTAGTTTCAAGTCTTTAGGTTCAGTGGTTTGGGCTCTACGCTGCATGTCGATCAGTGAGTCATTTCGGATTTATTATATTTAGTGATTTCACATCATACTATAATACCTATAGGTATATATTGAAAATTTCATTTTATATAATTGATAAAAAAGATAGATAAAATACAAAGGTATATGTTATTGATATAAAACATAAACATACATTCACGCATTTTTCCCGAAGGGGTAGGCAGAGGTGTACCCAGGACCTGTCAGATCCTGGGTACACCACCAATACCATATAATAGGGGGCGAGCCTATTGCCATCTACCGGGCACAGTTCCAGACTCCAGGCAGTTATTGAGATAATTCCTAATGGAAAAATCCAATATTTAACACTGCCTGACCTGGGGATCACACCCGGGACCTCTTGATTGGCAGTCGAGCATGCGCCCTCTACGCCACCGAGGCAGTCCGAGATGTTATTGATATGACAATGATTTTTGTACATATAGGATATAGAAACAGATATGACAATGATATGGAATACGTTATCTTTGCTGGCGATAGATTACTATATTATTTATAGCTAATCTTAGAGAAAAAGAAAAGGAATCAAATAATAAAAGAACATTAATTTTACATTGAATTATGGCGATTTTTAAGAATAAAAATTTTAAAGTTTGTCTTAAGAGGGATGAATAAAGAGGGGGAAGGAATGCCTTTGCCTAACAATGGGACAAACCGGGCTGATAATAATTAAGCGAAAATAATTACAAAGGCATTTTAAAAACAAGTTTCTTTTTCAGCTTAAGAAAAGTTTGTAATAAATCACAATCCTTATTATGTCTTTTTATTGTACACTAGCGACCCGCCCCGGCTTCGCACGGGTAGCAGAAGTAGGTATAGTGGACGTTTATAAGGAGTAAATTCGTGATACATTGTATTTTAATAAATATAACCCTAATGGTTTACGCAGCGCACGCAAATTAATGACTATTTCTGTTACAATGACCAAACCTTAACACATGTTATAATTTATCGTGGGCTATTTTGAAGATATTGATGAGTACTACAAACCCCTAGTACATTATTTTACTCTACCACCAATAGTTTTCACACCGCATGAAAAATAATCACTGCTTCAATTATTGTGACTAAACCAAAATAGATGGATATAATCTATGTATACTGTTTTGTAGGTATTGATAAGTACTACAAACCCTAGTACATTACTTTACTCTACCACCAATAGTTTTCACACCGCATGAAAAATAATCACTTTTTCGATTATTGTGACTAAACCAAAAAAGATGGATAGAATCTATGTATACTGTTTTGTAGGTATTGATAAGTACTACAAACCCCTAGTACATTACTTTACTCTACCACCAACAGTTTTCACACCGCATGAAAAATAATCACTTTTTCGATTATTGTGACTAAACCAAAAAAGATGGATATAATCTATGTATACTGTTTTGTAGGTATTGATAAGTACTACAAACCCCTAGTACATTACTTTACTCTACCACCAATAGTTTTCACACCGCATGAAAAATAATCACTTTTTCGATTATTGTGACTAAACCAAAAAAGATGGATATAATCTATGTATACTGTTTTGTAGGTATTGATAAGTACTACAAACCCCTAGTACATTACTTTACTCTACCACCAATAGTTTTCACACCGCATGAAAAATAATCACTTTCTCGATTATTGTGACTAAACCAAAAAAGATGGATATAATCTATGTATACTGTTTTGTAGGTATTGATAAGTACTACAAACCCCTAGTACATTACTTTACTCTACCACCAATAGTTTTCACACCGCATGAAAAATAATCACTTTTTCGATTATTGTGACTAAACCAAAAAAGATGGATATAATCTATGTATACTGTTTTGTAGGTATTGATAAGTACTACAAACCCCTAGTACATTACTTTACTCTACCACCAATAGTTTTCACACCGCATGAAAATAATCACTTTTTCGATTATTGTGACTAAACCAAAAAAGATGGATATAATCTATGTATACTGTTTTGTAGGTATTGATAAGTACTACAAACCCCTAGTACATTATATTATTCTACCATCAATGCATTTCACAGCGCACGCAAATTTATGAATATGGTAATTATATTATGTAACACCTTGGTTCACAATATTGCAGTTTTCTTACGGATCCCCATTTTTTTTCAAAATCTCATATAGCCTATGGCACTCACACTGAATTAAGCTATCCATAAGTGAAAGAATTTTTAAAATCGGTCCAGTAGTTTCGGAGCCTATTCGTTACAAACAAAAAAACAAAAAAACAAAAAAACAAAAAAACAAAGTTTCTCTCTTTATAATATTAGTATAGATATATAATATATATACATACATACAGTCACTCCGTGCTTCTGTTGGGGTAGGCAGAGACTATAACTTTCCACTTGCTACGATCCTGACTTTTATTGAGAGTTTATAGGGATATGGTAAGTGCCATTTCCAGGTAGACTTTAGTTTATCGACGAAACCAATAGCTCACCCCGGACACTCAACTCAATACCTTACAAACTTGCACGTGTGCACGTTTTGCACACGTGCAAGAGTGTGCGTGAGGTGATTTTCCAGCGAAGCGGGGCTCGTGGAGAGCTCATTCTCGCTGGCGGCGTGAGGAAGGCCTGATTGGTGGGCGGATGACAGTGTCCATTCTATACGTAGTATTATTATCTGTTCTATGCCTAATATAGATAAAAATAATAGACCTAATAATAGACCCATTTTTTTTTATGATAGTGAGTCACAAGACGAGCAAATTTTAATCAGATGCCTGATGGTAAGCATCATAATTGCCCATATCAGACACAGTGCCACCCAGTGTTTTAAAGTTCAAAATTCTGCTCGACACTGCACTGCGCCTGTCACCCCGAGATATTAGTTGTTGAAACTCGTCATGCCCAGTAATTTCGCTTCACATTGCCCTTCAGACCGGAACACAGTAATGTTTGCACATTACTGCTTGGCGGATGAATAACTGGCAAAGGTGCGGTACTTCCCCAGGCGGCCCCTTGCAATAGAGGCCTACCACTACATTTGAAGTAACCATGCGATCAACGCAAGTTCGTGCGAATTTTAGTCGTACATTCGCGATCAATTTTTGCCGTGGGGTTACCGGCTTTAGAATAGTACCTCACGCTCTCTCCCCGTGGTTGCGATAAGAGCCGGCTAAGGGCTATAGGATCCAGAGGACGGGAGCAGCGTCCTCTGCGTAAAACCATCAAACTGCGCTAGCCAACCCGTCTGCCAAGCGTGGCGAGTATTGGCAACAACCCCCCTTATGGGGGAGGCTTATGTTCAGCAGTGGACTTCTAACAGTTGGAAAATGAATTCGCGATCAAACATCGCGGGATAGCGCTTGCGACCAACACGCCATCGAGCCAGTCAAAATTAACAAAAGTAAATTAAAACCAAAGCTTATTTCAAGTTGAAGTCTTCACCGCACTCAATTCACGAACTTATAATTGAATACTTAACCCTATCTTAGATCTCAGCGGTGCCATTCCAAAACTTACTTAATCAAGTTGTTCTTTAAAAACCGGGCCATATCTTATCCGACACTTTTTAACCGGGTATTTTTATCCGATCAAGGAAGTTTTGATCGGTTTATAAAAAAAATTTATTTTATACCAATGTCAAGAATTTAAAAGCGATTACCGCAACCCTTTTTCATAACTTTGACCGGATATTACGTCACAGTTGAAAAAATAACTTATTCTTTGGCATTTTTTCATCCATTTATTTTTTACAAAGATATCGTTATATCACGCCTTTTTTCCGAAGGGGTAGGTGAAGGTGAACCCAGGATCTATAGTTCCATAAAATAGTAGAATTTTAGTTTTGTGTGGTACCCATTTCGCTAGTTATTATTTTTAGTCCCATGAAAAAGGGGGCGAGCCTATTGCCATCTACCGGGCACAGTTCCAGACTCTAGCCTATCATTGGGAAAATCCTAATGGAAAAATCTAATAATGCTTTGCCTGACCTGGGCATCGAACCCACGTCCTTATGATCGGTAGTAGCCGCTTGCGACCCACTACGTCACCGAGGCAGTTTTCTATAAAAAAGTTAATAATATTCGTAAAAGTTAAACAAATCCAAATCATTTAAATATCAATCTTCTTCGGTAAATCATGTATTTTTAAATGGGCTGCCAAATTGACAATACTTCGGAATATTGATTGATTGAGAAGTACTGTGACCACGAGATTAGAACCGGAACAGAGGAAAATGTCCCGGCTCTAATTAAAGTATTAAGGACTACCTCGGTGGCGTAGAGGGCGCATGCTCGACTGCCAATCAAGAGGTGGGTTCGATCCCCAGGTCAGGCAGTGTTAAATATTGGATTTTTCCATTAGGAATTATCTCAATAACTGCCTGGAGTCTGGAACTGTGCCCGGTAGATGGCAATAGGCTCGCCCCCTATTACATGGGATTAATAACATACTGGCGAAATGTGGGTGTATCTATGGGACTGAGTCCTTCCTTCCCTTCGGAAAAAAGGCGTGAATGTATGATATGTTATGTTATGTCTAATAAATTATTATCGCAGGAACATAAAATATTTATTTTATTTGATAGTTCTATTAGGAATAATTTCAGTGACAGCCTGAAGTCTGACTGTGCCCGATAGATGGCAATAGGCTCAACCCTATTACATGGGACCAATAACATACTGGTTAAATGTGGGAGTACTTACTATGGGACTGAATCCTGGGTACATCTCTACCTATCCCTTCGGGAAAAAGGCGTGATTGTATGTGTTTTTATGTTATATGGGTTACTGTGCTCCCTATGCCTCGGCAGCGTGTGGACACCTTGCAATAAAATCTCCAAAGTGCTATAAGGCGTTTTCTTAAAAACAATAGTTCTGAAAGAAAGGCAAGGCGTTGTTATTATAGAAAAAAAATCGTCAAAATTAGTGATTGAAATTGATAAAAGCTGTATTTTTTAAGATAGAGTAACAAGACGAGCAAATCAGGTGCCTGATGGTAAGCATCATGATTGCCCATATCAGACACAGTGCCACCCAGTGTTTTAAAATTCAAAACACTGCACCTGTCACCCTGAGATATTAGGTGTTGAAACTCGGCCTTCCCCTGTAATTTCGCTGGTAACATTGCCCTTCAGACCGCTTGGCATTACTGCTTGGCGGATGAATAACTAGCAAAGGTCCCTCCAAAAGAGGCCTACCACTGTTTGGTCTGTGTTGCAGAACATTTGACATTTAATTGGTTTTCAAAATAACGCCATGACGTTATTGCCTTGAGAAATAAGATCATTTTTTTTAAGAAAACGCCTCATTATCTACACCTATATTTAAAGATAAATGGCCACCCTATTCCGTCAGTCGGCGAGTACACTCCAATAAATCGAGAATTAACAGAATCGTTAATCATCTCGAAAGCTTTTATTAACGGTTGACAGCGTTGAAAAAACGAAAGACATTCGCATTTTTGTATGGGATATCAGCTAATGCTTGCCTTTTGTAGAGGTATTTGCGTAAAATGAGGTACTACTTGTATTTAGTACTAATACTAATTTCTCAGTTTAATGTAGGATTTGGGAAAAAGGTCAAAGTCAAAGTCAAAAATATTTATTCAAATATGTCACAATCTGACACTTTTATACGTCAATGAAAATAAACAGTAAAGCCCGTCACACACGTAGCTATAATATATATTTCTATGACGTCACCAACATAATATACAGTAATATAAATTATTGCATATTAATATAAACTACTGTATCAATGAAATGAAGGCTAAAATATATATTATAGCATCGTCTCCGTGTGTGGTAGCTTGCTAAAATATATATTATAGGACGGTATATTAATATATATTATAGCTACGTGTGTGACGGGCTTAATGATTCTACCGTGCGTTCGGAAAGATACCATCAGAAAGATAAAGGCGGGATTAGTGGAGTTCCGTATTTCAAAAGGAAGAAAAGGAACCTTGATAGGCTCACTTCGTTGTCCGTTTGTCTGTCTGTCAGTCAGTCTGTCAAAACCTTTTTATTTGAACCCTTTAAGGAACCAATTAAAACTGATACCAAAATTCAAGTCTATATATATTATATTCACTTGCTGTTGTAAAAAAAACAAACTTCTAAGTTATCGCAATTATGAGATATGGCCATTTTATCGCACATTTCCATACATTGCGCGACGGACTGAAAACCTAGGGTACTTCCTGTTGGCCTTTTTTATGATAGTGAGTGACATGTGCCTGATGATAAACATCATGATTGCCCATATCAGACACAGTGCCACCCAGTGTTTTAAAATTAAAAATTCTGCGCGGCCCTATACTGCGCCTTCAAGTTCTTGCTTCTTGCTTAATTATATGAAGGCCATTACTGTGAAGAACATTACTGTGTTCCGGTCTGAAAGGCAATGTTACCAGCGAAATGGGCATGACGAGTTTCAACAACTAATATCACTGTATGGGCAATCATGATGCTTACGATCAGGCACCTGATTTGCTCGTCTTGTCACTCACTATCATAAAAAAAAGTTTACTTCACATATATATATTATATTTCTACGTAATTGAGCTAAATTTCTTAATATGGAATATACCCATTATATGGTCCTTTTCGACAAAGATGACGAACAAAAAAAATCTGCAATTATGGCGTACGAGTGGCTTGACACACACACCTTCCAATATAAGGCTAATTTATTCATTTTATGTTTTAACAAAGGCCTTTAGTATCTATGTCACAAACATACCAAAACACAGAAAACAACGAGGTCAATTGTAATTAAACTGAATTGTATTAAATTATATCTGATTACAGATTCAATTACATTTCTCGGAAATCTTATAACATTCCATTTCAAACAAGGTTGATTTCTTCATAATTCTGTTCATTTATATTAATTAATAACACTTGGAGCTTTTTGAAACGTATTAGGAGTATCCAGTAGAAGAGTCATGTATCTAAGGGAAAAGTAACTGATTAAAATGTGTGAGCTTTCGGCCCATACAAACCAATAATATCCTTCTAATATCATAAATCGCAATTCTCAGTACAAAGTAAAAGATTCACATTTGTAACAGGTACACAAAACCTCCAGCGCCATCTAGCTAGCACAAAATAATCAACGCTAGCGCTGGTTTTTTGTGTGCATGTTTGTTCCGTTCTCACGCTATAACTACTGAACTGATTAGGCTGAAATTTGGTACGTAGATAGCTTATACCCTGGAATAACACATAGGGTACTCTTTATTCAAATATTCCCTCGGGAACGAAGACTACGCGGGTGAAACCGCAGGGCACGGCTAGTATACATATAATATAACATAACTTATCATACAATCACACCTTTTTCCCAAAGGGGTAGGCAGAGACCCAGGACTGAGTCGCATAGTAGGTACACCCACATTTCGCCAGTTTGTTATTCATCATCATCTCAGCTATTCCTAAGATTTCCATCCAGCGTGTTCCTACCGTCCTTATCAGATCGTCTGTACCGACCGTCTTGTGGGTGGACATCCTACGCTGCGCTGGTCACATTATGTAATAGGCAGCGAGACCTCCAGGCCAACATAGAGATAATTCCTAATGGAAAAATCCAATAACACTTTGCCTGACCTAGGGATTGAAACTTGAACGAATAGGATTGAACCCATGATCGGCAGTTGAGCTTACGCCCACTACGCCACAGAGGCAGTCGCGAGAGGCGAGTATATAAGGTGTAGGGTATAGGGCGGGTTTATATTCAGAGTCGCCAAGATAAAACGCTACAAATATGGGAACAATTTTTTTTTTATTTGATTGTAAATGCAATGTTCAGTTTAGTTCAATCATAGTAATAAAAGTTTTCTTCACCAGTTTTCATGCGCAGAGTTTCAAAGTTCGCAGAGCCTATGTTCAGACTCTTCAAGATACAACGCACGTACTGTAACATAATATAAATATATGATTTTTTTATGATACTGAGTAACAAGAAGAGCAAATCAGGTGCTTACCATCAAAGCATCATGATTGCCCATATCAGACACAGTGCCACCCAGTGCTACAAAACTCAAAACTCTGCGCGGCACTGTACTGCGTTTGTCACCCTGATATATTAGTTGATGAAACGCGTCATGCTCAGTAATGGAACACAGTAATGTTTGCACTTTACAGCTTGGCGGATGAATAACTGGCAAAGGTGTGGTACTTCCCCAGGCGGCCCCCTGCAACAGGGGCCTACCACTACAAGATATAATTACTTAAATTAATCAACAGTTTTCAGAGTATAAAAGATATAACACAAAAGAAGTGGGACACGTCATTGTGAAAGCTATTTAAATATCTCATAATTATGAACTCAATTTGAGAGTAATCTTTATTTCCCATAAAGTAAGATCGCACTGAACCATAAAATCACAAAGCCTAAATCCGCACACACCAACAAGTCCTAAACCATCCAATATGGCCGCCGTAGGGTTGACAATAACACCCTTTCCAAATAAACTCTGCAAACACCCCGAAACCTTGACCCTGTATATTGCGAGAACATAAACGACATAGGGTTGCCTGTTGCCATCTTTTTTTGTCCACCTAAATTGGCATGTGTTTCCATTGTAACTAGAATATAATATTATGCTAAATTATTGTAATACTAGTCATTACTAGTGGCAGAACAGCGGCTATGTTATAATTTTAATTCCTAATTTAGATTAAAACAAATTCACATAAATATTATAATTTCAAACGATGTATTTCTATTATTGTAAAATAAATTGTTAAGGCATACATATGTATGCACAGTATAGGTATGTGTAGGGTTCCATTCCTAGATATCTGAACAAAACGCTCCCAATCCCAAAAATAATTCTTCTACTAAGAAAATACAGCGCCATCTATTAGTTCCTTGCAAAAAGTATGGAAATATGCAGAGGGCCATAACTTTTGATTGCGTTAACATAGAAGTATGATTTTTTTACGACCACAAGGGGCCGCAGATCTGAGTAGTTGATATCAATTTCACGCGTTCTCGTTAAAAAGTGTCTTGATAGACGGATAGACAGACAACTTTTTTCCTCTTAAGGTACGGAACCCTGCGCTCTTATTTTATAAGTACTTTAAAAATACTTTCTTTTGAAAATTGATCAGTTTTATGTAAAAGGTACCCTCTTTTTGCATGGTTATGATTCTATGGTTTGCGTATTTTATTTCTTACCTCTATTAAGAATGTTTTACAAATGCTTCAGAATTATGGAACTTTTTTTTAAAACGTGTAAAATGTGGCTGATTGATATAAAAGGGCTTGCAGGGCAAAAGTGATATAATGTTCAATGTTCAACAGCCCCTTAACCTTTCTGGGGCGGGATTTAATTCGAGGATATAACCTTTTATAACCTACAGTTTGGATAACAATAAAGGTTTTTGTAAAGCTTTTAAGGCGATGGGCAGGGCATGATTATGATCGTTCATGGTAATATTCTGGGCGTTTCACAAATCGGTACCTGACGTAAAGTTACATTGGTTTTTAAACTGGGTTAACTCGATATTTACGTTTAGATATAGTTTCTTCAAATTAAAGCTTTAGAAGGTTACTAGATAAAACATACTGATAATAATAATAATAATAATAATAATCATCACCATGAGACGGAAGTGGCAGGTGCCGGAGTCTCTAGCAATAGCCCGGTTACCATCCATCTAGAAATCACACCTATAGACAAATCAAGTAGTTTCCATCCCTTCACAATAGTCCTTTTACCTAGCGGAGGCTGTCTATGAGCTTATCTTAAAAAAAACTGTAGATGGTTTCAGAGATAGACCCCGATAGGTGCTATACACCTTTAGATTAAAAGCTCAAAGGGGCCTCTGCACGTTGGATTTAAAAAAAATGGTCTCCGTGCACGCCTATCAAAAGACTGGGTATATCCCGTGTTTTCGAGCGACATAATAATAATATAGGACAACTTCTACACACGGTCATCTAGTCTCAAACTAGGCTAGAAGGCTGTAGTACTATGGTAATCAGATGACTGATATACATACTTACATATGATTATAACACCCAGACACAGATCAAACAGCTTTTATGCTTTTCATGGATTCATTCCTGGATTCATTGGTATCTTGGAGGACTATCAGGCTAATATTACATATTATATAAGTATTTTCTATTTATTTATTTTATGAATAAATTAATATTCAATTATTATTATTTATATATAGTTATAAATATATATTATATATAGATTTATATTTTTATATGTATGTATATATGATTTATGTGTTATATATCCTTGGTTATATTATATTGTATTTTAATTTTGTCTATGTATGTTTAAATAGTGTTATAAGGTGTTTATTTCTCTGTTATATAAGTAATTTTAGGTAGTTATTGTAACATTTGATATTTGCACTCCACCCAATTTCTGTAACATTTTCTCTAGTTTTGGGATAACTGGTAGAAAATGCTACACTAGCATTAAGTTAGTCCTAGCGTTGTGCTGAATTATAAATAAATAAATAAACAGACATGTTCAGGCACACGGGATCGAACCCGGGGCCTTCATCACAGAAAGCAGAGTTACTACCGTCTGAGCCAACGAGGCTCTTTTTTGCAAAACTATGAGAATGATTTTTTGCGATACAATTTAAACTTATAGAAAATCGACGCTCATTTCCTAAAAGTTTAAATTGTACGTAGTCTTTATCACTTCATTTATAATTTAATTATGCTTTTAGTTCACTAACATGACCAGTTCAAAAGCTAGCTAGCATCAAATGAGCGAGGCTCTTCCAATGACACTCAATTATCAAGTCAATCGGAATTTATTGGCCCGTTCGCTGCAGATACTACAAATAGATTGCATTAGGTAATTGATTTCGTAAGCCGTTTGCTGAAACTAGTTAACATGGTAGAAATTACAGACAAACTAGTTATGGCACCGTGGTTTCATCCACTGTAATGGATCCTTCAAAATATCAAAATACCCCATTGACTCAAGTCAAAGGTCCAGCATGTTCCTGCCGCCCTTATCAGATCGTCTGTCCACCTTGTGGGTGGACGTCCAACGCTGCGCTTGCCGGTCCATGGTCTCCATTCGAGAACTTTACAGCCCCATCGGCCATAAGTTCTTTGTGCCATGTGCCCTGCCCATTCCCACTTCAAATTGCTATTCCGCTAGGCTATGTCGGTAACTTTCGTACGTTTCCTCATCTCTGATTCGATTTCTCATTTCTGATTCGATTTCGCAGAGAAACCCCGAGCTTAGTCCACTCCATAGCTCGTAGCGCTATTTTGAGCCTGCTGATAAGGCCCACAGTCAGAGACCGTTTCAGATTCGTAAGTCATCACTGGTAACACACTCTGGTCCAAGACCTACGACTTGAGGCACTTAGGTAACTGAGGTTATAACGTTTGGTTAAAATTAATTCTCTCCAGTAAAACATGAAATTTTATATTAATTTATAACACCTAAATACTTGGAAGGCTAAATAATATAGTGTTAAACCTCGAAATAGCGGCAATCTGTTCACAGTGGTATGATAAGCCCGTAATCTACCCTCAAAACGTAGGAAAGTGATATAGCTCCCCACTCTTCCCTCACTATGGCGTCGCTAACAAAGCCGGCCCATTTGAAAGCTTATCTAAAAATATACCTACATCGTCAAATAACTAGAGGTTGGGGGATTTAGTTTTTTACGAAAAATGAAGGTATAATAATGCGGTAAGGGGACGAATTGCACTGCATATCCTCTTTTAAAGTAAAATGTAGGTACAAGGTACTTACATAATACGTAGTTACAGAAAGGAAATGGGCTTAAATTCCAAGAAAGCTGGGTCCAGAAAATCTAACACTGTCTATCCTATATCGCCGGGTAGAGAATGTTATTCGCAATAATATTCCAAAGCATAGTATCCCTCATATTATCGCCGATTAATTTAGAATTTTATTTAAATAAAGTGACATTTTTGTAATTTTTGAAACGTGCGTTCTTATTTTAGTAGAACATTTGTTTATATTTACAACTAGCTGTGCCCTACGGTTACACCCGCATAGTCATCGTTCCCGTGGGAATATTGGGATAAAAAGTACTTTTTATGTTATTCCAGGGTCTTAACTATCTATACACCGAATTTCAGCCCAATCGGTTCAGTAGTTTTAGCGTGAAAACGGAACAAACATACACACAATCAAACAGTGCTAGCGCTGTTTTTTTTTGTGTTATCTAGATGGCGCTGGAGTTAAGTTAGAACTCTGTAGCCTGTTCACCTTATAAAAACGTTGCTTTTTTACATTATACTGCTATTTCTTTTTTATCTTTATTAAATATTTAGAGGGCTTTATCAGATTTGCTTAAGCAACCCCCATATTATACAAGTAAGTATGCAACATAAAAAAAAAACAATTATGTTCGACGATTAATAGCTATCTTAACAATTTTGTATGGCATTCTGGCCTCTTCCGATAATGGATAGGCGAGAACGCTATTACATCTCCCTACTCCCCTTAAGTCCTCCCCTTATGTCTGTGAGACTTTTATAATTTTAATAAGATTAATGGCGATACTAAAAATTATTTGTTCACATTTGAAAATCTCAGAATCAAGCTCAGAAACCAACAACTCTTTTTTGGTTTATAAGATTTTCATAGTTAATAATACCAAATCTATCATGTATAAAATCCAAAATAATCTAATGTTAAGTTGTAACTTGACATGGGCCAAGGTCCTGTATCTCTTCGTGTCAGGTCGTACTACCACGGTTGCCATGGCAACGCGCCATAAACAAACTATAACATAATAATCTTCAGCCGGTAATAGCGTTACTCAGGTTTGACTTTTTAATTTACTTATTATAGTCCATCAAATCTAAAAAGTACCGTTTGACAGTTTTTATTGTGTCTGGTTTGAAGGTTTTAGATTTTATGGTTAAGAATGTAAATCATTAAAAATAAATTGGGATTAAATAGAAAAATAAATAACATGATAAAGTGCATACTTAAAGAAGTATTACAAGGTTCTATTCCACTGAACAAAGAGGTCTCATAACCAAATTAAAAGTTTAATCACCATAGCAAAAGTTTACTTTGGTGTGACATTTCTCTCTAATTAAGGCGAAGACTGCGAGTTGGAATCAGTTGGTAAACTGTACGTTTACTTACAAAACTAATGGACTGATAGCAATTTATTGATTTTGTGTTAAGAAGTAGTTGTTACGAATGTTTTAATACCAGGAATAAAAACAAAACAGCTGTACCGAGCTTTTGATTAACTAAAATATAAAATACTTATTCTTAGGAAACTGTGTACGTTTCTATAATAAAATCCCAAAGATAACTCTGGGCTCTTAGAGGGTAAATTCAAAACCTATATAAAATCTACGTCATAAAGAGGGCTATCCTATTATGAAGTCAACCAGCACATAGAGGACAAATATGCCTAGAAACTTCTCACTAGCCACCACCCGGGACTTTCTAAATAAACGAATGTAACCAAATCAAATAAAGTAAAACTATCAGTTAAAAATTAAGCCCTACAAGTTGTGCTTTCTTCTTTTTTTGAACATGTATTTCCAATGAACAAAGATGTAACAGAACAAATCTAAGAGTCATCATCATCTCAGCTATAGGACGTCCACTGCTGAACATAGGCCTCCCCCTTAGATTTCCATCCAGTCCGGTCCAACCGGAATCTAAGAGTACAATTTAATTATTACGATAGCAAAAGTTTACTTCGGTGTGACATTTATCTAATAAAGGTGAAGGCTGTGATTTGGAAACAGATGGAAACGTTTAGTTTACTAACCTGATGGAATGATAGAAATTTATTGATTTTGTGTTCAGTTTGCGTTGTTTGTTGATCATTGTACTAATGGCATCAGTTTGGAAGTTTTAGTCATTTATAACTTACAACTATTCCGTTATTAATCAACTAAGCGAATGCTGGAGGCATAATGCTAATAGAGCGCGTCGATCAAACTGGCCGCCTCGGTGGCGCGTGAGACCGCAAGCACGCGCTACTGCCGATAATTAAGTCCTGGGTTTGATCCTTAGGTCAGGCAAAAGTGTTATTAGATTTATATACACCTCTGCCTATCCCTTCAGGAAAGTGGCGTGTTATGTTATGAAACATAGTTAAACTTCTGAAGCCTGTGGATGCAATAATAAAAGATGTCCTAAAAGATAAAAAATGAGTCTAATATAATATGAAGCCAGATTCGTGTAGAAAATTACAATTTTTGGGAAGAACGTGGAAAGGTTTTTCAACATTTTTGTAATAATGTATTTCTGTTGATGTATATATTTCAATTATTATGTTATTATTGTGTCGCTCAAAAACACAGGCTGCATCCGGTCTTTTTATAGGCATATAATGAACACATATTTTTGACTTGCAACATGCCCCATTGAGTTTTTAATCTAGTGGAGATGGATAGCACTTATCGAGGCCATCTCTGAAATTATCATCTATAGGAGATGAACTCAAAGACAAGGCCTACCCTAGGTCCAAGTACTACTTATTATTATTAATTAGCTTTAGAATGACGCAAAGTTACTACGTAAATAGAGTTAAGATTACAATGTTTTAAACTCGTAGATAATATATAGAATATCTTAATATTTAGAATAATATCTTTTTATTCCAGAATTGGAGTCCTGTTTAATTAAATATAATATTATAAATATAATTGTTATAACCTCAATAAAAATGGTTCTTTATAAAATAAATCCGTTTCACTCGGGCTTTATCCTGTATTCAATGTTATTTACCTGGATTCCAGCGGGATGCCGTCGCGACCGCGTTCTAATGAGATTGTCCCAATTTTTCTCTTTTTTCGCACGAACGCACCATTTTAATAATTATAATTCATTTCGTTTGACGCGTTTGCCCTTAATTTATTCTTTTTGACGTGAATGGGACTTTGAGTTTTTTACTTTTAATTCGATTTTGGATTGTTAGGACACTCAGCTTAGGGCACGTTTATTATTTTAATGAATATTCCACTATTCATAATAATAATTGCACTTGGATTTTCTATAGGCTGGCTCTCACTATAGCGTATTATAGCTTAGGTTTTTTTTTATGGTAGTGAGTGACAAGACGAGCAAATCAGGTGCCTGATGGTAAGCATCATGATTGCCCGTATCAGACACAGTGCCACCCAGTATTATACAATTCAAAATTCTGCGCAGCACTGCACTGCGCCTGTCACCCTGAGTTATGGAAACTCGTCATGCTCAGTAATTACCCTTCAGACCGGAACACAGTAATGTTTGCACATTACTGCTTGACGGATGAATAACTGGCAAAGGTATTCATCCGATGGTGTTCAACACAACGCAGCAAAAGAATCTATACAACCCAAGTATAAAATATCTCACCATTATGATTCAGTCAATGGTATGATCAAATGATAATTTTGAAGCATGTTTTGTACAGTTTCTTTTGTTGTACAATGTGTTGACATGAATTCCAAAATCTGTTGGTGTTTATATTCCATCACGTGACCGTACCTACTAAAGCAATGGAGGTGCACCTCTGCCTAACCCTTCCGGAAAAGGGCGTGATGCTATTTTATAAAATAGTGTCATTCGCTATGTTCTACTTTGATTTTATCATATACATGAACATTCTGGTTGTGGTCAGTAATCTACGTAAATATAATACTTGGATAGCCTTGAACTACTTTATTTACACGTTAACATTAGTTTGTTTAACTGTAATTGCTATGATTAAAACTGGGTATCAATCAAATCCAAGGAAACTATTACAAACGTTGTTTACTGTTTAATTTTCTGTTGTTTATTTATGGTTCCCCCTATAACATGGGACCAATAACATACTGGCGAAATGTGGGTGTATCTACTATGGGACTGAGTCCTGGGTACACCTCTGCCTACCCCTTCGGGAAAAAGGCGTGAATGTATGTTATGTTTATTTATTTATTCTTGATATTAAGCTCAACGATCTATATATCTGCTCAGCCTGTATTTTTTTTTATGATAATGAGTGACAAGACGAGCAAATAAGGTGCCTGATGGTAAGAATCATGATTGCCCATATCAGACCAGTGCCGACCAGTGTTTTAAAATTCTAAATTCTGCGAGGCACTGCACTGTGCCTGTTACCCTAAGATATGAGTTGTTGAATCTCGTCATGCCCAGTAATTTCGCTGGTCACATTGCCCCTCAGAGCGAAAAACAGTAATGTTTGCACATAGCCGGTCCCGTTCTCACCATCATGTGGGTGCGCTTTCCGGTCCACAGAATGAAAAAAAATTCCGATCTGTCTCCCTATTTTGTCCCCTTGTGGGGACAGATCTGAGAAAAAAGTTCGCTCTATCCCCTAAATAGCAACGAGGGGACAGTTAAAAAAATAATTTGCAAAATGATTTTACATTTGGTCTAGTTTATGAGATTGGCATATAATAGTAGAATAAGAATTTTGTTTATGTTAAAGTATCGCTGGTACCCTTTTTGTTTCACATGTAGGTCAATGGGTTCCCGTGGGATTTGCGTAATTGTGTTCTGGAATGTTCGTGTCTGATCTCATTTAGTTTGTGGATGTGTATTATTTGTGACGTGTTTATTATTATTAGGGAAAGTATAGGTAGTAGCATTTTGTTAATAGCATGAAATGTGGAGTAACATGGAGTCTTATAAAAATTCTACACTAACACAATGGCCCCCCGGTGGGGAAAATCCACCAAGCTTTTAGCGTAGTGGAACCAAGCAAATTTAGTAGGGCATATTCCACTGCACCATTTGTAGCACAATTCTTTGCGCCACCAGTGTTATAAATATTATAACATAACATAACATCTGATGTTGCCTTATTCCCGAAGGGATAGGCAGAGGTGTACCCCGGACCCTGTTGCATATAACCACACACCCACACCCACACTTCTGCAGTTATGTTTTTAATTTCCATGTAATACGAACTGAGCCCATTGCCATCTACCGGCCCCAGTCTGTAATTCAGATAATTCCTAAAAGAAAAATCCACGAACACTTTTTGCCTGGCCTGGAAATCGAATCTGGGACCTCATGATTGGCAAAAGCGCTTGCGAATCGCGGTATAATCGCAGTATATACGTAGAGTTGGTATAAGTATTTTTTTATCCTCAAGAGTGTGTTATCCTTTATCAACCGCTGACTCAGAATTATCTCATTCTAAATCCTAAAATACTTCTTGATTGTCACCTAAACTTCAGATTCATGTAAACAATAGACAGGAATATATGTGGGAAGCCGAGAATAAACATTATCTGTTCGACGTAACGGCGAGATGATCTGGCTTCGATGTTTATTGTTGGATATTTATTGGGGAAATATAATATGTAAACCTACTCGTTTGTAAATTGATAGGTTTCAAAATATATATTATTTTTGAATAGAGATTTTTTTACTTCAAAAACCTTTAAATTTGTCACTGGAGTAGATAATTTC
This sequence comes from Hemistola chrysoprasaria, assembly GCA_947063395.1. Taxonomy (NCBI): domain Eukaryota; kingdom Metazoa; phylum Arthropoda; class Insecta; order Lepidoptera; family Geometridae; genus Hemistola; species Hemistola chrysoprasaria. The sequence continues at coordinate 13,651,071 of OX346724.1, read as the reverse complement.
AGCGGCTTTCATGATTCCATTGGAAACGAGAATTATTTTCTTATTAGGTACACATCTATTTATGACTATATATTATAAAATCCTAAATGACTCACTGACTTACATGGAACGCAGAGCCGAAACCACTGAACCTATAGACTTGAAACTTGGAATGTAAGTTGTTTTCGTTATTTAGACGTGTGCTAAGCAAGGATTGAAAATTAATATTGTAAGGGGTCCAAAAAGGGCGTCAATATTTTGATGTAAAACTTCCATATTTCATATGTTCTTGCTCTAGTTCCATATATAGCTCTATTTATTCCTTGGTAACTGAACTTTATTGCATTTAAGTAGTTCATTTTACATAAAGTCTTTATTAAACAATATGAACTAGAGAAAAGAAACAAAAAAAAAGCCTCGGTGACTGCCTCGGTGGCGCAGAGGGCGCATGCTCGACTGCCAATCAAGAGGTCCCGGGTTCGATCCCCAGGTCAGGCAGTGTTAAATATTGGATTTTTCCATTAGGAATTATCTCAATAACTGCCTGGAGTCTGGAACTGTGCCCGGTAGATGGCAATAGGCTCGCCCCCTATTACATGGGACCAATAACATACTGGCGAAATGTGGGTATATCTACTATGGGACTGAGTCCTGGGTACACCTCTGCCTACCCCTTCGGGAAAAAGGCGTGAATGTATGTTTGTTATGTTTGTTTTTGAACTAGAGAGCTGAGTGAACTTCCATGACCTTGCGCAGTATCTTATGTAGAGGTATGTATTAGTATGTAGGTATGTATATCGAAGGATGAAATTATTAATTTCATTAAAACATTTTGGCTAATATCCTATATGTGCGACACTAAACAAATACAATGTAATATCCCATTTACCTTTTTAGATTCATAGAAAATATGTTACTCTAAGAATTTCTCAAATATAGGTACAAATACAGACTTCAGGATACTACCTAGTCTGTATTTGTACCCGATTAAACAATAGGCTCTCCCCTTATTGAAAATAACTGGTGAAATGTGACTGTTCTGGTCTTGGGCACCTCTGTGTAAACCTTCGCGACAAAAGCCAGATAATATATTATGTTACCTTCATAAAAATAATATTTTCACCATGTCTGGCGCTGTCCAAAGCAAATTCGCCATCTCGCTCACACGTACCCCCATTTTGGAAGATCTAAAAATACTACATGTAATTACGTAAAATAAAGACAACTAGGAACTAGAATATAACAATACAAAGATTCAGGAAAAACTTTTTTAATCCAAACGAGTTTTCATGTATAAAACCTGCACAAAAGAAAAAAATCGCAGAAAAATAAAAAGGCACTGAAAACTTGTTTGGATTAAATTGAATTTCTTACTGAAAGTTTGTATTGTTAATTTCTAGGTCGTAGTTGTCTTTATTTTACGTAATCACATGTAGTATTTTACATATCTTCAAAATGAGGGTACGTGTGAGCGAGAGGCCGTATTAGCTAAGCACCGCGCCGTAATAACAACACCAATAAACGCACGAAAATCCATAAATTATTTAATGGAATATGTATAAAAACCGGCAGTTCTCCACTTGTGTAAACATACAATAGCGTTTTTATATAAATAAACAAAGTGAGCGATGATTAATCCCGTCCTTGGTTTTGTTTCAACTAAAAAATAATTTATTATAATCACGAAAATGTATACTATGTCAATGTTATACAACAATGAATAAGTATGATTTAGAAAATATATAAATACTTGCTGATAGGTAAAATGACCGACACTTAAATCTTAACGTTTCAATGTTCTTATATATGTCAATAAACTTTGCTTTCAAATTATGTGTATATATATATATATGTATATATATATTTATTTATATATATACATTAAACACATGTTATATTATATTGTATTTTAATTTTGTCTATAATTTAAGTTAGTTATTGTAACATTTCACATTTGAACTCCACCCAATTTCTGTAACATTTTCTCTAGTTTTAGGATAACAGGTAGAAAATGCTACACTAAGCATTAAGTTAGTCCTATAGCGTTGTGCTGAATTATAAATAAATAAATAAATACATATGTATGAAATGTGCGTTAAATTGCCCGTATCTTTGGATTGTGTTAACTTAGAAGTTTTATATTTTTACAGCAGCAAGGGACTAGATTACATTTGAGTTGTTGATCGTTCCCGATAAGAAAGATCTTTTGACAGACGAACAGATACACAGAAAGACAACAAAGTGGTCTTATAAGAGTTCCTTTTTCCTTTCGAGACACGGAACCCTAAAAATGTGTAGGTAAAATTTTCGGTTGGGGGCTAAATTTAATTATTAAGAGCGTACGCGACCTTCTAGAAATTTGACACAATCCTATGAAAAATTTACCATTTATTTTGTATTCTCCTGTTTCTTCCGATTATAATAAACCCATTCTATAAATTTATATCCTGATATTTTTATAGTGAAGTAACATAGGTCCCAATCATTGTAATTTTTCTTATAAACCCTTGCTTTTTTCATAGTCCAAGAATCCCAGTTTTACTCGCTAGATTGGACGTTCACTACAAAATATGTAGTTTATAAACAAAAATAAAATGATAGGCACATACTTTACGTCATCATTAAAATATCAGGATATAAATATATCAAATAGGTTTACTGTATTCTGAGGAAACAGGACAATACAAAACATCGATTTAGTAAATTTTCCATAAAATTGTGTCAAACTGCTAAGTCCTCTCTCCTGTTAATATTAATATCCTAGTCATTCTAGGACAGGCAGTAACATTATCTTTAGATCAATGTGAGCTTAGATTTGTAGATGGAATTGCGTAATAAAACATTAGCGGTTGTAAAATCAGTTGTAAAAATGATATACGTGTGGTTTTGATTTACTGCCAGAGGTTTAGTGTTCGTCTGGACGCGGCCACAAACACCTTACCGAAAATCTAAAGTTTTATTACTCATAATAATAAGTACAGTCAGATATTTCCAAGTAACTAGTGAATAGGCTAGAGTAGCCAACCCAACCCAAACGAGAGTCGCCCAACAAAAATTGACTCAATGAAAACCAATGTATAACATGTAACACTCAAAAGTGTTTTGATCAATTAGGTCTCAAAAAGATATTTTTGAACGGTAATAGAGCTTATAATTAATGAATCTACTACTCACTGAACAAATTTTTGACTTTGAATTAAAGTTTAATGAAGATATCTGACAGATTTCGATAATATTAGGTAGATAAGACCATAAATTATAAAGATACGTACCTTTTACAGCTAAACCAAAAACGCAAGTTGCAAACAAAAGACTTGTAAAAACTGCCTTCCTGTAATATCCAATGTTTGCAGCTGAGAGCTGCAGTGTTGCCAAGTTTCTGATAAACCTGTTAAAAATGGTCTCGCCATACTGTACTTAGCATAACGCTTAGTTTTTATATAAGAAAAAATTGCTTTTTGCTTAAATAAAAAGTCCGTCCTCTGATCGGGAGGGATAGTATACTATTTTATTCTTGTTAGTTATATAAACAAAAGTGGGTTCAGAAAAGTTGCCAATGGTAATAAATCAATGAAATGGAATTTAAAATTAGATTGTACAAATCGTTAAATTTTTACACAATGTTGTGTTTTGTCAAACATAGCTTTCTCAGCTCAGTTACTCAGTTATGTTTGCAGGTTAGGAAGTATTTTTCCAGTCGTCGGTCGAAGCAGGAAACCTCCACGGAAAAAATTAGCTAATTCTTTCTTTCCTGCCCTTTGGAGGGAAAACAAGTTTACTCTGAGAAAATAAAAGTGTTTTATTTTATGATAGTGTGTAACAAGACGAATAAATCAGGTGCCTGAAAGTAAGCATCATGATTGCCCACATCAGACACAGTACCACCCAGTGTTTTAATATTCAAAATCCTGCGCGACACTGCACTGCGCCTGTCACCCTGAGATATTAGTTGTTGAACCTCGTCATCTCAGTAATTGCGCTGATAACATTGCCCTTAAGGCCGGAACACAGTAATGTTTGCACATTGACTGCTTGGCGGATAAATAACTGGCAAAGGTGTGGCACTTCCCCAGACGGCCCCCCGCAAAAGAGGCCTACAACTACACTACTACTATTTTTGGTATCTGTTTCTTTTCAGTCAAAACTAAATAAAATTGAAGTATGATAACCAAGCAAGAAGAATACATTAGCTCATTCCATTTTCACAGCAGTTAGAGTTATCTCGTGACATGCCAATATGAAAGTAATAACGTAACTTTACAATTTCATGGAGGCGAAAGGTCATAAAATTGAAATTCGATATGATCGAAAACCGACGTTAAATTTTACGAGAGTGTGCACGATAGTATGCTTATACCTTAACATTGTTGTGCCATTATAAGATTTGTGTGTTACTAGCAGCTGCCCGTGACTTTATCTGTGTAAAGTTTGTAGAGTCACTTCTGTACACGGTCATTTACTCGTAATCACGAACTAGGTAAAAAATGTGATACTAAGCTGTACCCCTCGGTTTTGCTCAGGTTGTCTTCGTTCCCGTGGGAATATCGGGATAAAAAGTACTCTATGTATTATAACATAAACATACATTCACGCCTTTTTCCCGAGGGGGTAGGCAGAGGTGTTCTCAGGACTCAGTCCCATAGTAGATACACCCACGTTTCGCCGGTATGTTATTGGTTGTTATTGGTAATAGGGGGCGATCTACCGGGCACAGTTCCAGACTCCAGGCAGTTATTGAGATAATTCCTAATGGAAAAATCCAATATTTAACACTTTGCCTGACCTGGGAATCGAACCCGGGACCTCTTGATTGCCGGTCGAGCATGCGCCCTCTACGCCACCGAGACAGTCTATGTATTATTCCAAGGTTTAAACTACATACCTTTCGGCTTTAGTAGTTTCAACGTGTAAAGTAACAAACTCAAAACACAAAACTGGCACACCAACTTCATAAGGGCATCTCGTCCTAACAAACTTCTGATGACAGATTTCAAGTAATAATTGAGTACTCGTACATTTACATAAATAAACATCATCTTTAATTAGAAACAGGCACTTAGCTACTAACATTTGTAATAACATGATTTAACATTCATATTCTAGGGAGCGTACACATGAACGTTCAGATTTGGTTTCGACTAAAGGCTCGTTTCAGTTTTATAATATCGTATGAAACTTAAAACTTTTTTCCACACGCGGTTTTTGGTTACAAGCTTGGTTAGAAGCCTGTATTATGATAAGACTAGCTGTGCACCGTGGATTTACCAGCGCAGTCATTGTTTCCGAAGAAGTCGAGACAAACAGTACCCTATTTGTTATTCTAGGGTCAAAACTATCTGTATACCGAATTTCAGTCCAATTTGTTCATTCGTTTTTGCGTGAGAGATTAACAAACACACATCACTTATAAATGTATAAACATTCTTAGAAGATAACTTTATTGACGTGCAAAAGTGTCCGATTGTGATCTAATTGAATAATAATATACGAACTTATTATACGAAAATAGAAGACACATGTTAAAACATAAAAACTAAAATTATAATACGGTCATTTGATTAATGAATTGATTAATAAAATTTGATTAAACCTATACCCTTAGGAAGCCCTTTACATACTTCTTTTAACTGATAAAAGAAGTATGTAAAGGGCTTCCTTTCTTCCTTTCGACAGCAGCCGCCGACGTGACGATTGCAAGTCGATTGCAGCAATTACCGTACCGACAATGTGCCGCTCGTGTATTTGAGCCTTAACAGATATTCGCGTTTAATAAATATCGTTCGAGAATAGGGACCTTAATTTCAGAATTCTCAGTAAATATTCGGATTTGAGAGCGTTTCATGATGTTATACAAACAAATCTTGTTGCCTCTGAAATCTCTACATTAAACAATTATTGTTGTATCCGTCTGTCTGTCTTTGATGTGGTGTTACTTCTGGGAATAAGATCTTTATGAATTTGGGAAGTGATTTCGCAATTTAGTTCAAATTACGTGTGTTTCAGTATCTTTGGAATAACGTTCTTCTGCTTTGTGGTTTTAGGAAAATGAAATATAAATATGTATTATGCAGGTGGCACACATTGGGCATATAATTTCAACTAATGTTAACATTGTTCAAATATATCAATGTGTGGAAGGTGACTGACTTGAACTTTGTAACAATAACACAACACGACAACAATGACAGAACTAAGGGGGTTCTTTGTTTTCCGGGGTTTTTTAGTAAGTATGAAGTTTTTTAGTAGAATGACGAAGCAATGGAACTCGCTGCCGTCGTCCATTTTTCCCGAAAAATATAACGTGGGTATGTTCAAATCAAGAGTGAATAGGTATTTACTGAACAAGCGTGCTCCAACTTAGACCGCATCATCACTTACCAGCAGGTGAGATTGCGGTCAAACGCCTGTTTAGTTTCATATAAAAAAAAGTATGTGCGTCGCATGACTAGAGAAAATGATCCATTTTGACGCGCGACAGACACTTTAAGACCTGATTTCCACTAAGCGGCTAGTCGCGGACGACCGCAGTCGCTTACTGCAAATTAGTCCTAAGTCGCGTGTTGTTTTGCAGTCGCGCTGACTGCCGAGTCGCGGCCGCACAATATGAATTGGTAATGACTATTTCAATAAATAGGAATCACGCGCGGCCACCCGCGACTAACCGCCGGCGAATAGCTGCTTAGTGGAAATTCTTTAGGTCAAATTTGCTGCTTATTTTTTAAAAACCAATTGACATTTGAGTTTATTACACATTTACAGATTCCAAATGAGTTCTTATTCCAAATTGAAGTACATTTCGGCTGCTTTTCTTACTGGCCTATTCTACAAATTTACAGTGAGCCCCTTGTAAACCGTATATTATGGTTTTTTTTTGCTATTTATAATATTAACATAACCTATCATATTCATAATCCTTTCTTTGTAAAAATGTAGGAACAAGAGGTCTTAAGTTAATTACATTAAAGGTCCATTACATTCTACCTCCTTAAGGTGTGCAAATTAATTCTAAAAACTACTTTTTTTAAATTTTCATAAATACGAAGAAACTGTTAGCTTTTCTTTAACAAAATATGTTTCGGCGCAAATAAAGGCCAGATCCAGAGCCAACCACAAACAATTGTGTCGAAAATTATTCCCTATTTCCTCATATCCGTGTATTTTCACGTTGCATGGTGACGTATATCCTTAACACGATCTTTTTTACTATTTATACTTTCCTAAGAAGGCAAGGCGCTAGTACAATATACAATATAATATAAGAAACGTATGTCTTGTCCCAGACAGGGGATATAAAAACAAAGCACTATTCTTCGCAACAATATTGTCCTAAACAGGTTTTCTTTGTTATCTCGAGAATATTTCGCGTGGGTTCCTGAAGCCCTTTATGAAGGCTTCCTAGAGGCCTTTTTAGGGGCCAATGGACCGTGGCAAATTGTATAAGCTCGACTTAACTTGGGTTCTGAATGTTATATAAAGTTATAGAACATTATTTAGTTAGGTATAGTGGATGCCTGGCGATAGGCGTACCAATAAATTTTTGTATGCCAGACATAACATAACATACATTCACGCCTTTTCCCGAAGGGGTAGGCAGAGGTGTACCCGCAGGACTCAGTCCCATAGTAGATACACCCACATTTCGCCAGTATGTTATTGGTCCCATGTAATAGGGGGCGAGCCTATTGCCATCTACCGGGCACAGTTCCAGACTCCAGGCAGTTATTGAGATAATTCCTAATGGAAAAATCCAATATTTAACACTGCCTGACCTGGGGATCGAACCCGGGACCTCTTGATTAGCAGTCGAGCATGCGCCCTCTACGACACCGAGGCAGTATGCCAGAGAGCTGATCAATTATGCGGTATTTGCTAATGAATGTAATATATAATCTTTACCATATTTGCAGCTTCTTCTTCCATACGTGTAGCTGTTTCAATAAACTTCGTAAAAACCATTGAATTATGATTTCAATCGGGGATTCCTCCATTTGGCATAATTTTTTTAGGCATAAAATTGTATGGCATATATTTTCGCACACTTTTATTAGCATAATAATACTGTAGCATAATAGAAAATTAGCATAAGTAGTAATGTTAACCTTATTTTAATCTCTTCGTTAACAAATTGGAAGAAGTGGAAGAAGCGAAAGTTGTATGTCAGGATCGTAGCAAGTGGAAAGAAATAGTCTCTGCCTACCCCAACAAGGCGTGACTGTATGTATGTATGTTAACAAGTTGCACTACCTTCAGCAATTAATATCATTATCCCAGTAAAAATCAGTGGTTGTAAATATTTTACTAGTTAATCCAACTTAGTTTAATAGCTAATGTACTGAACGGTTACAGTGACATGTTAACAACCGTGTGTATGCGGTTGATAAAGCGCGAACGCTTCGCAGTTCATTTGCAATGCTCTGCTGCACGCTGCTTACAATGCAGTTACCTAACTCTAAAATATTCGACTATAAACTAAATACCAGTCACTATTTTGTTTTCCTAAAAAAATGTTCAGTAGTATTTTTTTGGCGATTCGACATTAATCAATACATAATCAAGAATCAATTATTGGCACTTTATTCACCAAATTGGAAGTATATTATTAGCGTAATTCCTAGGGTATAGAATGCACTGACTTGTTAAAAAGATAAAACCTAATCACTATCCATTATACTTCTGACTGACATGCAACGCTGAGCCCAAACCACTGATCCTAGAGACTTGAAATGTAAGTTGTTTTTGTTGTCTGGACGTGTGTTAAGAAAGGATTTTAGAAATTCATATTGTAAGAGATCCAAAAAGGGCGTCAAAGATTTGGAATAAAAATCCCATATTTCATAATTGTGAGCGGGCAAAGCCGTTGTTCTTACACTAGTGCTTAGATATTAGTGTTACCAGGATCAACAGGGAAATATCCAGAAAATACTAAGTATACCATAATTATCCTTTTTCATATAAAAACTTTATTTAAATTTAGAAACTTTGTACTTGACAAAAAATAAATCACGAAAAAAATTTTTGGCAAAATTTATGTACTGATAGACAAAATTTACAATCTAAACACACGGTGGGAGGTTTTCCACACTGGCCTCGTAAATTTAAGGCTCAGCACAAACGTATGCAGACTATCTGGGATATACTGTGATAACTATCTGGCGAAAGGTTTTCTGTCCTCTGGAACATTTACTTTGCCTTGATAAATCTTGTACGTTTTTGGGACTTTAATTATGTAATACCACAGATAATACCAAGATTTGTCTACAATCTGCATTAGGATTAATTGTAATAAAGCTGTAATTAATTTGCGTTTGGCGTTTAGCTGCTAGATGGCGCTTCGCTTCACGTGAAGTAACATAATATTATGAAGTCATTCTTTATTTTGGAAGTTCTTTAGGTTGACGAGTAGATGTATTACTACATCTTTATTACCACCATGTATATTATTTTATTGGCACTAAAATATTTTATTTATAGCATTAATGGTGCGATAGAGGTAGTAATTTTTATGTCTATGACAATATAACGATACGACCCGTTTTGTATTGGTAAGGCTTATTTTTATGGATTGCCAGTTACTTTGACTACGTAAACCGAGATACACTACGGCAGAATACGAGTATATTACAAAAATATAGTGGTAGGCCTCTTTTGCAGGGGGCCGCCTGGGGAAGTACCACACCTTTGCCAGTTATTTATCCGCCAAGCAGTAATGTGCAAACATTACTGTGTTCCGGTCAGGAGAGATATGTTACCAGCTAAATTACTGTGCATGACGAGTTTTAATAACTAATATCTCAGGGTGACAGGATCTTGAATTTTAAAACACTGAGTGGCACTGTGTCTGATATGAGCAATCATGATGTGCTAAATTTATAGTGCTAAATAAGTATTGCTGCTATGGGCAATCATGATGCTTACCATCAGGCTCTTGATTTGCTCGTCTTGTCACTCACTGTCATAAAAAAAAATAAAGGCTTTGTAGAGCGCTATGACTTTCCCAAAAACGCTAGATACTAGAAGCAATGTAGGATGGGTCAGCAAGCTTATGCCCCTATAATTCGTTCGCTCCTAAATATAACAAAAGTACCCTCAATTTTCTCGCCATTTTGAGGCTCAAGTTTAATTATAACGATCATTAACTAAGATTTATAGCTGTGGCGTAATTTTATTTTACTAATAATGGTGAAAATAACAGCTTTTAATGGCTTCCTCATAATTAATAGACGTCTTAACGACTTTACTAGCAGATATATTGATTCTGTTTGGTGTGGTGATAAAGTAATAAAATAAGGTAAATCAATTAGGTATTGACGATGTATTAATTATTTTTATTATCTGTCTTTCTTCCGTAGTCATAAAAATATGGTTATCGGCAATATACTGGCAATGGAAGCAATTCAACGTCATTGTGGCAATGCCTCTGGTGTTGCAGGTATCCGTAGATGGCGGTAACCGCGAGCCACAGGAGCTGTAAATAGTTTGTTTTGAGTTCAAGTTAAAGAAATATTGCACAGAAGTAGTCGTTCTGGACTTTAGTCCGTCCGTATAGTAGTTTAGTCTGGATTAATTTAGTGCATCGTGCCTAGTGTTTGTTCTCGTTGACATAAATTAGTGACGTCACAACCGACGCCATGACACTTGTAGCGTTTTGGCGGTGATATAAGAAATTAAAATTAATGATGTTTTTTTCTATATATTTATTATTTCATGCCTATCTAATATATTCTTAGTAATAAATATTAGTTTCCGGACATTTTAAAACTGTATTTGAAAAACAGGCATCATGCCTATTATCTCAATAACTGCCTGGAGTTTGGAACTGTGCCCGGTAGATGGCTCGCCCCCTATTGCATGGGACCAATAACATACTGGAGAAATGTGAGTGTACCTACTATGGGACTGAGTCCTGGGTACACCTCTGCCTACCACTTCGGAAAAGGCGTGATTGTATGTTATGTTTATTGGGTATATAGTTTTTTCAAAGTACCAGGAGATCATGAATTCATAGGATATGTTAAGGTTACACTATTCAATTTACTACATAGCTAGTATATAGGTATAATGTCATATTACATGCACGCACATGTTGTTTCAGTCTCAGGGCTCAATGGCGTGACGCATTTATCGATCCCGGGTGTGGAAACGGGACACAGAGTAACCACTGGCCTGATGCAATTTATGGTGAAATGTTTATAGTGATAACTAGCAACTAGCCCTGGCTTTGTACGGGTAGCAGAATACAGTTAAATGTATCTTATTGAGACGAATAATTTCATGATACATATTTTTCACAAAACTTTATTGGTTTACTTTGCGCGCGTCAAAAAACCTCGCGGTCGGTATGATTTTCCCGAGATCCTGATTATTATTATTATAAAGGTATCAACTAATTGATGGAAAACCTAATTAACATAACCTTCAATCATGCCTTTAGCCCGAAGGGGTAGAGTCTTAGACAGTCCCATACACCCACATTTCACCAGTATGTTATTGGTCCCATATAATAGTGGGCGAGCTTATTTCCATCTACCGAGCCCAGTTCCGGACTCCAGTCAGTCCCTTCATTGTAATAATTCCTAATGGAAAAATTAAATATTTCACACTTTGCCTGACCTGGGGATCGAACCCGGGACCTCATGATCGGCAATCAAGCCTGCGCCCACTACGCCACCGAAGGAATAGACTGTTGACCTTTATATTATTGGTCCCAGTATGAGGGGGCGAGCTTATAATAATTGTCATTTACTGGGCACAGTTCCAGATTCCTGGCTGTCATGAACATAATTCCTAATGTAAACGTCACTATAATATTATAACATTTATAATAACACTAGCCGTGCGCTGCGGTTTTACCCGCGCAATCATCGTTCCCATGTGAACATCTGGATAAAACATACCCTAGTATTCCAGGGTCTAAAGTATCTACCTAAATATTTATAGGCAATCATGATGCTTACCATCAGGCACCTGATTTGCTTGTGTTGTCACTCACAATATAAAAAAAAGATACAAATAAACAAATCTTTAATTCAATTCGAAGTCCCATTTCCTGAATGCAACGTATTTTCACATAAGTTCGTATTCAGTGGTCCGGATGAAACTGCCGTGAAGATCGGATCCTAGATTTTCATCAAACGTAATAGGATCAACAGCTGGGTCGGGAAGACCGACGAGTTTAATACTTTAGTTAAAACTTGTGAAAGGTTATTTTAAAATTAATTTTATTTGAATTAAATTGTAGATAGACATAATAGATATAATTATTAAAAATATCGATGTTTTACTTTACTCTAAGCGATTAGTACCATAATATTTTTTTTTTGTTCTGTTTTGTGATGCATCAATAAGTTATGTAAATAGGTATACTTATAAAAAAGTTATTTAAAAAAAACATGTTTTATAGATGTAGTAATTTTTTGTTATAAACAAACGCAATTAATTACTGGTGCAAAAAGGGATTTTTTCTATGTTTTTTCTTATACCTATATATAACCGGTATTGAACAAAGTCCATTCTATAATAAATGTACTTACTGCAATGTTGAAACCACGGAAGCCCCCTTATCTCCTTGGATTATATTATATATTGCATTTAGTATTGGACAATTTCACTCTACCAAATCATAAAGTAAATATAATATTATCAGAATCTATAGACTCTATCTATTGATCTATTGACTGCCTCGGTGGCGTAGAGGGCGCATGCTCGACTGCCAATCAAGAGGTCCCGGGTTCGATCCCCAGGTCAGGCAGTGTTAAATATTGGATTTTTCCATTAGGAATTATCTCAATAACTGCCTGAAGTCTGGAACTGTTCCCGGTAGATGGCAATAGGCTCGCCCCCTATTACATGGGACCAATAGCATACTGGCGAAATGTGGGTGTATCTAATATGGGACTGAGTCCTGGGTACACCTCTGCCTACCCCTTCGGGAAAAAAGGCGTGAATGTATTCTATTCTATTCTATTCTAGTGTATTATTGTAGTGTAGTATTATTGTAGTGGTAGGCCTCTTTAGCAGGGGGCCGCCTGGGGAAGTACCACACCTTTGCCATTTATTCATCCGCCAAGCAGTAATGTGCAAACATTACTGTGTTCCGGTATGAAGGGCAATGTTACCAGCGAAATTACTGGGCATGATGAGATTCAACAACTCATATCTCAGGGTGACGGGCGCAGTGCAGTGCCGCGCAGAATTTTGAATTTAAAACACTGGGTGGCACTGTGTCTGATATGGGCAATTATGATGCTGACCATCAGGCACCTGATTTGCTCGTCTTGTTACTCACTATCATAAAAAAAAAAAATCAGAATCTATAGAGATAAAGCATTTTTTTTTATTCTAGCTAAGTGTTACTATTACATTGTAAAATACATATGTTATAAAATTATTTCAGTACATAAACCTTTTCATATGAGGATTTTTGCATGAAACTTTTTCATCCGGCCTTTTACTTTCCAACTTTTGACTAAATAATTTATATAGAAAACTTACAAAGTAAGTACAGTCAAGTTCAAAGTTCTCAAACACAAACTTCATGCAATATTTCATAAGCCTGAGCTAGGGTGAGGCAAAGTAAATCGTAGTGTTATTTACATGGACTAAATAAACATGTGGTACATTTTATGCTGTCCGCGAGCTGCCTTTGATCAAAGCTGTAGCTTTAGTGTCCGGTACTACTTTTGACGATGACAGCACCTGACAGTAGGTCAACTTGCTTTTCACTATTATAATTAAATAATCATAGAAATGTTTTTTATAAAAAAAAAAAAACAAAACTGACTTCAAAACTTTACCAACTTACTAACATAAATTATATGCGTAGAATATGTTTTTATATAAAAAAAAGAATATGTACAAATTTATACTGAAACGTTTTTTATTGATATTTAAACACTGCTAAATCAATCTTCAAGTTCATTAGTTTTTTTTTCGTGAAGAGGGGAACACAAAACTTTTGCATATTTATAATATTGCTAAGATTAGACGACCTACTGCTATCACTGTATACTTTAGCATAGCTTCGGCTCAAGCGAACGATGTACATTATATTTATTCATATAATATAGCTCTATCTAGTTATATAACATATCGCGTTATATAACATATCGCGTTATATAACATATCGCGTTATATAACATATCGCGTTATATAACATATCGCGTTATATAACATATCGCGTTATATAACATATCGCGTCTGGGAGGGTTAAGTTCACAGACAACTCAATTATTAGACCCCGCTTTCATGAATTTTGTATTAAAACAAAATCATCAATGCTGGGCGAGGTCGCCCAATCCTATCAATATACGCAACAGTTGCTCCGTTTTCGATCCTGGTGCCGGATACAGATCTACCAACTCACACAATCACAACAACGACCTCGCCGGTGAGGTCGAAGATCTCTCAGATCCTTCAGATCAGTTAGTTTTTTTTTCAAATAATCAAACAGATCAAACCATTGATAGGGCCCTAGGACACTACCCTTCTGGGGTGCCAGGGCAAGTCTGACCCCACGTATTCTGGCGACGGCCCAAGCGAGGTTCGTACCGTCTAGATGCGCTTGTGCTAGTCGCCCTTAAACTTTGGGTCGAGCTCCTCTTGCGCTCACCACTGCCCGGTAAAGCTGTAGAAGCCATCTGCATATCTGCATATCGCATAGGTCATTTAAAAAAAAAGCTGGGCGAGGTGCGGGAGAGGATGTTTAGCTTATATCGTCGGCGTCGGCTTACTAGTCCGAACTCAGACTTCATTCTTATTAGAAACTAGTGTATTAACAGCGGCTTTGCCCACACGCAATTATAAAATATTTTAGTTTTAAACCAAAACTTTGACACCCTTTTTCGACCCCTTGGAATGTGACTTTTCAAAAATGCTTTCTTAGCACACGTCCAGACAACTAAAACAACCTACATTCCAAGTCTCTATGATCAGTGGTTTGGGCTCTGCGTTGCTTGTCAGTCAGTGAGTCATTTAGGATTTTATAATATATAGTGAAATGATAAGCAGGAGTAGGTGGCGCATGCTGTTATGCATTGTCTTCGTATAACCTTGACAAAAGCATAACTCCTCTAAAGCATCTTCTTTTAGAATGAGTTGTCTATGGTTAGGGTAGTAAATAATTTAGCAGATGCCTTCGGGTCACGCTAATGATTGCAAGCGTTTCGCAATCTCTACTCGAGCTTTTAAGGCCGCCAATTGTTACACATTTTCTAGTTTTAAAATGTGATTTTATTTTTTTTGTACTAGTTGTGATAACAATAAAGAGTTTTCTATTCTATTCTATTCTATTCTAAAGTATTTTTTTGGTTTGTGATAATATAGAAAGATTTTCTTCGAACATATTATAATATTCCACATTTCATTTCTATATTTAAGGATTATTTTATATGTTACAAAAACTTATTACAAAACGAAAAAATGTTACAAAACGACTGCCTCGGTGGCGTAGAGGGCGCATGCTCGACTGCCAATCAAGAGGTCCCGGGTTCGTTCGATTCGGTTGCCCGGGTCAGGCAAAGTGTTAAATATTGGATTTTTCCATTAGGAAAATTATCTCAATAAATGTCTGGAGTCTGGAACTGTGCCTGGTAGATGGCAATAGGCTCGCCCCCTATTACATGGGACCAATAACATACTGGCGAAATGTGGGTGTATCTACTATGGGACTGAGTCCTGGGTACACCTCTGCCTACCCCTTCGGGAAAAAAGGCGTGAATGTATGTATGTATGTTATGTACAAAAACTTGCCTTGTGGGTAAGTAAATTATTATTATAATGATAGTGTAGCGGTCAAAAATAAGTTTCAGTTAAATTAGGTAACTACCTACTTAAGCTAGCTTATATAAAAGAATTAAATCGTTGCTTGGATTAATCCGACAGTCAACTCGTCGCACGCCTACTGGGACTATGGGTGCTTCCCGCTTGTCCTCAACTCTTTTGTATAGAAGTTGTCACCACTGGGAACATGGCTCCTTCGTCTACCGGGAATTTTAATTGTTTGATAGAAAAAATAATAACTGTTTTGATAAATCATCAAACATCGGCCCGGAAAAGTGTTATTAATATATCATAGTAGGTTGTATTATATTATGTATTATATATACTTTACATCTCTCATATTCGGTAAGTAGGTCCTTATTACCCCCAAATGGGGCTTGTAAGTGACCAATTAGCGCTCTAGGGTAATAATGTAGCTAGAAAAGCCCTAGGGCGGTAAGTAATTAAAAAAAAACTTCACTCTTTCAAAAAGTTCGCGTACATCACACTGGCAATAGACATCATGCATTCAGGCCAATGACAAAAGAGGTCGCTTCGCTATTCAGCCTTGTCTTCGTATGAGTATAATAGTCATCAATTTTAAATATCGAACTACGAAGCTCATTTTCGTTCTTGAAAAAAATAATTTAAAAAAAAGATGAAAAAAGGCGGGAATAGAAAACTTTTACTTTAAATATTGTTTGTTTTTGGGATTTTTTTCTACTTACCTCACAATCGAGATGTAAAGCAGAGTAGTTAGCTCGGGTGTAAGCATCAATTGCACCCTCGAAGTATAGGCGCCCTCGCTGCGCTCGTGCGCCTAAATATCTCGGGCTGCAATTGATGCCTTACAGCCCTTGGCTACTAATCTACTATTAGTATTATTATACTCTTTATGTATCTGTTTCATGTAACATGACAATTGTTATTGATATGAGCAAAATGCCATATTATCCAGATATTGTCTACTTATTGCACACCTCCGTCGTTTAATGTTTTAACTCTCGTTTTCCATCCCCAAGTTGTCTGTAAGAAATTGCTTAATGCTATAAGACCGCCGGTTGTTTACTGTGATATTTTTTTGTCGTTACTTGTAACTTTTTTATTTAATTTGGTATTTTATTTTATTTTATTAATTTTAAGAAAACTTACAGCTAGTATACAAATAGGAAGTATATAATAATAAGGAAGGAAATAGGAGGTATGCCATATTATTTGGTATTCTATTCTATAATATAATAATCTTATATTTCAATATCTCTATAATTCAATAACGTGTTATTATTCATTAAACTCAGTCATACATACAGTGCCATACATAAGAGATTAATAAATAATGCATCATCAATAATCCCTGTTATTGATATTAACTCTAAAACGTTAATTAAAAACATCTGACCTGATTTTAAGGTCGCATAATATATAGGTTAAATATCTGAACGCTTGTGAAGCCAAGACACTGCCATCGATTGAGTTGAAGTCTGAAACTCTATTGTTCCTATTTATATTGGAAATGGGAAGTTCTGCTATAAACCATTGAACAATGGGCAAGACAATAATAACACGCTTTTCATTTAAAATTAATCAACTCTAATAAATATTATATTACGAGTAATAGTACCTTAAATAATTAACAAATTAATATTTTATACTCAAGGTGATTCTAAGAAAATAATTTGTGCAAGTCAATTAAACCTGACTATACTAGATAACAAATTGTTCCCTTTTTATGACAGTGAGTGACAAGACGAGCTAAACAGGTGCCTGATTGTAAGCATCATGATTGCCCATATCAGACAGTGCCACCCAGTGTTTTAAAATACTAAATTCTGCGCGTCACTGCACTGCGCCTGTCACCCTGAGATATTAGTTGTTGAAACTCGTCATGGCCAGTAGTTTCGCTGGTAACATTGCCCTTCAGACCGGAACTCAGTAATTTTTCCTCTACAAGAAGAACGCAGAATAAACATGTAGTGCTACTTATACAGTATTTGGTTTTGGCACATTCGTGTGTTTAGAAAGCTCTGCGTGGTGGCTATGCAGAAAATGTTACCAAACAATTATTTTTGTGTGAATTTTGTTTAGGTGTGAATCAAGAAATGATTATAATGTTATAATCATTTCTTGATTCACACCTACGAGATAAACTCTTATATTATAAACTCTTGTATTTATATATAATAGGAAGTAAGTGAGTACATAAAACGATGTCAAAATTATGTCATTGACGATGTCAACGTTTTGATTGTGTATCAATAACTTTAAATAATTTTAATTAAGAATATTAATCAAATTCTACATGCCTAACGCATTATGGCAAGTATATTTAATATTTTTTATTCTATCAAACAGATGAATGGTTAATGAGTGGAATATGAGTATTTTTTTTATTTAATAGTATACAAAACAGATTAAACAGCATACAAGGAGGTACAGCAATAATATATGAAATGTGAGTTAGATCCATGCCTTCATCCAACATATGCATGCCTAAAGTGAGCAAAATATACTTAACATAAAAAACAATGTTACCAGTGAAATTACTGGGCATGATGAGATTCAACAACTAATCTCAGGGTGACAGGCGCAGTGCAGTGCCGCGCATAATTTTGTATTTTAATACACTGGGTGGCACTGTGTCTGATATGGGCAATCATGATGCTTACCATCAGGCACCTGATTTGCTCGTCTTTTCTTAATGATTATAAAAAAAAAACAATTTCTTCGCTAGAGGAAACAATAAAATCTAAAATCTAGTCTAATAATAACGTACCTACTGCCTACACACAAACCAACAGATTCAAATTTAGTTACATTCAGTGTTATTATCATCTGTACGCTTAAATAGTATATGTTTAAATTGGGGGAGGCAGAAGATATCCAAGTTTTAATGGTCAATGAGCAACACATTCTCACGATGGGATTATAGTAATTGTTATTGGATTTTTCCATTAGGAATTATCTCAATAGCTGCCTGGAGTCTGGAACTGTGCCCGGTATATGGCAATAGGCTCGCCCCCTATTACATGGGACCAATAACATACTGGCGAAATGTGGGTGTATCTACTATGGGATTGAGTCCTGGGTACACCTCTGCCTACCCCTTCGGGAAAAAGGCGTGAATGTATGTTATGTTATGTTATTTGAATACATTATAAAAACATTCATTGAATTAAACAACTCGTACCGGATTTTATGGCTTATGAATTTTACATTACTATTTCATTGAAACACTTTGTAGTGCTCGTGGTAACAGGAAAGACTTGTTGAATTCAGTGAGTTACAATCGCGAAAACTAAAGAAATCGCTATAAAATTTTGTTACGAGTAAAAGAATAATATAAATCGTGTATTAACAAAGTTTCCTAAAGTACACAGAAAGATTTCTTAGTAATTGTAACTTTCCAAGAAAATCGTATAATAAAATACTATCATTATTCATAAAAACTATACAGACGGAGCATGTTTGTTTTTTTACTTTAAAATTTACAAGAAGAATATTGGAATTTTGTTTTAGTATTTTCTTAGAAAAAATGTAGTAAAAAGCGCCAAAGGCCGAGAACCAAGATCGATTTTCAATTATATAGGTACATATTCCGTTTGCGTCCACTTTGCAGACAGGATATTTAAAATCTGATAGCTCATTTTTTGTAGGAAATTGATTTTATAATTTTATAGGAATCGAGAAAATAATACGCCGATTTCTCAGTATTTAATGTAAAGGACGAAGGTTCATTTGAATATGATAACGAATTATTTGCCTGAGCATTTTGCAGATTATTTTATTTAATATGCTAATGAAAGTGTATTTTCTTTGAAACAGAATATATCGAAAAATATAACCAATGCAAAAAACTCTGATATAACGAATCTAAAAATTCGTCATAAACTCAAAAAAAAACTCAAACTCAAAAAGATTTATTCAAATAGAAACTTTTGCACGTCAATGAAGATAAACAGTACTGAGACTACCGTGCTTTCGGAAAGATACCTCTACAAGAAGAATGCACAAGAAACTTGTAGAGCTTCATTTTTTCAACTGATAGTTTTATAATATTTGGTTTGATTACATTCGTTTGTTTGGAAGGTGCGACGTGGTGGCTATGCAGCAGTTTCCAGGCATCTTTGTATTTTATTCCTAGTATTAAAATTATGGGGGTCCCTAGATTGATTTAAATTTTTGTAAATTCTCACGCACATGATGTTTTCAAAAGGATGGTAGGGTCAGTATGCTTATTTATTTATTTAAAGAATTCTCTAATAGTACCTCTAACATCAAGAAGAAAGTCAAAGAATAAATTTTAAGACCTTCGTGTGAGGCATTTTGCTAAAAATGCTAATAGCGTTTTAGATGACCCACTCAAAAGTAATTAAACTAAATCTACATAAACTCATTTATACATATTTCTTTATTAAAAGCAATATTATTTTATGTATCAAATTTGATTAATCTATTAGGTAACTGCAGGTAACGTTTAAATATCATATTCTATATAATAGCAGCTATATTATTAAATAACAACGGACTTGGAATACAATTAGCAATTACGTATGACATCAATTATCTGTCACAGCCAATATTATTTCTATAATAAGTGTTTGTAATCGATGTGGATAGTATGTTTGCTCAGATACATTAAATAAACGGTTTAGTGATGTGATTGATTAGTATCCGGCATCCGGACACTTTCCGAAATAAACCGGACAATGTATTGATTTATAGATGAAGACATGTAGTTAATTATAAATCTACGACTTGTAAGTCTTTTAGCCCTGTTTATATTTTAGATTTTTTACACCTCCTACAGACTCACGTCAAGTGTCGGCGAGAAGAACTGAATCGAAAAATAATGTGATAGCTTTACATTTTCTCGCAGAAAAATCCTTTGCGACGAATAACAATACCGATAGCAATGGGAGAACAGGCGAGCGCGAGAAAGCAAAGTAGCAAAACCTCTTACACTCAAGCGGGAATTCTCGGAGTTTCTTGACGAAAGTCTGTTTAGGCTTGTCTTTATAAATGACTAGCTGTGCCCCCCGTTTTCACCCGCGTAGTCTTCGTTCATGTGGGAATATCGGAATAAGAGTACCCTTTGTGTTAATCTATCTACATAACCAATTTCAGCCCAATCGGTTAAATAGTTTTTGCATAACAAATATCCATCCATCCTCACAAACATTCGCTTAGGATGTAAAGCAATTTAACGACATTGCTAAAGATATTTCATTTATAGTATTTTTTATTTCACTTGTATTGTACCTAAAATATGTATAATATGTACAGTAATTGTATGTATTGTATTCATTTTGTTTATGTATTTGTAAAATAAAGTATGTATGTATTATACTTATTATATTTTTGGTTTGGATTATTAAATGTGAAACCACCGTATTTCCAGTATCTAAGTGTAATTCCAATTACTGCATGGTTGGCCGGAAGAGATCGCTCTGAACGATAAGGCTGCCAATGATTAGGGTAGGGTCGCCCAAGATTGCGCGGGAGTTAAGATTGCGCAAGCTCAATATTTCAGCACACATATGACATTTGCGGCTAACTTCAGTCGTGTTTTAGTGCGCTAGTAGGAGACAGTTTACTGCGAGAAATAAATTAAAATCACCTTAAAAACGGAAGTGCTAGGTATGTATGACGATAAAAATCACTTATGATGTTATTTTTTAACTTTTTGAAACTATGCTTAATCAAAATAATGATTTTCATTTAATTATCTAACCATTGTTTTTGCTGGCTTCACTATCCAACAATGTCGTCCGGTCAGCATTAGAGTCGATGTTATTCGATAGATGGCTTTAGAAACCAGTTGGTCGATTGAGAGAGAATTCGTAAGACTGCGCAGAGCTAGAATGACCTCAAAAATGTTCCAACAAAAAAAATTCAGAAGGAATGCGGTAAACCCCCAAAAATACCAGCAAAGAAACCAGCAAGGCATCCTAAAAATAAGAAGAATTGGTCTTGTGTTGGTTCTAATAAAATATACAATGAACCTATTACTGAGAATTGAATAGGTTGTTCTGAATGTGGCGAATGGTGGCATGAAGATTGTAAAGCATGTATTGGTATTGGATCTTTCAAATGTGATGTTTGCTTGTCAAAATTATTTAACATTGTACCTTAAAATGCCTTTGATGTATATGCGCAGTCCTAACAATCTTAGTGCGCAATTTTACCCCTACGGGGTTGTAAGACTGCGCAATTCCCATTTCTACTCTTTTCTCTTATAACTCCAAAAAATATAAACAAAATTTGGATTAAGTATAACATTAAGTAACCTTGATAATGTGTTCATTTAACTTAATAAAGATCATTATGATATATTTTGTTTTTCTTGATTTATAGCCAATCAAATATTAAGTGCGCAATCTTGGGCGACCCTACCCTACACATTTTCAAGTTTTAATTTTTATTATTTTGTGTATTGTGATACCTTTAAAAAGTTATCTATAGTATTATATTCTTCATTGCTGCGGCATCATCCAAATGCGCATTATTTCTCGCAAAAAAAAAAGTAATAATACACTACGTTTTATAGGTATAATGCTAAAACTTGCCGGGTCTTGCGACGAGACGGTACAATTTCAATAAGCAAGAAAGAGAGAAAAGCTAGAGAGATACGCGATGGAGCGCAGGGCGAGCTAAATTGAACTTTGTTGCATCGACACCAGAGTGGCTATTTATATCTACTCTGTACGCGAATTTGATTAGTGTCCCTTCTGTATCTTTAGGTCTGTACTCTGTGGCGAAAAATAGATTTCACATAAAAATTACAAACATGTCAGATCTATTTGTGTATACAGTCAATGGCCATAATATCATATTTATCCGGATTAGCTTATTGTAGCGGCCGTGGCGAGGCTTACTCAGCCGTTCTTGATTGATCGCTAGGGTTGTGCAACGTCCGATCTGTCCTATACAAATAATCATCCATCCAAATAGTGGTTATTATAGGTTTCGTATTACATGAGACTTAGAGCAAGTTTTTTTTGACAATCGCAGTCGTATTGAATTGGAATTTATCCGTCAATAATATATGTTATTTGACACAACGACGAAATTTGCAATTGCCAAAAAATCGTGCTAGGGTACCGAATGTACCCGTGCTTTGAAAGACACGTCACAGTTAGTCCCATCTGTCGTCATAGTCATAAATTTTAGGCTATACTTTAGTCATAATACATAAATTAAAACTAGAATAGTAAGCGTTTTGGTGTTACTGTAAGCTTTCTATTTATTGAATCTTTATTCAATTTTGGCAATTTTTTTTTGGCAATTACAAATAAATATATACACAAATAAATAAAGAAAGAAATAAATAAATAGACGATAGTCGCTTCGGTCATGTCTGAGGCAGAGGAAGACTATGACAACTCTGTCAAAGATAACTAACATAACATACTTAACGCCTTTTTCTTGAAGGCGTATGTCACCACTAACATATTTATTGGAAATTTCTAAAACAGAAGGGAAATGCATGAAACTTTTGTTTGGTCGACCAACTAATTGTGTAAAAAATGATTTTTGATATTAATAAATATAATAACATGGGACAACTTCCACACACGATCATTTGGTCCGAAACTAGGCTAGAAGCCTGTACTATAGTGACCAGATAACTGATATACATAATACTTATATTATACTCTTATAACACCTAGACACATTTCAATTAGACATGATCATGCGCAAAAATGTTTGAACTGGCCGGGGATCGAACCCGGGACCTGCGGCTCAGACGCCAGGGGCACTACTCGGCTGAGCCAACCGGCCAGTTCATACTCATTATTTTTACACTCGGGAAAGTATTATACGTAATTTCGATATTTTGATTATTGCACCTTTCCATGGCAAACCAAAAAGGGTTGTTTTTATAAAATTATAACATTAATAACTTTAAAAAATTCTTTTATTTATTTTTTGAACTTATTGGTTATTTTTTTTAATATGCGCAATTATATTAATAGTTACTTAATTAACACTTATATATAAAAAATAACGTTTAACAATCTTTTTACAATCCCAGTTTACATAGGTTTAAATAGATTCAAATCGCACAGAAGAATAAAACTATTTTTTTTTCATTAAATAATAATTCCTCGCGTATTTATTGTAAAATTCACAGTTTACCTAACCACAACACAACATTAACGCTACAAAACATTCTTTAATAACAAGTAATACAGTTTAAAATGGTATAGCAATCGTTATAAGTTTTAACATTCTCTTAATGATTATTTCCGGCAAGGCCACGAAACTTTCAATGAAATGATCGATTAAATGAATATACGTGTGTAGTATATAAAAGTAACCGACAGATGGGAATTTTAGTGATTTTCCCACGATATGTTATGACAAATTGACTTATAGGTATGTACAAGGATCGGAAAGTAATCTAACGTTCTCTCATGTTCCACAAAATACAGTTTTCTGAACTTGTACTCATTCGAATGTGCTGGACTATAAGTATTTTGGTTGGTTACAGTTATTGTTGACATGCGGGGCCACCAACTTTTGCACCCAGTTTTGAATTTATTATGTTATAGGAACGAAGAATTTTGGAAATTCCCGAAGAAATGAACCGTTTAATATTAATAACATTACAAACAAGCTTTTTTCCCGAAGAGGTATGCAGAGGTGTACCTAGAACTCAATCTTATAATAAGCACACCCACATTTTGCGAGTATTTTATAGGTCCTATGTAACAGGGAGCGATAGACCTATTGCCATCTAATGGAAAAACTGAATAATGCTTTGCCTGACCTGGGGATCGAACCCTTTACCTCATGACCGGCAGTCGAGCTTGCAACTACTGAGCTAATAGAACCTATTCTATAAATAATACGGAAAATCGTCGTATTCAGCGTGTTTATACCATATTTAGATCGTCTGTCTGCCGGGGCGGACGTCTAAAGGGGGTGATCCATTGGCGAGTAAAACCGTTGGAACGTCAGCGAGCCGGTGAGCCAAAGGTTTAAACCGTGAATGAAGCACCTACAAGACCGCGGTTTCAAAAGTGCTCCAAGTGGTTTATACCTTTGGCTCGTCGGCTCGTGGACGAACCAAAGGCTTATCTCGCCAATGGATCACCCGCTTTACGCTGCGCTTGCGGCTCCGAGATCTCCATTCGAAAAATTTTACAGCTTTATCGGCCATACATTTCCTTGCATATTATAATAATTCTGGTCGTGCCACTTAATATTAAACCAAACACCACTCACTCTGCCTAACGTTGGTGGACGTTTTGAATGATTTACAGAGTGCACCCGATACAGTTTACATCTACCCAGAGATAAACTGTAAGCCAAATATTTACACTGACGGCTGTTCCAGAATAACTGCTGCTCACACAAATATATCAGTTAATGTTATTCTGGGATTTTGTGTAATTGAATGAGTTTTGTTAAAATAAAGTTTACATAGTTCTGTTGGAGTGTCATACTTGTACTTATTATTAGGTTTAGGTTTAAAGATTTTATTATCGTCAAAGACATAAAATGTAACTTAACTAAAAATAACGAATTGATAAAACATTTAAATTAGAAAAAATTATATATTCACAAGCTTAAACCTATTAAAGTTATTAAGTACATATTATGTTATTATTATTATTATTATTATTATAGACATATTAAAGTTAAAGAAACAGATTGTGAAACTTGTACCTAGTTCTAAATTCCTAACATGAAAAAATTAAACTAACCCAAAAACCAAAACTACCTAATGATTTTGTCTCACACAAGCTAAACTTACATTATTCATTGTTGTAAATGTTTAGCTAAATTGTTTCTTAAAAGAACGAAATTAGTCAACATTTTTTATATTTATTATTGAGAGCTGATTTGACTAGATACCGCTATCATACTTGTTACATGTGGCTGCTAAAATTACGCCAAAATCGGCGTACCCGAGCCTGCCCAACACAGTAATGTTACATGGAGAGATTCGATCCAGGGACTCCGGCTTTTAAGCTAGGCATATTTCTGTTGAGCCACAAACGCTCGACACTGCTCGAGTCAATTAACATGGGTTATGTGGACAATCCATATTGTCAGACAATTTTTTTTTGTGTGTGTGATAATTTTTACGTACTCCTCGTACTGTTTTTACGCACCCTAGCATTGTGTTACGCACACGACAATTTGAAAAGTCATATTTTCGAAGCTTTTGTTGATAGTGCGGTATCTGGTCGGAGCGCGCGCGGAGAGACATAAATTATCTAAGGTGTACTTACTAAATAGTTCTAGTGTACTTCCTACGAAATTTTGACTTGACTTGACAAAGCGCCTCATGACATGAGACATAATTAAGGTCACTAAAGCATAGGGGCCTTATGGTTGGTTGGTTAGTTCCCAATTTCAACATAACATAAAAACATAACATACATTCACTCCTTTTTCCCGAAGGGGTAGGCAGAGATGTATCCAGGACTCAGTTCCATAGACGATACACCCACATTTCGCCAGTATGTTATTGGTCCCATGTATGTTATTGAGATAATTCCTAATGGAAAAATCGAACCCGGGACCTTTTGATTGGCAGTCGAGCATGCGCCCTCTACGCCACCGAGGCAGTCAATTCCCAAATTCCATTGTTATTATTATTATAATAGACCATTTCGATTGATAGCCGATAATGTTAATAGTTTAAATGAGTAATAGTCGACTTGACCACGAAGAACTCGGTCGAGTTACCCCTTTTAATGTTATAATATAATATCATAATTAGAATTTATACTCTAACAGAACGGGTTATTCCAATTATACTGCTCGAGTCAATTCATATGGGTTATGTGGACCTGTGATGTGGACAACCCATATTATCAGTTTCAGGTCGCCAAGATTCCTTCAAGACCTCCAACATGACCTAACGACTGCCCCCTACATATTATCAAATAGGAAACAACCGGGATCTACAGTTTAACGTGCCATCCGAAACACGATATCGCCCAGGCGAAAAGTCCACATGGTGGGTTTCGATCCAGGGCCTCCGGATTTAAAGCCGTGCATATTCCCGCTGGACCACGGACGCTACATGAAATAGTTAACTCTTATTGTAATTTCGATTTCATATTTGGAGTTTAGTAGGTTACTAATTAAAATAACAATTATCTACGAGGAAGTATGAGTTTATCTGTGATCCCTCAGTTTTACCAATTATTAAATATTTTCACAAAGGAAACGGACTCGTTATCCAAGGAAGCTGGGCCCAGGAAACCTTACACTGTCTCTAACCTAAATTGCCAGGTAGAGCATGCTATTCGCAATAATAATCCTAAGCAGAAGCCCCCTTGTTATCGCCGATTAATTTATGATTTTATTTAAATAAAGTGAGGTTTACATACTTAATAAATATTTTTAATGGCGTCGCGCGTTCTAATTTTAGTAGAACATTTGCTTAATTTGTTATAATTAAGGACGATACAAAGATATTATTTGTGCACATTTAAGAATCTTATTGTCAAGCCCTAAAACCTACTACTCCTATTTAACCAAATTTCATAATATTAAAATAACCAAAGGAGCATTTGAAAATAGCAGTAGTGAAAAAGTTCCTATTTCAACACTATTTTCAAATTATTTTCATAATGTTGCCATTTTAATCACCAAAATGAAAAGTGAAATGCACGATATGAAAGAAAATTTCATATCATGGTGTAAATGGAGCTCCGAAACTTGATTCGAGTAATATTAAAAATAGAAACACATAAAGCCAGAAAAATGTTTCACTGTCAAAACCCCCGTCCATAATCACTTCGTTAATTTCGCCATTTGCAACACAAAAGGGTCTCAAATTTTCAGGGTGGCTTCTGTAACCCAAAAGGGTGGAAATTGCCTTGGCAACTGATTGCCCTCGGGTTCACCCTTTGTTTGGCTTCCATTGGGGTTGTTTTCAGTCACTATTTATGTACTGCAAGATTTTAGTTAGGGTTTCGAAATGTTACCCCAAAGTAATAACGACATAACATAACATAAAATCACGCCTTTTTCCCGAAGGGGTGGGCAGAGGTGTACCCAGGGCACATTCCCATAGTAGGTACACCAACATTTCTCCAGTATGTTGTTGGTCCCATGTAATAGGGGACGAGCCTATAGCCATCTACCGGGCACAGTTCCAGACTCCAGGCAGTCATAGAGATCATTCTAATGGAAAAATCCTGTATCTAACTAACACTTTGCCTGACCTGGGGATCGAACCCGAAACCTCATGATTGACAGTCAAGCTAGCTCCTACTACGCTACCAAGGCAGTCAAAGTTATAATTTGGTTGCTTATTAATTAGACTTCTATATGTGACTCTTATATGGCAGACCCGAAGGAAGTTTAATTATTATTTTTAGTAATATTTTTACCTGCCTCGATGGCATATTTGTTTGCGAGTGCTACTACAGATCATGAGGTCCCGGGTGCGAATCCCAGCTCAGGCAAAGTCTTATTGGATTTTTCCATTAGGGATTTTCTCAAGGACAGCCTGGAGTCTGGAATAGTGCCCGATTAATAGCAATAAGGCAATAGTATTCCAACTACTGCAGTCATCAAGCCGCACAAGCGTGGTGATTACGGCAAAATCCCCCCATATGAATAGTTTATGGCGTTCTATGGGGCAGGCCTATGTTCAGCAGTGGACGTCTTCCTGCTGATGATGATGATGAAAGGCAATAGGTTCGCCCTTTATGGCACACCTCTGCTTACCCTTTCGAGAAAAAGGCGCGATTTCATGTTATATATTATGTACCTTTCCACTTCTTAGTCACCGTATACTTATAACTTATAAGCAAACTGAAAGACATAAATAACATTTCAGGGATTCTCAATCCATTTCACACGATCTCCGCTTTTTAAATTACTCGTCTATATATAGAACGCCTTCAGGAAATCCGTAAAAATGTAAGAAAACAACCACAAGACTTACGCGCAGCTTTTACGATACAATAATGTTTAATCCCACCAATAAAATGCGAGATTTTGTATTTTTATGAGCTATAAAATGTGTGGAACGTGGTTTAATATTTGGTTAAATATAATTAGCGACTCGTGTAAGGTAGTGGTTGAGCGGACCTGCAAAATTTCACGTATTTATTGAAGTTAAATAAATTTGTGTATGTTACTCATTCATATCAATACAAAGTACTTATCATGTTAGAAGAAATTATAACAATTAATCCGTAATCTGTGACTAACTCACGTATGGTGCACATACGCGGCTTTCAGCTGACAATAACATTCAGCTAGCAGACTTAGCATAACAGGGAGACTCGTTTCCAGATGGGAGAATCTTGATACACATGTAACTTATTCTTACCGATACCCTTTTGTGCGAGTAACATGCCAGTTTGTGTATTATATGTTGCCGTAAATGTAGTTAATTGGAAATTATAAACAATTATCGATCATTATTAAGGTAATAAGGTTTAGGATTATATTCAGTAAGATAAGGGAGTCGAAACACCATTGACTAATTTTGACTCGATACAAAAAAAAAGCAAAGTTTCCTAGAGGAAATTTCGCGTTAAAGAAATATAGAGAGATCTCCGGAAAAGCAGTTTCATTTGTTAGTTATTTAACATTATTTAATTGTATTTCGTTGACGTGTTCCATAATAAATACTTTAGACGATTACGGTTTTATTTACTTGCGAAAGGGTATCATTTTGTAGCATAAAATACATTTATTAAAAAGCTCCAGTGAAATTCCGCACGGGCCGGCCATCACTGGCCATCAGTCACGCAACCACGATCCCACTTCACCTTAATAATTACCTCATGATTTGGTAAAACTGATGAATCTACATTGAAATTTATCCCTTTTAGCTTCAACGTCATTGCTTTTAGCAGTTGTTATTAATAATTCCGGTGGTAAAAGTAATGTGATAAAGAAAAGGAAGTCGAATAGAGTGATAAAAGCGACACAGAGCACCTCGACTCCTCGTGGTCTTGTGGCTCACATCTTAGAGTGTTTTTATAAAGTGAGGGAGCCAAAAGCTCAAGGGAGCTCCTGGGCTCTGCTTCGGCAGAAGGCGAAGCAACGTTCAGGGGCGACCGCTAGAGCTCCTGGCGGGAGACTGAATAGAGTTAAGCCGGGTCCGCAGCGGCATGTTTTTGTGTTAGCTAACACAATATCATGTTAATAACATGAAAAGTGGGCGTGACTTTGGTGTTATATAACAGAATATTGTTATATAACACGCTAACACGTTATCCGTCGCGGATGGAAAACATCACCCGATTTCGCCTGCGGGGGGGGGGGTCCGTAGTTAATTTTTTGTTAGCGCTCGTGCCGTTAACATCTCTGCTGGATATTTGAAAATCATAATCTCCTTTTGTAGCAAACAATATTTAGCAATTTTCTATTATTTAGAGACTGTAGCATATCGTGAGTCGGAATCAGTGGATTTTAAACAAGAAAACACTTGCCCTTGTATGGAGCTTATTTTAGAAAATGATAATTGCTAACAAAAACATTTTCGGTGTCAAGTCGCTGTGGACGGGCTGTTATATAACACGGTTAGATAACAACGTTTTGTTACTAACATTTAGCTGTAGACCCGGCTTTAGTTAGGTCGAATACGACACAAAGTACCATACGTGCGATTTATCTTGAAGAGTCTGAACATAGCCAGTGCGAACTTTTGCGTATGAAAACTCGTGAAAAAAACTGATATTATTATGTTTGAACATATCGGAACATTACACTTACAATAAAGATTTGTTCGTATGTTTGTTTATCTGGGAATAACAGTTTTCTCCACGAGTTTACGTGTGTTAAAGTTCGCAGGGCCTATGTTCAGACTCGCTAAGATAAAACGCACGTACTGTATATACTTATTTTACGAGTAAGGTGGCTACAAGAAGTTGTTATGCAAGTATGCCAGCTTCAGTCATGTGTATCGTACCCTTTATACAAGTAGCGGCTGGTATGAACAGTGAAACAAAGTCCTTACAAATTATGAACGTGGATTAATTACATTTGGTTAACCGCCTATGTAATTGGTAATTAAGATTAAGGTATTATTGGTATTGTATGTTTGCGGTTGGCAGAACTGTTGTACACGATTATACCAGAACGTAACAATGTATGTATGTAATATGTATGTATAACTGGTTTATAGGAATAAAGTTGTGTTTATTTCAATTTCAATTTCTTTATTGCATAATTCATGATATATTAGATGGTAGTACATAATCATGATACCCGTTTGGGCGTAGCAAATTGTTAACTAATATTTTATGAAGTATTACTTAAAAATAAAAAATAAAAATTAATTGTAATAATAATAACAATTTCTTTGGCTTTTAATTTATGAACGTGAAGCAGGTCACTTACTAGTCCTCTTTTTATCAACTGAATTTGGCTTACTTAAAGCTTATAACTATTTATATATATTAATTATATATATATATATATATATATATTAACTTATTCCTATCTAAGTGGTGGTAATATACCAATATTGTTATATATTGTATGTATGTTACATAGTAACTGCCTCGGTGGCGTGGTGGGCGCAAGCTCGATTGCCGATTAGGTGGTCCCGGGTTCAATCCCCAGGTCAGACAAGGAGTTACGTATTGGATTTTCCCAATAGGAATTATCTCAATAACTGCCTGGAGTCAGAAATTGTACCCTATAAATAAATGGCAATAGGCTCGCTCCATAATACATAGGACCAATAACATACTGGTGAAATGTGGGTGTGCCTACTATGGGACTGAGTCCTGGGTACACATCTGCCTACCCTTTCGTTGGTCCCATGTAATAGGGGGCGAGCCTATTGCCATCTACCGGGCACAGTTCCAGACTCCAGGCAGTAATTGAGATAATTCCTAATAGAAAAATCCAATATTTAACACTGCCTGACCTGGGGATCGAACCCGGAACCTCTTGATTGGCAGTCGAGCATGCGCCCTTTACGCCACCGAGGCAGTCAAATAAATCTTTTTTACTTGTTTTAAAGTGAATATATTATATACGAGTACAAACATAATTATATTCATATACACTGCGTAAAATACAATCTTTTCTTATTAGCTTTGCAAAACAAGTCTATTTTCTAACAATTTTCAGTGCAGGAACTAATAGCGTATTCAGTAATGTACGCCTCCATGTTTTCTATAGCACAGATTCTAACTACTGTCCTGAGCATTTTTTTCTTGTTAATTAATACTTCACTTTCTCGCGCGATACTTTCTGAAACCTTTTTTAACGAGCTCCTATTTGTCACGCTTGATGCAGGAAATTAACTTTTTTCCCGGCAGTTTGATCATTGTGGAGATTAATAGATATTTTTCATTCACTGATTTTAATTGTTTTGAAAAATGATCGCATTTTATGTTCATCTTGAAGTCAAAGTGATTAAATATATCCGTCTTTATGGAGAAGCTTCAAATCACCGGCACTAATAGTTATATAATATATGGTTATTTACACAGATCAGGATATCTCTTTGGTTATTTATATGTTTGCTTATTGAAAAATCACCCGACTGCCTGACACATTCACTCATTAACTTACAGCCCTAGTCATAGATTAGAACTTAGCTGAAAGCTTAAGCCTTAAGCTGAACTTAAGTCTAAATGGACCAAGAAAACTAAAATTTTGCCCCAAACAAAGAATGAGAAAGGAATTCTCGAAATTCCCGAAGAATCGAAGCTTCTAATAGAATATATATAGTCCATAAACTCTAAGAAGTACCGTTTGACGTTTCATACCTTCAATAACTATGTAGTAGTAGTAGACTATTAAATTCGAGCGTTTGTATGAAGTGACGGAGGCTTCCCAAAATAGAAGTACTTTGGATTAAAATACGATAAAATTTAAAATATTATAGGTATTCTGACAAAATATAGGGTTTTTTAAAATGTAACTCCAAATTATAGATATTTCAGACTAATATATATTTACCCTAGAATCTAGATGACTAGTGTCTCTTTCTGAATAACGTCATTAAATGTTGGAAATATGCTCTGATTTTAAATGATTTATGTCTTAAGGTTGTATGGGGAATTCTCCAGTCGCCGCCCCGTTAAATTTTATCACTACATGTACAATTCTTTATCACAAGATTTAAATTAAATTCATTCAAAAAAGGCAAAATAAAAACTGTCAAACTATAGTATGTACTAAGATTTTCTGAACTATGGGTAAATACTAGTGTAAATAAATAATAAATGTTTTTAACGCGATTAAATCCCGTCTCTTTCATAAAATATGTGTTCGAATCGCGAAAGTTTAAAAAATTACTAAATACTAGTGATCAAAGCCTCCCACATTGTAACCTCAAATAGAAGCGGTCGTGAACGCAGGAAATTGATCAAAGTAGATAAGATAACGCGCCCTGGATTCGCCTGTCTGTTTGTTGTTCAATCAGTTGATTCAGTCATAATGCGGCAAAACTATGGATCGTTACTTTTCTAGATTTATGTACGTTATTACGACAAAAATTTACAAAAAAGTGGAATATATTTATTGTCAACTCTAGAATAAGGCTTTTTTTCGTCTTTTTTGGACCCACACGAATGTATAGCAAGTGTCAACATAACATACATACATACATTCACGCCTTTTTTCTCGAAAGGGTAGGTAGAGTGTACCCAGGACTCAGTCCCATAGTAGATACACCCACATTTCGCCAGTATGTTATTGGTCCCATGTAATAGGCGAGCGAGCCTATTGCCATCTACCGGGCACAGTTCCAGACTCCAGGCAGTTATTGAGATAATAAGCCAGTGTGAAGTTACATAAATTTTCAAGTTAATATGGTCAATTAGTCAATTCAGAGTCAGGGCAAGCCCAGTTAAGTCACAGCTCTAGTAAAGTGGTGGTCTTTAAAAGAAGCTGCCGGAATTGTGGGAACACGAAAAATCACATTTCAACTCTCGAATCACGCGCCAAGAGACTTGTGTATCTTCGAAAACACTCAACACGTAATATTCCACCATTATTACACGTTAAACACTCGAAAATGCACCGATAATTGGTAAAGATACGGGAGCCAAACTGTATTCTTCGGTCTCCCGCCAAAAATCCGAGAATTAAGTATAATAGTTCTTTTAATATTATCGTTGTCAATCGTGGACATTGACATAATATATTCTACAATAGACAAGAACGTTATTAAAAATATTTTCTCAAAATCAAGTAACAACTTAGTTCATTAAAGTTGCGATTGTTTATTAAGGTCATAAATATGTTAACAATAGTTTGTAATGAAATCAAACGAAAAATAAAACCTTCATTTTTTTTCTCGTAATTATAAGTACAGCTCCGTACGCGTTCACAATGGATGAATTTCGAAGGTAAAGGAAGGTGCACGGATTGAAGTACACTTTAGTCTAGCAAAGTGAGTGTTAGGAACGCGAAATCTAGTACGAAGTACATTATTATTGTTGCTCGTGGATAAATAGTGGCAATTACCTAATTGTCTTATTGTAGAATTATTAATTATTCTGCGCATATTCATCTCGTAAATAATAAATACACCATCTCAGCTTAATCTATTAAGTAACAAATTCGTAACAAAATCCTTTTAACGCTATATAGTCGATCTTACTAAATGTTGTCACCTCGACAACATTCACATATATTGACTTCAGACGCGCCAAAAGATCGTCATTCCTGCTTGTGTATTACAAATGTTTTAATCATTCCATTTTTCATCATCATCATCTCAGCCGTTGGTAATCCACTACTGAACATAGGCCTCCCCCATAAAGGGGGGTTTTGCCAATACAGGACACGCTTGGCAGGCGGGTTGTCGAGCGCTGTTTGACACACAGAGGACGCTGCTGCCCGTCCTCTGGATCTGTTAACCCTTAGCCGGCTCTTACGGCAACCACGGGTAGACAGGGTGGAGCACTATTCTAAAGCCGGTAACTCCACGGCATATTCCATTTTTAATCAGTCTTAATTATGTCTGTTTGTTTAACGATGTCTGTTTGAACTGTGTCTGGGTGTTATAAAAGCGTATACATGTATGTATATCAGTATCAGTCATCTGGTTACCATACATAGTACAGGCTTTGCCTAGTTTGGGACCAGATGACTGTGTGTGGAAGTTGTCCCATATGAATACATTATATTACAAATAAGTACAATTTCAAATTTGACCATGAGTTCTTTGACTTATATATTATACACTCATAGTAACAGCAAGTGAATGTACCTATTTGAATACATTAGTACCTATGTCGTTCGTAAAGTTACATTTTATATCACTGAGACACGCGAACTTCGATCTAAATACACCTATTGATTGTATGGAAGCTATACTTTTGTTTGCAGATATTTTTATTTGCAGAGTTACTATTAATGAAAAAAGTAAATAGGTACCTAATAAGCAAGCCAGTCAGAAAGTCAAGGCCAGTCATTAGCCTGTTGACTCCGAAAAATACCAAACAATAGAGCTACTTAATATCTTTTTTTTGTGGCCCAGGGAAATCTGCATACAGATACCCGGCCATGCCGAGGGGATATCCTGCGGGACTCCATGTGTCGCGGCTGCGGGCACGCCGAAGCACTCATCCGCAGCTCGGACGGAGTTGGGTCCTCCCGGGAGGACTCCACCGCGGGGAGCGAAGAGGTGCCTTCGCCGCCAACCTACTTACTATCTACTCTAACTAAATACACAGTGCCATAGAACACTTCCAAATCCACAGGCCGACATGTCAGCCTATAGAAAATCCAAGTGCTCTAAACCACTGTCAGATGGCAAGGTACCCAAGATGCTGGCAGCATTGCCATGTTGAATAGCAATGCTTATACGTTGAGCCAGATAAACGCCAGCATTTAGATCACGCGTCGCGTGAAAGATAGAATATTGCAAAATAAATGCGATGAGTTCCCGGTCCTCACGGTCCTAGAATCTCGACACCAAACGGTTCAAACACGTAACCAATGCCTAGTTTTGCATAATATATTTTATTTATGCCAAAACTCATCGAATCGACTCCTTTAGAATTTAGACTTTGTAAGATTATAAACTTAAGTAGGATCTTTACTTGATCTGAACCGACTAAAATAACCTGTGTTTTTTTACTTTTTTATTAATATTTGTGTGTGCGCTTTGTGTTATCCATAAGATCAAATAATCGATCAATCACCTAGTTTTTTAGATTTTTATTAGTTTTCTTAGTTGGTTGTTTCGGTAATTATAGATAATTAATCACAATATCGATGTAAAAAACGGTGATAAAGACTGTTTCCTTTCTTTCATTTCATTTCAATCGTCTTTCTAACCAAGAATCCGGAAATATTATGGTAATTAATGTTGAAGACACTCAATTAATATCACACAATACACTATTATTATACAAAGTAAACAGAATGTTGCTTTTATACAATACGATCACAAATAGCTGAAGGCTCTCGCGGCGGTGGACGTCCACACAATGCGCTTAACAAAACTATTGTTGCGGGTATCGTTGACATACCGATATAACTGGGACACGGATTTAGGTTATTTCACTGTTTATTCCATTGCAATCTGTTCTTATTTTACTGCTTGAAGATGATTGTTAAATGTTTTTCTTTGATTGAGAATACAATATTTTGTAATAAAATTCTGTTAAATTTATAAAAATGAGATCAATAGATATGAATGCTTTTCAAGCTAGATATTAAGAAGTGTTAAGAATTAGATTTATGAATTGTATATTGATGACTGGCTCGATGGCGTAGTACCTAGTCACAAGCACTACCTACTGCCGATCGCAGTCACCCGGGTTCGATCAATGTCAGGCAAAAAAGTGTTATTCTAAAAATCTATTATTGAAAATATTTTTTTTTCCATGACATTACGGCGTCTGAAACTGTGCCCGGTAGATAATAGGTTCGCAGAATCCATATTTTTATCAGACCTGGGGATCAAATCTGGTGACTTCGTAGCGCTTGCAAAAATTACGCCACCGAGGCAGGGTGATGATCAAAAAAAATAATGAGCTGAGGCCTTTTAAATTTTCAATTAATGCTTGATTTTATTTGCCTTTGAATAGGTAATAAGCATATAACAACATACATTCACGCCTTTTTCCCGAAGGGGTAGGCAGAGGTTGTACCCAGGACTCAGTCCCATAGTAGATACACCCACATTTCGCCAGTATGTTATTGGTCCCATGTAATAGGGGGCGAGCCTATTGCCATCTACCGGGCACAGTTCCAGACTCCAGGCAGCTATTGAGATAATTCCTAATGGAAAAATCCAATATTTAACACGGCCTGACCTGAGGATTGAACCCGAGACCTCTTGATTTGCAGTCAAGCATGCGCCCTCTACGCCACCGAAGCAGTCATGTAATAAGTATATGTAATAAGTTTC
This sequence comes from Hemistola chrysoprasaria, assembly GCA_947063395.1. Lineage (NCBI taxonomy): Eukaryota > Metazoa > Arthropoda > Insecta > Lepidoptera > Geometridae > Hemistola > Hemistola chrysoprasaria. The sequence continues at coordinate 13,614,014 of OX346724.1, read as the reverse complement.
AATATTAAAATTGAATTCATGTCAAAACGATAATTAATCTCAAGCCATATGGAATCATCAACGGTTGATTAATTGCCAAGTGTTGTCAGGAAGGCCAGATCTAATTATCGTAGCATTAATTATAACGAGTAATTAGTCTCGCTGGCGTTTGTTAAGATTCCTTAATGTTTATTTAATTATATCTAAAATTATAGCACGGCTTCATTATCATCTTCTTACCTTTAGGACCTTTCTAGGTGTGATCGACACACGTATTCATGTCTATGATGTGTCATCTTTGCCATTCTTGTCTATGATGTGTCATCTTTGCACTATATTCCTGCACACTGCTGCATATACTCGTTGCAAAGGACACGGACTCCGAATCCAAGAAAGCTGGGCTCAGAAAACCTTACACTGTCTAACGTATACATATTGCCGAATAGTGACTGTGTATGTTAAACGCAATAATATTCCTAAACATACGAGTAGTAGCCCTCCTAAAGGCACTACAACTTTCCATCCCAGGTCGAAGATACAGGGTCAAATATACTGTTACAGGGGTAGGGGTGTTACAGGGGACCCAAAGCACGGTGGAAAGATTTAGTGCAAAAGGACATGAGAGAGTTAAGAGAGAGAGAGAGAAAAGGCTGCCCTACCACCATGTGGGACGCGTAGCCAGAAAGAGAGAAAGATAGTAAGCCTCTTATTATCGAATAAATTTAACTTAACATGTAACTCTTAACTCCGTACATTCAATAAGTGTGGTCAAAGCTATAAGAAAAAGTAAAAAAAGGTCGAGGTGGCTCTAAAACCAACAACTCCTTTCAGCCAATCTTTTCTGCTCTATTTATATATATATGATTTATATATAAAATACATGCTGCTGACAAACTGACACACTCATAAACGTCCTCACACTGAAATTTGTACGTAGTGTTTCATTATGACACGGATAAGGAAATAAGAAAGGAGAATAATCTAAATTATTTATTATCTTTATTTTAATACCTGAAAATCTTTCGTCTGGATTGTACTTAATCAAGTATTTAAAAGAAAAAAACAAGAATGGGACGAATCGTCGAACGAAAACTACATACATTTTAAGTTTCATCGTTTCGTCCCAATGGGACGAACCTGACGTGGGATGAATCGACGAAGGAGCCAGAAATTCAAAACTACGCTATCCGGCGATCAGTCTTGTTTATTTAAATTCAAATACATTGATGTGAGGATCGATATTTGCTAAAAATGCTAAATAGAATCGGAGATTCCGCAATCAAACTGCTCGAGTCAACTCAGTTATGTGGACAACCCATATTGTCAGAGTTTCAGGTCGTCAACATTCCTACGCAGCCTCCGACATGACCTAACGACTGCTCCCTATATTATATCTTAAAGGAAACAACCGGGATCTATACTTTAACGTGCTATATGAAACGATAAGTCCACATTTCGTAGACAGCCTCGTTAAGTAGACAGCCTCGTTGGCTCAGACGGTAGTAACTCTGCTTTCTGTGCTGCAGGCCTCGGGTTCGATCCCCGGTCAGGTCAAACATTTGTGTGCATGAACATGTCTGTTTGATCTGTGTCTGGGTGTTATAAGCTTATATAAGTATGTATATCAGTCTTCTGGTTACCATAGTACAGGCTTCTAGCCTAGTTTGGGACCAGAGGACCGTGTGTGGAAGTTGTCTCATATTATTATTATTATTTTTTTCTTCTTTTATGGACCCACACGAATGTATAGCCAGTGTCAAGTTACATAAATTTTCAAGTTAATATGGTCAATTAGTCAATTCAGTCAGGGCAAGCCCAGTCAAGTCACAGCTCCAGTAAAGTGGTGGTTTTTACAAGAAGCTGCCGGAATTTTGGCGGGAACACGAAAAATCACATTTCAACTCCCGCATCACCTGCCAATAGACTTGTGTATCTTCGAAAACACTCAACACGTAATATTCCACCATTATTACACGTTAAACACTCGAAAATGCACCGATAATTGATAAAGATACGGGAGCCAAACTGTATTTTTCGGTCTCCCGCCAAAACTCCATTATTATTATTATTATTTTTAATGAAATTCGAACCCAGGGACACCGGATTTGAAGCCGGGCATATATCCTCTGGGCCGCGGATGCTACAAAGTTGTAGTATGTATGAAATTAAATATGATATGAATGTACTCGAGAATATGAAGTTCTAGTTGCGTCCCGCGGTTTCACCTGCGTTGTCATCGTTCCTATAGGAATATCGGAATAAATGTACCCTATGTGTTATTCCAGGATCTAAACTGTCTACATAGCAAATTTCAGCCCAATCGGTTCAGTAGTTTTGGCGTGAAAGAGTACAAACACCCATCCAGCTATCTATCCTCACAAAATTTCGCATTTATAATATTACTAGTGTAGGGTTGATGTTATTTTGTGACGCGCATGCTACGGATTCTGTGAACGTTTTGGTGGTTTTATGGAAAGTATTAATGGCAACGTGTGTTTTCACGGAGATCTATGGCATGTGCGAGGGCGCGATGGCAACACAGGGAGGGGGATGCCAGCGCGACAGATGATTGTAGAGCGAGATTGAAGATGGTGGCCTTGAAATAAATCATGTAAAATATGCTGAAGTGTTCGAGTATTATTTAATGGAAAAGGCACGTTTACACTAGTGTAAACTCAGCGGCTTTACCTGCTCGCAATTATAAAATATAGGAGTTTTATACCAAAACATTGACGCCTTTTTGGACGCCTTAGAATGTGAATTTTCAAAAAATTTATCTTAGCACACGTCTATAAAACGAATATAATATACATTCCAATTTTCAAGTCTCTAGGATCAGTGGTTTGGCTCTGCGTTGCATGTCAGTCAGTGAGACATTTAGGATTTTATAAAAAAAATTTTACAACTTCCACACACGGTCATCTGGTCCGAAACTAGGCTAGAAGCCTGTACTATTGTAACAGCATGACTGATATACATGCTTATATAAGCATATAATACCCAGACACAGATCAAACAGACATGTTCATGCACACAAATGTTTGACCGGGCCGGGGATCGAACCCGAGAGAGTTATTGCCATCTGAGCCATCGAGGCTGGCAAATAGTGATAGTGATTAAGTAGGATATAATTTAAAATTGAACATGATATTACTATCTAGTAATCAACGTAGTTATAATTAGTTTGTAATTATGTGACGCATAACTTCCCTGTATTATTATTTATATCTAGATCAACTTTCAACTGTAAATTACAACGAAAACTTTATAAAGTCGGTCACAATTAGACTGTAAAGGTTGTAAAAACGATTAATTTACTGTAAATACTTATAATGACTAATTTATTGTAATTTGTTTTTTTATTAATTGTATGTTTGCGTTGGATTATTATTTATTATTGAATTTATAAAATTTGACAGGATTTTTAATTATTTTAATGTATTTCAAGCGAATAAACCGCTAAAGTCTATAGATATATAAAACAAAAAATGTAGTAAAATTTATGAACATGATCTGAAAAAAATATTTATAAAACCTATACGAGTATATACGTGGTTTAATATATTATTCTACTAGCGACCCGCCCCAGCTTCGCACGGGTGCAATACTGATACTATGTAATGAAGTGATATACCTAAACAGTTTATCAAGTAGCTAACTAAAATAATAATAATATAATATAACACACAATCATGCCTTTTTCCCGAAGGGGTAGGAGGGGAGGGTAGGAGGGGAGGAGGGCGTTGGGAGGGTAGGGATCTTTCACTAATAAACTAACACTGCCACGCTGTTTCACTCATTGAAAAAATTCCTAATATTATTTTATTTCAGGTTCAAGTTACCAACATACCAATTTCGGCCCAATCTGCTCAGTCATTTTGACGTGAATAATATGTAACAACAAATACTCACACCAACCAAATATTTTACATTGACAACTCATAATGAGTTAGCGGCTTCTCACCATCTGGATGGATGGATGGATCTTTGTTAATTCTTCACGACAAAACTGCTTAACTGATTTGGCTGAAATTTGGCATGAGGATAGCTGAAAGTTTAAAATATTAAAATAACATAATTATAAGTTTGATAAAGAACTAGGCCTACCCCCGGGTTCGCTCATCAAAGAGTACTTCCAGTCTACCAGTACCAAATGTTTTAGTCGGTTGAGTAGTTTTGTATTTACAGTAACAAACCCACATAAATCCATTCAAACTTTGTTTGTTTCATGTTTTCAATAACTAGGATTTGGGATTAGTAGGACACTGGGACAAAGAAATATGATTGCGTCGAAAAAGTAAAACGAAACGTAGGTAATATTTCCGTGTAAATCACGCGAAAGAATAATTTAAACTTACCTGTACGAGGTAGCATGAATCCACAGCTCCACAGTAACGCCGGCTCTAGTTATGAACACAATCACGGGCACTGCACAGTGCACTGGTCTTTAAATATTATAATTATAAATGCACTTGTACTTCGAATTCCATAATACATGGATGAGCCGCGAGGCGGCGCTGGCGGCCTGCCTCATGACACGCTTGATGCGGTACTGCTGGAATATAGGCACTAGTTTCACGCATGCGCGTTGAAAACCCACGGGTGTATGTGCCGGCATTAAATATGGTGAAGAGAGCAACAGAAAAACAGAGCTCATTATAATTTGCTATCGCCTGAGATTTTTGCAGTCGTTAGGTCATGTCGGAAGCCTTGTAGGAATCTTGGCGACCTGAAACCACATCCACATAACCTGAGTCCACATAACCCATATGAATTGACTCGAACAGTGTAATTGGCGTAACCCGTTCTGTTAGAGTATAAATTCAAATTATTATTATTATTTTGTAGTGGTAGGCCTCTTTTGCAAGGGGCCGCCTGGGGAAGTACCACACCTTTGCCAGTTATTTATCCGCCAAGCACTAATATGCAAACATTACTGTGTTCCGGTCTGAAGGGCAATGTTATCAGCGAAATTACTGGGCATGATGAGTTTCAACAACTCATATCTCAGAGTGTGCAGTGCAGTGCCGCGCAGTATTTAGAATTTTAAAACACTGGGTGGCACTGTGTCTGATATGGGCAATCATGATGCTTACCATCAGGCACCTGATTTGGTCGTCTTGTCACTCACTATCATAAAAAAAAGCCGTGATGATGAATTAACTAACAAAATCGTAGGCGATTTTAAACTTTTCAAAATTGTTCATCTTTAATGCCGGAATTTATACACGCCTGGTCGCATTTCATTTTGTAATGAACTCGCTTGACCCATTTTAACAGCAAATACATACCTTATTACAACTAAATAAGTATTCTATTCCTTTGTTAGGAGTTTCAAGTTTTTGGTTTCGGACCCCCTACGAGGTATGCATGACTATAATCATATAATTGCGTGTAGTGACTGACTGACTGACTGACATTGTGAATTATTAACTAGTGTTAAATCATAATTTTTCCGAAGTAAAATTGTGTAATTAGGCTTCAAACGTAGTCTAGAATACCCATTCTTATACCTATTAACTACCGTTGCCTCGTGGTTTACTACAACAACAACAACATACATTCACGCCTTTTTCCCGAAGGGGTAGGCAGAGGTGTACCCAGGACTCAGTCCCATTGTAGATACACCCACATTTCGCCAGTATGTTATTAGTCCCATGTAATAGGGGGCGAGTATATTGCCATATACCGGGCAAAATCCAATATTTAACACTATGCCTGACCTGGGGATCGAACTCGGGACCTCTTAAGTGGCAGTCGAGCATGCGCCTACTACGCCACCGAGGCAGTTTCGCGGTTTAACCCGCTGAAAACTACCAAGAGAAATGCGATTCGTGCCATCTATGAGATGCGTCCACGCGAATCCCTTAGAGAATTATTCAAAGAAATAAACACTCTGACCCTACCATCCTTATACATCTATGAGGACATCATGTACGTGCGTAAAAAATTACATAAATTAAAATGAAATACTGAACTCCATAATTTTAATACTTGCAATAAAGACAAAATACCTAAAACCAAAATACCTAGCTTTAGATTACTCGTATCTAAAAAAAAAAATCTTGACTAGGATTTCATTGGTCTTTGAGTGAATTAAACGATTTTTTTTTTTTTTTTTTCTTATATTTTATTTAGGAAAAAGTGTACGTTTCTGTAATAAAATCCCAAAAGAGACAACGGGTAATTTGACTTTGACTTTGAACGTTTTAACATTAATATTGAAAAACTTTTGTTTTGTGGCATTTTACCTATTGTCTAATATAATAAACTCTTGAATTTCGGTGTCATAGTGGGCGCAAACTCGACTGCCCATCATGAGGTCCCGGGTTCGATCCCCAGGTCAGGTGTTAAATATTGGATTTTTCATTAGGAATTATCTCAATAGCTGCCTGGAGTCTGGAACTGTGCCCGGTATGACAATAAGGCTCGCCCTCTATTACATGGGACCAATAAAATACTGGCGAAATGTGGGTGTACCTACTATGAGACTCAGTACTGTGGGGTACGCCTCTGCTTACTCAAACTCAAACTCAAACCTCCTCTTTACCTCTCTACCCTTCGGGAAAAAGGCGTGATTGTATGTTATGTTATGTCTATCAAAAAACTCGTTGAGGGATTCGTCTACCAGGAAACATATTATCGTTCTATTCGCAATAAAAAATCCATAATTTAATTATAACTTCATAAAGGCATTTGAAATACACAGACACGATGATTTTTGAAACACGAAATAAATCACACGGATAATATGTACTCACGAAATATTTAGTTTGAATACTATTTGTAAATATTTTACGCGACTACAGTCATTTAACTGTAAATGTTGTCGGGGCGGCATAATAAGTCCAACTATTCACAGCAAGTAACACGTCTTTAAAATTCGATGGAATAATAATAAACATACTTGATTACTTCTTATTACGAGTAATTCTGTATTTCTCAATGGTTTGTATTAATACGATATTAAATATCGATTGACTGAATATCAAACGAAATCCCACTCGTTTACAAATTAATAAACAGTAATATCCAATATTGCGAAACGATGTTTGAAAACATAATTAATTTATTTATATTAAATGGCCGTGTGATTGAAAATACTCATGTGTATCCATTGATTTAAAGAAAAGGGGAGATAGAGTACGTTCTCCCAGCTAAGCCTCGGTGCTTCGGTGGCGTAGAGGGCGCATGCTCGACTGCCAATCAAGAGGTCCCGGGTTCGATCCCCAGCTCAGGCTGTGTTAAATATTAGATTTTTCCATTAGGAATTATCTCAATAACTGCCTGGAGTCTGGAACTGTGCCCGATCGATGGCAATAGGCTCGCCCCCTATTACATAGGACCAATAACTTACTGGCGAAATGTGGGTGTATCTATTGTGGGACTGAGTCCTGGGTACACCTCTGCCTACCCCTTCGGGAAAAAGGCGTGAATGTATGTATGTAGGTACCTAATAAGCCAGAAGTGCGACCGAGACAATAATATTATTCGCTCGTACGACCTTACTTTTCTGACATACGTGGTACCTTATCTCCCATTTTCTTTATATCAATGTGTGTATTATATACTTGAATTATGAAAAAATATTTTTGGAAGTTCACCATGAAAAATCCAAGAGTATATAAGAAAAAATAAAATGATAGGGACATAGGTAACTTCACTAATAAAATATCAGGATATAAATTTATAGAATGACTTTATTATATTCGGAGGAAACAGGGGAATACAAAACATCGAATTGCTAAATTTTTCACAGGGTTGTTTTAAATTCCTAGAAGGCAATGACGTTGAATCGCTTTCTTCTACTAGAAGGTCATAATGTACGCTCTTACAATAAAGTGACTGCCGTAGAGCCTCTACGGTCGTAGCAGCACCGCGTAGCATTACAACTTTGTGCTACGCACTGCCACAGTTCACTCTAAAATATTGTACTACGTACGCACTGCTACGAAATATCTCGCCTTATGAGATTTTCTTCTTGTGTTGGTGTGTGGCCATCCGTGATAGTGGTGTCAAAGGTATCAAGTCACTTGAAAGACATGACATCAGATATGACACTCGTGACATCACTACAGTTGGAAGTGACAAGAGCCTTCTGAAGTACAGTAGCATAGCGCCCAGATTTTAAACCACAAAAATGGTCACCCATCCAAGTAGGAACCGACCAGACGTTGCTTAACCTTAGTGATAAATCAAAATCAGTTGAGTAAACTACACGACCTACTCCAAGTTGAATGAAAAGTTTATTTGCGTAAATAGAGGTGCGAATAAGATCTTATAAGTATTAATATACTGTTCATTCCGTATTTGACATAATATTATCTGTCGTGCAAATATTTAAATTTCTAGGCTAAGTTGTCCTCTTTGTCTATTTTAGACTTATATATTTTAGTACTTATTCTCTAAAAAACATTGATTAAAAGAAAAGGGGAGATAGGGTACGTTCTACGTACCCTATCTCCCCGTAAATTGATTGAAATTATTATGTCTGTGGTGCAGAAATTTTGACATTTAATTTTTTTTCATTTAAACTTTTAGAAAAACTTCATCAAAGACGTCGCCATTTTATTTTTTTAATATAAACAATATTGCCAATATGTCAGTGTGCTCAGAAGGTCGACCAGCTCCGGTAGCACAGTGACCAGGGAAAACGAAGTCTAGGGGAATCGAAGGTAGGTTAGAAAGAGACAGCAGATATGCAAAGTTCGGGTGCGAAAGAGAAAAAAACAGAGAAAACAAGAGATCCCCGTGCCATGCTAGGCGGGCAGTTTTGATTTGTAGTTTATTGACTCCAAATAATTCACAAACATCGAATTTAGAGAAATTGAAAGTTACGGGGCTGTTATGCAATATTAGCGCATAACGTTCTGTATTCACTAACCAATAAATGTACAACCTTTGCCATTTTGAAGTAGGTTAAATTTACACAAGACAAGACGTTGAAACCACCCGCTTAGTATGCAAATCAAAGTCTAGAACAATCATGTGCATAGGTGTCTAGTGGCTACGTAATACCTAGGACCTAGGTGTTCTAGGTTTCATGCATATTCCTAACTTTAACTGGATAATTTTACATAGAGTCAGATGTGGACCGGAGATATGAATAACTTGGCATTGTTTGTATTTGCTTTAATGTTATCATGCAAATATTATGGCCAATATTTGTAACAATGTTATATGTAACCAATGGAAGCCGCAGCAGAAAATACCTAGAGGAACCGAAGAAGCGATGCAAAGAGAATTTAGAAGAAGATCTGCGTAGAATGGGCACATTTACCAGCTGGAAGAAGGTCGCCAGGCTCCATGACAACTGGAAGAAGATTGTGGAGGAGGCCAAGACCCACAAAGGGTTGTAGCACCAGAGAAAGAACAAGAAGAATCCCATAGTTCATCCCAAGTTAACAAGAAACGGGACCTCTTAGCAGTTAGATACAATCCTATAGAAAGTTTGCCAAATTGATATTTTCTATTCCCCTATTCCTCCAAATATAATAAAATTCTATAATATATTCATATCATATGAAGATGAAGTAAGTCCTATCATTTTATTTTTGTTTATAAACGTATGTTTTTGAAGTAAGCTTCTAAAAATCCAAGTTTCACTCGCGTGATTACACATTCACTACAAATAAATGAACAGTTAAATACAAAAACAAAATAAATCAAACACTGTTTACTTCACTATAAAATATGAGAATATAAATTAATAGAATGGGTTAATTATATTCGGAGGAAACAGGGGAATACAAAACATCGATTTAGTATATTTTTCACAGGGTCATCAGGTATGTTATGTTATGTCATTCTTGTATCTAGGATACGTACCCTCTTATTAACTATAATTAAAATGTAGGTATATTTTTTTCTTTTATTCCTGACAAGCCTCACTGCTAATTAACCATCATTCCCGAGACAACAAAGAAACTTACAACTAATGAGCATTCTGCGAACATGCCAAATACTGGCACGGACATAAGATGCCACGAAATATATAATTATTTAGTAACCAGCTGTACCCCACAGTTTCACCCACGTGCATATCGTTCCAGTGGAAATATCTGGAATCATCTGGGAATATCAAAACCGCAACGTCTAATCACGCGAGAAAAATTGGATTTTTAGAAGTTGGCTATGAAAAAAACCGAGAGTTTATAAGAGAAATTACAATGACAGGGAAATAGTTTATTTCACTATAAAAATATCAGGATATAATTTTAAAGAATGGGTTAATTATATTTGTAGGAAACAGCGGAATACAAAACAGCGTTTTGGTGAATTTCATAGGATTGTGTCAACTCGTTGCTAAGATATGCTCTTAATTCATTATTTGCTCGATTTAGTTAACGAAATGGGAAATAGTGCGATAAAGAAACACTGTGGCGTGTTAGAAGATGTAGTGACAAAGATATTTTTTTTTTTTTTTATGATAGTGAATGACAAGACGAGCAAATCAGGTGCCTGATGGTAAGCATCATGATTGCCCATATCAGACACAGTGCCACCCAGTGTTTTAATATTCTAAATTCTGCGCGGCACTGCACTGCGCCTGTCACCCTGAGATATGAGTTGTTGAATCTCATCATGCCCAGTAATTTCGCTGGTAACATTGCCCTTCATACCGGAACACAGTAATGTTTGCACATTACTGCTTGGCGGATGAATAACTGGCAAAGGTGTGGTACTTCCCCAGGCGGCCCCCTGCAAAAGAGGCCTACCACTACAAAAAGAGTTAATAATATATAATATTAATAATATAAATATATAAATAATAATAAAGAAAAGTAGTTAATAATATAGAAAGGAATGCAGGTGGTTCAGACATGTGGAGAGGATGGATGAAAAGAGATAGACAAAGGAGATTTATAAGGCTAGTGTAAATGGTCACGTAGGTAGGGATCGACCTAGGCGCAATTTTCACGAAAAAAATCATATTGTTCTATAGAAAGGCCAGGTCAAAAGTACCAACAACCGACGAGCATGTGTAAAAATGTGCAATATAGTTTAAAAGTGATCCTATCTTGCAATCAAATCATGTTTTAATTCAAGCTAAGAAAGAAGCCACGACTTCCGTTAGCGACAGTAGCGGCAAAAAAATATAAAGCACTTTTTCTTGTGATTTTAGGGTTCCTTACCCAAAGAATGTCAACAATTCTGAATACTTACTGACCGCTCATCTGTTACAAGGTACTTTTCGAACCGAAAATTGAGTAGTAGATACTTAAAATGTTACTATAGACAGAAATAATAGCCGCTTCAAATAATAATACAGGAATAAACAATAACAATAAAGGAACGAAAATTATGCTAAATATTAATAATGAATGTCCATGTTTTCGCAGCTTGTTAATGGAGCTTTAAAATATAACTGTGGATTTACCTACTATGACTGAGTTCTAGATACCTCTGCCATAAGGCAGTAAGTAAGTAAAGAGTATAAACTCGTTTTTATTATGCTATGTTTAGGGTTTACGTGGACTCGTCACTCACTGGATTAAACGAGAGAAAATACACGAGTTAAAATTCGCAGAGGATTTTTTATTTCTATTAAATAATAAACAACTAAAACTAAATAAAATATAAACAAAGAACGTGTAAATGGACCCATATTATAAAGAACGTGTTATACGGTAAAATAATAAAAATAATTTATATTTAGAGACTACATATTGATTGAGGATTATTTTCAACTTATAATCCTCAACCTTTCAACTACTGTGGGCGTCAACGGGTAATGTTGGATGCAGAAATGAAAGTACTCTTAGATTCTAAACCCTTTTTTTATGTACCGTGCGTTCGGAAATCACCTCTACAAGAAGAACGCACAAGAAACTTGTAGGGCCTTATTCTTTTCATTGATAACAATTAACACTCTTTTCAATAGCTCTTAACAATACGCGGGAGATAAGGAGGCACGGAATGTCTCATTAACACTTTACATAACGTGGTAGGTAAATAGACCCAGGGTACTATGACTTTACTTAACGCGGTAGGTATATAGACACTAGACACACTGTATGGCTTCGCACAACGCGGTAGGTGTATAGGCCCAGAATAACTAACTATGACTTTACATAACGCGGTGAGTATAATATAGACACGGAGTATCACACTATAATAACGCGGAAGGTATATACCCGTACTTAACGAATAACGTTACGTTACGTTACGAATAACCCGACGCGAAGTGGTGTTAGTCACAACCACACGCGACGATTGCCAAAGGCAGACTGCCCCTACTCGTTTTTTTTTTTTTTTTTTTTTTTTTAATTTTTTTAAATGACATATGCTGTTGGCCTCAGATGGCCTCTACAGCTTTACCGGGCAGTAGTGGCCCATACTCGAGCTCGCTCGCTTCTTATATTGTGTTCTCTACTGTGTTCCCCTTCCACTAGGCTTACACGAGTTACATAGCTAGAACGCTAGGTCTATTACTACTTGTGACTGTCACTAATCACTGTTGTCACTACTGTCACTTGTCAAATGATCTTTGACAGTTGTAACTCCGCCAAACGCAGATAGATGGCACCACACGTCGACTGAGATACCCGTTGTGCTCCAATACGCGGATAGATGGCGCCACTCGTCGACATCGGATGCATGTTGCGCTCCAACATATATTATACTTGTATCTTACATTGGTCTCAATAAAGAGTATTCTACTCTGTTCTATCCTATATAGTGTTTTATAATAATATGGTCAATTTTATACGGAACCCATCGCGTGGAACCCGACTCGCACACTTAGTCGCGTTTTTCTATAGTTTTTTTGCCGTTCCACTAGAATGACTTCACAAATGAAACAACACTGCTATGAAAGGATAGAGGCGGAAAGGATTTATTCTCTGCATCTCAGCTATCATTTTAATTTTCGTCTTGTATATTTCTTTTTTAATACATTTTGTTTAACTGAAAAGGATATATAGGATTAATAGATAGTGTTTTAATAGATAGTGTTTTAATAGATAGTGTTTTAACTTCGTTTTACGATCATTGCTTGTTTCTTTTTTTAATGGACTTACATCATCATTAGTTTGCGAGGAAGTTTCAACAAAAAGATTGTACTTTTGTGATAGTAGGCGAATGCGCTTAATTATGTGCACCAAAAACCTTAACTACTTTCGGATATAAGTAGTTAATAATAGTTGATAACAGGATAACTGGTAGAAAATGCTACGCTAGCATTAAGTTAGTCCTAGCGTTGTGCTGAATTATAAATAAATAGTTAAGGTTTTTGGTACTCAATAATTTATATTAATCGTCAGTAATTATATTATGCATATTCACAACATGCATACTAAGAAAAAGAAGGAAAGGAATATCTACTTATGAGTATTTTTATGAGTACAATTTTTTTTTATGAGTACCTACTTATTTATATTTTGAGTATTTTATATAGACTGGAATTTGTATTGCGTATGTGAAATAATTCAAATCAAGATCTTACTGTATTTTAGTTCAGTTCAACAACTTATATCTCAGGGTGACGCAGTGCAGTGCCGCTCAGAATTTTGAATTTTAAAACACTGGGTGGCACTGGCATGGATGGGTAATTATGATGCTTACCATCACTCATTATCATAAAAAAAGAACACAGAACATATTATATTATAAAGGTTTGGCTTTGGTTTTATGACTGGCCGCCTGCCTGAAGATTATATATAACATCTTTTAAACCTATTCCTTTCATTAAGAGAGGTGATAGTAATGAAACCATCTGGATTATTAACGTGAGAACCGCAATTTAGTCAAATCCACTTAGAATATAAATGAAACATTAAACTGCAGAGGATCTACATAATTGCCTTTTTATTCTATTCATTAGCAAATGCATTCATTTTTCATTTCTTAAAAGATATTACCTATTAAAGTTGGATCTTAGCTACAAAGTCAGGCACCTTGGTTTCGAAGGCAATGAAAGTTGTGGATAAAAACGTAGGCTGCCACTGGGATCAAATGGTTAACTTTTACACTACTTTTACTAGTTTTACACTAGGGGTTAAAGAGACCCATTGTAATAAATGTGGGTTTTAGCGCCGTGTGTTACACTCTAATTTTCACTACAATTTTGAGAAAATAATATTATTATTGAGTGCGCTACATTTTAGCAGAGAACGTACATGGCCTTCTAAGAATTTGACACAATCCTATGAAAATTTACCAAATCGATGTTTTGTATTTCCCTGTTTCCTCCGAATATTATTAACCCATTCTATAAATTTATATCCTGATATTTTTATATTGAAGTAATCTATGTCCCTGTCATTTTAATTTTTTTTCTGTACCTTTGGTTTTTCCTAGTTTTACTCGCGTAATTGGATGTTCACTACAAAGAAATTTAGCGTTTATAAACAAAAATAAAATAATAGGGACATATTTTGCTTCAATTTTAAAATATCAGAATATAAATATATCAAATAGGTTTACTGCATTCAGAGGAAACAGGGGAATACAAAACGTCGACGTCGTAAATTTTCCATAGGATTGTGTCAAACTGCTAAGAGGTCCTCTTCTCTGTTAACTCATACTTAAAATAAAATATTTATCAACGCATAAGTAAAACTATCTTGCTTGATATTCCATACTTTCTCCAAGCTTCAACATAAGCCAGCAAGTTAGTGACACGCTTTCAATCGGATTATCGTCCTCGTCTATGCGCAAAACTTCGTTATCTCAATGCACTATCAAACTCACGAGATATAGGTCGTTTAAGTATTATGAGTAGTTTAGATTGTTATATTACTTCCTGCTATCCTACTTCGAAAATCCACAGGCCGACATGTCAGCCTAAATTCAAGTGCTCTAAACCACTGTCTGATGGCGTATCCAAGATACTGATAGCATTGCTACGTTGAATAGCAATGCTTATACGTTGGGTCAGATAAAAAGCGCTCAGTTAAATTTTTGAAAATGCGGTGAGCTTCCGGCCCCCACAGTCCCAGTGTCTCCACTCCAAATGGCTCTCGATTTTCTCGAAGTTTATCATCATTGCCTCTTAAGCCACGCATCGACTATAAGCTCAAATTGGGTCAAATGCCGCGAACCGTGGCGCGAGTCAAGTGCTTAATATTAATAGGACAGGGGAGCTTTGATACATCCTCTGAAAATAATAAACCTATTTGATGTACTAGCTGTGCCCCGCGGTTTCACTCGCGTAGTATTCGTTCCCGTGGGAATATCGGGATAAAAAAGTACCCTTTGTACTTTCGGTACTAAAATACCGAATTTCAGCCCAATCGGTTAACTAGTTTTGGCGTGAAATAGTAACAAACATCCATCCATTCATCCATCCTCACAAACATTCGCATTTATAATATTACTAGCTGTGCCCCGCGGTTTCACTTGCGTAGGCTTTGTTCCCGTGGGAATATCGGAAAACAAGGTACCCTATGTGTTATTCCAGGGTCTTAGCTATCTATATACCCAATTTCAGCCCAATCTGTTCAGTAGTTTTGGCATGAAAGAGTAACAAACATTCATCCATCCATACCTTCATCCACCCCCGCAAACATTCCTATTTATAATATTGTTAGTAAGATTTATATCTAGATATTTTGTAGATGATTTAAACTACTTAAAATCAGTTCGATAGGTAAATCTAATATTACTACACTATTTTGCAATACCTTGAATAATAATAGTTCTGCTCTACACGTAATTAACTAAAAATTACAACTCAATTGAGTATTTAAAAAAAAAAATGTCGTATTTATCAAGTTATTTTGTAAGTTTGATGAAAATTATGTACTCGTATTATCCGATTCAAAACTCACTTTAAAATTTTTTTTAATTAATTATAACCAATTCAAAATTGATACAATTCCAATAGGAGTCACTTGTTCACGAAAGCGCTTCGAGTGGTCGCCATGATTGTGACGTCATTATGTTTTAGTTATGTATGGTACTTTATAACATTTTGACGTCACTACAGGTCACGAGCTCGTTCGGGTACTATCGGCGTGTTTTCGGTACTGGATCAAAAATGATTTTTTAATTTGATATAACTTTGTAATTATAGCGAATAAAGGAAAACTAAAAATAGTTTTGGTACGAACCTTATATATGATCTTTCCATTTATGCAAAAAGAAAATAAAATTCAAGTACTCAATTGATAAATGAGACAGAATTAATTTGATTTTCATTTATTCAAATAAAAACGTTAGGTACAATAAAATAACACGCTGTTTAGTATTTGTACGTTTTAATGGTATTTTAAAAAGTTATTTTATATTGACAGACAGTTCAGTATGTAATTGATAACTTTTTGTTTAATTAAAAACTTACAATTACTAAACATTTTGAAAACTATAAAAAATCGTAACATTAGAAAAATATTCTAATTATTCTTAACCAACTAGAGCTTGTTTACATCAGGAGGTCACTATGAACTAGATCTGAATTAGAATACTATTTTTCTTTAATTCTTTCTTCGGTTATATTCCTTCCTTAAATTATGTTTGTGTGCAAAAGAAAGCGATAGCTTAGTAGCGTATTAAAAAGAGAGAGAGAGAGAGACAGACAATAATTATTTACACATTTTTTCGGTTTCATGGTTTTATTGTATTGTCATCAGAACGCGTACGTCATAGCACAATTTATTAGAATTGCATGCAAGGCATGAGGCTAGTGGTTTTAGCGTTTGGCGAAGCAAAAATCAAATAACCGAATATTACATCAATGTTTAAATTACAAAGGGTAGATAAAATATGAATTCATTTTGACTAATACAAATTACACAAACGAGCCGAGCTAAATACACTGTTTAAAAACTTTAGTACCATTATGACCGTTATAAAGAGGATGCCCAAAACAGAGCAAAGTGGAGGAAGAAGAGTTGGAAAGCAGGCCCTAGGAAAACTACGAGTAATAAGAAGATTTGTGAAAAAACCTTATGTAAACAAGCTCTTACAAGTTAATTACCACATAAACTAACGACTAGATAAACTGGATTTTTTTTTACCAGCAAATACTTATTCTATAACAACAGCCATCATTTAAATTCTATAAATCTATACGTAAATCTCAATATAATCTGTATTATTTGGCACATCTATGTCATTTAGGTACAGACAATTCGATGGCAGCAAAGTAAATACGGGCATCTACATTTTTGCGATATTTTTTTGACAAAATAAGCTTTCATTAACCCTATCTACAAGTCTGCATTAATATTATTCAAAATTTTAAAATAAAAATAAATTTGCCACGTAAATAAAGATATCTACACTCGATTAAAAAAACATCGCAGTAGAAACGGACATTTGCATTAGTCCGCCTTTACTTCGGAGGTTATATATAACGTCAATAAAGACAAAAAAGAGAAATGCAGGTTCCTATCTGAAGATTTACTGACCTTAGTTTAATAAATTTATTAGATGTAATTGGCGCTTTTTATCTCTGTTATATACATATATAATGTAGCAGATGTCTTCTTCTGCATCAAATTTTGCCAGAGCAAAAAAAGACATCTAGATAATTTCAATCAATTAATCAATCAAAAAGTTTATTTGAGGAAATACTTTTACACGTAGGTATAGTTCTTAGTAGTACCTTATATTAAGTCACAAAGTATTTCATCTGCAAGCAGACGTGCAAAAATTTACAATTATTATTGTGATTCTATATAATACTAAAATAACAACTTAAAAATATATATATATAAAACTTACTAATATTTAAATTATAATAATTGAGAAAACCAACAAAAAATCATATATTATAAAATTACACCTTATACCAGTCGTTAACGTTACGATGTAGCGATGAGCTATTAGAAGGTTATTTTAATGCGTCTTAAAAAATTTCACATTAATCGGTCCGTAACTCACCAAATGGCAACTACTTTTCACAAAATGTGCTCTCCTGTAAAGTCGCGAATTTGTAGATGTCCCTTTATACTTTGCTGCCATCGAATCGTTTCTATACCAAGAAGACAAAAAAAAAGAAAAAGCTTTGGTCTTTTTGCTTTATTTTTTGGAACTCACAAAGCACTATGGGTGTTTCCACGAGGTATTATAATTACCCCAATCTGTGGATCGGTTTTATCTTAAGGGAGAAGTATGTATTTTTATTTATATAAAATAAATAATATTATACTGGTTTTACTTTTATTATATCATAGAACTTTCATGGGTAGCTCCCTTAGTTCTTCTACGTCATACTATTTAGACTTTAGCAACTTTAGACCTACAACTCTTCTAATAGTAAAGTGTTGGTAGAGATTTTTAGTTAAGGCGCGGTGCTAAGCAAATTCGTCCTCTCGCTCACACATACCCACATTTTTGAAAATATAAAAATACTACATGTAATTACGTAAAATAAAGACAACTAGGATCTAGAAAATAACAATACAAAGATTCAGTAAAAAATCAAATTTAATCCAAACTAAATCCAAAAAATCCAGTGCCTTTTTATTTTTTTAAGATTTTTTTTCTTTGTGCAGGTACATGAAAACTGTCATTTTCTATACAGAAACGTTGTAGAACTAAAGTTGGTTATTACGTTACTTGACCTCGAGAAGCTACCTTAAAAATCTCTCTGGTGCATAAAAGTAATGCTGCATAAAGGGTCAAATTGTTGATAAATCTGTACCGATTTTAGTTAATTTATTAAAATACAACAATATCAAATATTCGTATTATACAAATTCATCACTGTCACGTCTTTCCATAAAACAACATATTTACAAAAAAAAAATATTTCAGCTGTAAACTATGGGCCCTATATTCAATATTGACTGATTAATTATTACTGTAGACAGACCGCTTAATTAAACCCTCGCCTGCGGGGTAAAGGTGCGTAAGCCACCCGCCCGCGGCTCTCCCGGCCCCCTTTCACGTCTACCTCCGCGCCCCCCGCCGCCCCTGTACCCCGCAGGCGAGGACTCAATTAAGCGGTCTAGCTACAATAACTGACATTGTTTGACATAACATAATATAATAGCAGAGGTAGCCAGAGGTGTACCCATGACTCGGTCCCATAGTACGTACACACACACTTCGCGTTATATGCCTCTTATGTCCCATATAATAGGGGGCGAGCCTATTGCCATCTAACGGGTATACTTCCAGACTCCAGGCGGTCATTGAGAAAATTCGTAATGGAAAAATTCAGTAACACTTTGCCTGACATGGGGATCGAACTCGGGAGCTCAGGATCGGCAGTAGCGCTTGCACACCACTACGCCACCGAGGCAATTTGTATAAAATGGTAGTTTTCTGTAAAATGTGGGAAGGTGACTGCTGAAAATGAGTTTACAAATTAATTATTGGCACAATATCGTAAAAACTTTGTCACATGATTTTGGCAAATACTTAGAGTTTGTTCACAAGTATTATAATCACCTATTACGAGATATTTGCCATGATTCGACGTTTTACGAGTTTTCAGATATTTCGACACAGTCGCATGCGCCATGATCACGGAAGAACTGATAGGAATCGGCGAGTTGATTTTTATTGGCGGATAAATCGATCTACCCTCTTTTTTAGTCTCTTTTTTAGTGATCATGGTAAATATCCAGTAAACAGTGATCATAATGTTTACAACCATGTTTTAAATCATGTTTTTATTCACAAGTGTTTTTAAAATAATTACTATCAATTGTTTTTATAATTAATACAAATTACTCATATTTTGTCTATTCTAATAAAAACTCAATTTCAAATTGCACAATTATTATTTTCATTCTTTTACAAAACTTCAATCTCTTGTTCCCTATTCGTTTCAGAAATCAATTTTTACAAATTTTCTATACATTCACTTATAATTAAAATATCTTACAATATTGGGACACATATTTATTTAAGGGGCATGTCAGTTTGAAAGTGTCTGCCAGATTTAGAACTAGTTGATTTTCCGTGTATTTAATGCGCTCCCACTACCACCCTACACCAATGCAGTGTTAACATTGGCTTTACAGCCGATTTACTGATCCAAACTTAAATTATGATCATAATGCATAAACCATTACTATTAAATTTACAATTGCTTGATTGTGATTGGGATGTGTCAGGGATATAATTTATTAACCCGATCCAAATAGTCTAATCAGGCTACATAAAATGCCACCAACTTATCTCGTTGAATCATCGTTTTCCGTCGCTTCAGGGAGGCGAAACCGAACAATAATATCCCTAAGCCACAATTAAATTAAGTGTTTTATATTTTTTATGTATGTTAGTCTGTAAGGTATTTATTAATATGGGCCTCTGGTGCGTATAATTTATTATACGCACTATTGCCTGAAATAAATGAATTATTATTATTATTATTATTATCTGTTCGATCGGCACGTCCAACGTGACTGTCAGTTGCTTAGTAGTTTGAACAATCCTGTAGAAAATTTACCAAATCGATATTTTGTATTTCCCTGTTTCCTCCGAATATAGCAAATTTATTTGATATACTGGTATTATTTTCAAGCTGATATTTTTAAGATGTAGTAAACTTTAACTCTTTATCATTCTATTTTTTCACATACAACGGACCAGATAAGAGTCTAAGTGCGGAAAAGGAGTCCACTTTACATTGCCATTACATTATATTTTTGTTTATAAACTCTTAATTTTGTTGTAGTGAACGTCTAATCACGTGAGTAAAACGGGGTTTTTCAGAGTTTATAATATGAGAAACTAAAATGACATAGACATAGTTTACTTCACTGTAAAAATATCAGGATATAAATTTATAGAATGGGTTAATTATATTCGCAGGAAACATACAAAACATCGATACGGTTAGAACTTTCATAGGATTATGTCAAATTTCTCGTAGCTAGGGTACGCTTATAAAAAATCCCTCCACTAGCGATACTGTTACTAAACAGATAAGATGGTTTTGCCTTCTATATTATCTGACATGTTGAGTGCGGACCCTTAATAAGAATTATTGTTAGGACTATCATCTGCCATAATTGAATCTCTATTATCAATGATATTCGAATTGATTTCATCTTTAATATTATTAGAAATATTATGATTAGTACTATCACTGTCACTTTCAGTTTCTACGATAACTTCTATGGATTTGAAGTCTTCTTTCCTTTCTAATCTTTCTAAGTCGGGGGGTCGTACGGTGGATAGAGTGTTAGATAAATATGATGATTGCAGGTTGTACCCGGGTAGTAGCTTCGGTTGTAATGGTAGCATAAGGTCGAGGGATCCGGTGGTTGCAGGCCTGGGTTGCAGAGGAGGAGCTGTCATTAGGGGCGGTTGCAGAGATGCGAGGGATATAGCCCCGCATTGTGTGTTGATGATCGGACTTTCCACTGGAAGGAGAAAGTGTTTGGTTAGGTTTAGGTTCTCTTAGGGTATTATTACCAGGCCTGAGACACTCCGCATTATAGATATGAAGCTACAAGTAGCCGCGGCGCCGGTCTTGATGGTACAATTTCTATAGGCTAGACAGAGAGAACAGATAGAGAGATAGGCGAAAGAAAGGTAGCTTGTAGGTTAATATAACGATAATTAATCAGGCTCTGTGCGACCTGAATTTCACTTTATTGCGTCGGAGCTAGAGTCGCTATTTATTAAAATGATTTTGAGGAGTGTCCCTTCTGTCCCTTGAGTATTCTGTGGTATTACGTCAATTACAACACATGTAACAAATAGGTGGAAGTAGTACAAAATGAATATGAATGGGAAGTCGAATTTTTGATGCTAATTTCGCAATACTTTCTTTTGCAAGTTTAGGCTGATTGGTAGATGCACCCCTTAAGAGTGTCTTTCTAGGAATTTAACACAATCCTATGAAAATTTATTAAATCGATGTTTTGTATTCCTTTGTTTCCTCCGAATACAGTAAACCTATTTGATATATGTATATCCTGATATTTTAAAGTTGAATTAAAGTATGTCCTTATCATTTTATTTTGGTTTATAAACGCAAAATTTTTTTGTAGTGATCGGCCAATCACGAGCAAAACTGCGATTTTTGGTCTACCAAAAATCGCAGTTTTCCTAGTGATCTTTCACTAGGAAAAAACTAAGAAAAATTAAAATGACAGGGACATTCGGAGGAAACAGGGGAATACAAAACATCGATTTGGTAAATTCTTCATAGGATTGTGTCAAATTCCTAGAAGGCCATGCACGCTCTTAAGTTATTATAACTTCCTTGTTACACGATATATATAGTTAAAGTTAAAGAGTCATGTCATACATTCGACAGGTATTTTATTCGAGGCGTCGCGTCCACATGCTTACGCGCTCTTAACGCCTGACATTTGAACTGGGCCTCAGGTATTGATTAAGTTGATATAAGAGTCAACAATCAAGTTTAATTACTTCAGTAAGGTAGGTGTGAATAAGGAAACGGAAATAGAAAAAAAAATCAAACTCTTTAAATAGTACAAACCTATTAAATAGTACAATCAGCCCTTTTTCCCGATTTTTCTTCCAAAGATAAGTAATAAACGCGGACCTATTTAATATATAAAAAAAAACGATAGCTACCGTCCTATATTTAAACTATAGTAAGGTTTCAGAAATCGTTTTGGCACAATAACAATAATGATTTATTTCTATGTAACAAAACAAACAAATAATAAGTAATATTCGCAAAGATCTAAGACGAAGCGTTGGCTGACCGATGATCTGATCAAGGACGCGTGTTCGTGGTGGATGTAAACGGTGAGTAAACATCACAGAGGAGATGAAAGAGATAAACATAAGCTGTGGCGTTCGGCAACCGCGAATTCTCCATAGAAACATAATACCAAAATTATTTAATATCAGAGCATACGAGTATCTATCCAACATTCAATGAATTTATATTAATTTTAATTTTAAAATGCTGGTCGTTATCATATTCACAAATGTTGACATTTCAGGTAACACGAGTTTATTTAGTTATTATTTGACAACTGGATTCGTCACTAAAATGACATGTCCGACCGGCATCAGTTTAGAACATTTGAAAATGTATTTTAGCCTGTGTTATTAGAGTTTATTGTACAAATTTAATTTTATGTGACGACAAAATCAACACACTATGGTTGCAACAAAACTTTTAATGTATTCGTAGTATAATAAGTAATTTATCGTCGTCAATTCAATGATAAGGGATGGGATTGGGATATGCCAGAAACAGTTTCTTTGAATATTCAAAATGCTCATAAATTAATAATTTAAATGTATTTTACCAGGATTGCAGATAAATTCGTCATATTAATAAATACATTTTACCATTTTACTTATACAGTACGTATTATTATTATTATAAAATTTTGAATACGTCGGACAGGCTCAAAATGGCGGGTACATTTAAAAGTGAAAATGCCCATAAAACTCCTATGTTTCGTAAATGCGAGCGCACAAAGCCAGTTGATATACAACTAGTTTTCAAATGTAACTCCAAATTATAAGTATTTTGGATTGAAATAAGAATTTAAAGAAATATGACCTTGATTTTTGTTTAGCTGTCACGTATCAATCTATAATTTACAAGATATAATCAAGTATTCTACAACTTTATTGAAAACACAGAGAGGCACAATAACAATATATAGGTACATGATATGGAGAATAATATCAATATCTATAACAGTTATACATTATAAATCAAGGTGTTTGCAGCAAGTGTTCGTTAGGTGTGAACACATGTACAGGCGCGAGAGTGGCAACTTGTTGCAAGTTGTTGCAGACGCCGCGAGGGTTGCAGTGAGACATGTGGGTGTATCTACTATGGGACTGAGTCCTGGGTACACCTCTGCCTACCCCTTCGGGAAAAAGGCGTAAATGTATGTTTTATGGATTGAAATATAATTAGGAACTTAGAAAACCGGTGTCACATTCCGAATAACATCATTGAATGTTGGAAATATGCTCAGATTTTAAACAATTTGGATATAACGTTTGTACTTATGGGGAATTTGTCAGTCGCCGTCCCTTTAAGCAGTGGATGTCTTCCAGTAGATGATGAATCAATCTATGTTCTAAACGCGATAATCTGACGTTTACCGATAGGTGCCCGAGCCTGCAGCGGTTGTGCCGCGGAGGTGGGCGCCCGCAGCAGGTTGGGTGGGCCTTGCAGCGCCAGGCTGATCATATTCATGCCGTTCACTCCTGGAACATTCATAATGACATAACAGTGGTTTAGAACACTTGGTTGTTAAATATTGGATTTTTCCATCAGGAATTATCTCAATAACTGCCTGGAGTCTGGAACTGTGCCCGGTAGATGGCAATAGGCTCGCCCCCTATGGGACCAATAACATACTGGCGAAATGTGGGTGTATCTACTATGGGACTGAGTCCTGGGTACACCTCTGCCTACCCCTTCGGGAAAAAGGCGTGAATGTATGTTATGTTATGTGTTATGTTAGAACACTTGGATTTTCTATAGGCTGACATGTCGGCCTGTGGATTTTCTACTATGTGTTTTAATGGCATAGTGTATTTGGTTAGGGTAGATAGTAAGTAGGTAGCTCTATTGTTTAGTCTTATTTCAATAAAGACCTTTAAGGTATGTACAAAATAATAATAACATAACATAGCATCATGCCTTTTCGCAGTAGCATAGGCAGATGTGTATGTTCCCAGGATCAAGTCCCATAGTAGGTACACCACACTTCGCCAGTAATGTTTTAGGTCCCATGTACTTACAGGGGGCGAGACTATTGGCATCTATCGGGTACAGTTAAGAAAAATCCTAATGGAAAAGTCCAATAACACCTGACTTGAAAATCAGCGCTAGATTAGTTAACAGATTATATCCTATCCTACATAATATAAATGTGAAAGTTTGTGAGGATGGATGGATGTTTGTTACTCTTTCACGCCAAAACTACCGAACCCATTGGGCTGAAATTTGGCATGTAGGTAGCTTATACCCTGGAATAACACATACGGTCCTTTTTTCCGGTATTACCACGGGAATGATGTCTACGCGGGTGAAACCACGTGACACAGCTAGTTAATATACCTAAATAATTATGATATATTAATTAAGAGTGAATGGGACTGGAGTAGAGTTAGAACTCGCTAGGTAGGTACCTAGTTTTTGTTTACCTGTTACAAACTTAACTTTTTTACATAATAAGTACTGAGATTAGGATTATTTCTGACATTTGAAACACCTTGTAGTGTTCGTGGTTACAGAAAGACGGATAGTACCTAGCCTTATTATGACATTCTTTAAAACAGCGCCATCTAGTTCAACTTACCGAATTTATTCCCTCCCGCCTGTAGCTCCTTCAGGACAACAGGATGTTTGACCGCGTTCACTCGTCGGTTGGAGGCGCTGACGTCGCGTTTTCTCCGAGGTTGCTCGACTGGTAGGACTCTACGCCTCTTCTTTGGTAGTTTTGACCGGGCCTGCGGATAGATGGCGCTGGTTCACATATTTGTTACTTTTTTAAAGTACCCACTATAGTCCATCAAATCTAAGGAGTAAAGTTTGACGTTTTACCTTTTCAAACTTTGAACCTTCGCTGTAGAACCATGGAATGATACTTTAATCACAAGATACACCTTGTGTACATCATATACATGTACGGTTCATAATCATTATATTTAAATTCAAAGCCTTTAAACAGGAAAAAAATCCCATGTACTTTTTGGATTTGATGTACTGTAATTGCAAAACTTCGGAAGACTTTGGATATAACGTAAATTTACGGCTGGGTTTTTTGATCACTGGTTAGGTCGACCAATGGTTAATTTTTTGACAAAATTCGTTTTTTCATTCCTGGTTAACGATTTAACCATTGTTTAGAAATTTTACTATGGCTAGTTTGACAAATGGTTAACTTAACCGTAACTAACGATCAAAAAACCGGCCCTTAAGTGTTACCCACAGGTTTTACCTACATAGATTAAAATACGCATTAAAATATTATTTAATCTAAAATATTTTTGTGGGTGTATCTACTATGGGACTGAGTCCTGAGTCCTGGGTACACCTCTGCCTACCCCTTCGGGAAAAAGGCGTGAATGTATGTTATGTTATGTTTTAAAAAATTTTTTTCGATTTTTTTCGATCTTGAGTTTAGATAAATTTTTACATTTTGTTAATCTCCCATGACGTTCAAACTGATTGAAATCGATTATAGGTCCCCTAGCTTCTAATATAGCCGATAATAACCAATAAAGAGAACGATAATGTCCAACAAAACTGTCTCAAAATAGAAATATCCCGACATAATCCCCAATAATAAAACTAAACGATGGTATTATCTACAATAACCATAGATAATATAACGGAAAGAGTGACGTCGCGAGAAATTATTTCGCCAAAGAGCTTGCAGTACGGACTTATGATAGAAAATCACACAAACTCAAATATGTATTCATACACAGAAATATATACATAATGTTATATACAATACTTTTTTTTTACGGGTTATAGGGCCTTTATGGAAAAAAGACTAAAGAATAGAGCTACCTACTTACTATCTACCCTAATATCTACCATATCTACCCTATACAATACATAATAAATAATATAAATAATAACTATACATAATAATAATTATGTTTAACACACATTAACGCGTACATTTTGGTTCAATGTTTTGTGTACATTGCACGCTGTGTACGCGGTACACAGATTTGATGCATGTATAGCGTATCCTGCAGTTGATACTTAGACCCATGTTGTCAAACAATGCAGCTAAAATACGCTGCATGCTCATGGCCCATGCACAGCATGAGCAGCGGTGGGTTTGAGCCTTAAAGTCAATAAGGCTACTCTTTTGGTTATTTTATCGTTGGTAACAACCTAATAAAACACTGTAGGTAAGTACAGTCGCCTAGTGATATGCGCGAACAAAGGAAGCTGTATCTACTCAGTCCGTTCAATTTCATTTTGATAATAGAACAAAAGAATGCTCAGTCATTTCCCTTGTCTCTCTTTGACCTTTTTCTTCATGACTGTACGGACTCCATGTTTCTTTTTAGAAGCTTTGCGTTATTTACAAGGAATTACGAATTCATTTATTTTATGTCGTAGAAATTTATTTATTATGTACCTATACATTAAATGTACCTGAATGATAGATGACTTTTTTTTTTTTCTTATCTCCTTTTGTGTAGTTCTGGCCGCATGTTGTGCATTTGCCAATTTCAAGTTCTTGAGCTTAAAGGACTTACTTCTATTATATTTCAATAGTTCTAATTTGATCTTCTGCAAAGAATAGTTCGCCGATACAACGATGAATCGAAAATAATGTATTTCGAAATAATGTAAATGTGAAAATAGTGACGGTGCTAGAAACTTGATATTGGTTTTGACTCCAATAAAAAAATAAGTTAAGAAAACCACCTGTTTAATTATAAGTTATAATGTGATTATGAATCGGAACTTGATTTGATCAAATAATTCTTTTTGATTATTTATTTATGTAGATTATTTACGAGTTGCACAAACATTATTTATTTGACATTATTTTTTTTTTGGTGACGTTTAATCTTAATATAATAAACCACATCAGTGATTACCTCTAATCTTTTAATTGTTGATAAATTTGCCTCTGCCACATAGAGAGTAAGCCTTTACACCTATTAGTTAGAAATGGGAAAGAACCAGTTTTCAAGATAACCGATCATTGAATGTTAGTACCTACTCACCTAATCTAACGAGGTATTGTCAGAATATCTCATGTTTTATTTATAAACAAAAATGTATTTTGTATTCAAAGACAGATTACGAGCAAAGTGGTTTTGTCAGATGGGTTTTTGCAAGTTAGAGCGGACTTAGCTAGATTATTTTTCCGGAAATATTGTTATGAACTTCCAGTCAATAATTTTTTTTGATTGACTGCATTGGTGGCATTTAATTTTTCCATTAGGAATTATCTGGAGTCTGGAACTGTGCCCGGTAGATGGCAATAGGCTCGCTCGCCCCCTATTACATGGGACCAATAACATACTGGCGTAATGTAGGTGTACCTCCTAGGGGACTGAGTCCTGTTATTTGTCTGAGTACTGTGATTGTTAGTTATGTTTATGTTATAAAAACCCAATAATACTTATTGCCTGACCTGGAGATTGAACCCGGGACCTCATATGATCGGCACTAGCGCTATCACTACGCCACCGAGGAAGTCAATAATAGGTAATGACGTCAGCATGTGAAAACGCGGGACACAACTAAATCTAAATAATCATATGAGACAACCTTTTATGCAAATCTGAGCTAAAACCACTGTGTATTTTCATTATAATTTATTTTATTTTAAACTACATATTTGCATAAAGCGCAATGTTTAAACAGTTTTCGAGAAAATTGCATTCGGATTTAATGTTATTCGAGATTGCACATTTCGAAGGTGATCGTTAAGTTTTATTTATTAGCTTACTTTTCGTTTTAAGTGGTGTTTTACTCATTTGCTTATTTTCTATTAGACTTATCCCAAAGACTTACCTCAAATAATTGTAAGTTTTGTCTTATAAAAGAATGAATGATAATAATTATAATCATAATATAATATAGGACAACTTCCAGACACGGTCCTCTGGTCCCAAACTGGGTTAGAAGCCTGTACTATAGTAATCAGATAACTGATATACATACTTATATAAGCTTATGATAACTTTTATTAGTTCCACAATAATACAGAAAATACAAGGAAGAATACTTAAAATTAGAAAGAGCAACAACTGGTGCCCTTAACGTTCAGAGTGATCTCTTCCATCCAACCATGCAAAGAAAGGAAATATGGATACTGAAGGGACTGGTTTCAAACACAAATATTTACTTAAATAAAAATGAAGCACGCACCATCGTCGACCGCCTTGTCACTTACCATCAGGTGAGACTGCGGTCAAGTGCTTGTCTATTCAGTGATAAAAAAAAAATACATATTCCAAATAATATATATGTACCTACTTACATAAAATAACATAGTATAAACCAATACCTAATATTATATTAATCTTTTAAGTAAGTGGAACAAATATTGACGTGTTTAAGCTCCGTGTGAACATTTTGTTATAAGCAAACTACGAAAAAGTCTGAAAAACTGCATTTATTATTGTTATTTACTACTACAAGCACCATGAATGTAATTAGGCACTTAAGAGGTCTTTCGAAGCAACGAATTTAGTTTTCATCGTCATCATCTCAGCCGTTGGAAGTCCACTGCTGCGTATATAGGTATCTCTTTAGAGGGGATTTGGCCAATTCGTGCCACGCTCGGCAGGCGAGTTGGCGAGCGCAGTTTGATGGTTTACGCAGAGCACCCTGCTGCCCGTCCTCTGTATTCACAGATAGAGAGGGTGGGGCATTATTCTAATATAGCAGGTAACCCAACGGTTTTGGTCAGTCCGCGGCTCTAAACTTCAGTTGGTATCAAACTGGTATCAATCCCAAAAAACCAGGACTGTGCTGATGATTACAACGTCTTATATTCCACGTCTTTATTTATCCTCGTTCACTAATTCCATCTGACACAAAATTAACATAGCGTCACGTAATCAAGTATTTATTGCGAGAATTTCGTGTCAAAATTTGTCGGCAGGAATTGTGTTTTCACGTGAAATAAAACAATTTCACGGCAGATTACACGTAATTGGAACTTGACTGAAGTGTTTTGTAACTGAAGCGGGAGTTGTGTATAAAGTATTAGTTATACTTTATGAAAAGAATAAATTCGAAAAAATTTCGAAAAAATTCGTCAAACTACGCTCTCTGACACTTTTGCACGTCAATGAAGATAAACAGTACTGAGTCTACCGTGCGTTCGGAAAGATACCTCTACAAGAAGAACGCACAAGAAACTTGTAGGGCTTAATCTTTTCAACAGATAGTTTCAAAATATTTGGTTTGGTTACATTCGTTTTCTTTGAAGGTGCCGCGAGGCGGCTATGCAGAAGTTTCCAGGCATCTTTGTCCTCTATGTACTGGTTGACTTTATAATAAGCCTTCTTTAGTAAAGTAGATTTTATATAGGTTTTGAATTTACCCTCTGAGAGCCCAGTTATCTCTTTCGGGATTTTATTATAGAAACGTACACTATTTCCTAAGAATGGTTTTTTTATTTGTTTTAGATAATCTAAAGCTAGGTACACAAAGAGGTGTACTATCTAATAATATATTGGCATGGCGTTTTTGGAAGACGATTTAAACAAGTCCGTATAGAGCATTAAGAACACTCTCCACAGACAATGTTTTGCCTGGAATGACTTGTGGAAACGTAGGTTTGCTCAGAGCCTGCACCACCCTCTCGACCTCACTGACTGAATCCGCAGGAACATGTCGATACGTGCGGAGCCAGTTTGGTTGCAGGAAACTGCCACTTATTTCAGGTTGCAACCTAAATACTCATGCTTGACGTAGTCTCCATTCCGGGCTTGTTCGAGTTTTCCTTCTCTAGATAGGTTACGGACCAATGCCGGCGAATAATAATCCTTAAGTATATTCATCTACCTGTCATCTGGAAGAACTAGCATGAAATACAATTTTCAGTGTGATCCAATTCTTATATGATTTATGATCGAGCTGTTTATGAGTTCGGTATCCTTAGTTTTAGGGTAGGAAAAATTTTAGAGACTTTTCTCGCGGAAGTTTTTTAATAGGGACGACAATAATATTTTTTTTAATTTTTAATAATTAATATTTTAAATTTTAATAAAAAGCTCGAAAAGATTTAAAAAGCCGATGATGCGTCAAGAACTCTCAGCTCATTGCAAAAAAAAATAAAAGCATAGTGCAGAACGGAGTTCATAACCCAAGCCAGGTTTATTTTGCAACTAAAGTAGATTATTCTATTACCTCACTATTTCTCTGGATAACAAGTAAGTGCCAGCCTCCAGTCTATTAGAAGCTCGTAAATTAAATCGTGACGGCAATCTGTGCCGCTTTTGATTAAATTCACCAGGCTCTAGTGATTTGTCGCTGCAATAACCTTATGTACTAGGAAATATTGCTAAGGCATAATTAGAAAAGATTTCGTAAAAGTTCGATTAAAAACAACTGCTTTTAACCGTTTACTACTAATATTATGGATCTACTATTAGGTAGACCGCTTTTTGCGGCCACGCCTGCGGGGTGAAGGTGCGTAGAAGAGGTGCGGGCGGCAGACACAGCCCGGTGTCTACCTCCGCGCCCCCCGCCGCCCTTGTACCGCAGGCGAGGACAAGCAGTCTAGCTATGATATAGGATGGATGAATGGATTTTTTAACTTAACATTATAATATAACATTAATAAATATTGTAATGTGATGTAGTTTCTCGAGCACTTCATTTTTCACCGCATCACAGTAAATATTGAATGGAAGAACAGATTGAGACGTCGCTCGCCAGACGCCGATTGATTACATTGATAATAACATTGAAATGGGTCACTTTGACACAGTTTAGTGAATGCAGAAGGGAAACTGGGATTGTTTTGTAAGTTTTCTTCTTAGTCGTGACATCATGTCTGAGGGACGTGATTATATTGGCTTGGAATCATCATCATCATCATCATATCAGCCATAGGACGTCCACTGCTGAACATAGGCCTCCCCCTTAGATTTCCATCCAGTCCAGTTGTAAGCGGCCTGCATCCAGCGTGCTCCTGCCGTACTTATCAGATCGTCTGTCCACCTCGTGGGAGGACGTCCTACGCTGCGCTTACCAGTCCGCTGTCTCCATTCGAGAACTTAACGGCCCCATCGGCTATCAGTTCTACGTGCTATGTGCCCTGCTCATTGCGACTTCAACTTGCTAATCCGCTGGGCTATGTCGGTAACTTTCGTTCCTCTACGGATCTCCTCATTTCTGACTCGATCTCGCAGAGAAATCCCGAGCATAGCCCTCTCCATAGCTCGTTGCGATATTTTGAGCTTACTAATAAGGCCCACAGTCAGGGACCACGTTTCAGATCCGTAAGTCATCACTGGTAACATACACAGGTCGAAGACCTTCGACTTGGCTTGGAATAAAATTATGTTATTATGCTGAAGTGTTCGAGTATTATTTGAAGGAAAAGCAGCGGCTACAATAATTTAAGGCTTAAATCAATTTATTCATTAATTGATTAAAGATTTTAGGAAATTTTCAAATATCGGCTCAGGGGTCACATACCAAGATATTTCACGCAAAAAATCAATACGGTGTGTAATTCACGAAACCAAACTTTAACCATTTTAATCTTTCTTCAATATTTTTGCGCTGTGGTCCCACAGGACTTAATGTAAGTAGCCTATCTGGCCTCAAGCAGAGGTTTTTGTGTGACCACTGACTGACATGTAGACGGCTTTTGTTCTTCAAGTTCATCTGATATTGCCATTGATGGGATTGTAGGCCCTATTCTAAGTTTCCGAGAAGGGCATCAAAAAGATTTTTGAACGAATCAAAAGACATTTTATCATAGAACAAAAAACATAATAAGATTTTAAATTCTAATTGTTAGTATCAGGTTATATATATTTTGGAGGATGGAATTTATTTCCCGGAAAATGTAATTTCTCCGGATATTATAATTTTATTATTCAAGTTTTGTTTCTAATTATAATTTTGCCGAGTTTCCTGGTAATCCATGATCTATATATAATTTTCTTCAACGTTATAACATACTAGCTGTGCCCCGCGGTGTCACCCGCGTAATCTTCGTTCCCGTGGTAATATCGGGATAAAAACTATCCTATGTCCTTTCCCGGGATTCAAACTATCTCTATACCAAATTTCATCAAAATCGGTTGAGAGGTTTAAGCGGGAAAGCGTAACAGACAGACAGAGTTACTTTCGCATTTATAATACGAGTATTAGTAGGGATTCTTAGCAGTTTTAATTTTGTGATTACTTTTTGTCTGCAACTTATTGGCAATATCATGAATTCCTTTCTTTATAGTCTACAGTATAATCAAAAACTACATGCAATAATTTAGGTTTATATAGTTAACTAGCTGTACCGTATCTATTCCAGTGCCTTTTTTTCAGCGCAATCTGTTCAGTAGTTTTGGCGTGAAAGAGTAACAAAAATCCATCAATCTAAACAAAACCGCGCTAGATGGCGCTGGAGGTGAGTTAGGACAAGCGTTTTGTGCACCTGTTAAAATGTAAGTTTTTTACATTGTACTGAAATTTGGGATTTATAATATTAGTAGGATAATTGTGTCAAACAGGCAGAATTTTCCTTTTTTATCATCTTAGATTATTATCTTATCAGAGACTTCCATCTAGTCCGGTTGTAAGCGACTTGCGACCAGCATCATTTTTAGATATTAGAGATTATTCCGCGACTGCTCCGTGACAAAACTGCACCTCGCAAAAAAGGTTACGATAATAAATAAAATTAAGGATAATATGAGCGGGTATTTTTAAACCAACAAACGACAAAGTTTGTTAACCATTCATTAAAACGACGGTTATATCATGCCCATATTAAATTATTTCATAAGTATCCGAGTAAGTGAGACGGAATGGAGATGAGATAAATATAAAACGTTCCATTCCTTTGGAGTAATACTGTCAACCGTCGACATAATTCGCGGAGAGAGAATTCTTGATACTTGTAGGTAGGTAGGTACTATTACGTGACTTTTTTTAAGTTCAAAGAAAAATACTATCGCCATCATCATCATCATCATCTCAGCCATAGGACGTCCACTGCTGAACATAGGCTTCCCCCATAGATTTCCATCCAGTCCAGTTGTAAGCGGCCCGCTTGCTGCGTGTTCTTATGAGATCGTCTATCCACCTTCTGGGTGTACATCCTATGCTACGCTTGTCGGTCCGTGGTCTTCATTCGAGAACTTTACAGCTCCATCGGCCATCAGTTCTACGTTCTATGTGCCCTGCCCATTGCCAAAAATACTATAATATTTTTTTTATTATATTATATTGATAGATTTTAATTTTACAAAGAAAAATTTTAAGTCCTAAAAATTAACTCGTAGGTATTTACTTAATTAATTTAGAAGATAGCATTAAAGATCTTTTAACTCAGCATTATTTTTTAATAATACTTATCTCTATATAGAACCATAATAAACCGGCCAGGTCTAACATTTGTGTGCATGAACATGTCTGTTTGATCTGTGTCTGGGTGTTATAAGCTTATATAAGTATGTATATCAGTCTTTTGGTTACCATAGTACAGGCTCCTTTGTCCCATATTATTATTATTATATAAATAACTGACTCATCAATGGCTAGCCCCCACCGTTGTTTAATAAACGAAATTAATAAAGAACTAAAAGAAAATGGTCTACAAAAGAAATAAAACACCACGAAGTCGTGGGAATTACTTCAACAGCAATCATAGGTATTTTTGAAAGATGTTGGATAAAGCAGTTTTAGCATCTGAACTTAGATATTCCACTTACGAAGAACACATATTTTCAAACCTTTTCGAAGGAGAAAATATTGTACATCATTAGCTCAGCGGAAGCTCGCCGCAAAACATTTTGTAAAATGTGTAGAAAATACGCGAGAAATCTGTGCGATCATTTTCTATGAGGTTTGCAAAAACTTGAATATTTTCCCGGTTTCCGTTTCGTTATACAGTAGATATTCTAGTTTCTCTCTTCATTGGCTATTTTGAACTATTTGATATGAATTTAAAATGTATCTTTTGGTCAAAGATTTTAATTTTGTAGTAATCTAGAGAGAACGCTATCACAGTTCTGTACGTAAATAAATTTATATAACGAAAAGGTTCTATGACAATCGAGTTCGGGCTCGTTTACTAGGAAATAAATAGCAAGGATTACTAAAAAAAAATATAATTATATAATTTAGATAATTTTTTAAGAACAAATTTTAATATAATATATGCTCAACAATAAAGAGAATAAACTTAAAATAATTAAACAAAGCTCGTCGCGAAAGTTGCTGTATATAATATTATATTCAACGTAATCAAATCTTGTGACAAGCTTTTTACAAATCAAAATTGTGTAATATTGTATATATTTGTGTTATTAACAGTTTTGTCTTATTTATTTGATTTTTTTTTTTCATTTTAATGCATTGAAATAAAAGTTTGTTTTTTAATTTTTTTTTTCTAAATTTATTTTATGTCTTTTAGTGATCCTTCCTATTTCCTAAAAAGTCCCCAGTACAACAAAGTAAATGAGCATCAACTCGACTATCTCAGCTTCTTTTTTATTTAACGTAGAACCAATTTCAATATTTCGGCTTCATTATCATTGATGTTTTGCGGAATCAAAGGTCCCAGAACAACATAACAAACGATCCCAAACTCGACCATCTTAGCAATTTCCTTTAAGACAGTCTCAATGGTAATCTTTCGGCTCCATCATCAGACCCTCGTCATTATGTGGAATGAAAAGTACTTATTAAAACCTAACATACTAGCCCAAATTCAACTATCACTTATTCACATTCAGAATTCAAAATATATTTATTTCGGACAATATGAATCCATTTTAGTAAAATAATAATAAAATAATACGGGACAACTTCCACCCACGGACATCTGGTCCCAAACTAGGCTAGAAGCCTGTACTATGGTACCCAGATGACTGATATACATTACATACTTATATAAGCTTATAACACCCAGACACAGATCCAACAGACATGTTCATGCACACAAATGTTTGACCTGGCCGGGGATCAAACCCGGCATATACATATGCGAGGCTTATATGTATATTTTTCTCTCCACTTGGAAATGTAGTATAATTTTATTATAGCTGTACCATCTATAATCTAATTTAATTATATTAATTATCAGATTCCAATTAATATAAGGCAATCGATCGAGTGGAGGAAGCTACTCTCGTTAGTATGCACTTCATTAGATTATTGGATATTGATTAGACGCAATTAAATAGTAGATTAACATTTCAATGCGTACATATTAATCACTTAACGCCGTGGAGTTACCGGCTTTAGAATAGTGCTCCACCCTCTCTACCCGTGGTTGCCGTAAGAGCCAGCTCAGGGTTAACAGATCCAGAGGACTGGCTCAAACTCAAACTCAAACTCAAACAGATTTATTCAAATAGGTCATAATCTGACACTTTTGCACGTCAATAAAGATAAACAGTACTGAGTCTACCGTGCGTTCGGAAAGATACCTCTACAAGAAGAACGCACAAGAAACTTGTAGGGCTTAATTTTTTCAACAGATAGTTTTACAATATTTGGTTTGGTTACATTCGTTTTCTTTAAAGGTGCCGCGAGGCGGCTATGCAGAAGTTTCCAGGCATCTTTGTCCTCTATGTACTGGTTGACTTTATAATAAGCCTTCTTTAGTAAAGTAGATTTTATATAGGTTTTGAATTTACCCTCTGAGAGCCCAGTT
Source organism: Hemistola chrysoprasaria (assembly GCA_947063395.1). NCBI lineage: Eukaryota > Metazoa > Arthropoda > Insecta > Lepidoptera > Geometridae > Hemistola > Hemistola chrysoprasaria. The sequence continues at coordinate 13,577,832 of OX346724.1, read as the reverse complement.
ATCTCTTTTGGGATTTTATTATAGAAACGTACACTATTTCCTAAGAATGTCTTTTTATTTGTTTTAGATAATCTAAAGCTAGGTGCAGCTATTTTGTATTTATTTCTAGTATTAAAATTATGAAGGTCACTATTTAATTTGAATTTATGTAAATTTTTACGCACATACATGATGTTCTCATAAATGTATAAGGATGGTAGGGTCAGTATGTTTATATCTTTAAATAATTCCCTCAGGGATTCGCGTGGACGCATCTCATAGATGGCACGAATCGCACGTTTTTGTAGTATAAAGATAGTTTCTATATCTGCGGCTGACCCCCACAACAGAATCCCATAAGACATCAAGCTATGGAAATATGCAAAGTACACTAATCTCGCCGTGGCTATATCTGTTAGTTGCCTAATTTTATAAACCGCGTAAGCTGCAGAGCTTAGTTTCCCTGAGAGCTCGGTGATATGAGTGCTCCATTGCAGTTTAGAGTCTATATTTATGCCAAGGAACAAAGTTGCATTGTCAATATTGAGTCTTTCACCGTCAAGAACTATGATTGGTTCTATCTGACGTTAGGCAACGAAAATTTCAAACATTTAGTCTTTTTCGCATTCAATAACAGATTGTTTGCTGTGAACCATCTGGATATACTTGCTAAAGTATTATTAACATGTACTAGTGAAGTATCCTTCCTATCAACTTTAAAAATCAATGACGTATCATCGGCAAATAGAACTATATCTGCTTGACCGTGGACCATGTAAGGCAAATCGTTAATATATGCCAAAAACAGGAAAGGACCCAAAATTGATCCCTGTGGGACTCCCATCTTGACAGGAGAACTAGCAGATGTGATACCATTGACGCTAACCTTCTGCTGCCTACTAGACAAGTATGATTCCACCAGGTTGAGGGCATTCCCATGAATTCCATATAATTCTAACTTGCGCAGTAACGTGCAGTGTTCTACACAGTCGAATGCTTTGGAAAGATCACAAAACACTCCAATGGCATCCTGTGAACTCTCCCAAGCCTCCAAGACAAGAGTCATGAGATGACAGCCCGCATCGGTTGTTGATCTGCATTTGGTGAAACCATACTGGTTTGAATGCAGTATTCTATTTCTATTGAAATGTGACAGCAGTTGGTTTAGCATCAATTTCTCAAAGATTTTACTTAATACTGGCAAAACAGAGATTGGCCTATAGTTTGAGGGATCTGTCTTACTTCCCGATTTAAAGATAGGAGTGATTTTACTTATTTTCATTAGTTCTGGAAACGTGCCTTTATCTACGCATAGGTTAAATAATTCTGCTAAGTAAGGAGCAATTGTGTTTATTATAGAATCTAGCATTTTTACAGATAGACCCCATAGATCTTCAGTAGCTTTAACATTTAAACTCTTGTACGTCTTTTTGATATCAATTAATGAGATGTGTTCGAACGAAAATTGAGGTATGGTGCGTTGGAAGTTTTCTTTAAGAAAAGTCTCCGCCAAGTCTGGGGATGAATCAAGTGACTTGGTCGCGTTCAGGGCTATGTTAGAGAAGAAATCGACAAAAATATTAGCGATTTCCTCAACATTTGTAATGTGTTCATTATTAATTAACAATTTATATTCAGAATCTCTACATTTATCTTTACCTGTCTCTACATTTATTGTTTTCCAAACCGCCTTAATTTTATTACTTGATTTGCGAATTTTGTCTCTAATATTTATGGCTTTTGCTTGGATGCAAACAGCTTTAAAAATTTTTGAATAACATTTAACATACTCATGAAATGATTCTGAATTAGAATGGGCTTTATCCCTATACAACTCATACATATTATCTCTACTTTTCCTGATACCCTTGGTAGCCCAATCACTAAATTCTAGTTTCCCATTCGTGTGTAATTTCTTTTTGGGACATATCTCATTGAACTCCTTACTTATTACAGAAAATATGTTTTCATAGTTGAAATTAGGGTCATCCTCAGAGACAGCGACATTTACGAGTTTTTATTCTATATTATTCCTAAGCTTTTCGAGTTTATATGTTGTTAGGGGCCTATGTTCAATTGTTGGTTTTTCTTTTGATTTTTCACATATAAATTCTAGTGAGAGACCCTTGTGGTCAGACCTAACTCCACCTGTTATTGATAACTTCCTACTTTCGAAATTGGTAAAGATATTATCAATACAGGTCGATGAAGTGACTGTAACTCTTGTGGGCTCAGAGAATAGGTAACTCAAACCGAAGGACTTAAATAAACTAGTCAAATTAGTTTTATCTGGAGAATCTGACAAAATATCAATGTTAAAATCACCGCATACAAGTACATGTTTATTACTTTTACAAATTTTGTTTAGAATTATTTCCATAGAGGACATAAAAGAAGTGGCAGCAGCTTCCTCTGCAAAAAATTGGTTGTCTGTAAAGTCGGTTTACTGACGATAGTTGAACGTGACAACGCGCTCACTCAAGTAGGAGAGAGACGGATGTCGAACGCTGCCGAACGCAAAGGCCGATTGTGCTTCTTTGTCGCTCGTTCCGCGCTCTCGCTTGCACTTCAAGCCTTACATGGAACGCCTCAGAGCGAGGTAACGCCGCATGAGTCATGTTTTTTCGTGCGTGCAGCCGGCTCTATCGAATTATAAGACCTTGTCACGTCAAAAACCAACGAATTGCGCTCGACAACCCGCCTGCCAAGCGTGTCGAGTATTGGCAAAATCCCCCTTTATAGGGGATTCAGTAGTGGATTACCAACGGCTGAGATGATTATGATGATGATAATGATATTAATTACTTTAATTAAAAATAATATGGTAGATTAGCTTGAACTAGACCAATTACCCGCCAACCACGCCGAAGACATGATATTTTTACTGTGCCGAATAGTACGTGCTCTTCCTGATTTTTTTCTTTCGCATACGAACATTGCATATCAGCTGTCTCATTCTAATCCCCCGGGACTTCGTTTTATGCTAGCCAGGTTGATAATTGACGTTGTTAATTTTTCTAATCATCCAAAGGCTTATATTTAAAATTGCTGGCTCCAAATTATCGCTATTGTCGAACCCTTAACCTCAAAAGGAGGGCTGTTATAATTTTGAGGTAATAATATTAGCGTGCTTAGTATATCTATCGCTTAAAAAATTTACAACTAAAAAAATTTAAAACCTTCTATTCCTATTTTTCCTGTTCCATCATTAGATCCTGGTCACTATTAATCTTTTATCATAGGTACCTATTTATTGAGACAATTTAAATGAGCCTAATCACTTATTATATACGTTATTATATTTGACTACCGACTAATGACAGCTTTTTTAAAGAATACTCTTGAACAAGTATGCTTTAAATAAAATACTCACATATCCAAAAGATCATACCTAAACTTTCATCACTGACCGGCGCTCTGCGTAGAAATGTTGGTTGTCTACCAAAGTAAATAAGATACACCATTTACAATTCATTAGTAAAACCCCATTTAAATTATCTTACTGAGGTATGGGGAAGTGCTGCACCTACAAATCTAAAAGACCTAGAGACAGCACAAAATAAACGAATCAAAGTACTTTTCTCCTATGATTCAAACTCAAACTCAAACTCAAACAGATTTATTCAAATAGGTCATAATCTGACACTTTTGCACGTCAATAAAGATAAACAGTACTGAGTCTACCGTGCGTTCGGAAAGATACCTCTACAAGAAGAACGCACAAGAAACTTGTAGGGCTTAATTTTTTCAACAGATAGTTTTACAATATTTTTTGGTTTGGTTACATTCGTTTTCTTTAAAGGTGCCGCGAGGCGGCTATACAGAAGTTTCCAGGCATCTTTGTCCTCTATGTACTGGTTGACTTTATAATAAGCCTTCTTTAGTAAAGTAGATTTTATATAGGTTTTGAATTTACCCTCTGAGAGCCCAGTTATCTCTTTTGGGATTTTATTATAGAAACGTACACTATTTCCTAAGAATGTCTTTTTATTTGTTTTAGATAATCTAAAGCTAGGTGCAGCTATTTTGTATTTATTTCTAGTATTAAAATTATGAAGGTCACTATTTAATTTGAATTTATGTAAATTTTTACGCACATACATGATGTTCTCATAAATGTATAAGGATGGTAGGGTCAGTATGTTTATATCTTTAAATAATTCCCTCAGGGATTCGCGTGGACCCATCTCATAGATGGCACGAATCGCACGTTTTTGTAGTATAAAGATAGTTTCTATATCTGCGGCTGACCCCCACAACAGAATCCCATAAGACATCAAGCTATGGAAATATGCAAAGTACACTAATCTCGCCGTGGCTATATCTGTTAGTTGCCTAATTTTATAAACCGCGTAAGCTGCAGAGCTTAGTTTCCCTGAGAGCTCGGTGATATGAGTGCTCCATTGCAGTTTAGAGTCTATATTTATGCCAAGGAACAAAGTTGCATTGTCAATATTGAGTCTTTCACCGTCAAGAACTATGATTGGTTCTATACTTCTGACGTTAGGCAACGAAAATTTCAAACATTTAGTCTTTTTCGCATTCAATAACAGATTGCTTGCTGTGAACCATCTGGATATACTTGCTAAAGTATTATTAACATGTACTAGTGAAGTATCCTTCCTATCAACTTTAAAAATCAATGACTTTTAAAGTTTTTGATTACTTAACATCTACTGAAATTATTTACAAAGAGACCAAATTATTTACACTAACAAAACTTTAGATGTAAAGTTGTGTTAGTAGTACAATACCTGTTTATTAATAAGGAAAATTATAAACAAGGAAATACATACACAAATTAACTTTAAAACAAACAGTGAACATCAACGAATGCAATTAAGAAATGCTAATAATTTACTCGTGCCTAGTACACGAACTAAATTTGGTAAAACACATATAATTTACGAGGGAGCACAATATTATAATAAATTACCTAAAAATATAAGAGGAATAATTTCAGTGAATGTATTTAAAAAAAAGATTAAAAGAGCATATATTGCAAAAGTTGATCTAGCGTACTAAGTTTTAAGTGTCAATTTTATATTAAAAAAATTTAAGTTTATCACATAAGCGTGACTATGTTTCTTTGTGATAAATATGAATAAAGATCTTTGACCTCAAGAAAAACGCGTCAAAATTTCCAAAGGTCCATTCGTTTATGTTTCGTTTTGTATCCCCCTGTTTCCTCTGAATATAATTAACCTATTATATAAATTTATATTCTGATATTTTTATACTAAAGTAAGATATGTATGTCCATTTCATTTTTGTTTCTCTTACCCGTATAAACACTGGGTTTTTTCAAAGTGAACTTCTACAAATCCCAGTTTTACTCGCGTGATTTAGAAACTTCACTACAAAAAATGTAGGGACATAGTTTAACTACTTTATCTTCATAATATCAGAATATAAATAAATATATCAGATAGAATTATTATATTCGGAGGAAACAGGGTAATACAAAACATCGATTTGATATTTTCTAGATTGTGTCAAACTGCTAAGAGGTCCCGTTTCCTGTTAAAGAGCAACGATGCCATAGACAGACATACCGATACATAGATACGTCAAACTTATTACACCCCTTCCTTCGATCCTTTGGGTGGGCGTTGAAAATTACGACTTGTAGGGTGTGTTATTGTAGAATAATCTTTTGAAAACTTAATAAAGGTAAAGGCTTCTCTTGAAACCTAAGGGTATATGAATAATGATAAAACGAGTTGTTAGGTGGGTATTTAATTATTTTATTTATTTCTAAGGGCTTAAGACTTCACGTAGGATATGTTCATGCAAATTTTTTACGTGGGACGAAAGGTGTGGGACGAAACCGAAAATACACGTATTCATCCCCCGAGGTGTAGTTGGTGCAAAGTTTCTAGTAGAAGTTCGTGCAATAACAAGAACTGCCCGTCAAAAGAGAATTCAATATTAAAAGAGAATCATTAGCGAAGCATAAATGAGCTAAACTCAGACAGAAAATCTTGCATCCACTGTGGGTTACATCTACAAGAACATAAAACATACAATAAAATAATTCGAAGATTTATTCTACTATCAGATTAACAATATTTTGATTGTTAACATTAGTTTGTACGTAAGATGCTAGGGTGTTGGCCATATTATGCAGAAATGTCCAGGCATCTTTGTGCTGTATATATTGACTGCTCATATTATATAAGCGTTCAGCAAGTATAACTACGTGAAGCAATAAGTATTAATAAGATCATGGTAAGTCGCCGTGCCAAGACCATTCCTTTCCCGAACTAGAGAAGTCCAGAGTCCGCGCTTTATGTGACACTTAAATTAAGTTTAAAAGCTGGCGAGTTTGGCAAGAACCCTCCAAACTTGTCGTAGTTTTTAACTGCTTCTGCTGGTTGCAGGTGTTGGTCGAAATGAATTTTATTTAATTTTTGAAAAACTGCAGGTGAAAAGTTTAGTTTAAAACTTGGCACCTCCTTGAACCTATTACGCGAATTAATTTTAAATGATAACTAAAACGGCTCCCTTATTACGGATGCAACAGAAGTGTGGAAAGCGTTTAAATTGCTAAATGTCTGCTGTCAAACATTATTTATACCTTTTGACAGCAGACATTAAGCAATTAAACGCTTTCCACACTTCTGTTGCGTCCGTAATAAGGGGGCGGTTTTGAAAAGTCACGTAGACAATAATAATAAATATTTTCATATTGTAAAATGCTCATGTGTCCAAAAAATGGTTCATATACTTTATTATAGAACGGCAAATATTTACTATACACTACCTAATATTTTAAAGTTGAAGTGAAATGTGTCCCTATCATTTTATTTATATTTATAAACTCTACAATATTTTGTAGTGAACGTCCGATCACGCGAGTAAAGCTGCGATTTTTGGAAGTTCACTTTGAAAAAAAGCAAGGAATTATAAGAAAAATAAAAATGACAGAGACATAGGTTTCTTCACTATATAAATATCAGGATTATAAATTTATAGAATGGGTTAATTATATTTGGAGGAAACAGGGGAACACAAAACATTGATTTGGTAAATTTTTCATAAGTTTGTGTCAAATTCAAACTCTCAAACTCAAACTCAAACTCAAACAGATTTATTCAAATAGGTCATAATCTGACACTTTTGCACGTCAATAAAGATAAACAGTACTGAGTCTACCGTGCGTTCGGAAAGATACCTCTACAAGAAGAACGCACAAGAAACTTGTAGGGCTTAATTTTTTCAACAGATAGTTTGACAATATTTGGTTTGGTTACATTCGTTATCTTTAAAGGTGCCGCGAGGCGGCTATGCAGAAGTTTCCAGGCATCTTTGTCCTCTATGTACTGGTTGACTTTATAATAAGCCTTCTTTAGTAAAGTAGATTTTATATAGGTTTTGAATTTACCCTCTGAGAGCCCAGTTATCTCTTTTGGGATTTTATTATAGAAACGTACACTATTTCCTAAGAATGTCTTTTTATTTGTTTTAGATAATCTAAAGCTAGGTGCAGCTATTTTGTATTTATTTCTAGTATTAAAATTATGAAGGTCACTATTTAATTTGAATTTATGTAAATTTTTACGCACATACATGATGTTCTCATAAATGTATAAGGATGGTAGGGTCAGTATGTTTATATATTTAAATAATTCCCTCAGGGATTCGCGTGGACGCATCTCATAGATGGCACGAATCGCACGTTTTTGTAGTATAAAGATAGTTTCTATATCTGCGGCTGACCCCCACAACAGAATCCCATAAGACATCAAGCTATGGAAATATGCAAAGTACACTAATCTCGCCGTGGCTATATCTGTTAGTTGCCTAATTTTATAAACCGCGTAAGCTGCAGAGCTTAGTTTCCCTGAGAGCTCGGTGATATGAGTGCTCCATTGCAGTTTAGAGTCTATATTTATGCCAAGGAACAAAGTTGCATTGTCAATATTGAGTCTTTCACCGTCAAGAACTATGATTGGTTCTATACTTCTGACGTTAGGCAACGAAAATTTCAAACATTTAGTCTTTTTCGCATTCAATAACAGATTGTTTGCTGTGAACCATCTGGATATACTTGCTAAAGTATTATTAACATGTACTAGTGAAGTATCCTTCCTATCAACTTTAATTCCTAGAAGGCCATGTATAATGTACGTTCTCAAGATTGTAGACAGAAAATAATTAGGCTCTGCACGGTTTATTTTCCAGATATATAATTATTAGCTGTGCGCCGTGGTTTTACTTGCACAGTCAAAGTTCCAGTGGGAATACCTGGAATTCCATTCCTATTCCTTGTCATCATAGTCATCATAGCGGAAACCTATGTACTTAATTTTAGCTCTCTAGGTACAAAGGTTGAGCCTGGGCTTTGGTCAGGATTTTGTGTTTTTTATAATGTAGAGATTATTATGATAAGATATTATTATTCTATACTTGTGAATCTTAAGTTCCCAAACCATTCAGAATTATATTATCGTGTCTGATCTGACCTCAGAGAGCGAAAGTTCGAAGTACTTGCTAACAATCTCTAACTAGTTGTGATAGAGACGGGTTTTTCGGGTCACTTACAAGGGGAGTTTGAGGAATCTTGTACCTATCTATCTAAATACAATGTTATAATATCTGGATGGCCCTTACAAGTGGATCTTTAAGGCGAAATTTGAAACTATCTTTAATGTTATATGAAAGACTACTTCTAATTTGATCCTAATGCTCAAAGGTATATAAGCCTGTCAAATATGTCGAAAACCGTTTGTTGAAATTTGCTCAAATTTTAAACCTGAAAAAAGTATCGCCACCACAAAACCCGGTATGGTAAAGAGGCGCTAATTGCCTACGAAAAACTTGTCATATTGCCGTCAGAGGGACATTTTCGGTCCCGCAACATGACGCGCAACGCTCAATCTACGTGTCGCTGCAACATTGCAAAGCGTCCCGCAACATTACATGTCACGGAACATATTGCTTGCTCCCGCTCCGAGAGCGAGGGCACGCGGCAATGTTAGACGGCATTGTCTCTCCGGACATTCACGTCGTTGTCGAGCAACATGTTCCGCAACATATTGCTCCGTTTGTCCCTTAATTAATCCTTAATTTCAGTACTAAATAAGCATATTATATTCAAACGCAAAGCCCACATAAACAGATCCATGCAAGGAATCCTGCACGGTGATCCGTTCACAGACACAAACTTAGCGCACAGGTAATTAACGAGTCACCTATGCAGTGATAAGGTTACGCGATTATAGATCTACCTACTACCTTACTATTTATTTACAATAGTCATGTTAGTCATGTCGTTCGAGAATTTCTTTCTTCAAAGGACTTCAAAAACATACGTTGCTAAGTATAGGAATACCTACTTTGGGACTGAGTTCTGGGTACACCTCTGCCAAGCCCTTAAAACTCAAAGAACTCAAAGAAAATCAAGTCTAAAAAATTTTTAAATTGCAATAAATAATATAGTTAATAGTAATGAATCTACCGTGCACTCGGAAATATAACTCTACAAGAAACTTGCTGGGTTAAATTTTTTCAACTGCGACTTTCCTAATAAATATTTAGTTTGGTTACATAATTAAGAGCTATTCCCTAGGACGATTTAACCACCGTCCGAGGCTATACCTATCTATAATATTACAATGTCTAAGTGCGGATTCAATATTTTTTTGTATCTAAATAAGGCTTACTAACATCTGTTTGTAAACTCTTTTTGGCAAATAAACATTTTTTATAAAATTTGTTTGCTTGTAAGGTGCCGGGTGGTGGCTATGCAAAAGTTTCCAGGCATCTATGTCCCCTTCGGGAAAAAGGTGTGATGTTTTTGTATTAAAAGCACGTTCTTAGCAAATCACTTCAGAAAATTTAATTACCTCTAACTACTAAAACATTACGAAGTTACGAAGTCATCATGACACCGCGAGAACAACTAAAAACATTTCGGTTCAGTAATTGGATCGAAGTAATGTTCCAGAAAATTCGATAGACAATGGACAATGTCTAAAGTTTGTGTTTTGTCAGGAAACTTGCTTATTGGCTCGTAATTGGATAATTTTAACAAGATTGCGAGAATTTGACGGCTTAAGTTTCGCTTACAATAAATATTGTTAATTTGATATTACAAATATTATATAATTCGAATATTTTACTAAAATTAAGGATTATAAAAGAAAAAAATATCTATTTCACATTATACTGACATATTATTTATTCATGACATTATAGAAAATTCAGTAAGATGGGTACGCTTTATTAATAACTTATTTTAAAGTTATTTTACAGTGTCCTATTTTTACAAAAAGAAATAAAAATAACCAAATAATGAGACATTAGAGTACAATCGACGAGAAAAATCCATATCTCTCTCTATACTTTACTATTTAAATTACTTTCACTTCAATAGAAAGAGTTTTCTTTGGCAGGTTTTGACCTGCTTGAAATATGGGGTACATTCAAAACTAAAAATGGAATCCGCACGAATGGTGTGAATCAGGGGCCTCGTTAGTTTAATCCAATTAGGTTACCATTGGCGCGGTTTAATTGGTTTTTAGGGGTCCGTGAATAAACATCGTGATTTTTTTAAACCATGCAATTTGATTAAGTGAAGTGAGATCAATTCTCTATAGTTGAGAATTTTTTTATTTTTTTATAAACGTTGACTAGTCCAAATATTTGTAATAAGTGAATCACTCGTACCACTTATAACTGCGTAAAACATATTATATTGTTATTTTATATTAGCATAATAATATATGGTTATTATGTTATGGTTATTATGTCAATTATAATATTTGAAACTTTGTTCTTGTTTGGCATAGTAATCGTATTATTTCAATCCCAATATTTAAAAGGTCAATTGTGAATTATTATTGTAGTTATAGATAAAAATATAAAAAAAAAATACAGCTGTATCAATTAGTGAAAATAATTCTAGCGTCTTTAAAATAGTAAAAGTCAAAAAAAAAAATCAATTCTCGTCATAAAATATATATTTATGGAATAATAATAAGAAGTTTTTAAAATAATTAAGCGTTATGTGCGGAACCATTGAGTTCAAATGCAATTCCCTCTCAACCTTTGACCGCAGCCTCGGAAGTGCACTGACGTCTGCGGTCTGCGGGACAAGGTTGCACACTAATTACTGCTCAAGTGACTATTGGTACACTTTTGTGCGCGACTATACAAAAATAATTCAATTGAATTCTAATAAAGTTAATTTCAGATATTAATGATATATAACTGTTTAATGATACTACATCAATATACACACAGAAAATAACAAAAAAATAAATTAAATAAAAAAAAAAGCATAGAGTGAGCAATGATATAGAAGTTACTAAAACGAATCGAAAACTTTTCAAATTTATTTGTCGTTTATTTGTCTAACGTTGAAAATTCTCACCCTCTACAAAGAATTAAAAGATCATGGTCACTTCATAAAATAAGTTTTCAACAACATCTGTTAAGTTTCAGTGGCACTCGTACTACTCCAGAATTTAGGTTAACGCACTTTTAAATGTCTTTTAGAGTTTTTGTGAGAATTTCGCGAAATTTTCTGTTTAAAACCCTTTCACAAACATGCTCTATAGGTACCTATAATTCCCTTTAAATGTATTTGAGTTAATTTCGCTCGTGAGCTCTGGGTTGAAGAAAAATGGGCAAAGTTGGCAATTTTGTAATACTGGCGATGCCGACGTTAACACGTGCTGTCAGAGTGTGAGATACGGGACAAGGCATTAGCGGTGGCGATTTCAAATACTACATGAAATACATACCATTTACTAGTGTTAGAACAGCGGCCTTTTTGGACCCCTTAAAATGTGAATTTTCAAAAATCCTTTCATAGCACACGCCCAGTTAACGAAAACAACTTACATTCCAAGTTTCAAGTCTTTAGAATCAGTGGTTTGTGCTCTGCGTTGCATGTCAGTGAGTCATTTAGGATTATATAATATATAGTGATAACCTCTTCTCGAAAAAGGAATGTGTGTCATTTTAGCTTGACGTGAATGTATATATATGTACCTTTTATATCTATAATAATAATAATAATATGGGACAAGTTCCACACACGGTCATCTGGTCCCAAACTAGGCTATAAGCCTGTACTATGGTAACCAGATGACTGATATACATACTTATATAATCTTATAACACCCAGACACAAATCAAACAGACATGTTCATGCACACAAATGTTTGACCTGGCCGGGGATCGAACCCGGGGCCTGCGGCACAGAAAGCAGAGTTACTACCATCTGTGCCATCGAGGCTGTCGTATCTGTTTATGGAATCGTAGCTTTTAAACGAATGGATCTCTTTTGGAAATAATTTCTTTAGAAAGCTGACCTGAACTAAAGACTAATTATATTTTTGATGATTATTTTTTTTTTTTTATGATAGTGAGTTACTAGACGAGCAGATCAGGTGCCTGATGGTAAGCATCATAATTGCTCATATCAGACACAGTGCCACCCAGTGTTTTAAAATTCAAAATTCCGCGCGGCACTGCACTGCGCTTGTCACCCTGAGATATTAGTTGTTGAAACTCGTCATGCCCAGTAATTTCACTGGTAGCATTGCCCTTGTGACCAGAACACAAATAAAACCGGAACATAATCTGAATATAATTTTATAAAATATCAGGTTTAAGAAATACCTTAGTGTTAATATTTGTTGGCCTAACCAAAACGGATTAAAAAAGTAGGTAGGATCCTATACTGTTATTTGTGACTATATATACTATATTATACATAACGTAACATCGAATTGGGGATAATCTTTTAAGAAGGAGATAGAAGTATAGGACGTCTCTCCATCGAATTTTGGACCTACCACGACACGTTTGTAATGATGTGACTACTTATCACGTCTTCATACCCAAAAGCAGTGGTATACTCAGTCCCATAATAGGTACACCCACACTTCCCCAGTAATGTTTTCAAGTTCCATGTGATAGGGGGACAGATTGCCATTGACCAGGCACAAGTCCAGACTCTAGGCTGAGACTGACTGAGAAAATTCTAAACGGTAAAAATCCAAGGCATTTTTGCCTGTCTTAGGAATCTAACACCAACATGGCAACCATGTACAATGTGATAATTAATAATAATAATATGGGCCAACTTCTACACTCGATCATCTGGTCCCAAACTAGGCTAGAAGCCTGTACTTATGGTAACCAGATGACTGATATACATACTTATATAAGCTTATAACACCCAGACTCAGATCAAACAGACGCTCACGCACACAAATGTTTGACCTGGGCCGGGGATCGAACCCGGGGCCTGCGGTACAGAAAGCAGACCATCTGAGCTGATCGAGGCTGTCAATTACTGCGTAAAAATTGTAAAAACGCCGTAAGTTCGTTTCTTACCCAACTCTTTCACTCCGTAATGGTTTCAAAGGCGATTACATAAAATTTCATAACACTGCAGAGTACAGCTGAGCCGGGACTTAAGCTATGAGCCACAAGCGTCGCGTTTATTAAGCGTTTATTTACCACTCAAATTCCTATGGGAATGAAGTTGCTCGATTAGGAAAGTACCTATAGACTTAGACATTTTTTTAATTCATGCAAAAACATGCGTATGCTGAGATTGGAACCCATGAATAAATTATAGGTAGGTATAGAATAAATTATACCGTCCACACCCAGGTTGTCTGTAAGAAATTGCTTAACGCGATAAGACCGCCGGTTGTCTAACGTATTAACTGTGAATTGTTTTGTTAATTTTTTTTTTTATTTGGTTTGCATTTAATACTTTATATATTCTATACCACTAATTTTGAAGCCACATTAAAATAATCGTATGTACACAACATACATTCACGCCTTTTTCCTAAAGGGGTAGGCAGAGGTGTACCAAGGACTCAGTCCTATAGTAGATACACCCACATTTCGCTAGTATGTTATTGGTCCCATGTAACAGGGGGCGAACCTATTGCCATCTACCAGGCACAGTTCCAGACTCCAGGCAATTATTGAGATAATTCCTAATGGAAAAATCCAATATTTAACACTGCCTGACCTGGGGATCGAACCCGGGACCTCTTGATTGGCAGTCGAGCGTGCGCCCTCTACGCCACCGAGGCAGTCATGTCAGTCGTATATTATTATTGTTATAATTTTAAAAGAACCCATTTTGCTTTGTCATGGTAGGGTTAAATGAACAAAGTATCAAAACTACATGTACATACTTTCCTGAATAAAAATAAAATGGGTTTCAAAACTCTTTTTTTACACAATTAGTGCGACCATTGCGAAATGCGAAATATGTCGACCTATATAGTTATGTATTTTTACTCAAATAAGGATTTTAATTGTTCACTGTGGGTGCGTCCCGGCCGGGAGCGTACCGGAATGGGACCATAACGGCCGAGAACATTTTTTCATTCATAATTCATTATTTTATACGGAACAAGACCAATTAGTTTTTTTCCTGGAAACATTAACATAATTATATGGGTTTACCTCCCATCCCATAATGGATTGTCTGGAGCAGTATAATTTAGGAAACCCGCCCCCTTATTACGGACGCAACAGAAATGTGGAAAGCGTCTAATTGCTTAATGTCTACTGTCAAAAGGTATACAAAAAATGATGTTTGACAGCAGACATTTAGCAATTTAAACGCTTTCACACTTCTGTTGCGTCCTTAATAAGGGGGCCGTGCTCTGTTGGAGCTGTGGTTGGAGTAGAAATGTACACCTATTCTATTTCTTATTGCTTCTACTCAGAACAATAAAATAAAAAAAGGAAAAGATAAATTCACCGGGAAAAATAATACCCGCAATTACTGTAAAATATTGCACGATGACTTGAAAAGTTAACGAAGCCATTCGGAGTACCTTGTGGCTGGAATTATTGTTCTTTTATACAAATAGGCAGTATGAGAACTTTTCCTCACTAATATTATCAATCCAATAGCAATAGCCTCGACCCGTTACATGGGACTTAAAAAAACCATAAATGGCAAAGTGTGGGTGTAACTTCTATGGGACTGAGTCTTGGAGACACCTCTGTCGACCCATTTGGGAAAAAGCGTGATTAATGTTACGTTTAATAAATCCAAAAGTTTGTGTGCTATCTCCACGCCAAATCTACTAAGCCGTTTGGAGATTTAGAAGTCGTGTAGATATAATAGCTCAGACGCTGAAATAATTGACCAAGTGAAACCCAAGGACACAGCTAGTTTTCTTATATTCCTTCATTATCATTATTATCATCATCATCTCAGCCGTAGGAAGTCTTTTTTTTATGATAGTGAGTGGCAAGACGAGCAAATCAGGTGCCTGATGGTAAGCATCTGATTGCCCATAACAGACACAGTGCCACCCAGTGTTTTAAAATTCTAATTTCTGCGCGGCACTGGACTGCACCTGTCACCCCGAGATATTTGTTTTTGAAACTTGTCATGCTCAGTAATTTCGCTGGTAACATTGCCCTTCAGTCCGGAACACAGTAATGATTGCGTATTGCTTGGCGGATGAATAACTGGCAAAGGTGTGGTACTTCCCCAGGCGGCCCCTGCAAAAGAGGCCTACTACTACAAAAAGCTACTGCTGGACAAAGGCCATTCCCATAAGGGCGGGTTTTCCAATACTCGCCACGCTTGGCAGAAGGGTTGGCGAGCGCATTGATGATTTTATGCAGAGTACGCGGCAGCTCGTCCTCTGGTATTCATTATAACAATAATAATATTCCTTACTGTTCAAGATAATGTAATTTCTAACATTAATTTAGAGTCGGTCGACTGGGACACTTCAGTAAAAACGAGGCCAAAATATTTATCTCGCAGCGGCAGGACTGTTAGTGAGCACATTAATCTTATTTTATGGTTTCGAAATGGTTTTGAAAATAACAATTATTAATAAAAATACAAGCATAAATAACAAAAGATAGGAATTTTTATGATAACTACCGTGAGTGTTATTCATACATAAGTATTATGATAGAAAAATCCATAACTCATGTTTTTTGAAAACGCTCGACCAAGGTTTCAGACAACTCCGGTGTCCTGCATCAAGAGTTCACGCGTGTGTGGGATCGCAAAACTACGAACGGCGAACATTCTCCGAAACCACGGAATAAATTAACCAGTAGTGAAGTACCTTAAAGTAGAGAGTAGTAACCTTAGGAGCGTTTTCGAATTAAAAACATGATTTAAGTCGTTTTATAACAAGATATAATATAAGAATCTTCATTTAAGATATCGAGTAAATATTATGAGAGTAAATATTATCGAGTTGAATGGTCGAGGTATATGACAATGATAAAATGTATGTTATTAACCATGACAACTCGTTTATAGGTACATACATACAAAACAGTTGATTGTATGTCTCTTTCTTTGAAATCGGTTAAAAAATGTCAAAATGAAAAAAAAAAACAAAGTAGCTCTTTTAATTAATATCATGTTTTATTTTTTATTTTGTCGTTTTTCGTGGAAAGTGCCGCGAGCGCCGTGAATATTCAAAAATATTTTCAAACATGGCCCGCATTCTCCTAACTTGAAAGCAAATGACCTAATGTTTTAATTATGGAGAATTCTGTAGATTTTTAAAGTTTTAAACTTTCTTATTTTTCTATACTTCGTGCACGAGTATAATAAATAGTGCCCATTTAATTTCCACTGCCTTAGTTACATGGTTACCGTTGTTTTCAAGTCCTGGGTTCGATACCCAGGTTGGGCAAAAGTGGTATAGAATTTTTTCTTTGGAAATTCAGTCAATAGTCATAGTATTTTATTAATATGAATGACTTATATTTTATGTAACAAGTCATTATTACAATAGTAAAATAATTCAACAATAAAAATCAAAACACAAAAATAATAATAATAATAAAGGTACAAATTGTAGGCTACAATACTATAATAAATAAATTATTTATTAATTTTAATAAATTCTTCGTACGTGTTGAATTCTTGCCAACGCTTCAAACGTAACTTGAATATTGTACCTATAGATACTCTTAAGTTATGATAAACGAGTAAATAAAATATTATGTTATTCCAAAGCATCTTGGTATTTTGCTCACGTCCTCGTGAATTAGTTTTCTTATAAATCCAAAAGGTAGGCCCATTTTCCTACACGTCTTATGAATACTGTAAAAACATCTTATTTAATTTAACAAGGGTATTGTTTATGCATCTACCTTAATAAATAAAGTAGAATATGTTGCGGCCGATACTACTGCCGCCATCTACCGGTCGGCTGTTCACCTAATCTACCCAAGATGGATGATGCGAGCTACCAGCTGATGACAGCTGTCATCCTGCGTCACACGTTATGCATCTGGCTGTCATACGTCATTAACTCGTTCGTTATCTGAATTTTCGTATTTTGAATCGTACTTTCTCTGAAATCGTAACAACCGCTACACACAATTATTGTAATTCGTAATTAAACGTATTTGAGAAGAAACCCTGGGAGTTTTGGATTTCGAAGCCTCCGTTCCTTAACAGTATATTAATGTTAAGGGTTGGTTTACATGTCAAGCGTACACGCATTTTTACATTTACAGGACAAACTCGCGTTACCATGTGAACACTACAAAACTACACTATAAAATGTAGATTTGTGCTCTGTAGATATTATAAGGTCGACCACTAATTGGGTAAAAAAATAGTTTTGAAACGCATTGTTTTTACACCCGGGAAAGTATTGTAAGTAGTTTTGATACTTTGTTCATTTAACCATAACATGGCAAACCAAAACTTGTTTTTATAAAATTATAACATTAATAACTTACGATAATTGTTTTTTTAATTTTCAGTCGTAACAAAATTATTGGTTGACCTACCTATCTATTGAGTCCCATGTCTTAAAACATAACTATCGAACTGTTGGAATGAGAATGCCTTTGCCTTAACTTTTGGGGGAAAAGGTGTGATTTTATAAGTAAAAATAAAATAAATTTTATCATAAGTTAGTTTCATTGTTATGTTCGCTTAAAACCACAAATAAGTTTAACCAAAATCCGACTAACACACGAGTAGGTACTACAAAATTATTGACAAATATATTATGTAGTAACGAGTTCTTGGGAACTTTTATATCAGTTTGGTTTTGTTTGAAAGTGAACATTATGTCAGTGTATACCTAGAGTATATAATAAGAGTACGATAAGAGCCCCTCTGAAACTACTCGAAGTTGTTTATTTCAAATTTATGTAGTTATGGTAAAAGTACCATAAAATTCTAGTGTTAGCCATTGGTATTTCATTTTGTGAAGGTTTTCTGGAGATATTAGTATACTCAAAATAAATACATGAATTGTGTTATAATTTAAGCCACTCATGCCGCGCCCCACTCAATTTCCGTGTCGCTGCAACGTTGCAAAGTGTCCCGCAACAAGTTCCGTAATATTTTACATGTAGCGGGACGACATGTTGCATGCTCCCAATCCGAACGCGAGCGCATGCGTCAATATTCAACGGCATTGTCTCTCGGGACATTCACGTAGTTGTCGAGCAACATTTTTCGCAACATGTCGTTCCGTTTGTCCCATAGTGTATCTCTGGCTTTAATCATCATCATCAATACCTCAGCCATTGACAGTTACGCAGTTTGGCTAAAACTGTTATTCCTTAAGCAATGATGATATTTATTATAGTCACAGAAATATTTATATAGAATAGAATACTCTTTATTGCGACAATGATCACATATGAATACAGAATATCTAAAATTAAACTAAGGTATAAATAACAAATCATTGTTCGACAATGGGCAATGCATAATGCATCTTTCACAATAATATAGGTGTAATAAAATACCTTTAGTTCAAGACGTTGAACCCACTTCGGGTTCAAGATCTAAGTCTAAGCTAATTAGACACCAAATTCCAGGTTAAGGATAGATAGTGTATGTAGTTTAGGCGTAAAGTGGTAACTCACAGCCATACAAACTTCTGCAATTTATTATTTTAATGGGTAAAATAACGAAATTTAAAGTTACACCATAACTAAATCTGGTAACAAAATTAAGCGGTCTCCCGGTAGGCCGCTCAAAATAAACGACCGTGAACTTTGTACTTATAATACTAGTACTAGTAATATGTATTACGAAAGACACGTTTTAGTTGATAGTTTTGGCTTTTGCGCTTTATGAACATAAAAAATCAAGAGGTCCCGGGTTCGATCCCCAGGTCAGGCAAAGTGTTAAATATTGGATTTTTCCATTAGGAATTATCTCAATAGCTGCCTGGAGTCTGGAACTGTGCACGGTAGATGGCAATAGGCTCGCCCCCTATTACATGGGACCAATAACATACTGGCGAAATGTGGGTGTATCTACTATGGGACTGAGTCCTGGGTACACCTCTGCCTACCCCTAAGGGAAAAAGGCGTGAAAGAGGTGTTTTATGAAATTTGGCTATAATAAAGTAATATGAATGAATGAATATAGCTTTAATTAATTCCATATAAATTTTTACACAAAATTATTAAAATGATTTATATATTTGACATGCATTATTGTTATTATTATTATTATTATTATTTTTTATTATTCTATATGGACCCCCTTAGGGTAAAAGCCTCCTCCAAGGAACTCCAGTTTGTTCTGTCTTTTGCCGTATCTAGCCATCTTTGACCCGCTACTGCTGCCAATTCGTCTGCCCATCTGGACCGCGGGCGGCCTCTCGCTCTAGTGCCATCTGGTCCAATCCACTTAGCAGATCTTATGGTCCATCGGTCGAAATATTTTGTGTTATAAATTTATATTATTCAATAGTAATATTTCAGAAAAATACGTATTATTGCGTTACTATTGAAATATTGTTTAAAACATTTATTTGATTGATGAATTATTTGATTGAAACTTGATCTCCGCGAGCTCCCTTTAAAATGTGTCTCGACAGACAGACAGACGGATAACAAAGCGATCCAATAATGGTTTCTTTTTCCTTTCGCTGTACGGAAACCTAAAAACAAAATAAAACAAAACTCTTTCTCGCTAAAATATCTCCACAATATCTACTCGTATACAAAAATCCCAAAAAATCAGGAAAAGCATCACACTGTAACTGAAAACTCCAGCAAAACCTACAATGTCTACAAATCACAGGTGTCTCGGCACCAAAACACGCAGATAACAACCGAGCGCAGGATATCCGAAACCCGCGCCTTCCTGAAATTTCCAACCCAATTTTCAGCACAAAGAAAGGTTGTAAATAACTTGAAAGAACTTCTGTTTGTCGCGACTTCAAAGTGGTACATGTGTGGTTACAGGCTGTCCCAGTTTTAGATTATGTTACTTTTTGGTGAAGAGGCAACTAACTGTTGTCAAATATCCTACTCCTTATACTAATCTTATAAATGCGAAAAGTTTTGTGAGGATGGATGGATGGATGATGTTTGTTACTCTTTTCACTTTATTGCTTAACAAAATAAAAAAAAATCAATGTTACAAAACAATTAATAAATATCACTGTAAACAACCAGCCATCTTATCGCATTAAGATATTTCTTACAAACAACCTTTGGATGGAAACAAAACATATAACGACAGTTCATACTTACTATTAATATTATAAATTATCCTACAAATTCTAGCCTATATTAATATTATAAACGCGAATGTTTGTGAGGATGGATGGATGATTGTTTGTTACTCTTTGACGCCATAACTACTGAAGTTATTGGGCTGAAATTCGGTATACAGATAGTTTAGACCTTAGAATAACATCAAAAGTTATTTATATCCGATCCGATATTCCAACGGGAACGAAGACTTCGCGGGTGAAGGGGAAAAAGTACCCTATGTGTTATTCCAGGATCTAAGCTACCTACATACATCTAATTTTAGCCCAAATTGTTCTGTAGTTTTGGCGTGAAAGAGTAACAAACATCCATCCATCCATCAATCTATCTAAAACCGCGCTAGATGGCGCTGGAGGTGAGTTAGAACTCGCAAGCGTTTTTTCACCTGTTAATAATGTAAGTTGTATATAAGTTGTATATAATATATAAGTTGTAATAATGTAATTGTATTGAAATTTGAGAATATAATATTAGTAGAATGTGAAAATTTGTGCAGATGGATGGATGGATTGATAGATGTATAATGTTACTCTTTCACGGCAAAACTACCGAACCGTTAGGCTGAAATTCGATATGTAGATAGTTTAGACCATGGAATAACACATACACACACGGAAAAGAAAACCACGACTGGTGAAACAAAACAATTCACAATATTATTTCAATCGGTAACTTACATTAATTTACATTATTTCTGCCACAATACATAATGATCTTCACATGTGTTACATTTGCCATATTGCTTGTATTAATTGCCACTATTAGGTAAATTATATCATATTTATAAAAAAAACATACATTCACGCCTTTTTCCCGAAGGGGTAGGCAGAGGTGTACCCAGGACTCAGTCCCATAGTAGATACACCCACATTTCGCCAGTATGTTATTAGTCCCATGTAATAGGGGGCGAGCCTATTGCCATTTATATGGCTACATGGCTACATTGCATTCATTATAATATTATAATGAATGCAATGTAGCCATCGCGCACACCAACGTACTTTAGACTGGTCTCTTTGTTCGTACAGAACTATGAGGTTGCTCAATCTACCAAATCTATAGTTTCAGATGAATACACTTCTAAAAGGCCCTTAATTTAAGACGAAAGCGCCCTCACCACATTCACAGAGGCTGTAGACTAAACTCGTATTTTCGCAAATGTGTTTTCTTTTCGTACAGGCATAATAAGTTGCTATGTTTGTGGACGTGTTGCTTTTGATACGAAGAATATAAAAATATCAATAAGGACTCTCTAGTAAAAATAGGGTGTACTTTAGCATTTGGTTAGAATTATAACAAAATATATGTATTTTGACTGCCTCGGTGGCGTAGAGGGCGCATGCTCGACTGCCAATCAAGAGGTCCCGGGTTCGATCACCAGGTCAGGCAAAGTGATAAATTGGATTTTTCCATTAGGAATTATCTCAATAACTGCCTGGAGTCTGGAACTGTGCCCGGTAGATGGCAATAGGCTCGCCCCCTATTACATGGGACCAATAACATACTGGCGAAATGTAGGTGTATCTACTATGGGACTGAGTCCTGGGTACACCTCTGCCTACCCCTACGGGAAAAAAGGCGTGAATGTATGTATGTATGTATATGTATTTTGTTAAAATTCAAGATCGGGAACAATGGAAAAGTATAAGGGGACCTCTACCCAGCAGTGGGATACGTTATGCTAATTAAATTAGCCTAACGTGTCCATTATTTTTACGTACATTTGTTGCCTGATATCAGAAACTTGGCCTACTTTTAGAGTTAGCGGATAAGAGTGAATTCGGTACGTAGTAACTCTTCTTTCCATCAGAATATCTGGGAGAAAATAATAAAAGGTAGGTGTGGGTGTGGACTCTCGGTCTATTCAGAAAGCTACTATACTCGTACTTCTGTGTGGGACGTAAAGCTTCGGTTTCAGCTGACATTAGTCAAGTCTTCAGAGGCAGAAAGCGAGCTGAAATATCTGAAGAATTTGACTCTAATTGTTAACCAAACCGTACCTTGTTAAGATGATCAAATACCCAATCGAGATCCTAATTAACTAACCAATATTGCCTAGAAAACAAGTCCCAGGGCGTCTTCTATGTAAAGGCAATTTGTAATTGGCTATCGAGATAGCCAAATTTGCATTTTCCAGGAAAAAGGGTTTGGCCGATGTTCACTTTTTCACGTGTTTTGTGAACTGTATGTCGTGTTTACAGAGAGCGGTCGAATACGTTTCAATTTCAACGGTTTGGCAAATATTTGGTGATCTTTCCTGTTTTACATGTGGTCAACTTTAGCTGCTGATATGAGTTGATGGATTTTTGCGATAACAATATATTGTTCAATGTAAAAAATAATAATTTTAGTAAAATATTAGTATTTTATAGTTCGTCCATATTGTAGGTCACCTTTCGCGATTTGAACACATTATTATTTAATGGCAAAAGCTTTACGCGCCTAAGCATTATTATTTATTTATTTACAATGAGAACCTTTTTTGTCGTAATATAAAACGTACTTTTTGTAAATTACCTTCGCAATAGAATATCTAATGTGAAATTACGAAATCGCAGGTACTTTACTTCTACACATTAATGATGATTACTTACTTCTATCACTTCTACCTATTAATAATTATGATAATAGTTTGAATACCAAAGTACTAATTACAAATAGATAACGTATTCCCTTTTATACAAAAACGTGCAAAGATCCCAAAGAAACCTTTCTCATAGTAAAACAATGGAGCACTACATGCAAGCTCTCTTCAATGTATGAAGTATGTCGAGTGCGCCTTAGTATGCGTTCTAGTGCTCTCTTGCTCTATCTTCTTTTATTTACATCGTTCTTTCTCTTTTTTATTATTAATCCTTACCTACTCTCACGATGTTTATATAAAAAACAATATCGCGCGAAATTAGTTGTTTATGGTCATACATAACTAGCTGTGCCTCGCGGTTTCATCCGCGTAGTCTTCGTTCCCGAGGTAATATCGGGATAAAAAGTACCCTATAATATGTAATTCCAGGGTCTATAACATAACATACATTCACGCCTTTTTCCCGAAGGGGTAGGCAGAGGTGTACCCAGGACTCAGTCCCACAGTAGATACACCCACATTTCGCCAGTATGTTATTGGTCCCATGTAATAGGGGGTGAGCCTATTGCCATCCACCGGGCACAGTTCCAGACTCCAGGCAGTTATTGAGATAATTCCTAATGGAAAAATCCAATATTTAACACTGCCTGACCTGGGGATCGAACCCGGGACCTCTTGATTGGCAGTCGACCATGCGCCCTCTACGCCACCGAGGTAGAGGCACCAGGGTTTATACTATGTACATACCCAATTTCAGTCCAATCGGTTTATTAGTTTAGGCGTGAAAGAGTAACAAACATTCATCCTCACAAACTTTCGCATTTATAACATGAGTAGGAAGTAGGATATTATAAAAAAAGCAACTGTAAACTGCAAGTTTGCCTAGGCTTCAAAAGCGAAAGCCAAAAGTACTATATTTTATACGAAAATTTAGCTATATTGGTTCAGCACGTTCGACGTGACGCTATACTACTTAGTACTATTCATTATTCTGTGGCTATACTTGCGACCAACGATTAGTGCCTGATCATATTTGCGAGCAACGAGCATACGCAGAAAACTACTTTTTAGTTGGTGCAAATAGTATTTATGTTTATGTTAATTTTTTGTAGTGGTAGGCCTCTTTAGCAGGGGGCCGCCTGGGGAAGTACCACACCTTTGCTAGTTATTCATCCGCCAAGCAGTAATGTGCAAACATTACTGTGTTCCAGTATGAAGGGCAATGTTACCAGCGAAATTACTGGGCATGATGAGATTCAACAACTCATATCTCAGGGTGACAGGCGCAGTGCAGTGCCGCGCAGAATTTTGAATTTTGAAACACTGGGTGGCACTGTGTCTGATATGGGCAATCATGATGCTCACCATCAGGCACCTGATTAGCTCGTCTTGTCACTAACTATCATAAAAAAAAAAAAACATGGTTTGACCTTGGGATTTTCATACAAGTGTCGTGTAATAAGTAAAAAGTATTCTTCCGCGTAGCCTCCTTGGTCGCAAATATGATAAGGAACTAATTGTCGCGAGAATAGCCACATAATAATATAGTAGGTACTAATATTATAGCGTCAGGTTTGGGAATTGATAAATGGTCACCTGTACTGGTATACAGGTGACCATTTATCTACTTTTTACTTATTACACGACACTTGTATGAAAATCCCAAGGTCAAACCATGTTTTTTTTTCACCTTAACATAAAAATTCTGTAATTGGGTTGATTACAGAATTTTTTATTCATCTTCGTTCTCTAAATAAGTGAGTATATATAATATTACCTCATCATATATTTTACATTAAAGATAATATCATTTACAATTTGTCAAAGCACACAAAATTATATTTTATTTGCAAAAGACCGCGTTTCATCTCCGCAGTCGTTCCAATTTTCTTGGTTAACTTTATACTTTCAAACGAAAATGCACTCTATACTGAAAAGTTAACGTTCAAAGTCAAGTTGGTGGTTTTCAATTAGATCCACTTAGGAATGCGAAGAAGATGCGAAGTTTTTTTATTGAGTTCTTAGTTTTGCTGGAAGTGGCTCCGATGCGTACTTAAACATAATATTCCAAAACTCTCTGGGAAAATAAAAACCTGTTCGAATTTTTTTTTTTTTTTTTTTTTTTTATGATAGTAAGTGACAAGACGAGCTCATCAGATGCCTGATGGTAAGCATCATGATTGCCCATATCAGACACAGTGCCACCCAGTATTTTAAAATTCAAAATTCTGCGCGGCACTGTACTGCGCCTATCACCCTGAGATATGAGTTGTTGAATCTCATCATGCCCAGTAATTTCGCTGGTAACATTGCCCTTCATACCGGAACACAGTAATGTTTGGACATTACTGCTTGGCGGAAGAATAACTGGCAAAGGTGTGGTACTTCCCCAGGCGGCCTCCTGCAAAAGAGGCCTACCACTACAAAACATACAAATAACATACAAAAACAAATAAACATACAAAACATACAATATACAAAAATTATATATAATTATTACCTCCAACAGCGTTTCTCGATTGAGAAAGTAGGAAGACACAGTTGCCTTCTAGTTACAGAGCCCACGACACTAGACCTAGTTCTATAAGACTCCCAGATGAAATATATATATTTCGTCACGTCATTAATGGGGAACACGAAATGGCTATATATTTCGTGCTGCAATGGTTCGTGTTTTTATGCTGCAATGGTTTTTCCTTACATTTTTTTTATTTTTTTAATGACCTATGCTGTTGGCCTCAGATGGCCTCTACAGCTTTACCGGGCAGTGGTGAGCGCAGGAGGCGCGACCAAAGTTAAAGGGCGATATTGATGATCTTTAAGATGAGCTTTGGTTTTTTGAAGAGGACGATCATACTAGATACCTATGTACGAGGCGTCGCTTATCACGCTGCTGCTACTGAAAACGCCAATCATGGAGGCTTGCAGCAATGCACTATCGTATAGTTCTACCCCTTCCCTCTTTCGAAGAACAAACAAAATCACCTGATTTGCTCGTCTTGTCACTCAATATCATAAAAAAACCAATCTAGAGGAGGCCTATGATCAGCAGTGGACGTCCTACGGATGAGATGATGATGATGATTATAGTCTACTGTTTAAATAGTTAGCAAGTTACAAATACTTACAGCTTATGAGAAACTGATGAGAGAAAATCGTTACTTGTTCAAAGACTAAAAACCGTCACTTCCAGAGAGTTTTTAACTCCGTCCAACTAAAAAAGATTTGGTGGAATAAAGGAAAAATTTTTCGAAACCAAGTTAGTAGAATGCGGCTCAAATAAGGCTGCCTTTCCACGAGAGCTCTACTAAGCTATGTAGCTTTAGGATGTTTTATTAATTAAGTTAGTTTTGTTTGGGGAATATTTAGTATTAACTTTTCTGTTGAGCTATTAATTTTTTTTTATGATAGTGAGTAATAAGACGAGCAAATCAGGTGCCTGATGGTAAGCATCATGGTTGCCCATATCAGACACAGTGCCACCCAGTGTTTTATAATTCAAAATTCTGCGCGGCACTGCACCTGTCGTAGTTTCGCTGGTAACATTGCCCTTCAGTCCGGAACCCAGTAATGTTTGCACATTACTGCTTGGCGGATGAATAACTGGCAAAGGTGTGGCACTTCCCCAGGCGGTCCTCTGCAAAAGAGGCCTACCACTACAAATCTGTTTATTTCTGATAGAAATAAATACAATAAAACCGTTGAAAATCAATTTATTATTACTTATTCATAAATATATTATGTCTTGTATATGCCTACCAAATACAATATATAACTCTCATAGCGAAGTAATGTAAAGATAAGTTGAGTATGATTATTGAATTATTTTTAGGTAATTTATTTTTATGTAACTGGTTACAAAACTGTTACGATGGCGACCGAAAGGGATTTAGAACGCAAATAATAGCAATGCACAAAGCTATGCACAAAACTGGATACATAATATACCATAACATCACGCCTTTTTGCCAATGGGGTAGGCAGAGTACCAAGGATACAGCCCCAGTAGGTACACCACACTTGACTTCAGGCTGTTATTGAGAAAATTAGAAACATAGACTATTAAAATGTAATGCGTTCTCTTTCATCCGTGACCGTAGTCGAGTAATGGCACAGCTGTTTTAGAAATAGGTATAGATATAGGTACCTATGTATGTAGGTAACATTACAATAAAACGTGGTGTGTATTCGAACGAGATTCTCACTTTCCGCAAAAAAGATTTCGTAAAAGTTTCTTTCAGAAAAATGTGGCCTATTTTCCAGAGGCCTTATTCCTGTCCTTTTAATTCTGGGTTCAGACCAATTACTTCGAACTTTTGCAAGATTAATGACCATTGGAGTGGAATAACAAACTTAATTGAACCGGATGAGATTTATTATGTTTTTAATTGAAATGACGCTTCATAGAATGAGTATTTGGGTTTACTCTGTTTAAAATGCATAGAGAAACACGTCATTGCATTTTGTTCAGGATAGAGCGAGAGGGTTTAACTCGACTGTTTCCCTACTCTGTACCATAGTTAGGGTGAATGACCGTTTTTCTCTCTGCTGTCGCATTTAAAACAGAGTGTGCTAGTTAAAACCACAAAACATAGCATTACGTCGCACCTTTTGCCCGAAGGGGTACGTACTCCCGCATACGTATCTGAGTCCAGACTCAGCCCCATAGTAGGTACCCCATAGCATGGGCACAGTTCCAGATTCAATGCTGTCATTGAGAAAATTCCTAATTGAAAATCCATTACGACATTTTGCCTAACCTGGGGTCGAACTCGGGACCTCGAACCACAATTTTTTTTTTATTAATTTATTTACTTATTATACTTTGAAAAACTTAATAGAAGTTCTTTAAGGGATATCTATAGGTGTCTCTAAAAGTGACTTTTTAAAATTTATTTTAATTATATGAGTGTCTGCTTCGGTGACGTAGTGGAGCGCAGACGAACTGCTGATCATAAGTTCGATTCCCAGGTCAATCACAGTGATATTGGATTTTTTTCATTAGGCGCCCTGATGATAAAAATTACATTATTTTATATATTATATATTCATTTTTAACTAGGTGCTATGTGCGTAATCTGTTCTACCTCCAAATTTTAGCCTAAACAATTTTTTTTGAAATTTTTACAAAAAAAGCAGTTTGTTCGTGAATATTTCCGGGTGCGGGCTTATATTCCGCTCGTGGGTAAAAATCTTTCCTTCTTCATCATCATCATCATCATCTCAGCCACAGGACGTCCACTGCTGAACATAGGCCTCCCCCATAGATTTCCATACAGTCCGGTTGTAAGCGGCCCGCCTCCAGCGTGTTCCTGCCGTCTTTATCAGATCGTCTATCCACCTTATGGGTGGACGTCCTACGCTGCGCTTGCCGGTCCGTGGTCTCCATTCTCCAACTTTACATCTCCATCGGCCATCAGTTCTTCGTGCTATGTGCCTTGCCAATTGCCACTTCAACTTGCTAATCCTGTGGGCTATGTCGATAACTTTCGTTCGTCTACGGATCTCCTTATTTCTGATTCGATCTCGCAGAGAATTCCGATTTTTTTCCTTCTTATATACAGATAATAAAATTTTCATTCTACTTAATCAGTTCAGTGGTTTATCATAAAAAGTCACAAACACACACATCCATCGAACTTTCAAAATAATAGAGGTGTAATAAATATAGATCCCATTTTTTGTCTTGCTGAGATAAATTGATGTCTGACGCTCGTAAAGGGAAACTTTGCCCCCATCGATTACTATAGGTATTACTCTTAGAGCATTTAAAACCAGAGTTATCACCGTACGCCCCTCTCTACCGAGGCACATGAAAAATCTGTGCGTGTAACTCTATGGTAAAAATATAAAGTAATGTGTGTACTTTTCCATGTTAGTGTGCAGCTTTCATTTATTATACATGACGCTTCTTCCTGACATTGTTTGTGTGATTATGTAAATGTGTTCTGTTCCTGCTTCATCGCCCAGTAAAACCCGGCAAAATAATTAATGATTTTAAATATATGAAATCGCTTTAAGCGATAAGACCGCCACTTGTTCAAGCCTAAGACTATTTGTACCTACTTTTTTTTCATAATAAATATGTTCTCTGTAAGATGTACAATGAAGTGTTTATCTATCTATCTAACTTTTGAAGAGTTTGAAACATCAGACATAAATAATAGTTCGTAATACATAACATAGCATACAATAACTGCTTTTTCCCGAAGGGGTAGGCGGAGGTGTACCCAGGACTCACTCCCATAGTAGATACCTACACCCACATTTCGCCAGTATGTTATTGGTCCCATTTAATAGGGGGCGAGCCTATTGCCATCTACCGGGCACAGTTCCAGACTCCAGGCAGCTATTGAGATAATTCCTAATGGAAAAATCCAATATTTAACACTGCCTGGCCTGGGGATCGAACCCGGGACCTCTTGATTGGCAGTCGAGCATGCGCCCTTCTCGCCACCGAGGCAGTTATAGAATATTGCGTAAAAAATATGTTTAATTCCCTCTTTATTATTATTAAATATCTACTTGTAATAAACACCTAGTTTAAAAATTAAGTGATTAACTTCGCAATATTTTGTGTAAAACCTCACCTGGCTTTATTCTCGCCTAATTTCTTCTAGTCCGCGGTAGCTTCGTAATTTGATTAATTGTTGATTTACGATGTTTTACTTAATTACTTTTATTGAGGAGCCTTTTCACATTTTCATTCAAGAAAGAGTATTTTCAAAGGGCTATTAAACTGTTTTAAGTTAATTTTAACTAGTTAAAGGCTAACAGTAAGAGTTAAATGTTTAACCGTCTGGCACAGATGGTAGTGACTCTGCTTTCTGTGCCGCAGGCCCCGGGTTCGATCCCCAGCCAGGTCAAACATTTGTGTGCATGAACATGTCTGTTTGATCTGTGTCTGGGTGTTATAAGCTTATATAAGTATTTATATCAGTCGTCTGGTTACCGTATACGCTTCTAGGCTAGTTTGGGACCAGATGACCGTGTGTGGAAGTTGTCCCATATTATTATTTATTATTTTATTGGGTTGGCTTTTAGCACTTAGTTAAATTAAGAATCAAACTCAAACTCAAAAAGATTTATTCAAACAGGTCACAATCTGACACTTTTGCACGTCAATGAAGATAAAGAGTCATGAGGCTACCGTGCGTTCGGAAAAATACCTCTACAAGAAGAACGCACAAGAAACTTGTAGGGCTTAATTTTTTCAACAGATAGTTTCACAATATTTGGTTTGGTTACATTCGTTTTCTTTGAAGGTGCCGCGTGGTGGCTATACAGAAGTTTCCAGGCATCTTTGTCCTCTATGTACTACTGATTGACTTTAAATAGTAAAATTATATTTAAATAGTAACGTAACTGCCATAAGAAATGATTAAGCGTCTTTGAAACAAATCATAAATAGTACGGAACCCTTCCGTAACATTTTCCCAAGCACTCTTTACACTTAGTTTAAAACACAACAAAGTGCTACGCCGTAGCAGCAGCTACGAGCTAACACTGAGTTATTGCTACGCCGTAGACATGCTACATGCACATTTTAACATCAAAGTATTATAGTCCTTTTAACCTAGAAAATAGGGTATATTTTAAAGAAATTATAGCTTGAAGATAGTTTGTTTGTAAAATTCCTTTGAGCGCAGAAGCCTGTCTCTTTGTGAGAACTGATTTGCTACGTTGAAGTCGGTGTCAGCTTCGGTGCAATTTCAAAGGTTCTCTATGAACGTGAAAATTTGAATTACTCTACAACTGAAGTTATACAAAAAAAATTAATTGGTCAAATTCAGGCTCAATTTTATTTTTCAGCGTCAGCTCTGGTATAAATTCGACTAAGATAACTCTCTATCTGTCCAATATGGCTAGTTGCCTGGGAGAGATTTCCTTACAGAGATAAGACCACTCATTGTCAACCATTAAGGATTATTTGGATATTTTACTGTGTTTTTTGACTCAATAATTCGATTATATTTTTATACTATAATTCTTTCTTCAAACTTCAAAACTAGAATTGTTTACAATTGGCGGCCTTATCGCTCAGAGGGATTACTTCCAGACAACCATGCCTAGTGGCCTACCTTAAATAGATACATAAAAATTAAATCAGTTTTGCACAATAAAAAGCCCAATAAATCACCAAATATCATAGAAATGCTATTTTTTATGGTACCTATTGTCATCCCATTTCACCCCCGTGAACCTCATTCCACCCCACCTTACCCCCGAGTGGCCGAAGCGATATATCATATTCTGTCCTATTTAGGGAATATTATTTAGTTTCGTTTACCGAAACCACTGCCATTTGTCCGGCATGATTTATAACGGAACTGGTCAACGGTTACGTGGTGCTGCCTATTTGATTTAGGTATAACGGTGCGTTTCCACTGCAAAATCTATGGACAAAAAATAAAAATAAAAACTTTTTTTATGCCTGCAGTGGGAGCACAAGTTGACGGTGTGTCTTTTGGTGACGTTTACCGCCGTCTATGGATACCTGTAACACCAGGGGTATTGCCAGCATGTTGTCAACTCTTCAACACTCTATTCATTCTCCTTTTGAAGAGCCCCATGTTGCAGCTCAATGCGAAGACCGCAGCAGGGACAAACGAAAAGACCGATATTGACGCGGTTTCTATTTCTGAGTCCTGTATACGTCTCTGTCTTCCTATTTAGATTTGGGTCCAGTATAATTCCAGTTATCCCCAGTGGGGACGAAGAAAGTGGGGACGCAATTCTCTTTATCGGTTTATCGGTAGGTTTATTTTAGGTATTTTGTCGCCGAGCAGAACTTGTTTGCCCAGCTGTTGTTTAATTATAAACGTCCCCATTGGTGACAATAGGATTTCTTTAAAAAGTTGTCACACATGTCACCAGTCACCGGTGGTGACCATAGGGATAACTTTTTTTAAATTCCCGGTTGTCACCAGTGAGGACAAAGGTCGGGGACCAGCGGGAACCACCCTTTGGATTTTACTACTAACCAACGAGATCGGACCAAGTAACTTACTCGGCAGTGATTGCGACCATTAAGACCAAAGAGTTAATTTATATCACAAAAATCAAAACTATGTAGTAGGTAATGTCGTCGTCCAAAAAACCACAATAAATTTAAAGCCTGGGAGGTAAAAGGAACGTGAAATGTTTAATTTGGCCGTATTACAGGAGCGCGGTCCGGCGAGCTGTACGGTTCATTAGTTCGCAGCCCGGTCGCCAACCGATCACATAGTTGAGAAACCTATAGTAGAATTTCTCTATAAAATCTATTCGTAATCATTTTTTTTTATTATAAAACAATATTAATATTTATTATTAATGGTAATGGGTTTTCTTCTTCTTCTTAGTTGCGTTCTGGACAGAACGGTCGTGGTCATCATGAAGAGTCCCTGATTTATGAGCAGATGCTCTTTGACACCAAGTTCTTGGAGGATGGAGACGTTTGTGCGATATTCAGCACAAGATATGCCAAACTTTCTTCTCCAGCACCACATCTCGAGCGTGTCTATCATCTTCTTCTCAATGTTTCGCAAGTTCCACGTTTAGAGAAAGCGTACTGAAATATGGGGACGAGAGTTCGTATGAGCCGGGTCTTGGTGGCTTTGGTGATGGTTCTGTTCCTTCCTATTTAAGTGCATTAATTCTCAATTTTGTATCCGCCAATCGTAACACCATATTTTACGTCCAGTCATCCAAAGTTGTTCGCATAATGAGCTCAGTATAAGCATTAAACAGAAGTGGTGATAGTATACAACCCTGACAAAGGCCTGCACTAGTTGGAAATAATCGGACAAGATTTCATCGGTGCTAACTGAGGCTATTCCATCTTCGTAATGCCGTCTTAGAAGGTGTACCAGATGTTTTAATGTGCCCATATCCAGCAATATTTTCCACATAATTGCCGAGTTTACAGAATGAACGCTTTAGAGAAATCAACAAAATAAATTTAATATTAGTCGCTTATTGAATTCTCGAGCTTTCTCGGTCATTTGAAGCACTATTAGGATCTGTTCTCTTGTGCCTTTTCCTTTAAAGAAACCAGCTTGTTCTGGTGTGATCTCTTTGGATAGATAGGCTTTTAAGCGTTCGTTGATTATATGTAGTGTGATCTTGCCTACGTGTGGGACGAGTGCAATGAGTCAAACATTGCTATTTTTTTTAAGTAGAATATAATATTACTGAAAAATACAAACTTAATTAAACTTTGACAATTTATGTACGTAATTTTGAATATTAATTCCTAAACCCGTACTATCAAAAACGTAAAACCATTAGTTATGTTTATAACTTCTTCAAATATTTTATTATGTCGAACAATGAGTTCAAAGTTGTCCTACTAATTAAGTCGCACTGTGGTCACAGGGTCGGTTATTTCTGAACCAAAGATTTTTATAGATAGGTAAGTACCTTAATGGAGCCCGACGTCATATTTATCATCGTTAGTGAAATGAGACTAGCTTTTGGTGAAATTTTAAATACTATCACGTCATTGTTTAGCAAAACAAAATTATTGCACTTTGAGCGTAAGTTTCTCAGCATGAAAATGTGAAAATGTAAATCATTGCATAAATAGTATTTGAATCTAACAAATACCAACTGATAATAATTGAGTAAAATTAGCATAATAATTTAATATTTCCAATATCAATAAACACCGGTCATATTGTGTTTTATGTTAAATATTTATTGTTTGCAAGAGCGCAAAATGGCGCAGCCATTTTGCACCCGAGGCTTGTTTGGAAAATAATTATAAATTAGTTATGATCAACAATTCTCAAAATCGAGAATCGAGACCACTCTGGCATAATCTTACGAAACTACGAAACTGCGAAAGTTTGTGAGGTTGGATTGATGGATGTTTGTTACTCTTTCATGCCAAAACAACTGAACCATTGAGCTGATATTTGGTATGTAGATAGCTGGATAGACCCTGGATTAACACACTTTTTACCCCAGTATTCCCACGGGAATGAAAACTACGCGGGTCAAACTGCGGCAGCTAGTAAAATTATAAATTTAACTCAGATGCAGATACAGATTTATGGAGATACCATGGAGTCACAAACGTGTATATAAAAATATCCTTTCTTTCTCATCTTGTAGCACACCCCGGACACTCGACTCAATTGCCATACAAAAGCCGCGTTATAACTACCTACTACACAAACACTGCACACATGGAGTTTTGTACACGCGCAAAAGTGTGCGAGAGGTGCGTTCCAAGCTCACGGGGGCTCGATTAGGTCTCAATCTCACTCGCGGGGTGAGGAAGGCCCGATTGGTGGGCGGATGAGTGTCCATTCTATATGTAGTACGTTCTATACGTATTATCTGTTCTGTGCTAATAGAGTCTAATAATGTCATTGGGTGAACTGTTATTCACAAAGATCGACAGTGATTTGATTCCTACATGAGCCAATTTTCTCATCCAAATTCCTTTGATCACATAAGTGGAAATAAGTTGAGGCTATTCCTTTTTTTATTTAATTCTGATCATTCAGATCACATCACTAATCTCAGATTTTCAAGGTAATTAGCAACGCCTGAATACTCCCATTCCATCTTCAAATCTTGACCCAATCTTTTCGAACATAAAAACCAAAGTAATTCCCCGAACTAGCCCTCGAGAAAACCCTACCGAAACCAGGTAAATCCTTGTAATACGTCAAGTAATTTCAAGTTGTAAATAAATGGGGTAAGGTTGGAAATGGGTTGATAAATGTGTCCAATGTAACGGCTCTGAATCTCCGATCCAATCCCCGTCATTAAGGTCGGTTCATGTTTGTGACGTCAGGATTAATGTAACTGAGTAAAAAAGCCTCAGGACGTCGGGTACAAATAACGTGATTATCTGCCAATGGATAGTAGGTAATGTAATTTAGATACGTAGTTTAGTTTGTGTGGTGTTTATTTACTCTCTGTTATTTTCCTTCTATTGTTAATGGATACAAGACTGTGTAAATAATGAATAGATTTTTCTTTGGTCTGAACATAATTGAGTAACATTAATTTATCTGATGTATTTAGTTCACTTGTGTTGATATAATGTTATTGTTATTGAATAGTTACGGATATTTATCTTTTTCTTATTAAGGCGAAGTGGGATCGCGGAATTTCACTGGATTTTGTTAATAAATGTATTTTTTGCTACAAAATAATACCCTTTCGCAATAAAATGAAACCATTATCGTCTAAAGTATTTATTAAGAAACACGTAAACGAAATATCATTGAAATATGTTAAATAACAAGCAAATGAAACTGCTTTTTACGTAGAAGTATCTCTCTAAAGAATGAAGATTTAGAGGAAGCTTTGCGATTTTTTTGTATAGAGTCAAAATTAGTCAATCGTGTTTCGATTCACATAACTTAATTAACTTTTGATTGTCATAAAAAAATAAATTTAAAACTTGATTTTTTGTTGCCTTAAAATTGATTTGCCGTACAGTCAAAGCATGGTTTTGGGACTCACTTCATCTTTATAATGTATTATGGTGGAAAGTTAAATCTAACTTGCTTTAAGGGTATGTGGTAGAATCATTTATTTTTGTATTGAAACAGTATATTTTGTGAGAAAGAGAATGGTAGTGAGATCTAATAAATATTCTCCTTCGCAATGGAATAATTCAGTTCTATTTGACAATTTGATTCCAAGTTTGTTGTCTATAATCTTCCGGTAAAATAAATTTAAACTCTTATTTCGAAAATGTAGTTTCAAAATATGGAATTTTTTACTGAATGTAAAATTATCATACGCGAACTGGTTTAATTTTACGGATATTTGAAATGTAAACTATCTTCCCCTTTTCTGTAAAATAATTCTGAAATAAATAAAAACATTCACTATAGATATGAACGCAAAATTAGATGCATATACATATTTTGTTCCAGCTTTGTCAGTTAACCCTAGAATTATTAAAAGACGAATTAAGTAAATATCCCACAATTATAATAATAATAATAATAAAGTTCTTTATTCAGGTGCAAGTCCCACATTATGAAACGCTTATTATGAACATTGTAAACTCACAGGATTTATTTAGTTCTAGGATAACCTTTACTGTGATTACCCGGTTTAAAATGCAAAACCATAAGCAAAACGCATTTATTTATCTACTTTATAGAGATTATTTCAACTTTAACAGGAAAGAGGACCTCTTAGCAGTTTGACACAATCCTATGGAAAATTTACTAAATCGATTTTTTATATTCCCCTACTTCCTCCGAATACTGTAAACCCATTTGATATAAGTATATCCTGATATTTTAAAGATGAAATAAAGTATGTCCCTATCATTTTATTTTTGTTTATAAAGTCTACATTCTTTTGTAGTGAACGTCCAATCACGCGAGTAAAACTGAGATTTTTAGAAGTTCAATTTAAAAAAACCAAGGGTTTATAAGAAAAAATAAAATGCCAGGTATATAGGTTACATCACTATAAAAATATCAGGATATAAATTTATATAATGGGTTTGTTATATTTGGAGGAAACAGGGGAATACAAAACATCGATTTGGTAGATTTTTCATAGGATTGTGTCATATTCCGCGAAGAAAGCCGCGTACGCTTATTTTATGGCAACTGGCATAGTGGCGCTGCCTGTTTTGCACTTATGACTGAGTAATTACTGTAATGGTTGTCCACCAACTGTATTCACTTACCTGCGTATGCGAGTAAAACATACTAAAGTTGGACACGATGACCGGCACGGGCAGCGCTATCGTCAGCACGCCCGCGAGCGCACATAGAGCGCCCACGAACATTCCTAGGTAGGTTTTAGGCGCCATGTCACCGTAGCCTACGGTTGTCATGGTCACTATAGCCCACCATAGCCCGAGGGGGATTGACTTGAACTGGTTGTCGGGGTTATCCTGGAACAAAAGATGTGTAGATTGATTTGACATACCAAAACATCAGGGCTTTTCCCTAAAGGTGTTGGCAGAGTCAGGACACTATTCCATACTTGGTAGAGTAATGTTTTTAGATCCCATATAATAGAGAGCAAACTTATTGCCATTAAGCGGGCATAATTCTAGACTCCAGGAAACTGTTGCTAAGAAAATTACTGATGGAAGAATTTAATTACACGTTTTACCTGATCTACTAAGACAGCAAAGGCAGTCTAAACATCTTACAAATATACACACATACAGTCACGCCTTGTTTCCGTTGGGATAGGCAGAGACTATTTCTTTCCACTTGCCCACGATCCTGACATACTACTTTCGCTTCTTCCACTTTCATCACATTCTTCATACACGCTCGTCGGTTGTTGGTACTTTTGACCTGACCTTGCCTTAAGATAACATAAACTTGTGATCCACTTGTGATGTTATCTTAAAGAAAGTTATAATATCACAACAAATTTGACAACAATTTTGACAGCCTCTGTGGCGCAGGTAGTAACTCTGCTTTCTGTGCCGCAGGGCTCGGGTTCGATCCCCGGCCAGGTCAAACATTTGTGTGCATGAACATGTCTGTTTGAGCTGTGTCTGGGTGTTATAAGCTTATATAACTTATATAAGATGACTGATATACATACTTATGTATATCAGTCATCTGGTTTCCATAGTACAGGCTTCTAGCCTAGTTTGGGATCAGTTGACCGTGTGTGGAAGTTGTCCCATATTATTATTATATTATTAAATGATGAGCCTTAAATGATGACTATACTATTATAAATCAATAACGAGGTATAGGAGCAAGTCGCGTAAAGGACTCCTCACTCCTGAGCCACATAGATCCTCAACACAACCAGGCAGTGTTTTGTTGGCGGTGTGGATTACTGTGCACGGGCGCATGTTGATGACTGCATGTTTAAATGTGTAGTCTTTTATGGTATGGTCACAATACAGGTTCCTGTGAAACGGGACAGTAGCGTGCAAGCTAGATAACGGCATAGTGTATTAGTTACATGACGCCTAGCATGCCAGTAATTAGCGTTTACACTTACGAGTAAGGTGACACGTGCAAGCTGTTTTGCATCTGTGGTAGCTACAGCCTTGTATAATGTGACCTTTATGTTACCTAACTTGTTGTCGGGCGACAACGTCTGACTTCGCTTGACCTAGTTACCAGAAATTTAACACTATCCTGCTCAGAGTAAGGATACCAAAGAGAACCAGTCGTGCAAAAATCTGTTCCAAGCCGCGAGTCTGGTACCGCCACAATATGGTCTGGTACTATGTGGTTAGTTGCATGGCAACCGTAGGCCGACCGCGTGATGCCAGTGTAAGGTAAAAAGCTAACCGAATAACAACAGGTACGTGCGTGAAAGCTATAGCTTTTCATAATTTAGGCATGTATTTCCAATAATTTTAGGAATTTATATATATATATTGCGTGTTTCTATTTTATTTTAATTTTTTTAACACAATAAAATGGACAACAGCGCTTTGTTCGAATGAAAAACTATGAAGTCGATTACATTTTAAATATTTTTGGATAATATTATCCGAACATAAATATATTTTTTTACATAAATAAAGGTTTGGCATTAATTACCTAGTGGATTGAAAACATTTTAAACATTGAATTAAATATTTGTTTATTTTATCTCAATAACGCACTGTGCATTAAAATATTATACTTTTTGTTTCTAATTGGTTTACATTGCATAGTCCTCGTTAATTTTACAATTTATGATAACTTTTTAATATTTTTGTGACTTTCGACAATTTATTAAGAGTATATCGTCAAAGACCCTTTCTACGTGCTAGAATCAGGCCCACGAACCTGTACTCACTATTAAACCGAGATTCTATCATGTAACTTAATTATCTTTACAAACATAAATACATTTTAAAACTTTTTGACCCTTTTAAATTTTATTTCTTGTAATATATATTTATAAAAGTTAAAAAGTATAAGTGTGATTAATTTATTTAAAAAATTTAAATATTTAAGTCACTAAATATTTTAGTGCATATAAGTCTACTCCAATGCTCCTATGTTCGCCCGCGTCTCGTAGTGTCAAATTTAACATTTTACTTCATAGGGTGAAAAATCGTTCAATCCAAAATTAGGCTTTAAAACAATTAGGTAAATAGAGTTTAAATTCAAATAATATAAATTCAGTAGATGACAAAGCGCGTAATTGTCAGTGATGGACACCTTTTTGTGAAGCTTGTTCAGGGATTGTGCGTCTGTAGAAGGAAGCGATTCAACGTCATTGCTATCCTGGAACAATTTAAACAAATCGATGTTTTGTATTCCCCTTTATCCTTCGGATATAATTAACCCATTCCATAAAATTATATTTTTTGAGTGAAGTAAACTATGTCTCTGTCATTTTAGTTTATCTTATAAACTCTCAGATAGGGGTTAAATAGGTAGGAATTATATTCTTTTTTTTATGATAATAAGTGTCAAGACGAGCAAATCAGGTTCCTGATGGTAAGCATCACGATTGCCCATATCAGACACAGTGCCACCGCAGTGTTTTAAAATTCTAAATCCTGCGTGGCACTGCACTGCGCCTGTCAGCCTGAGATATAAGAAGTTGAACCTCGTCATGCCCAGAAATTGCGCTGGTAACATTGCCCTTCAGACCGGAACACAGTAATGTTTGCACATTACTGCTTGGTGGATAAATAACTGACAAAGGTGTGGTACTTCCCCAGGCGGCCCCCTGCAAAAGAGGCCTACCACTACCATCACACCTACCACTACGTTCGGGGGAAAATGAATACTTAACGTTAACACGTTAGCATTAATAACAAAATCAACAGATATTCAATAATAATGAAAGTATTAATTCCAAGTGGACAAGCATTTATTTATTATTTAATTAACCCGCTCACTCGTCAAAATGAAAACTGATATAAAAACTTCATTATTTCAAACGAATCGAGTGAAACACTGCGTCCAATTTGAACGAACGAATGATTGTAATTTTCAATACTGGTATCTTTTCGATTGATTTGCGTTCGAGCTCGGAGCGATATTAATTGCTTTCTTTAAATAAAAAGATAAGTAGAGTAATAAGGATTGATGGAAGGATTTAGTGTGGGTTTTGAATCCCGAAAAACTCAAAACCCACTCTAAATCCTCAGGAGTGGGACAGTAATGATAAAAAAGTAAGAGAGCGGGGGACTGTTACTAGCAAAGATCATTTTTGCTCTAATAGCATCCTGAACGTATTAGCTGACAGACCTGACTGTTCCATATGGAAACACTGGGTTGGTATTCATATGGAACAGGCGGGTAATGCATAGGCTTGGTGTTAGAACTGTGTGTTGTGTCATAATAATTTTACTAACATTAGTTTTTAAGATTGCATGTATACTAACAATTATTGGATCAATTGAGTCTGAATAAATGAAATTTATTATTATTATTATTATTATAAAACGTAATGCAGTTTTGTTATGAATCAAAATCGACCTCGTGAACATTTTTCGAGATCTGAGGTTGTTTCAGAGTCAGTCCTGAATGTAGACCCCAAAAAAACCACCCTGCAAAACTCAAACTCAAATTAATTTAAATAAGTCTTAAAATGACATTTTAACGTCAAACAAAAATATCAGTGTTATCAAAATACTTAGTTAAGAATCTACCGTACGTTCGGAAATATACCTCTACAAGAAGAACGCACGAGAAACTTGTAAGATTTAATTTTTTCAACTGCGAGATGGACTGGACTGGGTCCAGGGTACATCTCTACCTACCCCTCTGGGAAAAAGGTGTGATGAAACTACATAAAAATAAAAGTACTAGCTGCGCCCCGCGGTGTCACCCGCGTAGTCATCGGTGTCACCCGCGTAGTCATCGGTGTCACCCGCGTAGTCATCGGTGTCACCCGCGTAGTCATCGCTCCCGTGGGAATATCGCGATTAAAAGTGCTACCCTCTGTGTTATTTCAGGGTCTAAACTATCTAAATACCCAATTTCAGCCCATTCGGTTCAGTAGTTATATAAAAGAGTAACAAAATCCATCCATCCATCCGCACAAAGTTTCAAGTAAATTTTTTTTAGAATGAAAACATATCTCACAAAATGAAGATGGTAATAGAAAACGACAAACAAAAACACATAAACTCCAAATAATTCCATTTACCTAAAGCAGATTATAATGAATGGCTTATTATAGTGAATTCACCCAAAGTACAGGAAAAATAACCATTTGTTTTATAAAAAAACATCTAAATATTCAATGTCTCCTTGAAATACTCGTATCTAGAACAAGGACAACATCGCAGACTGAAAACATTACCCACAACACTTACGTTTTTCTTCAACAAAATAACACTAAAACTAAGTACTTACTCGTACATATTTACGAATTCAAGGTTAAGTACAGGTTTAAACAAAAACGTACAGAAGGGCGGAACTGTTATCAATTGTATTATATTATTTTTTACGTTCTCGAGGGAATATCGAGATAAATAAATTGTTAAGGCATACGTGTATATGCATAGTGTAGGGGTTCCATACCTGAAGAAAACTCTTCCAATAACGCTTACCAAGAACATACAGCGCCATCTAGTGGCAAACTATAGCAAACATGGAGGAACCCTAAAGCTTTTAGTCCCTTGCGCAAAGTATGGAGATATGCAGTAAAATGGCCATAACTTTTGATTGCATTAATTTAGAAGTTTGTTTTTTTTACAGCATCAAGGGACTGCAAATCTGAGTAGTCGATATCAATTTCAACTTGATATCTCCACGCGGTCCCGTATAAAGTGTCTTGACAGACGGTACAGACACACAGACAGACAGACCGGTGGACAACAAAGTAATTCTATAAGGGTTCCTTTTTTTTTTGCAGTATGGAACTATGTTTTATTCTAGGGCCTAAACTATCTACATAATTGAATTTCAGCCCAATCAGTTCAGTAGTTTTGGCTTGAAAGAGTTACACAAACATCTATCCATCCTAAAACTGCGCTAGATGGCGCTGGAGTCGAGTTAGAACTCGCAAGCGTTTTGTTCACCTGTTACAAACGTAACATTTATACACTTTACTGAGATTTGAGATTTATAATATTAGTAGGATAGTAGGATGGACTAGGCGGTCTATTCGTTTGAAATACATATATGAAATAAAAATAAATAAAATACTAATAAATACTAAAAAATAAACATACAAATATGAAAATGGAAGGAAATTTTTTATCCACGAGCAGGACTTAAACCCACACCTTCCGCATCAATCCGCGTGGTGGGTATAGGTGGTAGTCTAGTAGTAGGTGGGATAGAAAAATATCTCTGATGACTAGTGTTTACACGGTAGCTCAAAGGGTGGACTACACATCACGCGGATTGGTGTCGAAGGTGTGGCTTCAAGTCCCGCTCGTGGGTTGCTGTTTAAAATAACATAACAACATAACATACATTCACGCCTTTTTCCCGAAGGGGTAGGCAGAGGTGTACCCAGGACTCAATCCCAAAGTAGATACACCCACATTACGCCAGTATGTTATTGGTCCCATGTAATAAGGGGCGAGCCTATTGCCATCTACCGGGCACAGTTCCAGACTCCAGGCAGTTATTGAGATAATTCCTAATGGAAAAATCCAATATCTGACACTTTGCCTGACCTGGGGATCGAACCCGGGACCTCTTGATTGGTAGTCGAGGATGCGCCCTTTACGCCACCGAGGCAGTCTGTTTAAAATAGTAAGGTAAATTATATCATCAACATGATATATAATTATTTTGGTCATAGGAAGTCCATTTTTCCGTCCAAGTCTGGATTTTCCTGCGAAGGTCGGGGGTTTATTTCCATATTTACATTATTATATTCATATGAAAAAATTGATAACATACTCGACGCCAACAACCAACGGACTGGCCACTTGTCTTTCGTATGTGAAAATCTCGTATTTTTTCATAGACTAAGCGGTCTACTTCGTTTGATATCCAATACGAATGTGGAAAGAAAAATTTCACCCACGGGCTGGATTCGAACTACGCACCCTCCGCACTATTCCGCGCGGTGGGCACTGTACCACTTGAGCTATTGTGGAGGTACTAGTCTTCGGCGAAATATTTCTATCCCTTGTACCTAACGCACTATAGGGGCGTGTGTTTATCGGATTATTATATTCGTATTGTGGAAATCTCGTGTTTTTATAGTTAATATTTGCATAGAGCCTGTCTTCTTACCTATACATTTTGTGGTTACTGTCTTGTTATTGTAG
Source organism: Hemistola chrysoprasaria (assembly GCA_947063395.1). Lineage (NCBI taxonomy): Eukaryota > Metazoa > Arthropoda > Insecta > Lepidoptera > Geometridae > Hemistola > Hemistola chrysoprasaria. The sequence goes on along the minus strand of OX346724.1, from coordinate 13,534,597 downwards.
GTACCCATTACCTTAATTGTTATCGATACAACTTATTCAGGAATAGGGAACACTTAAGGCCAAATATCGTGGCACATCTTATTGAAAAACTTTGCAATGTTACTTCTCATCCGGAAAACCGTCAGCTGTTCGAAGTCTCTACGTCAGGCACGATTAGGGTTCAACCTGAAATAAATGGCAGTCTCCTGCAACCAAACTGGCTCCGCACGTATCGACATGTCGTTCCTGTGGATTCAGCCAGTTGAGAGGGTGGTGTAGGCTCTGGACAAACCTACGTTTCCTTAAGTCGTCTCAGGCGACCCATTGTCTGTGGAGAGTGTTCTAAATGCTCTATACAGACTTGATGTTTATATAGTCTACCAAATACGCCAAAGCCAATATGTTTTTTTTTTATATTGGACACGGGTGCCTTGAACTGATAGAAAGTCATAACATAACATAGGGGGCGAGCTTATTGTGTAATAGGCCGGTAACTCCATGGCAATGCAACGTAATAATTAGATAATATAATTTCCTAAGCCGGCGTTACGTCAACCACGGGTAGAGAGGGTGGAGCACTACCCTAAAGCTGGTAACTCCATGGCTATGCCACGTTATAATTAATTAATAATAATTCCTAATTGTTTAAGCACTATGGCGATATGTTTCGTAACTTTATATCTGGTAGGATACCGTAGCGCTGGTAGGATACAGTGCTGATCCGAATTTGATTAATCATGTGTTAATCAATAGATTTGATATTATTGATACGCGTGGACACCACTACTTTCGGTGGTTTTTTTATCCTGTTTGTAGAGCTTTATTACATTCGTTCAAGAATAAGTACCAAGGCATCATAAAATATAAGGAGACTTCAAATTAGCTGACCCGCGACTTTAAGGGTAGAGCAAACTTTTAGCGTTTGAAAATGCTTGTATACTCTAATTAAGGCCCTGCAAATATGATCTCTTCGAGTTAACGAGGTACAAGCAAACCTGCGTATAATATTAAGTCAAGTTCACACGGCATTATCAAAAGGGTAAAAGTAGTCATTAGTGTGATCAGGGCTTTTGAAATCATTAGATAATTTCTGATTAATTCCTTATCTATATAGCTTCAACGTCGAAAATTAAGTTTTAAGATTTTTTTAAAAAGACAGAAATTTAAATGAAAAATTTAAATAAAATTGTTTTTATCATAATTAACTATAACAATTAGGGCAATAATGATGTTATAAACCTATAATATTTTACTAAACACATTGAAATCTTTCATAATATAAATCTTCCAAATTTGACTTCAGGACGAAAGCCAAAAATAAATCAGTCATATAGAAAATAATATAAAATACGGTAGAATTATTCACTGGTTGCAACATGAGTCATAATAAATAATTACAGCATTAGCACAGAACAGATAATAATATGGCATTAGTTCGCGAAAGAGAGAGAAGACATATTCATATTCATATTTATTGATAACATCAGTTACAAGTCTTTTTGATACATTGCATAAAGAAAAAGAGTGTGTTGTATTGCTATTCCGTTCGACAGTTGCAGTGTACAGACGCAGTGCCGCGCAAAATTTTGAATTTTAAATCACTGGGTAGCACTGTGTCTGATATGGGCAATCATGATGCTTGCCATCAGGCACCTGATTTGCTCGTCTTGTCACTCACTATCATAGAAAAAAAAATTATAATGCAAATCTGTTACGCATAATATAAAAATGGTAAGCCGAACATCACCCAAGTCTACTGTTAAGTTCAAAAGACTTTTTTTAAGTATACTAGCTAACATCTAGTTTTGATCGGGTTAACAAACATAAACATACATTCACGCCTTTTTCCCGAAGGGGTAGGCAGAGGTGTACCCAGGACTCAGTCCCATAGTAGATACACCCACATTTCGCCAGTATGTTATTGTTGGGTTAAGCTTAGGTTATTTTTTTTTTATTTTATTCATCAATTTTCGGGTAATAAATACTAGGTTTCCTAAGGCTAATTTCTTAAGGCGCTGTCCAAAGCAAATTAGCCAGAGGGCTAATTTGCTTTGGACAGCGCCTTAACTGTGTGCCTGGGTAACTGTGAATGGACTCGTGTGAGCGCTCTCGCTCACACGGGTCCATTCACACAGTCTAGGACAATGAATATGAAATTCTGTAATAAGGTTATAACTCACCTGCGACTTCTCCGCATAGTAGACCAAGCTTGCAAATATCACAATACCCAGCACCAAGAAGAATACGAGCAGCGTGAGCTCCTTCGCCGACGCCTTGAAGGTATGCACCAAAATCTTCAGCCCAGGGCTGTGTCTCGTCAATTTAAACAGCCTTAATATCTTAATTATAGATATAAACTCTAATATATCAGCTTTATCCACATATTGTTTGACAAACGTCAACTCTACCACTACATCCATATAAAAACTTAACGTTGCTATAAAGTCTATTATATTTACTGGGGATTTTACGAATTCTATTATGTTTGGTGCCACCTGAAACAAAAAAAAATATATTTAACAATATTTCTGCATGGATTTTTTAAATGAAGCAACAAAGGCAAGATAAGGGTCGGCGCAGACTGACGGCACGGCAAGGCGTGCTGTGACAGCCCTAAGGACGCTCTGGTATGACGCGGCATGCCGATGCGTACCGGACCATTCCGCGTCTGACGGCGCGGTACAGCAAGGCGTGCTGCGGCATCTCTAAGGACGCTGGCGCTGAAGTCACTACCGCACCCTATTCAATCTTATTTCAATTAAATTGGAAGTCATATTCCTTTAACGATACGAAGTGATCTATGCGTCTCGCGGGATGCGGTGGCGCACCCCGACAACCTATGGAATGAAACGGCACGACACGTCATGCCGTGGCAAGCTACGGTCACATTGTAACGAAATAAAGTAACATGAATAAATTCATTGTAATAAGGTTAAAAATAACTTGCTCAAAAGTCCTTTGCCGGGCCACGCCTTGCCGTGCCGTCAGTCAGCGCCGGCTAGGGACTGACTCTGTGGCATAGTGGTCGCAAATGCTACTGCCGATCATGAGGTCTCGGGTTCGATCCCCAGGTTAATATGCTCGCCCCTTATTACATGACACTTAAAACATTACTGGCAAAGTGTGGGTGTACTTGGTATGGGACTGAATCATGGGTATACCACTGCTTACCCCTTCGGAAATAAGACGAGTTGTTATATTATGTTATATTTTGTTATGTTAAGTTATAAAGGACAGGGCAGTCTTCTGTTAATTTTTCAAAAATCGCCTTTAATTTATAAACACATTAGAGTGATGAGCCCTAAATTAATAAATATAGAAACTTATTATGCATTTAAGGCATAAATAGTAGTGTGTGGATTAAATTATATTTATTAGACATTAAGCAATTGATGTCAATTGAGGTAAGTAACAGTTTAGGCACAAACGAGGCTTTAGCAGTTTTCGTCGTGTGCCAAAAATGGCTGTCCTATTGAATTCAGTTGGAATATTGGCATTGGGCCAGTTAGAGACATTTTAAAAATTGCCAGAGGCTGTCATTTACAAAAGAAGCTCTTAAATTGGCCTATTTTTATACTGAATATGAAAAGAAATTATGTACGTATTTTTTTGCAGCGAGGTTACTTGCTTTGTTATCTATTTGCCATGTTTTAGATTCCCGCCGCCATTTCGAAAAATAAAAACAAAATGGCGGTTGACTGTATTTATTGTATAAAAATGTTAGAGATATATTATGCTCATAATGAATACGGCCTCACTAGTTTCTGCTCGCCTGGTAGGTACTTTAGGTAAACTCATTCAATATTGCACGTTAGATAAGTGTTTATATCAGATTTATTTGACCATACCGTTGCTAACAGCACTCCAATTGCCTTGGAGATAAATTTCGACCAAAAGTATTATTTTAATTCTTCAAATTCATAACTCAAACTCAAACAGATTTATTCAAATAGGTCATAATCTGACACTTTTGCACGTCAATGAAGATAAACGCTACTGAGTCTACCGTGTGTTCGGAAAGATACCTCTACAAGAAGAACGCACAAGAAACTTGTAGGGCTTAATTTGTTCAACAGATAGTTTCATAATATTTAGTTTGGTTACATTCGTTTTCTTTGAAGGTGCTGCGAAACGGCTATGCAGAAGTTTCCAGGCATCTTTGTCCTCTATGTACTGGTTGACTATATAATAAGCCTTCTTTAGTAAAGTAGATTTTATATAGGTTTTGAATTTACCCTCTGAGAGCCCAGTTATCTCTTATGGGATTTTATTATAGAAACGTACACTATTTCCTAAGAATGTCTTTTTATTTGTTTTCGATAATCTAAAGCTAGGTACAGCTATTTTGTCTTTATTCCTAGTATTAAAATTATGGAGGTCACTATTTAATTTTAATTTTTGTTAGGTGAAGCACAGTGGAGTCAATGTATGGACATTTGCTCGTTTGAAAACAATAGACATGGAGCGGAGTGCCATAAACCCGTATTATTAATCTTCAAAACTTTGCCAGCAATTTTCTCGGAAATAAAACTCAATAAAAGTATGATTACATGTGTTATAAGCAGCATATTTACAACCTTGGCTTGCATAAAAAGACCTGAGTCCATAACGTGAAATAAGCGTAACCATAAAAAAGCAAGCAATATGCCCTAGTCTAGCTTCTGAAACGTTACGATGTAATAAAATTAGTGGTGTACGCTCGAAATATGAACATACAGATATTTTGACGGATCTGTGTGGCCATAAAATTAGAGACTTTGGCAAAATTTACGAAATTTCAAATATGGAACTTACATCTTACAAACTTGTCTTCAGTTTAATAATATGTTACGAAATGTTTGTAACATAGAACTCTTGTGTTTGATTGATAAATTGAAACCCATCTATACTAATATTATAAAGAGAGAAACTTTGTTTTTTTGATTTTTGTTTTTTTGTTTGTAACGAATAGGCTCCGAAACTACTGGACCGATTTTAAAAATTCTTTCACATGTGGATAGCTTAATTCAGTGTGAGTGACATAGGCTATATGAGATTTTGAAAAAAAAATAGGGATCCGTAAGAAAACTGAAATATTGTGAACCAAGGTGTCACATAATATAATTACCATATTCATAAATTTGCGTGCGCTGTGAAATCCATTGATGGTAGAATAATATAATGTACTAGGGGTTTGTAGTACTTATCAATATCTACAAAATAGTTCACGGAAATTTTATCCATCTATTTTGGTTTAGTCACAATAGTCGAAACAGACATTATATGCATGCGGTGTGAAAACTATTGGTGATAGAGTAAAGTAATGTACTAGGGGTTTGTAGTACTTATCAATACCTACAAAACAGTATACATAGATTTTATCCATATTTTTTGGTTTAGTCACAATAATGGAGGCAGTGATTATTTTTCATGCAGTGTGAAAACTATTGGTGGTAGGGTAAAGTAATGTACTAGGGGTTTGTAGGAATTATCAATACCTACAAAACAGTATACATAGATTATATCCATCTTTTTTGGTTTAGTCAAAATAATCGAAGCAGTGATTATTTTTCATGCGGTGTGAAAACTATCGGTGGTAGATTAAAGTAATGTACTAGAGGTTTGTAGTAATTATCAATACCTACAAAACAGTATACATAGATTATACCCATCTTTTTTGGTTTAGTCACAATAATGGAAGCAGTGATTATTTTTCATGCAGTGTGAAAACTATTGGTGGTAGAGTAAAGTAATGTACAAGGGGTTTGTAGGAATTATCAATACCTACAAAACAGTATACATAGATTATATCCATCTTTTTTGGTTTAGTCAAAATAATCGAAGCAGTGATTATTTTTCATGCGGTGTGAAAACTATTGGTGGTAGAGTAAAGTAATGTACTAGGGGTTTGTAGTAATTATCAATACCTACAAAACAGTATACATAGATTATATCCATCTTTTTTGGTTTAGTCAGAATAATCGAAGCAATGATTATTTTTCATGCGGTGTGAAAACTATCGGTGGTAGATTAAAGTAATGTACTAGAGGTTTGTAGTAATTATCAATGTCTACAAAACAGTATACATAGATTATATCCATCTTTTTTGGTTTAGTCACAATAATCGAAGCAGTGATTATTTTTCATGCAGTGTGAAAACTATTGGTGGTAGAGTAAAGTAATGTACAAGGGGTTTGTAGGAATTATCAATACCTACAAAACAGTATACATAGATTATATCCATCTTTTTTGGTTTAGTCAAAATAATCGAAGCAGTGATTATTTTTCATGCGGTGTGAAAACTATTGGTGGTAGAGTAAAGTAATGTACTAGGGGTTTGTAGTAATTATCAATACCTACAAAACAGTATACATAGATTATATCCATCTTTTTTGGTTTAGTCAGAATAATCGAAGCAATGATTATTTTTCATGCGATGTGAAAACTATTGGTGGTAGAGTAAAGTAATGTACTAGGGGTTTGTAGTACTTATCAATATCTTCAAAATAGCCCACGATAAATTTATACATGTGTTAAGGTTTGGTCATTGTAACAGAAATAGTCATTAATTTGCGTGCGCTGCGTAAACAATTAGGGTTATATCTATTAAAATACAATGTATCACGAATTTACTACTCTTAAACGTTCTCTATACTTACTTCTCCTACCGTGCGAAGCCGGGGCGGGTCGCTAGTATATTATATTTTTGTTATTTTATTTTGATTACCTCATTATAATAAAACATGATATATCTATTATTATTTAACTTATTTCGTCAAAAAAGTTATTCTTCTTTAGATTATTTATTAGGACAGTAATGAGTAGTAATTATTTTAGATATCATTATGTTTAATATAATTAACTATTTAAATATTGGTAATTCGGTGATTTTACTATTTATATCTTCTTTATATCTGACTATCTTACTAATATTATATATCTCTTATCTCAGTACTATGTAAAAATGTTACGTTGTTATAAGGTGAACAAAATGCTACCGAGTTCTAACTTTACTCCAGCGCCATCTACATAATACGAAAAGAAACAGCGCTAGCACTGTTTTTTTGTGTGTATGTTTATTCAGTTTTCACGCTAAAACTACTAGATCGATTGGGCTGAAATTAGATAGTTTAGACCCTGAAATAACTAAAAAAAATTGGTTGTCTGTAAAGTTGGTTTACTGACGATAGTTGAACGTGACAACGTCTTAAGAAAATACTGATTGAATGGTAGCATTTTTCAAAAGAAAATTTCATTTGTTTCACTTTTCACTGCACTTGATACTCGATCAAAACATGTAAATGTACTATAGTATAGCAGCTGTCCACGCAGATGCATCGCTCACTCAAGTAGGAGAGAGACGGATGTCGCTCTTTCCGCGCTCTCGCTTGCACTTCAAGCCTTACAGCGGGCGCCTCAGAGCGAGGTAACGCCGCATGAGTCATGTTTTTTCGTGCGTGCAGCCGGCTCTATCGAATTATAAGACGTTGTCACGTCAAAAAATACTTTTAATCTAGATATTCCGACGGAAACACAGACCACGCGGATGAAACCGCGGGGCACAGCTGGTTAGTAAATAAAATCACAAAAATATAATACACTGGTTTCAATTTACTGCCTGCTATTTTTTTTATTTACCGTGAATTAAATTTTAAATAACTAAACCGCTAATTCTATAGCAACACAAATAAGTACAAAGTAAACAAACTGTTCAATTAAAGCCCCTTTGAACCCAACGTAAGGCTCATTCATATCACGGTTATGAGGGTTACATCGTGTACTAAAAAAATTAAGCAGGTGCAAAAGGATCAAGGATAAGTAACGCGAGGGGTTCTTTCTGAGCTGAATTAGAATTTGAGATGATTTTTCATTTTGACTGAGAAATGGAGTTCATTTTTGTAATTAAAAATAAGAGCAATATTATGTTCCAGTAGCGTCACGAATTCATTACACCATTTCGCCTAAAAGTGGTGACAGACACAGAAAAATGCTGATTTTTTCATGTGCTAAGTTTCCAACAGTTATTATCTGAACACAGATCTGGCACCCGTATTATGAATTGAATTTGATTAAAAACTATTCCATTGTGTTATTTTTGGGCATAACGGGACTTAACGCGCCAAAGTAGGTATTCATTGTGTATTTATAATTCGACACATAAAAGTAGAAAATAATGGGGGCGCCACTGTCTTTTACAAAAGTAAAAACAATTTCATCAACACATACACTTTAAATTAGTTCCGTTTCTACTCTTTTGTGTCGAACTATACCACGACGACGTGGTTAAGTTACTATTTAATGTTTCAGCGCATTAAGCCCCGTTTTTGCCATAAAAGAATGTGGTCCCATCGTGAAAGTTTAAAAATCATTGAGTCATCACCAAATGTTATCGTGATTTGAGTTCGGGCACTGAGACACTGATAAAATACTATATTTTTACACAAACCAAAATGAAACTACAAAAACTTCATATCAAAAGCGAAAGAGAAACTAATTCTGAAGTCAAGAATTTCAAGGATATTGGAGAATGGTGCGAGCTGGTGAGCTCTAGGTATTACAATTAAATTGTTCTCCCTGTACTCGAACATCTGGTTAATCTTATACAGCCATAGAACTTAGCAATAGAATAAGCGTTTTTAAATTTTATTTTATGAACTTTAGTCATCATCATAAAAATTTTATTTTATTATTTATTTTTATTAACTATTTTTATATTCAGTCAGTGAATAATTCTAGAAATGACTTAATGTAATTGAATAATTCTACAATTAATTATTTACTTACAGAATCATAGGTCTTTAAATAAAGAGAGATAATAGCAATACCACATTAAGACACTTTTATGAAAAAAAAAATCATTGCTCTAGGGAGGAACCACAGAAATATGTTTGTATGGAAAAATCACCCCTAATGTAACCTCTTAAGACCCAGTCTACCACTTTAAACCCAATGATATAAAGGTTTAAAAATAAACCTATTACTATTTCTGTTGGCATATTTAGGTATGTTATTAACACACATTAACCATATAATGCCTATTCCCAAATTTCAGAGCATTTATTTCATCTCAACACTTCAACATCATCTATTTCGACACTCAATGAAGAAACTTTACCAACGAGTACGCAGAGAGGGAAAACTTGGGTGCTTTTCATAAGTTATTTAGGGAAGTAAGAATATGCACTGAAGTTTCCCTTCTGGTTCATTTATTCTGTGGCTTTTCTCGACTTGTGACTGATTAATTGATTAGTTGGAGCAAGTTACGGCTGAGAGGATGGAAGTGACTTGTCTACGTTAAAAGGCCAATTTGTTATGTAAATCTGGTATAACTATCAAATGTCACATAATATGTTGAGTTTATGAGAAAAATACCACAATTTATACTTTTGACGTGACAACGTCTTATAATTCGATAGAGCCGGCTGCACGCACGAAAAAACATGACTCATGCGGCGTTACCTCGCTCTGAGGCGTTCCATGTAAAGTGCAAGCGAGAGCGCGGAACGAGCGACAAAGAAGCACAATCGACCTTTGCGTTCGGCAGCGTTCGACATCCGTCTCTCTCCTACTTGAGTGAGCGCGTTGTCACGTTCAACTATCGTCAGTAAACCGACTTTACAGACAACCAATTTTTTTATTTAGAAATGAGAGAATGCTGAAAAATAATTACCACATTTATGTTTTGTTTATTCTCTTCATTTCTGTGATTAAAATGAACATACTTATTTGATATATTGGTATAGGTACTGAAAAATTAAGTAAACTATATGTCCTCATCATTAATTTAAACTTTTATAAACAATTAATTCCTTTCTAGCAAGAGGATAAACACGGCAGGAACACGTTGGATGCAGGCCGCTTACAACCAGACTGGATGTAAATCTATGGGGGAGGCCTATGTTCAGCAGTGGACGTCCTATGGCTAATGATCATGATGAAAATCCCAGTTTTACTCGCATGATTAGGATTTGAATTCCTCGGCTTGAATTTGAATTTGGCCTTCTATTAAAAACAGACCACATTAATAAAATATCCTATATAGCGGAACTTACCCATGAAAGACTATGAAAATAGCTCAAAGTTATAACAAAGGAACGTATTCTTGTCCCTATCGATATAATATATCATGAATATCGTCGATAGTTGTCATCGATACCACATCTTTTTGAAATACAACCTTTATTTTATAGGGCTTGCAGTAGTCGTATATTGAATTCTCTTTAACTGCACCCCTCGAGTCCGTAGTACGTTGCTATAAATTGCAGTGAGCTTTGACATTGCAATTTCGATTTTACATAAATTTCTCTCTATGGGAGGATTTTATCACATCGTTTGTAGAAAGACTAGGTCGTCTTTACTCGTATCTATGATATCTCTTATAATCTTCTCATTTTTATAATATTTCAGTGTGTAATAAATATTGAGTATTACAAAAAAATATTCTATAACAATGAATGAAAATGAATGAATGAATGAACGTTTATTCGTGTACAAAGATATTTCACACATTATTTTAGACCAAATGTACATAATATTATGAGCAAAAAGAGATATCGGTGTAGCACAACCGCCAAGCAGTAATATGCAAACGTTACTGTGTTCCGGTCCGAAGGGCAACGTTACCAGCGAAATTACTTGGCAACAACTAATATCTCAGGGTGACAGGCGCAGTGCAGTGCCGCGCAGAATTAAGAATTATAAAACACTGGGTGGCACTGTGTCTGATATGGGCAATCATGATGCTTATCATCAGGCACCTGATTTGCTGGTCTTGTCACTCACTATCATAAAAAAAAAAGCACGAAACGGTCGCCACTCAGCCTGTTGCCGGCTATTCGACTGGCGCTGGTCTTCCGTTGCAGCCGCTTTGGTAACTTCACGGACAATAATGATAAAAATCACAAAATGATTTTTATCATTATTGAATACACAAAATGATATACTAATAAACAAATTTAAAAATGAAAATACTAAATCTATATCAAAGCGGGCGTGATGAGATATTTACAAATTAGCGAATTACATTAACAAATTATCTAATTCTTGAAATAACTCAAAGCTCTGTTATTATAACAGCTAGAGCTTAGATAGCTGTTATAAAAATAACAGCTATCTAAATATATAATATAATTATGATTATTATCTTATTAAACTAGTTCCGCCCCGTTATTTCATCCGGTCAAAATATATATACTTAGTATGTGTACTAAGTTTTAGCGGTGTGAAGAGTTAAAAAACACAAATAACACATTACACATAACACTACTGTGGTCTCTGACTGTGGCCCTTATCAGCAGACTCAAAATAGCGCAACGAGTTATGGAGAGGGCTATGCTCGGAATTTCGGAAGGAGATCCGTAGACGAACGAAAGTTATCGACATAGCCCAGCGGATTAGTAAGTTGAAGTGGCAATGGGCAGGGCACATAGCACGTAGAACTGATGGCTAATGGGGCTGCAAAGTTCTCGAATGGAGACCACGGACTGGCAAGCACAGCGTAGGACGTCAACCCACAAGGTGGACAGACGATCTGATAAAGACGGCAGGAACACGATGGAGGCGAGCCGCTTGCAACCGGACTGAATGGAAGTCTATGGGGGAGGCCTATGTTCAGCAGTGGACGTCCTGTGGCTGAGATGATGATGATGATGATGACATAACACTAAACTTTCACATTTTTTATTTTACTAGCGACGCGCCCTTGCTTCGCTCTGGGTATGGTACCCAGAGCAAAGCGAGGGCATTATAATAAATCTTCCTCTTCAATCACTATGTCAATTCATGAAAACCGCATTAATTCTGCATAAAACTTCGATAAAGTTAAACCGGAAAATAAGAAAGGAAAAAAGTTTATTTTTATGATAGTGAGTGACAAGACGAGCAAATCAGGTGCCTGATGGTAAGCATCATGATTGCCCATATCAGACACAGTGCCACTCAGTGATTTAAAATTTCTGCGCGGCACTGCACTGCGCCTGTCACTCTGAAATGCCCAGTAACTCCGCTGGTAACATTGCCCTTCAGACTGGAACACAGCAATGTTTGAACATGACTGCTTGGCGGATGAATAACTGGCAAAGGTGTGGTACTTCCCCAGGCGGCACACGAAAGAAATAATAAGGTATACGAGTATCTTTAAGGTACCTATCTATCATAATTGCATTAAAAGTTAAATAAATTCGCCCATGAAACGTTACTAGCCACACCCAACTACCCCTGACTAAAGGAAATGTTGCCAATAAAATAAATTTGCAATTAAATTTGCATATAAACAACGGCAGCGTAACCTAATTACGCCATTGTTACGCAATATGTAAACAACGCAGCGATCACGTCACCATTTGCGTAGCTAACTACGTAAATTTCTCTGAACGCTTTGTTTTTGTTGCTCTGTAGGTATTTGGGTAATTAAAATTTGAACATTTTTACTGAGGTCTCACTCCACTCAATTCCATAAAAAAGTTACGATATACCTTGCTGAAACGATGTCACAAGTTAATTCCTCTTGTTAATTACTCTATTTCAGACAAATAATCTGTGCTTCGCCTTTTCTTCTTTTTTTGCTCCAGTGACCTCGTGTCATGTCAAGTTAAGAGTAGCGGCAGTTGGCGCTCTGATTTACTTTTTCCTCGCTACGTGTTCTCATTTGCAGACTTTTTAGTTAAAGTTGTATAATTATATCATATAATTTTATTTCTAGAAGAATTAGTTGATAATTAATTTGAGGCATTCCGAATGGGCGATTTACTTTAATGCATACTTAATGGGGAGGGTCATTAATACTCATTAATATTATCTAGAAGAATTAAGTTTGACGACTTTGGTCTTAAATGAAAAATGACTAAGTACAATGATGTCCACTCGTGTATAAGTAAATGTCAAAATATAAATTTGTATTCACTCGCTGTAAAGTGGGTCGTAGATCAAGATAGATAGATAAACACTTTATTGGTACACCACTAATAATATAGTCTAAAATTAAACAAAAAACAGCATGACAAATAGTGTTATAAATGGCGGTCTTATAGCTTAGAGCGATCTCTTCAAGAAACCCATGCAGGAAGAGAAGAGTACTGTAAATAACATTTGGTCAAGAATCAGGAGCGATAGAAATAGACAGAAAAAGTGATATTATGGTCTTATATTGGATTTTTCCATTATGAATTATCTCAATAACTGCCTGGAGTCTGGAACTGTGCCCGGTAGATGGCAATAGGCTCGCCCCCTATTACATGGGACCAATAACATACTGGCGAAATGTGGGTGTATCTACTATGGGACTCAGTCCTGGGTACACCTCTGCCTACCCCTTCGGGAAAAAGGCGTGAATGTAAGTTTTATGTATGGTCTTATACCATATACCTTTCTCCCTGGATCTCAAGTCGAAGTCCTCCTGCCATAATGACTGGCATTGACTTTTAACAAGCTTAACTTGGTCTGAAAATAGGGGTAATATATTAACATTGATGTCATCTACAAATTAAATTAAATTAAAAACCAGATTGATTTGTCTACGAGTATAGACTTTATCATAATTTAATATTTGATACCAAATGATCCAGATTTTAAGGTAAAATCAAGAATTAACATGAAAGAGGACCACCTCTTAGCAGTTTGACACAATCCTATGGAAAATTTACTAAATCGATGTTTTGTATTCCCTGTTTCCTCCGAATATAATTGCCGAGAAGGCTGTGTACATACGCTCTGTTTTCTTTTATTACTTACGACGTTCGTGAATCTCGAATCCTATATGAAATCCTTTTCAGTACAATTTATATCGGGACCCTTTATTCGACTCTTCAAAGCAAATGTTTTCCTGTTAATGTAATTTAACGCAGTATCTTTAGTTACCCAAAAAATTTAAGTGATTTTGTCGTTTTATAATATTTATATGAACATTACATTATATCACACCTTTTTTTCAAAAGGGTAGGCAGAGGTGTACTCAGGACTAGTCCCATAGTACTTACACTCACACCTCGCCAATTATATTTAGTTAAAATAAAATAAAAATTATAGGGTGATTATTTAAAAAAAAGTTGAGCAGAAAATTCTGATTAAAAATTATTATCCTCGTAAAAGCAATAATTGTCCTTTAGATGAACATAATTCATAATTAGGTGGGTACCTACTGTCGGTACATTAATACTTCAATATAATTCTCATTAGCTTAAAATCGTTTTTATGTCTTCCTAGGTGCGGCCTGCGGTTTCACTCGCTAAAAAGTTTGCCCAATAATATTATGTAGTGTCAGTAGTGTTACAAACGGGTGTAGTAGTTAGTACTAGTGATGGCAATTAATGCGATTTCACATTAATTTCATAAGCATGCAAATTAATGAGTATTATCATGCTAATTGCTATTGCTATGATATTTGCTAAGACGATAATTAGCACTTCGCACTTCACACCGCCCTGCTATTAATTTTAACGAATTAAACCTAACCCTAACTACAAGCAAATAAAGATAATTATTGCTTAACCGTGCCTACCAAATTGCTAGTAATTTCAATTAAGCGATGAATTCGCTTCATTCGCATTCACAGAATTTCGCAACTTCATTTAATTTGCTAAATGCTAATTAAGCATTCACATGCTAACAGTGAATGCGAATTAATCCATCACTAGTAAGTACTTATGCTAAACTATCCTTCATACTTAACAACATGCAAAAAAGTAGAGTTAATTCTCAAAACAACTTTCCATGTTTTCCTGATCATCTGATACGTGAATTAAATGTCGAAATATTTTTTCACGTAAAATAAATTCTAATGGCAATCCTTTGTAAGTATACTTAGAGTAGGGTTCCATACTAGATACCTGAACAAAACGCTACCGCGTTCTAATAACAAACAGCGCCATCTAGTTGTAAACTACTGCAAATATTATGTTAGTTATTACTTATTTTTTGTAAAATTTTATAGTTTTGGAATTTATTTCTTTACTTGTGAAATAAGATATTACTTTTTGCCAAAATTCATAATTCTAGGCCAACGGGAAGTACCCTAAAGTTTTTCAGTTCGTTACGCAAAGTATGGAAATGTGCGGCAAAATGGCCGTATCTTATGATTGTGTTGACTTAGAAATTCGATTTTTTTATAGCAGCAAGGGACCGTAGACTTCGGTTACTGATATCAATTTCAACTTGATACCTTCACTCGTTCTCGAGATAAAAGGTCTTGACAAACAGACAGATAGACAGATAGACAGACAGACAGACGGATAACAAAGTGAAGGGACCCGTTTGACGTACGGGTCCCTGAAAACAACATTTATAGAGATCCGGAAGAAATTTTTGTTCACGTAAAAAACACAGACTATGTAAACCTCTCAACCAAACCGTCTGAATCCGGATAGATACATTAACGGATTACGTCTATAAAGAGATTCGGATCAGATTTTGTTCCAGATATCAGAATTTAATATGTAGAAACCTCACATACTGTGTCAATCTATATTATGTAAGCGTGATATCCACTTGACACGAGCTCAATTTCACGGGAATTTCGCGCGTGTTTGCCGTTCTCACTAATAAGAATAATATCATTAACAATATGGCTTTCATTTCGGTGAACGTGGCGTCTGTTTCTATTGCTTATATATTCGTAAATGTATGCGTTGAATAGGTTTTGTGAATCAATTCGTTAATCCTTTGGGGTTCATTTAATTACGTGAAAATTGTTTTTACCAATTATACAGACTTTAAAAATAAATAATCCGTAAATGTTGTGACATTTACATTTGATAATGAATAATGTTACTAATGAAATAAGAATTAGTGTACACAATGTGGATGATCTTAACTAATAAATAAATAAATTGCTAAAGCGTAAGTATGTATGCATAGTGTAGGGTTCCATACCTAGATACCAGGAGCATACAGCGCCATCTTTTAGTTCCTTGCGCAAAGTATGGAAATACATATACATTCACGCCTTTTTCCCGAAGGGGTATGCAGAGGTGTACCCAGGACCCAGTCCCATAGTTGATACACCCACATTTCGCCAGTATGTTATTGGTCCCATGTAATAGGGGGCAAGCCGATTGCCATCTACCGGGCACAGTTCCAGACTCCAGGCAGTTATTGAGATAATTCCTAATGGAAAAATCCAATATTTAACACTGCCTGACCTGGGGATCGAACCAGGGACCTCTTGATTGGCAGTCGAGCATGCGCCCTCGACGCCACCGAGGCAGTCATATGGAAATAACGAGTAAAATGGCCATCAATTTGAATGCGTTTACATAAGAGTATGATTTTTGGCAATTATTTGACAGCCTCGATGGCTCAGATGGTAGTAACTCTGCTTTCTGTGCCGCAGGGCCCGGGTTCGATCCCCGGCCAGGTCAAACATTTGTGTGCATGAACATGTCTGTTTGATCTGTGTCTGGGTGTTATAAGCTTATATAAGTATGTATATCAGTCATCTGGTTACCATAGTACAGGCTTCTAGCCTAGTTTGGAACCAGATGACCGTGTGTGGAAGTTGTCCCATATTATTATTATTATTTTTTTACAGCCACAAGGGACTACAGATCTAAGTAATTGATATCCATTTCAAGTTGATACCTCCACGCGTTCCCGTTCAAAAGTATCTTGTGTCTTGACAGACAGACACATAGATAGATGGACTACGAAGTGATCCTTAAGGGTTCTTTTTTCCTTTCGAGGTAAGGAATCCTAAAAAGGAATTTAATGTTTTACATTCATTAAATTATACATAACATTATACGTTTTTTCCGAAGGTAGGTAGAGTATACCCATAGTGGGTACCGCCCACATAGATACGAGTACACACGTATCCCGTTATGGGAGGTAATAGGGTGCGAGCCTATTGCCATCTACCGGACACAGTTCCAAACTCCCAGTCTGTTATTAAGAAAAATCCTAATGGGAAAATCCCAATCACACTTTTTGCTTGACTAAGGAATCGAACCCGGGACCTTAAGATCCAGCAGAAGCGCTTGCGAACCACTACGCCACAGAGGCAATCAAATTATAACAGTAAAAATAGAAGTCAAGATTATTATATCTGAACATGAAACAAAAATATTTTGAAATCGGTTCACAATAATTATTAGTAAAGAATAATTAATAGGCAATTAATTATCCTTTTGAACGAAAAAGATTTAAATTTAATGCAATAAATTTTAAATAATTTATTAAAAATTTATGTTGACCTATGTCAATTGTTAAGCAACTAGCAACCCCCCAAGTCACATCAATCTCCAAAAGAACATTCAACTTCGTTACAAAAACCGGTCCCTAAAAGACGGGAAACAATCCCCATTCTGGCAATAATTAATTTTTAATTGCTCAATTCCTAAGTTTCCATTGTTACGAGTTTCCGACCGACTCTTGTGGAAAAATTAAAATAACGCTAATTTCTGGGTTACACGAGACGGAAAACTGGCCATATTGTTTTAGACTTTTGACAGATGAATAAAAAGATTTTTTAACAGATAATGTTTTCAACATACGTTCACGCCTTTTTTCCCGAAGGGGTAGGCAGAGGTGTACCCAGGACTCAGTCCCATAGTAGGTACACCCACATTTCGCCAGTATGTTATTGGTCCCATGTAATAGCCTATTGCCATCTACCGGGCACAGTTCCAGACTCCAGGCAGTTATTGAGATAATTCCTAATGGAAAAATCCAATATTTAACACTTTGCCTGACCCGGGGATCGAACCCGGGACCTCTTGATTGGCAGTCGAGCATGCGCCCACTACACCACCGAGGCACCGAGGTAATGTTTTCAAAGTTAATGTAATTAATGTTATTTTTACTATGCACTGGGTTCTGGGTACACCTCTGCTTACCCCATTGGGTAAGGCATGATTTACGTGAAATAGGCGGCCAAAGTTTCTATGGGAGATGAGGCAGACGAAGTCGGGTTCACCAGCTAATAAGTATTACATAAACATACATACATACATTCACGCCTTTTTTCCCGAAGGGGTAGGCAGAGGTGTACCAAGACTCAGTCCAATAGTAGATACATCCACATTTCGCCAGTACGTTATTGGTCCCATGTAATAGGGGGCGAGCCTATTGCCATCTACCGGGCACAGTTCCAGACTCCAGGCAATTATTGAGATAAATCCTAATGAAAAAATCCAATATTTAACACTGCCTGACCTGGGGATCGAACCCGGGACCTCTTGATTGGCAGTCGAGCATGCGCCCTCTACGCCACCGAGGCAGTCATCGAGGCAATTTAATAAGTATTAAATTGGGTATTTTATTGAGCACCACAAACCACCCAATGATAAGCTCCCTTACCTAAGTACCTACCGCAACATTTTCACGTGAAATAAGCACATCCCTCTACAAAACAAAGTTATCTGGCGAGAAGCCATTTCATTAATATCGTGGAAAGTTGAGAGCGTTACCTAGTTACTAGATTTATTGCAGCAGGTAATACAACACAGGTACAGAAGCTTGACCTTTACGTCATTTAATCTATGACTGGTAAGACTTTTAGATCTAATATATCGCGCTCTCCTTCCTATTTAGCCTTTATTTTTTATTTTCTAATGCCATCCTTTTTTCTTTTACTATACTATTTATAAAATGCGTATTGATTAAAAATATTACATGGGTCATGTGACCAATAACATACTGGCGAAATATGGGTGTACTTACTATGGGACTGAGTGCTGGGTACACCTAAGCCTATCGCTTCGGGAAAGGTGGGTAAATAAATATTATGTTTATTATGACTAAGAATGATTCTTTCAATGTATTTGTAGAAATTGACACGCTTAATAATTGTTAGTTTAGGGATTAATTAATAATATTTATTTAATTTCACATATATTCAAAACCCTCTGCCTATGCTAGCGCCATTGTGACGAGTTTTGGAACTGTATACTATTAGGTTGTTCGGAAAGTAATTTCGTTTTTTCCCGACAGTTTTCTGCCAGCAAAGACCAAAATTTTATGAGCGTGGAATTATACTACTACCAGAAAGATGGCAAAAGGTGTAGGAGTAGAACGGCCAATATATAATTTAATAAAGTATTTGTTTATTATACGAAAACTGTCTTTCATTTTCAAAAAAAACGGAATTACTTTCCGAACAACCTATTACATAAGACTTAAAAAACTTGTTCCCTTTAGAATAAATTCATCATCTTTATCTACTCCATAGTTATAATGTTAAAGAAGAGGTTTGCGTTTTGTGATATTGTGGTCTGTGTTTCTTAACTGAACTTCATTTCAGGTCTATCTAAATATATAGTCAATGACACCGGCGCTTATCCTAGGTCCTAGGCTATCTGTTAGTGCTCAAGTGTCTGGAGCTTATAAATTACGATTTTAAACTCTATTGTGTTATGAAATATGTTCTAAACTGCTTTAACGGGGAGAAACTAATGGCTCGATAAGGGAATTTTAAAAGTATGAAATTACTTATATAAAACAGGCTGGTGCCTGCGACTTCGTCTGCCTTAAATTAGTGCTTTGTGAAAATGATTGGTCAACAACAAACTTTCCTGCCATATTACACCTATGTCCTTCTTTCTCTTTTTATTCCGTCTAGCTCTATACCAAATTTCATTAAAATTGGTTTAGCTGATTGGACCTGAAAACGACAGACAGAGAGTTCCTTTTGAATGTTTATTTATATATTTTTATTGCATTAATATTATATTTGACTTACCTGGGGATCGAACTCGGGACATATGGCTCAGAAAAAGGCAGAGGCACTAACACTTAGCTAATTGGTCAGTCCGTACAATTAGACATTAAACATATTAATATTTAGGCATAAATATTTTATACCGCTATTTTATGGTATTACTAGAAACCCCTAGTACATTATATTATTCTACAATGGATTTCACAGCGCACGCAAATTTATGAATATGGTAATTATATCATGTGACACCTTGGTTCATAATATTGCAGTTTTTTTACGGATCCCTAATATTTTCGAAATCTCATATAGCCTATGTCACTTACACTGAATTAAGCTATCCATAAGTGAAAGAATTTTTAAAATCGGTCCAGTAGTTTCGGAGCCTATTCGTTACAAACAAGAAAACAAAGGTTCTCTCTTTATAATATTATTAGTATAGATTATTATGGTTCAAAACATAAATCCAAATGAAAACGTTCATTTTTATAAAAGCTATCAGAAATCTTTATCAGTGTTAGATTTTACGTTTATAACCTAATCGTAAAATCTATTAGGCCCAATTCACATCGCTTGTGAGCAGCGTACGTTTTGATGGCGCGCGTTTACATCGAACGTATTTCGTTCCAGGCATTCATATTGGTCATATCTTATTGGGTCCAACGCACCGATGTTTAGAATATAGAATACTAGCTGTGCACCGTGGTTTCATCCGCGTAGACTAGCTACGTACTAAATTCCAGCCTAATCGGTTCAGTAGTTTTGGCGTAAAAGAGTATTTTTAGCCACATCCATTCTCACTGAGTTTGGCTTTATAATATTAGTAAGATACCTTCGTCTCGCAGTAACTGCTGAGAAACTAGCGACGACACAATATCTAGAAGCCATTGCGGTACGGCGGGCAACGCCGAGCGAATGCAGCGATTCAAACGTAAATCGAACGGAATCTTGCCCTGACGATAGAGAATAAGTATTCGGTGCTGTGAAGTCGCGTATGTCATAGCGCCATAAAATACGGCGTGTGCAAAGGTTCTTAGTCCAAGGATCACATTAAAGAATTCACATTATGTTAATGTAACGTATTGTTTCCAATATGTACTAACATTGGTGTAATAGCCGTCCCGTTTAGACGCTTGTCATGTGAACGGGGCTTAAGCTTTAAATTCTAACATTCCACTATATTATGAAAGACATAAAATATTATATTCATCTCATAATGGGATTTTGTAGCAGTCTTCTTGAGTTTTATTGTCACTATCAAGATCCATAAATTCTCATAGTACTTTTTGAATGACTAGCTCATTCGCAAATAACCTCCGTAACATTTTCAATTTTTTTTAATTATTAAGGGTTACTACCCTGTTTCTTTTATGATAGTGTGTGAAAAGACGAGCAAATCAGGTGCCTGATGGTAAGCATCATGATTGCCCATATCAGATACATTGCCACCCAGTGTTTTAAAATTCGTTGATGAAACAACAAAATATTTCTTTATAGGCCTATGCCTATGCCATCTAACGGGCACAGTTCCAGACTCTATGCTGACTACTGACTAATGTCTTGCTGACGATTTGAACACAAAATAAAAACACAGTGACAATTCATTGTCACATTTAATTTCAATATTTTTTTCACCGTCATTCCTAATTCATTCCTAATTGAAAAAAGTCGAGCTTGCGCCCACTAATTTAATATTAATTAAATACATCTTCTTTATGTTCTTTATATATTAAATAAAAGTGCATTTTTCATCCCACCAATATTACAATGCGAAAGTTTATTTGAGTGAGGTATTTTTGTTCTATAGTGTACGGTCAAGCCGAACATTGAACCTGCGTCTTGCTGCGGTTTCAAATCATGCTGCCGCGGCCTAAACTCACCAGTTCGCAATCAATCACTTCATCATTTACACGCGACTCATTTAGCATATTAAACAATTCACAATATAACATAATCTCAACAAATAACCTCTCTTCCAATAATAAACATCCTCAAAGATCCACATATAAAAGATAACACTAAAATCAGAAGCTATCTTGAAAAAAATAAGAAGGCAGTTAAATGCCACATTAATATGCTACCACATCACTCACGCACCTACTCATTTCAATGTAAACGAAAACATACGGGAATGTAACAAGACCGCAAATGCTACAAGTCATATTATAGGTATTATAATTAGTCGACGCATGACAAATTCTCGTACCTTGGTTAGTTATTACTTAGTCGTAGTAGACTGGTGTGCTTATTTGTTTCAACAGTTAACGGATGAAACTAAACTAATTCGTTTCTTTATCTTAAACAATTTCAAGAGTATTCGAATTGAAGACGATATTCCTCGAGAAGTACTCTAAGTCGTACTTATTCTTTAAAAAACCTAATAAACTCAATCAATTAAACAACTTTTAACGTAATTTCGCATTTTGCAATTTATGATTTATTCCTGATGTTTTAAACGGGAACGTTTCGACTACAATAATTCTACGGTTTCAATCATAAATTGAGGATTGGTTTTAATAATTTTCAAATTTTATTTAAGACAAATAAATGTCAACTTATCTTTGCTGTTACAACGAACACTGCAAAGTTTTAGACACGTCAGGAATAAAGAAACTAGTAATATTGACATATTATGCAATAAAATACCTATTTTAATAATACAATATTGATATGATATAGTCATATGGTAAACCTTTCTTCTCAGTTGCGTACACAAACACAATTTATCTCCATATGTTTTCATGCAGTAGAGTATGCTACGTCACTCACAGCTGACATCAGACAGGCGTTTTGAATACACTCTGAACATGAAGGTACTTACCTACTATTTGAACAGTTGCCTACAGTTACTGTTCCCTTTGGTTATTAAATCTATGTGTTCTGCTGTCTGTTCTACATAGGTGGATAGATTATAGGTCACTTTAAGATTATTTCTTGTTAGACTATTGCGTCTTATTCAGTTCAATTTTTGGTTTGTTATTGCGAGTTCATTTGTTTCAAGTTGGTATATTTTGTTTTATTTTTGTAATCGTTGTTAGGTTTTACTAAATTATCATTTTACTCAATTTGTAAATTAACAAACCAATATTACCAATTATATCAAAAACATTACAAATTAATAAAAAAAAAATTTAGTCCACAATTTCTTCAGTTTAATTTTAATGTTATATTAATTCCCCTTTATTATTCTGTTTTCACCTCCATTTTATTGGAATTCCGAGTTCTATTTCTTTAGGTGAACCTAAATTTAATACTAAGAAAACAGAATTTTCGTGTTCAGTTAGCGAATTCGTAAACCGGGTTATTATCGATTTGTCACATAGTAAATTCGTCACAAAAAAAGTATGTATAAATTCGCCATAGTCCTTTTTTTCATTGTAGCCATATTAGGTTAATTCTATCATTATGGTCTCAGCCAATAGGAGCGCGTTTCTCCTATTGAAAGTATAAGAAACCAGCGTGACGTTCAGTCTATTTGGATATGTAGTTGATGGCTCCACAAAAGGCTACTAATTGTTGAAAGAACTTACGCTGACTGAGTTAGAGCTTCGAATGAACGTTTATTGTGTCTTTGTTTTGACTATATTTGCTTGTATTTGCAAACATTATGTACCTAACACTATAAACTGTCTCAGGTACATAATATTTGTTATTATAGATATTGTTATAATATTTTTTTTTAATTTAGACGAAAAAGTAAGATTAAACATAACATACAGTCACGCCTTTTTCCCGAAAGGGTAGATAGAGGTATACCCAGGACTCAGCCCCATAGTAGGTACCACCTACATTTCGCCAGTTTGTTATTGGTCCCATAAAATAGGGGGCGAGCCTATTGCCATCTACCGGGCAGTTCCAGATTTCAGGCAGTTATTGAAATGATTCCTAATAGAAAAATACAATATTTAACACTTTGACTGACCTGGGGATCTAACCCGGGATCTCATGATCGGCAGTCGAGCTTGCGCTCACTACGCCACTAAGGCAGTCGAAGAGATTATAAGCTTTGTAAGTCTAATTTAAGATTTGGTTGAGATGGGAACCAAATTTTAGATGAATGGGATGAAGCCATTATAACAAAGATGAGATGATCGAAGTCATAGCTTAAAACAATCTTCCTCTTCTGTAGTGGTAGGCCTCTTTTGCAGGGGCCGCCTGGGGAAGTACCACACCTTTGCCAGTTATTCATCCGCCGAGCAGTAATGTGCAAACATTACTCTGTTCCGGTACAATACTGTGTTCCGGTCTGAAGGGCAATGTTACCAGCGAAATTACAAGTTCCAATAACAAATATCTCAGGGTGACAGGCGCAGTGCAGTGCCGCGCCGAATTTAGAATTCGGACAAAAAGTGATCCTATATGGGTTCCTTTTTTCCTTTTGAGGTACGGAACGCTAAAAATACAATTATTATGTTTCAAAATAACTTACCACAGACCGCACAAACAGTTCAATAGTGAACCACACATTGCACACCAGCTCAATGTAGAAGAACGCCACATGCGGCTTCTTATCGTCCCTCCATCCTTCGAGCACCTCCATATCTGCCACATTGTCCATGACTGTGGTGTTCTCGTCAGGCGCTGTTGGCATCACCACGCGCAGGTCGGGATGCGTCTTCAGGCAGAAACACAGCACTGATATGCAGATGAAGAACACCGAAATGGCTGATATCACCTGAAAAAAAACGTAATAATGTCACGTCTGGTTTGCTCTATTTAATGTTAAGTATTTTAGATTACTATAAACTTCGAACTTCCTTTAGGAATTATCTCAATAACTGCCTGGATCTGGAACTGTGCCCGGTAGATAACAATTGGCTGGCCCCCTATTACATGGGACTAATAACATACTGGCGAAATGTGGGTGTATCTACTATGGGACTGAGTCCTGGGTACACCTCTACCTACCCCTTCGGGAAAAAGGCGTGAATGTATGTATAAACTTCGAAGTTCAGTAGGTCAGTCCTATAATTAATTTTTCATACGTGTTTGAAATGGTTTCCATTTCAAAATACACCTATGGCACATGATTCAAGCAGCGGACATCGGTACTGACCCGTGGACCAACCGGTACGTTCAACCAGTTGAACCATCGGGACGAAAATTTACCTATGGTATAACTGGCTGTAACACGGTTACATACGTTTATCGATAACCCTACTGGTTGTACCACAGTTATATACGTGTACCGATAGTCCAATTGGTTGTTTAATTGTCCATTTGATTTCCCCGTATGGATATTTCGCACGAATCATGTAAGTCTTTATTTCTCTTTAAAGCAAGAAAAAGCACAGTGTCCACACCAGATACCAGGATATCTTAAATTATGAATAAGTAAAATACATTTGTGCGACCGTTTTCCATTTCAGAATATGCAACAGAATAAGGTAGTAAGCGCGGAGGAGATTGCCTAGCCGCACATGCTCACAGAGAATCACTTGAGGTATAGTCAAAAGGCTCGTTAGGCTGTTCATAGAAAGGACAGCGCATCATATTGCGATCTTTTGACAGACTACTTAACTTGGAGATTTCATGGTAGGATCGTAATGCGGCGCCTCAAACAGGTATATTTGAAACTAGCGACCCGCCCCGGCTTCGCACGGGTAGCAGAAGTAGGTATAGTGGACGTTTATCAGGAGTAAATTCGTGATACATTGTATTTTAATAAATATAACCCTAATGGTTTATACGCAGCGCACGCAAATTAATGACTATTTCTGTTACAATGACCAAACCTTAACACATGTTATAATTTATCGTGGGCTATTTTGAAGATATTGATGAGTACTACAAACCCCTAGTACATTACTTTATTCTACCACCAATACTTTTCACACCACTTGAAAAATAATCACTGCTTCGATTATTGTGACTAAACCAGAAAAGATGGATATAATCTATGTATACTGTTTTGTAGGTATTGATAATTAATACAATCCCCTAGTACATTACTTTAATCTACCACCGATAGTTTTCACACCGCATGAAAAATATTCACTGCTTCGATTATTGTGACTAAACCAAAAAAGATGGATATAATCTATGTATACTGTTTTGTAGGTATTAATAAGTACTACAAACCCCTAGTACATTATTTTACTCTACCACCAATAGTTTTCACACCGCATGAAAAATAATCACTGCTTCAATTATTGTGACTAAACCACAATAGATGGATATAATCTATGTATACTGTTTTGTAGGTATTGATAAGTACTACAAACCCTAGTACATTACTTTACTCTACCACCAATAGTTTTCACACCGCATGAAAAATAATCACTTTTTCGATTATTGTGACTAAACCAAAAAAGATGGATAGAATCTATGTATACTGTTTTGTAGGTATTGATAAGTACCACAAACCCCTAGTACATTATTTTACTCTACCACCAATAGTTTTCACACCGCATGAAAAATAATCACTGCTTCAATTATTGTGACTAAACCAAAATAGATGGATATAATCTATGTATACTGTTTTGTAGGTATTGATATGTACTACAAACCCCTAGTACATTACTTTACTCTACCACCAATAGTTTTCACACCGCATGAAAAATAATCACTTTTTCGATTATTGTGACTAAACCAAAAAAGATGGATATAATCTATGTATACTGTTTTGTAGGTATTGATAAGTACTACAAACCCCTAGTACGTTACTTTACTCTACCACCAATAGTTTTCACACCGCATGAAAAATAATCACTTTTTCGATTATTGTGACTAAACCAAAAAAGATGGATATAATCTATGTATACTGTTTTGTAGGTATTGATAAGTACTACAAACCCCTAGTACATTACTTTACTCTACCACCAATAGTTTTCACACCGCATGAAAAATAATCACTTTTTCGATTATTGTGACTAAACCAAAAAAGATGGATATAATCTATGTATACTGTTTTGTAGGTATTGATAAGTACTACAAACCCCTAGTACATTACTTTACTCTACCACCAATAGTTTTCACACCGCATGAAAATAATCACTATTTCGATTATTGTGACTAAACCAAAAAAGATGGATATAATCTATGTATACTGTTTTGTAGGTATTGATAAGTACTACAAACCCCTAGTACATTATATTATTCTACCATCAATGCATTTCACAGCGCACGCAAATTTATGAATATGGTAATTATATTATGTAACACCTTGGTTCACAATATTGCAGTTTTCTTACGGATCCCCATTTTTTTTCAAAATCTCATATAGTCTATGGCACTCACACTGAATTAAGCTATCCATAAGTGAAAGAATTTTTAAAATCGGTCCAGTAGTTTCGGAGCCTATTCGTTACAAACAAAAAAACAAAAAAACAAAAAAACAAAGTTTCTCTCTTTATAATATTAGTATAGATAAGGTTAACAATGGGCCCAATACACCAATGCTTGTATAGGTAATTGTACTCTACATACATAAAATATTATATAAAGTCACGCCTTGTTCCCGGTGGGGTAGGCAGAGGCTATTTCCGTCCACTTGCTACGATCCTGACATACAACTTTCGCTTCGTTCACTTTCATGACATTTTCATACATGCTCGTCGATTGTAGGTATTTTTGACTTGGCCTTTCCTAAGAACAACGTCAATTTTTTCATGAAAAGTACGCGAACTGAAAGGCTGTCTCGTTTCCAAGAAGGACGATTTTTTATTTTCCCGGAAAACTTAGAACACATGTATTTTTTGGGAAATATTACGTCAATTTTATTAAATTAAACATCTCCATCCTAATAAAACAAAAGTTTCACTGCGAGGGTAGAGAATCCATTTATTAAAACTCTTCTTGTTTTTATTTGAGCACGATTTGTGTGATTTATGACATAGGTTTAGGTAGATTTTGTATGTTGAATATCTGTTTTTAGAGATGAGATTCAGTAGAAAAAACAATTCGTTGACTTAAAGATATTATTATCCAAAATATGTTATAATCATAGTTATTTGTTATACTAAAACTAACGCGCATTTTTTCAATCTTGAAAAGTTATTTATTCAAAGCTAGCTCTGCCCCGCGGTTCACCCGCGTAGTCATCGTTCCCATGGGAATATCGTAATAAAAAGTACCCTATGTGTTATTCCAGAGTCTAAACTATCTGCATACCGAATTTCAGTCCAATCGGATCAGTATTTTTTGCGTGAAAGGGTAACAAACATCCATCCATCCACCCATTCAGCCATCCTCACAAACTTTTTTATTTATAGTATTATTAAGATAGGATTATGTCTATCTATGATTAGAATGTAAAAACACTGAGCTGTAAATGGAGAGGCATATAAATTGCCTTTGCCAGTTATTCATCCGCCAAGCAGTTTACCAAGCAACAGACTTCAGACCGGAACACAGTAAGTGTTCCGGTCTGAATGGCAATGTTACCAGCGAAATTCAACAACTAATATTATCTCAGAATGACAGGCACAGTGCAGTGCCACGCAGAAATTTGAATATTAAAACACTGGGTGGCACTGCGTCTGATATGGGGACTCACGATGCTTACCATCAGGCACCTGATTTGCTCGTCTTGTCACTCACTAACATAAAAAAAATTTCTTGTATTTTCTAATGATCAGTAGGTCATATTCCTGCCCCATACTACACTCACTCCTTTTTCACGCAAATCCTCTTTCACACAGTTCACCCAGGTCATTTTAAGGAAAAATTTATACTCGTAAGTGGAAAAATAAAATCCGAATCCGAAATTTACCTTTGCGATTGCCAGCAGTTTTTAATTTCGCGTCCTACATTAAAGGCCGTGAACAAAAAGCACCGAATATCCGCCATCAATCATCGTATTATACGCGAATACGACGAGTCTGCGGGTAGTTTACTAAATATACGTATTCATAAGACCCATCGTATAGAAAGAAAGTCAGTTATCAAGATTTGGATAAAATTCATAATAGAGGTGTGGAATTGGTTCTAAATCACCAGAAAACCACAGTAGTTATGATATTATATAATACTAGCTGTGCCCCGCGGTTTCACCCGCGTAGACATTGTTCCCGTGGGAATATCGCAAAGAAAGTACCCCATGTGTTATTCCAGGGTCTAAGCTACCTACATTCCAATTTTCAGCCCAATGGGTTCAGTAGTTTTAGCGTGAAAGAGTAACAAACATCCATCCATCCATCCTCACAAACTTTCACATTTATAATATTATTAGGATGTCGCAGGTTAAAAAACGGATCATTACAAAAAACCTAGGACGATTGCAAAAAACCGGATATTTTAAAAATAATAAAGATTTTCTCAATCTTCCTAGCTGATAGGTTACCGGTTCCCATCCGGTTTCCATCAATCGGAGCATTCGTCACGTTCATCAGCCAATCAATGCTCATAAAGTAATTCACAAATATCCTTATTTCCATTAGATTTTCGCAAATACTCTAAAATAGTTAGGAAGATCGAAAAAATCTTTCTTACTTTCCAAATATCCGGTGCTTCGTTTAACCGGCCCCCTTATTACAAATAGTAACTTATGAACATGTAACGCATAACAACAGCAGCAGTAAATTTTTAGAGATAGATAGTAAAGCGTAAGTGAGAAAAGAGATGACAATAAGATTGCTGTTATAGAGTATTAAATTGCCCGTTCCGTGTGATGATTTATGGCCCATGTTCCAAATTATGCTAAAAAAAACCAGAAGACTGATTATATCAATATAAAGAAGATCAGCACTATTCCATAAAAATATTATTTTTACGTTCCAAAAAATGGGCAATTCTTCATTGTTTTCTGAACTTAGTTCACTCTATAGATAAGTAGGTGTGACATTATAGTTTACGATTCACAGAATATTTAGGAAATTCACACGGGAAGTTGTAAATCACAGACAACTCGCGTCGCCAGATGTGATTAGAATAGTTTTAGATTTATTTTTAAATTTTCTGACTAAAGTTTAGGATTTAAAGCGCTTTAAAATTATAGTATGAAGGATGGTCTAACAAATCAAACTAATAGAGATATAGCGCTTTTGTCGCTAGCGCCCGAAAACCCTTTATATCTTTTAAATAGGGTGATTCAGGATGACCCTTAAAAAGGAGGCTTTTCGTCATGTGAGCTCATAATATAATGATAGTGGTATTGCCAGTTAAAAACTTGGCAATACCACCATAATATATTATTATACATTATTTGTCTTTTGAAAAAGAAGACATAAAAATAATCTTATAGAAACACTACATTTTCCAGTATCGAAGAAGACTCGGTGTTTGGTCAACAGTGTGGCATCAAAATTATCAAAGGCGGCTTTGGGTGCCTCATGAAACACCGATAATTTTTTTACCGACTTCCAAACCAAGAAGTGGGTTCTATGTTGGTCTGTACGTATTTTTTTATATAAAATGAATGCATAAAATACCATTAATTAAAAGTGAAAAACACATTATAATATTACCTAACATTTTTTTGTAGTAGACAAACATAAAACAAGAAGCTGGTACTAGAATAGGTACAAAAAAAAATACTTATCTAGGTATAAAATACTGATTTTTTTTATTATACTAGTATCTGTTGATATTATATCAAAAGTATTAAATATATATCAATAAATAAACATAATATATCAAAGTTCCGTGGCCTCCATTCGAGAACTTTAGGGCGTCCACCCACAAGGTGGACAGACGATCGCAGGATCACGTTGGATGCAGGCCGCTTTCAACCGAACTAGATGGAAATCCATGAGGAGGCCTATGTTCAGCAGTGGACGTCCTATGGCTGAGATGATGATGCTGATCTATTATATCTGAATATTTTAGAAACCCTTAAGAAAAATAAAGCTAATCGAAATAAATCCTGTCTCTCTAGGGAACTTTTCAACATGGCAATACCAGTTTCACGGTCGCGGTATCTTTGCATACGGGTGGTTTTGAAACTAACTCTTTATAAGAATGAATGGAACCCACGTCAGCTCTATATAAATACTCAGCTTTATGAAGCGTCGCCGATCACTCTTTGAACAGGTTTCAACTGCTCCTATTAAGAAAATCTTTA
Source organism: Hemistola chrysoprasaria (assembly GCA_947063395.1). Classification (NCBI taxonomy): domain Eukaryota; kingdom Metazoa; phylum Arthropoda; class Insecta; order Lepidoptera; family Geometridae; genus Hemistola; species Hemistola chrysoprasaria. The sequence goes on along the minus strand of OX346724.1, from coordinate 13,503,992 downwards.
AAAATGAGCTCAGATTTTCTCAATCATATAAAGTGTAAAGAGGTCAACCGTGAATCTAGAAAAAAAGGCGGACGGTGTCTAATACAACAAAAAGTGAAGCTAAAAGTAAGCCAGCTCACTAGTACAAACATGATAGGATGCACACATCCCCTGGCTTTTTACATGAATTTGTATTGCTTCTATGGTGCGTGAATGTGTGCGTGCCGTAATTTTAGGATATGTATTAGCGAGCTAGCTTACTTATTGTTTTGTAAGAATCTGTCCACCTTTTACACCCACCACCACCTTTTTTTTTTTTACCTTTTACAAGGTTCATGAGGTCAACTTTTAAAAGTGGCAAAGTATTTTCAATGAAAGCTGCCAACAATTTTTTTTACAAAAGATCTTTTTAAAAATGTTAATTTTAGCTTTACCTCTGCAATGTTCTCTGAACGTGATTACTATCATCGACACGAAAAAATATGATTTGAAACTGTTATCTGTGCTACGGTTTTGTAATATTAGGATCACTTTTCTCGAAACCGCCGAATCATGGTAAAATTCCCGTAAAAAGAAAAAGGGTGAAAACCCAAAAAAAATATAATTCTATGCAACATTTACAAAGAAACCAAAAATATACGTACCTATACATGGTAACCATCCGCCGGTCTTATTGAACTAAGTAATTTCCTTCAGACAATTAATTTTATACGCATAAAGTATTCCTCGAAGACTGCCTCGGTGGCGTAGTATGGTGGCGCATGCTCGACTGCCAAACAAGAAGTACCGGGTTCGATCCACAGGTCAGGCAAAATGTCAGGCAAATATTGAATTTTTCCATTAGGAATTATCTCAATAACTTCCTGGAGTCTGGAACTGTGCCCGGTAGATGGCAATAGGCTCGACCCCTATTACATGGGACCAATAACATACTGGCGAAATGTGGGTGTATCTACTATGGGACTGAGTCCTGGGTACACCTCTGCTTACCCCTTCGGGAAAAAGGCGTGAATGTATGTTATGTTTTTATAAAGTATTGTTATTAATGTTTTTATTTGTTTTTCAACAAATAAAGAGTTCTTCTTATCTTATTATATCAAAATTATAAATATAATTTACAATTCTCTTAAGCATAAAAACTGATTTTTGCTATTATTGTTATACGAGTATATGTTAACAAAATAAATGACACCCTTAAACCCTTTTACTACAATATACAAGAAAAATCGGGACTTTCCTAAACACACGTCTTATTTATGAGTGATACCAAACATTATATATCATATAAATACCGGCACGTAACTGGGACAATTTGTCACATCAAAGAGTCTTTCAATTCAAATAAAATAAGATATAAAAGCTTTTTATTGACAGTAAAAAATACATTATACTACATTTACAAAATTAAACACAGAAATATACTTAAGGATATTATTGTTCTACTGGCAAATGGGATAGGCTCAGCTTTGTGATGCCTTATGTAGCGCTGGTTTTCAGCCTATCCGATATTCAAACTCAAACTCGAACCCCACACTCAAATTCAAACGTAGGTGATAGTTGAGTACAAGAAATATAAAGAGAAGAATGTAATCTATTTATTGTTTTAAAACTCTCCCCCAATAATTTTCCTTAGATTATTCATATATATTTATTTTTATGTTATATTTGACAATTTTACTTCAATTTCATTTTATTTTATTTTGATTATTTATAACCATTCTGATAAATTGTAATTTTTATTTTATTTTATTTAAATATTGTGTAATTGTATGTGATATTTTACGGATCTAAGTTGCCTGAAATAAACACATTTTATTTATTTATTATTAATAACAGGTCTCGCGCGGTTCGACTAGATACAGCCGTCATATTATATTTAAATGCGGCAGGTACGCTACGCCAAAATCAGGTTACTTTGATATATTTTTAAAAGTGTGCACATTCCGTGCCAGCATTTGTTAACATTCTGTTTCTGTAAGAAAAGCGTCCCGTTTTGCATAATGGTAAATTGCCCGTCTGCGTAAAACAAACTGATAAAATCTCAATATAAAATCAACTTTATTTCTTAAGCTATAAGGTTTAATATAAGTTAGGTTTAACCGTGTGTTACCTATGTCATACGCCTGAGCGAAAACAATTTTTCACGTCCATAACATAGAGAATATGTGCCGCATGATAAAAAGGGGCCTTTGGACAGTAATTTTGTAGAAAATTAAGAATTTTGAAACAATTTGAGCTCAGAAATGTCGGTTCTGAGCCTAGAATTTCTGTTACACTTTTCATTAAAATAGCGTAATATTTTAGTTGCTGTTTAGGTACCTACGTGTCCTTAATTTAAGGTTTAAAAGTCTTTTGGGTCAACCTCGGGTCAAGTGGCTACCTTTACGGGGTGTGCTCCGCGTTTCTCAATAACATGTTTTCAAAAAGAATGTCAAAGGCTTCTGTCCTGTTTCTATGAGCCTTCGGCCGCGAATGAACAGACTTGTGACGGATATGAATATTATTATTAAATAAAAGAGCAGTTTTTAACCAGTAATATATCACAAAAGTAGTAACCGAAAAAATCTTAAAATTAAATGTAAATCGACATTATCAGAGTCACCATTCGAAAATGTTCCGCCATTCCAAAAACATTACTACAACTAAAAAGTTTTTATTCGTTTGTTTATTTTTAATTGAGTACTATTATGACCAACCTTTTTTCATTAAACTCCATAGTTGCTTTTGAGAAATAAAAACTATCATAGTTGCTCATATTATCGTAGTCAAAAGCGAATTACTCGTGGCCATTGAGTGGACATTGAGCTTTACAGAACATTTAACATTAATATTACAATTTGAATATGGGAAGAAAAACTGCACCCACGTGTAGGGCGTGTGTATCTTTATCTATTAAGGTGATGCACTTTGCATAACATAACATAACATACATTCACGCCTTTTTCCCGAAGGGGTAGGCAGAGGTGTACCCAGGACTCAGTCCCATAGTAGATACACCCACATTTCGCCAGTATGTTATTGGTCCCATGTAATAGGGGGCGAGCCTATTGCCATATACCGGGCACAGTTCCAGACTCCAGGCAGCTATTGAGATAATTCCAAATGGAAAAATCCAATATTTAACACTATGCCTGACCTGGGGATCGAACCCTTTGCATTCTTAACATTATCACTGGTAAAAACATTCGCTGTAATCTTATGCCTTTTTTGCTGCGAGTTCATAATTCTGTCATAGGTCTCCTATGTCCATATTCATTTCTTTGAAAATTGGACTGCCTCGGTGGCGTAGTGGGCGCATGCTCGACTGCCAATCAAGAGGTCCCGGGTTCGATCCCCAGGTCAGGCAAAGTGTTAAATATTGGATTTTTCCATTAGGAATTATCTCAATAACTGCCTGGAGTCTGGAACTGTGCCCGGTAGATGGCAATAGGCTCGCCCCCAGAGTAGACTCATTACTGTTTATCTTCATTGACGTGCAAAAGTGTCAGAGTGTAACCTAATTGAAAATTTTCATGAGTGAGTTTTGATATATACGAACAACCAGAAAAAAGCTTTCTCTAAAACCCACACTGATAAATTTGTTTTTAGACGCCCACATACACGTAGGTACAGCCACCCAAATGAAAATTGGGAAACGGTGTAATGATTCAATAGCAATTTGAATAAATATACCATTAACTAGTGTAAGCCCAGCGGCTTTGTCCGCTCGCAATTACCAAAACTAAATTTTGTTTATACCAAAACTTTGACGCCTTTTTGGACCACATTGAACGTAAATTTTCAAAAATCCTTTCTCATTGCACGCCTAGACAACGAAAACACCTACATTCCAAGTTTCAAGTCTCTAGGATCAGTGGTTTGTGCTCTGCGTTGCATGTCAGTCAGTGAGTCATTTAGGATTTTATAATATACTAGCTGCGCCCCGCGGTTTCACCCGCGCAGTCATCGTTCCCGTGGGAAATATCTGGAAAAAAGTACCACATGTGTTATTCCAGAGTCTAAGCTACCTAGATACCAAATTTCAGGCTGATCGGTTCAGTACCTAGTTTTGGCGTGAAAGAGTTACAAACATCCATCCATCCATCCATCCACCTTACTCACAAACTTTCGCCTTTATAATATTAGTAGGATAGTGATAGTCGTAGTGACAGTGATTTATCAGTAAGATTTCCAAATTGGTTAACATTTTATTTGTACTCTTGTCGTGGAAATTTAATTTAAGGTACGTATTCACAATCATTATCAATTATTTAATGTTGCTTCCAAATTATACTCGTACGTCTCAGTTAATATTAACACGTTCAAAGTAATCAATTTTTAATGATTGTGCAATTGTTTCAATAAACATATTTTCATTTTCATTTTCAAAGTGTCTACACGGTTAAATCTTGTGGTTAAACCTAATTTTAAACCCGCCCATTCATCGGCAATTCATTAAAGCTTTCCACATTGAAACTTTACGTCACGCGCTACGGTTATAGCGGCAATAGCGGTCGAGGGTCTCCATCCACTAAACCGTATACCCTTAATTATACACCTTGTCCGTAGAGCTGACTGACGATTCAAATTGATTAGACCACAAAGTTCATTCATTGTAGGTTTGTGGGTAAATAGCACATTATCTCATATTATTGATTTATTTATAATTCTGCACACTAGGACTAATTTAATGCTAGAATAGCATTTTCTACCAGTTATCCTGAAACTGGAGGAGATGTTACATACATGGAGTGGTGTGCATTGAAAATAATAGAAAATATAGGTTTTTATAGGTATAATAATAAAACATATTTAACTTAAAAATTAACACAAATCGACTCCTTATAAATTAATATAACCTTTTTATAAACATTAACATAATATTAAAATACAAAAAATCTACTTAGATATTCAATTATATGTATGTAATGTATTTATTAATTCTTTACTCTTATTAATGAAATAACAAAGTCCTAATACGAGCAAGTTTACAGTAATTTAAAAAATGTTTCCTATTGTTGCCGGTAAAAAAATTTCATCAACATTAAATCTGTCGTTGACATAGGCCTTCCTCATAAAGGGGGCCAGCCAGCCAGAATGCCAGCGCAGTTGGTGAACGCAGTTTGATGGTTTTTACACAGAAACCGACTGTCCTCTGAAAAGTCCTAAGCCGACTTTCACGTCAATCACGGCAAGAGAGGGTGGGGTACCGGCAAAACGGCGTTGTGAAAAATAAAACTTACAAAATAAAACATTGCTCTCTATTTCGCTTAAAATGACAGAATTTCAAAGAATTTTTTCCTGCGTTCCTTGACTGCCTCGGTGGCGTAGTGGGCGCATGCTCGACTGCCAATCAAGAGGTCCCGGGTTCGATCCCCAGGTCAGGCAAAGTGTTAAATATTGGATTTTTCCATTAGGAATTATCTCTGCCTGGAGTCTGGAACTGTGCCCGGTATATGGCAATAGGCTCGCCCCCTATTACATGGGACCAATAACATACTGGCGAAATGTGGGTGGGACTATGGGACTGAGTCCTGGGTACACCTCTACCTACCCCTTCGGGAAAAAGGCGTGAATGTATGTTTTATTTTTCCTGCAGTAGCGTTGGTTAATAATAATAGGTAGCGTTCGGTTTGACCAATCTCTCTCATCTCTTAGATTAAAGGCCATTAGCATTTCAGAAATATTTTTGTGATTATGGTTATGGATAATGGTTATCACAATATAATGGGTGATTACCCGCCACACTGCGAAGTTAATAGCGGTTAGAACCCACCGGGATCGAGTATTCGTTTTACAGCCACATTAAAATTAGCCGAGTGTGAAACGATGTAGCTCATTTTTTGCGACTGATATTATTGTTTTCTTGGTATTTGATTCGTGTTTTATTACTGCACGGTTTCGTAAAACTCCATCAAATTCCATGGGAACGTCGCGTAAAACGTCACGACTGAATTTATATTACACGTGTTTTTCATAATAATTTATGATAATATACAACTAGTTACAAAAAAGTCTAGAAATACTTAAGGGGTGTATCTTAAAACTGATCAATTTTTAAAAGAAAGAATTGCGTAATTTTCACAAAAAAAAAAACGACTTCCCATACAAAAATAATTGTTTGGAGCCTTTTTTATAATTATTATTTAACTACTATGACATAAATCGTGGTTGTGTGACTACTAAGATTGTGTATTGGAAGTTGTTTTGAATGTTTTAATTAATTTTATCGTATTGTATTGTTGTTTTTTTTTTGTTTTGTATTGCACACTACACTTATGTGGTAATTAAATATGTATTGTACATGTTTAATTCAAATTCAAAATTATTTTTTTCAGACCATAGATCCATAGACCATAGATTAATATTATAACACCATTTTGTACGACATTCTTGCAATAAATTATTCTGTTTCTGATTCTTCATTTAAGATATTTAACTAGTTTAATGTTAATAGTACTTAGTAGGTAGATAGAGTCGTATAAAAATTCTACAGTAAGGTGATAACCCTGGTGGGGCACATTCCACTCAGCTTTTCGCGCGCCACAGTGAGTCAATTCAGTGGGGCATATTCCGCTAGAAAATTTGTAGCAGTCCACTTTGCCCTACCAGAGGGGCACCTTGGTGGGACAAAGAAGAACAATCGAGATAAAGTAGCTGTAATATTTTACAAAGCATACGACTTTGCTCAAAGTTAATATTAATTATTGTGAATTGGTTTTCTACACCGTCGGAATTATGCAGAAATTTAGCTTGGTTGGCAAGTCATACTAAGTTATAATTGAAATTGCAATGGGCTTTGTATTAGAAGGACCTTTGTTATAATAAAATCTAGTTCGTACGTTTTTGTAGTATAAAATAGTTTCCCGATCTCGATATGGGAACCAAGGGAACCACCCACGGGAACCAAGACTGTGAAACCGTGGGGCACAACTTGTCAGTTACTTAAATAACCATCTTCATTGACCGCGAGCATAAAGGGGGTGATCCATTGGCGAGCAAAACCGTTGGTACATCAACGAGCCGGCGAGTCAGAGGTATAAACCGTTAAGGCGCCTATAGGAGCCAAACTTCGAAAACCGAAGTGCGACCGAGACAACAATATTATTCGCTCGTACGACCTTCCTTTCTTGATGTACGTGGGTAATTTGAGCTTGCCATTTTCGAGAAGCCAGTACCTCGTTTCCTCCCCTTTTCTTTATGTCACTGATATGTGACTAATGTGTTGTATAGGTACGCCAACTTTAGGTAATTGCCTAATTACTAGACTATCAAAACTATGAACTAACGTGATGACCTATCACCGATCACCTGAATCTAAGTTACACGAAACTTCCAACATTTGTAGTAAGTAATCTATAAATAGCGATTTGTTACCAAACGAGCGAACAGAAGGCATGCAATTTCAAGAACAAAAAATTGCATTCGATAAAACAAAAATTCCAGATTAACTCGCATGATTGGACATTCAATACAAAAATAAATGGAGAATTTATAATTAGAAAACAATTAAAGGGGCATAGTTTTTTTTATGATAGTGAGTAACAAGACAGACAGAATCAGGTGCCTGATGGTAAGCATGTTTAGTTTCTCACCTTAGCGGCCGGTGAACTCGAAGGTTCATCAAACAGCGCCCACACTCTAGGTTTAAGCCTTTGCCAGATACCCACGTGGCCAGACAGGTAGGCCTCTTCGTACCCGAAGATCCTGGCGATTTCCTCCTCCGAAGGCTTCTCGCTGTCAATGTCCAGCTTATCGAGGATGGCCAGGGTATTCTGTGAAAAAAAGATTTTTTTTTATGATAGTGAGTGACAAGACGAGCAAATCAGGTGCCTGATGGTAAACATTATGATTGCCCATATCAGACACAGTGCCACCCAGTGTTTTAAAGTACAAAATTCAGCGCGGCACTGCACTGCGCCTGTCACCCTAAGATATTAGTTGTTTAATCTCGGCATTCCCAGTAATTTCGCTGGTAACATTGCCCTTCAGACTGGAACACAGTAATGTTTGCACATTACTGCTTGGCGGATGAATAACTGGCAAAGGTGTGGTACTTCCCCAGGCGGCCCCCTGCAAAAGAGGCCTACCACTACATAAACACATACATTAAAAAATAAAAATCATTGCACAAATCACAGAAAATGTTTTATTGTCGGCTTTATTGTCGCGTGAGCCGAGCGACACTCATTTACCCGACCCTCAGCAAGAGGGTCATTGGCCGTTCATACCTAAACTGTATTATTATTATTCTGCCATAGGTCTAATGCCTATATTTAACACTACAAAAAAACTATTCAAAACTGAGCACTTTAAACCACACGCTCTTTTCCTAGGGCATCTATTCATATAAGCCCTACCGTGACCTAGATCTTATAACAGTTAGAATAGGTCAGACGGTAACCGCTCACGGACGCATCGTCAATTTTCATCAGGAGTAATGGCGGTCAGGGGTGCTCCATTCTATTATTCACAAATGAAACGTTTTTACCTTCGTGTTTCTTGAGAATGTTTTTGGGAAGGTCTGATGTACCTACGTAGTCTAATAGGTATCTTTGTACATGCGGATTTACAGCTAAATAGGTAGTCAGTATCAGCCTCGTTGGCTCAGATGGTAGTAACTGTGCTTTCTGTGCCGCATGCTCCTATCTATCTATCATGCCCCGGGTTCGATCCCCGGCCAGGTCAAACATTTGTGTGAATGAACATGTCTGTTTGATCTGTGTCTGGTGTGAAACGTACGGTAAGCGTATGTATATCAGTCATCTGGTTACCATAGTACAGGCTTCTAGCCTAGTTTTGGACTAGATGACCGTGTGTGGAAGCTGACCCATATTATTATTTAGTTGTTTCTACAAATTCCTCAAAGGAGTAGAAAGTCTTTTCTACAGGCCATTTTTTTAAATTTATGTTTAAATATAATCTGGTTATGCGCCTGAGTGACTTGCAATGGCAGGCGATTGTATATTGTCGGCCCAATTATGTGAGTAAGGTGGCCTCATAGATACAACTAACAGTTTCTGTCTTTTTATCAATCTATAAGCTCGTAACTTCATAGAATCTTTAGAATCAAACGGACTGCGGACGGGTCACTGACAACTTGGTTGGATCCATAGAATCCCCACAAGAACATGTTCGCTTTTATAGGCGTGTGTTGAAGCAAAGTGCAAGAAAATCCTTCTACAAAGTATTATAAAATAAGGTTATTCTAGACCATTTCACCGACATTGCATTTCTGTCTAATGTTCACAAGTTAGCGTTACTTCCGACCCGGTTCTGTCCAGACGGGAAATAATGCCAGCTACTGTTGAAAATATCTTTTTTAATTGCGAAATTGGCTGAAATGAAGATCTATTTTTGACCAAGTGAAGTATAGAGCAATACATACATACATACATTCACACCTTTTTCCCGAAGGGGTAGGCAGAGGTGTACCCAGGACTCAGTCCCATAGTAGATACACCCACATTTAAAATTAACAGTATAGAGCCAAGTTAAAATAAATGGGAGTATATAACAGAACTGTTCATGGTGGGTAATATTTTTTTATGATGTGAGTGTCAAGGCGAGCAAATAGAATAGATAAACTATATATTGCCCTTTTTACACAATACATACAACAATAAAAAAACAGATAAAAATAACAATTAGGCAATAGGAACATCCTCAGCATGTAACCACGTCAACACGGAGTTGACGCAGTTGCTGATTTTCAGGATGCTCCCATGCGAGCACTTAGATGTTACTCGAGTTTTTTGTGTAATTCGCGGGTTATACAATAAATTTTAATAGGTAACGAAATAACAGCTAGGTATATAAGAACATCAAGAAAAAATAAATAGATAGATTGGTAAGTAGTTAGTACAGATTATATTGTAGATGCGTGCATCCACTGAAATCAGGTGCCTGATGGTAAGCATCATGATTGCCCATATCAGACACAGTGCCACCCAGTGTTTTAAAATTCGAAATTCTGCGCGGCACTGCATTGCGCCTGTTACCCTGAGATATTAGTTGTTGAAACTCATCAAGCAATTTTAGCGCAGTAATTTCGCTAATAACATTGCCCTTCAGTCCGGAACACAGTAATGTTTGCACATTACTGCTTGGCGGTTGAATAACTGGCAAAGGTGTGGTACTTCCTCAGGCGGCCCCATGCAAAAGAGATCTACCACTAAATTCCATTCATATGCGAGCCCATTTGCATTTGACCAGTTTATTTCGACTTAACTCAGTGTATTAAAAGACTGAAAACTTTGCCTATATTATTCCATCTTTACAAGATTTAAATGTATTATTCAACAGTTGATAAATAAATCCACAATAATGTTATGTTATGCACTCGTTATGCTTGGTCATCATTTATTTATGAAGCTCTGTTTGTATCAAAAGTTTGTAAAGTCAAAGGAAAATAAAGGAGGAAAAAACAATTTATTATGGAAATAATATGCTGGGAAAATAATGTTGACTTGAAAATATTATTGTGGTGTACTCTTTGGATTATCGTATAACTGTGAGCACATCTCAGCCGTTAGTAATCCACTACTGAACATAGGCCCCCCCCATAAAGAAGGGTTTTGCCAATACTCGACACGCTTGGCAGGCGGGTTGTCAAGCGCAGGTCGATGGATTTTTGCAGAGGACGCTGCTGTCCGTCTTCTGGATCTGTTAACCCTTAGCCGGCTCTTACGGCAACCACGGGTAGAGAGGGTGGAGCACTATTCTAAAGCCAATAACTCCACGGCGACTCTCTTTTAAGTAATAAAACATAAATATTTCTTTTCCCTCAATTAGATACAATGTCAATGCAAATTTATTATACTAGCTATGCCCCGCGGATACACCTGCGTGTAAAAGTATGTGTTCCACGGTTTAAACTCTAGAAGCGTAATTTCAGCCCCAAATTTCAGTAGTTTTGGCGTGAAAGAGTAGCAAACATCCATCCATCCATACTCACAAAGTTTTGCATTTATATAATATTAGTAGGATTTGTGTATCTACTTAATATTACAAATGCCAGTGACATATATATATATATATAAACTTTCTTCGTTCCTTTATAGTTATTAGAATTGAATATTTGGGAATGAATTGGTACTAACTATACTTTGAATTCTAATAACAATAACTTTCAAAGATATCTCAGAAACAGATAGTAAGATAGTAAACAATAACTTTAATTAACAACTGTTTCTAACCAAAACGTAACAGAATACTGAATAGGTGGTTACTACATTGAATACAAACCATCTGTTTGTATCTATATTATAATCAATTTTGCCTGCACCTTCAAAGGTCTGTTTGATACTTATATTATAGTTATATTATATTATAGATATATCATAGTTTGGAGACATTTTTTCTTACAATATAATATAGAATACCTATAGATACAGTTACCTTCTAAGGGTTATTTCTTAGAAATATTATTAATAGGTTACAGGTAATCTACATTCTTTTAAAGAGCAATTGTACTCAATATTTGTACTTTCTCTATGCAGACAAATCTGTAATTGCGAAACCAATCAGCTTTTCTTACCTACGTGATAATACAATATGAAAATGAGGAGTAAATTTTCACCCACTAGCGGGACTTGAACCCGCACCTTCCGCAACAATCCGCGTTGTGTACACTCTACCGATTGAGCTACCGTGGAGGTACTTAGTCATCGGCGAAATTTATCTAGAAAAACACACACACCCCTATTGGCATTAGTAAGGTGGGACTAAGTAAGGTGTGACTAACGCCAATAGGCGCGTGTGTGTTTTTCTTCTCATTTTCATATAGTATTTCAAGCGAATAAAAAAAAGTCACAACTTCATTTATAGGTACATTTGCTTATATTCTTAGATATCGAAAAAATATTGTTTTTTTTTCATATACATATTTTCGAGAAACTAAGTAAGTGAACTCGTTCTTTATCTCAACAACTTAGCCGAAACCGCGAGTTATCACTATCACTATCAGTTATCACTACAAACTTCCGTCTAGACGGATATAGGACGGATGTCTATAACTTTCAACTAACCCATATTCTAGTAGCTTAGTTTTGTGGTGGCGACTTACATATAAATCGCAGTATTACAACTTGCAACCGCAGCTGTTACATAGTTAACGCGGCGCTTAATAAACCACTCATAATCATCATCATTTCGGCCGTTGGACGCCAGTTGCTGAAAATTGACCTCCGCCGTAGATTCCCATAATCTAATACTATTTTAAGCGGCTATAGCATCCAGCGTGTTCCTGCTGTTTTATTAATTCATCTGCTCACCTTGTGTGTGGACGTCCTAAACTGCACCCGGTTCGTGGTATATTGGGTAACTTACTGCTCTGTGACCTGCCTATTCCCACTTCAACTTGGTAATCCGCTGTTTGTAACCTTCGTCGAATAAGCGAGCTTTCAAACGAGCGACGCTGACGTGATTATTATATTCTTCTTTTTTGCAACAAATTAGAACAAATTAGCGCCCGACCACAACCCTTTTTTTTTTTTTTTTTTTTTTCCTCGGGGGAAAATGCTTGATTCATACCACCCGCGCCCGGGGGAGCGACGGGTGGTTATGTGGGACTCCCGGACGGCACACTGGCCCCTACGGTATACCCACTAAAAAACCCCGGGGTGTTCCTCAGCGACGCCATATGTCGGGGCTGCGGGCACGCCGAAGCACTCATCCGCAGCCCCAACGGCGTTTGGTCCTCCGAGAAGGACCCCGCCACGGTGGGGTGAAGGTATTCCTTCACCCCAACCCTCCCAAGGGGCGCGCGGAAACACGCACGCGCCACCTCGCGGGCCCTTAGGCATCGGCGATACCCCCGCGCATCCGTCGCCCGGGCCCCTGGATTTTGATTCTCCGGTCGCCACCGCACAGGAGGAGTTCTGCACGGAGACGAGCGGAGAATCGACCTCCAATCCGGAATGGTGTTCCGTTCCCTCTCGAACGAGCATTCAATCCGTGCGAGAGGACACGGAAGACACTTTTCCGTCTACCACCACGCGCAATCAGCGCAGGGGGGTTCTCTGGTTGCACCAGTGCAGAGGTCGACTTCTGCACAGGGGAAAGCCGAGAACCCTCTTCACTATAAGGGCCTGAAGGGGCGTTTCCCGCCCTCCCGAACGCTGTCATAGACGTGCGGGAGGACGCGAAAGACCCTCCCCCGCCCACCACCACGCGCAACAAGCGCAGGCATTCTCTAGTTGCCCCTGTGCAGGCGTCCAGACCTGCACAGGGGAAAGTAGAGCACCCTCTTCAACTTAAGGGCATGGAGGGGTGTTTCCCGCCCTCCCGAACGCCGTAGCAAACGTGCGGGACGACGCGAAAGACCCGCCCCCGCCCACCGCCTCGCGCAACAAGCGCAGGGATTCTCTAGTTGCCCCCGTGCAGTGGTGGATCTGCCCAGGGGAAAGTAGAGAATCCATCTCTCGGCGGGGCTCAATTGAGCCCGCCCGCGCCGTCCGCTGTGCCCCATGCTAACTTCATGGGGACACGCGGAGGCGCTCCTCTCGGGCGTGGCGGTCTACTCACTGAAGAGCCCACCACAGCCCATTTAGCAGGATATCGGCCGGCGTCTGGCAACAGACGAACAGACGGACGTCTGTTGCCAGAAGCCGTTGCCCAGGGTGCACCACGGGGAGGTTTCCTGCACGCACCCCGCCCGACCACAACCCTGCGTCAGCGTCGCACTGACCTTTACGTTACGGCGACGTTCGTCTGAAAGCTCGTCGACGTTGGTCTGTAAGCTCGCTTATTAAGGTCTCATTTCTGATAGCCCTCTCCATATCTCGTTGTGTTATTTTGAGCTTACTAATAAGGGCCATAGTTAGAGACTATGTCTCACAGCCATACGTCACACCACACAGCCACATTGGTGAAGGACTTTACATTGGCCATATTTGCATCCTTGTTGACACAAATTTAAATCAAATTACGACACCTTGAGGATGTTCTGCCATCAATGTTAATCCCTCGTATGTGTGTTTGTGTATATTTTGGATGTAAACCTGCCTTATTAAAAATAATTAGATTATCGAACACTTTTTATTATTATAATTCTATAACTGGATATTATAATATTATGATATTATGAAAAATAAGGTCTTATTAGAAGCTTATAAACCATGACTTAAGCTTACAGTTTAATAAAGCAGTATCTCAATGCGAACTGCGTACAATGGCCGGATTTATTTATACATTTTGGTCCTTTCGTGCATCCTGAATTTTATGCTTATATAGCAAAATGCAGATCCACAGAACTGTCATACATTTTATGTGTGTTTTTGTCAGTTTCCGTGCCGTCACCTAATTTGAATTCAGGGTGGATACCTAACGTTATAACTCGGATGGCTGACCGTAATCACCGGGATTTTCGTAGGGTTGCCTATTGAAAGTTTTGAGTAGCCATTATTCAGGTAGACAAGTTATGGTACAAGAAGAGATCGCAACTCGGATAGTTGTGTGAGACATCCTTGGACGAGATAACAATATACTTAACGTATAGGGATTTATAGAAAACATAGAGATACGACATAAGGAAGAGAATCCCATTCTGTACTTACTTACTTCCTACTAATATTCTTGATCGTGTAAAGCGATAAGGCTGCCCATTGTCGACCAATAAGAATAATTTAATTTGTAAGTTGATTGTATTATGTGTACCTTGGTCATAATAAAGATTATTCTATTCTATTCTAATATTTATTATAAATTTGTAAGTGTGTGAGGACGGATGGGAGTTTGTTACCTTTTTACACCAAAACTACTAAACCAATTAGGCTGGAATTCGGTATGTAGATGTTTTAGACCCTGGAATAACAATGGGGTGCTTTTTATTCCGATATTCCCACGGGAACGAAGACTACGTGGGTTAAACCGCAGGGCACAGCTAGTCAAATTATAAATAAATGATTTAACACTCAATACAGTGGACAGAGATCCTTTTTAATATACACCAAAATTTAATTATTTCCAAGGAATATTTTAGCACGGTGCATGCAAAATAATCGCCGCTATCCAATCTCACAACAAATTAGTATAATGAAAATTCTTGACACCCCTGACCGCATTACCATATTTTACGGCGAAAACGTGTAACCTCGCCGTTTCTTTAAAACGACCCGCTAGAGATCGTGTGGACAACGTAATGGTGAGTTTACGACAATAACGAGATTTCCTGAGATAGGATCTGCGATTTTAGAGTAACATAATATCACCCCTTTTCCCTAAAGGGTTAGGCAGAAGTGTACTTTCCTCCGAATACAGTTAACCTATTTGAAACATTTATTATAGCTTGATATTTTGAATATGAAGTAAATTATGCCTCTGTCGTTTATTTTTATTAACTTAATTTTTTAATAGTTATCGTCTAATCACGTGAGTAAAACTGGGATTTTTAGAAGTTCACTATGAAAGAACCGAGCATTTATTAGATAAACTAAAATGACAGGAACATAGTTTACTTCACTATAAACGTATGGGAATAAAAACTTTTGGAGTGAGTTAATAATATTTGGAGGAAACAGGGGAATACAAAATGTCGATTCGGTAAATTTTTGGATTGTGTCATATTGAAATGAAATGATGAAATGAAATGTCGCATGTAAATTCGTGAAAAGTGTTGTTCCCGCTAAACAAATATACGAACAAATTTTATATTGTAAATGAATTGTTCAGTTCAGTTTAATCATAAAAATAACAGTTTATTCACGAGTTTAGATGCGCAAATTCAGACTCGCCAAGATAAAACGACTCCGTATCAGAAGGTCTATCTGGGTAAAATGACGTGATTGCACAACGTCAGGATATTAAAACGTCTATATTGTGACAATCAATGTCTAATAGCAAAACGACTTACTAGTAAAACGTTCTTATTTTTAAATCGTTAAAAATGTAAAACGTCAGAGACAGTCAGTAACAAAAAATATGTTTGATAAAACCGAACCGTACAGAAATTATTCAAAATCATAGATACTCCCTACTTCCTACTAATCACACTTACCATCATAATATTATTATTTCATCTCTCCAATATTAGTATGCCAACTATTGAACCTTTAGACTTTGAAATAACACATTGGGTATTTAAGCCACGTATCCATTCGTAGTCGAGCGGTTGCTTCCACTTACGCAGGTTCTCTCATAGTTGTTCTGACTGAGACAACATCTAATGTAATATAATTTCTTATTCCTACCTAGACAGTATTGAATTATTTTATTTAGATTTTTTTTGTAGTGGTAGGCCTATTTGCAGGGGGCCGCCTGAACAGTACCACACCTTTGCCAATTATTCATCCACCAAGCAGTAATATGCAAACATTACTGTGTTCCAGTCTGAAGGGCAACGTTACCAGCGAAATTACTGGGCATGCCGAGTTTCGACAACTAATATTTCAGGGTGACAGGCGCAGTGCCTGAATTTTAAAACGCCGGGTGGCACTGTGTCCGATATGGGCAATCATGATGCTTACCATCGGGCATCTGATTTGCTCGTCTTGTCACTCACTATCATAAAAAATTAAGGATGATTTTCCTAACCATGCATGATAAGGTTTTTTTATATAAGATAATACATTCACGCCTTTTTCCCGAAGATAATAGAAATATAAAAATAACAAAACAACCCAAAAATATCCAAAACTACCTCAGTAGCGTAGTGGAGGTCCCGGGTTCGATCCCCAGGTCAGGCTAAATGTTCAATATTGGATGTTTCTATTAGAAATTATCTCAATATAAGCCTGGAGTCTGGATTTGTGCCCGACAAATGAAAATAGGCTCCTATTATTAATCATCATCATCATCTCAGCCGTTGGTAATCCACTACTGAAAATAGGCCTCCCCATAAAGGCTCCATATAGGCTCCCCATAAAGGCGCCTCCTATTACATGGGACCAATAACTGCCTGGCGAAATATGGGTGTACCTACTATGGGAGTCCTGAGTCCTGGGTAATTAAAGACATTGTCACAATCTCGACGTTCTAATATGTTTACGTACTGCAAACTACGTCATTTTGCTTGTTAGACCTTCAAATACAGTGCCCTCTGTCTACCCCTTCGGGAAAACGGCGTGATTGTATGTTATGTTATGTAGTACCAAAAACTGAAGAAAGTGCTGAAAGTAATAGAAGCAAAAGTCGTATGTCAGGATCCTAGCAAGAGGTGAGAAATAGTCTATGCTTACCACGGCAGGAACAGGGCGTGACCTGTATGTATAAACAACAGTCTCGCATTGTTCCCGTTAAGATATAAAAACCCAAAAAAAATAGAAAAACTTTGAATACAATTTAAAACATAAAAATTTTTTTTTCGAAATTCAAAAAATGTCATCATTTTTCCTAAACTAAACGAACACCCGCCATTTTCCATCCGGGCGCGCTAGTTTTTACACGTGTCAAAGAATATCCTGGTTATTATCGAACCGTGGGATATCGACCGGAATCTCTCCGTAATCCCGGATAATAGAACGTCCCTTGTTTATTTAACAGGATTGGACCCGAGTAAGGTAGTTAGTGTGTTTACGTACAGGTGCTAAACTATGATTAAAGTGGTCTTTGCGTTCGTAATATGGTTTCTAAAGGGTGGAGTTAATTAGGACGGTGAGCTTTGTGCTTACGTTTTAGTGATATACATAATAGATGATACAAAGAAAATGTTATCTGCTTTCGGGTTGCACATTGCAGAGGAATAATAATATAATCAAAATAGCGCAACGAGCTTTGGAGAGGGCTATGCTCGGAATTTCTCTACGAGATCGAATCAGAAATGAGGAGAATGAATGAATGAATGAATGAAAACTCTTTATTGCTACCACAATATAACATAAAATAACAAAGAAGAAAACCTTAAAACTAGAAAGAAGTAACAACTGGCGGCCTTATCGCTCAGAGCGATCTCTTCCAGGCAACCATGCAGGGAAAGGAAATACATATATGAAGGGACGGTGGTATCAAACACATTATACTTAAATAAATAAAATACATACTTAATAACATATATACCTAATAGTAATACTATAATATATACGTAGACTATAATACCAATACATAATATACTTAAATTATATAAATACATACATAACACTATAATAATATTATACAGATTATATAATATATAGATACACAATTTTATATAGGTACTTATAAGTGAGCCAATTTATAATATAAATAACAAATTATTTACTTATAAAGAAAGGTAGTGGTCTTTGAGACGTAACTTAAAAGAGGCCAGTGACGGTGCACATTTAACTTCCACGGGAAGATCGTTCCACAGACGAACTGCTTCGACAGTGAAAGATCCACCGTAGAAATCAGTGCCGTGCACTGGAAACCTCAACGTCAGGTTCTCCATAGACGATCCATAGACCATCCAGGAGATCCATAGACGAACGAAAGTTATAGACATAGCCCAGCGGATTAGTAAGTTGAAGTGGCAATGGGCAGGGCACAAAGGCACGTAGAAGTGATGGCCGATGGTGCTGCAAAGTTCTTGAATGGAGACCACGGACCGGTAAGCGCAGCGTAGGATGTCCATCCACAAGGTGGACAGACGATCTGATAAAGACGGCAGGAACACGCTGGAGGCGGGCCGCTTACAACCGGACTGGATGGAAATCTATGGGGGAGAGAACATAGGCCTCCATGTTCAGCAGTGGACGTCCTGGCTGAGATTATGATGATGATGATGAATAATAGAATCACGTACATGTATTAAAAAAATAGAAGTAATTAAGATTTCAGGAATTAAAATTATAAGCATTATTTTGGTTGTAGGCACGCAAGGAAAGAGCCGTCAGCCTTGTGTTATTTTATTTTGTATCTTTTTAATACATTTTCAATACACAGAAAATATGTTTAATAAAATACAATTTGGTTTTGATTGTTTACTTATAAATAGTTCATTTTAGTTTAAAACAGAAGCAGAAGACATAAAGAAAACCAGCATAATATTGGTATCGGTAAATCCTCTATTACATGGAACCAATAAACATACCAGTGAAATATGGGTGTACTTACTATGAGACTGAATCCTCCTACACCTTCGGGAAAAAGGCGTGATTGTATGTTATGTTAAAATCCTACTTCGCGTGGAATACGTATATTATGTCTGTACATATTATAGAAAAGGGCGACGTATTTAATTTATATCATCTTGAATCACATGTATATTTAAAACGTGTTTTTTAACACGTTTCAAATATAGCTCGAAAGAAAAGAGTAGAAACGGAGCTAATTTAAATTGTAGGAGTTGGTTCAATTACTTTTTATTATTGAAAAATACAGTGGCGCCCCCTTACTTTCTACAATTTCTGGCAAGCTATTTCTCTAAACCTATTTTTTATATCATACCATCCAAAAATACTGATAAAAAATATTATGCCCCGGTACACTCTTTTTCAAACAGGAATTGAGTTTCAGTTTGACTTGCACTTTCTGCAATCACCAGACGTGTGTGGAAGTTTTCGGTAGAACAATGAACGTATTAACCACCAGTAATAAATGCTAGAGGTACAGCTCACACAAAGGAATCGCTCGAGTTATCCGGTTCCCTTATCCGGGACCAGTGACCGGGTTAATGGGATCCTTTGTACCCTCAATCACCTTTAAAAGCACGTGTCTTGCTTGCTTGATTAAATAACGACTCGGGTTTGGGAATACGAATATAGTATAGAATACGTGATTATGGTACGTGATCTTAGTATTGCGTGGTATTTAGGTATCTTGTATAAATTATAGGTATAATTTAGTTATATTGTTCCTGTCCTATAAAACAACTAAAATGTAATAAGTGGAAAAGTTTGGAATGGTAATGTTACTGTTTAAAGCCAAGATACAAACAGAGCAGGCTTTAAGTCTAAAAAGCTATTTTTGGAGTTCGTCTTCTTCTTTTGGTGCCTCTCCAATCAATAAAGGTTGGCAATCAGCTTTCGGCACTCGTTTTTATCTTGACGAAGCGAAATATTTCAGCAGCGCTCGCAATCCCTGTCCACACCCTGATGCTTCGTAGCCATGATTTCTTCCTGAGACAAGCTCGTCTCTTTTCCATCATTTTCCCATCATTATTAATTTAAAGAAGGCAATATCTGTCATGTTTAAGTATATGGCCCAAATACGCTACTTTTCTTTATTTGACGGTTTTCAAAAGTTTGCGTTCTGGTCTAACTCGCCGCGGCACTTCCATATCGAGAAAATCACCATCATGTACCATCATGTGCCTGTAGGCCCACAATTCTGAAGTTACTTAGAGAATACTTTATAGCGAATATAACTAATGGACCGAACCGCAAAGTATCTCTTTTCTTTTTACACAAATCTCGTAATTAGATGATACCTATCTATTATTTTATGAAATTAATTAGCAAGTGTCGTTATAGAAAAAAACAAAACTACAATAATAACCTAAGTACTAACTATGTACCGAAACCAAATATACTACAATAAAAACTCGAAACTTCGAACAATCCAAAGGCGGCGTGTCGCCTGCAAAATCAAATAGAAAGTGTTCATTTGAAATGGGAAAAGCATAGAGCATAACCAAACTATTTTAAACAACAAAATGCGCATTTAAAACAGAACGAGTTCAGCCCGGATACAGCACTGAGACGGATATCCGAGTACGATACAAAAAGCTTACTAAATCTGTCTCTAAATATCGAGTGCACGAAAGCGGGACAAAACGGGACAAGCTATACCGGTCACATGTCCCGGTTTCTGTCACAACCGGGTCAATAATATCCGTATTATTAGGGGCACGTGACGGGTTAAGCAAATTGGAGAATTTTATTCTGGATTTGTATTATGAAAGCATATATATTATAGAGATATCAACTATGTTTGCGAAATATTGGATTTACAAAAATTATTTTATTCAATGAAAAATATAAGTCTTTAATTTACATTCTTTTTTATTATTTCTCGAAAGTTTTAACACGGGTAGAGTGGGATATTATTTCATAGCCGGTAGCCCTAACGTAATCGATTATATTATTATTAATATTCAATTATAACGATAGCGGATATCGTGCCATCAACAGGCATCCATTGACTATTGACCCATGAGATCGGTTTATTCACCAGTAAATCTTTTAATTAGCACCGATCAGTTTTATTACGAGTTTCGCTAGGGACCCATGTGGTGTATGGGATACGAGATGAGCGGGTTGAATTTTATTTCGGTCGGGGTCGAGTTGACTCCTTACACTACATAACATAACATACCATCACGCCTTTTTCCCGAAGGGGTAGTCAGAGTTGTACCCAGGAGTTCTGAGTCCTACTCGTAGTTACAGTCACGTGTGGTGAAATGTAAACACTTAAAGATTATGGAATTCATGTCAACACAATGCAAAGCAAAAGAAACAATACCCATGCTTCAAAATGATCTAACCATTATGATCCAATCGAATGATAAGATAATTAGATAATTTTGAAGCGTGGTTTGTATAGTTTATTTTTCCAAAATTTGAATTCCAAATTCCAAAATCGGTTAGTGTTTACATTTCATCACACATGACTGTACAATCCAAATTTACTGAACACTTACAGCACTTACTGAAGTAGATAGTTACTATTAGATCTTCTTTTATTAATAAACGCCCTACCTCTGATTATAATTATGTTAAAATAGTCAGAGAATTTTGTAACCTAATTAAACTTAAACATGTACCAAATCCCGTACAATCAGAACTGGATTGAACACAATCAAGCCGGAAAGTTTACGTTCTAATTACTAATTAGCAGCAGAATAGCTGCAATCAGTGTGCTTGTATGTAGAATGTTGACTTTTTAATTAGCCTTTTGTTTACCGAGATTTTAGTGACAATAGGTGAGGTGAATATGGATAAATAGATATATAGATAAACTCTTTATTGTTACACCAGAAACAATAAACCTTTAAATTAAAATGTATTACAACAAATAGTATAAAAATCGCTAAGAGCATTGTTATTGGTAATAAGTTTATTTAATTAATTAATTAATTCATCTTAAACATTGACACGCTTGGCAGGCGGATTGTCGAGCGCAGTTCGTTGGTTTTTTGCAGAGGACGCTGCTTCCCGTCCTCTGGATCTGTTAACCCTTAGCCGGCTCTTACGGCAACCGCGGGTAGAGGGTGGAGCACTATTCTAAAGCCGGTAACTCCACGGCACCGTAAGGCACGATAAGTTTATTTACATACATACATACATTCACGCCTTTTTCCCGAAGGGGTAGGCAGACGTGTACCCAGGACTCAGTCCCACAGTAGATACACCCACATTTCGCCAGTATGTTATTGGTCCCATGTAATAGTGGGCGAGCCCTTGCTTTTGCCATTGCCATTTACCAGGCACAGTTCTAGACTCCAGGCAGTTATTGAGATAATTCCTAATGGAAAAATCCAATATTTAACACTGCCTGACCTGGGGATCGAACCCGGGACCTCTTGATTGGCAGTCGAGCATGCGCCCTCTACACCTATATCGTTTCAACGATATTATCATAATCTTGGGCCAAACTAGCACTCAACAGATGGTTGGGCAACTACAAAAACTTTTACTTCCAATCTTTTTCGGTATAAACGGTTTTATTGATCCTATCAATTCCAGTAAGCATATAACTACGCACTATGTATAGGCCTTATTTTTATTCTGTGGTATAGGATAATAATTTAAGGTAAACAATAAAGTCCTACCACATACACCAATGCGTCCTACCGGTAATGACATACGGAGCCGAGACTTGAAGGTAAGACTAATCCACAAATTCAAAGCCGCTCAGAGTGCCATGGAGCGGGCTATGCTCGGAGTTTCTCTGAACGATCGTATCAGATATGAAGTGATCTGACGGAGAACTAGAGTCACTGATATATCCGAGAGGATTAGCAAGCTGAAGTGGCAGTGAGCCAGTCATATTTGCCGCAGAACCGACAACCGGTTGGGTAAGCGTGATCTAGAGCGGAGACCGCGTCTTAGCAAGCGTAGTGTGGGACGTCCTTGGATTAGATGGAGCGATGATATACGCAAGGCTGTGAATGGTTGGAGAAGGATCGAGTTTAGTGGCGTACCATAGGAGAGGCCTATATCCAGCAGTGGATGATCATGGGCAGATGATGAAACAATAAAGTCCTATAAACGACACAGAAAGGCATACAAGATGCAAAATCGGTGGCCATGACAACATCACTAATCACACCTTTTTCTGGTAGAGGAAGCCGGAGATATATCAAGGACCCAGTCCCACACTTTGCCAGGCAGTTATTGAGATAATTTCCTAATTGAAAAATCCAATATCCGGGATGATCGGCAGTTAAGCTTACGTCGACTACACCACCGAGGCAGTCTGACGATCGATACCTAATTAATAATTGTCATCCAAACTAAACGTGTATGCGAATTTCCAACTCAATCGATTGATGAAAACTGCCTTAAAATTCTGTTGCAAGATTTGACACAAATGAACATTCTCACATACATGTACGACATACTCGTTCATACATACAAACAAACATTGCAAGTGAAGTAAAAGCTTCTTAAAAGGAGTTAAACTACAATATCCTAAAGAAAAACAGCCAGTATTCTTCCTAAATAATTTTCAAAATAATCGAGGCGAATTTTTCTTCCGAGCAACTCGGAGTTTGTTCATTAATGTTCGGAACAAAGTTGAAGGTTGACAACAAAAATTTCTTTTATATTACAAGAGAGACTGTCTGCCCAGTTCCATACGAAAAAAAATGTTAAGCGCCTTGGATGTGTGCATGACGACTACATTGATTTCAATTAATAATTTTTAAATGCTTGTTGACACAACAATATGACGGAGAGCATAATTATGATATACGAGAATTGTATTTTAAATTGTGACAAAAATAATGTGAAATAGTATTAGTTACCGATGTTAAGTGACAATAATTTTGGTTGTTTTTAATCTCGTTTTGTGATTTTTGTACACTTTTATTATGTAACACAACATTCTTAGCTGATGCGTTTCCAGTGACGGCCTGAATCAGGCTCAGGACAAAAGCCATTGCGTCTAACAGTAAGACACTTTTTATTTACGAGTTTACTTCTTCTGGTTATCTATGACATCAATACTTTATATGAATAAAGTTGTAGCTGTTCCGTGTTCAGAAATTAAACTTTGTTTCTGATGATTGAAGGAACACCCTGTAATCACAAATTATTGTTTGATGTTACAAGTTTGAGATAATTCATCTTTTTGTGTACCTATACTCTGAGCACTGTTGGCTGGTGCCTGTGACAGTGACTGTGGGTACTATGTCTGAAAGGACCAAATTTAGAGGACCGCGGGCCATTCGACCTTAAAAGAAAATCGAAAGCATAGGTGTGCATGTTAAGGGCTAAGCATAGGTGTACTAAGGCCTCAAATCCCTTTCTGTCCCGGTTATGTTTATTAACTCTCATATAATGGGGGCGAGCCTATTCTACCAGGCACAGTTGCAGACTCCAGGCAGTCATTAAAAAAATTCCTAATGAAAAAAATCTCCTGAAACCGGTGTCACGGTTCTATCACAATACTAGCCGCCATCGCCTGAGATACTATGCACATAATCGATATGTAGACATCGCACACTGCGCGATTTTCCCGTTCTTCTGCCGC
The DNA here is from genome assembly GCA_947063395.1 of Hemistola chrysoprasaria. Lineage (NCBI taxonomy): Eukaryota > Metazoa > Arthropoda > Insecta > Lepidoptera > Geometridae > Hemistola > Hemistola chrysoprasaria. Next base: position 13,479,443 of record OX346724.1, on the reverse strand, counting down.
ATACGTGCAAACTGTGGAATGATCTCCCGTTCGGTCTTCCCATTGAGCTACAACATGGGACTCTTCAAAAGGATAGTGAATAGAGTGTTGAAGAGTCGGCAACGTACTGGCAATACCTCTGGTGTTGCAGGTATCCATAGGAGGCGGTAACCGCGAGCCATCAGGCACAACGTCTAGTTAAAACATAACATAACATACATTCACGCCTTTTTCCCGAAGGGGTAGGCAGAGGTGTACCCAGGACTCAGTCCCATAGTAGGTACACCCACATTTCGCCAGTATGTTATTGGTCCCATGTAATAGGAGGCGAGCCTATTGCCATCTACCGGGCACAGTTCCAGACTCCAGGCAGTTATTGAAACGTCTAGTTGTTTGACATTTATGGCATACAAAAATAAAAAAAAAACTCACTTTTTACCTGACCTGAGAATCGAACTCAGGACCTCATGATCGGCAGAACCGCTTGATATCCTCACCGCCACTAAGGCATTCAGCTAATAAATAGGCAAATAAACAGCACTTGAGAGCTTCGTGTTTTATGAGGGTTGTTTTAAATTACGTAATCGTAACTATTGTTTGTAACTAACAAAGTTTGTTCCACTTGTGATGGAGTTGTGGGTGTTTGACTGTTTGTTTGATGTTATGTATGATTTCAACTTGGGTGTGGAACGGATTACTTTGTTGAGTTATGTTAATTTTATGCAAAGCTCTTTGTCCACTATATCAGTACGTCATAGGAACGTCATAGGACCGTGAGCGTCAACAAATTTTTTTGTATAGTATGCATGAAAATCTTGCCTACTTGATCGGTTTGTGAAAATCGTGTGTCGTGCAGGGTTGAGTTTCTGGCATCGCAATCATAGCAATCTGCACGTGTATCGATTTAAAATCAATCATATAATATCAAATTTTTAATCGAGTTCTTTTAAAATTTCATTACAACCTATGTACGAGCAGATTCCTATGGTTGCGTTCTGGCCTGATCTGTGCTTTGAACAGAAAGTAAATACGCTGCAAGATTAGCTCTCCGTCAACAATTTCTACGATAACGCTGTTGATACGTTATAGGGAGCAAGGTGCGCCGTTCCGTATCTGTCGCCTGGTCGGATACGTTCACGTAACATTCCGCTGTAATGGGCGATCAGCTTCAGGGTACATACATAATATAGACTAAAAAACTTTTTTGATGAATTAGTGACACGGCGACGCGAAATCTCAGACGAAACAAACTGCCTCTAAAAAATTTTGGATCCAGAATCCACTTAAAATAAGGTATTAGAAATTCTTCTTTCCTTCGTTCTTTTTTACTTCGAAATTGTAAAGAATCCCTACATTACTGAATCTACCATTGCGTACGGAATTCATGTGGGAAAACATTGACTTTATACACGAATAGACCAGATGAGGTAGATTTATTTGTAACTATAATACGCCCCGGCTTTGCATGGGTAGCAAGTAGCAGCAATGCATAGTCCTACTATCGCACTTCGTACTAATATGATAAATCCAAAAGCGTGTAAAGATGGATGTTTGAAAATGTGACGTGGGAAAATGGATGTATGTTTGTTACTGTTTCATGCTTAAACCACTGAACCGATTGGGTTGAAATTCGCTATGTTATGTACATGTATAGATCCTGGAATAACATATAAGGTACTTTATATCCCGATATTCCTACGGGAACGAAGACTACGCGGGTAAAACCGCGGGGCACAGCTAGTTAAGTATATATTAAAAAAAAAACGTCTCGATTATCAGGTAATATCAGAATAATAACATCACGACTCCCAAATCACATCACAATTCCCAAAGGGATAAAGTCTCGATTACCAGGTAATATCAGAACAATAACATCACGACTCCCAAATCACATCACAATTCCCTAAGGGATAAAGTCTCGATTACCAGGTAATATCAGAACAATAACATCACGACTCCCAAATCACATCACAATTCCCTAAGGGATAAAGTCTCGATTACCAGGTAATATCAGAACAATAACATCGCGACTCCCAAATCAACAATTCCCAAAGGGATATGCAGAAGTGTACCCAGGACTCAGTCCCATAGTGGGTACACCACACACTTTGACAGTTATGTTTTTATTCTCATGTAATAGTGGGCGAGCCTATAACTATGTTATACCGACAAAGTTATAAAATCTATCGTGACATTTCGCTAATGATTAAAACTAATACTACAAGCAGTAATGTGCAAACATTACTGTGTTCCGGTCTGAAGGGCAATGTTACCAGTGAAATTACTGGGCATGACGAGATTCAACAACTAATATCTCAGGGTGACAGGCGCAGTGCAGGGCCGCGTAGAATTTTGTATTTTAAAACTCTGGGTGGCACTGTGTCTGATTTGGGCAACCATGATGCTTACCATCAGGCACCTGATTTGCTCGTCTTGTCACTCATTAACATAAAAAAAAATAAAGGCACGACCACGAAGACAAAAATAGACAAGAATAGGCATTAAAATGAAAACGCTAAGTGGGGAAGAGAAGAGAGCAATTTTTTATTAGAATTAAAAGTCTCACTAGACATAGACTTTAAGTGATCGATAAGTAATCCTCTGGTAAAATGCTAAGGAAGGAATATTGCGCAGTGGAGTCACGAAACTTTAAGTGAAACAGGATTTAGTGTAGTGAAGATGTTATTTGGGAGACTTAAGGGCTTGCGTGGATGTGAGAACTGTAGTGTATTATCATATAAGTTACATGTTGAAAAGTTTAGTCTAAGTAAATAAATTGTTAAGGCATAGGTAGTAAGCATGCTTAGTATAGGGTTCCATACCTAGATTCCGCAAACAGTTTAGTAATTTTAGTAAATAAAGATAGACGGAACCTTGGAAATTCAGTAAACTCGAAATAGCGCAATGAGCTATGAGCTATGCTCGGATTTCTCTGCGAGATCAGACATGAGGAGATCCGTATACGAATGAAAGTTATCAACAAAGCCTAGCAGATTAGCAAGTTGAAGCGTGCTATAAAATTCTCGAATAGAGACCACAGGCCGGCAAGCGTAGCGTAGGACGTCCACCTACAAGGTGGACAGAAGATCTGATAAAGACAGCAGGATCACGCTGGACGCAGGCCGCTTACAACCGGACTAGATGGAAATCTAAAAGGGAGGCCTATGTTCACCGATGGACGTTCTATGTTTGAGATGATGATGATGATCATGTTGATGATGATAAACCTTGGAAAAAGACAGAGTACTTTTTATCTTGATATTCGTACGGGAAGTATGCCTACGCGAGAGAAACCACGCGGCACAGTTTGACATATATGAAACAGTAAAGTTTCAAGTGTTATGCGAGAAATTCCCATAAGTTGTGGAATGTTTATAGGAACACTTAGATACCCCAATAGTTTGTGTTGTGTTCAGAACAGAATTTCACGCCTTGGCATTTCTTCAAAGTCATTGCAAATTCAAAAAGACAGTTCGTGCAAATTGTAATAAGTTGTGATCTTTTCGAATGTACCTACCTCACTTTTAATTTTGAGCGAGCTTTCAGACGAACGTCGGCGAACTTTCAGACAAACGTCGTCGTAACGTTAACGTTAACGCGACGCTAACTCGGCGTTGTGGTCGGGCGTTAATTTTTATGAAGAAGAACAGTAGAATACACACCTCGGCGGCGCTCGCTTGAAAGCTCGCTCGAGCTTTGAGACGAGCGCCGCCCTAACTTAATGAACGTCAGCGTAACTTCAGCGTCAGACGCTAATGGTCGGGCGCTAATTTGTATGAAAAAAAAAACAGCAAATTTTATTAATTAGTACCTACCTATTCTAATAATTTCAATTTTTTTATACAAAATTTATAGTTGGTAATTAATTTTATTCTTATACGTAATTCGTCTAATTCATCAATAATCATGTAATAGTCATAATAATATTTTTATTTGAACGTATTAATGTATATAGTGATGACGTTCAATAAATGAAATAAAATACAAACGTCAAAGTCAAATTAAAAGTTATACACGTATATATTTGTTATCTCATTATCGTTATTCCTAAATATTAATAATGCCGCAGAAAAGATACCAAGAACTTAACAACGTGCGACCTTCATATTATTCAATTTTGTCTACTGAAAATGAAATAGGTCAAGAGCTAGTAATTAAACTGTTTTACTTTACAATAATGTAATATTTTTATATCATTTATTCAAAGCTTTGTCGGATCTTTTAACATTTATTGGTTTTACGATCTTGATTCTACTGTGCTTTGGGGGCACGTAAAACCGTAAGACTTGGCTGTTGCTATAGACAATAGTGGTTAGGTTATGTGAGAGGCCTTCCAATAGTGATGGTTTAATTAGCATTCGCATTCATTGTTAGCATGCGAATGTATAATTAGCATTTAGCAAATTAAATGAAGTTGCAAAATTCTGGGAATGCGAATGAAGCGAATTCATCGCTTAAGTGAAATTATTAGCAATTTGGTAGGCGCGGTTAAGCAATTATCTTTATTGGCTTGCAGTTAGAGTCGTAAATTGAATAAACGTTTATGATTATTTAATTCGTTAAAAATAATAGCAGGGCGGTGATAAGTGCGAAATTCGAATTATCGTCTTGGTTAATAGCATTACAATAGCAATTCGCATGCTAAGACTATTAATTCGCATGCTTATGAAATTAATGTGAAATCGCATTAATTACCATCACTACCTTCCAGTAAGCTGAAAAGTTATAATACTCCAGATAAAATGAAAATATTATAATACTATAATAGAATCCAGATTTCCTGACTAATATTATAAAAACGTATATATTATAATATAACTTTGACTCTCTGTCTGTTTGTTACATAATAATGCTTAAACCACCGTCCTTCCAGCATCTAAGTATCACCGCATGGAAGAGATCTCTCTGAACGATAAGGCCAGGTAACATGTTTTCTAGTATTTTTTTTTTTTTGTTTTCTGTACTAATTGTCATACCAATAAAGAGTTTTCTATTCTATTCTTAAACCGCTGAACCGATTAAGATGAGTTTGAGTTCCAGAAAAGAACATAGGAAAGGACATGGAAGTTTCTATGGGGAATCAATAACCGCTGAACCGATTCCGCATAAATTATAATAATAATAATAATAATAATAGGGACAACTTCCACACACGGTCATCTGGTCCCAAATTAGGCTAGAAGCCTGTACTATGGTAACCAGATGACTGATATACATACTTATATAAGCTTATAACACCCAGACACAGATCAAACAGAAATGTTCATGCACACAAATGTTTGACCTGGCCGGGGATCGAACCCGGAACCTGCGGCACAGAAAGCAGAGTTACTACCATCTGTGCCAACGAGGCTGTCAATTCGATACATAGATAATTTATAATCTGGAATTACACATTTTATCTCGATATACCCTCGGGAACGAAGTCTACGCGGATGAAACCGCGGGATACAGCTGGTATAGGTTACATAATAAGTCAATAAATTTACATGATATTTTTATTAATTGATATTCTATAGATTCCAGATTAAAGTAAAAAAATTGATACATAGGTAATTTTTATATTCCAAAGGAGAGTAAAATTCTGCACAACCATCTCCTTACAGTTAATGCTATTGTAGGTTTATTAGGAAACCTGTTTATTTTAATCTAATGTAAAGGTTATCGGATCAATATTAAATTTTCACGTTAACGTTCTGAACGTGCGCTGTTTTCGTTAAATAATTTGTTCGTTTTTTAGGTTAAAATGTATCGCATTTTCATCATAATCCTCAGCAGCCGGAAGACGTCCACTGTTGAATAGCCAATGGGGTGGGCAGAGACTATTTCTTTCCACTTGCTACGATCCTGACATACAACTTTCGCTTCTTCCACTTTCATCACATTCTTCATGCATGCTCGTCGGTTGTTGGTACTTTTGACCTGACCTTTCCTTAAGATAACATCAACTTGTTCATGAAAGGTACGCCTAGGTCGACCTTTAACGACTTGACCATTCACACTAGACTTATAAATCTCCTTTCGTCCGTCCTCTCCAACTAACTATTCATATGGGGGGATTTTGCCGTAATCACTACGCTTGGCAGGCGGTTTGGTTCATCGTAGAAGTTGGAATAATTGGAAACAGAGAGCTCTGCACTGCCCACTCTTCGAATATATCCCTCTGCCGGGTCTCACGGCTCCCACGGATTGAGAAAGGGGTGGCTCTATTATATAGCCGGGAACCACACGGCCATGTACCAATCTTTTTACCTAATAATATATTATATTATAACCGACAAGTCCTGATAACATAACATCACGCATTTTTACCGAAGGGTTGTAAGTACTGGCAAAGTGTGGATAAAAGCAGCAGGTTTACATCCACACTTTGCCAGTCATGTTATTAAGTATGTGATAGGGGGCGAGCAATTTGTCGTCAACCGGAGACAAACCCAGACTGTGAGATAATTCCTTATAGAAACGTTTTACATATTGGCCAACCTGGGAAACGAACTCAGGACCATACTCAACATTAAGAGCGGTTACTTACTACGTCCGAAACCAATCCGATCCGAATCCGTTATTCGGAAGACTGTACGGATTTAGAACTTGGTCCGGAGTCCTCGTCCTGCAGTGCGTAAGTGTTCATACAAATAAAACTATGGCTACTTTGCTCCGTCAAAGTCGTCTCCGAAATGGACATTCACGGATGATGGAGAGAAATCGAATGACGGAAACCGTATCTAGTACATTAACTACCATATTAATAGTTCTACAACTAATTCGGACCGTGTTTTCATGAATTTGGATCGGATTCGTTTCAGACGAAGTACGCCTAGCCGCCGCTCTAAGGCTTAGCCCAGTTCATCGTCGAAGCCGTACATTTTATATTGTGATTGTGGGCATTATAACTATACGCTTATAATAAGTTTGTATGTATGTATGTATTTATTATTGTATTAGTATAATATGTATCATTATGTTTATTGGTATATAATATATTAAATTATTTAGATATATATAGGCATTATATTTTTATTTTTAAGTTTATAACGAATAGTCATTATTGTAGTTTGTGTTTATTAATATTTACTCTCCTCTCCCTTCATGGTTATCTGGAAGAGATCGCTCTTAGCAATAAGATCGCCAGTTGTTACACTCACATACACATATTGACATACTCTTTTTTTAATTTTTAAGATTTATTCCGCCCTTTGAAAACGTTGAACCTGGATATACAAACTGTCATCTTATTATAATTTTTTTTAATCTTTGCTTTCATCTTGTTACATAAATTACTTTCATCCCTTTGCTTGTAAGCATTCGCAATATTAACCATTGTTTGCATCTCCACCGATGACGTCAATAAATCAGCGTATAGGAGGCACTTAGTGAAAATCTTAAGATCATGTATGAAGAATATGATTAAAGAAGAATACGCAAAAGTTGTATTATGTCAGTACCATATCAAGTGGAGAGAAATAGACTGCCGAACGGGGAAAAGGCTACATACACTAAATATATATAGAGAACAGCTTACTTTACGTCTTTTTAAGTGGAGTAAAGTAATTTAAAGTCACATTATACTAGCGTCTCATTAATTCCTAACGTCAAATAATAATCTAAATACTTGAACAATTATATTAACATAGTTGAGCTGTGAGCGTGCGTCGTTAATAATATGCATGAGTTTACCATCCGATTAAACAATCACTGACTTGGAACAAGGATTCATACCGACAGGAAGGTGGGTGGTATCTACCGTCTTATGAAAAGTATAATAAATAATAATAATGGAAGTTGTCCCAACTTCCACACACGGTCATTTGGTCCCAAAGTAGCCTAGTAAGCCTGTACTATGGTAACCAGATGACTGATAAACATACCTATAAAATAAGCTTATAACACCGAGACACAGATCAAACAGACATTTTCATACACACAAAATGTTTGACCTGGCCAGGGATCGAACCCGGAGCATGCGTCACAAAAAGCAGAGTTACTACGATCTGAGCCAACAAGGCTGTCAATTATGTATCTTTATCGTAAATTATCGGCGGACATATTCGGAGAGTGTGCAGCAGCACTCTCCGGCACCAAGTATTCCAACTACTGCAATCACCAAGCCGCACAAACGTGGTGATTACTGCAAAAGCCCCCCATATGAATTTATGGTGTTCTATGTGGGAGGCCTATGTTCAGCAGTGGATTTCTTCCGGCTGACGATGATAGTAATGATAATAATTTCTGAATATCCGTATCAATGTTGGTGCATCAGAGAGATATTTAGAAAATTACATACATACAGTCACGCCTAGTTCACGGTGGCGTAGGCAGAGACTATTTCCCTCCACTTGCTACGATCCTGACATACAACTTTCGCTTCGTTCACTTTCATGACATTTTTCATACATGCTCGACGGTTGTATTTACTTTTGACTTGGCCTTTCCTAAGAACAACGTCAATTTGTTTATGAAGGTGGGTTCCCAACGAGTTACACTAAACGAGTTACAGTGTGACACGTTGGGGAAAAAAATTATCGAGTAACACTTGTTGCACAGTGTGACTGGATGGGACGGCTTAAAAAATAAAAGGTGCCAACGGGTAACAGTGTAACCTGTTGGGAAAAAAAAAGGTTGCAACGAGTAACAGTGTGACACGATGGGTAGATTTTTTTCCGAGAATTTTCATCAGTCATGGCTTTTTTTATTAGATAGGGATAACGTATCGCGGGCTGTATTTTAATATATATTAGGAATTCTGCGGATTCATACTTATGTGGATAACAAATCTTTTTATATATTATTATTGTAGTGGTAGGCCTCTTTTGCAAGGGGCCGCCTGGGGAAGTACCACACCTTTGCCAGTTATTCATCCGCCAAGCAGTAATGTGCAAACATTACTGTGTTCCGGTCTGAAGGGCAATGTTACCAGCGAAATTACTGGGCATGACGAGATTCAATAACTCATATCTCAGGGTGACAGGCGCAGTGCAGTGCCGCGCAGTATTTTGAATTTTAAAACACTGGGTGGCACTGTGTCTGATATGGGCAATCATGATGTTTACCATCAGGCATCTGATTTGCTCGTCTTGTCACTCACTATCATAAAAAAAAAAAAAAAAAAATTATATTATATTATATTATTATACATATAATAAAATATTAATTATTATTCTAAGTATATGAATGCCTCGGTGGCGTAGAGGGCGCATGCTCGACTGCCAATCAAGAGGTCCCGGGTTCGATCATATTCATATTCATATTCATAGTTCTTGACGGTGAAAGACTCAATATTGACAATGCAACTTTGTTCCTTGGCATAAATATAGACTCTAAACTGCAATGGAGCACTCATATCACCGAGCTCTCAGGGAAACTAAGCTCTGCAGCTTACGCGGTTTATAAAATTAGGCAACTAACAGATGTAGCCACGGCGAGATTAGTGTACTTTGCATATTTCCATAGCTTGATGTCTTATGGGATTCTGTTGTGGGGGTCAGCTGCAGATATAGAAACTATCTTTATACTACAAAAACGTGCGATTCGTGCCATCTATGAGATGCGTCCACGCGAATCCCTGAGGGAATTATTTAAAGAAATAAACATACTGACCCTACCATCCTTATACATTTATGAGAACATCATGTATGTGCGTAAAAATTTACATAAATTAAAATTAAATAGTGACCTTCATAATTTTAATACTAGGAATAAAGACAAAATAGCTGTACCTAGCTTTAGATTATCTAAAACAAATAAAAAGACATTCTTAGGAAATAGTGTACGTTTCTATAATAAAATCCCAAAAGAGATAACTGGGCTCTCAGAGGGTAAATTCAAAACCTATATAAAATCTACTTTACTTAAGAAGGCTTATTATAAAGTCAACCAGTACATAGAGGACAAAGATGCCTGGAAACTTCTGCATAGCCGCCTCGCGGCACCTTCAAAGAAAACGAATGTAACCAAACCAAATATTGTGAAACTATCTGTTGAAAAAATTAAGCCCTACAAGTTTCTTGTGCGTTCTTCTTGTAGAGGTATCTTTCCGAACGCACGGTAGACTCAGTACTGTATCTTCATTGACGTACAAAAGTGTCAGATTATGACCTATTTGAATAAATCTGTTTGAGTTTGAGTTTGAGTTTGATCCCCAGGTCAGGCAGTGTTAAATATTGGATTTTTCCATTAGGAAATTTATCTTAATAACCTGCTCTTAATGCCTGGAGCCTGGAACTGTGCCTGGTAAATGGAAATAAGCTCGCCCCCTATTACATAGGACCAATAACATACTGGCGAAATGTGTGTGTATCTATGGGACTGAGTCCTGTATATGTTATGTTTTGTATACTATAATGAATTAATTTTCACCCGCTTATTCTTCGTTCCCGTGGGAATATCGGTATAAAAAGGGGATAAATCGGGATACTTTTTATGTTATTCCAGGGTCTAAACTCACTATCTATATATACCGAATTTCAGCCCAATCGGTTCAGTAGTTTTGGCGTGAAAGAGTAACAAACATCCACCCATCCATCCATCCTCATAAACTTTCGCATTTATAATATTAATTACATAGGATATTATGTTATGTACCTGTGGGCTCCTATCCCACGTTTTTTTATTTTTTTTTATTCTATGTATATATAATATTTATACATACACCCATACATGACAATTTTATAAATTTATTAATTTACAATGTATAATCTATATTATTATTTATAATTTTATTCCCAATAATATTAGTTTCATATATTTTACACATCTCATCAAAACGCCGTGACCGTGTTTACTTTCTCGAAACCGCACGGCGCGGCGCGGAGCGCGGGCGTCGCTATGCGAGTAACCGGTCGCCCCGCACCACTCCCGCAGCCCGCGCCCCGCATTTGTCTTCCGCGCGGCTACACCGCAGTCGTTAGTCTCCAGTCTAGTTAGTGCGATTTAGACTACCGACGCACCGCCCGTGCAAACTTGCCCAATTTTGTAACAGTCGATTTTACTCGTAAATTAAATATTGGAGTTATTATTAACAAGCGCTGCATTTCTTCATTTTGCCAACATCATAAACAATATACATGGCGAGTACGGGCCGAACGGTGTGCCGCGGAACCCTGCGCACACCCATCATTCGCCCCCGCATAACTGGCACCCTAGCTTCGCCCATATACCTTATGTAATATAAGGTAGATAAGCCTTTCAATTAATAATACTTTACATACTAGATATTAAATAAGGTATATAAGGCTGTATATAATATATAATCAAATAAATTAATGTATTATGTAATTATATTAAATAATTCGGTATAACCTTATATACCTTATTATATATAATGTATATAAGGCTGTAAATCAATATTGCCGTATATAATTGATAGTATATAAGGTTGTATATAATATATTATAAGCATATAATTAATAAATGCATTGGTATATAAGTTTATATTATATAACCCTATACTTTATCCGTCCAAACGCTGGTTGCCTGGAAGAGATTGTTCCAAGCGATAAGGCCGCCCATTTTTGTCCAATAAAACAATTTTAGATTATTTAGGTTGATATACCTATATATTCTGTGTATATTGGTCGTAACAAAGCGTATTCTATTCTATTATATTCTATATAATAAATTAATTATATAGGTATTTAATCTTTAAGTGGTTGCCCTTTTTTAAGTGATAAAAACATTATAACAAAACACAAACACAACAAAATATTATTATGTTCAGTATTTACATCATATGGAAAATAAATATAGTGTTTGGAGCTTAATTCATTTAAAAAAAATTATTATATTTAAGATGATTTTACGATAAAACGATGATTATTATATTACTAAAACATTTTTTCGCATAATTGAAATCCCAACCGGTCACACTGTAACTCGTTGGGATCCTTTTTAAATAAAAAGGTTGCAACGGGTAACAGTGTGACACGATGGGACAAAAAAATGTTGCAACGAGTAACACTGTTACTGGATGGGAACACATTTAAAAAAAAAGGTTGCAACGAGTAACAGTGTAACTCGATGGGACAAAAAAGTCTCAACGTGTCACAGTGTGACTCGTTTGGTGTGACTGGATGGGAACCCACCTTTATGAAAAGTACGTCTAGGTCGACCCCTACGGACTTGACCATTCACACTCGCCTTATAAATCTCTTTTGTTAATCTCCTTTCATCCATCCTCTCCACATGTCCAAACCACCTCAGCATTCCTTTCTCTATCTTTGTCACTACATCTTCTGACACGCTATTTAGAAAATATTCATTGAATAAACCAGTGTTCTTGTTAAACAATAAAAACTAAACAACGAAATTTTAAAATTTTAGAGAACACAAATGTTTCTGCATCTTAAATCTTAACCATTATTTACAAAACTATAAAGTTTTATCATTTTCAAGCGAGTACCCATTTAGATTGAAAGCGCTAAAATGACGCAATGTTACGTTTACGTCGAGATTTATCACAATTGGAGCTGGTAATGTGGTGAGCCACATTTTAGTGGTCACTGAAAAGAGGGAGTGTTCTGTTTGAAGCAGGGCTCTGTACCATTATTTGTCAGTCTGGTTAATGGCCTTTAATGGCAAATTGTGTGTTTATATATTCTAATACTTATGCGACATTTGCTTAACTTTTATGGCACCTGTGACGCGTGCACTGCGCACTCTTAATATCATAACCGCCGTACTAGACCTATATAGGTCTAGTATACCTGTTCTGTGAGTGAATACACAATACTTACTCAGCACATTTTGTGCTATGGGAGGACAATAATATAATATTATAATATTTATATAATAGGTAGGTAGATTTTATAGTTTGTAGGTCTGTAATAATATGTCGCAATAGTTATAGAATATTGAATACTGCACTGTCGCATTATGCACATGACCTGTAATGATAGTTGTAAGTAAATACTTTTAATAAATACATAGCCGCCTCGCGGCACCTTCAAAGAAAACGAATGTAACCAAACCAAATATTGTGAAACTATCTGTTGAAAAAATTAAGCCCTACAAGTTTCTTGTGCGTTCTTCTTGTAGAGGTATCTTTCCGAACGCACGGTAGACTCAGTACTGTATCTTCATTGACGTACAAAAGTGTCAGATTATGACCTATTTGAATAAATCTGTTTGAGTTTGAGTTTGAGTTTGATCCCCAGGTCAGGCAGTGTTAAATATTGGATTTTTCCATTAGGAAATTTATCTTAATAACCTGCTCTTAATGCCTGGAGCCTGGAACTGTGCCTGGTAAATGGAAATAAGCTCGCCCCCTATTACATAGGACCAATAACATACTGGCGAAATGTGTGTGTATCTATGGGACTGAGTCCTGTATATGTTATGTTTTGTATACTATAATGAATTAATTTTCACCCGCTTATTCTTCGTTCCCGTGGGAATATCGGTATAAAAAGGGGATAAATCGGGATACTTTTTATGTTATTCCAGGGTCTAAACTCACTATCTATATATACCGAATTTCAGCCCAATCGGTTCAGTAGTTTTGGCGTGAAAGAGTAACAAACATCCACCCATCCATCCATCCTCATAAACTTTCGCATTTATAATATTAATTACATAGGATATTATGTTATGTACCTGTGGGCTCCTATCCCACGTTTTTTTATTTTTTTTTATTCTATGTATATATAATATTTATACATACACCCATACATGACAATTTTATAAATTTATTAATTTACAATGTATAATCTATATTATTATTTATAATTTTATTCCCAATAATATTAGTTTCATATATTTTACACATCTCATCAAAACGCCGTGACCGTGTTTACTTTCTCGAAACCGCACGGCGCGGCGCGGAGCGCGGGCGTCGCTATGCGAGTAACCGGTCGCCCCGCACCACTCCCGCAGCCCGCGCCCCGCATTTGTCTTCCGCGCGGCTACACCGCAGTCGTTAGTCTCCAGTCTAGTTAGTGCGATTTAGACTACCGACGCACCGCCCGTGCAAACTTGCCCAATTTTGTAACAGTCGATTTTACTCGTAAATTAAATATTGGAGTTATTATTAACAAGCGCTGCATTTCTTCATTTTGCCAACATCATAAACAATATACATGGCGAGTACGGGCCGAACGGTGTGCCGCGGAACCCTGCGCACACCCATCATTCGCCCCCGCATAACTGGCACCCTAGCTTCGCCCATATACCTTATGTAATATAAGGTAGATAAGCCTTTCAATTAATAATACTTTACATACTAGATATTAAATAAGGTATATAAGGCTGTATATAATATATAATCAAATAAATTAATGTATTATGTAATTATATTAAATAATTCGGTATAACCTTATATACCTTATTATATATAATGTATATAAGGCTGTAAATCAATATTGCCGTATATAATTGATAGTATATAAGGTTGTATATAATATATTATAAGCATATAATTAATAAATGCATTGGTATATAAGTTTATATTATATAACCCTATACTTTATCCGTCCAAACGCTGGTTGCCTGGAAGAGATTGTTCCAAGCGATAAGGCCGCCCATTTTTGTCCAATAAAACAATTTTAGATTATTTAGGTTGATATACCTATATATTCTGTGTATATTGGTCGTAACAAAGCGTATTCTATTCTATTATATTCTATATAATAAATTAATTATATAGGTATTTAATCTTTAAGTGGTTGCCCTTTTTTAAGTGATAAAAACATTATAACAAAACACAAACACAACAAAATATTATTATGTTCAGTATTTACATCATATGGAAAATAAATATAGTGTTTGGAGCTTAATTCATTTAAAAAAAATTATTATATTTAAGATGATTTTACGATAAAACGATGATTATTATATTACTAAAACATTTTTTCGCATAATTGAAATCCCAACCGGTCACACTGTAACTCGTTGGGATCCTTTTTAAATAAAAAGGTTGCAACGGGTAACAGTGTGACACGATGGGACAAAAAAATGTTGCAACGAGTAACACTGTTACTGGATGGGAACACATTTAAAAAAAAAGGTTGCAACGAGTAACAGTGTAACTCGATGGGACAAAAAAGTCTCAACGTGTCACAGTGTGACTCGTTTGGTGTGACTGGATGGGAACCCACCTTTATGAAAAGTACGTCTAGGTCGACCCCTACGGACTTGACCATTCACACTCGCCTTATAAATCTCTTTTGTTAATCTCCTTTCATCCATCCTCTCCACATGTCCAAACCACCTCAGCATTCCTTTCTCTATCTTTGTCACTACATCTTCTGACACGCTATTTAGAAAATATTCATTGAATAAACCAGTGTTCTTGTTAAACAATAAAAACTAAACAACGAAATTTTAAAATTTTAGAGAACACAAATGTTTCTGCATCTTAAATCTTAACCATTATTTACAAAACTATAAAGTTTTATCATTTTCAAGCGAGTACCCATTTAGATTGAAAGCGCTAAAATGACGCAATGTTACGTTTACGTCGAGATTTATCACAATTGGAGCTGGTAATGTGGTGAGCCACATTTTAGTGGTCACTGAAAAGAGGGAGTGTTCTGTTTGAAGCAGGGCTCTGTACCATTATTTGTCAGTCTGGTTAATGGCCTTTAATGGCAAATTGTGTGTTTATATATTCTAATACTTATGCGACATTTGCTTAACTTTTATGGCACCTGTGACGCGTGCACTGCGCACTCTTAATATCATAACCGCCGTACTAGACCTATATAGGTCTAGTATACCTGTTCTGTGAGTGAATACACAATACTTACTCAGCACATTTTGTGCTATGGGAGGACAATAATATAATATTATAATATTTATATAATAGGTAGGTAGATTTTATAGTTTGTAGGTCTGTAATAATATGTCGCAATAGTTATAGAATATTGAATACTGCACTGTCGCATTATGCACATGACCTGTAATGATAGTTGTAAGTAAATACTTTTAATAAATACTTTTAAGTAAATTTAATAAATACTTTTAAGTAAATACTTTGTTTACTAGCTTTTGAAATTATAGGTAGCAGCTAAAATATTTAAATCTTTTCACTTTGATTGAAACATAGGTTAGGGACTTACGCGAAGAACAAAATAACCCCCTTAGAACGTGAATTTTCAAAAATCCTTTCTAAGCATATGTTCAGACGACGAAAACAACATACATTCCAAGTTTCAAGTCTCTAGGTTCAGTGGTTTGGGCTCTACGTTGCATGTCAGTCAGTGAGTCATTTAGGATTTTATATTTAATAATGAATCATGTGAAAAATGTACAAGACTTCTGTCAGTTACAAATATAATAAAAAATAAAAACCGTTTTTTATTAATATTTTGTATGCACACTCGACCACGACTTCTTTCTCAAAATAAATCAGAAAATCGTAACTACGAGTATTTATTCATATTTTTGTGAAAAATTGGTAACTGATCGGTATGAAAGATATATGACCATTATTTATTATGCTTTTTCGGTTCGAATATCCGTTTGTCACGGCCAAAGGTGGAAGGATCGGACCGAGCATCATAAATATCTGTGACCTTTTACGCTACGAAATTCCGTTATTTGAAAAACTTGCAAATCAAATATTGCTTTTACTCAATAATAATATAAAATGTAAGTTGCTTAGCTCAGACCAACATACGTCGTCTGCTGCGGATGTGAAATGGAAAAATTAAAACATTTAAATTTCTAAGAAATTCACCGACATAGCCCAGCGGATTAGCAAGTTGAAGTGGCAATGGGCGGGGCACATAGCACGTAGAACTGATGGCAGATGGGGCTGTAAAGATAGATAGATAGATAAACACTTTATTGGTACACCACAACAAGAAGTTCTTAAATCGAATAACAATTAATAATTACTAGTGTAACAATGGGCGGTCTTATCGCTAAGAGCGATCTCTTCCAGACAACCGTGCAGGGAGAGGAGAGAACCGTAATAAACATTTGGTCGGTGGTGTTACAGAGACTTCTTAATAAATAAATATAGCATCATAACGGTGACTAAAATACATACTTGGTCTATATACCTTTATTATACGTACATAAACATAAACCCTAATATTGCACATAATATATCTATTTAATACATACTTATATAAACTAATTTATATAAATCTTAATATTGTATAATAAATACGTACAGAATAATATGTTACTAACGAGGTAGAATGTAGTGAATGGAGAGAAAAATAAGGACAGCTAAAGCGACAAATAGTGAGCAAACACACGCAATTTAAAAACGTTTAGTGAGGGGCACGCATGATTTCAACTGGTAGAGCATTCTATAAGCGAATGGCCTTCATTGTAAAGGATTTGTCATAAAATGCACTACTGTGTTCTAGAAACATTAATTCCAGATTCTCTGACGACCTCAAAGTGCTGTAACCAACTTTATTTTAATTCATATTAAAATTGTAAATAAATTATAAGGATCTAATAAATTTATTCCAAACTTTAAATAAAATCACGTATTATTTTTAAAAGTGGATCGATTTCAAAGAAATTAGTGACCACTTAGAAACTATTGAGTTGACACATGTGGAACTCATAAATTATAACATAAAATATTGGACCTCTCGACATTTTAACTGAGTTCTGAGATTCTGAGAACGATACAATATACCTTCATAAGTGCACACTTGAATGTTAGGGTCCGTATACACGAACGAAATGTGTCTAAAATAATAAGATATATCTTTATATTATTATCTTATTCAATGTTATTTATATGAGTTTCTATTATTTTACAATAATAATTTATAGGAGGCGTGTTTGAGCATTAAGAAAATATTATGATGTAATATTGTACCTATATAATATTAACTGCTACATATAAACTGCTATGTGAAATTATCAACATAATATAATCCCAATGTAGGTATTATTATATTACTTAAATAACTATTAGTATTGTAAAATTAGCATATAACTTGCTGTACTTTCATTTGTCTCACTCTGTGTGTACGGATCTTTAGTTGTGTTATATGTTATAAATAACCTTTAGAAATGTTGTATGGGAACCTTTTCCTATGAATAGGGATGAAACAATATTTGGGGGCGGGATTTTTGTATAGTTAGGAGTAATGGTAGGGCTGTTCCTCGAAGGCGTGTGCGCAACAACAAAACCAAAAGACAAGGGAGGTCCTGGACATAAGCAACGTGGAAGGCGCCGGGAGAGGACGACTAATTAGTAGGGCAATAGTATTTACAATTAGAGTTCCTATCCCTGGAACTAGGAATAGGTAGTTGTTCGTGTTAGACTTATATTAGAATTAATTATTTGATGTAATCTTAGTAACGTCCAGAGATACAGCGTGTAAAGTTTGGTATGTAATTTATTGTATTTTCATAATTTCATATTCACGGTTAA
This sequence comes from Hemistola chrysoprasaria, assembly GCA_947063395.1. Classification (NCBI taxonomy): domain Eukaryota; kingdom Metazoa; phylum Arthropoda; class Insecta; order Lepidoptera; family Geometridae; genus Hemistola; species Hemistola chrysoprasaria. Next base: position 13,461,121 of record OX346724.1, on the reverse strand, counting down.
TCCGTATCGAATGATTTTAACTACGTCCTTTGACATATCGATGTTAAACACTTACTGTAAAAGTTGTTTATAAATGTTGATATAAAGTATAGAAATTATTTGTATATCTATAACGGTTCAGTTTCCAGGCAACATTATCTTTTAAATCTTTTAATGAAATAATTAATTATTAAGTTATGACATTTATAATATTATCTGTTATTCTTGGTTCGATTCCAGGAATATTTAATTTATTATAGTGGAATTAATTTTAAACGTTCATTAGTAATTTGCGTGGCAATAATGAACATTACTTTTGGTTCGACTCCGAAGTTGTTTTAGCCAGGTTTGTCAAGTTTACACACAAGTTATAATAAACTTATAATATTATAAGGTGTGATTAGACGTGGCAATGTCAAATATGAGGTGAGCGTTGTCGCGACGTTAAGAGTACTCTTAAACCCCTACCTGAAATCGCAAAGTTCAGGTACTTGTCAATGCCATCTCTATGCAACCCCTAACTCGTAATTATAAAATGAGTTGAACATTAAATTCATGTAAGAATTAGATGTAATGCATGGTAACTAAGGCATTGTAATTACTTGTTCCTGATGATTTCGTTATTTCCATTTATTCTCAATGTATTGTCTATTTTATATTAACGTAAATATAATTAAATATCCTTTGAACATTCATTTGATTTTGTGTTTCATTTTCATTTCATTATTATATTAATTTTTAAATAATTGTATTCAAAGTAGCTTATTTGAGAATGTTGTCATTGTCCTGATTCTATCAAACGTAAATACTCTAGTAATAGTATTCTTTTACATCTTTTGTTTTATGAATAAATTTAATGTTGTTTTAGTTAGATATTTGTTTTATTTGAAAATCACAACGTAGGAAATATAAAAACTAGACGATCACTTTTAACAGGCCATTTTTCAGATTATTTTAGGATTTAATTCTAGGTAGATTTAGGTTGTGCTTAGGGATACGTTTAGGGTTGTTACAGTTGGTGCCGTGACCAGGATAATAGGTTTTAAAGGATGAATTATAAAAATAATTCAGACACCTATTATAAAGAACTTTGCTAGGATATTCGTTTATTTTATTCATTCTGAATGGGGCTTTGCACAACGGGGTGTTAAAATTATATTGTGCAATATATTCTTAAAAGTTGAAACAATAGGAACGGACAACATTCTCAAATTTCGAAAGTTTATGAAACAATAGATGAACACGGAAGGGACTAAACTGCAGTTTTATTTTGCCAGATGTGAATTTTAGACTTGCATTGAGGAGAAATGTTTTATTGCATTGTATCTTGTGTTCATTTTCATTAGTTAGGTTTGCCAGATGTTTGTTATTGTATTGTTGTAAAGCTTAACACGTTTCTTATATTTTATAATAATAATAAAAGACGAGATTATTCTATGATTCCACTTTAAGTATAGTTTAGTAATAATTTTGATAAGTGTGTTCATATTTCAATGTTAAAATATTTTAGAGTCAAGGGGCGTACAAAATCGTAATAGTTGTTATTGATTAATTCAAATCAATTAAAACGTAAATGTGATGTAGATTAATTTATATTTTTGTTTAATATTTTATAACTTGCACTTATTATTGATATTAAAAAAAAAAAATATTACTATCGAATATGCTAGAAAACAATGTTGCTGAATTTATAAATGCCGAATTGTTTATTCTAGATAATTATGAACTTTATATTTTATATTAACAAAATAGAGGTCAGCAGCTTTCTGCTTTAGGGAGGGGTTAATAAGTTCATAAATATAAATAGTTATATAGTATTAGGGGCGTGAAATTTTATTTTGTTTGAAATTCTTTTACAGATCATTAACGAATTATTTCAAAAATTACTAAAATCAATGAAATTTAGGGTTTTGATTTTTATTATTTGTAAAAAGTTAGTATTATTAATAGTACGAGGGGATCGTTGAAATTCAAATAAAAAGTATAATGACATGCCCAAACTATTAAAACAAATAAATATAATAAAAACAAAAAAGATATCGACAAAGAAAAGGGTAATATTTTGGCTATATTTTTGAGAAACAATATAATCTAGGAAGGTTATGGTATAGTGGTTGTTACATAGGCTTAAATAATAATATATTACATTGAATCTTATAGATGCTGGGTTGATTAGGTTATCTAGGAAAAGGAGAGACCTATGTCTAGATTATTTATTTAGGTAGTATTATAAAAGGGGAGACCTATGTCTAGACTATTCATTTAGGTTATTATCAGAAAGGAGAGACCTATGTCCAGATTATTTATTCAGGAGATTTTATAAAAGGAGAGACCGGTGTCTGATTTACTTATTTAAGTTATTATCAGAAAGGAGAAACCTATGTCCAGATTATTTAATTAGAACATTTTATGAAAGGAGAACCCTGTGTCTGGAATATTCATTAAGGTTATTATCAGAAAGGAGAGACCTATGTCCAGATTTTTTATTTAGGACATTTTTATGAAAGGAGAGACCTGTGTCAGGTTTATGCATTTAGGTTATTATAAGAAAGGAGAGACCTATATCCAGATTAATCGTTAGGTATTATAGAGCAAGGAGACACTTTTGTCCAGATTATTTGTTTAGATAATATAGAGCAAGAAGAGACCTATTATTGGCCAGATCAGATTATTGGCGTAGGTTACAGGTACAGGTAGGAGTAAATGAGAGATCATGCCAGATGATTATTTTAGGTTATGTAAAAGAAATAAGTCATTGACGTCTAAATGATCTTGATGATGATGATAATAATAATAGTAAAGAGAGACCATTAGGATTCATAAAGATGGTAAGGTCTCATGTTCACAGTCTAGGTGATTATAATTTAGGTCATTTAAGCTTAGGTATATAAGAGGGAAAAGAATCTTAAAAAAAAAAGTATATAATAAGCAGTACATAAAAGTATGTAGGTATTGGTAAAGGAATTAAATAATTCGAAAAGGGAATTTATTTGCTTTCATATATCTAATAATAGTGATGGTGATGGTGGCATTGAAAAATTATTTACTTCATTTGACTCTTATTGCTTAAATTGCTGAACTGATTTTCACATCTTTATTAAAAAAAAAAAAGTTTAAATGATATGGAAAATAGGGGCGTAAGTGATCATCACAAAAAAAGAACTACTGAACTTGATTGTGTACTGGTATTGATTTTGGTATTTCATTTCAAAAATTTATTCTTTATAATTTCTAAATTTGCAATAATTGAGTGATGCATGTAAGATACTTTCTACTGGCGTGTTAATATTTACATGTTTAAATACATAATATTAAAAGAAATTGTTGTGATTACATACATATATTTGGAAACGATGACAATCGGAGGTTTAGCAAAGTCTAAACTTAACTCCAATTATTACACTTTCGTCACATCATCGTTTTCACATATATGATAAATTCATCATTGTACTATATCATGGCGAATTAATTGGGGTATGCATAGGAAAATAGCTAGGTTGCATAACTTCAGGTCTGTGTGCCTACGACCGCGATCTTGATTGGTAGCGGAAGTCTATAAGGTTGTCGCCACATGCGTGTGCATTTGCTTGGCCTGACCGCCTACATGACATATGGTGGAGGTGTCGCCTTGAGACTTCTTATGTTGATCATTATCAGGAGTGATTGCAAATTTAGTTAATGTAGGTATTAGATTAAATTTGGGGTAAAATAGATTAGCTAGATTGCATAACTTCAGGTTCGTATAATTACAGCCGCGGTCTTGATTGGTAGCGGAAGTCTATAAGGTTGTCGCCACATGCGTGTGCATTTGCCTGGCTTGACCGCCTACATGACATATGGTGGAGGCGCCGCCTTGAGATTTCTTATGTCAATCATTACCAGGAGTGATTGCAAGATTTAGGTAGTGTACCTAGGGCAAAAGGCTTTAGTACCGTGCACTAAACGGTGTGGTCTTGGTTGGCTGCAGAAGTCTATAAGGTTGTCGCCACATGCGTGTGCATTTGCCTGGCTTGACCGCCTACATGACATATGGTGGAGGCGCCGCCTTGAGATTTCTTATGTCAATCATTACCAGGAGTGATTGCAAGATTTAGGTAGTGTACCTAGGGCAAAAGGCTTTAGTACCGTGCACTAAACGGTGTGGTCTTGGTTGGCTGCAGAAGTCTATAAGGTTGTCGTCACATGCGTATGCATTTGAATGGCCTGACCGCCTACATGACAAATGGTGTGACGTCGCTTTTTGATTTCTTAGGCCACTCATTATCAGAAGCTAATTGCCAGATTTGGGATTGGGTTGGGCGATAATAATATTACGCGAGCAAAAATTAAGACATGCCTTTAGTTAGTGAATGTATAGAAGTGATGAATGATATTGTATTCTTGTGTATTATAAAATTCATTAAATAAAAGTTTATATTTTTATACAAACTTTAATAAACCATTATAATTACGACCAATTTTGTTATATTTTCAGGCAGATTTTCATATTTTAAAATATAATAATAAAATAACATAATTATAAATTAACGAACTTCAAAGATCTCTTTTCCTCCTCTTATATAGTAATAAGTTAAGTTTTGAGCCGGCTAAGGGTTAACAGATCCGGAGGACGGGCAGCAGCGTCCTCTGCGTAAACCATCAAACTGCGCTCGCCAAACCGCCTGCAAAGCGTGGTGAGTATTGGCAACAATCCCCTTATGGGCGAGGCTTATGTTCAGCAGTGGACTTCCAACGGCTGGATGATGATGATGATAGAAATAAGTTATTATGAGATTCACTACACAATCAACATTATTAGAGCTATTCAAATTACTGTCTCGGTGGCATAGTAGGTTTCAAGCGTTATTGCTAATCATTTTCCGGATTCAATTCTCAAGTCATTAGAATAGGAATTTTATTAACGACAGTCTGGAATCTGGAATTGTGCCGATGATAATAGACTACTACGGACTTAAAACATAACAATAAAATTTAAAAACTTAGGCTTAATCTCTCGTAATAAAGTTCACATCTTTTGTGATCAAATGTAATAAGATGACATTCGTATCTGTTATTACATATTATTAAATTTATTATAGAGTCTCATTTAATGTGTCAGTATTTGTACGCCTATTATTTGTAATAGACTGAATAATCAAACAATTGATTGCCATAAAGTTTACGCAAATTTAAGGGACGACGAAAATTAAGACGAAGGTTTAGGGAGGTTTAACATAAGTTAACTATAATATACCGATGAGTGTTAAAATTAAATAAATTTCCTAGGGTGAATTTTTCTCTGTTTTCCTTCGAAAAACATCGACAAATTCAAGGGGCGACTGTAACCAACTTTATTTTAATTCATATTAAAATTGTAAATAAATTATAAGGATCTAATAAATTTATTCCAAACTTTAAATAAAATCACGTATTATTTTTAAAAGTGGATCGATTTCAAAGAAATTAGTGACCACTTAGAAACTATTGAGTTGACACATGTGGAACTCATAAATTATAACATAAAATATTGGACCTCTCGACATTTTAACTGAGTTCTGAGATTCTGAGAACGATACAATATACCTTCATAAGTGCACACTTGAATGTTAGGGTCCGTATACACGAACGAAATGTGTCTAAAATAATAAGATATATCTTTATATTATTATCTTATTCAATGTTATTTATATGAGTTTCTATTATTTTACAATAATAATTTATAGGAGGCGTGTTTGAGCATTAAGAAAATATTATGATGTAATATTGTACCTATATAATATTAACTGCTACATATAAACTGCTATGTGAAATTATCAACATAATATAATCCCAATGTAGGTATTATTATATTACTTAAATAACTATTAGTATTGTAAAATTAGCATATAACTTGCTGTACTTTCATTTGTCTCACTCTGTGTGTACGGATCTTTAGTTGTGTTATATGTTATAAATAACCTTTAGAAATGTTGTATGGGAACCTTTTCCTATGAATAGGGATGAAACAATATTTGGGGGCGGGATTTTTGTATAGTTAGGAGTAATGGTAGGGCTGTTCCTCGAAGGCGTGTGCGCAACAACAAAACCAAAAGACAAGGGAGGTCCTGGACATAAGCAACGTGGAAGGCGCCGGGAGAGGACGACTAATTAGTAGGGCAATAGTATTTACAATTAGAGTTCCTATCCCTGGAACTAGGAATAGGTAGTTGTTCGTGTTAGACTTATATTAGAATTAATTATTTGATGTAATCTTAGTAACGTCCAGAGATACAGCGTGTAAAGTTTGGTATGTAATTTATTGTATTTTCATAATTTCATATTCACGGTTAATCCGTATCGAATGATTTTAACTACGTCCTTTGACATATCGATGTTAAACACTTACTGTAAAAGTTGTTTATAAATGTTGATATAAAGTATAGAAATTATTTGTATATCTATAACGGTTCAGTTTCCAGGCAACATTATCTTTTAAATCTTTTAATGAAATAATTAATTATTAAGTTATGACATTTATAATATTATCTGTTATTCTTGGTTCGATTCCAGGAATATTTAATTTATTATAGTGGAATTAATTTTAAACGTTCATTAGTAATTTGCGTGGCAATAATGAACATTACTTTTGGTTCGACTCCGAAGTTGTTTTAGCCAGGTTTGTCAAGTTTACACACAAGTTATAATAAACTTATAATATTATAAGGTGTGATTAGACGTGGCAATGTCAAATATGAGGTGAGCGTTGTCGCGACGTTAAGAGTACTCTTAAACCCCTACCTGAAATCGCAAAGTTCAGGTACTTGTCAATGCCATCTCTATGCAACCCCTAACTCGTAATTATAAAATGAGTTGAACATTAAATTCATGTAAGAATTAGATGTAATGCATGGTAACTAAGGCATTGTAATTACTTGTTCCTGATGATTTCGTTATTTCCATTTATCCTCAATGTATTGTCTATTTTATATTAACGTAAATATAATTAAATATCCTTTGAACATTCATTTGATTTTGTGTTTCATTTTCATTTCATTATTATATTAATTTTTAAATAATTGTATTCAAAGTAGCTTATTTGAGAATGTTGTCATTGTCCTGATTCTATCAAACGTAAATACTCTAGTAATAGTATTCTTTTACATCTTTTGTTTTATGAATAAATTTAATGTTGTTTTAGTTAGATATTTGTTTTATTTGAAAATCACAACGTAGGAAATATAAAAACTAGACGATCACTTTTAACAGGCCATTTTTCAGATTATTTTAGGATTTAATTCTAGGTAGATTTAGGTTGTGCTTAGGGATACGTTTAGGGTTGTTACAGTGCGAGAATGTGTATTATGTAGAAATAAAAAACGCTCTTGAATAAAATCTTTTCAGCGCTTTTTTCGCTGTAAAGTTGGAGAATGGAGACCACGGACCGGCAAGCGCAGCGTAGGACCACAAGGTCGACAGACTATCTTTGAAAGGTAGCAGGAACACGCTTGATACAAGCAGCTTACAACCGGACATGATGGAAATCTACGAGGTAGATGTTTCAGTAGCTGAACGTTTTACGGTATAGATGATGATGAATAAATTTGTTAGTAATCTTTTTTATGTGTCTTCGATACTGGCAAATACTAACACACAAAACGTGTGGTCAATATTTGAAAAAAAAGTAAATTACATTACATAACATATTATTATAATCACCTAGTGAACCCTGAACTCAGAATCTCATTGTAAGTTCACCCACATTTCGCCAGTATGATATCTGTCTCATGTAATAGGGGGCGAGCCTATTGCTATATACCGGGCACAGTTTCAGACTCCAGGCAGTTATTGAGATAATTCCTAATGGAAAAATCAAATATTTAACAATTTGCCATAAGGATTGAGGAATATATATGAAGAAATTCATTGTTGTCTAACTCATTTTCATTAAGCATTGACCCAAAACATCGATCTAAACGAAACAACAAAATAAAAGATACCGAAAACCTTGTTTCGTAGCTATAAATTTAAGGCCCGGAAAACATTTACAAGTCCCTAGATACTGTTAAAAAGGTCTGGAAAGGGCCACCCTATATAATGAGACTAAGGTTTTTTTACCTACGGCGAACAAGCGGCATATGATTTGAATAGAGACTACGTAAGTAGGGAAGTAATAAATAAAAGTATTTACTCGTATCCGTGATATTTTTCGACTATTATTAATTAATTTTTTTGAACTGATGTTGATTACATAATGTTATTATGCTGTTTACTTTTTGAGGTTTTATCTTTGAGTTTTCATACAAATAGACATGTTATATAAAATATAATTTAACATTTACATGACATTATATTTATCAATATTTTTTTTTTTCTTTTTTTTTCTTTTCTATTTTTTTTTTTTTTGATAATTTAATCTTGGCTTTAATTTATTTTGATCATGACATTAATTTTGAATGTCAATAATATTTTTATTTAATAAATTTATTGTTCAAATTATATTTAATATTCAGACGCCTGAGAAGGCTATAGGTATACAGATCCATCTATCCATCCATCCTCACAAACCTTTACATTCGTAATATTAGTAGGAACTAGGAAGGATACGATTAATAGGATCTCGAACAAACTGACAAATGCTGCGAGGGCAATTGATTTATTCTTATGTATGTAGTGCCTCGGTGGCGTAGAGGGCGCATGCTCGACTGCCAATCAAGAGGTCCCGGGTTCATCCCCAGGTCAGGCAAAGTGTTAAATATTGGATTTTTCCATTAGGAATTATCTCAATAATTGCCTGGAGTCTGGAACTGTGCCCGGTAGATGGCAATAGGCTCGCCTCCTATTACATGGGACCAATAACATACTGGCGAAATGTGGGTGTATCTACTATGGGACTGTGTCCTGAGTACACTTCTGCCTACCCCTTCGGGAAAAAGGCGTGAATGTATGTTATGTTATGTTATGTTATGTAGTGAAAATGGTTTTCAATGATCATTCCTGAGGATCCATAAACCACGTTATCTAGAAATCGTTACGCTTATTTGTTGTTTAAAACTGGCGTTTCATTTTTATGACTTCAGCCGATTTTATTATCGGTTAGGTTTGTAAATGACGTATTTTTGTGATCTGAATCGATATTCGTCTATTTTCAAATGGAATTTATATATTGGTTTTGTTGTTAACGCTTTTATAGCTTTTAAATGATTTCTAAAGGACTCTTCACACTTAAGATGAAACCTGGCAGCTTTTGCAGCGATGGATTATATTATGCGGGCATTTGCTAGCGGCTTAGGTGTGTATAACATAACATAACATACAATCACGCCGTTTTCCCGAAGAGGTAAGCAGAGTTGCATGACTTAGTCCCATAGTGGATACACCCACATTTCCCTAGTATGTTATTTATCATAATCATCATCTCAGCCATAGGACGTCCACTGCTGAAGTTAGGCCTCCTCCATAGATTTCCATCCAGTCCAGTTGTCGGCCTGCATCCAGCGTGTTCCTGCCGTCCTTATAAGATCATCTGTCCCCCTTGTGGATGCCGGTCTGTGGTCTCAATTCGAGAATTTTACAGCCCCATCGGCCATCAGTTCTACGTGACATGACGTTAGTAGTACGTTATTGGTCCCATGTAAAGGGACGAACCTATTGCCATCTACCGAGCACAGATCCAGACTCCAGGCTATGATAGAGATAGTTTCTAATGGAAAAATGCTATATATCTCACTTTGCCTGATCTGGGGATCGAATGCCTCATAATCGGTCGAGGCAGTCGAGGTGTGTATTGGCTGTGGTGTTGGTAACCTATTATTCTATTAATCACCTAATACCAAAATAAATGCCAAAGTTTGACATTTTGTGGTTTGACGACAGGTACGTATGTGTGTGTTAGTGTACCATTTTTATGAAAATGTATAAAAAGTAAAACCAACGCCAAAAGTATTGAACCAGTTTCGCTCAAATAAGGTAACACAGCGAGTGAAACCGCTGGGCATAGCTAGTTGATGAGAATTTATAAAATTCAAATGTTAAAAGCACATTTATATTATATTCTACGTTTCACAAAATAAATCTTTAGTAATTTTTAAACTCTCGCGATTCGAACACATTTTATGAACGAAACGGGACAAAAACATTTTTTATTTACCTTGACGTTTAGACTGAGTTCCATCACAAGAAGGCTCGTCGAGGTTTTTTTTATGATAGAGTGACAAGACGAGCAAAATTCTGCGCGGCACTGCACTGCGTCTATGACCCTCAGTTATTAGCTGTTGAAAATCGTCATGCTCAGTTTCGGTGGTAACATTGCCCTTCAGACCGGAACACAGTACTGTAATGTTTGCACATTACTAAATAAATAGGTAAATAATAAATGTTTTTAGCGCGATTAAGTAAGTCCTGTTTCTTTCATAAAATTAATATATCATTGTCTGATCTTACAGTAACTTTCACAATAAAACACATAAAACTATGACAAGAATTTCGCACAAAGCATCTCAATATCGTACCACCTTCTGATGAAATGAAGCGCTCATAAAACTGTTTACGGTTGAGTTACATATAGGTATACTGAATTGTGCTATACTATACTGTTATGGTACTTTTAAATGGCACAATAATACTATATAGGTACTTTTACAAAGAAAACTATGTGAGAAAATATTTTTCTCAAACATATGCATGGAAATATTGTCATTTATTTCGAAAAAAGAACACGCGAAGTATCGATTTTGCGAACAAAGAAAATCAAATCCATTGCTGGAGCGTTTTTTGAATATGGAACATTACAACGCTCCCGCAATGTCGTGTGAAACGGAGTGCTGGAGTTATTAAATCCTCTTTGATTGGATCTATTTTATCTATCTTGCCAAGATTTACCAAAGTAAGCAAGCCTCTTTGCTTAGTACGAATTTCGTTCACGTGGCTGTATATCCATAAATACGTTTGTCTTTCCGCACAGATGATAAATAGAAAATTGGCGGCAAAGCTGAAAATTCGGCTTGATTTGTTATTTACATACTTATTTTATATAAATTAAATAATTAAAATGAGTTCCGACAAACGATTAAAATTAAATATTATGTGATGAAAATGCAACGTTTATTTTGTAAATATCTTATTATTTCCAGAAAAAATATAGCGTCACTAATTTGGTAGGGTAAACAAATGGATCTTCTATTACTTTTCTCCCATATTACTTTTTCCGTTGTCATTCCTAAAATAATATTAATGTACTCATCACTGGTAACTTTCAAGTAGCATTAAAGATCAAAAAACAAAGTGCATAAGGACAAACAGACAGACAGTCGAATTATAATCTTTACTGATCAATCAAACACATCAAAGTGTGAGTGGTATTAAATATGTACGAATCATGTGGGTTTACGAATTAGTGGGGTGACTATGGTATTAAAACATTATAGGAAACCCAACCAATTTAAAAATTTCTATAGTTTGAGTTATTAAATACTTACTTTATTAAATAAAAAATGTATTTAAATTTCAAATTAGGAACTCTTTGGGAATTTGTATTAAATTTATATTTCATCCATGTTTTTATAAATTAGCAGCAATTTAAAAAGTGTCAGTCGCGCGTCAAAATGCATTGGACTTTTTTATAATAGTGAGTGACAAGACGAGCAAATCAGGTGCCTGATGGTAAGCATCATGATTGCCCATATCAGACACAGTGCCACCCAGTGTTTTAAAATTCAAAATTCTGCGCAGCACTGCACGGCGCCTTTCACCCTAAGAAATTAGTTGTTCAAACTCGTCATGCCCAGTTATTTCGCTGGCAACATTGCCCTTCGGAACGGAACACAGTGACTAGAGAAGTTGGTCCGTTTTATTTATTTATAATTCAGCGCAATGCTAGCACTAACTAAATGCTAAAATAGCAAAAAAAATTGGGTTATAATATTTTTTTATCGGCTGCTTTTATTACTGCCTGTTCTAAAAACTTTCAATGTACCCCTTGTAAATGTTATGAGTTTTTTTGAGAATAAAGTAAACTGTCGTTAAAGTTAAAATATCTTTTGTACACTGTATTTTTTTTGTGAGCTTACTAATCACGTAAATTATCACGTAATAATATCATTTCTGGTATGCGTTAACATTTTTGTGTCATATTTCATTGAATCATTAAATTTGTTTGAAGAAAATTGTAACAAAACATATTAATTGTAAACCTAGGAAAGTAAATGCTTTCACTTCTTAGGAGAAAACAGGAGTTTGTATGGGAAAAAATGTCACACACTACTGTTGATTTAACATGATCTACTAATTTTTATTAGGATAGTTTAGTCTGTCCACAAAAGTGATCGACTCACAGACACCCTACTAAACTGAAATAGAAGCCAAGATCGATCAGATCAAAGTGAATCCGTATTTGTTTAGAGTCGATGCAAACGGCAGATATTCGTCGACATGTTATTAGGTAGGTACTCGTGGTAATATGGTAGGAAGGTTTTATTTATGTCGAATGCAAACATGTTTCCATCGGGAATCGAATTTTGGTGATGTTGTTAAGGATTTTTTTGCAAGAATAATTCCATATTGAGACGAAGTTTTTAAAAATCTTAAATAAGGTATTATTTAGAATAAGAAATTACTGTAATCCTACTATAATTTATTACAAAAAAAATATGTGTTGTGTGTGTTACCAGTTACCAGCGAAATTACTGAGCATGACGAGTTTCAATATCTAATATTTCAGGGTGACATGCGCAGTGCAGTGCCGCGCAGAATTTATAATTTTATAACACTGGGTGGCACTGTGTATGGTATGGGCAATCATGATGCATATCATCAGGCACCTGATTAGCTCGTCTTGTTACTCACTATATAAAAAAACTTTCGCATTAATAATGTTAAAGGTAGTGAAATTTGCAAGTGCGACAGTTTTTTAAAATCAATCAATCAAGAACCCAAACATTTCTGCACCATCAATCTCACCTGAACTCATAAAGATTCCAATCAAAGAAATTGAATCAAATGCCATTTCCGACAATCGATGGGAAACCATAAGACATTCCCTCGGTTCACGATTTCATAACTCTTAACCATCGATTACATTCTTGAATAGAACTAACATTGCGTTAATTTATTCCTAGATGACTGAGCTGTGCTCGGCGAAAAAAATCTGGTAAACATCTTTGAAGATATGCATAAGGAAGCATTGCCTCAATAGTTTAAATTGTTAAAGATCCTTAAAATTAAAGGAAGTCCTGTCCTACTAACATTATAAGCGCGAAAGATTGTGAGGATGGATGTTTGTTACTATTTCAAGCAAAAACTACTGAATGGAATTGAATATACGCATCCCCCATAGATTCCCATCCAGTCCGATTGTAATCGGCGTGGATCCAGCGTAATCCTCCCGAATTTATCAGCTCGTCTGTCCACCCTGTGGATGAACGTTTTACAGCCCCATCGGCCATCAGTTCTACGTACTATGTGCCTTGCACATTGCCACTTCAACTTGCTTATCAGCTGGGCTATGTCGGTAACTTTCGTACAATTTATTTTTTGTTTTGTTAGAAAAAGATGCCAAGTGCAAAAGAGAGACACAATATTCTATAAGACTTGAAAGTCTTGTTACAATAGACTGAGTTACCAAATTGTTATTCCCTAGTGGTTGAGGCCATAAAATATCACTAGATATAATGCAATATTTGAACCTTCATAAAACTGATAACGCCTTCTTATTGGCTTCACATATTTTATTACGTATTGCGTATTGTTTGGCGTAACATATATGCCAACTGGGCGTGGAGAACGGAAAATGTTTAAGTATTTGAAAAATAACAAGATGTTGGAAAAAGGCTTGGCTTATCGTATTTTTATGATAGTGAGTGACAAGACGAGCAAATCAGGTGCCTGATGGTAAGCATCATGATTGCCCATAACAGATACAGTGCCACCCAGTGTTTAATATTCAAAATTTTGCGCGGCACTGCACTGCGCCTGTCACCCTGAGATATGAGTTGTTGAATCTCATCATGCCCAGTAATTTCGCTGGTAACATTGCCCTTCATACCGGAACACAGTAATGTTTGCACATTACTGCTTGGTGGATGAATAACTGGCAAAGGTGTGGTACTTCCCCAGGCGGCCCCCTGCATAAGAGGCCTACCACTACAAAAAAGTAGGTATTGTGTAGATCTTCTACCTAAACCTTATTAGTATTCTGTGCCTAAACCAAACGAAATTCTAAAAAAATAAATTATTTTAGTTTACATAATACTTTATAAACAAATAAGTACATTATAGTATAGGTATGCACCTATTTGGTTATTTCAAATAGAACAGAACCTGTCGAAGGCTTCAAACTTCTAACTTCACACTAAAACTTAGTTTTAGCACTAACTTAGAACAGTAAATAGGTATTTAGTATTCAACTCCTGTTCTAAGATTAGCGTTTACTTAACTAGTGTACTTAGGGTAGGGTAAGATTGGGGCACTTGCCCCCTCTGGGGCACTAGCCTTCAGACTGGCTTATTTATAGAAATTTAACATTTATAAAACATGCACATGACAGCGTGTGACTGACTATACTTTACGCAGTGAATAAAATGCTAATAAATAGACAAATAATCCTAATACCCTATCCTACTAATTATTACTAGTATTTTAAATCCAAAAGTTTGTGAGGATGGACGTATGAATGAATGTTTGTTACTCTTTCACACCAAAACTACAGAACCGATATCCGCTGAAATTCTACATCTATGGGCTAGACAGAGAAAACAGCTAGAGAGACACGCGATAGACAGAGAGACAAATTTGTAAATTGATTTAACGATAATTAGTTGTGCGACCTGAATTGCACTTAGGTAATTCCGTCGGAGCTAGAGTCGCTATTTATTTGAATGATTTTAGGGAGTGATTTTTAGGTTTAAGTATTAGTATTCTGTGACATAACATCAGTTCAACAGGGTTTTAAGGATAAGCTTACGGTTAAGGTTTTCAGCTAGGTATGTTTTGACCTCTGCCACTATTATTATTATTGTGTGTATTTGCCCCCTTAAGCAGCCTGAATACGACCACGGTACTTGATACCTTGCCAAGTTGAATTCAAATAAATAACAATAACGAAAAGGTTCGTTCTACCTGTTCCCGTCCAATAAAAGCTTTTTAAGTTAACGAGGTTTAGAGTAGAATGCAATACGAGACTGAGAATTGTTAAAGAAAACTGGTCTGAAAGTTTTAAAGTTCTGAAAACTCAAGCGCGTTGAGTGTTGGCAAGTTATTGTGTAGAGTCAAAAACGTACGTTATTAGTCCCATGTAATTGGAGGCGAGCCTATTGCTATCAACCGGGCACAGTTCTAAGAAGGCTTATTATAAAGTCAACCAGCACATAGAGGACAAAGATGCCTGGAAACTTCTGCATAGCCGCGAGGCGGCACCTTCAAAGAAAACGAATGTAACCAAACCAAATATTGTAAAACTATCTGTTGAAAAAATTAAGCCCTACAAGTTTCTTGAACGTTCTTCTTGTAGAGGTATCTATCCGAACGCACGGTAGACTCAGTACTGTTTATCTTCATTGACGTGCAAAAGTGTCAGATTATGACCTATTTGAATAAATCTGTTTGAATTTGAGTTTGAGACTCCAGGCTATCAAAGAGATAATTCTTAATGGAAAAATCCATATATCATATTATCATTATTATTAATCGTCAGTGGAAATATATATTCAAATGAGTCTCACGAATAGTCCGGAAAGAATCCTACTAATATTATAAATGCGAAATTTTGTAAGGATAGATGGATGGATGGTTTTTTTTTTATGATAGTGAGTGACAAGACGAGCAAATCAGGTGCCTGATGGTAAGCATCATGATTGCCCATAACAGACACAGTGCCACACAATGTTTTGAAATTCAAAATTGTGCGCAGCACTGCACTGCGCCTGTCACCCTGAGATATGAGTTGTTGAATCTCATCATGCCCAGTAATTTCGCTGGTAACAATGCTCTTCAGACCGGAACACAGTAATGTTTGCACATTACCGCTTGGCGGATGAATAACTGGCAAAGGTGTGGTACTTCCCCAGGCGGCCCCCTGCAAAAGGGGCCTACCACTACAAAAATGTTTGTTATTCTTTCACGCCAATACTACTGTACCTATTGGGCTGAAATTCGGTATAAGGATAGTTTAGACCCCGGACTTCTTATCCCGATATTTCAACGGGAACAAAGACTACGCGGGTGAAACCGCGGGATACAACATAACAACATACATTCACGCCTTTTTCCCGAAGGGGTAGGCAGAGGTGTATCCAGGACTCAGTCCCATAGTAGATACACCCACATTTCGCCAGTATGTTTATTGATCCCATGTAATAGGGGGCGAGCCTATTGCCATCTACCGGGCACAGTTCCAGACTCCAGGCAGTTATTGAGATAATTCCTAATGAAAAAATCCAATATTTAAAACACTTTCCTGACCTGGGGATCGAACCCGGGACCTCTTGATTGGCAGTCGAGCATGCGCCCTCTACGCCACCGAGGCAGTCGGGATACAGCTAGTAACTAATTAATGTATCGCTCCACATAATGGTACCTATAATGGTGCCTATGGTAATAATATAATAATAACCACTATTTAGTGGGTAATAAGTATACTTATTACTACATTTTCGTTCGGCAATAGGCTCGCCCCCTATTACAAGGGACCAATAACATACTGGCGAAATGAGGGTGTATCTACTATGGGACTGAGTCCTGGGTACACCTCTACCCCTCGGGGAAAAAGGCGTGATTGTATGTTATATTATGTTTCGTTCGTAATAACATTTTAACAAAAATAAGGTAAACAACCTCTTGCCAACCAAAGCTTAACAAATCCAATTGCGAGTATCAGCCGTGATACGTATTTTCAGGGTTCCGTGGGACATTTTCCAGCGATTTCCATATAAATGTCCGTCGCTAACAATATTACCTAGGCGCGCAGTTATTTGACTTGGCATTACGCAGGTAGGCGATGAATTTAGGGTTCAGTGCAGTGGAGTGTTGACTGAATACATATATTTTTTTATAATAGTGAGTGACAAGACGAGCAAATCAGGTGCCTGATGGTAAGCAACAGGATTGCCCATAACAGACACAGTGCCACCAAGTGTTTTAAAATTCAAAATTCTACGCGGCACTGCACTGCGCCTGTCACCCTGAGATAATTAGTTGTTGAAACTCGTCATGCCCTGTAATTTCGCTGGTAACATTGCCCTTCAGACCGGAACACAGTAATGTTTGCACATTACTTGCTGGCAGATGAATAACTGGCAAAGGTGTGGTACTTCCTCAGGCGGCCCCCTGCAAAAGAGGCCTACCACTACAATATTATAAAAACTTATAAATAACAGACTAATAACTAATAGTATAAAAACTTATAAAATCAAAATATCGCATAAATATTACTAATACCTACTGCGTGTTCGAGCGCGTCAGGCAAATAGTCCCGCGCGGCGCCACTTACTTCAAATGTCAAAAACTTCAGAAAAAATCAGTTCACTTCCGTTCAATGACCTCAACTAACAGTTACTGGCCCGGGGCTAGTTTAGAGTGATATTTCTAACATGGAAACAATGGCGTTGAATTGCTTCCTTACTATAATAATTTCCATTGTGGTAATCCTGTGGTAATTGAACAAGCAAAAATAACCGTTTTCGTCAGTCACATACCTACCTAAATTATCTGCTGGAACAAGAGATCTTCACTGTTATTGTTTTCTTGACTTGATACATTTTTTAGTTAAATTAGATCATAGTTCCTAAATCTATAGTATATTGTAATAAAATTTTCAAGCAAGGAACCCACTTTTTTCAAAATAATCGCGCTTACCAACACAGGTATTTGCTGAATCTACTTTCGTTACGTACCCAAATAACCATCACATTCTAATTCGACTTTATAAGGAGAATTCATTTAAAAGTGTTTTCGTTTTTCTAAACTAAGTGACAACAGAGCGTTTACTCTCAAAATAGCATCTTATTATTCATGCATTACAGTTTAAAATCGCAA
Source organism: Hemistola chrysoprasaria (assembly GCA_947063395.1). NCBI lineage: Eukaryota > Metazoa > Arthropoda > Insecta > Lepidoptera > Geometridae > Hemistola > Hemistola chrysoprasaria. Next base: position 13,443,160 of record OX346724.1, on the reverse strand, counting down.
ATCAACCATTTAGCATGTAAATTGATACAATAACGGGGAACAGCTTGTGGCTAATTGTGTTTTCTATTTTAGATCTTATTGCCTTAGTGTAAAGAGCTAGTTTATTTTTAGATTAAAGGCGGATTGCAGGAAAGATCAATATAAATATTCAAAGAAGATTATTTTTCACTTAACATAACATCACACCTTTTTCTCTAAAGGGTAGGAGTACCCAGGATCCAGTACAATAGTAGTGCTATTTGCAAGCGCTACTACCGATCATGAAGTCCCAGGTTCGATTCCCAGGGTCGACAGATTATGGTAATTTTCGGTTAATGGCAAGAGCCTCGTCCTCTATTAAATGGTACTTAAAAAAATGTGTAAGAACCGTCTATGAGACTGGTTCCTGGGTGCATAGCGGTGTACCCAGGAGTAGACAGCGGCCTACCCCTTCAGGAAAAAAGCGTGATGGTATGTTAAGTTAACATTGGTGTAAATAAAGTGTGGCCATTGCATAAGACCTGTGTTAAGTCAATAACACACCAAACCTTTTTTATTTTAAAATGTTTATTCAAATCGGTTCTATCAAATCCCAATAAATAACAGTTCAGCATTCAGTGCTGTCTGGTTAAGTTAAAATTACAGTTTGGCAGGGTTGCCAATGTAAATACGGCTTAAAAAGTATTGGCAAAGCGAAGGAGTGAACGGATTATTCTTATTGTTTTTGATGGATTTTGTGTAACGTCGTAAGGCTTAAAGGTTTTGGCTTAGCAACTTTTTCATCATTTTTCTCTGAGTTTAGTTCCCTACAATGTATGTGTAAAATAAATTCGTGTCTTCGTTATGTCAAATCCCCTATATTTTGAAAGTAGCGCTCAATTTCGATAGGATTGCTCTTGTAGAAATTCTGCTGCTTGAGGATTCCGTACTTCAAAAAGAAAAATGACCTTGGCTTTGCAGGTGTCCATAGGCAGCGGTAACCGCGACCCATCTTAGGCGGCCCGTTTGCTTGTATGCCACTTATGGCATAAAAAAATATATGAAAAAAACCAGATTGTACTGAAATGTTATACGCAGCCATTCAATTCAATGAGAAACGAAAACGGTTCGGACATGTGGAGAGGATGGATGAAAGGAGATTAACAAAAAGAGATTTATAAGGCTAGTGTGAATGGTCAAGTCGGTAGCGGTCGACCTAGGCGTACTTTTCATGAACAAATTGACGTTGTTCTTAGGAAAGGCCAAGTCAAAAGCACCTACAACCGACGAGAATGTATGAAAATGTCATGAAAGTGAACGAAGCGAAAGTTGTATGTCAGGATCGTAGCAAGTGGAGGGAAAAAGTCTCTGTCTACCCCACCGGGAACAAGGCGTAAATGTATGAATGTAGAAACGAAAAAATCTAACCGGGCGGTGATTATGGAGCGTCTGTCCTTTACATCTGTCAAAAATGTAAATCATATGTGATTACAACGATTGCGATTGTTAAATTTAATAATTATGCTAGATTTGCATACCTGTAACAATAATTGATAGTCTAAATTAGTGATGTTATAAAGGAAACGATAATTATTATCGTCCGAATGCGCAGTGCGAACAGCCTGCAGAATACAGCCAACAAAAGTGATAACTACCGCGAGATATGAGCGAAGTTGAGCTTTTACGATGACACTATTCGTGCAGGCGAATACTATTGAGGCTATGGACACAGCGTTTTTAATATGCTTTTATTTAACTTCAATGAGGCGTCATGTGACCGAAATGCTGGCTTGTATTTTGCCTAAGGGATAAGTATCTGCATCCAGCGGGGCAATGCCGCCAGCATTCTGGCCGCTTTCTCCTCCACCAAAGGCTTAGTACAGCTGGATTTTTAGATAGATTTTAGTTAGGAATGTAGGCTTTATTCTAGTGTAGTTTTAATTTCTGCCTCCGTGGCGTATAGGGCGCATGCTCGACTGCCAATCAAGAGGTCCAGGGTTCGATCCCCAGATCAGGCAGTGTTAAATATTGGATTTTTCCATTAGGAATTATCTCAATAATTGCCTGGAGTCTGGAACTGTGCCCGGTAGATGGCAATAGGCTCGCCCCTTATTACATGGGACCAATAACATACTGGCGAAATGTGGGTGTATCTACTATAGGACTGAGTCCTGGGTACACCTTTGCCTACCCCTTCGGGAAAAAGGCATGAATGTATGTTATGTTAGTTTTAATTTTGTATATATTATGTGTAATTTTATAAATATATAATTTTATATTTTTATAGACTAAGCGGTCTATTGGCTGCTGTGCTGGTGGTGTGGAAGGTGCGTGGTTCAAATCCCGCCCTAGGGTGAAATTTTTCTTTCCATATTCGTATTGTAATTTTATTTTTTGTATAACATCAATTTGAACTTCAATGTTTGTATTTTCGGATCTTGAGTTCTATGGCAGTTATCCTCAACCAATTGTGATGAAATTATTCACAAAAAATTTGCTGTTTCACAGAAAAAACTCCTTGAATTTAAGATAAGATAACGTTTATTGATATATAACATGCAATTTTATCATACAAAACAATGGTCCCCAAACTAGGTGAAACCTGTATCTTGGGGGCCTTCTTCCCAAATGAACAATATAAATTATGAATATTTTTCACAAGTAGGTAACGTTATTTATAGCAGTATATCACTAAATATAGTACAGAATTACAATGTAGGATAATAAATTTATACAAGTATACAAGTAGGTAGGTTAAACTAAAGAAATAAAGAAATTTGAACAACATGTATGGAATAATCATTTTATTAGAGTAGTTTGGCACGAATTTAGGTAAAGTTCTAATCATACAGTTCGAAAACATTCAAGTGCAATTTACCAATTCACTCACGAGCGGTAAAAAATCAGCACGTTACAACATTAACAAATGTTCGTACCTCAGTAAAAAACATCCATACACGCTGTGTTCGTAGCCCAACATTTTATGGAGCGCTGAGACCACACTGTAGTCAAATGTTTCACAAATATCGTTTCCGGACGAACAGTAAACTTTATTTAAATAAATAACAACCGCTTGTACCGAAATAGTTGCAACTATAAAAGTATTTTATTGTAACCTTGACTATGGAAAACCTATAAATTCTTGATCATCGTTCTTTATAAAGCAATCCAAATTGATACAAATAGTATTTCTTCGCACGCTGGATAATGGAGGCAAGTCTTTCTGTCTGACTCCTTTTTTACCTCCGACCGAAAAAGATATCATCATCAGCCGGAAGACGTCCACTGCTGAACATAGGCTTCCCTCATAAAACGCCATAAACTATTAATATGGGGGGATTTTGCCGTAACCACCACGCTTGTTGTGCGGCTTGGTGATCGCAGTAGTTGGAATACTTGGTGCCGAAGAGCGCTGCTGACCCCTCTCCGAATATATGCCGGGTCTCACCTCTCCCACCAGATGAGAAAGGGATATTATATAGCCCGGAACCACATGGCCACGATGTTATAGGTAGTATGTTTTTATTTGAAAGCTGTCATGAGAGTGTAACCTGTTTCATGAAAATTGGTTCAGCTGTTTTAAATATTATCAGCTCTTTCCTAGCGGCTGAAGAAATATGAGCATTTTCCATTCCAGTGGATATCAATCTAATTGGTTCCTTATTTGGTATCCTGTTACTTCATCAATATTGAAACTAATTTGGAACCTTGACCTGATGCTGCGGAATCAGTTTTAGATGTGCCAGTGGTCAAATATATCGTGTTTGGGCTTATTGGAAACAGGAGTCCAGGACAAGGATACAGGGATACAAGGAAAGAGGAGTCCAGGAAGAAGAAGAACACCTTGCCTTAAAAATCTGCTCTATTGAGAGCTGCTGTGTCAAGTGATGGTTAAAAGTCCTTTGTTAAAAGATGGCACCCAAAGAAGAAAAGGGCTTATTGGTGTCGGCTACGCCAACGCTCATAAAGAAGCGAAGTGCCACTGACCTGTGTATCCCTGTGTATGCTGTAGGTAGACCAGCAGCATGGCTCCACCTGGTTGGAGTCCAGCCCCCAGAACTCCAGCTCCTCCTCGAATAGTGGTCCGCAGACATTTGTGGGGTAGTGGAGCTTGCCCGTCCTAGAAACAAATATTTAGTCTAAATCTTGTAGAAAATAGGTAGGTATACAGTAAAAAAACAGCCTTTTACATTCCGTAAACGAGTATAGAACCGCGTCTAATCTATCGCGTTCTAGCTATCGCGCTATCGCGCTACAGCGTCTATCGCGTTCTAATGATTTTATTGATATATGTTAGAAAGTAAAAGAAAAGCTTTTTCAAGGTTGTCAAGTTGGAAGAATTTTTTTTTAGTTCCTTGAAATTTAAACAGATTTCTTCAACTATTCTGATAAATACTGACTGCTGAGCTGTAATGTAGTGATTACAAGCATAAGATTCTGGAATTGGACTCTGGGCTCAATTCTCAGATTGAAAAATGGTTATTATATTTTTCCATGGAATTTTTCACTAACAATCTATGGAATCTGGATATGGTTACTGGCTTAACTGGTGATTGTGGGTATAAACCTGTTACCTGCTATTATGGGAATCGATACACCTCTGCCTTACCGTTTGAGTTAGACAAAAATTGGGAAAAGTCGATAATAGGTTGACTGTCTCGGTGGCGTAGAGGGCGCATGCTCGACTGCCAATCAAGAGGTCCCGGGTTCGATCCCCAGGTCAGGCAAAGTGTTAAATATTGGATTTTTCCATTAGGAATTATCTCAATAACTGCCTGGAGTCTGGAACTGTGCCCGGTAGATGGCAATAGGCTCGCCCCCTATTACATGGGACCAATAACATACTGGCGAAATGTGGGTGTATCTACTATGGGACTGAGTCCTGGATACACCTCTGCCTACCCCTTCGGGAAAAAGGCGTGAATGTATGTTATGTTATGTTATGTTAGGTTACGTTTTTTTTATGCCATACGTAGGTGCCAAACAAGCAGACGATGTGCCAGAATACGAACGGTTTTCACGTATTTCCATAAAGATTTCGCTCCTATAACAATAATTATTCACCTGCAGCAACTGGTCTGCTATATATTCGTTGAAATACGGTGACAATGATTTAAAGGCTCTAAATGCGGAGTATCGCTAATCTAGTGTCAAAACATGATTGAAGTAGTATCTGACGCAAGAGATACATCGCCAAAATAAACCGATACTCAGAGATTCCGTTGATTTACGACCGAACGAACAGATGGGTCGTTACTATAGATAACTCGGAACTAGAAGTATGGGCGTAAGACTGTTTGGAAATAGAATTGTCTCGAAAAAAGTTACAACTACGGAGGGTATATTATATGATTATTTTAAGATCTAAACTACCCTACAACAACGTGTTAAAAAAAGGTGTAATTTTTTTTTTCTCAGGATAGTGAGTGAGCAAATCAGGTTCCTGATGGTAACCATCATCATTGCCCATATCAAACACAGTGCTAACTAATGTTTTAAAATTCAAAATTGTGCACGCCACTGCACTGCGCCTGTCATCCTGAGATATTAGTTGATGAAACTCGTCATGCCCAGTAATTTCGCTGGTAACATTGCTCTTCAGACCGGAACACAGTAATGTTTGCACATTACTGCTTGGCGGATGAATAACTGGCAAACTAAAGCATCTAGGAGGTGAGCTGAAGTAGGGAGAGTGTTTTAAAGTTTATTACTAATATTTCCAAAACGGTGCGCTGTTATAAAATTACTGGGTATATACTAGTTTCAACAACTAATATCTCAGGGTAACATGCGCAGTGCAGTGCCGCGCAGAATTTAGAATTTTAAAACACTGGGTGGCACTGTGTCTGATATGGGCAATCATGATGCCTTACCATCAGGCACCTAAAACACATGCCCTCGAAAATAGGAGTAAAATAAAGAAGAATTATCAAATAAAACATAACGCTGTCACATCGAGTAAAATATTAATAAAAGCTGGTGTCATGCTCAGTATTGAACATTCTCAGAAACCATTCGTGTATTTACACGATCAAATTGTTTATTCGGTTCTGATTATTCTTTTGTGGACCTATATGTTCAGCGGGATTGGATGGAAGACGTACAAAATTCCGCGTTTGATTTATTGATAAAAAATATTTACTAATCGTATAATATTATGGTAGATTCAAATCGACTGATCTGTCTTTGTCAGTGTCTTTGTCATACTGCTGCATAGCGAATTGAATATTATTTTGAATAAACTTAAAACATAATATATTTATTTGTATTATTAATATGTTATAATTAGCTTTGTGTATAGATGGTAATAAGTTGTGCATACTTAGTAAATAGTTTATCAAAGGAGATATGAGTTGTATTTTAATATATTAGTTTAGTATCAAGCTGTGGAATAAAATTGCGGATTGTGTTCAAAACTGAAAAGCACTTAATGGTTAATTTCCTTCGTTTGATGTCCAATCTTCCTACGTGTTATTGGCAAAGTTGTGGTGTTCTTTTAAGCACTTTCACAAGCCTCAAATTAAGAATTGAATTACTTTCACAAGCCACAAAATAAGAATTGAATTGAATTGAAGAATTGAATTGAATGTTTTGAAGTTGAAAAGTTGTGGCAATGACTGTAGTAAGGTATCCACAATTTTACCACGGAAATATCAAATACAATTTAGATAATAATATGGGACAACTATAATATAATATGGAACAACTTCCACACACGGTCATCTGGTCCCAAACTAGGCTAGAAGCCTGTACTATGGTAACCGGATGACTGATATACATACATATATAAGCTTATAACACCCAGACACAGATCAAACATACATGTTCATGCACACAAATGTATGATCTGGCCGGGGATCGAACCCGGGGCCTGCGGCACAGAAAGCAGAGTTACTACCATCTGTGCCAACCAGGCTGTCAAAGATAGGCTGTAAAGATAATAATTATAAACGAACAATAGTACCTAACCGACTGAGAAGAAGAGATCGATTTCAGTTCACAAGATGAGAAGTTAAAATGACAATAGGCAGCACATAGAACAGATGGCCGATGGGGCTGTAAGGTTCTCAAACGGAGACCACGGACCGGTGAGTGAAGCCGGGACACCCACAAGGTGGACAGACGATTTAAAAGAGACCGCAAGAATACGTTGGATGCAATCCGCTTATATCCGGACTAGACGGAAATCTATGGAAGAAGCCTATGTACACCTGTATCCTACGGCTGGGATGATGATGATGATGATGATAATGATGATGATGATGATGATGATGAACAAATGATTCCTTTTAATATATGACGTATAATATAGGTTACGAAGAGGTATTCTACATTTTTTCATTATTTCGTAAGCGCTTTTTCTTGATTTTGCTTTTTAAAATCTTGTCCCACACACACAATTTAATGTTTCCAACATTAAATCATGAAGTGCACTTAGCTTCAGCTATTATAATATACAATTCATTTTATAAACAGCTAGTTCACTAAATCACATCCAAAACGGTACTGCATTACTTATAACAATTTATTTTAGTTTTATTTTGACGTTTCGAAGATGGATAGTGTGTGGGTTTTCTTTTGAATATTGAAATCACAATATTATTATGATTCAGCTAACGGATGCTTCAAATTGTGTAAACGTGCCTTTTCCATTAAATAATACTCGAACACTTCAGCATATTTTACATGATTTATTTCAAGGCCACCATCTTCAATCTCGCTCTACAATCATCTGTCGCGCTGGCATCCACCTCCCTGTGTTGCCATCGCGCCCTCGCACATGCCATAGATCTCCATGAAATCACACGTTGCCATTAATACTTTCCATAAAACCACCAAAACGTTCACAGAATCCGTAGCATGCGCGTCACAAAATAACATCAACCCTACAATTGTAAATAAAAATAAGTAGCTGGTCTAACTTAGAAAAATCGTTTCTGGAATACTCTTACGTAGTCATTATTTAGTTAAATCAGTTAAAACATTTTGAAACACACTGTATGAGCTTTCATACAAATAGAGACGTTATACTCAATAAAAATAGCCCTTTAACGGGGGAATTATGTTTTTCTTACTTATGTAGAATATACGCAGCTTTGTTTCCATCACTCATTAAAATATATTTAGTAAAAGATGACAGAGATATATAAAAAAATCCCGGTTGTCAGAAAGGGATAAACATGTTTACAGTAACGTGAGCAGCAAACCTGCTACGTGTAATACTGGCGTAATACAAGGTGCGACTAAAGCCAATTAGCTTGATTTGACTTCGCCACGGAAAGCAAGGTAAAACGCATCTACCTCAGTTTATATCAAAGCTCACTGTTTCAATAAGTTTTTTTTTTTAAACAACAACAATAAACCCATCTGCTGATTTGACAGAAAACAAAATAAATCAATATTACTTATAATACTACTTATATTAAAATTATTATAAAAATAAAATTTGTTACAATACAATTAATAATAACAAATCATGCAACATAAATTTATTATAAATGAACCAGCATCACGACTGTGTCTCCGCGGGAAATAAGTCAATATTATATTATTATTATTATTTATTATTACTATAATGTGCAAAATTTCAACATTTTAGATCCAAGGATAGAACTGGACGCTGATACAAGTGTCAGTCAGTCAAGACTTTGTTTTTTTATTCATATTAAAGAAGAAAGATAGAAAATAAAACATGAAGAACAGAAAATATATCCTTACATAGCGAAAGGATCTATGAAATCGAATCAGAAATGAGGAGATCCGTAGACGAACGAAAGTCAATCGTGTCAATCGAACCGACATAGCCCAGCGGATTAGCAATTTGAAATGGCAATGAGCAGAGCACATAGCACGTAGAACTGATGGACCACGAACCGGCAAGCGCAGCGTAGGACGATAAGGTGGACAGACGATCTGATAGACAACAGGAACACACTGACAAGTCGCTTTCAACCAGACTAGATGGAAATCTATGAATAAGGTTCAGCAGTGGACGTCCTACGGCGGAGATCACGATGATAATGATGATAATATAAAACATACATAGCAGCATACATAGTATGACACAACTTTAATCAAAATAACTAAGTGGGAGACAATTCTAAGTGACATTATTATCAACTGCAGTTCAAACTTCTAAAGTTAATATATTACTCAAATAATATTCTAATGTTATTAATGGCGAACTTCAGTTTAATGTTAACGCACATCATAAAACCAGTTCATAGTTCATAACTTGCGCGAATAGTTATTTAATTAGTTCATAAAATTAATATAGTTGAACTTAATAGCTACGATATGATAATAAACTTGGGCTTTTGAATGCATATTTTGAGTAATGAATAATAATAAATGTATACGAGAGTAAAATCAAAATAAAAACAACTTCTGCGTTAACAGTCCTAGTTCACACAATAACATTAAGAGCGTGAGCGTATGCGGCCTTCTAGGAATTTGACACAATCCTATTGAGAATTTACCAAATCTATGTTTTGTATTCCCCTATTTCCTCCGAATATAATAAATCCATTCTCTAGCTATTATACCCTGAAAATTCTCATGTTAATTCACACTTAATTATCTTACTTCCTACTAATACAGTAAATGCGAAAGTTTGTGAGGATGAATGGATGGATGTTTGTTACTCTTTTACGCCAAAACTACTGAACTTGATACCTCCACACATTCCCGTAAAAAGTGTCTCGACAGGCGGACAAACACACAAACACACAGACAGACAGACGACAAAGTGTTCTTATAATGATTCCTTTTTTCCTTTTGAGTTACGGAACCCCATAAAACCTTATATAAAACTATGTAGAACGCAGAGGACATAAAACTTGTGGCAAACCGACCATAATGTACCTGCCTAATCCTGACTTCGGGATATAAAGGAATATACTACTATCATACAAGTCACTTTTTTAATGTTGTTAAGGTTAATGTTAAGGCACAGAATACAATTGTTAAGGTTAGTCTTTGGTTTAAACAACGCATGGTTGTCTGGAAGAGATCGCTCTGAGCGATAAGGCCGCCTGTTGTTACTCTTTCTAGTTTTTAAGTTTTCTTTTTGCCTTTTTTGTATAATTGTGGTACCAATAAAGTGTTATCATTCATTCATTCATTCAACGCCTTACAAAATCATGTAGAATGCCTAAGGAAGTGCATCGAGTTTTGGGGAGAAGCCGAAGAGTACAGATTGGCTCCCGTATCTTTATCAATTATCGGTGCATTTTCGAGTGTTTAACGTGTAATAATGGTGGAATATTACGTGTTGAGTGTTTTCGAAGATACACAAGTCTCTTGACAAGTGATGCGAGAGTTGAAATGTGATTTTTCGTGTTCCCACCAAAATTCCGGCAGCTTCTTGTAAAGACCACCACTTTACTCGAGCTGTGACTTGACTGGCCCTGACTCTGAATTGACTAATTGACCATATTAACTTGATAATTTACATGACACTGGCAAATACACTAACGTGTGAGTCCATAAATGTCCCGTGTAAGCAGGCTATACATCCAAAATTTGACACTGGCAATACATTCGTGTGGGTCCATATATGAAGTAAAAAAGTGCATCTATCTGTCAACAAAATTTTGGCTTTCCATGCAGTGAAACATCATACATCAGTGGATTGGCAATTTGTATGGGAAATCGAAATTAGCACGTTTTATTATCGAGTTTTTATAGTGTGTGTTGCCTTATTAAAACATTGCTTTAAATTCATTTATTTATTTCAGGCAATAGTGCGTATAATTATACGCACCAGAGGCCCATATTAATAAATACCTTACAGACTAACATACATAAAATTATAAAACACAAGCATTCTTATGGCTTAGGGATATAATGGCTCAGTTTCGCCTCCCTGAAGCAAAAACGATGCCTCCATTGCTTCATTGCAGATGAATTCGATGCTTTAGTTGTTTCAAAGAACTTTACTGTTTTTACTTCTGAAGAACTAGGAGATTAGAAACTGCGAAGTGGTAATTTAAAATAAACAACATTTCCGAATCGCTTATTCGCAAGAATTTGAAATTGTTATTCTAAACAACAAAGTTGTTCAAGTTTGTCGTGTAGACCTTAAAAATTAAACAAAACAATTACACACACGAAAGTTTATTTTGTGTGAGTTTTTTTCACCCGAGGTAGGGGATATGTAGTAAAAATAAATAAACCACGACAAGGCAATCCCACTGGGTTACCAGACCTTGGGTGTTAACCTATAAACAAAAGGGTTAGACTACCCAAACATACACGAAAAACACTGTTTTTGTATAATTATTAAAGTACTTTTTATAAAGCTTTTTTTGTTTTACTTATGAGGCATTTCAGTTAAAAATAAAATTGTATTATGTAATGGCAATAGGCTCGCCCCCTTTTACATGGAACCAATAACATACTGGCGAAATGTGGTTGTACCTACTGTGGGACTGAGTCTTAGGTACGCCCCTGCATACCACTTCGGGAAAAAGGCGTGATTGTATGTTATGTATTTATTGTATCAACTCAACTCAAACAAATTTATTCAAATAGGTCATAATCTGACACTTTTGCACGTCAATAAAGATAAACAGTACTGAGTCTACCGTGCGTTCGGAAAGATACCTCTACAAGAAGAACGCACAAGAAACTTGTAGGGCTTAATTTTTTCAACAGATAGTTTTACAATATTTGGTTTGGTTACATTCGTTTTCTTTAAAGGTGCCGCGAGGCGGCTATGCAGAAGTTTCCAGGCATCTTTGTCCTCTATGTACTGGTTGACTTTATAATAAGCCTTCTTTAGTAAAGTAGATTTTATATAGGTTTTGAATTTACCCTCTGAGAGCCCAGTTATCTCTTTTGGGATTTTATTATAGAAACGTACACTATTTCCTAAGAATGTCTTTTTATTTGTTTTAGATAATCTAAAGCTAGGTGCAGCTATTTTGTATTTATTTCTAGTATTAAAATTATGAAGGTCACTATTTAATTTTAATTTATGTAAATTTTTACGCACATACATAATGTTCTCATATGTCAGGGTCAGTATGTTTATATCTTTAAATAATTCCCTCAGGGATTCGCGTGGACGCATCTCATAGATGGCACGAATCGCACGTTTTTGTAGTATAAAGATAGTTTCTATATCTGCGGCTGACCCCCACAACAGAATCCCATAAGACATCAAGCTATGGAAATATGCAAAGTACACTAATCTCGCCGTGGCTATATCTGTTAGTTGCCTAATTTTATAAACCGCGTAAGCTGCACAGCTTAGTTTCCCTGAGAGCTCGGTGATATGAGTTCTCCATTGCAGTTTAGAGTCTATATTTATGCCAAGGAACAAAGTTGCATTGTCAATATTGAGTCTTTCACCGTCAAGAACTATGATTGGTTCTATACTTCTGACGTTAGGCAACGAAAATTTCAAACATTTAGTCTTTTTCGCATTCAATAACAGATTGTTTGCTGTGAACCATCTGGATATACTTGCTAAAGTATTATTAACATGTACTAGTGAAGTATCCTTCCTATCAACTTTAAAAATCAATGACGTATCATCGGCAAATAGAACTATATCTGCTAGACCGTGGACCATGTAAGGCAAATCGTTAATATATGCCAAAAACAGGAAAGGACCCAAAATTGATCCCTGTGGGACTCCCATCTTGACAGGAGAACTAGCAGATGTGATACCATTGACGCTAACCTTCTGCTGCCTACTAGACAAGTATGATTCCACGAGGTTGAGGGCATTCCCATGAATTCCATATAATTCTAACTTGCGCAGTAACGTGCAGTGTTCTACACAGTCGAATGCTTTGGAAAGATCACAAAACACTCCAATGGCATCATGTGAACTCTCCCAAGCCTCCAAGACAAGAGTCATGAGATGACAGCCCGCATCGGTTGTTGATCTGCATTTGGTGAAACCATACTGGTTTGAATGCAGTATTCTATTTCTATTGAAATGTGACAGCAGTTGGTTTAGCATCAATTTCTCAAAGATTTTACTTAATACTGGCAAAACAGAGATTGGCCTATAGTTTGAGGGATCTGTCTTACTTCCCGATTTAAAGATAGGAGTGATTTTACTTATTTTCATTAGTTCTGGAAACGTGCCTTTATCTATGCATAGGTTAAATAATTCTGCTAAGTAAGGAGCAATTGTGTTTATTATAGAATCTAGCATTTTTACAGATAGACCCCATAGATCTTCAGTAGCTTTAACATTTAAACTCTTGTACGTCTTTTTGATATCAATTAATGAGATGTGTTCGAACGAAAATTCAGGTATGGTGCGTTGGAAGTTTTCTTTAAGAAAAGTCTCCGCCAAGTCTGGGGATGAATCAAGTGACTTGGTCGCGTTCAGGGCTATGTTAGAGAAGAAATCGACAAAAATATTAGCGATTTCCTCTACATTTATCTTTACCTGTCTCTACATTTATTGTTTTCCAAACCGCCTTAATTTTATTACTTGATTTGCGAATTTAGTCTCTAATATTTATGGCTTTTGCTTGGATGCAAACAGCTTTAAAAATTTTTGAATAACATTTAACATACTCATGAAATGATTCTGAATTAGAATGGGCTTTATCCCTATACAACTCATACATATTATCTCTACTTTTCCTGATACCCTTGGTAGCCCAATCACTAAATTCTAGTTTCCCATTCGTGTGTAATTTCTTTTTGGGACATATCTCATTGAACTCCTTACTTATTACAGAAAATATATTTTCATAGTTGAAATTAGGGTCATCCTCAGAGACAGCGACATTTACGAGTTTTGATTCTATATTATTCCCAAGCTTTTCGAGTTTATATGTTGTTAGGGGCCTATGTTCAATTGTTGGTTTTTCTTTTGATTTATGTATGTATTTTGTATTCAACAAAAATTAAAAACGATACTCGCATTCTCATCTGTTTTCACTTTGCTATGGAAATAAACTAAAGTTGAATGTAAGAAATTATAGAATGGGTTAATTACATTCGGAGGAAACAGGAGAATACAAAACATTAATTTGGTAATATTTTCATAGGATTGTGTCAAATGTTTAAGCTCCGCAAAAACAGTAATTAAACAAACGCACCTGTTGCTCAATTAACACATTTGAACAAAGTCAAGGAAGAATATCACATTATCACAGCTGGTTAAAACACAAAGGACAGCCGCTGCTGCCGCAAGCAAAAAACGCTTTTCACTCCGTTACAGCCGACCTTTATTCGCTCTGACTCTTTTGAATTTTTATTTTTCCTAACATATTTTACAGATAGTATACTACACAATAGGGATTTTGACGCACGTTTTGTTCTATTACACGTCATTTATCTATATAATTATTCACTTGCTGCGACATGAATCTTTATGATTCATTGGTGAATCAGCATGCGATGGAGATAGAGAACGGGAACGACAGTATCCTTATTTCTTCTATATCTTAGCTGCAGGACGTCCTCTGTTGAACATAGACCTTCCCCATAGATTTCCATCTAGTCCGGTTGTAAGTGCGCTCAACGTTGCGCTTGCCGGTCCCTCTATTCGAGAACAATTTACAGCCACATCGGCCATCAGTTCTTCTGCCATATGCCCTGCCCATTGCCACTTCAACGTGCTAATCCGCTGGGTTATATGCCGGTCATTTTCTTCCTTCTACGGATCCTCATTTCTGATTCGATCTTGTAGATCAATTCTGAGCATAACCCTTTCCATAGCTCGTTATGCTATCCTTCCTTACATAGTATACAACAAAATTAATTCTCGCTGTCTGTACGCTTAGATCTTCTAAATTACGCAACGAATTTTAATGCGGTTTTCATCAATAGACAGAGGAAGGTTAATATGTGTAATGGTACCCGGAGCAAAGCGAGTGCAAGGCGCTACTAATATATAACGCTGTTTCCTCCGATGATCTAGAATCCAGATTGCAACGAATAAATATTTCTACAACAAATTGCGAAGTTTGGATGAATAAATGCGTTTGTGTTTTTTTCGGCAAAACTCTCCCCTCCGTAGATGCCCTCGCAACGTCCTGGACGACCCGGATGACTCTATCGCCGCCGTCACATCGGCGGCGCTAGGTTCGCCCAATCCTACCAATATACGCAACAGACACTCCGTTTTCGGTACTGGTGCCGGATACCAGATCCACCAACTCACACAATCACAACACTGACCTCGCCGGCGAGGTCGAAGATCTCTCAGATCCTTCAGATCGGTTAGTATCTCTCCAAATAATCAAACAGATCAAACCATTGATAGGGCCCTAGGACACTCCCCTTCTGGGGTGCCAGGGCAAGTATGACCCCACGTATTCTGGCGACGGCCCAAGCCGAGGTTCGTACCGTCTAGGTGCCCTTGTGCTAGTCGCCCCTTAACTTTGGGTCGAGCGCCTCCTGCGCTTACCACTGCCCGGTAAAGCTGTAGAGGCCATTTGAGGCCAACAACATAGGCCATTTAAAAATAAAAAAAATTAAAAAAAAATCTAATGAGCTGATTAAGCTGAAATTCGGTTATATAGGTAGATTAGATCAAAAAATGAATGCGTAGCGTACTTTTTAGCGTAAGAAACCGTGAATCATTTCTATCAGTGTATAAAGTAGCTTCAGTCTAAAAAATGTGAGAGCGGAAAGTTGCAAACTAATTTAGAGTGAAATAAAACTCGAAGTATTTTTTATGAAAACCAGCTGGTTTTAACGAAGGAGTTTGTTCTCAGATACAAATTATGTTCATTTGGACTTGAAATAATAACTGAGGCGTTTATTAATCTCGTACAAATTTAAAGACTATGTATGCTCTTTCACTTATGCATTGAATTAACAATTAGGTAATTATAACAAGTATAATACTAGCTGTCCACGCAATTTTACCCGCTGAAAAATACCCTTTGTGCTAAGTCAAAGTCATCATCATCATCATCTCAACCATTGGCTACTTGACATAGGCCTCCCCCATAAAGGCGGGTTTAGCTAATACTCGACACGCTTGTTGTGCGGGTTGTCGAGCGCAGTTCGATGGTTTTTGCAGAGGACGCTACTGCCCGTCCTCTGTTTTTTTATTCAATTTGGTCCTAAGACACTTTTGCAAGTGACTTGAAGCTTATAGGTAAGGAATCCACCGTGCGTTCGGAAAGATACCTCTACAAGAAGATTACACAAGAAACTTGTGCATAATTAGAGATTATTTTTTCAATTGATAAGTTTAAAAATATTTGGTTTGGTTGCATTAGTTTGATTGGAAGGTGCCGCGTGGTGACTATGCAGAAGTTTCCATCTTTGTTCTCTATGCTATTGCAGACTTAAGATAGTCTATTGATAGATTAAACTCCAAGCTAAACATACCAAACAGCCCAATCCGTTTAGTTATTTTGTCACCGATAGTTACCCACATACCGACAAAATTTCTTTAAATTTTTTTTTCCGGAATTTTACAAAAACTGAGTTTTGTTTATCCTTATTTACTATTACGCCTAAATTTTTAAATTACGAACCAAAACTCCGATCTAATTCCTTTTTAAAATCACTTATCCAATAAGATAATTCAATCAGCGCCATCGGTAACCGGTAAAGCGTTTCCGATGTAGTCGGTTTAAATCAAATATTCATTTATTAATCCAAGTGAAACGCGAAATGGTGTGGAAATTCTTGCAATTCTCATTTAAATAAATGCCTCGAAGGTACCTGTTTTTAGCGTGGAGAGGTGACTAGTTAACTCTAAGTTTTAAGTGAAGAAAAGATGTTGAAAGCAGCTTAGAGACAGGAATTGTACGCGGTTGATGGCAACAATAAATAGTCTTGTCCCTCTGTGCTTATTCCCTTTTATATGGGACTAATTATAGAAATCAGAGGAATACAAAAGATCGATTTGTTAAATGTATCAAGGATTTTGTAAAATTTATTAGATTAGAATATATTAGATAACACTTTTATTGATACCACAATACAGAAAATTAACAAAATGAAACTTAAAAACTAAAACCTGAGTAACAATAATTGGCGGTCTTATCGCTCAGAGCGATCTCTTCCAGACAACCATTCGAAAAGAGGAAAGGCATATATCGGAAAGACGGTGGTTTAAATATAAACCAAAACTAAAACTATACATAACAAGGTACATAAAAATACCTCTATACTAGGTACTACTACTACTAGGTACTAGGTATACTAGGTAGGTTTATTGTAGCTAGGATAAGATTTTAAAATTGTGAACGAATGGCATATAGTTTTCCAAATCGTCAATAGTGTTAACGAAACGTTGCAACGAGCGCTAAGTATCATTATATCACTAAATGAAAATTCGCCAAATTTATTTCCGCGGTTACTTTTGTATTTTTACAATACTCAGTATTTACTCAGTAATATTAAACAAGCTTCTTTAGCTTGTTTAATATTCATTTGAAGGTCTAAAAAGTCAAATAATGATCATAAGTTAGTAAAAATAATGGACTAAAATTCTGTAATTTGAAACAAAACTTGTCAAAGTCTAGAATTCGTATTCGTATATTTCATATAAATGTTTTATTCAAGCATACTCCGAGCTACTTGAACTGGCAGAATCGCTTGAAACAGCGAAGTAAAGTTTCAACAATGTTTTCAAACTTTTATTAAATTTCATTGGGCATTTGAGATTACAATGATACAAAATAAATTTGGTGAAATATTTTATTTATAGTTTGTTTATAAGTCTAGTTTTAAATTTTAGTTGTTAATATTTACTTTTAAGTCGTTTAATTGTTTCTTGTTATTTATTTAAATTAATTTTAATAAAGTTGTTTTATTAATATCCTAATAAATAAATAAAAAAATGATACAAAACTGACTACTCAAAAGGACTCATGAATTTTTTTTAATATTAACAATAAAAGTGATATCTATTAAATTTCATTTAGTTGTCCATTTTAATCAAAATATTACTGACTAACAAGAGCAAACGATGGATAATCGTTTGCTAGTTGCATCAATGTTAGATTGGGTTGAATACCCCGCTGTATAAATAAACGTCAAATGCGAATAAGACTCAGATAAGACTAAGATTTTTTTTTTATGATAGTGAGTGACAAGACGAGCAAATCAGGTGCCTGATGGTAAGCATCATGATTGCCCATATCAGACACAGTGCCACCCAGTGTTTTAAAATTCAAAATTCTCCGCGCCACTGCACTGCGCCTGTCACCCTGAGATATTAGTTGTTGAATCTCATCATGCCCAGTAATTTCGCTGGTAACATTGCCCTTCAGTCCGAAACACAGTAATGTTTGCACATTACTGCTTGGCGGATGAATAACTGGCAAAGGTGTGGTACTTCCCCAGACGGCCCCCTGCAAAAGAGGCCTACCACTACACTGATATTATGAACTTTATTTTAATTTTATTATTTGTTGTTGTAGCACCAATTGAATATATGTATACATATATTGTGCGTACCCCTTCGGAAAAAAGGCGTTATTGTATGAAATACCTAAACAATTCACTTGATTAAATTCATCATAGCCCACGTACGCAGGATAATGTAGCTTAACAAACTAAATCAACAGGGCTTAGCGGAATCGTTAGCTCAACCCACACTGTAGAGACTTTCATTATATGAATATTATATTTATAATTCCCGACAGAATAGCTTTTTAGTGTAAGCAAGATTTACTCAACGTACGAGTAATAAATATTAATATGCTTTGGGGAGGTGGTTAATTTTCGTAATCAGTTGATTTATTATAGTTATATTATTTTAATTTGACTGCCTCGGTGGCGCAGGGATTTGCAAGCGCTACTGTCGATCATTAGGTCCCGGGTTTGATACCCAGGTCAGACAAAAGTGTAATTGAATTTTTCCATTAGGAATTTTATCAATGACACAGCCTTAAGTCTGAAACTGTGCCCGGTAGATGGCAATAGGCTTGCCCCCTATTGCATGAAAACGAGTTTTCATGTATAAAATCCTGCACAAAGAAAAAATATCTTAGAAAGGTAAAAAAAATAAAAAGGCACTGAAAACTTGTTTGGATTAAATTGGATTTTTTACTGAATCTTTGTATTGTTATTTTCTACAACATAGTTGTCTTTATTTTACGTAATTACATGTAGTATTTTTTATATCTTCAAAAATGTAGGTACGTGTGAGCGAGAGAGCGAATTTCCTTTGGACAGCGCCTGTATATATATCATATAGTCATTTATTAGCGAAGCAATTTAACAGTCTACGGTTTTGTGTAGGTAGGTAATTCAAAATTATTATTAATTACTAGCGACCCGCCCCTGTGTACTTTACCGCTGTAAAGCATATTTATAAGAGGTACAGAGGAATAATCCAGTAATACTACAGAATAAATAATAGTGATAAAGTACACTTTATAACTAATTATGACTCTATTAGTTTTTGTATGCCATAGGTGGCAAACAAGATGACTGGCCGCGTGATGGTGAGCGGTTACCGCCGCCTATGGATACCTGCAACACCAGGAGTATTGCCAGTATGTTTAAAACACTATTCACTCTCCGTTTGAAGAGCCCCATGTTGTAGCTCAACGGGAAGACTGCAGCAGGAGATCATTCCATAGTTAGCATGCGGCAGAAAAAAACGGAAAAATCGCTCAGTTTGCGTCTATGTATCAATTATGTGCGGATGAGCTCTCAGGCGATGGCAGCTAGTATGGTGATAGAACCCTCTATTTGAATTTAGTCTATTAATACTTTTTTAACTCCTAATTTTTTTAGAGATCGAAATGTTCATGTATAAAGAATAAGCAAGTAAAACATAGATTTTAGTCATTCATTTGAAAAAAAATAATATTGTATCATATTGCTGAAAGGTAACGTTAGCTCTTTAATAACAGAAAAACATAAACCATTTTAACGGAGAGATCAATTTCCCAAATGCTCCCACAAACACGATAACTTAAAACGACCGCAATCTGCACTTCCTTTAGAGATAAGAAACTGTTGACATTTCGCAGTTTTATGACTGACTGCTTAAAATTTCCCGGGAAATGAGGCTTCGTTTAAAATTCCCGTTGCGTAAGGGCCACTTACCATAATGCCTCTTCGGATGGAAACACGAAAGTACTAGACAGAGATAAGGTATCTACGTTTCTTTTGCTTGAGAGATAAAAAAGGACCGAACACGTCCCTTACTTACTATCTATAAAAGCTACATATGGATTGAATGAAAAAAACATTGGATCTAAATAACATAACATAACATACATTCACGCCTTTTTTCCCGAAGGGGTAGGCAGAGGTGTACCCAGGACTCAGTCCCATAGTAGATACACCCATATTTCGCCAGTATGGTATTGATCCCATGTAATAGGGGGCGAGCCTATTGCCATCTACCGGGCACAGTTCCAGACTCCAGGCAGTTATTGAGATAATTCCTAATGGAAAAATCCAATATTTAACACTGCCTGACCTGGGGATCGAACGCGGGACCTCTTGATTGGCGGTATCCTATTGATTCGCATAATTTATTTTGTCATAAAAATTTTCCGCATACATCATTTTTCATAACCTCCTCTAGTCATAATATTGGAAATACATATTTTTTTGTAGTAATAATGATAAATTGTCCTAAAATTTAATTGCTATATTATTTATGTGTATAATAGTTTTTATTCCTATTGTTAGTTGTCATAATGGTTGTTATGTATAATTTTATAGTTAATAATGGTGTATGTCCTAATTTTAGTTGTTCATAATTGTTATTGTATATAATCGGTAGTATACGTATTTTTGAATAAGTTAGGAATATTGTAGTGCTGTATTGCATTTATGGGTAGGAGTAGGATCTCGCCGTAACTCACATACCCAAAAATATTATTTTTATTTACTCGATTTTTTTCATATTTAATTTAATTATATTTAATTTGTGGCTCCTCTTTCTGTTGTAAATATTTTGCACTCTTTTTCCATTCTAATTATAATTTCAAAATTAGTTTAAGCACTTTGTTCCAAATATTAACACTAAAATTTGACTTAGTGTTATTTTTATAATAATAATGAAACTACCTTCTTTTTTATTCATAATCAGTAATAGCGCCTTACTATAATATTTTTTTATAGCAATGTGATATATCAACAGTTTGCTACATAGAAAAGATGTTTTACTACGTTAATGAGTTAAGAACATTCAAAATTCTATTGGTTCAAAATTCAAAATTCTAACCTAACCTAGGTTAGGTTTAATTTATATTATGACAAAGTTAACATTTGAACAATATATGATTATGGCACATAATTTTAGTGATATCAATAGTTAGGACATGTTAGGATTATGGCATAAAATAATATGGTTATCAATGGTTAGGACATATAATGTTATAGGTTTCAAATGTTAGGACAATTAAAATTATAACAAGTTATAATAGGAGTATTGACGTTATGACTGGTGATCATTACCTATTACATATAATATGGCTTAAAATTTTATGAGTTGTAAAATTATGGCTAAAAATAGTATGCGAATGAATAGGGAACCCTTGATTGGCAGTCGAGCATGCGCCCTCTACGCCATCGAGGCAGTCGAGGATCTAAATAAGGTAAATAAATATTCTTTTCTATGGGTTAATTTTGTAACCAATTTCATACAAAATGTGTGCCACATCTTATAAAGTAACTTAAATTTGAGCGTACGCGGCCTTCTAGGAATTTGACACAATCCAATGAAAAATTTACCAAATAGATGTTTGTAGTCCCCTGTTTCCTCCGAATATAATTAACCGATTCTATAAATTTATATCCTGATATATTTATAGTGAAGTAACTTATGTCCCTGTCATTTTAGTTTCTCTTCTAAAGACTTGGTATTTTCATAGTGAACTTCCAAAAATCCCAGTTTTACTCGCGTGATTGGACGTTCATTACAAAAAAGGTAAATACAAAAAAAGGTCATAGGGACTTGTCCCTATCATTTTAGTTATGTCTAGAATGTTTACGAGCGACTGCCTGCCTGACCAAACTCTCCTTGAGAATGTTGTTGTTGGCATATGATGGTAGCCTTTACTATTAATCGACTTCTTCTATGACACCCACGGGAAGATATGGGATGGCCTAAGCAATTCAACGTCATTGGAGGCGGCCCTATTCTAAGCCGGGGACCGCTTGGTTGTTCACACTCATTCCTTTTCAATGCATTTTCCTTATTCGCGTAGTTAATCCAACAGTTTATTTATTTTTCTGTGTCTATACCTTCCTAGTGAGAAAATCAGAGGTCCCGTGATTTTACCAAAAATTAAGTAACAAAACTATATAGAGAGTCTATAACCTATTTCTACTAAACAAATTTCAGCATATAGGTAATTATTAATTTAATTTCAGCACCTAATTAAATCGAAATTCGTTAATATACATGTATAGTGACAATAGTGATGCGACACAACTAGGATCGGCCCCCTTATTACGGACGCAACAGAAGTGTGGAAAGCGTTTAATTGCTTAATGTCTGCTGTCAAAAGGT
This sequence comes from Hemistola chrysoprasaria, assembly GCA_947063395.1. Taxonomy (NCBI): domain Eukaryota; kingdom Metazoa; phylum Arthropoda; class Insecta; order Lepidoptera; family Geometridae; genus Hemistola; species Hemistola chrysoprasaria. The sequence continues at coordinate 13,420,773 of OX346724.1, read as the reverse complement.
ATATAAAAAATGACGTTTGACAGCAGACATTTAGCGATTTAAGCGCTTTCCACACTTCTGTTGCGTCCGTAATAAGGGGGCTGGTATTATGAAGCGGGTTGCCAATCTAACCACTATCAAACACAGATAATCTCGACTTTATCATTGACTTCCCTAATGTTTGTGTTGCCAGTTGCCTAACTGAGCGGATCATTAGAGATTATTCTGTGATAGGAAACTTCTGTGTCACATAACTATTGGTTTGATAATACAAGTCGTGTAATCAACCATCACAGAAACTACGTTTTTTTTTTATGATAGTGAGTGACAAGACGAGCAAATCAGGTGCCTGATGGTAAGCATCATGATTGCCCATATCAGACACAGTGCAACTCAGTGTTTTAAAATTCATAATTCTGCGCGGCACTGCACTGCGTCTGTCACCCTGAAATATGAGTTGTTGAAACTGGTCATGCCCAGTAATTTCTCTGGTAATATTGCTCTTCACACCGGAACACAGTAATGTTTGCACATTACTGCTTGGCGGATGAATAACTGGCAAAGGTGTGGTACTTCCCCAGACGGCCCCTGCAAAAGAGGCCTACCACTACAAAAAACCACCACAAAAGGTTTTCAAAAAGTTTATCTTAGCACTAATGTATGAACAGCGACTTTGCCCGCTCGCAATTATGAAATATGGGAGTTTTATACGAAATTTTGACGCCCTCTTTGGACTCCTCAGAATGTAAATTTTCTAAAATCCTTTCTTAGCAACGAAAAGAACATACACTCCAAGTTTCAAGTCTCTAGGATCAGTGGTTTGGGCTCTGCGTTGCATGTCAGTCAGTGAGTCATTTAGGACTATAATAGTGATAATTGAGCATAAGGAGTTCAATACCCAGATCGGGCAAGTGATATGGGATTTTTAATCTTTTAACAATAAAAACAAGTGAAACCAAAAGGTAACACTTAAAAAAGCAATATATTAGTCATTCGCAAAATATTAAGAAACCAATCGACACTCCGTACATCAAAATCAATCTAGAGATGTATATCATTCACAAAAGTGGAATGAAATAAATCTATAGACACAAACGGTGGTAATAAAGTTATTCTTCAAATCTATCCAGATTTGAGGAATAACTAATCTTTCTTAATAAAATTAAAACCCTTTCAGTTTCTCTTGTAAAAATAAGATTGTATATTTTTGGAGTTACTGAGCCAACTCATCAGAGAGTCCTTTAAGCCAACGAAGCTGTTATAATAAATTTATAATTAAATAAACTTGAACACCTTATTCAATCGCTTGATATACAATCTGAAATGAGAAAAAAAATTTCACCCACGGGCGGGATTCGAACCACGCACCCTCTGCGTGGTAGATTTTTGAATATTCACATTCTAAGGGATCCAAAAAGCGTCAAAGTTTTGGTATAAAACTCACATATTTCGTAATTGCGAGCGAGCAAAGCCGCTTTATTTTCACTAGCATATTATTATGCTTAAGTACAATTATTTATATTATACTTTTATAAGTACACCGCCGACCATACATACTCGTAAGTATTCATTTCCTCTTGGTTGTCTTGAAGAAATCGCTTTAAGCTATAAGACCGCCACTTGTACTAGCCTTACGTTATTTTTAATATTATTCCTGTATTATGTCCTAGTTATGGTGTGCAATAAAGTGTTTATCTATCTATCTATCTATCTATGCTCAGCAGTAGTGATTGCGACCACTATTAAACCAGATAATCTTAAGGTTAATCGTCACCCATACAAAATGAAAATACACAGTTACAAAGAAATAGGGAATAATTTTCCACTACATTGGTCTGGATCTGGTCTGATTGGAATGATGATGATGATAAATACGAAGAAACTGTAAGGTTTTCTTTAACGGAATATGTTTTCGCGCAAATAAGGGCCAGATCCACAGCCAACCACAAAAAAATAAGTGGAAATATGTGTATTTTGTGTATACAATTTTAAAGTAAAAATGTAGGAGAAAACTAAACTTTCTCCAAATCTTAACAAACATGGGTTGTATAACTTTTGTTTTGAAGAATGGTATCATATTTGGTGCTGGCTTCTACACAGGAGTTTATGTTGCACAAGATTATCTATGAAAGTAGAAGTATTATATGAAAGTAGAAGACCCAAAAGTGTTATTGGAAAGAGTGGACTCTTTCCAATAACATGCCTTTATAAAAGAAAAAACTGATTCAGGCAAATAGGGACAAAATGGATTGTTGGAAAAATTACATATACATACATTCACGCCTTTTTCCCGAAGAGGTAGGCAGAGGTGTACCCAGGACTCAGTCCCATAGTAGATACACCCACATTTCGCCAGTATGTTATTGGTCCCATGTAATAGGGGGCGAGCCTTAAGCCATCTACCGAACACAGTTCCAGACTCCAGGCAGTTATTGAGATAATTCCTAATGGAAAAATCCAATATTAAACACTGCCTGACCTGGGGATCGAACCCGGGACCTCTTGATTGGCAGTCGAGCATGCGCCCTCTACGCCACGGAGGCCGGAAAAATTATATTTAATGTAAATAGGTTTATTATCTATAGCTATACAATTATCATCATCATCATGCAGCCGTTGAAAGTCCACTGCTGAACATAAGCTTCCCCCAACAACTGCAACTTCCTGCAACAACCCCTCTTGGGTTGTTGCCAATACTCGCCACGCTTGGCAGGCGGGTTGGCGAACGCAGTTTGATGGTTTACGCAGAGGACGCTGCTGCCCGTCCTCTGGATCCTATAGCCCTTAGCCGGCTCTTACGGCAACCACGGGTAGAGAGGGTGAGGTACTATTCTAAAGCCGGTAACCCCACGGCAAGTATAGTATACAATTATAGTTTAAATATAATTTAGCAAAACAAAAAAAGAACTTTTCATTTTGTATGGGTGACGTTTAACGTTAAGCTACGATATGCTGTAAGCCCTATTATATATAGAATTTTTTAATAGCATGTTTGACATTATAATGTATTCCGGAGACTCGGTCGCTTCTCATTTGACATAATCTTGTTTAACATTATCATACACCCATGTCAGCTGCCAACATCCAACAATTTAGCGCATGTCAATATGATATGACAGTTCTGTTGATTTAATTTCTGAGATCAGTTCATTCGAATGATATGTTTTGTATTATATATTTTCATAGATGTTTGTTCGGGTATTTTTGTTGATTTGAATCTTTTTTTTTTTATGATAGTGAGTGACAAGACGAGCAAATCAGGTGCCTGATGGTACGCATCATAATTGCCCATATCAGACACAATGCCAGCCAGTGTTTTAAAATTCAAAATTCTGCGCGGCACTGCACTGCGTCTGTCACCCTGAGATATGAGTTGTTGACAAGGGCGTCGCCAGCTGATGATCAAGGGGGGGGCTAGTCAAGGAATTTCTACCCAAATTCCCTATTTGGGTAGACGGTACATTATGCAACAGGTTTTTGCCTGTATACAATTTGAAATTACAAATTTCTATGAAACAGAAAAGCCCTACAATCCTACAATTTTGTAGATTTTTTACAGTTTCGTAGATTATTTTTTTTATTAAATAGGGCCCAGATGGTTCTGTATTTAAAAATACGTGCCTATCGTATGGCGGCACTTGAATGTCAACATTGACAATAAAGGCTAAATTTTTCCGATTCTCTAGGGGGGGGCAGCAGCCCCCCCTGCCCCCCCTTGGCCCTTGGTTGTTGAATCTCGTCATGCCCAGTAATTTCGCTGGTAACATTGCCCTTCATACCGGAACACAGTAATGTTTGCACATTACTGCTTGGCGGATAAATAACTGGCAAAGGTGTGGTACTTCCCCAGGCGAGCCCCTGCAAAAGAGGCCTACCACTACCAAAATCTTTATTAATTAATATGTTACCCCATTCCTGTTGAAAGATTTATCTCATATTTGGTACACTCCTTCAGTTCTGATGGCGATACAACCCGACTGGTACGCGTCTAAGTCATCACGCCATCTCATTCTGGGCCAGCCTCGGCGACGATGTCCGTCTTCAGGTGCCCATTCTGTGGTGCTCTTTGCCCAGCGGTCAATGCTTATGTAAATAATTTAATATTATTAACGTACCACTTCACGTACGTACTAGTCTACCCAAGCGGTTCGTTACGATTTTATGCGGCAGAATATCAAGTTTGATGTCTACAGCTACTCTACATCTACTTTTACGAAATTATTGTGTCTTAAATAAGCTTGTTTTACTCTAATTAGTGTTTTATGTATCACAAGCGTCTGTTTTGTACATAATAAAATTATGTACACAGCTTTGTTCATTTAAACTCAGACTGTATTACCCCGCATTCAAAATAATACTATAATGGCTCGAACGCATAGGGTCGGTAAGCCCAATTGGAAACAATAATTGCCTGCCGTGACGGACGCGTTGAGAAATTTCTTATTTAGCACAGTACCTTACGTAAGTATATTGTTTTAGAATATGGCTCTTAGTGGGGTAGGTTGTAAGCCCTACTGCCGATGATGAGGTCTCAGGTTCGATCCCCAGGTCAGGCAAAATGTTTTAATAGATTTAAATGAATTAACAAGAATTTTCGTGCCCTATAGATGGCAAAAGGTTCGCGGCCTATTACATGGGACCAATAACATACTGGCGAAATGTGGGTGGACCTACTATGGGACTGAGTCCTGGGCACTATAATTCAACTGTAAACTATTATTCCTTTCATATTCATTAGCAAAGGCATAACTTTTAGCTTGAGACGTGAAGACTAATTGACATCGTTAAGGGGCGTTTACTAAATAATTTACTACAGCAGCGATTTGAGCTAAATCTTGACATGTAAATTAATACAAGAAGACGTTAATCATCACAATTCATGAATAATTATATTTTACGCAGTTACCAATATATACATATCTATAGACATTTAACAAAGTAGTTCCCCGCAGTCTGTACAAAACAACGCAACGGATTTAAATGCGATTTTCATCAATAAATTGAGTCAAATCAAACTCAAAAAGATTCATTCGGATAGATCACAATCTGACATTTTAGCAAGTCAATGAAAACAGTAATGAGTCTATCGTGCGTTTGGAGAGATACTTCTACAAGAAGAACGCACAAGAAATTTGTAAGGCTTAATTTTTTCAACTGATTGTTTTAGAATATTTGTTTTGGTTACATTCGTTTGTTTGTGTCGGTGCCGCGAGGTAGCTACTTATGCATATGTTTCCAAGCATCTTTGTCCTCTATGTACTGATTGACTTTATATGATAAGCCGTCTTAAGTAAATTTTATATAGGTTTTCAATTTACCCTCTCAGAGTAATTTAAGAGGAAGGCTTATAATGTACTAGCTGTGCCCCACGGTTGCACCCGAGTAGTCTTCGTTCCCATGGGAATATTGGGATAAAAAGTACTCCATGTGTTATTCCAGGGTCTAAACTATCTAAGTACATACCGAATTTCAGCCTAATCTTTAGGTTTTTGGCGTTGTAACAAATATCCATCCATCCTTCCATCCTCACAAACTTCCGCATTTATAATATTACTAGAAAGTAGGATAATGGTGCCGAATTAAAGCGAGGGCGGCTCTTTAGTATAATAATAAAATAAGGCACATATCAAATTAAAATATCGCCGCGTCAAGCTGTTTTGTATGTACGGTCACGAAAGCTCAAAAAACCATCAAGCAGATTATCGAACGGTTTTCAGCAAAAAATGGATAGAAGGAAGGTTTATGTTAAGATGAGGCTACTTATAATATCTCAAACAAATAAATCTCAAAAAATGTAAAAAGTCACTTTTATAACAGGTAAACATAACGCAAGCGTATTCAAACTCAACCGCAGCGCCATCTAGTGTTGTTTTTTTGTGTGTATGTTTGTACCGATTTCATGCTAAGACTACTGAACTGATCAGGTTGAAATTTGGTATATAGGTAGCTTAGACCTTTGAAATAAGACGTATGGTACTTTTATCTCGATATTCCCACGGGAACGAAGACTATGCGTAAAACCACGGGGCACAGTCAGTTAATAATAAAGATATTTAGAATTTTTTTTCCGCGCGGAAACCAATATGAAAACAATAATTGTATTAAAAAATTGGTAAGGCATCTAATTAAACTCTGCTGCTATCCGCGTGAAGCCGGGGCGGGTTGCTAGTAGTTAAATTATTTTAATATACCAACTTTCAGTGCAATATCTTTAAAATCTTTCAAACATGTGTGTACTTCTTTTCTTTTATTTTTTGCATTTTTCTCTGCGAAAATTCCTAAAAAGTCCGTTGGATGTTTTGTAACAAAATATTTACAATAGCCATCAAACACACCGGAACTGGAGCGCGGATACATCCGGTCCGATGCCGATGGTTCTGCTATTAATCCATATGACATATGTCCGAGCTATGGCGTTTTGAGATACATACACACTAAAGTCGTTACTTATTTTTATCATAGAGAGTGACAAGACGAGCAAATCAGGTGCCTGATGGTAAGCATCATGATTGCCCATATCAGACACAGTGAACATTCAAATTCTGCGCTGCACCGCACTGCGTCTGAGATATTAGTTGTTGAAACTCATGCCCAGTATTTTAGCTGTTTACACTGTTTACTTCAGACTGGACCACAGTAATGTTTGCACGATGAATAACTGGCAAAGGTGTGGTACTTCTCCAGGCGGCCCCCTGCAAAAGAAGCCTACCACTAAAACTTGCTTGCAAATGCTACTTGAAGAGTTCCTAGTAAGTTCTTATCTACTTTAAGCTTAAATTTCTCAACTTGTACAATAAATTTCATCATCATCATCATCAGCCGGAAGACGTCCACTGCTGAACGCAGGCCTTCCCCTATAGAACATCATACTATCATATCATATGAGGTGATTTTGCCGTAATCACCACGATTGTGCGGCTTGGTGATCCCAGCAGCGCACTTGGAATACTTGGAAACGGAGAGCACTGCTGCCCACTCTCTACCAGGTCTCACGGCTCTCATCATATGAGAATGGGGTGGCCCTATTATATAGCCAGGAACCACACGGCAAATACAGTAACTTTACCATTACCATAATTAAATAATTTACAACATTGACTCAAGGTTTGAATTCTCGAGATTTTTTAGCTGACTGTCCTTAAAAACCTTTGGCGGAAGAAGAAATAAAATATTTGTATTAAAATATGTCGGGGAGGAACCGGGAATCAATGCATGAAAACAGAACTTTGGAGGAAACAGAATAACCCGCTTACCCGAGATTCAGCAATATGAAGAAGGCTTATTATAAATTTAATCAGTACATAGAGGACAATTAGATGCCTGGACACTTCTGCATAGCGACTACGCAGTATACCTTCCAAAGAAATGAATGTAACCAAACCAATTATTGTAAACCTATCTGATGAAAAATTAAAACTATCAGTAACAAATTACGTTATTTGTATTTAGTGTACAATAAATTGTCTATCCATTGAATGCGAATAGGTTAAGCAAAATCACAAGGAAGCGGGAATAGTCGAGGCCAACGCATTAAAAATTCAAAAATCTTTATTCCAAAGGCTCTGTTAAAATAACTCAGGCTCAAAATCACAACTAATTAAGCCAAATGTCAGAGAGATGAAAGAGTTCCCAAAAGGCAACAGGAAAAACGAGTATTTTCGTTAATAATGCTTAGTGGGTCCCATGTAAACGAGCCTTAACAAAGAGTTAACGGCTGGCGCAAGGTACCTCACTAACTCTATTGTAATTTATTTACGTACCGAATGGCGGACACGCAGAAAAATATTGAGCTTTTAGAGATGACAACACACAACTATTGTATTATACATTTAAATTCGATATTGCGTAGGTAACTTCACACAGTCTTTCACTTAGATTGCTAAAGTGTTAGTTTTTTAATTAATAAACGCTGATATAACATAAAATCTCGGCTTTTTCCTAAAGGGTTAGGCAGAGTGTTACCAGAACCCTTTTCCAATACAGGTACATCAAAACTTCGCCAGATTATGTTTTTGGTTTCATGTAGCGGGGGTGAGCCTACCATCTACCGATCACAGCTCTAGACTAGAAGAAGCCAAAATTTAGTTGACCTAGGGATCGACCCCGGGACCTCATGACCGACAGTAGTGCTTGCCATCGCTATGCCATCGAGGCAGTCGGTGCCACTCGTTGAAAATTCCGCGATGTTAGTGAAAATATTGCATCATAGTGGTATAGTGGAGTAATTAGTTTATTGTTTGGAATTGAGTTATATTCATGTTAACTGTTATAAGTCCATTTTATTCTATTTTCGCTTAATTGTCTCATTTCACGCTGTCGTCACCTGTAATTATGTTGGCATTTAACATGTATTTTTCCGATTTTGTGCACTATGGTAAATGTAATGATGTCCAACATGTTGGTGATCCAATAAATAAATAGTGCCGTCTGCCCCCGCATTTTTTTTTTATTACTACTGATGTATTTTTAAACTGTTTTGATTTTGCTTGACGATGTTTAGATATTTTTGATTATTTACTTAATATAAATATAATATAATAATAATAATATGGGACAACTTCCACACACGGTCATCTGGTCCCAAACTAGTCTAGATGGTAACCAGATGACTGATATACATACTTATATTATAATCTTAATACACCCAGACACAGATCAAACAGACATGTTCATGCACACAAATGTTCGACCTGGCCGGGGATCGAACCCGGCCTGCGGCACAGAAAGCAGAGTTATTACCATCTGTGCCAAACCAGGTTGTCATAGTTCTTCATTCTGTAATAGTTTTTAATAATGTCAAGTTGCCAAGAAATATCTTTCCATTGCCCCATTCCGGCATTCGTCTATTGGCCACCTTTTTTTTTATAGTTTATTTTGCCATACTGTTACAGAACATTTGATTTTGGTACTTAACCTCTGAACTCTATAACCTCTCACATCACTGTCGAAAAAAACGCTCTGTTTATTTATATGTACCAAATGGCGGACATGTTGAATAACTCGGTACTGTTCAAAATGTTCAGTGAATCTATTGGATGGCTGACAAACGTTGTTCATGAAACAATATACAATCAGTTACCGAGTGCGCTTTGTTCCAAATTTATCATGTTTTGAATTTTGATAAAATATTCATTGTTTGCTGACGTAAATGATCCTACTCATATTATAAATGCGAAAGTTTGTGAGTATGGATGGATGGATAAATGTTTGTTACACTTTCACGACAAAACTACTGAACCGATTGGGCTAAAATTTGGTATGTATTCCCACGGGAACGATATCTACGCGGGTGAAACCGCGGGGCACAGCTAACATTTATAGAAACTGGCGCATTGGATAGGATTCAAAAAACTTATTTTACACTTTTAAATTCTATTTTAACCAGATATATAGATATTCAGAAAACAGTTTATAATAATTACCTAATTCAAAAGAGGTTTTAAATCCAACAGTAGGTACACCGACATAAAAAGCAACCTAGGTCAGGCAAATAGTGTGATTAGATTTTCCCAATGGAATCTCTTCAATGACAGTCTGGAGTCTAGAACTGTGCCCAGTAGATGGCAGGCTCACCCCCAATTACCTACATCGGACTTTAAAAACATTACTGTCGAAGTTTAGGTGTAGGTACACCTTCTACTATGAGACTGAGTCCTAAGGTACACCACTGTCTACCCCTTAGGGAAAAAGTGTGATGTTATGTTTTGTTCACGTAAAATACTTTACTGATTGAAATGTTTGGTGTCAACTTAGACTCTTTAATTACTCGTTACTCGTAGAATAAAATCGCAAGTCGAACAAAAATCAGAAAGGTTAAAAGGCTAACTGATTTCTATTCCATTAATAGAACCATAATATTTTACTAAGATGAAAGACTTGAAACTCTCAAGCGAGAATCCTCTTATTAATTTACTTAACTTATTAAACAAGAGCCAACTTTTACCCCTCGTCTGATTTTGAGGAGCACTTCGCCAATTGAATTAACCACACATGAAAGATTAAAACCTTAAAACTGAAGTCTGGAAATTAAGTGAGAGCGTAACTTTTGAACAAAGATGATTACACTGATTGACTCGCCAAAATGAGTCTATGGTCAGTCATGTGCTTTCTTATTTTAAATTTTTATTGACGCGCACGTATTGAGGTGTTGTTAATGAATCAAAGCCGTGTTTCTCACACGGCTTTGAACAATAACAAATTGTCAATAGGTATGTATTTTAGTTATAATGATCATAACGACACCTATTTTCATCATATGTTCAGCAGTGGAAGTCCACTGCTGGACATTGGCGTCCCCTGCCATAGATTTCTATCTAGTTCGGTTGTAAGCAGCTTGCATTCAGTGGGTTCCCGCTGTCCTTATTAGATCGTCTGTCCACTGGTGTGTGAACGTGATGTCTACCTATTTGAAATATCGCGTTGCAATTCCGCGTTTGTCGTCGCCTAGAACAATGGTTTACACATTTCTATCCATATTAAACGTCCACATAATAATTACAGCTCAATCTGGGATGACTCTTTTAAAATTTAGTTTAAAAAAGACGCAAGTTTAAATAAAAGCTTGCAGAAAGACCCTCAAGTGAATGTATGATCTTTGCCCATACTGAACTATGTTATAAAACAATCAATGATATTACGAAAGAGAACTAGGACAAGGCTACAGCACAATAGGCAGTTGGTTGAAATTTAGAGCTCATATTCGAGAGCTTTATGCATCGTTGCGATCGTGAAGACCGTTTCAATTTCAACATCAATTTGAATATAAATTCTGCTGAAAGTTTATGTTATTTAAAAGTAAAGCTTATGTTTAAGGCAGTAAGAATGTTGTTGCTACAAATATGAAAACTATGTAATGTTTAAAATATTCAGTTTGTAATGAACTAGCAATCCGCCCCGACATATCGCGACGGGTAAAAGCAGATCGTGGATAATATATTTATGATTTTGATTTATTGGCTTCATAGTCAAAATTTTATGAATGGAGACCACGGATCGGCAAGCGCAGCATAGGACTTCCCACAAGGTGGACAGACGATCTGATAAGAACGGCAGGAACACGCTGGAGACGGGCCGCTTACAACCGGACTGGATGGAAATCTATGGGGGAGGCCTATTTACAGCAGTGGACGTACTGGCAATAATAATACTGGCTGACGTATTGCTGAACCTTCAAGACTATAAAACAATCAACTTGATCCAAAAGTCCAACAAATTTGAAGGTAGCTTAGGTCAGATACCTGTAATAGTTAAGGACCTGCGCGAAGACTCCTGGATGTCGGTCGAAGAAGTACTCGTTGAGGACGGGGTCGTAGTTGGCGAGCGCCTCCGTCAGCCTCGAGAGCCGTGTCGCGGGGATCTTCTTCAACGTTGCCTTGTACGTCTCGTATCTAGAAAAATAAAGGAGCAGTTGGTTTTTGGGCCACGTTGACCTGATAATATAATTTTGATTTTGTTTGATGGGCTATATATTTTTTAGTATCTCCATCCACATAAAATTTAGCTTGATACGTGATAGCTAAACATAAATAAATTTGTCGAGGTAGGTCCATAAAGGTATCATATCAGGAAATTTATAATTCAAATGATTAATCAAATAAGTACCCTTTAAGAACTTAATTTTCTGAAATAAAACATTACATACATTCACGCCTTTTTCCCGAAGGGGTAGGCAGAGGTGTACCCAGGACTCAGTCCTATAGTAGATACACCCACATTTCGCCAGTATGTTATTGGTCCCATGTAATGTCCCTGTGCCCGGTAGATGGCAATAGGCTTGCCTAGGGGGCAAGCCTATTGCCATCTACCGGGCACAGGAATAATTAATAATTATTTTCGGAAATAATTCGGAAACTTAATTTCGGCCAAAAAAATCACGCATCTACTAACTATATTTTAAAGATAATTATAATGAAATAAGCCAACGTTATACTAATATTAGAACGCATGTCTCTAGCAATAAAGGATAGACGATAATGTTATCTATCGTATATACAGTGTAAGGTTTTCTGGGACCTGCTTCCTTGGATTCTAAGCCCATTTCTTTAACCCCTCCGCTGGACGCGTGGGGACGCCGACGGAGAGGTTAATGTTGAAAACTACCTGAAGGCATTACGCCTTGTTTCTCTGAAGGATTTCAATCCCATATTAGTTATAATATTATTAATAGCAGTGCCCCGCGGCTTAACCCGTAGACATCGTCCCCATGGGGACATCGGAAAAAAAGCCATATGTGAACCAGAAACGGGAAAACTTACGGGAAAGAGAAATCACATATGTTATTCCAGGTTCTAAGCTACCAACATATAGGTACATTCAACCCAATCAGTTCAGTAGTTTTGGCAGAAAAAATAACGTTTTGACTGCTTTATTACTGCTCATCAAGTCCTGGGTTCGATCTCTCTCATGCAAAAAGTTTTATTGAATTTTATTGTTGTTATTGGCTCCTCTCCACACCATATAAACATTCCTCTAAGCATTGATCTAAGCTTCTAAAATTTCTAAGGTGATAATATCTTTATATATTGTTTACCCATCCATCAATCTTTCTGCCACTTCTGAGGTCGGAAACCTGCCATGGAGAGATGACGTGCATATTTGAGACATCAGGAAGCTATCGAATTTTGGCATGAACAGTATAATTTGACATAGGGAGCTTTATAGTAAACCTTTTTAGTTTTAAAAGGGTCTTCAGGGCCATCTCCGAAACTACGGCGTATTTCAAAAAATGTTGAAAGATGTCATGTGACCTATTTTAATACAAACTTAGACTGCGTTTAATTACAAATTTTACAAATTTAAAACATATATATTACCCGCACCTGGAATAGAACGAGTAGATTTTGAAAAAAATCACACCTATAGGAACGATAGGGACATTATATTTGATAAGTACTTAGTTATGTTACTAATTATTTTTTAAACTTAATTTCTTTACAAGCCAAAAAATTATAAAGTTTGTAAACCTAATTTAAATAAATGGTAGACATAATTCACTTTTGCTCTAAAAATTAAAATATAAAATCAAATACTTAGGGTAATTATATTCGGATGTTCCAGGGGAATAAAATAAAAATGTATACCGTTTTTCCTTAAAAAGGTCCAACGTAATATACATACGAAAAGTATATACTAAATCTTTTGTATTTCGTTCAGAAGGTGAAACTCTTTACCTGACAATCTACATTCCAATGTGATCACTGAAGTGGCCAGTCCTTTCCCATTATTCGAATTCCACCTCTGACCCGTACCCACTTTAGCGACCACAATAAACGTAATGTACCTACATTTAAAGGGAGGTACGTTATGTAGATTTAAATCGATTTCCTATTATCGATATCCAAAACGATCTTTTTATTGAATCGGAGCGATTCTGCCTGATACTTCCGAAATTTGCAGTTGAATGGGTCTATAAGAATGCTTCCTGTTGATTTCGAATGCTACTTAGTTGCTTATTTTTTCTTGACAAGTCTGTGAGTGTTGTCAGAGTTTTAGGTCACCGGACATAGCCTCTTAACTCAGTTCTTAGAATGAAGTAGCTTTAAGGAGGTTGCTCTTCCATACAAAATTAAATATGGAGAAAGACAGCATAATATTCCACTCAATTGTTTGCTTTTTGCAGCAAAACATATTTGGTTAATGAGACCCTATAATTTTATATATATGATGAAAATTGTAATAAAATCGTTTTTAGGTTAGGTATGTATGTATCCTAATCACAAACAATTGGGTAAAAATTATATTTATAGGGCCGACGTCTAGACGAGAGAATGTAAATTAATCAATTTTTTGGTGCATTTTAGTCCCGTTCTTGTCGTAAAATATACATAAAGGACTTTCAATAACTTTGCTTTCGATAAAAAATACTATAACTACTACCTATATTTATATATCAATCATGTCAACAAGATTGGTATTAAATAAAAAAAAGTTCTAGATCCCGAAATCTAAAAGTTCACCATTCACGGCAAAAATCGATTAGAGAAAGTCAAGTCGCCAACTCGATTGCTAGCCATCCCTAGAAAACCAATAAATTACGGCGAACAAGTCGGAATCAATCAACATATTTGCAGTCTGCTCCCGTGAGGAGCTACTCGATAGTAATTGCTTAGAACCGAGTCTTTCCCTAAGGTACGAAAACATGAAAAACTAATCGAATGCAACTTACTAGGTAACGTTTGGAAAGAAAATGTTGCTACATCTTTTGGAGTTTAATAAGTCAATGGAAAAATATAAATTAAAGAAAAAAGTAAGCTGGCTGTCTAAAAGACAAAATATACAAACATTTCTTATCAACAACCAACCTGGTTATGATACCTACAATAAATTGGGGCTATGTTAATAAAAATACAAACTTAAGATAAACTTGTGTTTTTATTCCTTTCCTCCTTTCGAAAAACATCAAATTCAACTAAACCCCGAAACGCAATTCAGAAACATTCTAACACCTATTGATTTGAATCGTTTTCATTCATCGAAGCGACGTGTAATCCCATCTCGACTTGAATCGCTGATTTCCCGAGAGTCTACCAGATTTATTGCAACAATTTAATTTTAAACTAAACATGTGTGTGCGGAAGCATACTTTGCTCGCGTCTTGGAAAATAATATGCGCAGGCATTTTTAATATTGAAAATCAAGCGATTCAGAATGCGGAGATGAAACGCAAATAAGTACAGCAGAATAGTTATCGCTCTAATATCCTATTAAACGTTTCGAAGGACCTCCTACATTGCTGAATTGAGTTGAAAAGTGGTTTAAAATAATATATCGTTGTTTTACAATTTATAATATTGTCTTTTCGACGAAATTTTATTAAATTTAAACCTATTTTAAAGTGCCATTTTAAAGCTGAAATTCTACTAAGCTATGTTATTTACAATCAAACGCAAATTATTAGGTCATACAAATAAGCTTTATCTAATAGCAACTATTTATTAAAAGTTGGTATATAAATGCAATGGTAAATATTGCCGTGGAGTTACCGGCTTTAGAATAGGCTTTAGAAAGGCCTATGTTCAGCAGTGGACTTTCAACGGCTGAATGATGATGATGATATAAATGCAACGCACGAGAAGTGTCAATCTGTTTATTTTTACTAAGAATAGATGATCGAACATGGTACGGCCATACAACCAGGAACTTGTTTTGCCACCATACCGTGTTCGATCGTCTGGCGCACTGTCCGGCGAACATTATACCTTACTATTGTAAACACACCGGCTTTGTCCGCTCGCAATTATGAAATATGGGAGTTTTATCAAAACTGTGACGCCCTTTTTGGACCCCTTAGAATGTGAATTTTCAAAAAGCCTTTCTTAGCACACGCCCAGACAACGTAAAGAACCTACATTCCAAATTTCAAGTCTCTAGGATCTGTGGTTTGGGCTCTACGTTGCATGTTAGTCAGCAAGTCATTTAGAATTTTATAATAATCTGGTCCCGAACTAGGCTAGAAGCCTGTACTATGGTAACCAGATTACTGATATAAATACTTATATAAGATATAGTGATTAAGTGGTAAGGTGATACGGTCACTTGCACATCAAAACGGTTGATCGTGTTGCGTGAACACCGTACCGATCGGTGCGATGGTACGGTAGAACCATGTTCGATCGTCTATTTGTAGTATTAATATGTACATCTCCTTTGATTGAAGAGTCAAGTGAAAGACTAAAATGCGCGGAATAGTAGAACATAACCTATTTAATAAACTTGCAGTCGAATGGGCACTGCACGTATTAAAATAATCAGGTCATCATCATCTCAGGCGCAGGAAACCCACTGCTAGAAATAGGCTTCCCCCATAAGGGGGGTTTACCAATACTCACCACGCTTGCCAGGCGGGTTGGCGACCGCAGTTCGATGGTTTTACACAGAGGTTGCTACTGTCAGTCATCTGGACCTGACAACCCTTACCCGGCACAAATAATTAGGTACAGCCTATTTTAAAACCTTTATAAATAACAATTTGTACAGTCGCGTACATTATATCACTCATCATATTTATTTATCCGGCGTCCATCCGAAGCTGTCCGGCGCGACCTTGGCACTCTATTTTTGTTACTTATTTATGTAGCCGACTGTCTTTCCCGATTTATCTTCTTTTTTTGATGGGAGTTTATCGATCGAATTTGAGATTATAATTTTTTTGTCAAGCAAATATTTTATTAAGCTATTATTTATATAGTATAGATTATTATATTTAGTTCACTAATATTTTCGTATTGATATTTTTAACAGACGGATTCCATTGCTCTAAAATCTGGGAGGATTTTGAATCACCAGGGAAAACCTAATACTTTTGTGTTGGACCACTGCACCGCTGTTACTTATGCTGGGTACTTAAACTATAAACGATCCAAGTAAAGCGCAAGGGCCCTACCTATTTTATCTCTAAGAACTATTATAAAACAGAAAAGTAATGAACAGTGAATGCCAGCGAAATTACTGGGCATGATGAGATTCAACAACTAATATCTCAGGGTGACAGGCGCAGTGCAGTGCCGCGCCGTATTTTGAATTTTAAAACACTGGGTGGCACTGTGTCTGATATGGGCAATCATGATGCTTACCATCAGGCACCTGATTTGCTCGTCTTGCTACATACTATCATAAAAAAAAATAAAAAATACATTTTTCACCTTAGTCCCATGTGACTGTAGCGAAGCTGGCAAGCCACATATTTTGACTAAAGATGTAGAGTTTGTCAAGGTAGAGCTTGTAGAGTTAGGGCGTGTACAGTTAGAAGCTTGGCTCTACTCATGTAGGGCACTGTCAAAATTTATCAGATCATGAGACAGTCCTTGATGGACAAAATGAGGAATAGTGCGATAAGGGGAACGCTGTGGCGTGGTAGAAGATGTAGTGACTAAGATAGAGAAAGGAATGCTGAGGTGGTTCGGACATGTGGAGAGGATGGATAAAAGGAGATTAACAAAAGAGATTTATAAGGCTAGTGTGAATGGTCAAGTTGGTAGCGGTCGACCTAGGCGTACTTTTCATGACCAAGTTGACGTTGTTCTTAGGAAAGGCCAAGTCAAAAGTACCTACAACCGACGAGCATGTATGAAAAATGTCATGAAAGTGAACGAAGCGAAAGTTGTATGTCAGGATCGTAGCAAGTGGAGGGAAATAGTCTCTGCCTACCCCACCGGGAACAAGGCGTGACTGTATGTACGTATGTATGTATGTATGAGTCAGTGCGAGCCTTAAGGTAATCAAAGTAAAGACAATGACATAATCTGATTCGTTGAATAGAGAAGCTCTCGTTCAAAGAACTCGTAAAGCTAAACATTAATGTTAAACGTCACCCATACAAATTGCCTCGGTGGCGTAGTGGGCGGATGCTCGACTGCCAATCAAGAGGTCCCGGGTTCGATCCCCAGGTCAGGCATAGTGCTAAATATTGGATTTTTCCATTAGGAATTATCTCAATAGCTGCCTGGAGTCTGGAACTGTGCCCGGTATATGGCAATAGGCTCGCCCCCTATTACATGGGACCAATAACATACTGGCGAAATGTGGGTGTATCTACTATGGGACTAAGTCCTGGGTACACCTCTGCCTACCCCTTCGGGAAAAAGGCGTGAATGTATGTTATGTTTCATACAAATTGAAAATACATAGATATGAAGTAGGAAATAATTTTCAACTCAATTGTTTGTTGTTGTCTCTGGATTGAGCCATTATTTGCGTGAACACATATTTTGTTAAAGAAAATCTTTACAGTTTCTTCGTATTTATGAAAATTGTAAAGTAGTTTTTAGGTTATGTTAATGTGTATTTTAATAGCTGAAAACCATTCGGTTTCCTTAACAACATATGTTTTTGCGCAATAAAGGCCTAAATAAGACATAAATATGATATAAATATATAAATAAGATAATATATATTAATAAGATAAATATATAAATAGATATAAATAAGATCCTGAGCCAATTACAAACAATTGAGTGGAAAATAATTCCTTATTTCTTCATATTTGTGTATTTTCATTTTGTATGGAAGACGTTGAACCTTAACTATAAAAAATACAGCTACAGTCACATAAAACAATATACAACACCCTTTCTCAGTAAGCTCTTAGAGTCTTACATGCATAAACAACATTTTTTACACACTCGGAATGGTCTAAAGGGCGGGATAGCACATTTGGTGGCCAAAATTACTCCCGGGACTTTACCCTGCAAATTGAAGGAAAGCCCGAGCAGGGATGTATGTACCTTCATCTGCAAATGGGTGTTATCTTTTTGATGATTCGTGATGTGTACTTTTATCGCCTCACAATGGTATCATTTTGAACGACTTTCAAAACAAAAAAATTGCAAAGCGAATTCGCGTTCTTGCTCACACGTACCCACATTTTTGAAGATATAAAATATAAAATGTATAAAATAACAATACAAGATTCAGTAAAAAAAAAACATTTTAATCCAAACGAGTTTTCATGTATAAAAACCTGCATAAAAAAATATTAGAAAAATAAAAAGGCACTGAAACTACACTCCGCTAGAATGCTAGAAATAGTAGATAGTATATAAATGGTAACTTGGATAAGGGCAACTACATTCATACCAATATTTTCTGGTGAAGTTAGTATGTACTTATTTTATTTTATTTTATTTATATACTGCTCGACTGCCTCGGTGGCGTAGAGGGCTCATGCTCGACTGCCAATCAAGAGGTCCCGGGTTCGACGCCC
This sequence comes from Hemistola chrysoprasaria, assembly GCA_947063395.1. Classification (NCBI taxonomy): domain Eukaryota; kingdom Metazoa; phylum Arthropoda; class Insecta; order Lepidoptera; family Geometridae; genus Hemistola; species Hemistola chrysoprasaria. Next base: position 13,402,094 of record OX346724.1, on the reverse strand, counting down.
AGGTCAGGCAAAGTGTTAAATATTGGATTTTTCCATTATTTATTATCTCAATAACTGCCTGGAGTCTGGAACTGTGCCCGGTAGATGGCAATAGGCTCGCCCCCTATTACATGGGACCAATAACATACTGGCGAAATATGGGTGTATCTACTATGGGACTGAGTCCTGGCTACGCCTCTGCCTACCCCTTCGGGAGAAAGGCGTGAATGTATGTTATGTTTTTTATTTATATATTTCATTTACAACTATTCTCACAGGTGATCACTATTACATTATGTCTCACTGACTGTCATGCAACGCAGAACCCAAACCACTGATCCTAGAGACTTGAAACTTGGAATGTAGGTTGTTTTCGTTGTCTGGACGTGTGCTCAGAAAGGATTATTTAAAATTCACATTCCAAGGGGTCCAAAAAGGGCGTCAAAGTTTTGGTATAAAACGTTGAAAGAATAGCGGCTTTTGCGAGCGGGCAAAGCCGCTTTTCTTGCACTAGTCCCAGTATAATAGTGTAAGTACGTTAAAAAAATAATAATAATTACTAATTTATTTTGTTTTTTATTTTTATAAACTAAGCGGTCTATTGACTTGAAATAAAATATAAAATGGAAAGAAAGTTTTCACGAACGAGCGGGATTTGAACCACGCACTCACTGCATCCTCCGCACCTCAAAAAAAAAGAGTGCCGACCAAGCGGAATGGTGCGGAGGGTGCGTGGTTCAAATAGTATTACCAATTTATGATTTATGACAAGCAATAAAATATAAATTGTTAAACGAAATTCAGAACAAACGTAAAAACGTCAACCATAACCTAAATGCGGAGCTAATTTCAAACACTAACATTTTCAGACTAGACTAGTTGAAATGTTAAAGCGGCTGTTTAAAACCTGACCCGACCCGACCCGGTCACTGCTCTTTATGCACTATTTTAGATTTAGACTCAGAAATCATGCATTAACTATGCGGCGGGCGGATACGGTAATTGAACTCGTTTTAAGGCTTACTTGGTACATAAAAAAATTTTTACGATCAAGCTGAGCTCGGCTATTTAATTAAATACAATTACGAAACAAAAATCTTTAATTTCCCTATATTTACAAATGTAAATATAGGGCAATAAAAGTTTTTTTTTTTTATGATAGTGAGTAACATGACGAGCAAATCAGGTGCCCGATGTTAAGCATCATGGTTGCTCATATCAGACACAGTGACACCCAGTGTTTTAATATTCAAAATTCTGCGTGGCACTGCACTGCGCCTGTCACCCTGAGATATGAGTTGTTGAATCTCATCATGCCCAGTAATTTCGTGGTAACATTGCCCTTCAGACCGGAACACAGTAATTTTTGCACATTACTGATTGGCGGATGAATGACTGGCAAAGGTGTGGTAATTCCCCAGGCGGCCCCTGCAAAAGAGGCCTACCATTCTATGACAAGGGAGCAAAATAGTATTTTTACGGCGAGGGCGCTACTTTGAACCACGAGCGAAGCGAAGGATTCTAGAATGCAATCCCTCGCTACCCTCGGAATTCTTACTTAGAATCCTGAGCTACGCTTGGGAATCAAAGTACATCGCCCGAGGTAAAAATAATTTGCTCTCGAGGCATATATACTCTACTTATCATCCTCTTTCTATTAGAAAATAAATAAGAGACGGTGTTACGTAATTATTGAATAAATTTAATTTAAAAAAGACATGCGAGTATAAGTAAACACATTTTCCGAAAATATTTTCGCTCCTTTTCTGTTTTTCCATAGAATGAAGATTTCATAGGCCCTGATTTCGTGGGTAATAAGTTTTGTACGACGTTGTTAGCTTCTATAGTTATTGTTTCAGGAGTTAATGCATTATCACTTTCATAATTTACTCGAAAATACTCGATGTAGAACTCATCATTTTTGCAAAATACAATAAAATATGTACATTCGCGCGCTTTTGTTTTGTTTATTTTAGTTATCGCGGGTCCCCGCGCCGTGCAGCCAACACGTGCCAGCCAGTAATTCATACAATTTGCGTTCAATTTTTATGAATGTTATTAAATGTTCCAAATTCAAATCTCATTTCTGCGCGCTAAAAAGTTCCTATCGGAAGAGCTATTATCCCACTTATAGAGAAACAAAGCGATACTTTTCGAATAGAAGGGATGAAAATGCTTTTAATTTCGACTGCCCAAACGATTTACCCATTTGAGCTGATCCATTTTATATGGAATGTCAAATTTTTTTTGCGAATTAAACTAGGTCACACTACATAATTAGTTTCCGACGATATTATTCGCATATTATTTCCGCCAGAGTAAAAAAATAACATTTTCCGTAATAATAAATCCGCATATTGAATTTGAAATTTATATATAAAATCAGGTTGTTGTGTGTTGTCAGGTGTAGGCGTTACGCACACACGTACGGCTAAATAGAGCTATTTTTTTGCGTAAGGACCTCGGATGATTAGCCCTCTATATAAAAATATGTACCTATAGGTACATTGGTCTGTACCATGAATCCATCCTCCATACCAATATTATAAATACGAAATTCTCTGTCTGTTACATTTTCACGCTTAAACAGCTGAACCGATTTAGAAGTAATTTCAAATTCAAAAATTTTTATTCAAGTAGGTCATAATCTGACACTTTTGCACGTCAATTTGGTCAATTTGGTTTAGAGATTGAGACCCTAGAAAGGACATAGGATAGTTTTTATCCCGACATTCCCACAGAAACGGAGACTTCGCGGGTGAAACCGCGGGGCATAGCTAGTACATAGTAATAGTTATAACCACTGGCCACGACAGATTGAGTGGCTAGTTAATTTCGGCCAGCGCAATTATTTCAACTGTCACAGAGTAAATCTTGCCATCAATCTCTTTGTTGTGATGTGTTGTGAGCTTACCGAGTTTATGTGGAATTTGTTTAGGCTATGGTTTGGTCAACATTTTTTTATTGTTTGAAAATCATACAAAATAAATAAATATTAATTCTCATTCTGTTAAAAATTAAAGAAATAGGCTGCAGGATTCATTTTTGATTCGACTTAGTTTAACAGGATACAAGACCTCTTAGCAGTTTGACACAATCCTATGGAAAATTTACGAAATCGATGTTTTGTATTCCCGTGTTTCCTCCGAGAATTATTGATTTTATCCAAAAATTTATATCTTGAAAATTAGAAGATGTATTAGGCTATGTCCCTGTTATTTTATTTTTGTTTTTAAAGGGCCATACTTCATTTAACAAAGAGTATGTAGAAAAATAACAGGTACATGCTCACTGAAGACCTAGGTTTTATAAAAAAAAAACCATTGCTCTGACGCAGTTATCTAGGGAGGAAACACGGGAATACGTTTGTATGGAAAAATCACCCCTTATGTAACCTCTTAATGTCACTCTAGAAATTATAATTAAATTATACAGTGAGTGATTTAGAATATCACATATTTTTAAATTTATTTGACGTCTTATCCGTATGAAAAAAAATTACAATGCACTGTTGTGAAAGTCGACCATACAATGTATGTATTATGTATCATTGTTTACCACTTTTATATATAAAATTTCTGAGTAAAAAAAAAAAAACTAATAAAAAATTTAGAGAAGGTATGTTAAGAATTGCTTTTGATTTGATCAGCTACTTCGAATTAAATACACATAAAATAATTAAACCACAGAAATAAACTTAAGTTCAAAAATAAATTTATCAAATGAAAATCAAATATTTAAAAAAATATCCATTAAAAAACTTTTATAAAACCTTTTATTTCAATACTCAATTTACGTATATTTTACTCTCGTGTCAACGAGAGTAAATACGTAAAAATATCAAATAGATCAAAATACGAGTAGTTGAACAGCGGTACTGGCCAACGACGATTCCGGACTCACGCACACCAGCGACCGTGCACTTCCGCATGTGTGCGTGACCTTATCAAATATCGTCTAGATTTTGTATATGTCCTTTTAAGAACCGTCGGCAGTAACGTCCTAGGTAGTAGGTATATAAATAAATGACATAAAATTGAATCTATGCAAACGATAAAAAACATTATCTTGATCGCACCCGAGAAATTCAACAAATTATTATTTCAAATGAGTTTCAACCTCGAACTAAATATAAAACCGATGAGAAGTTTAACATAAACATTAGGTAGGTAAGTATATAATGTATCTGTATAGATATCAGAATCTTATAAGTCCTTAATAAATGTTTTAATGAAATTAATTATTTCTTTTTCCCACCATAGTAGTGAAAAGTACCACATGGCGCTAAAATCCATTATAAGTCTGTTTCTATTTACTGCCTCGCTATAGCTCTGGAACACTCTGGAAAACTACCTCGTGTACAATGGGTGTCTTTAGCCCCTCGTCAGTAACAATCTACTATTAGCATCGCCATTAATTATATAATAAAATATACTTAGTACTTAACATACATAACATACATTCACGCCTTTTTCGCGAAGGGGTAGGCAGAGGTGTACCCAGGACTCAGTCCCATAGTAGATACACCCACATTTCGCCAGTATGTTATTGGTCCCATGTAATAGGGGGCGAGCCTATTGCCATATACCGGGCACAGTTCCAGACTCCAGGCAGCTATTGAGATAATTCCTAATGGAAAAATCCAATATTTAACACTATGCCTGACCTGGGGATCGAACCCGGGACCTCTTGATTGGCAGTCGAGCATGCGCCCACTACGCCACCGAGGCAGTACTTAGTACTTAACCTCACTTTTTCAAATCAAATTTAAATTAATCTGCGATAATAAGAGGCCTATGTTTGGAATATAATAATTGTAGCGGTAGGCCTCTTTAGCAGAGGGCCACCTGGGGAAGTACCACACCTTTGCCGGTTATTCATCCGCCAAGCAGTAAATGCAAACATTACTGTGTTCTGGACTGAAGGGCAATGTTACCAGCGAAATTACTGGGCATGACGAGTTTTTACAACTAATATCTCGGAATGACAGACGCAGTGCAGTGAAGCACAGAATTTTGAATTTGAAAACACTGGGTGGCACTGTATCTGACATGGGCAATCATGATGCTTACCATCAGGCACCTGATTTGCTCGTCTTGTTACTTACTATCAAAAAAATAATAATAATATGGGACAACTTCCACACACGCTCATCTAGTCCCATACTAGCCTAGAAGCCTGTACTATGGTAACCAGAGGTTCCCTATTCATTCGCATACTATTATTAATCATAATTTTACAACTCATAAAATTTTAAGCCATAATATATGTAATAGCTAATGATCACCAGTCATAACGTTAATACTCCTATTATAACTTGTTATAGTTTTAATTGTCCTAACATTTGAAACCTATAATATTCTATGTCCTAACCATTGATAACCATATTATTTTATGCCATAATCCTAACATGTCCTAACTATTGATATCACTAAAATTATGTGCCATAATCATATTATATTGCTCGAATGTTAACTTTGTCATAATATAAATTAAACCTAACCTAACCTAACCAATAGAATTTTGAATGTTTTTAACTCATTAACGTAGTAAACATCTTTTCTATGTAGCAAACTGTTGATATATCACATTGCTATAAAAAAATATAATAGTATGGCGCTATTACTGATTAGGAATAAAAATGAAGGTAGTTCCATTATTATTATAAAAATAACACAAAGTCAAATTTTAGTGTTAATATTTGGAAACAAAGTGCTTAAACGAATTTTGAAATTATAATTACAATGGAAAACGAGTGCAAAATATTAACAACAGAAAGAGGAGCCAACAAATTAAATATCAGTGGATTTACAAATGGAAATACGTACAATAGCGATTATATAAAATAACAATTATGAACAATGAAAATTAGGACATACACCATTATTAAGTTTATAATTATACATAACAAACATTATGACAACTAACAATAGGAATAAAAACTATTATACACAAAAATATTATAGCAATTAAATTGGAGGACAATTTATCAGTATTACTACAAAAAAATATGTATTTCCAATATTATGACTAGAGGAGGTTATGACAAATAATGTATGCGGAAAAATTTTATGACAAAAGACATTATGCGAATCAATAGGACACCGTAACCAGATGACTGATATATAGACCGTGTACTTACACGGTCTATATATCAGTCAGAAAAACTCAGCCCAGAAAAACTTTTTTCTGGGCCCAACTTCCTTGGATTTCAAGCCCGTTTCCTTTCAGCTCGTTCCAATATTTGGGCAACGAATAGTAACTATATCACTAGTTTGGGCGTTGATGGGTGAGTGTGTCAGTCAGTCAGGACTTTGAATTTTATAAATAAAGATTTATAATAAAAACATAACATACATTCACGCCTTTTTCCCGAAGGGGTAGGCAGAGGTGTACCCAGGACTCAGTCCCATAGTAGATACACCCACATTTCGCCAGTATGTTATTGGTCCCATGTAATAGGGGGCGAGCCTATTGCCATCTACCGGGCACAGTTCCAGACTCCAGGCAGTTATTGAGATAATTCCTAATGGAAAAATCCAATATTTAAAACATTTGCCTGACCTGGGGATCGTACCCGGGACCTCTTGATTGGCAGTCGAGCATGCGCCCTCTACGCCACCGAGGTAGTCAGGCGGATTTATAATAGGTAATGGAAAGGTTCTGAAAGGTGATATTTATTCGGAAAGACGTGAACATGACACACGACATTACAGCTTTTGATCTGGAATGATGTATGAACGTAATTTCGGAGAAATGACAACTCGGAATTATAAAGGTCTTGATATTTATTAATATGGTAATTTATGACTTTTAGCTAAAATATGGTACTATTATTGAAATGTTGATTTATTATTCTTAACTCAAAAAAACTTTTTCAACGGTTTTATCTAGCTTGCCTTGTTTGATGTTGTTTTTTGTTTGGGTCTTTGGTAATTGAAATTTTACCAGTGTTTCTTTATTTAATTTTATTTTAGATTTAAATCATCTTTATCAGCCAGAAGACGCTGACGCCCATTGCTAAACATATAGATAGGCCTTCCCCAAAGAACGTCATAAACTATTCATATGGCGGGATTTTGCAGTAATCACCACGCTTGTTGTGCGGCTTGGTGATCGCAGTAGTTGGAATACTTGGTGCCGGAGAGCGCTGCTGACCACTGCCCGAATATGTCCCTCTGCCGATCTCACGGCGCCCACCATATGAGAAAGGGCTCCATTTATACGGGAAACACACAGCCAGATATTTAAATACTTGACAATAATTGACATTTATTTATATTACTTTATTTTTGTGTGTACTTTGTTTTCTCTATATGTACTTAATGGACTTTTTTTTTATGATAGTGAGTGACAAGACGAGCAAATCAGGTGCCTGATGTTAAGCATCATGATTGCCCATATAAGACACAGTGACACCCAGTGTTTTAAAATTCAAAATTCTGCGCGGCACTGCACTGCGCCTGTCACCCTGAGATATGAGTTGTTGAATCTCATCATGCCCAGTAATTTCACTGGTAACATTGCCCTTCAGACACGAACACAGTAATGTTAGACCAGTATACTGCTTGTCGGATGAATAACTGGCAAAGGTGTGGTACTTCCCCAGGCGGGCCCCTGCAACCGAGGCCTACCACTACAAAAAAAAAACATTAAGTACATTAATGTACTTTACATGACTTTACATGACATAAAGTACATTAATGTACTCTATGTATTTAGGTACTCAATGTGTGTCTGCTAATAAATCAATTTAATTTTTAAATTATTTTTTTACACCTTTCCTTGTGTCATATCGATCTGACTATGTAATAACACACAAGCACTAGTATAACATACTTTTAGCTATATATTAGACTATATATATTAGACCTACAAGCCCAAGGCCGAACTAAGTTTAACACACGCGGTTCTTAACCGCATCATTCTGTGATTGAAAGACGTCCATACAAGCGACAGTTACAAAGGTTTTTACCGCGCCTGCAGTTCTATAGAAAAAAAAATAGATTAACCGCGTAGTGCGGCCTGAGGCTCCTCTAGATAGGACCTCTGAAACGCTACGATTTCTAGGGATTTATTGTCTGTGTTTATTTAGGTTAGGCTGCTCTGGTTTATTATTCTTATCCAGTGAATTACCCGGCACGGAGCCCAGCTCTAATGCTTTGGTTACGATACGACCTCAAATTAAACTTTTTTATACACTTGCTTTTTAAATCCCAAGAAAGAAGTTCGAGGTGTATTCGACTTGTTATTTCAGGTTTACTCGTATTTCGGGAAAGGAGATCATTAATTATTTTGACGAGGTTTTTTTTAAAACACTTATAGGTCAACCACTAATTGACCGAGCGAGCGCGAAGCGCGAGCGAATCGTCTAAGGGTCAGCTTAGCCAAAAATGCTTTCGTATATTAGGTACTTATATCCGTCCGGCTGTTCTCTTCTACAAGTCGCACTTCTCAACCGATTCTCGTGAAATTTTGTAAGCAGATTCGATGTTCGTATAGATTTTTTTTGTCGATTCAATTATCGGAAATTCTTCAAAATGGCGGACATATTGGGGTTGAAAACATTTAACGTTTAAAATTTCCTGTATCACATCAAATCACAAGGGAATTTTATCAGCTTTCAATATAATATATAACTAGGGTTTCAACGGACTTCAAAAAAAGGAGGAGGCTCTCAAATCTGTATATTGTTCATCGCATATATTTTGCGCACGTAACTGCGCGATGAACAAAATACTAAAATATGTAAGTAAAAACAGACGAGCGAGGTCTACAGCTCACAGAGCCACTAGTTATAATAATATTATATACTAGCTGCGCCCCGCGGTTTCACCCGCGTTGTCATCGTTCCCGTGGGTATATCGGGAAAAAGTACCACATGTGTGGTACCAGGGTCTAAGCTACAATCGAATTACAGCTCACATATCAAATTACAGCCTAATCAGTTTAGTAGTTTTGGCGTGAAAGAGTAACAAACATCCATCCATCCCTCCTTACAAACTTTCGCATTTTCATTAAAAGGTTAATATAGGACAACATCCATACACGGTCATCTGGTCCCAAAATAGTTAAAGCATGTACTATGGCAATCAAAATACTGATATACATACATACTTAGTATGTAAATTAGTATTTTTTATACGCTTGTAACACCCAGACACACATCATACAGACATGCTTATGTGCACTGATCTGGCCGAGGATCGAACCCGGGACCTGCGGCTCAGAAGACAGGGGCAATACTGGCTTAGCCAACCGACTAGTCCACCACTGCGCCTGTCACCCTGAGATATTAGTTGTTGAAACTCGTCATGCCCAGTAATTTCGCTGGTAACATTGCCCTTCAGACCGAAACACAGCAATGTTTGCACATTACTGCTTGGCATATGAATAACTGGCAAATGTGTGGTACTTCCCCAGGCGGCCCCCTGCAATAGAGGCCTACCACTATATGTGGAGAGGATGGAAGAAAGAAGATTATCATATTATTCTGTTAGCAATAGAGGTGTATGAGGCAAGTGTTGAATGGTCAAGCCGGTAGGGGTCGAGCTAGACATACTTTTCATGAACAAATTGATGTTGTTCTAAACTCTAAGGAAAGGCCAGGTCAAACAACCTACCTACAACAAACAAGCATATCTGAAGAGTGTCATTAAAGCAAAAGAACCGAAAGCCATATGTCAGGATCGTAGCAAGTGGAAAGATAATCTCTGCCTAACCCTACGGGGTCAAGGCGTGACCGTATGTACAAACAGTAAAGTTTTCAGTACGAAAATCAAAACGTCCCTAAATATCCGTAGTCCGTAAAGGTAGCGGCAGCACAAAGGCTATCCCGGGAACAATTATCGAGTAATAATAGCTGATATTCCTTGGTATCGACCTTTTGTTCGACCTAACAAAGCCGCTTAGTATTTGCCTTTTGGCTAAGGCAGATAAGTTTGATATATAGGTACCTAAATCTCCCACGGCATTAATGAAAAAATACTTAGGACCTTTAAGCATTTAATAGGCATTTTTAATCTTAGCTTAAAATACCTGGCTTAATTTAAAAACATTTTTAAAAACCACTCCAGATTTTTTTTATAGAGCTAGAGATGATGTTACGAAATTTTAACAAATTGTTCATAATACCTGTCCTTTTTATTCACAAAGAACATGCATTAATTAGGAGAGATAATTAAAATTTAGCATATATAATTAAAATTGAAATAAATTCACAGTAAGTAGGTTACCTACCCAAAAAGATATAATTTTTGAAAGTCACTCTTATTTTAATTAAATTTTAGGAATTTAACCTAACTTTTTCTCTCGTATTATGTGAATTTAATCCTCGACAGATAAATTCTAGCCCTTAATTGAAGCCCTGTAGTTACCTTATGCCTCCAACGTTGAGAATAATCCGATTCTCTCCATCCATCCCTGCCTAATCACACTTCGAAGGCATTTGATTAACAAAACACAAACCAATCACAGCCGAGAATTCGAAATTGGAACTGACAACGCGAATTTCGTTTTTTATCGCGGAGCGACCAGACGTCTGATCGCGACGAAGGTTGGCACGATACTGGGATGCTGGATGACGGGCGCCGGGTGAAGATGAGGGGGTGTCACCCCATTTACACCCCACCTGTAGCCTGCACGCACTGCAGTCGACCGCTTGCGCCTTTCAAGTATGATGAAGCCTTTAAACGTTCCTTGTATATGTGTGTATTGCGGTATTCCAACTTTAAGACTTTTGAATGAATGATAACACTTTATTGGTACCACAATAATACAGAAAATAACAAAAAGAAAACTTAAAACTAGAAAGAGTAACAACTGGCGGCCTTATCGCGAGTGATCTCTTTCAGACAACCATGCAGAGAAAGGAAATACAAATACTGAAGGGACGGTGGTTTCAAAAACAAATACTTATATGATAAATAAAAAAATACATATAAAATAATATATAATATCTACTTATAATACCATACTATAACCTAAGATTATATAAACATACATAACAATATAATATATACTATTGTAGGGTTGATGTTATTTTGTGACGCGCATGCTACGGATTCTGTGAACGTTTTGGTGGTTTTATGGAATTAATGGCAACGTGTGGTTTAAGGAAGATCTATGGCATTGTGCGAGGGCGCGATGGCAACACAGGGAGGTGGATGCCAGCGCGACAGATGATTCTAGAGCGAGATTGAAGATGGTGGGCTTCGAATAAATTATTTAAAATATGCTGAAGTGTTTCGAGTATTATTTAATGGAATATGAATGTCTACACTATATATTATATAGGTACACAATTTATAAAAAAAAAAACATAACATACATTCATGCCTTTTTCCCGAAGGGGTAGGCAGAGGTGTACCCAAGACTCAGTCCCATAGTAGATACACCCACATTTCGCCAGTATGTTATTGGTCCCATGTAATAGGGGGCGAGCCTATTGCCATCTACCGGGCACAGTTCCAGACTCCAGGCAGTTATTGAGATAATTCCTAATGGAAAAATCCAATATTTAACACTTTGCCTGACCTGGGGATCGAACCCGGGACCTCTTGATTGGCAGTCGAGCATGCGCCCTCTACGCCACCGAGGCAGTCTACACAATTTATATAGGCGTTAATTTATACCAGTAAGACAATAATAAATAATATTAGTAACAAATTACTTATTATGAAAGATAGTGGTCCTTGAGACGCAGCAAAGAGGCCAGTGACGGTGCACGTTCAACTTCGACGGGAAGATCATTCCACAGACGAACTGCTTCGACAGTGAAAGATCCACCGTAGAAACTTCTATGCGTGGAATTTATCTAAAAATGGGGAAAGGACAGAGGATGTTTTCTTCTTTTGTATATCAATGTGTTCCCATGATCAGAATTTTCAGATCGCCCTATTCTGCTGACGTGAATATTGTCTACGATGATTTAAGCCGGGACAGCTTTACGTGCTGCGCCAAAAAATATATTGTTCTTTTCTCGGTGCGTCGGTTGCGTAGAGACGCTACTGCCGATCATGAGGTCCCGGGTTCGATCCCCAGGCCGGGTAATAGCGTTATTGGAAGTTTCCATTAGGAATTATCTCAATAACTGCATGGAGTCTGAAACTATGCCTGGTAGATGGCAATAGGCTCGCCGCCCTACTTCATGGGACCCATAACATACAAGTGATATGTGGATGTACCTACTATGGGACTGAGTCCGGGGTACACCTCTGTCTACCCCTTCTGGAAAAAGTCGTGATTGTACGTATGCAAGAAAATTTTACCCCCAAACATAAATTTATGTCGGTAAATAAATATTAAAAAGTGCTATTCACACGCAGTCACTTGACCACTTCTATCGCTGCTGCGATGTAGTTGACACGTGTGAATCAGCCCTAAACGAGTCTCCTGCTACATGAAACCGTCGTCGCAAGAAGGCTCACACTTTATAATTAATTAATTTATGAGCCAACATCCGATGGGTTCTAATGAAAGAGCGTTATTAAAATAAAACACCAGAGAAATACTACCTGTATGAAATAACATTATATGAGGTTAAGCAACGTCCGCGCGGTTAAAGATTGGATGGGTGACCGTGTGTGATTTTACGAATTGATACTAATCAAAAGAATGGTGAAGGAACTAATAATAAAATAAAACTAGGTGGCATATGGTTGGGCAAGCGTTACTGCCAATCATGACGTCCCGGGTTCTATCCTCAGGTCAGGTAAAGTTTTATTGTTTTTCTCACTATGAAATTCCTTAAAAACAGCCTTTTGAGTCTGAATCTCAGTAAATGGCAAAAGGTTTGCCCACATTTAATGGGACTTTAAAAACATAACTGGTGAAATGTGGGTCCTACCATGGGACTGAGTCCTTTGTCTACCCCTTCGAGAAAAAGGTGTGATGCTATGTTATATTAACTACCAAGAATAGATAGAGAAAGAAGAACTGTACTATTATTTATTTATTCTTTATTTATCTCTGGGATTAGGCAATGTACAACCAGGCCCTACTTAGATGGGTGATCATTAGTTTATTATCGGTGCAAGCTTCATAATATATATACGGGACCAGACCCCGACACTACATACAATCGCCCGCGCGCAATAACCTAAATAGTACGTAGAAAACATGTGCGTCAAATGTGTGCGTAAAAGTGTGAACAGACGATCATACTTCGTACGACCGAACCACAGTGCTACCTAATCTGTGACCCGAATTGTTCGGTATGGCGTTCACGCCACACGATCGCACCGAACCACAGTCTGTCCAGGGGCCTAATTCTCGATCGAAAATATAAGCGCAATCGTAGTTTTTTTTAAATACGAAACTATACGTCGCTAAATAATACCTATGGACAACGGATGAAATCAGAATGAACATTTGAGCTGTCATTGATCTCTTAATAATAAACCCAATTCACTAAGACCGTGGTGGTCAATAATAATATGGGACAACTTACAAACACGGTCATCTGGTCCCAAACTAGGCTAGAAGCCTGTACTATGGTAACCAGATAACTGATATACATACTTATATAAGCTTATAACACACAGACACAGATTAAACAGACATGTTCATGCACATAAATGTTTGACCTGGCCGGGGATTGAACCCGAGGCTGCCAGCGGCACAGCCAGCAGAGTTACTACCATCTGAGCCATCGAGGCTATCTAATGATGTAAAACCAGTAGGTTTTACATCATTAGATTTGGATTTTAAAATACATTCATAAGTTGAAACTTAAAAAATGGATGTAGAAAAATTCATTAACTTGGTTTTCAAAGAAAACTTCACAAATACGATGTCACTAGAACGTTACCTATTTGACTTAGAAAAACGTATTCAGTTTGCGCACTCAATTGAGTAGCCCACTTGCAAGACGCGCTATGTATCGCTTGCAGCCCCTAAGTCACTCTGACGTTATAATCGTATCGGCCTATCGGTCACGTCGGAATGGTCGTGAAATAATGGGACCGGTAGGGAATTGAGCCCCTGATTGGTACGGTTCGCCGTCCAGACGATCGAACCTGTCCGGTCCATACCAAGTTCGATGCCGAACCACCGAACCAAGTAATAATAATAATAATGTTCGCCGTCAGTGCGCCAGACGATCGAACATGGTATGGTGGCGAACCAAGTTTGGGTCACAGATTAGGTAGCACTATGGTCCGGCCGTACCAAGTATGATCGTCTGTTCACACCATAACAGGCGTTATTGCGTCGTTGACGGCCTGGTCGCAAGCGACATAAAATGGCGCTGAGAGGTGAATGTCGCTTCTTACGTAGTAATAGTTAGTATTCTTTGACGTGGTTTCATTTCAAATAGTAGGCTTCTCTTTAGTGCTACGAAGCTACGTCGTAGAGGCGTGGGCTCGTAGCACGTAGTCGTTTCCCGTAGCACAAAACACAACAGATTTTATCACTATTCACTATTCAAAAATCTTATCGCTCATTGACGAGTTTTTTAATCAAAATTTTATACATGAAGGTATTAAAAAAAATCCTGTATAAGATATTTATTTATTTATTTATTTATAATTCAGCACAACGCTAGGACTAACTTAATGCTAGTGTAGCATTTTCTACCAGTTATCCCATAAACTAGAGAAAATGATACAGAAATTGGGTGGAGTGCAAAACATGAAAACTTTAAAATAACTAAATCTACTTAATTAAACAAAACATAAAACAAACAGCAAATAATCATATAACCAAAAATAAATATTAATAGTCTACACCATATACTTAAATATAAAATACAATATATAGGCATAATACATACATAAAATAAAATAATAAATACACCTACTTAAATATTTAATATGAGTATAAATATATACCAACAAAATAATATATACAATATTAATATACCTAGATAAATAACATTAGCTCTAAAAGGTCCCTGATGTACCCATGAATCCAGGAGGAAAAAAAAAAAAAAAAAAAAAAAAAAAACTTGACTGACAGATCATTGAACGTGAGCATAAAAGAAGGAGTTGAATATGAGTCAAGAAATAAATGAAAGGGAGGAGATTAGTTTTAGATTTTGAAGGACAATTTGGAGGTCGCATTCTTTATCTCTATCGGCAATGCATTCCATAGCCTGACAGCTTGCACAGTGTATGACTTGTCGACAAAACAGGTGGTATGCTTGGGCATATAAAGGATAAGGCTATTAAAAGACCTGAGTTGCCGACCATGATGACTGTCCTTCAAATATTGGAAACTGTCCTTCAAATACTTGGGAGTGTTGGGGTCAGTCAGAAGAGAGAAGATATTATTATAAGATAATATAAGATATTATTTCATTGTTAAATTTAAACGATAGTATTTCCTTTAGTTAGAACTCCTTGATCTATAACAAACCGAATCGATACGCAAATAATCCGCTGTTCAACATTATGCATAATTTTTATACAATATTTAAAATAAATTGCAATACGGATAAACCTTCAAGGAATCTGATCTACTCTAAATCCACGTATCCACTAGTGGATTCAAACTTTCCACTCACATAAAACTTCTATAAAACCGATCACAGTATTTTTTAACGGTTTATTTTACAGTCAGTACAGTCAGTGGTCAGGAAGGGTTAAATATTGGATTTTTCCATTAGGAATTATCTCAATAACTGCCTGGAGTCTGGAACTGTGCCCGGTATATGGCAATAGGCTCGCCCCCTATTACATGAGACTAATAACATACTGGCGAAATGTGGGTGTATCTACTATGGGACTGAGTCCTGGGTACACCTCTGCCTACCCCTTCGGGAAAAAGGCGTGAATGTATGATAGGTTATGTTTTATTTTACAGTATATTTTAACGAAGGTACCAAACATCAGATTAAAGTGATAACTTTCAAAAATGATAAATAAATTGTTAAGGCATACGTGTGTATGCATAGTGTAGGGTTCCATATCAGCGCCATCTATTAGTTACTTGCGCAAAGTATGGAAATAGTAAAATGGCCATAATTTTTGATTGCGTTAACTTAGAAGTATGATTTTTTTACAGCCACAAGACCGCAGATCTGAGTAGTTGATATCATTTCCAACTTGATACCTCCACGCGTTTCCGTTAAAAAGTGTCTTGACAAACAGACAGACAGACAGACAGACGGACAACAAAGTGATCTTATAAGCGTTCCTTATTTCCTTTTGAGGTTCGGTACCCCAATGAGATAATTCAAGAAACTCCGCTCAAACCCTAGGGATAAAATCCTTTTCCACGCAAGAAAGTAAAAGGCAAAGGTTAGTCTTCAAAACCATAAAGGATTCTCTTCAGCGGAATTAAGAGGTTCTTATTTAACACTTAAGTAAATAAGTGCGTTCTTAAGAAGGTTTTAATAAACACTGATTAAACTAATCCGGATTAATGTTATACCCGCGTTTTGACTGGGTAATTTAGGAATTTGAGGTTTTGAGGGTAAGCGCAACTTTATTTACAAGGACGATTATGTTTTATGATCTAAACTACCCAAAGGTTGCCGTGAGAGCCTGCTAAGGGTTATTAGACTAGAGGACGGGCAGCAGCGTCCTCTGTGTAAAAAACACCAAACTGCGCTCGCCAACCCACCTAACGTGGCGAGTACAACTCGATCAAGCTAAGTTTGCACCCCACGTCGACTGCGCTGCATTCCTGCGAGGTGCAAACTTAGCTTGGTGGAGTTGTACTAGCTAAACCTCCAAATGGGATAGGCCTATTTTCAGCAGTGGACTTCCTACTACAGAACAGATAATAATACTACGTGTAGAGTCTCGACTATTTGGAGACTCTGCATACATTGATTTTATAGTTAAGTTATAAGTTAGAGTTAATAGTTAATTGTTTGTTCGTTGTTGAGTACGGGTGCGCGACGCCGGGATGCTTAGTTAAAAAATAAAAGAGCAGTGTGCTCTGAACGACCGTGAACGACGCCTTTATTGGTACTATTGATTTTAACAAACTTATGGCTAAAAAAATCTGTAGAGTTATGTTAAGTGTTAAGTGTTAAGTTTAGCGTGGGAACTCAAGTGCTCTGTATGGTGAGCTCATACACTACGTATAGAATGGACACTGTCATCCGCCCGCCAATCGGGCCTTCCTCAACCCGCCAGCGAGATTGAGCTCTCCACGAACCCCGATTCTATGGGAAATCACCTCTCGCACACTCTTGCGCATGTACCTACAAAACTCCATGTGTGCAGTGTCTGTGTAAATCAAATCAAATAGTTTATTTGCAAGAAATACACTGTTAAAGGTACAGATCTTAATAATATCTATATGTATGCCCAATGCATTTCGTCTGCAAGCAGACGTGCAAAAATATCATTTTATTTTATTTAACATTATAATAATACATTAAATTCACACAATCTTAAATTCTAATACTACTAAAATAATCCATAATTTTTAACATGCAATCATTAACCCTTTTTAAATTACCGCATTACAGGATTCCATAAACTCTTTAACACTATAAAAACACTCATCAAGTAGCCAGTCTGACAACGATTTTTTAAATTTACTTTCCTTTACACTTTTTAAATTATCAGGTAGAGAGTTATAAATTAATATGCTCATATTATACACATTTCTTTTATATATGTCCTTGCGGGAACGTGGTCGGTATAGTAAATTAGTGAACCTAGATCTGATTGGTCGGGTGGATATATCGTCATATTTTTTATAAAAATCTGGTTGCTGTTTGACCAAAAGGCAAATGTCCCGAATGTACATACACGGCAAAGGTAGTATATTGCATTTTTTAAATAATGGTTTGCAGCTGTCTAAAAACCAAGCCATTACTCGAACACATCTCTTTTGTATTTTAAATACTCTGTCAACTTCGACTGAGTTTCCCCACATTACGAGGCCATAACTAAGAAGGGACGATATGTGGCCATGATAAGCCATCAAAGCCGCATGTAGTAGGTTGTTATAGCGCGGCTTTTGTATGGGATTGAGTCGAGTGTCCGGGGTGCTTCCTATGGCTGAGATGATGCAACAGCTCATGTTACCTGAATGTAATAAGACGTCATATCTTTTAGATAAGACATTCAACAAAAATAACATAAAAGAGAGGACATCTAATGGAAATTATATCCCCTGAAAATTTAAGCATAGAGGTAAAAACCATCCTGTTTCCTACTAATATTATAATAAAATTTTTGAGGATGGATGGATGTTTGCTACTCTTTCACGCTAAAACTACTGAACCGATTGAGCTGAAATTCGGTATGTAGATAGTTTAGACTCTGAAATAATACATAGGGTTTTTTTATTCACAATTTTTACCCCAATATTCCCACGGGAACGAAGACTATATTTATCTCGTGATCTCAATTATTTTTGTCGATGTTTTGTCGACCTGGCAAGACTTGCATTTTTTTACATAATTCATGTCTTTATGGTGTATCTTATAACCAAGCAAAGTGCCTCTATTGAAAAAGACTAAACCAGATATCTATTAAATACTCTATGGACATGTTAGTCTATAGTAAATCAAAGTAGGTACCTATTGATCTAACGTGTTCAAACAGATGTTTCGGATTAAAATGACCCTACTTAGTAAACATTCTCGCAAACATTTGAACAAATAAGTGGCAAAACTTGGCAAATTAAATTCAATTTTACTTGTATTGAGCAAAGTTGAAAGGGTCAATGCGTGAATGTTCTACAAAAGGGCACCAGTCACAAATTGCCCGAAGGCATGGACTGATGAGGGTATTCAAGAAACAAACATGGATGATAAATATTTGTATTTATACTGCCTTTGCTTTGAACAACTTTTTTTAGACACAAGTCTATTCGTTTGATCATATCCCATATTTGAATGAAAATGCCTGTGGCATTGCGGTAGTGAAATTCTGAACATGAGGTGACCTCTTAGCTGTTTGACCTAATCCTATGGAAAATTTACCAAATCGATGTTTTGTATTCCCCTGTTTCCTCCGAATATAGAAAACTTTTTAATATAATTTGAAACTGATATTTTGAGGATGAAGTCTATGTCCCTATCATTATATTTTGGTTCAGAACTCTTATTTTTTTTATAGTAAGTAAATGTCTAATCACGCGAGTAAAACTAGTATTTTTAAAAGTTCACTATGAATATATTTTTGTAGTGGTAGGCCTCTTTTGCAGGAGGCCGCCTGGGGAAGTACCACACCTTTGCCAGTTATTCATCCGCCAAGCAGTAATGTCCAAACATTACTGTGTTCCGGTATGAAGGGCAATGTTACCAGCGAAATTACTGGGCATGATGAGATTAAACAACTCATATCTCAGGGTGATAGGCGCAGTGCAGTGCCGCGAAGAATTTTGAATTTTAAAATACTGGGTGGCACTGTGTCTGATATGGGCAATCATGATGCTTACCATCAGGCATCTGATAAGCTCGTCTTGTCACTCACTATCATAAAAAAAAAAAAAAAAAAAAAAATGAAAAAACCGCGCGTTTATAAAATAAAATAAAATGCCAGAAACATAGTTTACTTCACTATTATAATATCTGGATATAAATTTTAAATTAGGTTAATTAAGTTCGGAGGACACAGAAGAATACAAAACATTGATTTGGTAAATTTTTCTTATGGTTGTGTCAAACTTCTCAACATGGGTTTAAATTAACCAAACTCTGTCTGTATTTTGTGTGTATATCAACTTCTACAAGTTTTAATACATTATTTTATTATTACATTATTAAGCTTATTATTAAAACACAAAACTGTTGCAAATTAAACATTAGATTAGATTACTCTTTATTCTGACCATTTCCTTTTTTCCAAACATTTATTTTTAAAAACCATATAATTATTTAACCTCTCCGTGAAATAAACAAAATGTCACTAATAACAAAAAAATCCTCTAATTATTGTTTAAGGTCAATTTCGGTATGATCCACGCCCATCTAAGACTTTGATCTTCAAAAATCGCGCAGATATGATTTGATTCCTCGTCATATAATTTTTACCATTAGTTGACTTAGATAAAAAAAAACCCAGAATCTGTCAGTGTGTTAGAAAATACTATATAGTTCAAACTACATAATATGTTCTACCTACCCATCTACCAAAAATTTATCGTTATCAGGTCAATATTGTTGTAAAAGGAATCATCATCATCTCAGCCATAGGACGTCCACTGCTGAACGTCGACCTCCCCCACAGATTTCCATCTATACCGGGTGTAAGCGCCTTGCATCCAGCGTAATCCTGCTGTCATTATCAGATCGTCTGTCTACCTTGTGGGTGGACGTCCTACGCTACGCTTGCCGATCTGTGGTCTCCATGTGTGTGGTAAAAGGAGTATTTACGTATATCAATGTTAAACTAACCTTTATCATAAAAGGTATAGGTATATCATTTTTTTTGCAATGGGCAGAGTGCCTTTATTGAAAACTAAACAATAGAGCTGCCTACTTACTATCTACCCTAACTAAATACACTATGCCATAGAAAGCTTCGAAAATGCACATTCCGACGACATGGCAGCATATAGAAGGCGGCAGTATAGAAAATCCAAGTGCTTCTAAACCACTGTCAGATGGCAGCGTACTCAAGATACCGGCGGCATTGCCACGTTGAATAGCAATTTAATAAATTTTCTTAATTTCATAAGCTTTAATGCACTTACTAAGTACCTATTATTTTTGGTAAATCAACTATTTATTATTATTAAAAAGGATTCTCCTAGAGCCGTTGTCCCGGAGAGACACGATTTTTATTAATTTAAAACGTTTTTAAATATATTGTTGATGCAAATTTTTTTGATATAATGACCAAACTTAACGCGGCCAAGTATATTTATTATATTATCTTAATATTATTAATGTTTATTTTAACTATCTCTACCTGATCTTCATTAAAATAATATCTATAGCTTCCAATAAAACCTATAATCTTCGGCTAACCGATCGCGAGAACATTAAACCCTTCTCATTTTAATTACAGATCTGGTAATTAATTCTAACAACCCAATAATTAAAGGTTACGGACTTCGCAGCGGACTTTTGACGAAGGGTGACCTTCTAACTACAATATTATGCAAAACTTTTCTAAAGGATAAAGTATATGTTTGTTTAAAAAAAAATGTTTTTACTGAATACACATGAAAATCTACTTTATGATTACAAGACGAGCAAATCAGGTGCCTGATGGTAAGTGTTTTATAATTCAAAATTCTGCGCGCACTGCACTGCGCCTGTCACCCTGAGATATTAGTTGTCGAAATGGCTTGATCGATTTTCATGGGACTCACTGGCAGATAGCTGATGTTATAAGGCATACTAATGTTATGACAAGATTCTCAAGTTTTTTTTAAAGTAAAATTATAAGGTTCCGTATAAAGAATTAAACCCTTAAATTCCACGCAGACGAAAACGCGTAATAAGTAACAGATAGAATAGAATAATAATAGTATTATTTTTTTATAATTTATATATTAATTCACTGTATACTATCAAAGAATATATGGCTTTGCGAATAGATGAATCCTCATTTTTGCGTCAAACATAATTTGTTAATAATGTAGTCATAATATTATAATATCTAAGTTGAGAATAAATATTTATAAACTGACTTACCTGGTGTAGCTGATGTTAAACAAAGATCAATAAAATAAATAAGTATATTATATTTCATAAAGACTATAACTAAATCATTTAAACCTAAATATTAACCTAAAACTAAAAATAAGTAATTTACTCTCGTACTGTACTCGAATGTTAAAATAAAAATAAGTACAGTATAGTCAATAACTTGGTAAAAAAAATCGCATTATTAATACTAATTATAATTGTTTTGCAATCAAAATGATGTCAAAGTGATTCAATACTAAATCTACGAAAACCAAATCTAAAATGTAGGTTAAAGTCATAGAGTCATCTCTTTGCAAAGATAAGTTATATTTTATCGGTCGATGGCGAAATAACATTGTTGCATTCGATAACTGATAATAACTCAACAGTACTATATCTTATATCTTTAAATGAGCAATTCTTGTTCCAATATATATATAGTATATATATATATAATTGGAATCTCGGAATCGGCTCCAACGATTTTCATAAAATTTAGTATATAGGGGGTTTCGGGGGCGATAAATCGATCTAGCTAGGAATCATTTTTAGAAAATGTCATTTTATTAAAAAAAAATAAAATACCGAACAAAGCTCGGTCATCCAGGTACTTATAAAAAACAGACATTTACTTATTAGAAAAGTCCTGAATCTTATTTTTTAAACAAAACCTACTAGATTGTAATTTAAACAGAATGTTTAGCGACTACCTGTAGCTGCCTAATTTTAACGGTACAGCATTAGCATAGACTCGTTAAAAGATAAAATCTTTAAATGTAGTTACAGAGGACATAATAATAATATTGAATTTACAATTAATCTCAGTCTAGGCAAAGTGTTAAATATTGTATTTTTCCCTTAGGAATTATCTCAATAGCTGCCTGGAGTCTGGAACTGTGCTGGTACATGGCAACAGGCTCGCCCCTTATTACATGAGACCAATAACATACTGGCAAGATGTGGGTGAGCCCTGAGTACGTCTCTGCCTATCCCTTCGGGAAAAAGCGCGAGAATGTATGTCTAATGTATTATGAACAAGGAACAGTTTTTTTGCTTAAAGCGATTTCCTCCGAGCAATCTTGAATGAAAGGAATGTAATTAGTATTTCTGGTCGGAGATGTACTCAGCAGGTATTGTATGAACAAGAGTAAACAGCGATATTTTTTATAATATTATTACTGAATAGGCGAGCACTTGACCGCAGGTCTCACCTGATGGTAGGTGACAACGCGGTCGTCGATGGTGCGTGCTTACCTAACTTAGACACCTTCACTCTTGACTCTTGACCTTCACTCTTGACTCTTGACCTTCACTCTTGACTTGAAGATTGTACTCACTAACAATGACGCTTGCAAGGTGTTCCATTCGTTGGCAGTTCGAACAGTAATATGTTGAGAAATGTTAATAATAAGTTGACTTGAACCGCTTTGTACCAGTCGAATGAACCTCAACCATGTATTGATGGCAAAAATCCGTACGTCTCGTCATCTGAAGGTGAAAAGAAAACCGAAATTTGTCCTGTAGAACACTGAAAGGCAGGTACTCTACGTCGGTGTTCCAGACTCTGGAGCCTAGCGTTCAACAACATATCGTTACCAATGAGCTTTTTTATTTTTCCTCTCTATATAGTCAAAGGCTACAAGCTAGTATTTACATGAACCATCCTAGAGGTGGCAGCAGTATTCCATACAAGAACGAACTTTTGCTTTATATAAATTTAAAAGTTGTCCTAAAGCGAAATAACGCTTTCCCCAGGACGCCCAGCTTTTGTGAAGCCAGCTTAGCCTTGGACTTGACATAGGAGCCAAAGTTCAAGATTGGAGTTAACGTAACACCTAAGCTCCAGATGGTCGATACATTTCGAAAAGTGGGAGGCATTTGATTTGACCAGATTGGCATCGCCCCTTTAGAGACATCCTGCAGGACCAAATTAATGCGTCTAACCATGACCTGTCTTAAAGACTCGCTTTGTGCCCAGTGCATCATCAGCACGTTGGATGTGTTGTACCTTTCCACAACAGATAATTGGTTTCCTCTGCTGTCTCTTTCCATCCCCTTAGGACTTAATGTCCCAAGTGTGATTGTTGTGCTAGGGTCGCTGTTCTGTATATAGTCGGAGACATTAATGAATGCTGGGTATTCATTGTTTTCAGTTCTTAATTTAATTATTTATTTATTTCATTTTTATTTCATTAAAAAGAATCCCTTATAAATATATTCTTAATTCCTAGTAAAATCAATATTTTCATAGACATTACAAAATAAGATGAAAATACTTATCTATCTATCGACAAAGAGATAAGATTGTAAATTTCTTCTGAATGATTTATCAGTAGTTTCTTAACTCCCGTGCAAAATAGCCATTTTATAACAAAATGATACAAAGTCGGTTATACCTAATTTTATGCTTAATTGGTGTAGTGGTCGGTTACCCTTACCTGTTTGAGAGGAGGAATTTTAGGGTTGGGATCGAATATGATCGTAAGTACCTGTAAATTTAATACTTATTATAATGTAACATAACATAACATCACGTATTACAAGCACATTGGAGAAGAGTATTTATATCTAACTGTTACCGGCGGCGAAAGCGTGGAATTAAATTTCTAAGAAATAGCTTGAGGTACTTCTTATTACATCAGCTTTATCTACCGTTTCGGAGATTAACCCGAAAAAATATATTATGCTTAAGAACATCACCTATTTCCAAGTGGTAATTCCATCAGAAGTGGTACGGCAGTTTATGAGATTGGTGGTAACAGACAAACTAAAAAATGTTATTACGAGAGGCGTTCAATAAGTAATGGGAAGAACTACGAATTCTTTTTTTTTAATCTTATTAAAAAATAATTTAATTATAATAACTGCTCAAACATACCGCGGCGCACGGAGAGACTACGCACGTGCGTCAAGGTTCGCTATGCAAGAAAATTTATGTAATTGTGTTCACTACAACCCACGGACACGGTACGCATGAATTGACGTCATTGGTACACGCGTGGCTTGAACATGGCGCTCACGTAGCTCAACGCTGTCAAATCCATGCACGCTGTGCACTGGGTACACGTTGGTACACGCGTGGCTTGCTCTAATATCACGTTGCGCAGCTTAACGCTGTCAACGCCATGCACGCTGAGCACACGGTACACGGATGCGCGTATAGCGTGTCATGCAGAAGACTCACGTTGTCATACAAATGAACCCATGCAAAGAACTAAAATGTGCACAGCATGCGCAGCGGTGGGCTTGAAGGCTTTAACTATTTGTTTGAATATTTTCGTTAAACGGCCCCCTTATTACGTGCGTCCGTATTAAGCAATTAAACGCTTTCCTCAGAAGTGTGGAAAGCGTGTGAATTGCTTAATGCCTGCTGTCAAAAGGTATACAAAAAATGATTCAGCAGACATTTAGCAATTTAAACGCTTTCCACACTTCTGTTGCGTCCGTAATAAGGGGGCCGATCTATCTTCGAAAATAGCAAATCTAGTTATTTACTAGATACCTAACTTATTCTATTTCCAGATTCTCTGCCAATGTACGGAGGTTCAGATAGATTCCGCCACAGAAATAATTACGATCCATTCTTCGTCACCGTCTCCGCGTCGGCCAAAGTAAATATTATTCATCTATTTTAATTACCTGTAATAAATTACTTTATTATGAAGATAGATGAGTTTAGCAAGATTATATTTAATTAATATTCATATTCTTATATTAGAAATAATGGCGAAAGATAAATAAATGAAGGATAAAGAAAAAAACATTACTTTAGGTATGCCTAAACTATTTATTTCTAGGTTCATATATGTGTAAAAAGTGAAGCACCATAGTAAGCCAGCTTGCTAATACGCACACATTCGCACCCATGAATTTAGAAAAAAAGAGTTGATGTGTGCGTGCACACAAGCAGTTAGGGGTCAGCTTTAGAGGTTACTGATGCCCAAACAAGTATGCGAGCTGGCTTACTATAGTGCTTCACTTTTGTTTTAGAATACACCGTCCGCTTTTTTTTCTAGGTTCATATATGAACCTAGAATCTAATATAAAATTCTAAATGACTCACTGACTGACTGACATG
The DNA here is from genome assembly GCA_947063395.1 of Hemistola chrysoprasaria. Taxonomy (NCBI): domain Eukaryota; kingdom Metazoa; phylum Arthropoda; class Insecta; order Lepidoptera; family Geometridae; genus Hemistola; species Hemistola chrysoprasaria. Next base: position 13,376,487 of record OX346724.1, on the reverse strand, counting down.
CAACGCAGAGCCCGAACCACTGATCCTAGAGACTTCAAACTTGGAATGTAGGCTGTTTTCGTTGTCTGGACGTGTGCTAAGAAAGGATTTCTGAAAACTCACATTCTAAGGGGTCCAAAAAGGACGTCAAAGTTTTGGTATAAAACTACCATATTTTTCATAATTGCGAACGAGTAAAACCGCTGTTCATGCATTGGAATGGCAACTTTACTTACATACATACATTCACGCCTTTTTCCCGTAGGGGTAGACAGAGGTGTACCCAGGACTCAGTCCCATAGTAGATACACCCACATTTCGCCAGTATGTTATTGGTCCCATGTAATAAGGGGCGAGCCTATTGCCATCTACCGGGCATAGTTCCAGACTCCAGGCAGTTACTGAGATAATTCCTAATAGAAAAGTCCAAATATTTAATACTTTGCCTGACCCGGGACCTCTTGATGGCAGTTTTAGATCATGAAATGTCCCGTTCTATTGGAATTCTCACTGCAATTTCAATATAATTTTTATTATCATAAAATTACACAAATGTTTGAATTTTAAACTGAACAGCGCTCATTCTGAATTCACATACCGGTTCACTGAATCTTAGAGTATTCCGAACGGGAGTTGTCACCGTACGGCGCTCTGTGCGGATGTACCAACATGGACAATTCGTTCATGTATCTATATTTTTTTTTTATAGCGAGTGACTAGACGAGCAAATCAGGTGCCTGACGGTCATCACGATTGCCCATATCGGACACAGTGCCACCCAGTGTTTTAAAATTCTAAATTCTGCGCGGCACTGCACTGCGATATAAGTTGTTGAAACTCGTCATGCCCAAGTAATTTCGCTGGTAACATTGCCATTCCGTCCGGAACACATTAATGTTTGCACATTACTGCTTGACGGATGAATAACTGGCAAAGGTGTCTGTCTTCCCCAGGCGGCCCCCTGCAAAAGAGGCCTACCACTACAACTGTGTGCTTGTTTTCTATTTGTGTACAGTCCATAGTTGTGATGACGCTTCATTCTCTGTATTAAGATTAAGGATAAATTATTATCACAGAATACCAATACTAAAGGGACAGAATGACAGAAGGGTCTCTCCTCAAAATAATTCAAATAAATAGCGACTCTAAGTGCGACGCAATAAAGTGCAATTTAGGTCGCATAACACCTAACTAACAATTTGTCGACACTGGGTTTTTGCCTGGTGGTACATGGATGGAACAATACAGGTACCATTCGTGAGAACGTTACATTAGGTATTTTTTTCTAGTAATGTAATCTATGCTCACCTCGAACGAGCATTTGTGGTTTGTTTTTTTTTCACTTTGTAATTGCTCGAACCCGTTGTGGGTGGGATCCTCCCGATAAATGTTCGCAAAAATACTCGTTGTTTTTAAAAGTACTACGGTTGTAACCGTTCTGTTTCTAGATAATGCTCTAGTCGCATTAATTTTAAGCATATAATAAGCATTACGCTGAACACCATATCCAGTATTAATACCTTATTATAATTAATTAATAGTAATTAATATTAATATTAATGAATAGTAATTATAATGAAAAAGTTTGAAAAGTAGCGTTTGACACTTCCAGTACTCTATGTTCTATGCACTGAATACTCCAATAATCCAAATAAAAAAACATAATATATTATATTGAATTCTAAGCTAATTTCGCTCCTAATGTCACCTCTTTATCCTCTATGTAAATGTCAGCAAGTATGTGCGTACATGTCGATTAACGAAAACTGGCACGTACAACATTTACATTTTTAGTATCTGTGACTAAGGCACGGCATGACGTCGCAAGAATTGCATGGTAGGTAGGTTTTAATGATAAAAGTCTACCGATCTATAATCCTTGTTAAACGAAATAAACGAATTAAATAATGAAGACATTCAGAATAGTCTCCCTGTCTCCCTTACACGCGATCACTGAAGGAGATAGTTTTTGCTTTGTTCTAGTTGCTTTTAATTTAAATTACATTATGTCAATCACGATTCACATGCATTTAATTCGAACAGTTTGTAGTTAGGCATGCCAAGTTTGCCAGCTACCAATTGCATTTCACACAAAGAATTGTGTACTGTGTATGCGCCAGGTTTTGTTAAGCGACTTGTAAGACCAAGTTGATTCTAAACCACAGCCTGAACTAAGATTACTTAACTTTAATAAATAATGGTTTCAGAATGGCTTCGTACTGTCATACCTAGAAGTGACGGCGGTCGTAGACGCGGCAGGAGAGGTTGACTTTCACCTCATTCGAGGGAACACTGGTTCCAGGACAATGACCTTTCAGCTGGTCTCCAACCATTCAGACTTCCTATCTTACCAGTACTTGGCATACGGCATCAGGGAAGAAGAATATCGTAAGGTGATGGCAGTTTCGCAACCGTAATTTATTAGGTTTGTTTGTAGTTAAAACGATGTATTTATTTATTTGCAAGAAATTATAACAAAAATTTAAAGCAAGAAATAAATCATAACAAAAATTTAAACGTAAATAATAATTGAAAACAGCGCCACCTATGTGTTTTAACTTAAACTATTACGCATGTTCATGCTGCGTGTTTACCGTAGCTTCAAATCAAGAATTGAGGTTATTTTAGTTCGGCATTATTGTACTAGATGTCACTAATAAATATTTTAAAGTATTGTTAGAGATTGAATAATAATAATAATTATCAGTCTGAGGGTTCGAGAAGAAAACAATATAATATAGTAATGTATATTCATTTGTTTCAGATCTCGAATATAATCACGCTACCTATAAACGACGGTACTCGCCTCCAGTGCAACGGATTTACGACTATTTTATGCATAATTACATTTATTTGTAAAAGATTAATATCATAATAATATTATAAGTGTATTATTACAAAATAATTTTATTATTCATTAAAATTACTTCAAATGGTGTTATTTTTGTAAGTATAGGTAATAGGTATGTACGGACGAGTTTGAAACTAAACAAATTTTATTATAAGTCTTACCACTGGAAGTTATTATAATTAGTTTGCCTCGACATTATCCACTATTAAAAATTTTTAACGATTGGTACCTATACCACAAATTAACTAATAGTTTACGGTACACTGGTTGTGCGTATTGTGGTATATAATATGTACCTATGTATTTAATTATTTATAGATAGGTACTCGTTATCCTAGGCTGATGATGAGACGCGAAAACTCCTATGGAATCGAGTCGAGTTGCTGCGTTTGTTCTTGAGTATTACTATGGTTTGTCGCTCAGCTACTTAAAACTCAAAAGGAAATGGACTTCGAATCCAAGGAAGCTGGGCCTAGAAAACCTTATTACTATCTATCCCACTATATTGCCGGGTAAAGAATGTTATTCGCAATAATATTCCCAAACATAGTAGCAAACGTAGTAGCTAATAAGTGAGCATAAGATTAATTTTTTTAATAATGGCGACGCGCGTTCCTTTTTTATTAGAACATTTTCTTAATTTATTATAATTAATGGTGATGCCAAAAATAAGCTCATTTAACAATCTTACTATTAGGCCCATTGATTTAAAGAAAAGGGGAAATAGGGTACGTTTTCTCAGCGCTTACACAACAACTGGCACGTGCAATTTAAAACAACAATGATATAAAGACGCACATAATACCGAAGTGCGACCGAGACAACAATATTAGTCGCTAGTACGACCCCACTTTACTGACGTACGTGGACCTATTGAGGCCCAATTTGAGCTTTCCCTTTTCGCGAAGCCAGTACCTCATCTCCCTTTTTCTTTAAATCAATGCTTACGTGATAAATAACAATATTTTAAATCTATATTTCAACAACTAAACTAGAGATGCAAAATAGCATTTATAGCGCCAATATACTTCAGAACACTATCAGCCTCGGTAATATTAGACAGACACTTGTCAAAAGTGACGCATTCTCCATCATCAGATCTGAAGGTCCCAGGGCCGCAGATGCACCCGCCCATACAGATCTTACTGCAGATAGGGTTGGGATCGGCGCAGGACGGCTCGCAGGCGCCTTGGCATTCGTTGTACTCTTCGTAGGAGTTCAGGCATGGAGCTGAAAAAAAAAAAAAAAAAATGGGAAAACTTCCACACACGGTCATCTGGTCTCAAACTAGGCTAGAAGCCTGTACTATGGTAACCAGATGACTGATATACATACTTATATAAGCTTATAACACCCAGACACAGATCAAACAGACATGTTCATGCACACAAATGATTGACCTGGCCGGGGATCGAATGAGGGCCTGCGGCACAGAAAGCAGAGTTACTACCGTGAGACAACGCGGCAAGCAGAGTTACTACCGTGAGACAACGCGGCTCAAAAAAAAAAAGACATTTGAGCAGATAATTGGTTAGGTGACTTCCTCTAAAGGGACATCGTTTTGAACAACTTCACTATCGAGTCAACTCTAAAATTGCGGAAAAAACAGCTAGATTGGAGCATTTAGTATGGCTCAATAACCTTTTCTACGAGGGGAGGTCAAAAAGTTCGCGGAATGAAAGGGAAGGGGGGTGAATTTAAACATGAAATTATTATTCCTTTTCAATATATTCTTCATTAACCCTAATAAGCAGATATTGCCGACTTCACTTCATCGTCATCCGTAAATTTCTTTCCACGAAGCTCTTTTTTCATGTTTGGGAACAAATAATAATCACAAGGGGCCAAATCTAGACTATAGGGAGGGTGGTTTAAAGTTTCGAAGCCGCACTTGTGTAAGGCAGCCATCGAAACATGACTCTTGTGAACGGGTGCGTTGTCGTGCAAAAGGAGCACACCTCGCGACCATTTTCCCCTTCTCTTTTCTTTAATTGCTACTTTTAATTTTTCCAGTAGTGTAGCGTAGTACTTCCCCGTGATATTGACACCTTTATCTTTATAATCGATCAATAAAATCCCCTTGGAATCCCAAAAAACTGTAGCCATAATCTTTCCGGCCGATTGTGACACCATAAACTTCTTGAGCGGTGCTGCGCCTTTTTTGTGCCACTGCATTGACTCCTGCTTCGACTCAGGTTCATAGTGATGAACCCAAGTTTCATCTCCAGTCACAATTCGGTTCAGAAATTCATCCCTGTTTTCACTACACAGCTCCAAAAACTCGCGCGAACACTCGACGCGCTGCTGTTTTTGAAGCGCTGTGAGCATTCTCGGTACCCATCTTGCACTGACCTTAGACATGCCAAGATGGTCATGGAGAATATTCAAAATGATCGTAGATGATACTCCAGTCATCTCTGCGATTTTTTTCTTCTTTAGGCGTGCATCTTCTAGAACAAGTTTATCAACTTTTTCAACAATGTCTGAGGACGTTGCTTCAATTGGCCGACCTGAGCGCTGATCGTCTTCAATTGAGTCTCTGCCTTGCTTGAAAAGACTATGCCACTTGTAAATCATTGTTTTTCCAGGGCAGGAGTCCCCGTAAACTGATGACATTTCTTCCATAATGTTCTGAGGTGTTTTTCCTTGCTTAGTGAGAAACTTAATCACGGCACGATACTCAATTTTCTCCATAGTTGATATTTTCTACCCGATTGACTTGTTTATCCAGCGATATCTAAAAGGTTTATAAACCGATTGGGCTGAAACTTAGTATTTATAATTGTATTGAGTCAACAAGTAGCGACAGGTAAAAATAACTACCCCCTTCCCTCTCTAAACCCTCCATTCTGCGAACTTTTTGACCTCCCCTCGTATGGCAGAGCTAATTTTTAATGAGTAAGATTTTTAATGAGAGAGATACAGAGGAGGAGCTCCAAAAAATTGTCGATTCTGTGAACGAGTGCAACGTCAAGGCAGATCTCAGGAATGAATATGAGTAAGACCAAAGTTATGGTTATATAGGTTTACATAAGTGTTGTTCTTGAATACTGGTGTTAGTCTTGGTCCGTAACTCGCTCTAGAACCTTTTGTAAGAGGTGATCATAGAATATTGAGGGTAAATATCTTACTTCCGGGACAGTCATCTACGTCAACACACTTTCCATTACTGTCCCTAATGGTTCCACTTCGGCAGAAGCAGCCGACCCTGCAGACCAGGATGCAGGGGCCTGGTATCGGCTGGTCGCAGGTAGCTTGGCAGGATGGACCGCATGTGAGGTACTCTTCGTTAGGACCGCATTGGGGGGCTGGTGCAGGTTTATCTGTAGATTTTATTAAGTTAACGAGCTGATCTTTAGGTTTACCATCATGAACGACGCGACAATAATTTGCTTGGATATTATCCTTCTGCCGTTAAGTTTTACTAAGGTATGAATGACGTCAACTTTCGCTATTCCAGTCTAAGTATACAGCTGCTGAGCTAAGCAGAGCTTACTTACTTACTATCTACCTTATCTTAATACACTTAGTACTATAAATCATTTGAAAACCAATATGTCAGCCTATTAGATACCAAATTCAAAAGCTCCAAATTATCAGATGAGCAGCGTTCCCAAGATGTTGACGGCATTGCCTCGTCAGAATACCAAGGCATAATTGCCAGAATTTCGGTCACACGTCACCACGACCACGTAAATATCCACATACCACACTGCTCAGGTTTGACACAGATTCCGTTTTCATTTCTAACCAGACCAGCGCTGCAGAAGCATCCTTCAACGCACTGCCGCGTGCAGGCGACAGGATTCTTGTTAGTGCAGTTGGCTGGACACGCTGAACCGCAGATCAGATATTCCTCGTTGGGTGGACATTCCTCTGAAATTGGAGGATTGGTCACTTCCTTCTATCGATGTTGTAGTCGGTACCTACTCTACTTTCCCAACTTGGGAAACCCTCCCATCCATTGTCAAGTTTTCCATCAAATTGCATACGGTTTAAAAACCAGGGCAATAGCCATCGAGGTACAGGTTACTTAAGCAAACTACGTACTCGGTGGGCAATCAGTCATATCGACGCATTTCCCATTGCTATCCCTAACAGCTTCTCCCTTGCAGAAGCACCCAGCTCTGCAGGCCAGGTCGCAGATGTCTGGTGCTGGCTGCTCGCAGGTCGCTGGGCAGGAGGTTCCACATGTCAGGTACTCTTCGTTGTCTCCGCAAGTTGGGGGTGATGCTGGAACACCTGGTGATGGTTAAAGATTGTAAGGAATTAGCGGTCGTTGGTGAAGTGTCTGACTCAGAGACCAAAACCATTAAACCATGTGTCAAAGAAATGATCTTTTAATGACAAGCTTGGGCTACACACTACACACACTATATTCATTTGATATGATACTGACACTTCACGTCCACCCTTTCGAGACTCAAATGTGACACCATTCAACTTAGTTAAAGTTACAAAATCGATACTCAACAGATTGACCGACGATTGATTGTTATCGAAGAAACAGATTTCATCCTCCAGAGTTAAATGTTTTAAGTTTGATTAAATCCAACCTAAGAAACTTTACAGACTACTCTAGTAATGACATACCAAATAAGTGATTTCACTTGTTACATGGTTACATCAAGAAAATGCTCCTTTAGAAAGAAGAAAAGTCACCAGTCGCCATCGGAATAAGACGGAATACTCACGTACCACACTGATCAGGTTTGACACAAGTTCCTTTTTCATTTCTGACCAGGCCTGCACTGCAAAAGCATCCTTCAACACACTGCTGAGTGCAGACAACAGGGTCCTTGTAGTTGGTGCAGTTGGCTGGACACGCTGAACCACAGATCAGGTATTCCTCGTTGGGTGGACATTCATCTGGAATAAGAGAATTGGTGACTTTCTTCCTTTCAGTCTATCATTCTAGGCTATTTATTTATATTCCATGATCCAATGCTAACCAGTTTGTCATGTTGACTCAAATGGTATTAACTCTGCTCTTAGCCGTAGTTCAGCCTTAGGACAGTAAGTTCCGAAGTCAGGTCAAACATAGATAGATAGATAGATACATTCTTTATTATTACACCACATCTTAAAAAACGGAACAATAGGAATATGTCTAGTGTAACAATTGGCGGTCTTATCGCTAAAAGCGATCTCTTCCAGACATATGTGTAAACATATGTGTCATAAAACGTTATGATGATGATAGACATATTATAACAAGATTGATAGAATATTAAACTTACTATTTTACTTTCTTACGAGTACCTTTATAAATACTCGCAGTAATATACGCTCAATCTTCTTCTTGCCATAGCATTGGGACCGAAAACCATGTGTGGAAGTTGTCCCTTGTCATTTTAAATTATTCCGCCTATTACCAAATACCTATTACTTATAAGCCAAGGTCGGCCTTCTGGCTATCTTTCTCGGGTTACGCCACTCCGTTCCACGTCTTTTGTTTTCAAATGAGTAAATGTCCATACTTTGATTCCACTGCGCTCCACCGAACAAAATTTTAAATAATATTTCTAAGTAGATAAAGCATCTTTAGTGAGGTTATAGGTCCTGATGTGGTCTTACTTGGTCTTTTCTCGAGAATTCGAGATTTAGTTAAAAATTTCAAAGCCGGTTTGCAGAACAATTAAGAGCGTACACTGCCTTCTAGGAATTTGACACAATCCTGTGAAATGTTCACCAAATCGAAGTTTTGTATTCCCCTGTTTCTTCCGAATATAATAAACCCATTCTATAAATTTGTATCCTGATATTTTCATACTGAAGTAAAATGTCCCTGTCATTTTAATTCTTCTTGTAAACCCTTGAATTTTACATAGTGAACTTCCTAAAAACCTGTTTTACTCGCGTGATTGGACGTTCACTACGGAAAAAAAATGTAGAGTTTATAAACAAAAATAAAATTATATTTACTTCAACCCTAAAATTTTCAGGATATAAGTATATCAAATAGGTTTACTGTATTCGGAGGAAACAGGTTCCTGTTAATACTTTCTTGCACCAAATAACGGGATTGCTAAGAGTATAGTAATAATTATTAAAATGAGTAGTCGAGCCTCAACGTAATTTCAGTGCTTACATAACAATTAACTTGTACTAGGTTAATAACAATTCATACTAGTTACTAGGTACATCATAGAAATACCATCGCAAATTGAACGTGGTATTTATAATCAAACATTAATGGATTCCTATATTAATGGAAAACGACGACTCGTACATTTTGTTCACGTTGTGGTAATAAGTAATTGTAGACATGACTTTTTAAAATCTTTATAAAACCTTTTGAAAAAATATCAACATTTTCGTGTTCTTCTCTGTATAAATCAAAAGTAATGGATTATAAACTATTATGAAGTTGAACAATCAAGTTGAAATATGGACAACTTAATTTTTCTCATCCTGTGTTGCATTGTTGTGGTAATCGAGGGCATTATGATCAGTAAGTTATTGTTTTGAAGCATGACGATAATTACTTAATTATTATGATAATTAGGTAATAAAATAATGATTAATAAACAATAATGTATCAATAAGTATAAACAACAGATGGCTGATGAACTGATGGCCGAAGGGGCCGTAAAGTTCTCAAATGGAGACCACGGACTGGTAAGTGCAGCGTAGGACGTCTGATAAGAACGGCAGGAGCACGCTGGCTGCAGGCCGCTTACAACCGGACTGGATGGAAATCTGAGGGGGAGCGCCTATGTTCAGCAGTGGACGTCTTATGTCTGAGATGTTGATGATGATGAAGAATAAACATGAGATGTCTCGCTTTTATTGGCATTAGTACAATCTGTCTTTCTTCTTGGCTATGCGTTTCACATGATGGTGGAGTCAGCCTTTTTAAACTAATCTTCACTTCTTCTTCTTCTTCTTTGTCCTCGCCTTGTCCCGTTCAAACGGGGTCGGCTTTCCTTATCTTGAGAAAGAACAGCCTGGCGGCTGTTCTTTCTTGTGTGTCTTTTTGTTGTACGTTTAAGGCTTTCATATCCTTTTGGATACTCGTCAACCACGTGGTTACGGGTCTTCCTCGTCCTCTTTTTATTGTTGCAATGGAAAGGCTTTTTTTCACAACGTGATCGTCGGGTCTGCGCATAACGTGACCGTACCATCTCAGTCTGGATTCTGTTAGTTTATCGGTGATGGGTGCGACCTTGAAGCTGCCTCTGATGTAACTGTTGCGAACCTCCAGCCCACCGCAACATACGCATTTCGGCGGTGTGTAGCCTCTGTTCATTACACTTTTTGGACGCCCATGTTTCGCTGCCATACAACAAAGCGGGTCTTACTGTTGCTTTATATACCTTGCCTTTGGTCTTTATGGGCAGTTTAGCTAAAACTAATCTTCACTTAAAGATAAGATTTCTGTTGTTAAAAGTACTGTACCTAAATTAGATTTTGGAGAGGAGGAACTAAAATTATAAAATTTGGAGGTGACAGGAATTGTTTTTTGGAAGAAACGGAATAACCCCCTAATCTTACATCTTCACTTTGCTCTATCCTGGACTTTGTCTTGAGAAACCTCGCTCTTTCTCATTTCCTTTTGTACTGAGTAAATCTCTCCAACGTGTTTCCGGTCTGCTCCAGAATGTTTGACCGGGGATGGAAAGTTGCAGTGCTAATTAATATAGCAATTCTTATTGTTGTTTTTTTTATCTCATTATTGGCACTTGCTCACAAAAAATACCTAAATTGACATTATAGGCATAGATACAATGACGTTGAATCGCTTTTAAGGATACATAGATACTAAGGGTTATTGTCGATTTGTCACAAAGCAAATTCGCCACGATATTGAAAATCCATACATTGAATCCATAAATTCACAAGGAAATTTTTCGTCACAGTTACAAAATTTACCGTAAATTTGTAAAAAATCTTATTTTTTTATACCTGTAGCGTTCTAAAGCTCTACAATGTGTAAGTATTAACCCCTACGTATTACTACGCTTTTTATATTCAGTGGACGTCTCCCAGCTGATGATGATAAAGACCTAAGTCCTGAGCCATATTTTTGTCACAGAAAAAGATTGTCCGCTTGACGAGAGACACAGATCTTGCAGCTTTACCGAGGAGTATACATGCTGGACGTCTCGCGCCAGGTTTGAGAGGGTCAAGACGTCACCACCTAGACTGGCTCATTGCATGTCTGGATGCTTTTGCAAGTAGGTCTAGGCACAAAATAAATAATAGTTCTAAAGTAAAATAGGAGGAAGTGAATATCCTGGACGTAACGTCGCACAAACGAGTAAACCCTCAGAAAACTTCATATTACAAAACCACGGCTCTCAACCTCGTAGTACAAGCCTTAAACTACTCGTTAGTTGAAGCTGGAACGCCTCCCCTCCGTAGACGCCCTCACAACGTCCTGGACGATCCGGACGACTCTATCGCCGCCATCACATCGGCGGCGCTAGGCTCCATCCTACCAATCCTACCAATATACGCAACACTCGCTCCGCTTTTGGTACTGGTGCCGGATATCAGATCCACCACCTCACACAATCACAACACCGACCTCGCCGGCGAGGTCGAAAATCTCTCAGATCCTTCAGATCGATTAGTTTCACTCCAAATGATCAAACAGATCAAACCATATAGGGCCCTAGAACACTTCTGGGGTGCCAGGGTAAGTCTGAACCCACGTATTCTGGTGAGTGTCCAAGCCGAGGTTAGGTGCCCTTGAGTGCCTTAAGCTAGTCGCCCTTAGACTTAAACTTTGGGTTATGCGCCTCGTCCACTCACCACTACCCGGTAAAGCTGTAGAGGCCATCTGAGGCCAAAAGCATGTTATAAAAAAACATCAATAATCTGAATATAGAGGGCATAAAATTCTTTGGGCACACAGTCAGGAGAGACCCAGACAGCCTGGAAAGGCTTATCATCACTGGCTGTGACGAGGGTCCGAGAGGTAGCACACGACGCAGGACGCTACGGGGGCCACCCTGCAAGCATACTAATGGTGCAGGACAGGAATGTCTGGAGGAAGATGGTGGCAAGGGTTGTGACGCACCATTATCACGTCCCACAATCATGAGGCCACGACTAAGAAGACGAATAGGAACATTTTTGGATCTTGCATACGTGGAGAGGTCACATGACTCTTCTGTCGCGAACTCAATAAACGCCGTCACCTGCGTTAACAATGGACATGTTTCATAAAGTTAGCCAATAAAGGACAGATTTGCCTGAAAAAGCAGCAACTGGGTGTTTCCAAACAAATGTATTGAAAACAAGATATTATAAACCAAGGCAGTCCATCAATGCCATCCAATGAAACGCCAGTGTTAACTAAATAATAATCATTTTTAAATAATTTTGTATGATTTCAGAAAAGGTTACGTCCGTGAGTTTCCTTACGGAGGCTGCATCCAAGCCGTGACGTGCAGGGATGAGTTTATGAAAAGCATGTTTAACAATCTGCCCAGTAAGCCGATAGTGCCGTTTTCATGATTATATTATGTTTCATGATAAATAAATGCCTACTTTAAAATAATTGATAAATATTATACTTTTATTATAAGCCGTGGAGTTACCGGCTTTAGAATAGTGTTCCACCCTCTCTACCCGCGGTTGCCGCAAGAGCCGGCTAAGGGTTAACAGGTCCAGAGGACGGGCAGCAGCGTCCTCTGCAAAAAACCATCGAACTGCGCTCGACAACCCGCACAACAAGCGTGTCGAGTATTGGCAAAACCCCCTTTATGGGGGAAGCCTATGTTCAGTAATGAATTACTAACGGCTGAGATGATGATGTTAATACTTTTATTAAACATTTTTGCATTCACATTCGCTCTTTTATATTTATATTATTATTCTAGTATTTTATATTTATTAGTTCTCGACAAAGATCCGAGTTCAAGCATTGGGATATGCTGAAAAACGAGCGTTGCGCTCTCCTCACGTATCATATTATAGCTGAGCTCTGAACATATCCCCGTTGCCATACATAGGATAATTAGTAAAATAAAATACTCGGAGACCATTTTTTTATGTCCAACGATTAACAACTACTATAGATCTACTATAGATAACCATGCCATATAAAATACTCGGAGACCATTTTTTTTATGTCCAACGTGCGTGTCCCTTTGAGCTTCTAATATAAAGGTAATAGATAACACCTATCGGAGTCCACTAGATTCTATTATTATTACGTAGATAAATAGGTCATAAATCATAAATATCATCATAAATAGGCATTATACTTCCGTGTGTAACGTATTGTGGCTCTAAACACTTTTTTCAATATTACCTATCACACGTTCCAGCTTAAAGCTTAAGCAATAACGATTGTCACCTGTAGGTACTAGCCTAAAACATAATGGTAAATGTTTGTCTTGCAAACAAATCTGTTATAACATAACAATATTTTTATAAAATCTTCAAACCTTACCTTTCAAAAGGGAAACAGCACCCCCCAGCGCGAAAACTGCCAAAAATATCACAACATTTTCCCCAGGAGCTCTGAACATGTTTACGGTATTTTAGTGTTTATATTTGAATATCTATTTATCTAACACTGCTTGTTATCTCAATAATCAGACACGATCTGAGATAAATGTAGGGCTGATCGACCTTTATCGCCAATTGATACAGCATTGTGGTTTTTGTTGGAAACACGGTATCCTTGAATGCAAGAGTGCACAATCAATGGATAAAATAATTGATTTGTAGCGTTCTGGAAATAATTGAGTATGGCGTGATATTGACGGTTTGTTACAGAATGGATGCTGTGCCTCCTGTGCAAAACGATACAACTCAAAAATTGCAACTTTTCACCAGAGCACAAATTAATATAATATTATATTATATCAATTAGTATTTATACCTTTAGCTTAACCACAATAGTGGATTATAATTTTATTTCTTTATTTTTTGGCTAATAAAGCCGTTAAAACTTTTTTATATAAGTCTACTTGCACAGGAGGCACAGAATGAATTTTTGTTCACATGTAGGTATTATTTATTTAATATTTAAATGAATGAATATACATTGTCGCGTTTCCGTTAGAAAACAAACAGACATAATATAGATAATGCTTTAAATCGAGCGACAAAATAATATTTAATTTAGTAAGTAAAGCTCAGTTGCCCAGTAGTTGTATATAACGTTCCTATAGATACGTCACAAGTGCTATCATATTACTTGATTGAATGGGATGGCAAACAGGCCTGCTGCCTGCTGACGTGCTTTCAAGCGATTTATTATTATATTGCTTTATCCACTTGTCCACTTGAAAATCATAACTTATAATCACGCCTTTTTCCCGGGTAGGCATAGACGTGTAGTAGAAGTGTACCTACGACTCAGTCCCATAGTTGGTACACCGGTACGCGCTCTGAACATGGCAGACTCTTTTCTGGCGCATCGCATTGGCATGATAAAACATTATGTTTAGAGTGCATATATATATTAAAAGAAGATACCTGCCAACTAACAGTTTTAAAAGGTTTTGACTCGTAACCATCTCCATTCATTATTTCAGTCTGAAGAACATTCGAGAACAAGCTTCTGCCTTTCTGAGACACGACAAAGGCGTTCCCCTAATTGGCACATTGTCCTTTACGTAGGGACTTTATCTAGGATACCTATAGGTTGTTAGTTTAAAGATCCTAAGGATTGTTATACACGTACCCAGTGCCGGTTTTAGCACTACCAGCACCCTGGAGAAGATTTCTACGGCGCCCTCTATCTGAAATTTAAACCCATACGAAATACCTAAAAGCAACCGATTTAGGACAGCCATTTAGATGATTGTGTCTGATATGGACAATCATGATGCTTACCGTCAGGCACCTGATTTGCTCGTCTTGTCACTATCATAAAAATAATCCTGGTGCGACCACTGCAAAAAAAAAAAAAATTTCAAATATAAAATATTTGCTAATCTTTATCGTACTATGAAGTACGTCGCAGCAATAAACATTAGTAGTGTGAGCAAAGCCTTACTTCAAAACTACTATATACGAGTAAGTACCCAGTACCCAGTACTAAGTGAACTCCAATTACTGCGAGCTAACGGGACATACCAACGTAGAATGTACGTTTACAACTTTTTTTTTATATGTGGCGAAACCTAGTTGGATTTGCCATCTTATATTTAGCCTATTTAAGCCTAATGAGTATACAACGTAATACTTGAGGGGGTGCATCTACCCGTCAACCTTAAGAGCGTACGCGGCCTTCTAGGAATTTGACACAAACCTATGAAAAATTTACCAAATCGATGTTTTGTATTCCCCTATTTTCTCCGAATATTATAAACCCATTCTATAAATTTGTATCTTGATGTTTTCGTAGTGAAGTAACCTATGTCCGTGTCATGTTAATTTGTCTTATAAGGCCTTGGCTTTTTCATAGTGAGGGTTTTTTCCAAAAATCCTAGTTTTACTCGCTTACTCTACTTATAGAGTACTTTCATCCTGATATTCCCACGGGAACGCTGTCTACGCGGATAAAACCATTGAACAAAGGTCAACATATAAAATAAACTTAGATTTTACACTCAGACATTTTGTTTGAAAAGTTTTAGTGAAAGCATCTTTAAAACCCATATTAGGGTGGAGTTACACTTGCTCCTTCCTTTAACCTGCTTCGTTCGCTTTCGTTTTATGGCTGACGACTTGCGACACAATACCCTGCGAAGGGGATTTCTTCTAAAAATCGCCGATGAAAAGGGATTTTGAGACAAAAGTTTCAGAAATCCTTTGTCGATGGGCGATAGCCGTTCGTATAAATTACACAAATTATAGTAGAATCTGATTATTATATCAGTAAAACTGTGGAGAGGAAAACACTTTATATGGGGACTTACCTGGGGATCGAACCCGGGAACTCACGATCGGCCGCGATAGCGACCACTACGCCATCGAGATAACCAACAGATTTTTTTTATGAAAGTGAGTAACGAGACGAGCAAATCAGGTGCCTGATGGTAAGCATCATGATTGCCCATATCAGACACAGTGCCACCCAGTGTTTTAATATTCAAAATTCTGCGTGGCACTGCACAGCGCCTGTCACCCTGAGATATTAGTTGTTGTCATTGCCCTTCAGACGGGAACACTAATGTTTGCACATTACTGCTTGGCGGATGAATAACTAGCAAATGTGTGGTACTTCCCCAGGCGACCCCCTGCAAAAGAGGAATATCAAAACTGAACTGAATATCCAAGTCCAAACCTAGTGTGGTGTTACCTCAACTTCACCAACGCATCCCTGCGACCTACTTACAACTTCCAACGATGCAATTTCCAAGCGTTCCTTCCACTCTACTTGTCTCCAATAGAACCTGTGTTCTACTGACGACTTTACACACGCAATATAGAGTTCAATTTAGTTTGCCGATTGAATTCGGGTGCAGCTTAGAATTAGGACTCTAATTCTATTTGGCTCGGCTGAAGTTTTTGATTGAAAACCTATTAATAGCAATATAAAAGGCTTAGGTAGTTTTTAAAGATAGGTATTTTTATAGAAAACTTTTACAAAAACCTTGTAGAATACAGCGTCTTCCGGCTGATGATACATAAGGAGTAGGCAGCAGGCATCATCTGACCTACTGACTGTTAGCTGTTACAAAATCCTACCTCAGACTTTCTTTCTCTAAAACGATCGTCTCTATAACCTTCGTCCCGCACACAATCCGCTAAAATATAACTTAGTAACTTAGAAAGCGATTGCTTATAAATGTTAAATTCATAAAACTGCAATGTTCTGTTATATTCTTGTGGTTCTCCTGTATAAAAGCCGCGGTCGAAGATCTCTCAGATCCTTCAGATCGTTTAGTTTCTCTCCAAATAATCAAACAGATAACAAACCATTGATAGGGCCCTAGGACACTCCCCTTCTGGGGTGCCAGGGCAAGTCTGACCCCACGTATTCTGGCGACGGCCCAAGCCGAGGTTCGTACCGTCTAGGTGCCCTTGTGCTAGTCGCCCTTAAACATTGGGTCGAGCGCCTCCTGCGCTCACCATTGTCCGGTAAAGCTGTAGAGGCCATCTGAGGCCAACAGCATAGGTCATTTAAAAAAACCTACTACACGGACAGCACACGGAGTTTTGTACACGCGCAAGACTGTGCGTAAGGTTCCCATAGAAGCGAGGCTCGTGAAGAGCTCAATCTCGCCAGCGGGGGTGAGAAAGCCCGATCGGTGGGCGGATGACAGTGTCCATTCTATACGTAGTATAGTATATATGTTCTGTGGTTAAAGTAACACAACAATTTATTCCTAATACAGACATATCTGTCACTTTAAGTACAATATCAAGTTATGGCTCACTTTACCATCACATCGCCCACATTTTATGACGCCCCCACATGACAATAATAAAACTATGATAATTTTAAAGCTAATGTTTAACAATATAACGCTTTGTCGACATGAATACTGCATTAGAGGTTTAAAACATGTCATGACGTGGTTTGGTTTTAGAATGCTTTTTTGATATATTTGTCTTGCGACTTATATAAAACAAAGAAGATAGGTATACTGCAGATCATGAGGTCCTAGGTTTGATTTCCCGGTTGGACAATCTATTCCACAAATAGCTCAATAATAGGGAAAATGCTTACTGCCGAATGCGCGTTAAGGTGAAGTGAATACCAAAACCCACGCTTTGACTGTACAGCAAATCAATTTTAAGGCAACAAACCATCAAATTTTAATTTTATTTTTGATGACAATCATAAGTTTAGGATTTTATTCAGTTAGTTGTGGGAATCGAAACACGATGATTAATTTTGACTCGATACAAAAAAATCGCGAAGTTTCCTCTAAATCTTCATTTTTAGAGAGATATTTCTACGGAAAAGCAGTTTAATTTGCTATTTTGTTATTTAACATATTTTCAATTATATTGTTTTACGTGTTCCTTAATAAATATTAATTAAATTTAGACGATTACGGTTTTATTTTATTACCTAGTGTACTATTTTGTAGCAAAAAATACATTTAATAACAACATCCTGTGAAATTGCGCGGGGGCCGGCCATCACTGGCCATCAGTCATGCATCCACAATCCCACTTCGCCTTAAAGCGCTGTCCAAAGCTAATTCACCCTTTCGCTCACACGTACCCACATTTTGGAAGATCTAAAAAATACTACATGTAATTACGTAAAATGAAGACAACTAGAAACTAGAAAATAACATTACAAAGATTCAGTACAAAATCCAATTAAATCGTAAAATTTTGTACTAAATCTTTGTATTTTTATTTTCTAGTTCCCAGTGGTCTTTATTTTACGTAATTACATGTAGTATTTTTTATATCTTTAAAAATGTGGGTACGTCTGAGCGAGAGGGCGAATTAGCTTTGCACCGCGCCTATTTAAATTCAAATCCTTCGAACAAGGCAAACTAAAACTGTCAAACGGTACTTAGATTTGATGGACTGTACTGACGATGTATACTACCTAATACCACAGAATACGAATAAGGCTAATACTGACTAATGATTTTATTATAACGATGGGGTATCATCATCCCTAATATCAAGAAGAATACACCTTTTGCAACTTTGTGTAAAATCCCATTAAAAATTCAAAAGTCGGATGAATTTGAAGAATGTATAAAATGTAATTTGCAACAATTTTAGCGCTGTCTGCCTGCATTCAGCTTCAAGCATGCCAAGTATAGTTACCGGCACAAATCTTGTGCACAAATTGACGTAGTAAAACGCATTTTACTAAATTAATTAAGTAATAGGTATTAAAATAATATTTTAATATAGGTATTTAAAAAAAAACTACTTCTAGACTATAATATAGGTACATACAAAACTAAACTAAAAAGTTTTTCTATTGATTTTTGCGAAAAGTGCTGAATGGATTTCGATAAAATTTATAAAGATCAACGTTTAACATACCAAACAAAAAAAAACATCAAAATACATACATATTGTATATAGTATAGCTATACTATTTAACATATAACATACATTCACGCCTTTTTCCTGAAGGGGTAAGCAGAGGTGTACCCAGGACTCAGTCCCATAGTAGATACACCCACATTTCGCCAGTATGTTATTGGTCCCATGTAACAGGGGGCGAGCCTATTGCCATCTACCGGGCACAGTTCCATACTCCAGGCAGTTATTGAGATAATTCCTAATGGAAAATCCAATATTTAACACTGCCTGACCTGGGGATCGAACCCGGGACCTCTTGATTGGCAGTCGAGCATGCGCCCTCTACGCCACCGAGGCAGTCTATTACTATTTACTATTGTCTAATATTTACTGTCATTACTATTTACTATAATGTATTATATAGGTGGTTGATTTCACCCTTATAGGTCCGTCTGTTTGTCTGTCTGTCTGTCTGTCAAGACACTTTTTAATGGAAACATGTGGAGGTATCAAGTTGAAATATATATCAACTATATTCAGATCTGTGGTCCCTTATGTGGCCATTTTACTGCACATATCCAAACTATGCGCAAGGAACTAATAGATGGCGCTGTATGTATTGTAGGCGCATTGATTTTCGGGATCCGAAGCGTTTTGTTCAGGTATCTAGTATGTTTGGAACCCTAAACTATGCATAAATATGTATGCCTTAACAATTTATTTTTAAATTTGCTGAATCAATATCGATGATAAAAATATTGCACCAAACCAAAAATATAATCATCAAATCCGTTCATAAAACTGACAAAGAAATCGCGTTACAAACCAACATTACCAACAGCAACAGTCGAATTGAAATCATCCTCCTTTTTGGAGTCTAAAAGTTAAAAAATCAAGCCCCTGATCTTTTATAACTGCGTTCACCTTTCTTACCGTTACTTGTACCAAGAAAATAAAAGTTTATATGTCCCCTTCAAGACGTACGTCTCATAATAAAATATTCAGAAGGTATATTTCACGGAGATGAAGTCTTGTCGCGTTCAATTTTTCATACCATCTGTATGTGCAACAAAATGATTCTTTCACATACAAAACTAAGTTAGCAGTTGCAAGTCGCATTACTTCACGGTGTGTGGTTCAAGTAATAAGCGGGCAGCTGGTCATCTTTAAAGACAATAGAGACGGATAATGAAGACATGATTTCTTTTTCTGCCCATACTTATTCATATTGTATATCAAGTAGAGCCCCAGAAATTGAAGCTAATTATCCTTATTTTTTATTTATTTTATTTATTTATTAATAATTTTATTTATTTAATTTGACATGTACATTTATTGTGTGACATAATTATATTTATTATTATTTAATCCATAGGTTAAAATATAAAAAGATTTAAGAAATATCTTAATAACTGAAATGAAATGAAATGGAATGAATGAATGAAATGAAATAACTTTATTTGCTTTAAATGTTGTACATAAATTTTCAGGTGTTATAGAGTTGTATTCTTAGTCCAAAACATTTAGTCAATTTATAGTGACATGCAAACATGTTTATATAATTAATTATTGAATGTAATGTAATTATTTAATTTTTATTTATTTAGGAAAAGAAAACAACTACACTATAAATATTAATGAAAAACAATACTTAAAACAAACTTAGGTAATAACGTAGCCCACAACACTTTTCACAGATTACATAATAGATTTTATTATTATATATACGAAAGTAACTCTGTCAGTCTGTCTGTCGCGCTTTCACGCCAAAACTACTGAACTGATTTAAATGAAATTCGGTACACAGATATTCTAGAGCCTGGAAAAGGACCTACTTATATTACTACTACTACTACTACTTATTGGCTTACTTTTTAATGCGAAAAGGGGTTGCAAGGGGTTTAAAGAGGGGGATGAAAAGTTGTTTGGAAGTATCGTCAAACTTATTTAGTAGGCTGTTGATATAAATAAAAAAAAACATAACATACATTCACGCCTTTTTCCCGAAGGGGTAGGCAGAGATGTACCCAGGACTCAGTCCCATAGTAGATACACCCACATTTGGCCAGTATGTTATTGGTCCCATGTAATAGGGGGCGAGCCTATTACCATCTACCGGGCACAGTTCCAGACTCCAGGCAGTTATTGAGATAATTCCTAATGGAAAAATCCAATATTTAACACTTTGCCTGACCTGGGGATCGAACCCGGGACCTCTTGATTGGCAGTCGAGCATGCGCCCTCTACGCCACCGAGGCAGTCATATAAATAAATCCTTACTAATCCTTATTTCCTTACATTTAACTTGAAAATTAGAAAACTTAAATCGTTAGCGTCTATCACTCATGCTAGTACATTTTCTATCAGAACCCGCATGCAGTCTGCCTGCGTCTGTTATTGCAATATGTTATTAGATCCGCTGCCGAACAAACTACCTGCAGGCGGCTCTTCGGAGTTCCGAGTACTGAGTAAGCTGAGGATATGCAATGTGCTCTATAAACGATGACAGTTGCATAGGAAGGTACGGGTGACGTTCATTACAAGTGAAAAACTGGTGGGTTCCCATCCAGTCACACCAAACGAGTCACACTGTGACACGTTGGGACTTTTTTTTCCCATCGAGTAACACTGTTACTCGTGGCAACCTTGTTTTTAAAATGAGTTCCCATCGAGTCACAGTGTTGCTCGTTGCAAAATTTTTTTGTCCCATCGTGTTACACTGTTACCCGTTGCAACATTTTTGGGCTTTATTTTTTAGCAGATAATATTTTAATGTCAACAAAAAAAATTTACGTCGTCCTATAATTTTTTTCATTTTTTTTTTCATTTCATTTATTCATAAACAATAAAACAATTATATTTGAAATAGTATAGATAGGTAGGTTTAAAACTAATATACAAAAATTATGAATAAAAAAAATTACTACAAATCAAATTACATAAACATAAATGTCAAAAGCATATTAAAATCATTCAAATAAAAATCATTATTACTAAATAAAATTCATTCCAATAAAACAAAAAATAAATAAATAAAATTAAAAATGTCAAGGGCATAACAATATCATTCAAATAAAAATCTAGCAAAATTGCACGTCATAAATTCATGAACTGTAAAGAAACACCATTTTAACAAGACTTTTACAAGTCTACATTTGAATGTCTCAGTACGATAAAGGTAATCGCACATAAAATTAACATCCTATCCAATCCTACTGATATTATAAATGCGAAAGTTTGTGAGGATAGATGAATGTTTGTTACTCTGTCACGCCCAAACTAATGAACCGATTGAGCTGAAATTCGTAGATAGTTTAGACCCTGGAATAGCACATACTTTTGTACTATTTATCCCGCAAAAAATAAAAAATGAATTAAATATATATAAAAAATAATTTATTAATTAAATTTTGCCTCGGTGGCGTACTGGGCGCAAGCTCGACTGCCGATCATGAGGTCTCGGGTTCAGTTCCTCGCTCAGGCAAAGTATTAAATAAATTTTTTTTTATTGGGAATTATCTCAACAACTCCCTGGAGTCTGGAACTGTTCCCGGTAGATGGCAATAGACTATACATGGGACCTATAACATACTGGCGAAATTTGAGTGTGCCTGCTATGGGACTGCGTCCTGGGTACACCTCTGCCTACCCCTTCGGGAAAAAGCCGTGAGTGTATGTTATGTTATAACTTATAACGCATTAACTCTCCAAACATGAATTACTGTGATGATTATCTAATCCACATCGTTCCGCCACGATGTTTTCCCGCGAACCAAACATATTGGGACATAGTACTATTATTTATTCTGTGGTATCGATAGTATTTGTCATCTATTTACGACCCATATATACCCGGGTACCATACCCAGTGAACGGCACATCTTTATGAAGGCTGTAACTCTTGTGACCCGAATACTGACGGACAATACTGCTCACATTGATTGATTAGACTTCAGATGGTTTTACTTTTATTTGACGTCTGCACGTTTATTGAACTCTTGACATACGGAATAGAGATTTATGTAACTTTCTGTATAACATTTATTTCAACAATTTGTGCTCTGCGTACACGTTGTTTTTTTTAGGATCTAAGCAAATTGTAATTCATCATGCATCATCATTTTGTGTGGGTGTTATAAGCTTAAATAAGTATGTATATCAGTCATCTGGTTGCCATATTACAGGCTTCTAGCCTAGTTTGGGACCAGATGACCGTGTGTGGATGTTGTCCCATACTACTATTATTATTATAACATCACGCCTTTTTGCCAAAAAGGTAGGCAGAGGGGTACTCAGGCTCCAATCCCGTAGTAGGTACACCAAACTTGGCTATTTATGTTTCTAAAAACACCCTTGTTTTTACATGACAAGCCTATTGTCATTACCCGGGCACAATTCCAGACTCCAAGCTGTCAATAAGAAACATTCTAATGGAAAAATCCAATATCACTTTTTACCTAGCCTGGGAATCGACCTCGGGACCTCATGATCGGCAATAGCACGAACTACTACGCCACCGAGGCAGTTGACACTAAAGACGCACTGAATACTTCAAAACCGACAATCTCTTTCAAAATAAGTACTTAAGTATTTTTAATAAACTCAACAATAGGGTAAAGGCACCAGTTTTAAACAATACACTCAATAATGTGAGGAGTGAGAACAATAATACGCGGTATGCCTTCCGCTCGCGAGCCCAGCCGTCGAGGTATTCCTTGTATTTCCCATTTCGAATTCTGAAGCTGAAGTTCTTCAGGTAGCCTCAGGTATTTTTATTGTTTACACATCTTTATTGAGAATTTAGTGATACTTGGCTTAAAAAAAAACTGAATCGACTTTATATTAAGTTTTTACGTTTAATTATGTCAGACCATAATTGGTTCACCGCAACGCACCAACGATGTCCATGGACCTACATTATAATCTAGTCATATTTAGTGGCCTCTAAATTTGTTTAGGTTATGGTACGCGCTCCATAAACACGTTTACATCAATTTATATCTTTTTTAATATAAAAAAATAAATTCTTATCTATTGGCCGTGTGGTTCACTGCTAATCCACATCCCGTGGGAGCCGTGAGACATATTCACTAAAGCCGTCTGCCAAGCGTGGTGAATACGGCATATTATTTAATTTTTATTTTAAGACTTATGCATAATTACTATTAGCATAATTATATGTTTTCGAAATGTTTCATAGTGTTTTTAAAGTAAGTAGGTAGCTGTAACAGTCGTATTGCTTTTTAGTTTTAATAAAGGCATATGTTTAATATTTAAATGTCCTAAAACTGTATAATTCACCCCTACAATGCATCCCGTGGCGGATGCGTTTGAATCTCCACGCGCTCGAGCACGAGCGGGGGCGGGATATGGTACAACAATGGCATTATAATATGATAATTTTGTACATTTTCACCTTCCGCTATGCATTTTGAAGTTGTTTGAGGTATAAGCGATTAGCGGTTTTCATTTATTAATACGGTATCATCATCATCATCGTCAGCCGGAAGACGTCCACTGCTCTAAACATAGGCCTCCCCCATAGAACGCCATAATCTATTCATATGAGGGAATTTCGCCATAATCACCACGCTTGGCAGGCGACTTGGTGATAAGGGTAATCTTATCCTACTTCCTACTAATATTTTAAATGCTAAAGTTTGTGAGGATGGATGGATGTTTGTTACTGGATGGATATTGTTATTCTTTCACGACAAATCTATTGAACCGATTAGGCTGAAATTCGGTATATAGATAGTTTTAATTAGACCCTGGAATAACATGAACATGAAAACACGAAAATAAAGACACGAACACGAAAATGAAGACTACACGGGTGAAACCGAGGGGCACAGCTAGCTATACATAAAAAAGTAAAATTACCCTTATATTAGATTCTTTAAGTGTTCAAACACTGGCATAACAACCCCATTTAGGAAATTCATGCACGTTACTGCGGAGCACGCTCCGCTCTTGCGCGCGGGCACGCGTGGTTCTCCGTAAAGACAATAATGTAGGTACACTAGCAAAATCCAGAAAATAAACAGAATTTCTCGTCGCAACATCTAATAGGTGTAATTTAACCACGTAACTAACCATTATTTGTTCAGTAATGATGGCACAATACTTGTATGTAGAAAGAGTCTTTATAAATTAAAATATCATTTTACATAAAACAATAGTGCCGTGGAGTTACCGGCTTTAGAATAGTGCTCCACCCTCTCTACCCGTGGTTGCCGTAAGAGCCGGCTAAGGGTTAACAGATCCACGGGCAGCAGCGTCCTCTGCAAAAAACCATTAAACTGCGCTCGACTACCCGCCTGCCAAGCGTGTCGAGTATTGGCAAAAACCCCCCTTTATGGGGGAGGCCTATGTTCAGTAGTGGATTACCAACGGATGAGATGATGATGATGATGATGATGATAAAAACAATGTTCATAAAATATGCGTGCGTCTAACTTATGACTTGTACCACTCACCGTCTATTGTCCTCATATTAATGCACTTTATGTTTTAAACATTTACTATGACCGTTAACCTCCTATTATATTCACCACTGAATTAAATTATTACGCTTCTAATATAATAACTAATTTTTATTCTATAATTAATTATATACCAGGTGTTAAAAAAGATAAATCTAATCTTAGAGGAAACATCTTGCAAATTAAAGGTTGCAAAACCCGATAAAATATGAAATTGCGTATATTGCAACCATTGATTTAAATGCTGCTAATGAATTTAATAAGAAAGTTTATACTTGGTTGTGTGACAGACGTTTTTGTACCATAGACTCATAGACGATGAGTGTGATACATTAATTGTGATAAATATTAAAAATAAAATGAAAATTTTATTATTAATATTTTATTACACTTTATATAATTAACATCTAATTATAATTGAATTAATAAAATGAAAATGACGAGACGGATGAGTAATTAGTAGGAACATTGATGAATTACAGTCAAGCTGCGTTGGCTACAAGACGTGATATAAATAAAAATATAAAGTCTCTAAGGATCGAAACGAAAAATGAACTTAGGAATATAACAGATAATATGAAAAATAGAATCTAAAGCAGAAACCTATAATTATTGATTTCAGTAGTTTTTTTTTTTGTAGTGGGTTTTGTAGTACCACACCTTTGCCAGTTATTCATCCGGCAAGCAGTAATGTGCAAACATTACTGTGTTCCGGTCTGAAGGGCAATGTTACCAGCGAATTTACTGGGCATGACGAAGTTCAACAACTTATATCTCAGCGTGACAGGCGCAGTGCAGTGCCGCGCAGGATTTTGAATTTTAAAACACTGGGTGGCACTGTGTCTGATATGGGCAATCATGATGCTTACCATCAGGCACCTGATTTGCTCGTTTTGTCACTCACCATCATAAAAAAAATGATCGAAGTTCATCTATTAGGCATGGGGAATAAAATAAAACTCAAAGCCATTAAGGCGCCTATAGGAGCCAAACTTCCATCTCGCTCGCGCAATTTACATTATTATAGATAAAAATTACTAAATGTGAATTTGTAAAGTCGCTCTTTCCATTTGTTTATATTTAGATTAATGCATGTTTTTAAGTATTATTAGTTTTTTTTTTATTTATTTGATCGAAAGAGTAGATCGAAAAAACAAGGAAATAACAGTTTTTTCCATCTCTTCTGTTAATTTAAAAGATATCGAATCTAAGACTAACTATTACTAACTAAACTAACTATACTATATTATACTAACGAAACTATTATTATCATTAATTTATTTAATACATACGTATTAACTTGCCGAAAATATTAATAATAAATATACAAATTGACGTGTAACTGAAAATTATCAATAAATGATTGTATTGCATTGTAAGTTTTCTTGAATATATTATAAATGTTATGACTTAGTAACACAACTTATGATTTTTGAAAATTCAATGCCTATGTACCTTAACTTGCAATGTGCGAGCGAGAGAGAAGTTTGGCTCCTATAAGCGCCTTAAATGATGAAAACCCCTACCTCTAAAGTAAGGGAGAAAAACTGCCAAAACTTCTAAACTGCGGGTAACATAAAGGTACCCCATTAGAAAGTTAAGGGCGACCACACCCGTGGCACAGATTAACCAATAGTTCCTTCCCGTGGCTCTAATCAGGGATATGACGCTCACGTCAACACTTTAACAAGTCGGACTTTTACGTCTCAGTCATAATATCAACACGTAGTGGTTTTATAGTGGTAGGCCTCTTTTGCAGGGGGCCGCCTGGGGAAGTACCACACCTTTGCCAGTTATTCATCCGCCAAGCAGTAATGTGCAAACATTACTGTGTTCCGGTATGAAGGGCAATGTTACCAGCGAAATTACTGGGCATGATGAGATTCAACAACTCATATCTCAGGGTGACAGGCGCAGAGCAGTGCCGCGCAGAATTTTTTGAATCATGATGCTTATCATCAGGCACCTGATTGTCACTGTGTCTGATAAGAGCAATCATGATGCTTATCAAGCTATGCCTTAACAATTTATCAACAAGCGAATTCACTCGCTAAGTACTAACATACTCTCGCGGGAGCCATTTAGAATTTAGTTGCATATTTCGGTATATATTTGGGTACTATGACGCCTAAAGCTGTTTGTCCATTATATCGGTATTTTCAAGAACGTTACCGAACAGGCGAGGGATACGGAACGGTGTAGGTAACTTGCCTACTATAACGTAACAACACCGTTTTCATCACGCGACCGTTACGAAACGGTCTAGTGGTTAAGTCTCATACAGAATGTATAAAAATATACTAATTTACTACATATATTGTAAATCTCAAAGCTCAGAACAATGTAAAAAAGTTACGTTTGTAACAGGTAAACAAAACGCTAGCGACTCCAGCGCCATCTAGATGGCACAAAATATATAGTTAAGGCATACTCTTAAGACATTGGCAAATGCCTCAACTGAGACGTCACGCGACCAGAAAGAGTATTATCAGCGAACTGTCAAGATTGATTGACAATTGACGTCCGAGCATAACCTTTAACTTCTAACAAATCTACGCACTACGCAATTGTGAGTGTTTTCCATTTCAATCATTAATTATTAATATTATAATTTTTCCTTTGTTATAAAGAGATTAGTACTTTCAGCAAAATATTTTACTCATATACAAACACAACACATACCTTGGTATGTATTAATGTATGCTTAGTGTAGGGTTCTATATCTAATTACCTACAAAACGCTACCGTTTTAAGAACATAGAGCGCCATCTAATTGCAAACTACAGCAAACATGTAAATTATTAAAAAATTTACGGTTTTGTGATTTATTCCATAACTTGTGATAAGTAAAAGATCTTACTTCTTAACTTACACGATGCTGGCCAACAGGAAGTAGGTTCTAGAGGCTTTTACTCCGTTGCACAAAGTATGGAATTGTGTGGTAAAATGTCCGTATCTTTTGATTGCGATGACTTAGAAGTTTGATTTTTTTACAGAAGCAAGGGACCGTAGACCTGAGTTCTTGATATGGGTTGCAACTTGATACCTCAACGCGTTCCCGAGAAAAGGGGTCTTGACAAACGGACAGACCGACAGATAGACAGATATATAGGTAAACAACCCCACCGCGCTTGCGGAGCTGCAGCTGTGTGTGCCGCCGCGCTATATGCGAGGCACCGATGCCGAGCACGGCCCGCGCCGCTGGCGCCGCCTGCTGTCCTGTGTATCAGGTCTGCACACTGTCCGCGCTCATAATGCTCCCGCACCAAGAGTTATTTCACTTATCAACCTGATGCTAACTCAACATCCAGAGTTAGACATATTTTTTGATAATATTGATAAATTTAAGTCCATGATTTTAATATATTTAAGTAAAGTATGATATTTTTATTAACCCTGTAACGCTTTGCATTGTAAGTCTGTAAGTTACTGTCTGTGTTTGCAATAAAGAAATAAAGATGGACAACAAAGTTATCCTATAAGAGTTCCTTTTTTCCTTTTACGGAACCCTAAAAACAGCGCTGTTTTTTTGTGTGTATGTTAGTTCCGTTTACACGCTTAAACTACTGAACAGATTGAGTTTTGTTATGTATAGCTTAGACCCTGGAAAAATACATGGAGTAATTTTTATTCCGATATTTCCACGGTCCTATAATGTTCCTATGACACAGTATAATGGGCATAGAGCTTTAAAGTTGATGGTATTTTATGGAAAAAGTTTCCCCCTTCTCGATATAATGGACATCAACGGCCATGATGAAGTCAAAAAGTTAAAAAGTGGGCAGTCGAGGATCTTAATATTTTTTCTTACGAAGCTGAAATTAGATAGAGGAGGGTCGCCCAGAAAATGGGGAATTTTTGCATGTGATAATTCAATAAAGTTGGCAGGTAAAGAAGTTTGTTTGTAAAAAGTCATACTTATCACTGCGAATATTTATAGATTTATTTATATTATTTATAGATAAGTTAGACACCGCACTGCCTAAAGTCTAAAGCAACAGGTTAAAAAATGCGGCAACTTTCAAATTGTAACGTGCGTAACACAATGATAGTGTACGCGAAAATCAATTTGTAAGAAGTGCAAGTGTGCGTGAACTAAGTTGCATAGGCTCGGGTACATACCGACTTTGGCGTAGTACTTATTAGTTGCCACGTTTGTCAAGTACGACGGTGCGGCGGTATTTAGTCAGAGCGCGTGGCGGAGACTCAATAATCTAAGATTTTTTATAAATTTTGATTTAATTTTAGTTACATAAAATCCGAGTCTATAATCTGAAACAAGAAGAAAATTTTCACCCACGGGCGGGACTCGAACCACGCACTCTCCGCACCATTCCGCGTGGTGGGCACTTTACCAGTTGAGCTACCGTGGAGGTATAAGTCATCGGCGAATTTTTTCTATCCATCTACCTAACGCACTATATGGGGCGTGTGTTTATCTATAGATAATGCATTTCGCATTCTACCCTCCGACAAGTCTAATGTTACGATTAGAGTTTATATCCTGATTAGCTCGTCTTGTCACTCAATATCATAAAAAAAAACAAATTACTTTTAAAACTTATTTTAATATACTACAGCACAGGCTTCTAACTTTCCAACCATAAACCTAAGTACTAATCTACCTACATTTATTTATGTATTATAGATACTACTATATCATTCTGATGCCATACTGTGCCTAGACAAAGCACTATTATAGAGACCTAGCCCAAGGGCCTAGGACGCCTAGCTTTCTACAATTACGATTAGCATTCAATCCATTACATTTGACATTTAAACGTGCACGATCAGACGTTTAACTAAGTAAATAACCAGTGGTTTACTTTAACCATTGTTTTATTTATAAAACGCTTATATTGATACAGTAAAAGAAATATAAATTAACTATCATAGAATTATAATAATTGGCATACGTTTAAATATCTCCTTAAGAGGATACATTAGGGGTGATTTTTCCATACAAACGTATTCCCGTGTTTCCTCCCTAGATAATTGCGTCAGAGCAATGGTTATTTTTTTATAAAATCTAGGTCTTCAGTGAGCATGTCCCTGTTATTTTCATTTTTCTACAAACTCATTATTAAATGAAATATGACCCTTTAAAAACATGAAAAACTGTCCCAGTTTTACTCGCGCAATTAGACGTTCACTAGAAAAAAATGAAGAGTTAAGGAAAAAAAATAAAATAACAGGGACATAGCCTAATCTATTTCCTAATTTTCAAGATATAAATTTATGGATAAAACTAATTATTTTCGGAGGGAACACGGGAATACAAAACATCGATTTCGTCATTTTTTCGTAGTTATAATCGCTTTGAGCTGCAGTTGTTCCTTTCGCGTTCTACGGGGTGCGGCAGGCGGTGAGGGGGGGTTCCACTCACACTTATACAACTAGGGAAGGGACTCATAGACATAGTATTTTGAAAAATCCTAGTGATGTTCATATAAAACGAGTTTAAACCAATACTTCTTACGAAAAAATAGAAGACTAATAGTATGTAACAATATCGATTTAAATGCAATTCAACTACGTATAATATCAATCTTCATATGGCCCATTCTCGTTCAGTTAGACCTTCGGAGAACCTAATGTTGAGATGTCTAGTGCATAGCACTTGTTTTTATGGTGATCTTTAATTGTCTTCTATACTGTTAAGTAGGTAATTTGTTAATAAATATTATATAATATGTAATTGTATTAAAATGTATTACTTTATCATCATAATCATTATTGGCCTTGTACGAGTAGATACATCTTTAAAAAAGAGATGGTTCAAGAGTATTATCGCAAGCTACGGCATTTGCGTTCATGGGTGAAGACTCAGTGAAATTTTCTAACACTTTGCCAGTAATATATTAAATCTCTTGTAGTAGAAGTCGTACCTATTGTCATCTATTGGGTTCAGACTCCAAGCTGTCATTCAAAAAACCCCTAATAGAAAATCCAATTACACTTTTTGGCTGACTTGTGGATCAAACCCGGGTTCTCATGATCATATGATTGGCTCAAACACCACCTAAGTGGTTTTCAAGTTTGTAGTTGATAGCGATCAACGGTTCAAACGGATCGAATTTTTGCGGTCGACATGACTATCAACTGCTCACCCCTAACATCACTCATTAGGTTGAAGAAATTAATTTGAATTGCGTTTTATCGCAATTTCATGATGAAAAACACAAAATAATTAAGTAAGTAACGTATTACCTATACTCAAACGGATGGCAAAGGCGCAAAATGCATTTGCCGTTTTATACGTAAATGGTGTATTTTTCGTAGAGCGTTCAAAAATAAACGTCCTGCCCCTTTTGCTTTTACCCATATTCAGAGCAAAATACTGAAAGAAATTCATACAAACAAGCCAAAACCGTAAGTACTAAAGCAAAAGAATCAATAAGAATAAGGAAAGAAAAATTTCACCCACGGACGGGATTTGAACCACGCACCCTCCGCACCAATCCTTGGTGGGCGCTCTACCACTTGAGCTATCGTGGAGGTACTAGTCGTCGGCGAAATTTTTCTATCCCTTCTACCTAACGCTCTAGGGGCGTGTGTTTATCTATAGGTGATGCATTTCGCAATCTACCCACCGACAAGTCTAATGTTACAATTAGAATTCATATCGAAATTGATAAACACTTCCTCTTTGCTTAATATTTTAAATTTTTAGACAAAGCGGTCTACTCGCATGAAATACAATACGAATACAATAATAATTCTTTTCTTATTCGAATTGTATTTCATGCGAGTATACCGCTTTGTCTAAAAATTTAAAATATTAAGCAAAAGAATCAAGTCCGTAAACAACAGCACAGGTCGAAAATTATTTAGGCGAACTATTATTAGGTAGGTATTACAATGAAAAGTTATATTTTCAGCAAATGTCTAGACTGACAGGATGAACTGAAAAAGTCAATACTTACCTTCGAAGATAAAATACATTGATATGAATTTTTAAGCGCTGGGCGACTGGTGTCATATAAACTATAAATATATTGTATTATATAATAACACAATAATATAAATACAGATAATGAAGAAAAAAGTTCCTAACAAAAAAATATCCGGGCAAAAATTACTCCTGGGACTGGATTCGAACTCGCATTCGTTGATCGATGACACGATTTTGTGAACGCTGTCTGAATACTGCAACCACTGGTCCATTTCATCCTATACGTAGCTAATGAATTTAAGCAATCATCTTTACGAGAATGTAAATAAAAACAACAGTCTAAAATAATACCTACGATAAGTACCTACCTAATTTGAATACAAGCGTCACAAATTTACTACTGACATGAATATGCGCGCGAAGTCGCAATAATAATCTTCTTACACACACATTCATAGCTCATACTTTCAGGAGCAGAGCGACGGCGATAGTTTTTACAAAAACCGAAATTTTAAATTCTTCGTCACTCAGGTTTCCCGTTAATTGTTAAAATTAATATTTTATTTAATTTTAAAAATAGGAGAGGACTCTTCACACACCTCTATCATTTCATCATTACCTGATTTAGAAAGTGTGACAGTGGCAGTGTGAAAGTGGACAGGAGTCCACACAAAATAAAGGAAATTGTTTTCAGAACTGCCTATAACAACAAAATAACATAACATACAATTACGCCTTTTTCCCGAAGAGGTAGGCAAAGGTGTACCCTCGTGAACACATGATCGGCTAACTACGCCACCGAGGCCAGCAGGAAGCAAAAAAATCATTATTATAATAATTTTGTACTACATCCTCTCCATCCATCGGTTGTCTGGAAGAAATCGCTTATTAGCGATAAGACCGCCGCTTGTACATTTAAGTATAGTTTCTCTGTATCCTTTGTGTTGGTTCTTTAAGTGTGGTGTACAATAAAGTATTATCTATCTATCTATCTACAACTTGAACGAATTATTAAATCGTCCTAGATCTACAACTATGAATGTAGGAGGCATCTATCATACCAATTATTATGAGTTTATGTTTTTTTCAGTTTAAAAAACAATTTACTGACGACATGTCTGATATCGGGTTGGTAGAAATAAGTTGTTAATTAAGAATTTATTAAGATTTTTAACGATCCGTTAAAAATTTAGTAAAACCGTGTACTTTAGTTACAAACTACGTATTGGTACACTTAGATGTGGTCAAAGCCTTAAGTCCTACGTTTGTCCAATGCCCAGTATTTGCATTTAGCATATCGTCTTGTGAGGTCAGTGGGTGTAATAGTTGTTATTTACGAGGTCTCTCTGTGATATATCGTTGTATTTTATTACAGAAATGATTTAAACTAAACAGCTTTTTACTGGCGAATATATTGGCCTATTATAAATCAAATTTTAATAAATTTTATCGCGGGTTTTCTCCTGGTATCAATAAACCAGTTTTAATGAGAATTTCTGTGTTAAGTAGATAAGTTTATTGTGCTAGGTGTTACAATATTGAAGTGGCTAATTCACAGATTAAAACTAGTTAGTAGGCGTAGTGGTAGGCCTCTTTTGCAGGGGGCCGCCTGGGGAAGTACCACACCTTTGCCAGTTATTCATCCGCCAAGCAGTAATGTGCAAACATTACTGTGTTCCGGTATGAAGGGCAATGTTACCAGCTAAATTACTGGGCATGATGAGATTCAACAACTCATATCTCAGGGTGACAGGCGCAGTGCGGTGCCGCGCAGAATTTTGAATTTTAAAACACTGGGTGGCACTGTGTCTGATATGGGCAATCATGTTGCTTACCATCAGGCACCTGGTTTGTTCGTCTTGTTACTCACTATCATAAAAAAAAAATAGTATAATAAAAAAGTATCTATATAATGTTACTAGTGCGACCACAGCGGTTTTGTCTAGTGACAATCGAGCAAATTATTTTTCTGTCTACCGTCTACCGAACAGTCGGGGAAATGATTCACAGCTCTTATCAAATTAAACATTTATCACATATAAACTAAAACTTATTTAAACCAAAAAAGTGTATCCTCACACAATGAGAGTTTTTAACTTAATCTAATAGTTTTAACAGTTACGTAAAACGTTCATTTAGTTAGTTTAACCATCTGTGAAGAGGAAGGTACAGAATACAGTCGGAGCGTGAACCATTGTGCGCCTAATTGAAATCCATTAGTTTTGTTTCGTGGCGTGAATTTGAGCGTTTCAATTTCCGTACGGATTTAGAATATCCGATGTTTTTGTGGGACATCTATATTTTAACAGATTTTCGGGTTTATTCAATGCTAGTGGTTCCTCGCGGTTTCTGCTTTGATGGCGCAGTGATCGCAAGCACTGGTGCCGATCATGAGACCCCGGGTTCCATTCCTGGAGTATGGAGTTATGACCGGTTTAATCAGATGGCGGAAGCGAGTTTGTTTTTCTATTAAGTAAGGATTTAGTGATTAAATAATAGATTATTAAGACAAAATTTAAATGTTATGGTCACTATACTGACAGATTGTTACACCGACAAATCATTTGTTCGATAGTCGATAAAACGGATAAAATTGTAATAGACAACTTAAGTTACGGAAAACTCAATAAAATAAACATCCGGTGCCAAACAAGTTAATCGTTCAACTACAGAAGTTAGAGTAAGTTACGAGTAAGTCACTAACAGACAGTTCCAAGTTCCGACTAAGTTAGTAAGTAGAGAGGGTCTGATAAATCGGAGTCGGTGGTTGTTTTAATTATTTAGGTAGGTTTTAAATAATTGGCCATCTATTTTCTTTTTTGATCGACTGCGAAGAATGACACGTTACCGTTACCGTTCGCCGTGGAGTTACCGGCTTTATAATAGTGCTCCATCCTCTCTACGTGTTTGTCGTAAGAGCCGGCTAAGGGTTAACAGATCCAGAGGACGGCAGAAAGCAGCGTCCTCTGCAATAAATCATCGAACTGCGCTCGACAACCCACCTGCCAAACATGTCGAGTATTGGCAAAACCCCAGTAGTGGATTACCAACGGCTGAGATGATGATAATAATGAAGAAGGACAGTGACTGTCTCGGCGTGGTTGTCGAATGCACTACTGTCGATAAAGAGATCCCGGGCACGCCTGGTGTACCCAGGATTCAGTCCCATATTAGGTACACCCACACTTAGCCAGTTATTTTTTAAAATCCCTCTAAAGCCCGAGTTTATTTATGTCTATCGGACACAGCTGTCATTGGGAAAATTCCTAATGGGAAAACGCAATGTAATATTATCATTAACAGAAAAGAGGACCTCTTAGCAGTTTGACACAATCCTATGGAAAATTTACTAAATCGATGTTTTTATTCCCCTTTTTCCTACGAATACAGAATACAAACCTATTTGATATATTTATATCCTGATACTTTAAAGTTGAAGCACGTTTAAGTAAAGTATGCCCCCATCTTTTTATTTTTCTTTAAAAACTCAAAATTTTTTTGTAGTGAATGTCCAATCACTCAAGTAAAACTGGGATTTTTGGAAGTTCACTATGAAAAAACCAAAGGTTTATAAGAAAAATTAAAATGACTGGGACATCTGTCGCTATAAAAATATCGGGATATAAATTTATAGAATGGGTTATTTTCGGAGGAAACACGGGAATACAAAACATCGATTTGGTAAAGAAGGCAGTGTAGCTCTTATGGACCGGCTGAGAATTAAAATGTATACCTAATTAAAGCCTCGGATCTGATTAGGAACAAATTTTGTGACCGAAGGGAACGAGCCAATAATTTTTGCCTGACCGAACCTGAGACCTCATGATCCACGGTAGCGTTTGAGAAAACCACGCCACTGAGATAACAATTTACAAATAAACCAAATATCCCACTTTAACCAAATACACTAACGAAGTTACCGAGACAAACGCATAACATCAGGGTTCCGTGTGCGAATACAAACAAACACGAGCAGCGCGGGTTCCGAACAGAATGAGGGCTAAACAAACAGAATTAATAGCTGTATTACGTAAATATGCTTTGTATGTTCTTGTACAATTAACTCATGTGTAATACGTCGTGATTTCTTACCATTACATACATGCTGTTACGCCCTATCTCGTAGGGGTAAACAGATACTATCATTCGCCCCTTGCTATCCTGAAATAGGTACTATTTTCACTTACTTTAACATAAATTCTACCTTAATAGTGACCTCTATACTAGGTGGTCAGCCGCAGATATAGAAAATATCTTTATAGGTACATATAAAAAACGTGAGATTCGTGTCATCTCTGAGATGCGTCGACGCGAATCTCTGAAAGAATTTTCAAAGAAATGAACATACTGACCCTACCATCCTTATACATTTATAAGTATTATGAGAACATCATGTATGTGCGTAAAAATTTACATACCTATTATATTTATAAACTCAAATTAAATTACTACCTACTCGTAAAAGGAATAAAGACAAAAAATAGCTGAGCCTAGTTTTAGATTATCAAAAACAAATAAAAAGACATTCTTAGGAAACTGTGACGGGGCTCTCAGAGGGTGAATTCAAAACCTACATAAAATCTACTTTACTAAAGAACAACAATATAATCATCAACATACATTCTCGCCTTTTTCCCAAAGGGGTAGGCAGAGGTGTACCCAGGACTCAGTCCCATAGTAGGTACACCCACATTTCGCCAGTATGTTATTGGTCCCATGTAATAGGGGGCGAGCCTATTGCCATCTAACAGGCACAGTTCCAGACTCCAGGCAGTTCTTGAGTTAATTTCTAATGAAAAATCTAATATTTCCCACTTTGTCAGACCTGGGGTCGAACCCGGGACCTCCCACTCGGCAGTCGAGCTTGCGCCCACTACGCTATTGAGACAATTCTAAAACAAATCCTACTAATCCTAAGTTTAAAAGTTTGTGAGGATGGATGGATAGATGGATGGATGTTTGTTACTGTTTCACGCCAAAACTACTGAACCCATTGGGCTGAAAATTGGAATGTAGGTAGCTTAGACCCTGGAATAACACATGGTGTACTTTTTTTGCGATATTCCCACGGGAACGATGACAACGCGGGAGAAACCGCGGGGCACAGCTAGTCAGCTATAAAACCTCAAACCCATCTTTCAATTATGCCAACTCTTGATAAGATCAAACGATTAAAGGGCGCGCCCTGTCCCTGTCAAGGGCCACACAAATATTGTGATTGATGGCATTTCTTTGGGAATTTGCGGAATAATTTAATTCATTAAATGTGATTTTATGATGGAATTGTGCTTGGACTGTTATAAGAATGGGTTTTGTTCCATTTTCGATATTCATTATTTTACCCAAAAAAAATTATAATTGCCGAAGCTAAAAATTAAAAGACTAAAACCATAACTCAACTAAAATAAGTAGTATATCATATGAAAAATTCAAATTTTAATACAATTTCCACACACGATCATCTGGTCTCAAACTAGGCTAGAAGCGTGTAGGTACTATGGTAACCAGATGACTGAAATACATACTTTATACTTATATACGCTTAAACACCCGGACACAGATCAAACAGACATAATGTTCCTGCACACAAATGTTTGACCCGGCCGGGGATCGAACCCGGTACCTGCGGCACAGACAGCAGAATTACTACCATCTGAGCTGACTAAAGGCTGCCAAAAAAATTTGTTTTACTACCTATTTGAAACTTTACTCTTAAAGCGTCTTAGAAGCAAAACGTCCAACAACACAAACGGTTTATTTGGCAATACATCTAAGTAGCAACTGATCTATGTCGCAGAACGTCTAATAAGCACATTGTCTAATTCTCATTATTCCTGGACACATACAGAACAGATGAACTACTGCATGAAACCATTCGTGAAAATGAACATTTAGCGTTTAGGTTTCCTGAAAAAGTTAGGTACCTATAAATAAGTATACGTAACAATAACAACAGGCATATCGGTCATATGCATTTTCATTGTCATATGCAAATTTTCTATTATTAATGTTCCTAATAAAACAAAATATCTCACTGGCCAGTGTTGACAGAAAAAAAAATAAAACGCTAACCCGGGAAATGTTCAATTACGTAAAACGGCGATATTTAAATATTCGAATATAGAACGACACACCGTGTGTGGTCGACACGAGCTCAACCGTTAATCCGTGGTTAGGGCTGGCAACAGATTTATTTTAAAAATGTTGGACAGTAATTTTCTCTATGACATTTATTTTCGGTGCTAAGTAATCGTTTGATGAGAGATTCATGATAAGTTATTTTCAGCGCAATTTAAAAAGTTAAATGCTGCGTCAACATACTTTTCAGGGTTCCGTACCTCAAATGGAAAAAAGGAACCCTTATAGGATCACTTTGTTGCCCGTCTGTCTGTCTGACTATCTGTCCGTCTGTCAAGACACTTTTTAAAGGGAACGCATAGAGGTATCAAGTTGAAATTGATATCAACTATGTACCTCACAATAATACACAATTTATCTCACAAGTAATACATATTATATTAAATAATAATAGTAATGTTCAAACATTACTGTGTTCCGGTATGAAGGACAATGTTACCAGCGAAATTACTGGGCATGATGAGATTCAACAACTCATATCTCAGGGTGACAGGCACAGTGCAGTGCCGCGCAGAATTTTAAATTTTAAAACACTGGGTGGCACTATGTCTGATATGGGCAATCATGATGCTTACCATCAGGCACCTGATTTGCTCGTCTTGTCACTCGCTATCATAAAAATAAAAAAAATAGGATTGTTTAGTGCGATCGCCAAGTTAATGTATTTTATTAAAAGATATTTAATATTGATATGGTCACTATAAAATGTTGTAAGGTTAGCTAATTACGTAATAAGAGTAACACTTAAGACTTAAGACTAAGGTCCATTAGGTAGGGACTTAAGGGGGGGGTAAGGTCAAATCATACGAAAAAAGCCATGTTTTCGTGATTTTTTTTCTGACGACGCAGTTACAATTTCTTTAATCAACCAATGGTACATTGAAGTATGATATTCGAAGAATGTTTCATCAAATTTGTACAAAGAAATATTAAAAAATACGGCAATGGCAGCAATTGTTCGGACGTGTCTCGAAAAAAAGTTGAATTACGGTGCCCCTCATAACTTGATGCTGGATCATCTGAAATTAAAAAATCAAAGTTCATTCGTTAGATAATAGTTCTCCCCAGGTAACGCTGTCGAGTTTTTTTTTTTTTTTCAATTTTTTTCATTTTTTCCAACCCTTTGAAGTGAAAAACACAATTTTTTGGGAAAAAATCGGCTAATTTGTTATTGCGAAATCAAAATTATGAACAAAAAAAAAAAACTCGACAGCGTTACCTCGTAAATGATGTACAGAAATAGTGTTTAAAATTTCAAAAGGATCGGTGCAGTAGTTTTGAAGTTATCAGGGGCACCGACTTTGAAAACGTGAGTTGTGG
The DNA here is from genome assembly GCA_947063395.1 of Hemistola chrysoprasaria. Classification (NCBI taxonomy): domain Eukaryota; kingdom Metazoa; phylum Arthropoda; class Insecta; order Lepidoptera; family Geometridae; genus Hemistola; species Hemistola chrysoprasaria. The sequence goes on along the minus strand of OX346724.1, from coordinate 13,336,955 downwards.
GAAAAACGCTTTAAAGTTTTAAACACAAAAAAATCCAGTTAAAACGATAAGCGAATTTTATCGACATACCTCACACTGAGTCATCAATGCCTGGTCCATAGAGGATGTCGCTGTCATCGATGATGTCTAATGCATCTTTTTGCTCCTGCCTACGACGAATCCTGCCTTCTTTGGTTTGTCGTTTAGCTTCCTGCTCTGCTCGGCTTATGCGTATGGAGTCAGTAAAAATACTTATAACTTCGTCAATTTTGCTCCAATTGACTTGAAATTTTGACACAATATTCTTCAGATATTACGGATTCAATTTCAAAATTTAAAAAAAAATGCAAAAAAAAATAATTAAATACCTTACCCCCCCCTTAATAAAGTAACCAACTTGGTATTACATGGATCTCACAACTTCTTACGGTAGAAGAACTGAGTTGGCGACTTGGTTTTTGACAAGTTTTGTTTTTGATGGCATTTGTATATTCTGAGACCGCCTAGAATCTTAAAAATCCTATGAGTCAACCCTATTTCTGCCTGTAGATAAGCAGTCTTGGCCATTGTTCTAACAGAATAGATAATGTTTAAGACAACAGGCGTTGCTGCTACCTGTTTCGTTTATAGAACTCTTACGCAACCTGTTCTTTTACGAGAATCATCATTTAAACTGTCTACACTTCACAAACTTACCTACAGAAGTGGTAACGCTTGTAGGTAAATTTAAGAGCCGTATCCTAAAAAAAACAAACATACATTCACGCCTTTTTTCCCAAAGGGGTAGGCAGAGGTTTATCCAGGACTCAGTCCCATAGTAGATACACCCACATTTCGCCAGTATGTTATTGGTCCCATGTAATAGGGGGCGAGCCTATTGCCATCTACCGGGACCACAGTTCCAGACTTCAGGCAGTTATTGAGCCGTATCCTAGATGCCAAAATTGACACAATCACATGAAAAAATTTACCGAGTTAAATTATGTTTTGTATTCCCCTGTCTTCCTCTGCCTCGCCACTCTTCTTGTCACTCCCCACTCATAGAAATCCCCATAGACTGATATTATTATGATTAACACGATTTATTCAACCGACTGTACTTTGTATGAGCGGACGAATCGCCCCCCACAAAATAATAAGTAATATATAAAGGTGGCGACCGTGCGGTCAAGTTAATTGCTATCGAGATGCCCCCCAACACTAATTAATCCATTCGATCAGATTAATAATATTATACTTATAAAATTTCTTAAGTCCGTAAAAGGATGCGAGCCTTCAATAATAGTCTACAGATCTAGATCTGTGGCCTTTATCTAGATCATTTTTTATTTATCTAGAACAGCAGCCTTTATCTAGACAAGGCGAACATTCCTAGGAATCAAACCTAGGTCTTCATGCCAGCACAACGCCAACAAGCTTTTACAATCAAACGCAAAATGTAATAAACAACAAATTCAAATAACGCCCCAGTATGCTACGATATTAAATTATTATTAACGATTCTAAAACAACAAAGCGGAACGATAAAAATGGAACAATTTGGCGCCAACAATCATAAACAAGAACAACATAACAAAACATGTCCGCAAACAAAACGAACAAATATGAACAACTGAGGTTCGAACTTTTGATATAAATTCAATTTGGTTGCAACTCCGTCAATACCAGGCGAAAACGGAGGCGAGCTTTGGAACGCACCTGCCTGTGATAATAACTATAGTCTAGGAGCCGGCTGCACGTTCGTATCGCTCATCTTCAAGACTTTACAAAAATATACAAAGGTCGGAATAAAATCTTGAGTGACAAGAGAAATTTGGGGTGCAAAGAAAGAGAAAAATGTCTCAGAGCTCTGAATTCGATTTCGGTTAGGCAATAAGTGTTATTGGTATTGTTCCTTTAGGAATGATCTCCAGGGCAGCCTGGAGTCAGGAACTGTGCCTGGTAGACGGACCAATAACATAACGGGCGAGTGTGGGTGCGCCTACTATGGTACTGAGTCCTGGGTGTACCCAGGACTAGGCAGAGGTCTACCAGCAGGTGTGCGCCATTTTCCCTGAGGGTAGGCACCCTTTTGGGAGATAATGGGGCTCTCAGAGGGTAAATTCAAAACCTATATAAAATCTACTTTACTAAAGAAGGCTTATTATAATGTAAATCAGTACATAGAGGACAAAGATGCCTGGGCACTTCCGCATAGCCTCCACGCGGCACCTTCTAAACAAACCAGTGTAACCAAACCAAATATTGTAAAACAATCAGTTGAAAAAATTAAGCCCTACAAGTTTCTTGTGCGTTCTTCTTGTAAAGGTATCTTTCCGAAAGCACAGTAGACTCGTTACTGTTTATTTTCATTGACGTACAAAAGTGTCAGATTGTGACCTATTTGAATAAATCTTTATGACTTTGACTTTGAAAGGAGTCATGTTATGTAATTAATGATAGCGTAACAGATGCGTTATGGAGTTACTTATACAATATTAATATGGATTCCATGTGCATCATCATCAGAAGGAAGACTTCCACTGGCGAACATAGGCCGTGCCATAGAAGGCCATAATCTATCCATATGGGGGGATTTTTCCGTAATCACCACGTTGTTGTGCGGCTTGATAATCGCAGTAGTTGAAATACTACCGGCGAGCGCTGCTACCCACTCTCCGAATATGTCCATGTGCATTGATTGTATAGAGATATTATTCAGTTGGCGTAGCTTTGACAGTGCCATTAAAAATAAGTATTGTTGACGACACTGTCAACATAGAATAAAGTTGGCAACATTGTAAACTTTTTTCTATCTCTTGCACCATTTTACTGGAAGGATTAAACGTGTCTCCAAATTGAAGCTGGATTTTAATTACACAAAGCCACCACAACGTCCCAAGGGAGCCCCTACATCTCGCTGCCACAAGTATATAAAAACCGCGGGGGTTCCTGCACTAAGATATTTGTAGTGAACAAAGTTTCCCTCTGTAGCAGACAATACAACGACCAGAGCTATGACAGCTGTACAACTACACTGCAATAACATTATCTACTATAAGAAATAGATATATAATATTTTATAGATATATAATATTTAATAGATATATATAACTATGTTTCATTATAGATTGTTGTTTGTAGATGATAAAATGGTTTTTTGTTATTTCGCCACAAAGTTAGTTCGCCACGCAAAAAAATATATACTATCTGGCCACACTATTTTTGTATTGTTACATCGCCTAGTTTTTTTTTGAACTATTGTTATTTTGCCACAATGACTTTTTCTGTACAGACAGCAGACAAATGTAACGATAAATAGTATATAATCACATTATATATTTTCTTAAGAGTACGTATAAATCACAGCAATAATCACAGAACATAATTAACATACATTCACGCCTTTTTCCCGAAGGGGTAGGCAGAGATGTACCCAGGACTCAGTCCCATAGTAGATACACCCACATTTCGCCAGTATATTACAGCCAGCATATATTATTCCATGTGCATCATCATCAGAAGGAAGACTTCCACTGGCGAACATAGGCCGTGCCATAGAAGGCCATAATCTATCCATATGGGGGGATTTTTCCGTAATCACCACGTTGTTGTGCGGCTTGATAATCGCAGTAGTTGAAATACTACCGGCGAGCGCTGCTACCCACTCTCCGAATATGTCCATGTGCATTGATTGTATAGAGATATTATTCAGTTGGCGTAGCTTTGACAGTGCCATTAAAAATAAGTATTGTTGACGACACTGTCAACATAGAATAAAGTTGGCAACATTGTAAACTTTTTTCTATCTCTTGCACCATTTTACTGGAAGGATTAAACGTGTCTCCAAATTGAAGCTGGATTTTAATTACACAAAGCCACCACAACGTCCCAAGGGAGCCCCTACATCTCGCTGCCACAAGTATATAAAAACCGCGGGGGTTCCTGCACTAAGATATTTGTAGTGAACAAAGTTTCCCTCTGTAGCAGACAATACAACGACCAGAGCTATGACAGCTGTACAACTACACTGCAATAACATTATCTACTATAAGAAATAGATATATAATATTTTATAGATATATAATATTTAATAGATATATATAACTATGTTTCATTATAGATTGTTGTTTGTAGATGATAAAATGGTTTTTTGTTATTTCGCCACAAAGTTAGTTCGCCACGCAAAAAAATATATACTATCTGGCCACACTATTTTTGTATTGTTACATCGCCTAGTTTTTTTTTGAACTATTGTTATTTTGCCACAATGACTTTTTCTGTACAGACAGCAGACAAATGTAACGATAAATAGTATATAATCACATTATATATTTTCTTAAGAGTACGTATAAATCACAGCAATAATCACAGAACATAATTAACATACATTCACGCCTTTTTCCCGAAGGGGTAGGCAGAGATGTACCCAGGACTCAGTCCCATAGTAGATACACCCACATTTCGCCAGTATATTATTGGTCCCATGTAATAGGGGGGGAGTGTAAGGGGCTAGAACCAATATCTCTACCAGCCCAAAAGCCAACCCCACCTGCACGTGGTACACTCTGCTGAACAACGAACGGGGCTCTGGCGACCGACGTTCTGGCGGGATAACCAGACAACGCTTCCTACAGGTGGACATATCCTGTAAACTGGATCCAACACCAAATATCCATAATGGGTTTCCCTACCTCAAGCGGGTAGGTGTTTTTGCGTCAGATGGCAATCGGCTCTAGACTAATAAACCCAAAAGCCAAATTTTTAGAAAAGAAACATGGAAAGGTTACATAATGCATTGAGTTTAACGGATAGGGCGCCGCCGCGAAACGACGCGCAGACACATCGCCCTAACTCTGCGAATAGTATGCTAGGGCTACCGAGTCGAGGACGGGCTCGGCTAATGACGTTAGTCCCAAATCGTAACTTAAAAGTCCGCTTCGCTACTTTAAATGTAGGAACATTAACAGGGAAGACTAAGGAACTTGCCTCACTTTTCAAACGTAGAATGGTAGATTTCATATGTCTACAAGAGACTCGGTGGACTGGATCTAAAGCCCGTAATATCGGAGAGGGCTACAAAATTTTGTACATAGGTGCAAAGCATGGTAGGAATGGCGTAGCAATTGCTGTTAAAGAAGATCACCTAGATAACATCCTAGAAGTCAACCGTATTAATGACAGACTCATGTCAATAAAAGTGCTAGTGGAAGCAGAGGTCATAAATATTGTCGCTGCGTACGCTCCCCAAGCGGGTTGTAGCCAAGCAGAGAAAGAAAGTTTTTGGGCTTCTCTAGAATCTATGCTTCAGTTAATACCTTTAAAAGAAACAACTTTGTTGGGAGGTGATTTGAACGGCCACATCGGTGAATCAAACGGCGCTTTTAAAAGAGTGCACGGAGGTCACGGATACGGAACACTAAACGATGCTGGCAAAGTTATCCTCTCCACAGCAGCAGCTTTCGACCTTGCTATTGCCAATTCCTTTTTCGCTAAAAAGATCGAACATCAGATCACGTACAAAAGCGGCCAAACATCTTCACAGATTGACTACATACTAATCAACCGAGCTCACATTGGCCGTGTAACAAATTGTAAAGTTATTCCGGGAGAATGCGTTACCCCCCAACACCGTATTGTTGTAATGGACATGCTATTTAAACAAACATCCAAGGAAAAACCCACCCAAATTCCTGAACTCACCAAATGGTGGAACCTAAAAGGTGAGAAAATTCCTGAGTTCTGTGAATATCTTGCCGATTTAAAGGTTGATGTTGAATCAGACATTGACACCATATGGGAACATTTACGCAAGTCCATCATAACTACTGCAAACCGAATTCTTGGTCGTACAAAAGGTGGTAAAAAATCTGATAGAGAAACGTGGTGGTGGACAGAGGAGGTGCAGAGTGCAATATGGAAAAAGAAAGATGCCTTTAAGACCTGGCAGTCCACTCAAACCACAGAAGATCGAGAAACCTACAAACAAGTAAAAAGAGATACTAAGAAAGTAATAGCCATAGAACGAGCGAACTCCCAGAAAACTCTTTACAATAAATTAGACACAAAAGAAGGTCAAAAGTGTATTTACAAGCTTACAAAACAGCGTTGTCACAGCACAAAGGATTCGGCCAGGTGTAAAACTGTCAAAGGTCCAAATGGCGACTTGTTGTATAAAGACCAAGATGTCATAAAAGCCTGGCATCATTACTACGAGCAGCTACTGAACCCCAATCTAGCTGCTATACAACTTCCTGGAATGGAGGTGAATTTAGGACTTATACCTCCAATACAACCTGATGAGGTAAAGAAAGCCCTACACAAAATGTCCAACAAAAAAGCTATTGGCCCGGACGGTATACCAGTGGAAGCTTGGAAATGTTTAGGCCCACGCGGACTCGTACTGCTAACCAATTTCTTTAACTGTATGTTGCTCTCTTCAAAAATGCCAGAGGCGTGGAGATTGAGCACTATAGTTCCCATATACAAGGGAAAAGGTAGTAAGTACGAGTGCAACAACTACCGCGGAATCAAGCTTCTTAGCCACACCATGAAGCTGTACGAGAGGGTAATTGACAGCCGCATAAGATCCGAGTGCGCGCTGTCTAAGAATCACTATGGCTTTGTGCCTGGCTTGTCCACCACGGATCCGATGTTCGCTCTTAACACGATTACTGAAGAGTATCGCGCGAAAACCCGACCATTGTATGTCGCATTTCTGGACATGGAAAAGGCGTTTGACCGGGTCCCAAGAGACACGATCTGGTGGAGCCTTCGTAAGAAAAATGTCCCCGAACATTACGTCAACATCATCGCCGACATGTACAGAGGTGCGAGATCAATGGTTCGGACGGTGGTGGGTGAGACCAAACCGATAGCGGTCACAGAAGGAGTGCACCAAGGTTCTGTATTGAGCCCTTTTCTGTTCTGTTTGGTTCTGGACTCGCTCACTGAGGCAGCGCAAAATTCAGCAAAGTGGACATTTATATACGCTGACGATGTAGCAATCTGCACAGAGAACCGCGCTGACTTGCAAGAGGCACTTTCATCGTGGAAACATCAGTTACAGGCCGGTGGCCTAGTGCTGAGTGTTGCAAAGACCCAGTTTATGTCCTTCAACGACCCAGACACAAACAACAGTCCGATTACTATTGATGGACAATTGGTCACCTTGTGTGATCAATATAAGTATCTGGGTAGTATGATGAACAGTTCTGGGGACGTGGAAACTAACATTCAGCACCGAATAGCCGCAGCGTGGCTAAAGTGGCGAGAAGTAACTGGTGTTACCTGCGATAAGAGAATGCCTGTCAAACTTAAAGGTTTGATATATAAGACCATCATAAGACCAGTCCTGATGTATGGGAGTGAGACGTGGGCCGTCACTCAGAAGAACGTCCATACCATCCAAGTTGCTGAAATGAAGATGTTGAGGTGGATGTGCGGCGTTACCAGGCTCGATAAAATCCGCAACGAGTACGTGCGAGGAAGCCTGGGCGTACGCGACATCGCCGACAAGATGCAGGAGAATAGGCTGCGATGGTATGGACACGTGAAGAGGAGGTCACCTGACTACGTAGGCAACTTGGCACTACAACTTTCCATCCCAGGTCGAAGATCCAGGGGCAGACCAAAAGCACGGTGGAAAGATGTAGTGCAAAAGGACATGAGAGAGTGCGAAGTTTCGGAGAATGAAGTCGAGGATAGAGCGAAGTGGAGGCGTAAGATCAGGAAGGCTGACCCCACCACCATGTGGGACGCATAGCCAGGAAGAGAGAGAGAGTAATAGGGGGCGAGCCTATTGCTATCTACCGGGCACAGTTCCAGACTCCAGGCGGTTATTGAGATAATTCCTAATGGAAAAATCCAATATTTAGCACTGCCTGACCTGGGGATCGAACCCGGGACCTCTTGATTGGCAGTCGAGCATGCGTCCTCTACGCCACCGAGGCAGTCAACATAATTAAGACCATATTTAATAGAATAAAACTTTATTTGCCGATTCAAACATTAATTACACTAGTGGCTATGAGAACAGTAGACCTTGCGACACTTTCCCCTGGATTAGTAAAGCCATTTCAGAAAAGTAGAAAAAAATTAAAAAAAATATCTCCCCTCCACTCCCTTCTTTTGGAATTTTTTTCACATCTTGTGTAGAATGAAGTCCTAAGTGCCTCTCCAATTTGATTAAAATCCGTCGATAAATACCGTTACAGCAAACTTCCCCATTTTCTCCCCTAATTTCCTCCCATTCAAAAATCACGATCGACAAAAGAATTTAAATAAATCAAGGAACTTGTATGCCAATTTTCGTCAATATAGGTTAAAAATGGGACCTATACCTACTTAGGCGAGAACAGACAGACTGACTTACAGACTGAAAGACAAAAGCATTTTTGGCCAATCTCGAGACTGAGACGCTTGGCTCGCTTCTCTTGTTCGGTCAAATTTTGCTGTTCAAAACTATTTAGTAAACAACTGGTGGTCTAAGCGCATTAAGCTAATTTTTACTGACGTTGAACGTGTTTTTTGGGATTTTAGGTACAAGTAGATGGTACACGGGTTACTTTACAAGCAATTCGGTTCTGTAGTTCTATCAGAAATAATTAACGAATTCATAAATCCAAACTTTCGAATTTATGGAAGAATTCAGATATTACGGAATTTTCAATCGAGTTTTTATTTCGTGTCAACGCCTGTATGAAAATTAATGGCAATAGTAACCCCAATTACGTGAAAGCTGCGACTGGCGTGAATGCCAGTTCGTGGTTTAATGGATTAATTGATTAAAGTTGCATGAGTGAAAAATGATAGTTTCCTGTGAGATTGATAATTTTTTTTTTATTAAAATCCTAATAATCAATTCTTATATTTTTATAAGTAGTAAGCAGATCATGAAAAGAACGTAGTATGATGTAATTTTATCACCGGTCCTTTGGAACGGAGTCTATTTTAGTTTATGATCAAATGGGCCGCGGGGACAGCGTAAATTATTTTTTAACCTTTCAGACGTAGCAAAATTTTAATATTTGAAAGAATTAGAAAAAAGAACCAGTAGGTAGGTAGTTTAAAAAGATTTACGCGATCTTCGTAGTGGTAACAAAACAGTGTGACAGAGCGGAATAATTCAATTTCTACAGCTTTGATGAATTTATGACACATAAATAAAAATAAAATTCTTTATAATTAGTAATAATGTATTGGGTACATACTTACTTTTGTACTTTATCGCTTTTTATGTGTGACGTGTAATTTTAATATTACCAATAAATGATTTATGATTTATTGTTACATCTTAGGAAAATCATGTAAGAAAACGTGACGTCATAAGTAATTAAACTCTAAGTTACCTTTTACCGAGGCGCCCTTATGTCGTGGTAACTGGTCGTTAAGATAGGTTGCATTAACTGAATTACCGATTAACTGCTGATTACCGTCACTACACAGATAAACACACATTGGGAGAGTTGAATGATCTACTGTTTTTTGATGGGAACTAGTTGGAAAAGTGCGACTTACCTACGTCTTTGAGAAATATTTATGGGGTTATTAACATTGATATAAAGAAAAGGCGAGATGAGAGGAGGTTTCTCGAAAATGGCAAGCTCAAATTAGGTCCCATAAGGTACACGTACATCAGAAAAGTAAGGTCGTACGAGCGAATAATATAGTTGTCTCGGTCGCACTTCGGTCTTAGGTACGTCTAGAAAGACGTACCTAAGTCTTTGTTGTTCATTATATGTCACTGTGCAAACTTCACACTGAGCAAATTGCACGTGCCAGTTGTTGGACTATGCTGATTAAAGCGTTGAGAGAACGTACCCTTGACCCTTCCCCCCTTTTCTTTAAATCAATGAACATTAAGGATTAAAATCACCTGATCCAAAATCACTTTAAAAATATGTTATATAATAAATTATTATCAATTCAAAATTTATAAAATTCCGTTATGAGGCACTTGATTAAGAACGCGCCACGATTGATCACCATTTTTGTGGCTTAGTAATGTTATATTTATGTAACACATTGTTACGTCACTACAGGTCACCAGCTCGTTCGGGTAGGATCGGCGTAATTTCAGTACTGGATTAAAAATGATTTTTTAATTTGATATTACTTTGTAATTACAGCGAATAAAAAAAACTAAAAATATTTTTCTTACGAATCTTATATTTTATGATCTTTCCATTTATGCAAAAAGAAAGTTCATATACCTACTCAACTAAGTTAATTTTCGAAATCAATTTTATAACTATAATTTTACTAAATGTTTATTTTCGTAATTTAATAATAATAATAAAAAATTAAGTTTTCTTCTAACTACAAATTCACTAAGATTATTTCCTATTATCTCTTTACCTCAAACCATCTTAAGATAACCTAATAATACTAAACTTAATGGTTTCGTAAAACCGTTTAAAACGCGTCTACGAGATACTTAAGCACAAAAGCAGTTAAGGCGATAATCTCCTCTTTCAATATCTCCGTCAAAGACGTCCTTAGATTATGGATTAACTCCGCGCGTGCTCCGACCATTTGTTACCGCGAGGCTAAAACAAAAGCTTCGAAAATGCTGTGACTTTTAAATTGTAGATGCGTAAAAAACAGTCTGCAAGGAGTGCGAAATAATGTGTTGCAATTTTTTAGACTCGGATACGCCGACTCCGGCAAAGTATTCATCATCTCAGCCGTAGGGAGCCCACTGTTGGACATTGATTGGCCTCCCCATATGGGATTTTGACAATACTCGCCATGCTGGTGGGTCTAATCTAATAATTATTTCTTTTTTCTTAATTTTGCATGGAAATTTAGATTTTTATTATTTTGGACATTTATATTTGTTAAATATATTTATTAAATAACGAAATGTAACTCATTATTAAGTACATGCAACCCTTTTGTATACTCTGTGCGTAAACGGTATGTATCTCTGCTTTACTAATAATAAACGTCAGTCTATGGATCGTGACTCCGTGTTTTTTCTATAGGTTATGGGCCCAGTCTCGTTTTTAAAGTATTTTTCGATAATTTTTCAAGTTATTATTAGAAATAATGGCTGGCAGTTATTTAGTTAATGTTCCGAAACTGAAAGGACGTGAAAATTACGGCGAGTGGGCGTTCGCAGCAAAACTTTCTCATTTTGGAGGGCGTTGACATTAACAAGGACGAAGATGGCGGTGATGGCGTCGCTAGCGCAGAATCACAAAAAGCAAAGGCAAAGCTAATTATGACCATTGATTCCGCACTATATGTGCACATAAAATGTGAAAAAACAGTAAACGGCGTATGGAAAAAGCTCAAGTCGCTTTTTGACGATTCAGGTTTCACGCGCAGAATCAGCTTATTACGCAGTCTCATCTCGATTCGTCTAGAAAATAGTGATTCAATGACCGCGTACGTGTCACACCTCATTGATACGGCGCAGAAATTGAGAGGAACCGGCTTCGAGATTAACGAAGAATGGATAGGTTCATTATTGCTGGCAGGTCTCCCTGAGAAGTATTCTCCGATGATTATGGCCATAGAACACTCTGGAATAAAAATTTCAACCGATGTCATAAAAACAAAACTGATGGACATGGCCGACGTTGAAAATGATACAGAAAGTGCTTTCATAAGTAAAAACTATCATCAGAAGAAAAAGTCTAAGTCGACAGAAGGCAAGCCAAGTGAAACATCGACATGTCGTCCCACCAAGACTATAAAATGCTACAAATGCAAACAGTTTGGACATTACAAGAATCAATGTACACAAAAAGATAAAGAAAAACGGGTTGAAGCATTCAGCGCTGTATTCCTGAATGGCAACTTTGGAAAAAATGAGTGGTACATAGATTCAGGAGCCAGTAATCACATGATAATTGACAAGGAAACATTAATAAATACAACGCGTAACCTGAAGGATGGAACAAAGGAGATTATAGTTGCAAACAAAACAACTATTCCAGTATTGTGCATGGGAGATACTCAGTTAACTACAGTTGTTGGCAGTAGTGAGTATGAAATCATTGTTAAAGATGTGCTGTGTGTACCAAGTCTTACAACGAATTTATTATCCGTCAGTCAGCTGATTAAAAATGGGAACAAAGTTTACTTTCAGAAAGAAAATTGTTTGATTAAAAATCAGCAGAATGAACTGATAGGAGTAGCGACTTTGGTGAACGGAGTATACAAGTTAAAGACAAAGATTGAATGTCTGTATGCATGTTCAGCCACAGCAACAACAGGAATGATTTGGCACAGGAGACTCGGTCATATCAATAGTAATGACCAGAACACAATGAAAAATGGCGCTGTAGAAGGTATGGATTACAATAATAATGTCGAAATAGGCATGCACAATTGTACTATATGTTGCGAAGGAAAACAGCATAGATTACCTTTCCCTAATAGTAAGCATAGAAGTGAGAATGTCTTAGAAGTGGTGCATGCAGATGTATGTGGACCGATGGAGACTAAGTCGATTGGTTCGTCAAGATACTTCTTACTATTTGTGGATGACTTCAGCAGGATGTCATTTGTCTACTTTTTACAAAGTAAAAGTGAAGTTTATACCTGTTTTAAGGAATTTAAGGCGATGGTAGAAAAGCAGACCAATTCGTGTATCAAAGTTATACGTACTGATAATGGCACAGAATTTTGTTCAAGACAAATGCAAAATTTTTTGAAACAAAGTGGCATTGTTCATCAGAGAACCAATACATATACCCCGGAACAAAATGGTATGTGTGAAAGATTTAACCGAACTATCGTAGAAAGGGCCAGATGTTTACTTTATGATGCAAAGTTTGAGAAGAAGTTTTGGGCAGAAGCTGTTCACACAGCTGTGTATTTGAAGAACAGGACTTCAGGATTGCAAAAGAAAACTCCGTATGAACTTTGGCATGGCAGAAAACCAAACATCAGCCATATAAGGATCTTTGGTAGCACTGTGATGGCCCATGTCCCCAAAGAAAAGAGGCTCAAGTGGGACAAGAAAGCGATTAAACATTATCTAGTGGGTTATGCCGATAATATCAAGGGATACAGACTCTATAACCCGCAGACACATAAAATGATAGTCAGCAGAGATGTTGTTATCATAGAAAATGAGCTAAATACTCCGGAGAAGGATCAAGAAATTGCCAAAGTAGATCCAGATACTATGAAGGCAATAATAACAGAAAACACACCAGAAATATTACCAGTTTTAGATCAACCACAACTGGAGGAGCAGGATGAAAGCTTAGATTCCAATAACTCGCAGATCACAGTTCAGGAAAATGATAAGGATTGTGACTATGTTCCAGATTTAAGAAGTAGTAGCAGTTCCTCAACTGAATTTTTCGACACAACTCTTGAAGTCGAAGATACTGAAGAAATTGATACATTACCAGCCCAGCGAGTAAGAAAGAAACCTGATAGATACGGTTTTGGTAACATGGGTGTTGGATCAGATCATCTTAACTTATGCGAAGACCAGATAACATACCATGAAGCTTTAAGAGGACCAGAATCCAAAGAGTGGCAGAAGGCCATGAAAAAAGAATTAAATTCATTTGAAGAAAATGAAGCTTGGGAATTGGTAGATAGGCCAGATAATGCTACAGTGGTTAAGTGTAAGTGGGTGTTTAAGAAAAAATTTGACAGTGACAATAAAGTGACTTATCGTGCTCGTTTAGTTGCAAAAGGTTTTACACAAGCAGCGGGAATTGACTATAAAGAGACTTTTTCGCCAGTGGTTCGATATTCAACGCTAAGACTTTTATTTGCTTTAAGTGTTAGGCATGATTTAAATATAACAAAATTCAATATGAAGGACTGCAAACCAGTCAGTACTCCAATGGAGGTCAATTTGAAACTTGAAAAGGAAGGTAACTGTTCAACTCAGTATCCTTATCAGCAATTGATTGGCAGTTTGTTATATTTAGCATTGCTGACTCGTCCTGATATTTACTATCCTGTATGTTACCTCAGTCAGTTTAATAACAATTATAATGAAACTCACTGGAAACATGTTAAACATATTCTTAGGTACTTAAAGAAAACTAGTAATTTTGGCTTAAAATATACTAAAGATAAATTGGACATAACAGGTTATGTAGATGCTGACTGGGCATCAGATAGGTTAGACAGAAAATCATATACTGGATTTTTGTTCAAATTATCAAACTGTGTAATCTCATTTGAATGTAAAAAACAGTCGACAATAGCTTTGTCAAGTACTGAAGCTGAGTATATGGCCCTATGTGAGGCAAGTAAAGAAGCTATGTATTTGAAAAATCTGTTGTCTGAATTGCAGTGTAGAGATAATATACCTATACAATTGTACAATGACAATCAAAGTGCATTGAAACTAACAAAGAATTGTGTATTTCATAAAAGAAGCAAGCATATTGATGTAAGATATCATTTTATCCGTTCTGCAGTTGAAAATAATTTTGTAAAAGTAGAGTATCTAAATACTGAAGATATGCCTGCTGATATGTTGACAAAAAGTTTGTCTAATCAAAAACATTATAAGTTCATGAAAGAATTAGGTATCAATAGATTGTAAAAAAAAAAAATTGTAAGTATTTGTACTTTGGTCATTAGCTGTATTCTATAGTTATTTCGTTATCGGAGAGTGTTAAATATATTTATTAAATAACGAAATGTAACTCATTATTAAGTACATGCAACCCTTTTGTATACTCTGTGCGTAAACTGTATGTATCTCTGCTTTACTAATAATAAACGTCAGTCTATGGATCGTGACTCCGTGTTTTTTCTATAATATTATTACCTAATTAATCTAGTTAAATTTTATTTTTAATTGTAATTTGCACGCCTTAAGAAGGCAGAATGTATTGGGCTAATTAAAATTAAGTTAAGGGATTGTTCCACTATGCCCCACCAAGCGCCCCACTGGTGGGGCATAGTGGAATGCTACAAATTATGTCGTAAGACCTGTTTGTACATATATTCCTGCAAATCAAATGATTATGATTATGCAGTTTGGCGAACGTAGATAGGTATTTTTTGCGCAGAGGATGATGCTGCTCGTCCTTTCCTTCTTTTATTCCCGAGGTTATGTTATTACATCGAGAGGTATTAGTTGCCGCATTTGACAAGATTGACGGTATCTAGTCGGAGCGCGCGCGGAGACCTGTCAATGATCTATGACTATCTCCGTAAGTGTGTATCTATCGCCACTAGGTGACACCGTTATCACTCGAAGTCTATTAAAATGTTGTAAAACTACTTATAGTGTGTGAAGTGATTTGGGTATTGACTTTTTATTATTTAGGTGGCGATGAGAAAGTCGAAATAGAAAGGGAAATGATTATTATTTGGTTTTTTTTTTTATGATAGTGAGTGACAAGACGAGCAAATCAGGTACGTGATGGTAAGCATCATGATTGCCCATATCAGACACAGTGCCACCCAGTGTTTTAAAATTCTAAATTCTGCGCGGCACTTCACTGCGCCTGTCACCCTTAGTTATTGAAACTCATCATGCCCAGTAATTTAGCTGTTAACATTGCCCTTCAGACCGGAACACAGTAATGTTTGCACTTTACTGCTTGGCGGATGAATAACTGGCAAAGGTGTGGTACTTCCCCAGGCGGCCCCCTGCAAAAGAGGCTTACCACTACAAAAACCCAAATATACCCAAATTGTAAAGTATTACTCATATATCTCAAGTTCAGCCCAATCGTTTCAGTAGTTTAGGTGTGAAGAGGAAACAAACATACACACTAATATGTAATTAGTGTGATAGTGGAATTGGTTATTTCGTCATTATTTATTATAAATTCGAATGAAAGATCCGTAGACCAACGTAAGTTATCGACACAACCCAGCGGATTAGCAAGTTGAAGGGCTGTAAAGTTCTCGAATGGAGACCACGGATCGGCAAAGGGAGCGTAAGACTTCCACCCGAAGGAACACGCTGGATGCAGGCTGCTTACAACCGGAATGGATAGAAATCTGTGGGATGCCAATGCTCAGCAGTGGACGTCCTATGACTGAGATGATGATGATGATAAATTCGGATCGAAAAAAGACTGGAATTAATTTTGTAGTGGTAGGCCTCTTTTGCAGGGGGCCGCCTGGGGAAGTACCACACCTTTGCCAGTTATTCATCCGCCAAGCAGTAATGTGCAAACATTACTGTGTTCCGGTATGAAGGGCAATGTTACCAGCGAAATTACTGGGCATGATGAGATTCAACAACTCATATCTCAGGGTGACAGGCGCAGTGCAGTGCCGCGCAGAATTTTGAATTTTAAAACACTGGGTAGCACTGTGTCTGATATGGGCAATCATGATGCTTACCATCAGGCACCTGATTTGCTCGTCTTGTCACTCACTATCATAAAAAAAAAAAAAAAAAAAAAACTCATTCTGAAAGTAGCTAGCAAATAGAAATAAATTTAATAGATCTTTTTAATTACTATAATTATACAGATTTATTTAAAGTACAGCACTCTGTCGTTAAAAACGAAATCTGAGCCGTCATTTGTCTGGGGTACATTTTTTCTCGGGGTATTTTTTGTCCCACAGGGATGTCGCCTGTAGCAAAAGAGAATATTCCTTAAGAATATTAGGAATCATTGGTTTAAAGCAGGTTCTATTTTGAGACATAAATGAGGGTCGCAGATGCTATAGTTAAATGGGAATTTAAAAAATAAATATCATTTTCTGGTGTGCTCTCATTGTTTTTTCCGTGGTAAAGGAATGATTGATTGGTCTCTATGTTTTTGTTAAAAATATTGTTATTAAATAGGTTTTTTGTTATATTATTTTTTAGATGTGCTAATAATAACATAATATAACATACAATTACGCTTTTTCCCTGAAGGGGTAGGCAGAGGTGTACCCAAACTCAGTCCCATAGTAGGTACCCACAGTATGTTCGCCAATATGTCGGTTCATGTAGGTGATAGGGGGCGAGCCTATTGCCATCTACCGGGCTCAGTTCCAGACTCCAGGCAGTTATTGAGATAATTCCTAATGGAAAAATAATGGAGTGTAGTGGTAGGCCTCTTTTGCAGGAGGCCGCCTGGGGAAGTACCACACCTTTGCCAGTTATTCATCCGCCAAGCAGTAATGTCCAAACATTACTGTGTTCCGGTATGAAGGGCAATGTTACCAGCGAAATTACTGGGCATGATGAGATTCAACAACTCATATCTCAGGGTGATAGGCGCAGTGCAGTGCCGCGCAGAATTTTGAATTTTAAAATACTGGATGGCACTGTGTCTGATATGGGCAATCATGATGCTTACCATCAGGCATCTGATGAGCTCGTCTTGTCACTCACTATCATAAAAAAAAAAAAAAAAAAAAAAAAAATCCAATATTTAACACCTGTGGATCGAACCCGGGAGCTCCTGATTGGCAGTCGAGTTTGCGACCACTACGCCATCGAGGCAGTGCTAAGAAAAATTCTTGTTAATTTATTTATCAACTAGTTTAAGCAACGCGGCTTTGCTCGCTCGCAATTACTAAACTTGGGAGTTTAATACCAAAACTTTAACGCACTTTTTAGACGACTTAGAATGTGAATGTTCGATATCCTTTCTTAGCACACATCTAGACTACGAAAAGAACCATTCAAGTTTCACGTGCTCTGCGTTGCATGTCAGTCAGTGAGTCATTTCGGATTTTATAATATATACTGATAATTTAGCCTGAGGCAGCCTGAGAAGTCTCTGCTCTTGTCTGTTGACATTTTGTTTTAGAAAGATTATATTTTGTAGAAAAAACTTCTTGCATTCAGGCGTCAGGCGTCAGTCCTCAGTCCTCTGCTCTATAGACTATAGTAATTCGATATAAACAATATTGAAGTGCGGTAAACACTGACGGCATTGTTCGAGCCTTCAACTGATGGGCGTGTGCCCGAACTGCCTGCTACTGGTGGGATACCGTTAGCAAATAAAATATATCACTTTATATATTTTTATTTTAGGAAAAATTATACCTATTTTATCAACAGACATCCTTATAATATATACATCCTTATATATACATATATAGGGCTGTCGTCAGTTCATGTTGTATCTTTAATGATCTAAAACTCCGAATTATGAGTTAACTATAATAAACAAAAATACTATACTGGGTATATACAATTTTCTGACATATAATTAAGAGATACATTTTTGGTAAGAGACAAGTTATATATGGTACAAAATTTTATAATGCTTTACCAATAGCGAGCTTTCAGACGAACGTCGGCGGGCTTTCAGAGGAACGTCGGCGTAACGTCAACGTCAACGCAAAGCTAACGCGGCGCTGTGGTCGGGCGCTAATTTGTATGAAAAAGAACAGTAGAATAGACGCGTCGGCGTCGCTCGTTTGAAAGTTCGCATTACCAATGTATGGATCCGTCATGTGTGAGATAGGTTTATAGGCCAACTAACACTAGAAAAAGTACCTACCTATTATTTTTTTAATGGACGAAATGTCATTATTGAAAAAGGAATGACTACAAGTATCAAATCTTGACTGAGAAAAAATCCACTACTGATTTTAAAAGAAAGATAACTGAAGATTTTGTCGATGACAATAAGATACCATTTGAATATTTACTGTTCATGTACAATTTTTTTTACATTAAATTATCAGTTTATTTGCCAACGCTACCTCCATAAAGGGTTTAACCGAGTTTAACGGGCGCCCAAAGCCATATTAAATGATTTATAAAAGGGCTACTCATTTGAATCCGAATGGTTAGTGTCAGGTTACGGTAGACGCGTTACCGGATCATTTCCTACACCAAAAGGGGTATTTTACCCTATTTTCATGTAGATGAGAGAAAGTTAAGGGATTAGAGGGATGCGAATGGAATGAATGGTAGTAAGGAAGCGAAAAACGAGAGAAAAAAGTTAGGTTGGTATTGATTTTCGTGACACATTTATGTTGTGCATTTTTTTTTTTATGTTAGTGAGTGACAAGACGAGCTAATCCTGATGTACGGTGCCTGATGGTAAGCATCATGATCGCCCATACCAGGCACAGTGCCACCCAGTGTTTTAAAATACAAAATTCTGCGCAGCACTGCACTGCGCCTGTCACCCTAAGATATGAGTTGTTGAATCTCGTCATGCCCAGTAATTTCGCTAGTAACATTCAGTCCGGAACACAGTAATTTTTGCACCTTACTGCTTGGCGGATGAATAACTCGCAAAGGTGTGGTACTTCCCCAGGCGGCCCCCTGCAAAAGAGACCTACCACTACAGACAGATACTTAACTAACATAGATAGATAACTCATTAATAGTCAGCACAAACAAGAAACCTTGAAATGAAATACAGGAAAGAGGACCTCTTAGCAGTTTGTCAATCCTATGGAAAATTTACTAAATTGATGTGTTGTATTCCCCTGTTTCCTCCGAATAAAGTATATCTATTTGATATATTTATATCCTGATATTTTAAAGATGAAGTAAAGTATATCCCTTTTATTTTATTTTTGTTTTTAACTCTACCTTTTTTGTAGTGAACGTCCAATCACGCGAGTAAAACTGCGATTTTTTGAAGTTTACTATAAAAAAATCAAGAGTTTATCAGAAAAATTAAAATGACAGGGACATAGGTTACTTCAGTCTAAAAATATCAGGATATAAATTTATAGAATGGGTTTATTATATTCGGAGGAAACAGGGGAATACGAGTAAATATACATTACAATGTTGATATATTATAATGTATTTAATCGTATTTATATGCTGTGCCCTGCGGTTCCACTCGCGTAGTCTTCGTTCCCGCGGGAATATCGGAATAAAAGCCCTATGTGTTATTCCAGGGTCTAAACTATCTACATACTTACCGAATTTCAGTCCAATCGGTTCAGTAGTTATGGCGTGAAATAGTAACGAACATCCATCCATCCTCACAAACTTTCGCAATAATGTATTAGTAGGATAAGATTATTATTTGACTATGATTGACCTCTTTCTCGATGTAGGGCCTACCGAGTTGGCCTGCTTGTCCCACTCGTCAACAACTTCTAGAATCGAGTTCTCAACCGATACTGGGGTCGACACAACTTGGGCATTACACATCACCTTCGTCTTCACCTCTATTAGGAACAATAATTATTCATATTTGAATCAATAATAAACAAAGACATAATGAAGAGAATATAATGGTACCAGATGTAGGACACAACACATGTGTAACACACGTGCGGACAAACACACTGACGTTTGATATTGAGTTACGTTTGGGATGTGTGGACGCAATCAACGACACGCACATGATTGATTGGGTTTAGGTTTAGAATATTACCCTGGAAACATTAAGTAAGTACATTTTTGACTGAACTGATGGACGAGTTCAGCGATTTGATTCCTACAAAATAATAAAAATATTAAAGGTTAATTAGGTTAATTAATGATTGGTCGAGTTGACCCCCAACTTCATCATAGCGTTTAATCTTAAGGCGCAATCCAAAGCAAATTCACCCCCTCGCTCACACGTACCCACATTTTTGAAGATATAAAAAATACTGCATGTAATCACGTAAAATAAAGACAACTAGGATCTAGAAAATAAAAATACAAAGATTCAGTAAAAAATCTAATTTAATCCAAACGAGTTTTCATAGAGAGAGAGAAAAAAATCTTAGAAAAATAATAAATCACTGAACACAATGAGAGCACAGAAATGATAAATAATTATTTATAACATTCATCTCCTCTTTAACACGTTCACTGTCCATGCACTACATATAGGTCATTTTGAAGTTAGCCATGACGTCCGTGCACTACATGTAGGACCTACCTCCATTACACTTCGATGACATTTTTTGCCGTGGACGTACGAACTAGACTATCGTATGAGTTATGAATCGAGTAAAAAAAAATGCGTAGCCCAGGTAAATCAAAGTGCTACTTACACAGTTTTAGTCACATTTATGCAAAATAAGATTGGACGTACTGTGTCTCAGGAGCAAACGCCTTGGACAGTTAACGAGATTGTATTGATTTGATACTGACACTAATGGATAGGCAATTCAACAATGAACATTATGAGACCAAAATTTGATTTTACAATTTTTTAATTCAAATAAGATTTGATTCTAAAAATGTAAAATACATATAAAAAGGTTAATTGGTCAGGGTACGGCCTTAAAGCGGCCTAGAAAAGAGGAACAGTCATCTTTCTGTATCTCTACCACCGCTCTATGTTTTAGCCTCCACTACGTTGATCTGTATCTGACAAAACTCATAACTTGTTTTATTTAATATGTAAAGCTACAGCCTTGAATAACATTATAATAATAACTGCAATAAATATTATACGTATACAATTAAGTTTATGATTAAAAGACTTAGATAAAGACCATACTATGCGTAATGACCATGCTTTCAAAGGACTCCATTGACCTCTTTTCTACGCCGTATCATTTATCCCAAAAGATTACTAATAATTATAAAAACAGAGTACCAACCTAAGGTGAATCACACCGCTCCGCATCACGCTGCGTGACGCATGTGGTATTGCGTTGTAAGTACCACCATATGTATAGAACTCACGCGTGGTCCCTCACACTGTAAACGCGTCCACGCGCGGAGTTGCAGATTCCGCATCTAAATGCGAAGAAACGACAAAAAAAATATGTGTCTTCTTCATAATTTATTAGAACCTGGTAATTAGTTTTTTAAAATTGAAAGTATTAAGGAAGTACAAAAACATTTGCAGTTAACGTACCAATTACCCACCATCGATTCTGCGTGGCAATACACTACATAAATCGAAATGGATAAATTGACACACGAGCGAATATTTTGCGTGAAAATAACTATCTACACCGAAGAAACACGCGTGCCCGCGCTGAGATTCAGGGTGCGCCGCAATGCCGTGCCTGATCTGCATTCACACGCGTGATCTGCACTCCTCAGCGGGGTGCGGTGCGATGTGTGTTACGTTTAAGCTCTTAAGATACATGAAGGAAACAGTTCGTCAAATGGTCAAAACGTATCCTGAACATGCATAATCAAAGACTCATTATAAACTCCTATTTGTATTACCATATGATTGATCTGCCTAGTTCCTTGTCAAAATAACTTTTGCAATATTTTTTTTTCATGAATGAAAGAAACATCGTCATTATGTTACAGTGAAAAGGGACCAAAGTCATGAATGGTAGTGAAGATTATTAATATCACCGTATGGAGTGTTCGTTCCCTTTGGCTCCGTATTTATTTAAGTATGATATTGCGATGTCAAGATGACATATTAATAATTTGAGAGCGTTTTGAATGGAAGGGTTGAAAGTAATTAATTTTTTATTTTTGTTGAGGATAATTTTCTGAATAAATAATTTATTGTCCCTATATGTTATGTGATAAGTAACATGAAACCTATTTGGACTTTATTTTTATAACACTGTTATGAAAGCGTCTATTTTCAGACAATAATACTTGATAAGTTTGTTGAATTCTCGAGATATTCGAGAATCGAGAATATACGAGTAAATTAGATTAGATTAGATATATTTATTAGTAAGGATGTAGTAAAAGTCTCACAATTTCGTGTCTAGAGACTTTTCGAACCTAAAGGTATTTTCTTTCGTAAAACAGAAAGTTTCCCAAATACGAGTAACCTAATGAAGAACTTCTAGATAGGTATACCAACAAACTTGAACAAACTCACTAATCAATGCATAGCCCTAACTCTGAGGTGTTGTACCCAGGACTCAGTACCTTATTAGGTACACCCACATTTCGCCCATGTAATACGAGGCAAGTCTATTGCCATCTACCGGGCACAGTTCCGGACTCCAGGCGATTATTGAGATAATTCCCAGTGAAAAATCCAATATTTAACACTTTGCCTGACCGGGGGATCGAACCCGGGACCTCATGATCGGCAGTGAAGCTTGTGCCCACTAAGCCATAGAGGCGAGAAAAATTTGGATGTTGGTACATTATAATTATGTCTCTGTCATTTTTGTTTCTATTATAAACTCTCAGTTTTTCCAAATTTAATTATAAAAATCCCAGTTTTAGTTCAAAAACAAAAGTAAAATGGTAGGGACATATATTTTACTTCATCTTCAAAGGATTAAACTATATCTAATAGATTTACTATATTCGGAGGAAAGAGGGGAATACAAAATATCAATTTGGTTAATTTACCACAGGATTGTGTCAAACTGCTAAGAAGTCTTCTAATCTTGTTAAAAAATATCTACGCGCGGGGTATATATTAATATAATTAGACCCATGACCCAAGTGACTAAACCTTCAGTAATTGATATAATTTATTAAGCAGCTACCGGTGTCGTCTCTCCGTCGGTTATCAACACTACATCATGTAACGCATGTATTATGTACACGGTTGTACGGGCGACCGCAATGTTTGGTAGATTAGGTTTCTATACAGCGATGGTTAGTTCTGGAGCAACTTTAGACTTAACCCTTTCTTGTAATGTTAATTATAAGAGGGGGATTTTAAAATATAATATTAAGAGATAATTAATTAATTAAATTTCTTTGCCGTGGCGGTACCGCCTATATAGAATTGTTCTCCACCTGCTCTTTGACCCGTGTTATTGCCGTAAGAGCGTTACTAGTATCAGTTACCGTGTAAAGCGTTATCAGATCCAGAGGACGGCCAGCAGTATGTCTTCTGCGTGAAAACATCAAACTGTGATCGCCAACCGGCCTGCCAAAACGTGGCGAGTATTGCCGTCCCCCCCAAATGGGGGAAGCCTATGTACAGCAGTGGACTTCCCACAGCTGAGAGGATCGTCATCATCATCATCAGCCGGAAGACGTTCACTGCTGAACATAGGCCTCCCCTATATTCAGCAGCAGTATAGAACGCGGGAATTTTGCCGTAACAGCACGCTTGTTGTGCGGCTTGGTGATCGCAGTAGTTGGAATACTTGGTGCCGGAGAGCGCTGCTGCCCACACTCCGAATACGCCCCTCTGGCGGGTCTCACGGCTCGCACGGGATGAGAAAGGGATGGCCCTGTTATATGGCCACACGGCTGAGAGGACGATGATGATGAATTTTCTCAAATCATAGAAAAGGCGTGGGGTATTATTAACTACTTTGGATTTTTCAACAAATATAAAAGTAAGTATAATATATATTTCTCCCAAATCAAAACAGTAACTTAACACTTAATATTTTCTTCCTAACCACGTGTCTAAAGCACATGGTCGTATTTATTTATTATTGAACAAACATCATGGTGTTCGTTTGTTTACATTGTGGACATTTAACGGAAACTCTGAGGTATCTTGGTTAATGTTACCGAGTGTTTTATGGACCTTTTGTAAGAACCGAATTAATGTGTTCGTAAACATATTGTTTTGTTAAGTCGATAGGGAACCCAGTAGAAATGCCTAATTTGTCGAAATTGGAAAAATAAAATAAAAGACAAAGGTTTTGGAGGGTAAGGAAATAGCTATGGAAATATTTCCCAAAAATTACTTTATTTATATTTTATATTATTATTATAATGAAAACATCAAATACCCACTAAATCATAGATAGACCTCCGTGGTGTGCCTGCTATAAAATTTAGTAGTGCCTCACCCTTTTACCCGTGGTTGCCGTAAGAGCTGGCAGGATGGGCAGCAGCTTTTTCTTCTTCTCCCTAGAAATTATCCCGGCTATAGCCAGGGTCTGCTTTCCGGCTATTTCTCTTCCACTTCGCTCGGTCTTGTGCATCCTCTGCGTTAAATTCACAAAAATGCGTTCGCCGACCCGCCTGTCAAGCGTGGCGGGTATTGGCAAAACACCACTTTATGGGGAAGGCCTATTTGCAGCAGTGGGCTTGATACGGCTGAGAAGACGAAGAGAAACTCTTAATTATTACACCACTTAGGCATAAATCTATTGTAACAATTGGCGGTCTTGCGATCTCTTCCAGACAACCGTGCAGGGAGAGGAGATTAAAGTAGATCACATTTGGTCAGTGGTGTGACTGAAATAAATATCAATAAATCCATCTTTTTAAAACCCCGATTTTCTCGTTGTGCCAGTGAGACTCGTGCCAAAAAACATGCCTCTTTTTACCCTTCAATCTGAGTTTAACAGCATATGGCGTTAATGATACCATTTGCATTAATAATAGAAGTTGCCCGTTAATAAATTCGTTAGATATCCCAATATATCGTAATTAGTATAATAATTTCACGTTAGGAAAAGCTATTACGTAATGAAAATGCAGTGAGCCGCGTCGAAACGTAATTCGCTTTGAATAGGGGAAATAAAGAATAGAGAATATCATTTGGGCCAAATGTTACTTTTATATTAGGATTTAGATTGAACCAACAATAAATTAGTTCCTTTACGACATGAATTAGTTATGGAGACAGCCTCGTTGGCTCAGATGGTACTCCATTGATGATGGTCCCTATTATTTTCTAGTTTTGTAGTTTGTGTTTTTTGTAGTAAAACTGGGATTTTTTGAAGTTCACTGTGAGAAAACCAAGGGTTTATAAGAAAAAATTTAATGACAGGGTTACTTCACTATAAAAATATCAGGATATACATTAATAAAATGGGTTAATTATATTCGGAGGAAACAGGAGAAAACAAAACATCGATTTGGTAAATTTTTCATAGGATTGTGTCAAATTCCTAAAAGACCATGTACGCTCTTGTGCTTTTTAAGCTTATAATATTTTCAAACCAGTTTTATCCTCACTTAAGTAAGCCATCAAGTTCGCCATAGAAAACCCATAACATAACACGCCATTCATTCCATCGCACCGGCGCCATGGTGAAACCACCTAAGGTATATTTATGGCTAGTCTAGACCGCATTTTCAGATCTAGTTCGAGAAATGACCGGAAAAATGTCTAACTATCTAAGCCAGAATATTTTATAGGTTTCTCAATGGCCGTTAGGTTTTATCGCGCGTTTATTTGCGGCACGCCGATGTTGAATTTATTCTTGTTTAATAATTATGTGCTAGAATTCGGGACTACATAGATTTAACGTTTCGTCTCGTAGTTTTATGATGCGGTATTGGAAGGGCAAACCCACAATGTCTAAAAAAAAGTTGTTAGTTAAGCTGGGTCCAGTGGCAAACCCTGGAGCAATTGCGCGCGCGGCGGTTCGAACAGTTCGCGCGCCAACCTCGTCCACATAGCGTATGGCAATGTTCGAGAGTTTGCCACCGATAGTCTGGATCCAGCTTTAGAGTCCTTAGTCTTCGAACCACGGCATTTTGAGTTGATGTTTTTCCAGTGACGGCCTGAGTCAAACTGAGTGGAGGGAGAGCAAAACGGCTAGACACTATTTGTTCTACGTGTTTATTGCTTCAAGTTCAAGGGCCAGGGGGTATATCATTGACATTAATGATAGAGTACTTTCCAGCGGGTGAAACGGTCCACAGTTAGTAAATGACTAATGACATGAGCAGCTATGGATCCATCGCGAAATGAGATGTTATGCGAGCTTTCAGACGAACTTCGGCATAACAGCAACGCAGCGTCAACGTCAACACGACGCTCATGCGGCGTTGTGATCGGACGCTTATTTGTATCTATATTCGAATACACACGGACCGCATTTTGGCGTTGAGAGCGTTGAGAACACTACATAATTAGCGTCCTCACTCCTCACCCACAACCGAAAACAAAAACGTTACAAAGCTCGCTCAACGAAATCTAAATGACTCTAATAGAAGATTCTGATCTAAAAGTCGTGTCCAGTCAACACATTCGATTTAACATACAAAATATAGGTGTAGTGTGTTTATCATAATACGCTACGTATTATGATAAAATATTCTCACTTCTGACCACAGCAGCATAACAATATAAGTGACATTCCTACACGTTAGGCGTTAAGTAAGGACTGATTTAAGAGATAGAGGAGAATAACGCGATCAGAATGTGGTTTATGCTTCAAAATTATGGCATTCCTTCTGTTTTATTCAAACATTTTACCGAACAGTTGTAATTCCCGAGCCGAGAAAAGGACAACGATTTCCGGCCGACTTGCCGTGCGGTAACCGGCTTTAGAATAGTACCTCACCCTCTCTACCCGTGGTTGCCGTAAGAGCCGGCTGAGGGTTATGAGATCCAGAGGACGGGCAGCAGCGTTCTCTGCGTAAAACCATCAAACTGCGCTCGACAACCCGTCTGCCAAGCGTGGCGAGTATTGGCAACAACCCCCCTTATGGGGGACCCTTATGGGGGACCCTTATGGGGGACCCTTATGTTCAGCAGTGGATTTCCAACGGCTGGATGAAGATGATGATGATCCGGCCCGATGGTCAGGTCAGGAAACCCAGGTCCAAAGTACACACCCACAACCGACGGGCATGTAAGGCTCCAAATATACATTAAAAAATTATATTAATATTTGAATTTATACTCTTACATACAACCCATGTTGCTAGAGCTTTATAGCTCACCCAGTTTTCTCCAAGACCTCCAACATGACCTAACAGCCCTCAACATATTATCTCAAGTATATGAAAGAGCTGGGAAATGCAGTTTAACATGCCATCTGCAACACTGTAAGTTAAAAGCACAGACATCAGAAGTAAGTAATCTCCTTTCCTTCATCCGTGGTTAAAAGACAACTAAGGCACAGGTCGCAGTTCGCGGTAATTTTTATTTTTTATAATTTTAGTGGTAGGCCTCTTTTGCAGGGGGCCGCCTGGGGAAGTACCACACCTTTGCCAGTTATTCATCCGCCAAGCAGTAATGTCCAAACATTACTGTGTTCCGGTATAAAGGGCAATGTTACCAGCGAAATTACTGGGCATGATGAGATTCAACAACTCATATCTCAGGGTGATAGGCGCAGTTCAGTGCCGCGCAGAATTTTGAATTTTAAAATACTGGGTGGCACTGTGTCTGATATGGGCAATCATGATGCTTACCATCAGGCATCTGATGAGCTCGTCTTGTCACTCACTATAATAAAAATAAAAAAAAACTTTAGGGTTCACATGAAGTCACATCATATCCCAATATGCCGATTTGTTCCACTTAAGAGTAGCGTATAATACCGTGAAGGTGAACTCGAGCAAACGTATCCGTAGCTATGCTCAGGACGTAATTTACAACCCGCTATACTAAGATAGGTACAGGATGTTACCATTTTTCAATATTTTTTTTTTTATATGCGACAATTTCCACACTCGGTCTACTGCTCCCAAACTAGGCTAGAAGCATGTACTATGGTAACTAGATGACTGATATAACATACTTATATAAGCTTATAACACTCAGACACAGATCAAACAGACAAATGTTTGACCTGGCCGGGGATCGAACCCGGGCCCTGCGGCACAGAAATAGGAGTTACTACCATCTGAGCCAACGAGGCTGTCATAAATATATATTATAATAACACGAACGCGATTTTTCTTTCTATAATATTCATACTTATTGTATTTCAAGCGAATAGACCGCTTAATATATAAAAATATAAAACAATATATACTAGACATGTAAGTTATATTACTAATAAAAACATATAAGTAGACTAAAAGACTTAGCCTCTTTCGTTCCACTTCAGGAAAAGTACCATGCGATTTTAGCACTGAAATAATTCATTCATTCATTCATAAATCATTCTCAAACGCCGCTTTCAATAACAAATTTTTTTGCAAATCACAAACACAGAGAAGATTTAATAGAAATAAAGACTAAGATAATTCTAGTAGAATACCTGCGATCTGATTTGAAATAGCAATAAGTGATTTTATTATATATTAGATGCCCATTGTCGTTTAATCTACATTCGTAGTACATCAATATCGTTTTAGATACTACAAAAAAATCCTTAACTAAATTTTTATCCAAAAAAAACAAATTATAATAAGTAAGTAATGGAAAAAAGCCCAATGTATGTTTAACCTACCATTACATAACATACAATCACGCATTTTTCCCGAAGAGGTAGGCAGATGTGTACCCAGGACAGTCCCATACTAAGTACACCCACATTTCTCCTGTATGTTATTGGTCCCATGTGATGTAGGGCGAGCCCCTACTGCCATCTACCAGGCACTGTTCCAGACTCCAGGCAGTTATTGAGATAATTCCTAATGGAAAATCCAATATTTACACTTTGCCTGAACTGAGGATCAATATTTTTTTAATCTACCATTAGCATCTTATTAGCATGTCCTTTCAGTTAGCAGTTAGGTAAGAAAACTCAAAAAATATCATACACATTGAATTTTTATTTCGCTTGAGCTGAAAAATACAATATAATGTAACAAATATGTACGTTTTTTAGGACTCAAACTTACGAGTTAAAAATATGTATTGAATATTATGAACACTCTGTACATGCAGTTAGGGTTGCCCACGCAGTAAATTTTGCGCCTAGCTAATATTGACGCAGGATAAATTATGCCCTCCGTTTTTGCGTGTTGCCTTTCGCAAGAAATGTGTTTTATTTCCTTCGTTTGCGGTCAGAAAATGATAAAAAAGCTAAAAGATAGTTGATAAATCATTCGAAAATAATAATAACCTTTAATAGAACGTCTCCTTAAAGGGTGGGGATACTATTCTATAACCGGCACAGCATAGCAATAAAATAATTAATTTTCCTAAAAAAACACAGGTGTCACCCCTAATTAGTTAACTCCACAGAGGTTCCAAACAAGAAGGTCCGAAATCCGAAACTATCTTCCGGTACAGTGTGCGCTAATGCGGTTGCCGTGTTGGCCCTCCTGGCCCTTTGTGCAGCGCTGCCAACCTAACGGGAAGCTTCCGGTCTCTGTAGGTTATGGGAACGGCGGCTAATATTATGTGGTAAAAAGGAGTAAATAAATCACGTAGATTAATTTAGTTCTCATACTTATCCTCTGTCTGTTCTTATTCTACATTAGTTTACTTTTCTCCTCCTCTTTTTCTCAATTTAGAGATACAACATACATTCACGCCTTTTTCCCGAAGGGGTAGGCAGAGGTATACCCAGGACTCAGTCCCATAGTAGATACACCCACATTACGCCAGTATGTTATTGGTACCATGTAATAGGGGGCGAGCCTATTGCCATCTACCGCGCACAATTCCAGACTCCAGGCAGTTATTGAGATAATTCCTAATGGAAAAATCCAATATTTAACATTGCCTGACCTGGAGATCGAACCCGGGACCTCTTGATTGGCAATCGAGCATACGCCCTCTACGCCACGGAGGCAGTCGCACGGAGGAGTTAGAGATACAAGTTTATGACTTAGTTCGGGAGCGGTAGATTTAGGCGCGGGGTGCGGGAAGCAAATGCCAATCGTAATACCTCGAATAGGTACTAACGCTTCACATAAGGCTTATTAACGCATTTGTAAAAGCTATACCTATGGAGTACATTCAATTAATTCGTTCAAGTATTTATTAGAGCGTCCCCTTAATTTTCGTTTAAATAAGTTATTTTATAAAAGGCTCTATTTCAGATAATTAAACGACTTTCGGTCAAACATAGGGACAACAATCTGACGTCTCGTCTGATGGCTCGCGGTTACCGCCGTCTATGGATACCTGCAACACCCCTGGTATTACCAGTACATTGCCGACCCGACCAACACTCTATTCACTGTCCTTTTAAAGAGCCCCATGTTGTAGCTCAACGGGTAGACAGCAGCAGGAGATCATTCCACAGTTTGCACGTATGCGGCAGAAAAGAACGGGAAAATCAAACAGTAAGTATGCTATTTCCACGTAAAAAAATATTTAAGTATCCAAAAAATTAGCAGTAGGTTCACATTAAGTTGGTATATTAGTTTGTATCAGATATCTACAAATAATTTTACCTTAATTTGAATGAATCAATTTCACGCAAACAACAACTCGACAGTCCAACAAAAATATTAACGACTGTACCAAAATCGATCAAACTCAAGCCAAGCTCAAGGATAGGGGCGACAAGCACACTCCACATATCAAAATGACAGACAAACAAACAGGATATTGTCGACGTGTGCCGTAATTTGTGACCCCTGGGGAAGTACCACACCTTTGCATTCATCCGCCAAGCAGTCAATGTGCAAACATAAATATAATGTATAAATAAATAAATAAATTACTGTGTTCCGGTCTGAAGGGCAATGTTGCCAGCGTGTGTATGTACTACAAAGCGACGAGTTTCAACAACTAATATTTCAGGGTGATAGGCGCAGTGCAATGCCACGCAGACTTTTGAATTATAAAGCACTGGGTGGCACTGTGTCTGATATGGACAATCATGATGCTTACCATCAGGCACCTGATTTGCTCGTCTTGTCACTCACCATCATAATAAAAATAATTATAATGTATATCTATATATATATATAACAAAAAGTATACTGGCAGTGGTCTTATCGCTAATAAGCAATTTCTACCAGACAACAACCGATAGATGAAGAGGATTTATTTGAGCAAAAAGACAGCTAATAATAGTCATATTATGTTATGACATTTTAAAAAACACATTACTTGTATGGAGAGTTATATAGACAATTATATAGAGATACATATATTGTAAAAATTCAAAGTGTCTAACTATTACGGTTTATGAGATAGAGGAGCCCTGTGACAGACGGACGGACGGCGGAGGCTTAGTAATTAATAGAGGAGCCCTGTGACAGACGGACGGACGGCGGAGGCTTAGTAATTAATAGAGGAGCCCTGTGACAGACGGACGGACGGCGGAGGCTTAGTAATTAATAGAGGAGCCCTGTGACAGACGGACGGACGGCGGAGGCTTAGTAATTAATAGGGTTCCTTCGGCACCCTTTGGGTACACAACCCTAAAAATGTATAAGTAGGACAAATAAATTGATAAGGCATACGTATGTATGCATAGCGTAGTTCCATACCTAGATACCAAGAACATACAGCGCCATCTATTAGTTCCTTGCGCAAAGTATGGAAATATGCAGTAAAATGGCCATATCTTTGATTGCGTTAACTTAGAAGTATGTTTTTTTACAGCCACAAGGAACCTCAGATCTGAGTAATAGTTGATAACAATTTCAACTTGATATCTCCACATATCCCGTTAAAAAGTGTCTTGACAGACGGACAGACAGACAGACGAACAGGGTTCCTTTTTTCCTTTTGAGGTACGGAACCCTGAAAAGAATAGATTATAGCAACTTGTCATTTAAATACTCATGACACAATACTGTCTCTGAAACCAAAATCTGAACAGGATAAAATTAACACTTAAAAGTCTAACTAAAATATGGGTTACTTAAAAGCATCTCCCCATTTTCAACATTTCTCCATTAACGGCCCAAAGTTATATATGGTTTTAGGAACCGTTCTATATTTAAATCAGTCGATAATGCGCGGGAGTCACTATTGTGTTCTATTTTCGAAGTAATTGTCTCTGCGCACAGCAAGCACATATCCGCTGTTTACTTGGAGGGTGATTTGAATTTGGAATTGGTTTTTCTTTTTTTTTTTTTAAAATTCATTTCACCTGAAAAATGAGAGAAGCCCCCTTATTACGAACAGCAGTAGAAGTGTGGAAAGCGTTTAATTGCTTAATGTCTGCTGTCAAACGGCATACAAAAAATGACGTTTGACAGCAAAATTTACTGCTGTTGTTACGCGATTGCATGTTCATAATACCACCCCGGATTTTTTTATTCGATCAGGCCAAACATTTAAGAATTAAATAACTTGACACTGGCAATACATCCGCGTGGGTCCAAGAATAATATTTGTTAGATCTGTGTCTGTGCGTCATTATATTTTAGTTTTAAAGTTATCATAGAACAGTCTTTTTATCCTCTATACGAGGCCAAAAAACCATGTGTGGAAGTTGCCCCATAAAAAAAATAGGCGTCATAATTCTAACGTAGAGTCAAAATTACACGGTCAATAAAATAAGCCCACGTGAGCCAATCACCCCCTAACCACCCCTTAACTTGAAACACTAATAACACGCATTAATTCCAACCATATGGTAAAACATGCGCACGCGCCGAGAACTAGGGACGGACCCCTAAACTTCTAATTAGGGTTCCTTATTGGTAAAAACAATTTATTAGCTCCGCACACCTGGGTTTGAAATATTGCAATATGTAATTAGAAATAATAAGGGGTGCCGGGTGAAGATTGTTAGTTTTTAAGGGGTCTGCGAGGTCAGTTAGGGGTCGCTTTTTTACAATTTTTTTGTTTTTACACCTGTCTGGGAACCAATAACTTAGAAATTACAAAGACATTTGGTATATGTGTCTTGTAGTGGTAGGCCTTTTTTGCAGGGGGCCGCCTGGGGAAGTACCACACCTTTGCCAGTTATTCATCTGCCAAGCAGTAAAGTGCAAACATTACTGTGTTTCGGTCAAAAGGGCAATGCTACCAGCGAAATTACTGGACATAACGAGTTTCAATAACTAATATCTCAGTGACAGGCGCAATGCAGTGCAGTGCAGAATTTTGAATTTTAAAACACTGGGTGTCACTGTGTCTGATATGGGCAATCATGATGCTTACCATCAGGCACCTGATTTGCTCGTCTTGTCACTCGCTATCACAAAAAAATGTACCTTTTATTCTAATATTCGCACGGAAACGATGACTACGCGGGTGAAACCGCGGGGCACAGCTCGTGTATTATATAATTAATCATCTTGAAGAATATTTGACAGACTATAAAATGTTAAATAACATTATAAAAACCTCTTCATAAGTTGGTTAAACAAAAGCCCCCGTGAAGCCATAAGCCATAAATCTACACCATGATAACACCATCGGGGGAGATAAACTGCTTATTGGGTTTTGATAGTTTACTTAGCAGGCTTGGGATCCCATGTAGGGATACTGAGGAATGATGTTTTTTAAGACTAGCTGTACCCCGCGGTTACACCCGCGTAGTCTTCGTTCCCGTGGGAATATAGGGATAAAAAATACCCTACGTGCTATGAATGAATGAATGCATGAATGAATGAGTGAATGAATGAAAGAAAACTCTTTATTGGTACCTCAATATAACAGAAAATAACAAAGAATAAAAACTTAAAACTAGAAAGAAGTAACAACTGGCGGCCTTATCGCTCAAAGCGATCTCTTTCAGGGTCTAAGCTACCTCAGTACTAGCTATACCGAGTTTCAGCCTAATCGGTTCAGCAATTTTGGCGTGAAAGAGTAACAAACGTCCATCCGTGTCACAAACTATCGCATATATAATATTAGTAAGGATTAGTAGGCAATAGGATGTAAACATACTGGCTTCTTTAATATTTTTTCTAAGGTATAATATTATTGGTACTGGTAGGCCTCTTTTGCAGGGGGCCGCCTGGGGAAGTACCACACCTTTGCCAGTTATTCATCCGCCAAGCAGTTATGTGTAAACATTACTGTGTTCCGGTATGAAGGGCAATGTTACCAGCGAAATTACTGCGGGCATGATGAAATTCAACAATTCATATCTCAGAGTGACAGGCGCTATGCAGTGCCGCGCAGAATTTTGAATTTTAAAACACTGGGTGTCACTGTGTCTGATATGGGCAATCATGATGCTTACCATCAGGCACCTGATTTACTCGTCTTGTCACTACTATAATAAAAAAAATTGATTTATTGCAGAAAATCAGAGGAATATTGTTAAATATTAAATTCTTAGATGTTATATTACTTATATTGTCACAAAGTTATCTCGCACCACTTATGATTTTTCCATGTATGCATATTTCGTCACAATCACAAAAAGTATGTTAAGTTACTGTTGTCATATGTTTTTGTTATTTCGATACACGCTTCAAACTACTATCAAAATGGCTTACGACTCATGTTTTTGTTATTTCGATACACGCTTCAAATTACTATCAAAATGGCTTACGACTCATGTTTTTGTTATTTCGATACACGCTACAAACTACTATCAAAATGGCTTACGACTCAAGTTTTTGTTATTTCGATACACGCTTCAAACTACTATCAAAATGGCTTACAACTCATGTTTTTGTTATTTCGATACACGCTTCGAACTACTATCAAAATGGCTTACGACTCATGTTTTTGTTATTTCGATACACGCTTCAAACTACTATCAAAATGGCTTACGACTCATGTTTTTGTTATTTCGATACACGCTTCAAACTACTATCAAAATGGCTTACGACTCATGTTTTTGTTATTTCGATACACGCTTCAAACTACTATCAAAATGGCTTACGACTCATGTTTTTGTTATTTCGATACACGCTTCAAACTATTATCAAAATGGCTTACGACTCATGTTTTTGTTATTTCGATACACGCTTCAAACTACTATCAAAATGGCTTACGACTCATGTTTTTGTTATTTCGATACACGCTTCAAACTACTATCAAAATGGCTTACGACTCATGTTTTTGTTATTTCGATACACGCTTCAAACTACTAATAAAATGGCTTACGACTCATGTTTTTGTTATTTCGATACACGCTTCAAACTACTATCAAAATGGCTTACGACTCATGTTTTTGTTATTTCGATACACGCTTCAAACTACTATCAAAATGGCTTACGACTCATGTTTTTGTTATTTCGATACACGCTTCAAACTACTATCAAAATGGCTTACGACTCATGTTTTTGTTATTTCGATACACGCTTCAAACTACTATCAAAATGGCTTACGACTCATGTTTTTGTTATTTCGATACACGCTTCAAACTATTATCAAAATGGCTTACGACTCATGTTTTTGTTATTTCGATACACGCTTCAAACTACTATCAAAATGGCTTACGACTCATGTTTTTGTTATTTCGATACACGCTTCAAACTACTATCAAAATGGCTTACGACTCATGTTTTTGTTATTTCGATACACGCTTCAAACTACTATCAAAATGGCTTACGACTCATGTTTTTGTTATTTCGATACACGCTTCAAACTACTATCAAAATGGCTTACGACTCATGTTTTTGTTATTTCGATACACGCTTCAAACTACTATCAAAATGGCTTACGACTCATGTTTTTGTTATTTCGATACACGCTTCAAACTACTATCAAAATGGCTTACGACTCATGTTTTTGTTATTTCGATACACGGTTCAAACTACTATCAAAATGGCTTACGACTCATGTTTTTGTTATTTCGATACACGCTTCAAACTACTATCAAAATGGCTTACGACTCATGTTTTTGTTATTTCGATACACGCTTCAAACTACTATCAAAATGGCTTACGACTTGCCACTCAATCTTTTCGAAAATCCTACTAATATTATAAATGCGAAAGTTTGTGAGAATGGATGGATTGATGGGTGGATGTTTGTTACTCTTTCACGCCAAGCCTACTGAACCGATTCGGCTGAAATTTGGTATGTAGACATATAGGGTATTTTGTATCCCTATATTCCCAAGGGAATGAAGACTACGCGGGTGTATCCGCGGGGCACAGCTAGTCTTTTTTATCTGTTTTTAATTTCTCAGAAATCCATCGCTTTGCAAAAGTTAGGGTTTGCCCTCAAAGGTTATTTGATACAAACTGGATATGTTTTTGTATTAAAAGTACCGACAAGTTTCATTTCACTATACTTGAAGAGCTATCAAAATATGATTCTTGAAAATGCACCGTTTCAGCTTCAACTCTTCAGTATTTGAGTAATTTTCAAAGAGCCTTATTCTCTTCGAATAAGGTTCATATTACTATTAGCAAAAACAAAAGAAATAAGCCGCTGCAATTTAGACCGTATTCCGTTAGACTAAGGATTACGGCGAAGTCCAAGTTTTTATTTTAATCTAAGTTTTATATCGACTTGAATATTGAAAGTTTTGCAGAAAAAGATCACAAATCAAAAGTATATAAATATTGAAATATAGATACTTATAGAACTGTTGGAAGTCCACAGCTGGACTCTGGACATAGGCCTCCCCCATTAGTGGGGTTTTACCAATACTCGCGAGCACAGTTCACACAGAAGACGCTGGTGCCCGTCCTCTAGGCTTGATGACCCTTAGCCGGCTATAATGGCAACCACTGGTAGAGAGGGTGTGTTACTACATTAAAGATGGTACCACAGAACAGATAATAATACTACGTATAGAATGGACACTGTCATCCGCCCACCAATCGGGCCTTCCTCACCCCGCAAGCGAGATTGAGCTCTCCACGAGCCCCACTTCGCTGGGAAATCACCTCTCACAGAGTGTGTGAGTGCACGTGTACAAAACTCGATGTGTGCAGTGTCTGTGTAGATAGATAGATAATACTTTACTGTACACCACACTTATAGACATAACACAAGGATACACAGAAACTATATTTATATGTAAAAGCGGCGGTCTTATCGCTAATAAACGATTTCTTCCAGACAACCGATGGATGGAGAGGATTCATTTGCAGCAAAAAGACGATGGCGCATCTTTCATCTTTTTTTTAGTTGGTAGTTATATCGTGACGTTCGTATGAGAATTGAGTCCGGGGTGTACCGGTACCACCATTACGTTAGAACTACTATTTATTCTGTGCCTCCACGGCAAACTGTACTTACTTAGTCCAAGAAATATAAAATTCGTCTGCACCGTAGTCGATAGTGTTATATATTATACGTATATTATATAGTTCGACACAAAAGAGTAGAAAATAACGGGGGCGCCACTGTCTTTTACATGAGTAAAAACAATTTCATCAACATACACACTCCGTTTCTACTCTTTTTTGTCGAACTATACATATATTATATATTATGTAGTATTATTATATATATATAGGTATAAACCTGCAATTTCTTTGAAGACTCACAATTTACGAGGCCATAAACGCGTCTAATTAAATTTTCGAGGATGTGGATGTGGAAGAGGAAGACAATTTACATTTTTAGAGTTCCGTACCTTAAAAGGAAAAGAGGAACCCTTATAGGATCATCTCTTTGTCCGTCTGTCTGTCTGTTAAGATCCTTTTTCTCTTTGAAAGTTTACGGTCTCACTGCTGTAAAAAAAATCAAATTTCTAAGTCAATGCAATCAAAAGATAAAGCCATTTTACCAAGTAGTGGTAGGCCTCTTTTGCAGGAGGCCGCCTGGGGATGTACCACACCTTTGCCAGTTATTCATCCGCCAAGCAGTAATGTGCAAACATTACTGTGTTCCGGTATGAAGGGCAATGTTACCAGCGAAATTACTGGGCATGATGAGATTCACAACAACTCTTTATCTCAGGGTGACAGGCGCAGTGCAGTGCCGCGCAGAATTTTGAATTTTAAAACACTGGATAGCACTGTGTCTGATATGAGCAATCATGATGCTTACCATCAGAAACCTGATTAGCTGGTTTTGTCACTCACTATCATAAAAAAAACCACACATTTCCATATACTTTGCGGAACGGACTGAAGACCTCTAGGATACTTCCCGTTGGCCTAGCATCGTGAAATTTGGCAACAAGATTTTATATCACAAGCAAAGGACTAAATCTCAGAACCGAAAAAATTTACCGGTTAAATTAACTCTTTTACGGCACAAGTAATTTACCTTCCATTTAAAACTCAAACTCAAAAAGATTTATTCAAATAGGTCATAATCTGACACTTTTGCACGTCACTGAAGAAAAACAGTACTGAGTCTACCGTGCGTTCGAAAAGATACCTCTACAAGAAGAACGCACAAAAAACTTGTAGGGCTTAATTTTTCAACAGATAGTTTCACAATATTTGGTTTGGTCACATTCGTTTGCTTTGAAGGTATCTTTGTCCTCTATGTACTGGTTGACTTTACAATATAGTATATTTTTTATAATAATATAGCTTTGCATATCACTAAATTATTAATATAATCTTGGGTTGTTCCGTTTTCATCCTATGAGATCTTCATATCCAAAGAAAAAGAAAATTTTATGTGTCTATTCATTTGATGAACTAGTTTATTGTGACGTATTATGACATCTACTCTTTACCTATAAAATCTCTGTACTTAACTACTACATCAGAGAATCAGTATCGTGACAGAGTCAAAAGAACAATGTCTAACTACCGGCAAAGGCAGCCTTTTGCAACAAAACCTTCACCTCCCTTTAGCCTTTATTGGACTGGGTGATAAGCGCAGCGACAGCGGGCGGGCGTAGAGCGATAGCGGGTAGATAAGTGAGAACATATCATCACGGCTTTTACCCAAAAAGGCAAAGGTATACCCAGGACCCAGTACCAGAGCGGGTGTACTGGTAAATCGCCTTAGATCCCGTGTAATAGGGGGTGAGCCTAATGCTATCTACCGTGCACATTTCCAGACTCCAGGTAAACTCAAACACTATTCAAAAATATTTATTCAAATTAGGTCACAATCTGACACTTGTACACGTCAATGAAAATAAACAAGCGTTCGGGGAAGAATGCACAAGAAACTTGTATGGTTAAATTTTTTCAACCGATAGTTTGTCAATGAGAAAATTCTGAATAGAACAT
This sequence comes from Hemistola chrysoprasaria, assembly GCA_947063395.1. Classification (NCBI taxonomy): domain Eukaryota; kingdom Metazoa; phylum Arthropoda; class Insecta; order Lepidoptera; family Geometridae; genus Hemistola; species Hemistola chrysoprasaria. The sequence goes on along the minus strand of OX346724.1, from coordinate 13,297,702 downwards.
CCAATAACACTTTTTGCCTGACCTGGGGATCGAACCCGGGATCTCAGGATCGGCAGTAGAACCACAAAATAAATAATAGTTGGTACTAACGTAGTAGAACGCAATAAATGTGATTCGATTGACTAAGACGTGGGAATTTGGTCCTCTAGCCTTCGAGCAACGCGGTCTTCCACCTACGCCGTCACGGTAATAATCTAATTGCGGCAGAAGCGGAAGACCGCGTTATTCTAAGTTCCTAGCGCATCTAATAAGTTCACACCCTTATCAGTTTTTCGCTCAGGCTTTTGAGCGCAGGCTTCCACTCTAGTGTAGTGCTACTCGTCGTGCGTACTCCATACTTGTACAATCTAGATATCTAGGTTCTAAGTGTCCTAGGTACTAAGTAAGGTACTGCGCGTTTATTTCGGGAAGTAGTTTGGAATTTAGGGCGTCTTTTGAGAGTTTAGTGCTTTCGAATTTCGAGGGACGGTTTTATTATTCTTAGGAGTTTTTCGTGTGGTGCACTGAAGAACATAGTAAGTTAAAAATGTTACAAAAATGAGGATAGTTTCACATTATTAAAATATTCTTTAATGATGTAGTAAAATCGGATTATTCCCGTAATTTCTTTCCCAACTTAATATTAAGCATACCTACGGGAATTTCACAAAATAGACATTTCACAAACTGACCGATATCATCTGGTTAATTTTTTTGGGTATTTAAGCAACTATAATTTTTTATTTAACTTTGCATATCTGTGTGTAAAACCGTGTATTTAAAACAAAAACCTTGTCAAGTAAGTTTTAGTTATATAAACTTTTTAATATATTAGGTATATGACGACTTTCAACAACTTAATATCTCGGGGTGACAGGCGCAGTGCAATGCCACGCAGAATTTTGAATTTTAAAACACTAGGTGGCACTGTGTCTGATATGGGCAATCATGATGCTTACCATCAGGCACCTTTTGCTCGTCTTGTTACACACTATCATAAAAAAAAAAATATAATAAAAATATAATATAGCCCATTAAATCCAAGCAGTACCTACCGTTCGACAGTTCTTCTTTGGTCTTGTTTGAGAATAATTAGTGATTAAGAATTTATTGAAAATTCATGATTTTGTGATTTCACGGCGAAGGTTATTGAAATTGTGCAAGTTACGCCTACTTGAAAAGTTATAACGTTCAAACGGTAGGAACTTCTTAGATTTGACCAAACCAAACCAAATATTGTAAAACTATCACTTGAAAAAATTAAGCCCTACAAATTCTTAATACAGGTATATCTTTCCAAACGTGCGTTTGGAAACATAGACTCATTAATATTGATTTTTATTGACGTGCAAACTTTTGCACGTTAATAAAAGTCAATAAAAAAAAACTCGAAACTCAAAGAGATTTATATAAACAGGTCACATCTGACACTAAGAGATTTATATAAACAGGTCAGTCACATCTGACAAGTGTCAGATGTGACCTGTTTATATAAATCTCTTTGAGTTTCGAGTTTTTTTTATTGGGCTTTCGGCTATAGGACGGTAGGTAGGTACATACTACTTACCTAGCCTACTAGCCATCTATTCAGAAAAATTACAAAGAGCATAATAGGTACTACACATTCAAAATATTGACAAAGCCAAGTGTTTCACGAATACCTATTGACCCCCTTTCGAAGCTGATCATAAAGGCTTTAATATCTACATAGTAAGTTCTAAACCTATGTTCACATTCATATTATTTTTCAATCAAAACAAATAAGGCCCCTAATGACGACCACTTGTTAAAACATACAAAAGTATCTTCACAAAAAACCTCTCCATCGAAGTTGTTTATTTTTAAACACATTTGAAACACGTGGCCCCAAACAAAAACGCGGTAAACTCTTAATTTGTGCAATAATATTGTATGTACCATTCAAAAATGCCATGTGGTCATTCGAGGCATTCCATGGCGGATCTGCTAACTTCATTCTTATCGATACATCTATCTCTTTCTTCCCCGTACGTCTTCATTCAAACTTCAGTTGACCTTTCTCTTTCTATTTTCTGTCAGTCCGCGGCAAAACTCCGTGTTGGGTGGTCGTGTCGCGTTTGATATTAGCGCTCGCAATAACTTTCGTAAAAAAAACTGTTTTTTTCGTGTTGTGCTGTTCGCGAGTGGAGACAGTTATCTGTGTTGTGAATTGCAAAGTGGATGATATAGCGTGTTTCATAAAGATTGTGGTTTGGAATGTGCTAACTCAGGTGTTAGTGACTGGATTTTATTACTTTACCGTAAGTTTCTTATTCTTTTGAACATTATCGGTGTGCGAATTGTTTGAACAATTGCAAATTGCAACAGAAAAAGACAAAACAAGACAAGGTCATAGCAATTATAATAGATTTGACGCGCTCAGTAATACCAGTTTTTTATTGTTTCTTTATTCAATTTTAAATCGACGAGGTTCGTGATGAAAAGGAATAATTCTTTGAGAATGAACCTCAAGGTTGTTGGCGCAATAAAATGATAAAAAACGTGGTTAGGTCCAATCTAAAAAACGGAATCCAGCGATTCGCAGAAATCCTATTGTATATATTATTATTATTATGTTGCTTTAGGTTCTAAAATCGTTCAGTTTGAATGATGAAATAAATACTTACCTGGGCATAGTAGGTAGGTTTATTAAGTTTTAACAAACGAAGTAATTTCTGAGAATTTCATTGCCTTGCACTTAGTGGCTAGATAAGAAAAAAATCGAGTTTTAATAATATTTTAAATAGTCTACGTATTTAATTAGTTTTTAAGCACGTCTGTTACTTGATTAGTCAAAAATTATGATGCAACATTGTAGAAATTCAGAAATGAAATAAAAGAACTCTTTTATGGCATTGCCTTAGTAGAGAATTATTAGAGAAAATATTCAAGAATAATAAAGAGTTTTGTCAAAGTTATTGAAGAAAGAAATCCAAAAATTAAATAAGAACGTAAAATACATTAAAAATATTATTAAGGTAGGTAAATATATATGTTATACCTACTGTTTGTTACCTTTATTAATCGCATTGTAATAAGTAGGTAACGGTACTCGAAATGACGGTGGCAAAACGTAGTAAGTGTGATTTATGATATTTTCGTGACGGGTATTGCGCCTGTTTAAAGTGACACAATTTATGTTTTATATCTGCATTGTTTGCATCCTTGTTTCTAGTATTTTTACGTGATATATTGATATTTTTAGATAGTTGTTACTATGATATATAAAATAACTTAATGCATAGTTTTTATCTAAAATATTCGCTGTAATGTTCTTGTAAATTAAGTTTAATGTAAAGGTTGTGTCAAATGTCATCTGCAAAGACGTGCTCCTATCAATTCATTTACACTGTAAATGACATTTTACATTACCTTAGGATTAGGATACCATAGGATACTTTATTTCATATTTTCTACTCTAGGGTGTTGTTCAGTATGTATGCAAGATTTTAATTTTTTTTTATGCAAAAATAAAACGGGCATAGTGCCTTTATTAAAAAAAGACTAAACAATAGAGCTACCTACTTACTATCTACCCTAACTAAATACACTATACCATACAACACTTCGAAAATCCACAGGCCGACATGTCAGCCTATAGAAAATCCAAGTGCTCTAAACCACTGTCAGATTTTAATTAGACAGTGTTTATCGGTTAATTTACAATGTTTATACCATACCTACATTGTTCCCTTCCTTGTTACATAACCTATGTCGTAAAGATAATGCCACAGAATGAGGTCCGTTTGCATTATCGTGGCATCTGGCGCAAATAACAACCCCCTTGGGCACTGTTGCTTAAATAGCATTTTGCCTGTGGGCTATTTTACCATGATAAATCTTTAGGAGTTTTTGTTAATCATATCAGACATTGTAATCTTTGAATTTTTTTACGTTTAGTATATTACTTATTGCTGCAAAATGTTAATTTAGAAAAATGTTAGAAGTCTGTGACTGCCTCGGTGTTGTTATGGGCGCAAGGTCGACTGCCCATCATGCGGTCCCGGGTTCGATCCCCAGGTCAAGCAAAATGTTAAATATTGGATTTTTTCATTAGGAATTACCTTAATAACTGCCTGGAGTCTGGAACTGTGCCCGGTAGATGGCAATAATTACATGGGACCAATAACATACTGGTGAAATGTGGGTGTACCTACTATGGGACTCTCGAGTCCTACACCTGTGACTACCCCTTCGAGAAAAGACTTACAAGAGTTACTAAGGATATAATAAGCCTATATACCTACAAGGTATACAGGTATGGCTATGTATAAGGTATGTGTGTGTATAAGTATGTACTAACCCTTAGTTTACTAATCCTTAACTTATTCCACTTCTGATACATATCTCAATAATATTGAATATTATATTTTTAAGAGTCATCACGACACGATCAAAATCTAGAAATAGTTTACATAAAAATACTCGTATTTTATAAAAACACAATTTCTGACTATCTTAAATGGAAATCGAATGAATCCGATCTGCGAACGAGATTAATGCCCAAATGGTTTATGATAATTAAGATTTTTGCGAGCTTTATCTCCGAACCTCTGATGAGCCTTATTACAATTGGCTGGCTCCCAAATGACGCGCCCCAATTTATGTCTGTTCTGGCTGTCTCTGGACAATATAGTGACCCTAATTTGGGTCACTATTTTGCCCAATTATCTGTAGATAACAGAGATTTGTCTAACTTTGTTTAGTTCGTTGCTTCGTTGCATATAAGAAGTACTTTTTGTATTTTACTTAAGACTATTTAGAGACATTGCTGTTAATACTTAAGTTAATAAAATTATATATTATATGACTGTGATACTGGGCGAAGAATTTAATTAAGCAGAAAATCACGTGAAAAGGACAAGAATGGTTGACCCTCTCATATGTATGGTAGTGAATGTTACGAGTAGGTCTGGCAGAAGCACGAGAGTAAGAATAATGCTGTGGAGATGAGAAGCAGAAGTATGACGGAGTGTACCTTGATTGCCCAAAAACCTGGCTTCCTTTTATCTTTTATTATACGTTTGTTTCGTTTTGTTCAAAAGTAGCAATGTTTATACCGGTTTAATCCTCAATTCTTAGATATTGTGTAATATATAAACCCTGTATAAAATGTTTTTCGTTTATTTCCAATTCTCACTTTGTTCGCAACCAGGGCTTAATCAGGTAAAAGCCTGATAATTCTAATCGCATTTGAGATTGGGACAAACAAAATATTTGCTTATCGCGTGTAAGACGGTAACACACTACCCACCTACTTATTCTTTAATTTATTATCAGTGTAACTGATAATGATGTACCTAACCAATCTCTTACTGACTCGGTTGGCTCAGTTGAGATACTGCCATTTGAACTGATATTCCTGAATTCGGACCCGGCAATGAAAAATATTCATTAATGCTCAATGAAATGAACATCTCTGCCAACCTTTGTCAGGCGTCAGGGTGTCGTGTGCAGTAAACAAAGTCATGTACAAGTAAATATGGTAATCAGTTTTCTGTTTACCATATCGGCATCTGCCTGATTTGGGATAAGTAGACTGTGTGTAGAAGTTGTATCACATCATTATTTTTTTATTAGTTTTCGAAACAGTTGACCATATGAATTAACCAAAACAAGATTAGTCTAATCATAAAATCTTCCATAAAGAAAGTCACAAATACAGCTTTATGAATGTGGGCGAGAGCGCCAATATCTATTACTTACTCAATAAGTATTCAAAGGCGCGTTTTGTCAGCTACTTAATTATATTATGTTGGTTCGTCCCAGTTTGGCCGCATACATTATTGTGGACAGAAAACATTACCTTTTCCAAAACGAGATAAGTTTTATGATAAAATTATCCATAAAATCAATCATCATCTACCATAGTGAAAATATTCTCTCATAAAATGTCGCTTCCGGTAGTTGAATTCCTGATGAGGTGATATCATAAACTGACTTTCGTCATTAGATAATTTGGGAGTTATCTATTCTAGTCATACTGTGAGTTCCGGTCGGCGCTTGCTACTGAATTTACTAGTCATTTTGAGATTAAAGATATGTGTTGAGGCGAAGAGGTGTTAATCGTGGATTCTATTCTTACCAGAAACAAAACTCCAGAGAAACAAAACTTAGTAGTGCCGTACTTATTTCTATCAGGATAACTTTAGTCTCATAGTTAGGTAACTTTTAAAAATAGCGTTTTCGTATTTCGTAATTGTTTGGTTGAATAGAAAATATCAAAAATATTATTTCGGTTGATTTTAGCAAAAGATAATAAAGAAATTGTGGACCATAAGAACTTTCCTGCTGACGATTTCACGCACCAGTATTTTGTTAATTGTGAAAAATGTCTTCAAAGTCAGACAGGCAAACTGAAGGTGTCTATAGTCCATCAATTTATGCCTTTTCATGTATCATAACAAGTTCTTACATAATATCTTGAAATCTTATATTTCCTAGAACAAAGTAATAGGTACCTAAAAAGTCCAGTTTCCTATTAAGTTTCTAAAACCACAAAGGTTTGCGGTCGTTTCGCAATCAACTCGATCGCAATATCATTTTTCTGGCTTCCGATGTCCAGTTTACGTAATGCCGTTTTTATTGCAATACAAAGTCTATTGTCAATTATATTTGTTGTGGTGCAGGCCATTCCAATTTTTTTATTTCACTTTACTCAAAAGCGTCACATTATAACTCTGACAATATGTGTTGTCCACATAACCCATGTAAATTGACTCGAGCTGTGTATAACCTATTTATTATGTTAGAGTTCAAATTATGATTATATAATAATTTAGGAGACTAAGCGCGAAACTTCTTAGGTCACATAATAGTAGATTAGTAGCCAAGGGCTGTAAGGCGTCAATTGCAGCCCGAGATATTTAGGCGCACGAGCGCAGCGAGGGCGCCTATACTTCGAGGGTGCAATTGATGCTTACACCCGAGCTAACTACTCTGCTTTACATCTCGATTGTGAGGTAAGTAGAAAAACACCGGCATTACAAGAATAAAACATTTTTCTATTCCCGCCTTTTTTCATCTCTTTTTTAAATTATTTTTTTCAAGAACGAAATTGAGCTTCGTAGTTCGATATTTAAAATTGATGACTATTATACTCATACGAAGACAAGGAATAGCGAAGCGACCTCTTTTGTCATTGGCCTGAATGCATGATGTCTATTGCCAGTATGATGGTTAGATGTACGCAAACTTTTTGAAAGAGTGAAGTTTCTTTTTAATTACTTACCGCCTTAGGGCTTTTCTAGCTACATTATTACCCTAGAGCGCTAATTGGTCACTTACAAGCTCCATTTGGGGGTAATAAGGACCTACTTACCGAATATGAGAGATGTAAAATCAATTATTCAAATTATTATTCATGTTGTAGAAGACAGTCTTATAAAACTTGCAAATATAAATATAGAAACAAGGCAGACGAATTATCAATTTCTTAGAATTCATAAACTACGAAAATTATAAGGTTAACCCACCCACATGTAAAATTTCGCGAATATAATCTAATATGTTTCTTTTCCTTTCTATTTGTAACGTCACTTTGCTTGAGGCATACTAATTCAATGTTGTTAAGGCGCTAATACACAATGGTAGCGGTAAACCAGTGGCCAGTGGCCAAGTTGGCAATTAGCACTATGACATGATTCCTTCCTTCTTTAAAGTGCCCTCGAAACCAACAACTTAACGAATACGAGCAAGGACTGGCATTTAGCGTCTTAGACCATCCTCTACACAAGTCCAACAACATACCGCTGTTAAAAAACTCATTAATCGTAAAATATCCTTTATTGAAATCAGTTATCAAAAATTGAAAGGAGCAACGAACTTCTTTAAGTTTTTAACAACTGTTAAAACTTACTTAACTTAACTTACTTTATAAGGTTTATACGCATCGCTTACTATAATAGAAAATGGCTGGTGGCCGGCCACCACCAACTCACGAATATAATTATTATACATTATACAGTAGTCTTTAGATCAAGTTGATTCAACAAATCTCGTAACTTGAACCTTAACCACTTTGTAGCGCTAGCTTTCCTAGTATTTCTATTGAAATAACAATTTCTAACTTCTTAGAATAGCCGCCACCTATGCCGGCCTTCTAAGAACACTTGGTCAGTTCTTTATTTCCTATACGGTTATTGATTATTATCACTTATGACATTTGCAAATGAGAGCTCTGTAGCACTTATTTGCATGCTAAATATTTTGTGAATTTGTTACATTTTAGTATTTATTTATTGAAGGTTAACTAGTGACAGCTGATATATTAATAACAATTAATAATTCAGCAAGCAGATCTAACAAAATAATAAAACGATTTAACGATTTTTATAAAACCTCGTAAGTTGTATATATTTTGTAAATGAGATTACTTTTTATAATTCGATAACAGTTCTTTGCTAACCTTATCAAAATAACTTCATATAGGTACTTAATAAGAAATATATTTTCCATAACCGATTGTTAATTTCGAATTTAAAATGCCAATTTACCAACAACGCTTTCACCATGAATTCCATTCATGTTTCTACCGTGTAAATTATCTGAATATACGGTTGTACCCTGAAGGTCATTACTCCATTGTGCTTAACTTTATAACAAACATGAACTGTTGGCCCTTTGAGATGTAACATGAGTAATTTTGACGGGCCTATTGTTTCAGCGGGACTACGCTCTTAATTGGTCCGGTTTTAGTTGCGGTCGGAAATCTGAAAGGATTTGTTAGATTATGTCTGGGGCCTGGAGAATTGCTCCTTTGAACTTTGAAAGTGATCGAATTTATATTATAATCTCGAGGTTTGATATCGTACCTATATCTAATAACATGGCGGCATGGTGGGTATAATCTTGATTGCCGATCATGAGATCCCGAGTTCGATCCCCAGGTCAGGCAAAGTGTTAGATATAAGATTTTTCCATTAGGAATTATCTCTATAACAGCTTGAAGTCTGGAACTGTGCCCGGTAGATGGAAATAGGCTCGCCCCCTATTACATGGGACCAATAACATACTGGCGAAATGTGGGTGTATCTATTATGGGACTGAGTCCTGGGTACACCTCTGCCTACACCTTTGAGAAAGAGGCGTGAATGTATGTTAAGTTAATCTAACTCAAAACATTAAAGGTGTATGTTGATAGGAGAAGGAGTGTTATGGATTTATCAAAATTAATCTCTAGGCCATTTAGAAGTAATAATTAATATTGGCATATCAAAACACTCACCAAACTACTAAGACTGATATAAATACAGCAAAACATTTAGCTTTTCCGTCGACATAATAAATATTGTTATTATTGAAATTTCGGATCGACACTCAATTCTCACGCTATTGAACTTATAAAATACACTTCGGACGGAATAAGTTTTGGCAGAAATTGCATTTTTGTTTGTCCTTAGTTCTCCGGTGCTCCGTATTTTTCTGCATGGTTCCACGAGTCTATATTAGCGTTGCTAACGAAATAGCTTCGCTTTAGATTCGTATCTCTAGTTGAAACACGCGAACAAGGAAAAAAGTTTGCCAAATCGTGTACGCGCCATGCATATTTGATCATTTGATCACATTCCAAGTCTCCGAGTTCAGCATCACATGGGAAACTCAATTTTGCCGAAGAGCGGGTTTATATCTTGTCTACACCGAACTTGCAAATTGACTTGAGATATTATGTCGTGCGATCTGTATAGCAGTACGAAATTATCATAATATTTATGATATGCAATCCGCATTCTGCAATAAGTAATTATACCAACACGACAGTTGCAAATGCCGTGTAAATGTTATTAAAGTGTCATTTTAGACAACTGTTTTAGTACACTTTTTCTAATTGTTAATTAGTTTTAGTCTCATTTATTTTAAAATAATTATGGTTATTTATTATTTATCGGAGACATGATGACATAAACATTCCTACCCTACCCTTGTACTTATAACAGTCTTGTACATAAATATTATTTTTTCCAAAATATCAGTTACGTAGGTTTGCCTTTTTGCGTTCGATGTGGATAAGCCATTAGCAAATTGTACATTCAGAAGCCACTTGTCCTTAAAAGGCTTATTATTCTGGCCTCTGGTTTATCCGTTACCTGCGAACTTTTTCAAAGGAAAGGTCGTGTGAAATCTTTAGTAACAATGTTGCCAATGCCAAATTGAATATATTTTGGTGGCTTAGGGAAAATGTAAACATTTGAATAAAATATTATTACGTATTTTAAAGTCCCCGCTGCTTTGATTTGAGTTTCACCAATGGACGGAGTGATTCAAGTGTAAGGTTTAGGTTTATAATAATTATTCTTCTCCTTTTCGAGTCAAAATGGTTAGTTTTCTACTTATATAATATTTTGGTCCAGTATTTTGCCAGATGTAAGGCGTTTTGGTTGGCTTCGAGAGGGTCCGTCATTCTAGCTATCGTTATTTTATTATTATTAATTGAGGTTTTGTGCTGAAATATTATAATGATAAATGAAAAAAATGTCGGTTCGATTCCCCAGTCAGACTAAAAGTGTTAATTGAATTTTGCCTCTAGAACTTTCTCAATGACAGTCTGGATTATAAAACTGTTCCGGTAGATGGCAAAAGGCTCGCTCCGTATTACATAGGATCTTAAAATGTACCCACAGTACCTACTATGAGAAGTGTTGTTTCCTCTGCTTGAGAGGGGCTGCTTGATGGCTCGCGGTTACCGCCGCCTATGGATACCTGCAACCCCAGGGGTATTGCCAGTATATTGCCAAAATATGTAGGGTCAAGGAGGCAACGGTGACTCAGTCGACTACAGTGGCTCAGTTATGATTCTGTCAAAACTAAAGGGAATATACAATTGTCTCTATCACTCATTTCTAGCGCTTGGTACCCTACACATTCTAACCAAGCGGATCGGGGAACGAGCGCGGCGTGGTGGTGTTATCACATTTTTTTTGTTTTTTCCATCACTAAATTACTTTTTGAGGTGAGTTTCAATTGTTTTCATAAATTTGTTTGTTACAATTGGTGATAACTAATTATGTTGTATAGTATGTCTTGTGTCAATTGTCTTGGTCTCGAGATTTCTCCTTTTTGATTTCAGTTTCGTTTGCTGTGACGAAATATTTTGAAAATGGCGAAGTGGTACACCGTGGCTCATTTTTGAAAAGTACACAGTGACTCATGAGTCAGCTATAAGATTTCGAATAATTTTGATCTCAATAGTAGTTTCAGTAGTAATTTGCCTTAAATTCTAAGCATCGTAGTGATCTGTTAAAGAAACAACTTGTGATTGTCTCTTTTAAATTTTTTATTAAATATATTTATAAAAATCGTCGTTTATTTTAGTTATTACTACGCCTGTACTGTGTACTATTAGTGTCACTCTGTACCACGGTAGTGAGTCAGTGTGTACACCCGGTAGTGCACAGTGACTAATTTCCCTTCTTTTGGTTTTAGGCTCCTAATTTTTTTTATGCAGTACATAACGAAGATTCGTAAATGCTATGTTAAAATATAATGTAATAACAACAATGTGTATAAATTCCAGGCTAAACCTATAACGTTTTTATTATTTTTTCCTTCTCTGAAAAAATACCGAGCCACTGTTGGTTGCCTCCCTGACCCTACCTACAATAAAAATTATTATAATTTAGACAAATTTAAAAAATCTTATTCCTCTAAAAATTTGTAAGTATGAATTATTTTGCTTTTATTACCCATGTCAAACCGCGATGAGTTGTAAGTAGGTACCTACTATAATATACTCTCAACTAAATTAGTCTCAATCTTAAATCATCGACACGGTAAGATTTCACAGACATAATACGAGGTTGATGAGGCTTAACAAAAAATGATAAAAAATCCATTCAATACAACGGTATGAGGTTTGTCGCAAATGAAAACAGACTTGGAATTATTAGAACATGTTAGGTATCACGTTCAATAGAAGTATCCACCTGGGACGACAAATAATTCGTCCAGATGATACAACTGATACCACACAAGTGATACAACTCATCATTCTCCGGAAAATATGGATATTTCTAGAATCAGTTGGTTTAAGCAGTGAACTATGTCACAATAGTTCAGATATGGTCGAAACGGCTTAAGACTTAAGGCCGTATGGATGGAAAAGAAATAATAATAATAATAGGTATCAAAAGTTAAACAGGTCATACATATATAAACACTAACATATACATATAGGCTAAGCATATAGGTAATAAAAGCTGTCGATGACGTAGGTATTAGGTATCGAGTGTTTTCTGCAAGAACATCGTAAACGTAAATTTGCGGTTTTTCAAGGATTTTTCTCTCTGAAGATTAAACAATATTAATTATAATATAATACCTTGACTGGACATGTAATTTGAAGTTAATGCCGATGTCGATGTTTTCATAAAAATGCTTGATATATCAAATTACTGTAATGAACTTGACAAGAAAAGCGAATTTTAGTTCGCGTCGGTTCATACTTGCGATAGATATTGAAGAACAGGTTTTGGCGGAAGAGACAAAAACAAATCGTGTGGCCGATGTCAGACACTATATTATTCAAAGTGATTATGATGTTCTTAAAGTTCTGCCTAAGTGAAGCAAAAATGGCGTATGTTTGGACAAAACGTGTTAAAATGAGGAAAACAAAATTATCATTGTTGTTAGTTTGACAAATATATATAAAGCTTGGCAAATAAAAACGAAAAATAATGGGCCATTGTATTGCTGATAAAGAAAAACATCTAAACAACACATATATATAAGAAAAAAAATATAGATGTCCATTAAATGTTTATAACTCGCATAAAATGTCATAAAGTAGATTTACCTAACAGACAGACGAAGCTAAATAGAAATTTAAATAAGAATTAAGTCGATGGTGAACGGATGTTCATTACATTAGGCTTTGAGCTGGAAAAAAATCAAGTAGGCAGGTCAATTGGTTTGAATTAATATAGGTGGGAAAATCTGCGACATATGTGTTACAGGTGCGTTGTGAATTTGTGAACCACCCAGAAAAAAAAGTATTTCAAGGTTTAAAGTGTACAAGCCTATTTTCTTATTACTACATGACTTGTTACATGTTTAATAATCGTTACATTTTTAATTCCAAACCGTAAAGATTATCAATTATTTAGCAAGATCCGTTAAAAATATTAAGTGGTATATTTAATTACATTGTATGCATGTTCATTATAATAATTATATTTATTTATTTATAATCCAGCACAACGCTAGGACTATTAATGCTAGTGTAGCATTCCTACCAGTTATCCCAAAACTAGAAAAAATGTTACAGAAATTGGGTGGAGTGTAAGACATGATATGTTTAAAATAACTAAAACTACTAATTCAATATTAAGTGTTAGATTAGTCATTTATTAATTATAATATAATGCAGATAATAATTTTATATTTTTCTCTTCTTTGTCCATGCTCTGATTCCCCACTTTCACACCTTAAGCTCAGACTTTAACGAACCAGCTTTCTCATGTGATGATGCTTTAGTCATTTTATAACATTTTAACGTCTGTTTAATGTCTCCGTAAACACTTTTACTTTGTCTACTTACGACGTTAAAAGCTACCTATACGAACATAGTTTCGATTTAAATATCAATAATGCTGAAATAGTTTTTGTATTTTTAATAATAAAAATATCATAAGAAAACGTCTTACATGCTACGGTCAAGTGACACATATTTTTTCGATTATAACTTGAAAAGTGCCGATATTGTTGAAACTTTATATGGAATTTGTTTGGCTCAATATAGTTTTTGTATTAGAATATGAACCAAATCGATCAAAAGGCTGCACATATATTAGGATATCGACAGGTCTCGTAGGTATCGCACAACTAGGCTTATGTTAACTTTCATCAACCCTTAATGCGCAAACGTTTCCTATATCCAATAACGTTATTATTGAACAACATAAAAAACACATACATTCACGCCTTTTTCCCGACGGGGTAGGCAGAGGTGTACCCAGGACCCGGTCCCATAGTAGATACACCCACATTTCGCCAGTATGTTATTGGTCCCATGTAATAGGGGGCGAGCCTATTGCCATCTACCGGGCACAGTTCCAGACTCCAGGCAGCTATTGAGATAATTCCTAATGGAAACATCCAATATTTAATACTGCCTGACCTGGGGATCGAGCCCGCCCTCTACGCCACCGAGGCAGTCCCGGGACCTCTTAATTGGCAGTCGGGCAGTTATTATTGAAACACGACATTTAATATGATTCTTAATAAATGTTCCATTTACAATTATGTTTATGTAATTAAAGCCCAAATATGCGCTTAAATTTCTCATTTTCAATGTAAAACAGCCTTTGTTTTAATACTAGGCGTAAAGTTTCGAGTCAAGTCTTGTTTCGACCTGCTTTCTCACGAGCATAATGGGATCGGCCCTTATTTCTTAAGCACTGCTAATTTTAATGCTGTTGTAGAGTGGATTACATTTTATTGATCTTCAAGTATTAACATTCCAACGTTTATATATATCGACTTATAGATAGATTGGTCAATAAAACTGATATAAGTGTGGAAATACACTCTTTTAATACAATAATAGGTAAATATGCATATTATAAACCGAAATTATGAAGCAGCAAAGAGGCAAAAGTAGTAGAAAAATATGAACTATGTTCATATAAGTGTGAATTAGAATAGGCACCAAAGCAAAGAATAGTAACTATTACTACGACCAAAGCTTATTGTCAGCAGACACGTTATTCCTCTTTCAAGAAACAACATGCATCAATTCAAAACCGTTGTTTGAAAAATGATGTAATGCTTCTTCTGAGATGACACGTTGTTGCATCAAATGAACGAAAATTATTTCTCAAAATGCTAAATACCGCAGACAGTTAAATACCAACAAGATTTATTATACTGGTAACTTGAAACTAATCGATCAACTTCTGACGCAATGATTATATTATCATGTCATTCCGATGGAAGCTATCAATCGTTCAAATTGATCTATGTTGATGAAACACACCTGTTCATAGATGCCTACAAGAGTCTAGTATCTGCTTTAGACCTGCGAAGGTAATAAGACTACATTATTAGTACAATAAAACATACCTATGCTGTTGTAGGTTGAAAAAAAATGGTGTGCTCCAAAAAACAATGACATACCTACTGAAAAATATTTTCTTAAATTACATTGCGATATATACAGTCTTGCCTAAATAGAGTGTGGAAACTCATCTTTCTTTTTCTACGTATCTATTACATATAATTTTATAAAAAAATACATAAATGTATATATTTTTTGCGTTGTTTTGGTGGCCAGATTAAATTACTCTTAGCGCAGAAACGGGTCGTTAGCCTTTGCGTGCCCACAGACCCATAACACTCAACATTTTGGCATAGTGCCTTAAAGTTGAAGATAATATTATATTCATTGGGTTATTCAGACTGCTTTCCATTGAAATTATTGCTGAGAAAAGACCGCCACGTGAGTTTGGATTTTTTATTTTGTCATCGCCGATGTTATGTTTTCTGTATCTAGTATCTATCTAGTATATTAAGAAATTCCGAAGGGATTTTGATAGCCTGATCTAGGTAATGATATCTATGCCGAATTTTCTGCGTAAAAACTGTGGCCATGATACGGAGACCACACAGATGCGGCGACAACCATCACATTATCTGGATCGATGTTAATATTGGACCCAACAACCCGATGTGTCGATCGGTGCTGGGATAGGCACTTGCCCTGTCAAAAAGCTTGCTCTTTGAGTGGCGCCCGCATTGAGGTCCACGTTTTCGACGATGCAATGAAACAAACTCCTAATTACAAATACATACCTGTACTTTACTGTTATATAACAACGGCTTATATCCGGCAGTTCAGATGCAATTAAGATTGGCAATGCCTTTTGAAACTTTACGATGTTAAGATTTGACATGTAATTTCCAATGCAACTTCCTTATTAGCTCAAAGGGATCTATTTATTATATGAAGCCTTAGAAATTGCGATGTCTATCAAGATCTGAGTCTAAATTATGTACGGCTTCATAACCTTTCACAATAATAATAATATAAACTTGTATGCGAACTAAAACAGCGTTCCCTAGTTGAGTGAAATAAGTTGAAAGGGAGATAACAATTCTCCTACCCCTGTCCTACAATACTTAAATACATTCCTTCTAATAATATTATTATAATTGCGAAAGTAATTGGTATATGTGTATGTTCGTGCTAAATGTGTTTGTAAAAGCTAGGTTTCAGAGCGTGAAACCGCGAAGCACGGCTAGTATTTGGATGGGACAAATGAAAACTTTAAATAGTAATGATTTTATTGAACAAAACAATAAAATATGCAAAGGTAAAAAGGTTCTTATCATTTTATTTACTCGATCCAAAGCAATCCTTAGAGATAAAATATTTTCCTTCACTTTACACTTTCAATTAGCAGACAAGAATGACAATTATAATGCATCAAGGATAACAAGGTAATAATTTCATTCAAATGACAGGTCTTTGTTAGTTGCCCTTTATGATGGAAAACAACATAATATGTAATCGTTCAATTAGTTACAATAAATAATTTATTTCTTATTTATTATTATAGCCTGTTTCATAAAAAAAATTCTAGTACAAAGATTAGAAGACCGTTAGACTTCATTTCTTAAAAAACGTATTTTTT
Source organism: Hemistola chrysoprasaria (assembly GCA_947063395.1). Classification (NCBI taxonomy): domain Eukaryota; kingdom Metazoa; phylum Arthropoda; class Insecta; order Lepidoptera; family Geometridae; genus Hemistola; species Hemistola chrysoprasaria. Next base: position 13,281,077 of record OX346724.1, on the reverse strand, counting down.
ACACTTATGTCGTTCTGCCAATGTGCCGTCGTGACGTTCCGTGACTATAACCTTGGTTGCGAAATTTAGTGACTATTTTCATGAAGTGAAGCCATTTATTTCAAGCCAGGTACCAAATAAATAGTATGTAATTAGACAGATTGTAAAAAATGATAATCTATACGAAAATAGTTCCCTCACGCCTTATGTTAATGAGCAAAAACTTTTGTAATAATCCATAGAATATAGTCTCTATTATGCTGGTAGAATAAAACTCAAAACTGCTTGAAAAACTAGGGCTTTATTTTGAGAAAAGCAAAAAACTGACACGATAATGGTTCCTTAACTTTACTGCAGATATTATGTGTTTAGGCTTATGTGTTTTTAAATTAGGTATGTACTTCTAAAAATACCTAGGTCACTAGACCACTGACCACACAACACAAAAAAAAATTGACATAATAATTTCAGACTTTTTCTTAATTTATGATATTTTTTATTACAATTTGGTGCATAAACGAAATTATTAAGACGGTTAATCATAAAATCTCTACTTAAAATAAGTAAAACATAAAAAAAGGTTTTAGTCCCATGTAATAAATAGGAGGTGAGCCCATTGCCATCTACCGGGCACAGTTCTAGACTCCAGGCTGTCATTGAGATCGTCCTTAATGGAAAAATCCAATAACACTTCGCCTGACCTTGGATATCAAACCCGGGATCTCATGATCGCCACAGAGGCAGTATAAATCAATATACGTGGTAAAAAGCAGTAGGGACAAGTAAGGTGCCCTATGGTTCCAAAGGACGACCTAAGTCAACACACACGGCCTTGTGTCGAGTCACTCACGACCATATTGGGATGAACTGGCGCTCCCTGTGTGAGCAGGTAGTGACGTCAGTTGTTCACTTTTGCGTCGTTTCACGGCTGTCATTTGTTTTTGTTTTATTTTCCTTTTGTGGGCGCTTCGGTGATTGTAACTTTTTATGAGCTGCTGGATGTTTTTAAATTTAAATAAATGTATGTAATCAAAGCAAATATTGTAATAGTGGCAGAAGAAAAAAATCAAGCTCTCCTTACACCCGGCCCGCAGCGTAGTGAGCGCAAGCTCGACTGCCGATCATGAGGTCCCGGGTTCGATCCCCAGGTCAGGCAGTGTTAAAATATTGGATTTTTCCATTAGGATTATCTCAATAACTGCCTGGAGTCTGGAACTGTGCCCAGTAGATGGCAATAATAGGCTCGCCCCCTATTACATGGGACCAATAACATACTGGCGAAATGTGGGTGTATCTACTATGGGACTGAGTCCTGGGTACACCTCTGCCTACCCCTTCGGGAAAAAAGCGTGAATGTATGTATGTAAGCTTGCTTGGCCATTATTAGTAAGATAAAAAAATATGTCAAAGGGCCAAGGGTGGAGTAAAATACCTAAATTTAACTGACTCACTGTATTCCAGACTGAGTCACTGCAAATTGGAACGATTCTACATTATCGTATTTTTCAATTACTCATTTACGCTACTCTGTAACAAAGGGGACGACTTAGGCGTACTTTTCATTAACAATTTGATGTTGTTCTAAGGAAAGGCCAAGTTAAAAGAACCTACAACGGACATGCATGTATGAAGAATGTCATGAAAGTGGAAGAAGCGAAAGCCGTGTGTCAGGATCGTAGCAAGTGGAGAGAAATAGTCTCTGCCTACCCCAACAGGAACAAGGCGTATGTATTTATGTAACAAAGGTAAAACATGACACTTCTCAATTCTTCTTCTTGTGCAGCTCAGTCGAGCTTGGTCATGTGAAAACTTTATCTATTTGAATTATTGATTATTATATACAAAAGGTGAGATGATACTGGCTTCTCGAATATGGCTCAAATTAGGTCCCATTAGGTAAGTGGGGTTGTACTAGTGAATAATATTAGTAACCGAACGAAGACTTCGGTCTGAGGTAAGTACGTCTTTCTATCTTTGTTGTTCATTATTATGTCACTGTGCAAACTGCACACACAGATTACTCGTGCTAATTTTGAGTAAGCGCTGGGAGAATGTACCGCAATACAAGAAATACAAGCCAGGACCTCATCTCCCCTTTTCTTTATATCAATGATTTGAATGCGAAATTGTATCTAAGTCGGTAGAGCCGTTTCAAAAAACGAAATTTTATGAAGAAATTAAAATAACTCGTTAATATTAAAGCTAATTGTTGGCATAAAAACCAATCGGCAACATTAATTTATAAAAAAAATATTATTTTGACACTTAAGACCAATGCCCGTTCCACAATCGACCTCAGCTCATAACAACAAAAACAACATCGTCCACACTTCAATTTCTACGGCACTTATTACATATCAACATTCCTCTCATAGCAATGTAATTGCCATGATCATTGTAATCATTAATCACAAAAATCGCTTTCACATACTCTCACGTAACTCATATCATGATAATTGCCAAAAGCTGTTCGTTTCAGACATTCGAAAGTAAACAATTATCTTGAGAACAATCGGGCTGGTAATTATGTTCATTACTTAATACATCTAGGATATTTTTTAATTTGGACGATTTTTTTAATCCCCATTTAAGGCAGAGTGCCTTTATTGAAAAACGACAAAAAAATAGAGCTAACCTCCTTACTGTCTTCCCTAACTAAATACACTATGCCGTAGAACACTTCGAAAATCCACAGGCCGACATGTCGGCCTATAGAAAATCTAAGTGCTCTAAACCACTGTCAGATGGCAGTACCCAAGATGCTGGCGGCATTGCCACGTTGAATAGCAATGCGTTGATAACAACGCATTGTATCAATAATTTAATAATATAAAATGGGATAACTTCCACACACGGTCATCTGGTCCCAAACTAGGTTAAAAGCCTCTAACTTTTATGGTAACCAGATAACTTTACAATGAATTTAATTCCATATTAGTTTAAAAAAACCAAAATTACCCAAAGACCTTATTGAATTTAACTAATTTAAATTCAATAATAGACAATAGAATACGAAAGAAAATTCAAAAAACGTCAAAAGTGAAAAATGTTAACAACCCAAAAGTAACAAAAACAGGAAATGTTGCCATTTACAAAAACGTCACAAACGGGAAATTGTTGCCAGTTATCAAGGACATTGAGAGGATGAATTCCATTCCCTCGACCGTTCAAATATCAGGAAAAAACTTGAATTCTTATAGTAAGAAGCAATTCAACGTCATTGCTTCTTATGAACAAAGTTGTAAATAATAATTTTATGCACATTATAGATTTGGTGTGTAATTTTATGGTTTATTTACTGATTGTAATATCGTCTTCATAAAGACTACTGAAGAAGACAAAACCTCTAGGGGCTGTTCCACATTCATGCTACGACGTCACATACCACTATTTTTTCCATATCCTAGCTTTTTTTATGATAGTGAGTGACAAGACGAGCAAATCAGGTGCCTGATGGTAAGCATCATGATTGCCCATATCAGACACAGTGCCACCCAGTGTTTTAAAATTCAAAATTCTGCACTGGGCCTGTCACCCTGAGATATTAGTAGTTGAAACTCGTCAAGCCCTGTAATTTCGCTGGTAACATTGCCTTTCAGACCGGAACACAGTAATGTTTGCACATAACTGTTTGGCGGATGAATAACTGGCAAAGGTGTGGTACTTCCCCAGGCGGCCCCCTCTAGGCCCCCAGCAAAAGAGGCCTACCACTACAAAAATCAAAAGCTCCTGACAATCTAACATTCGGCAGCTATTTTTGAGGAAATATGATATTTTGAGGAAACTGATTTTTCTATTAGGGATTATCTCAATAACTGTCTGGAACTGTGCCCGGTAGATGGCAATAGGCTCGCCCCCTATTACATGGGACCAATAACATACTGGCGAAATGTGGGTTTTCCTACTATGGGACTGAGTCTGGGTACACCTCTGCCTACCCCTACGGGAAAAAGCGTGATTGTATGTTTCGTGTTATATGTTAATACATCCAGATTTTATCAAAATTAACACTTTAGGATATTAATCTTTAATATTCATAACGAGAATTTAAGTATTCATAACGAGTCTTCTATTTTGATATCAAAGGACGAAACATTTGTTAACATTTTAATTATTTCGCACTTTACCTTTGATTTTAAATTTTAATTAAATTAGGAAACATTGAGAGTCCTGGGATCTGTAACTTTCAAACGACTTTAATCATCTTTTTGACTCAAGTTTTGAGCATCTACGAGAAATGCTAGCATTTCTTATTTACATACTGGGCCCCGCGGTTTCACCCGCGTAGACATCATTTTCGTCGGAATAACGGGAACGAAGTACTCTATACTCATATTACGTGTCATTCCAGGCTCTAAGCTTCTAACCAAATTTCAACCCAATCCATTCAGTAAATTTTGCATAGAAGAATAACAAACATCCAACCATCCATCCATCCATAGAAACTTTCGCGTTTATAATACCTATTAGTGTGATCATAGCATTTCCATGCAAATTATGGCATAGTTCACGAATATCTAGCACTAAATATAATGTATAGATATGTAGCAATCCCTAGTCTATCTAGTTTTTATGGCCTCCATTAATTTTGCTCGCGACTGTAATCCAAGTTCAATAAACCGGTTGTTTTATGTTGAATGGATGTTTGGCATTGGTTTGCAAATTATGCACAATTTTAGATTAGTTATAATATTAAAATTTAGAGGTCTTAAAATAATTATGACATCATTTTGTGTTACAAAGATTGTATTACAATTTATGGCCATTTAGTATTAATAAGTTTAGCTTTATTGAATGCTAGTGAAATCCCAGCGGCTTCACCCGAATTCTTAGTAAAAAATTCTTAGTACACGTCTAGACAACGAAAAGAACCTACATTCCACGTTTCAAGTCTTTACGCTCAGTGGTTTGGGCTCGCCGTTGCATGTCAGTCAGTGAGTCATTTAGGATTTTATAATATAGGTATAGTGATAGTGATATTATATATATGTATAAAATCTCAATATTTATTATTAGTAGAATATTAAATATTTTGTGGGGGCTTCGTTTCTTAGATCCGGTCAAAAGTAACCATAATCGACGAGCAAAACAATGTGATGAAATTCAAAGAATCTAATATCGTTTGTCAGGATCGTAGCAAGTTGAGAGATATAGAATGCCTACCCCAACAGGAACAAGGCGTGACTGTACTAGTATGTAGAATGTAAAAAAATAGCCCATTAAAAATAGGCACCTATAACACAGGTTCCAAATTTCTTAAGTGGAATCATAATCGTCAACAATGTAAAGTCTCAACAGGATAAAGGACCTCTTAGCAGTTTCGACACAATCCTATGGAAAATTTCATATATTTATATCCTGATATTTTAAAGTTGAAGTAAAGTCCCAATCATTTAATTTTTTTTAGAAACTACATATTTTTGTAGTGAACGTCCAATCACGCGAGTAAAACTGCTATTTTTGGAAGTTCATTTTGAAAATACCCAAGGGTTTTTAAGAAAAAAATGCCAGGGAGAGGTTACTTCACTATAAACAATATCAGGATATAAATTTATAGAATGGGTTAATTATATTCGGAGGAAACAGGGGAATACAAAACATCGATTTGGTAAATTTTTCATAGGATTGTGTCAAATTCACAGAAGGGCATGCGATATAGATTTCATTATATTTTACTAGTGTGATAAAACCGGCAATTATTTCGATCGTAACGAGTAGTTAAGCTAACTTTAACAATGGTTGATTCCGTACATTGACCCCACTTTCTGGTTTAGCTGCCAAATGGAGGGCAGACAGACAGACGCTATAAGTTTTATGTGTGTAGTTTACACTATTATACCAATCCTGAAATCCTTTGTGTTGAAAACTTAAGGTTAAGTACCTTATTTAGATAATATTTGTAGAATTGTAAAATTAACTTTTTACTTTTGCATTTTTTTGCAATTTGCCGTGAGGTTACCGGCTTTAGAATAGTACCTCACCCTCTCTCCCCGTGGTTGCCGTAAGAGCCGGCTAAGGGTTAACAGATCCAGAGGACGGGCAGCAGCGTACTCTGCGTAAAACCATCAAACTACGCTCGCCAACTCGCCCGCCAAGCGTGTCGAGTATTGGCAACTACCCCCCTTATGGGGGAGGGTTATGTTCAGCAGTGGACTTCTAACGGTTTTGTAATTATTTCAAGAAATCTTTAAAAAATCAGTCTGGGAGAGAGCGAAAAGACCGCCAATTGCAGTGATTGCTTCCTGCTTCGATGTGCGGGTAGCATTGCATTTTTTTTATTGTTTTGACACCATCATCTCAGCCATAGGACGTCCACTGCTGAACATAGGCCTCCCCCATAGATTTGCATCCAGTCCGATTGTCCGGTGTACCTACTATGGGACTGAGTCCTGGGTACACCTCTGCCTTACCCTTCGGGAAAAAGGCGTGATTGTATGTTATGTATGATCTACTTGAGATAATATTAATATGTGACAAACTGTCGAGCTGCGTACTGCAAAAGTTTGTGTATGTTTGTTACCACATCACCTCAAAACTACTGAACCGATGGAGCTGAAATTTGGTAAGTACTAAGTACGTATCGATAGCTCAATCCCTGGAAATAGCACATAGGGTACGTTTCAACGGGTAAAACCGCTGGACAGAGCTAGTTTACAATAAAGCTAGTCAAACAATGGTTAAACCTATACTCCGCAGTTAGCCCAGCGCAGATGGATCCCGGGATTTGGTAATAGGGTTGTCACGCGTTTGAATTATACTGGAACTTTCTTGTCGAGTTTCTTTCTTGTGTTCTTCCACAATTTCATTTTGTTTTATCACCAATGCTTTTGGCCCTGATCACGCACCTGATTTGCCCGTTTTGTCACACCCTTTGATAAAAAAAAAAATCTTCGAAATAATAGATAGATAGATTAACTCTTTATTATTACACTACAAACATGAATTCTTAAATTTAAAATACAATTATAACAAATAATGTAACAATTGGCGGTCTTATCGCTAAGAGCGATCTCTTCCAGACAACCGTGCAGGGAGAGGAGAGTACAGTAAATCACATTTGGTCGGTAGTGTGACAGAAGAAGTAAAATTGTGTTTTAATATAATGTACGTTAATATAATTTCAGACATTTCAAACAGCATTTTAAGTAGATTCTTTGCGGTTCCCAAATGTTCCCTTTTCCAAAAAACATAGCCACCCTAGCTAGCGGTGTCTATCGCGCCGGTAGCTTTGGGCACGGTTAACCGGTAACCACACGTTTAATCGACGCCGCCCCCTGTCCAAATTACCATGCATTTTGGCTTAGCTTCGTCGGACGTTGCGCTTCGAGATTTACTATGCAGGGTAAAAGGTTTGATGTGCGATCTTTTAAGAATTTAATTTTTTTTTTTTGTTGGCTATACATATAGGAAATAAAAAGTTGTGTAGAAGAAACTTGTCACTACTTTTTGTCATATGTTGGGTTCAACCCTAATTATTGTTTTTTTCTTTTGGATTACTTTGATCTCATTTTTAAGTTACCAAGTTTTTCAGAATAAAATATTGAAATAAGTTTACTAAAAATAGATGGATTAAAGATAATCTATAGACTAGGTTTTCTTAATCGAGTTATCTTCGGCCAGTCTAGACGCAATTAATAAACCTGTTAAGCTTATAAATCACTTACTGGAACTTGGAAGCCATAACTTAAAGAGCTTAGAAAACTATGATAGAACAGTCTGGGTAGGTCACAGTACCTATTCAAAATAACTGTCTAGGTCATAAGTTATTTTGAATATTAATTATTTGTTGAATTATTAGATGCCTAAGTTTTATTGTACACTTATATCATATAATTATGTTAACTTTAACCATAACATTATTTCGACTAGCAAAAGTTATGTGTAAAAGTGCTTTTAAGGTCTACAATATTAATTTAATGTTGGCAAAACAAATACGTACGTACATATTTACTTACCTAACATAAAACTTTATTTTTTAATTTAGTTTACAAAAAAAATTCAAGAGATACACGGTTTAAAAAAGATTTATTCGCTAACGGAAACGGACTCGTTTCATCCAAGGAAGCTGGTCCCAGAAAACCTTACACTGTCTATTCTATATTGCCGGGTAGAGAATGTTATTTACAATAATATTCTCATATCTATATCTATAATCATAACAACATTTGTTATTGAACCTAGAACTTTTCGCATGAAACAGCTGGTTATTTCACGTATTTTTATAGTCCTGTAACAAATGTTGTTTGTTATGTTGTAAAGAACATGCCCTAAAGGATACTAACTGATTACCTGTAACTTGTAACCCTGTATACTTCCCAACCAATTCACATTATATTAAAATCCTCTCTAGCAAGGTGGGAAGTCCCAGAGGACAAACAAAATATTTGAAAACCCTGGAGTCTCGTTCACTGCGGTAACGGTAATGGATGGATATTTTTAGATAAACTTATGTGAACACTACAGATGGAGAGGGATCCCAGAGGGCTGGTTTTTATTTGGGTAAATCTTAAAATTTTTACATATCGTAGAAACAATACTGGTTCACATAAAAAAGCCATGGGATGTGTGCGTGCCGTCATGTTTGTATTACAGAGCTGGCTTTCTATGGTACTTCTCTTTTTGTTGTGCTCCCATGAAATATTATTTAAAAAAAATTAAACAATTAGTTCCGTGTCTACTCTTTTTTTTGTCAAGCTAATTATAACAGTATTATTCGTAATATACCAAAAGCCATCCGTCATAACGGAGGGATTGCCCAAAGCTGGTATAGCTGAAGTAGGTAGGAAGGAATATTTAACTCAGGCTAGATAGGGCTGTCCATTATTGATTTTATTAAAAGTTGAATGATCAAATGCTTTTTCAGTTTGTAGACCAGGGGACTGTTTTTAAAACATCTCGCAATACCTTTTTTTTATTCATGTTTTCATAGCCGTTGTAATAAAACACTTTAAATGAATCTTTGATGTTCATCAAAAGCTCAGCTTAAAACTGAAATTAAAACCAAAACCCATACAAAAACACCGTTCGCCATATTATGTTGCTCTTTTAAGATGAAATTATACACGGTCCAATGAATCGCTACGGAAAATTCTACTCAATCTTTAAAGATTTATGGTTAATTTTTGTTTAAACCGAAAATGTGCCGTTCGCGTGAATTCAGTAATTAATTGGTATTGAATCGAAATTCTTCAAGTGTTATGATTTTACTTCAAAAACATAAGGTTTCCTTACAAGACCGATGTAAAATAATGCTTGTACGAATCCTGAGAACGTGTTTGGGCTTTTGGCTTTTGCATTTTGGATTTGTAGTGAAAAACTGATGTTATAATACGATAGTACGATTTTTTCTTTGGTTTTAGTCAAAATAATAAATTGCTCTTTAATTAATGGTCCTTTATTTCTCTCACACTTTAAAATAATATTCATCATCATCATCTCAACCGTTGGTAATCCACTACTGAACATAGGCCTCCCCCATAAAGGGGGGTTCTGCCAATACTCGACACGCTTGGCAGGCGGGTTGTCGAGCGCATTCGATGGTTTTTTGCAGAGGACGCTGCTGCCCGTCCTCTGGATCTGTTAACCCTTAGCCGGCTCTTACGGCAACCACGGGTAGAGAGGATGGAGCACTATTCTAAAGCCGGTAATTCCATTGCTAATAATATTATATTATGAGAAGAATAAATAGAGTTTTAGCTCATAAGAGTAGCTATATGTAATACCTATTTAATATAATATCCTAAAATAAATATTTGCCAGTTATTTATCCGCCAAGCAGTAATTTGCAAATATTACTGTGTTCCGGTATGAAGAGCAATGTTACCAGCGAAATTATTGGGCATGACGAATTTCAACAACTAATATCTCAGGGTGACAGGCGTAGTGCAGTGCCGCGCAGAATCTTGAATTTTAAAACACTGGGTGGCACTGTATCTGATATAGGCAATCATGATGCTTACCATCAGGCACCTGATTTGCTCGTCTTGTCACTCTCTACCATAAAAACAAAAAATATCACAAAACTCCAGAATACAACCTTTTTACGGAGAATTTTGCTATGTGTGCATTTGCCAAAGACTCACCTTATATTTGTTGTTTAAAAATACAATACAGATCTATAATTTATGACTGACTCTTCCTTTTTAGAAACTTCAAAGTTACCAGTATCACATCACTAAACCGTTTAATTTAAACAAGATATCCAAACAGATAGGTAGAATGCATATTGCAACGCACGCGACAGAAACGGGCAGGTGTGTTCACGGACAATGTAGTATTGTATCTGCAGATTTGATTCAGGGTTGGTAAAATAATTCACACGTAATTTTAAAATGCCAATAAGCCAATTTACGAAATAAATATTCGAGTATATAAAAATACAAGTTATTTAGGAAAAATCACAAAATGTACTCCCAATCTTCTTAAAATATAGTATTTTCTAGATAAAGGAATTATTTTAGTATTGTGTAAATTGTATGTTGAACAGCCGACTCCCATTGAACAAAAATTAATTCAATACCTCGAAATCACGATAATAGAGAATTCCTAATCATCATTAACCGCGAACATCACCCAAAACGCGATCAAAGCAAAATCTAATTAAACTTTATTTTAAACTACAATATTCGCGTAATTAGGTCGCCACGCATCCCTTCATAATAATTAACCTTAAATTGAAGCTCCAGCTAAATTACAAGCGCCAAATATCTAACGTAACATTAATTAAATTGTATACGCTCTAGTAACAGTGCTATTTAAAACGAGGAGCAATTTACAAAAAAAATGGTATCGTTTGTTGGCAACCCTGAGCCATCTGTTGTGTGACGTCACAGAGGTGTTGCAGCCGTGTATAGGCATTCTATATGTATTTTGTTATCTTTGGTTACTTTAACGCGAATTTTTTGCCGTCTTCAAAGCAGATGTTTTCGAACAATACCTCGCTTGTGATGGTACTGTTACTACGAGATCTCAGTTTTATGACGCTATTAAGGTGCCCGAGGTCTTTTAAGAGATATTTCGTCGCTTTACTGAGTGAAACGTTGTATTTTTGTAATATCTTTTGTTTACTTGAGTTTAGATTGTCTTTTGGATCGTTAGCGTAGTATTTCAAGGCTGTATTGCAACATCACGATAGCTGTTAGTTTCAAAGTTACAACACAGCCAAAGGAATTTTAATATTTTAGGAAAGGTGGATAAACTTTCTTTCTTTTTCGCTGATGGAAAACTTTTTTATTATTTATGTTCATTGATTGAATTTGGCGTTACTTTTCGGAACTCCATTGTAAACTCCTGGTCACTGGGCAACTCGGGGTCAGAGTCTATTTCCTGATGATGCGTCGTGTAGACGCGAACACGTGTCGATATATGAATGGTGTCACTAACAAAAATAATAGTTTTTTAAGCATTGATAATTACTACAAACCCCTAGTACATTACTTTATTCTACCACCAATACTTTTCACAGCGCATGCATATAATGTCTGTTTCGATTATTGTGACTAAACCAAAATAGATGGATAAAATTTCCGTGGACTATTTTGTAGATATTGATAAGTACTACAAACCCCTAGTACATTATATTAGTCTACAATCAATGGATTTCACAGCGCACGCAAATTTATGAATATGGTAATTATTACCTAATAGTATTTCCTCTTTAGTGTAGGAAATGAACATAGTGGACCCCCACAGTAATTCCTCAGTCAGTAAAAACTTTATAGCATGATTAAGTATCAATAAATTAAGGTATTGTATAAATATCCAAAAAAAAAAAATTTAAGAAGTTAGGTTTTTTTAATTAAAATCTTATTTCTATGATATCTTTTTTAGGAAAAATGCTCCGTTTGAACTTTCTTCACAGGACATATTCATGTAATCTATACAAACAATACACGAAATATCCAAAAAAAATTCCCAGCAGAATCGCCAAATTTTTTATAACATATGTTTCTTGGTGTAACTTGGACTGGAAAATTGCTCAGTCGAATTTTTTAACGGGAATGCTATTTTATCGAAGTCATATAACCACACAATAAAAATCCAAAAAATAAACCATGTAATTATATATTTTTTTTAAATTGTCTCTTTATTTGCAGTGGAAAATTTCTCAGTCTATTTTCTTTATTGATTTAAGTACACCGTTAACTTTCTTTTCAACTAGCAAAATATCCAAAAAAAAATCAAGCGGATTAATAACTAAAAACATTTTAATAATAAACAGATTTGAATCTAGCTATCGGGAGCCGTGAGTAGGGAGCGGGGTGGAGGAGCGGGGCGCGGGAGCGGTACTGGCCGCCCGCGCGACATTATTATATACCTACTTACTATTCACGTATTTATATTTGATTAGCCGCTAATTTGTAATTTTGTACATATTCCTTGGGAATAGTTTGAAGTTTCATTACATCACTTTAATTTTTTAGTAAACGACACTTGCTTGGCGCAAAGGTGCTTTACAATACGTATGAAAATGCGTGTGTAAACTGCTCTTAACTGCCGACCACCGGTGGTTGTGGTCGATGGTCCGTTTGCGCCGAGACTTATAGGGAATTTAATACATCCTCAAAACAATAATGTTAATATTAGAGATGAAACGGATATTCGGTAACTTTCCGGTATCCAGGCTATCCGGCACGAATTTAATATTCGGCCAGTTACCGAATAATGGACAAGTATCCGGCCAGATACCGGATTAAAAAAAATTTAAGAAAATTATCATATATCAATTTTTAATAACAGAACAAAATTGATAGTCAAACTGCACTACAGGCAAATTATGATAAATAAATATAAAGGCTTCTGTCCTCTTTCTATGAGCCTTCGGCCACGAATGAACAAACTTGTGACGTATATGAATATTAATAATAAAATAAAATAACACTTTTTTGCCGGTAATAATATATCAAAAAAGTAGTAACCGAAAACATTTCTTTTAATTAAATGTAAAACGACATTATTAGATTTACTATTTGAAAATATTCCGCCATTCCAACAAACTTCATTTCAACCAAAACGTTTTTATTCGCTTGTTAATTTTTAATTGAGTACTTTTATGACCAAACTTTTTTCATCTAACTCCTTAGGTGCTATTGAGAAATAATAATATAATAATAATAATATGGGACAACTTCCACACATGGTCATCTGGTCCCAAACTAGGCTAGAAGCCTGTACTATGGTAACCAGATGACTGATATACATACTTATATTATAAGCTTATAACACCCAGACACAGATCAAACAGACATGTTCATGCACACAAATGTTTGACCTGGCCGGGGATCGAACCCGGGGCCTGCGGCACAGAAAGCAGAGTTACTACCATCTGAGCCAACGAGGCTGTCGTGTCGTGGCGAGGGTGTGTGGCGAGGAAATAAAACTATCATGGTGGCTCATATTCATTATCATCATCTCAGCCTTTGGTAATCCACTACTGAACATAGGCTTCCCCCGTAAAGGGGGGTTTTGCCAATACTCGACACGCTTGGCAGGCGGGTTGTTGAGCGCAGATCGATGGTATTTTGCAGAGGACGCTGCTGCTCGTCCTCCGGATCTGTTAACCTTTAGCCGGCTCTTACGGCAACCACGGGTAGAGAGTAGAGAGGGTGGAGCACTGTTCTCAAGCTGGTAACTCCACGGCCAATACGGCTCATATTATCGTAGTCAAAAGCGGATATTGCTGAAAATACTTTTTATTTTATCATTTTTTTATCTTGTCCCCCGTAAAGCTGGCTACTTAATAGGTATTAAATGAATTATGCTGCAACAAACGGTTTCACTTATCTTCGTATACAAGGTCAGCTTCCGAAAAAAGTCTATCGCTGTATACACTGCTGCAGGGTGCTAAAAAATAAATACTAGCAAAATTTGTTAAGTTTAGGTATTGTACAGAATTAACTGACCACCATAAGGATCACGTTTCACGATCGCGACCAATGCGTACTGAATTGAGAAAAGAATCAATATCACGTGCAATCGCGTTTTATCCTCTTCAAAAGGTGCCATCATCATCATTGTCATCATCATATCAGCCATAGGACGTCCACTGCTGAACACAGGCCTTAGATTTCCATCCAGTTCGGTTGTAAGCGGCCTGCATCCAGCGTGCTCCTGCCGTACTTATCAGATCGTCTGTTCCACCATGTGGGAAGACGTCCTAAGCTGCGCTTACCAGTCCGTGGTCTTTATTCGAGAACTTTACGGCCCATCGGCCATCAGTTCTACGTGCTGTGCCCTGCCCATTGCCAAGTGGATTAGCAAGTTGAAGTCAACTTTCTAATCCGCTGGGCTATGTCGGTAGCATCCGTTCGTCTACGGATCTTCTTATTTCTGACTCGATCTCGCAGAAAAATCCCGAGCATAGCAATCTCCATAGCTCGTTGCGCTATTTTGAGCTTACTGATAAGGCCCACAGTCAGGGACCACGTTCCAGATCCGTAAGTCATCACTGACAACACACATTGGTCGAATACTTTCGACTTGAGGCACTGAGGTATTTTGGACGAGAAGACACTACGTAGGTTTCCGAACGCTGCCCAGCCTAGTTGACCTCTTTCTCGAAGTTGGACCTACCAAGTTGGACTACTTGTCCTAGGTAGACGTAAGAGTCAACAACTTCTAGAATCGCGTTACTAACCGGTACTGGGGTCAGCGCAACATGGGCATTAGACATCACCCTCGTCTTGTCCAAGTTCATTTTAAGGCCGACCCGTTGAGAAACTCGATTGAGGTCTTCGAGCATCATGCTAAGATCTTCCATCGATTCTGCCATGACTAAAATGTCGTCGGTAAACTGAAGGTGAGTGATGTATTCGCCATTAATATTGATGGCGTGCCTTTGCCATTCCAGAAGCTTGAAGGCGTCCTCCATTGCGGCAGTAAACAGTTTCGGAGATATGACGTCTTCCTGTCTTACCCCTCTATTCAACGTGATCGCCTTCGAACTCTGGTCCTGTACTCGAACCGACATAATGGCGTTCCTATCCAAGCACTTCAACACTTCGATATACCGATAGTCAATATGGCATCGCTGGAGATACTCGAGCACCGCCCATGTCTTGATCAAATCAAAGGCCTTTTCATAGTCCACAAACGCTAAACATACATATATACATGCAGTCACGCCTTGTTCCCGGTGGGATAGGCAGAGATTATTTACCTCCACTTGCTACGATCCTGACATACAACTTTCGCTTCGTTCACTTTCATGACATTTTTCATACATGCTCGTCGGTTGTAGGTACTTTTGATTTTGCTTTTCTTAAGAACAACGTCAACTTGTTCATGAAAAGTACGCCTAGGTCGACCGCTACCGACTTGACCATTCACACTAGCCTTATAAATCTCTTTTGTTAATCTCCTTTCATCCATCCTCTCCACATGTCCGAACCACCTCAGCATTCCTTTCTCTATCTTTGTCACTACATCTTCTACCACGCCACAGCGTTCCCTTATCGCACTATTCCTCATTTTGTCCATCAAAGTCACTCCAGTCATGCTTAACAGGCTTCTCATCTCCACAGAATTAATCTTACTTTCATGCTTCTTCTGCCAGACCCAACATTCACTACCATACGTAAGTGCAGGGATCAGTACCCTTCTATGGACAGCCAGCGGACGCTAAACATAATGGCAAATTATACTCTTCGGTCTTCTGTATAATTTGGCGTAGCTTGTGGATGTGGTCTATGGTGCTGTAGCCTTTTCGGAAACCTGCTTACTCAGACGGCTGGAAGTCATCGAACCTGCGACTGAGACGATTCGTAATGACCCTCGAAAACAATTTATAAACATGGCTCAGAAGCGAGATGTGTCTGTAATTCTTCAACAAGGTGTTATCACCTTTTTTTGAAGAAAAATGGAAGAGATTAAAGTTAATTTAGCGATACCGGACGTCTCAAATTGGAAGAGATACTCATCACTCACGAAGTTGATACGAGTTATAGTTTATCGTCGACGCTTTCTCGAACTGAAAAAGCCAGCTAATGAACGAAATCGTCAGGAGCATCTCACGCCAGCAGAATTATCACATGCGCTTCAGACTTGCATAAAACAATGTCAAGGTGAACATTTCAAGGCGGAGTTGGATCTTTTTAAAAGGAACGACCATTTCATTAAAATCAAGGGACGTCTGAAATCATTGAATCCTTATGTTGATGGTGAGGGTTTATTGCGAGTTGAAGGTCGATTGAATAACATCTCGGGCAATGAAGATGTTAGGTATCCTATACTGCTGCCGAAGAAATCTGCGCTTACTGATCTAATTTTTGCGGATGCACAGCACACACAAATTTTTTCATCGTTATAGATGGGCTTACCAGCAACCTGAACCGGCGATTAGGGATGTGGTTTTAATCAAGGAGGAGAATTTATTACCATGTAGATGCCTACTTAGACGGGTGGTTGCCAAACATACAGGGTCCGAGAACGTTACTCGCGTCGTTACGTTGCGGACAAAAAACAATTGTGAAATAAGCGTCCTACTTCCAAACTCTGTATGTTACCGTTGCCGGTTTGATTGTGAAATGTAGGATTAGATATAAGCTAGATTTTTAATATTTAAGGATTGATTGTAAATACCTCACCAAGAACAATACTTGTGCTGTGCGTAGGACACTTGACCTACCTAGGTAAAGTCACGGTGGGCGGCGGCTAATATTAAAGGCCAAATTGCATTTGTCCTTGGTGGGCGGTATGTATGAGAAGTTTAGTTTAAGTTCGTCTCAATAGATGGCGCCTCCATACATTAAAACTCGCAAGCGTCTGTATCACCACTTAGCAATAATCGATAGCCAGAATAAACGGTATTACGTATCCAGGCCTATTCTTTATACCCACTTTGTACACACCCGATCGTTCGTACGGTTTGCTCGTGTAACAATTCGCCAATCGGCTATGTTCGGATGGATATTCGGCGGCCGGATATCTGTCCATCCGGCTTCTAGGTTTGCCGAATATTCGGTATCCGGTATCCGGCAAAACATCTATCCTTTTCATTTCTAGTTCAAATACGTGATTTGCTAATGTAAATAAATAAATCAACCAATATCATTTTATATATCTATAATTATATACAGAGATAGCCTATTAATATTATAAACGAAAGTTTGGTTGTTTGTCACTCAATCACGCTTTAACTACTGGACGGATCGGAATGAAACTTTGCACACATCATGTAGATTAGGTTCTGGAATAGGACATAGGCTACTTAGCTCCATAGGACATAGCTCCACCCGCATGGATAACGCGCGATAACCAAAGTCCACGCAGACGGAGCCGCTGGCAACAGGTAGTGTTGATATGTAATTACGTACATAGATGCATTATAGTATAGTGTATATAACACAAAAAATAAATAATTCTGTATTAATGTCTTGAAAAGCGAGTCAAAAGTTTTACTATTAACGCGAGCACGCTAATCTGCACCCAACTGGTAAAGCAAGACGGCACATTATTGCGTGTAAACGCGGGATAGATTTATCTTCGCTTCCAAAATCTTGGTGTTCTGGATGGATTTTTTTTTGGATATTTCGGATTTGTGTGTTTGTGTGACTACTTAACATATTTAAAAAATAAAATAATGCTGAGAAATTTTCCATACAGTGTTATTTATAGTTTAACATATAACAATATTGGAATGCATTTTTTTTTTGGATTTTCTTACTCGTAACGCTAAATAACATTTTAAGATCATATAAGAAAAAAAAAAGGACTGAGAAATTTTCCGATGAAAATGAGGGCCATAAAAAGGAATTGTATTAAAAAAGCAATATAATACTTGACAAAAGTTTTGGATTTTTATCAAGTATCACATACTGGTATAAATAACTCATTTGGTAAAATAAATTTGGACTGAGAAATTACTCGGTTCAATATATTAACAGATTTGTGTTTTTAGGTTAAATACCTAACTTCCGTGTGGTTTTTTTTTTGGATTTTTTATAATAAGTCTTGGTTCATACTATTTTATAACCCTGCAAAGTTTCATCGACTGAGGAATTAATGCATGGGTCCCCATACAAAGAATCCGTTCATTTACTACACTACTTTGCATGCAATATTGCCGGCGGGAGGGCGGTTCACTGTGCATGTTGTTTTTGACACTAAAAATCGGAACTAAAAACTAAATATTATTGTTCCAGCAGTATTTATTTTCACCTATGACAAATTTTCATTCAAATTTAAAACACTAATTTAACATTCAAGGAAAATTGAATGTTAGATTAGTGTTTTTAAATAATTCTTTTCTTTTTTTTTTAATAATGTTTAGTTTTAATTAAGAATATATCGCCATAAAAAGTTATGTTTTCCATTAATTGTCATATTATTATTATATCTGTTATTTTTCTACTAAACCAAACTGAAACTGACTGTCTGTGTGTGTCTGTCATTTGTAATATAAGTGTGTATATCAGTCTTCTGGTTACCATACGCAGGCCTTTCTAGCCTACCTTGGGACCAGAAGACCGTGTGTGGAAGTTGACCCACAATATTACTAGCTCTGCCCCGCGGTTTTACTCGCGTAGCCATCGTTTTCGTGAGAATAGATTAGATTAGAATACTCTTTATTTCGACCATTTTTACATAATATTACACAGTACAACTTAACTTAAAATTTAAGCTATAACTAAAAAGTGATTGGTCGACAATGGGCGGCATTATCGCTTCCAGGCAACTAGTCTGGCCGGAAAGGCGGATATAATGTTATTCCAGTTCTTAGCTATCTAAATATCAAATGTCAACTCTTTTTGTTTCAGTAGTTTAACTATCGTCTTTTTAATAAAACAAAACTATTTAATATTGAGCCAAAAATAAGCAGCCGTTCAATAGATTCATTATTTATAGCATTGATTTTAAGACAATATTAGATAGGGTACGTTCTCCCAGCGCTTACTCAACAAGTATCACGTACAATTTGAAACAACAAAGATAGAAAGACGTACCTAAGACCGAAGTGCAAAAGAGACAACAATTAACTTTACTGACGTACGTGGACCTAATGGGACCTAATTTGAGCTTTCCATTTTCGAGAAGCCAGTATCTCATCTCCCCTTTTCTTTAAATCAATGATTTATTGACACAAATTGAAAAATATAAATTATAATTTCATATTTTTCCCCCGAATTTTATAATAATATGAAAAATGAATAGTCCAGTTGTCGAAATCAAAAAGGGGAGCATAACATAAGTAATAGAAAAAATTGGCAAAGATAAATTATGGATCCCATTACGTAATATACAGCATGATTATAATTAATTTATGTCATAAATGAAAGCATTGTTCCGCAAAACGATTATTTTCGTTCAGATATTTCCGTCAGTGGATTATTTCATCGGAAGTTATTATAATTAGTTACTATCATGCATTATTACGTGTTTTTGCATATGAACGAAAGAATTTCAAAACAAGTCATGGCGTGATACACGCAAAATGGTTTTATAGATAAGTATTATTACTAATTGATATTGCTGGGAATACCAACTATCTATATATAGCTTGTACAGAGTTATTCCTCAAATGAATAACTGGCAGATATCGGTAGATATTTCAAATATATAAAAATTGGCGCGTGTTCCAATTCGGAACACTTTATTCAAATCAAAAATATAATTAGGAATATTTTTGCGAATAACATACTGTAATGAAAAAATTCATATCATAGAACAAATTCAATCGAAACTGCGATACATCCTGTAAGTACAATATTTAACACTGCATCGATATAATAAATACGCGAGCGATATTTACAAAGTATTAATCACCAATGCTGCCCATTCCGGCTCACAATAGTACTCGGGGGGCCCATCTTGCATTTATTGAATCCGGACCACATGGGGCAGCGGCTTAATTTCTTTTTTTGGACGCCATTTTGGGAAATGGACACATGGGGCGGATTATTAGGACATTTTGGCATTTTGTATTATTTAGTAAAATAGTAAAATTTTAATGAAGATAAGTTTTTAGTTAATGAATTTAAGAATCAAATTGATTCTCAGACGATTGCGATAACCAACGCGCTAGGTGGCGCTGGGGTCGAGTTAGAACTCGCTAGCGTTTTGTTCACCTGTTACAAACTTAACATTTTATATTCCACTGAGATTTGAGATTTATAATATTTATAAGATTCAGCTAAGCGAATGTATTAAAACTATATTCAAAGTCATCGTTTTCTCTAAAACAAAAACCAAATTACATAAAATTGTTTTTAGTAAGTCAGTTTGTATTGAAACTTTTTTAATTTGAAACCTTTGGGCAGTCAATCAGCTCAATGCAAATAAGTCCATTTAACTTTGTTTATTTAGGACTTGAACAGGAGACCGATGAGAAAACTTCAGCTTAGAAGCTAAAGGTCTCTTTTGTGAACCTTTCTAACTGAATACATATTGTGTTACTTTATTACTCTAGTCCATTGATATAAAGAAAAGAGGAGATGAGGTGGCTTCTCGAAGATGCTCAAATTAGGTCACACTAACCAATTATCCGATTGGGCTAAGATTTGGTATGTAGGTAGTTTAGACCCTGGAATAAGACGCAACTGCCTCGGTGGCGTAGAGGGCGCATGCTCGACTGCCAATCAAGAGGTCCCGGCTTCGATCCCCAGGTCAGGCAAAGTGTTAAATATTGGATTTTTCCATTAGGAATTATCTCAATAACTGCCTGGAGTCTGGAACTGTGCCCGGTAGATGGCAATAGGCTCGCCCCTTATTACATGGGACCAATAACATACTGGCGAAATGTGGGTGTATCTACTATGGGACTGTGTCCTGGGTGTACCCAGGATGTGTGTACAGAGGTGTACCTATGCCTACCCCTTCGGGAAAAAAGGCGTGAATGTGTATGTATATGTTATGTATAATAACACGTAAGGTTTTTATCCAATATTTCCACTAGGACGATGTCTTCGCGGGTGAAACCGCGGGGAACAGTTAGTCTATTATAATATAATCTACATTATAGTTGCAATCCCAACTGTCTCGTTTTGCGAGATGAATCCGCAGTCTCCAGCCCAAGTCTAAGTTCCTAGAGACTTGTTAATGAAGCTTCTATCTGCTAACTTTGTGTGCACAGATGTATTTTAACAAGCGGTATTTTGGTTATTGGGTGCTTCATAATAATTTCGGTGGCATTATTCCGGTGGCTTGCTGCTTGCACAGAACAGATAATAATACAATGTATAGAATGGACAATGTCCTCCGCCCACCGATCGGGCCTTCCTCACCCCGCGAGCAAGATTGAGCTCCGATGAGAGTCGACGCAGCTCGGAACGCACCTCACGCACACTCTTGCGCGTGTACAAAAACTCCATGTGTGAAGTGTCTGTGTAGTAGATAGATATAACGCGGCTTTTGTATGGGAATTGAGTTGAGTGTCCGGGTGTGATATTAGTGCAAATTTAATTTTAAATAAAATTAATTTTCAACCCCCGTTAGGGGTTTAAGGGTTTGACTGTGTCTGTGTGTCTGTGGCATCGTAGCTCCTAAATAAATGGACCGACTTTGATGCGGTTTTGTTTTGCTGACATTAGTACGTCAGCCTTTCAACAAGAGAGAATTAAAGTTAGTACATAAAATATAAAATATTTTACAAGCACCATGTCTTGTGTCGTCAGCGAATGCGACGATATAAAGTACAATGCTAAATCCACGTTACACAGGTCATTCATGCTGTTATCTCTGCATTGTTGCTATTTGCTATTTCATTCACATATTTTAGGTACATTCCATTTTATGTAACGCCGTTGTTCTGACTGTGTTCATCTTTGACATACCTACCAGATCTTTGGGCGTAAAACATTTTTTAATCATAGTAGGCACCTACTTAATTAAGGTAGAGAGGGTTTATAAATTTATAGTTTATAAATTAAAGTTAAGTAAATTAATAACTTAACTTTAATAGTTAAGTTAATAAATAAACACAAAGATCGTTAAATAAAAAGACCAACCTGTACTATTTGTTAGGTTAAATCAGTTATCAAACATTAAAAAGTTTTTTCTTTGTTTCAGGTGTTTGAAGTTTATAAGACAGTGCAGTGTTACAATTAACAGTGTAGTGTTAAATGCAATGTGTAATATAATGTGTGGAGTGTAGTGCATGATGTCGCCTAGGTGGCGCTGCGGTCGAGTCACGTGACGTCACCAGCCAAGATGGCGGATACCAACGCCACTTCTATCATCGAAGGGACTGTCAAGTTTCGCGATGGAAAAAAGGTGAGGAATTAAAGTCCTATTCGTGGTCCCACCATCTTATCTGTTCAGTTCAATGTCAGTTCACAGCGTTGCTAGTAGTCTACCAATGGCGGCTACTATAGCCAAATTTCAACCACGATTTAAGCGTTCTTTTACACGTACCACAACCACACCACATCACATCACAGCGACAAAATAAAAACATAACATACAATCACGCTTTTTTCCCGAAGGGCTAGGCAGAGTATACCTAGGACTCAGTCCTATAGTAGCACACCTATATTTCGCCAGCATGTTATTGGTCCCCTGTAATAGAGGGTTAGCCTTTTGCCATCTACCGGGCACAATTCCAGACTCCAGGCAGTTATTTAGATAATTCATTAATAGCAAAATCCAATCACACTTTCTGCGTGACCTGGGGATCGAACCCGGGACCTCATGACCGGCAGTAGAGCTGGGGACTACAATGCCACCGAGGCACAGCGACCAAAGGTGGACAGTTAGTGGTTACGTGTGAATGCTATCGCTACTTGTAATTACGTGGCTGCGATGTTGTAGGTATTCCCCACGCCGTCGGAAAACTTTGTTTTCATACAAATAACCGCCCATTTACACGTGGTTGTCGTGGTGCTATGTGAGCTATGGTTGTGGTTCGTGAAAATAAGACTTAAATACACACACTCGTTTACCACACACAAATAATACTCAGAAACCAAATACAGTTTATAACGTCTATCGATCGACATATTTCTAGATATCGATAACGTTATCTCTGATAACGAGCGCTATCGAAATAGGAGCCGGTACTTTAACGCTCAGGTGGTTAGTAGAATTATGAGTACTTAACTAGCTGTGCCCTGCGGTTTGACCCGCGTTGTCTTCGTTCCCATGGGAATATTGGGATAAAAAGTACCCTATGTGTTATTCCAGGGTCTAAGCAATGGCAATGTTACCAGCGAAATCACTGGGCATGACGAGATTCAACAACTAATATCTCAGGGTGACAGGCGAAGTGCAGTGCCGCGCAGAATTTTTTAAATTTTAAAACTCTGGGTGGCATTGTGTTTGATATGGGCGATCATGATGCTTACCATCAGGCACCTGATTTGCTCGTCTTGTCACTCACTATCATAAAAAAAAAACCTATCTACATCAGCTCAATCGGTTCAATAGTTTTAGCGTGAAAAGGGAAAAAACTTTCCGAACAATCTATTATATTTTACTACGTAGCTACAAAACAATAATTTAATTCAAGAAATCTGGGAAGAACTGCCTTCTGGTCCACAGCTTCCACTTTTCCAGGAGTCAAGGCGTCCACTTAATAATTGTAAAAAGTTTTGTAGGAAAATATGATTTATGATTTATCTTGCCTCCTGTTCAAGTGACCAGTCTGTCGATCAATTGATTTTGACGGTCTATTGACTGTCGATAACAAATGATTTCTCGTCTTATTTAGTGACTTTCGATCAAGATATGATTTTAGGTCTTATGACTGAATCGGTTGATCAAATAAAATATCATAAACCAAAAAATATCTGTCTACTGTTTCTTACAAGTGCCTATTTAACTCAAAGACTAATATATATGTAACAATATGTACAACTTTTAATGAAGAATACCTTATTATTATAAAGTCTAAATCTAAATAGATATTTAAAGTAGGTACCTAGATGTGTTATGATTCATTTGTTTTCATTAATGCTATCTATCCACAGTCCTGTGATAAAGGTAACACATGTATGGATGAGTAATAATATCTATACCTACTTATATATGGGTATATATAATTTATACACTGAACCAGAACACATAGCGATGTTATACCTATATCGAACTAAATCTATGAACAAACTAGTGTAGCAAAAGCGGCTTTGCCCGCTAGCAATTCTGTAATTATGGGAGTTTTATACCAAAACATTGACGCCCTTTTTGGACCCCTAATAATATGAATTTTCAAAAATCCTTTCTTAGCACACGTCCAGCAAGCAGCAGACAACGAAAACAACCTACATTCCAAGTCTCAAGTGTCTAGGATTAGTGGTTTGGGCTCTGCGTTGCATTTAGGAGTTTATAATAATATAGTGATGACGAAGTAGAAAAGTTTTCTAAACCAACATCTCAAGAGAATAGTATTATACCTTAAAGTTGCAAGGCAAATAAACCCACGAATGTTTTGGATCATAAAATTTTAATCTAATAGATAAGAATTGCAAAAAGTGTATTTAGAATGGATTCGATTTGCAGCAGATCGGATATTGAAATTCATTGATACATACCTACCTACCTTTCACTGCATACCTTCTATGATGCAAAATTTATGGAAGTGGTCAATTTACGACCATTTTCAAATAGTTTTTCTTGTCGTGTCAATGTAAGGCCAACTTCGGTGTCAGAGTTTTCAGATCGCCCTTAGCCTCTGACACAACGTATGATGGGTCCAGACTATGCGCGGTAAACTCTCAAGCACCATCCTTGGATCCACTATTACCACCGATCCGATCAGTTGATCCAATTTGCATGAGAAGTAGTTTTTTTTTTTTGTCTTCCGCTCTTTTGGAACTTGTTTAGTTTGATGAGTAAATGCAACCCGTTAAGGTGGTGATACACTTGAGCTTTTCCCTGTACCATGTACCATTCGAATGGTACATCACCACAGAATAAATAATAGTACTGCCATTATAGGAAATGCTCAGTGTTGAAGAGCAATCCCATCATGTAATGTATCGTTCTTGTGAATGCCTGATGCTCCGCTCGCTAAAATGCTCACGATTCGTGAGCAAAACATGTTCGATTCGACAAAATGAAATGAATTGTTAAGTCATACGTATATATATAAAATGCAGTACTGAACAAAACGCTACCGTTTCATTCGTTATGAACAGACAGCACCATTTAGTTGCAAACTACAGCAAACAACTAGAAGTTTATATTCCCGTGCGCAAAGTATGGAAATATGCAGTAAAAGGCCATAACTTTTGACTACGTTAACTTATAAATGTGATTTTTTTACAGCCACAAGAGACCGCAGACTAGTATCTGATGTCAATTTCAACTTGATACCTGTACGCGTTCTCATAAAAAATTTTCTTGATAGACGGACAGACAGACTCTATGTGTCTGTCCGTAGTGATACCATAAGGGTTCCTTTTTTCCTTTTGGGGTACGGAACCCTAAAAACGGCGAATGCTCAATGCTTAAGTTAAATACATTGGTGATCAAAAATATGTACCTTTTTGTAACACTTTTATAAGTCACTTCCAAGGAAACTTAGTTCCAATACAGGTTTAATTAAACCTTAGCAGTTCCTTTTTTCATATTTCTCACTCAGGATCGAGGGGTCTGTTAAATTAAATAGATATTGACTTCATTTCAAAGGCTGGGTATATTTCCGGTTAATTTGATTTCAAATTAAAGGCTTTGTTTATGTAACGAAACAATATTTATTTTAAAACGTACCTTAAAATCTTCTTTTCGGAACCAAATTTGTCGACTTGACGAAATAGTCTCGACGCATATATTCAAGATCACTGGTAAACAGTAAGCATTCTTTCCTGGTGATTTCTTATAGTAAAAAAAAGTTCGATAGTGAATGTTTTTCCAAAAAATGAGCACATACAACATAACATACAATCACGCCTTTTTCCGAAGGGGTAGGCAGAGGTGTAGAGAGGTATACCCACATTTCGCCAATATGTTAATGGTCCCATGCTATAGGGGGCGAGCTTATTGCCATCAGTTGAGACTCCAGGCCATCATTGAGATAATTCCTAATTCAAACACTTCGCCTGACCTGGAGATCGAACCCGGGACCTCATGATTCGCAGTCGAGCTTGCGCCCACTACGCCACCCAGGCAATGATGAGCACAATAACCTTTAACTCCAAAACCCCAAAGAGGATGCTAACTGATTACCAGTAATCCTGCAAACATAAGCATTCTCCTTGCTCATCCACATTCAGACAAATTCACATTCTGTGAACCGAGTACCCTAAAAATTACCGAGAACTAGAAGAACCTTCACTAGTAAAACTAATATTCTTCAACACTTTCAAAATCTCAATTTTGGCTTCAAACTTCTGCCTATCATCAAACTTCTTGATAGTTGGTATTAAGGACATCAGGAACTGCTTTACATCGTCGTCTTCATCGTTTTTGGTATTGCTAAACGAAAATTCTACTGGTATTTTTGTAGAACTCTCTGCGGGTTCTGCGTCGTAAATTTGGAATGTGTCTTCCATGAAAACGTCCTCGCTTCTGGATTCTCTTTCATTCACTTCAGTTTTTATCGGCTCATCTAAAGGATCATTCGATTCTTCAGAAGCTTCTTCATCGGTAAATACTTCCGTAGGCGGTCTTTGACGAGCTCCCATATTGAAGTGTGGGAGAAGAAAGATCATGTGTTTGTAGTATCCATAGACTTTTCTCCTCTTTAGTGGAAGATTCTTCTGGCGCCTGGCATCTTCTTTCTTTTGCTCGGTTACTTCTCGGCCGAAGCATGTTCTTAGGCTTTTCCAGCGCCTCTGTATTTCGTGACCTGAGAAATAAATTATATATTATAAAAATAGTTAATATTCTATGGACTAGAGTAGAGAGACTAATTTTAAATAAGTAGTCCAAGAATACACTTGTATTCTTCTAATTTCTAATTCTTCAAATCCTAGATTCTTTTAAGTTCTAACTCGAACTCAAACTCAAAAAGCTTTATTCAAATAGGTCCAATAGGATAGGTTCAATAGTCTGACACTTTTTCTAATGCATTTTTGAACCCAAAAACAAGACAAAAATTTTGTTTTTGTGTATTAGGCCTGTTTAGTGAACAATGTAAAATACGCAAGGGTCAATATCTCAGTTTCATTTGGCACAAACAAATTGTAAATTCAATACGAAACTTTCGTCATTTAACCGAAGAACTAGAAAAGGGTAGAACGTCCCAAAACAACGCGCCGTACCCTCGTCAGTATTGTTCGACAGATAACTTTAGTAACAGGAATGTTACTAATGGTCTTGCTGTGCCTATTGGCCTTCTGATTTATCTACCGTTGCTTATTTCTTTGGATGATTGATTTAAAGAATGATCAGCTAATCGTAGCCTTTATAAAAACCAAATTAGAATGCTACCGTTGTTATTCGATCTGTATCTTTTAGTCTGACCAAAAAGCAAAACGGTAAAATTGCACCACAACTTAATTGTTCGCCACATAAAATATGCGCCACGATCTTGCCACTCTAACTAAACTGAGTTTGTTTCCTATCATAGAAAGTGCTTAGCACAAACAACGAACGTCACAGACGTTGAAAGAAGAAAGCTTAGGGCATTCCGCACAAACGTCTCCATAAAGAACTTTATGTCAGAGTGAGAGAAAAAAGTTATTCCAAGGTCTAAGCTATTTAACATAACAAATTTGAGCTCAATCGGTTTAGTAGTTTTAGCGTGGAAACGGAACACACTAAGGCACACAAGAAAACAGCGCTAGCGCAGTTTTTGTGCCATCTAGATGGCGCTGGAGTTGAGTTAGAACTCGCTAGCGTTTTATTTACCTGTTACAAACGTAACTTTATTACATTGTACTGAGATTTGGGATTTATAATATTATAAGTAGCGTATTAACGTACGTTCATTTACTTAGTAACTAGCAAATCGCATACATTTAGGTATATTTTTAAAATGCAGAATTCAAGGAGGCCCATTAAACTACTTATGACGGATTTTTTTGTTGTGTTATCATATGGTGACACCCCTTATAATTTTTTGAGTAAGAAGAAGAAAGAAAGTAAAATGCGTTTATGACCCAACCTTAAAAACAAACATATTACATATATTTAGACAGTGGTTGTTGTAATCGGCTTGTTCTCGGCATGTGCTGCACTCGGCTAACCGTGCACAGCCCTGTTTTTCAGCACGAACCTATACAGTGTACAGTCTTATTTAGATAAGTAATTAAATTTAGCCAAGTCTTATTTAAAGTAATAAATAAGTATGCCTATTTTAATATTATATCAACAATGTTCCTCACAACATTCGACTCGCGCCTGTGGAGTCAACTTGTCCCAATTGGGTACAATCTCCTTGCAGATTTCGGACCAGCAGTGGGCTTTCTTTCTCTTGCTGTGGTAGTAGTTTGGGTCGTCTTTGTTGTAGATCATAGGACGGACTTTCACTGCTTGAATCAACTTCTCAGGGTCCACGTGGATGCGTTTGAATTCCGACATATTTGATATCTAGAAATTGGGCACGTGTCATGAAAAAGTTAAGTGATGTTATAAAATCAATTTCTAATCAATGACTGCTTCGTTGGCATATTGAAAGTAAGAAAGAAAAATGCGTTTATTACCCAACCTTAATTACTAATATTATTATAGTAATAATAACGTGTTTGTTACACGTAATTATTACATCTGCTAGTACATAATATATTGAGACAGTGGTTGTGGTAATCGGCTTGTGCTCAGCATGTGCTGCGCTCGGCTAACGTTGCGCAGCGTTGTTTTTCAGCACGTACCGTCTTATTTAGATTTGTACATATTTATCCTTGTAACATATGCATTGCCACAAGGTATTAGTTGACAGGCTCTACTGCAGGTCATGAAGTGTTATTGAATTTCCATTTGTTAGAATTCACCTTCGGAAGACCAGAATTAACGCTGAGACCAATATAATTTTCTATTGTATCACCAAAACAACCATTTATAACAATTTTATTTACGTAAAATTTTATAGATAACGATCACTACGCCTTATCTCAACCGCCAGTATCGCTTTTCGTCAGAGAATGCCGGTAGTAGTAAATATAATAACCACAGAGAAGTAAAACTACCAATGCTACCGTTCTACCGAAATTTAATTTTTGCTGTCAAGTGAAGAACGTCAACTAAAAGTGATGGAACTAGAAGGCTGCTCGACCAGCTTAGGACCGGCTGCAAGATACTGAGGGGAGGGATAGATCCTCCCGCCTTGCACAATCGCATTTGCTCCATATTTGTGCCCAACAGCTATATCCAGAATAGATCCAACCGTTCCTTACTGTCGCACCGTACATCGTAGGAACACGCCGATATGCCGCATCATGTCAGACCTCAAGGCATTCCTTGCCACCAATCCTAGATGTGATATTTTTTGCGACAAATGGCGTGCTATTTTTACTTTCATCATCATCGTCATCATCATCTCAGCCGTTGGCAATCCACTACTGAACATAGGCCTCCCCATAAAGGGGGGTTTTGCCAATACTCGACACGCTTACATGCGGGTTGTCGAGCGCAGTTCGATGGTTTGTTGGAGAGGACGCTGCTGCCCATCCTCTGAATCTGTTAACCCTTAGCCGACTCTTACGGCAACCACGGGTAGAGAGGGTGGAGCACTATTCTAAAGCCGGTAACTCCACGGCACGGCATTTTCACTTTATTGCTGACATTTTGTGAAACTTATGATCCTAAGGATAATATTTACTTTATGATTTGACATTAACAAATATTATTAGATTTTAATTAATTAACATAGACTTATACAGGAAGCGATTCAACGTCATTGACTTATACCTAATTAATATTTAATATTATTATATGATTGTATTGTTATAATAATATAAATAAATAATAAAATAGATTTATTTGCAGGCACTCAAGACCCATTTAACAGTTTGAAATGATACTCACACAATGTATTTCAAGTACCTATTATCTAAATTAAAATTAGATTATATTATATTATATAAAAAACTAGTTTGTGCGGTTGCTTTTATACTCAGTCATAAATTATATTGTTAGTGTTCGTCTTTATTCTATTCCTCTCCATGTGAACCGATATCCAATGTTTTAACATGGGACTCTCTCTCTCAGCTGCCATTACAATTGCGTTACCTGAGGCATTGACATTATAATTATTAGAAAATTAAGTTGATAATAGGTATAATAGCTAATGCGTTCATAATATTACAATAAATAAACATCACCCCTGGTTTTCCTGAAAGGTGTTCCTATTCCTATAGCAGGTACTCACATCACCTTGCCTCTAGTCTATTACTACTATTTATTGTAATTAATGTATTTTGTGGTCTGTTCTACGAAATCGCACTTGTCAACCGTTCGCAGATCTTTGAAAACTGTCATCATAGGTACATAGTATTGCCTAATATTATACCTATATAAGGCATTATTTACCTAAAATATTATATAATATCTACTAATCACAATCACTATTGCTACTAAAATATCACTTTCACTGAAAAATAGACTGAAAATTAATAACTTTCACAAATATGTCGTCATGACTGACGTGCGGACACTATTGCTCAGGCTGGGCGACTAAAGATGGCCGCAACGATCGCGCAACTGTGTTCCGTTCGCTGTTCATAGGCTACTATGAGTACAATTTCAAAATTTCCCGGACAGTGAAAATTTAAATAAAATAATTTTATTCGTAATTACACGCACGGTAGACTCAGTACTGTTTATCTTCATTGACGTGCAAAAGTGACAGATTATGACCTATTTCATAAATCTTTTTGAGTTTGAGTTTGACACGTAACACACAGTTAAATAGTTGGTTTAAGTTCATGTAGCCTAAAAATCTGTCTTTAATAAGTTTTCTCCAATATTGCTGAGAGGCTTATTGTCTCCTTGTCTTGTTTGTAAAAAGAGTGCATTTTAAGCATTGAATTAAAGAAAAGGGGAGATGAAGTACGTTCTCCCAGCGCTTACTCAACAACGGGCACGTGCAATTTGCTCAGTGTGAACTTTGCACTAGCTAAGTTACTTAGCTTTTCCACTTTTAGTGACATTACTTGGCTGAGAGATCTACTACTACTAGAGCTGTGTAGCCTCTCTGCAGGGGGCCGCCTGGGGAGTTACCATTATTCATCGGCCAAGCAGTAATGTGCAAACATTACTGTGTTCCGGTCTGAAGGGCAATATTACCAGCGAAATTACTAGGCATGACGAGTTTCAACAACGAATAACTCAGGGTGACAGGCGCAGTGCAGTGCCGCGCACTGCACCTAATGCGTAATTTTTAATTTTAAAACACTGGGTGGCACTGTGTCTGATATGGGCAATCATGATGCACTATCATAAAAAAAAAGTTACTTTCACAAGTCTTGTCAGTTCAAAATAAAAACTTATACCTAATATTTTCTTCTATAAACATTGCTTTTGTGTTGTCACCCTACACTACATAAACCGCAACTCAATAATCGTCGCGAGTGAGTGAGAGAGGCGATGCGACGGCAACGCCGCGCAGCGCTGCGCCGCGCCCGCCGCTCGTAATCTGCCAGCTGGCAACTGGAGGCGACGTGTGGCCGACTTATCGCCCTGCAGCCTGCAGTATACCACAGAAAAACAGAAACTAAAGAGCGCGCGCAAGATATCTTTGCGCTCGGTCGAAATCAGACGAAACCTTCATAATAGTTCTATTAAGAAGTCTACTAGCCAAAACCTTGTATCTAATGACTAATATACCTAAAGTCAACTTGACAATCCATCAAAAATCAAATCCAAGAACTACCGTTTGACAGGTTTTATTTTGCGTTTTTTGAAGGATTTGAATTTAAATTAAGTAATTATGAATAATAATTGTAAGTAGACTGCTTTGGTGGCGTATAGTCGGCGCAAGCTCGACTGTCGATCACGAGGTCCAAGATTTGATCCCCAGGTCAGGCAAAGTGGAAATTGGATTTTTCTATTATAGCCTGGAGTCTGGAACTGTGCCCGGTAGATGGCAATAGGCTCGCCCCCTATTACATGGAACCAATAACATACTGGCGAAATGTGGATGTGCCTACTATAGGACTGAGTCCCGGGTACACCTCTGCCTACCCCTTCGGGAAAAAGGCGTTATTATATTATTATCTTGATATAAAAAAAAAACATTATTTTTATATTAAATAGGTCTGCGTTTGACCCCAATCTCACCTGATGGGTAGTGAAGATGAGGCCTAAGATGGCACGCTTTCCTAGAAGATGATTATTTACTCTTCTCTTGAAGACCCCAAGATCGTATTCAGGAGGGAAGACGTACGCCGGTAGAGATTTATATTATTCCCGTGATTGGTTATCATCATCTCAGTCATAGGACGTCCACTGCTGAACATAGGCCTAATTGGTTTTACGGCGAAGGTTATTGAAATTGTGAGTTACACATAATAATATGCAAAGTTTATATGGGACAACTTTCACACACGGTCATCGGGTCCCAAACTAGGCTAGAAGCCTGTACTATGGTAACCAGGGGTGGTATTACGAACATGCAATCGCGTAACAACAGCAGTGAATTTTGCTGTCAAACGTCATTTTTTGTATGCCGTTTGACAGCAGACATTAAGCAATTAAACGCTTTCCACACTTCTACTGCTGTTCGTAATAAGGGGGCCGATGACTTATAAACGCTTATAACACCCAGACACAGATCACACAGACATGTTCATGCACACAAATGTTTGACCTGGCCGGGGATCTAACCCGGGGCCTGCGGCACAGAAAGCAGAGTTACTACCATCTGAGCCAACGAGGCTGTCAGTTATTTCGGCTTGAAACGTCAAAGGTCCTTCTTCTATTTGATGGACTGTTATTATTATAATCTCTATAATAAGTAAAAAATCTTTAAGTACGTACTTAACTAAACAGATGTTTTTCATTTTAAAATTACGGGAAAAACTATTTGTCATAGCACTGTCCAAAGCAAATTCGCCGTCTCGCTCACACGTACCCACATTTTCGAAGATATAAAAAATACTACATGTAATTACGTAAAATAAATACAACTAGGTTCTAGAAAATAAAGAAAGAGACGAGACGTAAAATAAAAACAATACAAAGATTCAGCGAAAATCCAATTTAATCCAAAAGAGTTTTCATGTAAAAATCTGCACAAAGAAAAAATATCTCAGAAAAATGTAAAGGCACTGAAAACTTGTTTTTACTGAATCTTTGTATTGTTATTTTCTAGTTACTAGTTGTATTTATTTTACGTAATACATGTAGTATTTTTAAATCTTCAAAAATGTGGGTACGTGTGAGTGAGAGGGCGAAATTGCTTTGTACCGCGCCTTAATCGGCCAGTTATGTATTTAGAATTTAGAGTTTTAAGTTAGCTGAAATTTAGATTTCGTACAATCTTAATGAATGCCCGCTATAGAAATAAAGTTGCATATCAATAAAAAAATAACACGTATTTTTTTCTTTTTCAGTGGAAATCGCGATGGTGCGTCATGCGAAAACTGTCGCCAGTAGCAGGTAAAACAAATTAATTATTACAGCCACTTCCCATTTTACCCCTTTACAACTCACAAAAGTCGTACAAAGCCTTAAAAACTCCCGAAAAGGGCCAACCCACATAACTATAAAGTTAACTGAACCCTTACTTAACTATAACTTATCTTTGCTAAAGTTAGTCCCGAAGCTCTCAGGAACTTTGCTTTTGTAGCATTTTAACTTATGTGAATAAATAATGCGCATTTAGGTCTTTGTAAGGGCTAAGTAAAGGTATAAAAACCTTGTAAAAAGCTTTTTTTACAAGGTTTTCATACTTAGCTAAGTTACTTAGCTAAGTTACTTAGCTTTTCCACTTTTAGTGACATTACTTGCCTGAAATAGAGAGAGCTACTAGAGCTACTACTACTAGAGTTGTAGTGGTAGGCCTCTTTTGCAGGGGGCCGCCTGGGGAGTTATGATTATTCATCTGCCAAACAGTAATGTGCAAACATTACTATGTTCCGGTCTGAAGGGCAATATTACCAGCGAAATTACTGGGCTTGACGAGTTTCAACAACTAATATCTCAGGGTGACAGGCGCAGTGCAGTGCCACGCAGAATTTTGAATTTTAAAACACTGGGTGGCACAGTGTCTGATATGGGCAATCATGATGCTTACCATCAGGCACCTGATTTGCTCGTCTTGTCACTCACTATCATAAAAAAGGTGACATTATGTTTTTTGTTTGATAGCTAATAATATTATCGAGATTGTATCTGAGTATGTACGTCTCATGAAAATCCGTTAAAATCAGTTGAGCCGTTTCAAAATTATCAGTGAAGTGTTCAATGAATGACATTACAGATACATAAACACACACCCACAAATGCACAACACGTTAAACTTATAATGAATAAATGACGCCTTTTCTAAAGGGGCAGGCAGATGTGTACCCAGGACTCAGTCCCATAGTAGGTACACCCACATTTCGCCAGTATGTTATTGGTCCCATGTAATAGGGGGCGAACCTATTGCCATCTACCGGGCATAGATCCAGACTGAGATAATTCCTAATGGAAAATCCACCCACTACGTCACCGAGGCAGTTTTTATTAGTTACAACGATTGTTGATCCAAAAACGTATTTGTTTGATACTTAACTTCAAACTACCTGTTAAACCATTGTTATCTAATGGTCAAGCACAAGCAATTACAAACCTTATCTCAAAGTATTAAAGACTATAAAAACTCAATCTTTACTGAGTTACTGAGAAAAGACGAGTCATAGCGTCAAAGGGAAATCACCTTTATGTGGATTTTTATCTTGAGGAAGTAGAGGATGGCCAATTTGCATAATGATTGGGTAAAAATGAAGGAAACCTCTGAAGATAGCGCTTTGCATGTTTATTGATGATCCCAAGTAAGATTAAGTTGTAAAGTTTTTAAGAATATTTTAAAATAACGTTATTGGCGAAATGTGGGTGTGAGTCCTGCGTACACTTCTACCTGCCTACCACTTCGGGAAAAAGGCGTGATTGTATGATATTTTAAAATAAATAGACCTTCTGCAACTTGTTGCCATTTTTCTCTGTACTGAGCGGATCGCAGCCAGGTTTTTCCTGCGATCTTAAGGCGCAATCCAAAGCAAATTCGCCCTCTCGCTCACACGTACCCACATTTTTGAAGATATAAAAATATTAAATGTAATTATGCAAAATAAAGACAACTAGGTTCTAAAAAATAATAATACAAAGCTATAAAAGGAAGTCGTCGGATCACTTACAAAATTCAAGAAAAAGTTTGAATTCAACATAAACTAGTCACAATCAAACAAACGCCCACGGAACTTGAGATCATTCAAAATATAAGTAAGTTTCATTATCATAACCGTTAGATAAATATATTTATACGCTACACTCTGCTTACGGTTTAAAATTAAAACAAATAATGAACATGAATTGTATGAGAACATGAGCTGCAAAAATGGTTTAATATAAGATGTTTTAGATACAAGTTATTAGGTACTTAAATAAAATTATCTGTTAAAATTTGAAGGCATTTTGGAAACCAACCTG
Organism: Hemistola chrysoprasaria; assembly: GCA_947063395.1. Classification (NCBI taxonomy): domain Eukaryota; kingdom Metazoa; phylum Arthropoda; class Insecta; order Lepidoptera; family Geometridae; genus Hemistola; species Hemistola chrysoprasaria. Next base: position 13,245,653 of record OX346724.1, on the reverse strand, counting down.
AATTTAGTAAGTATTAAATAAGTAACAATAATTTTAATGCTCCAGAGACTTTTTACAAACAAACACGGTTTTTTTTTTTCATTAATTTATTACATTGGGATAAGCATACAATAGTATAAGTTAATAAAAAAAAACAAATTAAATGAGACACCATCCGGTCAAATTGTCATGATATTTACACGATCTTAACCTTTATAGCTTATTTATTATTTTAAAGTTTTTAAAATAATAAGTACAAATTATTGCTTATCCGAAACGAACAATGAACCACCCATCACTAAACCATTTAAAGTGCACATAAATATAGACGACGCGCCAGATCGCTCTTGACATATTTATATATGTCTTCTCAAACACTTACGTTCATAGATTATAAAAAATATAGACGTAGAGTAGACGCGGCTGGTTATTTTTGAAAAGAATGTGTTTTCAATTATTCTCGTGATTTTCACCTTGAAAATATAAAAATAAAACAAAATGAAACTTACATGAAGATTTTTAGATCTTGATAATCATACTACGAGGAGAAACTGAGGGTTCATTTCGTGAGTATTAATGAAGGAAATAAAAGAAAATGTTCTTAAAAGAATGTCTGCTTCTGTATCCTCGTAAGGGACTAGCATCCTTATTTCAGTTTTAATTAAGAAAGGCTTTCGGACCCAATTTTTTTTGTTGACAAATTGTGCATAAACACCGACAATCCTTTTATTAGCTACTAGCGACCCGCCCCGGCTTCGCACGGGTACCAGAAGTAGATATAGTGAACGTTTAACAGGAGTAAATTCGTGATACATTGTATTTTAATAGATAAAACCCTAATGGTTTACGCAGCGCACGCAAATTAATGACTATTTCTGTTACAATGACCAAACCTTAACCATTAACTTATGTATAAATTTATCGTGGGCTATTTTGAAGTTATTGATAAGTACTACAAACCCCTAGTACATTCCTTTATTCTACCACCAATACTTTTCACATCGCATGCATATAATGACTTTCAATTATTGTGACTAAACCAAAATAAATGGATATAATTTATGTATACTGTTTTGTAGGTATTGATAAGTACTACAAACCCTTAGTACATTATTTTACTCTACCACCAATAGTTTTCACACCGCATGAAAAATAATCACTGCTTCGATTATTGTGACTAAACAAAAAAAGATGGATATAATCTATGTATACTGTTTTGTAGGTATTGATAATTACTACAAACCCCTAGTACATTACTTTACTCTACTACCAATAGTTTTCACACTGCATGAAAAATAGTCACTTTTTCGATTATTGTGACTAAACCAAAAAAGATGGATATAATCTATGTATACTGTTTTGTAGGTATTAATAATTACTACAAACCCCTAGTACATTACTTTACTCTACCACCAATAGTTTTCACACCGCATGAAAAATAGTCACTTTTTCGATTATTGTGACTAAACCAAAAAAGATGGATATAATCTATGTATACTGTTTTGTAGGTATTGATAAGTACTACAAACCCTTAGTACATTACTTCCCCACCAATAGTTTTCACACCGCATGAAAATAATCACTGCTTCAATTATTGTGACTAAACCAAAAAAGATGGATTTAATCTATGTATACTGTTTTGTAGGTATTGATAAGTTCTATAATCCCCTAGTACATTACTTTAATCTACCACCAATAGTTTTCACACCGCATGAAAAATAATCACTGCTTCGATTATTGTGACTAAACCAAAAAAGATGGATATAATCTATGTATACTGTTTTGTAGGTATTGATAAGTACTACAAACCCCTAGTACATTACTTTACTCTACCACCAATAGTTTTCATACCGCATGAAAAATAATCACTGTTTCGATTATTGTGACTAAACCAAAAAAGATGGATATAATCTATGTATACTGTTTTGTAGGTATTGATAAGTACTACAAACCCCTAGTACATTACTTTACTCTACCACCAATAGTTTTCACACCGCATGAAAAATAGTCACTTTTTCGATTATTGTGACTAAACCAAAAAAGATGGATATAATCTATGTATATTATTTTGTAGGTATTGATAAGTACTACAAACCCCTAGTACATTACTTTACTCTACCACCAATAGTTTTCACACCGCATGAAAAATAGTCACTTTTTCGATTATTGTGACTAAACCAAAAAAGATGAATATAATCTATGTATACTGTTTTGTAGGTATTGATAAGTACTACAAACCCCTAGTACATTATTTTATTCTACCTCCAATACTTATTACAGCGCATTCATATTATGTCTTTTTCGATTATTGTGACTAAACCAAAATAGATGGATGAAATTTCCGTGGACTGTTTTGTAGATATTGATAAGTACTACAAACCCCTAGTACATTATATTATTCTACCATCAATGGATTTCACAGCGCACGCAAATTTATGAATATGGTAATTATATTATGTGACACCTTGGTTCACAATATTGCAGTTTTCTTACGGATCCCTAATATTTTTCAAAATCTCATATAGCCTATGTCACTCACACTGAATTAAGCTATCCATAAGTGAAAGAATTTTTAAAATCGGTCCAGTAGTTTCGGAGCCTATTCGTTACAAACAAAAAAACAAAAAAACAAAGTTTCTCTCTTTATAATATTAGTATAGATTTACTATGTTTGGATTTAAATTGTCGCAGATACAGGGAAATTAATCGCAAGAAAAAGTAGCTGGGCAATTAGTTCAGAATACTAAATTAATCTTGGGCCGAACGAGGGTGGAATCAAACTCAAACTCAAACAGATTTATTCAAATAGGTCATAATCTGACACTTTTGCACGTCAATGAAGATAAACAGAACTGAGTCTACCGTGCGTTCGGAAAGATACCTCTACAAGAAGAACGCACAAGAAACTTGTAGGGCTTAATTTTTTCAACAGATAGTTTCACAATATTTGGTATAAAATAATATAAAACTTAGAATTTGGTTCTAGATTTTTTTGTTTGAAATATTAATGATTAATTCATATTTTGGTGGGACCATCATCTTTCGTGTTATAAATAGTAATACTTGTCCATCTACATAGATTTCAGTTGCATTATCATGTCATTTAGAAGTTTTGTTAGGTAGGACCTCCTCGGAAAATCTAGAAACTAGATTCAGCGGGCTTAAGCATTGAATTATAATCCATATAATTAACTGCTTAAGCCATATAATCCGGCATCTGCTCCCTATGGATGATATAAATTATTAGTAACAATAGGTAGGAACTTGGGATGAAATTTTGTTCGAAGGTCGCTTAGATACAGATTATTTAAATATTGACTGACAATTAATTATTGACAAATGAGAATTTATGGAGCTTATCAGCTTTCGCATAAACGTTTATGTAAAGTTTATTTATTAAGTAAATAATGTTATTATGATGTCAGATTGTTGATGTCAGCAAACCTTGAATGCATATCGTTTTATTATGATTATTTCATACTTATTGCAAAATGTTATTGTGGTAGACTTGAAACTTTGAGCTTTTATAGACATAATCACTTTGCTTCTTTGCACTTCCATAATAGTTTTATGTTCATACGAACAGGGAATATTATAATTCAATTGCCGCAATATCTTGGACCTATCATATATTGAATGTTTTTAGATTTTTATCTTTTTAAAGTTACCCAAAGGATGGCAACAGAACTCCTTTGCTTACACTGTGCTGTTCGTGAGTCTGTCACTAGCTCCCTTGAACTTTATAGAGGTGTTACAGAAGAGTGCATAGTTGTGGCCTTAAACAAATAAATTATATGTACCAAGAAATAATTGGCCACACAAGAATTATGCTTTCAATTAAATATATAAAAAATTTGCTGGGATAGTGCGGAACCCTTCGTTTGGCCTGGCCGCACATGACCTGTTTATAAACAATGTACGGTGACAATAATAGATTTTGTTGACCTCCACACAAAGATTAATTTGTGCGAACGTTCATTCCTCGCTATCTATGTTCTATGCCAAGACCTGCCCTTTACTAAGAACCGCTTCTGACATCAGCACCCTATCTAGAGTAGAGTGAGGTGTGATCTCTGAGAGTGACATTTATTAATAGTCTCTACTCTCTGATCTCATAGCAATGGCAACTTGCTCTTTGGTTAAATTAAGATTTATTGAATTCTTATTTACCGAGTGCCAGGTTCACATTCTACATCTAGTAGATGCATGCTATTTGGTAGTAGTGAATTATATGAATGCATTGCATTTATAGATAGATAGATTGGTACACCACAACAAGAACTTCTTAAAACTAATAACAATGAATAATAACATATATAGGTACAATATAATACCTACATTATCGACTGCCTCGGTGGCATGGTGGACGCAAGCTCGACTGCCGTTCATGAGGTCCCGAGTTCGATCCCCGGGTCAGGCAAAGTGTTAGATATATAGGATTTTTTCATAGGGAATTATCTCTATGACAGCCTGGAGTCGAACTGTGCCTGGTAGATGGCGGCAATAGGCTCGCCCCCTATTACATGGGACCAAAAACATACTGGCGAAATGTTGGTGTACCTACTATGGGACTGTGTCCTGGGTACCTCTGCCTACCCCTTCGGGAAAAAGGCGTGATTGTATGTTATGTTACGTTTATTATCTGTTGTTAGACATTGCTAGACCGATTTTGATGAATTTTTGTATAGAGAATGGGATAGTGGAAAATGAAAATAAATAGGATACCCATTATTCCGACTTTCCCACGGGAATGATACCTCGGATAGTAAGTAGATAATGTTACATTATTCCAACACAAAATTAAATAATATAGTGTCTCGTTATTGTAAAATACGACTTTAAATAGATAAAAGGTCATTCATATTACTTATGCCTATCATATTACGGCTAGTCCCTTCCAGTTTCTTTCGAAAGAAAGAATGTTGACAGATTATAATTTAATTTAGGTTGGATTTCAAGGAAGGAGATAGCTATGTTTTTAAAAATAGCGGCACGAGCGGTAGAAAAATACATATTTTTCAGATTCCTAGTCTAAAGATACTAAAGGTGGCAAAGTTGAAATTCGAAAAGAACATATTATAAAATTAACCATTTTCAAAAATCCTGGAAAATAATCCAGGAACCTGTCAAATTCCGACCAAACTATGTAACCATTTAAGCAAACACAAAACAAGCACAGCGAATAGAAAGTACATATATCTATAGGTACTTTTTTCGCTGAACAAGTTGTTCATGTACCACGGCATTCCTCGGGGTGGAATGGCGTTATGGTTGACATATCCCGTTCTCATTCTCGTAAGAATCTCGCCGAAACCATAGCAATTGGTTTTGAAGACAAGGTATTAAGAGTATTCTAAAGACTTAAGACGAAAGCGGCCTAAAGGGAGCAACTTTACCTAATCTTGATCGTTTAAGCTTAATCCGAACCAGCCCCAGTTGTGTCGGTAGCTTATGACGTACCTAGCTTACATAGTCACTGTTATCTGATCTATGTTTGCCTACTGTAGGTTAATCTGTGGCTTACCCACTTAGCTATGGTTGCCACCGACAGCTACAAGTAAGGAATCTTGCAGAATGCTTTGCTTATGCGTTAGAAACTTAGTTTTTGCGATCTTTTACATTTTAGGTAGAAACGTGAAAGATGCAGACGAAATACTCTTTCTTTGACTAGAAATGATGCGCCTATTAAGGCGAAGACTGACCTGTACCGTGTACCTAACATTCCTTTGCAATGTGTCTACCATAATAATTATTATATCGGACCCTTCGAGATTATGGGTTTGTTCGAAAGGCGAAGGCGAAGGACACGTGATTCAAGGCGTAACGATACGACATGTTCAAAGCGAGCATTCGTGTGTGGAAATGAGCACGTATACTCGTACGTTTCACAAACTGACTGCTCGCTTTGTAACATGTTACGTTACGCCTGGTTTTCCGGTCAGTCACCTTAAGACGATGATACGAGCAGCACGTTTAGAAGAATATTCTACTGTAAAAAAAAAGTTAAATTTGAAAATACTCGCAGCCCTATTGATCGAAAGCCCATCCATCCAATAGAGCACCGACCGATCATGAATGCGCCCTTTGTCTTAACTCTCTAGAGAGCTGAACACAGCATCCACCGTCTTCCTATATTGCGAAACACTGAAACACTTAGTGTATTGGTATAAATGATGTGTAGTGTGTAGTAGGTACATCCAAGTTGAAAATTATATACATGGCTTATAGCCAACGACCTATGGAACGTAGAATCTTGGGAGTCAGACTTTCAGACCGCGTAAGAAATACGGTGCTCGTTCCAAAACCAAGATCATGGACGCTGGTGAAAAAGCAGCCAGGTTGAAGTGGAATTAGGCGGGGCATATCTGCAGCATGTCTGATGAGCGATGGGCCAGAAGCACCACGCTAAGGACCCCTCACTGAGTCAGACGTCGTGGCCCACACGGAGATGGCGGTATGAACTGGACACATTGCAATAGTTGGATAGCTGCAGCTTAGACCGTGGAATAACATATAGTTACGTCAGCAAGTATAACCGCGGGACGCACCTAGTGAGACATAATGTGTTTCGAATGTTCTGCGAGATTGAAGGTGGATTGTTGATGGATATGACAGAGTTAGTTAATTGATGGATGCATGTTGTGGTGGATTGTTTACGGACGGAGGGTTTCACAATGCGGGAAATACTTATAATATGTATGTGTGTGTGTGATACACCTTTGCTAGTTATAAGCAGTAATATGCAAACCTTACTGTGTTACATTACTGTACTGCGAAATTACAGGGCATGACGAGTTTCAACAACTTATATCTCAGGGTAACAGGCGCAGTGTAATGCCGCGCAGAATTTTGAATTTTAAACACTAGTGGCTGTGTCTGATATGGGCAATCATGATTACCATCAGGCACCTGATTCACTCGTCTTGACACTCACTATAAAAAAAAACCACGACTGTCACCAGTATTCTGGCTTGATACAAAACTGGTAAAAGGACAAAGTGTAAAGGTCGTGGTTGAGCTGAACGTAGAGCATTCGCCTTTTATTTTTTAAGTTTATCGAACCGACCATCGAGCACGACGCTCGATGTTTTGCTCACTCACCGTGAGCATTTCGGCGAGGCGCAATGAACATTCGCCAGAACGTTACATTACACGGAAATGTTCTTCGACGTTAGTAAAACTAATAACGAATTAAAACTTAGTAACTTTATTATCCTCAACCAGAAAAGCACGAAAAGACAATAAATTCAAAAATAAAACCACAATCTCAAATTAAGTTTATCTTTCACATTAAACTGATTTTTGGAACAAGATTCCTCAGGAATTCCTCAAAACCTGCAACTTAATATTCTTGTAGCTTATTTTAGGCTTTATTACTAAGAAAATAGGGGTTATAAAGCTGAGGCTTAGTTTTAACGGTTTCCGGCGAGTATTTGCGCGCGGAAACCCAAAAACAACACGAACTTCTTTTGTTATAGTGATGGGACATAGTAGAGATCTATGGTCGATAATTTTGAGGAGATTTCGTTTCATTATTATACTGAAAATATTCTGTAAACAATCCAAATTAAATAAAAGGCTGAAATTAAGTAATTACTTAAAAGAAGCGTGTAAAATGTCTTAAATGTAGATTTTAGATTAAAATTAAAGACAACTTGACATTCTATCGCATTAACTAAAATAAACATGTAATTTTTATTCAACCAAACACGTCAGATTCCAGAAATGTTAGAAACACAGGTGTTTTTATTTAGAAAACTTATCTTCTTCTTCCTGCACTTTTCCCATATTAAGTGAGTCGGCACAGTACGTCTTCTTTCGCCACTCCAGTCTATTATCCGTCATCTCCGCATTCGCTCCTCTTTCTCCAATATCCTCATTCAAACAGTTCATCCATGTCGCCATTCATTATATCACTTATCATACTCGTAGTGCTGTTTTAGTTTTGGCTAGGATTTTTACGAGCGGCCGCCTGTCTGACCTCAACCCTCCTTAGGAATGCTGTTGTTGGCATATGGTTGTAGCCTTTAGTTCCCTTAGTCGCCTTCTACGACACCCACGGGAAAATATGGGGCGGCCTTATTCTAAGCCAGGGACCGCTTGGCTTATTATAAAACTTATACGACATTTAAATGGGTTATGCCACTCCACTCCACGATATCATGGAAATCGATCCACGAACTTTTTATTTTATTTTTCATGACAGTGAGTGATAAGACGAGCAAGTCAGGTGCCTGATGGTAAGTATCACAGATCAGGATGCTTTCATCTCCTCTGTGGTATAAGCATCATGATTATTGCCCATATCAGACACAGTGCCACACAGTGTTTTATAATTCGAAATTCTGCGCCTGTCATCCTGAGATATTAATTGTTGAAACTCGTCATGCCTAGTAATTTCACTGGTAGCATTGCCCTTCTGACCGGAACACAGTAGTGTGAACTTTTAATATTAAAATCAACCTAGTTATTTGCTACTATGAATAGAGGTTTTCTTATCGATATCGTAATATTTAGCGACAGTCGATAACTTTTACCCCAGCACTATTAAAACAAACTAGTCCACAGCGAGTCGACGACAGGTGAACGTGTTATTTTTTATCTTGTTTGCATACAGACAGACGGATTAACAGCAGGGTACTTGTGTTAACATGGATTTTATATATCCCACGCTATTTTACTATATGCATGTATTAGATTACTTATTACGAATCTGTGGGCGTATAAGTTTAATGTGGAGCTTAAAATTTTGGATGGAAACTTAATTTAAAATTCTCTGGTATAATATCAGGAAGGAAACTAGAAAAGAAAAATCTCGTGACTTCGTGTCAGTGCGTGAGTTTCAAAATTCTTTTATTTTCATATTCCTTGTCCACTATATCATAATGTAGTACTTACCTACATTGATATAAAGAAAAGGGGAGATGAGGTCCTGGCTTCTCGAAAATTGCAAGCTCAAATTAGGTTCCATTAGGTCCACGGTAAGTCAGTAAAGTAAGGTCGTACGAGCGAATAATATTGTTGTCTCGGTCGCACTTCGTTCATAGGTAGCAAATTGCACGTGCCATTTGTTGAGTAAGCGCTGGAAGAACGTACATAGTTGTGTACATGTACATGTCGATATTACAAAAAATGTTATACAAATAATTATGATAATAATAGCATACTTATGCAAAATAACATTATATATTAAATAGGATTACAGTAGTATAAAGAAAAAAAAAACCTACACAAATTGTAGACAAGTCATTTTTTGTCAACAAATTCGTCAAAAGTATAGAACGCTTGCTGGACAAGCCAACGTTTTAACCGCGTTTTAAAGAGGTATGTGCTAGGTGCATCTGTTACGTCTAGGGGTAGCTTGTTGTATACAGTGGGGCCCATAACATGTGTTAACTTACTGGACTTTGTCATACACTATCTCCCTTTTTCTTTAAATCAATGCCTACCTACATGCAAAGGAGTAGTTGAGTAGGAGAGTAGTTGGTTTTAAGGCGTCAATCTCGCATAATAATTTTGATTTTATTTTATAGATTATATATATAGCTTAATAATAGGATTTTCAAATATGCATAAATAATATTTCTTAGTATCGCCATTAATAGTAATAAATTATGCAAATGTAACAAAATAGGGAACGCGCGTCTCCATCACTTAAGAGCATTGAGCGTACATTGCCTTCTAGGAATTTGACACAATCCTATGAAAAATTTACCAAATCGATGTTTTGTATTCCCCTGTTTCCTCCGAATATAATTAACCCATTCTAAAAATTTATATCCTGATATTTTTATAGTGAAGTAAACTATATTCCTATCATTTTAATTTTTCTTATAAACCCTTGGTTTTTTCATAGTGAACTTCCAAAAATCGTAGTTTTACTCGCGTGATTGGTAGTTCACTTCAAAAAAATGTAGTTTATAAACAAAAATAAAATGATAGAGACATACTTTACTTCAACTTTAAAATATCAGGATATAAATATGTATATCAAATAGGTTTACTGTATTTAGAGGAAACAGAGGAATACAAAACACCGATTTTGTAAATTTTCCATAGGATTGTGTCAAACTGCTAAGAGGTCCTGTATCCTGTTAACCTCAGTTTATTCATATCAAATTATACATTATCCGGCGATAATAAATAGGGCTACAATGTTTGGAAATATTATTGTGAATAACATTCTCTACTCGGCAAAGGATAGTGCAAGGTTTTCTGGGTCCTGCTTCCTTGGCTCAATTACCTTTCAAACTAGGTCCAAGGTTCATTGATGAATTTGTGTCTCAGTCAATCAGGATCATCAAAAGACATGCTCATGACATGCCCGGGAATCGACCTCGGGAAGGGCTCATAAGGCAGAGTCACTAACCCAGAGCCAACCGGTCAACTGTTATCAGAAACTAGATTGGAATCAGTACAAAGCACTTCAAATCCATCCATCAACTTCGCAGAATTTTCCATATCTGATAAGCAAATGCTGGTAAGGTTCCTACCGTATAAAATTGCATTGATATTTCATGCATTTAGGCACTTCGCATACAGAGCAACTGAATTGAAGAAACCATTAATTAATTTGAGAAACTTTTTTTGAATTCCCAGTTTACGATTGCCGCAATCTTCGAAACGGCTGGACCGATTTGAACGGGACCTTCACTGACAGATAGCTTATGTAATTACTCAAGCTATTTTATTTATTTAAAAAAATGATAAGGGTTCCGTATAAAAAATTAAACTCATAAATTCCACGCGTACGAAGTCGCAGGGAACAGCAAGTTGTCAATAAACTTTTGAAATCGTTCGACTCGTTACGATTGCAGATTGGGAAAACCAGTAACTAGATACATCTATTTATAGTGCAAATTCACCTGTAGCTAGTGGCAGCAATTTGAAATTGATATAATCGTCGATTGCAGCAACTCAAAACTAATACAGATATATTTATTTGTAAAAAGTTTTGTAAAACTGATTACAATCACCAAAACTAGCAACCGAAATTATTATGTCTGTGCAGATTCTTTGTGTATCATTTTGTATTTCAAACGAATAGACCACAAAATATTATAAGCAACTAGTGGTTTGTAGCATGTTGCCGCAACACGAATCTTAAAGTGGCCCTGTATACAAAGCGCCTTATTGGTCAAACGTCATTGTGTGACAGGTACCTAACCTTGGCTTCGATAGTATTCAATAGAATGAATGCAGTTTTGCAAGTCTCATACTGTTCATAAAGGCTATTATTCATATTTGGGTATAGTTAAAAAGACTAATGAAATTTATATTACACTGGACAATAATCTTCAACAAACTTCACTGTTAATGTGTCCCGAGTTGACTCTACAGACTCACTATGAACATTTCAATTCAAACTTTATTTTCATAGTAATTTTAAAGCCTAATTTAGATTGAAAGTTTTTCTACTAGTTGCGCACGTTGGGAGCTCTTTCAGTTCAGGTCCAGCGCCCGCGATCTATCTAATATAAGTTTACTTTAAGAGAAAGTACTTCAACAAGTAACAATAAGAGAGCAAACAAGGCCAAGCCATATAATGCAAATCTCACGGCCCTATCTCTCAAAGACTCGGATACTCGGATATAATGTCACGTCGAGTCACGTACCATCGACAATGGCTCTGCATGGTAGATATGGTTGATGATTTTCACGTATCGCGTGCGGTGGCAGTGCTGAATGTGACACTTTCATTCTTGATTGTTTGTACCCATTTGTACCCACAGCTTGCAGCCTGTAGCAGTGTAATACAAGATTTTGAACAGACATCATTCTTTACATTTACGTCTCACATCCGCTTTTTTTTGTTCTTTTTTTGTAGTGGTAGGCCTCTTTTGCAGGGGGCCGCCTGGGGAAGTACCACACCTTTGCCAGTTATTCATCCGCCAAGCAGTAATGTGCAAACATTACTGTGTTCCGGTATGAAGGGCAATGTTACCAGCGAAATTACTGGGCATGATGATATTCAACAAGTCCTATCTCAGGGTGACAGGCGCAGTGCAGTGCCGCGCAGAATTTTAAATTATAAAACACTGGGTGGCACTGTGTCTGATATGGGCAATCATGATGCTTACCATCAGGCAACTGATTTGCTCGTCTTGTTACTTACATCATTAAAAAAAAAAAAAAAAAACAAGAACAATACTGTGATATCCCGAACGCTTAGGGTCGGTTAATCCAAACAATTTGCCGGCTTAACCAGGGATCAAAACCTAAGTATAGTTATTTCTCGTATTTTATCTTTAAGTAGGTTCTTATCTGCGTCAAACTGTAGGTAGTCTAGTCTAGACTAAGTACATGTTTATTGTCTCATATGAATTTCAGGTCACCCTAGTTTTCTCTTTTCCGTCTTTGTATGAAGCACTTTCGTTTATTAAAATTAGTATGAAGTATATTTACAATTTCATGAAGACAGAAGAACGTCGCTTCGTTCTCTTCATTAGTACGTTAGTACTATTATTCATGTGTCATTTGTGTATTTAAACTGTTTTGTCATTAAATAAGTATTGCATAAAATAGTAAAAAACTCGTTAGTAAATGGAGACCCTTTTTTTTAACCGATTATATTTTTGCGCAAATAAAGGCCAGATCAAGAGCTAACCGCAAACAATTGATTACAAAATTATTATCCCTTTTGCCATATTAATAAAATTCAATTTTTAATGCAAATCGAATCACCTTAAAGCCTATTTTAGCCTAGGTAAAGTTTCATTGATCTTTTCGCCTTTTTAAAGTGCTGACAAAGTTCTTAACAAAGCTCAACAATATTATTATTAATTTTTGTTCTTTGATAGTAGGTACTGTAGACGTGCCTTTTCCATTAAATAATACTCGAACACTTCAGCATATTTTAAATGATTTATTCCAAGCCCACCATCTTCAATCTCGCTCTACAATCATCTGTCGCGCTGGCATCCACCTCCCTGTGTTGCCATCGCGCCCTCGCACATGCCATAGATCTTCGTGAAACCACACGTTGCCATTAATACTTTCCATTAAACCACCAAAACGTTAACAGAATCCGTAGCATGCGCGTCACAAAATAACATCAACCCTACAGTACATGTAGCTAATCCACGCAAAATACTAGACTATCGTTGAAACAGACGTTCACTCTTAAACTTTGTGAACTTTGTGAGCCTTAAAGTTCCCCACTCTCTAATCACTAAAAACTTAGGCCAAGCGCACACGACTCACAATTAACACACGCCCAACTTAAAATACAAGTTGAAAGACTATTCTATTCTCCGGCACTTAACTCCTGAACTCTTCAACTAGTTAAGGTTAAAACTTGTCTCAAAGGGGCTAAGTAATGGAATAACAAACTCTATTCACCCCTGGAGGAGTTACAAGCTGGAAATAAATTCGAGGCGACAATTTATGGTCAGCGTTTTGAAGTGTGCTTCCTGCTTTATCATAGGGTTGTCAGTTGTGTGAGGCCAGTTAGTACCTGTACAGTTCAACTGCACGAAGAGATAAATGCAACAACTCATCAAACTGAACAACTTTTAAAGGAAAAGTTGCGAAATTTTGACTTCCCATACAAAACGGTAATCGACAAATTCATTCATTTGCAAATGGTTTAGGTTGACGGGTAGATGCACCACCTTAAAGTATTATCCTAGGACAATTTAGTGGTTAATTCGTTCAAGGTATTATCACACCCCGGACACTCGACTCAGTTCCCATACAAAAGCCGCGGTCTTACTACCTACTACACAGACACTGCACACGTATGGAGTTTTGTACACGCGCAAGAGTGTGCGTGAGGTGCGTTTCGAGCTCACGGAGGCTCGTCGAGAGGTGAGGTGGACGGATGACAGTGTCCATTCTAAACGTAGAATTTATTATCTTTTCTGTGGTTACCTACTTCACCTTTTTGTAACACGTTATATCTATCAGGCACACCCTAGCCGACGCCATCAAGTAACTAAAATAGTGTAAAAATTTTATTTGGAATTTATATATTTAAAAATATGACTAAACTACCACGCTCCGTGGTTTCATAAAAATCTTCCTGCTCTTATCCCACGATGTTGGATCGGCTCAGCACGTCTTCTTCCGCCATTCCAGTCTATCTCTGCACTCTGCACTCACTCCTTTTTCACACACATCCTTTTTAACACACACCAAGTTTAAGAAGCTCTCTGACATAACCAGTTTATTCACCCTATTGTTATTTTTTTTTATTCCTAACCAATCCAAAATATAGTCATCATAAAGTCTAAAGTAACAATTTCAATTTCCGACTCAAATACTCCTGTAGCAACCCTATAATGTAAGTATGGAACATGCGCCGGCGCAGCCACATTACACCTGTCAGCTGATGCATTACACGCTCACATCTAGTCTGTTTGTTGTTTTAACTACACTATGTAACTGATAATAGACGTTTATTGTTTCAGGTAAGACTGTGTTTTGAGTTCAACATAACGGTTAAAATACGAGTAATAAGTATGTGGTGAGTGTAACAAAAATAGATTATGGAACGAAAGAAGCTATTAACTTTTTAGTGTGAACTATAAGGAATTTTTGTAAGGATTTGATAAGATCTACAAATTAGTTTAGCGAAAAGGATGGCCCAGAAGTGGGTACATACTGATAAAGACCATGACGATGAAACATCAATAGATTTTTTATACATTTACTCATGACGACAATGATTTGCACCGTATTTTCATAGGATTTTTTGTATCTGGTATTATACCTGATTACCTGCCTTTACTTTTAACATCTACGAGTATTATATATAATATTTTCTGGTACGAGACTATTTTCTGAGAGTCTCTATCCATTTTATCTTGCTAGTTTTTAATCTAACGCCTAATGCTAATTTTAATGTAATAAACCTTAGAAGTAAGAAGGTATTATTATCGATGCACCAATCAATAATGGACCGTGACCAGATAAAGTTTACGATATAATCACGAACAATCAACAAAAGGGAGCGAGGTTGTCTCGGATGTAAACCCCAGTTTTATTGCATGTTGGTTATAATATGAACGTTTTGAATAAACCTTTATTATGATAGGTGCTTGTATGTGAATGTAATGACTTCTTTTGTTATGATTATAGTGTAACATGATACGAGTATAACTATTGAATTTTGATTCGAAACGGAAATTCTATAGATATATCGTGATTTCTACTGTCACTATAAGTTCATGTTTATGAAAATTTCTGATCTAGATAGGTTACCTTTGTGTGGTGTTCTCAGGTCCTCGTTTCTAGTAACGCGTCCTGATTTTCTCCTGATGACTTGATCGGGTTGCTCAATGTCCCTTTATTTCACAAAAATCTCAGTAGATGCTTTGATGTATAAATCACTATGTTTATTAATCTCGTAAAATGTATCACGCGTGGAAAGCTTTGGGTAAAATTTCCATTTCAAAAAAATTACAATTCCTTAATTATAGAGGCACTTATTATTGCTACAGCCAAAAAACATTTATTTTTTTTTTTATTTTTTTTTATGGTAGTGAGTAACAAGACGAGCTAATCAGGTGCCTGATGGTAAGCATCATGATTGCCCATATCAGACACAGTGACACCCAGTGTTTTAAAATTCAAAATTCTGCGCGGCACTGCACTGCGCCTGTCACCCTGAGATATGAGTTGTTGAATCTCATCATGCCCAGTAATTTCGCTGGTAACATTGCCCTTCATACCGGAACACAGTTATGTTTGCACATTACTGCTTGGCGGATGAATAACTGGCAAAGGTGTGGTACTTCCCCAGGCGGCCCCCTGCAAAAGAGGCCTACCACTACAAAACCTATTAAATAATATTTATTTATTTAATTAATGACGAAAAATAGCATTTCCTGTCTCAATGTCTAATTAAAGTGCCTTATTACCGCGTCCGTTTAAACAAGTTACATAAACTCCCAAAAACCCACATCCTCTTTAAAAAATCCGTGTCCATCCTTTCAATAAAATTGCGTACCTACATCAATCAACATCTGCGTCCGAAAACTGACACATTTTCGTCCTTATTGCTTTAGTAATAAGGCTAAGTTACAGTCTAATTAATATTCGTTCGATGGTGCAGTAAAAATAGCAGATGTTTAAAACACCGGTGGTAGATTTTGCACCTGTGGCACAACAGGTTACGACAAGGCCCAACCTGTTACTGGCTTAATTTGATATTGTAATTGTATGCAAGGGTGCAGATTAAACGGAGTGGGCTAGAAATAGCTTGTTAATGCAAATCTATCTCTAACTAGTGAAGAATAAAGTTCTTTTTCTTTGGCTTCTACTTTTGCTATTTGCAATACTTATGCTGGCTAAACCATTACAGATTTCCTTCTAATTCGTATGATCAACCAATGAAGCTTGCTAGTCTAGATTTCTTTGTAAATTAATACATGCTATGTTTCCAGTTCGGGTTTGTTAAAACAAGTTTATTTTAATTATTACCCTGCAGATTCCGCTGAAGCGTTTGATTACATTGACCTCTACAATCTTGGGACAAATACAATTTATGTTCGTTTTTAGATCACTCATTGCTATTTTTATTTACCATTTAATTGGTAATAAAACTAGTAATTTTAAAATCTTATTTAAATAAAGGTTAAGGTACCTTCAAAAAGATAGGTGTTTCACAGGGTTCCGTCTTGGGTCCATGTTTCTTCATCTTAGAAAAATCATTACTTACTAAAATTGTATTATTGTGTGCAAGGATTCACTATTCGATTAGTTATAGTTTAACAGCCATGGTTTCATAAAGTCTGTGTAATTTAAGATTTGATTTGATTCTTTTTAAAATTATGATCAACCTCTTATCAGTATTTGAAATAACAAGTGCCGTCAAATATTGTATTCGTTTAACACCTTTCTCGGCCACCTTGCAGGCCTTATTACCATAACCGGCTCTTCAAGGTTGGTCTTATGTAAGCCAAATAATCTTATTTGAATAACATTAGGGTGTTTACTCAGATCATTACTGAGGTCAGTAACTCAGTAACGTTTAAAGTTTACACCTCGTTATTTCCCATCATAGTTCATAGTTCATAGTTCATTTATTTCGTATAAATCCAATTTATGTGTCAATATTTATATAACTTATTAATTACACAACCGTAATGTCAATAATAATAATAATTACATAAATGTAATTTCAGTTAATAGAGTATTTAATTTAAAAACTCATCGTAACTATAAAACGTCTGCTCTACTAGCCAGCGCTTCAATCGCGACTTGAAACTATTTAGACTATGGGCATCAGTAACTCTGTCCGGCAACTTATTGTAAACATACGGACCCATGACGTGTGTGAGTTTAGTCGATTTTGCCATGGTCCTGTTTATCCCGACCAACTTATTTGCGTTACGAGTTCCGTGCGAGTGGGTGTCGCTGTATTTCCTATATGCGTCTAAGTTACACCTCACATACACCGCTACTTGGTATACCATTATACAAGGGAGCGTAAGGATGCCGAGCTTTCTAAAGTGGGGTTTTGCAGACTCATCCTGCTTGATTCCCACCAAGGCGCGTATGGCGCGCTTTTGCATACGAAAGGCGCGCTCCCGATCGGCAGCGAGCCCCCACAGCTCAGTTCCGTATTGCAACAGTGAATGTACTGTTGCAAAGTAACAAGAGCGAGCAACCTGCTTGGACACCACTCGCGCCACACGCCGTAGTGCATAGCACGCACTCCCGATCCTACCACACAGGTTGTGGATATGACTATCCCATTTCAGGCCGCTGTCCAACTGAAATCCTAGGAATGCAGATATCTTAGTTTGCTGTAGCTCGACATCGTTCACGAGTACTCTAAGATTCCTATATGGTCTACCTGAGAGGCAGAAGTGCTGAAAGTGGGTTTTTCTAAGATTCAGGGCTAGACCATTTGTACGGAACCAACCTGCCAACTGTAAGCAGGTTTCATTTATTCTTCCTTCCAGCTGATCCACTGTTGGCGCGGTGACAAGCGCTGCCACGTCATCTGCATACATTAGAGTGTATGCGGCGGTTATTGCTTCAGGGAGGTCGTTCAATAGCATTAGGAACATGATATTTGATAGAGAGGATCCCTGAGCTACACCCATGGATGAGTGCAGTGGTGCTGACCTAACTGTCCCCCCGCCACCCACTACTATTTGCGATCTTCCCCTCATCATACCCGTTAACACAGACAGTGGCGCCCCCCTCACTCCATAGTGCTGCAGTTTAGCGACAACGACAGCGTGATCGGCGACATCGAATGCTTTCGATAAATCACAGCATAGTATAGCGACTTGATGTTTAGCTTCACGTGCCGCCACAATCCGACGGACGAGCTCCCGTGTTAGCGATACAGTGGACCTGCCCTCGCGATACGCGTGCTGTCGGTCCGTGAGAGAATCGGCTGACTTGAGGAAAGATATGAGCCGGGAACTGAGTCCGTTCTCAAACACTTTCGACACGGCGGGGATAATTGACACAGGCCTATATCCATCTATGTCCTCTCTTTTACCTTTTCCTTTAAATATAGGGGCCACTTTAGATATTTTTAATGCATCTGGATATATACCTTCCCTCAGACAGTTGTTTAATACACCCGCTAAAATAGGAGATAGTGGGATTGCGGCAGCTCTTAGCAATTTCATGTTTAGTCCGTAAACATCTTTAGACGTTTTGGGAGGAATGCGTAGGGTAAGTAGGCGGTATACTTCTTTGGCACTAAACGTTTGGAATCTGAGTGAGCGATCAGCAGGTGGCCGGGCAGCACATAACGCTGCGACAGCACCGGTAACGTCAGCGCTTGGCGCGCCACACGCTGAGGCTGCACTCAGGAACCTCGCGTTGACAGCGTCCACCACGGCCTGCTTGCTCGCGTACTCAGTTCCATCTGGTTTCCTCACCACATCCGTAAAGTCGAGCTCCAAGGAGTTCGTCTTTCCTCTTTCTTTGTTTACAATGCTCCACATCGTTTTACTAGGGTTTTTACTAAAATTTATCATATTAGCATAAAAATTCGATTTATTCTTATTAATTAAAATGTCATAGGAAATTTTCATATGTGAAATTATATCATTAAATAGATTAAAATTATTTTCATTTGTATTTAATTTGCTTATTTTAATAATATCAAAAAGTAAAGATTTATAATTTTGTACGTCTTGGTTAACCCAGTTATTAGCCTTTCTTTTATAAATTTTTATTTCTGGAAAACAAATATCAAATTTAATCTTGATCACATTAATGAGAGTAGTAACCATGTCGGGGGTCGCTTTATAACATAATAGCTCATTCCAGTCTATACTTTGTAATGACATAATAAAATTATTGTGGTTATCTTTTGTAAACATTCTACCATAATAAAAGTTTGGAGTTAGGGTACCTACGGAGCGCTCGCACACACATCTGACAGCTAGATGATCACTGACATTAGTAACAACGGGGGCCGTGTAAACTGATCCCTCCGTTAGGTTACAATATGCATGATCCAGACAGGTAGCTGTAGTAGAACATATCCTGGTAGGAAATTTGACGTAGTTCTCCATTCCGTGGGCCGACAGCACATCAGTAAGCTTTGTAAGATCAGAGTTACCACTGCCCAGAGTATTATATTATCATCATTATCATCAATTAAGGTAACACCAGTACTGTAATATTTCATGTTGATTGGTGACAAAGTTCTATGGCGATGTTAGTTATAATTTATAGAAAAAAGTCGTGAACAGCCGCCAGGGTTTGTGTTTGCCGATAACTTTATCACAACGTTGCGTAAAATTATTTCTTGTGTAACATACATAAGTAGATATCTACATATTTGTACATATAACAACCTTGACAGTATTATTCTGTAAGTACATAATACTATGTTATACATTATAATAAATATTAAGTATTAGTACAGTTTGTTTAGTTGCTACCTTCGTTCAAAAATACTGTAATAAAATATTACTCCCATTCGTTGCTCTAAGTCCAAGGCTAATCAATTTGTTTACTTTTAATTTAACATCTTTCCTATATACTATATTATTACTATTAATAAATATAAAATACTATTGATATTTTATGTGTATAACATAATTAAGTAAACTTCTTCTACGGTTATAAGGACTGTGGTAATTTTTTTACAATAATCCTGCTCAGTACATATTGTTAGGAAAGGGGCAGTTCCTGGAGCGCGTTGTCGTAAGGAAAATTCGCCGGTTTATGAGAATGATTGATATATTGAACTAATGTAGTTACTAATTATTAAAAAGTAGTAGAGGTAGGTCCTAGTAACCTCTCTTTCGTGTCTGGAATCTAATTAACTGATTTTGAGCCGCGGCTATGTGCCCATCATTTTATTTTTGTTTATAAACTCTTAATTTTATTGTAGTGAACGTCTAATCACGAGAGTATTTACTGGATTTTCAGAGAAGTATAAAAGAGAAACTAAAATGACAAGAACATAGTTTACTTCACTACAAATATATCGGGGACATAAATTATAGAATGACGAATGGGTTATTTATATTCGGCGGAAACAGGAGAATACAATACATCGATTGGTAAATTTTTCATTGTATTATGTCAAATTTCTCGTAGCTAGGATTATGCTCTTACAAAACACATATTATGGCAAAAAAACGGGATTTAACTCGCTGAAATATTATGTTGAAACATTAATTATTTATTTACGTTTCGGCTTACTTGCATCAGCCGTTGTTGTTGTCACGAGAAGACATTCTATAGACATTTTACAAACTCTACCTGATTTGCTAAACTACTTTAAATTCTAAACTAAAGCAACTCTGACCACCTCAGTAGCACTAACTTTAGATTCCAGTCGTTATCTTATCATAATAGTGTCGTCGTGACTAGTTAAGGTAACCGCTGTGTAAACACAATCAGAACGTGATCTACGTGACGTAATTAAACTGAGATAAACGCTTCATAATTAGTTTTTGTAATTGAAGGTTGCAGTGTTACTGTTTACACTTGAATTTTGGGCTTTGGACGTGATTTCGTTGCATAGAGGTTATTCTTTATCTCTATTTCGTCTCGATTCGGCATATTTTTAAATGTAGATCACAAATGTAATAATAAATACGCTTTATAATAACAATCTTTTACATAAAAGCATAGCAGAGTATAGCTAGCCATGCGTGTATGTGCCTAACAGTTCAGCTGAATTGGTTGAGCGCTGAGGATAATTGTAATGTTTTAAATAATTGTTAAGTATTGCCCAACAGCTTGTTAACTCAATGCCTCCGCCAAGCAGTAATTTGCAAACATTACTATGTTCCGATATGAAGGGCAATGTTACCAGCGAAATTACTGGGCATGATGAGATTCAACAACTCATATCTCAGGGTGACAGGCGCAGTGCAGTGCCGTGTAGAATTTTGAATTATAAAACACTGGGTGGCACTGTGTCTGATATGGGCAATCATGATGCTTACCATCAGGCACCTGATTTGCTCGTCTTGTCACTACACTACACTATCATAAAAAAAAAAACACCTGCGCCACGATTACATTACACTTAAGGACAAAATTTTGATTGTTATTTCATACGTGCAAAGTATGGAAAAATGCAGTTAAATGCTCATAACTTTTGATTGCGTTAACTTAGAACCATGATCTTTTTACAGCCACAAGGGACCACAGACCTGAGTTTTTGATATCAATTTCAACTTGATACCTCCACGCGTTTCCGTGAAAAATTGTCTTGACAGACTGACAGACAGACAGACGGACAACAAAGTAATCCTACAAGGCTTCCTTTTTTTCTTTCGAGGTATGGAACTCTAAAAATAAGCTGCATTTGAATCAAAATATCAAAATAACTAAAACTATAGCTTGTTAAAGTAAGTTTCTAAATTATTTAATGTGTAAGAAATAATAATAATGTGAACGTTTAAAGAAGAAAATATTTCGGGCACATCTTGATTCTTTTAATCATACCAAGCCTTGATTCACATGGCATTTAAAATATGGCTAAAAATAATTTACCTATCGATCTATAACCTTACGTTAGGAAATAAAATATTACAGTCACCTTTTTAATGTATGTAAAATTTTCTGCAACTTAAGTCTAAAAACGACGCGGCCGAAAGGAAGTGTCACGATTTTGATGTAAAGTCAAGAAGGGTTTAAATATAGCAAATGGCTTTCCATATACCTCCAATCCTCCAGCCAAGTTTAAAGTCACCCTTATAATCCTTTGATACACTATCCTATGCCATTAATGTGAGGTATTATCGTTGCTGACTTACTTCCACAAAGGACTACCGAACTATTTTAGAGTTCGGTGCCAGGAAAGTGCTTTGGAAAGGAAATTTTCTGTCTTATTCTCACAATGTTTTTTCTTCATCGAATCAATTAAGATGAAATTAGCATATTGACAATATTGATTCAATAAATGCACCATTGTGAAAAATACAATAGAATATCATACCTTCGTTAGAAGAACGAAAATCATTCGGGGGAAAAGGCGTGAGAGTGAGATGTTTATGAAGACATTGTACGTGTACTTATCTATTTTATTTCATTACTATCTCTGGAAACATCAAGTTATACAAGCCAAAAAGCCTTTAAGGCGCTGTCCAAAGCAAATTCGCCCTCTCGCTCACACGTACCTACATTTTGGAGGATCTAAAAATTACTACATGTAATTATGCAAAATAAAAACAACTAGGTTCTAGAAAATGACAATACAAAGATTCAGTAAACAATCCAATTTAATCCAAACAAGTTTTCAGTGCCTTTTTACTTTTCTAAGATTTTTTTTCTTGGTTTATTGTGGTTTTTATACATGAAAACTCGTTTGGATTAAATTAGATTATTACTGTTTCTTTGTATTGTTATTTTCTAGTTCCTAGTTGTCTTTATTTTACGTAATTACATGTATTTTTTATATCTTCAAAAATGGGTGGGTACGTGTGAGCTAGAGAGCGAATTTGCTTTGGACAGCGCCTTATATATTTTACAAAAATAATTACATAAACTATACAATAAATTTTAAACTATGAAGGTTAAATCATAGCACAAGATTATTTCCTACGAAGATATAGAAGTTTTGCCAATTATTTCGGTAAACTATATTCATCCATAACAAGTAACTGCTACATTGCTTATTTATTATTCTCTTTGTAACATATTCCGAATCTCATAAGAACAGTTTCATGAAATTCTTGTTTCCATTTCATTATTGTTTTCAGAAGATTGCTTTTCTCAGAAGGTATTCTCATTTTGTTTGAGACCTGCGAATATATGAAATTTGAATATGTTAATGCTGTATCTAGGTATCTATTGTAGTACAGGCTTTCGCCGATTGCTTTTATGACTGACTTGATAAACGTTACATTTTCATTACAAGGATGAACTGGATTTGTTTTTCGGTTTCATTTTGTAGCTGTGTTTGCGTTTTGTTAACATAGACAAACCACATAATAAGCATTTTGGTATATACATGTTTTTATAATGAGCCATTTAAGCTTAAGCTTCTTATTAATTTATGATTTATGATTTTTGTAGTGGTAGGCCTCTTTTGCAGGGGACCGCCTGGGGAAGTACCACACCTTTGACAGTTATTCATCCGCCAAGAATTATTGTGCAAACATTACTGTGTTCCAGCTTGAAGGGCAATGTAACAAGCGAAATTACTGGGCATGACGAGTTTCAACAACTAATATCTCACAAGGTGACACATAGTGCAGTGCCGCGCAGAATTTTGAATTTTAAGACACTGGGTGGCACTGTAACTGATATGGGCAATCATTAGGTACCTACCATCAGGCACCTGATTTGCTTGTCTTGTCACTCACTATCATTAAAAAAAAACACAAAAAAACACTGGTATCTGGCTGGTATATTAAATTGTCAATAAAACATTTTATTGGCAAAGAAAGATAACTTTCTGCTGACAGTACCCACCTAAAAATGGTTTGGTATTCGTTTTAAACGTAGCACACTCGTTAGTAATGTAAAATGAGGATTAAAAGAATTACCATTGGTAATAGAACCGTGGTAATCGTAAAGGACAAAATCTTATATTAGACTCTGGAATTAGATATGACATTGTAAGTGACCTACCTACTAATTAACGAAACCGCGATTCCGCGATTCGCAACTTGTTTACTTGTTATAACAAGTAAACAAGTAAACATTTAAATGAAACAAAGATGCCTTCTTTATATATAAAGAAGGCATCTTTGTTTCATTTAAATGTTCCTTTTCTCTTAATCTAAAGACTAGACATAGCTACGTATATATTCCAAGTGTTTCTAAGAAAGGCTCTCTCTAAAGCTAAATCCCATTCAAATCGTTTTTCGATCGACCTCAACAGTAAAATCAATTATACAGACGAATAAAAAAGGTGATTGCGTTGTAATTCTCTGTAAAAGTACCATTGGATTTATAGAAAAGGACCCTTTCTCGCAGGAAGGTTGAGACTTCATTGTTTTAGGCCCCAATGGCTTGGGGAAAACATTCTTCGATTGAAAAGAGTCATTTGGGAGTTTGGACAAAGGCCCAAATTGTAACTGTTCATTGTAGAGACGTGAACTATTCCGACTATCCGACCAATTTTATTGACGGTTTCAATTGTTTCTATACCTTTTTGCTTCCGGGATTAAACAATTCATTTTCTGCGAATGCATAAAAAACTTAGTAAGTATATTTTGATCTTTGTCCTATGGCTGTATTTCTGAATATTCCTTATTGATAATAAAACATAAGAATTTATATTTGTATTCTAAAATACTGGCGCTTGTCCATAATGAATGAATGAATTATAACTATTGGTACCACAATATAACAGAAAATAACAAAGAAGAACATTTAAAACTAGAAAGAAGTAACATCTGGCGGACTTATTGCTCCGAGCGATTTCTTTCAGACAACCACGCAGAGAAATACGTATCACACTGAAGGGACGGTGGTTTTTCACACATAAATACTTTTTACCACCTACCATAAAACCACTTACTTATTATTATTATTATAAGCCTGATCTGTCCCACTGCTGGGCAAAGGCCTCTCTACCCTCAATCCACTTGTGGTAATGAGAGTAAACTTACTTATTACTAAAATAATAATCATTTTATCTTACTTTTTGCCGGATCTCCGAATTCTCCGGCAAAACGCAAACAAACTATTCAACCACCACTACAGTCGCATAATGCGCATCCGATCGGAAAGAGATTACTTTTTGCTCTTCATCGAGGATTCACCAGTAAATTATCAGTAATGTGTTTGGCTCACGAGATGTATTTTGACTGGATTATAGAGAAACTAGTAGCACCTCGTGAATTCATCAGTTGATGTAAGAGCCCGATTATCCTTAGATTTAAAAACAGTCAAAAGCATTTAAATCAAATTTTTTTTTTATGATAGTGTCACAAGACGAGCAAATCAGGTGCCTGATGGTAAGCATCATGATTGCCCATATCAGATACAGTGCCACCCAGTGTTTTAATATTCAAAATTCTGTGCGGCACTGCACTGCGCCTGTCACCCCGAGATATTAGTTGTTGAAACTCGTCATGCCCAGTAAGTTCTCTGGTAACATTGCCCTCCAGACCGGAACACAATAATGGCGGATGAATAACTGGCAAAGATGTGGTACTTCCCCAGGCGGCCCCCTGCAAAAGAGGCCTACCACTACAATTAATAATATGTGCCACGTTTCGGACGAATTGTGGGCTCATTAACCGAGTGGCTTCCACACATCGTTAGACGACGACACGCCAGGCCCAGGAGATGGCGGGACGGAACAAGAGGTTGGTAAAATAGGGCAGAGGATCGTAAGGAATGGTCTGATGGCAGAGCTGCCTTTAAAAACTCTCATATTACTTATAGCAAGTTGGTCGTTCCAAAATAGCCTCGCATCACTTTATTTTATCAGCTTCTCCCAAAATCGATATGGCGAATCATAAATCGTTATCACAGATAAAAGAACATGGCAGGCTATGAATAAAAATCACACATCGATCCCTGTCATCACAAAATAGAAAAGTACAGAAGGCCAGCCAGGGATTGGCGACACGCCAGCGTGCGTTCAAGTGACCCCATCAATGACAATTTATACTTTTATCTCCCCGATCTCGGGTATGATGCACCTAGGTATAAAGATTTTATATTATTACAGGGATATAGGTAAAATATATATAATATTCAATGTCGTTGAATTGCTTACACTGTGCGTTCGCAAATACGCATCCAGTGACGTGTCCAGTGAGTGGTTTGATCTGACTTCTGTAAAGTTGCACCCAGGGGGTGTCAGCTTAGTTCCCGGCCAATGCCAACACGGCGAAGGAAATGTTAAAAAGAAACGGAGCTCTTAAAACGACAGAGAAAGCACTATTTACTGACCCTACTAAGGAAAATATAACATTTTAGTAGAATTCAAAATTATGGGAATTATTTAATTAATTCGGAAGATAGAAATAATAAAGAATAAACACTTTTGAAATAAGTAATGAAATTATTTAATAATTTTATTACATAAATTGTTCAAATTAGTTAAATCTAGACCTCAGATTCTTATGATTACTTGAATCAGCGTTAGAAGAATTTCTTTTTTGCCATCTGGCAACCGGATAATAGAAATGGCTGTTTTTATTCTGTGTTGTTTTTTGTTTACGATTTTCACTTTTTAGTTGATTTGCACTTTGCACATCTTTAGTGGAAATAAGTTTTGTAAAGTTTCTCGTATTTTGTTATATTGTGCTATAGAAAGTTTTGTTCTTGTGCTAACGAGATCATAGACTCTATTATTGCGATTATGCGAAAAAGACGCCTAGGTTAGGCAAAGTGTTAAATATCGGATTTTTCCGTGAGGGATTTCTCAATAACAACCTGGAGTCTAGAACTGTGCCCAGTAAATGGCAATAGTCTCGCCTTCTATTACATAGGACCAATAACATACTGGTGAAATGTGGGAGTATACTTAGTATGAGACTGAGTTCTGGGTACACCTCGGCCAACCCCTTCTAGAAAGATGTTGTGTAATATAAGATTTACCTTATTTTCATCTGAATAAAGACTACTTCTAATACCTGCTCTTATTTTTTACCCTTTGCGTATGTCATGAATAGATATAGAATTAAATATAGACATATAATATTGGTAGGTACCTATAGCTAATGTTATAAATATTAAATCTCCCGCGCTACTGAATAGTTCCAGTGCGAAGCGTTGGTAGCGCTAGCGTCGCTTCGTGTACGCAAATCTGAAGTACGTAGTGGGACTTCTTCTTGTATATGTGTTCTGTGGTTGCACCTCTGTCTGCGCCAATGACATTGACTTGCTCAGATACCATCGATGTTCTATGCGAATTTTTTGTTTTCGCTTGTGGTGCGCTCTCTCTTCTGTAGTGATATATTTCGTGGTGTTACACGCCAAATAATATTCACGTATACCACCTAGAGATAGGCCCCTGTCACACTCAGAGCGGGAAATATTCAGTCACTCGGTTCATTTATCATGTGCGTACGTGATGTCACTCACAATCTGGATTCTATGTCGCGTTAAAATGTTATTTAAATAAAATACTTACACAAGTATTATAATATTATGTAGTTTTCATTAAGGCACACCTTTTTTCCGCAGGGATAAACAGAGGTGTACCTACCACCCAGTAGCAAGTCCCCCACTCCGCCAGTTATGTTTTTTTAATCCAATTAACAGGAGACGTGCATTGCCGTTGCCATCTACTCGTACCGTACACAGTTTCAAACTGTCATTGACGAAAATTGGCGCGGTGCTAAGCAAATTCCCCTCCCGCTCATACGTACCCACATTTTTGAAGATATAAAATATACTACATGTAATTACGTAAAATAAAGACAACTAGGAACTATAAGAAAATAACATTACAAAGATTCAGTAAAAAACCCAATTTAAGACTTTTTTCCTTTGTACAGGTTTTTATACATGAAAACTCGTTTGAATTAAATTGGATTTTTTACTGAATCTTTGTATTGTTATTTTTTAGATCTTAATTGTCTTTATTTTACGTAATTACATGCAGTATATTTATATCTTTCTAAATGTGGGCACGTGTCAGCGAGAGCGCGAATTTGCTTAGAATCGCGCCTTAATGGAAAAATGTAATGTAGCGTCCGTGGTCCAGCGGGAATATGCCCGGCTTTAACTCCGGAGTCCCTGGATCGAATCTCACCATGTGGACTTTTAGCCTGGACGCTACCGTGTTTCGGATGGCACGTTAAACTGTAGGTCCCGGCTGTTTCCTGTCACATATGTAAGGGTCAGTCGTTAGGTCATGTCGGAGGCCTTGTAGGAATCTTGGCGACCTACGTAAAACTCTGACAATATGAGTTGTGTCCACATAACCCATAAGAATTGACTCGAGCAGTGTAATTGGGGTAACCCGTTCTATTATAGTATAAATTCAAATTATTATTATTATGTAATAACACTTTTTGCCTGACTTGGGGATCCAACACGGGACCTCATGTCCAACACCGCAGTAGGAGAAATATTTTCATCATCATTATTCATTTTGAAGGCAAAGAAACTCATTAAAATGTTTAAAATCAATTTAACGACACACGATACCGAATAACACCAATAAAATAACATTTATCCGTTTGTAAAGGATATGTTGAAATCCAACCACACGTAACAAACACAAACATCGTAAAATCTATTTATTTATGAGTAGGTATTTATTTAAAAGACGTCTTTTCGCAATGGTGGCGTCATTCGGCGGTTCAGAAATTAGGTGAAAAGTAATAAAAGATAATTTAGTAACATAGAACAGACAGGAATGGCATCATCACCCTTTTATTAGATCAAAAATCCCATAACATAACATACAATCACGCCTTTTTCCCGAAGGGGTAGGCAGAGGTGTACCCAAGACTCAGTCCCATAGTAGATACACCCACATTTCGTCAGCATGTTATTGGTCCCATGTAATGGGGGCGAGCCTATTGCCATCTACCGAGCATAGTTCAATACTCAATGCTGCCATTGAGCTAATTCCTAGTGGGAAAATCCAATAACACTGCCTGACCTGGGGATCGTACCAGGGACCTCTTGATCGGCAGTCCAACTTACGCCCTCTACGCCACGGATTCGGTTCCTATACTTGCATTTATACCAGGCCTGGGACACTCCGCAGTAAAAGTATGAAGCTATAAGTAACTGGGACCACAGTACAGATGATAATACTACTGGGGCACCCGTCTTTACCTGTACCTTAAGTACTTTAGTATTCCGTGCTTATACATATAACTGTATAACTAGCGGTGCCCCGCGGTTTCACCCGCGTAGTCTTCGTTCCCGTGGGAATATCGGGAAAAAGTAACCTCTATGTGTTATTCCAGGGTCTAAGCTACCTACATACGAAATTTCAGCCCGATCGGTTCAGTAGTTTTGGAGTGAAAGAGTAACAAACACCCATCCATCCAACATTAGTAGGATTATAATTGCATGATAAAAAACCAATTACATACTTGATTCATTTATTTTCTGTAAATTTTCCGAAAATTATAATTAATCCATTAAAAACTAGACAATAAAAAAAAACATACATTCACGCCTTTTTCCCGAAGGGGTAGGCAGAGGTGTACTCAGGACTCAGCCATAGTAGGTACACCCACATTTCGCCAGTATGTTATTGGTCCCATGTAATAGGGGGCGAGCCTATTGCCATCTACCGGGCACAGTTGACAATAATTAGTCTAAATTCCAAATGAGGTCGTCATTGAATTTATATTTTAGGTCACAAATATTAACCCATTAATAAATGATTCTAACATCAGTTGCATATTGTTAAAACATTACAAAGAAACAATACCTACTATAATCAAGTACTTCTTACCTATTGTTTGTTACCAAACGTAGCTTAAACGTGACATTATGTTAAACATTACACGATAGTGAAATATTAAAAAGGTGTCAGGAATGTTAACGCAGCGCGTTAACAGGAAAGAGGACCTCTTAGCAGTTTGACACAATCCTATGGAAAATTTACTAAATCGATGTTTTGTATTCCCCTGTTCCCTCCGAATACAGTAAACCTATTTGATATTCTTTATATCCTTATATTTAAAGTATGTCCCTATCATTTTACACATTATCATTTATCATTTTACACTACATTTTTTTGTAGTGAACGTCCAGTCACGCGAGTAAAACTGGGATTTTTGAAAGTTCTTTATGAAAAAACCAAGGGTTTATAAGAAAAATTAAAATGACAGGGAGATAGGTTACTTCACTATAAAAATATCAGGATATAAATTTATAGAATGGGTGAATTATATTCGGAGGAAACAGGGGAATACAAAACATCGATTTGGTAAATTTTCATAAGATTGTGTCAAATTCCCAGAAGGCCGCGTACGCTCTTAAGAAGTATCTCCTCCCAACAAAAGCTCAGAAATGAGAAATAATTATTAATAACATGCATCTCCTCGTAAAGTAACCATTATTTTGATTTGCTACTTACACCAATGGATAGGCAGGCAATTCAACAATGAACATTATGATAGAATATTTTTTTGAAAGACCAAAATTTTATTTTATATAGAGATTTATTCTAAAATCTAAGCGTAAAAGGTGAGGTGCGGCAAAGGGGAAACGGATGCTCAAAGTTGTTTGGTCAGGATACGGCCTTAATAGGACATAATACAATTATTTCATTTTGTGTCAGAATCGAGAAAATTACTATGTACATATTATCTCTATTATTTTATTTTCTTTTATAATCTCGTCATTGTTATCTGTATTAATTAGGTTATGTATAAATTTACATACTCCGTTTAAAGTGCAGAAGGAAAAACGTTCATTGACCCTGTACGAAGTGCAGTTTCAAAAAACAGTATATTTCAATCTTCGTAATTTTCACGATAAATTTCAACATGAATGATTTAGCTTTACATTAATTATCTAATGTTTTGTGTAGAACAGATAAATGAAACCACGGTCTTATCGTGATTGTGAGAAGAATAAATTATAAATACAATGTAATACCTAATCATATACATTATGTAAGTTATAAGATTAACTAAATCTCGTAAAGTCACATCCTTATTAAATAAATTATAGCATTACTTAGATTGCACCCACAAGGAAAAGAATACTTACTTTAACAACGTAAAGAAGAGACACTCGCTGGGCCCAGAAAACCTTATGCTGTCTATCCTATATTGCCGGGTAGAGAATGTTATTCACAAAAATATTCATTTATTAATTAATTTATTGTTCGGAACTTATTTAACACAAATTGAGTTATATTCATGATTACTGCTATAAATCCATTTTATTGTTTGTCTCATTTCAGGCAGTCGTCTCCTGTAATATGTTGGCATTTAAGGTGACGCAGTGTTAAATAATGAATCTAAAATCGTGCGCTGAGTCCCGCAACCCGCTCACAGTCCTGTATATTACGCCAAAACAGTATTTCTCGAATAAAATAAAAACAATTGCTAATTTTATAAAATCAAATTAACACATTGAAGTCTGTGCATAGATTAATCTATACAAAAAATTTACGGGCATAAATCAGTCCCATTTCCCTGTAGAATGAGAATCTCTATTTTTATAGTTTTGTAGTTGCTGAGAAATATTGAGATCCCTACCGCCAATATTTTCAATTTGTCGTCTTAACATGTATTTTTTGTTGCTTATGTACACTGTTGTAAATGAAGTGATGTACATGTTGGTGATCCATTAAATAAAATAATATAAACATAGTTACCCCCATTTTATAGCCGAATCATACAATTTGATTGAATAAAGACTACTTAACCTCAGTTAAGTAGTATTTTAATGGTGACGCGCGTTCCAATTTTAGTTGAAGTTGTAGTTGTAGTGATAGGCCTCTTTTGCAGGGGGCCGCCTGGGGAAGTACCACACCTTTGCCAGTTATTCATCCGCCAAGCATTAATGTGCAAACATTACTGTGTTCCGGTATGAAGGGCAATGGTAACATTGCGAAATTACTGGGCATGATGAGATTCAACAACTCATATCTCAGGATGACAGGCGCAGTGCAGTGCCGCGCAGAATCTGTGTTGATATGGGTGTCACTGTGTCTGATATGGGCAATCATGATGCTTACCATCAGGCACCTGATTTGCTCGTCTTGTCACATACTATCACAAAAAAAACAAAAAAAAAACAAAAAAAAAAAACAATTGCTTAATTTGTTTTAATAATAAAAAATATGATTTATACACATTTGAAAATCTTATTAGGCCGATAAAATAAAATTATATTGTAACGTCGAAGGGGCCGTAAAACCAACTCTTTTATCATATTACCAACATACCTATTACGAGAGGGTTTGGCCATAATGCTTATATGAACGATAATCTCTCGTAGTTAATTATGAAACAAACAAACAAACACGGCTTTATTTATATAAACACGCAATAAACGTTCATTTGATTTGGTTTGGTACGGTTATTCACTGCGAGTGTATATTATGTACATTTTAACAGAATTATAACTTGATACCAATTCAAACTAGCATACCTATTTATGAAATAAATTATTAAGGCATACGTATGTATGTATAGTGTAGAGTTCCATACCTAGATACCAAGAACATGCAGCGCCATCTATTAGTTCTTTGCGCAAAGAATAGCCATAACTTTTGATCGCGTTAACTTAGAAGTATGATTTTTAAACAGCCACAAGGGACCGCAGATCTGAGTAGTTATCAATTTTTACTTGATACCTCCAAGCGTTCCCGTTAAAAAGTGTTTTGACAGACGGACAGACAGACAAACAGACATACAGACAGAGAAACGGACAACAAAGTGATCCCATAAAGGTTCCTTTTTTCCTTTTGAGGTACGAAACCTTAAAAACATCCAAAGGCTGGTTGCCTGGAAGAGATCGCTTAAAGCGATAAGGCCGCCCATTTTCGACAATAATAATAGAGTATAAGCATACATAACCTCCTACGAAAGTTACCGACACAGTCCAGCGGATTCCAACAAGTTGAAGTGGCAATGGGCAAGATCACGTTGAACTGATAGCCGATGGGGCTGTAAAGTTTTTGAATGGAGACCACGGAACGGCAAGTGCAGCGTAGGACGTCCATCCACAATGGAAAGACGATCTGATAAAGACAGCGGGAACAAGCTAAATGCAAAGCCGAAATCTATGGGGGAGGCCCATGTTCAGCAGTGGACATCCTATTGCTGAGATGATAATAATGACAAAACCTCTAAATTGTATGAAGTTAAGCAACTGCAGCATCAGTAAAGAGCACCGAGACGGCAGGACTATTTCCGATCACAAAGAAACAGCGCGCTCAGCAATGCAACGATCAACAACCACAGACTGTACATGGATAATAAATCTAAATCCGGCGTACGTATACATGGCTGTACATGTCTGTATGTTAGATGTGGGATTTACAGATATTTCGCACTCATAGCTTCGAAAAGCGTTGTAGCATCCGGATTCAAATCTAGAACCTTCTAGATTCTAAATCCTACTAATATTATAAATGCAAAGGTTTGTTAGGCCATCCATCCATCCATATGGATGGATGGATGTTTTTTACTCTTTCACGCCAAAACTACTGAACCGATTGGTCTAAAAATCGGTATGTAGATGTCTACGTGGGTGAAATCGCGGGGCATAGCTATTTTCCTATGCTATTTTACTAGCTATTTTCTAATTTTTTACTTACGAGTAATTTGGTGTCTTTTAATAATACTATACTATGATATATTGGTAATTAATTCAATCAATCAATGGACTTTTTTAAAATCTTTGTATGCTAGAGAGTTGGTCGAACATGAAGTACCTACTATGTATTATCTAATCTTTACCATGTCTGCTGCAAATAAATAATTTCATTTCATTAATTTCATTTCATTTTCACATGCTCATAGTAATGTCTTGTAAAGTAGTTAATAACATAATATAATATCACGCTTTTATCCCGAAGGGGTAGACAGAGGTATACCAAGGACTCAGTCCGATAGTAAGTACCTAGCACCCACATTTCTTTCACCAGTCGCCAGTTGGCAGAGCTGGAGTGCTGAAATGTGCATAGTTTTCCATATGATTTAGACAAGGAATAAGTAAGGAATTCCCAAAACTCCCACGGGAACGAAGTCTTTCTTAACATAAACTTAGCATAAAAATAAAGCGCGCTTGCAACGAGCGCTTAGCGACATTTTTCACTTCTTTTCACTCTCATCAGCAGAATGTCGTCCGCAAAAGCACTTCAGAAGTAAATTACGTACAAAATTAGTCGAAAATACTGTCTGGCAGCAAATGCGTTTGTCTTGTATCGGAATTAAAACAGTTCCGACACGATCTCTGGCTGGAGGCTCGAACTTCCTAGACGAGGGAGGATTTTGTCGCTTCACTTTGAATTAGGGGGAGATAGAAAGGCCAACGAATATTTAGGAACGTAAGATGATATTTACTAGAGGTTTCACTCACTGAAAAGTACCATACTTAGTGTAGCTATATAAAGGTCAAACAGCCAAATTGATTCAGCCGTTTTTGCGTGATTAAGTGCAAACATTCACATTTTAGAATAGGGACTTTACCTTACTGATTTTCTTTTATCAAAATAGATACTATACTAGGTTCGTTTTATCTTGGCGAGTCTGAACGTAAAACTGTTATTCCCAGTTAAACAAATATACGAACAAATGTGTATTGTAAATGCAATGTTCAGTTCAATTAAATCATTATAATAACAGTTATTATTCACGAGTTTACATTCACTAAAGTTCGAGAGCAGTAGAGCTAAATTTCAAAGCCGCCAAGATAAAACGCACTTACTAGATTAGATTTGACGAAAATGTCGTGATAGGAAATAGGTCCTGAAACCTCTAACGATCTCCATACTACAGAAAATAGTTCCATGTTGCTGAGTAAGGGACTAATCACACTTATTCAACCACGATTGTGTACGGATTCGTTTAGCTGAACGGTGCTGAACCCATCTCATACCAAATCTGGTTTTCTATGGACAAAAGCTGAACAGAGGTGAATAAGTGTGATTGGTCCTTAAAAAATAATTCTAATCTCTCTTATTTATTGGGTATGCAAGCCATTCTCTCTGATGTTATTCCTGTGGTATAAGTACGTCTACTGCCAAAGAGCCTGCATAATTAGTGCTTTGTATGATTAAAAACCCGTCAGTCTTCCTCTTTGTCTTGTTTGAGCACAACCGTGCTTTTTGAAATTTAATATTTGATGCGCTATTGTCGCTAACAGAAATTTGTTAATATTTGTAAATATAAAGTGTCAGAAGATGATAAATGGAACGTTAGTGCAAAGCAGATTAATAATATATAGAAATAATAATCATTTCATACTTTAATACTCTAACAGAATGGGTTTAATTACAATACCCAGAAATGAATTCAAACGCTTATTCTCGCGAATAGTGCAATTCACTGCCTTTAAATGCAATGACAGTTATATACCTCGGTCACAGAACAGATAATAATACTACGTATAGAATGGACACTGTCATCCGCCCACCAATCGGGCCTTCCTCACCTCGCAAGCGAGATTGAGCTCTCGACGAGCCCCGCTTCGCTGGGAAATCACCTCACGCACACTCTTGCACGTGTAGAAAACTCCATGTATGCAGTGTCTCTCGTGGGTAGTAGGTAGTTGCGAACCCCAGGTCAGTTTAAATATTGGATTTTCCATTAGGAATTATTACAATTACTGCTTGGAGTTAGAACTGTGCCCGGTAGATGGCAATAAGCTCGCCCACTATAACGTGGGATCAATAACATACTGGCGAAATGGGAACACCTCTGCCTACCCCTTTGAGAAAAAGGCGTGATTGTATGTTTTGTTATTTATGACAGTTATATGAAGAGGACGGGTGACCTTTATCATTTCTATTGAAAAACTCAGGCATTGATTTTTAGCAGGTAGGTAATATATTATATTATTTGATAATGTTATTTTACCTATAATGGTAGGCCTCTTTTGCAGGGGGCCGCCTGGGGAAGTACCACACCTTTGCCAGTTATTCATCCGCCAAGCAGTAATATGCAAACATTACTGCGTTTCGGTCTGAAGGGCAATGTTACCAGTGAAATTACTTGGCATGGCGAGTTTCTTCAACTAATATCTCAGGGTGACAGGCGCAGTGCAGTGCCTCGCAGAATTTTGAACTTTAAAATACTGGGTGGCAATCATGATGCTTACCATCAGGCACCTGATTTGCTCGTCTTGTCACTCACCATCATAAAAAAAATGTTCTATTTCTCAATTAAAATTTACATAATCCTATATTATAAATTAAAATGTTTGTGAGGATGGGTGGATTTTTTAAAACTACTAAACCGATTGGGCTGAAATTTGGTATGTAAGTAGCTTAGAACCTGGGCACATAGGCTACTTTTCCACCGATCATTCCACGGGAACGACGTTTACGCGGGTGAAACCGCGGGGCACATTGATAACTTTACGTGAAAAGTAATCCCGTGAGACTCATTTTTTTCCGGGAGTGATTAAAATCCATTTAAAGTATGCAAGCAGACAATAATTCGTTATTGCGTACCAAACGATAAATGTCACAGTCACAGACTCGTTTAGGATGGGAACCCACCAATTACGCCGATACGAGTACATGTACTCACATTTTTTTCAAAGCGCGTTTGAAGTAACTAATGTGAATGTTGCCCAGGTTACTAACATTTATTAGGACCGATCAATTAGAGCAAGTCGCATGTGTTTTGTTATGTCGATGTATGAATGTCTATTGTAATGTTATCAACTAAGTTTAATTAAACTTACGAGTATGATGAATGATATCGCTTTATCATTATTGTTTCCGAATGTAATAATAGTGTCTGGACGTCCATAAATAGTGTGATGATTTATATTATATGTATAATATTTCAATGGATATATAATAATACTAAAACAAAAACAGAAACAGATAACTCTATAACGGTATCACAATGAATACAGAAAATAACAAAAATTAAAAACTAGAAAACGTGTAACAATTGGCGATCAGAAATCAGAAATTTTATATGCATAAAAACATGGATACTATATAGGTCTTATCTACTTATATTACAATTTTGTTCCTCAGCTTTTTGCCCATAGGGCGTGCAAATGTATTAGGTAACCTATAATCAAATGTAATTTTCATGACATATCATATTTTTAGAGAATTATAATATATAATATTTATAAACATATTATACAATTTATTAAATTATAACCTAGGAAATAAAAATTATATAGTCTTGTTAAGCAGTACCTACATTGATTTAAAGTGCATTTTATAATAATAATTATATCGCTCAGTGCGATCTCTTCCAGGCAACCGTTACCATTGACCCATTCATTGCTACAGTATATAATAAATTAAGGTAGCCTGGGCGTGCTCGACATCGCTGACAAGCTTTTTTTTTTTTTATGGTAGTGAGTGTCAAGACGAGCAAATCAGGTGCCTGATGGTAAGCATCATGATTGCCCATATCAGACACAGTGCCACCCAGTGTTTTAAAATTCAAAATTCTGCGCGGCACTGCACTGCGCCTGTCACCCTGAGATATGAGTTGTTGAATCTCATCATGCCCAGTAATTTCGCTGGTAACATTGCCCTTCATACCGGAACACAGTAATGTTTGCACATTACTGCTTGACGGATGAATAACTGGCAAAGGTGTGGTACTTCCCCAGGCGGCCCCCTGCAAAATAGGCCTACCACTACAAAAAAGAGAGAGGAGAGAGGAGACGCTGCAAGAGAGTAGGCTGCGATGGTATGGACACGTGAAGAGGAAGCCACTTGGCTACGTTTGAAACTTGGCAACTTTACATCCCCGATCGAAGATCCATGAGCAGACCTAGTACGTAGACATAGTACGGTGGAAAGATGAAATACAAAGGGCCATGAGAGAGTGCTAGGTCTCCGAAAACAATGTCAACGATAGAACGCAGTGGAGAAGAAAAGTAAGGAAGGCTGTATGAGTTTAAAAACCAATGACGTTGAATTTCTCTTACTCTAAGTTAATATATAAAAAAATAAAAAGTTAATTTATAAATGCACCTTTTGCATAATTTTATTCAGCGCCCTCATAAGTTTTTTAGGTCCTTTTTTACTTCTATTTTATTTCGTCTGTCCTGTAATTTTGTTAGCTCAAAGCAACCTTGTCACATGACAAAATAATTTCAAAGCGCAACTGGCACGTTTCACTTGGGCCCGAATAAATTGTACTCGACGTTGCTCGACTTGAAGACGCTATTTTAGAACGCTATAAAACTTCTATTTATGGCAAATGACTTATTCTTCGGGGACGAATACCATTGGTACGTTTTATGTTTTAATTTTTTACACCATACCTACCACATACAAAATAAGTAACTACAGTTCAGCAAATCTAAGAAGAGTACCGTTTAACAGTTCTAATAAAACACAGGTTTTTGGATAGGGGGCAGACAGACTTTATTGATACAATGGCAAAACACTGGCAGATGTGAATTTTGGCCAGCCTACTCGTCGAGGTGTTTTTCTTGAAAAGGGGGCGATTACATACATGTTTGGCTAATAAAGCTTACGTCATGTTGACAGCTGTCTGTCAAAACCCTACAGTGACAGTTTTAATACTTTGACACTGACTTATTTATATTGTTTACTTTCCAACATCTTTTGATAAACATATATCTTTTGATAAAAATCATACTTCCATGGTTTTACGGCGAAGGTTATTGATATTATGTGAGTAACGCCTATGCAAAGTTATTTCTTCTCTATTTAAAGCTTGAAAGGATGAAACTTCAAACGGTACTTCTTAGATTGGCTGGGTTATAATTACTAGTTAGTAGTTAGGTAGTTAACAAAAATTCGGGGGAAATACAAATACAAAAAAGTAATTAATTAATAATTTACCAAATCATATTTTTTTCTTCTTTTTCCTTAAAAAAAATTAAAATAGCAAAATGTCTAATCACTTATAATCTGTAATAAAAATAAATTCTTCAAGCATACCTTGGTAAGCATGTATGTGTAGGGTTCCATACTTAGCTACTGCAGACAGTATATGTAATTTATTTATTTATTTATTTGGCTAACGAGAATTACCCTAGAGGTTTTTAGCCTGTTGCTCAAAGTATGGAAATGCGCGGTAAAATGGCCGCATCTTTTGATTACGTTGACTTAGAAGTTTGATTATTTTACAGCAGCAAGGGACCGTAGACCTGAGTTTTTGATATGAGTTTCAACGTGATACCTCAACGTGTTCCCGAGAAAAAGGGTCTTGACAGACGGATAACGAAGTGATGCTATAGGGGTTCCTTTTTTCCTTTTGAGGTACGGAACCCTAAAAACGAACAGTTCATAAAATACAATGTTAAAAACATAATACGTACCTATACTGAATTTCGTCCTCAAATTCCTACAGCTATCGTACTAATATTTATAAATGCGAAAGTTTGTAGAAAGTACTGAACCGATTTGGCTGAATTTCGGTATGCAGAGATACTTAGTTTAGATCCTGGAATAAAACTGGGTACTTTTTAACCCGATATTCCCACGGGAACGAAGACTATGAGGGTGTAACCGCGGGGCACAGCTAGTATTCTCGCTCGATTAATTTCTTATTTTGGAGGTAACAGGGGAACAAGAAACATCGAATAGGTAAATTATTATAGGATTGTGTTCAAATTCCTCGGATGTATTAGTTCCTTAAATTAAATAGAGTGGCATAATAATATGTATAACATCATATCGATAAAATTTTCATCGATCAAAACTGTCAACGAGTTTATAGCGACAAGGTACTAAATTATTTACTTTCGTAACTAACTGCATATTATAGTTTTATTATCGTATTCCCTGTGGCATAATGAGTACCGTATGGAAACGATGATGTATTACACGCTTTATGGCATTTCATAGAAGGTTAAGTGGCGGGACGTGACAGGATTCAAGATGGCGCCCTTTGATGTTAGTTTGTAGAAAAATTACACGTGACAGCTAAAATGTGTGAAGTGATTGTGTACTGTGTACTGCTTTCGGATTTAAAGAGAAAGTTAATTTTGAGTTGAGAATTAAGAGTTTCTAGGGATTGCCTGTTGTAAAATACACTACTAAGATTTTTGGTTTCGGGATAGCCCATTTTTAATAGGTATTTTCTGAGCCGTTGTGTTTTATTATGATCTAGTGCATCACTGTGCTCTTTGTTCTGTTAGTTGTTAGCAGAATAGACGCTGAAAATGCACTTTTTAACGATGAAAGCATAACTAAACAAACATTGATAAGTAACATCGCTTTGAGTTAGGGCTTGGAAACAATCTTTGAAAACTCCGCACGAAGTTTAAAATAGCTTTGTATTTAGTATGTTACGAATTAAGTCGATGCAATAGTGCACTTCAATCAGTATCGATAATTCAGCAACAAACGTAGCCCCTCTAGCCTGCCCCTACAGAATAACTGATTATTTATAAGCTCAGTACAATGTCCGAACGAACATTAGACGTGGTTGCAACATAGTCTGTGGGTTAGAATATAAGCGAAATTTTCTTCATGGCTTCACACGGTTTTCGTATTCAGCTCATTGGGTCTTTTGGGCAAGGCTCAGTAATTTAAGTTCTAACTGAACTAAGCTTTGTGTGCTAATTGTTTGTGTAAATAGACAATTAGCAATGATCTGGATGAAAGCATAGGTAATTGCTTCTTAATAATCTATCTTCAAGTTTATGGTGAGGAAAATGTAGGCTTAATTTCAGCACGTATTTTTATCTATCACTAATTTCGTGTCAGTTCGAGTGTTAACGAGTAATATTGATGGAGAATATTACATGGTATATTTCATCATTATAGTGTTGTTTTTTATTAAGGAAAGTGATAATATGAAGTTAAAATGTGGTTGTTTAGGTTTTGTGTTCCCATTATTAGTCTAGAATTCTATTGAGTATCTATTTTAATATATTTCATTTATAATAATTTACGGCTCTCCCTCTCCAATAGTGTTATAAATATTAGTTTTGCATCTATATTGTCATTTTATATAATATGTGTATTTTTAATTTTTTTTTAATTGACATAATGTAATTTATTATACGAGTATGTGTACCGTACCTATGATGTTGAAAATTAATTCAATAAATAGTATTTTTTCGCCATCAGCGTACGTTTGCAACCAAAATGTAACTTAATCCAAACTTATTTAGAACTGGAGCGTTACGGTGCGCGTGCGCTACGCAATTCGCCCGTGGCCGGCTTTGATCTGCCGCCAACGAATTAGCGCGCCTGATTCAAATACCAAACTATCGCGTTTCCGTTTCCTACGTTTGATTTGTATTAGTCGCGTGAAGTCATTTTAGAAGAAAACTTAGAAGAAAAAGAACGTAGCATGCTTTTTCTCTTAAGACTCAAACCCACCGCGGCGCACGGAGTGACTACGCACGTGCGTCAAGCTTCGCTTTGTAAGAAAAAAAATTAATTGTGTCCACTGCAACCCACGGACACGCTACGCATGAATTGACGTCATTGGTACACATGTGGCTTTCTCCAATATAGCGCTCACATATCTCGACGCAGTCACGCAGTGCACGCGGTACAAGTTGGTACACGCGTAGCTTGCTGGAATATGGCGCTCGCGTAGCTCACCGCTGTTAACACCATGCACGCTGTGCACGCGCTAGAAATGTAGAAATGTAGTGAAATGTTTCCTGCAGTCGAAATGTAGACCCACGTTATTATATTGTCAAATAAATGAACTTACGCAGTTAAAATGCGCTGCGTGCCCGTGCACAGCATGCGCCGCAGTGGGTTTAAGCCTTTACCATAATTGTGATTTTCGAAGCATTGATTTTATAATGGCACCAAAATAGCTCTACAGGTGAATAAAATTGCAACTTCGGCCTATTATCCGCTAGCGACGCGGTTAATAGAACAGATAACACGGTGGGGCTATACCAATACCTAATGTTTTGTGTATAAAATTTGGTGCCAGATAGCGCCAGTATTACAGTTTCAAATCAAAATAAACGACATGGTAGAAATAAAACTAAGTAAATAATTAACTTTAAAAAAATGTATTAATATAATGAAAACATCGGTATCTTTTTTTCGTTCATAAATTTAAAATCAGAACTAAAAATCCTTAGGTACACTTATTGCGGCCCCGGAAACACATGTCACTGTCAGTGTCAATACATTTGGAAGTTTCAGCGCCATTGTGCTCTCGACCCTCTAAAGTGCAAATAAATTTAAAAAAAAGCAGCGCTGATGCATGTATCCGATCACGCCCCGTTTACAGCATAAAGTAGAGATGAAACTACGAATATTGAAGCATTTATCAAATAATCGTTAGGCTATACCTAACTGATTGTAGACTAGGCTATACCTAGTCTACAATCTAAAGACTGTGGCCAAAAATGAAACTATTATTCTATATTCCCACAATTTTATCTGTGCTATGATGTCTTTGCGCTAGGGCAAAGTCATAGGAACTTAGATAAAACTCTAAACATTACCCAGAGACTTTTAATCAACCCAGAATACTGTGTTATTTATTAAAACCATTAAATAAATCACAGTTCAAAACACTGAAAACCATTTCCATAACACGAAGTAAAAAAAAATTTAAAATATTTTCTCCCCTTCACAGATTTGGGCGCATTATCGATATGGCGGTTTGATTTACGTCCCCACTCTATTTTAAAAAGTTCCCTTCTTCCGGTGGTGTCAGTGAAAAATGGCGGGAAATCTCTGATTGACGTTGCGTTCGAAATTTGAACGAATATGCGTGAGTGGAGGATAAATGGCGCGTCACAATACAAACACCTTTGTGCCTGGTAATCAAACAATACGTCGAATGTAAATAGGGTTTTATGGTAACCACAAAAGAACGATTTGCTTAAACTGTTTTTCTTTCATTAAATTACGTACAACTGGTACTTGATGCACACGATTATGACTTGAAATATAGTTTCACAATTTTGCCTAAAATATTATGATTGGAATAGGCAACGTGTGACGCCGTTATACATTTCTTTGTAGAAAAAACTAACCTAAACTTCATCTAAAACAAAAGTACCACAGAATAAATAATAGTACTAACGTGGCAGTACTATCCAATTATTGATTACTTACAATAAATAATTTTATGAATTGTGTACAAAAGTAGATGCATATCCTCCTAATAATTTCGACAAAGTGCGCCATTTTTCACCCGATATCATTTGTTTATAAGCTATTTATCATAAAGGGGAAGGAACTTTGTCCTGTGACAATGACTATCAGGCGTGACAGACCTTTTGTGGAGAAATATCGCCGCCAGTATGACACGACACTTATAATATTAGTATCTTTCGACGTTTTTATTCTCTTTCCCGCCAAACAGAATACAACTGCTGTCTCTTTCAAAATGATTATTCTCTCCTGGGAATGCTGCTTATGCTAGCCTTGCAAGATAGGAATGAACATTCACACATCGAAAATAATCGAAATTCCTTTTTATTCTAAGCGAGAACGTTTATCACGAACAAAACGATACCATTCAAAGAAGTAGCTTTTAACTCTAAGATTTGGCTTAAACCCTTGACCATAGCCATCGGTGGCCAGTGACTATAAAATATGTGGGCGTCACTAACAGTTCCCATCGGCGAAGGAGAGGCAAAATGTATTAAAAATCTTACTCTTTGACGTTCACCCAAGCTAGCTATAGCTCGCCTGAGTCGGTAGCTTGTTTGCGCCAAGAGACCATCTGTCCTCAGTCAAATTCATGAAAGGCAGACTTTTATCTTTATTTCCTCAGGAACCTACTTCTATTTTGACGTTTTCCAAATCATTTTCCTATACAATATATCATCTTGATATGTTTGCTAAACTGTTTATGATGTATTCAGTATTCACGGGAGTGGCGTGACGTTGACTGAGCGGCTGCAGGGCTCGCTACTTGACGTGTTTGCGCTGTTACGTTGGCAATATATTATTATTTCATTATTTTTATGTTGGCAATATGAAACGGATATTTTATGGAGGAAAATATTTTGAATTGTGGACGGTGGCAAATGTACAAAACGTGCGGCTCTATAAATAGGTTAAAAAGTTATAAAAGTATACCTGTTTTCGTTTTAGATTCATACCTTATAATAACTAATACTTATTTTTTTGTTGTTTCAGGTAATTTAAGAAGAGTTTAAAATGCATCCTATTAAACAGAGGTACTTCAGGCACATATTTGTAAAAGGTTTGTTGGCAACTATACGCACTGGCTGCGCCCTTTTTCTGAAAAAATATCTATAACATCGATTGCTCATCTCTAATTTTCTCCTGCATAGATTTTTTTTTTCTCTCATTTCTTCTTCAAGTCCAAATAAAAAAATGTTATAATAAAAGTAGAGGCGCATTTAATTATCAAACTGT
This sequence comes from Hemistola chrysoprasaria, assembly GCA_947063395.1. Classification (NCBI taxonomy): domain Eukaryota; kingdom Metazoa; phylum Arthropoda; class Insecta; order Lepidoptera; family Geometridae; genus Hemistola; species Hemistola chrysoprasaria. The sequence goes on along the minus strand of OX346724.1, from coordinate 13,201,381 downwards.
GCAAGTATTAGTAGAAGATCAAATAAAATATTATAAAATCTTTATTTCGCTAATCTAAAAGCTCTTTTTAAAGGGTTCAACCATTGATTTAAAAAGGGGAGATATGGTACGTGTTCTCCCAACGCTTACTCTACAACTGGCACGTTAGTGTGAAGTTTGCACAGTGCAATATAATGAAAGGACCTAAGTGCGACCGAGACCACTATATGCCATCAAAAACGAAACTTGTATAAAAAAAACAAACTTAGTTCTGCTACCGTAAAAAGTTATTGAGATCCATGTTATACCAAGTCGGTTACTTTATTAAGTCCCTACTTAAGGGACCTTCTGTCTTAAGTTATTACGTAATTAACTAACCTTACAATATCTTATAGTGAATTAAAAATCTTTTATGGTTAAAATAAAATAGATTGATAATTTATTTAATTTGGCGTTACTTTTCGGAACTCCATTGCAAACTCTTAGAACAATAATATTTAGTTTTTATTTCCGATTTTTTAGTGTCAAAAACAACATGCACAGTGCACCGCCCTCCCGCCCGCAAAATTGCATGCAAAGAGGAAATGCTATTAGGTATTATTTTTTGTTAGTGACACCATTCATATATCGACACGTGGACCATCAGGAAATAGACTCTGTCTCAGCTGTAAGGGCGACAAATGTTAGTACGCAGAGGGGTCTCTGGGTCCCAGTCTGGGTCCATATATAAATGGTGTTACTAACAAAAAATAATACCTAATGGCATTTCCTCTTTGCATGCAATTTTGCGGGCGGGAGGGCGGTGCACTGTGCATGTTGTTTTTTGACACTAAAAAATCGGAACTAAAAACTAAATATTCTTGTTCTAGGGGTTTAAAATAGATTGACTTGGCTATTTTGGCTTGGATGTTTGTTACTCTTGCACGCCAAAACTACTGAATCGATTGAGCTGAAATTTGGTATGCAGGTAGCTTAGACCCTGGAATAACACATGGGGTACTTTTTCCGATATTTCCACGGGAGTGATGTCTACGCGGGTGAAACCGCGGGTTATAGCTTGTTAAAAATAATAATGACAACCCACCTGAAGGAAACTAATGAAAATTGGGGGTGTTGTTCTCTCATCCCTAAATTAATAACTAATCTCCGACCCCTAAACAGAGGGGTCCTCAACGTGATTACGTACAATCTGACGAATTTGATTTAATATTTCAATCGTTTAAGTCTCACATCTTCGGGAACTGGGAAATGTAGCACCTGGGTAAGAAGGGTCGTATTAATTCTGATAATTAATGAAAATACCTATCTACTCGTATTTACACCTATGATGTTGTACTATTTTATAAAGATATAGATAAATACGCCGTGGAGTTACCGGCTTTAGAATAGTGTTCCACCCTCTCTACCCGTGGTTGCCGAAAGAGCCGGCTAAGGGTTAACAAAACCAGAGGACGGGCAGCAGCGTCCTCTGCAAAAAAACATCGAACTGCGCTCGACAAACCGCCTGTTAAGCGTGTCGAGTATTGGCAAAATCCCCCTTTATGGGGGAGGCCTATGTTCAGTAGTGGATTACCAACGGCTGAGATGATGATGATGAAATAGATAACTAAGAATAATATGTATTATGTTATAACCAACTGTTCCCCGCGGTTAAACCAGCGTTGTCTTCGTTCCCGTGGGAATATCGGGATAAAAAGTACCCTATGTGTTATTCTAGGGTCTTAACTGTCTACATACCGTATTTCAGCCCAATTGGTTGAGTAGTTTTAGCGTGAAAGAGTAACAAACATCCATCCATCCATCTAACCAAAACCGTGCTATATGGCGCTGGAGTCGAGTTAGAACACGCTAGCGTTTTGTTCACATGTTGTGTAAATGCAACTGGTTTATTTGTTTTTTTTTTTTTATTTATTTAGCTGAGACTTGAGATTTATTATATTAGTAGGATAGAATAGAATAGAATAATACTTTATTGCATACCAAAAAAAATGTTTTACAAATAGACACAATACAAAAGACATGGTAAACAACAGGCGGTCTTATCGCGTATACCAATTTCTTACAGACAACCTGGGGATGGAGTAGTATATAATATTTCTCTCCTCATCTGTCTCAGCATAGTGGTTCGCAAGAGCTATTGCCGATCATGAGGTCTGGGGTTCGATCCCCAGGTCAGGCAAAATTAATCTAAAACAAAAAGAAATCACATCTATAGCAAAACAAGATAATAAGTTAAAAAGCAAATCCTGGCAGGGTCGCCATTCTCCATGCACTAGGAGCGTATTGAAATGAACGGAGTGTAGACTAATTTATTAATAATTAAAATAAAATTATAATAAACACAACGGATCAGCGGTATATTTGTATGTAATGTTGAACCTTGTGAGGATGGATGAAATTCAGTATGTATGTTGTGTAGGCGGGATAAAAAGTACCTTTGTGTTATTCCATTCCCACGGGAATTACGCGGTTAAAACCGCGGGGTACAACTGGTATTATGTTATTAGACCTACAAAATAAAATCGAAAGCTATAAATAAGTTTCCCGCCATTTTATTAACTAAAACATAGCACAGTTCGAAGTCAGGCAATAAACAAAATTTTTCGTGAAAAGCAACATTTCATTATATTACAGACGTTATAAACAATTGCCGGGTAAAGTTATAGGGGCCCGAATCACCCCATTCAGGTGGGGTTGGTGAATTCATGTTTAATGTCCTGAGCGTTTCGTTCAGAACTTGATACACCTTTGGTTGTGGTACAAGGCATAAGTATATTGCTGTTGTATTAAAATTATGTCATAAATAATGTTCCGCTTGAATTTGAACGTCTTTCTTAACGATTAATCCCCGAAGGATATATTATTTCTTCTGTGAATCTATAATATTACTAACGTTTGATGTTACTTTCAGTCCAAAAGAATGAATACGAATGGTTAATAAATCGTTAATAAAGCATATTGACATCGTTGACAGTTTAGACCCAGTTCTGTGGTCGAGAAGCATTTTTATTCATTGATAATTAGATAAAACTGTGAAATGAGTCTAGGTCTCCGTAATAATATATCTACCATTCCTGTCCTCTTTACGCAGTTGCTTGCTAACATTTATTTAATCAATTAAACAGCAGTAAACGTAAAAAAAGAAGCCAAAGCCGAGCCTTCAGATTTGGTAAACTTAGAGTGTAAGAAAGCAATTCAACGTCATTGTTGGCATAATATTATTTAAACTTCGAGCTGCGTACCTGATACATTACAAGCTCTTTCAAAACGTTACCTTAAACCCAAAGGTTAAGTAATTAAACCTTGGGGTTTCAGAATATTCAAAAGAATTCTTCTTAAAATTTGGCGTTTTTTAATAAAAGATAATATGCAAAAGTGAATCGCATAGATTTTCAGAGTAACATTTATTTTGCGACAGAGATCCGATACGATATAATACGAGTTGACCTAAGTCGCTGTCCTTTCATAAAATCCACCATTCCCCATCCAAGGGTGAGGGCTGAGCCCCTGCAGGCTCCCCGCTTCAAAATATGGTTGTAAGTGTAAAACGAGTGTCCAAACTCGTCACTCAGGTGATACCATCGGTACCTTTTACTTTATCTATGGGGAACAAGTTAAAACGTCTTCCCATTGTCATTTTAGAGAAAAAAAGATGTCTGGTGAAGCACTTAAGACTTCAGTGAAAAAACAATTTATTTTTCAACTTAACTTTTCCACATATTCAATTGGTAAGTGTGCACTTACCAATTGAATATTCATTGAATTAAAAGAATTTTATCGAGTATATTTACATATTTTTTTATACTTACCTGACGTTTCAAGCACTCTAATTGGTAATATGTACTTATAGTATTTGTATGTATCGTATCAATTTTTTTTTGTTTATGTAGTTTTATTAAATTAAATTTAGTATCAGTTTTATAGAGATATTTGAATACTTATTATATTTTTGGTGGTGGTATTGAGTCCATGCTGAAAGGACAGTTAAGATGGTGCGGTCACTTTGCACGCATGAGAGACTCCAAGCCTAGCTGTTTTCTACTCAGATTTAAAACAAGGAAAGCGTAAGCCTGGAGGGCAGTACTTGCGATATAGGGATGTACTGAAGCGCCATCTTAATGCATGTAACATCTCCTGCGAAGGTTTGGAAAAACTCGCACAATAGAGGTCAGAATGACGTAATTCTGAATCCAAAGGTACTATTAACTTTGAACAGAAACGCGTAGTAGATCTTTACGCCAAACGCCAGATTAGGAAAACCAAACCGAAACCTTCCTACACCTACACATGCTTACAGCAGGACAGTTTGCACCGTGCATCTTACAACAAAATTTTTAAAACCAAGTTTGGATTTGCAGGTCACATTCACTCTCAATCTGAAAACAATAATAAGGTTCGCCGTCGACGGATACGTCTTGGACATTATTTCATATTTTTCTGGTTTGTAACAACCGCAAAAACTTGAAACGTTAGTGGTAAACACAAATACGTTACGCGCTGCAAGTTTCTTGTACGTTCTTTTTGTAGTATCTACCGAACGCACGGTAGATTCATTAATCCATCAGCTTATAAAATAACTTTCATAACGCCTATTGGATTAAATTAATTTGATTTTATTGACACAAAAAAGAAGACAAAGTCAACAAATCAAATTTTACCCAAAACCCTAAAATGATAGATTTACACAACACCATCGAAAACTTAATCAAACCGACCCAAACGTCATTTCGATGGGTTTTCTGATGTCACTACCATCTAACCCTTGAACACCGCACACGGTCGAGAAGGCCCTATATAATATATATGTATATAATATCTACCTATACGACATAATATTTACCCAAAGGTTATTGAACTGTATTTGGGAATATTCGAAGCATCGAGGCGAACACCTTGTGCGATAAAACGCCGCAATGTTGTGTAATCATTGTCTCCATTTTAGGCTATCTAATGACATTATCTACTAAGTTCCTTACCCATAATAGTGTATTGTATATTTTATTAGTTTTTTTCCGGGGTTTCGCCTGTTTTTCTTCGATTATTAGGTACATCTGCTCGTCATCGACATTGATTCGTTTACAGGATCTTTATTCAACTTATTTTTTATATTTATACATTCTTAAGGCGTTCTAGAGTTAGTTATAGGTAGGTAACTAAGAGGAAACCCTAACGCGTTTTTGCAAATATTTTCAATTCTTTCTAAATCTAGGTAGAATTGCAAATACCAGCTTCCGCGGCTTCGCTTGTTGTTTATTAGTGCCAATGCACAAACAAGCAGACGGTGTGTTTGTTGGCTCGCGGTTACCGTCGTCTATGGATACCTGCAACACCAGGGGTATTGCCATTACGTTGCCGACATTTCAACACTCTATTCACTCTTCTTTTGAAGAGCCCCATGTTGTAGCTCAATGAGACCGCATGAAGACCGCATCAGGGGATCATTCCACATTACATACATTCACGCCTTTTTCCCAAAGGGGTAGGCAGAGGTGTACCCAGGACTCAGTCCCGTAGTAGATACACCCACATTTCGCCAGTATGTTATTGGTCCCATGTAATAGGGGGCGAGCCTATTGCCTTCTACCGGGCACAGTTCCAGACTCCAGGCAGTTATTGAGATAATTCCTAATGGAAAAATCCAATATTTAACACTGCATGACCTGGGGATCGAACCCGAGACCTCTTGATTGGCAGTCATTCCACATTAGGCTACATAATATTTTTATCGAATGAAATAATCTATGAAAATAGTTTTACCTACCTGTTGTAGTTTTGCGTTCGACACCAAGAATGGCGCGATAAATAAGCGACAAACCTATTCAAATAACAATAAACAGATAATGTTTGTACTAATTAACTTTCTTTACGCTCGTGAGCTGATAAGCTAATGTAATTAGTGATAGTTTTCCACTGATGAGTATATGCAGTACACCTACTTACACATTGTGAGCAATTTATTTGGGTTTGATGTGGCTTTTGTTCTCTTTTGTTTTTCTTCAAATAAAAATTAATGATCTCGTTGTAGCTATTCTGTATTCGGTTGTCTGGATGAACTCGCTTTAAGCGATAAGACCGCATGTGTATATTTTTTCTTGTTATGTCCACAATAAAGTAAGTATGTAAGTTATTCTAACATCGTAGTTTTTGAACATAGTTCATTTTCTTAGTTTTTCTTTTAGTCCCTAATTTTGAAAGACTTCTTGAATGAAAAGTAGTAATTAAAGGGAGTTATGGTCTGTTCTTGTAGTTAATTACTACTTTCTACTAATATAATAAATGCGAAAGATTTTACGCAAAAACTACTGAACCGATTAGGCTGAAATTTGGCATTTTAAAAGTGTGAAATATAATATTATATAGGTCACAAAACTTAACCCTCATTTTGGGCAGTGAGGTAAAAATACCATGAAAATGATAGTCTAATAAAAGTTTGGTGGAAAATAGGCAAAGTTATGGTACAAAAGAAATAGATCGGCACAGAAGGCCGGCTGTGAACCAAGAGTGAAACGTACAACATAGACGCGTTATTTAGCCGAGAATCTCACGCAAAGGACTTTTGTAATCTCAAGGAAAACCACTAGACTCGTAGAGACACTATAAAGATTATTAACTTAAGTATCTATTAATTAATTTCATCTTACTTATAATGATAATTAATTAACTTTTTTTGGATTCACAACTTTACAATGTAACTCACGCATACTCCTATCTAGTATATACTAGCTATGAGATATCAATGAAAACCACTTGACGTTATAGATCCACCTCTATAGTTTAATGCATACTCATATTATAAATTGGAAAGTGTGTCTGTCTGTCTGTTGAGCAAGCTTCTTCAAAGCTTCTTCAACTGAAATTTGTTATAGAGATAGTTTGAGTCCCGGGAAAGGACGAAGGCTACTCTTTATCCCTATATTCCCACGGGAACGAAGACTATACAGGTGCTACAGTTTTCAATAAAAAAAATCACAAATTCGTGTTTATAGAGCCGCAAGCGCGCAGTGCCATGTCAATCCTAGCGAGTAGATGTAATCGAAAATCTGCTACAGTGCTAAAACCGGCTTTCTGTTGACTGTTTTGTAACAAAGTTAAGGTAAGGTTCGGAGTTCCGAGGGTGGTAGAGAGAGATATCCACGCTTCAGTGGACGCCTTATCATTTGTCACCTTCCTTTCCATTTGATGGGGAAATGTATTTGATATCAACTGTGTTTGAATGCGATAACAATAGGAAATATAGGAAGTAACAGAAAAAAAATACGAGCTATATTTTAGCAGGAATGAACGCATGAACTACAAGGAAATATTTTTTGAAAAAATGGGGTGACAACACGACCACGAGAATTATTTTTGCGTATTATTTTTGCAAAAATATAACAAAAAAGCTGTATTTTGTGTGTATGTTCCGTTTTCAACCTTAAAACTACTGAACTGAAAATCGGTATGGAGATAGAAATATAATTTAGATACTGGAATATAATATTTAAGTGTAAATATAATATTTTCTGGTTTAAGATTTCTTTAATTTCTCAAAAGAACATAGTTCACTTATAGAGAAAACTAATAATAAACAATAATAGGTAATTTTAATTATATAGGTAATAGGTAAGCTAGTTAATTTAGTCGAGTTAGTTAGCTCATTTTCTAGTACACTCACGACATAAGTATATTTATTATTACATAACTATGAACAGTTACTGTGACATTTCGTAGGCATTTAGGTATTTAGGTTATATTTTATAGTAATTAAAATTGCCGCTGATGTAATTCTAAATTGACTATCAAGTTTTTTTTTAGTAAAATATCTTTACTACTTATAGGTTTTTTGTCCAACTTCAACAAAGCCACAAAAGAAGGATTACAATGTTTTTAACATGACATATATGTAATCATGCCTTTTTTATTGGTCCCATGTAATAAGGGGCGATCCTATGGCCATCTACCGGGCACAGTTCCAGACTCAGACGGCAGTTATTGAAATAATTCCTAATGGCAAAACTTCAATATGTAACACTGCCTGACCTGGGGATCGAACCCAAGTCCTGATCAGCAGCCGAGCTTGCACCCACTACGCCGAGACAGTTATGTTTTTAGGCCAATTAAAATTTGCCGATTCACTTTTATATTATGTAATCTACAGAAAAAATACTTACACCTTACCTAAATCACCCGCTATCTATTACTCGTTCGGTAACAGTCGATGAGTAAATATTGAATAATGCAACGACCTCACGCCACGTGCACAGTTTACCATAGAAATACATTATCTCTCTAATTAAGAGCGTACTTGGCCTTCTAGGAATTTGAGACAATCCTATGAAAAATTTACCAAATTTCAACAACTGATATCTCAGGGTGACAGGCGCAGTGCAGTGCCGCGCAGAATTTTGAATTTTAAAACACTGGGTGGCACTGTGTCTGATATGTGCAATCATGATACTTACCATTAGGCACCTGATTTGCTCGTCTTGTCACTCACAATCATAAAACCAAAAATGCTTCAAGTTTTGTAGACAAGTCATAATATTATTATGCCAACATCACCGCACTAAAATTGAAATCACCGTCATTGTTTACCCGACATATAGTCACGTTTATCAATCTATGACCAATTTCGCATTGACGTCCTACCAAAGGTAACTACCGTAAAACGTCTCTACATAATACTCGTATAATGTCGTTGATCACCACGTGTAAAGTATAAACACAAAATGAAGAATGACCCAATAAAATGTGTCTCCCACAAATATATGGTTATATTAATAGCGCTAGATAAAATTATTACCGCACTGGACGGGTTAAAATATATTGCTTTATGATATATCCGAAGATAATTGCCCCTTTCAAACCTTTATTACAATCTATTTTTTATATCTAGCAACATTGGGTTGAAATTAAAAGTGTTGCTCGCCACAAAAATTAGGGAGTGTGATGATAAATGGGATAGGTAGCTTGTTTGTTGCCATATACAATAAAGTTAGGGCTTTAATTGGGCGTATAAATATCTTAGATGGTTTATTGGACCAAAATATTTTGGGAGGGAATTATAAGACGTAACTTCGTTAGTCTAATGTGCTTATGATCATAAATAATTGTATTTTTAAGTTGTTTATTTATAGTGGATTGTAATTAGCTGTAATGAAATGAATTAGGTTTTTTATCATAATAAGCAGCATATTTTTTTTATAAATTGTGAATGACAGTTAAATATTATGGCAACATTAATTTTCACTTTAGATTTTGTAATATACAGGGCTACTGGTATTCAGTTAGCATCCTTTTCAGGTCATGTTCATTTAAAAGCTGTTTCATACGAAAAGTTCAAGGTCACTTGACAGAATGTATGAAACCCTTATTTTTTTTTTGCGAATTTTCAAAAATACTTTAACAAATTTTGTTTGTTATGATGTGTAGAACATGCCCTTAAAAAAATAACAGGCGAAATGTGACTGTTTGTTCTTACTATAATAATGGGTACAGAGAGGTGAACCCAGTCCCGATTGACGCGGTACAAATCTAGGCTGATACTGGTTGATACTGACTAATCCAGGCTGATACTGAAAAAAAAATCGTCATAGAAAAAACCAATAACACTTTTTCCCGACCTAGTAAGTTGTGCAAAAGTATGATGCAGCTTATGTGCAACCGAACTTATCTTATAATTGAATTGTGTTATAAATAAATCCGTTGAAGCGCTGTGTACACACAATGCTAGGATGTACACAGTGGAGGAGTGTAAACAGCTTCTCCATTAAAGCCAATTGACGGCGAGTGGACATAGGACGGGCTTATGCTGTAGGGAACTAGCGAGAATATTATATGAGGCAAGGGGGTTTTGGTAAGCAATTGTTATTAGCTTTTTAAACGATTTAAAAAAAGAAATGGCCGATTTGTAGGCCTAGAATGGAAATTTATTCATTTACATTCATACCTATAATATTAGTTTTATTGATTTCAAAATGATTAACTGATGTATTATACTTGTACAAATGTATTTTTTCCTATAATGGGACAGTAACGAAATTATGTTGTCCATATTCCCTTCATTTATTTATTTATTTATTTATAATTCAGCACAACGCTAGGACTAACTTAATGCTAAAACTAAAAAAAAAAAAATAGCACTTTCTAGCTAAAATAGCATTTTCTACCAGTTATCCTGAAAACTGGAGAAAATGTTAGATAAATCGGATGGGGTGCAGACAAAGGAAAAAGATAGAAAACAATTTTGAATAAAACAAATAACCTACCGGGAAACTTAAAAATAACACAATTAACACACTTAGTTTAATAATAAATATAACTAGAAACATAAATATATAATTTATGTATACTATATAACATACACATAAATATATATATACAACTAAAACTATATATACATACACAAATATATATATATATACATAAATAATTATAGCCTGACAGTTAACAAGGTACCTACTTATATAATCATTAGATACTAATTATTGATGATATCATCTGTGATAATAACTTTATTTTAATTTTTGGTTGCTTTTTAGGGAATCAAAATCCGCTAAGTAGGTATCTACGTTCCAGAAATACAAAGTGGTAATTTTTGTAAATACAAAGTGGCTTTTATCTAAATCCTTGTAATCATTACTGACTGTACTATTTTATTTGCAAAAATCGTGTCAAGAGACTATTAAAATTATTCCTGCCTTCTTTCCGCATAACCCACTCCCGTCGCAAGATCAAAGCGGTCAATAAACGGTCTGTCCCACGAGACCAGGCAGACAGGCCTCAATGGCATAATTAATTTATATAGTGATTTTATTGACACCACCGATATACAGTATAATATAACGTGCACTGATTAGTTACGAACATCATTGGACATATTAGAAAATGACGTAAGTGGTTGTGATTTTTTTTGATTGAATGAATTGATATTTTATTATTTGACTAGTTTTGTCAACTATTGTCTGCCAAGGAAATAGTTGATAACCTTAGCACTTTTTGGCTAATGGGCATTTTTGATGTCTGTACTTTTAGACAATTATGAACATTTGATAAGAAAAAAAAGTTTCTGTATCTTGATATGAATAAAGTACCTACTAACTAATCCTACTATGCTTGCTACTAATATTATAAAATGCGAAAGTTTATGAGGATGGATTGATGGACGGATGCTTGTTACCACAGATCAGCTGTGCTTGTTACCCTTTCACGTCAAAACTACTGAACCGATTAGCCTGAAATTTGGTATGCCGGTAGACCCTGGAATAACACATGGGGTACTTTTTTACCGAAATTCCCGCGGGAACGATGACTGCGCGGGTGAAACCACGGGGTGCAGCTAGTAATTTATATTATAGTCAAATAGTTCATTATATTATTTCGTGTCAACAAAAAAGTGTTAAAAATTTATGGACTTGAACTTTAGCTTTTAAAAATATAGGCACGTCTTTTTCAACTCTAGATATCATCATCATCATCATGTCAGCCGTTGGTAATCCACTACTGAACATAGGCCTCCCCCATAAAGGGGGGTATTGCCAATACTCGACACGCTTGACAGGCGGGTTGTCGAGCGCAGTTCGATGGTTTCTTGCAGAGGACGCTGGTGCCCGTCCTTTGGATCTGTTAACCCTTAGCCGGCTCTTACGGCAACCACGGGTAGAGAGGGTGCAGCACTATTCTAAAGCCGGTAACTGCACAGCGAACTCTAGATATATTAATAGTAATTTAGAAAAATTATTGCTTCTCCGACTTCTAAATACGAGTTAATACACACCAGCCGAAAAATGCATAGATCTCGTCTCTCCCTCAATTTAGCGCTAGTTTTTCCGGTTATTTCTTTTTCTACGTTCGTTTAGTTGCGTCCGGACTCGGACTGACGGTATTGACCATTGTCCACGCAAAATGAAGGTCTCAACGCACTGAAACTCTACGTATACCATTTTTTGCAAATGAACGAGGTTATTTCGAAGTTTGGGACTTACTCGTAGGCCCTTGGAAATATTGTATATTTAAATTTTCGTTGTTTTTTCGCTAAAGAGTCGTTCGTGACCACGGCTGATGCTACTCAGTCCCTTTTGCCATAATATTTAAACCCTCGGAAAACCTGGCAAGAACTGAATGGCATAATTGCTGATGAAAACTCTGGCTCGTCGTGACGTAGTTATGACTTAAAAAGTGACTGTGTTTCCGAAAATACCGCATTTTTTTCGTTTTAAGCGAACAAATTGCCATTTAAAACAATAAACTATCAATCATCATCATCTTACCCGTAGGACGTCCACTGCTGGACATAACCCTTCCCCATTGATTTCATCTAGTGCGGTTGAACGCCTTACGCTGCGCTTGCCGGTCCGTGAGTTGTCACCATTCGAGAAACTTACAGCCCCATCGGCCATCAGTTCTACGTGCCCTGTTGCCACTTCAACTTGCTAATCTGCAGAACTACGTCGGTAACTTGCATTCGTCCACGGTGAGAGACATAAACATCAAACTGTAGTGCATTTAAACCTTAAATTCTTCCACCCGAACATGGGCCAGTCTGTCGTATCTGTCTCGTTCAAATATTTTACTAGCATAGAATGGTTTTGTCGTGTATTGGCCATATTTCGGCCACTTCATTCATGCGGTTTTATTTGAAACCTGACGTGAGGTTTTATGGCTTAGTAAATGCATTTTATAACAATTGGATTTTAGTTTCGCTTGTGTGGTTAAACTTATTGAATAAAGTTTAATTTGTTGTTTTATAACTTCGTCCTTAGATATTATTAATAAGTCTCTACGCGCGTTCTTATGAGATAACAAAAGCGTCAAAAATGCGGCCATTTTCAAATTGTAGTGTGCGTAAGCGTAACACAATTAAAGTGTACGCAAAAAACGGTTTGCATGGAAAGTGTGCGTGAAAAATTGTGTTGGGCAGACTTGGGTACGCCGACTTCGGCGTAGTTTTATTTGCCACATTTGAAAGGTATGACAGCGGTCGGAGCTCGCGCGGAGACCTGTCAGTAGGTAATCGATACAAGTATTGCAAAAAAGTTGGACAAACAATTTTATAATCTCTGTAAAACGAAAAAAAAACAGTCAATCCAATTTTTATTTGTATTATCAACAGTCGCCAGTCACGAAATGTTTGCCATTTTTTCTCAAGTCACGGTTACTCGCGGTTCTATTGAGATTCTTAGATTGATCTATCTAGAGCTAGTAAAATAACAATAAAGACGAATATTCGGATAAGTTCATTCAACTTCGCTTTATTGCTTGTCTGGAATCTGAATCGACGCGACACGACTTTGGGTAAACATAAAAACTTGGATCTTTCTGGGCCCGTTTTTTTTTTAAATGTTTTTTAAAATTAATCAGTATTTTCAAAAGTTATTTTTAAGCTAGCAAGCGCTACAAACAATGTTTACACACTTTTAAATATGTTTAGTAGCTTGCTGTTACGAGGTAACAAACACACAAAAATACTTTAGGCCTATTTGAATTAAAGACTGAGATCGAGTTTAACTCATCCAAACATTAAATTTTATAGCCCATTATCGAAATTTATATATGATACTTTGCATCTTTTTGCATCGAGAATGGAGACCAAGATCAGCAGTCATCATGACCAACAAAATTTTTTTTTTTTTTAGACCCGCGTTGTCCACTGTTTCCAAATGCTCTTGTTTTTACTGTGTAGTTTATTTTTGTTTTTTACGGCCATCGCAAATAAAACTCGATGCGAATGAAAAGGCAGATTCGGTGGTATTGTTTTACTACTTTTGTTATCTAAGATGATTGTTTTTACTGTCTCCAAGTTATTTAATCTTAACTTTTTATTAGACTTTAGTTTAATAGAATTCATGGAACTACTGTTCCAAAACATGTCGTAAAAACTTTGCGTTTTATTTTTGATAAAACTATTTTGTTTTTTTTTTAACTAAATTTGACGTAGTTAAGTGAAAAGTATCCAAGCCACAATATTATCGAAAAACTAGCTAAGCCTCACATTATTACCCATTACATAACATACATTCACGCCTTTTTCCCGAAGGACCAAGACTCACTCCGATAGTAGGCACACCCACATTTCTTCAGTATATGGTATTGACCCCACGTAATACCGAGCGAGCCTATTGCCATCTACCGGGCACAGTTCCAATCTCCAGGCAGTAATTGAAATAATTCTTAATGGAAAAAATCCAATATTTTAACACTTTGCCTTACATACATTCACGCCATTTTCCCGAAGGGGTAGGCAGAGGTGTACCCAGGACTCAGTCCCATAGTAGATACACCCACATTTCGCCAGTATGTTATTGGTCCCATGTAATAGGGGGCGAGCCTATTGCCATCTACCGGGTTCAGTTCCAGACTCCAGGCAGTTATTGAGATAAATCCTAATGGAAAAATCCAATATTTAACACTGCCTGACCTGGGGATCGAACCCGGGACCTCTTGATTGGCAGTCGAACATGCGTCCTCTACGCCACCGAGGCAGTCACTTTGCCTTATCTATTCATATCCCCTTATCGTTCATATCAAGGACCTCATAATCGGCAGTCGAGCTTGCACCGACTACGCCACCGAGGCGATGGATGTATGGATGGATGTTTGTTACTCTTTCACGCCAAAAATACTGAACCGATTGGGATGAAATATAATATGTAGCTTAGACTCTGGAATAACACATCGGGTACTTTTTCCCCGATATTGTCACCGGAACAATGACAACGCGGGTGAAACCGATGGATACAGCTAGTAACAAATAAGTATAATAATAATTCTTAAAAGATTGGTTACATGAGGCACGCACGAACGTCAACAACGGAGTTGAAGCTGTCTCCATGACCGAAATCGGCCGAATCATAGGGTAAATTCAAAACCTATATAAAATCTACTTTACTAAAGAAGGCTTATTATAAAGTCAACCAGTACATAGAGGACAAAGATGCTTGGAAACTTCCGAATAGCCGCCTCGCGGCACCTTCCAAACAAACGAATGTAACCAAACCAAATATTGTAAAACAATCAGTTGAAAATATTAAGCCCTACAAGTTTCTTGTGCGTTCTTCTTGTAAACGCACGATAGACTTATTACTGTTGTTTCATTGACGTACAAAAGTGTCAGATTGTGACCTATTTGAATAAAACTTTTGACTTTGACATATCATCATCATAATATTCTATTTGTTATTCCAGGGTTATATTTTACAGAATTTAAATTGGTTGAATTTTTGCTTGTTATAATTAAACATATTATTATAATTCCAACTATAAATCGTTAACTGACTGCCATGAGTCATGGCGTATGCAAATGGCACGGCATACCTGTCACGTGCGGGGTCAACAACCTCAGGGAAATGGTCAAGTGCGTGGACTGTGGACCATTGATCTATGTATCGTAGTCATACTGTATTGTGTTACCATTGTCGTTACAGCATGCTGACAGGTCACTTGATACTTGATTGTAAGTTATGTTTCACTTATGGGAAGTTGAGTTTTATGGGGCGTATTGAGGAGGGGGCGGTTATTGGTTGTAATATAGCTATAGAATACAAGCTGTGCCCTGCGGTTTCACCCACGTAGTCATAGTTATCCACGTCGGAATATCTCGATAAAAAGAAGCCCATGTGCCAGGATCTTAAGTCTAAACTATCTTTTGTAGTGGTAGGCCTCTTTGTAGGGGGTCGCCTAAGGAAGTTTTTTTTTTTTTGTATTGTGAATGACAAGACGAGCAAATCAGGTGCCTGATGGTAAGCACCATGATCGCCCATATCAGACACAGTGCCACCCAGTGTTTTAAAATTAAAAATTCTGCGCGGCACTGCACTGTGCCTGTCACCCTGAGATATTAGTTGCCACACCTTTGCCAGTTATTCATCCGCCAAGCAGTAATGTGCAAACATTACTGTGTTCCGTCTGAAGGGCAATGTTACCAGCGAAATTACTGGGGATGACGAGTTTCAACAACTAATAATATCTCAGCGTGACAGGCGCAGTGCAGTGCAGCGCAGAATTTTTAATTTTAAAACACTTGGTGGCACTGTGTCTGATATGGGCAATCATGATGCTTATCATCAGGCACCTGATATGCTCGTCTTGTCACTCACTATCATAAAAAAAAATCTACATTACGAATTTCAGCCTTATCAGTTTAGCGTAAAAGATTAACAAACATCCAGCCATCATCCATTCTCACAAACTTTAACATTTATAATAATATAGTAGGATAAAAAAGGATATTTCTAGACACATTTGTCTAAGTTTTAAGTTATCTACAAACTATAGATGTCAATCCAACCGGTTCGGTAGTTTTGGCGTTAATTGCTAACGAACACATACATATAATTTTTGCAATTTATTATAAAAAAAGTAAGTAATACACACTTACAACTCGTGAGTATATGTCATACACACACACCAACTTTGGCTTTAATAATAACAACAAGATTGTGATTAGACCCCAAAATACAAACGAAGTTGTTCGTAAAAAATACGAAGCAAAATGTTCGATAATGTGACATTAACGTGCCGTTATCGTTTATCTCCCGTTACGTTCATTATAACGAGCGACGTAACGAGACGTTAACGACTCGTCAACCTACGACGTACCATATCGGTACATACCTAGATGTCAAACATATATATGTGTCTGATATAACCAGAAAACATGTAGAATAAATAATGTCTAACTTTGAGACACTATTGTTTTCCCCCTCACTCCAGACAGCCTGACTCAGGCCGTCACTGGATTCACATCAACTCAAAAACATAAATATATAACCCGCCTTATTCGCAGTCGGGTAAAAGTTTTACATAATCATACATAAAATCACGCCTTTTTCCCAAGGGGTAGGGAGTGTTGTTCCTTGTGCACTTTGATTGAGTCCTGGGTGTACCCAGTCAAGTCAATGCACAAAAACCACAAACCGAGGAAAACATCCATGGACAACATTTCGAACTAATGTGTCCATTCTTAAGGAGCTGAATGAAGGTAGAAAGATTAATGGTTACAGGCATGGTAGATGAGAATAGGGCGAACCCCGAAACGGTGGCCTGGCCAGGTTTCACAACAGCTGGAAATATCAGTCAGCGAAGCACTCCACAAAGCCGAAGATCGGGGCTAGTGGAGACAGACAGACTCGGAAAAGTATCAGGAACGGAGTCACGATCCTCAACACTCGACGGATCGACTGAAGAGAGAGAGAGAGAGAGACATAGAGAGACATATCATCAGTAACTAATACATTAACAATATAACGGTTAGAACTATGATGGTGCACAGACTACCAATATTTTGCGTTAAAAATATCATCTAATAAAAAAAAAACATGATAAACAATGAACCATTTCCTAATCTAAAGTCGGCTTAAAATTAACAATAACTCCATAACTCTTGATATTAGCAAATCGACCCATATCCGCAATTCCCAAGTTTATATCCAAAATAAATAAATTAGGGAGAAGTTGTTCGACTGGCAACATCCACCTCGAAACGACGAGTTAATCTGTAAAGTTGTGGATTTATGGAGTAGCTTCCTCCGGTATGAGGATGATAATGTTTTGGGGACTTGCGAATTGTGGAGATGGCAACATTTAGCTCGTTTTTTCCTGACGATGGACTCATTAGTACATTATCCGATGCGAAGGGCCAGAATGTAGCCAGAAAAATAATTTTCTAACATTTTTTTTCGTGTGACAATTTACTTACCAGAAGTTTTACTGCTCATTGACTTCCAAATCGATACACTTCCTTATATTTTAGGTATAAATACGAATATAACTCTTGTTTGTTTAAGTTTTCTGGCTAAAACTGTAACATCCATTGTTATTGATAATATTTTAGGAATCCGTGCATAGCGGGATCTTTTCGTAGGTATTTTTCAAGCAGTGTGGATCGGAAGTAGTGTGAATCGTGCCTAACCCAAAATTTTAAACCGATTTTGATGTTTAGTACAGAAATAGCCCTTGGGGAAGGACATAGGGTACTTGTTATCCCGATATTCTCACGGGAATTCTCTGTGCGAGTGAAACCGCGAGGCACAAGCTTCTCAAAAACATACATAACATAACATACATTCACGCCTTTTTCCCGAAGGGGTAGGCAGAGGTGTACCCAGGACTCAGTCCTATAGTAGATACACCCACATTTCGCCAGTATGTTATTGGTCCCATGTAATAGGGGGCGAGCCTATTGCCATCTACCGGGCACAGTTCCAGACTCCAGGCAGTTATTGAGATAATTCCTAATGGAAAAATCCAATATTAAACACTTTGCCTGACCCAGGGATCGAACCGGGGACCTCTTGATTGGCAGTCGAGCATGCGCCCACTACGCCACCGAGGCAGTCAAACTTCTCAAATTCGAGTCGAGGAAGTCAAGCTTCTCAAATTTTAATATAATCCCAAATTCGTACCACCTAGTTATTTATAACCGATACAAATTAATAAACTCGAATCAACAGTTAATAATATCAAATTTAGCAATATTAATTAAGATTCAGTACGCCTCGGTTTATAAACTTGGGTGGAATAGGTACAGGATATTAAACATTGATTTTCTTGATAGAATTTTTTGTTGAGAGTTGATCTCGAATATTAAAAGATGATCTTAGATATTCGGCCCTACCTAGTTTGATGTTATATATAAAATATTATTTAATGGGTTTCATGTTTTTAAATGCCGTGGAGTTACCGGCTTTAGAATAGTGTTCCACCCTCTCTACCCGTGGTTGCCGTAAGAGCCGGCTAAGGGTTAACTGATCCAGAGGACGGGCAGCAGCGTCCTCTGCAACAAACCATCGAGCTGCGCTCGACAACCCGCCTGCCAAGCGTGTCGAGTAAACCCCCCTCTATGGGGGAGGCCTATGTTCAGTAGTGGATAACCAACGCCTGAGATGATGATGTTTTTAAATTTTTCTATTTTTTTGTTTATTTTCTATTTAAAAAAAAAATACACATCAGCAATAAAACTAACAACTTACAACTCCTTCCTGCTAATATTATAAATATCTAATCTCAGTACAATCACAGGTACAATGTAAAAAAAGTTAAGTTTGTAACAGGTAAACAAAACGCTAGCGTGTTCTATCTCGACTCCAGCGCCATCTAGTGCTGTTTTTTGTGATAGTGTGTTTGTTCCATTTTCACGCTAAAACTACTGAACCGATTGAGAATTGAAATTTGGTAGCTTAGACCCTGGAATAACATAGGGTAGGTACTTTTCATCTCGATATTCCTACGGGAACGAAAACTACGCGGGTGAAACCGCGGGGTGCAGCTAGTCAAATTATAAATATAAAAGCGATGTTTATAGTGATACTCTATTTGGGAATAATAGTTCGAATTATATTCTCTGCCCAGAATGCATATTTAGTTTACAGAATACCTGTAGGTTTTCCTGAAGCTTCCTTCAAGAATAAAGTCTGTAACCTTTTGGGCCATACATATTAATGACACGATCACGTTTGAACGCTGTTTTAATTAGTTTAGCGAAATTATGAGACTGAAGTTGCTTAATAATTTATATTCGATTAATTTTTTTTACTGTTTTTCCTTAAAAAAGTTGAAAAATAAGCAACAATCATATAATGTAAGGTATAAGTATAGCGATATATACTTTAGTGCCCGGTAGATGGTAATAGGCTCGCCCCCTATTACATGGGACCAATAACATGGCGATAATATGTGGGTGTACCTCTCCTCTGGTCTACCTCCGGTGTACCTCTGCCCCTTCGGGAAAAAGGCGTGATTGTATGTTATGCTATCTATACTTATACAAAATATTATATTATGCAGCTAATGGAACGAACCTGTCGTGGGACGAAACGACGAAGGACCCGCTATATTATGTAAACTTTCAACATGCAACATCAAACACAAACGAAAGTAAAACATTAGCTTCTTCATTGACCTTGTAGTTATTGTATGTTAATATCCGAGGCCAAGGTCCACACGTAATACTAAACATACGATGTCAACAATAAAGCTTGCCACATACTGTCCGGAACCCTGATTCAGTTTGCATTTCACCGGCGAACGCTCGTATGTAAAATTAAGCGAACTACGATTGTTTTTTTTAATTTTTCAACGAAGTCGCGTTCGAACACACAGATCAGGATGAAAGTTCATCTCCTCTGTGTTTGAACACATAGCGTTTTATTACGATTAGCGATTAGACTGAGATTTGAGATTTTTAGTATTAGTGGGATTGGGATGTATTTAGATAGATAGATAGATAGATAATACTTTATTGTATACCACACACAAAGAAAATAACATTACAGGACACAGAAACTAAACTTAAATGTACAAGCTGCGGTCTTATCGCTAATAAGCGATTTCTTCCAGACAACCGATGGACGGAGAGGATTTATTTACAGCAGAAGGACGGTGGCGCATCTTAACAGTATGTTTTTATACTACCAATGATGTACATAATATGTATATAAAAAAATTAATTAATACGAATAGAATGTGTGTACCCAGCCTAAATCGTTAACAATTATTATTCACATACTTAATACACTTTCTGTGTTGTCCTCTTTAGAAAATCCTTGAATAAGTATTTAAAAGGGTAACAAAATTATTTACTTCTGTTTTATGTATTTAAAATCCTTGCACGGGTAATTTGTTTGTCTTAATAAACTTTTAAAGCACCGGAAATGTATTTTATGTCTCAGGAGTAATAAAGTTGTCAGTGCGTTACATATTACGCAATGAATTTAAGAAAATATTATCAGTTATTAAAATACTGTGTTTTGGGAAACTGGTTTTTATTGAAGGTATCGCTTAAATAACTTAACAATTTAGTTTCCATAATAATACAGAAACATACATAGCAACTTTTGTTGCTAGTTTAGATGATCGACAGCAGTTTTTAGTTGCTGCAATCGACTACTGAATCAGTTTCAATTTTTTTTTATTTTATTACTAACTAGTACTGCTTCATAGTCAATTACACTAATTAAATACTATTACAAGGTCTTACAAGCATTAAGTATACTTGCTTACTTTCGCATCTTAATCATTATCGCAAATCACAACTAACAATTTATTGGCAAACACCGAATCTGTACTAGTTGTGTAAAGTTTCTGGTTTCTCCAATCGATAATTGCATCACACTGACTGTTCACAATGGATGTAAAGTTTATTCATAATTGCGGCAACCGTGAACTGTTGCTGCAACGGGCAACTTTTAATAAAATCTTTCAAAAGGTTGATAGTCTCTTCAACTAAGTAGTTAATTTCTTCAACTTAAGTTGCTCTGACTGCGGGCCACAGGAATATTAATTAACGAAATTCTATGACGTCGCACGGTTTGTCAATTTTCCATTGCAAATTTAAAACAGTTGAATAAAATAATAATCAGCAGAAGCCCCATCAGGTACCGACTGCTAAATCTGGTAACCACATCTTTCAATGGAACTTTGAGGATGATTAGCAATGCAAAAT
Source organism: Hemistola chrysoprasaria (assembly GCA_947063395.1). Lineage (NCBI taxonomy): Eukaryota > Metazoa > Arthropoda > Insecta > Lepidoptera > Geometridae > Hemistola > Hemistola chrysoprasaria. Next base: position 13,179,984 of record OX346724.1, on the reverse strand, counting down.
GGCAAATCTGTCTAAATATTCTGCGGTCTCATTTGTGCTCAGTTCTGAGCGGAATTATTCATGGAGGCGTTAATGTTGACATTGCCTGGCCAATGTTGGAAACTTGTATTGAGATTAGTTTAGATAGGTAGATAATACTTTATTGTACACCACACTTATAGAACCAACAAAGGATATAGAGAAACTATACTTAAATGTACAAGCGGCGGTCTCATCGCTAATAAGCGATTTCTTCCAGACAACCGATGGATGAAGAGGATTCATTTGCAGAAAAAAGACGGTGACACATCTTTATAAATTAAATATATCAATGGTGTAAATAATATAATATAGCTACTTAATTTATATTATTACTAGCTGTGCCCCCCGGTTACACCCGCGTACACCTTGTTCTCGTACGAATATCAGGAAAAAAGTACCCAATGTATTATTCCAGGGTACATACCGAATTTAAACTCAATCGGTTCAGTAGTGGCGTGAAAAAGTTGCAAACATCCATCCATCAGCGGTACCAGGACGGCCGACCGGTCGTCGACCACTAGGCCGTCATAGGTACGCTCTCTTCACACCGCGATCCTCTCCCATTGTTTCCAAGTGGCCGAGCCAGCGAAATCTGTGTGTTTTGGTTTGGCTCGGCCTCAAGCTCTTCAATTTCGGCTATTTTTTTGATCCTCCAGGCCACGCATCCTCTTGCTTTACCGGTCCCTAATATCTGGCAATAATACTGGTTCTAATATTTGAATATATATTTAGTGATTAATTGTACATATTTATCTCTTCTTGAATCCATAGTGGATCCATGGATACTTCATTATCCTCTGCGATCCAAAGGTGTATCCAATATAGATATCTATAAATATAATAATATATAGATGCAGTTAATCCTCTATGAGATTCACTATTCAACCCTAATAAATCCAAAAAGGTTTCTGGCAAGCTCATTACTATGAGACAAAGAAGTTTATTAGGTATTATAATGAACCCACTAGGTCCCAGTCCTTACTAACTACACGAATACAAAAACATTAATGAGTGTAAGCAGCTTACGAGTGATTCGTTTCCCCCACTCGTGACAAACGACTCGATACTATCAGACAGGGATGTAATCAGGATTTGACTAAATGGTCCTGTTTTACGTCTGCATACCCACGCTTCCTTATACTGTAGAACTAAGTACCTATTGAAAAGTAGCAGCGGAACAAGGCTTTTTAAAAACATCTACTCATATTAAATCCATTAAGAGTTAGGCCCTATTAGATGAGACCAATAACATACTGGCGAAATGTGGGTATACCTTCTATGGGACTGCGTTTTGGGTACACCTCTGCCAACCCTTTCGGGGAAAAGGCGTGGAGTGAAAAGGATTAAATGTTATGTTTTTTTATGTTAAGAATTAGGGTCATGAGAATATAAAATCAGGGATGCTTAGCACTTTGAAAAACTATTTCTTACAACTTGAAACGAGGCTTTGTATTGTTAGAGAAAATGTCATTTATATTTTGGAAAGAAAAACGTTTTGCTTGGGCTACGGTTGGACGTGAACTCTAATACTCACGCCTGCCCGCCGAAACAACCCGGCGGCTTTTCATCTGCGACAAGGATCTGTTACGCACGGGGGCATATCGCCGGCGCGATTCTGGTGAAATTTTGTCCGCCGAAAACGCCTACCTGATTACACGCCTGCTAACTATCGATAAGTTCGCCAGGCGAGCAAATGAGGGCCCGATCGAAAGCGCTGGTAATGCTGCCACTCGCTGCGTCATTCGTTAATATTGGTTCAGCAAGCCCAGGCCTCTGCCAGTGTTCCTACTACCATGTTTTAGATAGATCAATTTGTTTTCAAGTCATTACTGAAAGGGGGTTGCATATACATATTTCAGTCTGTCAAAACTTAGTGCAAGTTTTAGGATTACCCAAAAAGTGTTAGATAAATAGATAGATAAACACTTCATTGTTCAGTGTCACAACAATCACTATTATAAAATCCTAAATGAGTCACTGACTGACAAGCAACGCAGAGCCCAAACCACTGATCCCAGGGACTTGAAACTTTGAATGTAGGTTCTTTTCGTTGTCTGAACGTGTGCTAAGAAAGGATTTTTAAAAATTCACATTCTAGGGGGTCCAAAAAAGGCGTCAAAGTTTTGGTATAAAACTGACATATTTCATAATTACTAGCGGGCAAAGCCGCTGTTCTTAAACTAGTATATTATATAACCTTCTTTACTAGTACCGTAAGGGTGGAAAGGGTTAACATGAGCTAAGTGTTGCGTTCAACAAACCCGCATCAAAATCGGTCCATTCATTTAGGAACTACGATGCCACAGACAAACACACAGATACATTAAACTTATAACACCCCTTCCGTTTTTCGGTCGATGGTGTAATGAAAAGCTGCTAATAATAATTCGAAATCAGGGGAAAAAGGAAGTCATTTTCTTTACGAATCGTGAAGTTATTAGTAAGGGGGGAGTGTACCCAACAAACACCTTTTGTCATATCATATCATGCATGTAGTGGTAGGCCTCTTTTGCAGGGGCCGCCTGGGGAAGTACCACACCTGTGCCAGTCATTCATCCGCCAAGCAGTAATGTGCAAACATTACTGTGTTCCGGTCTGAAGGGCAATGTTACCAGCGAAATTACTGACGCAGTGTAGTGCCGCGCAGAATTTTGAATTTTAAAACACTGGGTGGCACTGTGTCTGATATGGGCAATCATGATGCTTACCATCAGGCACCTGATTTTCTCGCCTTGTTACTTACTATCATAAAAAAAAAAACAATTTCTTCAGTCAAAAGTCAAAAACTCAATCAAATCGGATTAACATTCATATCCACAGTTCCCACGGCTCTCGAAGACTTGAACCAATGTTGATAATGCCATTAACACATCGGTCAAGCTTGACTGATCATTGGTCAGGTATGCGACCCGATAGATACCGATCGATTGCTTTATTTGTCTTCACGGCTTGATACGCTGGATGTTTGGGCGTGTTTCTTAGTTTGTTTGAAATTTAAGGAGAAAAATATAGAAAAAGAAAATACTAACTCTGTTGATAAAAACTCGTGAACTCAATAGTAACGGATTTGTTAGTGTTTTGACTGTATTACAATGTTATAACAATAAATAAGTACAATTATAATTTTACCAATGACAGCAATGACTTTTATATTGACTGAGGTAGATGCGTTTTACCCTGTTTTCGTAACAAACTCAAGTCAAGCTAATTGGCTTGAGTATGATTAACATAACATACAATCACGCCTTTTTCCCGAAGGAAGAAGCCGAAGGTAGAGGTGCCCAGGAATCAGTCCTATAGTAGGTACCCACATTTCGCCAGTATGTTATTGGTCCCACGTAATAGGAGGCAAACTTATTGCCACCTACGGGGCAAAATTCCAGACTCCGGGCAGTTATTAAAATAATTCCTAATGAAAAACTCATATACTTAAAACTTAAAACACTGCCTGACCTAGCGATCAAACGCGGAATCTCATGATCAGGAGTCGAGCTTGCGCCCTCTACGCCACCGAGGCTTCTGATTATCCATATCCAAATATTTTGAAAGGAACGATGCTTACGATTAGGCAGGGCTCCGCTTGTAATAATACTTCTGTAGATATTCCTAATTAATGATAAACGCCGTAATCTTTATTACCATTTCAATCAGCAAATTCCTGACCATTCTGGACCCAATAGCTCTAATTAGTGTTCGCCGGACCATTTTCCCGGTCTTTACCTGCTAGTAATTGGTACCCACCGAATGAAAGAAAACATTCAGTTTGCCTTTGAAACGCTACGACTTGGAAAAACGAGTATTTCTGAAACATTGCTCGTAATTTAGTGAATCATTTTTATCTTTGAAAGCATTTTGAAGGTATAATTTTAGTCAGATTGATGCATACTATTGTATAATAAGATTTTTTTCTTGTAGAGTTGTTCTGTGACCACCAATAATTGTGATGTCGGTTGTCAGAGTTTTCTGATAGTCCTCAGCCTCTGACGGATGACGCTCGTCTATATGACGACAGCCGGTTACAATGGCATTACGTGTCGCGTCGAAACATAGCTTAGCAACGGGTTACAAAAAATTGTAATAATACTTAAGGCGCGGTGCTAAGCAAATTCGTAACATGTAATTACGTAAACTAAAGACATAGACATAGATCTAGATAATAACAATACAAAAATTCAGTAAAAAATCCAATTTAATCCAGACGAGTTCTCATATAAAGAAACCTGCACAATAAAATAAAAACTTAGAAAAATAAAAAGTAACTGAAAACTTGTTTGGATTAAATTGGATTTTTTATTGAATCTTTGTATTGTTATTTTCTAGATCTTAGGTGTCTTTATTTTACGTAATTACATGTAAAATATTTTATATATTAAAAAATGTGTGTACGTATGAGCGAGAGGGCGAATTAGCTTAGCACCGCGCCTTAAGGGGGTGCATCTACTTTGTAGGTTAGCAGCTTAAGTTGAGGGTATAATACCTGTGTTTGTTGTTTTTTTTCTATAGTTCTTAGTATATCTATCACAAACTATATCATAATGAATACCGAAGAGGTCTTTGATACGTCATCAACCGGAAGACGTCCACTGCTGAACTATATATATATATTTCTAGGCATACATTGCAGTTCTATTTTTTTTTATTTAGGTATGAAAGGTATGTCGGTAATCGATTATCCCACATTTTATGCTATAAAAACTCTTAACAATCGATTTCTATGAAAAACTATTAAACTTTATTTTTCTTTGTTAACAATGCTAACAATGTCAGCAGCCACAGTCAGCTAACAATGGTGAGAAGGTAAAACCAGTCAGATGACCGTACTAACTATGTAGTAGTAAACTCCTAGAACAAGAATATTTAGTTTTTAGTTCCGATATTCAGTGCGCCCTTACAGCGGGGTCAGACTCTAATTCCTGATGACGCGTCGTGTAGACGCGAAACACGTGTCGATATATGAATGGTGTCACTAACAAATAATAATATAATACCTAATAGCATTTCCTCTTTGCATGCAATTTTGCGGGCGGGAGGGACGTGCACTGTGCATGTTGTTTTTGACACTAAAAATCGGAACTAAAAACTAAATATTCTTGTTCTAGGTTTTTTTTTTTTTATGCGACGAGTGGCAAACAAGCGGACGGCCTGCCTGATGTAAAGCAGTTACCGTCGCCTATTGACACCTGCAACACCAGGACTGATGTCGGTGCGTTGCCGACCCTTAAAGAATGTATTAATACCCTTTTTGAAGGTGGTTAAGTTGTATGTCTGCGGAAATACCCATGGAGGAAGGTTACAATGGAGTTCCAAAAAGTAACGCCAAATTCAATCTATTATTTAGTAGTAACTTGGCTGGCTATTATCGTCTCGTGTTATCAATGTTGTTATTTTAACACCTTGACTCTTGAGTCAAGTATTAGTATCAAACATTAGTAACATAGGTTAAGAGTCAAGACCTTGGATAAACAATTGTAAATAATATTAAATTCTTAGAAGTTCTAAAAAACAAATTCAATGCGATGACGTCACAAATTATAAATTTTTCACGTAAATACAAATCTTGGATTGTGTTTTTGTCCCAGATTATAAAAACAAAAGCTTTTTCTGTTTCTGTAACAGTTTTCAGTTTCAAAAGTCTTCTTCTGATTTCTGTAATGACCCTTATAAAATTTACAGAATACATAATTTACATAATGTTGTAGTCTGCGCGAGCGTTTAAAGCACAGAAATAAAAACTAAGCGCCGCAGACACTGCTTTTTTTTTATTCTAGTTTTTGACAAGGCTTATTTATTACTAATTGTGGCTATGCCAGCCTCATAGGTTCTAACAATTTTAATTATAAATCTAACTTAATCTGTAGTTCTTGATATAATTTTTCACGGCAGTTTACAGGTGCCTGTCATTAACGGTACATTTGCGTGTCGTTACCGCACCCGTATGCTTCACCAGTACATTACTATCAGATGCTGTGTCATGGTTGAGAGATAACGAAGGAGGTCACGTCGACACGATTACAATGTTCGATTGATTAGTATTTACATTATAGTATTCTTACGTTCAATATACAACGTACCTACTCTATAATAATCAGCTAGTATGTAGGGGGCTGAGGTGGTTTGGACATGTGGAGAGGATGGATGAAAGGAGATTAACAAAAGAGATATATAAGGCTAGTGTGAATGGTCAAGTCGGTAGCGGTCGACCTAGGCGTACTTTTCATGAACAAGTTGACGTTGTTCTTAGGAAAGGCCAAGTCAAAAGTACCTACAACCGACGAGCATGTATGAAAAATGTCATGAAAGTGAACGAAGCGAAAGTTGTATGTCAGGATCGTAGCAAGTGGAAGGAAATAGTCTCTGCCTACCCCACCGGAAACAAGGCGTGACTGTATGTATGTATATGTATGTAGGGGGCTATGCTTGGGATTTTTCTACGATATCAGAAGTGACGTAAAAAGCTAAGTTAGGAAGAGTGTAGTATTTTAATATTCATTATTATAGCCACATCCTCGTTGGCTCAGCCGGTAACGCCCCTGCCTTCTGAGCCGCAGGTCCCGGTTTCAATCCCCGGCCAGGTCAAACGTTTGTGTATATGAACATGTCTGATTGATCTGTGTCTGTACTAGTTCTGCCTAGTTTGGGACCAAATGATCGCGTGTGGAATCCCATATTATTTTGTAGTGGTAGGCCTCTTTTGCAGGAGGCCGCCTGGGGAAGTACCACACTTTTGCCAGTTATTGATCCGCCAAAGCCAAGCAGTAACGTGCAAACATTACTGTGTTCCGGTCTGAAGGGCAATGTTACCAGCGAAATCAGGGTGACAGATGCATTGCAGTACCGCGCAGAATTTTGAATTTTAATACACTGGGTGGCACTGTGTCTGATATGGGCAATCATGATGCTTACCATCAGGTACCTGATTTGCTTGACTTGCTACTCACTATAATAAAAAAATTGTTATTATTATTTATTACTTTTTTCAGTTTCCCTTAAATGTATGTAATTTTCTTTTTTAATTCTTAAAAACTTTCCTCAAGCCTATTGCTTATAGATATAAATCAAGTTCAGTTCAGTTCAATTCTTTATTTATTTAGGCACAACAGTGTACTTATAAACGTCAAGAATATGTATCAGCAAAGTAACAGAAGAAACAATAAAAACATCCTCAAGTCAACACTGCTCCGTTACGTATTCTAACAGAATAAAACAACCTCAGGCAAATAATAAAACGCGACTCGAGCACGCTCCTAATAAAATTTCCGGCACAAAAGGAATTCGTGAAACTATAGGTATATTCCGGAATCGTGTTTATAACAAAACAAAAGTGTATTTTCTATTCTTATTTGGGTTTTTGGCGAAGATATGTTGACATTTTAATTTCATTTTAATAATTTTTTTTGGCTCTACTCTCACCACGGTGGCGTTGTGGGCGCATGGAATCGCTGGACTGCCGATCATGAGTCAGGAAAAGTGTTCTCATTTTTTCACTAGGAATTATCTCAATAAATGCCTAGCGTCTGTGGAACTGCCCCGTAGATGTCTATAGGCCCCAATTACATGGGACCAATAACATACTGGCGTAATGTGGGCGCGCTCCGTACATCTCTGCCTACCCCTTTGGGAAGAATTGGTTTGTATGTTATGTTACAAAAAGTGTAGCAAGTACATAAGAAGCTGTATCTGCCGATCAAACTGAACAACTTGCACAATAAATAATTGCAAAATTAGCAAAAATAATTTTCGACTGCCCATACAAAAATTCCACTATGCCTCACCAGTGGGGCGGTTTGGTGGGGCAGGGTGGAACAATCCAAAATGGATGAGTTGATCGGTATATTGAAAAAAAAAGACCGCATTTTTTTTTCACCGAAACCGCGTGGCTCTTCTAGTTACAAAATTTAATTAAAATGAAATAGTTTTATCTTTCACTCAGCTTTATTATAAAATAAGCATGTACTGTAAAATATCAAGCTTTTCGTCCTAAGGGACCAACTTTTGCTTAACAATGACTAACTACTTAGCTAGAAGACGTTTCACTTATTCATTAGATTCTTAAAAGTGGGACGGTAAAGTAAGAAGCGTTGGAACAAGATATACTCGAAATAGAATGCGATTATATTATAGTTGCTTTTTTTAAAGTTGTATTTTTCAATGGGCCGGACACATAGCACGAGCTACTGACGGCAGGTGGAACGAGCGCATGGTACATTGGTACCCTAGAGACGTGACGAGAGAAAGAGGGCGTCCCCGGAGAAGGTGGTGCGACGACGTGGTACAAACTGCGGGGGCTGCTTGGACCCGCACAGCACAAGATAGAGAGAGACAAGTGGCAATGCATAGAGCCCACATTTGGGTGCCTAAAACCATAATATAATTACTTAATAAGATAATTACTTAATTTATATTAATGTTAATGTTTTATGTAATGTTTTCCTTTAAAATGTAATATTTTTAAAGGAAATAAAGCTATTTTATTTATTTTTCCACGAATACGTCAACGGTGGCATAGAAAAAGCTATTTGCTTTGTATCCTCCAGATTTTAGGGATTCTTTGTGATTTATCAGAAGAATAAAATGTTGTTAAGAATTTAGTGTGATCTGCATGGATATAGCTTATTGACCATTAAAAAAACATATACAATAAATAAATTTATTTCTACTGCATGCTTCAATTACCAAATACTTTTCTATAAGATGGGGGGGTCTCTTAGGGAGAAAGCCTCCACCAAAGAACTCCAATTTGATCTGTCTTTTGCAGTAAACGAGAATACGAGTCCTAGACATCTTTGACCCGCTACTGTTGCCAACTCGTCTGCCCGGTTTTTGGTGCATTTCGTCTGACTTTTAATATTTTCTGTTCCGAAACTCGTTGTCCGTAGCTAGATTAAGATCAGTAGACATTCCTACTCGTTCTTTAAAGCTATGCCAAACTTTTAGTAAAGAGTTTTTGACACTCTCTGCCACATCCTACTAATATTATACAATAACCTAATAGAAAATTTCCCATTGACAGAGTTCCTCACAAATATCCACGACATCCCATTCGTAACTTACTTCATGTACCTTTTTCACGAACAAATCTTGGATTACAATGCCCCTTTACTCGTATCTGCAAACAGTACAATGAACTATCCAATATAATTCACGACCTTGACGTATTCCACAATAGCTTTCCCTCATTCAGAAAAAAAATCATTGAGCATTACACACCCATTACCAATTATAACAATACCAATCCTTAAAAACACTTACATTAATTATTTATTCGATATATATTATTATTATTTTCTTTATTCATGTATAATCTTAAAGTATCTTATATATATATTATTATTTGTTTAATTTTTAATTATCTTTTTTTTTCTTTCTAACTTTTATAATACCTAATCGTTCATTTTTGTTCATTTTGACTAAGTTATTTCAATTGTATTCGTTCATATCATTTAAGTTTTCTCCGATTGTTTGTATTCACTCATATAATATTTAATTAATAACGAGCTCTATGGCGAACGCTATGTACGCCTATATATTGTTATACATACCTACCTATAAGAACTTGCCTATATGTAAAATAAAAATTATGTAAAAATGTATATGTATAATGTGGCTGTACTCATTAAATAAATAAATAAATTATATATCTCAGTACAATGTAAAAGCGTTACGTTAGTAACAGGTGACCAAAACTTTGATCATATTTCTTGAAATTTGGTTCATAAATGGTATTTATCGGGTAATTTAATATTCTAATGACAAATTAAGAACCCCATTAGAACTAATCTTACAGAAATATGGCCAAAAAATAGATTTTTTTTCAGCTATCAATGATCAAGCTATTTCTGTCTGACAAAGCGTAGCGCTGTTTTTTTTTGTATGTATGTTTGTTGCCTTTTCACGCTAATCCTACTGAACCGATTGAGCTGAAATTTGGAATATAGCTTAGACCCTGGAATAACATAAAACATATTCACGCCCTTTTTTCCCGAAGAGGTAAGCAGAGGTGTACCCAGGACTCAGTCCCATAGTAGATACACCCACATTTTGCCAGTATTGGAATAACAAATAGGATTTTTATCCCGACATTCCCATGGGAACGAAGACAACGCGGGTGAAATCATGGGGCACAGCGACTGTAAATATATTTTAATATAAAAACAGTTTTCTGTTCAAATAGAGTTGTCTCGCTAAGTCAGTCCTTTGATCCCGGTATGTGTTATAAGGCGCACACAGATTTCAGTAAATTGTGTAGGGCACGGATTTTATTGTATTTTATGAAGGGAGGCTTTGGAAATGTTGAATAGACACCGTTGTATTCCGGTGACTCGGAACCGTGGTTCTATGTGGGAACTCAAAGAGTGCAGGGAACTATTCTAGAATATTGATGTTCAACCTTATTATGTGACAGAATGATGTCGTCATTTATTTATTTATTAATTGATTGAATTTGGCGTTACTTTTCGGAGCTCCATTGCAAACTCCTAGAACAAGAATATTTAGTTTTTAGTTCCGATTTTTTAGTGTCAAAAACAACATGCACAGTGCACCGCCCTCCCGCCCGCAAAATTGCATGCTAAGAGGAAATGCTATTTATTTATAATACAGCACAACGGTAGAACTTTTTTTTATGTGTTGAATGAACCGTACTTATGGCTTTTTTGATATTTAAAAAAACATATCCAAATATGTTTTCACACAAATGGGGGCCAGATCCAGAGCCAACCAACAATTGAGTGGAAAATTATGGCCTAGTTCTTCATATCTGTGTATTTTAATTTTGTATGGGTATCGTTTAACCTTAACGCATAATACTTAGTATTACAATAATCATTGTAATGACTTAACCTCTACATATGAGATGGAGAAGCTTGAGATCGAAAAGCACGAGTCAGGGAAAATTTTATTGGCTAATGCACAAACCGTGCGGCGCCATAGATCTTTTAGTCACCAATAGCAATAGACAACGCAATAAAAAATACCTCTACATTGTGCAAACGACTTCGAACGGCGCCAGTCGCCAGTAGATTTAACACATAAGTACATAATTAAGACATTCGTATGTTAATAATATGGATTAGTCGGTCAAGTTTGTTTTTAATCGTGACTATTATATATGAACATTAATATTGGACTATCATGTTAGTTTGTCACGGAGTCAATAGGTCACGAACTAGTTCTGGTTCGTAAATTTTCTTGCGTAATTGGTGGCAAAATAAATAATTGACAAAAACGTCTTTTTTAGAATTATGAATGAGTTAAATTTATTCATCAAAAAAAAATCTTACACGTAGGTACCTATTTTCTTAAACTCTAAACAGATTTATTCAAATAGGTCACAATCTATCACTTTTTCACCTCAATGAAGATAAACAGTAATGAGTCTACCGTGCGTTCGGAAAAATACCTCTACAAGAAGAACGCACAAGAAACTTGTAGGGCTTAATTTTTTCAACTGATTGTTTTACAATATTTGGTTTGGTTACATTCGTTTGTTTGTGTCGGTGCCGCGTGGTGGCTATGTAGAAGTTTCCAAGCATCTTTGTCCTCTATCTACTGATTTACTTTATAGTAAGCCTTCTTTAGTAAAGTATTATATAGGTTTTGAATTTACCCTCTGAGAGCCTTTTAATTATGTTTGATAATCATAATCCATTTTAATATTGAAAATAACCCACACCAAACCGCCAAACGTTTGAACTTTTCTCTGAATAAATGTTTCTTCCGTCGTAGCGCAATCACAAGCGTGCAAAATATAATATTAATGTTGATTAAATTCCTAATAACGACCTATTCCAACGAATAAATACTACTAGCGTAATTCCCTAAATCCACTAACCTACGTTACACTATCAATATTTATGAATAGTTACACTGTAACAAAGCACAATCGTTCAAATTACGTTCCAAATTCAAACACACTGATTAGATTCAATTCGAAATTCGAACACAGTCACATCAATTAAAACGTAGCTAGGTTCGCTTTGATAGAGCTACTCATTATAGGTACGTTCGTACTATATTTGATTACGACATTCACAAAAAGAACGAAAGCGGAGCTTTTTTTTTTTACAAATTGGCGCTCCACGGTTTAAGTATCTAGTAAATCCCGGTTATAATTAATCAAACCGTCGATGCCGTCTAAAAGAATTTTAGGTGTGGTGTAGGCCGTATATTATACTGTTTAAGAATTTCTCTGATTGACTTGTTACAATGTTCAGGCAGAGAATAATTTCGTCAGGAATTCAGAATGATTGTAAGTTGTGAGTTTAATTGCCGACGTGACGACTTCCCGTAGCTTATTCCTCTTTGCTCTTTTTTTTTTTTTTTTTTTTATGGTAGTGAGTGACAAGACGAGCTCATCAGATGCCTGATGGTAAGCATCATGATTGCCCATATCAGACACAGTGCCACCCAGTATTTTAAAATTCAAAATTCTTCGCGGCACTGCACTGCGCCTATCACCCTGAGATATGAGTTGTTGAATCTCATCATGCCCAGTAATTTCGCTGGTAACATTGCCCTTCATACAGGAACACAGTAATGTTTGGACATTACTGCTTGGCGGATGAATAACTGGCAAAGGTGTGGTACTTCCCCAGGCGGCCTCCTGCAAAAGAGGCCTACCACTACAAAAACACAAGAAAATACTCATGTTTATTACCTTCGAGCGCTTTCGTAAATTAGGAAAATCGCGACATGTACGAAAAGTTTGGAAGTTACTTTATGTATTTATCTTTTGACATTGCCTCGGGCTTATAATAAGTATAAACATTATTTATGAATGAATGATTTATACTCTAAAATTATATTTTATGTGTTGCTTACTCTAATTACACTGCTCGAGTCAAATCAAGACAAATGTTATATTATTTTATGTAAGTCGGATGATAAACCCACAATGTAAAACGACGAAACTTCAGGGCGTCAAGATTCTTACGAGACCTCCGACATGAGCTAACCTGTGTAAAACTTGTATTTAAATTAAATTTTTCCATGTTAGATTTATAACATGGTTTAATTGCGATCGGCAAAATGGCAAAATCGGCTATGCGCAGTTGTATTGGTCTAAAAAGTCCTAACAGATCTAAAAATCGATTTCTGCGTATTCAAGATCAGCGCTATTGAACCGTGACGCGACCTGTAATGTGTATAACATGATCAATAAACGATTATTATATTAATTTATATTATTATAACGACTGCACACTATATATTATTTTCTTATAGGAGACATATGGGACCTACAGTTACAAAATTTTACATTATGTAGGTAATTATATTATTTCTTCAGATGAATGATAAATCTTTGTTGGCGCTCTGACTAGATGGAGACTTTCCTAAAAACAAATTTTTTTAAATTGCGGTCATTTTCATTTTGTAGTGTGCGTAAAACATTGGTAGTGTGCATAAAATACAGTTCGCAATTCGCAAGGAGTGTCAGTGTGCATGAGAAATGAGAAGTGTGTCGGAGAAGGCTTGATTACGCCGATTTGACGTAATAAGTTGCCGGTAACAAATATAACAGCGGTATCTTTTCGAAGCGGTATCTTTTCGGGGACCCGATCTATGATTATTTCCTATGGTGTTATGCCACCATGGCAACTTATTTACCCAGATTTAACCATCGATTTAAATAAAAGGGGAGATAGGGTACGTTCTCCCAGCGCTTACTCAACAACTGGCATATGCAATTTGAACAACAGAGATTGAAAGACGTACTAAGACCGAAGTGCGACCGACAACAATTAACTTTAATGACTTACGTGGACCTAATGGGACCTAATTTGAGCTTTCCATTTTCGATAAGTCAGTAACTCATCTCCCCTTTTCTTTAAATCAATGGATTAAACTGCAAAAGCTGGAGACTAAACTGCAAACGCGCTAAGAATTAATAAAATTATTTATAGGTAGTTTTACAAAGGGTTGTTTTTTATTAAATTAATAAGATGTGAAAATTTCTTTATTTATATTTTTAAAAAGGTTACAGGTGTCGAATCGAAAAAGAGTCAAAATCTATCTCACCAGCGTTTTTCTTTCTTTCCAGATTGCGTCCACCTTCAACTCTACAAAGACTTAAAGGAGCGTCAGAAGAACGGGCAGACGAAGGCGTCGCTCTCTCTCCAGCAGTTCCTGGGCTTCGAGTCAGGGTTCACGTTGGACAAGGAGTCTAATACCCTCGCCATTTTGTGTGAAGATGTGGTGCCGGTGCTGGCATTTGATACCAGGGAGATACTTATACAGTGGAGGGTTAAGGTAAGGCTTGAGGTTTGTAGGGACAGTTTCAGGCCTTCAAAGCCAATGTCATTAAATTTGGTCACAATATGACACCTTTGAACGTTTGAAGATAATGAGAAGTGAGTTCGAAAAGATACCTCTACAAGAACGCACAAACCTGTAAGGCTTAATGTTTTCAACAGATAGTTTTACAATATTTCTGTCTGTGACTTCGAATGGCGTCTCTAGTATGGTTCGATGTATGGACACCCCAGAAATTGGGTGGATTAATTATTATGTAGAATATAGGTTGACATTAGCGCCATGCTATTCCACGACTTAAATGTTTATTAATCTATAAACGCAAATTAATTTCCTCCTATTGTTACACTAGTTATTATGAATTGTTATTAGTTTTAAGATTTTCTTGTATGTCGTGTACCAATAACGTGTTTATTTAAACCTTTGTGTGAGAAAAATAAATAAATAAATAAAATCTATCTATCTAATTTTATATAAACGCGCGATCACCCACATTGATTTCGAATCGTAGGCTGAGTAGAGTCCTAGGCTGTGGGCTTATCGGATATAGAACAGTTCCCCACCGTCCGGCGAAGGGCTTTGAGAGAGATCCAGAGGACGGGCAGCAGCGTCCTCTGCGTAAAACCATCGAACTGCGCTCGCCAACCCGCATGCCAAACGTGGCGAGAATTTGCAGAATCCCCCCTATGGGAGAGGCCTATGTTCAACGGCTGAAACCAAGATGAGGAGACTTAAGTCCTTTAGAACATTGACTACGCAATCATAATAAATTCGCACGAACGCCTAAGACATTTCCCAGTTTTTCACAAAACATCTTCCTCTCCAGGTGCAGCACAACCTAGGCAGCAGCAAGGAGTTCGCAGCGGTGTTGATCTCCGCACCGACGGCAGCTGGAATGAAGGCAGGACCGGTCCGGCTGCACGCGTGCGGCGCGAGACTGGCGCTCTGTGCCGCGCGACCGCCTGACGTGCTCGCACTATGGGACGTTAAACTATTGAGGTAAGCCTGGGTTTTTTACTCATAAATTATATCTCCTTTGACGTTAAATCATCATGTCATTTTTGACGACACATTTTTGACCGACAGCTACTAAATCGATAATGACTTTTGATTGAAATTCGAACAGTAGAAATCGAAGTTGCACGGATTCACCGTAAAGCCTGAAATTCTCAAAGCTCAAACTCTTATAAAAGAACCTCTTATAATTTTTTTGGTATATGAGAACTGTGAGATACAAGTACAGGTCTCTAGGTATTTTAAAATTATTGTTCCAATGCACTAGAATTAGTCCGAACCGTGAAAATCCCACAAATATCGTGAATATAATGCAAGTTTAAAAACTTTTCGTATGTAGGGTAGGTAACTTCAACACCAGAATAGGGAACTTTACAGCGGGTGAACCAGGACACAGCCAGTACTATCTGAAATCCAAACCATTCCAGAATCCGAATTCCTTTAATCAGAGAGTGTATTTAAGTACGTAATCAACTTAATGCACCCCAATTATCCGAAAACCGAGTGATTATATACGATTACCCGAAAGCTAAATTTTAATCCTGGATTTATTCAACATTTCGGGAGTTTTTACACGGGAATGAGCGCAATCACATTTACCTTGAAACTTGGTAATCTCAACAGCTGAAAAATAGGCCCATTTTTCATGCGGATCCGCCCGTTTCACTTCCGGACGGGGATGCTGGGAGGTCGGAAACCACCGTGATTTACGTTACTCTGCAATTTCATGCGACGACATTTTTGATGATTTAGATTGCATTGTTTCGCTTACTTATCGATTATAATTATCGACATTTCTGCTGTTTTAAGCATTGCTCTAAGAAATCCTTTGCTTGACAAAGGTCTCCCCTAGCAAAACCCCTCCAGTTTTGCCAATACTCGCCACGCTTGGCAGGCGGGTTGGCGAGCGCAGTTTGATGGTTTGTACCTCAGATCATTCAAACAAGGGAGATTTGGCGAGGGGGCGTGGCCCTTGGGAACGCATCAGGCACAAAACGGGCGTGATGCCAAAATTGCGCCTCAGTAGTGGAATGTTATGTCGCGCGGCATCATCTCCAACGAATTTAACAAAATACCGAGTTGTTCAGTAGTTGTATGTAATAATACCAGCATATGTAATAATACCTTGATCTGTGGTTTGTACGCTGAGGACGCTGCCTCTGGACGTCATAACCCTTAGCCGGCTCTTTAGGCAACCACAGGTAGAAAGGGTGGGGTACTTTTGCTGGCACCCACGGCAATAATTCCTGAACAAAAATCTTAAGTATCATAGCTGAGAAAGTTGGTAAATATTTAAGTTTTGTAACATTTCCCTGTATTTTATACAATTTTTTTCAAATATTATAGGTTTTAAAGCCACTAATACACGTAAATGAAGATAATAAATAATTAATTTACTATGCGTTTAAAATGTGTTGGTTAAAATGTATTCATTCTAGTGAATTTTGACCTCTACAAGGATAATTCTCAAGTTTGACCCAGTTAGTTATACCGCGGTTTAACCAGCTCAAACGTGGTTCACTGTTAGAACTGTCAAAACAATCTCTAATGTATTTTTCCTGTTTACCTTTCGGATTGTCAGCTTTCGGCTACGGGTGTTCCGGGCTTTACGATTTCGACGTTTTAGTAGTTGTTTCGGCTTACTGAATTTGGTTGGATTTGAAGTTTATTTGCTTTTTTTAGAAGCTTTTATTTGTTTTTTTTTATGCTAGTGTAGCTGCCTGATGGTAAGCTTCATGATTGCCCGTATCAGACACAGTGCCACCCAGTGTTTTAAAATTCAAAATTCTGTGCGGCACTACACTGCACCTGTCATCCTGAGATATTAGTTGTTGAAACTCATCATGCCCAGTAATTTCGCTGGTAACATTGTCCTTCAGACCGGAACACAGTAATGTTTGCTCATTATTGCTTGGCGGATGAATAGCTAACAAAGGTGTGGTACTTCCTCAGGCGGCCCCCTGCAAAAGAGGTCTACCACTACAACTTTTACTTTTACTTTAAGATTCGTGTTGAAGCAACCGGAAACTAGCAACTAGCTTTTTACATAATATAACAAAAAGACTAAGCGCAGACTTAGCAATTTCAGTTGCTAGTGTCGGTGATCGACAAACGTTTTAACTTGCTGCAATCGACGACTGAATCAGTTATCTACAACTGGCAACTTTTAACGAAAAATTTCAAAAAGTTGATGGTGACTTCAACGTAAGTTGCCCTGTATGCGGAGCGCCTAAAGATAGGTCCAGCAGACTTGAGCAGACTATGCGCGGCAAACCCTCGAACGCTCGATAGATTTGTATTAAGTTCTTAAAGTTGATATTAAATAACTTTGACAGCCTCGTTGGCGCAGACGGTAGTAACTCTGCTTTCTGTGCCGCAGGCCCCGGGTTCGATCCCCAAACATTTGTGTGCATGAACATGGCTGTTTGATCTGTGTCTAGGTGTTATAAGCGTATTTAAGTTTGTATATCAGTCATTTGGTTACCATAGTACAGGCTTCTAGCCTAGTTTGGGAAAAAAAACAAATTTAATTTTTATTATGTTTTTTTTTTCTCTAAGTACCTTTAAATGTATCTTGGTTGGTATATTTTATATGAACTTGTTCTTATACTTATTCTTCGTTCGTTCTTAAGTTCTTATACTTGTTCGTTGTTTTATTTTGTCGACTTCCGGGACTAATTTAAAAATACTTACTAAAATATTAGGTACAAATAATAACTGCTCAGTCTTACAAAAAGTGCCAAATTGTATAACACACAGTTATTTTACAAAATTATGCTGAAAACTCGGACAAAATTACGTTCAGTAAAAAAAAATGGCCTCGACCGAACGAGAGGAAAACATGGTAGATCAGAGAACCCTAATTTAATTTGCAACACCAATTACGGCCTCTTTAACATTTTAATAAACTGCAAGTTAACTCATTATGAACCTTATTTGCTTGTATTTTTGGGGGACGAATGAAGGACTAATAAGGGGCATATATTATATTATATTATATGATGTAGGTGGGCAGATGAAATGGTTCTAGTGAAAATATACTATTTTCGAACTCAAAATCATTTAGAGTTTAAAAGATCACTTTTGAACGTCACTAAAGACTCAAGATTAATGGTTCTACCGCGCATTCGGAAAAATACCTATTTACGAAATGACTTCACGACCATGCCTAATCCATAGAAAAACAATTTGGTTTTGCGTTCTTTATAATCATTGATTTAAAGAAAAGGGGAGATGAGGTACTAGCTTCTCGAAAATGGCAACCTCAAATGAGATTCCATTAGGTCCACGTACGTCAGTAAAATAAGGTCGTACGAGCGAATAATATTGTTGTCTCGGGCGTCTTTCTATCTTTGTTCAGTATATGTCACTGTGCAAACTTCACACTGAGCAAATTGCACGTGCCAGTTGTTGAGTATGCGCTGGGCGAACGTACCCTATCTCCCCTTTTCTTTAAATCGATGTTAATAATACTAATAGTTAACAGTAAACTAAGATCTCATAAATCATCATCACACGAACCGAATTAAAAATAAAAAATAGTCTTATGTACTTAGATAATTAAAATAACTTGCCTATTAAAGTCCGCATGTCAGGATCGTAACAAGTGGAGGGAAATAATCTCCGACGGGAACACAATTTTCTTATATATATGCACCTACCCACAAAATTATAAAAATATGAAATTAGCTGTTTTTAAGGAATCATTAACATACATAAAATATATAAGTACAATTGTCAATATAATTTTTATTTTTTTATTTAATGCACAATACACATTACAACCACATACATATAATCATATAATAGTGTTTAAAAACTAAAAATTTGACTCTTGATTGTAACATAAAACTATGTGCAAACAGCTAATCTAAAAAAGATAATAATAGGTACACTAGCGTACTATCTCGCAGAAAACGTGACTAAAAGATACTAACAATTAACAAACTGGACTAAACTGGAGAATGAGTTTAATATTCTTACCTAATTGATATAATTATGATGTTAAATAATGTATGTACATACATGTTAAATAATGTATTATTTAGATTGCAAGATCTCGTTTCACTCTGTTATTAAAATACTGGATATTTTAACACGACCTCTTTTCAACCCTGATTACGTCGCTGTACTTCTCTCCGAAGGCTCCCCTTTATGAGAATTTTGGAGGATTTTTCGCGATTTCATTATAATTTACGATCTAGGAAGATGGAGGCTGGAGCCGTTCCCTTGTTTCCTCTGCCTACGCAGTTATTGTCTCAGTCGAGATTTTATATGTTCATTATGTTTTAACTTTGATCGTCGTTATCTCGAGTTACGGTTCATTCTATAATATCTACCCATTTTCTTAATTTGTTATACCTGTACATAAGTACCGATTTTATTTTTATTCGCGAAGTACTTTTATTGTGTTGTTTACTTTTTTGAAAATTGGACTTTATCAAACTTGAAAAGAATGGTTCTCTTTTTAAGATTTTTTTTTAAATATTTATTTATGTTTTGAGACTTAACACTTTTAAAGCGGTAGACTAGCAACGCACTTGGCTTCGCACTGGTAGTACAAAGAATCGATATACACACTGATGCAAGTGTTACTCGATGGCAAAAATAATTCCAACGTGTCACAGTGTGACTCGTTGGGAACCCACCTTATGCGCAATATGCGCAATCTCCCAAAGATCCCTTTTCAACCGGAAATCCTAAAAATTACACTTAATTGTAGTGGTAGGCCTCTTTTGCAGGGGCCGCCTGGGGAAGTACCACACCTTTGCCAGTTATTCATCCGCCAAGCAATAATATGCAAACATTACTTTGTTCCGGTCTGAAGGACAAGGTTTAGGAAATTACTGGGCATGATGAGATTCAACAACTCAAATCTCAGAGTGACAGGCGCAGTGCAATGCCGCGCAGAATTATCAATTTTAAAACACTGGGTGGCACTCAAACTCAAACTCAAACAGATTTATTCAAATAGGTCATAATCTGACACTTTTGCACGTCAAATAGTCAATAGTCACTGTGTTTGATATGGGCAATCATGATTACCATCAGGCACCTGATTTGCTCGTCTTGTTACACACTTACATTAAAAAAAATGTTTATAGGTATTTAGTATTTAATAATAACGCAACCAATCACCAATAATAATCAAGTGACAGGCCCAACAATACAACGGGCCAAATTAATAACTGGTATGTGGACCGACGTCACTTGATACTTTCGTGGCGCGGCGTCGAATGACCGAGTCAATTGCTTTCCGATACTATTGTTGGGGAAATAAAATGTTATTCAGCTGTACAGGATGTTCTTTAGACGGTCATAAAAGATTTTTTCATATTTTTTCAACATAAATATTTTGATTAAAGATCCTGACGGCTATCAATATTTAGATGTACATATATTATAATGAAACTTTACTTTATAACTAGATATACTTTAGTTTAGGTTTTTTTAATGGGCGTACGTTGCGTATTTTAATAATGATGTTAGTTAATTATTAACTGTTTTATTAAAATCGGCGCAGTATCCTATTTTTTCTAAATTTTAGATACCTATGTTTCAAAATTGAGTGAGTAGTCAACTCTACTGCAATTAATTCAATTGAAAGCTGTAGAATTATTAATAACATATTTCAAATTCTATTACAAAAGTGTGCAAACTTAACCTCAAAATCTTACCGGAATATTTTCTTTCAAAAAGTACACCTCAAACACGGCGCAGCATTCGTATTGTATCCAATTAAAGCGATCCCTCGGTAAATACAGTGAATGAATTGCGTCAATAGCTCTTAGGGTAGGGATACACTGCGAGCGATGATTTTGCTACACCAAGTTATTATGTTGTACGTCCGTGCCTGCAATGGTGTAACGTGGATTATAGAATTGCGAGATTGGTTTAAGAGAGAAAATCCGGAATGTAAATTGATTGACAGATTAAGTGTTGTGTGTAGAGGCTTGAAAATAATTAAAAAATAATCTGCTAAGAATATTATAGAAGATTGAAACAATTCATTTGCTGTTATCGACCAATCGATCGACGATAACTCAATATTATGAAGCTTCGTACTAATAACTAATAGAACGCGAATCACTATCTTTGAGCGAACTACCATTTTACTAATAGATTTTTTTTATTAGCATACCTAATATAACATTAATTTAGCAATCTGAACTAAACATCCAACTAAATTAGCAAAAACCGTTTGAGCCTATAATTGGAATCGCTTCCACTTTCAACTTAATACCAAACAATACAGCCTGAAGCCATTCGTTTGTTCACGCAAAGCTAACGATGTCCCACCGGGACATGAAACGTAACGTCCATCTAGCCGCTAGCTCTCTGTGTATAACGAGCTTAACATCAAAGTAATATGTAATTAATTCGTGTAATTAATTTGATATAATATCGTATATATTTGGTTTGGATGGGATTCGTGTGGATTTGATGTAAACCCATTGAGATTTATGATGCTTGTTGCTAAGTGGATTGTTGCAATAACTGATATTAATTGTTATTATTGTTTGAGTATATCATCTATGTTATATGTTAGGTACAATGTTTTGTATGTTTATCTGGGTGTGTTAACCGTATTTTCATGTTGTTTTCCCATTTTTCCTGATTTTTACATAAGCCAAAGTGAATAATTTGATATGTTATCACCGGAAAACAGGATGGACCCGTATTTTTACTTCGACTTTAAACCTTGAAACCATTTTTTTTGTTCGTATTTATAAAGATAAAACTGTGTTTCTATGACGAAAATTATGTTTAATGAAAAACTGAATGCATAAAAAACAAATTATAAGCCATGATTGTAAGTAAAGCTACATAATCAAAATAAACAAGCAACATGCTGACATACATTTATAAGAGATTAAAATTTGGTTTCATTTGTAATGACAAATTTCTTATAATCACTCATCCATATTATTATTCTCTAACGCATTTGTAGTTAGTTTAGTACAATCAGCTACAAAACTTTCATTGTATTTTGTTCACAATATTTGAAAAAAATTGCTTAAGTACATTATATTATTGTAAACAGAGAAAGTATTAACGAGGCAATGTCGAACCGAACGCTTTCAATTTCCGCCCAAAATTTATTGATGAGGATACATTTTTAACGATACGTTTACCCGACGCGACGTTAAAGGTTTGGATTGATGCGTTTTATGTTTCGTAATTTCCTTTTTTGAGTGGGTAAAATTTACTTTTATACCATGACTGGGTTACTTATCAGTTGGAGCTTCTTCTGCAAATTACTATAATGATTTGTCTCCTATTCAAACTCCTCTATTTCAACCTTCATAACATAACATAACATACATTCACGCCTTTTTCCCGAAGGGATTGGCAGAGGTGTACCCAGGACTCAATCCCATAGTAGATACACCCACATTTCGCCAGTATGTTATTGTTCCCATGTAATAGAGGGCGAGCCTATTGCCATATACCGGGCACAGTTCCAGACTCCAGGCAGCTATTGAGATAATTCCTAATGACTGCTTGACATACCTACTTAATCTAATAATTATTTCTTTTTTCTTAATTTTGCATGGAAATTTAGATTTTTATTATTTTGGACATTTATATTATTACCTAATTAATAAACATAAACATAAACATACATTCACGCCTTTTTTCCCGAAGGGGTAGGCAGAGGTGTACCCAGGACTCAGTCCCATAGTAGATACACCCACATTTCGCCAGTATGTTATTGGTCCCATGTAATAGGGGGCGAGCCTATTGCCATCTACCGGGCATAGTTCCAGACTCCAGGCAGTTATTGAGATAATTCCTAATGGAAAAATCCAATATTTAACACTTTGCCTGACCCGGGGATCGAACCCGGGACCTCTTGATTGGCAGTCGAGCATGCGCCCACTACGCCACCGAGGTAGTTTTTCACCCTTGAAGTTTTTTTTATGACAAACCTACCTAGCAGCCTATGTATTTCACAAAGTTTTATTATTATACCAAAATTCATCAAAATCTTGGTTTGGTCTTGTGGCTCAGCTGGTCGGGTAGTAAAGAAAACCTTATTGTTATTGCTTGCAGCTCCCCGCTATTTCACCCACTGAAAGTATTCCGTAATGTGTTATTTTAGTAAGCTATCGACATATCAAAAGTCAGTTTTACAAAAACACTCGAACTTTTGCATTTATAATATGAGTGGAGAGTGGAACATTAAATACTTTTATTATTAGTAACACTTTTATCCAAAACATTACTCGAACCTAATCCACTGACGGCTTGCATGCAATAACTTAACTAACAAAAGGACCAACTTAACGCGACTTAACTAATAGATGTTGACTAAACGGGCATTAACGGATTACTTAGTTAAGTAACTTAAGTGACAAAACTTATGCGCTCGGTTGATTACATAAACTCTCTTTTGTTGAACTTTGTCGCAATAAGTAATCTGGTATTAAAATAAGAAAATTATTTTAAGTATCAGCTAGCATAGCCTTTTTTATAATACAAGTTATCTGATTATCTATTTAAATATAAAAATTGCAGTATACGAGAACTTATCTACTCTTCCAAACTTATACTTTCGAAATTGTAAAGAAAAAAAGAGTAGCTACTAATATGGCTCTGTAAGTAAAGAACCATGTCAGTAGTTACTCTTATTTGTTTGAACTACTTATGCCTATTTTACGTGAATAAAAGATATGTAGGAAAATACGCAAACGCTGTCAAAAATTTACCTTACATTCACGACATAAAAGGATTTATTATTTTATTTTATAGTTGTGCTTAAAAGGGTTCATAAAAATATTAGCTTCCAAAGGTCACTTTAGAATAGAATAGAATAATACTTTATTGCATACCAAAAAAAGAAACAATTTCACAAAAAGACACAATACAAAAGACACGGTAAACAACCGGCGGTCTTATCGCGTAAAGCAATTTCTTACAGACAACCTGGGGATGGAAAAGGACAGTAAACATTTAACGACGGTGGTGTGCAATTATATAGGTATTTACATAGATAATATGGCTACTTACATATTATATAAACATACTTTAAAATACTTATATTATAAATATTAACATATATACGTACAATAATATGATAATAATATAATACACATTATATACTTAAACCAAACTTTATCCAAATTCTAGTTTAATACATATTTCGCGCCTAAACTAACATTATTTCGACAAGGTACACGAGCGTATTTGGCTTTTTGCCGTCGCTTAGGGTTTTAGAATTATTGGGGATGAATCCCTTACATAAATAAAGCCCGACAAAAAGAGGCGAACATATTTTATTCATCGATCTAATACGGTTGGAACGGTTTTATATTTAGAACAGAATATTACGTAAAAAAAAAAACAATAAAAGAAAATCAAAAGTATCACAACTGTTTATAGCGAATACATTTATTTATTTTATTTTATTTATTATTACAAAATCCACAGCTCTTAAAATTAAATAACATTTTTTTCGTACTAATATTACAGCCAATAATGGATTGAAATTTTTTACAATGTTTTTATATAAACAGACAGTCAATTAAAATTGTGTAGTCGGATAATTTACAAACTTAAAAATAAAACGACAAAAACAAAGTGTAACAAGTACATTCGGTTTTATGCTAGTGCTTCTACTACTTCTACATACTTGAGTGTTACAAGTGCTCAAAGTCAAATAATTATTCGTACCTATATTTTAATAGCATCACTATAAGATCATAAAATTACATCCACTAATACCTATTATTTTAAGACGACTGTAAAATTCAAAATGAGCTTGCTTTTATATTAAAATTCATTGTGTGAGTGCGTCGCTAGTAAAGCGCGTACGTGATTTGTTTACCGATGCGCTAGGAGAACCAATGGATTGAAATGTACTGCCGACAGAAACGTGTTAAACTGTATCTCTGTGATATAATGTATGTGAGCAGCAAAAAACAGAACTAAGGTCCTATTATAATTATAGTAGCTGTAATAACGCACTTGCACATAGATACTAGCGCCTCCACCCACAGTGCAACTGTAGATTTTTTTCACAAGTAATCAAGTATCAATATTTTACAGTCGTCAAAAATGTGTTTAATTTAAAAATCCATAATTTGTATTACATTTACTATTCCGTACTATTATTTAATTCCCTATTTTTTAAATTAAATATTTGGATCTAATAATAATATAAAAATATATATTTTCAAATAATACCTATGTAATAATGCTGGTGCTCACCATTATTTTAATATTTGAACTCTTTTGAATTCCAACTCCAACCTTTTTGTTGGCGTACGCGGACTGCGTAGAATTTTGACAGCGCATTTTTTATTTCTTTTTAATGAAGTGAAGTCGCACGTGCCTCTATTATGCCAGGAAGTTACGCATTAGTTTTATATCGGAGTTCTTAAAAAGTTTTTAATGGGGGACGTTATTGTCAACGTTTCGGTTTTACAACGGGGACGCGGTTGCTTTTTATTGTTTTGTCGACAGTAAAACCTTTATTAGCAAGTTCATAATTTATATTGTCCTTGTTTAAAGTCAACAGTCAACACATGTGTAGTTTATGATTTGAAAAACTAATAATATACGAAATATCAGAGTTTCATGGCTTTGTCTAATATGGATAATAACAAAGATAATAATAAGATAAGTAGATATTACATAATGGATATTTTCTCTATGATACTTTTTTTTATTTTATTATAGTGAAATTACAAGACGAGCAAATCAGGTGCCTGATGGTAAGCATCATGATTGCCCATATCAGACACAGTGCCACCCAGTGTTTTAAAATTCAAATTTCTGCGCGGCACTGCACTGTGCCTGTCACCCTGAGATATTAGTTGTTCAAACTTGTCATGCCCAGTAATTTCGCTGGTAACATTGCCCTTCAGACCGGAACAGAGTAATGTTTGCACATTACTGCTTGGCATTATAATAAGGACTCATTCATTTCTAACTCATAGAATAAATTTCGCCACTTACGGCCCTATCATTATCTGTTCTGTGCTACTATAAGTATCTTAGTAAGTACCTACTTAGAGAGTTCCATTATTCACTGTTTCCGGTATAATAGAAAGGTAATTTCCAAACTTTTTCCCGCCACTTTCAAAAGTGTTCTTCTTTCAACTTTTTACTATAAAAAACAATGGCGGCAAATAAAAATCGCGCCAATTCAATTTGAGAAATAAAATTGAGAGGTTTATCCAATTTTCGTGGCACAAAGAAAACGTAGGAATAACTCAAAGGCGATCTGTCTGATGCAGCATCTATTCCTATCCTTTGCGGTATTCTGTCGTCTGGGACTGACAACTCCATAAAATAAATGGAGCGGCTCCCCTAGCATGGTACGGAGATATATTTTGTCCCCAATGCTGCCTCCTAGATATACCGTAAACATATTTTATATTATTATGAAGAGAGAAAAAACTAATTTCTCGAGAAAACTATGTATGTCTTTATTATGTAGTGCCTACTCATGCCGGTCAAATCATAACTGATATTGAAAAAAAAAACAACAATTATTAAGTAGGTAACAATTAAAATTTGAATACACAAAATAATACTAAAGTTTTATAAAACTGACGCATCCAGTCAATATTTATATCCGAACTAAGAAAACGACCACAAGCTCGCAGAACCTCGGGTCTGCGTTTCAGGCATCTTCGAAAATTGCCAGACATGCGACTGGCAGTTGGCAGTTATTGCCAGCCGCCAGAATTTGCCAATTTCCAGAATACATGATAGACGCTCACCGTGACTCCCGCAAATTAAATTCCTTGGGGTCACAAAAACAGTCAAAATATTGTCGTGTTTGGTTTTTGGATGATGATTTTTACGGGATGATGAATGAAGAAGTAATGGTAGAATAGAAAAAATAATCCTTCTATATTCCATTTTATATCTAATTCGCTTTCGAACACGTGTTACTTAATACTAAAGTTATACATAAAATACTGTTTTTCACTCTAATTCGTCAGAAAAAGTTTTGCAATATGTTATCTACCTATATATAGTGTCCAAGTCTCCAATCTAGCTATGTCAGTGAGTCAGTGCTAAATTATTATTATATTAGTAGGAAGTAGGATAATTACAGCTCATTAAATCTATGAAGTACCGTTTGACGTTTCATCTTTTCAAGCAATTTCCTAGTCGAGATAACTTTGCATAGGCCTTCGCCGTAAAGCCATGAAATGAATTTATAAAGTTTATCACAATTTAATACAATTATTCTTAATCAGTTTTAAGAGCGTACGCGGCCTTCTAGGAATTTATTTCGTAATTTGACACAATCTTATGAAAAATTTACCAAATAGATGTTTTGTATTCCGCTGTTTCCTCCGAATATAATAAACCTATTCTATAAATTAATATCCTGATATTTTTATAGTGACGTAATCTATGTCCCTATCATATTTAATTTTTCTTATAAACCCTTGGTTTTTTCACAGTGAAATCCCAGTTTTACCCGCGTGATTGGACTTTCACTAGAAAAAAATGTAACGTTTATAAACAAAAATAAAATTATAGGGACATACTTTACTTCAACTTTAAAATATGAGGATATAAATATAAGAGGCCGTCTTCCCTGTTAAATACAAATCTCTCAAACAAGGCAAAATAATAACTGTCAAAGGATAATTCTTATATTTTATGGACTGTAGCTACATAAAATCACTCTCAAATTGCGCCTCGTACATAAACAATAGAAGAAATCGTCATCCATCATAATATATTTAGCTCGTGTCATCGCAGCAAATGAAATAATAATTAACTAATAATGACCAATTTAACTGATGGATATACGGGCCTGTGACTGATGGCTCATGAAGCAATAATTATATCTCTTAGTAATTAAGTAGTTGATTAATTAACTGAGGGTGGACAAGGGTGAAGAGCGAGGGTTGTTTTACCCCTTTTTGAATTGTATTATTTTTTTTTAATTTTCAAGTGACATCAGCCTGCAATAAATAAATCATAAATTATATAATACTACCTGTGCCCCGCGGGTTCACCCGCATAGTCTTCGTTCCCGAGGGAATATCGGGATGAAAAGCACGCTGTGTTATTCCAGGGTCTAAACTAATTAAGTCCATACCGAATTTCAGCCCAATCCATTCAGTAGTTTTGGCGTTAAAGAGTAACAAACATCCATCCAACCATCAATCCTCTCAAACTTTCGCGAACTTTTTTAAGAAGTAGGACTTTATAAGTCCACTTTAAATTATAATATTATTCTAAAATTAAAATTTTGATAATATGTAGATCAAATTACCAGGATTAATAAAAACCAGAGAGATAACAATCAACCCATGAGATAATATTATATAACCTAACTTCAATAACAACTATAGATTATAGATATTACAATCCTTGATATTATTATAGATCACGTTTTATACAAGCAGACCCAGAATTGGGGATATTTCCCGTTTTTTTCTCTTTCGCGCGGGAATAAATGCATCTGCTGTCTCTTTCACACATATCATTCACCACCAGAAAATGCTGCCCATTTCTAGTAGCAGAGATACGTACATACAAATAAAGATAAATCCAAGGTTTCACCCATTAACAAAACAAGAAACTTAATAAGAAATATTCCTTCTGATTCAAAGATCCTAGGTATATCCATTCATACATTAGGTACTACCTATTTAACAAAATGTCTCAAAACCTGTTGATAAAGATCCAAAGTACTAGGAGACCGTAAGCCCAGAGTAATTAATATCTCAAATTCTTATCGACATGTATTCTGGTTTCAGGCGCTACGGCGTGGTGGACAAGCGGTTCTGCGTGGAAGGTGGGTCGAGGTGCGGCAAGGGGGAGGGGTTGTTCGTGTTCGCAGCAGAAGGGGGGAGGGAGCTGACGGAGCTACTGAATGTTTACAGCCACGACGCCCAGTCGAGGCTGTCGATCGCTTCTAGAAGTGGATCTGGTAAGAAACCTTGTATATTTGCGTAGTCTACACCACGACAAACTTTTCCCAAATTCTTCCATGCTTTCTATGTTCTTTGAGATGAAGCAGGATCTGATAGTCAGAACTTCTCGCAACCTTTTGCTAGGCCATTTATGGGCAAACCTCTCTTTAGTTTTTACATGTATCTTTCTACCTATCATTCTGTTGTGTTATTTCAGTTTAGGCGTCAAGAGTAAGCCTCTGCGACGCCAAGAGATATAATAAACCTATTACTGTTATCAGGATAGAATTCCTATTTATGTACCCCAGGCAGGTTGGATTGTACAGACAGTAAAAGTTCGTATATTTTAGCTGATGATGCGTCATCACTTATTACACGGAACCTACAGGAAACCTATATCACTTCACCAACCTACAGCAAATGTTGTGTTAAGTCTAATTGAAATTGTCTCGATGAATAAGTTTCATGTACATGGTGACCAGGGTATACTGGAACAGAAAAAAGACAGTAAGGATGTTAATTTTGTCTTTTTCTTTCAGTTCTAGAGAAGCGGTTCTCCGACACGAGCTCAATAGACGAATGCTTCCATCGGTCAGCGTCTCCATGCTGGGGGCCCACAAGTCAAACCATGCATTGCATCTCGGACTTCGACTCTAGTGTGGATGGTGAGGACAAGTTCAGGAGGCCTACATCCCTGCCAAGGTGCTCCAGCTGCATTGGGAAGATTAGCCATTTGACTAGGTAAGAAAGGGAACCTAGTTGTCCAATAGGTTGAGTTTTCTCCTGGCATGGTTCTACCATATGGGTTGTAAAACCATCAGACATTGCCAGTCACTTAGACAAGTAAGAAAGGGAAAGGCCTTCAATATAAACTGATGAATTCCTCTTTAGGGTTGATTTTAATTTGTAACATGCCTAGTTCCATTGATTCTGTGAATGTTTTGGTAGTTTTATGGGATGAGAAGCCTGAGAAATATGACTGGAGTGACCTTGGTGGACAAAATGTGGATAAGTGCTATAAGAGAACGCTGTGGCATGTTAGAAGATGTAGTGTAGAGAAAGGAATGCTCGGGTGGTTCGGACATGTGGAGAGGATGGATGAAAGGAGATTAACAAAAGAGATCTATAAGGCTAGTGTGAATGGTCAAGTGGGTAAGGGTCGACCTAGGCGTACTTTTCATGAACAAATTGATGTTGTTCTAAGGAAAGGCCTAGTCAAATGTACTTACAACCCGTGAGCATGTATGAAGAATATCACGAAAGTAGAAGAAGTATGTCAGGATCGTAGCAAGTGGAAAGAAATAGCCTCTGCTTAACCCAACGGGAACAAGGCGTGACTGTATGTATGTATGTATGTATGAAATGAGACATTATGGTTTAAACAGAATCTATGGTAGGGGCGGGGTAGAAATGGCAACACCGGCCCCGGTAGCACAGTGACCAAGGAAAACGTAGTCCCTGGGGGTTAGAACGAGATAGCAGATATGAATTTTTTAGGCACGAAAGAGAGAAAAAACGGGGAAAACTAGTTATCCCCGTGTCATCTAGGCGGGCAGGGAATGCCTGAGCGAACACAAGATGGTTGGCTTGAGATAAATTATGTTATATTTGATGAAGAATCCTAGTCTCATAGATTAGAAAAGTAGCGGCTACATACCTACCTACGTAAAGAGTGCATAATATCGACAAGTCAATCTGATCTGACCAACTTCCAAAAGAACTGCAAATTTGAATAGCCATTCTTAATTCTCAGAAACAGCCTGTTTATCTTCGACACAGTGTCTTATTGTCTCGATAATTCCTCGAAAGCCTTCTAACCTTCCCCGACCGCTGACTCCGTATAAGGAAAATAATCGGAAAATCCAAGTAGATTTGTAATATAAGCGTTCACGCGCGGTTGCGCTCGCTAGTCGCCGGATTACGTTCATTACACCCTCATCAAGCAGCCTTGGCACCAAAAAATACTATAATGTATATACAGCTATTACATATTACCACATTGTAAATGGTCACGTTTAACCTCTGGTGTCTCGACCAGACGTAATATAATGTGCATTGTGTCGCGTGGATCCGCGTTCCGGCATATGACGGGTATTATGGCTATTATTCTCACTATCTCTACCCGTCGTTAATGTAAGGGCCGGCTAAGGGTTGCTAGATTGAGTTTAAGTTCGGAAAAGAAGACTCGAGAAAGACGCACAAGTAACTTGTAGAGCTTTTTTCATGGTGGTGATGCAGAAGTGTCCAGACATCTGTCCTCTATATTTTTTTTATAATAGTGAGTAACAAGACGAGTAAATCAGGTGCCTGATGGTAAGCATCATGATTGCCCATAGCAGACACAGTGCCACTCAGTGTTTTAAAATTCAAAATTCAGCGCGGCACTGCACTGCGTCTGTTACCCTGAGATATTAGTTGTTCAAACTCGTCATGCCCAGTAATTTCGCTGGTAACATTGCCCATCAGCTTGGCGGATAAATAACTGGCCAAGTGTGTACTTCCCCAAGCGGCCCCCTGCAAAAGAGGCCTACTACTACAATATACCGGTTGACTTTATAATAAGCCTTCTTCTTGCAGGTCTTCAACAATGACACCAGGGTCAATAATCTCCCCAGTTTGGACAATGGACAACATTCTAGAAAAACGTTCCGATTCGGACCGAGCATCCATTTACTCTCGATCCAGCGGCAGTGCATCAGAATACAGCGTGCCTAGATCCTGCCTAGAGAAGAGTTTCGACAAGAGTTTCGATTGTAAGAGGAACAGCCCCGTGGCTTGCATCCCGACTGTGCCAGTGAAGACTGGTTGCAAGTGTTGGCAACAGAAGCCTTGCAGTTGTAGGAAGAAACTGTTTAGCGGACCTTATGAGAATTACGACGTGCCAAAGACGCCTATGCCTTTAATACAGGTGAGTGTTTTGTGGTCTGTGTTGTGGTTGTGTTTGGTCTACTTTGTCGCAAGTGCTGAGCATGAGGCTCTGGGTTCGATTCCCAGGTCGGACATTATACATAAAAATTATTGCATTTTTTCATTAGGAATTTTGGAAAATTTGTTTCTGGTTCGTTGGAGAATTGTTTGGATTTGGAGAATTCAATGTCTTAATTTGTGCTCGGTTGATGGCAATCCGCTAGCTGCCTTACATTATTAAACTTAAAACAGTAATCGCAATATAATGTGGGTGTGCCTACTATGAGACTATTTACACTAACAGGTTCTCTTAAGCCACTAAGGATTCACTAAGGAACATTGTGTCACGCAACATGACGACCAATACTCAATCTACAATTCCATCGATTGACGTAGCTAGTTAGGCAGCACATTATAGTAATAAATATTTCATTTTCTCCGTTTCAGGAGCACCCTATAGACGGCCCAACAGACTCCGCCAGTCTCTACGACACACCAAAGAAACTAAAATGCCTCGTAAACGGTCAACCTTGCACTTGTTCAACTGACAAACCAGACTCAGACGATCAAGCCAACTACGTGAACGTCACACCAGTTACCAATAAACCAGAGATAGATTACGGCAACTACGCGAATATAGACCTTAATGCCACGTTGGAAAAGTTCGAAACTTCCTTGCAGATATTGAGGAGCGCTGGATTTAGTCAAGAAGAGTTGGAAGCTTTGGAAGACATCCCAGAACACGAAGATGATGTGTCTATTGAAACTGCAGTTCATCAAACGGAATGTGAACATTTTCAAAGCAAAAACTGCGATAATTTAAGTAGAATCAGTCATTTTTCCGATCCGACCCAACATTCTGACGCAGATAACACTTTGAGCACTAGAAGATCGAGTTCCGCCGATTTTACCAAAAGATTGGACGAAGACTTCAGCGGTCAAATTTGCTTCACGCCAACCGTTTTGAGAAAAGCGAGCAAGAACGACAGGATAAACGAAGGAATACCTCTAGTAATAGTAGAGGATAAAGACAAATTCAAAGTTCCAGAAGTTAAAAACGATACTTTAGTGACGAAATTTAGAGATGCAGTCAAAATTAGGAGATCGTCGAGCGTTCCTAGCAAATCGGATAAGAACAGAGACTCGTCAAGTTCGAACGATTCCGGTGTGTCCACGGGATCTTTAAAACATCACAAGGGTGATTTCGACTTCGAAATGCCGATAACGAATGCCAAATCTATGAAGAAACATATGAAAAACAAGCAGATCAGGGCTCTGACGCCTGTGCATGGATTCCCGAAGTCGAATTCTTCGGATCCGTTGAAAAACTTGACGTTTCATTTCGATGAAGTCGCGAGTATGACCAAGTCTAATTCTTGCGACGCAGACACCTTGACTAGACGGAAAAAGCGAAATGGTAAGCATTATTTGCTGTCAAATAATTCGTATTTTTCACAAGAATAAAAAACTTTCTCGCCTCGGTGACGTAGTGGGTGCATGATCGACTGTCTATCATGAGGTCCCGGGTTCGATTCCCAGATGAGGCAAATTCCCCATTTTACATAACATACATTCACGCCTTTTTCCCGAAGGGGTAGGCAGAGGTGTACCCAGGACTCAGTCCCATAGTAGATACACCCACATTTCGCCAGTATGTTATTGGTCCCATGTAATAGGGGACGAGCCTATTGCCATCTACCGGGCACAGTTCCAGACTCCAGGCAGTTATTGAGATAATTCCTAATGGAAAAATCCAATATTTAAACACAGCCTGACCTGGGGTTCGAACCCGGGACCTCTTGATTGGCAGTCGAGCATACGCCGTCTACGCCACCGAGGCAGTCCCCATTCCCCATTTCCCAAATTCCCCATTTTATTCCCCAAATTGTTTTTTTTTTACAAAAATCATTATCCTAATCCTATCCTTGAATCCTAAAATTGATAATAATTACCTACTTTTTATTATCTACATTTTAATTTTGTAGATGCATGTTGACTGTTGATAGGACTTATTATGGTCTCTGATATATGCAAGCCTGAATGAAAGAACAAAAAACTAGGAAACCCAGCTTAAATACCTATTCGAAGTCTGGCTCAATCCTGTTCCTCAAGAATTATAAAAATTCTACAAAAGGATTTCCAAAATTCGGGAAACTTATCCTGTATCATCATTCTCATGCATCTTTATACATAACTAGCCCGCGGTTTCATCCGCGTTATCTTCGTTCCAAAAGTGGTTCGTGGGAAAAAGTTATTCAACCCCAAGTGTTATTCCAGGGTCTAAACCTATCTACATACCGAGTTTCAGCCCAATCGGTTCAGTAGTTTAGGCGTAAACGAGTAACAAACATCCATTCATCCATCCATCGCCCACGGCATATGCTGCACCAGAAAACTTGAATAAATGACAAGCACAAGTGTTCAAACTTCACATCTCTATGGAGTTCAGGCGTTTAAGCCGAAGTCCCGAATAATTTTTTTTTTATGATAATGAGTAACAAGACGAACAAATCAGGTGCCTGATGGTAAGCATCATGATTGCCCATATCAGACACAGTGTCACCCAGTGGTTTAAAATTCAAAATTCTGCGCGGCACTGCACTACGCCTGTCACCCTGAGATATGAGTTGTTGAATCTCGTCATGCCCAGTAATTTCGCTGGTAACATTGCCCTTCAGACCGGAACACTTAATGCTTGCACATTACTGCTTGGCAGATGAATAATTGGCAAAGGTGTGTGGTACTTCCCCAGGCGGCCCCCTGCAAGTGGTCTACCACTACAAAAAATAGAACTTAATTATGTACATACAAGAATTAACCCAATCATTGATTTTGTTTGCCCCAACCATGCTGAGTTGGGGCCGTGTTGGGACACACTTTGTTTCTTTCTTTATGTGTTCAAATTTATGTCATATACTTTATATATACTCTGTCTTAAATATAGTATGTGGAGTTGTGTGTGTCTCAATAAATGTATTTTCTTTCTTTCTTTCTTTCAATTACCGAAACTCGCTATAAAACTCCACCCTATATAATCATCGTTTGTTCCACAGTGGACACCGACTCGACGGCGCGGCACAGTCAAGCGACGACAGCGACGTCGAGCGCGAGCGACACGTCCGACTACATGGAGTCGCTGTCGGTGTCGTCGCTCAGCTCCGGCGACCTCGCCAGCGACCGGCACGCCGCGCGCCCGCGCTCGCACGACGAGTACGCCACCATACATAGGACATTCATATAATATTATATCTACTTACTATTTTACTATTTACTGTAATAAACTATAGGATTTGATGCGTTGCTTTTATTTGCGTTTACCTTCTTCTGGACAGTTTTTGGTACTTTATCGGAACCATAAACGAAATAGGTGATAATTCGCCTACGCCTAGTAAGTATTAAAATTAATGCGAAAGGATACAAATGAATATACATATAATGTTATACCTTGACGCCAAAGCTACTGAACGAATTTAACTGAATCTTTATATGGATATAAAGGTGAGCAATACTTATAGATAGATAGACCTTTCAAAGGTTACCAATAGTCAAAATATATAACTGTAAACTATATTGGTGAACTATATGAATTAGTCAAGCGACGACAGACACATCAAGCGCGAGCGACACGTCCGACTACAGGAGTCGCTGTCGGTGTCGTCGCTCAGTTACAGCGACAACGTTTCATTTGAGTTTCCTAAAATCCCTTTGATGGGATTCGATAATTTATGGAGGTTATGGATAGAGTTTGAGTTTGATAAAGGAAATGACAAGTAATATATTTAACCCACTGGTATTACAAATGGGATAGTACAGGGCCGTCTTTACCAGGGGGTGCAAGGGGTGCGGTGCACCCGGGCGCGGAGCGCCCGGGGGCGCCTGTCGATCGCTGAATTTTTGGATATTTCATTGAACTTAACGCTATTGCACAGTTTTATATACTTGTTATTTTTACACACAAATATGTATGCGCAAGCAAAAAAAAAAATAGTCATCAACAATAATATTTTTTTAACTTTTATTACGCTTTCCGCGCTTGTCATAATACCGCATTACTACACTACACAAATAACAATTTTATTTAATACAACACGCGCGCAGCAAAATCTCTAATCCAAAGAGTTTGACACGTTGCCGCCCGGTCGCCCGCACTTGAAGCTAAATGATCTCGAAGTCAATAGAGTGTAAGTTCATTTGAAATGGGCGCGCGGCGCGGCACCTGTGCGTCTGTCATAGGCGAGTTTGGTTGACTAGGACCCCTTTCATACTGCAGTGTGACGTCGTTCCACAGAATACAAACGTCGTTCGCGTGCCACGCTGTAGTATAAACATAACGAGGGCGCAGGCTGAGTCCCGCACCCCGGCGCAGAATAGACTTAAGACGGCCCTGGGATAGTATATAATAGATAAATGTTTATAATTGTGTCTTAATCTAAATACTCGTAGGGCCTCTACGCTCTACCTTTCGTTAAGTAAATTAAAATTAAAAATACTTCATTAATAAATAACCAATAAAAGCAAGCACGCCTCCAACAAGTTCACATTGATATAGGTACACCTTACTTCTTATTACGATGTATTCGGGTTAAAACAGAGATTTTTAGCAGTTAGTGTAGGCAGTACAGATCTTTTACTGAAAGCTGACGCTGTCAAAGTAGGTAGGTACTCGCTCTAACGCAATATCAATTAATAGTAACGAGATCAAATAAAAAATGGGAGATCCGTAGACGAATGAAAGTTACCAACATAGCCCAGACGATTAACAAGTTACATATATAGCACGTAGAACTAATGAGTCTGTATAATGTTCTCGAATGGAGACCACGGACCGGCAAACGTACTGTTGGACGTCCGCTCACAAGGTGGACAGACGATCTGATAAATATGAAAGGAACACGCTGGATACAAGCCGCTTACCTACAACTGGATTAAATGAAAATCTACAGGGGAGGCCTGCGGCTGAGATGATGATGATAAAACGTCATCTCGGCTTATTCACTATTTCCAGGAAATATTGGTTATACTCGTATTATCACGTCATATTATCATTAATATGTGGGTGTATCTACTATGGGACTGAGTCCTGGGTACACCTCCGGCTAACCCTTCGGGAAAATGGCGTGAATGTACGTTGTTGTTATTATCACGCTGCCGTGGTAAAACAAAAATGCCGTTAACTGACAAAACCAAATTTTTGGCAATGGGCAAAAAACGCGCGGAAAATTTAAACCTATGTAACTTTTTAATGCCAACACCAATTTAAACCCTAAAAACACTAAAAAATTCATCAACTTAAAGACTTTTTAATCATTCATGTGTCATATTGTAAATATAATTTATTTATATGAAAAAACGCTTGTTTTGTTTTAGTTCATTATGGTTGTCTCTAATTTCTCATGAATATTAAACTAAAATGTCGTTGGGTATACCTTAACGGCATTTTAGTGTTTCTATTTAAAATAATAATATTGTCTATTAAAACACAAAAAAAAATCTTATTATATGTCTAGCTAAAACATCTTTATAGTACAATAAAGCTTGTTAAGCTTAACTTTAAATTATATAGAACTCATCCATGTTAGACTTCACTGCCGTTATTGCATTTTACTGCATTTAAGACCGCTAAACTACATGTGTATCTCAATTTCAAGGAAAAACATGTCTCATTGTTTCGCTAAAACGCAGTTAAACTAAGAACATTTTACGTTAACAACAATATAGCTAATCAATAACAAAAATATTGGAATAACATATTATTAATCAATGGTGGTTAAACAACTAAATAAATACTATTTTTAGTAAATAAAAGCCAATTTTTTGTAGATAATCACAATATTTATTTAAACTTTTATAATAAATAATTGAGCATCTTAATTACTTTGACAGAACTATGCTTATAATTAAATATTATGTTAGGAACTTTTAGTTTCTCTATCTTTTAAATTTTCAGGTAACATTGACTGCACAATTACTTTTGAGTTGTTATTTGAGGATACACACTCTTCAAAATCAATGAAGTTCGCGCGAACACTCTACGCGCTGCTGTTTTTGAAGCGCTGTGAGCATTCTCGGTACCCATCTTGCACTGACCTTAGACATGCCAAGATGGTCATGGAGAATATTCAAAATGGTCGTAGATGATACTCCAGACATTTCTGCGATTTGTTTCTTCTTTAGGCGTGCATCTTCTAGAACAAGTTTTTCTACTTGTTCAACAATGTCTGAGGACGTTGCTTCAATTGGCCGACCTGAGCGCTGATCGTCTTCAATTGAGTCTCTGCCTTGCTTGAAAAGACTATGCCACTTGTAAATCATTGTTTTTCCAGGGCAGGAGTCCCCGTAAACTGATGACATTTCTTCCATAATGTTCTGAGGCGTTTTTCCTTGCTTAGTGAGAAACTTAATCACGGCACGATACTCAATTTTCTCCATAGTTGATATTTTCTACCCGATTGACTTGTTTATCCAGCAATATCTCAAAGGTTTAATGAACCGATTGGGCTGAAACTTAATATTTAAAATTGTATTGAGTCAACAAGTAGCGACAGGTAAAAATAACTACCCTCCTTCCTCTCTAAACCCTCCATTCTGCGAACTTTTTGACCTCCCCTCGTAGGTATGTGCGTCTACAAATGCATGTTGTTCTTGCCACGGAATATCCCAATACGCCTTATTTATGGCTTCTCTTTCAATATTTGTACATTTCTTATAACATTTTTCATTGCACCCAGGCTTGACACTATGTTTCTTTTTCCTCTCATTTTTCTCCAATCATCAATTTTCGCTGTTGTAAAGGAGTATCATATTTTTTTGCGTTTGCTCTGAGGTTACAATATCTCAGATAAAGTGGAACAGTAATTGCCATCAGCGGAATTGCGACGTTTTCGGAGGAATAGACGTTCAGACAAAGTTTTAGCACCAGTTGAACCAATCGAATTTCTACCAAAGCTTGATTTTCGTTATTTGTGACACCATAATCCTCAGGCAATATGCAACAATAATTGCCATCAACGGTACTGCTGCGCTTGCGGAAGAGTGGACGTTTGGGCATAGTATTCTCATTACAATTAGCACCAACCGAGTGTCTATTATGTCCTCGCTTCGTTTGCATATCGTTAAAAGTTAAATTGTTCGTAGCATCAGTTGACAAATTAGTTCGTTACGTGCACTTCTTTTTCAGATTTTTTTAGGCGCATTTGATATGGTAGGGCCTGAGGAATCAGATGGATAGTAATCCTTATCAAAAACAGAATAGTCTGAATCAAAATCATGTGGAGTGTTTTCATAAGTTACAGTTGTATCCAGGTGGACTTGTAAATCAAGAGGAGAATCTGTTGGCATTAATTCATGCCACGTTAAATTTACTACGGTTAGTGGGCTCACAATATTATTGTAATTCGTACTAGTACTTTCGACGTTAGTTTCATTTAATAAGGCATCTTTTAATTTTTTGTATCCAATATACGAGTTCAGCGTTGTTTGTGACTCACAAAATGTATCAAAAAGACTGCTAGTCATTGAATAATGCCTTGTATATATGCCGTCAATATAGCCAGGTTTATGATTATCGTCCTTGATTATGTTTTGATTTAGAGCAGTTAAAGTAGGCTTTTCTTTAACCATATCTAAAATAGTTTTGGCTCTCCTGGAAATAGCAGAGTTTCTGCAAACAAACAAAACTTTTGAAGTAAAATGTATGTAAAGTGGACTCCTTTTCCGCACTTAGACTCTAATCTGGTCCGTTGTGCGTGAATGTATGAAAATTGAAAATCCCATAAGTCATGTACTTGAATTTTTCACGATATTATATTATAAATAAACTAGTAACCAGCCCCTGACTTTGTAACCTAATCTTAGACCTTCCTCTTGAATCACTATATTTAATGCTGTAAATTATACGTATACAAAATTTCAGCGAAATCTGTTAACTCTATCTGCCTTAAAATTTAGTTGCAATATTTATATCAGACATACATACATGCATCGAAAGTTAAATAAAAGCTTGTAATATAATAAAAGGACGTCACATGCCAACACCCATAAACTAAAAAAAATCATATTTACATACATATGTACATAAATAGCAAGTTGAATAAAAGCTTTAAAAAAAGAACATTATTAAACCCAAGTTTTTGTTTATATGCATTAAAATTAATAAAATAAATTTTGAATTAAAACAAATCCGTAATATTTTAAAATTTAATAAATCAATAATAACAAATAGGACAAATTGAATTAAAACTTATAAGAAAACGAACTTACGTACTGTTTACCGGCAAGCGCCTTCAACACATTAGTTTCACCCAAGACCCGCGACCGAGGAACCAGGATCAACGTGCGTACCCCCGCCCCGCAAAATTAGTTACCGGCATTATTGCGTATTATTGCGAGATTACGACACATAAGTGTAATATTTAAAAACA
The DNA here is from genome assembly GCA_947063395.1 of Hemistola chrysoprasaria. Lineage (NCBI taxonomy): Eukaryota > Metazoa > Arthropoda > Insecta > Lepidoptera > Geometridae > Hemistola > Hemistola chrysoprasaria. The sequence continues at coordinate 13,139,474 of OX346724.1, read as the reverse complement.
AAATATTTTTGCTTTAATTTGGAAATGCCGTTACTGGCTAATAACGTATATTAAGTAAAAATATAAGTATATGAATTCTTAGACTATGATGCCGTTAAATTCCTTTAACCACATTTAAATCTAGCTTTTTCAGTTAACAGCGTTGTTGCTTAACAAACGTAACCGATTATATTTAAAAAGATGAACAATAAAGAAGTTAAAGTACTCTTACAACTTTTAAGTGTGAAAAAATTTTTTAACGGCAATGTAGTGAAGAAATCACAGAAAAAAAATATATAGAAAATACAAGTTAGAGAACTTTAGCGGCTATATTGCCTCACCAAGCTAGTTAACGGCATTTATGCCTATTACACAAAAGAAAGTCAGGTACATAACGGCATACTCATCATAATTATCTCCGAAACTATTGAAGATATCAAAAAACCGCGTAAACAGGTCGATAGAGAATTTTTTTCTTATTAATATGCCATCAAAAACTAAAAATCGACCAGATGTCAGTTAACGGCATTTTTGTTATACCACGGCAGCACGTCAGTCTTTCATAAAGAATTTTGGTATCGTTAACATATAGTATTTAATTTCAGCAGTGAAGTCACATCTTCGGTAGTATAGTGGTAAGTATCCCCGCCTGTCACGCGGGAGACCGGGGTTCGATTCCCCGCCGGAGAGAGAACTTTTTGCTGTTTTAAAAGAAGTTGCAGACTGCAATTAAAATTCTACACAAACACGGTTAGGTAAGTATAGGTATAATATTGCAATAAAATTTAAATCCCCCATTTTGATTCGCAATCTACCCCAAAAATCCGACCAAAACATTCCGTGTAATTTTCCTAATGCACCCTTATCTTGAATCGTTTAGGACGCTCTCGTATCTCTCCTCCCGCCCTCTCTCGGAGTGCTCGTGATACTATCAATAGCTTTTTGCGGTGATTAAACTCAGAAACTAAACATACCAAAGTAAACAACACAAACAAAATATATTTTAGTAAGTTTTTACTTACACCAATGTTCTTTGTATCGACAAAATGAGGAATAGTGTGATAAGGGAACGCTGTGGCGTGTCAGAAGATGTAGTGCGGTAGATAGAAAAGACTTTGGCCAGAAGATTGACTTAATAAGGCGAGTGTGAATGGTCAAGTCGGTATGTCGGCACAGAAAAAGGTATTTCATCTGTTTTGTGATATATTAGAGGTCGACCTATGCGCACATTACATGAACAAGATGATGATGTCTTAAAGAAAGTCCAGGTCAATAGATATTTAAAATGTTAAGTATAACACTCATATTTAAGAACGATACTATTGCATAGGGCCAGTAAATCCAATGGAAAACAATTCCCTGCCGTGACGAACGCGTTGAGACATTCCTTACTTAGCACAGTACCTTACATAATTATTGTTCATGAAAACGGGTAAATTTTAGTATTTAATAATACCTCCGTGTGTGTGTTTACGTCATAAGTCGCTAGAGGTCGCGACAGAGCCTTGGTACGTGTTTCGCGGAACCATAACCGGAACAAGAATGAGATGAATCTCATACGATTCTGTGATGTTGACGTCATTTAATAGGATTTTCCTAATAAATTACTAAGTAGTAAGTAGGTGAGTTTAGGTAGTAAAATAATAATAATATTCAGGGTTACCTTTACCGGCCGGAGTAGACACTGACGAGGAACAGTCGCCCACCTCTGGCCACTACAAAATACACATATTATGTAGTTAAATTAATAAAGGGGGGTCGTGTTTCCATACAGAATGAAATTACCCTTAGCGAATTCACTTATGGAGAGAGAGAGAGAATAATTTTCCACTCAATTGCCAGATCAAAACCCAACAACATACCTACATACATTCACGCCTTTTTCCCGAAGGGGTAGGCAGAGGTGTACCCAGGACTCAGTCCCATAGTAGATACACCTACATTTCGCCAATATGTTATTGGTCCCATATGTAATAGGGGGCGAGCCTATTGCCATCTACCGGGCACAGTTCCAGACTCCAGGTAGTTATTGAGATAATTCCTAATGGAAAAATCCAGTATATAAACACTGCCTGACCTGGGGATCGAACCCGGGACCTCTTGATTGGCAGTCGAGCATGCGCCCTCTACGCCACCGAGGCAGTCTACCCAACAAATTGTTGGTTTTTGATCTGGACTGTATTTGCTCCAAAATACAATATTATTTGGCAGAAAACCATATTCTGGTTTTTTATATTCATTATGGTTTTTCATAATTATTATAAAAAATATTAAATAACTAGCTGTGCCCCGCGGTTTCACCCGCGTAGAGTTCGTTCCCGTGGGTATATCGGGAAAAAAAGTACTCCATGTGTTATTCCCGGGTCTAAGCTACCTACATAACAAATTTCAGCCCAATCTGTTCAGTAGTTTTGGCGTGAGTGTATAACAAACATCCATCCATCAATCTAACCAAAACCGCGCTAGATGGCGCTGGAGGTGAGTTAGAACTCGCATGTTTTGTTCACCTGTTCAACGAAGTTTTTTTTCATTGTACTAAAATTTGAGACTTATAATATTAGTAGGATAGGATATTTTGAGGTTATTTTCATGATTTTTGTATATAACATGAAAGAAAAACCATGCGGCTTTCTTAAACCAAACCTATTTTGGCGCAAATAAAGCCCAAATTAAGAGCCAGCTACAAATAGTTGGTGTAAAATTCTACATATTTTGGGAAATTTCAGTTTGTATGCAATAGCAACCGCCTTAAATAAACTTTAAACCTCTACTGAAAATATATTCAATTAATATATGTACAATATACCTACAATATAACGCAAGATAACAAGATGCGTTCCTCTTATTGAGACCTTGCGTTGTGTGCATTTTCGATGACGCAACCTGGCTTTACCAATTCGTAATAATCATCATCAGGATTCCGAATCGTTTTCAAGAAATAGACCTCAAGATTGTTGTTTTCTTGCTTTCTCCTTACATTCCTTAGATAATCTTTAATTTTATAATACAGTGAGTGTATTACAAAAAGCAAAATTCGCAAAAAAAAAAATTCCTTCACATATAAATCCATCCTAAAGCATAGATATACTTAATATAATATTATTATGTATGTTAGTCTGTAAGGTATTTATTAATAATAATAATAATAATAATATGGGACAACTTCCACACACGGTCATCTGGTCCCAAACTAGGCTAGAAGCCTGTACTATGGTAACCAGATGACTGATATACATACTTATATAAGCTTATAACACCCAGACACAGATCAAACAGTCATGTTCATGCACACAAATGTATGACCTGGCCGGGGATCGAACCCGGGGCCTGCGGCACAGAAAGCAGAGTTACTACCATCTGAGCCAACGAGGCTGTCATATGGGCCTCTGGTGCGTATAATTTATTATACGCACTATTGCCTGAAATAAATGAATTTATTATTATTATTATTATAAATTTACGGATCAGTCCGTTTTGTATGGGAAGTAGAAATATTTTAACAAATTTCGTAAATCTTTTTTTTTGAAAATCGTTCAGTGTGACGTGTAAATGCACTCGCTTATATAAGTATTACTAAGCTTTTTTTACAATAGAAGTACTAATTTTTATGATTATTTTAGAATTTAATGCTGGCGTTTATCTGGCTCAACTTATAAGCATTACTATTCAACGTGGCAATGCCGCCAGTATCTTGGGTATACGCTGCCATCTGACAGTGGTTTAGAGTACTTGGATTATCTATAGGCTGACATGTCAGTCTGTGGATTTTCGAAGTATTCTATGGTATAGTGTATTTAGTTAGGGTAGATAGCTCTATTGTTTAGTCTTTTTTCAAAGGCAGATTTTTATTTAACTTTAAAAAAAATTAGATACTAGACTTAATATATAATAGGAACAAAGGCACAGAATAAATAATAGTACTAACGACAAAGGTTCGAAAATTATTTTTACGATAGCAATGGATTTTGGATCAATGGGAATGAGCCAAATAAAGTGGTTTTATGTGAATGGGACTCGCATATGAAAGGTTATTAGGAATATTATTAGGAATTACAAGTGTCTAGCTATTACGGTTTATGAGATAGAGCCTTAGAATATATAGGCGATAGAGCCCTGTGACAGACGGACGGACGGCTCGGCGCGGCGGGTGGAGGCGTAGTAATTGTGTTCCTTCGGCAACCTTAGGGTACGGATCCCAAAAAAGGTGTACCTTAATAGCATTTGAAACAATAACTTTCAATAGGTACCGACTTTACGTGGCTGTTTAAAAAATAAACCTTCATAAGCAATTACTAGTACATTAATAAAATGTAGAAATTGAGTTCACGACCTAGAATCAGCTTTTATCAAAAAGGACTAAATTAGTTACTCCTTTATGGCTAATTTCCTCCCCTAAACCCCAATATAAAATATATTGACCTTGCTTTAACCGTTTATTATGTGTTGTAGGATAATGAGAATAATGTGCTATTTCAGAAAATCCCAGAAAAAGTTCCTATTTTCCAGGCTTTTTGAAAAAAAAATGTCATCTGTTTTACAAATTGTATTTTAGTTATTGTCTCGTTTTGTTTGTTTGCTTATATTGGTTAGAGTTTCTTACATCTAAATATCTAAATAGTGGACAGCGATCTCCTCAAATCAAGCAAATATTTCTAAAATTTTATGAATACAAACTCTGATTGCAATTGACCTACTTTTTACTCTTGAATTACTAGTATTTTCTTCTGTTCTGATTATTTAAAACGATACCACAGTTTATGTATGTGTTAATAATCTTAAAAATAGCTCGGAATATCGAGAAAATCTGTTCGGGATACAATATCGCATATATGTATCCAGGACAGATTTTCCTTTGCAATATCTATGAGCATTTCTGCAAGTGCCAATTTATCTTATTATCCAACAACATTATATGCCGTAGGATTAACCACAGTTTACGTACAAGTATGTAGGGTTACGTAAATAGTGCGCAAGCGCATCGTTTGTTGTCAGTGGTGTTGCAGTCGCGGTCAGAGATGGAGGTGAAACCTGTGCTCGTTTGTTTGTGTGTGTGCGTGTGTATCGGCGGAGTTGTCGGTAAGGTTTTTTATTATAGTTTTTATAAATTTAAGAAAAGAAAATGGAAGTAGGTACCTATACGCATTGTTCAACTTTTTTAACCGACTTCAAAAAAGGAGGTTCTCAATTCGACTGTAAAAAAAATATAATACTCCTCGGTGGCATAGTGGACGCAAGCTTGAATGCTTAAAAGTAATATGGTACCGTACCGATTAAGGCACTGAATCCTGGGTAAGTACACCTCTGCCCACCCTTTAGGAAAAACGTCATGTTATGTACCGATATAAGTACAGTCAGCATCAAAATTCGATGACCACATTCAGATTATCAAAATTACTAAATACAGTATTGTATAAATGTAGTTGTGTTCCTTCAAAATTAACTGAACACTTACTGTGCCGGGGTTCCAGCCGCGTAGTCTTCGTTCCCGTGGGAATATTGGGATAAATACTCTATATGTTATTCCAGGGTCTAATCTATCTACATACCAAATTTTAGCCCAATCGATGCCGTAGTTAATAGGATAGCAGATCATAGCGATTGAATGAATGAATGAAAACTCTTTATTGCTACCACAATATAACAGAAAATAAACGAAGAAGAAAAACATAAAACTAGAAAGAAGTAACAACTGGCGGCCTTATCGCTCAGAGCGATCTCTTCCAGGCAACCATGCAGGGAAAGGAAATACATATACTGAAGGGACAGTGGTTTTGATAAGCTGAACGTTTTCGTCGACTTTTGGTGCTGACTTATTTAATTTTTGACATAAGTGAAAACTGTAAGACGACGCAAAATAGGTAAAAACGAAGAATATAGAATCGAAATCAGCGTTTTTTATTGATAAAAAAGGCAAGGAAAAAATTTGACTTTTTAAATCAATTTTGGCACACACCTTAAAATGTAAGAAATATATAAAAAAAAAGTATAATAAATGCATAATAACGAAATAGGCTGTCACCAAAAATAAATTATAATTATTGTAATAAATGCATGTTTTTGTATGTATTTCAACAGTACATCTGTACTGTAGGCGTAGGTGGAGCGATTTTATCACAAACATGCAAATTAATCTGCGTTTACAAGATATGGCCTAGTACGGCGTCAGGTCCCTCTGTCATTATGTCTGACCTCATCAGGTTTTATGATATTTACCTATTATGGGAGATTGTATATAGATTGTAAATGGACAAGGATCATTTCTTGTAAATAATACAATAGGTACACAATAGGTACATTAAGTATTTAACATAACATAACAAACAATCGCGCCTTTACCCGAAGGCACACCCCAATCACTCCACGTAATTCCCATACAAAAGTCACGATATAACTAGTGTCGGGTTGATGTTATTTTGTGACGCGCATGCTACGGATTCTGTGAACGTTTTGGTGGTTTTATGGAAAGTATTTAATGGCAACGTGGAGTTTAAGGTAGATCTATGGCATGTGCGAGGGCGCGATGGCAACACGGGGAGGTGGATGCCAGCGCGGCAGATGATTGTAGAGCGAGATTAAAGATGGTGGGCTTCGAATAAATCATTTAAAATATGCTGATGTGTTTGAATGTTATTTAATGGAAAAGGCACGGCTACACTAGGTACCTACTACACAGACACTGCACACATGGAGTTTTGTAAACGTGCAAGAGTGTGCGTGAGGTGATATCCCAGCTTTGCTCGTGGAGAGCTCAATCTTGCTCGCGGGGTGAGGAAGGACCGATTTGTGGGCGGATGAGAGTGTCCAATCCATACGTAGTATTATTATCTGTTCTGCGCCGAAAGGGTAAGCTCAGTCCCATAGTAGGTACACCGACATTTTGCCAGTATGTTATTGGTCCCATGTAATAGGGCGCGAGGCTATTGCCATCTTGTAGTGGTAGGCTTCTTTTGCAGGGGACCGCCTGGGCAAGTATAACACCTTTGCCAGTTATTCATCCGCCAAGCATTAATGTGCAAACATTACTGTGTTCCGGTGTAGTGCAGTGCCGCACAGAATTTTGAATTTTAAAACACTGGGTGGCACTGTGTCTGATATGGGCAATCATGATGCTTACCATCAGGCACCTGATTTGCTCGTCTTGTCACTCGCTATCATAAAAAAACGCTGATTTTAAGTACTTAGTTGCCTTGCTTCTTTTAACATACTATCCAATAATTTATTTTATGAAATACCCTTCGTTGAAATAAATTCCATACAAAAAACCAATTTCCAAAATAATAATTAGGAATGTATAGTGCCGCTAACCTGCGTAACTTACATAAGAGCCTAGGTTCAGAAAAACAATCTGTGCATTTTTTTAAAATCAAGATTGCATTTGTTAGAGATTTTATTGATTTTTTTTCTATTTCTAGTGCACATTCTATTAATTAACCCAATTAATAAGTATGCATAATAAAGCGCTTAATACTCTACTTATCGTCTCGCTTCGTAGCAAACTCTACAACTTAACCTGCGCACACACGCACAGTGGATAATATGTCTCTATTATAGAGCATTCGTAGTGTGAGTGTGCGATATGTAAATCATTACAATCTAGTTTGGTTCTAGTCGAACAATCTTACTTGGGTAACCTGTGCCCATTCTCTCAACGAAACTAAACAGCATGACTTGTCGGTGTAACGCGTTAAATAGTAAGGACATTATTTCAATAGTATACTGTAGAGTACTTATTAAAGAAAGGTATATGCAAGATCGGCCGTGGAGTTACCGGTTTTAGAATAGTACCTCACCCTCTCTACCCGTGGTTGCCGTAAGAGCCGGCTAATAGTTATAAGATCCAGAGGACGGGCAGCTGGAGAGGAACCATCATACTGCGCTCGCCAACCCGCCTGCCAAGCGTGGTGAGTATTGGCAACAACCCCCCTTATGGGGAAGGCTTATGTTCAACGTGGACTTCCAACGGCTGGATGAAGATTCATGATGATATGCACGATACCTATCGATACCTGTCGTTACAGGAAATATAAACATACTGAACCACACCTCTATATAGATACAAGAATCCCAAAATCGTAAAATTTTACCAAAATAATTGTGATTAACATGTTTGCAACCAGATGACGCTGTATGTTTTTAGAACGCGGTTGCGTTTTGTTTCATATCTTGGTACGGAACCTTATGCCTTAACAAGTTATTTCTCCTAAGTCAGATAATTATTATTAATTATAACTATTTGCGTTAGAAGTATCTGTATCTATATTCGATATAAGTATGCTATGTTTACCACTATTAGTAAACAGTCAAGAATCAGAGTTGTCTGTCTGAACAATGACTAATGGTTCACAGAACCCACAGTTCTCGTTCAAAAGCTGTTTGTTACGAATGTTACTGTCCAACGTGGAACAGATTGATTTCTACGCGTTCTGATAAAAACCGACTACTGACCGTGTTTCTACTGTTATTTATTGCTGTTATTTGTAACTGGTGTTTATAACTAAGTAAAGCGTTATTAATTATTATTATATATGACGCATAGCAGCTTTAATCATACCACATTAATATTAGAAATGAGAAATGCGAATGTTTGGACATGAATGGATAAACTTAATGTTATTCTAAACGTCCTGTAGGTAGCTATTGGGCTGAAATATGGAAAGTATGATAAAGGTGTCCTATTGATTCGCATAATGTCTTTTGTCATAAAATTTTTCCGCATACATCATTTGTCATAACCTCCTCTAGTCATAATATTGGAAATACATATTTTTTTGTAGTAATACTGATAAATTGTCCTAAAATTTAATTGCTATAATATTTTTGTGTATATTATTTTTTATTCCTATTGTTAGTTTTCATAATGGTTGTTATGTATAATTTTATAGTTAATAATGGTGTATGTCCTAATTTTCATTGTTCATAATTGTTATTGTATATAATCAGTATTATACGTATTTTTGCAAGTGAGGTATAATATGATTATATACCGTAACATAGTAACACTCTTGTATTGCATTTATGCGTAGGATCTCGCCATAACTCACGTACCCAATAATAACATTTTTTATTTACTCGATTTCTTTTATATGTAAATCCACTGATATTTAATTTGTTGGCTCCTCTTTTTGTTGTAAATATTTTGTACTTGTTTTCCATTGTAATTATAATTTAAAAAGTCGTTTAAGCACTTTGTTCCAAATATTAACACTAAAATTTGACTTTGTGTTATTTTTATAATAATGAAACTACCTTCATTTTTATTCATAATCAATAATAGCGCCTTACTATAATATTTTTTATAGCCATGTAAAATTTTATGAGTTGTAAAATTATGGCTAATAATAGTATGTGAATGAATAGGGAACCTATGATAAATAATAATTTGAATTTATACTCGCCGGTTAACCCAATTCCACTGCTAGAGTCAATTACACATGGTTTATTTGGACAATCCATGTTGTTAGAGTTTCAGGTTGCCAAGATTCCTACAAGGCCTCCGACATGACCTAACGATTGCCCCCTACATTATCTTATAGGAAACAGCCGGGACCTACAGTTTAAAGTGTCATCTGAAACACGGTAGCGCCCGGCGCCCAGGCGAAATTTCCACATGCGAGATTCGATCCATATACCAAGTAATCCTGTATAACTGATAGGTACCCTACTTCCTACTGTATTATAAATCACAGTACAATGTAAAAAGTTTTGTTGTAACAGGTAAACAAAACGCTAGCGTGTCTAACTCGACTCCAGCGCCATCTAGCGCTGTTTTTTGTGATAGTGTGTTTGTTCCTTTTTTACGCTAAAACTATTGAACCGAATGGGCTGAAATTTTGTACTTATGTAGATTAAGCTTAGATCCTGGAGTAACACATAGGGTACTTTTAAACCCGATATTCCCACGGGAACCGCGGGGCACAGCTAATATTATTTAAAAATAGCGCAATATAATATAATAATTAACCCTATGTTAGTTGTTAACACCGACTTAACATTATAATAATATTAACCCACGAACGTGCAAGTCGGCCTAACCGCACAAAATAAATTTAGTACTGGAGTTTGTGTTTGACACTACCAGCGCTCTATGTCCTAATGTATAACTAGTGTCATCTCATTACTCCAGGTCAAGTGGCCTCTCTTTGTCGTCCCAACGAGCGTCTCCTGCCATGCGGGTGTCCCAAGACCTGCTGGGACCCAGCGCCCGACTGCCGCGGGGTCTGCTTGATGGGCTGCTTCTGTGAGGAAGGACAGGTCAGGAACGCTGATGGCATCTGCGTGAACCTAGCTGATTGTCCAATATCAGGTAATTTACGTATTTAATCATACTGAAATGTAACTCCGGGCTTGGTTAGCCGTTTCGAGTTTCGAGTCTTTAACAGGCGATTAAGTCCACTGCTGAACATAGGCCTGCCACATAAGGATGGGTTTTGCCAATACTTGCCACGCTTGGCATCCGTACAAGGATAATTCTAGGGTCAGTGGACTAAAGCACCTAAGTCAAAATCATGATTTTTATTAATCCTCAGAAAAATATATTTTATATCAATACACCGGCTAACTAAATCACCTTATGTTAAAGCTAGTTTTAGACTGCCATCCCTAGAATTGTGTATGTTAGAATGTTTAAGAAAACACGTTTTAGCTAAACAGATTCGATCCACTGCTGGCTTCTCATATAGAATGTCAGCTCGGTCCTCGGTTCTTTCTCTATCATATGTACTTGCATGCTTTTAGCTAGCTTTAGGAATCAGATGACCGTATGTCGAATGTCGATATACCATATTATATGAGTTAGTCATCTCCTCAGCCGTAAGAAGGCCCCCTCCATTACGAGGATTTTGTTCGCCACGCTTAGCAGGAGGGTGGGCGAGCGCAGTTCGATGAATTACGCAAAGGCCACCTGCTCTTACGGCAACCAAGGGTAGAGAAGGACGGATACTATTCCATGCCAGCACCCCACAACATAATTCTCGTGAGCTTGGATTCATGAGGATAGAATTCGAAGATTTTCCATTGTCGACTTTTTATAAGGTGGCGTAAGATATTTTTGTCGACTCGAGGGCAGAAGTCATTTTAAGGCTAATTTTTCAATAAAAAGCTCGTCAACCCAAACTTATTTTACTTAGATTTTATAATCTTCCAACAGCACCTTATAGACAGCTAGAGACTACTGAGCCCCGCTACCAGCCGTGCGCGGCAGACGAAGAGTATCGTTACTGCGAGACCTGCAACCGTAACTGTTCCAATCCCCACCCAGTCTGTCCAGCGCAGTGTGCTCGAGGATGCTTCTGTAAGGGAGACCTGCTGAAGGACGCTGATGGACGGTGTGTCAAGTTTGAGAAGTGCTCCAATTTTGAAGACTACATTCGGGAGAGGGAAAGTAAGTAGAAGTGTCTTATTTTTATTTAGTATTTAAGGCACGTGCCGTGGAGTTACCGGCTTTAGAATAGTGCTCCACCCTCTCTACCCGTGGTTGCCGTAAGAGCCGGCTAAGGGTTAACAGATCCTGAGGACGGGCAGCAGCGTCCTCTGCAAAAAACCATCGATCTGCGCTCGACAACTCGCCCGCCAAGCGTGTCGAGTATTGGCAAAACCCCCCTTTATGGGGGAGGCCTATGTTCAATGATGGATTACTAACGGCTGAGATTATGATTCAAGGCACCAATGACCTAAAAAAAGAGGATGAGCAAAGTGGAGAGCCGCCGGAAAACAGGCCCTGGTTATTTCAATAGGCAGAATGATGCCAGAATAATAATAATAATAATATAATAATAATATGGGACAACTTTCACACACGGTCATCTGGTCCCAAACTAGGCTAGAAGCCTGTACTATGGTAACCAGATGACTGATATACATACTTATATAAGCATATAACACCCAGACACAGATCAAACAGACATGTTCATGCACACAAATGTTTGACCTGACCGGGGATCGAACCCGGGCCCTGCGACACAGAAAGCAGAGTTACTACTATCTGAGCCATCGAGGCTGTCAAAGAATAATTTAAAGGCAGAAGAAGAAAATCGTGTCTTAGATCCTTCTCGTGAGCATTAAGGTGAAGATAGACTTCAGAATTTCCTTGACTTCACCGAATGGTACAATATAGGGAATGCTCAGTTTCGAAGAGCATGTCCATATAATGTAACATTCTTGTGGATGCTCGATGCTTCGCTCGCTAAAATGCTCAAGTTTATCATCAACGTTAGAATTAAAATATTGAATAAAATATGTCTGACTTGAGTGTAGGATCTCGCTTTACTTGGTCAATGACGACACACAAGAATAATGCGCTTACAAGTTACGTCTTATGTTCTCAGAACAAATGGAATTACCGAGTATATCCAACAAAAGGTCTGTCAACCAGACCTTGACATAAATTCTGAGTATTTGCCACTCATATGCTGATCTAATGCAAGGTCAGCAAATAAAGAGCGAATGACGGAAATTAAACGTTATCTGATTGCAAATAAATTTATATTTTTAGCCGTGAAATTTTTATTATTATATATTATTTAGAAGTACAGATTCAAACATTACTTTAAAAATAAAATAAAGGTAGATAATTGATATAAATCAAAGGGGAGATAGGGCACGGTCTCCCAGTTCTTACTCAACAACTGGCACGTGTAATTTGCTCAGTGTGAAGTTTGCACAGTGACATATAATGAACAACAAAGATACGTACCTAAGACAGAAGTGCGACCGAGACAACAATATTATTCGCTAGTACAACATTATTTTACTGACGTACGTGGTCCTAATGGAACCTAATTTGAGCTCTCTATTTTCGAGAAGCCAGTACCTCATCTCCACTTTTCTTTATATCAATGTGATAGATAAATACTTTATTGTACACCATACACAGAATTCGTAGAAGAATAATATTTCAATTAATCTTAGTTATTCTCTTTAATTACAAGTGGCAGAAGACCGCCACTCGCTTTAAGCGATAAGAATCGCTTAAATCGATTACTTTCAGACAACCGGAAGGAAAGGAATACTTATTATGAGTATTTCTGGTCGGCGGTGTCTTTAAAAAATACAAATTGTACTATTTAATATAGGTAATATAGGTAATTTGTAAATAAGTAAAATGAACCTTAAAACAAAGCAATTTTTTTTTTGGGTGTATTTAATTCTCATCAGAACTGAAAGTTTGAACCAAATGATTAATGATCAATCGGTCAATTGGAAAGAGGTTTAAGTTACTACGAGTATATACTAACTAAATTAAATCCTTTTAAGAAGATTTGCTAAGGAATGCAGCAAAAATTAATTCTTCCAAAAAATTAGTTTACTCGTGTACAAAATGTAATGAATTTTTTTTATACGTGTAACAAAAAGGTGTAGTAACACTTAAGGGGGTGCATCTACCCTTTAAAATGAACCCCATTTTAAAGTAAATATTTGCTTAATTCGCAATACAAAATGAGTCATCTGATCGGCAAATTTGTATAGGAAGTCGAAATTTTTTTACCAAATTCGAAAACATTTCTTTTGCAAGTTGTTAACGTCATCTACACAGATTTATTTATGTTAGTGAGTGACATGACGAGCTAATCAGGTGTCTGATGGTAAGCATCATGACAGATATCCCATATCAGACACAGTGCCACCCAGTGTTTGAAAATTCTAAATTCTGCGCAGCACTGCACTTGTCACCGTGAGATATTAGTTGTTGAAACTCGTCATGGCCAGTAATATCGCTGGTTACATTGCCCTTCAGACCCGAACACAGTAATATTTTCACATTACTGCTTGGCGGATGAATAACTGACAAAGGTGTGGTACTTCCCCCAGGCGGCCCTCTGCAAAAGAGGCCTACCACTACAAGATGAACCACCTACTTTATCTTTAATATTAAGTCCCTTTGTATTTTTAAAAGCTCTGCCTTTTTCAGAGAACTTAGCGCCACCGATGTCCTACCGTTACTCGTGCGGCAAGAACCAGGAGTACGTAGAATGCAAGAAGTGCACGCAGTCCTGCAGCGACCCAGAGCCCGTGTGTGGCAAGTGTAAGACTGGTTGTTTATGTAAAGAAGGCTTCCTTAAAGGACCAAATGGCAAATGCGTGACCCGTGAGGAGTGCCCTATCGGTGGGTATTATGAGAATATCATTATGAGAAGTTTTATTTAGAAATAATCTGGGATAATATATTATGCTTCATTCAAGTCCTGTGGAGATAAATCGAAGTACGCTTGTCAGATATAACTTGATCAATGACAGCGGAACAAAACTCTATTTTTTGACCATATTTCCGTAAATTAGGGTCGAGGATTATTAATTTATCAATTTATTAATTTATCAAGCTAAATTAGACAAGGTGAAAGATGATGAAGATAGAGACATGTACAAACTTTTACTTTTACAACAACTAGCGCCACGTCGGACTTGAGTGACGCTGATTACCTTTTGTTGGACCAGTATAGGTATCACAACGAGGTGTAGTCATACTAAAGGAGGTGCTTCTTCCCATCAAACTAAACAAAAAATTGCAAGATTCGCGAAAAAAACTAAACAAAACAACAAAATGGATCAGCTGATCGATTTTGTACGGAATGTCGTTTTTTTTTTCAGTTTGACAGGAAAATTACCTTATTTATGTAAATTAATGAGCTGTCAAACTCCATTAAACACGTTCGCGGACACTTGGCCTGATTTCGAAGTGTCACTTTTGGCACTTATGTTTTGTATGGACTGGCGCACAGTCACTGGTAAAAATACTAATTAATTTACATAAAATTATAACTGCCATAGCATTCGCCTGCTATAGCAGGTGCGTCATTGGTAAATAGTTATTACTATACAAATAGGATGCCCCGAAAAAAATAAACGGCTATAGCCGGCGCGTCACCCTGAGTAGACTGACGACTGCTATAGCCATTGCATCCGCGAACGTGTTAACTAGTTATTACTACACCTTTTTGTACCAAGATATATAAAAACCGACGACCGAAAATATTACTTACTTATCTATTTGTATATATTATGTTTAGTCATAAATAATCTTTAAGATTAATAAACAAACGTTTATTAGTATCGTAGTCGAACTTTAAAAATTAGTGATATTAAAAATTAATGATTCATACTTATTTCATGACAGCGCCACCTGGTGTTTAAATAATACACACGATCACTTGGTTCAATGATTTATTGGTTGACGCTACTTTTTCATTATTAAGATAATGATAAATTATACCAGTTTCTTTAAAACTTCCGATCGTTTTATGTTTATGTATGTATACCATTAATTTTAAGAAAAGGAGAGATAGGGTACGTCCTCCCAGCGCTTACTCAACAACTGGCACGTGCAATTTGCTCAATGTGAAGTTTGCACAGTGATTTAATATAATGAACAACAAAAATAGAAAGACGTACCTAAGACCGAAGTGCGATTGAGACTATATAATTAGTCGCTCGTACAACCTTACTTTACTGACGTGCGTGGACCTAATGGGACCTAATTTGAGCTGTGCCATTTTTGAGAAGCCAGGACCTCATCTCCCCTTTTCTTTAAATCAATGATGTAAACGGCTTCTGTATCTGTATGTGTGTTGTGTGATTTATTTTATTCCTTGTTTTATATTTAAGATAGTAGACAGGTACTAATAGTCCACCAAATCTAAGAAGTACAGTTTGACATTTTATATTTTCATGCCTCAAACAACTTTGAATAGGCGTAACTTACACAATTTCAATAACCTTCGCCGTAAAATTTAAATAAAAATCCTTCAAACAAGGAAAAATAATAATTGTAAAACAGTACTTCTTAGATTATTTGATGGAGTGTAAGGACCTTAGACTTTTTTTGTTCTTAGCAAACTACGGGCATAAAGCAGTACCTACGCCTACCTAATACCCAGTTTTATGTATATAATATTTATTAACTTAATATAAAAAATATGCTTATGGTATCTAAAAGATGGCTTAATCCGTGACAGCTGAACAAAAAAAAAGGAGTTGTCGGTTTCTGGGTCACGTCGAGTGTACATTATAATTTTAATATTATTTTATAGGCCTAATAATAAGATTCATATTATGTACATAATATTTTTTTGTATCATCATTAATTATTTTCAGCCTCGTTGGCCCAGATGGTAATAACTCTGCTTTCTGTGCCGCAGGCCCCGGGTTCGATCCACGGCCAGGTCTAACATTTGTGTGCATGAACATGTCTGTTTGATCTGTGTCTGGGTGTTATAAGCGTATATAAGTCATAAGTATGTATATCAGTTATCTGGTTACCATAGTACAAGCTTCTAGCCTATTTGGGATCAGATGACCGTGTGTGGAAGTTCTCCCATATATATAATATTTTGAATTAAGCAAATGTTCTTCTAAAATTAGAACGTGTGTCGCCATTAAAAAATATTTAGTTCTTAACCTCAGTTTATTTAAATCAACTTATAAATTAAATGGCGATAATAAGATGGATACTATGTTTGATAATATTATTGCGCATAACTTTCTCTACCCGGCAATATAGGATAGACAGCGGAGGGCGGACAGACAGTGCAAGGATTTCTGGGACCAGCTTCGTTGGATTGCGAGTCCGTATTATTTCTTAAATTACATAAATGGTATCTTATCAGGTTAATGCTCTGTATTAAGAACTTAACTCACGGATATACGGATGGGAAATAGATTTATGTTCTGCCAGGGATCAAGCTATATTTTGTAAACCATAAGTATAATTATTATAAAGTAATAATAATCTGTTTTCTTTCTTGCACATTTATTTGTCTTTAATTTTTCTCGCACATCTTTGATTGGGATATACAACGCGTTAAAAATGGTGTAAGTAGTATAAAAATAATTTTGAAATTTTCAAAAAAAAATCGAATTTTCACACTAAATGGATCAGCTGTTTGGCAAAAAGTCAAAAAAATTTTTGGTAATTTCAATATTCTATCTTTTACAAGAATGTTGTTTAGATTGACGGATCGGACAGATGCTACTACACCTTTGCAACATGTATTGATTTATCATGTAGGTATTATGTTAGAATATTTTCACGTGTTATGTTCCCACTTGGGTCTAGCACTTCGCAGTATGAAGTTTTTTTAGTTTTGTTTGTGAATAATAAACTGTTGAACTATTTTCTTGGTTTTCTTATAACATTCTTCTATCCCTATAACCTAGTCCTAATTGACCTAACCAACTGATGTAATAAATTTAAAGCTTTATTTATCAAAAGCTGCCACAAAAGCCACAAAATAAGACGATGGACGACAGTGTTATTTTTCCATAGAAACGTATTCCTATGGTTTCTCCATAAATAACTGCGTCAGAGCAATGATTTAATTTTTTTTTCATTAATTCTAGATCTTCAGTGAGCATGTCCCTGTCATTTTAATTTTTCTACAAACTTATTGTTAATTGAAATATGGCCCTTTAAAATCACGAAAAACTGACCCAGTTTTACACGCGTAATTAGACGTTCACTAGAAATGAATGAAGAGTACGAACGGAAATAAAATAACAGGGACATAGCTTAATTCATCTTCTAATTTTCAAGATATTAACTTATGGATAAAGTCAATTATTGTCGGAGGGAACACTAAAATAAAAACATCGATTTCGTCAATTATGCGTAGCTATAATCGCTTTGAGCTGCATTTGTCCCTTTCGCATTCTACGGGGAAGGGCTTGAGGTAGGAGGGGATTTACACGTATACACAACTAGAGAAGAGACACACAGTCGATCTTATAGACACAAACATCGAATTCGCTCACAAAATACTCGTAATATTAATAATATATTATTATGAGTACATATAAAAAATAACGTGTAAAAAAATTACACACATGTTGAGATTCGAAACCATATCCTTTAGATCACAGGCCACTAGCTTTGATCACTGAGCTGGCCAGGCTTTAGAAACATTAACAAATATGCTACGCATTTCATGAAATAAGTTTATTGCGAGTTTTTTTTGTGATATAGGTAACGACTAACGACTTTACGATTTTTGAAATTTCCTTTATAAATGTGATTCTACTTCTTGCCAAGTTTCATGATTCTTATAGTCTGGTCTGGTCTGGCCTTTTACGAAGTATGAAAATATTATGTGTGTATAAGTCTTCTTACTGTTGGCTTTTAGGAACTAGGAGACCGTGCGTGTCAATCATCCCATAATTACTATTATATACATACATACATACAGTCACGCCTTGTTCCCATTGGGGTAGGCAGAGACTATTTATTTCCAATTGCTACGATCCTGACATACAACTTTCGCTGCTTCCACTTTCATCATTTTTTCCATAATTACTTTTATTTTATTATATATTTTATTATGATATAATAATATATTCAATATCTTTTTTCAATAAAAGCACTCGGCCCTATAAGGTTTTAACTCAAAAAATTACAATCATAATATTAAAATTAGAAATAATACAATTACTTATACGATAAGATAATACGTAAATGACAATAATGGTAAACGATTCAAAAAAATATGCAAAAATATACTACAGCCTGGTTTCGAACACAGTACCTCTAGAACGGAAACTTGGTCCAAATCGTGTTCGTAGTCAGTGAATTTAGACGATTGACATTACTAGCAGTAAATAAACTGAAAAACATAAAAAAACATACATTCACGCCTTTTTTCCCGAAGGGGTAGGCAGAGGTGTACCCAGGACTCAGTCCCATAGTAGGTACACCCACATAAACTGAAAAGTCTAAAAAATACGTACCTACAATATGTAAATAATTAGTGCACAACAAGCGTCACAAACTTATCGACTGACGTTCATTTGTTCTGTGCGACTGACAGCAAAAAATGCGCGTAGGTAGCTCACACTGTTATCAATGTGTGTTTACTCAAAATGATAAATCAAACTTTCAGGAGTAGCGCGACAGTGATAGATTTTTAAAATACCTGAACTTGAATTCCTCGTCGCCTATGTAAGCGTACACGGTAAACCGTAGTACGGGCTGTTTTATATTATGATAGTGTGTACCTAGTATGCGCGGGCTTAGACATTTTTTGTACGTTTGTGACTATGGTATAACTAACATCCTTTATCATAGTTAAATTACTTATAGTATTTTCAAAAATCCTTCTTTTTTACTTTCTTACAAAAATAATAATAATCATCATCATCTCAGTTGGTAATCCACTACAGAACATAGGCCTCCCCCATAAAGGGGGTTTTGCCAATACTCAACACGTTTGGCAGGCGGGTTGTCCTTAGCCGGCTCTTACGGCAACCACGGGTAGAGAGGGTGGTAGGAGGGTGGTAGGTGGAGGAAAGGGTGGGAGGGAGGGTAAAAATAATCTGCTGTCTAAATTTCATAATTATTGGTCTAGCGGTTTCGGCCCTTCTTCATCATTATACAGACTTTAACATTAAGTATATAAGTATTTTTATTACCCAAGAACACCATATTCTGAACCTCAATAAATGAACTCGGACTTTGAACCGAAAATAAATAAATAAAATAAGGAAGTTGTCCAACTGCCCAGTCACTGAGAAGTTAAAATCCAGGGTATAAACTTTATGTTCAAGTTAAATTTCGATGAACTTTGGTATACCTTTTTAACATACCAAAAGAGGTACCTCAAAATTCAAAATTATCAGCAGACTATATTATATAGGTATATATAATAATAGGGAATAGGAATTAACTTGTGCTTTTTTTTTAAATAACAATAAATAATGAAACTTAAAAACTAAAACAGAGCACAGAATAAATTATTATTTATTGTTTGTTACCTCCTATTACAAGTAGCAGTAACAATAATTGTTGAAAATGTTTCGGCTTGAACATTGTTTAAAAAGATGAAACGTCGAACGGTACTTTTTAGATTTGACGGGCTGTAGTTTCTCTGTATAGAGCTAAGGGCATAATGTACCTATGGTAGAGACTAGAGACGACGTGATTTTTTTTGTCACATGAACGTATCCTAACTACGAAAAATTTGCCACTATCCATATTTATATGAAAAATACTAAATAGATGTTTTGTGTTCCCCTGTTTCCTCCGAATATCTATTCTATAAATTTATATCCAGATATTTTTATTTATAGTAAAGTAAATTCCTGTCATATTAGTAATTTCTCTCATAAACTCACGGGAAAAAATTGCTTATAAAACTCCATATTCCCAGCTGCGTTCACCTCGCAAGTGCACGAGACGATAGAAGACTGTTCATCCAACGAGGATTACTTCTCATGTGGGTGGTGTGAACCAACCTGCCAGGATCCGTCTCCAAACTGTCCTGATCAGTGCACGAGTGGATGCTTGTGTAAACAGCCGCTGGTCAGGCACGCTAGTGGTCTGTGTGTCAAAAAGGAGTATTGTGCGCCGCGTACGTATTGGTCTCTAACTTGAAAAGCTCTTATAATATTATAGTCTTACTAGCTGTGCCCCGCGGCTTTTTATAGTTCGACACAAAAGAGTAGAAATGGAACTAAATTAAAGTGTATGTGTTGATGAAATTGTTTTTACTTTTGTAAAAGACAGTGGCGCCCCCATTATTTTCTACTCTTTTGTGTCTAACTATACCCGCGCAATATTCGTTCCCGTAGGAATATCGGGAACAAAGTACCCCATGTGTTATTTCCAAAGTCTAAGTTACCCACATACCAAAATTTCAGCCCAATCGGTTCAGTAGTTTTGGCGTGAAAGAGTAACAAACATCCAGCCATCTAACCAAAAACGCGCTAGATGGCGTTGGAGTTTAGTTCAACGTGACTAGTGACTAGTTCAACTACATTGCACTGAAATTTAAGATTTATAATGTCAGTAAGATATAAGATTTTAATAATATTGATATGGTCACTACTATAATAAGATGTTGTTAGGGTAGTCAATTACGTAACAGCTTAATAAGACAGAAAAGGTTAGGGGACCTTTTCTGTAGGGACTTAATAAAGCCGACTTGGTACCGACTTGGTATTATTACATCACAACTTTTTACTGTAGAAGAACTGAGTTGCGAGACTTGGTTTTTTACAAGTTTTGATTTTGATGGCATTGTTATTTTCTAGTTCCTTGTTGTCGTTATATTTCTTTTACATGTAGTATTTTTTATATCTTTAAAAATGTAGGTACACGTGTGAGCGAGAGGGCGAACTTGCTTTGCACCGCGCCTTACGATTAAGTAAAAACCTAGCTCTATCCATAACATAACATAACATACATTCACGCCTTTTTCCCGAAGGGGTAGGCAGAGGTGTACCCAGGACTCAGTCCCATAGTAGATTCACCCACATTTCGCCAGTATGTTATTGGTCCCATGTAATAGGGGGCGAGCCTATTGCCATCTACCGGGCACAGTTCCAGACTCCAGGCAGCTATTGAGATAAATCCTAATGGAAAAATCCAATATTTAGCACTATGCCTGACCTGGGGATCGAACCCGGGACCTCTTGATTGGCAGTCGAGCATGCGCCCACTACGCCACCGAGGCAGTCTATCCATACTACGCTATAACATACTTATGACATAAGTAATGGCGTAATAAGGGCTGACCTACATAGACTATGAGATTTATTAAGGTATCCTCTGATTGCATGACAGAATGAGATGAATGGACGGAAAGCCCTAGTTCCTTTAATGAAATCAGTTACCTACTGACTCCATTTTATTTTAATTTGTTATAGTGAATTTATAATAAAAAAAAAATCTAATTAATATAAAAAATCTCCTTTCAGAAAACTGCACAGATCACAACGAAGAATACGGCTGTAGGTACGGCTGCGAACCGAAATGTAGACAGACTTTTTGTAGAACCGAGTCAAGATTAAACCAACGCTGCATTCTCCGGTGCCATTGCAAAATAGGTCTGCTTAGAAATGAACAAGGGAAATGTGTTCAAAAAGATGAATGTTTTAGTAATGTCATTTGAGTTTTTTAAATAAACAATTTATGAATTGATATTAATAATTATTTCGTGATATATTTATGTTTATGTATCAAAATTAAAATGAGGCAAAAAGTTCTCTCCGGCGGGGAATCGAACCCCGGTCTCCCGCGTGACAGGCGGGGATACTTACCACTATACTACCGAAGATGTATTAAACACGTTCAAATTTGATAAACAGATCAAAAATAATGAGCTCAAGTCAAGATATTTCGTTCATCATTTGGTGACAGACGAGGTATTTTTCTTTTCACTTAATGGCTTGACAGTTTTGAGTCTTGACACTTGACGTCGTGTTTATTTTTGAACGAAACAGATGCTGTCAATCAATCAAAGTCTGGATGAGTTGTAGGGGAAAAGGATTATATTAATTATTTTGTGAAATTTACTCTAAATAATGCGAAAACGATGAGCGAAAAGCTGAAAGAACTCCGCGAGAGATCTCAGAAGAGGAAGAAATTGCTTGCACAAACGGTGAGTAGCGACCCTTGTTGTGTAATAATAATATAACCTGTGTATAATATTTACCGTTGTTTCTTCGGTATTTGACCAAAACTATAATGATGCTTCTAAAAAACAAGTTATTATCGATTCAGTGGAAAATCTAAAGTTGTCTGGACTAGCCATGAAAAATTAAAAAACAAAACTCTTTTTAATGTAATCAAGAGTTCCTGTAGATACATAAACGTAACATTCAAAACCTACTTATATAAACTCTACTTTAATAAAGAAGGCTTATATTATAATAGAGGACAAAGATACCAGGAAACTTCCGCATAGCCACCATGCGGCATCTTCCAAACAAACGAATGTAACCAAACCAAATATTGTGTAACTATCAGTTGAAAATATTAAGCCCTACAAGTAAGTTTCTTATGTGTTCTTCTTGTAGAGGTATCTTTCCGAATGCACAGTAGACTCATTATTGTTTATATTTTGACATGCAAAAATGTCAGATTGTGACCTATTTGAATAAATCTGTTTGAGTTTGATACCATCACACCTTTTTCTCAAAGGGGTAGACAGAGGTGTACCCAGGGTCCAGGACCCAGCCCCATAGCACATGCACCCATACTTCACCAGTTATGTTTAAGTCCCACGCTAAAAGGGCAGGCCTATTGTCATTCCCCCCTCCTTGAATTCCCCATTAGAGGGACTCAAACGATCTTCCATATCATGGGCCCGACCGTATATAATAAGCTGCCAGACCACATCACTGCGGCTCTCACACTAAACGGCTTCAAGTCTCGCTTACAACGCTGGCTTGTTGAGCATTCCTTTTATACTTACCAGGAATTTATTAATTTTGATTGATTTAATTTATTTATTGTATTTTTTACTTTGTATTTTTTTAAAAGAGAATAATGGTTTAATCATAGTTAATTATTATGAAAATATTTTTAGCTTAGTAAGATGACATGTAAACTGATTTTATGAAATATATGAATATGAATATGAGGTTGTGACCCCTACCTAGGATACAGTTCTTTACAATGGAGCGCCATCTCAATCTGTTGGCGGCGATTTTAAGAGCCTCATGCAAGGGTCATTAACTGGGCACAATTCCAATCTGTAGTCTATCATTGTGAAGTCCTATCCTGTTGAATATACAGTTTATATTAGTGAACCATGTTGTATAGAGTTTTAGTTAATGGCGGGTCAATGTGGCCAAGGGGAAGAAATTTCCTGTGCACTTAAAACACATTGCTAATTGCTTGTTGCCAACTGGTCACAAGAGTACACACAAGCCTTGTTTTTGATCCATTCAATGTTTTTAAATCAGGATTCTACCATGTTACAAAGAGTTTTAGTAATACTTGAAGGGGTACACCTACCTGTCAACCTTTCTTCTTTTTTTTAATATAATGTGTAATAAGACGAGCAAATCAGGTTTTAAAAAAAAAACCTGATTTGCTGATTTGCCTGGTTGTTTTAAAATTAAAAATTCTACATGGCACTGCACTGCTCCTGTCACCATGAGATATTAGTTGTTGAAACTCGTCATGCCCACTAATTTCTCTGGTAACATTGCCCTTCAGACCGGAACCCAGTAATGTTTGCACATTACTGCTTGGAGGATGAATAACTGGCAAAGGTGTGGTACTTTCCTAGGCAATCCCCTGCTGAAGAGACCTACAACCTATACAACTTGCAAAAGTGAAATACTCAAAAAAATTCAACTTACCACACAAATTTCCAATCAGCAAATCCATTTTGTATGGGAAGTCCAATGCTTTTTCCACTAATTTTTCAATTATTGTTAATGATTCTTTAATAACACTATTATGTTACCAAATGATTCCAGCTAGGAGTATCCAGTGTGAGTGACCTGCGACATGCCCTGGGAGCTACACTAGACCTTCCTGTCAAGAAACACAAGTCTGGCAAGAACAGGGATGCTAACGTCAAGAAAACTGACAAGGAACAGCCTGATGAACTTGTTTACACTGACTCTTCTACTTTCTTAAAGGTTTGTTTGAATGTTTATGCTTATCTTAAGACCAACAGCAAGCACACAAACACACAAACATTACACTAGATAGATGTTTGTTACTCTCACGCCAAAACTACTGAACCGATTGGACTGAAATTCGGTATGAACAAAGTTTAGACCCTGGAATAAAACTTGGGGTACTTTTTATCCCGATATTCCCACGGGAACGAAGACTACGCGCGTGAAACCGCGGGGCACAGCTAGTAATATGATAAAATGGTTTCAGGGCACTCAATCCTCCAACCCACACAATGACTACTGCCAACACTTCGTCGACACGGGCCAGCGTCCACAGAACTTCATCCGAGACGTAGGGCTCGCGGACAGGTTCGAGGAGTACCCTAAACTGAGGGAGCTCATCAAACTGAAGGATGATCTGATCGCTGAAACCGCCACGCCGCCTATGTACTTGAAGTGTGACTTGAAGGTTAGTTAATGACATGGCCCAGCATCCACAGAACTTGACTTCAAGTCAAGTTCTGTTAATTAATTACATGTTAGTTAATTACATGGGCCAGCGGCCACAGAACTTTGCCGCCTCAGCAGATATTTTAAATTTTCCTTCGAAGTTTTCAAAGGAAAATAGCTAATTTAACCTAAAGGAAACGCTTTAGGGGAATGCTTTCGCCAAGGTTATGCAGTAAAACTGCATAACAGCTGGCCCCGCCCCATTTACAAATGGGACTTAAAAGTCAACACCCTCGACCTATATTATTTCGGACATACTTTGTGTCTTTTTATCAGTTGCTCTCATCACTTAAAAATGTTTATGTAATATAAGTAATACTCATGATAGTTTTGTAAATCATAAATTATGTATCTTATTAGAGAATTGACTATACAATTATTATAAAATGATATTATGTTCCAGACATTCGACCTAAAGCAAATGAACAACAAATTCGACGTGATCCTGGTGGATCCCCCGCTGGGCGCGGGATGGAGATGGCAGGACGTGTTGTCTCTGGAGCTGCAACATATTGCTCAGGCTCGCAGCTTCATCTTCCTGTGGTGCGGCAGCTCTGATGGTATATATCGTGTTACAAAAGGGTACAAGAGGGGGAGTAATACTTAATGGGGTGTATCTACCCCTCTACTCGTTGGCTCAAATGGTAGTAACGCTGCTTTCTGAGCAGCAGGACGACGGTTCGATCCCCAGCCAGATTAAATATTTGTGTGCATGAACATGTCTGTTTGATCTGTGTCTGGGTGTTATAAGCATATATAAGTATGTATGTCAGTCATCTGGTTGCCATAGTACAGGCTTCTGTACTATGGGAGTTATTCCTTTGCCAGTTATTCATCCGCCAAGCAGTAATGTGCAAACATTACTGTGTTCCAGTCTGAAGGGCAATGTTACCAGCTGAAATTACTGGGCATGACGAGTTTCAACAACTAATATCTCAGGGTGACAGGCGCAGTGCAGTGCCGCGCAAAATTTTGAATTTTAAAACACTGCCTGATATGGGCAATCATGATGCTTACCATCAGGCACCTGATTTGCTCGTCTTGTCCACTCACTTGGAGCCAATTCTGATATTGCTCAAACGCCCAGCCCTAAGTTGTGGATCTAGAAAGCGAGCATTAGCAAGTAAGTCAGCAAGTGAGTGAGTGAGAATTGTAGAAATTCCCTCAGGGACGAAGGCGGGATTTGAATTGTTTGGAATGTGCATTATTTTTGTAAAGGTATATTTCCTAACGCACCATACATTCATTAGTTTACTATTTATTTTTGAGACTTTAGTAGACTTAGTAGAATGGTCATTAAATTAATAAATAAATAAGCCTTCATTACTGTTATATTAACAATATTTAAACTTTTATCCACTGGCGATTGCTCATACAGCTTGCCTTTCGACAAAGGCCTCTAAAGCTATCCACTTTCCTCTGTCTTTTGCAATTCTGTTCCATAATGGGCCGGCTATGAAGAATGGCCATTATCATAGTTCTAACTATAACAAACCGTGGCAAGTTCACTGTGTGTGTGTGTGTGTTACAGGTCAGTGACCCCTATGTCTAGATATAAATTATAACTTAAATAAAGTAATTTGTGCTTGGAGTAAATTTTCGAATTCGAATTGAATTTAATAATTTTTCGTTGAAGCTTGAATGAGTGAGAAAAAAAATGCTAAAACACCCCCTAGACTTCAAATAAAGGACCGACATGTATTCATTGCACTACGAATCAAATTCACTGCCAAGAAAAGCTACCTACCAATAACATTTTTTTTGTTTTTAGGTTTAGACATGGGCAGAGAATGCCTAAAGAAATGGGGCTTCCGTCGTTGCGAAGACATTTGCTGGATCAAAACCAACATCAAAAACCCGGGACACTCGAAAAACTTAGAGACCAATGCAGTATTCCAAAGGACTAAAGAACACTGCCTAATGGGTATAAAAGGGACTGTCAGAAGATCTGTGGATGGAGATTTCATACATGCAAATGTCGATATTGATCTCATCATATCTGAGGACCCAGAGTTTGGCAGTAATGAGAAGCCTATTGAAATTTTTCATATTATGGAGCATTTCTGTTTGGGACGGAGAAGGTGAGAAATTGAATCCGCATTTCTGATGTTGGTCTACCTATGGTAGATTTATATATTTACTGGTACATCGTTCCCGTGGGAATATCGGGAAAATAAGTACCCCATGTGTTATTCCAGGGTCTAAGCTACCTACATTCCAAATTTCAGCCCAATCTGTTCAGCAGTTTTGGCGTAAAGAGTAACAAACATCCATCATACCATAAACATCCATAGTATACCATACTAGCTGTGACCCGCGGTTTCACCCGCGTAGTCTTCGTTCCCGTGGGAATATCGGGATAAAAAGTACCCTATGTGTTATTCCAGGGTCTAAGCTACTTACGTACCAAATTTCAGCCCAATCGGTTCAGTAGTTTTGGCGTGAAAGAGTAACAAACATCCATACATACATCCATACTTACAAACTTTCGCCTTTATAATAGTATTAGGAAGGATTAGGATATTAGGATATGTCATGTCATGATGTTATATTGTTTGTTTATAAAAATATTGATGACAAAGTAAAAGATAATAATTAAATCTTTCAGAGTCCACCTATTCGGTCGTGATTCGACCATCCGTCCCGGTTGGGTGACCATCGGCCACGAGTTAACTAACTCCAACTTTAACTCGGAATTATACTCGTCATATTTCACTGAAGGACGGGAAAGCACTGGATGTACTGAAAGGATAGAGGCTTTGAGACCTAAAAGCCCTCCTAATACTAGTAAAGGGACAAGACCTAGAGGTCGAGGGGGGTTTAGAGGGAGGGGGAGAGGTAGGGGCGCTATTTAGGACCCTAATTTTTCTAAAGAACGTGGACTAATTATATTGTTTTCTGCAAACGTGACAGCTCATTGACTTTTTAATACTTTGAGTAAGTTTAATATATTGACATTTTGTTTAAAATTCAATTATTTCAACTTGACATAATCATTGCGCCTCTTGCCTTCTTTTTTTGACCAAAATATGCACGTTACTTATAGAATTTAAAAAAACTGCAGTTCTGTTTATTTTAATTGTAATAATTAGTAAATAAAGTATTATTTGACATTGAAATTAATATCGTGGTCGCACTGTATATGTATTGCAAAGTGACATGAACGTATAAAATAAGCGAAATATTTTTATAAATTAGACTGAGCTATACCAACTAACTTTATCAATAACCAATGCTTGACCGACAGACAAATCACGGGATAGACTATTATTTCATTGCACCATTTTAACAATAATAATTTGGACAAAAAGTTCCAATTGTACCATAAATGGAGGCCACATTGGTTTGTCTAACCAGAAATTTGACGGTCGGTTGCCTAATAAATTGTTCGGAATTAGATTTGCTTCACTTAGGTCTAATTCCGCTCTCGTCAGAATATATGACTAATGTAATTTTTCTGACGAAAACGGAATCCTGGAACGTTTTGAAAATGGGTAATTTTTGATGTTCTTCTGAATATTCAACATTGCCACCTCGTACGTTTATAAAACTTTTTGGCATCATTTCAACTGACGACTAAAAACTATGTACTGATTGGGTTTAAGCTTTAGTTATTGTTACAAGTTAGTTGGTGCAAGTCAGCCTTATTGACTAAGGATCTGTTTTGGTCTGTTCAAATAAAACAAAAAAATTATATACATCAATATATTTTATTTTACATTAGTTGTCTTTAAATCAACTCGACTATTCCGAAGTTCCTCAAAATATAAAAAAGACAAAACAAAAAAAATAAGACATAATATGAGATCTTTTAACTAAGATAAGAAAAATTTACAAATTATTGTGGAACTAAGAAATTCTTACTATTTATTTTAATGAAAACTATTTTTAATGCGAGGGCTTTGTACGAGTAAAATCCATGCACCAAAGTTATGGAGCCGGCAAAATGAACAAAGGAAAATTACCATAATTCGAAATATCGTGTGTCTAATTCTTCATGTGGCCCAGATCTTAACCTTGATTGGGTTTGTGTCCATGGATATCGAGATCAGATTGAATTAGCCACTGATCCCGTCTAGTTTTGTCCACTGATACCATCAAATTTTAATGTAATTATTTTTACAGGCTTTTATTTTACTTGCAGTGTATGTATGTATATGTATTATGTAAGAGTAAAAAATACTTACTAGACTAAAACTTACAGACGGTATCAGTAGATAAAACTAGGCGGGATCAGTGGCTAATTCAATCTGATCCCGGTATTCATGGACACAAACCCCTTAGATACGTGGAGAATCTCTTCCTTAACGAAATAACGAATTTAAAAGAATTTAATTCGTTATTTCGTTAAGTAGACTTCATCTATGTTAGATGTAAAAGGACAATGCTCTCCCTCTATTTCATGGGACTTAAAGACATCGGCACTAGCAAACTGGCGAAATGTAGGTGTACCCACTTTTGTGGGTACTCTTAAGACGAAAAGTTAGCTCCGTTTTTGACCACAATCAAAAAGATAGACAAATCACTTTAAATTACGATTTCCGTGTCCTTTGCCCATCGATGAAAAATTAGGAGCAATTACTTGGCACCATTTATACCGAAATTAATTTAGACAAATTGGTTACAACGCCATCTACATTCCAAAACGACGAACTAAACTGTAAAAACACGATTTAATGTGGATTTTACACGAATAAAGCCCTCTTTCAAACATAATCCAATAGACGGTGACATGTCAAAACTTACTACATTAGATAATTCATTTTGTTATTATACAAGGCATTACTCACGTAATCATTGATAACGCATATCTTTTGCATAAAAAACGCTATGCAAAGTGTAAAAAGAGGTGTATTCATTACTCAAAGGGATGCCAAAGGGTACCTGTCCCGGTAGCACAGTGAGCAGGGCAAAGGTAGTCTCAGGGGTTAGAACGAGACAGCAGATATGAATTGTTCGGGCGCGAACGAGAGAAAAAACGGGGGAAACTAGTTATCCCCGTGCCAAGCTAAGCGGGCTGGTAAGCTTTAATATTCGCAACAAAAACGTCTCTTACAAACCAATCGACTGTTCCATATCAAGTGATTGGTCAGTTTGTGTTTTTTTTTGCTACTTGAATTTCCAAATTAAAAGGAACAACGTAAACAGAATTTGGACGAGAGTATAAGCATACGGTTTAATATCAATATGTTGTAGTGACGACATGCAAATACGTGTCAAAAATAACGAATTCGATAAAATGCGTTGGTCAAAAGATATACGATATCAATATACACACCCTTTAAGTATAACCGTCACAAGATCACATTTATAAGGCAAACAACAATCTTTAAAGCTAACTCTTGATGAAGGGGGATAAGAACCGATAACGAATTTCGTGCAAAATCATTTGGAATGGGGTATTTTTAATACTAGAGGTGGTTACTTTTTTTGGAGATAAAAAGATAATGACTTAGTCCACTCCGAACCATCGACACCTAAATATTTTGTACTTGATACTTTATGTGATATTATTAACAATGGTGATACGAAAAGGTGTAGCGATACTGAAGAAGGTGCATCTCTTCGTCGAACTGAACTACTTTCAAAAGGAAGAACTTTCGACTTCCCATACATAATTGATAGTAGAATTTATTTTCCGCAAATCTTGCAAATCATTTCTTTGCAGTTCTTTTTGTGGGGTTAATGCATCTACTCAAGTATCACTACACCTTTCTATAACTCCTGGCATATGCGATATTTTAACTTCGGACACCAAATAGATTGCAATTCGCATGAAGCAATTTTGATAGTTGTTCAACCGCGGACGACGAGCGATAGGCGTTTGTCTCTTTCGAGAAACGTACAATAAGTTACAGAACTCGTGTGAGTAAAAGAGATAGATACGTTATTAGCTCTTCGTTTTCTGTTCACACCACCGGCGATGAACTAAATATATTATCTATCTCTTTTACTCTAGTGGGATATGAGTCGTATAGTATGTTTCTTGAGAGAGATAAAAAGTTTCTCTAAAGCCGGCGGTGGAACAAATGTATTAGAATCAAACCGAAAACATTGATTTAGAAATACCGACCTTATTTACATAAAAGTTAAAGATGCATAGAAAATTTTCGAAACGCAAATGAGCCAAAATTCTCAACAGACTACGAGTCTGAAGCGATACAATTATTAAAAAAAAATACAAACTAATTAAAACAATGCATGACACTTAAAGAAAACTCTTCACAAATTGGAAGCATTCTGTGACTTAGCCATTAAAGAAAC
The DNA here is from genome assembly GCA_947063395.1 of Hemistola chrysoprasaria. NCBI lineage: Eukaryota > Metazoa > Arthropoda > Insecta > Lepidoptera > Geometridae > Hemistola > Hemistola chrysoprasaria. The sequence continues at coordinate 13,108,382 of OX346724.1, read as the reverse complement.
ATTAACTAAACGAACCAACACTTTTTTTTTTAAATTTCCATTCTTTACTCATCATTTTAGATCCTCCGACACGTGGCGTGGCCAGCGAGTACCTTATAACCATAGAAAACGTCGTAAAACAGTGCAGGTTCACACTGACCACGCGTCGTGTCGGTTGGTGTAAAAGGCAAAAGGTCCTATCATTCCATTTCTATGACGTAATCTATCTAAACACGATCTATCCTAACTACAATACCTATTCATACTCCTCGCTAATATAAATACATCTCTGCTAAATTTATCTAATATTTCACAAAATGTTGGTAAACCGAAATAGTCATTGCCCTTGTCAGTGAGTAGTTTAGAGAGTTGTTTGAATTACCAATTAAGGTGAATGCACATCTATCCGAGCCGCACGCGAATTTTAACTTAACGAATTTTAGAATCCTTAAGGTGATTCGTCCTCCATACAAAATAAAAATACGCAAATATGAAGAAATAGGGAATAATTTTCCACTCTATTGTTTGTGGTTGGCTCTGAATCTGGTCTTTATTTGCGCCGAAACATATTTGGTTAATGAAAACCTTACAGTTTCCTGGTATTTATGAAAATAGTAAAAAAGTAGTTTTTAGGTTATGTTTCTTTAACAAAATATGTTTTCGCGCAAATAAAGGCCAGATCCAGAGCCAACCACAAACCAATTGAGTGGAAAATGTTTCTCTAAGTCTTCGTATTTGTGTATTTTCATTTTGTATGGAAGACGCATCACCTTAACATGAAATTCAAGAAACCTCGCACTCCTGTCCGCGACGAATCGGACACTTCTATTCCTAAAACTTTTACCAACCCAAAAAAACCAACAGTAAGATTCCCACGAGGGAACACAATAGGGAGAGAGAGCACTGTATAGGCATCTCTTTCCCGCACTTATTGTAAATTGTTGAAGGTTTGACATGAGTATAGCTGAGAATTTCAGAGTATACCAACATTTTATTTTATGAAAGTTTTCATATCTTTCATTTTCTGGTTAGTAACAATTGTGACATATTAGATAAACTCTGCCGATTGCTCGACAATGGCTCAAATATCTTGTATTAATTGACTGTATAGGACAGAATTTTTACCCGATGAATTGCACTATTGGAAATTTATCCAATAGTCATTTGTAACGGTTTTCGTCTTCGAATAGCCAAATATAGTATTTAAACTTTTTCCCGATGGATAACGCAACTTTGGGAATTTCTCAATACGTTTTAAAATTTCAATGTCCAAATTTAATGAAGAGGTTACTTCATCGCATTGTTAGTGCTTTTTAATAATTTTGTACCAAAAAATTTGAGCCATCAGCGTCAACTACAAGCCGCTATATCACATTTACTGTGGACTCCCAAACGTCATAGAAACCTATTATAAACAACCGATCGTCCTGATTCTGGTGATACGTGAAGCCGTCATTGAGTCATTAATATAATGGATAATATTCGAGTCGGAAATTAACATTAGATTTTGCATTTTACCCATAGCTTTTCCCAATTAATGTCTCAAAAATGAGCAAATTAAAAATTATTACTTTATGAAGTGACGTTTTGGAGTCTCTATCAAGATGTTTGCCAATTTCTTTTTTAGTTTTTATCAACGTCAATCCGCTGTATTTTGAAGTTTTAAGTAGACAGAATCAAACCATCTCAATTTTTTTTTTTGTAAAATACATGCGCATGGTCCTGCCACACGTTCTATAGTCAAAATGTAAAATGTTCAGGCTAACGGTTGTAACACAACCCACTTAAAAATATTTTAAAGAAAAAACACAGATCTCGTATAACCACTAAGTAATGCAATAACAATAATATTTACAATTAAGAAATTAAAATGTTTCGTACACCTTCGTGTTTCTGTAGCACAAAATGTTCTCTCTGATTTTCGTTATTTTTTATGGAGTTTAATAACTGTACTTTTTACATAATATTTTGAATAGTTTAACAATTATTTAATAAAATAAAAATAATTAAAATGATAATAAATGACTCCAGCACGAGAAAACAAGCTTTAAACCAAAATAATACCGGTATTTTTAAAACTATGTATAAAAGTACAGTTAGACTTCACAATAAAACAATACGATAAAAGGTTGGAGCACTTATTTGTACAAATATGAATTTGATATATAAAATAGAACTACAAACAACAACTCATTCCAATTATTGATAACCATTTCAAAATCATGCATATTGTTAAACTGAATAAACCATTTATAATGTGATGTTTCTAAAATTTCCCAAACAATACGTCATTGGGAATTTTTTACCCAATGGCATTGAAACTTTCAAGCATAGTTTATTCATAGTTACAAAATTACACGAAATTGAATAGGTTATAGATCACCAAACCTCGCCAAAACACATTATAATAATGTCATCTCTTTCTTATTCTGCCGAAGACCTAGTTATGTCTCGCTTGCACATTTTACCTGGTCCAACCCATTTTGCACCTTTAGCATGGCATAAAATTGAAGAGACAATGACAGAGTTTTAGACTAGGGTTACATTCGTTCAAACTCACAATCCAAATATGCTGAAGTACTTGTTCGAATCAAGCCTTTTTTTATGTTCTAGGTCTTCGGAAACTTGCAACAATCGTTAAAATAACAAATCAATATTTTTAGAAGTTTCTTTTTCACAACTTCGTCTTACTGCAAGATTTTATATTTAGTTTCAAGATTATCAAGTTAGCTTGAAGTAAGAAAAATTATATAATGCACGTGACCATTTTAAGCCATGCAACTTTTAAACCTTGTATCCACTTTAGGCAGAGGAGAATTTCCAATTAGAAAATGTTAAAAGTAAAAAAGTTAAATATTAAAATCTCACAGTAACAACATCGTGTCTAAAGTAATAACATGACGGCAGGTTATTGAGATCTTTTAGAAAATTTACAAAAAAAAAAACTGTCCGTCTGTGGACTTAGTCAATAACTGGTGGGAGATACTGCCTCGCTCGTACGGCATTGTAGTTCTTTAAAAATATTATACAAAAATATAATAAACATCAAAACAAATTCGAGGACAATGTCCAAGACTTGGTATCCACGCGGCCACCAAAATAAATATCTTGTCAAACATCAATTGTAAAAAGAAAATATGATACCTACCAATAACAACCCCAATCAATATGAATTTACTATTGTTACCTACTTTATGCATTATGTTTTGACATGAATTATGAAAGATTTTTCTGTAATTATGACTTCGGTAGTGTTTTTGGGTAACCATTTTGTGAACTTTTCCGAGCGTTGAGCGTTTTCCAGTGAAGAATGGTAAGTCTAAAAGGGATAGCAGATGTATTCTGTTTCGATGCGAAAGAGACAAAAATCGTATAAGAAATATATGCAAGGTCTAATGAATTTAAGACATGTTTCTTTGTTTATATGAATGGGCATTGTAAAGTGGCAACAGGAACGAAACAATATCGTCTAAGAACGCTAATCCTTACAAGTTATTTCTCTGTCAGGACAAAGTTTAGTTTTGGTCAACCTAAAGATTATCTTTAGTTTAACTAAAACTAGGAAACTGATTTCCGGAATTTAAAATTATTTCTGCATTCATGATTCCCCCCAAAAGTCCTTGATAATCTTTACGATGAAATAATGTTTTATCAAGAATTCATATTTAGTGACCGCAAAAACACACCAGTCTTCCACAAATAAATGGACAATGTCCTTTATTAAGAGATGGTGCGAGAACAAGCAACCTGTTTTGAGTAATTCGTTGATCGATCCACAATAAATCTCAAGGTGTAAAGGTGTTGTCATACCTAAGTAAGCGTATTCTTCAGTCAAACCGAACTAGTTGAAAAATACTATTCATAAAAAAATTGAGAAAAAATTGATAAATTACTTAGTTCATATTATACCCAACTGCGAAGGAGGGTTATGTTTTTGCAATACGTTTAGTTGATGATACATTTTGTATGGAATACAAATATAACATGAATTATACATAACATAAAACCACGCCTTCTTCCCGAAGGGGTAGTCAGAGGTGTACCCAGGCTTCAGTCCCATAGTAGGTACACCCACATTTCGCCAGTATGTTATTTGTCCCATATAATAGGGTTAGCGATCCTATTGACATCTACCGGGCACAGTTCCAGACTCCAGGCAGTTATTGAGATAATTCCTCATGGAAAATCCAATATTTAACACCTGGGATCGAACCCGGGACCTCATGATCGGCAATCGAGCCGACTGAGTCCGAGGAGACTGAGGCGAGTTAAAATAATTATAACTAGTATTTTTACAAATTTGCACGCCTACTTAAGTATAACTAAACCTTGTACACCCTGTAGTTCAATGTTAACGTAAGAGCACCATCTAGAAATTGGTTCCTTATCCATAAACATTCTCTCAGTCATATTCACATCCACTACATTTACAAATACGGTTATTATTCATTGAGAAAATATAATCATACCGAAAACCGAGTCGAATTCGGACTGAAGGTTGAAAATAGGGAAAACTGGTTACATTTATAATAAACCTACCCGTAAGATATGTCTCCAACCCCAACTTTGGCTTCCTTTTTAATGGGGAGGATGGAAAGGGAACGCTTAAAGTGGTTCGTCTCCCATACATGAAAATACACAAATATGGAGAAATAGGGAAGTGCTTAGTGCTTTATGCAAAGGAAAAGGATAGATATATTATAAACGCAGTAGCTTTTCACTCTTCAAAGCCAATTCTTCCCGCTTTTCGGTATTAAACAGCTAAGTCACTTTTAGATCTGACATATATTTTCCCGTAGAACAAAATAGCCATCCGCAGAAATTCCACATTGAATACTAAGAATTATGTATGTACAGAATACGGCATGAACAATAGCATCCGTCATCTATTCAACGTCCCATTACAAATCCGAATACACAAGTCACTTGACTAATCGATTAGATCGATTCACTATCGACTGGCCGGCACACAACTACGCGATTTTAAAAACTACCCGGAAATTTTCACTTTTTTTTTTTCTCACGACAAATTATTATGGCAATACAACTGACTAATGTACTGAAACTTTAAAAATGACGTACAAAAGTTCAACGGTAATTAATACCCCCATTTAAACAATATTTGACAATAATACATTTATGTACTTATCAGTCATAAGAATCACGTAACCGAATACAAGAAATAACGAACTTTAGTACCAAAATATCCGTCCTAAGTCCATTCAGCACTCATTTGATTTATCACAAATAGTTTAGTATTCCGATGTCCGCTTTATACGAGTATCTACACAGTTAAACACATAACACTACTTTAAACGTCACTATAGGGTTTGAGGGCACCGTTTAGGACCGGCAAAGTTTTAGGGCACCCTTAAGGACCAAAGTTTTAGGGCACTAAGTTAAATAACCGCCACTGGTAAGGGATAAAAGCGAGGGTTTATATTTTATTAAAGTGTTGTCGATCGATGACGTCACACCTCACAAGTACGTTGATTCACCTGAAAGTAGAAACCCATGGTAAGCATCTAAACATAACATATGCCACTTTCATAATACGATGGTATTGTTTGAATTTTTGGTCAAAATTTTGAAAAATATACAGTTTTTTATTGACAAGTCAGAGTATGCTAATTCATTTAATAATTTTTAAAAATTAACTCACAACAACGACATAGTAATTATCTAATTAGTAAACATAAAAAAAAAGAATTCAAGTAACTGTTTAATAGATCAATAAGTATAAAATAAAGACCAAAAATCCAACCAATAAAATCATTGTTCTCTAAACGCCGTAAAAGACATGCATAAATAAAGGAAATCAATATTAAAAAGGCGTTTAGAAAACAAAATGTGGCATGTGTTGTGCGTAGACTGTGCAAGCGAGCAATGTACAGCAATGATTAGTTAGATGATTGTGAAATTATTGATTTAGTAGACATATTTACACAAAACACAATCCACAAATGGGACAAAAACGGGGGGGGTACAGGCCGTTCCACCAAAGAATTCCCACTTGAAATAAACAGAAAAATAAGTTAGATAAGAATAATCAGAACTGTATTATATCGATAGCAGCAAAGTAGATGAGACATCTTTTTGAAAAAACTTTTTTTGCAAAAATAAGCTTTTATCAACCTTATCTACAAGTAATTAAATTTTAAAATAATGAATAAGATCGGCCGCGTAAATGAAGACATTTACGCTCGCTTAAAAAACATTGCAGTAGAAAGACAATTGGATTTGGTCGCCTTTACTTCGGAGGTTTTCTAGATGTCTGCTGCCATCGATATGCGCCACGGTAGGACTTCTTTAGTGAAACGGTTAACGAAAATTATCAAAGCAAACAAAAGTTATGCCATCGATTTTAATGCAACTCTTTATAAGCGCTAGAAATCTGTAATAGAATTGCATGTAGCAAATGATTGTTATGGTTTAAATAAGCCAATTTATTTATGACGGCTTTACTTCGGGCGCCTAGTCGCAGTGACTTGCACTGAAAGCGGGCTGCTTTGATTGAGTGATAGAAATATTTCAACCAATCACAGCAGCCCGTTAGAACAAGGGTTTCAGTGATTGCCTGATAGTATTATATTAGCCAATCATAGATGCCCCTGTATCCTTGTCCCGCGACCGCGATTGTGACCCGTTTTCTAAGCAACAATCACTTTCTTTAGCACTTCACTTGGATTGAGTTAATTGGGAAGTTAACTTTGTACAACATATGTGTGTGTCTCAACGTATATGTGTCCTATTTCAACGCCAACATTCTCATTCTGCAAATACTCTAGAAAAATATATTAATTTTAAGGATACTTTTAAAAGCTTTGATAATTTTGCTGGGGTAGTCAGTTAGTCAAATAAGAAATTTTCATGTTCACTCAAAAATTTAAAGTTCATAGTATTATTAGACATTAAATGTTTTAAGCATGCACACGGATATTATGGACTGTGAAATAAGAAAGACTGGCACAAAAATTCAAAATAGATAAAATAATACGATAAAATTCATCCAATGATTGAAATTTTTAGATTGTATATTTCTATAACATTTGTTAATTTTAGACAATGCGGATGAATCTGATCATACTATTTTAGTCACAACGCAGAAAATAATACAGTAACTCAAATAAAAACTTAAAAAAAAATTATCTAATCCTGACATACTTTTTCTGCGCAGTGAAAATCGGACACACACACACAACAATAAAAGGGACGTAAAATAATGATGCATGGATGACACACAGAAGCAAATGGACGACTATAACACGTTCAAGCTTATTTAATGTCTGAAGCCTTGCGTAAGTTACGAAACGTGCTTTTCATGATAATGCGGTTTTAATATTCGTGTATCTTATTATATTTTGTAAAAATAAACGAACAAGGACGACCTTTGCCTGTTTCAGAATTACTTAGGAACATACTTCATATGCTCATGCAGAGAGAAAATTATGGTTTTGACTTTTGTTATACATATTAGTACAACTCTATGGGTTATGAGGAAATAGGTGATACTTTAGGGTTTAATTCATTTATTTAGCAAATCTTTGTTGCGCTGCATATTTTTTTGTTGTAAATAGTAAAACCGCACTATCAAGCACAAAATACAAACAGGCTATGTGCATACAGCGGATTATAAATCGCGCGCACACAGATGCGCGCATTTTACGCGAGCGAGAATGTACTTTAGAAGAACTCAGAACGCGTCGGTCGAAAGTACCTTCCTTTCCTTGTAAGTGCGCGAGTGTGCGTGCGTTTTTAACTGTTGTATGCAGGTAATCTTCTGTTTATATTGTGCTCAATGTTTATAACGCTTTAATAATTACGTTTGAGGCGCGTGTTCGGGCGACAGCTGGTGGTATCGGCCGACATGATCGCGTACGCCTATGCATTAAAACTTTATTATACTTCGCATTTAACAAGAAAAGTCACATTCTGCTGAACATTTTCATTGATAGTGAAACAAAGGGGCCTGAGTACACTGCCTTGTAGTAGGTAGGTACTCCCGACGGACTTTCGTCATTCAAAAAAAAAATTAAATTTATGTAATTGGAATTGTAAAGTATTGTTTGAGGCAAAAATAACGAAACTTTTCTTTCATTTACAGTAAGCTGCATCTTACTGATGACCCAAAATGACTCCTTTGTACTCCTACTATTTGCAATATGTACTGAATGAATAAAGTTTGTTGTTATTCTTGAAATTGTTTATGTTAGTAGTAATTATTAATAGTTCATCCGTAGTGAAAAGTAATGGACTGAGTACACTTCCTTGTTGTAGTCCCACTCTTTTTTGTATTAATAGAAGCCAATATTATGATAAAATTATAGTGAAATCAAGTAATGTGTTAACCATAACCCATAATGCAACACATAGACAAAACACATGTGCATAAAATATTGATCTATTATCACTTATCAGTGGCGTATGTTATCAAAGGCTTTACCATGATCTAAAAATTTGAACCTAATAGAGTACCTATTTTATGCACTTGAGAACAGTTTAATTGCCTCTTGCATCGATTAGCATTGACATAAAAGATAATTCAATAACTAAGACCGAATTCATTTTAATATAATTCTAATTTGTTTAAACCCTGTTGGATGCGTAATAAATGAGATAGTACATACAATAATTTCAGAATTTTGATTTAACAGTCACAAAATTTTCAAATGTACTTTTTTTAATAACGCCAAATTAGCACCTACATAGTACACAATTAAGTCTAAATTAACCCCTCGCAGATCTTAAACTGGCCTATGTAAAATTCGTTATCGGTTAGAGATCTCAAAGAAACGAAGTCTTCGCGTTAAAATTAACGATTAATATAAAATGAAAGAAACAGTTATTTTTTAATTGTTAAACTACATAACATAAAGTATATAATAACTATACTCAGTACGGATTTAAAACAACAAAACATAATATTATGATCAAACGTGAAATTATATTACTTACCTAATTATTGAAAATTAGTTAAAAAGTGTACTAAAATTCAGACAGATGTTTATGTTCGTATAGGTACAAAGAGCCGATTGTACAAGACATATTGTAAAATAATTTTTTTAATAATAATCGTGAGCAAAATTGTAAACAAAGATATTGTGTGAAAACGGCAAAAAAATCTCGTATTTTTTTTACATAATCTCTGTTTACAATTATTGTCAGTATCAATCTATGGAATTGACTATGGTATTGCAAATGTCAGTGCTAGTCACAATTTTCTTTGTAAGAACAAATCATATTTCCAAACGCAAATGAGTTTGCTTTATTCATTTAAAGGTAAAAATCGATATAATTGATCGATCGACTAAATTATATATTCATCGGTTCACTTGATGATTGAACAACTCGAGTTCACAATCGATCGACTAACTTTAACGATCGCGCGACTATTAAAGATCGAGCGGGGTATAGGGTTGACCGACTCAAGATAGTTGAGCGCTTCAACGGTCAAGAGACTCCCAACGTTCGCTAAAATCTTCTTTATCTTTAATTTTTTCGTCGTCTTTCTTTTTCCTATTGTCTGCGTTAAACTTAAGTCCCCGCCACGAAGCGCGGACGTCGCCCAACGACAATCTTGTACGACTTTCCGACTTTTTACCATTCTTGTGACAATCGGCTTCTTTTTCCCTACTTTTGTGATGATTTTTACTCTTGCGATCGCTAGAGTTTTTACATTCCTTACATTTGTCAGAATTGGAGTCCCTACTTTTGTCGTCAGAAGATTTAGATTCCCCGCTTTTGTCGCATTCGGAGGATTGTGTGTCGCCACTGCCAGTTCGATATCCGGACGATCTGAGACTACTATTCTCACAACAATCGGCAGAATTCCCCTCCTCAATTTTACGACAATCCGACAACCAAGGCAAGTTATTTTTTACATCGCTAAAATCAATTTTTAAATAATCCGAATCGGTGTCTTTCCTATAAGCTTTCTTTCTCATATCAATATTAAAGTAGTCATCCTTATAAAAATCTTTCGCTAAATCGTAAAACACGTCGGGTTTGACGTCGGAGGACAACAATGCATCGGATTTGCTATGAAACTTATCCTTTTTAGCGAACGCCCCACGGAACTCCTCTTTACTCTCGGAAGAAACCAAATCATTCATTTCCATGTCCCTACAATCGTCGCCTTCCTTGCACGAATCACCTTTCCCCGCACATAAATCGCTTTTCCCCGCACAAAAATCACTCTTGGCCGCGCAGAAATCGCTTGTGCCCTCACAAAAATCACTTTTCCCTGCGCATAGATCACTTTTCCCCACACAAAAATGTTGTTTCCCCGCACATAAATGTTCGCAACAGTCGTGTAGAGGCATGTAAGGCATCTCACCGGAGTCCCACTCCGCAGGCTCGGTGTCCGCTTCGGAAGAGGACGGGGAAGAAGGAGAAGAAGAATGTCGGGAACACGCACCGCTGAATTTGGACGTTTCTGGAACTTTCTGGATTATCAGCTCCACCTGGGGACATTTAGACATTAACATTTAAAAACATTTAACTCAGACTTCCAAGTCTTTTGTTGTCGAACAAAATTATGCAACAAAGCATATCTGGCTGTTGACATTTGGTACGTCAAATGAACATGATATTTGACAAACGAACAAGAGCTAATAAAATAAAGTAAAACGTACCTTAAAGTCTGGGCTGTAGTGTTTATGTTGCTTGTCCTTGTGTGCGTCGTCCAACTCCCACTTGTTCAGTGTTAACTTGTACGTGTCTAGTTCAGGACCTGGAAATATTAATGACAGGATTTATATAACAAATTTATGTCAAATTAATAACAAATCATCAGCCGGAAGACGTCCACTGCTGAACATAGGCCTCCCCCATAGAACGCCATAAACTATTCATATGGAGGGACTTTGCCGTAATCAGAACATTTGTGCGTCTTGGTGATCGCAGTTGTTGGAATACTTGGTGCCGGAGAATGCTGTTGCCCACTCGCAGAATATGTGCTCTATAAGGTCTCACGGCTCTCACGGGATGAGAAAGGGGTGACTCTATTGTATAGCCGGAAAACACACGGTCAATAATATGTGAATAAAATGTGATAGATAGATATCAACAAATTCAGCCCGACAACATATTACAGACTATCTTTTTTACATAATTGTTATAGTACTTTGGAGCCCCGGGTGTCGAGTTTATAGTCACTCTGCGAAATAAAAAAAAATCTAAGGGAAATCACCTAGATTGGTATAGCTCGACGCAAAAGAGTAGAAATGGAACTAATTTAAAGTGTATGAGTTGATTCAATTGTTTTTACTCTTTTAAAAGACAGTGGCGCCCCCATTATTTTCTCTTTTGTGTCGAGCTATAGGAAAATTCTAAAGAAAATTTCGACTTCTACTCTTTGACTGTTAGACAAACCAACCAGCTGATCCATTTTGTATAGGAAGTCGAGAGTTTCACATACAATCACGCATTTTTTTGAAGGGGTAGCCGAGGTATACCCAGGACTAAATCCCATAGCAGATACACCCACATTTATTATGAGAGTTTCACAGACTCTTTCTTTTTCAAGTTGTTAAAGGAAACGGACTTTTAATCCAAGGAAGCTAGTCCCAGAAAACCTTACACTGTTCTATCCTATATTGCCAGGTACAAAATGTTATTTCCAATAATATTTGCAAACATAGTATCTTTCTTGTTATCGCCATTTAATTTATAATATGATTTAAATAAAGTGAGGTTCAGTTAAAGGTATTTTTTAAAATGGTGACGCACGTTCTAATTTCGGTATAACATCTGCTTAGTTCATTATAATTAATGGCGATAATAAAAAATATTATTTATGCACATTTGAGAATCTTAATATTTAGAACATAACATACATTCACGCCTTTTTCCCGAAGGGGTAGGCAGAGGTGTACCCAGGACTCAGTCCCATAGTAGATACACCCACATTTCGCCAGTATGTTATTGGTCCCATGTAATAGGGGGCGAGCCTATTGCCATATACCGGGCACAGTTCCAGACTCCAGGCAGCTATTGAGATAATTCCTAATGGAAAAATCCAATATTTAACACTATGCCTGACCTGGGGATCGAACCCGGGACCTCTTGATTGGCAGTCGAGCATGCGCCCACTACGCCACCGAGGCAGTCTTAATATTTAGGCCTATCAAATAAAATCAAAATTATAATGTAAGGTCGATGTGGCCCAGACACCAACTCCTTTGATAAATGTTCTTCTTATTAAGTATTATAATAGACTATTTGGTAACACTATAATATAATAATAATAATATATATAAGCACATGTTCATTCATCAGTTTAACCTGGCCGGGGATCGAACCCGGGGCCTGCATCACAGAAAGCAGAGTTACTACCATCTGAGCCAACGAGACTGAATTTGTATTTAAAATCTAAACACGAAAAAATAAATAAAACCCATACTATCATGTAAAGGCGGCACCCTGACCGCGCTGCCCATTTCTGCCGTCACGAAGAATGTGTTGAACCAGAAGTGGAACAGCTTCTCCTTGCGCATCTTCATCCGCTTGTTGTGGACGTCCACGCGGACGTCCCCGCGCAGCACCGTGCAGTCCGTCAGGGAGATGCGGGTACACGAGCTGGTGCACTTCGTTGTTACTATTGGACATTTCTGTGGAAAACAACTGATTTATTAATTTTTAGAATTTTTTAATTTAATTTTGCAAGCCTATTGAGGTGGAATGTGAAGCACAATGTATCTTTAAGACCTATTTTTAGTACCAATTTTCGCGAATAAATGTTTGAATTTAATTTAATTATTTATTTGTTATTTATTTTATTTTTAACTCTAATTGATTTCAAAACAGTACAATGTATTACAATTACTGTTATACTTAGTTACATAGAACATTAATTATATTATGATAATTTTAAACTATTATGTATGTCAATATGAAAACATTAAAATAATAAAAAAAAAAGTAGTCGAGAGAGATCAGCTTAGAAAATAGTCCGGCCCCCTTATTACGAACAGCAGTAGAAGTGTAGAAAGCGTTTAATTGCTTAATGTCTGCTGTCAAACGGCATACAAAAAATGACGTTTGACAGCAAAATTTACTGCTGTTGTTACGCGATTGCATGTTCGTAATACCGACCCCGGGTCTGCTATCAGTAAAATAGCATATAGCAGATCAAACACACATACAATATGAAAATGGGAAGAAAAGTTCAGTCACGAGCGGGACTTCAACCCGCACCTTCCGCACCAATCCGCGTGGTGGGCGCTCTCAAGCGTTTATGAATGAATGAATGAATGAATTAATTAATTAACGTTTATTCGTGTATAAAGATATTTCATACAATTATTTTAAACCAAATGTACATATACGAGATAGTTTAGGGCTTAGTCTATATATAAAATACTAGCTGTGCCCAGCGGTTTCACCCGCGTAGTCTTCGTTCCCGTGGGAATATTGGGATACAAAATACCTTATGTGTTATTCCAGGGTCTAAACTATCTACATACAGAGTTTGAGCCCAATCGGTTCAGTAGTTTTGGCGTGAAAGAGTAACAAACATCCTCACAAACTTCTGCATTTATAATATTAATAGAATAGTATATAGGACTATATATACCCTATATCTCACTCTACTAATATTATAGCATAGCACAGGTTAGTCTAGTTTGGGACCAGATGACCATAAAAAATGCAGAACGTAAATAACTGGCCTGCGTTAAGGGTGCGCATAATGCTAACATTAGGCTGAAGTGACACAGCTAGTAGAATACTGCATATCACAATTGGAGATGTTTTGAACGCTGTGAGCTCCAATCTTCATTTTTTTGCAAGCTTTTTATTTATTTTTTCAAAATATAAACAATAAATAAAAGGAGTCGATTACTCCATTACATTAGTCTAGCTATTTCATAAGAAATAATGGAGTGTTGCTGCTTGAATGATCCTCTCATAGATATACAAGTACAATGAGTAGGATAGTAACCTGAGCGACGGTGATCTCGGGCGCGAACTGTCCTCCGTTGACGATGTGCGCCGGATACATGAGCACCTCCCGGATCTGCACCTTGGTGGGAGTGTAGCGCAGCCCGGACCGGACCAGCCACGAGAAGTACTCCACGTAACGACGCTGCGACGGTATCGTTACACCTGGGGACATTCAACCACTCATTACGGTCATCCACGTAACGACGCTGCGACGGTATCGTTACACCTGGGGACATTCAACCACTCATTACGGTCATCCACGTAACGACGCTGCGACGGTATCGTTACACCTGGGGACATTCAACCACTCATTACGGTCATCCACGTAACGACGCTGCGACGGTATCGTTACACCTGGGGACATTCAACCACTCATTACGGTCATCCACGTAACGACGCTGCGACGGTATCGTTACACCTGGGGACATTCAACCACTCATTACGGTCATCCACGTAACGACGCTGCGACGGTATCGTTACACCTGGGGACATTCAACCACTCATTACGGTCATCCACGTAACGACGCTGCGACGGTATCGTTACACCTGGGGACATTCAACCACTCATTACGGTCATCCACGTAACGACGCTGCGACGGTATCGTTACACCTGGGGACATTCAACCACTCATTACGGTCATCCACGTAACGACGCTGCGACGGTATCGTTACACCTGGGGACATTCAACCACTCATTACGGACATCCACGTACCGACGCTGTGACGGTATCTTTACTACTGGGGACATTCAACCACTCATTACGGTCATCCACGTAACGACGCTGCGACGGTATCGTCTTCTTCATCTTATCTCTTTATTACCTGCTACTCAATGGCAATGTGCGTTCTGTATGTTCATGACACCGTCCACACTTAACACAAACCTCACAATATGCTCCCACTGCACAGGCCTTACGTCTACTCAACGCTCCGATCGCACAACAAACTGAAGTACACATATTTCACATCTAATTTTAAAGCTTTTTGAATGTGTGTATTCTATTTTTAAGTTAACATATGTTTTGTATGTTTAAATTACCACAATTAGTAGGAAGTACATAATAAGTAGTTAGATTTACTGTTGTTGTTTTTCGGCTTGCTACGCGTGTTGGAGTTTCTGTAAGTGTGGCAAGCATCTGATTATAATTAAAATAAATAAATAAAATAATTAATTGACCTGCTTCACGATCAATAAATCAAAAGTCAAATAAATTAATTATTTTAAAATCATACACAATGAATAATTTATGATAATTTTGTTTACTCATTACTACGCCCAAACGGGTATCGTATGATTACCACCATTGTATTTTACCACGATCTGTTGAACTATGTCATGATTTATGCAATAAAGAAATTCAATTTTTTTATATTATAATTTTTTTAAATACCAAACAGAGAATGCCAACCTTTATCATCGTGTGTCCTCTTATTTCCGTAGTATTTGAGCGCCTCATCAGCCGTCGCTTTTTGGCCGCTATATAATAAGTAACAGCAGATCATTGTACCTGAAATGTATATATAAAAAATATATATTATATATTTAATTAACCTTATTGCTCTTTATTGCATCATCATCAGATCTTTAACGAAAGGTCAGGTCAAAAGTACCCACTACCGGCGAGCATACATGAGAAACTAACTGTGCCCCGCGGTTTCAACTGCGTATTCTTCGTTCCCATTGGGATAAAAAGTACCCTTTGTGTTATTCCAGAGTCTAAACTTTCTAAACATATGTACCAAATTTAAATAGGCCCAATCGGTTCAGTAGTTTTGACGTGAAAGAGTACCAAACAAACATCCTAGTGGATCAACTAGTAGAAACTAAATCAAAATCAGTTCATCATACACAGATCATATAAAAACTAACTGCGAAAAATTCCCATTTCAAAACGAGGACACGGCTATTTAGTAACAATAAAAATTAGGGTCCCAAAGGCCTTCATGGGAAGGGCGTAATTACCCATTGATCTTTCCAAATGTCTATAGACTTCCGGCATTAGAAAAGGGCCGAACTAAAGGCCCAGTGGGCAATAAAAACTTTTAATTACCTCGTTACATCGACAATATAGCCTAATAGATCAGATTTTTTTTGTTCAATGACCCATGCTGTTGACCTCAGATGGCCTCTAGAGCTTTACCTTTAGTGGTGAGCGTAGGAGGCGCTCGACAAAAAGTTTAGTGGCGACTAACTCAAGGGTAAAAGACGTAAGAACCTAAGGATTGGGCCATTCGCCCGAATACGTAGGGTCAGACTTGCCCTGGCACCTCGGAACTCGGAAGGAAAGTGTCTTAGGGCTCTTATTCAATGGTTTGATCTGTTTCATTATTGGGAGAAACTAACAAATCTAAAGGATCTGAGCGATCTACAACCTCGCCGGCGAGGTCGGTTTTGTGATTGTGTTAGTTGGTGGATCTGGTCTCCGGAACCAGTCTCGAAAACGGAGCGTGAGATAAGACATGACGGTTGTTTTTAAACATAGATCTTATTTGCAACTACACGAAGACAGAGATGGTCTTCCTTCGTGTCTTTGCAAATAAGATCTCGTGTCTCGCATTAGAAAATAGGTGGGAAAGAGTGCCGCGATACCCTATAAGACGCAAAAGACTGAATACTCAGAGACTTATTACCGACGCGTCACCTTCGAGCCTCGTTATCAGTTTACGTGGTCATTTGTTACATATAATTTAGAAGTTATTATCTAAGGACTTACGCTAATGTGTTACGGAAAACCCTTAAACCCTTATCTTTAGTGTGATTTAAGATTAGCCTGTTTGGGTTGCACTTGATTTAGAGCGGGACTAATAAAAATAAGGTTGGTTTTACAACTTTGTCTAAACCGTAATGAGTGTGACCAATAATGAAACTTAGTGGTTCTTGGGATGTACCGAGTACAAGTAAAAATACGAGTACATACAAATAAGAAAGTACCCGATACTTCTTAAGCTCGATGGTTCAAATCCGGAGTCCCTGTTCCGAATCTCACATGTGGACTTTCACCTGGGCGCTGGGGATGTTGTTTCTTACAAGATATGTTGGGGGCAGTCGTTAGATCATGTCGGAGGCCTTGTGACCTGAAACTCTGACAATATGGGTTGTTCATATAACCCATATGAATTGACTCGAGCAGTTTAATTGGGGTAATCTGTTCTGTTAGAGTATATATTCAAATTATTATTATACTTTTGCTTATAGACCAAGGACCTTTTATATCGATCCCAATTTTTCATCCAAAGTGTGATAGCGATGTTTTATTTTACAAAACAAAAAACTAAACCAAATAGACTGTTTGGTAGATTCATTATGCAATTAGCTCCATTATCGAAGTGTTAAATAAACTAATTTGGGGGTTTATTAGATCCGCAAGACCCATCATAATTATCGGTCCGAGATTTTTGTAACCAGAACGTTCTTCAGCTCGTATATTTCATGACAAACTCTATTAATACTAGTGTTAATCCAGATTCCAAACGTAATCTCAATTTCGTGCTAAATCTCCTAAAACTCCACGAATAATAATCCGAAAAGTGCTAATAACTAATCCGACGATCATTGGTGATGAGTGTGCAAGAATAGGCCAGAGTTTGGGTAATAATTTAGGTAGGTTACTTTATTCGCTATAAATTTACTTTTTATTTGCCCGAATGAGCGGCAAGGATAGTATATATTTAACTAGGTCTAAATTGAGGGCTGAAAGCGTGTTATATGTTCGAAAGATTTTTTAAATTAACAAACTTTGGTCCTATCTAAGAGATTTCTAACATTCTCACATTTCCATTAAATACCACTGCGTACTTTCCACATCGTAGAGGTAAGTAAAGCATGGGACACTATTAAACCAATTTAAAATATACAGAATAGTTATCGAGAGGGGCAAAATGGTCCAAGAAACCGTGAAATTCAATTAGCAACCGAACAGAAAAGACTTTCATAAAACTCTCCAATGAAACATCATAATAGAAGAAAGGACGTAGTGAATCCATTTTTTTCGGCTTCGGCAATCCCGATCGCGGCCATATTTTTTACGCCGACGTCCGCCACAAAAGGCGGTATGAAAAGGACCTTATTTTAATTTACGAGTGCGATGTGAAAGCGTAATAACGCACCGAAATATAAAGCGTAAGGAAATTTCGTAATAACGCCTCTGAGCATTGGTCTCCTTTTCGAACAATACCTCCGATTCTATAGGCCACATGTAATTTGTAACTTTAAATTTTGGCTCGAGTTTCGGGACCTATTATGCGATTATGCTAAATTTTACGATCTCCATCTGGGCTCTGAGTAATTTATTCTTTTCATGGGTATTCGTCGATTGTAAGACGTTCATGACATCTTTCCAGCAGATTATGTACCTGATTCGTAGACACATAAATACGGCATGTTATGATAAGGCTGGTTCAAAAGGGTGACATCGCTGCTGTTAACAAAAGAACCGATTTGACATTGACTTTTCATGAAGTTCACTGCGCCTGAACTTCAAAATTATCTGTAAAATTGTCAAATTCCGTACCTTATTCCGAAGGTGCGAAGGTCGATGTTACAATAAATATAAAGTATATAAACATAGCTTCTAATTAATTACTTAACGGTAATTGTCAAGTAAATATAGCTCATGTTTATAGAGTGCCTGCGTTAAGTTTATGCCTTTTTTATGAGTTTGCACGGTTCATAAGATACATTCAATGTCAAGGGTGTCAGTTGTGTTCACTTCATATATTGTATGCGACAAACCATCCATAAAGGAAAATACAAATTACTAAGGTTACATACATTGATAGATAGATAAACTATTGTTACACCAAATATTAAAAAATTTAAAACTAAAAAGTAACAATAGTTATATATCTAGTGTTGGCGGTCTTATCGCTAAAAGCGATCTCTACCAGACAACCGTGCAGGGACAGGAGAGTAAAGTAGATTACATTTACATATACATAATTACACATACATATTGTACATTGCATAATTAATATGTTATTCGTACAACGTAATATTATTTTGTACCCTAGAATAATTTTCCCTATCCAGAAATTGTAGGCCCACTCTTTTAAAAGAATGCAAGAGCATGGAAACCTTGAGTTGATCTGCTGCGTCTTTAGAATCTACAGGACAGTACCTAATCCTCACCAATTTGTGCGAGATTATTGGAATGGAAAATAAGGGGAAGGTTTTTTATAGCAATACCATATGAACATACCTACTAATATCAATCCTACTAATAATATCTAAATAGGTATGTATAAAGTAAGGTCTTGACTTACTCACTGACAGACAACATACAGCCCAAACCGCTGGACGTAGAGACTTGAAATTTGGAGGGTGGGTTCCTTTCGACGCGTAGAAGTTTACTAAGGGATTATGGAAATTCCACCCCTAAAGGAGTAAATGGGGGTGCAAAGTTTGTATGGAAAATGAAAATTATTACCTACGTTGTACATAAAAAAACAGTGTTAATTACCAGTCCGTCCCTTCCCCGCCTTGCAATGCACAGCGGCCACGTTGTTGGGGTCGGCGCCGAGCCACTTGTCCACATCCTCGCAGAACGGCTGGATGTCCTCGATCTTAGGCGGTGTGTGGTCGTCGAACGCGTATATGCTTACCACCTGAAACCACCACGATATGTCATGGCTAGGTTATAAGAACTCAGGAAATAATAGGTAATATCAGGTCAGAGGTAATATTGCTAGTAGTACTTATACTATAACTATAAGTATATTTAGGTACGGAAGAGTGGAACAGGAAAAGTTAAGAGGAAAAGTATAGGAAATGAGTAACTCGAGGAAACTTTATAGAGCTCTCTGAAGTTAGCGTTTTTAGCTACGCAGTACGTACGAATATTATTATGTGTCTTTTTTACTGCACAGCCAAAACGGCTTCTTCTTCTAACTTCCGCGAGAGCTCATAAAGTCTTGCGCGACCTATAGCAGACAAAATGGTTCGTGGGCCTCAGTTGCGACCAGTTCAAGAACTATATTGTCTTCTATATGATACGAGGCAGTTGTTCGACCAGGGGGGCTATTGGCGTTCTTGGTGACTATCACTTTAGTGACTATTATCTTGATTTGACATTAACTACATATGTCAAAGTCCGGTTACTAACCAAAGACATTATGATAAACTTACTAAGTAGACTGTGCACTATGTCGGTCTCGAGTGAGAACCACTCGCAGTGTCTATCGTTTTCCTTTTCTCTCCTTCAAATTTGACAGTGCACAGTCTTGTTAGAAGGGTAAAACGTCTTTGTTACTAACTCAAGCCACAGAACATAAAGACTCAAGCCTGATAGCGACTGGTGACTATAAAGAGCGCCAATAGCCCCCCATATCGGAGGCTTTGTTCACAACTGAATATGGCATAACCAACCAATAGATAATGTTTTGACTCGAGCAGCGTGTAATTGGAAACCCACTTCTGCTAGAAGTGTACTAATCATTAGCTTCAGTACACGTGCTTTTTAAGGCCTAGAGTAAAACAAAGTCGCTTACCGCTGTCTGTACGCTTAGATCTTTTAAACTACACAACGGATTTTAATGCGGTTTTAGTCAATACACAGAGTGATTCAAGGTTTATATGCATAATGATATACGGAGTGAAGCAAGAGCGGGTCGCTAGTATGGAATAAAAAATGTTGCATTACAATTTAGGGGATATAGGAACGTAAGTCAAGTAAGCGCGTGAAGGTAATTAATTCTCATGTTTTTTTATAAATCGAACTATTTTTATCATAGTTAAATAATAATATTCATCGTGGATAACGATTGCACTTCAGATAAGGAATCAGACGTAGATCATAACGAATACCGGCAAGTACTTATAGTTCAAGGAATTGCATTGGTTTTCAGTGGAAACTGACAGGGCCGCGCCGCGCGCTGATAAGCCTTATCGGTGAGCAACTGATAGCGGTTGGAAGGGCGACGGAGGCGGCATCTAGTCTGCCGTGTAACCATTTTAACTTGTGGGTAGAGAACTGTGGGCAAGTTGGATGTGAATAGAGTCGCTGAAGTTTATTGCAGTTGCGTTGTGGTCGTGACGTGGCCGCGATGTGGTCAGTATCACGCACGTCGATAATGACAGTAATATGTGATCCGTTCATACAAATTAACACCTGGCCACGTGGCTGTCTTATTATCATTATAGTATTTACTCGTATCTATGACAAAAGAAGTAAATATTAATATGCCTAAAGAGATTTTTGCAGTTATGTTTTACTGATACGTATAACACGCAGATACGGTTCAAACAGACCCGTTCATGCAAAGATTGACCTGCCCGGAAGGACTATTGATAGTCAATACCAATAACTGAATCAACTGACCGGTCAATACAGATTGTTGATGAAACGGGAAGGCCAGTCCACTTCAATCTGGTGATCTTTTGAGCTGTGCTTTTTTTACTCAGATTTGTACAAAGTGAAAAACTTTCCGAAAGAAAATCTGCGTGCGTCAGACTTAAGTCGTGAGCACACCGTCCAACGAAATTTTGATGTAAAGGTATGATGCTATGTATCACAAACAGCCAGTGTGCTTAGGCCCTTAGTCAATAATCGATGAAAGCATCCCTTGGTTCACTTATCACTGATTGACACTATCGGGCTTCGATAACGATGACTTGAACTAAATATACCTAGTCGTAATATATTATTCGGTAGACTTACAGGCATACCTTTACGCCGGAAAGTGTGAAGTCCTAATCATTATAAATATCGCAGATAAACACAGTTTTAAAGGGAAAGGAGAAGATACATTCAGTTCAAGGAATCTGGCAAGTCACGGCATAAAACAGACAAGAATGGTGGCGTCTTACTGCGGAGATCATTTTTTTTTAAATGACCTATGCTACATATGGCCTCTACAGCTTTACCGGGCAGTGGTGAGCGCAGGAGACGCTCGACCCAACGTTTAGGTTTAAGGGCGACTAGCTCAAGGGCACCTAGACAGTACGAATACGAACCTCGGCTTGGGCCGTCGCCAGAATACTTACAGACTTGCTCTGGCACCCCAGAAGGGGTGTCCTAGGGCCCTATCAATGGTTTGATCTGTTTGATTATTTGGAGAGAAACTAACCGAGATCTTTGACCTCGCCGGCCGGCTCTAAGCCTGTGTTGTGATGTATGCGGCACCAGTACCAAAAACGGAGCGACTGTTGCGTATATTGGTAGGATTAGGCGAGCCTAGCGCCGCCGATGTGACGGCGGCGATCATCGATCATCGATGCCTCGTCGATGGCGGCCATACTCATCCGGGTCGTCCAGGACGTTGCGAGGGCGTCTACGGAGGGGCGGAGTTCCAGCTTGAACTATCAAGTAGTTCGAGGCTTCGACTACGAAAGGGTTGCCGGAGATCACAATTTTCATATCTTTATTAAACCCTGTCCAAAAGGCACGCATCATCCTAGTCATATCTCCTACTGACTTAGCAACACGGAGATCCCCCTCCCCTCTCCATTTATTTATCTTTCGCGTCTGAACAATGTGAATCTGCTGTCACGTTTTAATCCTAACCTTAGGACTTATAGTTTCCCTTCGTTACTGTACTAGCAGGGCATGTTAATCTGTGGTTAACATTCCTTAAAGGCTACGCATCCATCCACTTCATAGCCTCGAGACTGCCCCAAGTGTATACGCAGCCTTAGATGCTTCGCTATTTGCTTTCTAGTCAAGGATGCAAGATCCATTTTTGGCCGCATATGCTGAGCAGTTGTCAGGTGTTACAACTATAAAGAAGCTGGGTGTAATGTGGTATTAAACGGAATTATAACTGAGTTATTACCCTTTTACACGTGGCACGAGGTTGGACGACATTTCTCGCCAAATTGTAACCAGAGTGAAAACTGTGGCATCACGCCAGACAGGCCCTTACTACCTATGTACTAAGTACTTATATTATTTTATATATTGGGCCAGATTCCACACGAGAGTTTACTGGAAGTTATGTCGCACGCGGAACATTATTTTACACAAAATATGTACATAACAATACTTTTATACATAACATAACATCACGCCTTTTTCCTGAAGGGTTTGGCAGAGGCGTACGAAGTTAAACAGGACTCAGAACCCAGCTCCATGGTAGGTAAGCCACAACGGGCCCACGTTATAGAAGCGATCCTACTGCCATCTCCCGGGCAAAAATCCAGTCTACTAAATTCTTAGCGGAAAACCCAAATTTTTTTCTATTATTATGTAATGTTCAATAGCATACAAACATTGATATTCAACGAGGCAATGCCGATAGCGTCTTGGGTACCCAGTACGTGGCTATAAACCACTACCAGACTATGGAGTCTGATAGTGGTTTAGAGCACATGGATCTAAGAGACTGGCAGTTCTTCATGTGGATTGTCATTGTTCTAAAGTAATGTATATATTTCTATAGTAGTGAGTAGGTAGCTATAGGCATTTCTACATTATCTATCAATATTATTATTCCTACAATCTCGCGTCAAGTCACGATATGCACGCGTCCAGAGCACACATTCAAGATGGCAACCTCTCGCACCGCTCGGCCCCTGCACTGCTAAATAAATATGTATTATTATTTATACTATTATATATTATTCCACTATGCATATGCAAACGTTTCCTCATCGTAACACGTGGCCTATGTATGTAGCAAACTAAATAGAACACCCGCAGCTATAGCGGGTGTTCTATTTAGTTTGCTTTATGTAGTAGTCTGATATAGGTACAAAAGTAAAAACAGGGGGTCTGTACAGACCGTATAGTAAGTACCTTTTCTAAGGCACCTACAGCCCAGAAAATCTAAGTTTGACGTTTGATCTTTTCAGCTTTGAGAGTGAAGAAATAACTTTGCATAGGCGTTACTCACACAATATCAATAAGCTTCGCCGTAAAATAAAATGATTTTTATCAGAAGATTTACAATTTTATTATTAATCACTAAATATCAATTCAAATCCCTCAAACAAGCTAAAATAAGAACTGTCAAATGGTAGTTCTTAGATTGACTGGGTTGTAGGTTGGCATTTATTTTGACTTTGACCAGGTCCGTGTTAAAGCTGCAAGGCTAGCATGATAATGAAACGGAGGAGATAACTAGTTTTCCCAATTTTGGGTTCCGTACCCAAAGGGTGCCGAAGGAACCCTATTACTCTGAAGTCCGTCTGTCTGCCACAGGGCTCTATCTTGTAAACCGTTATATAGCAGGACACTTTTAATTTTCACAAGATACCTAATGTATTTCTATTGCCGCTATAAGAACAAATAAAATAAAGTTGTCATAATTAAAGGTGCGCTCTCCATAAAACCAATGTGTTTGAAAATTGTCATAAGTATGAAACTTTGACTGCAAATAGAATAAATTCTTATAATTAGAAAAATGCAATAAAAAACTATAATGGAAATAGGCCGTACATATAGCGAGGCTTACAGACAAAAGATGGACCATAAAAGTAACCCTTTGGCAAGGACCGCAAGGAAAAAGAAACAGAGGAAGTGCACTGACGCAATGGGAAGACGAAATAAAGAGAACAGCAGGCTCAAAATGGAGCGAAATCCCGCAAGACCGAGAAAGATGATCTTTGCAGGAGGCCTTCACCCAATCTGGGGTTTCTGCAGGAGAGGAACAAAAATAATTACAGTATAAGAAAACCATGTCTTTTTACAATTATGCAAGAAATTAAAGGCTTTTTTATTTATAATTAGAATAATAGAATTTTATTTGGTAGGTGAGGAAATGTGACACCTATAAATAGGTAGGTATTAGGTACATGGTGGGTGGAACCCTTCATATGCGAGTAACATTCACATTTGTCCAGTTAATTTTCTCTCTTTCGCACCCGAACAATACGTATCAGCTGTCTTATTCTAACCCGTCGGAATAAGTTTTCCTTGTTCACTGTGCTAGTTGGGGCTGAGCGTTGATAAGTTAATGTGTCGCACAGGACTTTAATTTTTATATAAAGAATGAAGATCTAACTGATCCATTAAATTAAACGACATCTACCGAGCCAAAATAGCAACCATACAAGATTTTTCATGTCCGTTCACACATAAAACTTACGTCCCCGCGTCTAGCTCCTATATCAATCAATATAAAGATCGGTTCACACATATAACGAGCTATAAAGCTGACAACTCTGCACGTGACGCAGGTCCAGCCACGCTGTTCTCTGCCATACATTAGCTGATAACATAAAAACGTTCGCGTAAAACATCCTTGGATGTAACTGTGAATAAAAACAGGGTAAACCGAAATATTATTATTTTGAATTGTTAATGAACCTAGATTATTTGAAACTCCCTTTCGTTATCATTATTATTTCGGTCGAAAACAAAGGCCATACCCGGTCTTTTTATAGGCATACACGGATACCACTGTTTGCCCCACGTGCAGAGGCGCCTTTGTGCTTTTAATCATAAGGTATTGGATAACACCTATCGGGCTTCATCTCTGAAACCATCTAAAGAAGATGAGCTCAAAGACAGCCCCCACATAGGTACGAGGACTATTGAGAATGGATGGAATCTTTTTAATTGGGCTATGAACGTAATTTCTCTATGGATGGTGGCTGGGCTATTGTTTGAGACTCCGGCACCTGCCATTTCCATCTCATGGCGAAATATATCAGCAGGCGACAACTCTCCGCTCACTAAACGGACCCCCATTAAGGCCGCCCTCCGTAAAGGATCATTATTATTTATTATCAATAATTTGAATATTGAGGGGCGCCGGGAGCTAGCAATTTCTTTTTGAACCTTTTTCATTCTGAACTGGTTAGAAGGGTTAAGTCTGCAAAACGACGTCAAACTGTTTATCAAATGTTTATTATTTGACAGCCTCGTTGCCTTAGATGGTAGTAACTCTGCTTTCTATGCCGCAGGCCCCGGGTTCGATTCCCGGCCAGATCAAACATTTGTGTGCATGAACATGTCTGTTTGATCTGTGTCTGGGTGTTATAAGCTTATATAAGTATGTATATCAGTCATCTGGTTACCATAGTACAGGCTTCTAGTCTAATTTGGGACTAAATAACCGTGTGTGGAAGTTGTCCCATATTACATATTATAATCTTGGTCAAAATATATTTTTACTATACTATAAATAAATAGTAATTTAATATTCATTCATTAAATATACAAAGGTACCTTGTCTGTTTGATCTGTGTCTGGGTGTTATAAGCTTATATAAGTATGTATATCAGTCATCTGGTTACGATAGTACAGGCTTCTAGTCTAATTTGGGACTAAATAACCGTGTGTGGAAGTTGTCCCATATTACATATTATAATCTTGGTCAAAATATATTTTTACTATACTATAAATAAATAGTAATTTAATATTCATTCATTAAATATACAAAGGTACCTCCATTATTTATTACTCATTATAATATTAAACATATCGCTTTACTGCCTGTAAAAATTGTTAAAATGCATTTAACCTGTTTTGCTCCACAGCTCCTAAAGTGTGATCTACGAGTAAATGTCATTTTTAGCCTCAGGAAAGTGTTGTAAATCCATCAGTGGATGTGATATAATCGTGTAGACTTCTAGGTTACCTAGGTATATCGACCACCTATAATTTAATATTTATTACTGCTTTTCTGTCAGGTGATTTGAATGCTAAAGTTATGATAATTTTTCGTTACCTCGATAACTTGCGCAGTTTTGTTGTCTGGCTCTTTTTACTATTAGATGCGACAAATGTAGTATAATACAAAAAGTGTATTTTGTTATTAACTACTGAATCTGGGATGTTTGTATAATAATATGTTGCAGAATGAGGTGACATGGTTCCCGGCTATACAATAGGGCCACCTCTTCTTTCCCAGTGGGAGCCGTTAGAACCGGCAGAGGGACATATTTCGGAGAGTGAGTATTCCAACTACTGCGATCACCAAGCCGCACAATAAACGTGCTGATTACGGCAAAATCCCCACTTATGAATACTTTATGGCTCAGCAGTGGACGTCTTGGCTGATGATGATGATGATATAGAAAGCTCGAAAAAATATGCCTTCGCAATCATTAACTTAAATCAAAAGACGTGTGACTCGCGGTTGTCGCTCGCATTATTTATTTATTTATTAATTTGCAGAATGTATGTTATAAAAGATGTACTATCAGTAAAGTGAGCTGATACATTCTAACAGAACTATCTGGTGTGCAAATCTTATATATAGGATTCACTTTAAATTATTACAATATTTCCATAATATAATATCCAGATTTACAATAATAATTATTAATTACAAGATACCAATATTTATATAACGTTTCTATAGCCAATGTATTGACATGAACTTTGTTTATAGAAGTCTTTACAATGTATTGATGTTCGATTTGTTCGATTATCCTGTGATATACCTATAGATAGACATATTATTATAGACAGACTATATATACTTATGAGATTAGCAAGACGAAGCTACATTTATGTCATATATCATAGTTTTTGTCGCATAATTATTATAAAGTAAGTGAGATTTATTACAAAAATATTTAAATTTTTAAATTGCTATCAAACAATTTGCATATTGGTGTATTATAACATGCATCTTTATTATATATAATATTATTGTTATAATATTATTGTATTTGACATAAAATCATATAAAACAAGGCCATTTTTAATTTAGTCAAAATAACTTCGCATATTGATTGACTAACATTCATAAAAACAAAAGTTAAATACGAAATACGTATTAAAAAAAAACACTAAACTAAATATTAAACATGTTCTTCAATTACGTACTGCCCGCCTAGCACGCCGCGGGGAATACGTGTTTTCCCCTTTTTTTCCTTTCGCCCCCGCATTGCATATCTTCTGTCTCGTTCTAACCCCCTGGGTCTTCGTTTTCCCTGGTCACTGTGCTACCGAGGCTGGTGAGTTACAGATGACCTAGGTATATAGGTACATAGTAAGAGCAAAAGTAAGCCCGCGACTTCGTTCCCGTAGCAAGTATGACAATTCCATCCTTTATTCCTTGTCTATAGACATCATTATGAAAAACTACTGCCTCGGTGGCGTAGAGGGCGAATGCTCGACTGCCAATCAAGAGGTCCCGGGTTCAATCCCCAGGTCAGGCAGTGTTAATTATTGGATTTTTCCATTAGGAATTATCTCAATAACTGCCTGGAGTCTGGAACTGTACCCGGTACATGGCAATAGGCTCGCCCCCTATTACATGGGACCAATAACATACTGGCGAAATGTGGGTGTATCTACTATGGGACTGAGTCCTGGGTACACCTCTGCCTACCCCTTCGGGAAAAAGGCGTGAATGTATATATGTATGTATGAAAAACTATGTACAAAAACTCAATGTCCACTTTAGACCACAAATTAATATTTTTGTAGCCAGCCACAGATAAAAAAGGTATAAAGTATTTTCAATAATCTTTGGACCCCTCCTGATCAAAAGGTCTAAACTGCGATAGAGCCACCATGACCGTGGAGTTTGATGAAAAATGGTTGGTCATCATAATTGAAGGTCTGTACTCAAATAAATAGTAATATTTTCGAATAATAATTAATAATTTAATTTTAAAAATTTTTGCTTACTACTTTTGTGATATATTACTCCACGTTAAAACGTGTTATTTTATTCAATTATTAATATTCATATACCTACGTTACAAGATTGTTAATTCGTGGCCGAAGGCTCCTAGTAAGTGGACACAAGCCTTTCAGCTCTGTAGGTCCAAAGGTTAGGGCTGACCATTAATGAATGAGTGTGTCAGTCAGTCAGTCAGGACTTAGATTTTTATATAAAAGAAGAAAGAATATAACTGTGAACCGGTTTGCCCTCCAAGTATTTAGCTTAAACTGTGTTTAGAATAAATACAGTTTACCTACGTAACGGTTAGTTAAAAGTACCTAAACTCACGTTTGTTGAACTCTAGACCAAGTATGTAACGCGTGACGGCTGAGCGATGATAAATGTGTCAGACTGTCAGAAATTTTAACCCTGGATCGAAAGATGAGGTCTTATAAGTATGTCGTGCCAATCTGTGGCATCGTAGATTCTGAACGAATGAACCGATTTGGATGAGTGTGTTCGAAAAATTACGGTATCAATTTGGTTTTTAGCGTAAAATATTTTTACGGAAACATTATCGTCGGTTGTTGGTACTTTTGACCTGGCCTTTCCTTAAGATAACAACAACTTGTTCATGATAGGTACGTCTAGGTCGACCCCTACCGACTAGACCATTCACACTAGCCTTATAAATGAATCTCCTTTGACATTCTCCTTTCGTACATCCTCTCCACATGTCCGAACCATCTAAGCAATCCTCTCTATTTTTGTCACTACATCTTCCAACATATCTAGATTAGCCTAAGATATACCTTTAATTTCCATTTAACTAAATATACAAAAATATATATGATTATGTAAGTCAACAAAGGACGCATATTGCCTGCAGATTTTGGTCAATTTCCTTTTGAACAAACACATTGTGGATATAATGAGTTGTGTAGGTAATTATCAATATTATTTTTAGTAGATATTATATTCTCAAGGACTGTAAATACCTTCAGCCTTCAGAATGGCGTGATTATGTCATACATTTTCATACACGTGTTCTCATTACGTGTCAAGGTCGTACAATGAGATTTTATATAGAGATGTCATTATATCACAACATAAGTACTGTGTTCCTTTTTCTTGACAATTTTGTGTGTTTTGATTCTAAAGTGTGTGTTTGCAACAACATAGTTTTCCGGCCCTTGACATTAATTATCTTTAAAAAATGGTTATGCTGACAGTTTAAATTTTATATGATATATTTATATTTTTTTAACAACAAGACGAGAAAATCAGGTACCTGATGGTAAGCATCATGATTGCCCATATCAGACACAGTGCTACCCAGTGTTTTAAGAAGTTTTTGCGCGGCACTGCACTGCGCCTGTCACCCTACCGGAACTTTATATCAGAATATGTTTTTGTTTTTGCCAATAAAGGAAATGTAAGTTTAAAATCTAATACGACTCATGTCATGGTAAGCAACAGTTCAGCTAAGGCTAAGCTTTAGGCAAAACACCTCAACCATCATCATCATTAGCCGGAAGACGTCCACTGCTGAAGAAAGGCCTCCCCTATAGACGCCAAGAACTTATATAATACTAGCTGACCCGGCGAACTTCGTACCGCCATAGGTATTTTATTTCTCTAATCGCAACTGAGGAAATAAAACCCTTCCGGTAAAATCGAATTACCTAAATTTAAAATAAAACTGGAGTACTCAATTGAAAAATTCATATTCTTGTTCAAAATGCGTGGAGATTTTACTGAGACTATCACTTTCCGGGAGATACCTGGTATTAATTCACTCGTTTAAAAAGGACCTGAACTGCGGTGACACTCGGCGCCAGTATTTATACCTGAACCTTGAATTTCCCGAACGTTCTAGTTCGCATGCTTCGAGAAGAATCGATTGATCGATTATTCGAAATAGTGGGTCTCGAGACCAGAGATGGCGACTCGATATAATTTGATGGCCAGATCTTGAAACTTTGATTAAAATTTGGCGCCAAGACTTTAATAATTCTCTAACAAAAATAGTACATTTTTTTTTTGTTATTAATGGTAATAATATTGTAACATACGCAGTATAATTATAAAAATATCAGTCACAAACCATTACAATAATACGGTTATATCGTGAGCATAAATAAATATAACGTGAAATAAAGTAATAGAATTTATATTCTAAGAAACAGAACACAGCGCCATCTATTGGGTGTATTTGCAACCTAGATGTCAAACAATATTGACGAATTTTATCGATGAATCAACGTACACCGCCATCTATGAGAACTTCATAAAACTAAACAGTAAATAAACACTTGCTTAAGAAACAATTAATTGATACATTTTATTCGTTTACATTCACGACATAAGCGAATAATTGAGATGATAACTATCCTATCCAGTAAGTTAGACCAAAATACGGGTACATGTGAAATTTGATTGAAATCGGTTCAGTAGTTTTGGAGTTTATTCGGGACAAACATCGTGACACAAGATTTTTATATATATAAGATATGGGGGGATTTAGCCGTAATCTGCCTATCCTGTTAGGATAGGACTTATCAATCAGGGAATGCGTGTCTCCTTGTATCAACGGTCAAGTACTCGTATATAGCTTGTTATTAAAGGCCAGCGCAGACAGAACGCGGACGCAGAAACGGAGCGTGTCGGCGGGTCTTTCTTGTGTTATGTTGAGCAGGTTAATGAAAAAACAAACGAACTATTGCAAAAAATTGGATAATTCTATGTCTATACTAGTGTAAGAACAGCGGCTTTGCCCGCTCGCAATTATGAAATATCGAAGTTTTATACCAAAACATTGACGCCCCTTTTGGACCCCTTAGAATTCGAATTTCCATCAATCCTTTCTTAGCACAAGTCCAGACAACGAAAACAACTTATATTCCAAGTTTCAAGTCTTTAGGATCAGTGGTTTGTGCTCTGCGTTGCATTTCAGTCAGTGATTCATTTAGGATTTTATAATATTATAGTGATTATCAATAGCCTCAATAGGGAAAAAGGAGTGAGTGTAGAGACGAATGATAGATTGGCATGGTTAAAGATGGCGTGCTGTGCCGATCCACTTAGTGTGGACTTACCACTTAGGGCAGGAAGATGATGATGATTATCAATAAGCTCACCCCCTATTACGTGGGACCTAAAACATAACTAGCAAAGTGTGAATGTATCTAATATTGACGGGGTCCTGGGTACACTTCCTTTCCCTTTGGAAAACGGAGTGATGTGATGTTATAGATACAAAATAGCGTTACTTTATCATTTTATTTATAATCGATATCCCATCATATAATCGAGGGCCCATTGGATTTTAGCAATAATTCTCAATATAGTTTGGAAAAGATCAAGAAAATCTTATTATCCGGTTTTTCGTCATGATTAGATTTTTCCTATTATTCTACGATAATACAGACTAACAGCACACAGACATCGCACGCGGCTCGGCCCCTATTCCTTGTACTCCCGACTCCATATCTGACACGTGCCCTTCCCGCACCCGCGTTCTGTCTGCGCCGACCTTAAGTAAAAGCCCCTAAACCATATCAATAATTTGCGTTCATAATTCGTACAGCCCTCCGGTCTGTACTTAGTTTAAGGAAAACGGCCACATTTTGTAAACAGCTGATTTTCTATTTGAACATGTGTTTTGGGACAGAATGAAAAATTAATACATAAAATTTACCAGTTTAGTCATAATTAGCACAGATGTACTCTTATATTTCCACCTGTCCATGTGGAATACAGAAAAATATTCCTTATTTTCTAGGAATTAGGTCGAAATTAGACTGCATCATCTTGCGCGTGTGATGGAGCACATAACATGTACTCGTTATATATACCTACATAACATACAAAGTATATGAAGTTGTATATAATAGCGTGTCTGGTGAGTCAAGTCACGTTAACGACTAGGTATATAGGTATAATATATTGCAATATTCAATGGATATTACATTATTTACTAGGTTCATTAAATATCCGCTACCTACTTTTTTTTTAATTGGTATATGATTTCAATATTATCGTGTGTCTGCTCTAATCAATCTAGTCTAGTCAATCTCAGTAATTTGTACGAAATTCAGAGAGGAATACTGCCATGGACTCTAGCTTAAGCTTTATATATAAGTCGTGCATATAAAAAAAATTAAAAAACCCTCTCCTCACATTTTCCTGTTCCATCATCAGACTCTGGTCGCCATATATCTGTAAACATATTCATTGAGACGATTCTAATGAGTCCAAACAACTCGTTGGCTCAGATGGTAGTAACTCTGCTTTCTGTGCTGCAAGCCCCGGGTTCGATCCCCGGTCAGGTCAAACATTCGTGTGCATGAACATGTCTGGTTGATTTGTGTCTGGGTATTATAAGCTTATATAAGTAGGTATATCAGTCATCTGGTTACCATAGTACAGGCTTCTAGCCTAGTTTGGGACCAGATGACCGTGTGTGGAAGTTGTCTCATATTATTATTATATCCTTTCACACACATCATCAGCCGGAAGACGTCCCCGGCTGAACATAGGCTTCCCCCATAACCTATTCATATGGGGGGACTTTGCCGTAATCGCCACGCTTGGCAGACGGCTTGCTGATAGCAGTAGTTGTAATACTTGGAAACGGAGTGCTGCTGCCCACTTCGAACATATCCCTCTGCCGGGTCTCACAGCTCCCATGGGATGAGAAAGGGGTTGCCCTATTATAAACATGGGAACCACATGGCTAATAAATTATTTCAGCTGCTAGAAAAGTGCTGAAAATCGTCAAACTATTTTCATGAGAATAGCTATATATTAACACTGAACACTAGGGATCACGTTAGCTTTCAAACAAAAAACCGCATCAAAACCGGATCATTCGTTTAGGAGCTACGATGCCACAGACAGATACACAGACACCTCAAACTTATAACACCCCTTCCTTCGGGTCGGGAGTTAAAAATACATTAATCACATGGTGACGAGTTGACGACAACGTAACTATTATAACCTCCTTGGCATTGACAGTGAACGCTGAAACTTTCACACGATGACGTCACCGCGTGGCACTTCACACGTGCTCGGCCAAACGTGATGTAGATCGCACCATAGCGCTACAGGGCGTCGTGCATACATACCAAACTAAACTCTATCTTCTAAGCCATAAGATTTTCAAATTTCGTGTAGAATTCACCAAAGTCATAGGGCAATAGTATGCATGCATCGTTAATTTACAGAATTAGTTCGTGATTTGTCTGTTCTCTGCCAAATATGTTTTAGGCGAATTTTCAAGGATTTCCCGTCTGCATTTGAATGGTTATATACCTATATAAGATTATAATGAATTTGGGCGAGGACTCTATTAATGGCTACGCTAAGGCGTTTTGACATTATCAATATGATCATCTAAGGCGCTACGGGTCGGGGTGAGCCTTGGGCCTGATCAAGTACATTCTTCTCCAGACCGATGTATTCAATCTCATAAATTTAATGTTTATTCAAGGAAGTCTCAATCGAGTCTTCTGTGCTTATTGCTTTTGAAACCGACTGTCCTTAGGTTCCTGACATTTCTTACTTGGTCCTTGGTGGGTCGACGCCATCCATCCAGTTTTCAAATTTCTAAAACGTTTTGATTCGAAATGGAGGGCTATTATACAGGGGACTATTTTGTACATTGACGGGCGAGATGCCTGTGTATGTTTATTGCCTCATAAAAAAAATGCAAAAATTACTGAACCGATTAGGCTGAAATTTCGTATTATGTGTTGAAAGCCTAGAAGCTACAATAAGGCTCATGTACTTTTAGTGTTCCGTGCCTCAAAAGGAAAAAGGAACCCTTATAGGATCACTTTGTTGTCCGTCTGTCTGTCTGTCCGTCTGTCAAGATACTTTTTCACGGAAACGGGTGGAGGTATTAAGTTAAAATTGATATCAACTACCTGAGTAGTCCGCAGATCTGAATCTGCGGTCCCTTGTGGCTGTAAAAAATCATATTTCAAGTTAACCTTTAACCGGGGACTTGGACTACCTGAGTAGTCCGCAGATCACTAATTCAAATTTCAAAAAAAATTAAAATTTCTTTATTGGAACATTTTTACATAATGGATATAAACATTATGAACGATGATGCCTGCGAAAGTTTGGATAAACTGTGTTGCAGACACCATCGCCCTCCTCCTCAACAACTGTACCATTAGTTGTCACTATATAAAAGAATAAAAAAAATCAGAATCTGCGGTCCTTTGTGGCTGTAAAAAATCATCCTTCAAGTTAACGCAATCAAAAGTTATGGCCATTTTACTGCATATTTCCATACTTTGCGCAAGGAACTAAAAGCTCTAGGGTACTTCCTCCATATTTGCTGTAGTATACAACTAGATGGCGCTGCATGTTCTTAGTAGGCGGATTGTTTTTGGGATTGGAAGCGTTTTGTTCAGATATCTAGGTATGGAATCTTACACTATGCATACATACGTATGTCTTAACAGTTAATTTATGCTGATATTCCCACGGGAACGATGACTACACGGGTATAACTAACAGCTGGTATAAAATTATTTCGACACACTACCACAAGCCAAAGCTCGGTTACATTGAATTTGACCTTTGGTTAAGACAATATTGTTGGACATAATAATAATACAAGTTACTTTAACTCGGTCGAGTCAAGACCTTATGTCACCCGAAGGTCTTAGGGAAATAGATATCTAGTTAATACTAAATACTTACTACCTGACAACCTGTTCCGTGAGAATATTGGATTGTAGTTGTGGAATAGAGTTTTTGATTTATCTACATGAATAAAGTAGGAAGTATATATGTATAACCTAGTCGACTAGTAATGTGTTTACTAATATTTTTTCTGAAAACTAGTTATATTATGTTATAAAAATACACAGCCTAATTGTGGAAAAGCATCCCTAAACATAGATAAATATACACAATCATATCCTTGACTGTAACTAAAGCAAAAAATTACGTAAATATGTATATACAAAAAAGTGGCAATCAACCTGCCTCGACATAATTATAAGTAGAGATCTAGAAAGTTAAAATTATTTTTGTCTGGGCATGTATACATTTTTTAAGTATCCGGACCCCAATTGTAATTACTTGAAGACTCCTGAATTACTGTACCATTTCATCATCATCATCATCATCAGCCGTTGGTAATCCACTACTGAACATAGGCCTCCCCCATTAAGGGGGGTTTTGCCGATACTCGACACGCTTGGCAGGCGGGTTGTCGAGCGCAGTTTGATGGTTTTTTGCAGAGGACGCTGCTGCCCGTCCTCTGGATCAGTTAACCCTTAGCCGGCTCTTACGGCAACCACGGGTAAAGAGTGAAGCACTATTCTAAAGTCGGTAACTCCACGGCCAATTTACCTCAACCAACCTCAACAATATTTACCATTTACTAGTTTGATATTTAAGTAGCAAAAACATGTTCATGAATGGACAAACTATTTGTAGTTCGGGTGGACGTGACCCATGACACATTTTACATATCTTTTCATCCGTCTAGTATTATACCTAAACATAATATAAGTCGGTTCAGAGATTAGTATTTACGTCATATGGTCATATGCTGACTGATATAGTACATACCTATTGGTAAACGGGAACACATTTTTATTTATCTATAACTCTTACGAGTCTTTATAAGCCGGTTCAATAAAGAAACGAATCTAAAATGGTCTCGAAAATCATGTCATCTCGCTTGCACACTAGTGCTCTAACTAGATGATAAGATTAGCGCCGCTATCTTAGATTCGTTTTTTTATTGAATCGGCTTATACCTACTTTTATCTGTGTCCAAAATCGGTTAAGGTGGTTGGACCAACATCATTTCCCATACACAACTTGGGAGGGATCCAATGACGATGATAGAAGAGATATCATTTCTTCATTTGTGTGGTTTATTTTGAGTAACAACTAATTATAAAGTGGCTTATTATTATATTAATTTATCCAGTTATACAAAAGATACGTTTTAAAACTGCAAATAGGCATTATCGGAACATACAATTGTGCGCACGACCACGGTGTGCCTGATGGTGAGCTGTTACCATCTCAGGGGTATTGCCAGTATGTTACCGACCCTTCAAGCGTATAAAGTATGTATATATCAGTCTTCTGGTTACCATAGTACAGAATCTATCCAGTTTGGGACCAGATGACCGTGTGAAAGTAGTCCCGTATTATTATTATAAGCATATTTTAAAGCAATATCAGAGCATAGAAAAATTTGCAAAAGATTGCGGACGCGATAGGAAAACAGTTTGCAATATGCATTATAATTGGTAATTCTTGTATTCGCCCACGCTATGGCGACTCTTCCTGCTTCAGTTATTAGGGTTCCGAACCCCAACGGGGTGCCGAAGGAACCCTATTACTAAGACTCCGCTGTCAACGACTTTCCCATACAAGACATTTTACTTATTATATTGTTAAATTATCAAATGAGACTAATTCTGTTATAAGATTCTGTAAGAAGAATATTAATACTTATTAGAATATTACTGTTTGCCTAGTGTTTTTGTAAGAAGATTTTAAACAATATTTGGCAACATTTGGATACATTGGATACTTTATATTATACGAGTAAGATAACGTGTCCTGTGTTTTTATATCTAAAATCAAGATATCTATTGCATACCATCAACAGGTTATCTGTGAGAAATTCCTTAATAAGATGAGACTACCGATAACTTACAGTGTTCCTTACTGAGGATAACCTATTTAGGAACTGTTAAATAAATAGATAAAGAATACTTAAAATTACATCTAAGCCACATATTGGTATTTTTGTAAAACGATCAGTTACCTCTTAAAAACCGAAATAAGTAATATAAAATATTGAATTTAGTAAAATACTACAACATCTGCTTTTTGTTCTTTTGGGAAGCTGGTCATTGAATCATCAAATCAAGTGGACCTTTTTTTAGGACAAATAGTTCATTGACAGGTAGCACTTCAATTTGTATGATCTGAGACTTCAATACATCAATTCAGCAGATGCGTAGCTTTTTTTTTAAACTAGTAATAAATATAATAATAATATGGGACAACTTCCACACACGGTCATCTGTTCCCAAACTAGGCTAGAAGCCTGTACTATGGTAACCATATGACTGATATACATGCTTATATAAACTTATTAAATAACACCCATAGACACAGATCAAACAGCCATGTTCATGCACACAAATGTTTGACCTAGCCAGGGATCGAACCCGAGGCCTGCGGGACAGAAAACAGAGTTACTACCATCTGAGCCAACGAGGCTATGTGTGTAATATTTACTTATTATGTATACCAACTGCTACCACTGCACCGAGTAAGAAAAATACCTGTCTTTTCAAAAATTATATTTACTAGATTAAATTTATTATCTTTCAATATTTATTATCTTAATAAATATTATGTTATCTTTAGTATATTTTAAAATATTTGGTGCCAAATATTATATTCCAGTGGTATCGGAATCCTTCATGTACGAATCTAACGCACCTGTTTAATGTTTCTTTCTAGTGTTCTATCTTCATTTATATTCAAAATTGCTAGAGGAATTCGTAATATTATCTGCCATAAATTACCACAACTTAAAGGTTGAAGTCTGCTCATCGATTGGTCTATGATCTTGTGATCGAGGCCGCCGTCAACTTACGTCAATAGTCAATAGTAATAGTCGAACAATGTAAATGTATGGCGCCGCTTTCAATGGTCGCGGCCACAGATCATAAAAACTAAAGGGTCGCGGCTGTAGCGAACATCGAACTACCTAACGACTATACATACTAGACATACCTAAGCAGATGACCAGACGACAGCCGAAGCCGCGATTATCAAACTTCAACCTTAAAGAGACTACAGGGTTCCTTCAATGTAACCAAACCAAATACATATTGTTGAATTGAATTGATTTTTAAAGTTGATAGGAAGGATACTTCACTAGTACATGTAAATAATACTTTAGCAAGTATATCCAGATGGTTCACAGCAAACAATCTGTTATTGAATGCGAAAAAGACTAAATGTTTGAAATTTTCGTTGCCTAACGTCAGAAGTATAGAACCAATCATATAGTTCTTGACGGTGAAAGACTCAATATTGACAATGCAACTTTGTTCCTTGGCATAAATATAGACTCTAAACTGCAATGGAGCACTCATATCACCGAGCTCTCAGGGAAACTAAGCTCTGCAGCTTACGCGGTTTATAAAATTAGGCAACTAACAGATGTAGCCACGGCGAGATTAGTGTACTTTGCATATTTCCATAGCTTGATGTCTTATGGGATTCTGTTGTGGGGGTCAGCTGCAGATATAGAAACTATCTTTATACTACAAAAACGTGCGATTCGTGCCATCTATGAGATGCGTCCACGCGAATCCCTGAGGGAATTATTTAAAGAAATAAACATACTGACCCTACCATCCTTATACATTTATGAGAACATCATGTATGTGCGTAAAAATTTACATAAATTAAAATTAAATAGTGACCTTCATAATTTTAATACTAGGAATAAAGACAAAATAGCTGTACCTAGCTTTAGATTATCTAAAACAAATAAAAAGACATTCTTAGGAAATAGTGTACGTTTCTATAATAAAATCCCAAAAGAGATAACTGGGCTCTCAGAGGGTAAATTCAAAACCTATATAAAATCTACTTTACTTAAGGCTTATTATAAAGTCAACCAGTACATAGAGGACAAAGATGCCTGGAAACTTCTGCATAGCCGCCTCGCGGCACCTTCAAAGAAAACGAATGTAACCAAACCAAATATTGTGAAACTATCTGTTGAAAAAATTAAGCCCTACAAGTTTCTTGTGCGTTCTTCTTGTAGAGGTATCTTTCCGAACGCACGGTAGACTCAGTACTGTATCTTCATTGACGTACAAAAGTGTCAGA
Source organism: Hemistola chrysoprasaria (assembly GCA_947063395.1). Lineage (NCBI taxonomy): Eukaryota > Metazoa > Arthropoda > Insecta > Lepidoptera > Geometridae > Hemistola > Hemistola chrysoprasaria. Next base: position 13,069,043 of record OX346724.1, on the reverse strand, counting down.
TTATGACCTATTTGAATAAATCTGTTTGAGTTTGAGTTTGAGTTTGAACTGGCCATACAAGTTTCTTGTGTTCTTCTTATAGTGCTATCTTTCCAAACGGACGGAAGCTTCACTAACTTACAAAAGAGCTGTTTTAAAGCCTTCTCGAATAAATTACTGCTTCTTTGGCCTAGCAGTAGCGCGTGCGACCAGCGCTACTGCTGAGCACGAGCAAAGAAATCTATATAATTTATAATAGGATACCTGATGACATATAATTATTAGAAGGCAATTTATTTAATTAAAAAATTAAGTGACTGGCTATTATGCAACTGCATTTATTGCATTAAGGAATTTTTGGACTTTCGTGGAGATTTTAAATTTTAAATAATATTTGCACGTCTGCTTGCAGGCTGAATGCAGTGACATAGTTTTAAGATACCGAACAACCTTTGTAATTATGCATTCTCGCAAATAAACATTTGATTATTGATTATAACTACGTAAAGAAGCGACGAGCACCTCTCCCCGCCATTTTACGTCACCTGCGACTTGCAACCAGACAGTCAACGAGGCAATAATGCACGCATACATTTGACGCGTGTACACACGTTATACTTTCTAAGTAGTAGTAGGCTATTGCGCGCGGCCGATTGTATGGAGTGACGGGGGCCCGGCATGAGGCCCTGGATTCAATTTCCAGGTCGGGCAATTGGATCTTATCAATAACAGCCTGGAGCTCGCACCCTACTACTCGGAACTGATAAACATAACTGGCGAATTGTGGGTGTACCCTACTAAGGGAATGGGTACACCTCTGCCTTACCCCTTCGGGGAACAAAACATGATGTTGAAGAAACAAATTTTAGTTAGAAAAATAAAGAAACACTTACCCTCTTATGAAACTTGCTCTCGTCGTAGGTCTTCTCGGAGCAGAGGTTGTATATCTGGTAATGGTCTTTGTGCATGTGCTCGAGGAATCTGACCACCTCGTCTATGTGGTTCCTGTAGACTCCTTCCAGCTTTTCGGCGGGGATGCCCATCGCTATCAGCCTGTCTGTTATATCTGAACCGTGGGTTGAGGAAAATATTATATTGGAGTTACTTGAATTTTCTTGAATCTGGATTGGTCATTAGATATCTTCGGGCTATTTAAGGGGTTAAAATTTTAGCATTGTAAAAAATCCAAGGCCACCTATCCACTTGAGTGTTAAAAGTTGAGAGAGGAGGTTAAGAGTTGTGCTATTAGTAAATTGTGAAGATATGGTCCCATAATCATTATAGAAAGATAAGTTGTTCCTGAGTTCTAATTTATTAATTGGCGTAAGATCGATGTTAGTTTCGTAGGTATACGAGTAACTAGTTGGTTCCTCTACTTTTTCTTACTAATTTTAAAACTGCTCGCTTTCAAAAAAAAATCACTTCTGTGCTGACGGAACTTTAAATTAAAAAACCTGTCCAAACTCCAAACGCTGAACCGGCAACGAAACCATGTCCTAACGCTACGGACCCGTGTACCTATTATATCCATAATACGAGTATGTTGGACTTCAGCATGATTACAGAAATGGTCAGAAAGTTCTAAAAGTACAGTAACGTCGCAGTTATACAGACCATACTGACGGGTTTACGATCCACCCATAAGCTGTTCACTCTAAACATGGTAGAACTAGGCACACTGCTACCACGATCTCAATTCTAAATGAAGCTCGTCGATGGCGCTAGCAGAGATGTGTGCTAAGTCGTTTTGCCAGTGAACCAATATGGCAAACTCGTAGTTCTATTTTTTGACACCATTCATTGTAGGTGGTCCTTAATTCATTGTATTTTATTGGGCTTTAAACTTAAAGCTATTTTGGACAAGCTCAAATTGTAGTCGTAAATTATGAAGAGTGGTATCTAAATTATGTTCTTCAGTGGTTGTAATGTAGTTGACAGAATGACAACTATTTTGTATACTTCGTCCACTGGATAAGTGCTTGCGTTCAGCTGACGTCAAATTAGCAAAATTTTGGCGTGTGTAACGAAACTGTTGCCAATTTGAATAATTTGATCATTTCTGTCATCAGAGTGTAAAGTACACTTTCGTGAGTATTCGGCATCGAGAAGCCATTCGAGATCTTCCAGTTAAAAAACGCACACCCCTCTTTTACCGATACAAAAAAATCCCAGAACACCTCTTTGTCTATCTTGGGTAGAGCGCATTACAGCTCTACTCCAAAAAATCCTTTAATTCTATCCGAGATCGACCACATCCTGGAAATACTATTGATCGGCGATCATTGGAAATGTGTCATGAAGTTTTGTGCAGAACTCAGAAATGACCCGTCGATGCCAAATGTGTATTTACATTGCACTATTGCAATGTGCATAGTTTAATATAATGATCTCCCGCTCAGGGCCAGTCATTGCACCCAAAGCAATCGTGTACCAAATATTAAAATTTAAAATCGATTATCCAGTGTACCAATGTACACATTTTAACGATGACATTGCACGCTGCACGATGTAATGCCCAATTGTGCATTATACGATTGTAAATCAACCGGTTTATTGCCGAATTTAAAAATAAATTTTCCAAAAATGCATATTGATGGTCGGGAGAATTCTTCTGAGCAACGGCCAACAATTGAAATAAAAAAATTAATGACTCGTTCGCTAAATGTACTTTTTATATTTAGTACAAATTCAGTACAGCATGAAAATGCAAGGAATTTCAAGAGATGAGTCTCCTTTGGAAGGATAGTTTTAGCGACATGTTCAGTGAAATTAGCGTCTCCTCACTGCTCACGCTAGAACGCCGGCAGGATAGAAGAAGCTAAACCCTCCTACCACATTATCATGATCATACGAGTGGGAAATTCGTTTTCCCTTCTTGACAGCTGTCATTCGATGCCAAGGGGAAGAAAAAGACAAAAAATATATCAAGTTGCATCTAAGGGGTGGATGGAAGGTGGTTTATTTCAACTATAATAAAAGTAATATTTGCTTGAGTTTTTTGATTCGATTCTTATTTTCGATCTTTGTACTTTGGACTCTTAGACCCAGGATATTCTCCAATAATTTAGAATAAATCATGATCTAATTGTGGTCTACGTGGGTGTAAAATTAACCACACCACTGAGCCAATGATTACGCTACGCTGGGTATGTGTAATTAAATCCCACCATTTATGGCGATAATCGTCCAACAGTGTGATAATTACGTAGATACATTGTTTCATCAGGAATTATCCTCATACATACATACATACGATCACGCCTTGTTCCCGTCGGGGTAGGTAATTTAATTATCCTCATTATTAGTCAATAAATTAATTAACATGTTCGCAAGTAAAATATATTATGAGTAATGGAGGCTTGTCAGTTACTTTAAATATCTTTGTGGTTCAACTAGCTGCGCCCCGCGGTTTCAGCATTTCAGGGTAACCTAAACTAACTACAAGCCTTTAGCCAATTAGGTTCAACTTTTGGAGTGGCCAAATAGTCCGCACCTGGAGGAGTTAATCAATATGTGTGTTGCAAGAGACCTCAGGTAGAGCTACGTTAGTTCAGTTACTTAATCTGTGGCAGACGGATACCTCTGGACGGGAAAGAGATATCTTTCCCGTCCATCATTGACTCTTCACAAACCACACAACATTTTAATAATAAATGCGGTAACAGGTATAATTAGGTGGTAGTGTTGGTAGTTGGTAGGCCTCTCTTGCAGGGGGCTGCCTGGGGAAGTACCACACCTTTGCCAGTTATTAATCTGCCAAGCAGTAATGTGCAAACTTTACCGTGTTCCGGTCTGAAGGGCAATGTTACCAACGAAATTGCTGCGCAAGACGAGTTTCAACAACTAATATCTCAGGGTGACAGGCGCAGTGGAGTGCCGCGCAGAATTTTCAAACACTGGGTGGCACTGTGTCTGACATGAGCAATCATGATGCTTACCATCAGGCTCCTGATTTGCTCGTCTGGTCACACACTATCATAAAAAAAATATATAAGAGGATAACATAACATAACATACATACATTCACCCGAAGGGGTAGGCAGAGGTGAACCCAGGACTCAGTCCCATACTAGATACACCCATATTTCGCCAGTATGTTATTGGTCCCATGTAATAGGGGGCGAGCCTATTGCCATCTACCGGGCACAGTTCCAGACTCCAGGCAGTTATTGAGATAATTCCTAATGGAAAAATATAATATTTAACACTTTGCCTGACCTGGGGATCGAACCCGAGACCTCTTGATTGGCAGTCGAGCATGCGCCCTCTACGCCACCGAGGCAGTCATATACAGAGTAAGAGGATAAGTTATGTTATTATACTATGGTGATTTACAGTTGCAACCACGTCCTTTCCTTGTTTATTAACGTCACCTCTGCAATGAATATGCATTTCTAATGTCTATGACGCGAAAGTCAAATAGAGGAAAGCCGCGATATGTGACGATAGTAGCAAGGATCTGGGTTGCTGTCACAGGACATAGAACGGCATGATAAGCAGCAGTTTGATACAATCCTATGGAAAATTTACCAAATCCATGTTTTTTATTTCCCTGTTTTCTCTGAATATAATAAACCTATTCTAAATCCTAATTGTTTATTTTTGATTATAAACGTTAAAAATAAAAAAGGCTACTTCACTATAAAAATATAAACAAAATATGGATGGGTAATTTTTTGATAGGATTGTGTCAAATTTCTCGTATCTCAGCTAGGACACGCTTTAAGTGAGTAAAATATTATATTGTAGGTAGGTACATATTCTACAGAAGAATATTTAACTTTACCTTTACAACAAAAAAGACACGTGCAGACTACATACTAACTCGGATGGTTGGACGACTGTTTAAAAAAATGGCTGCAGGATAAGCAACAAAAAGAAATGAAATAGAATGAGACATCAAAAGATAAATACAGATTAAGGTATTCTCATCATTGATAAATGCTATTCTTAAAGTTAGATTAATTATTTGTATTTTCGTGTGTATCCTGTACAATTATAGTCTAGAAAAACTATACCTGCCTAATTATTACATTAATTAAAGTCAAATCTTAGTCAGTAGGGCCATCATCAAAATAATGTTATTGTTTTAAAATTGTATGGGCATAACTCTATTATATATATCGTCTATATATAATTATATATATATATATAATTCAATGAGATTTTACTTATTACAGAGGCGTTACATCAAATCAAACTCTACCAAACCAAAATCAATACTAGAGCGAGTGCAAAGCCCGAGATATATATATAATATAATATATTATATGCCGTATTTGGGCATCCTTGGAGCAGTTTCTCAATCTACCTCAAATTTTTAAAAACATTCTACTAAACTTATACACTTATCACAATTACAAAATTATGCATTCTGTTCACGAAATATTATATTAGAAAGGTGTTTTTATTTATGCTTAGGTACCTAGACCACAGAATAAATTATAGTAACCAGACCTACTAACTGCATTAAGAATAAATATGTACCTAGTTATAAAATGGGGATAATTACCTCGACATATATTTTAGCTTGGACAAAGTGCGGTCGAACCTCTCTCTAGTATACAACCTCATTGTTGTAATTAGACCTGAAGTAGGCATTCGAAGCAGACTGCTTGGAACCGCGCGACACGTGCTATACATAACACACAATCAAAGTAGGTAAAACTACTTATCATGCTCAAAAGAGAATCGGGTTGCAAGAGGTCACCCGAAACCGACCGAAAACATGCAAAATGTGTTTCATATGCAGCCGACCGAATATATTTAAGGCGGCTGTAGCTGTATTTAATATGCACTAGCTGTGCGCCGCGGTATCGCCCGCGTAGTTATCATTCCCGTGGGAATATCGGGATATAAAGTACGCTATGTGTTATTCCAGGGCCTAACTAAACTTACCGAATTTCAGCCCAATCGGTTTCATAATTTTGGCGTGAAAGAAAAAGTGTAAAATATCCATCCATCCATCAGCACAAAATTTCGCTTTTATAATTCAAACTATTATATATTATATTCAAACAACTAAAAAAATCACAATCTGACACTTATGCATGTTAATGAATATAAACAGTAATGGTTCTCTACCGTGCGTTTGGAAAGATACCTCTACAAAAAGAACGCACAAGAAACTGATTTAACTGATAACTTTACAATATTTAATTAGGTTATGATTACAAATATCCTACATTCTACATCCGCTTTTAAATTGCAAACATTGTCACAGTAGCTGCAAACGTTGATTGTGCTACGAAAAATAATAACAGTCATCTAACAAACGACATATGGTAGCCGACAAAGAATCGCTCACGTAATTGCCTGATGCCTGTTGCTATACAGTTTACGGCACAATATTATAGCTACAGAAGGCAGGCTTTTTGTACATTCGTCGAGCAAAACATGAACGTAGAAGTACAACTTTTTTCGGTACTTATAATGTGAAGCAGTTTTTAATAAAAAATAACTTTTACACAGTACAAACTTTTACGAGTTTTTACTCATAAAAGTTTGTACTGTGTACTGTGTGATTGTACTGTGTAGAGTTTTTTATTTAATAGTGGGAAAAAAATCGTGTCGGGGCCGTGTGGTCCCCGGCTATATAATAGTGCCACACCTTTCGCATCCCGTGGGAACCGTGAGAGTGCAGCAGCGCTCTCCGGCACCAAGTATTCCAACTACTGCGATCACCAAGCCGCACAAGCGTGGTGATAACGGCAAAATCCCCCCATATTAATAGTTTATGGCGTTCTATGGGGGATATGTTCAGCAGTGGACGTCTTCCGGCTGATGATGATGATGATGAAAAATAATATAGCCGTCCTTCTGTAGCTTGTTAATTCATGCCGCGAATGTTCACAGCCGATCTAACGCGGCATTACACAGTTACAACCGAAAAGACGCTTTGATTGCTATAACTCTTTGGGTTGAGGCAATAAAGCATTTTTACGATGGATTTTTTGGACCAAGCGCCGTCCATTACGGCAAATTTGCATGAGGGGAACGAATCAACTAACTAACTGAAACATGCAATATGGAAACAGTAAATATCGAACCTAGTAATACCGAAAGATTAGTGAGGGTTTCTCGAGAATGCTCTATTATTTGTTAAAACTGGCTCTTCTTGTATAGTGGTATATTTCCGGACACTCGGTAGATCCGTTACTTATTATTGAGATATTATTTATTGACGTTTAAAAATATCTTTTTAAAACTTATTTAAATATTTTTTTTAGTTTCAAGTTTGGCCGGATTTTAAACCGCTATAGTTAAGCTGACTATAGTTAATTTTCTAAACATTGTTTAGCCCGTGTTGAAAAATTAGGTTAAAATAAAATTGGAATCGATCGGACCACTGGAACTAGAAGTCATATGAACTTCCAGTGGCTCGATGCTTCAAACGACAGAACCGATTAAGACAGCTCGATTCTTAGCTATGTCAGCTTTCAAAGAAAAAACCCGGATCAAAGTCGATCCATTCGTTACAGAAGTTACCAGGCAACAGCCAGACACACAGACACGTCAAACTTTATAATAGGTACCCCTGACGTTAAGTTATGAAAACGAAAAGTTACCTTTGCTAGAGTAAAGGCACAATCTAAAACGAATGCCAAAGTTCCAGACTTGACAAGGCTTCACAATTCGCAGCCAGACGGCGCATATCAAATGGCAACAAAGAAATGCACATGCAATAAAGAGCAATAACCTAAACAAATCCAATTACACAAAGAGCCAGACCGCTGACACATCAGTACTATGTCACAAGTGGGAGGGATTATCAACGCCAATGCAAATAAATTGTATTGTATTTTATACTAGTTCCACCTTACGCTGAAAAGTAGGGTAGGTCAACCTACCTTACCCTGTGTGTTATTCCAGTATATACGTACGTCAGATATAAAAAAAAAACCTCCAATTGAGTATTTGAAAAAAAATGTAATTTTAAATTTATTCTGAGAGTCTAATGAAAATTATGTATCATCCGATACAAAAATCACTTTAATATATATTTTTTAATTAATAATTAAGCAATTCAAAATTGATAAAATACCAATCAATAAGAGTCACTTGATCACGAACGCGCTACGAGAGGTCGCCATGATTGTGACGTCATTATGTTATAATTATCTATGGTACTTTATAACATTGTGACGTTACTACAGGTCACGGGCTTGTTCGGGTACTATACTACGCGGGTGAAACAGCGGAGCACAAGTAGAAGTTTTACAAAATCATAGTCATAAAGACAATATGTTATTATTATGCATTATTAAAGCTAAACCTTAATTAATAGCGGGCGAGCCTATTGCCCACACACCTCTACCAGGCACAGTTATGAACTCCAGATCGTCATTGAGAAAAATCTTAATTTCATTAAGATTTTTCTTCACACCTGGGAATCGAACCCGGGACCTCATGATCGGCAGCAGCACTTGCGAACTAAAAGTTTGTAAGAATATTTATCTAAGCGGTTCAAATACGCCTAGTTCTGTCCAAAATGAAGTAGGCGGTTGAGAAAATGTAGAATGGTCACGTAACACGTCACCACAGAATACATGCCTAAAGTCACAGAAGGGACACGCCTTAGCTTCATGTTTATAAATAGGGAATCTGGCTGCGACGCAATAAAGTTCATTTTAGCTCGCACAACGCTAACAACCAACAGTTATATTCAACTACAAATTGCCACACTTTCTATCGCGTATTACTCTAGCTTTTCTCTCTTTCTAGCCCATAGCGTACCGTAGTGATGGATTAATTAACATTCGCATTCATTGTTAGCATGTGAAAGCTTAATTAGCACATAGCAAATTTAATGAAGTTGCGAAATTCTGTGAATGCGAATGAAGCGAATTCATCGCTTAAGTGAAATTATTAGCAATTTGGTAGGCACGGTTAAGCAATTATTATCTTTATATGCTTGTAGTTAGGGTCGTATATTGAATGAACGTGTATGATTATTTAATTCGTTAAAATGAATAGCAGGGCGGCGTGAATGAAGTGCGAAGTGCGAATTATCGTCTTAGTAAATATCATAGGAATTGCAAATAGCATGCTATGACTCATTAAATCGCATGCTTATGATATTATTGTGAAATCGCATTAATTACCATCACTAGCGTACCGTCTTGTCGCAAGCCCCGGCTACTTGTAGCTTCGTACCTTGGATGCGGAGTGTCCCAGGTCTGACGTTACATAGCAACAGTCGAATCAGTGGAATCATCTGAAGACCGCGTACCGAACGGTAATGATTTCGTGAAACGTGATTCCTGATAACATCTCGATGTGTTTCATCCGTCAACATCCACTACACACACAAATAGACCTAAATATGTCTGCCCATTATACCGGAATGTTATAGAACCGTTATACCTATGAACGTATTCGACCAGGCGACGTACACTGGCCTTGCTCATTCTAATGTCTCAACACCGTTCTCATAGAAATTGTTGCGAACGCAGCGTGCACATACAACGGTCTAGTGGGTAAGGTACATACATTAATATACAAAGAATTTTTTTTTTTCTAAGGTGTGGCCAACTTTAAGTACTTAGTACACCATTTTTAGGGTTCCTTACCTCAAAAGGAAAAAAGGAACCCTTATAGGATCACTTTGTAATCCCGTCTGTGATCACTTTGTTATTCGTCTGTCTGTCCGTCTGTGTGTCTGTCAAGACCCTTTTTCTCAGGAACGCTTTGAGGTATCAAGATAGATAAATTATTTATTATTACACCATATCTTAAAAAAAACTTAAATCTAAAATGGAACAATGGAACCCTACACAAAGCATACATACCAAGGTATGCCTTAACAAATTATTTACAGGCTTTTGATTAATATGCCTCGTCAGGTTGGGTCAAACCTCAAATGTGGATTTTAAAAGTTATCCCCCAGCCGAAAGAATCTTTCATGTCAGACAAGAAGGCTGCAATTTTAAAGTAAACCTAATAGACTGACTATTCACAGACATCAAATAACCGACATGAGACCCCTATTGATAATCTTTCGTAGCTTCGTTACCGAGATCTGTCCCTAGCGAGTGCCATACGACACTATCCTTTTTTTTTAACCAGGAATGGCGGTGAATGGCACTGCCTAGACCCGTGTAACATAAAATCATGAGCAAAATCTTGTTGCCATCGACACGCTGATATACATATCAATTAAGTCATTGACGCATCCCAATAGCCGCGAAGCTTTTATGGGGCACGGGGTCCAGTTAAAACAGTAATTAGTCAGTTCAATGCAAAGGTCGTGACATTAATTTGAGATAAATTGATATGATTTTTAGTTCCAATTTCTTTCCACGTGTCACCTTTACGTGGGATGAACTTCAACATGGCCTTAACCACGGACCCCTTCAAATATAATGAATTTGTTCAATGTTATTTGACTAAGTTTGGTTCTGCTACGGCCATTGACTCGGATATCTCGACAAAGCGGCTTTATCTAATCTATGCCACACGAGTACCCTAATCTAGAGTATGCCATGGTTTACACGTGTAGACAGTTTTCGCATCGTGTAAGCACAAGCAGAGTGGCGCAGTGGAAGCGTGCTGGGCCCATAACCCAGAGGTCCGTGGATCGAAACCACGCTCTGCTATCCACGTTTTGACTTCTTTTTGTTCGAAATAAAATATGTTCGAAATGTTTCACGTATGAATGAATGTGTATGAATGTATGTTTCACATACTCCGTCGGTAGACTCACAGACATGCAAATTTTCAAAACATTGGCATGCGAACAAATATCCAGACTTCTCTTACAGAGAAATAGTAAAAGAACTTCATCGACACGGCGGTGACATTACGTCGGTCCTTTGAAGACGACTATTATCTTTATACCTAACGTGACGCTATTAGGTCTTCATTGCTTTTTTAAAGGTAATACAATCAATAAAGTAGACTGCCTCGGAGGTGTAGTGCTCGCATGAGGTCCCGGGTTCGATCTCCAGGTCAGGCAAAACGTGGTATTAGATTTTCCAAAAGTAGGAAATTTCCATATGTTAGCCCTGTGACCGTGGAGTCTGAATCTGCTTTGCCCGGTAGACGGCAATAGGCTCGCCCCCATATTACATGGGACTCTTAAAACATAGCTTAGGGTCATGGGTACACCTCTGCCTATCTCTTTGGGATAAAGGCGTAACATTTTGTTAAACTAGCTGTGCCCCGCGGTTTCACCCGCGCAGTCATCGTTCCCGTGAGAATATCGGGATAACAAGTACCCTTTGTGTTATTCTAGGGTCTAAACTATCTACATTCCGAATATACCATACCGAATTTCAGCCAAATCGGTTCAGTAGTTTTGGTGTGAAAGAGTAACAAAAATCCGTCCATCCATCCATCCTCACAAAATAAACCTTGTATCGGGTATAATATTTATAGATGTGTCCCGACCAGAGTAAATTGGACAGGCGTCTCGTTAGGGAAAACAGTATATGTAAAAGGAACTACCCCATCAGAGAAACTAGTTAAATAAGGTATTCCAAATAACCTTTCCGCACGATTTAATCACCATCGTAAACCTACGGGACTCCGGCCGCTAGTGTACTATGCCAGGCCAATTTTTTCCTTTACAAAACTGGATTAAGGCACGGTGCAAAGATAATTCGCCCTCTCGCTCACACGTACCCACATTTTTGAAGATATAAAAAATACTACATGAAATTACGTAAAATGAAGTCTAATAGGAACTAGAAAATAACAATACATACTTTCAGTAAAAATCCAATTTAATCGAAACAAGTTTTCATGTATGAAAAACTGCACAGAGAAAAAAAATTCACTGAAGACTTGATTGGATTATATTGGATTTTTTATTGCAAGTTTGTATTGGTATTTTCTAAAACCTGGTAGACTTTATTTACGTAATAACATGTAGTATTTTTTATATCTTCAAAAATGTGGGTACGTGTGAGCGAGAGGGCGAATTAGGTTTGCACCGCGCCTTAAACTACTAAGCTCTCGGTTATTCCATTACTAACCAAAACATTGGCTTGCAATAACTTGAGTAAATTGGTAATTTGTTATAACGATCGCGTAATTTTTCAATATTACAAAATGGCCTCATTCACTAAGATTATGTACCTACATAATACGAAGAAATCCAACGATAATGCCGAATTCAAATTAATTAGACTTAAGAGGAAAGAACACCTTATAATTTTTTTGACAGAATCCTGAAATAATATGAAGAGTTTACAAAAGAAAATAATAATGATAGAACATAGTTTACTTTATCATAAAAAATATTACAATGTATTGTCGAAGGATGATATGGCATGATGGAAGGCATTTGCCCAGCAGTGGGACAACAATGGCTGATAATAATAATTGTCGAATGGGTTCGAATGTGTTAATAGGGTTCCGTACCTCAAAAGGAAAAGAGGAACCCTTATAGGATCACTTTGTTCAAGTTTTTGATCAAGTTGAAACTGGTCCCTTGTGGCTGTAAAAAAATCATACTTCCAAGTTAACGCAATCAAATATTATGGAAATTTTACTGCATTTTTCCATACTTTGCACAAGAAAGTTATAGATGGCGCTATATGTTCTTAGTAGGTTTTTAGGATTGGGGAATTGTTTTTTTTTTTAGATATCTAGGTATGGAACCCAACATACGTATGCCTTAACAATATATTTTCATAGGATTGTATTAGCCTCCTAAAAGCTTGTCCTACACCAACTTTGATAAAGTACAATCACAGTCTTACGCAAGGGCGCTAGTATCCATGGGCTTAGTATGTCATGTCAGCTACCCATTATGACTACAGATTAGTTCCATTTTTAGCCACATTACGACTTAGTCTATCTAAGTCGCTATTGCACGCTAGCCCATGCGACTAAAGTCAATTTATTAACATGTTTTCTTATATCAACATCAACCCGTTTTAGGTATAATAATAATTAGTAATGTTCTAGAAAACCTTTTTACTAATTGATGCTCCACGATAAGTGCGGGCCATTAAGACTAGATTAAGACGTGTAAGACGAGATAGCACGTTTGCTTTAAAGTATCTAATTATTCAGTCTTTTACGTCTTATTTCAAATCGCTGTCTTTCCTACTTTAGGCTGCCTTTCAATCAGAGCTATTCAAACTCGTTCAAAATCGAAAATAAAGGCTATAAATTAAGTTTTGTAAGTCACCGAAGATAAAAGAATCTACCGTGGATTCGGATTTAAACCATAGTTGTCAAGCTGATCTATGAAATTTAAACACATCTTTTTGTAGGAAAGCAGCTCTCAGAACAGTTTTTTCTAATAGTAGGTATTCTTCTATACCGACATAACACAATTACGGTAAAAATATTTATCTATTTTACTTTACTGTGACAATGTGGTCTTAATCAGCCCAATAGGAGCTATTATTTTCTTGAAATATATTATAGAATTTCACATAAAACAGACATTACATTTATTTCCCATTTTGGTATGTCGTCGACGGTTTCTAAGCTAGAGTTTTTTCACAAAATTTTCCACTGCAATATTTCACACCAAATTTAACATTTAAAACTTAAGTTTAAAAATAGTTTACTGTATCTTGTCTAATTTACCTTGTTCAATGACAGCTGAACAAAAATATTTTTTATGGTCATATTTCCTTAAATTTGGTACATAAATGGTATCTTATCTGGTAATTTTATATTCAATTAATAAATTAAGAATCCTCTTAGAATTTAATTTACGGAAATATGGTCAAAAAATAGATTTTTGTACAGATGTCATTGATGATCAAGCTATATCTGACATAGCGTATCCTATCCCACTAATTATATTTTAAATCACAAATTTCAGTACAATGTAAAAAACTTACGTTTTTAACAAGAGATCAACGCTTGCGAGTTCTAACTCACCTCCAGCGCCATCTAGCGCGGTTTAAGTCAGATTTTTTTTATGATAGTGAGTGACAAAACGAGCAAAACAGGTGCCTTAAGTAAGCATCATGATTGCCCATATCAGACAGTGCTACCCAGTGTTTTAGAATTCAAAATTCTGCGCGGCACTGCACTGCGCTTGTCACCCTGAGATATTAGTTGTTGAATCTCGTCATGCCCAGTAATTTCGCTGGTAACATTGCCCTTCAGACCGACATTACTGCTTGGCGGATGAATGATGAACTGGCAAAATAATTGATGGATGGATGTTTGTTACTCCTTCACGCCAAAAGTACTGAACAGATTGGGCTGAAATTTGGTATGCAGGTAGCTTAGACCCGGGAATAACACATTGGGTACTTTTTTCCGATATTCCCACGGGAAAGATGTCCACGCGGGTAAAACCGCGGGGCACAGCCAGTATTATATAAATCAGTCTAGTTATACGAGTAGATGACATGACGCCAAACTGTCTTCGACTACGGGCTTTATCAGTCACTTGAACGCACGTATGAGTACCTATATACCTATATCTATTTTGGTAACTAAGCGATACATTGTGTACCCAGGTACCTACGTATTTGTGGTAATTGGCTACTCGATGACGTAACTTAATCGCGTCCGACGTCCAGGTTTGCATGGATCCGATTATATGTCATAATATTATAACTTATAACATAGCCAAGCAGTAATGTGCAAACATTAATTTGTTGCGGTCTGGAGGGCAATGTTACCAGCGAAATTACTGGACATGACGACTTTCAACAACTAATATCTCAGGGTAACAGGCGCAGTGCAGTACCACGCAGAATTTTGAACTTTAAAACACTGGGTGGCACTGTGTCTGACATGGGTAATTACGATGCTTACTATCAGGCACATGATTTGCTCGTCATGTCACAAAAAAATAATATTATTGTAACATAACATCACGCCTTTTTCCCGAAGGGGTCTAGGACGATACCTAGAGTTGGAAGGTACACCTACACTTAGCCATTCATGTTTTAGGTCCCATGTAATAGGGGGCGAGCCTAATGTATTTATTTATATCCTACTAAAATTACAAATGCGAAGGTTTGTGAAGATGGATGGATAGATGTTTGTTACTCTTTCACGCTAAAACTATTGAACCGATTAGTCTGAAATTTGGTACATAGGTAGTTTAGACCCTGGAATAACACATAGAGTACTTTTTTTTCCGATATTCCCACGGGAACGAAGACAACGCGGGTGAAACCGCGGGGCACAGCTAGTATTATTGTATTTGTCTGTGTATGCAATGTGTTACAAAAAGTGTAGTGGTACTTAAAGGGTATCTACCTACCCGTCGAACTGAACTACTTTCAATGGAAAGAATTGCCAAATTCATAACATAACATAATATAACATACATTCACGCCTTTTTCCCGAAGGGGTAGGCAGAGGTGTACCCAGGACTCAGTCCCATAGCAGATACACCCACATTTCGCCAGTATGTTATTGATCCTATGACCCATGTAAAAGGGGGCGAGCCTATTGCCATATACCGGGCACAGTTCCAGACTCGAGGCAGCTATTGAGATAATTCCTAATGGAAAAATCCAATATTTAACACTATGCCTGACCTGGGGATCGAACCCGGGACCTCTTGATTGGCAGTCGCACATGCGCCCACTACGCCACCGAGGCAGTCCTCCAAATTCCAAATTCGCAGAAAATAATTTCGACTTTCCAATACAAATTCGCCGATCAGCCGATCCATTTTGTACGGGAACACACACACAACTTTTGATAGTTGTTCAGTTCGACGGGTACACCCGTTTAAGTATTATACTAACCCTTATGTAACACATTGCCAATGACGTTGAATTGCTTTCTTACTCACAGAGGAGATGAAACTGATCTGTGTTCTTACTACACATTGCATAAAAACTTGTAATAACATACGCCACGAGATTGCACTGTACGTATATTAGTAAGTAGGTAACAACGCAAACGGAAAATCCCCACAGTTCCAGACAATTTTATTCAAGCTAGAACACAGAACATAATTTACCCTTCCATCTACTTGCATCGATCTGATTGTGAAATGAGAACGCTGCCCGCAGCCACGCGCAATTTTATCGTGAAGTTAATCAAAATGACAAGGTCCAGGTCCCAGGTACAGACTACAGACCGACCTTTGGTGTTCAAGTGATCCCTGAACTCGGCTTATTGATGTGACAGTTACAGATATAGACCGATACAGACAGATACAGACTGTTCATGTTTTAAGGTGGAAACAAACTGTCGGACGCGGCGGACGGACGCGACTGCCGGTCGTGTGCACAGAAACATATCTGTAAGCAGGTCTCGGACACTCCGCATTATTTTCTAAATTAATTTGACTATATTTTATTTAATGTAATTTAATCCATGTCTAATTTATGTTCTTAAGTCTATCGTAAATATTTATCGTCACATATTTTGGGCTAAGAGCCTGAAATAAATGTTTATTTTTATTATCGCTTATATGATTACTATAACTTTGCCATGTTTTCTACTTCTACAGTTTAAAAACATAACAAATAGTCTAAAAAACTATATTGCATTAAATCGGTTTTTCGTCAAATCGTGACTAATCGGGAGTGCCATAACTCTCAGGGACAAGCTTATTTTTGTTGGACGTGTTAACGCTCAAGGTCACGTCTGCGACTTATGTCCGATTGGACCTTTTATGTACATCAAATGTGATAACATAACATAACATAACATAACATACATTCACGCCTTTTTCCCGAAGGGGTAGGCAGAGGTGTACCCAGGACTCAGTCCCATAGTAGATACACTCACATTTCGCCAGTATGTTATTGATCCCATGTAATAGGGGGCGAGCCTATTGCCATATACCGGGCACAGTTCCAGACTCCAGGCAGCTATTGAGATAATTCCTAATGGAAAAATCCAATATTTAACACTATGCCTGACCTGGGGATCGAACCCGGGACCTCTTGATTGGCAGTCGAGCATGCGCCCACTACGCCACCGAGGCAGTCTCAAATGTGATGATTTCTAGATTGTTTATAAGTCGCGTTCGCCAGCCGCATCCGATAGTTTGAATCTAGCTTTACGATTGGAAATCCTATCTAAATAAATGTGATTTGTTATTGATAGATGACTGACAAACAATTGCAGTATCGCTTCCTGGCCTCTGGCATACGTGGTCTCGATATCTTTATGGGATTTCCTTATTATTTTATAATTCTAATATAAGACATTAGTGTAATCACAGCGGGTTTGCCCGCTCGCAATTATGAAATATGGGAGTTTTATACGTTTAACTTTGAGGCCCTTTTCGGACCTCTTTGAATATGAATTTTGAAAAATCCTTTATTAGCACACCTCCAGACAACAAAAAAGACCTACATTTCAAGTCTCAAGTCTCTAGGATAGAAGTAGTTTGGGCTCTACGTTGCATGTCAGTCAGTGAGTCATTTAGGATTTTATAATATATTATAGTGATAACTGGGCTCTCAGAGGTAATTCAAACCTGTTTAAAAGCGACTTTATTATTAAAGGCTTCTGAAATTATATTATTTTTATAGTAGATTCATGTAGATGCTCGTGGAGAGTTCAATCTCGCTCGCGGGGTGAGGAAGGCCCGATTAGTGGGCGGATGACAGTGTCCATGCTATACGTAGTATTATTATTTGTTCTGTGATTTAAGGTTGATAAAACACAAATGCGGGGGCGAGGGACGGGTCGGGTGTCAAATAGTATAAGAAACGCGCCCGACCCGCGCACGCTCATGGTTACGTTTCCTTGTCTGTTACTTCCTAACCTGTAGTCGTCCATAAAACGCTGTTTTATACAAAAGCAACGAATACCAAATCTACTGCCCACGGCAATGATTTCTTTACTATCGTCTTTGTTGCCTCACATTGTAGGTACCATAGAACATTGAGCACTGGAAGTGTTAAATGCTTCTTCCAGTACATTTTTATTTTATATATTTAGCGGGTGGGTGACTTTTAAGTACATGATCACACAAACTAACGCAGACAATGTAGCGTCACTATCTTTACATAGTACTAGCGACCCGCCCCGGCTTCGCACGGGTAGCAGAAGTAGATATAGTGAACGTTTAACAGGAGTAAATTCGTGATACATTGTATTTTAATAGATAAAACCCTAATGGTTTACGCAGCGCACGCAAATTAATGACTATTTCTGTTACAATGACCAAACCTTAACCCATGTATAAATTTATCGTGGGCTATTTTGAAGTTATTGATAAGTACTACAAACCCCTAGTACATTCCTTTATTCTACCACCAATACTTTTCACATCGCATGCATATAATGACTTTCGATTATTGTGACTAAATAAACCAAAATAAATGGATATAATTTATGTATACTGTTTTGTAGGTATTGATAAGTACTACAAACCCTTAGTACATTATTTTACTCTACCACCAATAGTTTTCACACCGCATGAAAAATAATCACTGCTTCGATTATTGTGACTAAACAAAAAAAGATGGATATAATCTATGTATACTGTTTTGTAGGTATTGATAATTACTACAAACCCCTAGTACATTACTTTACTCTACTACCAATAGTTTTCACACCGCATGAAAAATAGTCACTTTTTCGATTATTGTGACTAAACCAAAAAAGATGGATATAATCTATGTATACTGTTTTGTAGGTATTGATAAGTACTACAAACCCCTAGTACATTACTTCCCCACCAATAGTTTTCACACCGCATGAAAATAATCACTGCTTCAATTATTGTGACTAAACCAAAAAAGATGGATTTAATCTATGTATACTGTTTTGTAGGTATTGATAAGTTCTACAATCCCCTAGTACATTACTTTACTCTACCACCAATAGTTTTCACACCGCATGAAAAATAATCACTGCTTCGATTATTGTGACTAAACCAAAAAAGATGGATATAATCTATGTATACTATTTTGTAGGTATTGATAAGTACTACAAACCCCTAGTACATTACTTTACTCTACCACCTATAGTTTTCATACCGCATGAAAAATAATCACTGTTTCGATTATTGTGACTAAACCAAAAAAGATGGATATAATCTATGTATACTGTTTTGTAGGTATTGATAAGTACTACAAACCCCTAGTACATTACTTTACTCTACCACCAATAGTTTTCACACCGCATGAAAAATAGTCACTTTTTCGATTATTGTGACTAAACCAAAAAAGATGGATATAATCTATGTATACTGTTTTGTAGGTATTAATAATTACTACAAACCCCTAGTACATTACTTTACCCTACCACCAATAGTTTTCACACCGCATGAAAAATAGTCACTTTTTCGATTTTTGTGACTAAAACAAAAAAGATGGATATAATCTATGTATATTGTTTTGTAGGTATTGATAAGTACTACAAACCCCTAGTACATTATTTTATTCTACCTCCAATACTTATTACAGCGCATTCATATTATGTCTTTTTCGATTATTGTGACTAAACCAAAATAGATGGATGAAATTTCCGTGGACTGTTTTGTAGATATTGATAAGTACTACAAACCCCTAGTACATTATATTATTCTACCATCAATGGATTTCACAGCGCACGCAAATTTATGAATATGGTAATTATATTATGTGACACCTTGGTTCACAATATTGCAGTTTTCTTACGGATCCCTAATATTTTTCAAAAACTCATATAGCCTATGTCACTCACACTGAATTAAGCTATCCATAAGTGAAAGAATTTTTAAAATCGGTCCAGTAGTTTCGGAGCCTATTCGTTACAAACAAAAAAACAAAAAAACAAAGATTCTCTCTTTATAATATTAGTATAGATAAAACCTTTGTTTTATACTATGTAAAGTCTCTTCCTACCGTCTGAATCCCTTTAAACTACGCAACGGATTTTAAAGCGGGTTACAAATTTAAAGCGGGTCATCAATAGACAGAGTATTTTAAGAGGAAGGTTTATATGTATAGCTAGCTGGGCCTCGCGGTTTCGCCCGCGTAGTTTTCGTTCCCGTGGGAATATCGGGATAAAAAGTACCCTATGTTTTATTCCAGGGTCTAAACTATCAACATACCGAATTTCAGCACAATCGGTTCAGTAGTTTTGGCGTGAAAAAATAACATAAACATTCACACAAACTTTCGCATTTATAATATTGTACATGGACCGAAGCGAGAGCGGATCGCTAGTAACAAATAAAAGCTGCTAAAACACAAAGCAAGGTAACAAATTGAGATACATGAACAAATTGTTCATGAACATGAGCAGAGGGAGGCGTTACGCTTGACAACTCCCGTTCTGAATGCTGTAAGGTAGGCACACTAGGAAATCTTCAAGGCGACCAGGTCTCTATATAATACCGATAGATTTATTTATGACACTGATTGCTTGGCAACTAATGGTGATAGCTGTATGAAACATTGTATCTACATCGAAAAGTAGCTTAGACAACATACCCAAATGGACCATACATTACGTTGGATTTATTCGAAACTATGCCTAGCAGTTTCCCCTGCGCAGCCATTGCTTCCGTAGGGATATAAGGATAAAAAGCACCATACTATGTCCCATTCCAAGGTCTCGTCTATCTCTACATTCGAATTTCGTCCTAGGCATAAAAACTTAACAAAGTTACTTTTACATTTTATAATAATGAGTACGCATAAGTTTAAAAAAGTATAAGGAATTTTTAAAAGACCCGGTCAAAAGTACTTATAGCCAACGAGCATCATGTATGAAGAATGTCATGAAAGTGGGAGAAGCGAAAGCCTTAACTGAAACCATAGCAGGTACGATGACAAGGATAGAACAAAAGGAAAGAGACGCAATACGCTTCAAGACGCAAAAGTCTTACAAGTCATAAATAAAATGTCCCCAACGTCACTTGCCCCCAGAAAAATGGTAACATAACTGCCATCGCACCAGCCTTTGATGAACGACACGAAATGGGCGTGGTTATGACGAATGACGACAATGTCCCTCTGCCACATTTGTCACAAACCTTGGACGCGGACCAAAAATAACACAGATCACGTAAAATTTATCTACAATGTTCATCGGACTGGTTGTAATATTTTCATCAGCTCAAACTAGCACAAAATAACAAGTGTACAGAAGTCAAGCTTCATACAAAGCGCGCTCGAGCAACGCACACATAGACATCGCTCACCGACACGATATCTCGGAACGGTTGGGAACAGTGCGAGCGCGAGTGCCATCCGCTTCAGACATGCTTATTGTGATGTTTTTTGAACTTTTCTGTTGAAATTGAATTCTTTTAGTTAGGTTTTATTGATTTTATTTGCGTTCTTCCTGTTTTATTGTCAAATTTTATTATATTATCTATATAAAACATATTTATAAAATATATTCAAATGAAAATAAAACTTTCCCTAACAAATCAATGTAGTTTTACGTACAACTAAAGTTTATTCTTACGCTGTAACTGGTTACGAATTATAAATCCAGTTTCCCGTAAAGAAAATAACGTATTTTCATGTAACTGGTATCGTACGAGGACGAAATATGTTCAGTTCGTAACTGGTTACGAAGCTCCGGTTACGTAGACGGCCGAAGCGTCAACAATCAATCAAACAACTAGATACGAGTGCCACTACCACGATAGATCTTTAATTTTCGCATAATTTTCATATAAGCTAGAGTTGATAAACCTTTTTTTATGAAGTTTATTGACGCTGGGAAAAAATGCACTACGCATACCCTCCCATCGGGGGATGAAGGGTTATGTGGGACTCCCCGGTTGCTACCGGTATACCCACTAAAACGACCCAGCGACAATCCCGCATCGTCTGTATACAGGAGGACTGGGAAACCGGCAGAGCCTTTACATCATCCAGTCCCCCGCCGACGACCGCCTGCCTATACAGCGGGGCCTTCATGCCCCTCCCGGTGGGGAGGGGTCCGGGAATAACCGCGAGTGCTCGGCCATTCCCGCCTGGCGTGGTGGTGTAAGGTGCAGAGTTGGTAACCCTAGCGCGACCACCGAGCGTAGGTATGAAAAATGACGTACATACATGAACTTGACTTCTGTACACTTGTTATTTTGTGAAACTAGTTTCGGAACCGTTATGCGGTTATCGTTTGGCCCGACAGATTAACTTTGTAAAAGTAAAACATATTGAACTTCTCTGCTACAATTTGCTTTTTTCGAACTGCCATGGTGATGCAGTAGTTCGGAAGCGCTGCTGCCAATCGTGAGGCTTCGGGTTCGGTCCCCAGGTCAGACAAAAAGTGTTATTGGATTTTTTCCCATTAGGAATTTTCTCAAACAGCCTGGAGTCTGGAACTGTGCCCGGTATAATTAAATAGGCTACCTATGTAAAACCTAACATGAGTTGTTGTAACTACTATGGAACTGAGTCCCGGGTACACCACCGCCCACTCCTTCGGCAAAAAGGCGGGATGTTATGTTGCAATTTAAATGGAATAAGGGCACCAGTTGAGAAAATCCGTCGAGCGTAAAGGTCACCGTGCAGACAATCGGCGTAATCATCTAATTCAGTAAGGAATCACGTTTTATTCTGAAATGGAACAAAAAAAGACAGCGCCCGCCCCGCACAGCCTAAAGTTCAGATATAATTATTGACAGGTCTCCGCGCGCGCTCCGACTCGATACCGCTGTCTTACTCGAACTCAAAGAAAATTTAATAAGTTTTAAAAAAGACGTGTGACATATTTGTAGTGGTAGGCCTCTTTTGCAGGGGGCCGCCTGGGGTAGAACCACACCTTTGCCAGTTATTCATCCGCCAAGCAGTAATGTGCAAACATTACTGTGGTCCGGCCTGAAGGGCAATGTTACCAGCGAAATTCAACGGGAATGACGAGTTTCAACAACTAATATCTCAGGGTGACAGGCGCAGTGCAGTGCTGCGCAGAATTTTTAATTTTAAAACACTGGCTGGCACTGTGTCTGATATGGGCAATCATGATACTTACCATCAGGCACCTGATTTGCTCGTCTTGTTACCCACTATCATAAAAAAAAACATTTTAAACGTCAATAAATAATATCAATATCCAGTAATGAATCTGCAGTGCGTTCGGAAATATATTTTTACAAGAAGAACGCACAAGAAACTTGTAGGGATTAATTTTCTTCAACTGCCATTTTCACAATATTTGGTTTGGTTACATTTGTTTGCTTGTAAGGTGCCGGGTGCTGACTATACAGAAGTTTCCAGGCATCTTTGCCCTCTATGTATTGTTGTTGTTGTTGTATACACTAAAACTACGCTGAAATCGGCGTACCCGTGCATGTCCGACACTCCTTGCACACACTGTTTTTTACGCACACTAGCATTGTTTAACGCACACAATTAAAAATAGCTGCAATTTCGAAGCTGTTAGGTTCAGAGCGCGAGCGAACACGTATCATTTATCTACGCTAAAGTTAATTAAAAACAAGGCTCAGTGAGCCCAGTTATGCAAATGTACCATTGTTACTAAGCACGTTCGAGCCGTAAACCATTAATTTCACTACACATCTTCGTGCAACCTTGAACTAACGTGTTATACCTATTCGAATGGCACAAATTATGACAATAATTTTACTTGTGTTTGGTACACACGGACTTAAGTCTTTATAAATGTTAGCAGCGGATCTATAGTCTACTTTCTGTAAAATGCCTTTATCAAAAAAGTTTTTATTTATTTGCTGTGCCGCGCGCGCGGTTTCAACCACGTAGTCTTGTCTTCGTTCCCGTGGGAATTTCGGGATAAAAAGTACCTTCTTATGTGTAATTCCAGGGTTATTAGACCCTGAAATTCTATTACTTGATTTCTACATATCTGTATTTATTGGAATCTACATATCGAATTTCAGCCTAATAGGGTGGATTCCCGTCCAGTCACACTGTGACACGTTGGTTTTTTTTTCCATCGAGTAACTGTTGCAACTTTTTTTTTAATAAGTTCCCATAGAGTAACAGTGTTACTCGTTGCAAATTTTTTCCAGCGAGTCACACTGATATCCGTTGGCACCTTTTTCCCAACGTGTCACAGAGTGACTCGTTTAGTGTAACTCGATGGGAACCCACCTTCAGTAGCTATTGCGTGAAAGAGTAACAAACATCCATAGGATACGATAGTCGGTTGAGTAAAAAACCACCTCAAACGCAGACCTATTTAATATATTAAAAAAGAACAGGAAGGATAGACCCACCATCTTATCTGTATAGGAACAGCGTCGCTAGTGGATAATGAACAGCGGAATGAAGTTCTCAAAATCCGTAGTACCAAATTTTCCCACCTGAATACCTTAAGTTCCTTAATATGACAAAACATGTGGTACTATTCTTGGCCAAATTATTAACGATCTATTATAGACAGAGTACTTGAATGCAAAGGGTTCTGGTCCTAAAGTTTTCAAAAAGAGAAAGCTTATTGTAATTTTATTTTATCTAAATAGAAAGCTACTGGTCAAGTTTAAAAAAAGGCTGCGTTTAAAAGGTCAGACCTGTTTGAGAGATATTTAAAGACTAGGAAAAGTAGGCACGTACAGTTGTCGCGCCGCGGGCTTAGCAACACGGGGGGAGTTGGGGAGGTGGGGGTAGAGCTGCATGTTTTAGAACTGCTCAATAGAGCATTCAGTAATAGAGTTGTCAATGTACGCCCACCTGTGCCGAGGTACATTAGCAAATTGTTCATCTTTCTCTATTTATTTTGTTTGTGTGATTTCACTTGACATTTGACACAATCCTATGGAAAAATTCCAAATCGATGTTTTGTATTACCCTGTTTCCTCTGAATATAGTAAACCTATTTGATATTTTATTCATTTTCTTTTATTAAAAACGTAAAAATATAATAATAAGACAATAAAAATAAGAGAAACCAAAATGACGGGGACATGATTTACTTCACTATAAAATATTAGGATATAAATTTATAGAATGGGTTCAATTATATTCGGAGGAAACATGGGAAAACATCGATTTGGTAAATTTTTCATAAGATTCTGTTAAATTTCTTGCAGCTAGAATACACTCATAAAGTGCAATGTGTCTACGCAGTAGTGGAAAAATTATTCAATTTTCTGTCAATTTTAGCGAGGGGTAAGGTGAACAAACTAATACAGTAAAAACCTTAGGATGCGGTTGCGCGTGATATATTTTTTGACTTTTTTATAGTTTATGGTTTTGATAGGCCTACTGCGTGCCATATGGGCAGCAAAGGTGAAATCCTTGCGATGACATTTCCATAGTTTTATATTATTCAAAGTGTTAACCTCTGCTCTCGTGACTGCCTCGGTGGCGTAGTGGGCGCAAGCTCGACTGCTAATCAGGAGATCCCGGCTTCGATCTCCAGATACAGAACTGATAATAACACTACGTACCGATAGAATGGACACTGTCATCCGGCCAGATTAAAAAAAACTGATTAATAACTGAATAATAACACTAACTGATTATTTATAAAATTACGAATTATCCTCAACTGACTGGAGTCTGGAACTGTGCCCGGTAGATGGCAATAGTCTCGCCCCCTATTACATGTGACCAATAATTATAACATAATACTGTACTGGCGATATGTGGGTGTCCTTACTATGGGACTGAGTCCTGGGTACACCTCTGCCTACCCCTTGGGGAAAAAGGCAAGATTGTATGTTAAGTTAACCTCACCCCAGCGAAGACCGACAGATAAATTGTTACGAGTGTTAGCGTTTGACGTATCCAGTGCTCTATATTCTAAGATTCAATACGTCAGGTGTACACTTGTTAAGGTGCTCCCGACAACGACCTATTGTTATCGATTTCTTTGCACGATGGATTCTTATTCTTACACAGTACACAACAAAGTCGCTTCCTGAGTCTTTCTGTCTTTCTGTACGTGTTAAAAAAGGTGTATTAATACTTAAGGGGATGCATCAAACTAAACAACTTTCAAAAGACAGAATCGAGAAAGTAGCAAATAAACAATTTCGACTTCCCGGCCCATTGGTACGAACAATTTGCTCAGTGTGAAGTTTGCACAGAACAACAACATGAACAACAAAGATGAAAGACGTACCTAAGACCGAAGTGCGACCGAGACAACAATATTATTCGCGCGTACGACCTTACTTTAATGATTTTTGTGGACCTAATGGGACCTAATTTGAGCTTGCCATTTTCGAGAAGCCACCTCATCTCCCGTTTTCTCTGCCCATACAAATTTATCGATCAGCTAATCCATTTCATATGAGTAGTCGAATTTTTTTGGTAATACACATACATTGTATTCTCAGACAACTGTTTTAGGTTTACGCAACGCACGACATTATTAACGACATAGCTTCTCTGTCAATATGCTTTTGCCGAACTTTTCAACATATTTATATCTATAAATATTAATATGACGATACAATATATCGTTATAATTTATACAATTCATTAAAAAACACTAATTACTACATAGGTATAAACCTTCCGCTTGAACCACTATCCATTGGAACACCCCGGACACTCGACTCGATCCCATACAAAAGCCGCGCTATATCTACCTACTACACAGACACTGCTAAAATGGAGTTTTGTACACGTGCAAGAGTGTGCGTGAGGTGATTTCCCATAGAAGCAGTGCTCGTGGAAAGCTCAATCTCGCTTACGGGGTCACGAAGGCGGATGACAGTGTCCATTCTATACGTAGTATCATTATCTGTTCTGTGCATCATCGTCTCAGCCGTTGGTAATCCACTACTGAACATAGGCCTCCCCTATAAAGGGTGGTTTTGCCAATACTCAACACGCTAGGCAGGCGGGTTGTCGAGCGCAGTTCGATGGTTTTTAGCAGAGGACGCTGCTGCCCGTCCTCTGGATCTGTTAACCCTTAGCCGGCTCTTACGGCAACCACGGGTAGAGAGGATGGAGTAAAGCCAGTAACTCCACGGCACGGTTCTGTACATAGTGGCAAATAAATCTGCCGACATGAGCGCTGCCCAATTTTTGTGCATCAAATTATATGCAACAGTCGTCTTTACGACGTGCCATTACTTATAATGTCAAGTACATAATGTCGAAACAATCGTGCGGTTAAAAACCTCCTTTTTATTGCTAACACCCATTGTTTATAAATGCAGACCTTTATTGTGTGTTAACGCTGGGATTAGGTACGAAGATTTTACAATTACATGTCTCGAGTTCGTTGACCCGCCGTCATACATATATCACAAAATAGATGGGTAAAGAAGGCTGGCTCCATATAAAGAGCGAAACGATAAAGTATAAACAGACGATCGAACTTTGTGCGGCCGTACCATTGTACTAGTTAATCAGTGACCCGAACTTGGTTCGCCACCATACCAATGTTTGATCGTCTGGCGCACTGTCCGGCGAACATTATTATTACTTGGTATGGAGGTACGGTCGATCGTGTGGAACGGTACGGGTCGCAGATTAAGTACATAGTACAGTGGTAAGGCTGTACCATATTCGATCGTCTATTCGTAGTTCAAATATACATGCTAATCAATTATACACGACATATTATATACACGATAAGCAATTTACAGAGAATATCACGGAGAAGCAAAAGAGAGACGTGAGTGTACGCTCTTAAGGGAAAATTTATATGAAAACTAGCGTTACCCCGCGGTCTCACCCGCGTAGTCTTCGTTCCCGTGGGGATATCGTGATAAAAAGCTACTTTATGTCATTCCAGGGTCTAAACATACGGAAATTAACCCCAATCGGTTCAGCGTAAAAGAGTACCAAACATCAATACAAACTTTCGCCTTTATAGTATTAGCAGGATTCTTTCGAGGTTTTCAAGTGCCAACGCAACGACGCGACGCGACGCTTTCACAAAATCTGATAATGATATTGTAAGTAGGTAACTGACAATTTTGCGTGTGCGAAAGATGGAAGGCAGAAGCTGGATAAATAGACCTGTGGACCGGAGTCAGTGGTGCATAATTAGGACAAGCTTAGGCCACAGAATAAATAATAGTAGGTATAATTGTAACCTTTATCCAGCAATTAGAGAGACCAGCCTTCTGATCTTATTGTTTCGTGCACATATGGTCTGTGGACTTTTTATTATAAATCCTATATCTTTAAAATTGGTGTGTATTTTGCATTAGTATTGAGTGTCCCACCATTATTCTAGAAACACTAGACCGTCTGGCCTGAAAGTGTACCAGGGCCATACCAATAAATAAATATGGTGAAGACTAGCATCCCAATTCAACGATTTCTTTATTTTATAGCTTGTCGGGGAGTGACAGTTTCAAGTTTCGCATTGTGTTTCGCTTGCAAGGCTGAATGGTTTGGTGTTAGTTAGTCTAGACATTTAGTTTGTGTGACATCTAGATATACAATATTATGGCGATTGTTTTACATTTTACTGTACAAAGCGCTTTGTGACTGTGATTATGTAATTTGATTAAAATTGATCTCATTGTTGGATTACTAAATGGCCAACGTTAATTCATAACATAGCGACATAACGCAACGCCTTTTCCTGAAGGGGCAAAGGTGTACCCAGGATTTAGTCCCATCGTAGATACACCCACCCGCCCACACTTCGTCAGTTATGCTTTAGTCATTAGTCTCATGTAATATTAAATTTCTCATGGAAAAATAAAATAAGTCTTTTTGAAACAATTTCTAAGGAAACATCTATATAATTGTGTTCAGACCCTATCATCATTATTATCACCTTTATTTAGCCCACTACTGGGCATAGCCCGCCCTTTGTTTCTGCCATTTTCCTTTATCTCTAGCCATTCGCATCCAGCTGCTTATCGCCACTCTTTTGATGTCGTCAGCCCATCGCGCCTTGGGACCACCTGGATTTCTTAAGTCCCAATCCATAACTCAGTGAATTTTTAATAGTAGTCTAAAGTGACCCTAATATTAACATAGCACAGTTTACTTAACCAGAGTTAGGCACAGCACACACCGATTTCACAACACTCCCAATATAGAATCCTAAGCGGTGTTTACACTTTTTAATTTATTCTAAGCTGGTTAGATTTCGCACGATCGGCTTGCTAATGAATTGCCTACTAGTAGTTTGAGCGAATCGCCAATAAAACTATTACTGTGCGTGTAGGCCTTTTAGAAAACTTCTTTGTATACAACACAATACGTAAATTAGATTTGACGCGGTCTCCGTAAATTGGCTCTAGAAACGCTGCGACGAAATTTACCCAAAATTGACCTATACCGCCTGGAGTCTGGAACTGGGCCCTGTAGATGGCAATAGGCTCGCGCCCTACTAACTTGTGGAATGTGCTTAATTTCTTTATGCTCATTATGCCTTCTCCGTCTTGTGTACAATTTTGCTCTCTTCTTAAACTATTGGCGTGGATAGTGGGGTGCACTATGGGATTGAGTCCTAGGTACAGTACCTCTGCCTACCCCTTTTGCGATATTTAGAAATCCACGCCAATAGTTTAAGAAGAGAGCAAAATTGTACACAAGACGGAGAAGGCATAATGAGCATAAATAAATTAAGCAATATAGACGTTAAGACAAATGAGAGCACACAAAACAAGAACAAAAATGTTGAGACACATTAACAAATTCATGCGCCTGCTCAGCAGAGGGGCGCACGTTGTAACGTTGTGACAGCTCCTACTGTAAATGCTCTTAGGTTTAAAAAGACAAGAATACCTCTTGTATCTGGTAAGGTCTTTCCTCAGTCATACCTAAGTGCAATAATTAAATGCTCGTGACCTATAAGTCTGTTTTCCTTACGTGTCGAAACACAACGGCTTTTATTTTAATTGATTTATGGTGAGTGAGTATTTATGGTGATTTATTTTGAGGGATAGTAATATCTACCTGGATAAAACGACGGGACTTTTAAAAGTGCCCAAAAAAGTTATAACCACAATTATGGCTTCTTATATAATACCAATATATAAAAAAAAATGTTTTAGTTTTAGTATAATATCTGGGTTAATTCCCTTTCTCATCCGGTGGGCGCCGTGAGACCCGGCAGAGAGACATATTCGGAGAGTGGGCAGCAGCGTTCTCTGTTTCCAAGTATTCCAACTACTGCGATTACCAAGCCGCACAAGCGTGCTGATTAGAGCAATATCCCCCCATATGAATAGTTTATTATGTTCTATGGGGGAGGCCTATGTTCAGCAGTGGACGTCTTCCGGCTGATGATGATGATGATGATCTGGGTTAATAATTTGTGTGTAAACTTTGAAGCGATCGAATTTATTTTGATGTCAATTAAGAAGGATTACCGCCGTGGAGTGACCGGCTTTAGAATAGTGCTCCACCCTCTCTACCAGTGGTTGCCGTAAGAGCCGGCTAAGGGTTAACAGATCCAGAAGACGGGCAGCAGCGTTCTCTGCTAAAAACCATCGAACTGCGCTCTACAACCCGCCTGGCAAGTGTGTCGAGTATTGGCAAAACCCCCCTTTATGTGGGAGGCCTATGTTCAGAAGTGGATTACCAACGGCTGAGATGATGAAGATAGATTTGCACGACCGATTTTGTGTAGTAAATCGATAATACGCGAAGTGGTATGTTTACACGTTCCACCATTATTAAGTAAAAACCGACTATGCAGTACAAGAAGTGAAGCTAATGACTTAGCAACCTCTGCAGTTTGGTGCCAAAGAACTCAACAATGCTGGAGGTCGCCCGATCACGAATGAATGATGTTTAGAGCAAAGTTAGTGCAAAAACTTTTATTATGAAAAGGTATAAGGCCTAGCGCGCACTGCTTTGCGTTAACAGAAAGGAAGACCTCTTATCAGTTTGACACAATCCTATGGAAAAATTACTAATAATAATAATAATAATAATAACTCTTTATTTCAGATACAAGATCCATAATAGTACATACAAGTATTCAATAAAATACTGTCAAATATAATAAATAAGAATAAAATAGAGTAGTCAAATTAAAAACCAAAAAGAAAAACAAGTTAGGTGGCAATCTCCACCCAACGTCTGTACATACACGTACTTATGAGCCTGTCAGCAAAACTCTTAATAATTTTGTTTTTACACGTATCAACCCTGGACATGAAAGATGCTATTCGGCGTCTTTGTATAGCATTAAAAGAATCTATACGGGATTCCGCATACATTTCAGAAGCACTGCAGTAACGGCTTTATAAATCGAGGTTTTAGTATTCCCCTGTTTCCTCCGAATATAATACACCCATTCTATAAATTTATTTGCTGATATTTTTACAGTGAAGTTACCTATGTCGCTGTCATTTTAATTTTTCTTATAAACCCTTGGTTTTTTCATAGTGAACTTCCAAAAATCACAGTTTTACTCGCGTGATTGGACGTTCACTACAAAAAAAATTGAGCGTTTATAAACAAAAATAAAATGATAGGGACATACTTTACTTCATCTTTAAAATATCAGGATATAAATTTATCAAATAGGTTTATTGTATTCGGAGGAAACAGGGGAATATAAAACATCGATTTAGTAAATTTTTAAGATTATGTCAAACTGCTACGAGGTCCACTTTCTTGTTAACAATGTATTTAGCACCTATATAACCATTCCTCTCAAAACGCTATGCTCTGCTCTTACCCGTGCGTAGTTGGTGCGGGCTGCTAGTATTAATTATAATCTATCTTAGTAGGTACACAAAGTCCGCGTATACTTTGTAATGTATTCGTTGTACTTAATTTGTTTTTAATTGGGTGTAATTATGTACACAGCCTTGGTTTTCACTATTTTTAGGGTTCTGCATTAATTTGATATTTCAATCGAGTTTAATGTCTTCAGAAAAGTGTTATTCGTCATAATTTGGCAACCAGGACCGAAATGATGTCATTCTAAGGAAAGGCCAAGTCAAAAGTACCTAAAACCGACTAGTATGAAGAATGTCATGAAATTGGAAAGAGCTAAAGCTGTGTGTCTGGATCGTAGCTAGTGGACGCAAAATAGTCTCTGAATACCAATGATCGAGCAAATCAGGTGCCTGATGGTAAACATGATTGCCCATATCAGACATAGACCACCCAGATTCTGCGTGGCACTGCACTGCGCCTGTCACCCAACACTGCGCTTGTCAAAAACTAATAGCTCGCTATTAGTTGTTGAAGCTCGTCATGCCCAGTAATTTCTCTGGTAACATTGCCCTTCAGACCGGAACACAGTAATGTTTGCACATTACTGCTTGGCGGGTAAATAACTGACAAAGGTGTGGTACTTCCCCAGGCGGCCCTCTGCAAATGAGGCCTACCCCTACAAATAATATGTATTTGTAGTATATACCTATAGCAGATAATGTGCATAGATTTAAGAACAAGTCTCAAATGTGTATAATGTATGTACCTCCTACTCTTATATTATAAGGTAGATACATACCATCGTTTTAACAGATGCGCTATTTTATTTCTTCTCATAATCTAAAATGTCCGTTCATGTAAATTAATTTTATGGATTCATGTGTAATAAAATCTTGTTTCTAAGTGATCTTGGTTAATCTAATCCACTGATTACAACATAGGAAGAAACGGTCGTCAATCTTACGGAACCCATAGACATAATGTGTACAAGCCATAATCGCTTAGTTTCTTAAGTTATAGCAAGGTAAGTTCTAAATTAAGATCGGTTTTTTTCCTTTTGGGACCAATTGAGACTGTTGCTAACGCGCGCTCGGGCGAAGGTCAGCGGCGAACGAGGCGGAGCGCCACAGTACAAACGAGGTAGAGTGGTAACTTGCGCGGATACATTTGTGACATCATGTTCCTACTTCAATTTGCATCATAATGCAATTCATAATAAGAACATACTTGTGCGAATAGACGATGGAACATGGTACAGCCGTACCATTGTACTACTTAATCTGTGACCCGAACTTAGTTCGGTCGTCTGGTGCGCTGTCCGGCGAACATTATTTATTTATTTATTTATAATTAAGTACAACGCTAGGACTAACTTAATGCTAGTGTAGCATTTTCTACCAGCTATCCTAAAACTAGAAAAAGAGAAATTGGGTGGAGTGCAAATATGAAATGTTACAATAAGTAACATTTCATATTTAATAGTACTTAAATTAATATTACTTGATGCGGTCGCTTGCACATCAAAGCGGTTCGATATTGTAGCGTGAACACAGTGCCGAACGGTTCGGGTCACAGATTAGTTATAGTACAATTTTACGGCCATATAGCCATATTCAAGACTATTATATTTTATGCAGGATTATAAGATGTACGTATTATAATGGTATCCGGAGCGAAGCCAAGGCGGGTCGCTAGTGCTTATTATACCTAATTATTAGTCTTCTGGTTAACATAGGACAGTCTTCTAGCTTTGTTAGAAACACCGTGCGTGAAAATTGTCCCATATTATTATAGTTATTAGTTGTGCCCCGCGGTTTCACCCGCGTACTCTGCGTTCCCGTGGGAATATCGGGATAATAAGTATTCTATGTGTTATAATAACCACGGACTTACACTATCTACATACCGAATTTCAACCCATCCCCAAGCTAGTCAGTATATTAATTACCTATATTCGTAACGGCATAGTAAATTTATCATAGGTCGAATTCCTAAAAGTCGTCTTACTACATTGATGTATTACACTGTGACAGTACCGTTGGAGTACCTACGCTTGATTTTTTAACCTCATACATTCAACATTGTCTTTTCCTTAATAATTCGTAATGTGATGTAACTTGTTTGTACTCAATGTGTCTTTAAGGACAGGTGACTTTATATTTAAAGCACTGTTTATATTTACAGTGCTCTGTTTGGAATAACTTTATAAAACGAGATCAAAGCTGAAAAACTATCCCTTTCTAAACTTTAAAATAAATTCTCATCTTATATATATAAAAAAATTATATATTATGATAATAATTGTAATTTTTAGGGTTTCGTACCTCAAAATATGATAAACAGAAACCCTTATGGGATCCACTTTGTTGTCCATCTGTCTGTCAGTCTGTCAAGACACTTTTTCACAGGAATGCATGGATGTATCAAGTTGAAATCGTTATCAATTACTCAGATCTATGGTCCCTTGAGGCTGTAAAAAATTCATACTTCTAAGTTAACGCAATCAAATGTTATGGCCATTTTACTGCATATTTCCATACTTTGCGCGAGGGACTAAAAGCTCTAGTTTGAAACTAGATGGCGCTGTATGCTCTTAGAAGGCGGATAGATTTTGGGATCGGAAGCGTTTTGTTTAGGTATCTAGGGTATGGAACCCTATCCATGGTAAATGTATGGATAGGGTTCCATAAGCAATGGCTTGCCTTAACATTTTATTTTTTTAGAATTTGTAATTAGTTACTTGCACTGTTTTACTTTTAATAAATTCTATGAAATACTTATATATATAACTTGAATTATAATCTATTTCCTATTCGTCATATTATGAAATAAGCAAACATGTGATAGATAGATATTAATATAAAAGCTATCATACTTAACATCATCGCAAACGGGTCAGCACCTAGTATTTACATAGTTTTGGCGTGAAGTGGGTATAATCATACTAACACATCAACAAACTTTCGTATTTTTAATAGTAAGAATTAGGATAAATGTAGCGTCCGTGGCCCAGTGGAGTGGTACTATGTTTGACTTCAAATCCGGAGTCTCTGGGTTCAAATTTCAATATTTCTATGCAGCGAGCATTGGAGCTCTCTTCCTTTGCGCATGAGTTCAAACATCTAGACTTACTGTAAGGGATCCTAAGAATACCTACCAATATACTATTTCCTACTAATATTATAAATGCGAAAGTTTGTGAGGATGGATGGATGGATGTTTGATACTCTTTCACTCCATAACTACTGAACGGTTTGGGCTGAAATTTTATATACAGTTAATTTAGACCCTGGAATAACACATAGGGTACTTTTTCCGATATTCCCACGGGAACGAAGACTACACGCGTGAAACCGCGGGGCACAGCTAGCATTATAATATATAGAGATAAATAAATGTTGATAGGATTAGTTAAGTTTCCTCTTTGCAATGATTGTGATTTGACATATTAAAAACCAGGATTTCATAATCGTACATCCTGCTCCATAATATAGGTCATAAAAATTGATTTCATAATAAGTAGTTTTACGAGACACTAATAATTTTCGATAATTAATTTATTGTTATAATTATCGTAAAAATAAACACCATTTCAAGGCAACCAACTAGTAGACCAATTGCATTATTTGACCACTCTATTTTTAATATAGTATGATAGAACTACCTCTAGGGACTCTCAGTGTAGACATAGTATAATACTACGTATGGCAAGGACACTGTCATCCGCCTACCAATCGGGCCACCCTCACCCCGCGAGCGAGATTGAGCTCTCCACAGGCCCTTGTGAGCTCGGAATGCTCCACACGCACACTCTTGCATGTGTACAAAGCTCCATATGTGCAGTGTCTGCGTAGTAGGTAGTCATAACGCGGTTTTGTACGGGAATTGAGTCTTGAGAGAGTAAAATGGAGCAGGTATAGTTATTAATAAATATTTAAATCTCTTAATACTTTCAATAATGAATTTATGCTATGCAGAATTTTTGGACTTTTGCCATTAGCCTATGATTAATGGGATATGCCAAATTTTTTTGATAGTGTCTTAATATTCTTCTGGAGATCTATGATCAAACTAAAAACCACTTTGTCTCCTTTAACATAGAGTTGATTCTTGGAAAGAAAAATCAGATTTAAAAAAAAGCTAAGAGCAACTCCAGTGGCTTGGCCGTGAATTTGTTGGAATTTTGTAGGAATTTTAATAATTACATAACATAGCATCACACCTTTTTCCCAAAGGAGTAGGCAGATGTACCCAGAACTTAGTCCCATTGTAGGTACACCCGCTTCCACATTTTGCCAATATGTTATTGGTCCCATGAAATAGGGGCCTATTGGCATCTACCAGACGCCTTGCATAGTTCCAAACTCCGGGCTGTCATAGAGTTTACTCCTAATGGAAAAATCCAATGACACTGCCTGTCATGTGGATTGAACCCGGAACGAACCTCATGGTCGGCAGTAGAGTTTACGACCACAATGCCAACGAGGCAGTCGAGGATATCAGGAACTAATTTCTTTGCAAACCTCTGCATAGCAACAGAAACAATTATACAATGTTTTTAAGTTAAGCAGTTTTGGCCAAGGATTGTCAGTTAGTCACAGCAGACAAAGCCTTTTATTAATTTTTAAACGTTTTTATATGTACCTAGATAATTTTACAGCAGCAAGGAACGGCAGACCCTGAGTATTTGATATCAGATTAAATTAGATACCTCCACATATTCCTGCCTCCGTGGCGTAGAGGGCGTATGCTCGACTGCTAATCAAGAGGTCCCGGGTTCGATCCCCAGGTCAGGCAAAGTGTTAAATATTGTATTTTTCCATTAGGAATTATCTCAATAACTGCCTGGAGTCTGAAACTGTGCCCGGTAGATGGCAATAGGCTCGCCCCCTATTACATGGGACCAATAACATACTGGCGAAATGTGGGTGTATCTACTATGGGACTGAGTCCTGGGCCTCTGCCTACCTCTGCCTACCCCTTCGGGAAAAAGGCGTGAATGTATGTTTTTATGTTATGTTTACATATTCCTGAGAGAGAGGGTCTTGACAGACACAGACACAGGAAATGTAAAGTGGACTCCTTTTCCGCACTTACTCTTATCTGGTCCGTTGTGCGTGAGGTCCTGGCTAATCTAGCCAGCCTAACTCCGCCCAGGACACAAAGACAGACAAAAGGACAACAACATGATCCTATAACGGTTCTTGTTTTCCTTTTGAGGTTCAGAACTCCAAAAAGAAATGATTTTCACAATATCACATTCAATATCGACTACAATAGCTCATAATCTGATAAAGAGCAAAGAAATTATGATTTCAAACTATCTGCAACACTCAACTATGATTATCAGATAGTTACTATGTACAAAGCACACAATATAATAGGTATCTATGTGTTAAGCTGTGTGTACATACTCTAGGCAGAGGTTTTATCATAGGACTAGCCTTTATATAGGCGTTTTCACAGAAATAAATATATTACCCAGGCCTTTTTTAAGATTGTCCCTTGAAATCAATTATATTTTTTTACAAAATAGTGGTCTCAATCATTTCATTTTGATTGAAAAAGTGAATAAACATAATAATATAATTGTTTCACAATAAATTTTAATAAAATCTACAATAATTAAATGTAAAATAGTAAAAAAAAACTATTTAGAAATGCGTAAATTTTTGATGTCCAACACTGGATCTTAAGCTCAAAATAATTTATTCTATTACTTTTCCTCAAGAACCTAATAAAATATTATTTATTTTAGGGCAATAATATAAAATAGTAGTAATTTCTTTGGTTTTCACAATTGTTACTCATATTTAACTTTAGTTTATTTTACTACATATTTAACTAGTGAATAAGGATACACTATAAAATCAATTGAAAATTTGTTTAATTCAACTTCCACACTTGATCTTCTGGTTCCCAATTAGTCTGGAAGCTTGTACCTACTATGGTATGCAGAAGACTAGTAACTGAATTAATTATTTATACACATATAACACCCAGACACAGATCAAACAGGCATACTCATGTGTACAAATGTTTGACATGCCCAGAAATCGAACAGGGGACCCGCAAGGCGAATCAAGTGACACTGAGCCAACTGAATAATGATTATTATGGTATAATATTGGTTTTGTTGACCAGTAAAAAGACAGTTTGATATCCCAAGTAAATATAAAGAGAGAGGAGGATTTCAAGGTACTACTAGTTTTTGCAAGTAACACAGGTCAAGATGGCACTGTGACATCTTTTAGTAAATGATAAGACTTAGTTTAGGTCACTGTATCAGAGAAAATAGTCCACTTTTTAAGTCTTATTTTGTGTAAGCGGTGTGGCATTCTTGTCACACTCGCTGTATCTTAATATATGGTATAAATAATAATAATTAAGATAAAATTAAAACAAATGGCATGGCAAGCAGTGTCCCTGGTGTAAAAAAAATAACAAAAAAAAGTTATTTTGTGGCTTGTGAAAGTGCTGTTAACACTACAACTTTGCCAATGTCACAAAGGACAGAACAATAGAGATGCTTCTGAATTTATGACACAAGCAGCATGCAACTAGCCAACTTATTAAAACTATTGATAATTAAAGGCAATATCGTCAAGTTAAGTTTCAACTACTTATCTAATATGTGCAAAAATTACCATATATACTTTTTTTTTTTATGTACATCATAGAATAGAGAAATCTCTGGCAAAATAGTGTTTAAAGACAACACACATCCTGTGTTGCATTATCTAATATCCATAGGTTATAATATAATTTGTATACAAGAGGTTGTTGCTATGCAGAGTTTCAACACTTCTATACAAGATAATTCTTATGTTACATACTACTAAACTACTTTATACCATGTTATATGAATATTTTACTAAATTATAAAACAATTTACTTAGTTTTTATTGCTCAGTTTAGACTTATTGGACAAAATCTCTTGTTTTAGACCTTGTAACTTGTCTATCTATAATGGGACCAGTGTATGGCCTTTTTGACATTTTATTAAGCCAAAATTACATTAGAATAATAGCTATGAATGATCCTAACCTGAAATAGCCACGATTTTTTTATCTACACAGTTTTATGAATGTAATTTATAGGTTATAAAACTGAGTGCCCTTGACAATTTAAGGATGGTCAAGTCAGGTTAACAAGAGTGTAAAACCGTATTTTAAGAACTTCTCGATCGTCATAGAGGCTTACCAGGACGCTTAGGTTCAAAATAATAAAATAGACTCACCCAATCCAACATCGATCTTACGCCAAGGCAACAGAACCATCACTAAAACTTCACATTCACGTAAAAGGATACAAGCTAAGTCCAGGTTAAATCCGTCCTTCTGGTAGCGCCTGCGACGCTTGCTGACGAAGCCCTTGATGGGGTTGGTTATCTTGATGTTGGACATCGAGTTGGCCATTGTTGGCAAGCGGTCGGAGCGGCGCGGGAGCAGCTCCGCCGCTGCGCCCTTAGCGGGCCCGCCCGTGCCCGTCTTCTCGGGTGCCTTCCGCTCGCGACGCCGGCAGCTCACGCAAATACCCATAAAATAACCTCCGGCGCGGTATCCGTGCCGCGCTCATCGGGCCGGCGGCGGAGCGCGAGCGGCCGCGGCCGGCGCTCAGCTCGCGCCCGCCATGCCGCCTCCGCCACTTCGGTGTTCCGAGCCCAACTCCTCGACACCAGCCACACCGAGTCCGCTCGACGCGATACGCACTATAACATAGCTCCACGCCCGCCACTATGACCTCACGGATTTCACTTCACACTTCACGAGTGGACGGAAAATTATCTTGCGTGAATGGCGTCCATCCTAAGTTTGCAGTGAACTAGACACGGACGAGGAGAATCAGTTTCAGTTGCACAAGAAAGAAAGATGGTTTGAGGTTTGACTGATTGACGGCCGAAAGTGAATCGCGCATCTCGTTCCTTCGGCGTCGATACGTTTGAAGAGAACAGAGATAAAACACAACCTAATTTTCTAGTATTGGTTCACAGCTCTTTGTTCAGATTAGTTGCACTTTTGCAGCAAAGATGGCGCTACTGTTGGCTGGGTGTCTGTGGCGCCAGATTTAAAAAATAAAAACTACTAAATAACATTTTTTAATCTATATAAGATTAAACAATTTTTTAGAAATTCTTTAATTTAATCGAGCATAATACCCATGATTGTTAATTAATAAGTCATTGTAAGCAATAACAATATTATTATGCCGTGTTGTTTTCATAAATAATATAAATAATGGTAATTGGTATAATTCTTTTTGAACGAAAATACCTAACATCAGATTGTTTAAAAATCATGTTCTAGATGGCGTTGTTTTAAGCAAATGTTATACAGACTAAAAATATTATATCATATAAATTTATCATTTACAATTTTTACAAGCGCTATTTATTTAGTTCCTGAATGATCCTTAAGTTAGGTACAAACCTTCGACACGGCGGTCTTGTGTAGCACCAATGCTATACAAGCTATAACAAGCTGGTCCTTCGAGCCGGACTTCTGCCACTTACTAGTAGTACAATATTCAGGCAGCCTGAATAAGCGTACCGGGGCGCAATTAAAGCCGGCCGGCCGGTACCACTTTTTTGTTCTGTGGGTAGTGGTAATATTATATTAGGTAGCTAAAGTTTGTATGTATGTACGTTTGTTTGTCTGACGATAACTTGAAAGCCGATGATTCGATCTTGATAAAACTTTGCAGGCAGGTATTTATCAATAATAGAATTTTCAAGTTCGAAACTTATCCAAATCGGCCAAGGAGTTCCAGAGTTATATGAGGTTACGAGGTCACTATATTTTTGTAAGATAGGTAATCCGAATTTTATAAAATAGATATTATGTAGGTGGAGCAGGTTATATAGAAATTATAAATTTAAATTTGAGCATAATTAGTCAAGGGGTTGCGAAGATATAGAAGGGTAAAGGTGCCACGAATACCGATGTGTTTCAGCGCTAGATGGAGCTGGATGTATAACTCGCACTCGCGGTGTAGTTGCACAATAGGAGATAGTCGTGAGACTAAGTTAGCGGGGGTTTAGTTCGAGGCGAACTTCTAATAAAAATATATCTAAACTGCTATTGTATTACTGAAAGAAAGAAAGAAAGATAGTGCATAGTACATTCACACCCCCTACTCATCCTATCATGTCTCTATCTGTCCAAAGGCTGGTTGCCTGGAAGAGAGTGACTAAAGCGATAAGTTCTATTGTCGACCAATAAGAATTGCTTTATTCATTTTAAGTTTAACCTGTATTATTCTTTTTGTCTCACCATTAATTTACTGGCGAATTGTGGGTGTGCCTACTATGGGACTGCGAGTCCTGGATACACATCTGCCTACCGCAGTAGCCGCGTTAGGGTAGGTCGCGGTTGGGCGACCGCCCAGGGCGCCAGATATAAAAGGCGCCCCTTAAATCTGCTCGTGCCATCATTACTGAAAATTTAAAATTTTTCGCCGCGCTCGCTGTAAGCTGACTTCAGTGTTGAGATTCTAAAAAATTTTCGTCACTCTCACATCAAGTTGCTCGGGCCTTCATTGTCGAAATTCTAAAATGTTTCACTTCGCTCGGAGTAAGTTGCACGGCACCTTCACTGTCGAAAGTCTAAATACAATTTTTCACCTCGTTCGCAGCTAGCTGCTAGCTCCTTCAATATCGAAGTTTAATTTTTTTGCCGCGCTCGCAGCAAGCGGCTCGTGCCTTCATTATCCATGTTCTACATTTTTATACCTCGCTCGCAGCATGCTCCTACACATTGTGTCATCTAAAATATTTATATTTATGGTTGTTTTATATTCTTTGCCTTTATTTCGTATGGGTTTAAATTTCAGTTAGAGGGCGCCGTAGAAATCTTGCCCAGGGCGCTGCTACTAAAACCGGCACTGTGCTTACCCATTCGGGAAAAAGGCGTGATTTTATGTTAAGTTACATAAATTATAACTCAATCTGTAACCCTTTTTGAAATTAGGTCACTGTTACAGAAAATAAAATCAACATTTGGATTTAGGTAAGAAGGCATAGAAACCATTTGTTCAAGGTTACCTTATCCAAAGCCCAAGGGCAGCGTAATTGTAATTAATTGCTTTACTAATGAGTCAACTGTCACCATGTAGTAGTTAAATATATATCTTGACTAACTGTGCCCCGCGGTGTCACCCGCGTTGTTATCATTCCTAGGAAAAAAAATACCCCATGTGTTATTCCGGGGTCTACGTTTCAGTTGTTTTGGCGGAAAAGAGTAGCCAACATCCATCCATCCATCCTCACAAACTTTCGCATTTATAATTTATTAGTAGGATAATATACCTATTAGTATGATAGGATGATATGATAGAAGAATTTAATAATAATTAAACTGTAGTTAGGAGTGTCGGGCCGCGCCGCGTGACGCGTCAGACCAAACCACAGAACACATATACAAGGACCAAACCCACACAGGGTTGATGATATAGGTACCTGCCTCGGCAGCGTAGTTCGCAAACGCTACTGCCGATCATGAGGTCCCGGGTTTGATTCTTAGGTCAGACAAGTGTTATTGCTTTTTATTATTATATAGACTGCCTCGGTGGCGTAGAGGGCGCATGCTCGACTGCCAATCAAGAGGTCCCGGGTTCGATCCCCAGGTCAGGCATAGTGTTAAATAATGCATTTTTCCATTAGGAATTATCTCAATAACTGCCTGGAGTCTGGAACTGTGCCCGGTAGATGGCAATAGGCTCGCCCCCTATTACATGGGACCAATAACATACTGGCGAAATGTGGGTGTATCTACTATGGGACTGAGTCCTGGGTACACCTCTGCCTACCCCTTCGGGAAAAAGGCGTGAATGTATGTTATGTTATGTTATTATATTTCTTAGCATTAGGAATTTGACGGCCTGGATTCTTGAATTCATCATCATCATCTCAGCCTTTGGTAATCCACTGCTGAACATAGACCTCCCGCATATAATGGGGGGTTTTGTAACGGTAACTCCACACCGGTCGGATTCTGGAATTGTGTTCAGTTAAATAAGGCACGACATGGGAAACCCGCCCTCATGAATCCTGACGTCAGGATGGCGGGAGCACTTTAATTTTCGTTTTATTAGGTACCTCTATTCAGAACTACCATTATCTTCTTTATCACAACTAAATGTTCAAGGAAGTCTTTGATTTTATGATTTACCACCCGCCATCCTGGCGCACATAATAATAGGCGCTACTCGCTACAAAGCTTGCCTGCTTACCTAAGTGTCGCCAAAATTATAATCCGCTGTGCTACGGGTATATTACATAAATAACTAAAGATTACATCACACTGAAACAGGGCCGTGGAGATGCCGTGGAGATATACCGGCTTTAGAATAGTGCTCCACCCTCTCTACCCGTGGATGCCGTAAGAGCCGCAGAGGACGGGCAGCAGCGTCCTCTGCAAAAAACCATCGAACTGCGCTCGAC
Organism: Hemistola chrysoprasaria; assembly: GCA_947063395.1. Lineage (NCBI taxonomy): Eukaryota > Metazoa > Arthropoda > Insecta > Lepidoptera > Geometridae > Hemistola > Hemistola chrysoprasaria. The sequence goes on along the minus strand of OX346724.1, from coordinate 13,026,245 downwards.
AACCCGCCTGCCAAGCGTGTCGAGTATTGGCAAAGCCCCCCTTTAAGGGGACCTATGTTCAGTAGTGCATTACCAACGGCTGAGATGATGATGATGATGATGAAACAGGGCCTCTAATTATTTAACGGCTACTGCCTGACTGTTAATACACCGCACTTATTAAGGCTTAGGGAATCTGCTTCAGTGTACTTAGATGTTAAAAGCCTTTAAGGTCTTTCTGGTCCAATAGACAGAGCCTGTCTGTATTATGGTAAACTGACGACTGGTATACCTATACATACCAACAACATACATATAGATAGCAGATAATAACGTCTGAAGACTAACAAATACAACAAATACCCTATCTTTGTATAAGTAAATACAGCTGTCGGTCTATACCTAACCTATAGCCTATAGTCTAGCCCTAGGTGTCAATCGTTATCATGTAAGCACTGGGCGATAACAAGATGCCACAAACGGTTGAAATAAAGACACCGCGCTCAAAGAAATAAAACTAAGGCAAATCCAAATAATACTAAACACTGAAGTACTTAGAATTATTGGGATTTGCCCACTACTAGATACTAATAGTAGTAGGTCAACAGTGCGTCTAGACTAGACGGAGAAAAGATTTTTTTTTATGATAATGAGTACCTAACAAAACGAGCAAATTTTAATCATGTGCCTGATGGTAAGCGTCATGATTGCCCATATCAGACACAGTGCCACCTAGTGTTTTAAAATTCAAAATTCTGCGCGTCACTGCATTGGGCCTGTCACCCTGAGATATCAGTGAAAGGGGGACAGATGGATTTTTTTTATTCCTGTTTGTCTCCCAATGAATTAAAATATAGCGACGATAACCGTGTAAGTAGGTATTTTTCAGTTTATCAATAGATTTGAGATACTAGTTGTGGGTGCTTATATTATACCAGTACCCTGTAGGTACAATAGGTTCGCAGTTCGCAGGGTTTGTTTTGAGCTGTTTTGTTTATGAGCGCGGTGTCTAATGCTTTTATTACTATCGTCCGTAGATCCTTACTTCGACTACGTCCCAAAAGAATTTAGGTGAGGGCGCCTATATCTAGGTGCTAAGGAGTTTTAACAGTGGTTCATTATAAATTATTAAGTCGTTTAATTCTGGCCACGTTTATGATGATATTTGCTCGGTGTGTAGACAAGACAGTCGGATGGGTAGATAAGATACGACAAGACACATGTTAACATTACACGCCATAATATAATATAATATACCTAATAATAATCAGTATAAAATCCTAAATGACTCACTGACTGACATGTATCGCAGAGCCTAAACCACTGATTCTGGAGACTTGAAACTTGGAATGTAAGTTGTATAAGTTATCCGGACGTGTCTGCACTAAGAAAGGATTTAAAATAAATCACATTCTAAGGGGTCCAAAAAGGGCGTCAAAACTCCCATATTCCCAATCTCCAGGAGCTGGAGATTGACCAAATCCGATCCCGCCAGACGGCCACAGGAGCTAGGATACTGGAGATTCCTGGCTCCCAAAAGACGGAAAAGGCGGACACGCTCGCGAAAAAGCTCCGCGATGTCCTATCCGATGTGGCCAACGTCGCCAGGCCTGTCAAGACCGCCGATGTCAGGCTGACAGGTATGGACGACCCTACCGACGAGTACGAGTAAGGACGTGACGGCTGTGGTTGCCAGAGGCCGGAACCGACGCGTCTTCAATCAAAGTTGGCGAAATCCGTCGCGGCGCTGATCTCAATAGCCAAGACGCTGCTGAAAAGAGGCAGAGTAATTAAGGTGACGCAGTCTTAAATAATGAATCTGAAATCATGCGCTGAGCCCCGCAACCCGCTTACACCCCTGTAATATTACGTAACTTGCGATTGACCGGCTCGATCACAGAATACTATTACTCGACTCGAGCCGTCATCACAGCGCGACTTATTACGCACTGGAACATAGACGCCGTAGAGTCTTCGTACCTTATTTTTTTTGGACTATCTTTTTTCATTAAAAATATCTACACTATTATTATATTACTTATATATAATATTATATTACTATACACTAATATTATATAGAGGTTAAAGTTTGATGTTTGTTTGTTTGTAAAATGTAATCTCTGAAACTGAATAATGAAAGGCCTGATAATGAAAATTATTTCACTAATAGGAAATTCAATTAATTAGATATATAACGGTCTATAGTATTCATGGTGCAGAACTACTGCTATAGGTAGAAATATGATCTTCTAGCTTTTAGCAAATCCGTTCAGCCATTTATTATTGTTGAGTCATACAACGTGTTAAAAAATGGTTTAGTAATACATAAAGGGGTGTCTTACTACACCCGTCAACCTAAAAGCAAAAGAAAGAATTTTGAAATACGCACAAAAAAATTCGACTTCCCATATAAAATGGATCAGCTTATCGGCAGATTTGTATGGGAAGTCGATATTTTTTGTGCGAATTTAAAAATTCTTTCTTTTGAAAGGTGTTCAGTTTGATAGGAAGATGCACCTTTAGTATTAATACAATTTTTTTAACACGACGTATATACGTAGGTATATACAAGTATTGTTACCAACATAACAACACAACATAACTACATACAGCTAATATTAGTAGGATATGATGTTATGAAGGATATAGGTATAGGCATGTATGTAGGTACTACTACTGAAGTTACAGTTAGACAAAACTGAAATCGTCGGTAAATATTGAGTACAATACATATGAAATTGGTGTTTTGTACGGGAGGAATATAAAGAATTTTTTTTTTTGTAAAATATATTTAATTAATCTAAGTATGCACCGTTGTTATCTATGCACTTTTGCCATCTCATAGGTAGTTCTCTTTACTAAAAAAACTATGGGGGTGAGAATCAATAAACTCTTTGAAGGCGGTTTGGACTGCCGCATCGGAGTTGATTTTTTTCCTTGTAAGAAGTTGTCCAAATTCCGAAAAAACTGGTAATCTGTTGGAGTCAGGTCCGGGGAGTACGGTGGATGTCGCAGACATTTCAATTGTAGCTCATCTAACTTAGTGGTTGTTAGTTGTGCAGTGTGTGGTCTTGCGTTGTCGTGCAGCAGTGTAAGCAGCAGTTAGCTAGCAGCTAGTTCTTCCTTCATGGTTTGCAGTTGCTGACAATAGATATCTGCCGTAATCGTTTGGCCAGATTTTAGAAAGCTGTAGTGAACGACACCGGCGCTAGTTCACCAATCACTCAAAATCCCTTCATTATTGTGTACTTTAATTCTTCATTTTCCACTTTGGTCTCAGCTTCAGATGTAACTTCAACTATGTATGGAAGCGCATTCTTTTCTTGACATTGTTTTTCTGACTGAAAAACAAAAAACCTATATTAATCTCACACAAATGTAGCAAATATTACTTTCATTAAAAGTAGCTTATATGCATATCTTGAACGGCTATGTCTATTCCAAATGTCATCAAATTCCCACTAGCTGTTTCAATTCTAAGTTTCAAGTCTAACTTATATTCTTGCGCGGAATCCAAAAACTTCTATTTCTTTTTTATTTCTATTCTTCTAAAATAAAAGTAGGCTAACTCTTTAGTATATCAGATATCTGCCTGTGAAAGTCCCGTCAAAATTGGTTCCGCCGTTTTAGAGATCAGGCGTAACAAACAGACAAAACAAAAATTGTTTTTTTTGTTATAAGTATCGTATATACTTTCATATGCTTTCAATAAAAAAACTGTTATTTTAAGATTACAAACAGACACTACAATTTAATTTATTGGTATTTGTACAGATAATAAAATGTTCGAATAAGGTCCCAATCGAGTTATCGAGTAAAGAATAAAACAAAGTTCTTACCATTTGCTCAGGTACGTATTCTTATATGTTTGAGAGCGTGTCATCATCGTTACATTCATTCTCAGTCTGAAACATATACACAACAATAAGTGTATGATTATCGAACCTTCATAGGTCATGTAAAAATATATAAAGATAATACATACGATAGCTGTAGGAGTATGATCAAAATTACGTGTATGCGCATTATTATCCTATTAGTAAACCTTTATTGTTCTGTAATTCAACATAAACACTGATAAGTTATAATAAAATCTTACGTGGGTGACACGTTTTGTAATTCTGCTGAAATAACTGATATGGGCAATCATGATGCTTACCATCAGGCACCTGATTTGCTCGTCTTGTCACTCAATATCATAAATAAAAAAAAAAAACTCAGAGGCATTTCTTGTACTCTACAAAATAAAATAACGAATACGTATGTATGCATAGTATAGGATTCCATACTTAGATACCAAGAACATACAGCGCCATCTATTAGTTCCTTGCGAAAAAAAAGTAGGGAAATATGTAATAAAATGGCCATAACTTCTCATTGTGTTAACTTAGAAGTATGATTTTTTTATAGCCACAATATTTTATAGTAATAGTAGTATTGTATAATAATTTAATACGTATAGCAGATCTGAGTAGTTGATATCAATTCCAACTTGACATATCCACGCGTTCCCATTAAAAAATGTCTTGACAGACAGACGGACAGACGGACAACAAAGTGATTCTGTAAGGGTTCCTTTTTTCCTTTTGAGGTACGGAACCCTAACAATATAGTTTACTCGTATTTATTACATCATTAATACCTATTATAAGCGATCCTTTAATTTAGTGGATGTGTAAAATGATTAGGTACACATAATCACATGATTATACATACCCTTCTAGAGACTCAACTGACATTGTTTTATTTTCAGCTAAATCCAGAGACGACTCCATTGCTTTTCTCTGTTCTGACGATTGCTTCCTACAATATAAATGATTATTTTATTTTTTCATTTTATATTGTGGAGACATAAGAATATACATACTTACCCATAGATTATAAATAATATAAACCTAGACCAGATAATCATACTAAAAACCCGAAAATACTGCAATGTTTGGTCCACGCTACTGATTTACCATTTTAGTTATTTATGATGGATAAAATAAATAAACCAAACCAGTAAAAAATGTCAGGAAAATAACTAGCTATCCACCTATCCCAAGGAAAACAGTCATACGGAAGTATCCATACATTTAGTCCATAGGTATATTATGTAGTAGGCAGTTAACAAATGTTCTAATTATTTGACGTTTACTTACCTTTTATTTACCATTTTTTTACACTTTTCAATTAAATAAGCTTTCCTCTTTCTTTTAGGAACTCTAACAGATTTTTTCCCCATTTTTAATGATAAGATATTACTCGGTAAAATATTTTGATCACTACTTTGATACTATGGTTATCGAAAGCGCGCGGGAGCTCGACTGGCACAGACCCGTCGCTGACAATGGTCAGTAGCGGACTGAGGGGGGACAGATTGCATACTAAAACACGCGCGAGCTTGCGTGCACTGAAAGGTCGTATGCGCCAAAACAGTATTTCTGGAATAATATTAAAACTATTGCTAATTTTATAAAATCAAATTAACATATTGAAGTATTTGTATAGATGAATCTACACAAACAATTTAGAGGCATAAATCAGTCTCATTTCCCTGTAGAATGAAAATCTCTGTTTTTATAGACCAGTCTTTGATATTTTTTTCTCTGCTGTAAAAGTTAACCAATCATGTAAACCAATTACCAAAATGATGTCAATATCATGATAAATGAAATACATAAACATTAGTTTCAAATGTTTTGTTGTTGCTGAGATATATTGAGATCCCTACCGCCAATATTTTCAATTCGTCGTCTTAAAGGGTGGAGCTCAGTTCGTGCATGGGGGTGACGCCCCATGCGTTGCTTCAGATGTATGGGTTTGGGGCATACACGCCCTCAGCGTTAAGCGTCGGCAACCGACAGGGAGGCCCGTGCTACAGGTGTGGAAGCGCAGGGCACAAGGCGGTCAGTTGCCAGAGGTCTGACCCGCGCTGCTCTATTTGCGTGATTGCGGGAAAGCCTTCGGGCATGTAACCCTTAGCCCTTAGGCGGCTCTTACGACAACCGCGGTTAAAGAGGGTGGAGCACTATTCTAAAGCCGGTAACTCCACGGAGTCCTGTAATGTTGCCATGAAATTAAATAATATTTCGGTAGTATATTAAGACTAAAAAATACGGTTTTGATTTTAAATGACGAAATAATTATAATAGATATAATTATCAAAGTGTGCTCTTCAGAAATTGCATCTGCATCTATGAATCTGTAAGTCTACCTAAGATTTAACCTGTCTATAGCATAAATCTGTAAACAAACATCGCCCGTATTGGACTTTAAAATTTAGACGGCGGGGGAGGCGAGTGTCGCCTCTTTATAATAGAGCGAGGCCGGAGGCCTCATTAGTGCGTTGCGTTGCGCTGAAACCTACGAATAATAATAAGTCTATTATTCGTAGGCTGAAACGTTTCAACGGATCGACAGACAAGAGACGAAGCGGTTCGCTGTCGACGCAACGCAGATGTGGCATTAGGGCATTAGTACATTGCGCTGCGACGACGCGACGCAACGGATCAACGCATTGTATTATACCACATCTGCGTCATCACCCTCCCTCCCGCTTCGTCTCTTGTCCATCGATCCGTTGAAACGTCGCGTGCGGCGACACAACGCATTAATGTGGCATATCACAAAATATATATGATAAACGACTCACCATCAACGCTGCAACGCACTAATGGGGCATCGCCCTTAGTATTTTTGACGTGACAACGTCTTATAATTCGATAGAGCCGGCTGCACGCACGAAAAAACATGACTCATGCGGCGTTACCTCGCTCTGAGGCGCTCGCTGTAAGGCTTGAAGTGCAAGCGAGAGCGCGGAACGAGCGACATCCGTCTCTCTCCTACTTGAATGAGCGATGCGTCTGCGTGGACAGCTGCTATACTATAGTACATTTACATGTTTTGATCGAGTATGAAGTGCAGTGAAAAGTGAAACAAATGAAATTAAAATTTTCTTTTGAAAAATGCTACCATTCCATCAGTATTTTCTTAAGACGTTGTCACGTTCAACTATCGTCAGTAAACCGACTTTACAGACAACCAATTTTTTGCCCATGGTGCCTACAGTAAACGGAAAAAATACGCATCCCTTAGAATACTGCATAGGTATCTATTATGTAGGTATACTTACTCCCCCGCTTTAAGCATTCCGCGTCATCTGCCGCTGCCAGCCGCCTTGTTCTTTGCAGATGGTTTAACCCCAATCACACCCCGGACACTCAACTCAATCCCATACAAAAGCCGCGCTTTACCTACCTACTACACAGACACTGCACACATGGAGTTTTGTACACTTGCAAGTGTTCGTGAGATGATTTCCCATAGAAGCGGGGCTCGTCGAGAGCTCAATCTCGCTGGCGGGGTGAGGAAGGCCCGATTGGTAGGCGGATGATAGTGTGCATTCTATACATAATATTATTATCTATTCTGTGCCCCAATACTACACGTTCTTGAATAATTGCATATTGTTACTATGCAGAAGTCGATAACTTAATTAATAGAAACAGAATACACATGTTTAGATAAATTCTAAGGAAAAGTTCTAAAACCGGTCTATTATCGCGATAATGGGTACATTAATAACTAACAATAATTTAATGAATTGAGCATGTTAAAAATAGATACACAATAAACTTAGCACATAAAAAGTATCTATATTAAAACACTTTTTATATTATAATGTTTGGGTAATGGGCAATGGGTAACACTAAGACGCAAATATAGCTTGATTTGAATAAACCTGATTCCCAGCTTCATTTGCGTCATGTATACTAATATTATAAAGAGAGAAACTTTGTTTTTTTGTTTGTAACGAATAGGCTCCGAAACTACTTGACCGATTTTAAAAATTCTTTCACTTATGGATAGCTTAATTCAGTGTGAGTGCCATGCCAGGCTATATGAGATTTTGAAAATATATAGGGATCCGTAAGAAAACTGCAATATTGTGAACCAAGGTGTCACATAATATAATTACCATATTCATAAATTTTCGTGCGCTGTGAAATCTATTGATGGTAGAATAATATAATGTATTAGGGGTTTGTAGTACTTATCAATACCTACAAAACAGTATACATAGATTATATCCATCTTTTTTGGTTTAGTCACAATAATCGAAAGTCATTATATGCATGCGCTGTGAAAAGTATTGGTGGTAGAATAAAGTAATGTACTAGGGGTTTGTAGTACTTATCAATATCTTCAAAATAGCCAATGATAAATTTATACATGTGTTAAGGTTTGGTCATTGTAACAGAAATAGTCATTAATTTGCGTGCGCTGCGTAAACCATTAGGGTTATACCTACTAAAATGTATCACGAATTTACTCCTGTTATACGTTCACTATACCTACTTCTGCTTCCCGTGCGAAGCCGGGGCGGGCCGCTAGTAAGATTAATATAATGGAAACGTTTCTTGGTGCGGCCCCTTGCCCACGGAAATATAACAAACTCTCCTCTCAAGAATTCCCGGTACTCCTCTCCAGAATTATGCAAAGCAAAGACCCGGGGTGCTATTACGAACATGCAATCGCGTAACAACAGCAGTAAATTTTGCTGTCAAACGTCATTTTTTGTATGCCGTTTGACAGCAGAAATTAAGCAATATAAACGCTTTCCACACTTCTGTTCCGTAATAAGGGGGCCGAATATTAATAGGTAACTATAAATGCGAAACCTTGTAAGGATGGACGGATTAGATTAGATTAGATTACTCTTTATTCTGACCATTTTCATAAAAATACACAGTACAACATAATAACTTAATAACAAAGCTATATCTAACAAGTGTTTGGTCAACAAAGGGCGGCCTTATCGCTTTAAGCGATCTCTTCCAGGCAACCAGTCTGGACGGAAAGGTATATGATAGGAAGAGTAGGGGTGGGATCGGGTACAGAATTTTTATACATATTTATTTATACTATACGTAATTAGGGTTATACTTATATATTATTAATATACTACATACATCCATAATATAATATAAATATACATTATACACATTTATACATATATTATTATTAAAATATACTAAGTATAATATATAGTTAATAAAGTTTAGGTATGGCAATAATACATATATGTGCACACATACATAAAGTAAAATAAAATACATACATAACATTATTCAGAGACAGAGATAGGTACTATGATTGCGACAGAAAGTGTTCTTTAATCAAGCGCTTAAATATATCTGGTGTCTTAGCACACCTAATGGCAACGGGAAGAGAATTCCATAAATGGACGGCATAGTTGGTGAAAGATTTGTGAGTAAACTTGGAGGATATAGTTAGAGTTGTAGACTTAAGAAGATAGTTATTGGAAGAGCGTAAAGAATGAGAATGAGACTGAGAGACGAATTCAAAGCGTTCCTTGAGATAAGGAGGAGAAAAGGGATTAAACAGAATGTTATAAAGAAGTGAAAGAATGTGAGTATCCCGGCGAAGGCGGATGGGCAACCATTTCAGCTTATTGCGGAACTGTGAAACGTGATCATATTTTCTTAGGCCAAAAATGAACCGAATACAAAAATTTTGAAGTCGTTCCAGCTTGTTAAGCTGCTCTTGGGTTAAATCCAGATAGCTAGCGTCCGCATAGTCTAAAATAGGGAGAAGAAGAGATTGTGCAAGAGCAGTTTTGGTGGAGATCGGCAAAAAATTACGCAGCCTGCGCAAAGAACCAGCGGAAGCATAAACTTTCCGACTGACCTCTGCTATCTGAGCCTCCCAGGATAAATGGCTATCCAATAGAACTCCCAAGTTCTTTACCGTATTGCTAACGGGCATGACGGTACCATCGAAGATCACTTGGGGCAGGCGGAACCAGTCAATCTTCGAGACCATCCTGGAACCACCAATGACAATCATCTGAGTTTTGAGAGGGTTAACTTTAAGCCCATAAGATTGGCTCCATTTCAGAATGCGTTGAAGATCAGCATTGGTGGCTCTTATGGCGGTCTCGATATCATCGACTGGGGCCTGAGTATATATTGTCGTCTGCGTAAAGGTGGTAGGACGAAGATAGTTGGTGAGAAATGGAGTTTATAAAGATGGCAAAGAGAACGGAGACGGATGTTTTTTATTCGTACAATAGAACCTTTAGACTTTTTTTTTACATATTTAATTCCATTATTAGGCGTTTTTATTGGACTAACTTTTTCACGCCAAAACTACTGTACTGATTGAGCTGAAATTTCGTATGTATAATAGCTTAGATCCTGGAATAACACTTAGGGTACTTTTTAACCGCGGGGCACAGCTAGTCTTTCAGAGATGTACTAAACTTACGAGCATAAGAATTTTGTAACAAAAAGGCCAATAACAAAAAAATATAATTTATTCAAAACTTCAACTTTGTTTCAAACATGGTTAAAATCTTGTTGACTTCAGCCGCTCTTTCCTTCAGCGTCGTCATTTCACTTTCGCTCAACACAGACGACTTTTTGCCTGCATTTTTCACTAAGAAATGTTGAATAAACAACTTCAAGCTCTCTCTAAACATGTGAAGTTTGGGCGGTTTTGATACTCTATGGAAAACTTCTAGAGCTGTTTGCAGATTTTCATTCATTATCACCGAGAGTAGAATTTGACGCATGAATCGAACCGAATGCTTGTTTAGGTCTGAGAATTGGATTACCTGAAAAAGTTACTATTAATTAGAATTTCATATAGGTAAATGTAAAAACTGCTCATGATCATGGTCTCGGGTTCGATTATTTCAATTACTGCCTGGAGTCTGGAACTGTGCCCGGTAGATGGCAATAGGCTCGCCTCCTATTACATGGGAACAATAACATACTGGCGAAATGTGAGTGTACCTACTATGCGACTGAGGCCTGGATACACCCCTTAGGGAAAAGGCGTGAATTTATAAAGACGTGCAGCGCTAATGATTAATTTAAAAAAAATAAACAATATTAAACTTATACTTCATGTGAAAATCTTTTGTGGCCTATTTCAATGCACTAGTTAGCGTGTCATCATCATAGCCGTAGGACGTCCATTTCTGAACAAAAGCCTCTCATAGATTTTCATTTAGTCTGTTTGTAAGCAGCTTGCATTATTCGTTCCTGCCTGTCTTTAATAGATCATCTGTCCACTGTCCACCTAGTGGGTGGACGTCCTACGTTGCGCTTGCCGGTCCGTGGTCCCCATTCCTTTAATTTCACTTGACACTGACAAATGCAAAAACCTTGCAGCTACCAAAAAAGTGTTACCAGTCACAATAATATTACCTTCAAAACAGACAATGCGAGTCCTTTTTCCATGATCAGATGTGTTACAAATTGTGCCAGATTGTTTAAACATTGCTTCGGTTGATTTTCAATGTCTTTGATTTTGTCCCATATTGCAAATTGTATTGATAACTGTAAACAAACGTTCACTCCATATTATTATAGTAGTACTGCGAAATTACAATTTAAAATCAAAATATAACATGCCCTTTCATACATTGCTATCTCTCAAATCATGTCGGTGATAATGTAGTCGTCATGCGCACGCGCAAGGCCTATACCATAACATAACATAATATACATTCACGCCTTTTTCCCGAAGGGGTAGGCAGAGGTGTACCCAGGACTCAGTCCCATAGTAGATACACCCACATTTCGCCAGTATGTTATTGGTCCCATGTAATAGGGGGCGAGCCTATTGCCATCTACCGGGCACAGTTCCAGACTCCACTGCCTGACCTGGGGATCGAACCCGGGACCTCTTGATTGGCTTGGTAGGAATTCGGTATACATATAGTTTAAACCCTGGAATACATACAAACATAACATAACATTACATAGAAAGAACTTATTATCCCGATATTCCCACGGGAACGAAGACTACGCGGGTGAAACCGCGGGGCACAGCTAGCGCTTAATAATTCTAAAACTCACCTGATATTTCCGGTCGGTGTCACACAGTTTCTGCCCCAACACGGCGTAGTACGGATTGTACGCCTTCTCTTGTAGACAACACGCCAAAAGTACGTGAATCACTTCTCTTTCCTGTTGCCCTTTTAGACCTAGATGTTGGAGCTTTTCAAATGCGTCCATGTAGTCCTAGAATCAAGAGGTCCCGGGTTCGATCCCCAGGTCAGGCATAGTGTTAAATATTGGATTTTTCCATTAGGAATTATCTCAATTACTGCCTGGAGTCTGGAACTGTGTCCGGTAGATGGCAATACGCTCGCTCCCTATTACATGGGACCAATAACATACTGGCGAAATGTGGGTGTATCTACTATGGGACTGAGTCCTGGGTACACCTCTGCCTACCCCTTCGGGAAAAAGACGTGAATGTATGTTAGTCCTAGAATTATTCTTTTTATGATAGTGAGTGACAAGACGAACTAATCAGGTGTCTGGTGGTAAGCATCATGATTGCCCATATCTGACACAGTGCCACCCAGTGTTTTAAAATTCAAAATTCTGCGCGGCACTGCACTGCGCCTGTCACCCTGAGATATCAGTTGTTGAAACTCCAGACAATTAAAAAAGACGTGTGGCACTCGGGGACTGCCGCGGTAAAGCTATTGCATAGCATTTTTTATCAACTTATGCAATTATAATTATTTATTTATTTTATTTATGCAGTATTTTTTTTCCTTTTTTTTTTTCTTTGATATTAATTCAAGTTACACTTTTTGAGCGTGGTGACCGATAAGAAAACAAATTCGCCGATACAACCAATGCCACCTAGAGGCGAGTTGCTGAACTTATGAGACAAGCGTGATATTTCAAGTCATTAAAAGTTCTGCTATTCATCGATAGATGGCAAAACTAAAGAGTATCACCGCCGTGCCGGTCGGAGTGGGGGGTGTTAGGTTATTTTCGTTACGGGATTTCTGGATTCGGTCTCCACGCTCAAGGCCCGCGATAGAAGCTATGCAATAGCTTAAAAAAATTTCGCCGCGCTCGCAGCAAGTTGCTCGCGTATTGTCAAGACAGTTTTCTTGTCGACCACTTCTGTAGCATAGTTTTCTATAAGCAACTCACGGCATTTTCGATCACCTGTAACTTGGCTGTAGAATGAGAACACTTGACTCACCTCAGCGGCCATTATAACACAGAATATGTTCCGTCTAACATCGGTGTTCATCCTCTGCTTCCTGGCCAACTCCAGCAGCTTGTTGTCCACTGCGTGTGTGACGAGAGGCTGGGCCTGGGCCTGGGGCTGGGCCTGGGCCTGGGGCTGGGCCCGGGGCTGGCCCTCCCACGCCGATCCCACTACCCACCACTTACCACGCTCCTCCGCTGGAAATTGAGTATTTGATAAAAAATGAAGATTATGTATCATCCCATTCAAAATAAACTTCAAAAATATATTTTTTAATTAATTATAAGCAATTCAAAATTGATAAAATTCCAATAAGAGTCACTTGTCGTCACATTTTTTTTTTTTTTTTTCCACACGGTCATCTGGTCCCAAACTAGGCTAGAAGCCTGTACTATGGTAACCAAATGACTGATATACATACTTATATAAGCTGTTTCATAAACTAACATTAATAAATAATACAACTAACATTAATTCTACCTTTCAAGAGATCTTCCAGCCTAATATTAAGTGGGGTGATATAATTCCCCTTCCTGATAATTCCTTTGATCATTTTCTTCAAATGTTCCTGGTAACTGGGATCGTAGTTCGGTATCTTCATTAAATTATTGTTTTTTATCGCTTTTAACACTTCTAAGAGGAATTTCATACGAGAACTGAAATAAAAAAGTTCAACCCAATAACTCTACTAATATTACGGATGCGAAAGTTAGTGAGGATGGATGGATGTTTGTTACTCCTTCACGCCGAAACTACTGAACCGATTTGACTAAAATTCGGGTTAGACCCGGGAATAACACATGTTGTACTTTTATGCCGATATTTCCACGGGAACGTAGACTACGGGGGTGAAACTTTGCACACCCCGGACACTCGACCAATCCCATACATACATACATATACGTACATTCACGCCTTTTTCCCGAAGGGGTAGGCAGAGGTGTACCCAGGACTCAGTCCCATAGTAGATACACCCACATTTCGCCAGTATGTTATTGGTCCCATGTAATAGGGGGCGAGCCTATTGCCATCTACCGGGCACAGTTCAAGACTCCAGGCAGTTATTGAGATAATTCCTAATGGAAAAATCCAATATTTAACACTGCCTGACCTGGGGATCGAACCCGGGACCTCTTGATTGGCAGTCAAGCATGCGCCCTCTACGCCACCGAGGCAGTCCCATACAAAAGCCACGTTCTAACTACCTACTACACAGACACTGCACACATGGAGTTTTGTACAGGAGCAAGTGTGCGTGAGGTGATTTCCCATAGAAGCGGGGCTCGTCGAGAGCTCAATCTCGCTCGCGGGGTGAGGCAGGTTGCGTTACATACCCAGCAGGAGAGCTGGCCTCCATAGCAGCCGTGATATCCTGTGCGTGTTGAACGAACTGCTTCAGTTCAGTCGGCGCTTGTTTCCGCAGAGCGGCGCCACTGTGTCGTAGAACCGTCACTATGCAGTCTATATGTTTCTCTGTTGTTGTTTGTTGGAGATGTGCTAGGATGTCCATTATTAGGGGGGACTCATACATCTGTCCACGAAATACATACTATTATGCGAATTATACGTGATACAAAACAGTGTAATTTTTAAGAGGCCGACAAATTACACATAAAAGGTAAAATCATAATACCTAAATTATTTACAATCAGAGCATATTTTCAACATAAAATGATGATATTCAGAGTCAGTCTCAGGTTATCTAAGTTCCTAATTAAAATTTATACCTAAATATAAATACTTTGGACTAAAATATAATAAAAATCCAAAATATAGGAATTTTCATATTATGTAAGTATTTTGGACTGGAAATATAATTTGGAACCTAGATAACTAGTGTCTTATTCCGAATAACATCAATCTATGTTGGAAATATGCTCTAAATGTCATAATTTTAAGTATTAGGTTTGTATGGGGAAATCGCCAGTCGCTGGCCTCTTAAGAAAGTGGTACATCTACCCATCAAACTGAACAACTTGTAAGAGAAAGAATTGCAAAATTACACTTCCCATAAAAAATGGATCAGCTGATCGGCGAATTTGTATAGAAAGTCGTAGTTCGACTTTATCGTGAATTTCAAAATTTTCTTTCTTTTGGAAGTTGTTCAATTTCAGTTCAAAACTATAAATTTACCTTGAAACTATACATCAAAGCTAAACAAGCGACGAGGTTGTCCAGTTGTTTGTCCTCGAGAGGTTGTTGTGTTTGTGTCATCTCGTCGAACTTCTTCACTAGCTCCTGTAGGAAATGGGCGCCTGAAATAGGAAAATATGGGGCGTTAAAGGGCAACTGTTAGGAACACTTTTTACTTTTAACCGGATAGTTACCAAGATTCGACGTTACTCGAGTTTCCCGATTTTGACGTGACAACGTCTTATAATTCGATAGAGCCGGCTGCACGCACGAAAAAACATGACTCATGCGGCGTTACCTCGCTCTGAGGCGCTCGCTGTAAGGCTTGAAGTGCAAGCGAGAGCGCGGAACGAGCGACATCCGTCTCTCTCCTACTTGAGTGAGCGATGCGTCTGCGTGGACAGCTGTTATACTATAGTACATTTACATGTTTTGATCGAGTATCAAGTGCAGTGAAAAGCGAAACAAATGAAATTAAAATTTTCTTTTGAAAAATGCTACCATTCCATCAGTATTTTCTTAAGACGTTGTCACGTTCAACTATCGTCAGTAAACCGACTTTATAGACAACCAATTTTTTTGACCCAGTAGTGCCATGGCCACGGAAGAACGGCGAGTTGATTTTTAATGGCAGATAAATCTTATCGACTCGACTGCCTCGGTGGCGTAGAGGGCGCATGCACGACTACCGATCAAGAGGTCCCGGGTTCGATCCCCAGGTCAGGCAGTGTTTTTGTAGTATTGGATTTTTCCATTAGGAATTATCTCAATAACTGCCTGGAGTCTGGAACTGTGCCCGGTAGATGGCAATAGACTCGCCCCCTATTACATGGGACCAATAACATACTGGCGAAATGTGGGTGTATCTACTATGGGACTGAGTCCTGGGTACACCTCTGCCTACCCCTTCGGGAAAAAGGCATGAATGTATGTTATGTTTTTATAATTTATATTGGAACCATTATTTTTATAATTAATATATTAATTTATAGATGTTTTATTATTTTGAAGCTGACTTATATAGCTGTATTTATCAAAAACTTAAAGTGCTACACATCCTAAAACTAATCACAGTGCAGGATTCTTTATGCCGCGTTGCTTATGTGTAGTGGCTGTGCGTTGGAATATAATATGCGTATGTAGTAGTAAAACGTGGGAGAAAAATGACGGCGAGCTGGCGACAAGGGTTTCATATGTAACCTTTCTATCACCATATAATTTAGATTTCTATGGTAATAAACTTTCATGCGTTTAATTCTTACCAATCTCCATGGCAACATTAGCATGCAGTGTGGCCAGTAACGCGACATGTTCCGTCAACAATCCATCAGGCGTCGATGACGTCACAACAACAGACTCCACCCACAATGACGTCAGAGTGCAGTTCACTGAATGTCTACTGTTTGTATTGTATAACTGTTCTATGGATGTACACGCCCAGTGTAAGTTTGTTCCTGTTAACTTGTTTAGGACACCTGAAACCGGTATAAAAATATTATTAATAGTACATAATAAAGGTTTTCCCTATAACCCGTATGGGTTGGCTCGAGCAGTATAATTGGGGAAACCCAATTCTATTGAGAAAAATCACTTTCATTAGCATTCTATGGGATTTTTATTCTTTTTCGCGACCAAATAATTCCCCATACAAACGTAATAGTAAAATCATTTGAAATTAGAGCATATTTGCAACATTTAATGACGTTATTCGGAATGAAACACAAGTTAAATAGGTTCCTAATAGGATAATAGGACTTAATAATTAATTAATTAATATTAAGTCATGACTGCCTCGGTGGCGTAGAGGGCGCATGCTCGACTGCCAATCAAGAGGTCCCGGGTTCGATCCCCAGGTCAGGCAGTGTTAAATATTGGATTTTTCCATTAGGAATTATCTCAATAACTGCCTGGAGTCTGGAACTGTGCCCGGTAGATGGAAATAGGCTTGCCCCCTATTACATGGGACCAATAACATACTGGCGAAATGTGGGTGTATCTACTATGGGACTGAGTCCTGGGTACACCTCTGCCTACCCCTTCGGGAAAAAGGCGTGAATGTATGTTATGTTTATGTTAAGTCATTCCTTAGGAATTCCATAATTCTGAAAAATTACCTATTTGCAGTTATAAAACATCTTTTGTAGTATAACTGGATTAACGCCACTTTATAATAATTAGTTGTTACTTAAAAAAAAACACTAATGAAGAAATGATATCTCTTCTACAATCGCCATTGGTTGCTCAAAGTTTGTATGGGAAACGATGTTGGCCCAACCACCTTAACGTGATTTGAGTATTTGGAGTCACACAATTTTGGAAGAATAAACAAGAATGGTGTATGTTGGTTTGACCTGAGGTTAAAAATGAGTTTGTGTCAATTTCTGACTCGATCCTAGGAGCCCAGCCAATGCCCCTATTCTAGGTCAGTATACGATAATCATCTTCATAGCATACTAATATACTTACTTTTAATTTGTCTTTTTAATAGCACCATTTCCTTATCAGAGTTTGAATCCTTGTTTCGAAGATGTGGTGGGATGTAAACACCTTTTTCTTCCTGCAATAAATATTATACAAAAATATCATGATTATTGTGCAAGTCTTATCATGCAGACATCATAGACTTGGTAGACTGGGCATCATCACAGTTCTTACGAAAAATAGCTCTTCCAGGTTCTCTGTACGAGTGTGCGTGATGGCTACACACGCCTAACATGATTTGACATTTATTTTTCAAATGTGATATGGCAGATCTCATATTTTTTATTAAGAGTTTTACAAATATTGTAAATGAAAAAATCAAGCCTAAGTGTCTTGAGCATTCTTCTTGTAAAGGTATCTATCTTTCCGAACGCAAGGTAGACTCACTACTGTTTATTATCTTCATTGACGTACAAAATTGTCAGATTGTATACATTCACGCCTTTTTCCCGAAGGGGTAGTCAGAGGTGTACCCAGGACTCAGTCCCATAGTAGATACACCCACATTTCGCCAGTATGTTATTGGTCCCATGTAATAGGGGGCGAGCCTATTGCCATCTACCGGACACAGTTCCAGACTCCAGGCAGTTATTGAGATAATTCCTAATGGAAAAATCCAATATTTATCACTTTGTCAGATTGTGACCTGTTTGAATAAATCTTTTTGAATTTGACTTTGGAAACCTCATCATGATAAGCCAAAAAAAATATTAATAACTGTAGGGTGGTGAGAAAAAATTACTTTAAATATTTTCCAGCCCCCCTAGCATGGCATTGGTGGTAAATTCGTTTTATTCTCTTGACAGTGTATCATTAAGTAATTAATACAATTGATCCACTAAGAAGGAGATAATAAAAACCCGGGGATAAATCAAATATCCTCCCGGCATGCTATGGTCTTAATTTTATACATACCTTAATAACATTCCCTTCTTTATCTCTCTTCCTACCATATATGTCTTCCCAAATATCTGGTTTTTCATCTTTCTTATCATCATTTATTTCATCATCCATTTCTTCATCATCATCATCACCTGACAAGTGCGATATTTCATCATCACTAAATACTTTGCTTAGTTCATCTGCTTTAATTATTCTTTCTTTGCTTGTTTTCTTTTCGGAGGCGTTTGATTTTTTTGTGGATTCCTCTTTTTTATTCTTTTGTTTTGATTTCTGGGATTTTGTTGGTTGTTCTGAAAATTGGTGGAAATATTTTACAAATTATATTAATGTATCTTTAAACATACCATTCCGTGGACGAGTGCATGCAGTGTCTGCAAGTTATGGGCCACCTTTGTGGTATTATAAATATAATTTATTTATTTAAAAGAAATAATCACCTTCTGGCTGTTCAGAAACATCACTATCTTCACCAAATTCATTTATTTCTTCATCGTCGTCTACTGCATCATATGATTCATCATCACTTAATTCACTACCTAATTCTTCATTTTCACTTAATTCACTACCAATTTCTTCGTTTTCAATTAGTTCACTATTTAGTTCTTCATTTTCACTTATATCATCATCTGGTTCATCACCATTTAGTTCATCATTATCACTTTCATCACCATCATCGTTTCTTTCACTACGTTTCTTTGATTTCTTGTCCCCTTTCTTAGGTATTTCCTTGCCAGTAACAGCTGCTAAGTCTTCATCAAAGTCTGATTCCCCTTCAACTTCTGCCAGATGTTTCTCAGCGGCCACAATCTGCTCTGTTGTTGATCTGTCACATATTTCTAGAAGATCTATTGACAGTTGGTTAAGAAAATTGTTTCTGCATAACATCACACCTTTTCGCCTGAGCTGAGAATCGAACCCGGGACCTCATAATCGGCAGTAGCGCTTGCGAACTACTACACCACAGAGGCAGTTTATTCTTCATACATATAGATAGACTGCTACATTAAATATATGATTCTTTCATATTAGCTTTGCTTACGAAATTTTATTTATTTGCAATAAACATGGTCATTTTACAAGATCTCATTGCTTATTATATTAATACAAAAATGCGAAAGTTTGTTGGTATGTTATGTATATCCTACTTCCTGTTAATATTATAGATGCAAAAGTTTGTGAGGATGGATGGATGGGTTTTTTGTTTTACTGTTTATCTTCATAGACATGCAAAATTGTCAGAATATCACCTATTTAAATAAATATTTGAGTTTGAGTTTTTTCTACGTTCCTGTTAAGAATAATATGCATCAAACAAAGAATCAGTAACAAAGGATACAATCAAGCCCATCACTGGAAAAGAAGTTATTCTTATTCTTGGACTTGTTCAACCCCAGTTGCTTCTCCAGCTTCTTGATAACCTTATCCTCCTCCTCGTTGGCTTGAAGGAACATTTTCTTCCTCCGGTCTTCCATCTGAGACTTCAGCTTGTTTGCCTCTTTGATCTCTTTGGCTCGCTCCTTGCTGAGGATTTCTTGAACTGACGGTTGGTTGGGCTTCTTTTTCTAGAAGAAGGGTAAGGTAAGTAAATTTTGTTATTTTAACTCCTAAGATCCTTATAGAATTGCTTGAAAAATTTTCAACATAATGTCTTGGAAGATGTATGGAAATCGGCAGTAAAATGGCCATATCTTTATTGCGTTGACTTATTAGTTCGATATCTTTACAGCAGCAAGGGACCGTGGACCTGAATTGTTGATATAAGTTTTAACTTGATACCTCAAGGCGTTCCCGAGAAAAAGGGTCTTGACAGATGGACAGACAGATGGACAATGAAGTGATTCTAAAAGGGTTTCTATTTTTCCTTTTGAAATACGAAACCCTAAAAAACAATAGGTAGTTTTAGATTACTGAGACCCAAGATAAGTTGGTAGTTGACAGTCTAACATTTGCTCTCATGAAAATGGCTATTTAACCTGTTTTATTTAGGTACATAAGTAGCATATCAGTACTCTGGACACGATAATAATATTATAAGTTTCCTAGAGTTACTGGAGTTCGTTATAATTAACGAACTCCAGTAACTCTATTTTAACCACAGTTACCATTAGGTAATTTTAAGTTTTTTTATGTAGGCATAAATCACAAAACTTACTTTTACTTTCGTCTCTAGTTCATCATCATTGACTGGTCTCTTCACAAACCTTCCTGGAGTATATTTAGGGGCTTCCTTAGCGGTCTTCTTCTTTGATAAATAGTGTTCTTGACGGTGCACCTTCTTTTGCAGTCTTTTTTGTTTCCTCTGTGCTTTCCGAGAGTTATCTACTTTCGGCCGCTTCAATATCTTTGCACTTCTATTTTTAGACATTTTGATTTATTAATAATCTAATTATTTATTGAAAAATTCTGAAC
This sequence comes from Hemistola chrysoprasaria, assembly GCA_947063395.1. NCBI lineage: Eukaryota > Metazoa > Arthropoda > Insecta > Lepidoptera > Geometridae > Hemistola > Hemistola chrysoprasaria. The sequence continues at coordinate 13,005,302 of OX346724.1, read as the reverse complement.
ACATTACCTACACATTTTAGGTTATTGTTGTTTGGGAGTTTTTCTTCACAGTTTTTCTTCATTCTTCGTATTCTGTGGTTTTGTTTTAAATTGTCAAATGATCACAGAACACTATACCAAATAAATCGTTTGAATTTTTTTTTGATCTCACACGTATGTTTTGCCAGTGTCACATACGAGGAATAATAGTGGTTTTAGTTTATAAAACAATATAAAGTTTTAAAGTCAGGACGAGTTAAAAACTCGTCCAGTCACAAGTTAAATCCAGTCAAAATCAGTCCAGTCACTAGCAGCTTTTTCAATGTCCCACCAAGATATAAATGGTTCATGCCCCGAGGATGACCCAAATGGATGCGAATATCACTCTGACTTACATGCAAATAACACTTGTACATGATCAATACAGTTAAATTGTGATACTCCACCAATGATTTCACGTTAAAAGTTGAATATGACCCAGCCCGCCTAGCATACCACGGGGATAATTAGTTTTCCCTGTTTTTCTCTCTCTTTCTCCCGAACAATTCATATCTGCTATCTCGTTCTAACCCCCAGGGACGTCGTTTTCCCTGGTCACTGTGCTACCGGGGCAGGAATTGCAAGAATTACACAAGATCAACATCACCACCGGATAAGTCGTTTGCCATCAATAATATATCTGTAGCAAAGAGTAGCATAACATCCATAATCTGTAGCTTGATCTGTAGTCTATGGTATCAGGTGAGAGCTGACTGTTGACAGCTGTCATTATAATTTTGACTTTGACTCTTTGAGGTTCCTCTCTGTTCTGTGTCGTTGACATTGATGTTTTTGTCCTTTTTGTCTACGTCTAAAATTTGTGCAAAATTCAGAAAAGCATGACGGCGAAAAAGAATTTAACTGAAATCTAAAATTCTTCATTTGTCCAACATAGAAGAGCCCACTTATTTGAGCAACTGCTCCGTGACTATTGAGTGAGGAAAAATCTGTTAGCTGTTCGGCATGATGGTGGAAGGGTCAGCGTTTACTAGGAACGATGTGTTCCAAATGGCAATTCGTGTTGCCTTCGTGTCTGCAGTGACTTATTTCTCTATCAAGTGGCTGGTGAATCAAATAGACCCGACGTCTAAGAGTCGGAAGAAGGCGGAGGAGCGAGCGCGGGAACAGTTACGCAAGTGAGTACAGTATCGATCGACCTCGCTCTTAGTCATAATAATATCCGATTAGCTTTGGTATCTCATCTTATAGATATCTTATACACCTCGTTGTCGCTTTAATTATGGTCATATGAGTCTCTTGCACGTGTATTCATTTATCCACTACCTTGCACAACCTTCTCTAATGTTAAGTCATTCATAGTACCATTCACAGTGATAGTGAATCATGCCTTGATTCGTATATAACTCTATAATACCGGTCTTTAAACCTCGGTGTGGTTGTGGTTCGCAAGCGCTACTGCTAATCCTAGGTTCAATCTCCAGGTTAGGCATGTTATTGGATTTTTCTATAAGAATTTTGTCCATGATAGCCTGGCAATAGTCTCGCCTCCTTTTATTTGGGAGTAATAACATAAACTGGGTGTAACATATGGGGGAGCCCTAGATCCAGAACTGGACTTCCAACTGGACTTCCACTGGTTTATATTAATTTTCATATAATTAATTAATGTATTTCGCACGCCTTTAGGAGTTAGAATGTACTTACTGGCATTATTTTAATTTGGACTATTTTTAATTAAGAACCTTTGTACCTACATTCCTGCGAATAAATGATTTTGATTTTTTATTTATTTTGATGACGAAAAACAATAATGGCAAAGTGTGGGTGTACCTGCTATGGGCTTTAGGCCTGGGTACATATTTTCCCCTACCCCTTTGACTTAATTTCAAATGCAATATGGCAGAAGCTCAAGAGCAGCATGAAATTGTTCATTATGAAAATATTATTTTACTACTACGAGGGGAGGTCAAAAAGTTCGCAGAATGAAAGGGAAGGGTGAATTTAAATATGAAATTATTATTCCTTTTCAATATATTCTCCATTAACCCTAATACACTTTCCAGACCTTTCAAATAATTTGTTTATACCTTCGAAAAAAAATGATTCGTCAAGGCCTTCAAAATAAGCAGATATTGCCGACTTCACTTCATCATCATCCATAAATTTCTTTCCACGAAGCTCTTTTTTCATGTTTGGGAACAAATAATAATCACAAGGGGCCAAATCTGGACTATAGGGAGGGTGGTTTCAAGTTTCGAAGCCGCACTTGTGTAAGGCAGCCATCGCAACATGACTCTTGTGAACGGGTGCGTTGTCGTGCAAAAGGAGCACACCTCGAGACCATTTTCCCCTTCTCTTTTATTTAATTGCTACTTTTAATTTTTCCAGTAGTGTAGCGTAGTACTTCCCCGTGATATTGACACCTTTATCTTTATAATCGATCAATAAAATCCCCTTGGAATCCCAAAAAACTGTAGCCATAATCTTTCCGGCCGATTGTGACACCTTAAACTTCTTGGGCGGTGCTGCGCCTTTTTTGTGCCACTGCATTGACTCCTGCTTCGACTCAGGTTCATAGTGATGAACCCAAGTTTCATCTCCAGTCACAATTTGGTTCAGAAATTCATCCCTGTTTTCACTACACAGCTCCAAAAACTCGCGCGAACATTCGACGCGCTGCTGTTTTTGAAGCGCTGTGAGCATTCTCGGTACCCATCTTGCACTGACCTTAGACATGCCAAGATGGTCATGGAGAATATTCAAAATGGTCGTAGATGATACTCCAGTCATCTCTGCGATTTGTTTCTTCTTTAGGCGTGCATCTTCTAGAACAAGTTTTTCAACTTTTTCAACAATGTCTGAGGATGTTGCTTCAATTGGCCGACCGGAGCGCTGATCGTTTCAATTGAGTCTCTGCCTTGCTTGAAAAGACTATGCCACTTGTAAATCATTGTTTTTCCAGGGCAGGAGTCCCCGTAAACTGATGACATTTCTTCCATAATGTTCTGAGGTGTTTTTCCTTGCTTAGTGAGAAACTCAATCACGGCACGATACTCAATTTTCTCCATAGTTGATATTTTCTACCCGATTGACTTGTTTATCCAGCGATATCTCAAAGGTTTATGAACCGATTGGGCTGAAACTTAGTATTTATAATTGTATTGAGTCAACAAGTAGCGACAGGTAAAAATAACTACCCCCTTCCCTCTCTAAACCCTCCATTCCGCGAACTTTTTGACCTCCCCTCGTAGCTGTGCCCAGCTAGCACTAGTAGTAGTACCCCTATAGTCATCGTTCCCATGGGAATATTGAGATAATAAGTACCCTCTGTTATTTCAGGGTCTAAACCAGGGGTGTCAGACTGGATTTTATAAAGTGCCATTTATCAAATTTTGGGTGTGTTAGCAGCGGGCCAGACTTAAAAGAAGTGCTACTACTAAATTGAATTAATAGTCTGTAATTAATTCACTAGTTGTATCTCACACTAGTTGTACTTGATCAATAATAAAAAGGGTAGGGAAGAAAATTATCTTGCAGTTGATGCTCCAGAGACCTGACTTGTTTTGTTTGCTATAATCTCAGTGATGTCGGGTGTCATATTCGTGTTAGTAATTGGAGAATGCGAATAGACAGAAGATTAAAATTGAAATTTGTTTGTACGGACCTTTTTTTTTTCGTTATTTCATATGGAAAAGAAGAGTTTGCGTAGTTTTATACATAATAAAGAGGCATTACCTATTGTGATAAATATATTTGGAACTTGATTTTGATCACGGGCCGCATCATTATGGACCGAGGGCCGCATGCGGCCTGCTCACCGTATGTTTGACATGACTGGTCTAAACTATCTACATACTGAATTCCAGCCAATTGGTTCAGTAGTTTTGGTGTGAAAGAGTAAAAAACCTGGTATTGAGTAACAGATGTAAAATAGGGGTAATTTTCGATGATATTATGTCACTGGTTGATCAATGATGTCTATCATATGCCATGGAGTTACTGGCTTTAGAATAGTGCTCCACCCTTTCTACCCGTGGTTGCTGTAAGAGCCGGCTAAGGGTTAACAGATCCGGAGGACGGGCAGCAGCGTCCTCTGTGTGTAACCATCAAACTGCACTCGACAACCGGCCTGCCAAGTGTGTCAAGCAGGGTTGTTACGGATGTCAAAATTTAGACATCCGCGGATGCAGATGCGGAAGCGGATTATTAGAAGTTCACATCCGCGGATTGCGGATTTGATGCGGATGCAGATTTTGGGATTTTAAAAGGATAATTACTTAAATTTTAAGTGCATAAATAACTGAAAATAAATTTAATTTTAATTTTTTATTTATTTAATCATATTTTTAGAACAAAACAAACAAACTTTACATGTAGTAACTTGTTTGTTGTGAATGCGGATGCGGATGTCTGAATTAATGCGAATAATTCGCATTTACGGATGCGGATGCGAATATTTGTAACACCCCTGTCAAGTATTGGCAAAACCCCCCTTTATGGGGGAGGCCTATGTTCAGTGGTGGATTACCAACGGCTGAGATGATGATGTCACTTGTTTAGTTGTTTTCAACCTCAGTTTGTGGGTTTTGTAGAGGCGAGGGGTATCTAACAGTTAGACACTACATGTTTGTTGCTTCAAATTATACAAATGACATTAGTGGTGTGATCATTACGACTATTATCATCATTCTTTACTCTAATCACTAAGTTAACCGAATATCTTTTCAAAGAAAGTATTGTTTGTCCTTTAGGCCTTTCAGGGAAATACTGATTTTTATCCTATAGGTATAAAACGCTTAGATGAAACCCACTATCTACTAACACTATAGTGTTACAGTACAGTTGACAGTACATTGAATGCATGTGTTAAGGGTGTCTTGCAGAGCGGGTCTCGGCGGGAAGCACTCGGTGGAACTGGACAAGCTGACCGACCATGAGATGATCATCGCCTCGCAGCTTGTCGTTCCGGAGGAAATCAATGTAAGTTGACATCTTCAGGACTAACTGACTGACAGATTGACAATAGACAGTGTGTTGTCTTAGAGCCTATGATCTTTGAATATTATTATCATCATCAGCCAGAAGTGTTCTTCCAGGATGTTTGTTATTCTTTCACGCCAAGACTATTGAACAGATTGGGCTGAAATTCGGTATAAAGGTAGTTGAGATAGTATATATAGATAGTTGAGATTCTAGAATAAAATAGAAAGTACTTTTATGCCTAAGTCCAGGAGTGGGCTTCCCCTCTAATAACTAATGTTATGTTAAATTCATGCAGGTTTAATAATAAAATAGTGTTTACGTAATTCTAATGAATACGACATGCAAATATCTAGTTCAAGGACGTCCTTCAATCCGCAATTAATCTATCTCTAAATCTAGACTGTTAGTTTGATTGTCGTTCTCATCATCATCATCAGCCGGAAAACGTCCGCTACTGAACACACGCTTCCACCACAGAACGCCATAAACTATTCATATGGGGGGACTTTGCTTCACGCTTGTGCGGCTTGATGACTGCAGTAGTTGGAATACTTGGTGCCGGAGAGCGCTGCTGCCCACTCTCCGAATATGTTCGTCTCCCGGGTCTCACTCCTCCCACCAGATATAAAAGGGTTGGCCCTATTATATAGCCTTAACCATACCGCCATTTCGGATTGTTATTTTACTAGATTGTTATTAAAATATACAGTTTATTTATTTATACTTGATATGATTCGAAATTATGAATGTATAACTGTTACTGGTTGAGTCAATAAATCACTTCTTAATGCAATTATTCTACCAATCACACCAAAATCATACACGATTTGAATATATTTGCAGGTGAACTGGAAAGACATTGCGGGGCTTGACCACCTGATCCAGGAGCTCCGAGAGACTGTCATCTTGCCCATACAGAAGAGGGAGCTCTTTGCTGACAGCCGACTGACTCAACCGCCCAAGGGGGTGTTACTACATGGACCACCTGGTGAGTTAGCTAGTCATCGTCTTCTTCCTGCCCTTATTCTAACCTATGTGTAAGTTTGACGAGCCCAAGCTCACCGAACACCTAAAACCACTCAGTATGTGCAGAGAAATCGGGTGTTTTTTACCGCATTTACAACGGGGAGTGTTTTGATGAACTTTTCAACTTAATACCGGCGTCACAGCTCTTCAAAAGGAGAGTAAATAGAGTGTTGAAGGGTCGGCAATGTACTGGCTATACCCCTGGTATTGCAGGTATCCATAGACGATGGTTATCGCTCTCCATCAGTCAATCGCGACAATATCTCAAAATCTGTATTGAAAATATAGATTCAAGAAATCTGGAAGATTCGAGAGCACACAATTACAAAACCCATTCTTTTTCTGTCGGGGTTAAAAAGTTCCTTGTTAATTAGTCCGTTATTTTCAGGTTGCGGCAAGACCTTAATCGCCAAGGCAACAGCAAAGGAAGCCAACATGAGCTTCATAAACCTGGACGTGTCCCTACTGACAGACAAGTGGTACGGAGAGACGCAGAAACTGGCCGCGGCCGTGTTCAGTCTCGCCGTTAAACTGCAACCTTGCATCGTGTTTATAGGTGTGTTCTTAATAACTAACACACACATGCACACCTTCACACGCACACCCCTGCACTAGGATTCCCTGTGTCGCAAGTAGCATAAACACATATACAATTCATTACAGCTTTTTTTTTGTGTTTAACTACAGGTTTAACTAAAATACATATTTTATAGAATAGCTTAGAGAATGTCCAAATGTGTGAATATTTATACAAATGTCAAATTTTTTTTTTTTTTTTTTTAATGTACATTTAACTGGTTATTAAAAAAGATAAAACAATAGAGCTACCTACTTACTATCTACCCTAACTACATACACTATACCATAGAACACTTTGAAAATCCACAGGCCGACATATCGGCCTATAGAAAATCCAAGTGCTCTAAACCACTGTCAGATGGATGTCAATGTCAAATTAACATAGCGCGTTTTGCAAGTAGACTACTTATATAGGCTCGTAATTTTTAAGATAAATCTACTTTGTTATACGACGAGCTTCTATTATATTAAAATTGTAAAATAATTTAAAAAATACAATTCTTTCTTCTGCTCTCGTCATATTTTCAACATTCGAGTTCGAACCCGGGGTCTGCGGCACAGAAATCAGAGTTACTACTATCTGTGCCAACGAGGCTGTCGAAGTCGGAGATGAGTTGTATAGGAAGCATGTACCACGTTGCAGACGAGATCGAGTCGTTCCTGCGCACGCGCACGGCGCACGACCACGAGGCCACCGCCATGATGAAGACTCAGTTCATGTCGCTGTGGGACGGACTCATCACCGACCCCACCTGCACCGTCATCATCATGGGTGAGCCTTATATATCGTTTATTCTCTTAAGGTCTTATGAACTAAATAATATTCCCCTCTATTGTTCGTGGTTGGCTCATAATCTGGCGTCAAAACATATTTAGTTAAAGAAAACTTTACAGTTTCTTCATATTTTTGAAAATTTTAAAAAATTGGATAGATAGAAAACATTTTATTGTGCACCTTACAGCGAACATAATATTATTAAAATTAAGTAGGTACAGTTAGTCTTAAGGTTAGTACGATTGGCGGTCGCATCGCTTAAAGCGATTTCTTCCAGACAACCGAACGGAAAGGAGAAGAATTATAAATATTTCTGGTTGGCACTGTACTCATTGTTGTTGATAAAAAAAAAATAATAATAGTAGTAGTTTAAAAACGTTTTTTTAAATAACAATATAACCATACGGTTTTCTATAACATAATATGTTTTCTCGCAAAAAAAGGCCAAATCCAGAGCCAAGTGTAAAATGGTTCTCTACTTCTTTCGTATATTTTCATTTTCTATGAAAGACAAATCACCTTAACATAACATAATATGTTTCCAGGAGCAACAAATCGCCCCCAGGACCTGGACAAGGCGATCCAACGCCGCATGCCGGCCACCTTCCACGTGCCCATGCCGAGCCACGCACAGCGGGACACTATCCTCAGGCTCATACTGCACCAGGAACCCACTGCTGATGACGTAACTATACACATATCTACTGTGACAGAGGTTATCTCGGCCGGTCTGAACATTGACTCTGCGAACTTTAGCGCTTGTAAACTGTGAACAAAATGATATGTGTCCATTTTAAATATAACTTGTTAATGAAGTATAATGTAATGTAATGTAATGTAAAGTGGACTCCTTTTCCGCACTTAGACTCTAATCTGGTCCGTTGTGCGTGAAGTCCTGGCTAATCTAGCCAGCCTAACTCCGCCCAGAAGCTCAGAAGCTTCCTGGGAACTTCGCAGGCTTCGCGGAGTGACCTCACTGTTCCGAGGATTTGTTCACGTTGAAGGGTTACTGCCTCGCATTCCAGGACTACGTGGGCAACCGTTTCTTCCGCCTTGAAACAGCCTCTGCATAGAGGACTGTCCGTGGCGTTTATGGTAAATAGATGTTTGTTCAAGGGGCAGTGACCTGTTATAGTCCCTATCATTATTTTCAGGTTCTTTCTGTTTAGACTTAACAGACGCTTTGTAAGCCGCGTGTTTAGAGCGGGTAAAGCTGATTTTGATTGTCTGCAGTCTGTTGTTTGTTCCCATCTTTGATTATGGAGCTCAACGGATCTCTGGCGGATCCATGTACGGAACTGTGAGAAGGATATGAGAAGGAGTGGGTACGGGCCGGTCACTGTCATCCCAGCTCCTCTCCTGGCCAGTTCGTCTGCAGCATCGTTACCAAGTGATCCACTGTGTCCTTTTATCCACTGGAGAATAATTCGATTAGTCGAAGATATTTCTTCCAGGGCCTGATGGCATTCGATGATTAGTTTGTTAGTGGTTTGTCTATTTGATAGAGACATCAGCACGGACGCACTGTCAGACAGAAATTTAACGATAAAATTGTTCAACTTCCGTCTGTGTACGGCTCTTGCAGCCTCGGTTAATGCCACACATTCACATTGGAAGATGGAGTTATATGCACCCAATGGAATGTGTATGTTTATGTTGAGATCGGAGGAGTATACGCCTGCTCCTGAGCCATTCGTCATTTTGGACCCGTCAGTGTATAAGCGTACTTCGCGACATGACGAGTGGTCTCGCTCCTCTTCCCTCAGTTGTATTTCATATTTCTTGTTGAATATATATTGTTTATAGGTTCTGTCACTTGGGGCGGCTATTAGCGGTTGATACTCGATAGCCTTGCCCAGTATAGTGGTGTGTGGGCTATTGTGGTTTTTACCCCAAAGATCTAAGTGCATAAGCCTGATGGCGGCCATAGCAGCTTCTTGCTGTATGTGTAGATCTAAGGGAGTGATTTGTAGGGCTATTTCCATTGCCGCCGTAGGGGTTGTTCTCATACACCCACTGACCGAAGAGCAAGCTAATCTTTGGAAGCGACCTAGTCTAGTGACTGTAGTCCGGAGTTCCGTTCTGGGCCACCAAACCAGGGCTCCGTAAGTCAACATTGGTCTTATTACAGCAGTGTATAGCCAAAGTGTTAATTTTGGCGACAGTCCCCATTTCTTACCAATCATCTTTTTGCATTGATAAAAGGCAATTGTTGTTTTATCCAGTTTGTAGTCAAGATGCTTGTTCCAGAGCAGTTTACTGTCTAGAATTACTCCTAAGTACTTGACTTCGTTCTTAAGTGTTAGTGTTGTGTTGAAGAGTTTTGGGAGCCTGTAGGGTCCGGGTACTCTTCTGTTTGTGAACATAATTAGTTCAGTTTTTGCCGGATTTACTGAGAGCTCATGTTTAATGCACCAGCTTTCAATTATCCTGAAGGCTCTCCTCATTAAATCACAAAGAGTGCCTTCAAAGTTACCGGATATTAGTATAGCTATGTCATCAGCATACCCCACCGTGTAGAGATTGCTAGCGTTGAGCTCTGTTATGAGCTCATTTACCACTATGTTCCACAGAAGAGGAGATAAAACTCCGCCCTGTGGGCATCCTCTACTCACGATTCCTCGCGTGGTGGTGTTAACTGTAAACTGTATAGCTCGTTGTTTTAACATGTTATTTATCCAGTCTATAAGTGTTGTGGCCACTCTACATGCGTTAAGTGCCCCACTTATGCTGGAGAATTTTGTTTTGTCGAAAGCACCTTCAATGTCTATGAATGCGCCCAAGGTTGGCTGTTTGGACTTTAAAGCATTTCCTATGCGTGACACTACATTGTGGAGTGACGACTCAGTTGATTTGCCTGCACTATAAGCATGTTGATTAGGGTGCAGTGGTTTGAATAGTGGCAGATGGCTTCTAATCTCTCTGTCCCCCAGTCTCTCCATCGTTTTCAACAAAAACGAGGTAAGACTTATGGGTCTGAAGGATTTTGCCTGGGTGTAGTCACCCCTGCCTGGTTTGGGTATAAATATGATTTTTACTTCTCTCCATTTCAGAGGAATGTAGCGGTGTGCTATACAGGCTCGGAACACCGAGACAAGTTGTTTTATTATAGCATCACCGCTCCATCTTAGCAGTCCTGGAAATATGCCATCCAGGCCAGCCGATTTGAAAGGTAGAAAGGTGTTTATGGCCCAAGTTACTTTTTCTGCAGTGACTATACTTTCAGCTACACTCCAGTCCAGGGCAGTGGTGGCCCTTTCTCCATATGGCTCCCAAACTTGCGAAGTTGCAATCTGGCAGCCAGGGAAGTGAGTTGTCAGTAATAGTTCACTAGTTTCAGCGTCGGTTTTGGTATAGGTATTATCAGGTTTTTTAAGGCATCCGATCGAGTGTTCGTTGCCTTTGGATAGGCAAGTCTTCACTCTGATTGCCTGATTGTTACTTTCAATGCTGGAGCAAAAGTTTCTCCAACACTCTCGCCTTCTAAGACGAATCAGTTTTTTATATTGTCTCCTGGCGACAGTATATCTGTCCCAGTCGACCTGTTCTCGTGTGTTTTTTGCTTTATTGAACAGTGTTCTTATTTTCCGCCGGTGTTTCTCTAGTTTGGAGCACCACCAGTGTAACTTGCCTCCTTGCCTTGGTATAGTCAGGGGGCAAGACTGTTCAAAGCTGGTTATAAGAATTGAAGTTATTTCATCAACATAAGTATCTATGTCAGTTACATTGATGTTATTTATGCTAGTGAGTCGGTTACCTACTTTATCCCTGACTAATTTAGCAAACTTACATTTGTCAGTTTTTTGAGGTAGCCTTCTCGGTGCTGGTTTTGGTAAGTTCATGTTGATAGTGAATCTGATCCATCGATGTTCTGAACACGATATCTCTTCAGACACATGCCAGTCATAAATGAAGTCAGATATGCCTAACGTTGTTATTGTTAAATCTATAATAGTTTGACAACGCGCGTTGACAAACGTTGGCTCTGAGCCTTTGTTGTGTAAAGTGAGATTATTACTAAGTATAAAGTTTAGCATGTCCTCACCTCGGTTATTTGTTTTGGCGTTACCCCAGAGTGTGTGATGCGAGTTGGAGTCGGCCGAGATCACCAGCTGCAGATGCTCCCTCTCGCAGTACTCGGCTAGCAGGCTGAGTTCCGGCGTCGGCACGTCCTCGTCTCCGGGCAAGTACGCGGATGCAAGGACGATGTCCGGGAGCAGTTGGTCTGAGGTTGTTATTCTTGTTGCTGTAAGGTTTCTTGTACAAAATTCGTTGATTAGTGTGGTTGGTACATGTTTAGGTATGAAAATGCATGTTCTTGGATTACTTACGGTGGTATCCAGCAACAGTTTCCCGCCGATGTTACCAAGACCGCATATTCTACTATTCCTGATCCACGGCTCTTGGATCAGGCATATGGTCTTAGAGTTGTTTTCCAGCACTCTGCGCAAAGAAGCCGACGCAGTCTGGCTATGCTGGAGGTTGGTCTGAATGATGTTAATCTTTCCGTATAGGGGAGGAGTCAAGGCAGCCTTCGCTGAGCTCACTCCCCCCCGTGTACAGAAAGCAGTCTTCGTCCGAGGTGGTGAGCCTCGGCGAGTCTGGTTGTGTCTGTTGGTTGCTGGTCACTTCCATTGCCTTAGGAGTCTGTGCGCGCACCAGCTTCGCCCCCTCTTGAAGCAGTACCGCTGCCGAAGGGGAGGCGGGCTGTGGGGGCACAGGTGCCATCTCCTGAGTTTGCGCAGAGGTAGTGGCCACAGAAGGCGCCTTTTGATCCCGGTGGGCATCTTTATCCATAAAGCGGACGTAGATATTGCCCATCAGGTAAAATATGCGCCTGTCCTGTTCTTTTAAAATTGTCACATCCGGTTCTGGTACTCTGAAGAACAGGCTGGTTCCGTCAGGGTCCTGCCTGCTCTGTTCGTGTGTCAGAATCCATGATTTTATGTTGAGACGTCGGTTCTGTCTCTGCAGAAGTCTCCTTAAAGCTTCAGTGTTACCTGTGTGTCCAGGCACAAAGAGCATACAGGGAACCTTCTGTGGTATAGCCGACTGTGGTTTTACTGTAAGTTTGGTGCCAGTTATTGGTGATGCGATTCCATCTACGGTTCGGTTTAGCCAGGCCAGCGTGTAGGCGTCGTCGCACCACGTCTTAAGGACGCCATCCGCAAAATGGGCCTTGCCCCGGAACCTGATGTCGTTAGGTACTGTTTCTAGGGAGGCTTCCGGGTCAGCCATAAGCTCATCCAGAATCTTCCCCTCGATTATTTGTCTGATTTCCTCAGCCTGGACCTGCGTCATGTCCGAAAAAGGTTCGGTCATAACTGCGACACATAGCTCATTGGCTAAGTAGGTCGCAGCCGCCTCCGCGTAGCTTGCCGAGACACCCTTCGCCAGACCGGGTTTGAGTGTCTTCACCTTCTTACTCTCCCCAGTCGGGGTTACGGTGTCATCTGGCCGCGTACGCTTCTGCGGCTTAGCCTGAGGTATCTCGGTGTAAGTGTCTTGTTTCAGTGATTTTCCTTTGTTACTGCCTCTAGGTTTGAAGCTACGCTTGATAGGCTTAGGCTTAAGCGCAGCAGATGCATCGCTGGTCGTGATTGAGCTGCCCTCCCCAGCCGCTGCCCTCTGGGCTGCAACCGGTTGAGGGGCAGGTGCCGCAAGTTGCCTTGCGGCATCAACCACTCCTGCACGCATCGCCGCTATCTTAGCTTTGGCCTTCATGCGCCGCTTTTTAGAGATTGTTAGTTTTTGCCCTGCTACTGTCCAGGTTTTCTCGTTGGGCATAGCCTCTTTCAAGGAGGACATATCCATCGATCTCTCACTGGACCTGATGTTTGACGCAGCTGCCTGGGGATCCTCCATCGCCGCTGCCTCCATCGACCCGGCCGTGCCTGCTGCGGGTGGCGCATCCGCAGTCGCAACCATTTCAGTCGCAACATTGGACGCAGCCGCCTTTAGCGTGCTCAGCTTCAGGGCCGGCTTCGGCGCCGCTTTGGGTTTACCCCTGGATAGCGCATCGTTGTTATCTTGTTTGGTTAGTTCCGTCGCGGACGCAGCCTTTTTAGGCGCATCCTTACCATGTTTCTGTGTTTTAGATGCTGCCGTTATTGCAGCATCTTTAGGCCTAGGGGCATCGGAGGACGCTGTCATAGACATGTTACGCCTAGACGCATCCAAGGACGCAACCCTTGGCCGGGATAATTGTGGCGCATCTTTCGACGCTGCCATTTTGTTTTTGCCCATATCTTGATCCATAGGTTGTTGTGTATAATTATTCACCTTCGGAGCTCTCCACCCGCCATGGAGCCCTCAAAAACGGGGACGCCGCTCGTTCAACGAGCGTGCGCCAGAGCTACTCCTCCGGTATAGGTCCAGCGTACTGAGTAGTGGATGAGCCCGCACGTAACGAACGATCCTGAAGTTGCTCACGACACGAGGATGTCGCGTGCTCGCCTCAGGGCGCGCGTCACGCCGGCTACCCCTCCCCCGCACCCCGAACCTCGCCAGCAGCCCGCTTATGGGATGCTACAGCCGATTGACCGTGGTTGGCTACTCCACAGCCTCCCGTTTGAGGAGAAATTCAGACCAAAGAGGCGTGTTGTGTGCAACGGGCACGCAGCCCGCTACGCCACTCAACCACCAGGATTCCTGCATCCCCCCGTACGGGTCTCCGCGCACGGCACAAACACGCAGGAGGTCATTACTATCCACCATCCAGTATTGTTTGATGGTGAACACGCTAGGACATGACCTCTCCATCCCAGCATTTATATCGCCTGGTAGTTTCTGTTATATCTATTTCTGAGGGAACTAGACCAAAAACGGGGCTGGCAACCACGTGAAGGATGACTCCAGACTTGCCTTAGGGATCTGCATGACCAGTATTCTCCCCTAAGACCTCGCCCCCTCATCACCTCTGAAGGAGGCGATGAGGTAGGGTTATCTCCATGCTACCAAGCTGAAGGCCTGTCGGATAATATCGTCGCAAAAGCACTAAAATAACCCCGCCCTATTAAAATTATATAAAATTATATGCCTATTAAAATAATGAAGTATATTGAACGTGTTTAGATCGACTACAGTCGGCTCGCAATGTGCACGGAAGGTTTCTCCGGATCGGATCTGCACGAGCTGTGTCGACAGGCCGCCGTCTATAGAGTGAGGGATCTGGCCAGAGGAGAGATGGCCAAGGAACAACAGGTAATATAACACTATTATTGATCTGCACGAGCTGTGTCGACAGGCCGCCGTCTATAGAGTGAGGGATCTGGCCAGAGGAGAGATGGCCAAGGAACAACAGGTAATATAACACTATTATTGATCTGCACGAGCTGTGTCGACAGGCCGCCGTCTATAGAGTGAGGGATCTGGCCAGAGGAGAGATGGCCAAGGAACAACAGGTAATATAACACTATTATTGATCTGCACGAGCTGTGTCGACAGGCCGCCGTCTATAGAGTGAGGGATCTGGCCAGAGGAGAGATGGCCAAGGAACAACAGGTAATATAACACTATTATTGATCTGCACGAGCTGTGTCGACAGGCCGCCGTCTATAGAGTGAGGGATCTGGCCAGAGGAGAGATGGCCAAGGAACATCAGGTAATATAACACTATTATTGATCTGCACGAGCTGTGTCGACAGGCCGCCGTCTATAGAGTGAGGGATCTGGCCAGAGGAGAGATGGCCAAGGAACAACAGGTAATATAACACTATTATTGATCTGCACGAGCTGTGTCGACAGGCCGCCGTCTATAGAGTGAGGGATCTGGCCAGAGGAGAGATGGCCAAGGAACATCAGGTAATATAACACTATTATTGATCTGCACGTAGTCTATATATAGCCAAGAAACATAATAATAATTGTATGTAAACAAAACGCTAGCATGTTCTAACTCGACCCCAGCGCTATCTAGCGCTGTTTTTGTTATGACTATGTTTGTTCCCTTTTTACGCTAAAACTATTTAACCGATTGAGTTGGAATTTGGTATGTAGATAATTAAGATCCTGAAATAACACAAAGGGTATTTTTTATCGCGGTATTCCCACGGGAACGAAAACTATGCGGGTAAAACCGTGGGGCGCAGCTAGTAAAATATTAATTTCACATTCCATATATCCACAGAACAAATCAAACGGTTCAGATTCGGACGAGGAGTTTGTAGACGCAGTGAGACCTATAACGATGGAAGACCTACGTTTATCTCTGAGCAAACTGAAGGAGTCCAAGATACAATGTGGGACACTAGCGCCATCTACTAGGCTGGATCTGGACTAGGTAAGTTAATACTAGATATCGGATTATACGCACTAACAAAGTGCCAAAATATACATGTAAATATGCACTAAAAAAGGCTTAAATATGCCAATGCTAAATTAAAAAAAAAAATTGTTATTAAATATTTTACTTAAAAACCGTACAGAGACGCAATAATTCTTATAATTATCAAATCAAATCAAAAATTACTTCAACCATACGATACACAGTAGACGTTTCCTCTTCGAAGCTGA
Source organism: Hemistola chrysoprasaria (assembly GCA_947063395.1). Taxonomy (NCBI): domain Eukaryota; kingdom Metazoa; phylum Arthropoda; class Insecta; order Lepidoptera; family Geometridae; genus Hemistola; species Hemistola chrysoprasaria. Next base: position 12,989,446 of record OX346724.1, on the reverse strand, counting down.
ATCTGCACTCGGCTTCCTGGCCTAAATACAGATGGGACACTTCTTAAATTAATGTATATAAATAGCGACTCTGGCTGCGATGCAATAAAGTGCAATTCAGTTTGCACAACGCTAATAACCCACGGTTATATTCACCTACAAATTCTCTCTCTTTCTATCGCGTATCTGAAGATTTTCTCTTTTTCTAGTCCTTTGATATTGTATCGATGTCTCAGTACTTGGTGGCGTAGTGGGCGCAAGCTCGACTGCCGATAATGAGGTCTCGGGTTCGATCCCCAGGTCAGGCAAAATTTTATTGGATTTTTCCATTAGTAATTATCTCAATGATGATGATGTCTGGAACTGTGGGTGTACCTACTATGGAACTGAGTCCTTGGTACACCTCTGCCAACCCCTTTGTGAAAAAGGCGTGATGGTATGTTATGTAGTTTCACAATAGATATCTTGATTCCAGGTATATTTGCAGCCAAAGGTTTTAGATTACGCTTAACTGTTTAAATCTATAGTTTGCCTATAAAGCGCTGTGCGCGACACTTAGATTTAGTTACCATATAGGGACGAATTCAGGACAGGGCGGGGGTATTGAAATATAGTATAAAAAACACGTGACTATTAAAAATAGATATATCAATTTGATTGAGCTATTAAGCTATTATGAAGACGGTTGTTACTTTCAGAGGTTTGGTGTTAGTGTTGCTAGTATATTGATTATGGCTTCTCTATATTAATGACACGTGTTTGTCGATTCGATTCGACAAAAATCAAATTAAAGCTATAAGTTACATATAATATAATTATATACTAGTTCCTACTCTATACAAGTATTTGTAAAATAATTATTTCAATGCTATGATTACTTATATTCCATGATATATTCATCATTCTTTCTCTTCCCGCCCCATTACAACTTTCACCTAAATCCGTCCCTGAGTACCAACAATTATTAAGGCTACTTAAGTGTAGTAGATGTATAGTGTTCGTGCGATAATCGACCTTAATAACATCGCGTTAGATGTCATTTCTCAAAACTAACGTGCATTAGTTTAAATTACATAGTTCCAATGCTTTTGTGGGTTGTATGTAAAGTGGATCTTAGTTTTTAAACTGTTACAATGCGATTAAAATCAGAATAATACCGGCATGTGACGTCAAAAGAACTGCAACTTCAGTCAGGTCCAATTGTTGTATCAAATAAACCTAACAAGTTGCAGTTCTAGTTGTGACGTCACAACTCAGTCCTATTCTTATTTCAACGTATTGTATGTTCTAACAAAGTAGCTTTTAAGACTGGATTCGACGAAACGGATGACAGTGCATAAATTATCTTGAAGATAAGATCTCAGTTTAAAACTAAGACTCTTATCTATAGTCGTAAATTTAATAAATGTAGTAACAAAATGTGAAGTGGTTATTAGGCTATGAATTACGGACAAAAATACTTTAACTGATTGAGGCCCACTAGCACGATTTTGGGTTAACGCAGTTAATCCTGAGTTAACACCTAACACAGGTTTGAAAAAAGTTCTCTTGCGCCATCAACGGTTAGGAGTTAAAAAGTCACAGAAATTAATGAATAAACGGGAACCCCAAATACATAGTGTTTTAAAAATTGTGCATGGGTTAAAACAATTAAACATTGATATTATTAATTATAGAATTATTTCCGATTTTGTCCGTAAAAAGTAGAATCAAATAGTGGTTAAAAATGGTATGAAATTACTGTGTTTTCAAAAGCCATAATAAAAGTTGGCTAAATCGGGAAGGATAGTAAGCTCTAAATAAAGTTATATGATCTATATATATTTCATATCGATGGATTTTCATATATTTGAGAGTAAGTGGTTTCAAAAACTTAACAAATTATTATGGTTATCAGAGAAATTATTTACTAATTGTTGGAGGATGTGAAAGTATAAAAGAAAAATCTTGGTTGTAAATAAAATTTTGGTAGATTTATTCTAGGTAGTTGAATAATTCGACATGGTATGTGTTTACGCAATATTAGGCTTTATTATAATGTTAACATGGTCTAAAACACTTCAAATTTTGCATTATCTTGACACTTTTTAATCTGATATCGAAACTGTAAATTGTCTATTTTTTATGTTTTAAATTAAGTCAACCAAACTTAATACATGAAATTTCCCATATACTGTTGATTTGATTGTAATTAATTTCGCAAAATGTAATTTTTTTATGTATAATTTTGTAAAGTCGAGCATCTGACAACTTTGTGGACGTATTTATGATTTTAGAGGGGGCAAGATTCAATTAATCATAAACTGTGAATGAAAATAAATCGATTAGATTAGCATAAGATGCAAAAGCTTATTAAATATTTTTCAAATAAATGTCTCAGAACTGCACAGTATATTAATTATGAAATTTATCGAATAACTTTTAATGGCATTTCCTTCAAGTGCTTTTCTAAAATTGTGAATACGTTCCTATTTGCCGTTGTTAGGCTATCTACCTGTATATATATAATTGTGTATATGAGTGCATTTGTTTTTGACTTTATTTTGTATAGTAATTAGTTCAGGGTCGGACGTGGGCTGTGTCTATAAATTGTTAGGTTTTCTTTTATATAGGTTTTTGTCGTTATTTTTCTGTGATTGGAGATTTCGTGAACTAAAACGAACTTGGCAATGAAATGTAAATTTGACCCTAATAGAAATGTGATTAAGACATGTTTTTGTGTAAATTATAAGCGAAAGAAAACCACCCAAAAAATACGAGTTCTAGTTTTGTTAACCTCGATACAATTGTAATTAGTAACTGTTCGATACACAGAATTGCACAAAACTTAATTTGTATATAATTTACATAGATTTGTGTCAACAATAGTAATTATTTTCTAAATCTGCAAAGGATTTTTTTGAAGTCTTATATTTAGAGACAAATATACTTCAGTTGAACTCTTTAAGAACAATGAATTTGGTGTATCGATTCACCTTAATAAGTATCAGTCATGATGTTTTCTAAAATTTGTAGAGAAACTGTGTTTAAAGCACTTCAGTCCAAAATACTTTAAAGAAGATTTAAGGCCTCAACATCGTTCGATATTTTTCTTCTATTACATTGAAGTGTTACCCACTTAAAGTTCTATAAAGATTTTAAAACTTGCACTATTAGATGTTCTATTTATAGAGGTTCTTTAATGCCTGCTTTGAGTGTGCAACTGCGTGTTATCTGCGGTCAAACTGCTTTGTTGAGTTTAATCGTCACTTTTTGAACCAAAACAATGAACCATCTTGTTTTCTATAGATTAATATTGTGAAATACCCAATAGAAAAACACATGCAAACAGAATAGATAATAATAAAGCAAATTTTGCGTAGCTATTTTCTTGTTAAGTACTTAAAAGTGACGTTTCGGTAGGCGATTGAAAAATAACGTTATATACATAATGACAATAATAATGTTCTCCAGACTTTTTGAGAATATAAGCGTCTTATGCAAATGAACTAGTGAGCAATAATTAAGGAGACATTATCTTAATAAAAAAAACTTTGTTTTTCAGTTATCTGCCTTTATTTGGGATATGAAATTCTGCATTCAAGTCTTCTTTTTTGATTGCTGAGATGTAGTTAGGTTGTTATTTGATTTATAACATGATATTTATTGTGTAAATAAAACAATAAATGAAATTTAAACGGTTTATTGATATTTATTTTGCTAATCCTTAATCACTATATTTATATTATAAAATCCTAAATGACTCACTGATTGACATGCGACGCAGAGTTCTAACCACTGATCCTAGAGACTTGAAATTTAGAATGTAGATAATTTTCGTTGTCTGAATGTGTGCTTAGAAAGGATTTACGAAAATTCGCATTCTGAGGGATCCAAAATGGGCATCAAAGTTTTGGTATAAAACTCCCATATTTCGTAATTGCGACCGAGCAAAGCCGCTTGACTTACACTAGTTATTATGTACAATACATGAGAACACGACTATAATTTAAGAATCACAAAAACTCTACCCATATTAAATACAATTTTACACATCTACATGTTATTATACATATTATATTACATGTAATTATATACTTAAATACAAGTTTACAATGTGTTAAAAAAGGAGAAGTAATACCACAGAACATATAATAATACTACTTACGTAGTGTTCTGTGAATGGACACTCCTCCGCTCACCAATCGGGCCTTCCTCACCCCGCCCCGCGAGATTGAGCTCCGATGAGAGCCGACGGAGCTCAGAACGCACCTCACGTACACTCTTGCGCGTGTACAAAACAGTGCAGTGTCTGTGTAGTAGGTAGTTATATCGCGACTTTTGTATGTGAATTGAGTCGAGTGTCCGGGGTGTGGTAATACTTAGGAGGTGCATCTACCCATCCAGTTTGGTTTGATTGAACAGAACAGATAACTCTTTATTGGTATTTTTTTTTTTTTTTTATGATAGTGAGTGACAAGACGAGCTCATCAGATGCCTGATGGTAAGCATCATGATTGCCCATATCAGACACAATGCCACCCAGTATTTTAAAATTCAAAATTCTTCGCGGCACTGCACTGCGCCTATCACCCTGAGATATGAGTTGTTGAATCTCATCATGCCCAGTAATTTCGCTGGTAACATTGCCCTTCATACCGGAACACAGTAATGTTTGGACATTACTGCTTGGCGGATGAATAACTGGCAAAGGTGTGGTACTTCCCCAGGCGGCCCCCTGCAAAAGAGGCCTACCACTACAAAAAAAAAACAGAAAATAAAAAAAAATCTAAAACTAGAAAACGTGTAACAATAATAATTGATGGCCGTATCTGGCGATCTCTTCCAGGCAACCATGCGGTGACAGGTATTATACTTAGATGCTGGAAGGACGGTGGTTTCACATTTCAAACAAATTACTGAACAACTTTCGAGAAACAATCCCATTCAAAATGGATCAGCTGATCGGCAAATTTGTATTTGCAAATATCGCAATTCTTCTTCTGCAAGCTGTTAAGTTAAGTTTGACGGATTTATGCAAAGTATTATTACACCTTTTTGTAAATGAAATGAAATGAAACACCTTTTTGTTACACGTGTTCCTCGCAGTTTTACTCGCGTAGGCATCATTCCGTATCTTTTCCCAAGATCCCGTCGTATTAATAAAATTACATTCTAAGGTAACATTGGTATAATATTATATAAGTAAGTACGTTCTCTTAAGTAAGTAGTTGTATAAGTATCTTGTTTCTTTATTGGCTTGAAATAATATTGTATACGGAATTGGTTTTCATCGAAGTATCTCCACGTTTTATCTCAAGTAAAAGTTCTGAAACAAAGGTAAATTACTAAATAAATATATATGTTAAAGCATTAGGGGGATTTAATCTAAATATCACTTTATATTTAGTACCTGGATGACCTGAAGCTTTGCTCGGTATTTTTTTTTTTTTTAAATAAAATGACATTTTCTAAAAATGATTCCTAGCTAGATCGATTTATCGCCCCCGAAACCCCCTATATACTAAATTTTATGAAAATCGTTGGAGCCGATCCCGAGATTCCAATTATATATATATAAATATATATATAAGAATTGCTCATTTAAAGATATAAGATAAGATATAATCTTTAGATTCATATTAGTTATTATTATTTTCGATGTCTTTCGAAGATACAATCAGGCGACATCTGCAGGCGTACAATGATACGGATAAATTAATTTACCCGTTTTTTCTCGCGTCAGAACAATGCTTAATATGTGTTGTCTCGTTCGAACTCCCTGGGACTTTGTTTCCCTTGGTCACTGTGCTAGCGGGACTGGTGAGCTAATTGAGTGCTTGGGGGAAATGCCCCCGCCCTTCCCCCTTTACTGAATACGTCTCTGTACATTTGTACCGCCATATTTGAAAGGTAGCTCCACCTTCTACCAATTTGACACAATTCTGAATACACAATCCTGTCCTGTTCCTGTTATTATTATGATTGCACCATGATTGTACTGAACTGAAAATTACATAATATACAATAGGTATACCTACATTTGTTCGTTATGTGTTTATCTGGCAACAGTTTATTCGCGAGTTTATATGCGCTTAAGTTCACAGAGCCTATGTTCAGACACAGAACAGAACATACCACGTATAGTATAGACACTGTCATCCGCCCACCAATCGGGCCTTCCTCACCCGCAAGCGAGATTGAGCTTCTATGGGCAATCACCTCACGCACACTTGTACGTGTACAAAACTCCATGTGTGCAGTGTCTGTGTAGTAGGTAGTTATAGCTGGATTGAGTCGAATGTCCGGGGGGTGGTTCAGAGTCTGCAAGTTACGCCGTCCGTAGTGTAAGTACTTAATATCTTACCCATTTGGACTTGTAAGGCTTGACTTTCTTCTTGCCCTTGTGTTTCCGTCGTTTCTTAACCTTTTTCGTAGTAACTCGCGATTGTGCTGGCGTCCAGCGGTACGGGGCCGAGTGACTATTGACTAATAGGTGGAGTAGACCTGCGGATGAAACGGTATTGTTATAAACTAGCATTGTTCCGCGGTTTCACCCGCGTAGTCTTTTTTATAAATATATCTGGATAAAAATACCAAATTTCAGCCCAATCGGTTCAGTAGCTTTGGCGTGAAAGAGTAACAAAGATCCATCCATCCATCCTCGCTTTTGCAATATTAGTAGGAAGTAAGACTTTAGTAGTATTATTATCTGTTCTGTGAATGAATGAATATAAATGAAAACTCTTTATTGCTACCACATTATAACAGAAAATAACAAAGAAGAAAACCTTAAACTAAAAAGAAGTAACAATTGGCGGCCTTATCGCTCAGAGCGATCTCTTCCAGGCAACCATGCAGGATCTGTGTTGTAAGCTATAGAGTTTAGAGATCAACAGTCTGTTCCAAAGATACTGATGTGTGGAAGCGGCATCGCCGGGGTGTGTTTACGGTACTGTAGTATGCAGGGATCGGCCAGGAAGGGATGGGTAGCAAACTTCAGCCCATTCGGTTCAGTACTACACTTTGGGGGTCATCCATAAAGTACGTCCCACGTAAAGGGGGAGGAGGGGGGTCGACAAAGTGTGACATGGTGTGACAAGGGGTGGGAGGAGTCCTAAGTTTCGTGACATCACATTTCAAAATCGAATTATTGCTTTGTTATTGTTTCAAATATTTGATATAATGTTGATTTCATAAAAAAGTAGGTACTTAATTAAAATGGAATTAAAACTAATTTCGGAACTGCTGTTTTAATTCAATAATTTTTCGATGTGAAATTGCAAAACATGTGACGTCACACTAGGGAGGGGGGGGGGTCTCGGAAATGGGACCACCTGTGACAAGGATGGGGGCTCAAAAAATCATGAAATTCGTGTGACGTACTTTATGGATGGCCCCTTGTCAGATATAGCTTGATGAATGACATCTGAAAAAAAATCTATTTTTGACCCATATTTGTATAAATTAAGTAAGTACTAAGAGGGTTTTTAATATCTATTGAATATTAAATTACCCGATAAGAAGATACCTTTATATACTTACCAAATTTAGGAAATATGACCAAAATATTGTTTTTTGTTCAGATGTCATTGATCTTAGACAAGGTTCAGTAGTTTTGGCGTGAAAAAGTAACAAACATCCATCTATCTATCTTTACAAACTTTCGCCTTTATAATATTAGTTTATAGGAAGTAGGAATTATGACTCTTGAGTCTAGACTCAACTGAGAGTTCCATAGGTACTGGTACGAGTATAGGTCTTAGGTACTAGGGTCAGGTTGGGGTAAATATGTGTCCATAATTTATTCGGAAGTCCCTATGGTAATGGAAATCCATTTACGAGGATTTATGGAAAAAAGTTAAATTATTAAAAGGAAACTTATTGAGGCAAGTTTTAAGTATCTGTGGCTTCATAGCTCCAAAACGAATGGACCGACTTTGATACGGTTTTAGTTGATATTTGACGTAGGTAGGTAGGGTATAGGTAGGTAATCGAGTGTTCTTAGCTATATGTTTCATAACAATGGGTTTAACGGTCCAACAGCTGTGGAACTTCAAGTGGTCTGATCGTTTCGATATACCTATTTTTATTACTTCATTAACGACTTGGTAACTTTGACCTGATGCTGCAGCAACGCACGGTAGACTCAGTACTGTTTATCTTCATTGACGTGCAAAAGTGTCAGATTATGACCTATTTGAATAAATCTGTTTGAGTTTGAGTTTTGAAAAACGGCTTCAGGTGGACCATTTGACAAATATACAATGTGATAAAAAAGGTGTGGTGATACTTAAAGGGAGTGCATCAGCCCGCTACACTGAACAACTTTCAAAAGAAAAAAAAATCGACTTTCCATACAGAATGGGCCAGCTGATCGACAAATTTGTAAGGACAGTCGATTTTTAAGTAAAAGTGAAATGAAGGCAATATTAGGGTGAACGATCAAAAAACCGGCCCTTAGAAGTCTAAGGGCCGGTTTTTTGATCGTTAGTTACGTTTAAGTTAACCATTTGTCAAACTAACTATAGTTAAATTTCTAACCAATGGTTAAATCGTGTGCAAAAAATAGTATAAACCAGGGATGAAAAAACGAATTATGTTGAATTTTAACTATCTGTCAAAAAATTTAACCATTCTTCGACTTAACCAGTATTAAAAAACCCAGCCTAAGCCGTCCTTACTTAAATGTATAAGGGTTTATCATTTGTAGTAAATAGCCTAAGATTTGGTAGAGGAAAGAGTTAGGTATCAAAACGCAACTTATGAAAATTCATTAGTATTTATTTATTTTATACAAAAACTTTGGCACTCGTATGACTTTATTTACAGTCTTAATATCACTTACCTGTTTTATCACAATTATATTTACTAAATATTATACTACCTATATATGCAGGGTTACTAAGAATACTGGTCATCTTATCATCAAATCATTTAGTAAGAGCGTAACCTAGCTACGAGACATTTGACACGATCCTGGGAAAAATTAACCAAATCGATGTTTCGAATTACCCTGTTTCCTCCGAATATGATTAACCCATTCTATAAATTTCTATTCTGATATTTTTATAGTGTAGTAAACTACTTATGTCCCTATCATTTTAATTAACTTATAAACTTCGTGTTTTTTCATAGTGAACTTCTAAAAATCTCTAATTTACTCGCGTGATTCGACGTTCACTACAAAATGTAGAGTATACAAACAAAATCAGGACATAAGTATATCAAATATGTTAACTTTATTTGGAGGAAACAGGGGAATACATAACATCGATTTGGTAAATTTTCCATAGGATTGTGTCAACTGCTAAGAGGTCCCTTTTCCTGCTAGGGTATCTCTGCAATAAAGGAAACTCCAAAATCACGAAAAAATTAGCGGTTACATTTTGATAGACAACGGAATCTTTTTTGCTTTTTCTTTCCAAGATTCTTATTTGTTTCCTAAGTGAAAATTACAATAGATGATGACCCTTGACCCCTAAGAGGATTGTGACTGATTACCAATAACCCATAGTAAGCAGGTAACTGCTTAATATTATTAAATGTAATGTTTGTTGTTTTGGTTGTTGATAGCGGTGGTCATTATTGTCATAAATATTTTCCATTATGAATATATATTACAAATTGTCGTCGTATATATGTCGCTAAAGTCTATTATATCCTTTTACATATATTTATGGCAGAACTTTAGTACCGTTTTTGGCCACAAAAACTTATATATCTTAGACAAACTCTGCCATTACTGGAATTAACCTTTTTACCAGCACTTAGCAAATCAACGACTTTGCTTTCTTCAATCTTGATCGCTAGAAAACTATCAAATAAATAATCACGACTGGCAGTTAGGAAGGTAATGTTCATTAGATATAAAAGGCTAATAAAAGCGCATTGTGCATTATAATCCTGACCAAATTAACGAGTCTAGTCAACCTTCGTATAATAAATACATAATACTTACAGACACATTTGCCATAAAAATTTCAAGAATAAATTTCACTATTGCTTCCCAGTTTCAGTACAAGAGGAATAGTGGGAATTTGATGGCATTCGGTGGCCGACTGCATGCAACCCCGGATGCAGCCATTAAGCTGCGACTGGAGAGTGCGACTGTCAATAACTGCGTACCTAGTCTTTAAAGTCCCGCCATCTTATCTGTTCGCTTAACAGCATGGTCGTACATACTGGTCCAGCAACAAAGCTCAATTTAAGTTGGTACAGATTAGTGCGATCATGTCATATTATCGTTCGCGCCAACGACGCTGGACGTCGTTGCTATCGATAGGGTCGATAGAAAGAGAGAAGAGATAGAATGCTTGAAGGCTGTCTTTGTTGCACAGCAAATCTTTCTATCGTCATGCCTCTCGTGGCCGTAATCATAATGCTCACGTGCAGACGTACCGCCATTAGCCATTACTGTAGTTGCTAGACTTCACGAGTATAAGACCGTGGTTAAAAGCGTCTCTAGTGGAGACTTTTGACATCAGAATTTTCAAAATGGCAGCTTCCAATTTTGCCCACCTTAACAACAAAATTGGAGGCACTGTATGTAAAATTGACAGTTGCATTTTCATATAAACCAGTTGCAACTTGCAGTCGGCCACCGAACGTCACCAAAAAGCTAAATGATCAGTCTAGTTTTTACCTAATTCGTTAATCTTGTCCAAAAGCAAGGAATCCGCTTCAATGGTCTGCGAGGTTCCTCCAGTGATAGAGATATCTGAACAGGCTCCGAAGGTCTCCTGGTCTCCGCAGCCTAGACCCTGGGATCCATTCTTACAATCTCCCCAGTTGTTCCCAGCTATGTACCTCCATTGCAGAACACAATGGTCGCAAGATATGCCTTCAGGGATCTTGTAGTCGACTGGGTAGGAGCCACTGCCTTTGGGGTAGTATTTGGTTCCACCTTCGGCTAGTTCCACTGGGTTGGCGTCGAAGCAATACTGGCGAAAAAAAAAATTTTGGTAGGAAGGTAGGCACTGAAATATATCACACTAATCCTATATTACCATTACCACTAATATTATAAAATGCGAAAGTTTGTGAGGATGGATGGATGGATGTTTGTTTGTTACTCTTTCACGCCAAAACGACAGAACCGATTCTGCTGAAATTCGGTGTGATGATAGTTTAGACCCTGGAATAATTGGGTACTTTTTATCCCGATATTCCCACGGGAACGAAGACTATGAGGGTGAAACCGCGGGGCACAGCTAGTAAATTAATAAAAACTTGCATTTTACAGAAAGTATTATATTGGAGCAGGGGTCGTCGGCTCGATGACCCGTATTATTATAATACGGATGCAGGACTCTTTCGCCGGAGCTTATTAAAATTTAAAGTCCTATTACACTACAGGAACCCTATTTTTTTTAAATTTTTAGTGCCTTACTGTTAATACACCACCCTTATTAAGGCTAAGCAGTTCGATGGTTTCACGTAGAGGACGCTGCTGCCCGTCCTCTGGATCTAATAACCCTTATCCGGCTCTTACGGCAACCACTGGTAGAGAGGGTGAGATACTTTTCTAAGTATACAGCTGTTACCTTCACGGTGTGGGTACAATGGGACAATGCGAAGATACCTGCTCATTATAATCCGGGTCGGGGCATATCTTAAACTCCCAGTAGCCCTGATGATAAGCGGTGATCTGTACGGTGATGGTGACGATGGAGCCGGCTTCGTATGAACCAGAGATGATGCCGGAGTCGTAGATGCCGCCGCGTTCGTGAGCGCGCGGGCTGGGCGCATCGTAGGGATCGCCGCAAATACCACATCTGGGGAATTACAAAACTTTTTCGAAAGAAGTACATTTGTTTGGACAACCAAAGACACAAAAACAAAATGAAAAATACAAACAAAAATAACAATAACAATAGGTATGTAAGGAAAATAATTAATCATAAAAGTTATATATAAGTTTAAGTGAAGTTCATAGTCGCGTCGTGCAGTGTCGCCCAAAGCTGAACTCGCACCTAGCGAGTTCAGCAAGCATGTGTTGACAGACTAGAAATAAATGTTGAGTATAATCTGACCAGGCCACGGAACAGAAATATTATAAAATATTTGTTCTGTGAAGGTACCAGGCCATCGTCATAGATGATAGTCGCGTGTAAGTTATATTATGTCAAATGACTCAGACAAAAGGTAATGTACCTATCCTTTGACTAAGTGTATATTGTATATATAGGAAGGATTCGCCTGATGAATCATGAGGGAAATTATAATTTACTAGCACGTATTCATCCAGGTGAACAAAGGAATAAGTAAACCAATAGAGAACAAAAAGGTCGAAGTGATCTTCGAATAATGTATTGTACCAAAAAACACCAACCAAGAGTACTCACTTGCCACCATTAACCGAGTGCTGATGATAGAACCCGCCGCAGTTGAGGCCGTCGTCATCATAGTCAGGCCTGGCAGAATATCCGGAACGCCACAAGCCACCGCGGCCCGGTGGGTCTAACACTCGACCGTGGCCGTGGACCAGCACTGCTAGTGCAGCTATTACTAGGATATGGGACCACATCTGGAAGAGTACCCTTGATTATGTAGCTTTCAATATAAGGTTTAACCAGGTTAATACATAGAGAACAAAATGCCTTCTTGTGAATAGCCACTGGCCGGGACCTTCTAAGCAAACAATGTAACCAAACCATTATGTGTTGTCCCATATTATTATATTATTATTAATATTATTATTATGTGTTATAATTAAAATAATTAGTTGAAATAATTAAGCTATGCAAGTTTCTTGTGCGTTCTTCTTTCAGAGGTATTTTTCCGTACGCACGGTATGTCGTTAATCGTCGTCCAGCGGAATGACCAATTATTGGAATGGAATTTGTCATTTATCAATATTATTGGAAATGGCAAAAAATGTATCTGGGAGCTTGTTAAAGGTAAAATAATATCCAGGGTCACAAGACTAGTGATCTCACACCCGTATTCAAGAACAACAGGTACTTATGTAAGGTACTATGCTAAGTAAGGAATTTCTCACCGCGTTCGTCACGTTTCCAAATGGATTTACCGGCCCTATGCATTCGGGCCATCATAGTATTGTTTTTGAATACCCGTAGTGTTAATTAGTGTGCGGCATGACAGTAGGATGTATTACACACACAAGTTGTTATAATAATAATAGCAAAGAATAAAAAGTGTACAGAAACTTCAAATTTTAAAAAGAAAAACTTGCAATATACGAAAAAACGCATTCCTATACAAAGTGATGTCGAATGAATGAATGAAAACTCTTTATTGATACCACAATATAACAGAAAATAACAAAAGAAAAACTTAAAACTAGAAAGAAGTAACAACTGGCAGCCTTTACGCTCAGAGCCACTGAATAGGGAATACTATATTCCCTATTCAGTGCTCAGAGCGAACTCTTCCAGTTCGCAACCGTGATCTCATTTCTAAGTAATTTTGTAGTATTAAACATGCTTTATTAATCAATTAAAATGGACTCAGCAAGGGCTGTTTTCTTTAAAGTTGCTACTACCGATTATCGTTATAACAACAATATGAAATTGGTTGTATAATCCGTTATTTTTCAGACTTATATCACTGTTTATGTAACTTTAACATCCATTTATAATAACGTCAACTAATTCAAAATGAAGCATGCTTTTCCGCTCTCTATAAATATTATAGTTATGCGTATTACTTTTAATATGTACTTATCTATAATATTAAAGATACCTGCTATTTATTTACTTACGCAAAAAAGAAATTAAAATGTAGGATTACTTTGTTCTAGGTAAATGCGTAGAGATCGTTCAGAAGTAATGGCAGGCAGAATTTCAAACACTCTACTAAATCAGATTTTCACTATGAGTACTCTCCGAGTGAATAATATAATATATAATATTGTAGTGGCAGAATTTTGAATTTTAAAACACTGTGTCTGATATGAGCAATCACTATCATAAAAAAAAGGTACCACATTCATTCGTATAGTGAAAACCCAGGTTAAATATTACTGTGTCAAGATTAAAAAAATGTCTATATAACATCTCGAATAGGAATTGCAGGTTACTCTACCTATTTGTATTTTGGGTAGAATGTCAGTGGAATGGCCAATTAATGTATATTATTGCAAAAACTGTACCTACCTAAGAGCTAAAACGTCAAACGACAACAAAATCCAGACGTCCACTGACATTCTATCACCTGTCGACACACAAATAAGTGTCCACCCAGTCCAGTCCAACTAAGGAACTCAACACAATCGACCCCTCTAAAAATAACTTTAAAACAAAAATTTCTTTGTTCTATAAAATGTATCGAAAAGAAGCGTACCTTTTGACGGTTACTCTCCACTGATGAACAAAAGTAACTGATATTTTCGGTCCTGTGCTTTATTATATATCGTTATATATTTAGAACCCTTATCATATTGATTGTTATAGATAACATTTACAAGTGTTATAGTAATAGATTAAATCAAAACAATTAGATCGATGTTATGACATTATCTTGTTGCTTCCTTAGCGGCTATCTTTAAAGTTTTTGGTTTATCATTAGCACACAAAAGGAACAGGCCTACTGATATGACAGGGGCGAGTTTCCATAAATTAATGTCGCATAGGGTCGGTTTAGCATTAGTTTCACATAAACGGTTTAAACAAGTTTTACTAATGATTAACGGTTTGTAATTTAATAAGCCGTCTTGTACAACTTTAACACGTGGTTAGGTAAATACATTATTTATCTTGCGCTATCAGCATTTTTAGAAGCAAATCCCTTAACATTTTTATTATGTAGGTATATAACCCTGTGTTTATATCGAGCACATTTATTTCTTTAACCCTAATTTATTTGTGCAAGTGGACCTTAACTATAATGAGAAATAAAACCCAATTTCACAAAGTTTTAAACTGCCGTTTGTGTATAAAAGAAAATCGATAAACGCCCCTCTATAATCAGAAGTTAAAGCCTAGTTAGATTTTTGCTTATCATGTCCTAATAATATTTATCTGCCTAGCTAAAACAAAAATACAAAATTCAACCACAACAGATTACGTTTTATCTACAATCCACACTAGATCTCATAATAAAGAAAAATCGACTATGTACGTAACTTAAAAAAAACAGTTTGATTTTGGTAACGGAAATCGTTGCGTGATGAAATGTAGATACAGTAGATGTTAATAATTAAAGATTATAATATATTAGCGGTAGGTTTACGTAAGAACGAACAGTGTGTTAAGAATCTACGAAGAATATAATAATTATGTAGACATTTAACTACTTAGAAGGAAATTTAATGTGGCGTAAATTGCGCCTAATATTAATGTAAGCCTTGGTGACTGACTGACAGACAACTCACAGTCTAAAACCACTTTACAAAGAGACTTGGAAGATGTCGTATCCTCAATTTTTTGGTTAGTTTTGAATTTACCCAAAATGTTTTTTTGTGTTTGAAAGACTCATCCTGTACACCTGCTTGCGGTTACACACAGGAAAAAAAAAATATCATGCATTTTTGTCGTTAATACCTCATCTTTATATTGTTTATCAGTAGGTTTAATGAACTGTGTATGATGAGTAATAAAATAACACTATTATTCACAAAAGAACTGAAGTGGGGAATTTTATGTAACGATAAATTATAATTCATCATCATCCAGCCGTTAAAAGTCCACTGCTGAACATAAGCCTCCCCCATAAGGGGGGTTGTTGCCAATACTCGCCACGCTAAATTATAATTAGATTAGTTTATTACAAGATCCGTTATTTATATGAATAAGTGGTAAGAGTATCTTATTTACAATAGGTTTGTACTTAATTCATTTTTCAGACTAATATAAGATAGATAATATATAGAGGAAGGTGTAGAGAAATAGTCTCTGTCTATCCCAACGGGAACAAAACGTGATTGTATACAATGTATACTTATGTAGGAATACAAGGTAACTAAATCCTACGAAAAACTGTCAAAATGATTTTAACCCTCGATTAAGTACATTGAAAAATCAGCCCTAATTTTTGTTTTTGTTAAGATTGCTTATTTCTTTTAAATCTTTTTTATAATAATTATTTATATTTCATGTTTTTATCTTCTCTCTATATAGATCTTCATAAGGCCTACCTACCTAACTAAATACCTACCTAAGGTATATAAAATATTATAAAATTATATTCTTCTATTTACCTTAAGTGGGTAGATGGTTAAAATCTACGTAATAACCATTTCCTCGCCCCTAACATTCGATAACACCGATAACCTGTCAATGACACATTCCAAACTTTATTAACCAAAACATACAATTTATTTCACAATAAAACCCTGTTCCCTATCAAGTTCATAATTAAATTTTATTAATTTATTGAACACTCGGAAAATTTCGTAATCACTCTTTATCAATATATCACTTTTCCCGGTAATGTGTAAAACAATAAAGGAAATTCGGTTTCGAACTTCGTTGGTTATTCACATAGTTTTGTCACCGAGTTTTTTTTCCGTACAAAGAAAACGCGCACGGCTATAATTTAATATAGCAATTTGTTAAAGTGTGAACCGCGGTTTGCAGCCGGCCAGTAACTGAAGGGAAACGAATTGCTCTTTCTAATCAGACGGATTTGATTTGCTCTGACTTTCTACTTCCTAAATTTTAAATCGGATTCACCGCGGCTAAACCGCTGCAGAATGTTGAGCAAAAAGTTAATTTACTTAGCGGCACAAAGGCGGATTAAGTGGTTCGCCGAATTCAATCTGTTTGCACTTTTTAATCATGTTGACATATTATCTACTGTAGTTTCGATGGCAGCACTTGTGCTATTTGAGTAATTACTCGTATATAGGTAAAGGAAATGGGCTTAAAATCCAAGGAAGCTGGGCCCAGAAAACCTTACACTGTCTGTCCTACATTGCCGGGTAGAGAATGTTATTTGCAATATTATTCCCAAACATAGTCGCAATCTAAGCATCGCCGTTTATTTTATATTTTGATTTTATTTTTACCAAAACAATGGACTTTAATCGAAGGAGACGAGCCGATTTAAGTGAGATAAGAAAATAAGAACTACTTATTTTATTAAATGGCGCCTAAAATATTATTTATGCACATTTGAAAATCGTATTATTAGGCCTATCAAATAAAATGATAATATAAGGTTGACGTGGCCCTTAAACCAACTACTTCTTTACGCATCAACCCGTGAATGTGTATGACATTTAAAAGAAAGGATTACAAATTTCCATAAAAATAACGTCGTCTTCCCATAATAAATGGATCAGCTAATCGGCAATATATAATATGAGGGAGGGGGGGAAGTTACTAGTTACTATGGTACTGCTTACTATTTTTTGTGACACCATTTGAACCTGGAACCTTTACCCTCTTAAGGCGCCTATAGGACGCAATTTACATTATTGACGATAAAAAAACACTACATTCCAATTTCCAAAATCGCTCTTTCTATTTGTTTATCTTTATATTAACGCATGTTTTTAAGTAATTTCATTTTTTTCTCTTTTTATTTGTGGAGAAAACCCAAAAAAAAAATTAATCTATCTCCTCTGTTAAATTAAAAATATCAAAACTAAGTTTTCTTGAATATATAATATAAATGGTATGATTGAGAAACACAACTTATGATTTTTGGAAATTTAATGACTATGTACCTTAACTTGCAATGTGCGAGTGAGAGGGAAGTTTATAATAATAATATGGGACAACTTCCACTCACGGTCATCTGGTCCCAAACTAGGCTAGAAGCCTCTACTATGGAAACCTGATGACTGATATACATACTCATATAAGCTTACGTATAACCCCCAGACACAGTTGAAACAGACATGTTCATGCACACAAATGTTTGACCTGGCCGGGGATCGAACCCGGGCCCTGCGGCACAGAAAGCAGAGTTACTGCCATCCAAGCCAACGAGGTTGGCTCCTACAGGCGCCTTAACAATAAGCGTTGACTAAATTTACTCCGAGTATTAAATCAGTAATAAAGAGTTTCTATAGGAAATTCCCGAGTGCCGTGGAGTTACCGGCTTTAGAACAGTGCTCCACCATCTCTACCCGTGGTTGCCGTAAGAGCCGGCTAAGGGTTAACAGATCCAGAGGACGGGCAGTAGCGTCCTCTGCAAAAAACCATCGAACTGCGCTCTTCAACCCGCCTGCCAAGCGTGTCGAGTATTGGCAAAACCCCCCTTTATGGGGGAGGCCTATGTTCAGCAGTGGATTACCAACGGCTGAGATGATGATGATGATGATAGGAAATTCCTATGGAAACTTAGGTGTAGGTAGATACAGTTTATTTGGGAGTTGCTTTTTCATCTGCCTCGGTGGCGTAGAGGGCGCATGCTCGACTGCCAATCAAGAGGTCCCGGGTTCGATCCCCATGTCTGGCAGTGTTAAATATTGGATTGTTCCATTAGGAATTATCTCAATAATTGCCTGGAGTCTGGAACTGTGCCCGGTAGATGGCAATAGGCTCGCCCCCTATTACATGGGACCAATAACATACTGGCGAAATGTGGGTGTATCTACTATAGGACTGAGTCATGCGTACACCTCTGCCTACCACTTCGGGAAAAAGCCGTGAATGTATGTTATGTTATGCTTTTTCATTTAGTACACAAGCGACTATACTCGTACAACATAATTCATTTTTCTTAGTGCTAGGTAATGTAGATAGGTACAAAACTAGCTTGCTAATTTTATATTGTGTAAGCGCAGTTAGATAGTTAGCGATCTTTACTCGTATTATGAGTCGCGCACTGCAGCAGCATTTATAATAACGCGCTCTGAAAATTAGATCATGTAATGTCGCATTAACCATAATGATTTCCTAGCATTTTGTAATATTATGACCTATAACTAACCAAAATGAACGCAGTATCCTCATAGACCTACTGTTCCAAAATTGATAATAATTGATATCATTAATTTACAATTAGGATAATAATATATTAATATTCAGTGTTTTCTGGGTATATTTTGTGACCTAATGACAACAAATTACGATGTAACCTAGATGACTCGCACACACCATTGAGGCTGGCATCGACCAAACCTACGACAATTTTAAATTACTATATTAAATTTATCCTGAGGATAAGCAGGTACTACGTAAAATCAGTACCATATAGGCGCTTCAGGCTCCACAGACACAACAACTTTGATCTCCGTATTGCGGCAATAGGCAACCCGCAACTAGATTTTACATAAAATATGACAAAAACTGCGCAGACAGCAATAGAGTTGCAAGCTTCGTTGATCAAACATTGATTTCAGTTGCTGCACTTGATGGCAGAAACAGTTTCAAATTGACGCAACTACCAACTGTCAGACTTATGTACTATTTACTTGTTTATTTATCTGAGAATATTGGATTTTTCCATTAGGAATTATCTCAATAACTGCCTGGAGTCTGGAACTGTGCCCGGTAGATGGCAATAGGCTCGCCCCCTATTACATGGGACCAATAACATACTGGCGAAATGTGGGTGTATCTACTATGGGACTGAGTCCTGGGTACACCTCTGCCTACCCCTTCGGGAAAAAAAGCGTGAATGTATGTTATGTTATGTTATTTATCTGAGATGTACTTGTGTCAAGTTGCTGGTTTACTCAGACTGCAAACGGCAATCGCAAAGCGTCCGCATCCCTCGCAGCGCCAGTCATGTTTAAGATTTTAAAAGTTTATTTAGAAGCGCTGCAACCGTAAACGTGACATTTTTATTGCTGCAACTGGCAACTTTTAACGGAAACTTTCAAGTTTTTACAAATAAAGTACCTAGCTCAAATAAAACAGACAATATTATTCCCTCGTACGACCTTACTTTACTGACCTACGTGGACCTAATGGGACCTAATTTGAGCTTGCCATTTTCGAGAAGGCAGTACCTCATCTCCCTTTTTCTTTATTTCAATGAGTATAGTACCTCTTGCCCCTATCAAAAAAAAATTATAGGCTTCTCCTGTAAGGGGGTTTGTCAATATTCGTCATGCCTTGGCAGGCGAGTTGGCGAGCACAGTTCGATAGTTCCACGCAGAGAACGCTATTGCTCGTCCTCTGGATCTGTAACCCTTAGCCGGCTATTACGGCAACAACGGGTAGAGAGGTAGAGGGTAGGGTATTCTTTATCGGTACCACCACGGCAAGAAGAATACTTATCACCGCAATATTGACCGTATTTTCCAATAAGTATTCCTACTCGTAATCGTTTGCTTAGCATTCACTTAGTGTAGAGCTAGAAATCTACAAGAACTCACTATGACTACGATTGAATGCGCTATGAATCATCAACAGTTGTCTAGAAATGGAAATTGACACATTTGAGCTTTATTTATTATGAATCACTGTAGGTATAATTTACGGATATGTAGAAGTCTATATGACTCGTAATTCGTAATGCATTTCGTTATACAATATAAATCATCATCATCATCTCGGTCGTAGGAAGTAAGTCCACTGCTGAACATAGGCCGTTGGCCCATGTACCAGCGCCGTCCTCCTCAACCATATTGGAGGGAGGCCGACCTTGCGACGCCGCCGCGAGCTTGAGAAATCTAGTGAGCATGACTGCACCAAACTCAAAACTCAAACTCAAACTCAAACAGCTTTATTCAAATAGGTCATAATCTGACACTTTTGTACGTGTTTTGTTGTAGTGGTAGGCCTCTTTTGCAGGGGGCCGCCTGGGGAAGTACCACACCTTTGCCAGTTATTCATCCGCCAAGCAGTAATGTGCAAACATTACTGTGTTCCGGTATGAAGGGCAATGTTACCAGCGAAATTACTGGGCATGATGAGATTCAACAACTCATATCTCAGGGTGACAGGCGCAGTGCAGTGCCGCGCAGAATTTTTGAACACTGGGTAGCACTGTGTCTGATATGGGCAATCATGATGCTTACCATCAGGCACCTGATTTGCTCGTTTTGTCACTCACTATCATAAAAAAAAAAAAAAAAAACGTCAATGAAGTTATACAGTACTGAGTCTACCGTGCGTTCGGAAAGATACCTCTACAAGAAGAACGCACAAGAAACTTGTAGGGCTTAATTTTTTCAACAAATTGTTTCACAATATTTGGTTTGCTTACATTCGTTTTCTTTGAAGGTGCCGCGAGGCGGCTTTGCAGAAGTTTCCCAAGAAGTTCACCAAGTGTTCAAACCTTCGAGCAACACGGCTGCCGTCCGGCACGGCGGAAGGCCGTGTTGCTCGAAGGTTCAAGTCAACCTTATTGGAGGAGAACCCACCCCACGACGCCCCGTTTTACAGTTGGTTTATATCACCGATGAGGACTACTATTGCCGGCTAGTAAAGGCACAGAATAAATAATAGTACTAACGTAGTATTTGCCTGGTATAGGTACTTTTCTATTTCCGGCACCCCATGGCAATTTATACGTATGTGTCAATCTGACAGTGTGTGTGCTTGCGCAAAGTAATTAGATATACCTAAGGTTTATTCCACTTTGTTCACCTAGGTGAATTCACCCAGGTGAACAAAGTGGAATAAGCCATACCAAAGCAGATGTGTGCAGAAAGCAGATGTTTATGCTTATGCCCTGTGTGTGATACCTGCCTATACTCGTATTATACAGAATGCAGTTGTGTATTAGATATGTGTTTGTGCAGGCTAAGGTAGCCTGCCTAATGTAACTAATTGGGACAATCAAGACAAACAAAATTACGAAACAACTCTTTTATTATCATAGGAGTTCCTTGCCATAATTTTAGGGTAAATAAGTTAAATAATAAAATCACAACTTAATGAATACTTAAAATTAACACGAACGTCAACCAATTCAAATTTGAAATTTTGAATTTCAAATTATAAATCAACAATCCACATAACCCAAACTACAACCGAAAATGAAACCATCGAACAGCGACGTTTAGTTGTTCACTTATTACTATGGCAGGTAAAATGGGAGTCAAAAATTAATTGAAAATATTTATATACCAATGGTTTATACTTTATACCAAACGAACAAAGCAGCTTCAAAATAGTCTTATTGTTCGCTGTGGAGCATCTGCTCGCTTAACATCTATACTCCGGCAAAGATTTCGCAATCGAAGTAACTGAACACTTCTACACAGTGAACTTACAAACCACTCGTTACTCGTTACGCACATCTTTACAATATTACTCGTACAATAAACACCGATATTAAAGGTTGATGCATACATGCGCGGGCGGGGGATGGATCGGGTGTACACGGACGCGCCCGTCTTGCGCAAGCTGTCAGTGTGATGTCTTACTTTAAAAATAAAAGAATACAAACTTGACTCATTCCGCGCCCTCGTTGATGTGTACATCACACTCAATTCTTACAATGCGCTAATCATAACAATTTCACTCAATTTATATAAGACGTTCTGTAAACTTAATTTAGTTCAGAAATGTAATAAGTCTATATACAGCTTGTTAACAGAATACAACTAGCAATTAAGTGAAAAACGATTCAAATTATTAACTTTTACCTAAATATACATCACAGATAGAGATAAAAAAGAACTAATACCTAACATTTGCTTCGAGTTTACGACATGATGTGTGGCCTCAGAAGGTGCGATTACAACGACATTGTTTCTATGACGTCGCGTCAAAACATAAATTTGTTTTTCTGCATACAAAATGAACAGCGCATCTATATAATCATTAAACAATGGTACATGAAGAAAGCGTGAACAAAATAAGTTACAAAAGGTAATTAAAAACTAAACATGAAAGATAAGAAGACAATGGAATCAATCGAGTTCGCTCCGTTTAGGAAGATTTTAAAGTCCATTAGAAAAATCGGCAAGTGCTTACATATTAATAGGTAAATCTTAAGAATTACAAGATCCGGTTGCTTCACTGACATTTGTTTGTTTACAAAATACAATATTATTTGACTAGAATAAACAATTAACCTATTAAGCGTACAAAAAATCTTGGATGGTATATTTTAGATAATAACAATATCGTAGAGAACGCTAGAGCTCATTCAGATTATTGAAAACAAACGTATTAAATAAAATAAGTAAATTAAAATAAAAAAATGTCTCGTACAAAATTTGCAAAATGGCGAAACAACGAACAAGAATTTCATGTAAAATGATGCAGTTAACAAACATAATTTTCATTTCTTATCATCGCTATTAGTTTTGAGATCTTTCTTCTTGGTTGTGTCATCATTCTTAGAATCTATACCTTTTTCTGTTTCTTTTTCTCCTCTTTTGCCCTGTGATTCAGGACAGTCTTGCGATTTAGTTTTAGATTCACTTTTGTGCTGGAACTCTTCATTTAAAAGCTTCTCGAATTCATTTGAGACTCTATTTA
Source organism: Hemistola chrysoprasaria (assembly GCA_947063395.1). Classification (NCBI taxonomy): domain Eukaryota; kingdom Metazoa; phylum Arthropoda; class Insecta; order Lepidoptera; family Geometridae; genus Hemistola; species Hemistola chrysoprasaria. Next base: position 12,966,188 of record OX346724.1, on the reverse strand, counting down.
CATTCTTTTTCATTGCTGTATCTGGATAGCACTGAAAAAAGAAAGGTTTTTGTTCTTAATTCAATTAATTTACTATAATAAGGTCTATATAAAGAAAGGTGTATGTTTATTTACCTTTAAATACATGCGAACATTATTGAATATACGTCGGAAATCTTGCACAACCTGTTCGTATTCGTTGTAAGAAGAATTCTTTAATTTCGTAGATATATCATGCAAGCACATCGGATACTTTACCACTTCATAAAATCTCGGGGCCTGTAACAAAAGGTACATTTAAGTTGTTTTTTTTATATAGGAGAAATGTTTATTTTAAAAATTTCTCACCATTTTAATATCCATATCGTGTTGAATAAAACTAGCTTCGTTAATTTGAGACAAGTTATTAATGATGTTTTCAAATTTCTTTATAGTATTCATTGGCAGTGGCTTCTTCTTCTTCGGATGATACCACATTCCTGATGTAGTTACTTTAGATTTAGATTTCTTTTGATTTTCATCTCGAACACAATTTCCTGAATGATCAAAATTAGAGCATCGTTTATTGTCCTTGATCTCATCATTTTTCAGATCTGGAGTATCAAGTTTATAATCAGGGTCTACAGATTTACCTTCTGAATAGTGTGCTTTATTTTCATCAGCGAAAATGATCGGATCTTTCAACAAGTAATCATTTTTAACCGTACACTGATTCCATATACCAGTCATATCTTTCGACATAAAATGATTCGCCGTCAACCTCATAGTCCACGCATTATTTTGATCCATACCTAACTTTATCTGCTTGAAATCTTCAGGTAATTCATCGGTGGTACTTAAACCCAAAGCATCGTACAACCGCGCGGTGTCTGATTTGGATCCCTCGTGGATGAAGTCCATTAATTTCGGTGCCGATTGCTTAGCAGCCTCCCAGGCGCGGTCTTGTGTTATTGCACCGAAAAGATCAAAGGTATCAGCCGTTCTGATGTCCAAACAAGGAATACCTTGCCTTGGCATTAATTTTGGGTCATCACCGAAGATTTCCTCGCTTCTCCTAGGTACCAAACATGGCCATGACTCCAGATTGTATTTTGGTTGTGGGGCCAGTGTAACCGGTGTAAAGGCGGCCTTAATTTTGATTTCATCGGCGACAACATTATCCAGAGCTACGTCCTGAGAGACGCCAGCCACAAATGGAGATATAGGATCCGATGGCTTGATAGGGACCTTGTAACTTCCAGGTTTCATATAAACTTTAGACATTTCGTGAAACTCATCGTTTTCAGCATCAATAAATTGTACGGGGCCAGAGATATTCGAGATCACGACGTTCGATGGAATTTGAACGTTGTGAGAGTGATGAGTTATAAAATCATTAGGTTCTTTTTGGACCATCTGACCCCACGCCGCAAAAAAATCAGCCTCTTCTTTAGTGTCGCCGCAGCTGTTGTTTTTCTGCACATAACCTCGCATATCGGCGGCCGTCGCCATACTTGGTATCAAGTTTTTCTCAACGTGACTTAAAGGTATCATTTTAGATTTGAGCTCCATGTCTCTGCGCTGTAATAAATCACAGGGCATATTACCTAGCATGGGTTGTCCGGGGGCTTTACCGAGTTCTGCATCCATTTTATGCTTCAGCTGATTGTACAGTTCACGTTGCTCGGCGTGGCACATACCTTCGAGGGCTCGAAAATCGGGCACGTTGGTGATAGTCCACGATTGGCGTGGCTTGGCTTCGCGAACGGTGCAAGGATCGCATTTGTACTGAGACTTCTGGTAGGCATCTAGGTCACTTTGATCACTCAGAGGGTAGAAGTTGTGAGAGTTCGGTGGTGGTACCACCGGGAATTTCTTATAAGCGACCCCGGGTCTTACTGACCATGGGATTTCGTTAAAGCTCTGAGACGCGGATTGACTCTGACTCTGCGCCCAGGGTGGCTGCACCGCGTTGAAAGGCTGCGGAGACGCATTCACCAGTCTCGGAGTACCAACGTGAGACTTCGTCGGTGGAAATTTATTCTGATTTTGGTGTCGCGGAGCCGCCGAATTAGTAGCGTAATAGTTATGAGTAAAACTCTTTTGCTCCATAGTAAATCCGTGATCGAGACACTTGAATGTTTTGTAAATGTGCGTCAGCATCTCCTTGGTGACTGCCTGCCATTGCACGAAACATTCCCTAATATTGGGACTGTAATATTTATTCTCGATCCTAGAGAAGGTGTCATGCTTCTCACTGAGGAGCTCCTTAACTCCTTTCCATCCATCTAAAATTCTTACAAACGAGAATATAAAATTCTTGATAACCCACGGTATGCCCTGAGAATGAAGATTTGCCACGGCGCTGTCGGGCTTCTGAACATTGGAGCGTGTTTTGGCACAAATCGAATGAATATTCTTAAAGCATGGTCTATTGTGATGAGCGATAGCTATATTTTCAGCATCGGTACATGCTTCGATAGCAAGTTGAACTATCTGATTAGGAATTTGATCGTGAATAACGATTTTGTCGAGCACACTGAGCAATAACTCTGAGGAATTAGATGCGGAAGATTTATTTTTGTCATCGTCCTGGATTAGTTTCTGGTTTTGTTTTTGATTAGTGTCAGTCCTGGAATCTGATATATTGCACAATTCTGAGACCATTCTTTCACCCTCGGCAAAGAAGTCAAGGCTCGAAGTGGATTCTGATGTGAGGTTGCGATCTTGTTTATTTTGACGGTCTGAGTCTTGTCTTGTCGAGTTGTCTTTGTATTTGTCATGATAGCGAGGATCTGAGCTGTAGGCGTTACGTTTCTCCTGGCTCTTGACTATTTTCTTCTTAGCGCCAGTGCCAATGGGTTCTTGGTTGGACCAGCTCTGCGGGCGGCGGTCAGTTCCACTGCGGTCGCCAATCATGCCGTGCCCACCGTAGTTGGGTGACGATGGATCGAAGACGAGCCCGACCAGCGGTGAGTTCGGAGGCGAGCTGAACGTTGGAGCCGAAGAATTGTTGTATCTGTAAGTTCAGTTCAATTTTCAACTCTAATATTGCAGAGACAAAAGATGCTACGATTGGACTCTTGTACCTCGGGTTTTGATACTGCTGACTGGAAGAGGTGGCCTCGTAGATACTGCTGGCAACTCGGCAGTACGTCGCCATATTTTGGTCGGAGATCTCTTTGCTGGAACATCCTGAAAACACTCTTATATTTTACAATGCGGTATAGCAGTTATTTATTTGCAATATCAACTCTGATCGTTGCAGTTTTTATGAATATAACGTTTTGAATAATGTATGAGAGAGTCAAAGAACTACGTGCAAGCTTTTGTAACCCTACACAGAAGGTTAGTCATGTTATCAGTCATACGCATTGTTTGTATGACTCCACCGTAACGTCGTCACGTCAAGGAGGTTTATTGCCTCTTGTCATCGGTTATTGGTATAGATAACTACGTTGTTTTCGGTTTTATTAATGCCAATTCTTCCTAGTTCATTAATATCTACAGTTATCTGTTATAAAAGTTTAATCAAAACTATTTGATGTTGCCGAAAACGACACAGTGCCGATGACCGCTTACATAGAATAGTTCCTTGTATTGGGATTGTGTTGAACTATCATGATTTATTGACTGCCTCGGTGGCGTAGTAGAAGTGTTATTAGATTTTTCCATTAGGGATTATCTCAATGACAGCCTGGAGTCTTAAACTGTGCCCGGTAGATGTCAATAGGCTCGCCCCCTATTACTCGCTCGTATTACATACAGCAATAACACACTGGCGAAATGAGGGTGTACGTAGGTAAACACGAAACTGTTGGAGCAGTTTCATAGTCCACTTGAAATCCATGGTGCCCGTTCTCCATGTATTAAAGTCAAACCATTTTATTTAATTTGTTCACAATGCAATGAAGGTAAACAGTAATTAATCTAGCATGGCTGTAAGTCGATATTCATACATATATACGCCTTTACGCCTTGTTTCCGTTGGGGTAAGCAGATAATCTTCCTCTTCACTACGATCCTGACATACGTCTTCCACTTTCATCACATTCTTCACTCATGTCGGTTGATAGTTGAAGTGTCGACTAACCATAGTTCTTCTGCTGCATCACATAAGACTGGTACTCTCCTCTATCCCAGCCCTCTCCGCCCTGTTCGCGGTACTCCCCTTGCTTGCTCGAGCTGCCTCCATACTCTTGCATTGGGCTCGCAGATTCCTACAAAATGATCAACATTCAATTCTACTACAGCAATCATGTTTATTTTACATTTAAAAAGACATAACTTATTTAAAAAAACTTGTTTGCTAGTTCGGCAACTGAATTTTGAATAAGTTATCTGCAACCGATTGAGACGAAGTTTTGCATACGCGTTTAATTTAGGGGACAATGCATGGTTAGCTAAGTGACGTCATTCTAAATACAAAATGGCTGACGGTCGAAGATGGTGGACTAGTTTTACAATAATAAGGTTCGGCGTCGACGGATAAGTCTTGGAGGACATCATAGGGTTTTCTGAACAGAATATAGAAATAGCCTGATAAAAGGACTCATCATCATCATCATCACCATCATCATCTCAGGCTTAGGACGTCCACTGCTGAACATAGGCCTCCCCAATAGATTTTCATCCAGTCCGGTTGTAAGCGACCCGCCTCCAGCGTGTTCCTGCCGTCCTTATCAGAGCGCCTGTCCACCTTGTGAGTGGACGTCCTAAGTCGCGCTTGCCGGTCCATGGTCTTCATTCGATAAAAGGACTACATATTCTTCTTTTCGAGTCAAAATGGCTAGTTTACTACTTATATAATTTTGGTCCAGTATTTTGCCAGGTCTACGGCGTTACATATTTATAATAATTTATTATAAAGGCAGCGACTGAAAAAAATATTCGCATCGAGCATTTGAACATTGTGTATCTGCTCGTCTCGCTGTACTTACTGACAGGCCGAATTTTCTCACTTGATAACGAGTTCTCATCGAGCGAATGCTCATGTCAGCCGCTACCTTTACAGATCATTCTAACGAATGCTCAATTTGTTGTAAAAATAATATCATTGAATCAGCAGCTCTGGCGATGATTTAACTATCTGAAATATATCAGTAACTCTCAGACTACGTGAGAGTTTGTAAAGGACTGTTCACACCTAAGCCGACACAACCCGGCGGCTTTTTTTCGGCGACATGCATTTATATGCACGTCGCCTGATATGATTCTTGTGAAATTATGTCGTTGACTTAGGTGTATAGAGTCAAGATTCCCTAACAATATCTTCGTTGAAACACCCATTAGCAATTTGACAATAATTACCAAACCGATGTTTTGTATTCCCCTGTTTTCTCCAAATAAAATTAACCCATTCCATAAATTTATATCCTAATAATTTTGCGATGAAATAAACTATGTCCTTATCAATTTATTTTATCAAAAAGAGTATATTATTCGAGGGAAAGACGGGAATACGAAACTACACAAATACATCGATTTTGGTTTTTTTTTATAACATTGTTATAAATTCCTAAAAGATGTCGTACTCTGTTATTTATAACTAAGTGTGGTTCAGAATCATGACTATTGCTTTTGTCAAATCTTTTTAAGCCATCCTAGACCTCTCCCCGAAAGTACATTGTCTCTAGCTTAAATGATCGAGGATGAGAGTAATCGCTCAATGGCCTGATGGCCAAGGGGAAGAACCACATAGAACATCTATCAATACGGGAAAGGTACATAGATCAAAGAAGCCGCCGTTGATAACAGTAATTCGGGTTATTTCGGCAATCGACTATTAAAATTGATAGGTCTAATATCCGGCTCTCGTCATTTTATTGGCTATTGTTTCAGATTAGCTTTTTGATTTTATTTCCAATAGGTTCGGCTTTCATTCAAGTTTTACTTTACGAAGAGTATGAACGATTTTTGTGTTTAATCATTATTAAGGCAATAAAAGTGTGCTTAAAATAGATTTTATATATCAGGGAAAATGCTGGTAATAATCGAACAATGTTCTACTTTAAATATTATAAATTCTGCCTTACCGTCGGCGATGAATCTCGCCGGTTTTTTATTTCTAAAATATCTAGGGTTTTTCAAGCTGGAATATACATATTTCATTTAGGTTTTAGCTTGAAAATTGACTTTTGCAAATAATTTTCCTGATTGACGTAAGATGGAAAAGTATTTGGAGCCGATCTAGTTGGTATCGAACTCGAGATGAAAATGATGAAAACTGCCTGGATGATCAGGAATTTCACGATTTTCTCGGAAAAAATAAGGGACTTTCTGAGCTACTGTGCACAATATGTAGAGCACCATGTTTTATTAATTCTAGAGCTACATACAAACCTACAATATTATTATGACTATGTGTATTATTAATAGATCATTTATTCATTATCTTACCAATAAATCCCTGCCGTTATCCTGAGCCAGGGGAATTTTTGCGCGATTAAAACATCTTTCAAAATTATCCTACAAGCTGATTGTCAAAAATTAAACGTCTTTTTGTCTATTAATCTTACAAATAATTGTTTTCCACTCGATTTAGATGATTCCCGAGTACAATCTAAGCTTCCTTACTGCCTAATTCTTGATATTTTTAGTTCTTTTTTATCATTATAATATTTTTTCACTAGTTACCGATGTGAATAAGATGATGTGTGACTTGCCAATTGATTGCAATCGCTTGAAATTGAACATATGATTTCCTTCATTTGTTTCGTGACAATTTCTATTTTTGCTTTTTGCCGAAAAGGTTACATTGCATCGGATTTTGTTCCACGCAGTTTTGACTTCGCATCTGAAATACTTTCACTCTAATACCTATTGATTACTGAATAATATCATTGATATAACATACAGCTGGTTAACTATATTGTTACATAATATTGGATAACGAGCATCGCCTATGATTCGTATAGCACTTTCGAAGTAGACTATACAGACTATTGTAGTGGTAGGCCTCTTTTGCAGGGGCCGCCTGGGGAAGTACCACACCTTTGCCAGTTATTCATCCGCCGAGCAGTAATGTGTAAACATTACTGTGTTCCGGTATGAAGGGCAATGTTACCAGCGAAATTACTGGACATGATGAGATTCAACAACTCATATCTCAGGGTAACAGGCGCAGTGCAGTGCCGCGCAGAATTTTTAAATTTTAAATCACTGGGTGGTACTGTCTGTTATGGGCAATCATGATGCTTACCATCAGGCACCTGATTTGCACTTGTCACTCACTATCATTAAAAAAAAAAGACTATACTGCAACTTATATGGAGGGTAGATAGATTATAATAGTTACCTTCTTAATTTTATAGACCACACTTTATACAATTATTACATAGAACTGATAAAGAATAATTAATGTATAAGCGGAGGTCTTATCGCTAATAAGTGTTTCTTCCAGACAACCTATGGGTGGAGGTTTAGGAAGGCTGTGTGAAAAATACTTACGTAGATAAGACAAATACAATAGTTTTATATCTTGCCCATCCCAATAAATGTCAAATCATCTCAATTTCTAATAAGCATATACCAATACAATCGCGCGTTTTTCTCGATGGGGTAGGAAGAGGTGTACCCAAGATTCAGTCCCATAGTATGTACACCAAAAGCAAGGGGTTTTAAACACAAAAATTAAACACAAAAACTAAATTCGTTTAATTATCATCAGCAAAACATCATACAGTCAATATCACTCGCAAATCCTAGTCACGATGACCATCAACGCAGCGGTGACTATCAGAACCATCGTGGTCGTCATGTGGTGACCACTGTTGCAGTAATCGGTTGTGCAGGAGCATACTTCTTGTCTTCCACCGTAGCCAGCTCTGTGGTAACATTTCCCCTGAAAATATATAAAAAGATTTGGGTATATGTAGCTATTATTAATAATTGGAATCAAATCAGGAATTAGGAGATCCGTAGACGAACGAAAGTTACCGATATAGCTCAGCGGATTAGCAAGTTGAAGTGGCAATGGGCAGGGCACATAGCACGTAGAACTAACGGCCGATTGGGCTGTAAAGTTCTCGTATCACGGACCGGCAAGCGCAGCTTAGGAAGTCCGGCCACCTTGTGGGAGGACGTTGAGTTTGAGTTTGAGTTCATATGACTGAGATGATGTTGATGATGTTTAACAAATGAGATAACTCTTCCACGCTAGCTTACTACTATTATTTATTAAATGACCACGTCTTATTACAATAAGACCTACCATCTAGCTGTAGCTGGGCCCAGCGAATAAGCAAGTTGAAGTGGCAATGGGCAGGGTACAGCTCGTAGAACTGATGGCCGATGGGGCTAAGGTTAGAGAATGGAGCCCACGGACCGGCAAGCGGAGCATATAAGACGTATAGAAGATACAAGGTGAACAGACAATCTAATAAAGACCACAGGAGTACGCTGGATACAAACCGCTTTCGATCGGGTTATATGTAAATATATGGGGGCGGCCTAAGGCCTATGTCCAGCAATAGACGTCCTACGGATGAGATGAAGATGATGAATATAAGTCATATATATACTTGTATGGTAGAGCATCAGAATCTAATAGGTTGTTCGGAAAGTAATTTCGTTTTTTTTTGTGGATAAGAAAGACAGTTTTCGTATAATAAACAAATACTTTATTAAATTATAGATTGGCCGTTCTGGTCCATTCTGGTCCATCTTTCTGGTAGTAACATAAATCCACGCTCATAAAATTTTTGGTCTTTGCTGGCAAACAACTATCGGGACAAAACGAAATTACTTTCCGAATAACAAGCAATTCAACGTCATTGCGAACAACCCAATACATCTCAGGACTAAATAAAGTATACAGTCAACTAAAAATAACCGTTATTGCCATGGTGACTCCATAACATAGTGACTTGACGCACGTTCTAAATTTGCTCGAGGACATAAAGGTGAAATTCGCTTGTTACATGCAAATAACCAAATAACGAGGGTGTCGACTTTTGAAGTGACAAGGCCTAGGTCAAGTAAACGAATCGTAATGAGGATGAGTACTTTGTCCAAAGTGCCAAATGAATAATTAATTTGGTTGACCTGGTTAGAGTTGATGAGTGAAAGTAGGTAAGAATGACGAAGTACTTTTCTGGGCAGAAAATAATAGTTAGGTAATCCCGCGATTTCGTTTATAAACCGTTAATGGAGCACCTTTAAAATCGCGGTCTTATAGGTGCTCCATTAACGGTTTATATCTTTGGCGCGCCGGCTCTTTAACGTTCCAACGGTTTTACTCGCCAATGGATCACCCCCTTTAGATCGTCTGTCCTACTTGTGGGCAGTCCTACGCTGCGCTTGCCGTTCCGCGGTCTCAATTCGAGAACCCCACAGCCCCATCGGCCATGAGTTATGTTTTACGTTTTTACCTTTTCCATTGCCACTTCTTGCTAATGTTGTCTCGACCCTATAAAATATACCCTAGTAGTGTAGGAAATGAACATAGTGGACCCCCACAGTAATTCCTCAGTCAGTAAAAACTTTATAGTGTGATTAAGTATCAATAAATTAAGGTATTGTATAAAAATCCAAAAAAAAAAAATTTAAGAAGTTAGGTATTTTTAATTAAAATCGTATTTCTATGATATCTTTTTTAGGAAAAATGCTCCGTTTGAACTTTCTTCACAGGACATATTCATGTAATCTATACAAACAATACACGAAAAATCCAAAAAAAATTCCCAGCAGAAACGCCAAATTTTTTATAACATATGTTTCTTGGTGTAACTTGGACTGGAAAATTGCTCTGTCGAATTTTTTAACGGGAATGCTATTTTATCGAAGTCATATAACCACATAATAAAAATCCAAAAAATAAACCATGTAATTATATTTTTTTTTTAAATTGTCTCTTTATTCGCAGTGGAAAATTTCTCAGTCTATTTTCTTTATTGATTTAAGTACACCGTTAACTTTCTTTTCAACTAGCAAAAAATCCAAAAAAAAATCAAGCGGATTAATAACTAAAAACATTTTACATAATATACAGATTTGAATCTAGCTATCGGGAGCCGTGAGTAGGGAGCGGGGTGGAGGAGCGGGGCGCGGGAGCGGTACTGGCCGCCCGCGCGACATTATTATATACCTACTTTCTATTCACGTATTTATTTGATTAGCCGCTAATCTGTAATTTTGTACATATTCCTTGGGAATAGTTTGAAGTTTCATTACTATACATCACTTTAATTTTTTAGTAAACGACACTTGCTTGGCGCAAAGGTGTGTAAACTGCTCTTCACTGCCGACAACCGGTGGTTGTGGTCGATGGTCCGTTTGCGCCGAGACTTATAGGGAATTTAATACATCTTCATAACAATAATGTTAAAATTAGAGATGAAACGGATATTCGGTAACTATCCGGCACGAATTTATAAACGGCCAGTTACCGAATAATAGACAAGTATCCGGCCAGATACCGGATTAAAAAAAATACGACATATAAAGTTTAGAATCACTTTATTTATCAAAGAAAATTATCATTTATCAATTTTTAATTACAGAACAAAACTGATAATCAAACTGCACTAAAGGCAAATTATGATAAATAAATATAAAGGCTTATTTTGTCCTCTTTCTATGAGCCTTCGGCCACGAATGAACAAACTTGTGACGTATATGAATATTAATAATTAAATAAAATAACTTTTTTGCCGGTAATAATATATCAAAAAAGTAGTAACCGCAAAAAATTCTTAAAGTTAAATGTAAAACGACATTATCAGAGTTACTATTCGAAAATATTCCGCCATTCCAACAAACTTCATTTCAAACAAAACGTTTTTATTCGGTTGTTAATTTTTAATTAAGTACTTTTATGACCAACCTTTTTTCATCAAACTTCTTAGGTGCTTTTGAGAAAAAAAACTATCATGGTGGCTCATATTCATTATCATCATCTCAGCCGTTGGTAATCCACTACTGAACATAGGCCTCCCCCGTAAAAGGGGGTTTTGCCAATACTCGACACGCTTGGCAGGCGGGTTGTCGAGCGCAGATCGATGGTATTTTGCAGAGGACGCTGCTGCCCGTCCTCCGGATCTGTTAACCCTTAGCCGGCTCTTACGGCAACCACGGGTAGAGAGTAGAGAGGGTGGAGCACTATTCTAAAGCTGGTAACTCCACGGCCAATACGGCTCATATTATCGTAGTCAAAAGCGGATATTGCTGAAAATACTTTTTATTTTATCATTTATTTATCTTTTGGCTGGCTACTTAATAGGTATTAAATGAATTATGCTGCATTAAGAGGCAACAAACGGTTTCACTAATCTTCGTATACAAGGCCAGCTTCCGAAAAAAGTCTATCGCTGTATAAACTGCTGCAGGGTGCTAAAAATAAATACTAGCAAAATTTGTTAAGTTTAGGTATTGTAAGGGTAGGTGTTTAGGTATTGACTGCCTCGGTGGCGTAGAGGGCGCATGCTCGATTGCCAATCAAGAGGTCCCGGGTTCGATCCCCAGGTCAGGCAGTGTTAAATATTGGATTTTTCCATTAAGAATTATCTCAATAACTGCTTGGAGTCTGGAACTGTGCCTGGTATATGGCAATAGGCTCGCCCCCATATTACATGGGACCAATAACATACTGGTGAAATGTGGGTGTATCTACTATGGGACTGAGTCCTGGGTACACCTCTGCCTATCCCTTTGGGAAAAAGGCGTGAATGTATGTATGTGTATGTAGGTATTGTACAGAATTGACTGACCACCATAAGGATCACGTTTCACGATCGCGACCAATGCGTACTGAATTGAGAAAAGAATCAATATCACGTGCAATCGCGTTTTATCCTCTTCAAAAGGTGCCATCATCATCATCGTCATCATCGTATCAGCCATAGGACGTCCACTGCTGAAATAGGCCTCCCTCTTAGGTTTCCATCCAGTTCAGTTGTAAGCGCCCTACATCCAGCGTGCTCCTGCCGTACTTATCAGGTCGTCTGTTCCACCTTGTTGGAAGACGTCCTAAGCTGCGCTTACCAGTCCGTGGTCTCCATTCGAGAACTTTACGGCCCATCGGCCATCAGTTCTATGCTGAAGCTACAGCTACAGCTCATCAGTGCTGTGCCCTGCCCATTGCCAAGTGGATTAGCAAGTTGAAGTCAACTTGCAAATCCGCTGGGTTATGTCGGTAGCATCCGTTCGTCTACGGATCTTCTCATTTCTGACTCGATCTCGCAGAGAAATCCCGAGGATAGCACTCTCCATAGCTCGTTGCGCTATTTTGAGCTTACTGATAAGGCCCACAGTCAGGGACCATGTTCCAGATCCGTAAGTCATCACTGGCAACACACGTTGGTCGAATACTTTCGACTTGAGGCACTGAGGTATTTTGGACGAGAAGACACTACGTAGGTTTCCGAACGCTGCCCAGCCTAGATGACCTCTTTCTCGAAGTTGGACCTACCAAGTTGGACTACTTGTCCTAGGTAGACGTAAGAGTCATCAACTTCTAGAATCGCGTTCCTAACCGGTACTGGGGTCAACGCAACATGGGCATTAGACATCACCTTCGTCTTTTCCATGTTCATTTTAAGCCCGACCCGTTGAGAAACTCGATTGAGGTCTTCGAGCATCATGCTAAGATCTTCCATCGATTCTGCCATAACTACAATGTCGTCGGTAAACCGAAGGTGAGTGATTTATTCGCCATTAATATTGATGCCGTGCCTTTGCCATTCCAGAAGCTTGAAGGCGTCCTCCATTGCGGCAGTAAACAGTTTCGGAGATATGACGTCTTCCTGTCTTACCCCTCTATTCAACGGGATCGCCTTCGAACTCTGGTCCTGTACTCGAACCAACATAATGGCGTTCCTATCCAAGCACTTCAACACTTCGATATACCGATAGTCAATATGGTATCGCTGGAGAGACTCGAGTATCGCCCATGTCTTGATCAAATCAAAGGCCTTTTCATAGTCCACAAACGCTAAACATACATATATACATACAGTCACGCCTTGTTCCCGGTGGGATAGGCAGAGATTATTTCCCTCCACTTGCTACGATCCTGACATACAACTTTCGCTTCGTTCACTTTCATGACATTTTTCATACATGATCGTCGGTTGTAGGTACTTTTGACTTTGCTTTTCTTAAGAACAACGTCAACTTGTTCATGAAAAGTACGCCTAGGTCGACCGCTACCGAATTGACCATTCACACTAACCTTATAAATCTCATTTGTTAATCTCCTTTCATCCATCCTCTCCACATGTCCGAACCACCTCAGCATTCCTTTCTCTATCTTTGTCACTACATCTTCTACCACGCCACAGCGTTCCCTTATCGCACTATTCCTCATTTTGTCCCTCAAGGTCACTCCAGTCATGCTTCACAGGCTTCTCATCTCCACAGCATTAATCTTACTTTCATGCTTCGTCTGCCAGACCCAAAATTCACTACCATACGTAAGTGTAGGGATCAGTACCCAAACTCAAACTCAAACAGATTTATTCAAATAGGTCATAATCTGACACTTTTGCACGTCAATGAAGATAAACAGTACTGAGTCTACCGTGCGTTCGGAAAGATACCTCTACAAGAAGAACGCACAAGAAACTTGTAGGGCTTAATTTTTTCAACAGATAGTTTTACAATATTTGGTTTGGTTACATTCGTTTTCTTTGAAGGTGCCGCGAGGCGGCTATGCAGAAGCTTCCAGGCATCTTTATCCTCTATGTACTGGTTGACTTTATAATAAGCCTTCTTTAGTAAAGTAGATTTTATATAGGTTTTGAATTTACCCTCTGAGAGCCCAGTTATCTCTTTTGGGATTTTATTATAGAAACGTATACTATGTCCTAAGAAGAACACTAAGACCTAAGAGGAAGAGGGCACCACGCCTATAAAGGCTATATCTGTTTGTTTGTGTGCATGGCCACAAGGACGGTATACATTGAGGTAGTCAGCGATTTGACTACGGAAGGGTTTCTGGCTGCCTTCAAAAGATTTGTCGCTCGTCGAGGACCGTGCACAGAATTGTGGAGCGACAACGGCACCAATTTTGTCAATTTCAAAAATTGAAATTTAGAAATTTTGTTGAATACCGAGAATTCCAGCTTTCACCAGGAACTCGTGAAAGCTCTGGCTGCGACTGGGACCACATTCCCACCACATTCGCTTAATTTCGGTGGTCTTTGGGAAGCCGGAATTAAGTCAACGAAGTTTCATCTCAAGAGAATTATCGGCGGAACCACACTTACCAATGGGGAATTATCCACGGTTTTAGCTCATGTAGAAGCTTGTTTCAATTCGAGACCATTGGCGCGGCTCGATGCGGAGTCAGATGCAATTGAAGCTCTAACATCGGGGCACTTTCTGGTGGTTGAGCGCTCGTTACTGCCCCAGACAATAACTTTGAAGGGTCAAATGTAACTTGCCTTCGTCGGTGGCAACTAACGCAGAGGATGATGCAAACCTTTTGGAAACGGTGGTCCTAAGAGTATGTTACAAAATTTTTTCATCGTTATAGATGGGCTTACCAGCAACCTGAACCGGGGATTGGGGATGTGGTTTTAATCAAGGAGGAGAATTTACCACCATGTAGATGGCTACTTGGACGGGTGGTTGCCAAACATACAGGGTCCGACAACGTTACTCGCGTCGTTACGTTGCGGACAAAAAACAATCACGGTGGGCGGCGGCTAATATTAAAGGCCAAATTGCATTTGTCCTTGGTGGGCGGTATGTATGAGAACTTAAACTTCGTCTCAATAGATGGCGCTTCCATACATTAAAACTCGCAAGCGTCTGTATCACCACTCTTGAGGTGCCTAAGAAATAATCGATAGCCAGAATAAACGGTATTACGTATCCAGGCCTATTCTTTATACCCACTTTGTACACACCCGATCGTTCGTACGGTTTGCTCGTGTAACAATTCGCCAATCGGCTATGTTCGGATGGATATTCGGCGGCCGGATATCTGTCCATCCGGCTTCTAGGTTTGCCGAATATTCGGTATCCGGTATCCGGCAAAACATCTATCCTTTTCATTTCTAGTTCAAATACGTGATTTGCTAATGTAAATAAATAAATCAACCAATATCATTTTATATATCTATAATTATATACAGAGATAGCCTATTAATATTATAAACGAAAGTTTGGTTGTTTGTCACTCAATCACGCTTTAACTACTGGACGGATCGGAATGAAACTTTGCACACATCATGTAGATTAGGTTCTGGAATAGGACATAGGCTACTTAGCTCCATAGGACATAGCTCCACCCGCATGGATAACGCGCGATAACCAAAGTCCACGCAGACGGAGCCGCTGGCAACAGCTAGTGTTGTTAATAGGTGTACTTACCTACTTAGTGTTTAGTTGATATGTAATTACGTACATAGATGCATTATAGTATAGTAGTATAGTGTATTTAACACAAAAAATAAATAATTCTGTATTAACGTCTTGAAAAGCGAGTCAAAAGTTTTACTATTAACGCGAGCACGCTAATCTGCACCCAACTGGTAAAGCAAGACGGCACATTATTGCGTGTAAACGCGGGATAGATTTATCTTCGCTTTCAAAATCTTGGTGTTCTGGATGGATTTTTTTTTGGATATTTCGGATTTGTGTGTTTGTGTGACTACTTAACATAATTAAAAAATAAAATAATGCTGAGAAATTTTCCATACAGTGTTATTTATAGTATATCATAAAACAATATTGGAATGCATTTTTTTTGGATTTTCTTACTCGTACCGCTAAATAACATTCTAAGATCATATAAGAAAAAAAAAAGGACTGAGAAATTTTCCGATGAAAATGAGGGCCATAAAAAGGAATTGTATTAAAAAAGCAATATAATACTTGGCAAAAGTTTTGGATTTTTATCAAGTATCACATACTGGTATAAATAACTCATTAGGTAAAATAAATTTGGACTGAGAAATTACTCGGTTCAATATATTAACAGATTTGTGTTTTTAGGTTAAATACCTAACTTCCGTGTGGTTTTTTTTTTTGATTTTTTAAAATAAGTCTTGGTTCATACTATTTTATAACCCTGCAAAGTTTCATCGACTGAGGAATTAATGCATGGGTCCCCATACAAAGAATCCGTTCATTTACTACACTATAGGGCCCTTATCAATAAACGTAGACTACGAGTATTAAATCGGTAATAAGGAGTTTACATGTGAAATTCCTACAGAAACTCCTTAGAGTGTAGGATAGTTACCATTCTTAGGTGTAGGTGTCTCTCTAGAGTCTAATCTAAGAAGCTAGATGCCCTCTAGTTCCGCCAATGCGCTGTTGTGCAATAGAAACAACATTTACCTTGTATTTACTCTCATCCCACCCACATGTCCTGACAACCCTGCTCTCTGGCAGCCTGCCATTGACACCATAGTCGACCTGCTGTACGATCTTCCTGCACAACGTGTGGGTCACCCCCCGGTCGTGCTCCGAGCAGTTTCGCTTCAAGGTATCGGGCAGAACCTTCTCCGCACAGAAGGAATTCGTTGCGCTGTTGCACTCGTAGCACATTATTGAAGAACCTGAAGCATGGCCTAATGTTATATCCCACAGAGAAACATATTTGCAACGAAATATAATGCAATTTGCATATTTCCACAGGTTTTTTTATGATAGTGAGTAACAAGACGAGTAAATCAGGTGCCTGATGGTAAGCATCATGATTGCTTATAACAGACACAGTGCCACCCAGTGTTTTAAAATTCAAAATTCTGCGTGGTACTGCACTGCGCCTGTCACCCTGAGATATGAGTTTTTGAATCTCATCATGTCCAATAATTTCGCTGGTAACATTGCCCTTCATACCGGAACACAGTAATGTTTGCACATTACTGCTTGGCGGATGAATAACTGGCAAAGATGTGGTACTTCCCCAGGCAGCCCCCTGCAAAAGAGGCCTACCACTACTAGGTTACTAGGTTAATGTCATATGGGATTTGTGTAGGTCAGCCGTATATTATATATTAACTATCTTAATATACTATCAAGAGTACAATCAGCCCGCCTAGCATGGCACGGGGATAACTTGTTTACCCCTTTTTTTCTCTTTCGCATCCGTAAATATCTGCTGTCTCGTTCTGGGACTTCGTTTACCCTGGTCACTGTGCAATGTGAATACTTCTATCAGTTTTACGATTCATTTTCAAATATGAAACCATGCCAGCAATAAATAACCCGAAATACTTTACCAACATTTAATTAATTTAACCCCTTATACTTGCACCATTGCTAGGTCATATAGGTTTATAGGTATCATTTTCATAACTTCTAACGATGACAAAGGCCGACATGTCAGCCTATAGCAAATCCAAGTGCTCCAAACCACTATCAGATGGCAGCGTACCCAAGATACTGGCAGCATTGCCACGTAGCCTTTTAAAGCTATCTTTAGACCTATCAGGGCCGTCTTAAGTCTATTCTGCGCCGGGGTGCGGGACTCAGCCTGCGCCCTCGTTTTGTTTACACTGCAGCGTGGCACGCGACCGACGACACACTGCAGTATGAAAGGGGTAGGACCCCTTTCATACCAAGTCAACCAAGAAAACACAATACACGTAATTTTTTTTTTCCCATTTCAAATGAATGAACTTACACTTTATTGACTTAGAGAAAATTTTGCTTCAAGTACGGGCGACCGGGCGGCAATGTCAAAGGGCGCAATTACTCGCCTATGACAGACGCACAGGTGCCGCGCAGCGCGCCCATTTCAAATGAACTTACACTATTGACTTAGAGATCATCGTGTCAAACGTACATACATACACTCTCTTTGGATTAGAGATTTTGCTGCGCGCGTGTTGTTTATACTAATATTATAAAGAGAGAAACTTTGTTTTTTTGTTTGTAACGAATAGGCTCCGCAACTACTGGACCGATTTTAAAAATTCTTTCACTTATGGATAGCTTAATTCAGTGTGAGTGACATGGGCTATATGAGATTTTTAAAAAAATAAGGATCCGTAAGAAAACTGCAATATTGTGAACCAAGGTGTCACATAATATAATTACCATATTCATAAATTTGCGTGCGCTGTGAAATCCATTGATGGTAGAATAATATAATGTAGTAGAGGTTTGTAGTACTTATCAATATCTACAAAATAGTCCACGGAAATTTTATCCATCTATTTTGGTTTAGTCACAATAATCGAAACAGTGATTATTTGTCATGCGATGTGAAAACTATTGGTGGTAGAGTAAAGTAATGTATTAGGGGTTTGTAGTACTTATCAATACCTACAAAACAGTATACATAGATTATATCCATCTTTTTTGGTTTAGTCACAATAATCGAAGCAGTGATTATTTTTCATGCGGTGTGAAAACTATCGGTGGTAGATTAAAGTAATGTACTAGGAGTTTGTAGTAATTATTAATACCTACAAAACAGTATACATAGATTATATCCATTTTTTTTGGTTTAGTCACAATAATCGAAACAGTGATTATTTTTCATGCGATGTGAAAACTATTGGTGGTAGAGTAAAGTAATGTATTAAGGGTTTGTAGTACTTATCAATACCTACAAAACAGTATACATAGATTATATCCATCTTTTTTGGTTTAGTCACAATAATTATGTTGTTAAGGTGTGTGTGTAGTCACAATAATCGAAAGTCATTATATGCATGCGCTGTGAAAAATATTGGTGGTAGAATAAAGTAATGTACTAGGGGTTTATAGTACTTATCAATTATCAATATCTTCAAAATAGCCCACGATAAATTTATACATGTGTTAAGGTTTGGTCATTGTAACAGAAATAGTCATTAATTTGCGTGCGCTGCGTAAACCATTAGGGTTATATCTATTAAAATATAATGTATCACGAATTTACTCCTGTTACAACATAACATACATTCACGCCTTTTTCCCGAAGGGGTAGGCAGAGGTGTACCCAGGACTCAGTCCCACAGTAGATACACCCACATTTCGCCAGTATGTTTTTTTTTTTTTTTTTTATTTGTACATCAAAACATCTCCAAACAAGAGCGTTTGGACCTTTTTTTACATAATTAATTGCATTATTAGGCGTTTTCATTGGACTAACTTAAGACTATCTTGAGGGAGTCCATAGCGTAATATTTTTATTTTATTTACCTATTATTATACATACATATATAAATAAATATATAAATACATTATTTAACATAAATATATAAATACATACATATTTAATTATAATACTTATACATATATACATATATATACATATATACATATATCGCCAGTATGTTATTGGTCCCATGTAATAGGGGGCGAGCCTATTGCCATCTACCGGGCACAGGTTCTAGACTCCAGGCAGTTATTGACATAATTCCTAATGGAAAAATCCAATATTTAACACTGCCTGACCTGGGGATCGAACCCGGGACCTCTTGATTGGCAGTCGAGCATGCGCCCTCTACGCCACCGAGGCACTCCTGTAAAACGTTCACTATACCTACTTCTGCTACCCGCGTGTGAAGCCGGGGCGGGCCGCTAGTATTAAATAAAATTGTTATTTGTGTAGTGTAGTAATGCGGTATGACAAGCGCCGAAAGCGTAATAAAAGTAAAAAAAATATTATTGTTGATGACTATTTTTTTGCTTGCGCATACAGATTTGCCGTAAGTAACAAATACTTGTTTATATACATAAAACTGTGCAATAGCTTTAAGTTCAATGAAATATCCAAAAATTCAGCGCTCGACAGGCGCCCCCGGGCGCTCCGCGCCCGGGTGTACCGCACCCCTTGCACCCCCTGGTAAAGACGGCCCTGAGACCTATGTATATATTATTATCGTTAATAAAAGCCATAAAAAATAATATTACGATCAATTAATGATGCTAATAACTCGTTTATTTCCAAATCTCGCAATCATACTTTGTTTTTTTTTAAATGCTCTACAATTTTGAATACCTTCTGCTACTAACTAACCTATCCTAATGTTATTAGCATGACCTAATTTTATAAAACTAATTATAACAGTGATAATTACAGCTTTCACACTAATTAAATCTAATCAGCCCTAATTTTCAAAGCACAAAACTCACCATAATGAAAAAGTCCACAAAGTGCCAAAAGTCCCAAGAAAATCATGTCGACGGCACGAACGTCTTCAGTCTTCAGCCAAGTAGCTAGTGATCTAGTGTAGGTATGGCAACAATACCTAGGCATATCTGTACCCAGAGGAAATGACCGATTGACTACGGCAGAGGATGAGGCCGATTTAGATCATTGTACCCTTGCGTAAGGTACCATTCATAGTAAACTGGTTACGATTGGATAACCGAAAGATTTGGAGACTGTTTTCAAAGACTCAAAAATTCCAAGACAATTTAAAAGATATATAAGAAACTAGATTTATCTAGATAGAATAAGAATTTAACAAATACGCTTTGGGCATTTAACGCTTAGAAAAAGTTAGAAAAAGTTTTCTTAGAAACAAAACATAAGCTTCAGTTTACCAAGCAAAAACAGCTGATTATTAGATTTAGATCTAATATAGTGTTTATACACAATCGGAAATTTTGGTAATCCTGAATTGAAACATTTATTAGACGATTCAACGTTAATTATTATTATGAAAACTAATTAACATTGAAACGAGTAATTCTAAAAGAAAAGTAATGAGTATAAATTTGTTTACTAGGATGTAAACGATTGACTTAAAAGCTAAGCATATTTCTAAGTAGTTTAATGTGATAATGAAAAACATCCTCATGAAAAACTTTTAATATATACATCCGCAATAAACAAACATAACAACGGCGATACATTTGGTATCCTAGGGGATTCGCATTTAGTCTAGAATCTAGGTCATTTAGCGAACTAAAGATTATCATCTATTTACATAGGAATGATAAGACAATTTACACGGAGCGGCTACATTTAGCACTTCTATTTACCTAACAGTAAAGTCTCTATCAACATAATATAATATTTGCTACGTGTAGCTATCATATCTTTGGTTTTATGAGTTCAGAAATAGCATCTTCAATAACATCCTGAATGTTATATAAAACTGTTATGCGAAAGGATTTTTAGAATCTACTACTTACGGTGAAAATTAGGTATTTAGGGATTTTGCTTTTTTGACGAACCTTTTCTATTTTGCCATATTGACAAATAGGTGTTTCGCGTTATCGTTTATTATTTTAGGTGAACAGGTATCACTAACTTAGCTTTTTGTTATCGACTTCTAATTACCTGTTGCCTTTACCATTTAAAAGGTCAATAATAATTTCATTCTACCCTCAATCTACTTTAGTAACATTATGTGACATTCTTCTTTCTTTTACTAACTGCAAGTCTTCTTTCACTTTCAATTCTAGCGTACGCATTGTGCTAGCTATCTCAATGAGTCTAGAACCTCAAGAGTGCGAATGTTAGCAGCATCAGCGCCGTAGCTCCGATGGGAATGGAGGCAGAGTTGCATCCATCTTCGACGCACGAGCACACCTCCTGTCTGCCACCGAACCCGGAGCGCTGGTAGCAGCGACCCTGCGGAAAAGGTTCAATTTGTTAATTTTGGCTTATATTTATCTGCCTGCCCTTATCTCACACTAAGTACCGTCGGCACAGCGCATCATCCATCCTTTCGTTCGTCATCGCACTCACATTTCTTTTCCATGCATAATATCATGTTTCACGCAATTTACATACATATACATTCACGCCTTTTTCCCGAAGGGGTAGGCAGAGGTGTACCCAGGACTCAGTCCCATAGTAGATACACCCACATTTCGCCAGTATGTTATTGGTCCCATGTAATATGGAGCGAGCCTATTACCATCTACCGGGCACAGTTCCAGACTCCAGGCAGTTATTGAGATAATTCCTAATGGAAAAATCCAATATATAATACCGCCTGACCTGGGGATTGAACCCGGGACCTCTGCATCGGCAGTCGAGCATGCGCCCTCTACGCCACCAAGGCAGTTCACGAAATTTATGTAAAACTATTTAGGTCAACCCAACGCCGCATTCTTGCATTTTTATAGTTTTTGGCTAAATAAAATTGGTCTTCCTTCCTTCTGGCTATGCTACTTTCCATTATCTACTTCCTATCGTTCGTACTAATTTTATAAATGCGAAAGTTTGTGATATTTGACGGATGGATGGATGGATGTTTGTTACTCTTTAACGCCAAAACCACTGAACCGATTGTGATTCGGTATGTTGATAGTTTAGACCCTATAATAACAAATCGGGTAATATTTGGCTTAGTCAAAAAATCCACACCGAAAACCCCTCTTATCCCGATATTCCCAGAGGAACGATGACTACGCGGGTGAAACCGTGGGGTACAGCTAGTAAAATAAATTATTCAAAGACCCTTCATGTCAATCAAATTAGTAGGCGTAGACTTGAATAACTGTATTTGAATTGCAAATAGCTGTGATCATGTACAATGACATTATCCAATTTCTGTAAATAAGGTCACATTGGTTCAACCTTTCAACCTTGCTCTAGTAAATTTCCTTGTACCGTTAACAGCTCATTTACCATAATCATTCACCAACAACCTGCCGACGTCAACTGTAAACCTCTTCCACTCTTGTCCCAGAACGGCATTGCGTGTCATTATTATCATCAGCCAGGAGATTAATTCATTGCTGAAGATAGGCCTATCCGTGGTCTTCACTCGAGCACCTTTCGTTCCCGTCGGTTATTTGTTCTGGAGCGATGTAGCCTTAGTGCCACTGCAGCTTGTAAATACATAGCAATGTCCGTAACTCTACTTTGGCTGATCTCCTCGTTTCAGATTCCTTCACAGACAGAAACTCCAAGAAAAGTTCGTTTCATAGCTCTTTGAGCTACTAGTAATTAGGTAAAAGAAACTACAGGCTGATCACCGACTACCTATCGATCACCAAGCGTAGATTCATTTTTATACCTTATAATTAGATTCGTCCCACCCGCATCCCCTGATGACTCTGCTATCTGGGGGCATGCCGTTCATTTCGAACTCCACCACTTGCGAGATCTTCCTGCACATGGTGTCCTTGGGCCCGCATGGCAGCCGCATAGAGTCCGGCAGCTTCGTCAGCAAGCAGCGGGAGTCGTTGTGACTGTTGCATTGGTAGCACGTTATTGCTAAACCTATAAACATACATTTTATGAATATCTGGATGCGAATTTTCGTGATAGTTCCACAAAATTACATGGCAATCAAAACCTCAGCAGCCCCGCTAGCACAGTGATCAAGGGAACTGTCCCAGGAAGTTAGAACGAGACAGCAGATATGCATTATTTGAGGGCGAAAGAGAGAAAAATGGAGCATATTCGTGTAGGCCTATCATAGGCCTGCTGGTCTCATATTATACGAGGATATACAAGGGTTACACAAATGTGCATTAATACACGAAATACTTCGGTATCGACTTCTCATACAAATTTCCCGATCAGCCCATTTTGTAATGTTTCAGTTCTTTTTTTAGTTCAGGTCGATGTGGAAAGCAGCTCCATAAGGATGGAGCCTGTTAACTTAATAAACATTATTGTAACACCTTTTTTTGTTTCTAGGCCAAACATAAATGAATAATCTTTACACACTTACACCCCTGTACTATAGGATTCCCTGTGTCGCAGACGGATGGACAGACACATCACCCATATCCGAGACCCGAGAACAAACATTTGAACTAATCACACAAATACCTGGCCCGGTTCGAACCCATTAGGATTATTTTTTTCGCAGGCAGAGTTACCACCAACTACCAACTTAGCCATGGAGCCGTCATAGCGTAATGCTACTGTTTCTTTCTCACGTATTACTCTCCACAGGGACAACATCAGGGTTAGCTTGGGCAGCTAGCACTACTGATTCAAGAAGATGCTATTTCTGATCTTCTAAGTATCTACTTAGTTCATATTACTTTAGAGACCCTGCACAAGGCATATTTATTAGTTTATCGACATACATTTTGTATATGTTATACCTACACACTTTGGCTTGACCAAAATAGCATTTTATCGATAGTTGTTCGCAATACGTGCGTAATCCCACAAATATTACAAATGTGAGAGTTTGGATGGCTGAATGTGTGGTTGATACCCAAATGCCAAACTACTGAACCGACAGACTTATTTTGGTATTGATAGCTTATTTAGCTGTCTATTCCCAGTCGCCACCACCTGCTCCGGCCCCACTGGTGGCAAACGAGAAAAGAAATACCATAAGGTTATCGAATAGAGACCACGGACCGGCAAGCGTAGCGTAGGACGTTCACCCACAAGGTAGACAGACGGTCTAAAAAAAGACAGCGAGAATATGCTGGATGCTAGATGGAAATCTATGGGAGAGGCCTATATCCAGCAGTGGACGAACTGCGGTTGAGATGATGATGATAGCTTATTAGCTTAGGGCTTAGTAGACCTTGGAATTAAACATAGGGTACCAATATACTATTTCCTAGCGCTTGGAATACCTTGTAGAGCTTTACTTATAGGCTTTGAGTTTATTAATGCTTTTGTTTAAGAGTTTGGTGCTCTGTCATATTTTCTCAGATGCGTAAAATGATTTACTTGATAGACTAGAGACTAGAGACATCTAAACTTTGACAGGTTGGTGTTATTAATGCGTAAATGCTAAGTCTATGGGCTGACCCCCGTCACTTCATACAATCAGCCGCGTGCAAAAGCATGTCTGTTTGTTCTGTATTTGGGTGTTATAATTTAAGCGTATATAATTATGTATGTAGATCAGTCATCTGGTTAACATAGTACAGGCTTTGCCTAGTTTGGGACCAGATGATCGTGTGTGGAAGTTGTCCCGTATTAAGATGTCTGGAAACATCTGCAAACTTACATTAAAGAGTTCATCCTAAGTACACTCAAACAAATAAATTATGTTACCAAACCAAACTATATTGTTAAACTGGCAGGAAATATAATAAGCCCTACAAGTTTCTTGTGCGTTCTTCTTGTAGGGTTATAGTTCCAAACGCAAAGTAGATTCATTACCTACTCATTTAGTAGAGTTGCTAATTTATCACCTTTAAGGGCCTTTTTGAAAAATTGATGAATTTGAGTTTGACCTTAGTTCGTAGTAGTAGTGGTACTTAAAAGAAGTATAACATTCTCGCTCTATCAAAAATGCAAAAAACTCAATGGTCTTTATTAAAAATAATCGGTAATGTGTGGACTTTTCGAAAAAGGTTGGGCAAGCAATTGCAAAATAATATACGCAGCGGGCAAAACCATGCGGGATCTCTATAACGCGTATCATCGCCGTCCGCCGTCCACCGCTACGCCTCCAGTGAAATACTTAGGTCTAATAAGGGAAATAATACACCCAGCAGGTACACAATACAAAGCTTATAGCAGTGTACCATCCTTTGACATAATAGCTGTAAGTAGGATACGAATAACCTACTCAATGATCTCAGCATGTACAGTCACGAGCACTAAAATAAAATCGTTTTATAATCTTATTTATCATTACTGTGTTCCGGACTGAAGGGCAATGTTACCAGCGAAATTACTGGGCATGACGAGTTTCAACAACTAATATCTCAGGGTGACAGGGGCAGTGCAGTGCCGCGCAGAATTTAGAATTTTTAAACACTGGGTGGCACTGTGTACTGATATGGTCAATACTGATGCATATCATTGGCCACCAATTTACTCGTCTCACTATTATAGAAAATATTTATTTTAAAACAAAATTATGAGAGTACATAGTATCATTTGAGCTTATTACGTTGATTACATACACAGATTATAACAATTAATAAAAATAGCAGGTGTTGTAGCATAATAATAATGAAAATAATATTGTGTATAATATAGTTCGGTACACTGGCTCAAGAATGTACCTATAGTTTTTTTTTATTGTAAAGGTATATATTTTTGATTAACTTTAATGGTTACATGATTTTTAAGGAAAGCTGATACGCTTTCTTTTGCATTGAGTTTATATGGAAGAGTATATAAGAAACGATAACATATTAGTGCTGGCGACTGTACAAGCTACAACCAATTCGATGTCCAATGTCCAAAGCCGCTCCCAATGCCCAACAATAGGTACAATAAACCACAAACCTTGATGAAGCAAACTGCAAATTACCGCCAAAAAGCAAACTAACGCGACGGCCATATTGGTTTTATTTAGTTTCAGAAAACTAGTTCCCACCGGTTTGGCCCGCTATAAGCCGCGCGCCTGCGGCAACTGACTAACACAGACTGAAGAACTGAAGCTACATCTATGATCTACCACCTATACTAGGTACCTCAATACTCACGGTGTTCCGACTGCCAACCCTCTTATTCAATTACCTTTAATATCAATTCACTATGATATGATCGGTTTCGTAACTACTTATAATAGGACGGAAGGTGCGTTTGTGCATGGGTTTGAACGAATGTAAAAATTACGCTTCAACCTACGGTCTGTTACGACTCAAAAGTTTCAGGACTAATGTCGTTCTCATAGACTTTTGCTCCTATTTCTTTAAAACTCCTGTGGGTTCTTTAAATAAAGTTCTTCTTACATCCTTTTATTAGATAGGTATACTGCTCGGCCATTGCAATACTCGTATTTTTCATAGACTTTTTCATATGATTAAACATTTATTTTTTCAAAAACATCGGTTGGTTCTTTTAACTGAAAAAAAAAAATCATTTTCGCATCCCTATCTTGAAAGAAAGACCTGTAAAGAAAGACCTTTTTCAGTTAGTCACAATTTAAGTTCAAAAGTAAGGCATAGCGAGATAATTCCAGTTATTATTAGTTATATGATAGTAATACTTATTATGCTTCCCATTTATCTAAATTAGCTGGAAACGAGACAGTGAGGTTGAATTTCATTTTTAATTTACTTGATTCACACGTTGTAAAGTAGATACTGTTTATACCATTGGTAAAATTATCTTGTGAAGAACATAGAATGTTGAAAAAAATTCTAAACAGTTCCAAAAAGATTTCATAGATTTGGATTATTTTTGGAATACGTAAAATAATGTGTTAGTATACGCTCAGATCATACAAACAATGTATGATCTAAGGGTATACCTTAAACAATTTAGGCTATATGACATTATGCAATCTGTAATTCAGACAAAATTATTCATTCATTGACGTTAACTACAAAAAAATTGTGTTTATAAACAAAAATAAAATGATAGGGACATACTTTACTTCGTCTCTGAAATAACAGGATATAAATATATGAAATAGTTTTACTGTATTCGGAGAAAACAGGAGAATACAAAACATCGATTTAGTAAATTTTCCATAGGATTGTGTCAAATTGCTAAGAGCTCCTCTTCCCTGAATCTGTCCTAGTAATTTGTAGTGATTTCCTAGATTTTGGAATTTTGGAGTTTCCTAGGATTGTTATTACACTGAATTAAATACTTTAACTAAAACTTTTGTAATTTACCTATATACTCTAACTACTTAACAGAACGAATTTCCCAATTGCACTGCTCGAATCGAACCTTTACGACTTACCTATGTGGTCAACCCCTATGGCGTACTTAAATGTTTTTTTAGTAGTTTTGTTAGTTTTAGGTCGCTAAGATTAGGTACAGAGTACAGAGGCCTCGAACATGTCTTATACTTAGACTTATATAGGAGACAACCAATGTGGATAATAAAAACTTTTTTGGACTCCTGTGTTAAATCAATATCATATGTCGTTGCCATGCGGTTTTTGCCTATATTTACATGTTTTAACCTCAGAGTAAGGATACCAAAGAGAACCAGTCGTGCAAAAATCTGTTCCAAGCCGCGAGTCTGGTACTAAATCAATATTTTACCAGACTATGTGGTCAGTTGCATGGCAACCGTAGGCCGACCGCGTGATGCCAGCGTTAGGTAAAAAGCTAACCGAATAACAACAGATACGTGCGTGAAAGCGATAGCTTTTCATAATTTAGGCATGTATTTACAATAATTTTAGGAATTTATGTATCCACATTGCGTGTTTCTATTTTATTTTAATTTTTTTAACTCAATAAAATGGACAACAGCGCTTTGTTCGAATGAAAAACTATGAAGTCGATTATATTTTAAATATTTTTGCATAATATTATCCGAACTTAAATATTATTTTTTTTACATAAATTAAGGTTTGGCATTAATTACCTAGTAAAATGAAAACATTTTAAACATTGAATTATATATTTGTTTATTTTATCTCAATTACGTACTGTGCATTATGATGTTATACTTTTTGTTTTTAATGCATAGTCCTCGTTTATTTTACATTTATGATAACATTTTAATATTTTTGTAACTTTCGACTATTTATTAAGAGTAAAAAAGTAATCATATCACGTAACAATTTAGAATAATATCGTCAAAGGCCCTTTCTACGTACTAGAATCAGGCCCACGAACCTGTACTCACTATTAAACCCAGATTCTATCATGTAACTTAATTATCTTCACAAACATAAATACTTTTTAATTTAAAAAATTTTTGACCCTTTTTAAATTTTAATTCTTGTAATATATATTTATAAAAGTTAAAAAGTATAAGTGTGATTAATTTATTTAAAAAAATTATATATTTAAAATCACTAAATATTTTAGTGTATATAAGTCTACTCCAATGCTCCTATGTTCGCCCGCGTCGCTTAGTGTCAAATTTAACATTGAACTTCATAGGGTGAAAAATTGCTCAATCCAAATTAGGCTTTAAAACAATCATGTAAATAGAGTTTAAATTCAAATAATAGAAATTCAGTAGATTATTAGTAGCGCGTAATTGTCAGTGATGGACACCTTTTTGTGAAGCTTGTTCAGGGATTGTGTGTCTGTAGAAGGAAGCGATTCAACGTCATTGGTTTTAACCTATTATTAAGTAACGAAATAAGGTACAGCGAACTTAGCTGTTACGGTGGTTAAAATTGGAACTACCATTTTGAATACGTCATTCCGCTGTCAGTCTCTCCACTAGCGTCGCTGTTAACTGAACAGATAAGATGGTGGGACTGTGCCTATGTCTGAAACTGGCATGACCTTCCCTCAGTCAAATCTTACGATGTCACACGCAGGTACTAACTTTTTGCCAAGAGATAGGCTTATAGTTATATATTGCTATATAGGTAGTATATTAGGTATATAATATACCATGACCTATTATTTCAAGTTCTACTCTTTATGGCATGGCGCTAGTTTCTATATAAAAAATTGAAAGTTTGGACATGTACCAAACAGTTATCAATCTCTTTAAAGACCCATTATAGGGGTCGTTCAATGACGTTGAATTGCTTCGGTCGTTGTATTCTTTTCGAAAACTCTGAAATCGCGAAAAACAGCTGTTTCATCAATTGTTCTAGATTCTAGATTCCACAGAACATAGTCGTTATAGAAATCTGCATCTAATAGAAAAAAAAAAGTTAAATTCAGTACAGTATTTGCTAATTTTCTCTTCATTCCGGAAAATACTACAATTAGTAGGATTTTATGAATGCGAGAGTTTATGAGGATGGATGGATGTTTTTATTACTGGTACTTTTTATCCCAATATTCACACGGGAACGAAAACAATGCAGGTGAAACTGTAGGGCACAGCCAGTTTTATATATTAACGAAAACAGTCAAATCAAAATGTGCGTGGACGAAAATTTATAACGTATTTTAAAAGTATGTAGATTATTAGTTCCATCCGACGTATGAGTATCAAGTATATCAGTGTGTCTGTCTGTCCGCCCTCGCACTGCGCCCGTGTCGCTAGATTAACATTGCCTGCTTCCTGCTGCATACACACAGGATAAATTGGTATCTTATCTACGATCCCCGTGCGAAGCCGAGGCGGGTCGCTGCGTTGGTTTACATTTTACATTATAATATACTAGCTGTGCCCCGCCTTTTTACCCGCGTAGCCACCGTTCCCGCGGGAATTTCGGGAATTCTTATTCCTTGTCTACATCATAATGGAAATTTGCGTGCAAAATTTCAGCTTTCTAGGACCAAAGATTGGAGCTGGGTGTTGATGAGTGAGGGTGACAGTCAGTCAGGTCTTTGATTTTTATGTATAGAACAAAAAGTTGAAGAAAGAAGATATTATATTCTAGTCCTGTACGTTTTTTTTTATGTAAGTTCACGAATTATCTATTATTGTAGTGGTAGGCCTCTTTTGCAGGGGGCCCCCTGGGGAAGTACCACATCTTTGCCAGTTATTCATCCGCCAAGCAGTCATGTCATGTGTCATGCAACCATTACTGTGTTTCGGTCTGAAGGGCAATGCTAACAGCGAAATACTGGGCATGACGAGTTTCAACAACTAATATCTCAGGATGACAGGCGCAGTGCAGTGCCGCGCAGAATTTTGAAATTTAAAACATAAACAAACAAACAAAACATTGGGTGGCACTGTGTCTGACATGGGCAATCATGATGCTTACCATCAGGCACCTGATTTGCTCGTCTTGTCACTATCATAAAAAAAAATCTAGATTCTTCGTCACCTAATAATGACGAAGAATCTAGATTCTATCTAGATCTAGATGAACGATCCAGTCCAAGCAGCGTCCGTGCAGCCAGCAGTAGGACACCTAGCGGTGATTGGCACACCAATTGCCTGAACGCACGCTTCCTTCCAATCCTGATGTAGGACGCGAGGACTATCATTATACCAACCACTTCATGTCATGCGATCACAATTGATGCCATAGAATATAGAGCATGGGATTTATCAAGCGCTATTTCTAGTGACCTACATAACATCACGTCTTTTTCCCGATCTGCACGGTGTATGCTCTGGATTCACGTACCATAGTAGATCCCACTTCAAGTACACCTGTAGATTTTAACATTGTATGTAAATACGTAAATTTTTATAGAAATCACGCTTAGGACAACACATTGACGCGCCGGCGCGCGTTACACGTCCCGCGAGCAGATTCTGCCAATCTGGGCGGGAGCGCGGGGCGTTACTGGGTATACTACAATATCACATAAAGGTGTAGTAATATTAATGTGAATATTAGTGAATTGCAAAATTCGCAAAAGAATATAATTTATACTTCCCATATAAGTAGGTAAAACTATTTTTTATGATGATTTTAAGGGTTTTTTTTTGTGGTGTACCAATAGTGTTCATCTATCTATCTATATATCTAAATTTGTCGATCATCTACCGAGGAGAGTTCCAACTCAAGGCTGTAACTGAAATAAATCCTAAGAAGAAACCTAGAACAGTTTTTGCCTGACCTGGGGATCGAACCTGTGACCACATTATCTTAAGCGCTTGCGAACCACTACTCCACAAAAGTAGTCCAGTGATCTGTAAAAAAAAATACTATCCATGTAAGCTGTTTACGTGAGCCTTTATGGGGACCAAGAACCTACATTTGAAGACGTCACTTTGCCTCCTTTGGATAAAGAGGACGGACGACGGAACGCTAATTATGTAAACGTGAAAGCTGTACACAAACAAAAGAAGCATGAACATATTGTTCATGTACCGCGACCGCGAGTCACGGTACGCTCGACAACTCCAGTTCTGAATTCTCAAAGATTGATGTTATCTTATCGCTTATTACGCATTACACATTCTTCTTTGTATGTACTTCATTGGTCTTCTTAGAACAAGGAAGCTTTATGGAAATATTTGGTTAGGAAGAGGTCGCTTTATACCTAGGTTTTTTGAATATTGGTTTTTTCTCTATTCAGAACTAGAATAGTTAATTGGAACTTGTGACAATGAGAAATGTTCCTCATACTAAATTCATGGAGACACGCGATATCGACCGACTAGCACATCCCCCAAAATGGAGGAAAATCTATGTACGATCTATGTACAGGCATACTCAAATCCTCAAACCAAATCTATCTTTGCGTCTGAGAGCTTGATCGAGGCGACAACATGTCAGAATTTAGGCCCAACGTATAAGAATTGCACTTCAACGAAGCAACGCTGTCACGCTGCCAACATCTTGGGTAGGTTGCTGATAGTGGTCTAGTGTCAATGACGTTGAATTGATACTAAACTCAAATAAGACCACTAGTATTTGTGCTCTAATTTCTCTAACCGCTTTAAACCTGCGATCTGCAATGTATAGAATCTAATATATTGCTTCACGCAGTTTGGAGTAGGTACTTGAATTTTCTATATGCTGACATGTCGGCCTGTGAATTTTCAAAGTGTTCTATGGTATTGTAATAAGTCGAGGAACGTGTTCCCATACGTGTAACAATACCTACTAGTAGGTCAACTGAGCGTCTAGACGGAGCAACGATGGGGTGCAGTATGCATAAACATACATACATTCACGCCTCTTTCCCGAAGGGGTAGGCAGAGGTGTACCCAGGACTCAGTCCCATAGTAGATACACCCACATTTCGCCAGTATGTTATTTGTCCCATGTGATAGGGGGTGATCCTATTGCCATCTACCGGGCACAGTTCTAGACTCCAGTCAGTTATTGAGATAATTCCTTATGGAAAAATCTAATATTTAACACTGCCTGACCTGGGGATCGAACCCGGGACCTCTTGATTGGCAGTGGAGCATGCTCCCTCTGCGCCACCGAGGCAGTCGAGGTGCAGTATGTCATAGAGCGAAATCCCTCCCTTGTGCGCGCTGCCTGAGATAGATTCGGTCGGCGTCTATTGCGCCCCGGTAAGGCGAAGGAATTGACAGCTGCTTAGGTATTTTGACGTTTATCAAAGGAGATGACATATTGTAGAGTTATTATTATACTGTGGTAGTACGTAGTAAATAGGTAGTTGTGGTATTCCTTTTTTCAATAAAGGTACCATCCTCAGTAGTCCTAAGAGACCTAAGAGAGTCCAAGCTTTCTGACAAATTTGACAATGTCATGAAACCATCGGGCCCGTGGTCTACCTCAACATCGCTTTCCTCATTGGCTGTCCTTCTCTCGGGTATCAAACAGTCACAGCCTTGGTCCAACTGTTTTCATCCCGGCTTGCCAAGTGTCCTGCCCATCTCCACTTCAGCCTGGCCATACCTCGTATATTAAGGGTTAACCTACTTAAGCTATATAATATCATCACCATCATTACCTCGGCCGTAGGAAGTCCACTGCTGGACATAGCCCTTCCCCGTTACGGACGGTTATGCCAATGCTCGCCACGCTTGACAGGCGGGATGGCAAGCGCAGTTCGATGGTTTCGGAGAGGACGCTGCTGCACGTTCACTGGATTTGGGGTCTTACGGTAACCATGGGTGGAGAAGGTGGGGTAGGTACTATTCTATAGGTACTACTATTATATAGGCGATACTTCTACGGCGAACACGGGCTATTTACCTCACCGTTTACGCGGCGTGTCGAACTGCTTCGAGCTGAACCATAACCCATAATGCAGAGAGTAAAACGATCATTAACCGAAACACTCCAGAAGCTCAGTTATTTCAGCCTTGACCTGTGTAATGTAAACTATGTAAAATTGGAACCTAACTATGCGCGTGAGTCGGCGTAGCAACACAGAATAAATAACAGTACTAACGTAGCACGCTCTACATATTTATACCATACGATTCTTTTTTTTTTTTTTGACTGCTTCAATGGCGTAGAAGGCGCATGCTCGACTGCCAATCAAGAGGTCCCGGGTTCGATCCCCAGGTCAGGCAGTGTTAAATATTGGATTTTTCCATAAGGAATTATCTCAATAACTGACTGGAGTCTGGAACTGTGCCCGGTAGATGGCAATAGGCTCGCCCCCTATTACATGGGTCATGTGACCAATAACATACTGGCGAAAAGTGGGTGTATCTACTATGGGACTGAGTGCTGGGTACACCTCTGCCTACCCCTTCGGGAAAAGGGCGTGAATGTATGTTTTTTTTTCTATTAAAACCATGTTTTTCTACACTTATTTGGGAAAGATGATTGTGGCTTTGTTATAGAATTACTTACTTATGTGAGCTATAGTGAAAACAGAAGTAAAAATACCTTATATACCTTTTTTTAATATACAATGTGTTAAAAAAGGTGTAGGATTTTTTTTACTTTGTTTTTTTTTTCAGTACTTTTTTATTTATTTATTAAATTCGACTTTCCACACTATGGATCCTGATCGACAAATTTGTAAGTATAAAAAGACGCATCTTTTTAAAGGATTTTATTTCTTTAAGGGACGCAGGCACAGTGAGAGAACCTAAGTATGTGCTGTACTTAGCTGTATTGTAGCAGATACTACTGTTAAAAGGTATAATCTTATATTAGTGTGATATTCCAGTTATCTATGGTAAGCTTTTAACTTATCACTGATAACAGTAACGAGTAAACGTCAGTTCTTAATCCTTTCGTATCCTCATAAAGCACACAAACGTAGCCAAGCTGTTAGAATCACGAGGCTCTTATTAATGTATCCTGCAATCTCCCTTTCATTTAGAATTATAACCGAAACGCACCGGTTCAACCCTTTGTGAGTAACTTAACACAGTATCATAACTACGTCTCATGGCCCAGTTATAAAAACTGCTGTAAAATGGACAGGCAGACAGTCTTCCACTGACCTTTCAACTAAACTACACTTGCTAAATCTTATATTTTAAGAAAGTCTTTCTAAAAAGTATTCAGAAAGTGTGAGATTGTTTAAAATTCTATTAAATGATCCAAATGTAATGTGCAATAAAATGTTGAGATAAATTTAAAGTACATTGGACAATAATTATTATGCATTTATTATGTTAAAGAAGATACATAGTACAAATAATTATAAAACGCCTAATTTAAATAGCATACGATACTGATTTGCTGTGATATTATTATCAGGCGTTAATATGGCTATAAAATTAAACGCAAACGTAGGCGTCTGGAGCGTTTTCCTGACTGTGATGTTTTGTAATTCATGTAGGTATGATTTTTTACTTATACCAATGTTCTAATTGATTACTTTCACAAAAACTTCCTTGTTTTTAAAAGCTTTTATTAAACTTGCAATGTATGTAAGTATGTTTGTTCGGGTGAAATCTTTGAACTCAATTTTGAAGTAGATATCTTCAACCGATTGAGCTGAAATTTTGTATACACGTTTAGTTTGGATGACAATGCACGATATGGTGTGTGACATCATTAACAATGCACGATATGGCGGACCATCCAAGATGGCGGAATAGTTATTTTTAATGCATTTCTACAATATGGATATGTAATGAAAGGGCTTATTGAGAGTAGCTCGAAAAATAATTTGGCGTCATTCTAAATCCAATATGGCGGACCATCCACGATGGTGGAGTAGTTAAAAGCTTTATTAAAAAATGTTTTTTTGCTTTTAATTTATTATTAAATTTTAAGCCAACAGTCCCACTGATAACTATAATAATACGACGAACAGTCCCCAGTTACATTTTGGTAAATACAGGTTAAACATTTAAGTATTTCCAGATTTTTTGCCTATTCAACCTTTGTGTGCATAATCTTTATGAGCAATATTTTTATTTATATACTAGTCTACTTTATAAAATAATCCAGATACTATTTACTCTGCATTCTAAAGAACACGTCTTTATTTAAGTGTCCTAAATGCAGATGTACATACTCAGGGAAGAGAGGGAGAGTGCTGTCAGAGTAAACGGGTAGACGAAAAGAAAGCGATAAGTCTAACCACCGGAAGCGATACTATCATTCAGCTTTGTGCGAACACAATACCTAGAAACAATTGTCATTCTATCTGCATCAAGAACCGAATCCCCACGT
Source organism: Hemistola chrysoprasaria (assembly GCA_947063395.1). Lineage (NCBI taxonomy): Eukaryota > Metazoa > Arthropoda > Insecta > Lepidoptera > Geometridae > Hemistola > Hemistola chrysoprasaria. Next base: position 12,930,635 of record OX346724.1, on the reverse strand, counting down.
TTTCTTCCACCTTTTCAGGTGAATCGATAAAGTGCTTCAGTTGCAACAGTGCCAATAACTCGGCATGCCTGGAACTGCACGTGAAGAAGATGCGCGCTGTAGTACCCATCGTGGACTGTCACCAGACCATGCCCAGTGGACTGAGCAACGAGTTCTTTTGTAGGAAGATGGTGCAGACTAGTAAGTATATTTTGAGGCCGTCTGCCCTTATTATTATCTGCCCCTATTTAGAACAGAACCTAATAGGACCGTTTGCGGTATTCATAAGCTTTGTTTTGAAATATAGGAAATTGTGCCCACTAGACCGTTCCGCTACCGTCGCTTGCCGTGCACACAATTTTCTATTAGATCGGTTTTGAATCTCCAACTTCGTAATATGTATTCAAATTGGTCATAAGAATACTTCCACTTTTGCAACAATGAAGCAAGTGAACGAATGAACGGTCTGATCGGCAGAGTAGACCGTCATGTAACATTCGCCGTGTCTAATAATTTCCTATTATGTTCCAATTCTGTTCCAGTGGGCAAATTTCAAGCATTTACATAACATAACAAACATTCACGCCTTTTTCCCGAAGGGGTAGGCAGAGGTGTACTCAAGACTCAGTCCCATAGTAGATACACCCACATTTCGCCAGTATGTTATTGGTCCCATGTAATAGGGGGCGAGCCTATTGCCATCTACCGGTTCCAGTTCCAGACTGCAGGCAGTTATTGAGATAATTTCTAATGGAAAAATCCAATAAAAATCCAAGCGTTTACATTTTAGTGCTTAATTCTTAAGTTCTCTGAGAAGGTGTGCTTTAAGTAACACCTTTTATAATGTAATCCCGTCAGTCCTCTTGGTTTAGATCCTAAACGCGAAATATAACTTCTCGGCTCTCTGACAGTGTGGCTCTGAGTGGGCACAAGCTCGACTGCCGATCAAGAGGTTTCCCTAAGGGGTAGGCAGAGGTGTACCCAGCAATCAGTCCACCCACATTTCGTTACTACTAGGTACCTATGTTATTGCTCTCATGTAATAGGGGGCGAGCCTTTTGTCATCTACAGGCCACAGTTTCCGACTCCAGGCTGTCGTTAACATAATTCCTAATAAAAAAAATCCAATCAAGGATGGAATGAAAAACTTCAAAGAATACAATATAATAACACACATGTTAATGTTTTTATAACGTCAAAGTGCACAAACACAAAACCCGATGCATCCACCCACTGCCACAATTAACCATAGAACTTCAATAAAGACTATCAGCTATCTAGCTAAACGAACAATCACCATGGCCGTAGCGATCCCATTGTCCCAATGGTGCAGGCTACGAACCATTGTTAATGTATCTTTTAACTATTTAATGACACATGTTTGATTAACAGTGCGTGCAAGGACCTATTCTGGAGTACCTATTTAATAAGTAGATTGATAACTCTTTATTGAGACTTGTGGATTAATCTTACTTACATTATCTTAATAGTGCAGCTAATTCTTATTGGTCGTCTTAAGCGATCTGTACGGTGAACCGCACAGCAAACATTTGCTAAATTCAGCATCCTTTATCTCCTTCAATTTTTTTCTCTTTTCTTTACTGTGTGTGTTTCTTGGTGAGAGTGGTTTACCACATAGTAGGCGCACCTTTGCCAGTTATTCATCCGCCAAGTAGAAATGTGCAAACATTGCTGTGTTCCGTGCTGAAGGGCAATATATGTTACCAGCGAAAGTACTGGCCATGACGAGTTTCGACAACTAATATCTCAGGGTGATTGGCGCTGTGCAGTGCCGCGCCGCAATTTTGATTTTAAAACACGGGGTGGCACTGTGTCTGATATGGGCAATCATGATGCTTACGATCAGGCACCTGAATTGCTCATCTTGTCCACTATCATAAAAAAAATCAAATACCCGTGCAAATACCTATATTTCTTCAATCTTATAATCAAAGAGTTATCTTAGTGTGGATCCGTAGTACATATTGTAATCACAGTAACAGGAGGCGAGCCAATTGCCATCTACCGGACAAAGTTTCAACTTCAGGCCAGTTATTGAAATAATTCATAATGGAAAAATTCAATATTTAACACTTTTACCTGACCTGGGGATTGAACCTGGGACCTTATAATCGGCAGTCGACCTTGCGCCCACAACGCCACCGAGACAATTCAAAGGCAATATCAAATATCCATAAAATACCTATAGTTCTTCAATATTTCCAGTTCTTCATTCAGAACAGACGCCAGAGGTCCGCATCACGCGTGGTTGCGGCTGGGTGAAGCATAAGAGAGAATGCTACAAGGCCGACAATGCCGACCATCTCGAGACGGTCTGTCAATGCTTTGGTGACATGTGCAATGCGGCAACCTCGCTCGCACACGTCAAAGTGACAGTTCTAGGAGGTGTTGTCGCTTTTCTGGCTGTGTATCGAAGTTGGAGAGGGTATTTGTATTAAAATAAAGTTTTTGTTTATATATTTTGTGGTTTTCATTGAATTATTTTTTATTCTTAAGTACCTACATTTAGAACTTATATTATTAGGTTTAAAAATATGTACTTAAAAAAAAAACAGCATAAAGCGTAGAATTGAGAACCCTGTTGGGCACTCATTGATTTAAAGAAAAGGGGAGATAAGCCAGTTCTCGAAAATGGAATCCACATAAATCAGTAAAGTGGAGTCGTACGAGCAATAATAACAATAATAATATATATTTAATTCAGACACATGATCCATATTTAAAAATAAAAATATTTAAAAATTATAATATTATAATAATATTGTTGTCTCGGTCGCACTTCGATCTTAGATACGTCTTTCTATCTTTGTTGTTCATTATATTGCTCTGTGCAAACTTCACACAAATTGCTCGTGCTAGATGTTCAATCAATGTGGGCACTAGCAATACATTCTCAAGTATGAGGTACCTAACAGCAGAGGGGCTTTTAAAATTGATAGACAATTTATTTCCAAGAATCCTTTTCAATCAGTCCTCCGGCTATTCTGTTTGGGGTCAGTCCTCTGCTCCAAGGTATTTGATTCAAAATTTTAACTATTTTAATAAAATTTATTAAGTAGCTTTAGTAGCTAATTGAACAAAAAATTACCTATATATTATATATAAAAAACAGTAATTACAAGATGATGCTTCAAGGGAACCTTGATAGGTTCCTTTAGCCTTACGATGTCAATAATCTGGGGGCCAATAATGGTTAAAATCTGCAATTCAATAGTTATATTGTAAAAGTATACTGTACACTAAATATGCCTTTATCGAGCATAACAAATTAATTGTTGTAGAATGTATTCAAAAGAAAATTAAATTATGTTATGGTCATTGTATGAGGAGCAAAATTATAGAATAGGGACATTGTCCATCGCGTTCATTCAAAAAGCTTTTGGACACAGTTCGGCTGTATCTCTCCCAGATTTGACTCGTATTGGATAAACTGTGATAAACAATAAATAATTAATTATATATTTAATAATAAAATATATAGCTTCAGTGATAATGTTGAAAGAAACTGTTGCATTCGTCTTGTTATCGATCTGTATTCGATTTGGTATGTCACTTTATATCTCTCGTGTTAGCATTTATTTTATAAACATAACTATCTGTGTACCGCGGTTTCACCCGAGTAGTCTTCGTTCCCGTGGGAATTTTGAGATAAAAAGTACCCTATGTGTTATTCCAGGATCTAAACTATCTACATACCAAATTTCAGCCCAATCGGTTCAGTAGTTTTGGCGTGAAAGAGTAACAAACATCCATCCATCTATCCTCACAAACTTTCACGTTTATTATAATACTAGCTGTGACCCGCGGTTTCACCCGCGTAGTCTTCGTTCCCGTGGGAATATCGGGATAAAAAGTACCCTATGTGTTATTCCAGGGTCTAAGCTACTTACGTACCAAATTTCAGCCCAATCGGTTCAGTAGTTTTGGCGTGAAAGAGTAACAAACATCCATACATACATCCATACTTACAAACTTTCGCCTTTATAATAGTATATATATATTAGGATTAGGATTAGTGAAGTCGAAGATAGTAATGTTTGCCTAAAGATAATACCGGACCAACAAGCGTAGCATAGGACGTCCATCCACAAGGTGGACAGGCGACTTGATCAAGATATGTAGGATCACGCTGGATACAGGCCGCTTACAATTGGTCTAGATGGAAATTTAAGGTGGGGCTATGTTCAGAAGTGGACTTTCTATGACTGAGATGATACATACATACATACATACATTCACGCCTTTTTCCCGAAGGGGTAGGCAGAGGTGTACCCAGGACTCAGTCCCATAGTAGATGATGATGATGATGATGATCTAATATAATAAATATATTATATTATTGATACTACTACCAGGGCCGTCTTTACCAGGGGGTGCAAGGGGTGCGGTGCACCCGGGCGCGGAGCGCCCGGGGGCGCCTGTCGAGTGCTTAATTTTTGGATATTTCATTGAACTTAACGCTATTGCACAGTTTTATATACTTGTTGCAAGCAAAAAAAAGTCATCAACAATAATATTTTTTTTACTTTTATTACGCTTTCGGCGCTTGTCATACCGCATCACTACACTACACAAATAACAATTTTATTTAATACAACACGCGCGCAGCAATATCTCTAATCCAAAGAGAGTGTATGTAGGTCGCCCGCACTTGAAGCAAAATGATCTCTAAGTCAATAGAGTGTAAGTTCATTTGAAATGGACGCGCGGCGCTGCACCTGTGCGTCTGTCATAGGCGAGTAATTGCGCCCTTTGATATTGCCGCCCGGTCGCCCGCACTTGAAGCAAAATGATCTCTAAGTCAATAAAGTGTAAGTTCATTAATTTGAAATGGGAAAAAAAAATTACGTGTATTGTGTTTTCGTGGTTGACTAGGACCCCTTTCATACTGCAGTGTGTCGTCGGTCGCGTGCCACGCTGCAGTGTAAACAAAACGAGGGCGCAGGCTGAGTCCCGCACCCCGGCGCAGAATAGACTTAAGACGGCCCTGACTACTACCGTAGTAGATGCATATTATTGTAGAGCTAGAGTAGAGCTATGTAGATGTACTTTTAATTAGCTCTAATTTTATTTTGTGGCTATTTCTGTCATTAATTAAACGATCGGAAACATCGCTTTCAAATGGCGTGTACGCAGCAATTAGAACTTGTAATAGGTCCAATTTAACAATTATTGTGTAGGTACCTACTTGTTAACTCTAATTCTAAAAGGGCAGTAGAAACTATTATTCACATCAAAGTTATAACTTTTTTTTATGATAGTGAGTGACAAGACGAGCAAATCAGGTACCTGATGACAGACAGGAACATAGGTTACTTCACTATAAAAATATCAGGATATAAATTTATAGAATAGGTGTATTATATTCTTATGAAACACGCGAATGTAAAATATCGATTTGGTAAATTTTTCATAGGATTGTGTCAAGTTCTCTGAAGGCCGCGTACGCTCTTAAGTATGCAGTTTTAAACAAAGCATTCGCCCACGTGGTTCTCATTGTAGTGTGGTTGTGGTACGAGTAAAACAAGCCTACCTATGTTATAATAAGTTACTTTATCCCCCCAGCGTCTTCGATCCAATGCTTCGACTGCAACAGCATGAATAACTCAATGTGTCTGGACCCGACCATCTACGACGACGACACCATCCGGCGTTTTCTGCCACCGAGCTCGTGCGGACGCGGCGTCTACTCTGCAGATCAACACGGCTTCTTTTGTAGGAAGATTGTGCAGACTAGTGAGTTTAACCTCTTCGTTATTTAATTTTATGATGTCCTGGTACCTTTAACTATTACTTATTGTGTATTATAGCTATGCTGACGACACAATCAGAAAGAAAGAAAAAATATGTATTCGCTGCTCACAAAAAAATTAGTCTAAATAATTTGGTAGGATCGCGTATGCTGCGAAACGGTGCTTACACAGCATCAGGCGGTTCTTATTACCGAGCTCGTGTGGCGTCTACGCACAAGATCAATATGTCCTCTTTTGTAGGGGGTTTGTAGTTTCGTTATATATGACGTCCTATGTACCAGTATCTACTACCTACCGTCGAAAGGTCCATTTACATGCCATTGAAATTATTAATAGATTAAAAAATCTAGTTGTAAACAATTCAAGCCGTTGGCGAAATCAAATATTTCATGAAAGAAATTCAAAGAGAATGAAAGGTTTGTGTGTGTAGAGTGACTTTTAATATGTACCTAATATCACAGAACAGATAATAATACTACGTATAGAATGGACACTGTCATCCGCCCATCAATCGGGCCTTCCTCACCTCGCGAGCGAGATCTAGCTCTCCACGAGACCCGAATCACTTCACGCTCACTCTTGCGCGTGTAAAAAACTCCATGTGTGCAGTGCCTATGTTGTAGGTCGTAGGTAGTTATATCGTGAATTTTGTATGGAAAATGAGTCGAAAGTCCGGGGTGAGTGCTAATAGCCGCTTGTTGAAAATGAATTTTCCATTAAAATAGTAGAAATAGCTAAGAACATCGAACACACTAATGAATTTGCATAGTTTCTTGATTAATAATATGGTACTACCTTTAAAGAACCTTCTTCAAGTATGATATTACCCAATAATCGTTTATCTAAACCAATAGTCTGTATCCAGGAAAATATATTCTTGAGAGGTCAACGCCCTCAGATTCGCAGACTCGACGGAAGAACTTACTTGCCGTCGACAAAGAGATCTCTTGTGTACTTTAATATTGCATTTTATGGTCACTCCCTGTTCGACCTAATTACCTTATCAATATTTTTAATAGGTATACTCAGAAATCCCAGAGAATTTCCTTGTCTACATCAAAATGGAAAACTTCGTGTAAAGGAGTTGTTGGTTTTTGGGCCACGTCAACTTTATATTATAATTTGGATTTTATTTGATAGGCCTAAAAATAAGATTTTCAAATATACATCCTACTAATCCCACTAATAATAATATTATAAACGCGAAAGTTTGTGAGGATGGATGGATGGATTAGGTTGAAGTTTGATATGTAGGTAGTTTAGACCCTGGAATAACACATACCTAGGGTACTTCTTTCCCGATAGTCCTGATAGATGAAACCGCAGGGCTCAGCTAGTGTATAATATTTTTAGTATCTCCATTCATAATTATATTGAAATAATTAGCGAATGTTCTATTAAAATAAGTACGCGCGTCGTTATTAAATAATAGTACCTGGATTTTTTTTAAATAAAATGACATTTTCTAAAAATGATTCCTAGCTAGATCGATTTATCGCCCCCGAAACCCCCTATATACTAAATTTTATGAAAATCGTAGGAGCCGATTCCGAGATTCCAATTATATATATACAAGAATTGCTCATTTAAAGATATAAGATAAGATATAATAATTATATCGTCGTTATTTAATAATTATAGTCCTTAACCTCACTTTATTCAAATCAAATTATAAATTAATCGGCGATAATAAGAGGACTACTATGTTTGGGAATATTATTCCGAATATTTATCTCTATCCGGCAGTATAGGACAGACAGTGTCAATTTTTCTGGACCCGGCTTCCTTGTATTTCAAGCCCGTTCCCTTTTCAGCTTTCCCGTTCGGGGGTTAGGGCTTAGGGCTGTATGCATGTATGCTTAGTACTTAGTACCTATTCCTAAGTGTGTATTATAATTGTTTATTTCGTACACTGCTCTAAATGCTAATTTGTTTGTTTATTACTGTTTGAGATCAATGTCAACTGGCGACTTGACCTACTACTATTCTAAAGATAAACTCAATTAGTTATAGCCACAGATTAACTTAAAGCAAGCAAGACGATAAACTCGTAATATAGAAATAATAATAAGTAAGCAGCAGTACCATAATTGCCTGTTTTGATAGGAATTGAATGTAAAATTATTTAATAACAATAATTATTAATGTATGACGAGCAGCGCCTCTGGCGGAAGATGTGCGAACTAAAATAGTACAGACTGAGTAAATCGGAAATTGATCTGAGTTACAATTCCGGATGCAAAACCAAAAAGGTTTCATTTATTCATCTTTAATAGCTGCTTTTGTCCATTCCTAATTATTTTAAATTTGTTAGTATAAGCAGTATAAGTATAATTAATCGTTTGAACCTTTTCGGATTTCTTTCTAGATAACTACTTAGTGGGCCGATCAAAACTAATCTTAAATAAAATTAAAATAAAATATCGTCTCTATAGTTTTTTATATTAACAATAGTTTAACAGTTATTTGTATTGTTTTCCAGTATTCCACAAAGGTTACGAGCCCGAGGTGCGAGTGACGCGCGGCTGCGGATGGGTGCGCCACCACAGGGACTGCTACAAGGCTGACAACGAGGACCACCTCGAGACCGTCTGCCAGTGCTTCTCTGACGGGTGTAACGGAGCTACTGGGCTCCATTCTGTAGGGATGCTTCTGGGTTTATCGGTGGTCATAGCTGTCTTCAAGATTTAATTAAGTTCGAGCGTTTATTGGTATTTGTCTAAAAGAATGAGCGTTTTTATTTAATAAAGCAAATTGAAAATATAATACAGAAATAATTATTATTTGTGTATCTGTGCCGCGCGGTTATACCTACGCACTGTAAAGTTACCTATGTTATTACAGGGTTTGAAGCTATCTTATACACGTTATGCCAAATCTTAACCCAATCGGTTCAGTAGTTATGGCATGTGTAAAGAGGCAACAAACTCACACATATCGACAAATTTTACATTTCTAAACAATAAAATCATTATTTAAACAATTTATTGTGAATAGCGCCACCTGGTGACAAGCAGCAACACTACATTACAACATCTATGCCCAGCTGTTTCATAACTGTAACGATAGATGGCGTTACTAAAATAATGTACATCTACGTTCAATGCTTACTTATGGTGGCGGATTGTTTAATATTGTACTCGTATTTGTATTAAAATTTAAAGGCAGGTAGAACTTTAAAAGAAGTTACTAATGTTATAAATTTATTATTAGGCAATATGCCAAAATATTTGTAACTGTTTGAGTATTTTACCCTATCGCTTATCGTCAGGTTGGCCGAGTGGTCTAAGGCGCCAGATTTAAGCTCTGGTTCCCGAGAGGGAGCGTGGGTTCGAACCCCACACCTGACAAACTTATTGCAGCGTTTTTGCTCTTTGTCATAATTTTCGACTAATATTCATTACTAAGGTGCATCCGCCCGTGAAGCTATACGAGTTGCACTGAAATTATTGTGAAATTTGCGATGAATAAGTTGAATTAGTATTATAATAAGAAATGAATCAGCCGATGAACGAATTTATATGGGAAAACAACATTTTTTTAACGAACCTTGCAGTTTTATGAAAGTTGACAGGTTGAACACCACCATAAGGCGCTTTCCAAAGCAAATTCTTCCTCTCGCTAAGCCAAGCCTAGTAGTACATATAGATGCTGCCTTCTTCCTACACCTAACAAATACTTAGCATGAAAAATGGGGAATTTTCTAGAAAGGTGTGTTTACAATCAGTAAATCACACCAAATCGGATCAACCGCGCAATAGCAATAAACAAACATTTCTTTGGAAAATTACCAATATTATCTGTATAGATAGGTACTCTATATAAATACTTATCTTGCCAACATTTATTTGCTTTTAAAACACCCTTACTGACAAAGAAATAAGGTTGTTATCGTCAACATCACGCGTTGCCGTTTTTGTTCACACACACGAAAAGATATTACATTTCTGTGTATGGGCACACACATGCAAGCTATGAATGTCGAATGTAGTGAATTATTTCGGATTGTTTACCAAATTATTTTTGAATGGGCACATGGCACCTAGAATTATTTTGGTACTTTAACTTCGTTCCTGTAGGAATTACCTTCTCTCTGTGTCTGCATCATAATGAATACCTAGGTATATGCATTAGATTAGATTAGATTGCGGCTTATTTCGACCATTTTTTACATAATATTACACAGTACAACATAATAATCTTAAAATTTAAACTATACCCTACTAAAAAGTGATTGGTCGACAATTATTAAAGTACAATAATACGTACAATAATTATATTTTATATTAATATAATTGTCCACTAAAAATCCACAAATAAAGTAAGTACTTTCTATACTCTACGTAGGTACTACTTTCTACGTTTTCTTTTACGTACTTTTACTTTGTAGTGGTAGGCCTCTCTTGCAGTGGGCCGCCTGGGGAAGTACCTCACCTTTGCCAGCAGTTATAGTAATAATAAGTCTCCGCCAAGCAGTAATGTGCAAACATTACGCTGTGTTCCGGTCTGAAGGGCAATGTTACCAGCGAAATTACTGGGCATGACGAGATTCAACAACCCATATCTCGGGGTGACAGGCGCATTTGCATGTCTTGTCACTCACTATCAAAAAAAAAACTTTCATTAGGTACCTGCTTAAAAAATATATAATAATAATAATAAGTTAGTAGTTAATAATAAAATAGGTAATAATTGTTAAGGCATACGTATCTATGTATATGCATAATGTAGGATTTGAACACCAAGAACATACAGCGCCATCTATTAGTCCCTTGCGCAAAGTATAGATAAGTATATGCAGTAAAATGGCCATAACTTTTGATTGCGTTTACTTAGAAGTATGATTTATTTGACAGCCACAAGGGACCGCAGATTTGAGTAGTTGATATCAATTTCGACGTACCTCCACTGACAGATGGACAGACACACAGACAGACAGACGGACAACAAAGTGACCCTATTTCCAATTTTCCGTTTGAATTCGGAAAAAGAAAAAAAAAAGATCACTTATAAGATTAACTTAAAGGTTATTAACCATAACAACCTTGTAAATGACCTTCACCAGGTGTGGTAGCGTAACTATTGATTCCCTCGACATTATTTTAAGCCGTGACTCATGCTTCCATCGAAACGGTACCAGTTAGGAAAACTTACCTTCTATGAAGTCAGGTCAATGCGTCATCATGACCAAAGGCATCCAATTTTCTAGGAAAAGCTTAAAAGTGGATTAGGTTCCTAATTTATTAGGCAATTTGATTAAGTACCTGGACCTTAAGTACACTTAGTGGGTATTAATTTAGGGTATGCAGTTACCTACTTATTTACTTTCTGGAAACTAAGTAAGCATAATAATATACCTTCCTAAATTAAGGACTAGTTATGTCACTTACACTGAATTAAGCTATCCATAAGTGAAAGAATTTTTAAAATCGGTCCAGTAGTTTCGGAGCCTATTTGTTACAAACAAAAAAACAAAGTGTAAGCAACACAACATGTTAACATGTATACCTACTATGTGTAATGTATATCTATCGTGCGACATCGCGCCACCCGATCGAGCTAGTCGGAAATTGCCGAAGGCTCCCGAGTGACCGCGGGGATCGGTGGCGCGATGCGCGGGCGAAACAGTTCGAAAATTGTAATGGCGGCGAACACATCCTAATCCTAATCCTAATCCTAATATCCTATCCTTCCTAATTATATATATACTATTATAAAGGCGAAAGTTTGTAAGTATGGATGTATGTATGGATGTTTGTTACTCTTTCACGCCAAAACTACTGAACCGATTGGGCTGAAATTTGGTACGTAAGTAGCTTAGACCCTGGAATAACACATAGGGTACTTTTTATCCCGATATTCCCACGGGAACGAAGACTACGCGGGTGAAACCGCGGGTCACAGCTAGTACGTTAATAAACTAGCTTAGCAAAATTATCTTTTTTTATTCGTAACACAAAGTTTCTCTCTATATAATATTAGTACTATAGATAAACGTCACCCATACAAAATTAAAATACACAGATAATAAGAAATAGGGAATAATTATACACTCAATTGTTTTTGGTTGGTTCTGGATCTCTGGCCTTTATTTGCGCGAAAACATATTTGATTAAAGAAAACCGTATCGCTTTTTTGCTATTTAAAAAAACATTAACATAACCTACAAACTCCTTTTTTACAACTTTCATGAATACGAGGAAACTGCAAGGTTTTCTTTAACAAAATATGTTTTCGCTTAAATAAAAGCCAGATCCAGAGACAACCACAAACATATCTACACATATAGGAATCTGACAATATAGGTTGTCTACATACTAATGTAATAGGGATAACCCGTTCTGTTAGAGTATATATATAATTTTTTTCAAAGCTTATGCAACTTCAACATTTTCAGATTCAACATGCTGCAAAATCAACATTTCAGGAATTCAACTGTATGTTACCAGCGAAATTACTGGGCATGACGAGATTCAACAACTAATATCTCAGGTTGACAGGCGCAGTGCAGTGTCGCGGAGAATTTATAATTTTAAAACACTGAAAGAAAGAAAGAAAAAGAAAGAAAGAAAAATTATTTATTCGCCGCATACAACAAAATGTTAGCCTAAATAAATTTATCTTATACTAACATCGAGTATGCGGCGAAAAGGTAGGTACTAACTCAGCATACCTAATGCAGGTTGCAGAACAACCTGCGCTGGTCTTCCGTTAGTACCTCTGGGTGGCACTGTGTCTGATATGGGCAATAATGATGCTTACCATCAGGCACCTGATTTGCTTGTCTTCTCACTATCATAAAAAATATATATACGTAGGTAGCTTAGACCCTGGATGACACATGGGTACTTTTTTCTCAATATTCGCACAGGAACGGAGTTTACGCGGGTGAAACCGCGGAGCGCAGTTAGTATAGCTACACTTGGTTATAGGTACCTATTAGATATACAAATATTGCCTATATATGTAGATGTGATAACAAACACAATAGGTATAAGCTACAATCATAAAACGTGCTTTACACGTGAATCAGAGATTGTTTACATACAACTCAGTACATAGTTAATTTGAATTAAAACCCATTTAACTAGATCACATTTTGTTTATCAACTCGTATAATGTGTATGTATGTATGTATAGGTCCTTAGAACATAGAGCGCTGGAAGCTACAAGTGCAACTTTTTTTTCTGCCGCTTGTCGCAGGGGTTGAGGTAAACAGGCCTATTTCCAGTACAAATTTAAATGACCACGCAAACTAATGCCCATTATTCCTTTAGGTCTGTATCTGCTCTAATATTGAAAGTAACGGCTGCATGGTTAAGTTGGTAGTAGTAACTCTACCTGAAAAGCAAGGAAACTAGGTACGAATCCCAGCCGTGGCAAATATTAGAGCTAAAGCTCAAATTTTTGTTCTTGGGTCTTGTGTGTGTGATTTGTTATTGTATGTGTCCGCATGCCGCTTGCGAAACTCAGAAAAATGTGCAAATCCTAGTGTGAGTATGTAAACGTTATTATTATAATATTGTCTCATTATCAAAAAAAATATATATATATTTATACCTATATATAGCAGTGTCAATATTACAAATACTTACCTACTTTATGTGAAATCTGCACATAAGTAAATATTCGCATGTACAAATTAATTGTTCATGTAAGTACCTCGGCAGAGCTGAAAAGGCGTACGAACTGTTGACAACTCCTGTTCTGAATCCTCTAAAGCAAAGCCATATGGCTTTAGCAACAGCCGACAGACACGTAGAATACACTGGAAATCTTCTATGTGTGCGTTTTGTTTTGACGCTCGCACTCACACATACATATTCGCACACAGATATCTGCAAATAACTGTCACACGCACACATATACAACGCGTATTTTTCTCTAGTGAATGACGCATTAGGGTAGAGGTGGTGGGAGGGGAGCGCTAAATGGGCGCTTTATATAGGACGTAAATACAGTAACCAAACCAGTTTCATTCTAGAAGTAAACAGAGGCACACCTCCCACAGGAAGTTATACAATCTTCGACCGGCTAAGGCCAACAATGGGTACGTTTACCCCTTTATTTCCGTTGATGAGGTCTCTTTCAGGCAACACCAACTTTCATCGTCAACTAACTTGCGTTTTTCATTTATACCGCATTTATTATTATACCGCATTTATTATTATACCGCATTTATTATTATACCGCATTTATTATTATATTCACTACCTTTTGCAATAAAATTCATTTTAATTTATCACTGTTGATCCACGACATTATTAGGCATCACTTTTGAATTTAAATGCACGATTTTTAACAAGGTCTTGTACCAAAATAAATTGTCATCATCCTGATCTGGTTTTAATGTTTAAGTTGCTGACCTACAGACGTGGTTTTGTACATAATTAGTAGCGAAAACTGTATAGAGAAAGATTTATAGAAAGTCCTTTGGGTTTTACCCAAAATTCTTATAATTTTTTTTTTTTTTTTGCTTATATGGATTTATTTTTAATGCTTCACTATAATATTTTTAACAGAAAATAAGTTCCACCTTGAATTTTTACAATAAAGTAACGCAGTTTTTAGAAATTATAATGATGCTAATCAATATTTTTGATATTGCCAGTTATTCATCCGCTAAGCAGTCAATGTGCAAACATTACTGTGTTCCGGTCTGAAGCGCAATGTTATCAGCGAAATTACTGGGCATGACGAGTTTCAACAACTAATATCTCAGGGTGACAGGCGCAGTGCAGTGCCGCGGAGAATTTTAAATTTTAGAACACTGGGTGGCACTGTGTCTGATATGGGCAATCATGATGCTTACCATCAGGCACCTGATTTGATCGTTTTGTCACACACTATCTTAAAAAAAGCATAGTAACCTTTTTAATAATACTTAGATTGATTCATCCCATTTCCTGATTTGTTACTGATAAATAGTTTTTAGATTTTTGGTTCGATATATCATTCAGATTCAATGACGTTGAATTGCTTCTTACTATTCAGATTGCATAGTTTTTATCAGTAATGTGAACATAGCCTCTTTTAATTTTTTTAAATGAACGTGTCACGACCTTGATCGTCAACGGCCAGCGTATTGATCGGCCGATGTTAGGGATCACGTGCAAAGACTGCCTGCGTCGCGTGATCTGAGTAATTCCATTATTGTATACCTACTGTTGTGGACCTTTTATCTAATTGAATCTACGGCTTCCCATTCTACGCCTTTCTCCGTACTTGGAATAAATTTCCTGTGGAAATTTCTGATTGCTATTTCATACTTCCACGCCTTTGAACATGACCTTTTTATACTATTGCATATACCTACCTTTTATCATCATCAACGATAGCATCTAAGCCATTTAAAGAGCCTAATTATAGGTATACTTATTACTTTCTCGGATACGTAATTAAATTATCATTAGATAACAACAACATACATTCACGCCTTTTTCCCGAAGGGGTAGGCAGAGGTGTACCCAGGACTCAGTCCCATAGTAGATACACCCACATTTCGCCAGTATGTTATTGGTCCCATGTAATAGGGGGCGAGCCTATTGCCATATATGATTATTATCATTAGATAATGATAATAATCATAAATACTTAGCAAGTAATTGATGTGGTAGGTGTGTTGTATATAGAGCGTAATATTAATTACCTGTAACATTAAATGTTTATTCTACAAAGAATAATGGCATAGTAACTCGCTCAGATTCCGATGAAATAGAAATAAAGTCAACGTTCTAATTTCGGTGAACTAACTGGAATCTGGAAACATATGCCATGTTCAGAGTTCTGGCATATCGCCATACCTATCCTGTAAATATCCGTAGATGACGCACTTCATACAAATACATAACTACACATGCTTTCTGCAAAATATAATATATACTAGCCATATTGTAATGTTTAGCCTTGGTGACTAGTAACGTGCGAGTCATAATAGTCTTATCGCGCATTTATTATGGAATTCGCTTAGGAAACTCAACAGGAAATACATATAATATGTATGGGTGTTCGGGTGATAACAATCGCATGATAGTGAATAACGAATAGTGCCATGATTTTTTTTCATACCATTTCATACCAACTAATGGAATAGGTAAGTAAAGATCGGTCATTAGCTGAAGAGATATGACCCGACTGCCGGTTAGGTCATGGTTAGGTCAAATCCCACAAATACGGAGCCAAATATTCTACTAGCATATGTTTTTGTTAAGGTCATTCATTGACCTGAAGAGATTTGACTTGGTAGCAGTTAAACGAGATAGTTAAAATTTTTGTGTGTTTGTTTCAGAAACGTTAAATATAAAACCGTTAAGCAAGGTTAAAGAGTGGTCTCCGGAAGCGCCGGTCGGCGTGGAGACCACTGGAGCCGCTGGGTCGTACGACCAGGGCTCCATCGTGAGCGCGTGCGAGCCTCTCGTCTCTACCTCCAGCGAGGAGAGGGCCATCCGCCGCGTTATGGGACGCTGGGGCGCCGAGTGGTTGAGCTGACTCGGCTCCGGTAGATTCGCCGCTGGCCCTCGCTGGCCAGCAGACCACCCCCTGCCGCCACCCAGGTGGGGGGCCTCCCGCCCGGCTCTGCACCTCTCCCTGCAGAAGTACGAGGAGTTGGTCGCCAGAGCCGAGGCGTTGTTGAGCCGTCTCGTCGTAACCGAGAACTATGACTCGGTCAACAACTTTATGTCTCTCTACGATGCTTACATGGCGTCACCTGACCAAACTCTGGCGGAGTACTTCCCGAAGTATAATCCGCCGATACGTGCCCATAAGCACACTTGTGTGGGCTTGGGCATGGAGGTGATGAAGCGTCTGAAGACACTGGAGAATGATTTCCCTGGAATAAGTAAAGCCATGATGCTGGTGTCCTGCGATGAGAATATTCAAGACCTGTTGGACTACACGACTTCGAGCCCGGGGCCTCAAGGGTTCTTGATAGAGACTGAGAAGGATCACGTGATGTTGGCTATTCACGTGAGGGTTGCTGGAAGGCCAGGTGTGTTCCTGTCGGATCTGGGGTACCACATCTCTCGCGTCGTCACCGTGATGGCTGATCATTGCTATCCACATACTGGTGAGTTTTAAAACCATCGACATGAATTCCATTATAATATTATGTAACTTTAGCGATATGGTGTCTTAACTATCAATCGCATCTATAGAGTACAGAGTGAGTGTTAGAAGAAGATTAAAATTAACAACCTTTATCCATTTTTGACAATCCGATATTCTGACAATTCCACTCGAGGCACCATTAAACATAATGTGTCATAATCGAGCCCTCAAAACTCTGAAATTCATATTGCCAAATCATCAAGTATACTAATCCTTCTATCTTCCAGGTTGGTTCACCCAATCGGACGAGCCTCATTGCCGTAAAGAGTACAACTATCAACTCAACATCCACAACAACAACTACGTGGAGTGGCATGAGAGGGAGACCAGAGGTTCCGTCGTCAAGGAACGCCTATCCCTGATCTACGTCGCCAAGGCTTATCTATCTGCTGTTAATGTTACCGAGAAGAGGAACTTGATTTGGGATATGAGGTGAGAAGATAATTTGATAAAATTGTCTTGGGCTGTGTGAGATTGAGATTTATAGATACAAAGCTGCCAGATATATTATATAGATATATAAATACTTTATTGTACAGCTTACAATATATAACAGAATATATAACATGAAGGTGAAACACCGTAAATCTTAGGTAAAGTGGCGGTCTTATCCATTAAAGCATTTTCTTCCAGTAAATTGAATTGAACGAATTACAGAAAATGAGAACTTTCTGATAGAACTAACATAATACCTACTTAATTATGATATTTCGGGCGTTTGACTTTCATATAGTGTATTTTTTCAATATCATTTTTTATTTAATAATTTTGTATATCATATCAGTTTTATCATTTGTTATTAAATAATTATGATTTATGTCTTTGTTGTCAAATTGATCCTTATCAAAGACACTCCAAGATTGAAATTATTATATTATATCTCTAGATATATTAGATAATACAATATGAAAGCAACGTGAGCGTCAGGTAATATACTTGTAAAGATATATTATTATCTGTTTGATAATAAAAACATGATATAATAATCTTTAACGACGTAACTTTACTGCACTTTATCTACGGGTACGTATGAAACACATTGCTTGTAACGTGATATAGATATACATACATTCATGCACTTATATATATGTATCTACGCTACTTAGTTACATATGTATCGTTAGATTTTTTTCATAAGTAAATAGCTATTAGATTGCTGATATGAAAATTCCTACATATTATGTAATTTGCAATAGGAGAGGTGCACTTTAACAAATATCTATACCTAGCCTTTTATAAATAATTATTCTGGTATTATTTTTCATTTGGGTAAAACGTATTATTAATAAAAAAATACCTATCGAAAAACTTGTACAAGTGATAGATTTTACTATCCCTAGTTTCCCTATTTTGACAAAAAAAAATTAAGTCTGACATTTTATTCAGTTAAATTAGCAAATAAAAAGTCAAGCCTTAAAACATATAAAAATATATAAGATTATTGGTATATAACAAGTTTCGGATTAGGGCAACATATTTTTTCTTTGTATTAAACTTTTACTTATTAATTTCAGGAGTCTTCTAGCCAGGGACCCTAAAGGTCGTTTGACAGCTGGTATCTACTTTCCTCTCAAACATAAAGACAACCAGTTCACCATGTTCTTTGATGGCATCAACGGGAAGACCAGGAAGAAACTCAAGTTTGAAACCTTCTTGGAGTTGCAAAAGGTAAAAACATATTTTATAGTGCAATAAGTTTTCGTGTGAAGGGGTTCTTTTTGTTTGCTAATTAACAATCCAAACGTAAAAAACTTACGTTTTTAACACGTGAACAAAACGTTTGCAAGTTCTAACTCACCTCCAGCGCCATCTAGCGCGGTTTTGGTTAGATTGATGGATGGATGTTTGTTACTCTTTCACGCCAAAATTTCGTATAGCAACTACCTAGATTATAAATTATAAAAGAAAAAGTCAAATGAACAACTAGACAGAGATATTTATTATTTATGAAAGACGTCATATTTATATTGGAATAACGCCAATGGTGGAACATTAATTATGTTGGAATAACCAAATTGCAATTTGGGGAAAACCATAGCATAGTTACCTAGGCAGTGTTACATCATCTCTTTATTGCAAATTAACCTACCTAATGATAAGTACTTAATGGTACGAGTAGTTCTCACCATTATATTTGATAATGATTCATGGGGTATTTTTCATGATTTCGTACTTTGTGCAATTAGAACATGGTTAGACGTGCTGCACTTGTGCCTATGGAGCTATGGTATCGTCTGACGACTTTATAATACGGTAGTGTAGTGTCTGTCAAGGTTAATGTCAGAAGTCAGAAGCAGAGAGAGCCCACTATGGACACAAATTTCCAACTATCGCTATCGTAACGAATACGCGAGTTGAGTTGAGTTTGAGATTTTTTCTAAAATTTATGAAATCTGACTATTGATTTAAATAAAAGGGGAGATAGGGTACGTTCTCCCAGCGCTTACTCAACAACTGGCATGTGCAATTTGCTCAGTGTCACAGTGCAATTCAGAACAACAAAGATATAAAGACGTACCTTAGACCGAAGTGCGACCGAGACAACAATATTACTCGCTATTACAACCCCACTTAACTTACGTACGTGAAACTAATGGGACATTATTTTAGCTTTCCATTATCGAGAAGCCTACCGGCTTCCATTCGGAGATGAGGGGTACCTCATCTCCCAATTAATATCAATATTTCACAAACAAAAATTCGTTTCTGTGATTGTCAAAAATTCGTGCTAAGTCAAATAAGCACTGACACAAGAATGAAATGAACTGGGGTCAGGTGGAGCAATTGCGATGATTAGGCGGCTATATTTTCTTATTCCGGAAGTCACCACTGGAAACGACGCGATGGTCGGGAATTATTAAACTTTTTACCTTAAATCGTCATAGATGACTTTTATCCTAATGCCTACATACTTTTATGACATTGGTACCTTCTTATACTAATAAAAAAACCTTTCCAGATACCAGATTCAGTAGTAGACGAAGTAGAACAGTGTAACGATCAGCTCCGACTGAAGGACGGCGAGCTACTCTCCATCCTGAACAAGCTCGCGACCATCGTGTGCGACGAGGAGTACATGGAAGAAGTACTCGCCATCGACCAGAAGATCGTCCAGCTCTCTGCTGGCAAATAAATGCCACGAGTGAAGACATTTCATCATCTGACTCTATGGTCATGCACTTTTCATTTCGATGTATTCGATTTAAAAATACGCACATTTTCACTCGATTAAAAGTAATTCATTTATTAAAAATAAAATACAAAAAAAATGTTTTAACATTATAAATCTAATATATTATTCATATTCAATAGTTTTGTCACATTATTTATTTAAATTTTGGTTTGATTTGATATATTATTAGTAATGTATATGTTTTGATTTGATGTCAATTTCATAATATATAGTTTAGTCTGCACTTATTTTCTTAGCAGAAAGTAGAACTTTATTTATAAGTA
Source organism: Hemistola chrysoprasaria (assembly GCA_947063395.1). Lineage (NCBI taxonomy): Eukaryota > Metazoa > Arthropoda > Insecta > Lepidoptera > Geometridae > Hemistola > Hemistola chrysoprasaria. The sequence continues at coordinate 12,910,317 of OX346724.1, read as the reverse complement.
GAAATCATTGAGAGACAATGACGAGATTTGGCTCTAATTGGGGAATAAAATTATAGAAATTCAATAAAGTTCTTTCATTTAAACCGAAATAACTTTGCATACGCGTAACTCACACAATTTCTATAACCTTCGCCGTAAAACTATGGAATTATAAATTTTATAACAAGAACTACAATTATTAATCACTATAATATAAATTCAAATCCTTCAAACAAGGCAAAATAATAACTGGCAAAAGCAATGACGTTGAATCGGGCAAAAGGTACCTACTTCTTGGATTGTACAGTCCACCAAGACCGTAGTTCTACGTACCGTGGCGCCCTCTAGGTATTATCCACGGCTTCTACTTCTATTTATTAGCTTAAACCTTTTATGTATATAGCCTAGATTCTAGATAGAGGGAGGAATTTCACTTCATATGAATAATTTCAGTCAAAATGCGTTAAAGTAGATGGCGCTGTTGTAACACAAAGCCGAATTTCAAAGAAAGCGCCAAAAATTTAAACTAAAATGATATTATAATTATTGATATCCATGGTTAATTTATGCCTCGGTGGTGTAGTGGGCGTAAGCTTGACTGCCGTTTAGGAGGTCCCGGGTTCGATCCCCAGGTTAGGGAAAGTGTTAATGGATTTATCTTTTAGGAATTATCTATATAACAGCCAGACTCATGGCTTTCTCAAACTGTGCCCGGTATTTAATATGGCAATTGGCTAGCCCCCTGTTACACCAATAACAAACTGATGAAATGTGGGGCTGAGTCCTGGGTAAACCCCTGCCTACCTGTTGTTATTGTAAATATATTTATTACGTATGCCAACTCTTTGCCTATGCTAGCGCCATAGTGGCGGGTTTTGGAACTATAATTAACTACATCTCGGTCGGTAGCTTGACACTTTTTCAACCAAATTTACAACAATAAATATATTGACTTCCCCATGGACGTATTGCTTTCCTTACTCTAACGACTTCCCCCACAAAATGGATCAGCTGATCGGCAAAGGGGGGAATGTGAAGTCGCAATTTATTTTAGTGAAATTTGCAATTATTTCTTTTGAAAATACATACATACAGTCACGCCTTGTTCCCGTTGGGGTAGGCAGAGACTATTTCTTTCCACTTGCTACGATCCTGACATACAACTTTCGCTTCTTCCAAGTATAACCACACCTTTTTGAAACACGTTGTATATAAAATTACATAATGTAATAAAGCAAGCAAACAGCTGTTTTATAGGAATTTATGTATAATTGTTCTCGTAACTCGTATCACCATGACAAATGTAACACGTGGCTAACAATGCATCACGTCTATGACCACTATCAACCATTGCGTTATAATCTACTGTGTGACTCATTCATAATAATAAAATAATTACGAAATACTTCCTCGGTGCCTCGGTGGCGTAGAGGGCGCATGCTCGACTGTCAATCAAGAGGTCCCGGGTTCGATCCCCAGGTCAGGCAGTGTTAAAATATTGGATTTTTCCATTAGGAATTATCTCAATAACTGCCTGGAGTCTGGAACTGTGCCCGGTAGATGGCAATAGGCTCGCCCCCTATTAAATGGGACCAATAACATACTGGGTACGAAATGTGGGTGCATCTACTATGCGACTGAGTCCCTGGGTTCACCTCTGCCTAGCCCTTCGGGAAAAAGGCGTGAATGTATGTTATGTACGAAACACTTTTATAGTATTGTGGCACATAACAGGTTACGTTAGATTTTATTTTTGTTATTAGTATCGCTTTATATATTTAAACTAATGTATGAACAGCGACATTGCTCGCTCGCAATAATGAAATATGGGAGTTTTATACCAAAACTTTGACGCCCTTTTTGGACCCCTTAGAAAGTTAGTTTTCAAAATTCCTTTCTTAGCACACGTTCAGACAACGAAAGAACCTACATTCCAAGTTTCAAGTCTCTAGGATCAGTGGTTTGGGCTCTGCTTTGCATGTCAGTCAGTGAGTCATTTAGGATTTTTTTATAATAATACTAGCTGTGACCCGCGGTTTCACCCGCGTAGTCTTCGTTCCCGTGGGAATATCGGGATAAAAAGTACCCTATGTGTTATTCCAGGGTCTAAGCTACTTACGTACCAAATTTCAGCCCAATCGGTTCAGTAGTTTTGGCGTGAAAGAGTAACAAACATCCATACATACATCCATACTTACAAACTTTCGCCTTTATAATAGTATATTAGGATTAGGATTAGGATTAGGAAGGATGATATAGTTGATATATTCATATGCATTTATAGTAAAAACCTGTAGTTTTAATATTACAAACAGACATTTTAATTTTATTTGTATGTATAGATTACAGATAATAATATGATTGATTGTGTTATGATATTTTTTTCTCTGAAATTGAGAAAAAATATCTATTGGCCGCAACACAGTACTGCGCGCGAGCGCCAGTGGGCCAGCGAAGGCTTATCATTTGTTTAAGGGCACCAACTTGAAACGTACGACCGTGATGATGATCCGTCTAAGTCGTCGTAGCCAAAATTGGATTTAATTGTTAAGCCATATTTAATAGTCTTCAAAACGCCTTTGTACACAGACAATAACGCCCTTGCCCATATTTATTATACTATAAACTATAATATAAACCCTAGACAACACCCAATGACGTTGAATCGCTTTCTTACTCTGAGACAACACCATATCAAATTTTCGTAGCACCGTAGCTGCTCTAGACCGTAGAGGGTCGTAGACCGTAGAGCGTCTACGCGGCTTAAAATCGAAAACTTAAACGATAAATTACGAATATTATAAAAAGTTATGCTGCCTCGGTGGCTCGGTAACTCTGCCTTCTGATTCACAGGTTCGATCCCCGGGCAGGTCAAACATTTGTACATTTGAGCATAAAAGCATGATTGTATGTTATGCTTCTTTGTAGTTTTGCTGTAAAGAGGTAAGAAATTTATTACGTATCTATCCATCCAAACTATCACCATAATTTTTATATATGGTACGGTAGATCTCTTTTGCAGGGGGCCGCCTGGGGAAGTACCACACCTTTGCCAGTTATTCATCCGCCAAGCAGTAATGTGCAAACATTACTGTGTTCCGGTCTGAAGGGCAATGTTACCAGCGAAATTACTGAGCATGACGAGTATCAACAACTAATATCTCAGGGTGACAGGTGCAGTGCAATGCCGCGCAGAATTTTGAACTTTAAAACACTGGGTGGCACTGTGTCTGATATGGGTAATCATAATGCTTACCATCAGGCACCTGATTTGCTCGTCTTATCATTTATTATCATACAAAAAAAAAGCAAACTGAGCTAAATTTGTGTTTGTAGTTCTGAAAACATGAATCGCTGGTAAAACAGACGGGGAGAGTTAGTATTGACGGCTCAATTACAGCCTCAAAACGTGTCACGTTGCGTACCAACGTGAGTGGATATCAATAACGGCCGTCACGAGTTACAATCTTGCTCTAGAGTTCAACAAACGTGTGTCTAAATACTTTTAACTAACCGTTACGTAGATAAACTGTATTTATTCTAAACCTTGCCTAATTTAGCTTGATCAATGAACAAAAATCCATATTTTTGTCATATTACCTTAAATTGTTGACTGCCTCGGTGGCGTAGAGGGCGCATGCTCGACTGCCAATCAAGAGGTCCCGGGTTCGATCCCCAGGTCAGGCAGTGTTAGACATTGGATTTTTCCATTAGGAATTATCTCAATAACTGCCTGGAGTCTGGAACTGTGCCCGGTAGATGGCAATAGGCTCGCCCCCTATTACATGTGACCAATAACTATAAACTAAAAAAACTAATGGGTGTGTCTACTATGGAACTGAGTCCTGGGTACACCTCGGCCTACCCCTTCGGGAAAAAGGCGTGAATGTATGTTACCTTAAATTTTGTACATAAACGGTATCTTATCGGGTAATTAAATATTCAATTGATAAATTAATAGCCCTCTTAGAACTTAACTTAATTTACAGAAATATGACCAAAATATTTATTTTTGTTCAGCTGTCATGTCAACCCGGGACTTGCGGATCAGAAGGCAGAGCCGCCAACGGTTTAGTCAGTTTGCAATTAATCTTATTAATAAGGTTTATTTAATCATTATTAACCTACTAACCTCATTCACGTTGTATCAGATAATGAGTTTACTCAGTTATTAGAAACCAACGACAATTAATGAACGTGGCCAAAAACAGAACTTACTTTACGCTATAATGAGTTGCCGTGAAACACCCTAACACATAGAAAGTAGCGGCTTCTCCCGCGTTCATTTATATATAAGCCTGATTGAATGAGTTATTAATTTATTAAATACGCTCTGTCTACGGCAATAATGAATGCGGTCAAAAATGGAACTAAACTTCAATAGTACATAGTAACACAAGGTAAAGAGACATATTGTATACGAGTTAGCGTTGGACAGTAAATAGAAACCGAGTTGTAATGGGTTTTAGCGCCGTGTGTTACACACAACTTTTCACAACAATTGTGAGAAAATAAAATTATTCATTTCATCACAACATTTTGGCTAATATCCTATTCGTGCGACACCAAAAAAATATAATCTCGTTGATACCAGAAAAAAAATAATAGAAATTGACTTTGATGTTGTCTACGCAATGACTTTGAACTGCTTAGTGTTGAGGTTGAAAAGTTATTTTAGCCCCGCTCTGGTACTCAACAATGACGGACTTTTTGAACAAGAGGAGAGAAAAAGATTTATCACTGTTTTATTTAGCTTGACCTAGAGTTCAGAGCTCAGCCCAATCTGTTAGTTTTGGCGTGAAAGAGTAACAAACATCCATTAATCCATCCTCACAAACTTTCGCATTTATAATATTAACAGGAAAAAGGACCTCTTACCAGTTTGACACAATCCATGGACAATTTACTAAATCGATGTTTTGTATTCCCCTGTTTCCTCCGAATAGGGTAAACCTATTTGATATATTTATATCCTGATATTTTAAAGTAAAGTATGTCCCTATCATTTTATTTTTGTTTATAAACTCTACATTTTTTTGTAGTGAACGTCCAATTACGCGAGTGAAACTGGGATTTTTGGAAGTTCACTATGAGAAGAAACAAGGGTTTATAAGAAAATTAAAATGATATAGGACATAGGTTACTTTACTATTAAAATATCACGATATAAATTTATAGAATAGGTTTATTATATTCGGAGGAAAAAAGGGAATACAAAATACCGATTTGGTAATTTTTTCATTGGATTGTGTCAAATTCCTAGAAGGCCATAAGTACACGCTCTTATCCGATAATATTAGTAGGACATTAGAAGGATTAATATGCTAGGTAGTAGTACACAGACGTGGAAAGGGACTTTTTTTACCTACGACCGAGAAACGGAAGGGGTGCTCAAAGCACAGAACAGATAAGAATACTACGTATAGAATGGACACTGTCATCCGCCCACCAATCGGGCCTTCCTCACCTCGCGAGCGAGAGCTAGCTCTCCACGAGCCCTGCTTCGCTGGGATATCACCTCACGCCCACGCTTGCACGTGTACAAACTCCATGTGTGCAGTGTCTGTGTAGTAGGTAGTTATAGCGCGGCTTTTGTATGGGATTGAGTCGAGTGCCCTGGGTGTGTTATGGTTACATCTCTGCCTACCCATTTGGGAAAAAAGCGTGATTGTATGTTATGTGAAACATCATCTGGATGTATATTTTTCTCTATTGAAGAGGTAATATCGGCTATGTAATTGCGTATTAAATTTAAAGGCAGTCTGCCCATAGCCTTTAGCGACCTCTTACACTTTACAGATGTCGTAGACACTGTAGTAAGTAAGTAGTAAACCACTCCCCTTTGTGCTATCAGACAGGGTGGGGGTGAGAGTGTAGTGAACTGTCATGCGCACTAGACATGACGCTACGAAGCCACGTGGGACCGAATAGGGATGAGTATTGGAATAACGGCTAATAAAAAACCGTTATTTTGTTTAGTGATTTGTAACTGTTATCGAATTTTGTGACATTAGACAGCAAAATATAAATAGTCAGTCATCAAATTATAATCATTATTAAAAATATAAATTCAAAGTACTCTATTTAAAATTATTATGGATTTGTAATTTTCCTACGCAAGTGACCATTTTAATTTATTATTTATAGCTAAAAATATAAATAAGATTAATAAAATAGCTAAAAATATATTAAATAATATAAAAAACAGGTATTTTTCAAAAAAGGCTCCGATTTTATATAATTCTGATGAGGAGTAACATATACACATTAATATATTGAAAGTTCTCTTTTTCCAACTTGCCTTTTCCGTCAACAAAATCTGGAAAATGAAATCTGCTTCGAAAAGCGCTTAAAGTCGTTGTTACGTTGGCTATTGATATAGGTCATAGGTGTCATAGTCGTTATATCATTCAGGAGCTTAAAAATGCATGAAAACTTGGACACATCGGTAAGTCATACATAGACAAAAGAAGAAGAAACTTCATGTTTTAGATTAGAGACACAGATTAGAGACACGATTATCAAATTATGTTCCAGAATAATACAATGCGTTACGAAAAGGTGTAATTAAGGGCATCTAGTATCTTCAAACATAACAAGAAAGATTTGCTAAATCCACAAAATAATTTCGACTACCCATACAATACAGATCAAGCTAATCGGCAAATGTATGGCAAGTTAAAATGTTTTCTGCGAATTTCGCTAATCTTTCTTTAGGTAGTTGTTAAGTTTGATGTACCCCCTTAAGTATTACTAGACCTTTTTGTAACACGTTGAATAAATACCTAGTAACAGCTATAATAACGTTATCTTAACCAATAACCACCCTAGCCGTTGCAAAATATATTAACCGTGTCGCAACTCGAGAGAACGTTCAGTTTGCTTGTTGTGATCAGCGGGGGAATACGGTTGGATAGCGCTCCACACGCAGCGATATATTTTTCTTTTTTTATTTGGCTTCTAGCCGTTGTATGGGTAAGTCGTTACATTTCATAACTATAGTTTTAATAAACGTGTGATTTTTTATATTGTTCAACGTTTTCGCACGAGAATGCAGCGGTATGCGTAATAATAAACAAAATATGCATTTGTTAGGATCCGCTTTGCTAAAGTGTTGGGTCGTAATTCGTAATATCACATATATATAGTGGTGTAGCACGATTTGCCTCTTGCCATAACATTTTATAGTTTGTGTTAAGGATTCAACCACAGAATAAATAATAGTGCTATCGTTGTTGTACGTGGCATTGGTTTAGATCGAAAACACCATAGAGTTTGAAGTGTATGGTGAGATCGATAGTTCGTGGTTAATGTTAGTGAAGTTGAACTCTATTCAAACTATAAAGTAACATTATATTATTAAAACAGATATGTAATAGAAAATTAGGCACATAAAATGCCTAAGCATAAAATGGCATTAGCCATCACTGAAATTCCATTCCTACTAATTAGTAATTAAACATTAAAAGACTTAAAAGTATATAATTGACTTTTTTTATTATTTTTTAAATCTAAGTACATATATTCTATCTTTATATATATATACATTTATATATACCTATACATTTTCTTTGTTTGCAATTCTTTGTTATTAAATCCAAATAATTTCATTTTATCAATAAATGGTTCTTCACAAACGGACACACAAATACAATAGAATAAAATAATTCATTCAGGACACGGTCAACAACCGGCGGTCTTGACGCGGTGTTAAGGGGCTTTTCTTCCTTTTGAGATATACCGAACCCTATAAAGGGGTTTTTATCAGTAATGCTAATGGTCCAATTTTGATGAGATTGCAGTCGGTTTGTTGTAACCTGGGTAATTTCAATATTCTGGGTTTATGTGATAATTTTTTTTTTTTACTTTTTAATGGACTCACACACGTTAGTGTATTGCCAGGGTCAAATTATAGACATTGAATTAATAGCCATATGATTTTACGTCATAGCTATTCACTCTTCCTTTCTGGCAATCAAACTGCAAGGTGCATTCTGGGAAACCTTGTAAACTGTGAATCGAGAGACGTCAATGAAATTTATCAATGAAAGCGTCCAGTGTAGGTTAATAAAAGAACTTTTATAAAAAATTCCTACAACCTTTACTACCTCAATTTATTTATTTACGACTAGCTACTTCCCGCGGTTTGCCTCGTTGAAAACGTCGGTTTATAAAATTTGCGTTGAGTTACATGGGATCATTATCATACTGGCGAAATTTGGGTGTACCTTCAATGGTACTGAGTCCTGGGTATACCTCTGCCTACCCCTTCGAGTAAAAGGAGTGATTTTATTTATCCACGAGCATATATTCCTCTCCATAGCATAACGTATGCATCAGCATTCAGCAACCATTTTAGCAGCTGTTAAGATGACGTCAAAAATAACTAAAACATCGCTATTAAAGGGAAAGTCTGATGGAATTAAACAAATCAGTACATAAATCAATCAAAGTACACCCACTGCCGCGTGAACGTATAATGCCGTTAGTCCTGTTATTTATTCTGTGGTAAACATAGACAAGGACACCGTAGGCAGTACTTAAAAGGTCAGGAGTCAGGATTCAGCTAAGTAGTAAAGGTCCTGAGTCTTAAAGGTTACTCGTGTATGGAAAAGGTGACGTGCAACAACATATATTAATATCGTTGGTTACGTGCCTACCTTGAAGATTTTATTCATATTTATCTTGCTGTGCCCCGCGGTTTTAACCGCATAGGCATCGTGTCCGTGGAAATAAAAACAAATAAATTGCTAAGAGCATACGCGTTCTTATAGGAATTTGACACAATCCTATGAAAATTTTATCAAATCGATGGTTTGTATTCCCCTGTTTCCTCAAAATTTTATTAACTCAAATTATAAATTTATATCTTGATATTTTTATAGTCTATGTCCCTGTTATTTCAGCTTCTCTTATAAACACTTGCCATGTCCCGTAACGGGTTTTTCATACAAAACATATAGGGTAACCATATTAGGTAAAATTTCTATAGGATTGTTCAAACATTTTTTTTTTATGATTTTGAGTGACAAAACGAGCTAATCAGGTGCCTGATGGTAAGCATCATGATTGCCCATATCAGACACAGTGCCACCCAGTGTTTAAAAATGTTTAAAAATTCTGCGCGGCACTGCACTGCGCCTGTCACCCTGAGATATGAGTTGTTGAATCTCATCGCTGGTAACATTACCCTTCATACCGGAACACAGTAATGTTTGCACATTACTGCTTGGCGGATGAATAACTGGCAAAGGTGTGGTACTTCCCCAGGCGGCCTCCTGCAAAAGAGGCCTACCACTACAAAAACTGCTAAGAGATCCCTTTAAGTGAAGGCATACCTTGGGAAGTATGCTTAGTGTGGGGTTCCATACCTAAATACCGCAAACATGTTAGTAATCAAAATAATACTGGCGCATATATCGCCAGTATTATTTTAAATACCTACTATTGGACTGAATCCTGGATACGCCTCTGCCTACCCTACCCCTTTGGGAAAAAGGCGAGATTGTATGTTATAAATAATAAACAGGCAGGTTAGGTATACATCATCATCATCATCATCTCAGCCGTTGGTAACCCTCTACTGAACATAAGCCTCTCCCATAAAAGGGGGTTACACTTATACGGTTTACTCGACACGCTTGGCAGGGGGTTGACGAACGCAGTTCAATGGTTTTTTGCAGAGGACGCTGCTGCCCGTCCTCTGCCCCGGTAGCACAGAGTGCAGGGAAAACGAAGTCCCTGGGGGTTAGAACGAGATAACAGATATGAATAGTTCGGGCACGAAAGAGAGAAAAACGGGGAAAACTAGTTATCCCCGTGCCATGCTAGGCGGGGTGGATCTGTTAGGTACACTTAACACACTCTAACATAAGAATATTTGGATTATTCCGTTTCCTCCAAAGGCTCATTGTTTTGGCCTTATCAAAATTCTTAACAGTGTCCGCGACCGTATCTTATTTATTTTTACTTTTTATAGCACGTGGCGTCAACAATAAAAAACATGTGCCATTAATCCCTCTGTCTACTACAGCAATGCCGTAATTTACAATACTGCAGTAAAATAAACTTCCTTTAATATAATTTATATCTCAATGTTAAACAAAGGGTTGCCAAGCTAGGCACAAAACTTGGCACCTAAAATAGGTCAAGCAACTAGAAGTCTAGAGTCTAGATAGCATGCCAATTTTGTACACTAACACAAAATAAATAAGTATAGCATAACACTAGTTTCCTACATAACATAACATTTCCTATACAAGTACTCGCTGTGCCCCGCGGTTTTACCCACGTAGTCATCGTTCCCCTGGGAGATATCGGTATAAAAAGTACCCTTCGTATTATTCCACATTTAAGCTATCTACATACAGCTCAATCAGTTCAGTAGTCTTGGCGTTAAGAGGTAACAAACATACACACACAAAACAGAGCTAGATTCCGCTGGGCAACATACGATAGGGTTTCGTTTGCCAGTTCCAAAGTTAACTTCTTGAACTGATAGTTGAGATTATATATAATAACAGAAGATAAGTACGTATAGCTCGACAGAAAAGAGTAGAAACGGAACTAATTTAAAGTGTATGTGTTGATTAAATTATTTTTACTCTTGTAATAGACAGTGGCGCCCCCATTATTTTCTACTCTTTTGTGGAGCTATACTTATTTGCTGTCAAAGTTAATTAATTTTGACCTCATTCGGTCTTCGAGCTCGTGACTTTTATTATGGTTGGAAGGTCCAATCACGAATCCTTGTTAATGTAATTGGCGATAAATCGATAATGTAAATGTTAATGAAGCAATTAGATACACTAATAAATAATACTTGATACAAAGTAGTTGGCGTTATGAAACCCCTTTTTACCATAAAGTCTATTTAACCGATGTCAATAAACGAAGTTTTTCTAGTAGATTTACCTAAATGGAATTGTAATAAAACTGTTATAATATAGAAAAAAATTTGTAACTTAATCATACCTATATAATACCATAAATATAATACAATATCTCAGAAAAATTAGGAAAAATCTTTAAGCTTGGAAACTCTGGATACGACCATTTTTATAATGGTCTTTGGTACTATTATTTGTTCTGTGCCCGTCATGGACTTTAATATACGTACCGACAACTTTGTACGGAATCCATGGTGAGCGAAATCGACACGCACTTGTTCCAAAACAAACCAATTTCCCAAAAAATAAAACTTCTATTGTATTGTTGTGTTGTAGTTATACTGAAAGGTACGTATGTACGTATGTACCTCTTTGTTTATCCTTTTTGTTATTCCGGGGTATTCACTATAGGTAGTCAATACCCCGAAATAACAAAATAATGAGCGGTGGTAAGCCACCGAATTTCAGTCCAATGGATTTTGTAATATTGGTATAAAGAAGTAGTAACAAACACATACAAACTATATTATAGTCTATACTATAGTCTTTTGGCACAGACAACTCAGAATAAAAGATCACGCTTTAATGAATTTTAGAATGGAAAAAAATATCATCAACACATGACGGGTTGTGCACTGTGCACGATTGTTATAGGTACTACTCTCGATCATAAAAGTTGACAGGTCATTTCCGCTGGTCCCCACTCCTTCTTCCCCACTGGGGAAAAATGGATTTTATTAAAAGTTGTCCCTTTTGTCTCCACTGGGGAGATAACTTTTTGAGGGATAACTTTTTAAAAAATTCCAGGTGTCCCCAGTGGGGAAGATTGAAGATTATCCAACAGTTGGGCAAACAAGTTCCACTCGGCGACAAAAGTCTAGAAAACCCACCTATATATCTACCGATAAAACGACAATTGAGAAACATGTCATAATTTATTATAACACAATATCATGTGCGAACATTGAATCGAATGAGGTGGGACCGCGGGCGATTATGCAGTGACACTGCGTAATCTTAGCGAAAGCATCTAAAACGTCATCGTTTGTCTGTGTCTCTAGTCTCTAGGTAGGTACCTGAACATCCTCGGGTATACGTCATAAGGTTTCGTCAAGTGAAGTAAGGCCGTCGGCACACTGGCCCAGTTCGGTCACGTGGCTGTGGAACTGGCACGCACGACCTACGCTTCCGCCGCTGATTATGTAGTCTGTAGGCAACTTTAGAATGTAGACTGCGAGGCCAACTTGCGAATTTTAAAGGTCTTTAGAAAGGTGGCAGGTGACGTAGTAAATGTTTCGTCTCACCGAAGGACCACGATTAATTTAATAATGACGATTCAAACAATAGCTAACAAAAAATCAGTAATTATGGTCTTTTTACGTGGGTAAAGCCGTAATTTCGTGGTTTAAATATTCATTAAATCCACAAGAACTTACTACATTGAAGAACTTGCTATGTACTGTGTATTATGTACTATATGTATGTATTAGATTTATAAAAGTTCAATGTGTTGTGAGAATACCAACGATTCATTCACACGCACGGTCAAAGATGCCGAGTGGATGACGTCACGTTGACTCATACCAGTAACTGGTAGCTGGTAGCAATCATCTCTTCGCATTTCCTGGTCTGGTACTTACTATCTCAGTAAAATGTTTGTTCTAAGAAAATGTTCTAAAAAAATTCAGAAAGATAACAAAAACCAACCAATTCTATAGTCTAGCTGGTAGGTAGGTATATAGATCATGTGGTCATCAACCTTTTTGTATTTAGGTACCCACACAAAAGGTCGTCGAGTCAAACCATTAAAGTCATCTCTGGCATTCGATTTCAAAGGTTTCACATTTTTGGGTTGGATTACATTGTTTTCCTTTCAAGTTGTGTGTGGAACCTAATAACATTGGAATTACGCTTTGTTCTGCCTTGTTGTGCCTTTGTTTTGTTTTGATATGGCTCAGATCCGGTTGGAGGCAAAACAAAATTGTTTACATATGTATATTAAGTAGAACCTTTCGTGGCCCGAACAAGAATTATCCCACCAAAAGTAAATCCTACTATTAAAAATCCAAACACTGATTGTCTGACCTGAGTTTCGAACCTTTGTGATCGGCAGCGGAGCTAGCTCCCACTATATCATCAAGGCAGTCAAAATCAATAGAAAAAGAAATACGAACAATGTCGATATGTGTATTGGATCGACTCCAGATGCGGTTGAACATTGATGTTGGCCGCAGCAGAAATAGACACGCATTGTTACCTAAATTCTTCAACATTTATTATATATAAATACCACATAAACAGTAACTTCGTTAGGGAATTTTAATTAACTGTGCGAGTCTACGAAATATATTATGTAGGTACTTACTTCAGGCATTATATATTATTCTATTCCCCTCGACTGCCTCGGTGGCGTAGTGGGCGCATGCTCGACTGCCAATCAAGAGGTCCCGGGTTCGATCCCCAGGTCAGGCATAGTGCTAAATATTGGATTTTTCCATTAGGAATTATCTCAATAGCTGCCTGGAGTCTGGAACTGTGCCCGGTATATGGCAATAGGCTCGCCCCCTATTACATGGGACCAATAACATACTGGCGAAATGTGGGTGTATCTACTATGGGACTGAGTCCTGGGTACACCTCTGCCTACCCCTTCGGGAAAAAGGCGTGAATGTATGTTATGTTATGTTCTATTCCCAAATACTTATGGAGAAATAGAGAATAATTTTCCACTCAATTGTTATTTCAATGTTTTTAATATACTTGTACATGAAAAAAACCATACGGATTTCTGAAACCAAATATATTTTGGCGCAAAGGTCTGAGTGGAAAATAATTACATTCTCCATATTTGGAAAATTTCATGTTTTATGAAAGGGCAACGTTAAATTAAGGTCTAATTATATAAAACCGATTCAATAGACCCTTTAGCGTTACTAATTTTGTGAATCTTTTCATAACAAAACGAGGCAGTCTGCCTCGCATCGGTGGCATAGCGGTGGCAAACGCTACTGCCGATTATAAGGTTCCGGGTTCGATCCCCAGCTCAGGAAAATGTTACTGGACTTTTCCATTAGGAATTTTCTCAATGACAGCCTGGAGTCTGGAACTGTACCCGGTAGATAGCAATAGGGTCGCCCCCTATGGCACTACACGGTACTGCGAGTCCTGGGTACATCTCTGTCTACCTTTCCGGAAAAGTTATGATATGTTACTCTCTACAAAAACTACAGTACTATATAGCAAATCCGTCGAAGTAGTCTTACCGTTTGACAGTTCCTGTTTTGCCTAGTTTGAGAGATTTGTATCAAATTTAGTGGGTGCTTAATTGTACACATCATGTGATAATATTCATAGCTTCTTGGCTTTACGGCGAAGATTATTGAAATTTTGTAAGTTACGCCCATGCAAAGTTATTTCGGCTTGGAAGTTGCTTGAAAAGATGAAACGTAAAGAGGTACTTCTTAGATTTGCTGGGCTGTAAGCTTTGCAATGTCCATTGATCTAATTCTGAACCAACTCCTTTGCCCTTTACCAATCAGGCTCAGAACCGGTTCTCTCGTTACTAGCATCACCTCTATTCAGTTATTGAACCTCGTGATTTAGATTCTATCCAGTTTTTGCCTGTTATCTTAAAAGGGCAATGTTTCTTTATACTTTCCTGAGTTTAAACCGGTTAGAAGCGAGTTGTAATTGGTTTTCAATAGCGCTTTGTTTGCCGTTTACGTCAGACTTCGAATCATAGTGACTAACTTATAATATACACATATTTTATTATTGAAATCGTTGAGAAGGAAACTCACTGCGCAATATCATGATGAGAGCCACTTGTGCTCGCCATGGTTACCTCTGATTGGACTAGAAATCAGTCGATTGAGGAGAAAATAATGAGTGCGATGTCATAATATGGAACAATCCGTTTTATACCTATAATTTTAATTAATCTACCTACTAACTGATTCTAGTAGTCATCCGCGTAGGGCTAACGCGAATACGGGCCCTATAAAATCAAACTAAAGTCAGAGTATTACCGAAGTACCTATAAAAAAAACTAAGTTCTGAAGCACGAGGCAATTTAGGTAACCCGCGATCACCTTCCCCTCCTTCATCTGCTATATGATAGGTATTAAACAGTAGGTACATGTTCTACTCTGTATTTAATCTGGTTAAACCCAGTCATAAGTGATCGTAGGAATCTCCTCAGTTTACGACAAAATGACGCGTGTGCGGTTTTCCTCGCTTATCCAATCGGTTTCGACACGCTTTGTTTTTAATCATTATCATATTTCCCGGAACGATAAAGTAGGCAGTGTTATCAACTCGGTACCTACATTATATACCTACACGCTACACAATTTTGGAACAATGACATCACATTATACCTGATATTAGATAAGAATTAGCCTCCAAAGTCCTATCTTATATCAGGTGTATGTGTGTCGCATGCATGACGGATGATGCGCGAATACGAGTTTAATAGATATAGGTAGGTTTATGATAATGTGCTGTCGTAGGTACTGTTTTTTTTTCTTCTTTTATGGACCCACACGAATGTAAAGCCAGTGGAGTAAAGTGGTGGTTTTTAAAAGAAGCTGCCGGAATTTTGGCGGGAACACGAAAAATCACATTTCAACTCTCGCATCACTTGCCAATAGACTAGTGTATCTTCGAAAACACTCAACACATAATATTCCACCATTATTACACGTTAACACTCGAAAATGCACCGATAATTGATAAAGATTCGGGAGCTAAACTGTATTCTTCGGTCTCCCGCCAAAACTCCTAGGTACTGTTTACTTTATCCAATCAGATGGTTGTAAAATGAGGTCGGTTGTAAACTATTCATCATGAATCATGCATGCCATGATTGAAATCCACGCCTATGGACGTACCCCATAATATGGGAGCGTACAACCATATTCAAGTGAAATCGAGCCACAAGAGGTTATCTATGGAAATAAATATGTAGGAGGTACAAGTAAACTTAAAATTCTGCGCGAAGCATGAAACATCTAGGAGGGTAACTTACCTTACACTACCTTATTTGGACTTTGCAATAAGTATTCTAATGATTTGAATGTGTGTTGTTCTCAGAGCGTGAAAGACCAACATCATTGTTGTTGGAGAAGCAGCGTGAAGCGCTCGTGGGCGCTTGCGTTGCGTCGGAGCGCGTGCGCGAGGATGCAGGCGAGGCGACGACAGGGAGGGCCGAGGCCGAGCCGGCGGCGCCCGCCGTCGGCCGGTGGGGCGCCGAGTGGCCGAGTTGACTCGCTTCGGAAGCCGACCGGCACCTGACCGGGCTACCGCTGCCGCCCGCGCGGTGGGACGCCCCGAGACGACCGCTCGACCTCTCCGCCGCGCAACACGAGGAGCTCGTCACGCGCGCCGAGGCCGTGCTGCGCCGCCTGCTCGTCACCGACAACTACGACTCCGTCAACAACTTCATCTCGCTGTTCGACGCGTTCGAGAGGAACCGCGCCCCGCTCTACGACACGTACGGTCGCTACGCGCCGCCGATCAGGAACAAGAAGCACACGTGCGTGGGGCTGGGGTTGGAACTCATCAAGCGATGGCGAGGGTTGGAGCGGCGATGGAGTGGGCTGTGTGAGGCGACGGCGCTGGTGTCGTGCGAGGAGGCGGTGGAGCGCGTGCGCGAGTATGTGTGCGTGGGCCCGGAGAGTGTAGCACGCGCGGAGAAGGAGCACGTGATGGTGTGCGTGCAGGTGCGCGTGGCGGGGAGGCCCGGCGTGCTGCTGGCCGACCCCGGGTACCACGTGCCGAGGATCGTCACCGTCATGGCTGACCGCGCCTATCCACACACCGGTTAGTACTTAGTATCTATATTATCTACACTCATGCAGCTACTTAATTACTCAGTTTGAGTCTTCCAACATGAACTGACAACGTCCCATTGTTGCAACATTTTTGCCAAATTAGGTTCTGTAGTCAGCTATTAGATCGGTATCAGATCAGAAAGCACACGTTGACGTCTGACTACTTCGACTAATGGCTCCGACGGAGGCAGGAACTATAGCAATATTATTTTCTGTTGTAAATAGACTCTACTTATTTTAAGTACTCGAATTGATGCGCATTGCGCACCTTGGTCGTGAAAAACTTACAGAGAAAATTCCATATGATAAAATTCAATAAGACCCTGGATTACTGTCCATTTGATGAGTCTATTGCATGAGACTTAAAAACATAACTGGCAAAATGTGAGGTACAACTCTGCCAAACCGTTCGGGAAAACAAGACGTGACAATTTTATGTATCCGTGCCCCCACGGCATAGTGCCCCCGCCAAGTCGAGCAAAAAAGCTGCACGGCCGTACTATCTTTTCTCGAAGCAGTTCAGGCCATTTTCGACCTATAGTATACCTATACTAATAATACATACGCTATGTTCTCGTTGGGGTAGGTAGTAGGTAGGACTATTTCTCTCCGTACAATCTATAGATATAAGTACGATTGTTGCTTCTTCCACTTTCATCACATTCTTTAAAGATGCTCGGTTGTGGTTTGACCTGGCCTTTATTCATGTTTATTTATTCATTTCTCAACCAATAAACAAGTATCTCCTTCGACCCAGGCTGGTTCACCCAATCCGACGAGCCGCACTGCCGCAAGGAATACAACTACGTGTTCAGCCCTCACAACAGCAGCTACGTGGAATGGCAGGAGAAGGAGACGAGAGGGACCCTAGTCAAGAACCAAACTTCGCTGGTTTACGTCGCCAAGCCTTATCTCGACGGCGTCAATGTCACTGAGAGGAGGAACTTGGTTTACAACTTCAGGTAAGAGACGTGTAATTTTTTTTTTTATTTGAAATAAGTCATCGTTTATCCCCCACCTCTCCTGATGGAAAGTGAATGTGAGGTCTACGATGGAACACGCTTTCCCAGAAGAAATATTTTTCATTCTTCGATTGAAGAACCCAAGTTCGTATTCAGGATTCAGGAGGGAAAACGTACGCCGGTAGAGAATTACACTCCTTAGTGATCCTTGGGATTAAAGTAGAGGCGCGTAAATTAATGTATGTTATTGGTCAGTATGTTATTGGTCTCATGCAAAGAGGTGTATAGTCCTTTAGTTTTATGATTTGTGGTCTCATGTAATAGGGGGCGAGCCTATTGCTATCTTTCGGGCACAGTTCCAGGCTGTCATAGAGATAACTCCTAATAGAAAAATCCAATAACATTTTGCCTGACCTGGGGATCGAACCCGGGACTTCATGACAGGATTGCCTGTCGGGCTTGCGAACGTCCATGCTACACCATGCCACTAAGACAGTCCTCATCAGTCGATATCAGGTCTTATCTCAAAATAATTTCAATAAAGGCACAAGCATGATAAATCTGTAGTTAGTCAAAACATTATAATTAACATAATATTTTTTACACTAATAGTAAAATGTTAATAATGTTAATAACCCTTTGCCAATTATTATTAACTTTCTGTGATTAGACTTGAATTTTACGACGTCGATAAAAGCACATGGCCCATACCATACTAATTTAGAATACAAGTACTCAGTTGCTTAACAAAAAAATATACAGTTCTGACTGTATATTTTTTACGGTAAAGTTTTATCCCCTTGGCAGACCAAGGGGATAAAACGTTAAAAGTTTACCTAGGTTTAAATAAATAATAAATAAATAAAATGAAATCGCTTTATTTCAGGCATAGTAATAAAAACCCATAAAACACGAAAGTACTAAAAATATACAATTATGAAAAAAAAATTACCAATAATTAAAATTGACAAAATGTTACTTCTTGTTGCCGCTCATGTGCACGGAAATCCATTTTGACTACAGGTTTATTCCACCCTATGGTCCAACCGTCAGAAACCAATTATTTCTACAATAATTTATTGTGGCAATAGGCTCGCCCCCCATTACAATACTGGCGAAATGTGAGTGTATCTACTATGGGACTGAGTCCTGGGTACACCTCTGCCTACCCCTTCGGGAAAAAGGCGTGAATGTATGTTATGTTATGTTGAGAAATGCTGCTCATGCCAGCCCATCTGAAACCCTAATATTGTCTCCAGGAGTCTCCTATCCCGCGATCAGAAAGGCCACCTAGTAGCGGGGTTGTACTTCCCCGTCGGAGCTCAGGCGAAGGACGCTCAGTTCACTCTGTTCTTCGACAACGGACACGAGAAATGCAGGAAAAAGTACAAATTCACCGACTTCATGGATCCTAAGAATGTAAGATATTAAGAAATATTATAGCTTGATAGACAAGAGTAGGAAGTAAAACAATTTAAATAACACCTAAACTTTAAGGGGGTCGCTCGTCCATACAAAATGAAACATATTGGAGAGCAACCGCCTTAAATTATTAACGTTTCTATTCTTTTCTGTCGATAGGTGATACGTATGGGTACTTACTGACTTCGGTTTTAATTGATTTTCAGAAAAAGAGATCACTATAATTCCATAAATTCTGTAGACACTGCTATTCGATCATAATGAATTTGTGGCTATACATAGTTCCTGGTATCACCATGGGGACAACTCTGAAATCGTGAAAAATTAATCAGCTGTGGAAAATTTGATATATTTTTCCATAGAAAAGTTTGTTGACTTAGATAAATGTTATAAATGTACATGGAAGTTATGTTTTTGCGAAATAATTACCAGTAGATAGTAAACTTCTACCCTCAAATTAAGAAAATGTTTAAGTCAAAACTTAACGATTCTTCTATACAAATAACATTCGTTTTCTAATGATTTTCCCTCACCTCGAATCTCTTTCTAAAGACTAACCTACATAAACCCGACAGCGTACACTTTCTAATTTCCTCTGTACCTGTATATAGTATAATCAATGTTATTACGTACTACCATGCCGCATTATGGGTAATTTTCTTAATAGCCTGTTGTCACTTGGATTTATACAGGGTTATTTGTTTTCACTTACCAATTAGCATCCTTTTCATAATTTGGAGCCAACTCTAATATAACATACAATCATACAATACATACCTTCGTAGAAGGTGTAGGCAGATGTGTACCCAGGACTCAGTCCCATAGTAGGTACACCCACATGTCAGTATGTTATTAGTCCCATATAATAGGCGCGAGCCTATTGCCATCTAGCGGGCAGAGTTCCAAACTTCAGGCTGTCATAGAGATAATAATTACTAATGGAAAAATCCAATAACATTGCCTGACCTTGGAATCGAGCCCGGGACTTCATTATCGGCATTCGAGCTTAAGCCCACTACACCACCGAGGCACCAAGCCAATTATAAAATCAGCTGTTCCATACATTTAATTAGTCATTTTTCTATAAAATAAAATAAAACATCGCGTTTCGAGTTGACTCTATAGGTATTGTAAAAATTGTTCCAATTGAATACAAGATCCTTAAAGATAATGCCAACAGATTACCTGTATCCCTGTATTTCAGGAGTGTAAAACCAGACAGCTAAATCCAACGACATTTCAAAGGATTTTCATTTCTCAGCTACTTTTATTTTAAACTCTACCACAGAATACTAATACTAAAGGGTCAGAAGAGACAATCATCAAAATCAATCAAATATATAAATAGCGACTCTAGTTCCGACGCAATAAAGTGCAATTCAGGTCGCACAGCGAATAACTAATTATCGTTATATTAATATACAAGCTGCCTCTCTTTTTATCGTGTATCTCTCTATCTGTTCTCTAGCCGATAGAAAATTTCCCGTCAAGACGGACATCCCAATTACTTTAAGCTTCATACTTTTATTGCAATGTCCCTGACCTGACTCTATCTTATTATTATATTATTCATGCACAAGGATAAGACTAGAAAAACTGTCTACCGCTACAACTATAATGTGGCCAAATATGGAACTAAAGTTCTACTACAATGTGTAGCTATTTATACGCACTAATCCATAGTCAGTACCGCTCTAGTACAGATAATAAAACTCGTAGACAAAGGAACTGTATTTATACAGTTCCTTTGTCTACGAGTTTTATTATCTGTACTAGAGCGGTACTGACTATAAGGTCAGTAAATATTGTTCGACGTCCTATTAACGGTAATTTCGTTTGAAAATCTGTTTTCAATAGATATAATCAGGGAAAATAGAGTAAACATTTTACTTGTATGTAGAAGTGTACCTAGTTTAATGTCATACACAATATGACGGACTAGCTGTGCCCCGCGGTTTCTCCCGCGTAGTCTTCGTTCCCGTAGGAATATCTGGATAAAAAGTACTCGCGTTATTCTTGGGTCTGAACTGTCTGTCTGTCTAGGTTTAAAAGAGTTGGTGTAAAAGAGTAACAAACACCCATCCATACTCACAAATAGTAGTTTGATCAGATCAAAAAAATATTTATTATTTTTTTGGCGGAAATATTAAACGAAATAGGTATTTTTAGTCACTTTAGAGCATAGACCATTCAACACGCTGTTTAAATGAATTTTAAAAACTGCACTAATGGATCTATAAGGAAAGCTTGAAAAGATGAAACGTCAAACGGTACTTTTTAGATTTGCTGGACTAATACAGGGTTAACTTAAAAATACCAGCAACCCCGAAGGACCAGGCAGCCAACATCATAAACAACATTTATTTGTTCTACTGAATGATGAAGACTTACAAATGTCACGACAGTACAATAAAAACTTGAAAAATATTATTTTTTTAAATTTATTGAATTATGTCAAAACTAGTAGAACAATAAATGTTGTTATTTATGATGTTGGCTGCCCGGTCCTTCGGGGTTGCTGGTGTTTTAAGGTAATCCTGTATACTTCAACCACTTTATTTTACTGATCATGACTTCTTTTTTAACAGATAGCAGAATCATTATCAGACGAAATCGAGTTATGCAACGCGCAGTTGAACTACAAAGACGGGGTACTACTGAAAATAGTCTGCAAGCTCTCAAAAGTAATGTCCAACGCAACATTCATTGACCAAATGCTCGAGATCAACGACGACATTTGCCGCCTTTGCATTTGACAGGAAGATGGGCCAAACAAGGCGGACAAAAACAAAATGGCCGACAACGGAAATAAAATCAAATAACTTCTCACTTTTCCCGTCACTTATTTTTTTTATAATTTAGTTCTTAATTATTGTATTTCTTAGTTTTTTTTGGGTATTCAATGGTAATTAGGGTTGCTAGATGTTTAATTTTAATTGTTTAGCGATTTAATTATTTACTTAAACTATTTTGAAATTAAACGCTATCTTAATACTTACATCATGCAGTTTTTTTATCAATCCTATCCTAAGATATTATTTGTCTCCACGCGCGCACCGCCTAGCACCGCACTACCTAAACAAAAGTTTCTAAAATGCGGCAACTTTCAAACTGTAGTGTGCTTAACACAATGCCAATGTGCGTAAGAAACAGTTTGTCGAGTGCTAGTGTACGGGAAAAATAGTGTTGGACAGGTGCGGGTACGTTAATTTCAGCGTAGTTTTAGTTGCCGCATTTAACAAGTATGACAGCTGTGTCAATCTGTCGGTGCGCGCGCGGAGACTTGTTATAATAAGATTTTCTGTGGCAGCCAAAGGATCAAAAGAAAAAGCATAATAAGTAGATAATCCACTATTTTTTTTTATTCCCATAATGTCGAGGGTTCTTCTTCTTAAATTATTATTATTCTAAAAATATATCGAAGGCTAGAAGAAAGGAAACTAATATGTAAAGGTAAATATTTTATTGAAAGAATTGCCTATCTCCAGCACCCTAGTTTGTGCGGAAATCTGTCTAAGAGAATTAATAAGGCGTCCACTACACGATAGGTTTGGCGTCAATCAGTACCATCAATAATCATACTCCCGAGTGTCGGAGATAACTTCGATCACAAATCACACTAAAATTAGAGAGGTTAACCATCAACCATCGCCGTGATCGCAAACTGACAGCAAAACCTATCGTGTAATAGACGCCTTATTTGTAAGGTGCAGTAAATAATGATATTGAAACTGGAAAATGCACAAACCGTGCTGCGTTTGAAAATGTCAATGGGTATTAGCAGAGTTTTACTTTGTCAAAGTGATGACATTACACAGAACCAACGATGACGGTTTGTCTGTAAATTGTAATGTGTTTTGTTTGTAAATTCTGCAAAAATAATGTGTTTATACTATCCTATATGTTTAAAGTCTATAATATAATACTATGCTACGCTAGATTTATATCTTTAATTTGTAGTGGAACACTAAAACTATGTCTATCTCTTTCTTACCTAGCAGTAAAGGTGAGAGATAGACATAACTTTCGCATCGCGGACGTTGGGATTCTATTTTATATTCTAATTTTAACGCTATTTTTATCAGAAAATCCTTATGGAATTAAAACGAAATATTTTAATATTAATTCCTAAATTACTGATTTTGTAGATCTAATTAACAATTCACCACACGATAAGGTACATAAATAGGTTTCTAGATTAAATTATTAACTAGCGGTTTCATTGACTACTGAAAAATTACCCATTATGCTCTAAGATCTAAGCTACCTGCATGCCAAATTTCATTCAAAAAGGTTCAGCAGTTTCGGCGTAAAAACATAACGAACACGCGTACATTATCGCACAATTTATATTATTGGTGAGAGTGAGACAAAGCACAAAATTGATTTAGCCAAAAAGTTCTTAGATAATGTTAAGAATGCTTTCACACTAACGACGACGCGACGGTAAAATCCAAAAAAATATATGTAACTATATGATTTACCTGACACACTTTAAAGTTATAAGCCGGTTCAATTAGAAACGAATCTAAAATGGCGGCGCTAATCATGTCCTCTCGCTTGCCCAATAGGCTCTAGTGTGTATAAGCGAGAAAACATGATTTTTAGAGATCATTTTAGATCCGTTTCTTTATTGAACCGACTTATACTTATACTGTCAAATGCTTGCACCTGTAGATTTTCTATTTGTTCCAATTGTTAGAAAGCAGTTTTGTTACACCAAACTAATTAGTGTTAACGAGTGAAGAATTGATTAACTACTTTCCGATTGATGCTACTCGGCAAATAGAAGTCCCAAGTAACTTATGTCAGTTTCATAAAAAAGGCCAGTTTACGTGCGGATTACCATAACTCTGACATTATGAAATTAGCACTGCGCCTTACTTATACCACTTAATGGACGAGTAGCTTACTCGGCCTTTACTCGAGGATGGTGAAAGAGGCCCTTGGTATGCAAATGTTTTTCATTTCTTGTCACTTACATATACAAGAAATACAGACAGCTCGAATGCTTGATTAATTTATATTTTGACCAAAACCCACAAAACATATAATATACTTATAAAGTCTGCACTTATTTGCCCGATCGAGATTTTTCACAAACCATGTCGAAATGTTGACATAGTTTGCGCCCTACAAGTTTCTTGTGCCTTCTTCAGAGGTATCTTTCCGAACGCGCGGTAGACTCATAACTGTTTATCTTCATTGACGTGCAAGTGTCAAATTGTATATATTTAAAAAAAAATCTTTGAAAAAAATATTTGAAATCTCTGAGTTGGTTGGTTTGATTGTAAAGGCGCGTCGGCGTACGTGTGAAAGCACTCAAATAGATTACAATTATATCTATAATTCTATGTCAAATAATTTAACACTGTCCAATTTATTTTATATTATTATAGACTAAACGGTCCATTCGCTTGAACATACGCCACGAGAATTGGTGCGGAAGGCGCAGGTTGAAGTCCCGCTCGTCGCTCTACCCATATCCCATATTCCTTCTGTTCAAGTTGTTTATTTAAATGTATCACGATGAGTTTGGAGCGGTAGCGATCTAAATCTATAATATCGTAATTTACAAGGACATCAAAGCACCTTGTAAAAGAAAACCCATAATACTAGAAAATCTTAGGAAGGTCTTCGCGCGCGCTCCGAGTACACACCGTTGGTGTACATGTCAAATGCGGCAACTAATACTGCGCCGAAGACGGCGTTCCCAAGCTTGTGCTACAGATTTTTTCATTCACACTAGTAATCTTTGCAAAAAGGTTTTCACGCACACTAGGATTGTAGCTATATTGTGCACACTACAGTAATAAGTTGCCGTATTTTCGGAGCTGTTTATTACCGCCGTGACGCGGTATAGTTTGGGTAATAATGAAATTTTGACAAAGCGAAATTCCTTCTTCAATTTGATAAGGTTCTTTAGGTAATTTCTTCTCAACTAATACAAAGGCAGTTTGTACTGGCCATGTGGAAGTTTTATATTGCATAGTATAGGTATGTTCGCCTAGGTGAACAAAGTGGAAAAAAGTGGCCTCAATTCGCCTCGGAATCAATACCAACCTACGTCAAATCACCCATTTTTTTCATGTTTGTTCACCCAGGTGAGCAAAGTGGAATATTGGCTCTTATCACTTACTTTTAAGGTAGAATTTTTATTGGTGGAAATGAATGATCCTTATTTACGAACACAGGGTAATTTACACATTATTATAATTATTTATAATCTAAGTAATTCTAACTTTAAATTAGGTTACACATAATAAGTAGCTATGACGGTCTGTAATATGCAATCAAAATGCAAAATTGTTGCAATAAGGAGTATCAACCTTTGGTATGCCAGGATTAAAGACACAAAATGCGCTAGAATCCGTCTAGACAGGTGTTATCATCCATTTTTGGCAACAGCTGTGTAGCCGGTATTGATAACCGTTGCCGAATATCGGTATTAAAAGCGCATTGTTTTCGTTTGTAGTCGATAAAATAATTATATTTATGTTAGCTGCCGTATTGATTATTAAGCCGCTAGCCAATATTCGCTTCTTCTCTGTTTTGCACGTCAGGAATCACTTAGAAAGAGAGAGAATGCATAATTATTTTGGTTATTTTGTTACCAACATAGCGAAACGAGAATCACTGAATCAAACCAATCAACCTTTGCAATGCTCAGGATGAGTTTGATTTTATATGACTTTCTAATAAAAAAAAACTGTGGTACCTTTATCGTCAGGTTCGTCTAAGTATTGAAATTCTCTACAGAAAATTTATTGAGATTCATATCCAAAGTTTTAACGTGGTATTTTAATAATACAGAATGAATCCATGGAATCTCAAGGAAATCGACGAAAATCCTTATTTCTTTAAATGATAGTTATGTGTAACCTTACTAACAAACTTACAAACATTCCTACAATTATTAAATGACTTAAATTAAAAAATGACAGCCAGTGTCTTATATCAATAAAATGTAATAAATAGATCACAAACAATTTTAAACGATATTGGTCGAAATAGAACAAAAATTCACTGTACTTATTAAAATCAAAACATTTTGTTTAGAAAATGAATCGACATGGCATGTCAGGTCGAGTTCCTTATGAAATATCTATGGACCATGTAGAAACAATTTTTGATCTGACAACGTGAGGAAAATTATCAAAACATATTGGTTATAATTATGACAATAATATTTAAATTACATTACAATTATTACTTTTAATTTATTTATTTCTTATTGAACGACAAATTATTTCATTAACACTATTTGGGGCACATTGTATTACAATACAATAATAATATGGTGACAATTTTACAAGATACCAATTACAATTTCATCCAACAAAACACAAAATGATGATCAAAAACAAATTGGTCAAAACAGTATGGGAGGATTGCCTTTTCCTGTTTTTATCCACTCAAATTTTCCTTTCCTAGTGGATAAGATAAGGGAGAGATAATCTGTCTCCCTTACACATACATAACATAGGCTAATATCGTTTGAGCAACATTTAGCTCGTCAGAAATCGACTTAGTTATGCCAAAATGGAACAACCCATAAAAAGTATATAATTATAATGTCCACCCGATTAGGTTTAATCGCCTAATTATGGCGATCACCATCTGTGTTACTGCTGTAATAATTTGCACTGTTAAAGTACTGAGAATATTATGTATGGTGTAAGGTTTTTTTTACACCAAACTGTCAATATACACAAAAAAGTAGGTAAAACCGTTGGTCTCGGTTATCGTCATAAACGATCATCGGTCATGTCAGAGGTCTTTCGGTGACCTCAAAATTCAACATAGTACTAGGGGCTCCAGTACTAGGGGCGATCTAGAAAAAAAGTCACAACACCGTAGTAACAACGGAGAATTGTTATTACCTTCCCGATTGCCACCACAATTTACCACTCACAGATAGACTCGAAGTACTTTTTTAAATTATAAAATATGTGCTTGTAACATTGAGGCATAACTAGATTCACAGTCGTCAATATTATGATCGCTACCGCTCAGTATTGTATCTAATGGTCAGTATTGTGTTTGTGTGTGTGAGAGTGTGAATGTGAGGATTTGGATGAACGACGCGGGCACATCGGGGCCGAGCTGCCGTAGACGTCGCGAACTGATGAACTGAAACAGTTGAATAATGTGTTATTTAATGTATTACACAAACAAATTGTATATTACCGTCTGCCCCCGCAAATTCTGCCACCACGGGGGCGGAAGGCAATAGTTATTACCTTCTACCGCCACGGGCAGAATATAAAAGTTATTACCGTTGGCCATCATTTCACATAGCGGCACAGATGGTATTGACTATTGACTTTAGAAGTACAAAAAGCAATAATGGAAAAATTAGCATATTTTCGAATTCCCATGCCACCTTTCTGTAACACATTCCATATTAATTATTATTATTGCTTTTATCCATCGCCCACCTACTCTTTGGGACGCTAAAGGGGCAGTTGGGAATATATCAATGTATTGATAATATATCATGCATTTGTTTAAAGATATTGAATATTGACTGGACATGAAAAGGTCTATGGTAAAGATAATTATTGACGGCATTCAAAGACATTTAGATGAAAAACAGATGTCTATAAATACATACAAATATTTAATAGAGGTTTAGATAAATTTGAATAAATATTTCAAAATTTTTTATTTTATGAATTTAACATAAAATATTTATTCTGGCAACACATTTTTTTTACCTTATCACAACAGAAGAAAAAAAATTAAAACATACTTCAGAATTACATTACTATTTACATTAAAGAAAAACTATTCTTAAGTCCAACTTTAATAACTCTAAATAACTTTAATAAGCTCACTCTAATTACTATTGCCAATAAAAAAAAAGCTCATAAATTGTCCAAAAGACATGCCACGATAAAATATTCATGCAGAAGAAAATTTATTGAAATAATATAATAAAAATCCATAGCAAAAGTATTTACAGCTGGAAAAATATAAACAAATAAATAAATTTAATTGAATTTACGATTATATTTAATAGTGGTAACGCCTCCTCCAGTATCTGGAACTGTTTTAAATAAAAAATATTTGTATTAATATTATGAAGTGATTTTGTGTAATTAATGTTGAGGTTAGATTTTGTGTAATTAAATTTATGAAGTGATTTTGTGGAATTAATAATGAGTGTAATTGTGTATTATGTTATGACGTATGCTGATAATAAAGCTCTAGTTTGTCCTTATTTATTTATAACTAGCGACCCGCCCCGGCTTCGCACGGGTAGCAGAAGTAGGTATAGTGGACGTTTATCAGGAGTAAATTCGTGATACATTGTATTTTAATAAATATAACCCTAATGGTTTACGCAGCGCACGCAAATTAATGACTATTTCTGTTATATCGTGGGCTATTTTGAAGATATTGATGAGTACTACAAACCCCTAGTACATTACTTTATTCTACCACCAATACTTTTCACACCGCATGAAAAATAATCACTGCTTCAATTATTGTGACTAAACTAAAATAGATGGATATAATCTATGTATACTGTTTTGTAGGTATTGATAAGTACTACAAACCCTAGTACATTACTTTACTCTACCACCAATAGTTTTCACACCGCATGAAAAATAATCACTTTTTCGATTATTGTGACTAAACCAAAAAAAGATGGATAAAATCTATGTATACTGTTTTGTAGGTATTGATAAGTACTACAAACCCCAAGTACATTACTTTACTCTACCACCAATAGTTTTCACACCGCATGAAACATAATCATTTTTTCGATTATTGTGACTAAACCAAAAAAGATGGATATAATCTATGTATACTTTTTTGTAGGTATTGATAAGTACTACAAACCCCTAGTACATTACTTTACTCTACCACCAATAGTTTTCACACCGCATGAAAAATAATCACTTTTTCGATTATTGTGACTAAACCAAAAAAGATGGATATAATCTATGTATACTGTTTTGTAGGTATTGATAAGTACTACAAACCCCTAGTACATTATATTATTCTACCATCAATGCATTTCACAGCGCACGCAAATTTATGAATATGGTAATTATATTATGTAACACCTTGGTTCACAATATTGCAGTTTTCTTACGGATTCCCATTATTTTTCAAAATCTCATATAGCCTATGGCACTCACACTGAATTAAGCTATCCATAAGTGAAAGAATTTTTAAAATCGGTCCAGTAGTTTCGGAGCCTATTCGTTACAAACAAAAAAACAAAAAAACAAAGTTTCTCTCTTTATAATATTAGTATAGATAGTATAGATTAAGTAGGTGTAAAAATAAAAATATCTACTCTACTACAACAATAAATAGTAGAAATAACCATAATCTATACAACGTAACTTTTTTTTGTGTTTAAATATATTTTTGTAATGATTACCTAATTAAAGACAATCTGTATTTGTTTTAGACTGCCTCGGTGGCGTAGTGGGCGCATGCTCGACTGCCAATCAAGAGGTCCCGGGTTCGATCCCTAGGTCAGGCATAGTGTTAAATATTGGATTTTTCCATTAGGAATTATCTCAATAACTGCCTGGAGTCTGGAACTGTGCCCGGTAGATGGCAATAGGCTCGCCCCCTATTACATGGGACCAATAACATACTGGCGAAATGTGGGTGTATCTACTATGGGACTGAGTCCTGGGTACACCTCTGCCTACCCCTTCGGGAAAAAGGCGTGAATGTATGTATGTATTTGTTTTTAAAGTTAAATTGTCCGTCACGTAAACTAGGAACTTTATATTGAAAAATGCACAAATAATCGCGTGAATGCATTTTTGTACGCGCACTAACTACCTTTACTTATTTACCTGAATAAAAACCTTTCTATTCTATTAACTTTTATCGGATATGTTAGAATGAGATGATTTTTATGGAATTTTACTTTGCATAATATGTTCATAAATGAATTTTAAACGCTCCACCTTTTCGATCAAATGACAATGATATTTAGTATTGACTTAGAAACTGGTACCAAAAATAGATACAAACAGAAGGTAATACTTATAGGGGTTCAACACGCACGCAGAATACACACGCGCACTTAATAAGTGGAACAAAATCCAGTAAACGCAGATCAAAACAGTAGAACAAAATGCAAAATCGATTTGTTTTCAGGCATAAAATAGAACCCATAATAACTATGTTAACTGGCGAATGATGAATGTACCTACTACGGAACTGGGTCTGAGTAAATCTCTGCCTACACTCCCTTTTGATAAAAGGTGTTGTGTTATGTTGTTATGTTCTCAGAGGGTAAATTCAAAACTAAAATCTACTTTACTAAGGAAGGCTTATTATAAAGTGAACCAGTACATAGAGGACAAAGATGCCTGGAAGCTTCTGCATAGCCGCCTCGCGGCACCTTTAAAGAAAACTAATGTAACCAAACCAAATATTGTGAAACTATCTGTTGAAAAAATTAAGCCCTACATAGTGTAGTAAATGAACGGATTCTTTGTATGGGGACCCATGCATTAATTCCTCAGTCGATGAAACTTTGCAGGGTTATAAAATAGTATGAACCAAGACTTATTTTAAAAAATCCAAAAAAAAAACCACACGGAAGTTAGGTATTTAACCTAAAAACACAAATCTGTTAATATATTGAACCGAGTAATTTCTCAGTCCAAATTTATTTTACCAAATGAGTTATTTATACCAGTATGTGATACTTGATAAAAATCCAAAACTTTTGTCAAGTATTATATTGCTTTTTTAATACAATTCCTTTTTATGGCCCTCATTTTCATCGGAAAATTTCTCAGTCCTTTTTTTTTTCTTATATGATCTTAGAATGTTATTTAGCGTTACGAGTAAGAAAATCCAAAAAAAAATGCATTCCAATATTGTTATATGTTAAACTATAAATAACACTGTATGGAAAATTTCTCAGCATTATTTTATTTTTTAAATATAATAAGTAGTCACACAAACACACAAATCCGAAATATCCAAAAAAAAATCCATCCAGAACACCAAGATTTTGGAAGCGAAGATAAATCTATCCCGCGTTTACACGCAATAATGTGCCGTCTTGCTTTACTAGTTGGGTGCAGATTAGCGTGCTCGCGTTAATAGTAAAACTTTTGACTCGCTTTTCAAGACATTAATACAGAATTATTTATTTTTTGTGTTATATACACTATACTATAATGCATCTATGTACGTAATTACATATCAACACTAGCTGTTGCCAGCGGCTCCGTCTTCGTGGACTTTGGTTATCGCGCGTTATCCATGCGGGTGGAGCTATGTCCTATGGAGCTAAGTAGCCTATGTCCTATTCCAGAACCTAATCTACATGATGTGTGCAAAGTTTCATTCCGATCCGTCCAGTAGTTAAAGCGTGATTGAGTGACAAACAACCAAACTTTCGTTTATAATATTAATAGGCTATCTCTGTATATAATTATAGATATATAAAATGATATTGGTTGATTTATTTATTTACATTAGCAAATCACGTATTTGAACTAGAAATGAAAAGGTTAGATGTTTTGCCGGATACCGGATACCGAATATTCGGCAAACCTAGAAGCCGGATGGACAGATATCCGGCCGCCGAATATCCATCCGAACATAGCCGATTGGCGAATTGTTACACGAGCAAACCGTACGAACGATCGGGTGTGTACAAAGTGGGTATAAAGAATAGGCCTGGATACGTAATACCGTTTATTCTGGCTATCGATTATTGCTAAGTGGTGATACAGACGCTTGCGAGTTTTAATGTATGGAGGCGCCATCTATTGAGACGAACTTAAACTAAACTTCTCATACATACCGCCCACCAAGGACAAATGCAATTTGGCCTTTAATATTAGCCGCCGCCCACCGTGACTTTACCTAGGTAGGTAAAGTGTCCTACGCACAGCACAAGTATTGTTCTTGGTGAGGTATTTACAATCAATCCTTAAATAGTAAAAATCTAGCTTATATCTAATCCTACATTTCACAATCAAACCGGCAACGGTAACATACAGAGTTTGGAAGTAGGACGCTTATTTCACAATTGTTTTTTGTCCGCAACGTAACGACGCGAGTAACGTTCTCGTACCCTGTATGTTTGGCAACCACCCGTCTAAGTAGGCATCTACATGGTGATAAATTCTCCTCCTTGATTAAAACCACATCCCCAATCCCCGGTTCAGGTTGCTGGTAAGCCCATCTATAACGATGAAAAAATTTGTGTGTGCTGTGCATCCGCGAAAATTAGATCAGTAAGCGCAGATTTCTTCGGCAGCAGTATAGGATACCTAACATCTTCATTGCCCGAGATGTTATTCAATCGACCTTCAACTCGCAATAAACCCTCACCATCAACATAAGGATTCAATGATTTCAGACGTCCCTTGATTTTAATGAAATGGTCGTTCCTTTTAAAAAGAACCAACTCCGCCTTGAAATGTTCACCTTGACATTGTTTTATGCAAGTCTGAAGCGCATGTGATAATTCTGCTGGCGTGAGATGCTCCTGACGATTTCGTTCATTAGCTGGCTTTTTTAGTTCGAGAAAGCGTCGACGATAAACTATAACTCGTATCAACTTCGTGAGTGATGAGTATCTCTTCCAATTTGAGACGTCCGGTATCGCTAAATTAACTTTAATCTCTTCCATTTTTCTTCAAAAAAAGGTGATAACACCTTGTTGAAGAATTACAGACACATCTCGCTTCTGAGCCATGTTTATAAGTTGTTTTCGAGGGTCATTACGAATCGTCTCAGTCGCAGGTTCGATGACTTCCAGCCGTCTGAGTAAGCAGGTTTCCGTAAAGGCTACAGCGCCATAGACCACATCCACAAGCTACGCCAAATTATACAGAAGACCGAAGAGTATAATTTGCCATTATGTTTAGCGTCCGCTGGCTGTCCATAGAAGGGTACTGATCCCTGCACTTACGTATGGTAGTGAATGTTGGGTCTGGCAGAAGAAGCATGAAAGTAAGATTAATTCTGTGGAGATGAGAAGCCTGTGAAGCATGACTGGAGTGACTTTGATGGACAAAATGAGGAATAGTGCGATAAGGGAACGCTGTGGCGTGGTAGAAAATGTAGTGACAAAGATAGAGAAAGGAATGCTGAGGTGGTTCGGACATGTGGAGAGGATGGATGAAAGGAGATTAACAAAAGAGATTTATAAGGCTAGTGTGAATGGTCAAGTCGGTAGCGGTCGACCTAGGCGTACTTTTCATGAACAAGTTGACGTTGTTCTTAAGAAAAGCAAAATCAAAAGTACCTACAACCGACGAGCATGTATGAAAAATGTCATGAAAGTGAACGAAGCGAAAGTTGTATGTCAGGATCGTAGCAAGTGGAGGTAAATAATCTCTGCCTATCCCACCGGGAACAAGGCGTGACTGCATGTATATATGTATGTTTAGCGTTTGTGGACTATGAAAAGGCCTTTGATTTGATCAAGACATGGGCGGTGCTCGAGTCTCTCCAGCGATGCCATATTGACTATCGGTATATCGAAGTGTTGAAGTGCTTGGATAGGAACGCCATTATGTCGGTTCGAGTACAGGACCAGAGTTCGAAGGCGATCACGTTGAATAGAGGGGTAAGACAGGAAGACGTCATATCTCCGAAACTGTTTACTGCCGCAATGGAGGACGCCTTCAAGCTTCTGGAATGGCAAAGGCACGCCATCAATATTAATGGCGAATACATCACTCACCTTCAGTTTACCGACGACATTTTAGTCATGGCAGAATCGATGGAAGATCTTAGCATGATGCTCGAAGACCTCAATCGAGTTTCTCAACGGGTCGGCCTTAAAATGAACTTGGACAAGACGAAGGTGATGTCTAATGCCCATGTTGCGCTGACCCCAGTACCGGTTAGTAACGCGATTCTAGAAGTTGTTGACTCTTACGTCTACCTAGGACAAGTAGTCCAACTTGGTAGGTCCAACTTCGAGAAAGAGGTCAACTAGGCTGGGCAGCGTTCGGAAACCTACGTAGTGTCTTCTCGTCCAAAATACCTCAGTGCCTCAAGTCGAAAGTATTCGACCAATGTGTGTTGTCAGTGATGACTTACGGATCTGGAACGTGGTCCCTGACTGTGGGCCTTATCAGTAAGCTCAAAATAGCGCAACGAGCTATGGAGATTGCTATGCTCGGGATTTTTCTGCGAGATCGAGTCAGAAATGAGAAGATCCGTAGACGAACGGATGCTACCGACATAGCCCAGCGGATTAGAAAGTTGACTTCAACTTGCTAATCCACTTGGCAATGGGCAGGGCACAGCACGTAGAACTGATGGCCGATGGGCCGTAAAGTTCTCGAATAAAGACCACGGACTGGTAAGCGCAGCTTAGGACGTCTTCCCACATGGTGGAACAGACGATCTGATAAGTACGGCAGGAGCACGCTGGATGCAGGCCGCTTACAACCGAACTGGATGGAAATCTAAGGCCTGTGTTCAGCAGTGGACGTCCTATGGCTGATATGATGATGACAATGATGATGATGGCACCTTTTGAAGAGGATAAAACGCGATTGCACGTGATATTGATTCTTTTCTCAATTCAGTTGTATTGCACTGGTCGCGATCGTGAAACGTGATCCTTATGGTGGTCAGTTAATTCTGTACAATACCTAAACTTAACAAATTTTGCTAGTATTTATTTTTTAGCACCCTACAGCAGTGTATACAGCGATAGACTTTTTTCGGAAGCTGACCTTGTATACGAAGATAAGTGAAACCGTTTGTTGCAGCATAATTCATTTAATACCTATTAAGTAGCCAGCTTTACGGGGGAAAAGATAAAAAAATGATAAAATAAAAAGTATTTTCAGCAATATCCGCTTTTGACTACGATAATATGAGCCGTATTGGCCGTGGAGTTACCAGCTTGAGAACAGTGCTCCACCCTCTCTACTCTCTACCTGTGGTTGCCGTAAGAGCCGGCTAAGGGTTAACAGATCCGGAGGACGAGCAGCAGCGTCCTCTGCAAAATACCATCGATCTGCGCTCGACAACCCGCCTGCCAAGCGTGTCGAGTATTGGCAAAACCCCCCTTTACGGGGGAAGCCTATGTTCAGTAGTGGATTACCAACGGCTGAGATGATGATAATGAATATGAGCCACCATGATAGTTTTATTTCCTCGCCACACACCCTCGCCACGACACGACAGTCTCGTTGGCTCAGATGGTAGTAACTCTGCTTTCTGTGCCGCAGGCCCCGGGTTCGATCCCCGGCCAGGTCAAACATTTGTGTGCATGAACATGTCTGTTTGATCTGGGTCTGGGTGTTATAAGCTTATATAAGTATGTATATCAGTCATCTGGTTACCATAGTACAGGCTTCTAGCCTAGTTTGGGACCAGATGACCATGTGTGGAAGTTGTCCCATATTATTATTATTATATTATTATTTCTCAATAGCACCTAAGGAGTTTGATGAAAAAAGTTTGGTCATAAAAGTACTCAATAAAAAATTAACAAGCGAATAAAAACGTTTTGGTTGAAATGAAGTTTGTTGGAATGGCGGAATATTTTCAAATAGTAAATCTAATAATGTCGTTTTACATTTAATTAAAAGAAATGTTTTAGGTTACTACTTTTTTGATATATTATTACCGGCAAAAAAGTGTTATTTTATTTTATTACTAATATTCATATACGTCACAAGTTTGTTCATTCGTGGCCGAAGGCTCATAGAAAGAGGACAGAAGCCTTTATATTTATTTATCATAATTTGCCTGTAGTGCAGTTTGACTATCAATTTTGTTCTGTAATTAAAAATTGATATATGATAATTTTCTTAAATTTTTTTTAATCCGGTATCTGGCCGGATACTTGTCCATTATTCGGTAACTGGCTGAATATTAAATTCGTGCCGGATAGCCTGGATACCGGAAAGTTACCGAATATCCGTTTCATCTCTAATATTAACATTATTGTTTTGAGGATGTATTAAATTCCCTATAAGTCTCGGCGCAAACGGACCATCGACCACAACCACCGGTGGTCGGCAGTTAAGAGCAGTTTACACACGCATTTTCATACGTATTGTAAAGCACCTTTGCGCCAAGCAAGTGTCGTTTACTAAAAAATTAAAGTGATGTAATGAAACTTCAAACTATTCCCAAGGAATATGTACAAAATTACAAATTAGCGGCTAATCAAATATAAATACGTGAATAGTAAGTAGGTATATAATAATGTCGCGCGGGCGGCCAGTACCGCTCCCGCGCCCCGCTCCTCCACCCCGCTCCCTACTCACGGCTCCCGATAGCTAGATTCAAATCTGTTTATTATTAAAATGTTTTTAGTTATTAATCCGCTTGATTTTTTTTTGGATATTTTGCTAGTTGAAAAGAAAGTTAACGGTGTACTTAAATCAATAAAGAAAATAGACTGAGAAATTTTCCACTGCAAATAAAGAGACAATTTTAAAAAAATATATAATTACATGGTTTATTTTTTGGATTTTTATTGTGTGGTTATATGACTTCGATAAAATAGCATTCCCGTTAAAAAATTCGACTGAGCAATTTTCCAGTCCAAGTTAC
Organism: Hemistola chrysoprasaria; assembly: GCA_947063395.1. Classification (NCBI taxonomy): domain Eukaryota; kingdom Metazoa; phylum Arthropoda; class Insecta; order Lepidoptera; family Geometridae; genus Hemistola; species Hemistola chrysoprasaria. Next base: position 12,873,687 of record OX346724.1, on the reverse strand, counting down.
ATCAAGAAACATATGTTATAAAAAATTTGGCGATTCTGCTGGGAATTTTTTTTGGATATTTCGTGTATTGTTTGTATAGATTACATGAATATGTCCTGTGAAGAAAGTTCAAACGGAGCATTTTTCCTAAAAAAGATATCATAGAAATAAGATTTTAATTAAAAAAACCTAACTTCTTAAATTTTTTTTTTTTGGATATTTATACAATACCTTAATTTATTGATACTTAATCATGCTATAAAGTTTTTACTGACTGAGGAATTACTGTGGGGGTCCACTATGTTCATTTCCTACACTAACAAGTTTCTTGTGCGTTCTTCTTGTAGAGGTATCTTTCCGAACGCACGGTAGACTCAGTACTGTTTATCTTCATTGACGTGCAAAAGTGTCAGATTATGACCTATTTGAATGAATCTGTTTGAGTTTGAGTTGGTACACAACAATTTTCTTCACGAATTTATATGCGCTAAAGTTCGCAGACCCTATGTTCAGACTCGTCAAGTTACGCCTTCCGTATTGTACTTAATATATATGAAATGCAAAGCTCAAAAGGGAGACAATTGGCTTGTTTGTGTGGTATAACATGTACACATTATCGTTTGTTTTACTTTCGATGAATGCTTTTCCAGTTTACCTTCTAGACAGCGTAAAGTGCGCGCGTCAATGTGTGAGTGCGTTTTAGAACTTTGTATGAACATTACCTTCTGCTCTATTTTGTGATATTATGCCATGTATTACAAAAATGTGTAGTGATACTTTAAGAGGTGCATCTACCGTCAAATTTCGCGAAAAAAATTCTACTTCCCGTACCTATCAGCCGATTGATTTTGGAAGTCTACTTTTCACGTATCGATTGCGATTTTTTTTTCGACTTGTTAATTCGATTTGATCCCAAAGGTGGATGTTAGGCAGACGGTAGGTCATAAAACCAAAGCCAAAACTTTATATATTCTGTGTTCTGTGTACTCGTGTATGTTGTTAGCGAAAACATAATATTATGTGTTCGTGTGTTGCGTCCAGTGTTAGAAGTTTGAGGAAACATATTATACCGACCCCACACAGAGGGATGAAGGTAGGAAGATAATGATGTTTAGTTCGATTGGTAGATGCACTTCCTAAGTACTACCACAGTACACAAATAACAGTAGTTCATCTTCATAGATATTGGCCGCTGCCGGTTTGAATGTGTGCGTGTGTACCGGGTGCGTATCACACGTACCCACATTTTTGAAGATATAAAAAACTACTACATGTAATAACGTAAAATAAAAACAACTAGGTTCTAGAAAGTAACAATACAAAGATTCAGAAAAAAAAACCAATTTAATCCAAAGTAAAAGTTATCAGTGCCTTTTTATTATTCTGAGAATTTTGTTCTTTGTGCAGGTTTTTATACATGAAAACTCGTTTGGATTAAATTAGAGTTATCAGTGCCTTTTTATTATTCTGAGAATTTTGTTCTTTGTGCAGGTTTTTATACATGAAAACTCGTTTGGATTAAATTAGATATTTTACTGAATCTTTGTATCGTTTTATTTTCTAGTGCCTTGGTGTACACACCAAGGCGCTTTTATGTAATTACATGTAGTATTTTTTATAAACATACATTCACGCCTTTTGCCCGAAGGTGTAGGCAGAGGTGTACCCAGGACTCAGTCCAGTATGTTATTGGTCTCATGTAATAGGGGGCGAGCCTATTGCCATCTACCGGGCACAGTTCCAGACTCCAGGCAGATATTGAGATAATTCCTAATGGAAAAATCCAATATTTAACACTGCCTGACCTGGGGATCGAACCGGGGACCTCTTGATTGAAAGTCGGGCATGCGCCCTCTACGCCACCGAGGTATTTTTTATATCTTCAAAAATGTGGGTCAAGTAGGCGAATTTGCTTAGCACCGCGCCTTAAGTACGCACGTGTACTGTGGTATTACTTCACCTTTTTTAGCACGTTGTACGTTACAGTTCCGTTTACCTGTTAGTTGTTCCGGAGTGCCTGAGCGGTCTCCTAGCGTGCGGCCTCCTGCGTTCCTCGCCAATGCTGTAACGTATGTCTAGCTCACAACCACACCTAGGACCTAGCTGGCTGGCAGATGGATGCCGAGTGTCGCTTTATACCTCTAATCTTACGAACGGTCACTCATTTTAAATCAATACCACAGAATATATAATACTAAACGGACATAAGGGACACTCCTCAAAATCATTAAAATAAATAGCGACTCTAGACTGCGATGCAGTAAAGTGCAATTCAGTTCGCACAGCGCCTAACTAATTATCGTTATATTAATCTATAAGCTGCCTCTCTTTCTATCGCGTATCTCGCTATCTGTTCTCTCTCTCTATCCCATAGGAATTTCCAACGCCCCAGCTTATAGCTTCATACTCTTACAGCGGAGTGTCCCAGGCCTGGTTCAGGGAACGCGGGCACTTCCCGTGCGGGTCTCGTTTTTGGAATGGTAACACCATTTCTGGTATTAACTGTTTTTTACGGTTCCGTACCTCAAAATGAAATAAGGAACCCATATAGAATCACTTTGTTTCATTCAATCATTCAATCATTTTATTTTATACATATAGGTTTTTATTAAAGGATTTTATTTATAGAAAACATCCCAAAACCGTAAAATTTTACAAAAATAAATGTGATTACTAACATGTTTGCTATATTTGCAACTACATCTACTTGCGATGGCGCTGTATGTTCTCAGAAGGCGGTAGGGTTTTGTTCAGGTCTTATTTTGTATAGGTATGGAACCCTACACTGCGCATACATATTTATGCCTTACCAATTTATTTTAAGAAGAAAACAGATATACTGCGTTGTTCTGTTTGTCATTTCTTGTACGTACTTATACTTCTTACTTTTGAATACGTACTTATTATGATTATCGTATTCAACATCACTTAGCTATCAAAACATTTATGCGCGAATTGAGTTTAAAAAAAATTATACGTATTTTAAATGATAATTAATTAATTAAATTATTTATACGTATTTTTTAATTTAATCAGATAGTTTAATTAAAATTATGTATCATCCGATTCATTGACTGCCTCGGTGGCGTAGAGGGCGCATGCTCGACTGCCAATCAAGAGGTCCCGGGTTCGATCCCCAGGACAGGCAAGGTGTTAAATATTGGATTTTGCCATTAGGAATTATCTCAATAACTGCCTGGAGTCTGGAACTGTGCCCGGTAGATGGCAATAGGCTCGCCCCCTATTACATGGGACCAATAACATACTGGCGAAATGTGGGTGTATCTACTATGGGACTGAGTCCTGGGTACACCTCTGCCTACCCCTTCGGGAAAAAGGCGTGAATGTATGTTATGTTATGTTATCATCCGATTCGAAAATCACTTTATAAATATATCTTTAAATTAATTATAAGCAATTCAACATTGATAAATATGCATTAAGAGTCACTTGATCACGAACGCGCTACGAGTGGTCGCCAAGATTGTGACGTCATTATGTTATAGTTATGTATGGTATTTTATAACATTGTGACGTCACTACAGGTCACGAGCCCGTTCGGGTACTATCGGCGTGTTTTCGGTACTAGATTAAAAATTCTTTTTTAATTTGATATAACTTTGTAATAAATATATAGTAATAATAAAACTAAATATAGCATTGTTACGAATCTTATATCTTACTTATATATCTTTCCATTTATGCCAAAAAAATTCTTATACTCAATTAAGGTTGTGGTCATTAGAATTCTACATTTTATAAAGATCTTTATAAATATTAGTTATTCATATCATGTAAACATATTTTTGGCAGATACATAAACGACGATAATGTACTACATAAAAGAAAGCTCATGCAAAGGCCTACTATACAAGAACCACATTATTACACTGTAAAATAGGTCAAACATACAGGGTTATTGTTGAAATCAGTAAGCATTCTCATAAAAGGCCATCGTGGGGGAAATGGGAATTCGTCGGTCGCCGGTCTCTTGAGGTCACGGAACCTTTTCTATGATTTTTTTTTATTTCAGAGTTGGTTCCATAGTGAAAGATGTTCCAAATGAAGTATTTTAATAATTAAACAGGAAACGCCATCATTGACAATCCTATGGAAAATTTACCAAATCGATATTTTGTATACCCGTGTTTTCTCCGAATATGGTTAACTTATTTGATATATTTATATCCTAATATTTCGAAGATAAAAATAAAATATGTCCTTATAATTTAATTTTCTTTTATAAATGCTTCATATTTTGGCTAATGAACGTTTTATCGCAAGTAAAACTGTAAGTTTTTAAATTTCACTAGCAAAAAACCGAGAGTTTATAAAATAAACTAAAATGACAGGGAAATAGTTTACTTCACTATAAAAATATCAGGATATCAATTTATGGAATGGGTTAATTATATTTGGAGGAAACACGGGAATACAAAACATCAATTTGGTATTTTTTTCAAAAGATTCCTCGTAGTTAGGGTATGCTACTAAGAGGATGCTTAATGATTGATAGTAAAGTAACCATGTATAATAAATACGACACTACACACATCCATCTACCACCGCTTTGCAAATAAAAATAATAAACTATAAAGAATAAAAATAAATTAAGCAAAATAAGATTTAACATTTTCAGACATGCTCGAGTCTAGATCTACAACTAACTAGACATTTAAAGCGATTTTTTTATGTCAGCTTACTTACTTTCTAATAGCTTACTAAATAGATGTTTTTAAACATATAACAGATAATTAATAATAACTGGTAATCAGTTAACATCGGCTTCATCCGCCAAGCAGTAATGTGCAAACATTACTTTGTTCCGGTCTGAAGGGCAATGTTACCAGCGATATTACTGGGCATGGCGAGATTCAACAACTAATATCTCAGGGTGACAGGCGCAGTGCAGTGCCGCGCAGAATTTTGAATTATTAAAACACTGGGTGGCACTGTGTCTGATATGTGCAATCATGATGCTTACCTTCGGGCACTTGATTTGCTCGTCTTGTCACTATCATAAAAAAATATCTTCGAGGATTTGGCGCGCGTAGTCTGGAGTTTTATCGTGGACACAGTATATTAAGAACAGTAGTTCATTTCAGGCCGATCAGCGAGTTATTAGCCTACTTTGCGTTGACGCTAATGGTTGACGCTTTTATTATTTGTTAAAAAAAATTGCGTATTATAAGAAGCACTAGGTTTTCATTCACATTATAATATTATAATGAAATGGTTTAGGAATTCATAAATGAGGTATGAATAAAAAGACAATTTTTACGTTTCTTATAGAGTGGGTAGGTATTCTGAAGAATCATAAGGCCAGGTTTGAAGACTCATTATTGAGGCACTTAAGGCAGGTTTTTTGTTCGTTTGCTACAGTTAAGTGAACCATTTGTTAAACTAACTATAGTTAAATTCCTAACATATGTCTAAATCGTGTGAAAAAAATTGTTGACTAGGGATGAAAAACGAATTCTGCCGAATTTTAACTATTTGTCAAAAAATTTTACCATTGGTCGACTTAACCAATAATCAAAAAAAACCCTGCCTAAAATACACTACAATATTTTTAGCCTCTGTTCGAAGTCATGATAAACAATTATTAATAAAAGCTTCGCTAAATAAGCAGCGTACTTGAACGTGCGCGAATATACTCACAGCACGGCCCACACTGCCGACACCCGAGTCCCCCACAGATTATGCTAATGTGCGTACACGGCGCGCACACATCCAGACCGGCAGCGGGCACTTTCTATGAAGACGAACTACTGTTCTTAGTGTAGTGTGTCGTGCAGGGAGTATACCTGTGTGTAGAGGGCGCGGGGAGGGCGAGGCGCGGGGCGGGGGGCGCGGGGAGCGCGGCGCGCCTGGGCCCGGGCACACCCGCCTTCTGTTGGAACTCTCTGTAACAATACACACTTATAGGAACAGCAGGGACACTTCTCTATTTGTACAATATAATATTATGGGCTAGAAGCCAACTAAACTAGGCTAGGCTAGAACTAGGCTAGAAACTAGGGTAGAAGCCTGTACTATGGTAACCAGATGACTGATATACATACTTATATAAGCTTATAACACCCAGACACAGATCAAACAGACATGTTCATGCACACAAATGTTCGACCTGACCGGGGATCGAAACCGGAGCCCAGAAACAGAACGGCGGCACAGAAAGCAGAGTTATTACCATCTGAGCCAACGAGGCTGTGTATGTTAAGGAAAGGCGTACCTAGTAGTAATACTTAAGGGGGTGTATCTATCTACCAGTCATCCCAATTAACTGACAAAAGAAATAATTGCAAAATTTGTAAAAAAAAAAACAATCGACTTTTTATACTAATTTGTCGAGCAGCTGATGATCCATTTTGTATGGGAAGTCAAAATCCTTTTTTTGGGTATTTTGCAATACTTGCTTATGAAAGTTCCTCAGCTTGATAAGCTTGAAACCTAAGCTATTTGCGAAAAACCGGATCGTTGAAAACTCCGAAAGAGTTTTGCGACAAACGAAAGATTTATAAGGAGAGTGTGAATGGTCAAGTCGGTAGAGGTCGACCTAGGCGTACTTCTCATGAAAAAGTTGAAGTTCTTCAAAAAAGGCAAACACCGATCGACGAGCACATATGAAAAATGTCATGAAAGTGGAAGAAGCGAAAGCGTTATGTCAGAATAGTAAAGAGAAGAGAGAAATAGTCTCTGCCTACCCCAACGGGAACGACGCGTGAGTGTTTTTGGGAAAATCTAATGGAGCCTAGGATAATCGCTCATTAAGTGATTGTCACTTAATGAGCAAGAACTTGAAGAATGCTAAGTAAAGTTCAAAAGCATTACTTATCGAAGTCCTCGGCCTCCTCTTCATCCAGATTGATGAACTCCTGCCTCTCCTCAGCGTCTCCGGAGTACACGTTCTGTTCACGCTCTATCACATGCGCGCGCTCGCCGATGTGATGTCCTGGAACCGTCACATATAGAGGTCAAGTTAAATATAATGAGAACCTTGAGAGGGAAACAGACGTAGACGTTTTTGTAGTGGTAGGCCTCTTTTGCAGGGGGCTGCCTGGGGAAGTACCACAACTTTGCCAGTTACTCATCCGGCAAGCAGTAATGTGCAAACATTACGTGTTCCGGTCTGAAGTATTGCCCTTCAGACCGGAACACGTACCAGCGAAATTACAGGGCACGACGAGTTTCAACAACTAATATCTCAGGGTGACAGGCGCAGTGCAGTGCCGCGCAGAATTTTGAATTTTAGAACACTGGGTGGCACTGTGTCTGATATGTGCAATCATGATGCTTACCACCAGGCACCTGATTTGCTCGTCTTGTTACTCACTATCATAAAAAAAAAGACGGTTTTGTAGAGCAGTCTCACTTTCGCATGAAATGCTGGTATCAACTAGGCACTTTTATATACAAGCCACTCTTTCTCACCCTGCACTCTGGGTACGTCCAGGGACTTGCGATGGAGGGGAGCTCCCAACCTTCTACCGTTTAACTACCAATTACCTAGATATATCACCTAGATAATGAATTATAGACCTAGACTTCTAATAAAACACTCTTTCCTTTGTTGAATCCAAACCCTGAATGTTTTTCGTGGAAAACCGTGTCTAAGTTAAGAGCCAAACTCAGTAGAAAGTTCGAAAATTGCTATGTTTTCCGAGCAGTTAGTACAGGTTATTTAAAATTTAGATTTTCGTTGTCGATATCTATCCTACCAATCCAAAAATTTAAAAATGCCGGTCTATTATGTGAGAGGATATCTTCTATTCAAAACATGCTATATAAAACAAGCACCATTCAAATCTTCCATACATACATTGTACATTAGGCGCGACGTAATAACAGTCTAGTCTCTAGTGTAGCCGGTACTTGGCTATAAAAACGGGTGACGTCATCTATGTCTGTTTGTCTAAACCAGGTGTATGAACTGTTTGATTTGTAGATAAATAATGATGCTATTCATTGGTGGACTTTTCCAGGACATGTGATTTAAATTTCACGGGAACGCGTTGATGTATCAAGTTGAAACTGATATCAACAAATCAAAGTTACACTTAGCACAATCAAAAGATGCCCTATCTTTTGATTGCGCATTTTACCGCACATTTCCAGACTGCCTCGGTGGCGTAGAAGGCGCATGCTCGACTGCCAATCAAGAGGTCCCGGGTTCGATCCCCAGGTCAGGCAAGTGTTAAATATTGGATTTTTCCATTAGGAATTATCTCAATAACTGCCTGGAGTCTGGAACTGTGCCCGGTAGTTGGCAATAGGCTCGCCCCCTATTACATGGGACCAATAACATACTGGCGAAATGTGGGTGTATCTACTGTGGGACTGAGTCCTGGGTACACCTCTGCCTAGCCCTTCGGAAAAAAGGCGTGAATGTATGTTATATGTTATGTTTTTTTTTATTTCCATACAATTTTTTTACATTATTTTTTATTGCGCAACGGACTGAAAACCTCTAGGATACTTCCCGTTCGCCTAGTATCATGAAATTTGGCAAGAACCAAGATCTTACATCACAAGTAAAACAAATCCTAAAAACGTTAAATTTAACAAAAAAAACTTGTGATTATTAACACGTTTGCAACTAGATGACGCTGTATGTAGCGTTTTGTTCAGGTATTTAGGTATGGAACCTTACTTAGCATACTTAACAAGGCATGTCTTAACAATATATTTTATCAAGTTACTTGAGTTTGTATTTGGCAGCAACGTGCGCGGGTCGGGCTCGTTACCTTGTCCCCGACGTCACGTGTCGGACGACCCCAGCCTTGGCCCGCGTATGTGTGAATCAACTTTAAGGGTTAGTAGAGACGAACGCAGGCGCGTTACGGGTCAGGAGTACCATAAGGTGAAACGTCCGACCATAAAAGGAATTAGACCCATCGATGATAGATGTTTTTAACACGCGTTCTGGATTAAAAATTGATAATTATTTACCGATAACTTTAACGATAATTTCTAAATAGTGAATTTTATTAGAAAAAATATTTTTTTATTAATTTTTATTATAATACTATCATGCCTTTTTCCCGAAGGGGCAGGCAGTGGTGTATCGAGGGCTCAGTCCCATAGTAGGCACATACACATTTCGCCAATATGTTATTGGTCCCATGTAATAGGGTGCGAGCAGATGCTCGGAGTCTGGAATCTGGAATCGTATCCAGTGGCACAGTTCCACCTCCAGGCAGTTATTGACATAATTAATTACTTATGAAAAAAAATATATTTAACACTGCCTGACCTGGGGATCGAACCTGGGACCTCATGATCGGCAGACGAGCTTGCGCCCACTACGCCACCGAGGCAGTCCACTACGCCATCGAGACAGTCAAAATTCTTCGTGGTCCCTATTATCTTTTTAGTTGATACTATATTTATGTGAAACACCTCTTAAAAACGAATCAATGGACTCGTACGTTACCTATATTATTAATAGAACAGACTACGCGAATGACAAGGTATGCACGTGGGTGATAATTTCGTCTCACACCGAAATACCTTTCTGCATAATAGTTGTGGTATTTTTGAAATACAACAGGTGAATAGGTGAAGTTCTATTTAAGAATGTGGGTACATTACTTCGGCGCTCTAAGCTCTATCTTTCTCATCTCATCGCTTACTAAGCCTTTTTTATATGATAGTGAGTGACAAGGCAAGCTAATCAGATGCCTCATGGTAAGTATCATGATTGCCCATATCAGACACAGTGCCACCCAGTGCTTTAAAATTCAAAAATTCTGCGCGGCACTGCACTGCGCCTGTCACCCAGAGATATGAGTTGTTGAATCTCATCATGCCCGGTAATTTCGCTGGTAACATTGCCCTTCAGACCGGAGCACAGTAATGTTTGCACATTACTGCTTGGCGGATGAATAACTGGCAAAGGTGTGGTACTTCCCCATGCGGCCCCCTGCAAAAGAGGCCTACCACTACAAAACAACAAGTGTCTTGATATTGTAATGCCAACAATTTATGTTCACAACCCATGCTCCAGTTAAAATTAACAAGCCGTATAAAGCCCTACAAACAGTAACATTACAGAAAACTAACAACTCACGTTTCCTGTAGGAAAGTAAGGCCACCCGACTTTGCCGGACTTCTTGAGAACAAAACACCTCGATTACTTTGTTTCAAAATAACTAGGTAAATGTTATAGGGGAAAATATTCCTGGTATTTATATAAGGTACCTTTTTGCGAAGTTTAAAGAAAGAAGCCTTTGGTTCTGGGTTATTTTTATGGAAATAATAATAATAATATGGGACAACTTCCACACATGGTCACCTAGTCCCAAACTAGGCTAGAAGCCTGTACTATGGTAACCAGATGACTGATATACATACTTATATAAGCTTATAACACTCAGACACAGATCAAACAGACATGTTCGTGCATACAAATATTTGACCTGGCCGGGGATCGAACTCGGGCCCTGCGGCACAGAAAGCAGAGTTACTACCATCTGAGCCAACGAGGCTAAAATTGTTAAGGCAGTATTTATGCATAGTGTAGAGTTCCATACCTTAGATACCAAGAACATACAGCGCCATCTATTAGTTCCTTGCGCAAAGTATAGGTATATGCAGTATGCAGTAAAATAGCCATAACTTTTGATTGCGTTAACTTAGAAGTATGATTTTTTACAGCCACAAGGAACCACAGATCTGAGTAGTTGATATAAATTTCAACTTGATACCTCCACGCGTTCTCGTTAAAAATTTTCTTGACAGACAGAGAGACGGATAACAAAGTGATCCTATAAAGGTTCCTTTTTTCTTTTTGAGGTACTGAACCCAACACTACACTGTTGCCATACCCCGGACTATCGACTCAACTCCCATACAAAAGTCACGATATAACTACCTACTGCACAGACACTGCACACATGGAGTTTAGTACACACGCAAAAGTGGGCCTGAGGTGATTTCCCAGCGAAGTGGGGCTCGTGGAGCTCTCAATCTTGCTTGCGGGGTGAGGAAGGCCCGATTGGTGTAGTAGTAGGCTATAATGCGCGAGCGTTTGTATGGAGTGACGGAGGCCTCCCTTCGGAAAACAGGCGTGATGGTACGATACGATAACTGCTCACCTATGGACATCTTCTTGGTCCCAGTGCGAGAGTCCTGCAGGGTCTTGCGAGTTTCCTTCACGCCGTTGGGGCCGATTTTAGTGCTGCTTGATGAGCTGTACACCTGCACAAGTATTAACTCTTCAATAAGGTCGGTCTTCCATACAAAGTGAATATGCACAAATATGAAGAAACTCACTCGATTCGTTCCATTAGGAATTATCTCAATAACTGCCTGGAGTCTGGAACTGTACCCGGTAGATGGCAATAGGCTCGCCCCCTATTACATGGGACCAATAACATACTGGCGAAATGTGGGTGTATCTACTATGGGACTGAGTCCTGGGTACAGCTCTGCCTACCCCTTCGGGAAAAAGGCGTGAATGTATGTTATGTTATGAAGAAACTGGGAATAATTTTCCATTGACTCTGGATCCGGCCTCCATTTGCGTGAAAACATATTTGGTTAATGAAAGCCATATGGTTCTTTTGATATCTAAAAAAAACATAACCAAAAAACTTATGTAGTGGAAGGCCTCTTTTGCAGGAGGCCGCCTGGGGAAGTACCACCCCTTTGCCAGTTATTCATCCGCAAGGCATTAATGCTACCAGCGAAATTACTGGGCATGATAAGTTTCAACAACTAATATCTCAAGGTGGCAGTGCAGTGGCGTGCAGAATTTTGCATTTTAAAACACTGGGAGGCACTGTGTCTGATATGGGCAATCATGATGCTTACCATCAGGCACCTGATTTGCTCATCTAGGCACTCACTATCATAAAAAATAAAAAAAAAAAAGTGAACTAACCTGTGGTTTTCCATTGGGTCCACTGGACATGACAACAGTGCTGCTACTGAATGATGAGCCTGTAGACATGTGACCACCGCCGAGGTCTGCTGCATGGACAAATTCATACATTTGTATGTTGTACAGTTAATAAATATGTGTTTTGTCATTGAATTATTACGTTTAGACCAATTTATAATCTTGTTGTACAATACAATATTTCTATGATAGAATTTTTATACCAGACTCGCTGTGCCCTGCGGTTTAACCTGCATCGATATCATTTTCCCAATCAGGAAAAGGGGAAAAGGTTATTTCATTGTCAAAGCTACCAATCTAGTGACAAATTTAAAAAAATATAGCAAGCGTTACTGCTGACTGCTGAGCATAAGGTCTTGGGTTCGATGCCTAGATCAGGAAAAGTGGTTTTGGATTATTTGAATAGAAATATCTCAAAGTAACTTCAGAGTTACTTTGACTCTCAGTCTGTATTTGTGCCCAAATTATGGCAGTACTCATGTCACATATTTGACTTGAATCATCAATTTGAATTTGGGTGTACCTACTTTACTGTATTTAGTGTATGCCTACACTTAATGTGTAAAGCCAAACATGATTTTACAAAAATAATTGAAATAGATAAACCGAAATGCATTATCGAATTTCTATTTCAAAAACTTTGCTTTATTATAAAATTTTACTTGCACCTGTATGGCTTTACACATTAATACACCTCTGCCTCAACCTTTTAAGAAGCAAGGGTGATGTCATGTTATCAAAGACTCATCAATAACTTACCAGAAAACAGTCTATTCAGTGAAGGCATCTGCGGCATGAAAGGCATAAGGGCGCCCGTGTGGCGAGGCCCCGTGATGGACAGAGGACCCCCACCGAGGGTGCCGAAGGGGTCAGAGAACACCGAGCTCATCATGCTGTTCATCATATTGTTCATCTGGCGCATGTGCCTCATGTGAGACCTGAATAATTTGGAACATAATATTTGTATATATTTTTTACTAAGCGGTTGATTCCCTTGAAATTCAAGAAAATATCCAAGTCCCGCTCGTGGGTGAAAAATTTCATATTGTTTCAAAATTTAATGCAGTTGTAAAAATTTACAAAATACATAACATACATTCACACCTTTTTTCCCGAAGGGGTAGGCAGTATGTTCGGGCGGGGAGGCGAATAAAACTTGGTACTTTAGATTAAATCAGATATATAATTCCGGGAAAGGGTGATTTTGCTTTCTTACATTTTCTTGCTTCCTTTTATTGTTCAAAATACGATGACACAAAAAAAGGACAGCCTGGCGTCTCAAGATAAGGAAAGCCTACCCCATTTGAACGGGACAAGGCGAGGACAAAGAAGATTTTGAGGTGTGTCTCTTCTGGCCCTATAGTATTCTGTGCTTAAGGTTGAATTGTGTGTAGTAGTAATTACGAGTCCTGTGTTCCATTCCCTACTGGGGCCAGCTATTGCGCAAAAGGCTCAAATGTTTGCTCCCATTCATGTTTTTCATGTTATTGTAAGTGTCCACAACACCTGAGACACGGGGAAATCCCAGTGTCACTATTTTTTAGTTCAGATACTGACAAATGACAATAAATAAATAATGTTCGCCTTATGCACATTTGGTAGAAAAATGTATTCTAAAATCGCGTATGATATATGTATTATGTTTAATTCATTGTGGGCTAGAAGAACTCAAACACAAGGATATGTACCATTCTTGTCTTTAATATTTAATGCAATTACTTGTCAAGGCATAAAACGCAACAGCTTCAGCTTTCTCAAAGCTGTGGTCATCTATCGAGCCCCTTGGTCCTTGTTAGGCTGATTCTGTGTTATTTAGATTAGTATGTAATTAAAGTTGACCAAATTATATGTAAACCAAGAAACTTACCCGAAAAAGGGATCTTCCTCCACGTCGCCCATTAGAGATCCGAAAAGAGACATATTTCTTCGATCACAAAAACGTTACAAGAAAATTGAAACAAGCGTACACCAAATATAATTTTACAGCGATGAAACTTGTAGGCGGGTACTGAATATTAAAAACAAGATATAAAATTATAAATCTCTTCAAGTATATCAATTTCTTGTAGGTTGTAGAAATCTCTGGCAAAACTGGAAAGGAAACTGGGAAATCCGTAATCCATTAGTCCGCAACTCGCGACTTTCGACCACAGAATATAACATTTACCTGGACGGGCTCGCGACAAGTGTTGCCATCAGTTTAATTTGTTTCCCATTAATCTACTTCTTAAACCTCCAGAAAACAAACTACCAAATAACGGTCCTACACTCATAATTACTAAATTCTCCACAAAACAAGTTTTAAATTCATAATTTCAGCTGTAGGACTTCCGATGCTGGACGATAATGCTTTCCCATAGATTTTAATCTAGTCCGGTTGTAAGCGGCTTGCATGTAGCGTCTTCCTGCCCCGGTAGCACAGTGACCAGGGAAAACGAAGTCCCTGGGGGTTAGAACGAGATAGTAGATAAGAATTGTTCGGGCGCGAAAGAGAGAAAAAACGGGGAAAACTAGTTATCCCCGTGCCATGCTAGGCGGGCTGGTGTCTCTATTGGGTCGTCTGTCAAACCTTGTGGGACCAATGTCTACGCTACGATAACCGGCCCTTGATTCCCATTCAAGAAACTTACTAACACATCGGCCATTAGTTCTACGAGCTATATGCCCTGCTCATCTCAACCACTTTAACCACCATTTCAACTTACTAATCCGCTGGGCTATGTCAATTACATTCATTTGTCATCAGATCTCTTCATTTCTGATTCGATCCCGTAAAGAAATTCCTAGCCTTGTATCTCCATATAGCTCGTTGTGCGACTTAAAGTATATCCTTCCTTTATCTTATTATATAATAATACCCAATGAAGGAAGAATGGAAGACACAATGTTTCAGTCTTTTCTTATATCATCACTGGTGACACACGCTGGGCGAGAACTTCGATTTGATCCCCAAGCTTATTCTACAAGCTCAGGATGAACAATCGATCGCGTTGCTGCGTCTGCCCAGACTGCAACGGCGCACCGATCGATCGCGATTACACCGCGGCGAAAAACATTCTAAAACTTTCAGAGGCCCGCCCAGGGTAAATAATTATGTTTTGTGGGTCCGCCTTCTGCAGACCTTGCTCGAAAAAAAAGGCTGCTCAGTCAATAATTATGGTCATCATATTCGGGCGTAACCGCTTTCTCTACAACGCGCATACCAGGTGGCGCCATCTTCCTGCGTACGTTAATCACTTAGCGTTAGGGTGCACATTCGTTATTATGGCCTAGGCCTTAGGAGGTATAGCGGCTAAACGCCATATTTCACCACTAACAAAAAGGTCTAAACCACCAGTATTAGTGGAAAATCCACTATGATGGCGACACTCCTGACGACACGACTAAATTGACAATTGACATATCACAAAACTCATATCACCACAGACAACACACAACAATTAGGAGCAACAATCAATCAAAAATCTTTTTCTTTTTAATAAATTAACGAAGAAAAAGCAGAAAGCACAGACACAGTTTACTATGGTACTTAACTTTTTGTTTTAATAAGACTCCGTCCGCCTTTGTTTTTAGGTTCATGGTATTGGCATGGCATTATTTTTTATTGATTTTTGGCATATCGTCAGTTATCTAACAACACCGCTCAAGTTATTTTTACTCACTTTTCAGGAAAGACTAAAAACTGTGTATTTTATTCAATTCAAAAATTCTTAGGTTGTAATTATTAACAGATGCTTCTAAATATATAACAAATGTTTTGATATGCCTATTATATCATTTATAATGACACACACATTTTTAAATGACTTACACGGTGTTGCGTGATAATTTTGATAGACTTAGGCGGTGATAACACGAAAATGTATAAGAAAATGTTATTTTTAATGAAGTAAAAATCGAGTTAAATTAAATTTTCTTTTATTAAATTATAGGAAAATAGAATACTTTTGTTTATTCGACTTATTATTCATTACTTATTATTTAACTTATTATTAATTAGGAACTGTACTAAGGTAAGTAATTGGTATTTGAGCACATGAATCACATTAACGAGATCAACTCATTGTGTTGAGTTTTAGTAAAATGTTATCAGAAAAAATAAAAATACATATTATCGTCTTCTAATGTATCTGAAATACATAAACCTTTCCACTATATTATCCACTATACGGTAGTTCATCGTAGAATGAATGGCACGTTTGCAGTAAGACGCTTTTCAGGTCTTGTAAGTCCTGGTACTTACGCCTGGTTATCGGTATTTTAGCTTTATTCAATTTCGCCAGTTGGTTTATTGGTTTGATGCGATACAGTGGTGTAGGACGTTGTGGTAAAGGCTGTAGTTCATGATCAAAATCGTTTTTGTACCATATCGTACCATTAGGTCTGTATTGTAAGACACGTAAATCTGTCACAACTGGGTCACCTGACTTTTTCCCTGGGCGTATAGATTTGTACACCAAATCTTTACTAAAATCGGTAAAGAAGGTGTAATCCAAAAGTCGTGCCGGATGGCATCGGATCTTTTCTAGATGTCTTTGTTATTGATACGTACTGCTGTGGAAGGTAAATTTCTTTACGCTTTAGTTTGCTTTCGATAGCGCTGTGCACTGAATCACATTCCATGTGAGTGTGACCTTTCTCCAGGTACTTTTGGGTAATTACAACATTGTTCTCTATTGATAAGCGTAACAGGGCATTGCTTAAAATGGCGTTGCGATTCTGAGCACAGCATCCATCAGAATACAAAATAACTGGCAACAATTTCTCATTCAAGACCTTTTTCAAGTGATCAATTATACATGAAGCAAAAGCCGATGCCTCAAGCGTGCAATTCGATTCATCAAACCAATAGCACATTACTTCTTTGGTTGCTAGGTTATACAAAGTGAAATTGTGTACACAGAGCTTGGTTTTGTAGTAAATAGCACTAGCTTGCAGATATGGAGCCAATTTTACGGCCTGAACATCCTGTGTGAATACATAACATGTACCTGATTGCGCACCAATTTTGTCAGTCTCTTTTTCATTCCGAGCTCGATTCTTCTTCATTATATGTTCAGCATACTTTTCATCCGTTAAGTTACCAGTCTTGTGACTACAGCAAACATCGCATTGATCCTTTTTAGGATGAAATAGACTCAGATTAAGTTTCATAAATATTTCATCGAATAGTCTTCGGCCAACACATTCTTTAGACGCGAACTCGCAATCTTCTTTGTATTTATTATACAAATCTGTCATATTCTGGAATACTGGTGCCAGATATTCTCGTGATGTTGAAGCACGGCAGTAATGTGACGGCATCTTCGGAAGAGCAGCTAAGAATTTCTCGACATGTTCGTGTCCAGCAGTTTTTGTTGGCACATTTCGATTGACTGATGATGTGGCTCTATCTGGCGGCATGGCACAGTCAGTTTTATTCAACCAATATCTCACGAACCAGTCCTTTATTCCAAGGGTATCCAAGAACATTCTTTTACATACTTGGTAACGTTTGTTTTCAATCGTAAAAATATAAGCGCGGCTTTCAGTTTTCTTCGATTCTGGATTTTTGGTAATCTTCTTTTCAACTGCCATAACATGAGAACATATAAATGATCTTCGCTGTTCCCAATTCATGGTCTTCCAGAATGTTGTGAACAAATGTTTTCAATTTTAATTTTAGTCCAGCATCTCGCAATTGTTGACACAATTCTTCATCTGTATTCTGGTCACTCAATGACTCAAATTCTTCTCTATCCATGGTCTATATATTACTACTTCACCAGGTTCCCTGCAAGAAATAATTTTCGTAACACCGCGTAAGTCATACTCGATGCAATAGCAAGATGCTAGTAACACCGCCTAAGTAGATGTCGACAACTTCACTCGAGTTTAGGTTCTTTAAGACATTTAAATCAATAAATCTTGTAATTTAATCAGTAACTTACCTCTAAATCTTTGGTAATTACACTTCATATAACAAATTCAACAAAAAAAACACTCTAAATCCGATAAAGTCAGCGGGAGTAAAGTAGTTTTCGCGCGCAGTATGGCGGAATGACGATTTGAGCGGTGTTGGCGGGTAAACAGACATAAGCGCTGTTACTATTATTTTGAATACTGGCTTGTGATTGGTAAATTTCCTTGACTCTGAAAGGCAGTTCGACGCGCGAATTTGAAATCTATCCAATGGCATCAAAATGTCTAAACCGCCAAAAATCGACTTGAGCGGTGTTGTTAGATAAGAGACGATATTGAACTTAAGGCAAAATAAACTAAACGACGAAAACAAAAAAAAACAATCAGAGAACCAATGTGGAAAAAATATTCCCGCTCCTCCTACCAATCGAAGGCCCGACCGGAGGTCAGGGAAGATCTCAGAACTTCTCTACGAAATCCATGCTAATAATAAGTCTATGATGAGTTCGTATCGAAAATGCCAATAATAATTTGAATTTGAAAATAAAAATAAGGAAAATTCATTCATAAGACCCGCTACACGTTCCAAATTAAATTAATTAAATAATCATATTATAGTTGTTTAACTTCATGTAGGAATACTAAGTTGCTATGCTCAAATGGGCATCATGTTGAACCGTTGTGTTGTGTTGGGCGGTCTTATCGCTAAGATATATAAAGTACTCTGTGAGCACGACTGGTTGCACGAATGTGTAGGAGACTACGCGAAGGTTCGAGGTTCGCGCCCTTTGATGTGCGTCAAAAAACCGACACAACTTGGAAAACCACGAATGCAGCGAAAACTTTGCATAGTTATTTGCGAATGTCGTCCCACACTTGTGGGTTCGCGTATTCGTACGCATGTGAGTGCCCGGCACTCACCATTTAATAAATAACACCATTTTGTACACATGATTTGCAATAAACAAAACTTGAAACTTGAAACGCCGAAACACAGTAGCGTCCAGCAGCCTACAAATTATTTCTCTCTTTCGCGCCCGAACATTGTATATCTGCTGTCTCGTTCTAACCCCTCTGGGACTTCGTTTTCCCTGGTCACAGTGCTACCGGGCACATGTCCGGATTTTAATTGATATAGCCCAGGGGATTAGCAATTTGAGAAGCAATATTGGCCAGGGCGACGAAATAAACCGCTTTCGTTGGGGCAGGGCACATAGCACGTAGAACCGGTGGCCAATGGGGCTGTCAAGTTCTCCAATAAGGGTATGTATCTCTCCCTAACGCTGCGCTTACCGATCTGTGGACCAGCAAGTGCAGCAGATGGACGTCCACAGTCCACCCACAAGTTGGACAGACGATCTAATAAACAGTAGGAACACCCCGGATACAAGCCGCTTACGACATCCTACGGCTGAGATGGTGATGTTCCACATAATGTTGTGTGTGTAAGTAACATACGTGCTATAAGTCTATAAGGCTATAGCTGTGACTATAGGTACCTAAATGTAAAAAAAAATCGTTAGCATTAGACCTTTATCTTTATTTCATTTAAAAACATTGTTGAATAAAAATTACGTCCTAATAAATTATCAACACCCAAAATAAATTTAAGACACTAGGATAGGCACCATACATCTGAACAATTTACCAACATAACTACTATTTTTTACAATGGCAATAAACGTTTACACATTTAAGCTACAAAAATATTACTCCTATTTCATTATTATCAATCTTGTTTGCGGTTCACTAACGAGCACGGAATCGAAAGCCGGTAGAAAACGGTGCATTACGCTCTCCATGGAATGACCAAGCAGTTGAACTAGGATAAGCTGTATAGACTTGATCTTGAAGACCGTTGCGGATTCTCTTTACTGGTGTCTGAAAACCAGATATTATGATGCGTGATTAATAAATCATAAATCATTTTATTGGTAAAATTAAAATTACACGTCACACAAAAAAAGCAATAAAGTACAAAAGTGTGTACCCAATAAATTATTATTAATTATAAATAATTTTATTTTGATTTATGTGTCATAAATTCATCAAAGCTGTAGAATGTTTGCTCGATTAGCCAGCGCTTTAGCTTATGCTTGAAGGAGCTGAGAGTGTGTACAGAGGTAATCTATTGTAAACTGTTGGGCCGATAACATTTGCTACTTTTCCGGATTTTTTAGAGTGCTGGCTATGTTGACTAGTTTTTCCCTGCTACGAGTATAGTGGTTATGCATATCGCTGTATGTAGTAAATGAGGCCAGGTTAATCCTCACATACACCGCCACCTGAAAGATTACAAGTGAAGGCAATGTAAGGACCCCTAGCCTCTTAAAATGAGACGGGCAGAGTCACCCTGCGGTATCCTTGCAATCACTCGGACGGCCCGTTTCTGCAACCTGAATGGACCAACCTGACAGTTTTGATGTCGTTGTGTTTAGCTTCTGCTCCAATTGATCTACCGACGGTGCTGTCACTAGTCTGCGGCCACGTAATTATTATAAAAGTTATGTATGATTAGGTAGGTAAGAACTGCAAAATAGTTACCGGTGTCGGAATAGATTCACCATAAGGTTTGTCCGCTGAAGCATCTCCATGTTGCTCTACATGTTGTGGATATCCCTTCTCTGGCATTGCATTCATCATTGACGGGCTATTGTTAGCTGCAGTATCTCCTCCTACTTTTTCAATAGGAGCTTGTCGCACTTTTTCTACATTTTGTTGAGGTATGTTGAATTTCCTTTCAGAATACGTCACGATTGTTGGGGACTGAACTCTTTGCAGAGTATGTGATTGAGAACCTTTATACTGTCTATAAATATGTTGCATTTGATTTCTGCTCGGCGTCCTGCCAACTGGTTTATTTCCCATCAAAGATGTTTTGCTCTCAGTTTGTTTCAAATTCAATCTTGAATAGTCGTTCCTTAACTTTGTAACGGGTTGAGGTGATAAGGTCTGAGGTACGTTCAATGGCGAAGATGGGCGGTATAATTTTGCGGGTAACATCTCAACAGGCTGCCCTAAAGTGTTATAACCGTAATATTTAGGCCGTTTCATGGAAAGAGGAACTTGAAATCTGGATGTATCTACAGGAAATATTGGCTCTTTGATAACCATTTTAGCGTAATCCATTTCAGGGTCTGACTTTTCATCATTTTGTTGGTGAGCGTTGTTATCTCCTAAGGGTCCGTTATTAGATGGAGGCACGTCTGACGTCACTTCAGCAGCTCCCGTATTTGGATCCGCTATCTGTTGTTCAGATGGCATCTGCTGGGTTGGTTGCCCTTGATTATACGTTGGAGCTCCAGTATTGGCAGCATAAACTTGTTGCTGATTAGGAGAAATAGTTGTGTTAAAGTTTCCTTGCTGGTTTTTCATTATTGGTGCAGAAACTAATCCTTGCTGATTAATTGGTGGACTTTGCTGCTGACTCATAGCTGACATGTTTGCCCTCGCATTATTAGCACCAGCTACCGCAGTTTCCATATGACTGGAATTGGGGGAGTTGCCAAACTTATTACCATCCATAATTTTTTGCATCTGCATCATGGCAGCCTTTTGATGGTTTGCGGGATTCATTTGTATAGCTATACTCATTGGATCGAATCCTAAATCTCCATTTGTTACGCCAGGAAACATTTCATTGAATTTAGCCATACCCTGGGCGTGCTGGCCATAATTTTTTGCAGGCGGAGCTATTTGATGACCCATTTGAGTATTATAAAAAGACTGATCTCCCTGGCCTTGTTGCATATTAGCATTCATCGGTTGTTGTGCGTTGGGAGTAAACGCCATGTTTGGATTATTTACGTTTTGGGTGACGGGAATGTTCATTTGTTGATTGGTACTATTCATTGCAGCATTGGTATCGTATTGGTTCATCCCCTCTGCAGTCTGAATATCATATTGACCTTGATTCATAGCTGCATAAGTGTCGTATTGTCTTTGGTTTATCCCAGGATTATTATTCTCCTGACCTTGATACATTCCCGCATTCACGTTATTAATCTGTCCAGGGTTAACTCCTCCTTGAACAGTAGTTAGCTGTGGGTCTTTGGGAACCATAGAACCAGTTTGACCTCCACGCTGAGCTCTAGCTTCTCTAGCAGCACTCGCCATCATTTTTACTATATCTGGCCCCATACCTCCCATTGTGTGTCCTAATCTTTGATGTGTTATCTGCTGACCTGGCACTGGCATCATTTGATTGCCTTGCATCAGATTTTTTTGCATCCCTATATTATCATCCATTGGTTGTCTTTGATAACCCATAGAACCATCTTGCATCTGATACTGAGGCTGATCACCTTGTACATGATACGCCGTAGTATTATTTGGCATTTGATTTTGATGCATATTGGATTGCATATTTTGCATTAGACTATTCATGCCAGCCATTTGATTCTGTTGCGTTCTCATATCACCATTCATCTGAGGACCACCAGATATTGGCAGCCCCATTTTAGCGCCCATGGGACTATTCATTATTGTGTTTTCTGGTGTGATACTTTTCAAATCGTCGTAAACTTCTTTGACGACAGGTTGCATAAGGTTTTGATTCAAGTAGCTGTAGGTGTCAGCGTAGAGTTTAGGTGGGTTACATGAACCCATGCACATGTTCCGAGCGCAGGAAGCTCCGGCGCACGGTGCGCTAAATCCGTGACCATGGCTAGAGTTGAAACCGCCGTAGTTGTGACAATGGCCGTGTCCGCACATACCATAGGTAGCCTGGGGCTTCATGTTAGCTCCCGCTTGACATCCGTTTGGGTCAGAAAACAACTTCCCCATGCAACCACTGAAAATGCAAGATTTTATTAGCCCTCAAGAATCTATCTGGTTATCCATAATCATGCAAGCTAGCCTTGATAACTAACGACAAAAATTAAGCACCTACAACATTGATATAAAAAAAAGGGGAGATGTGGTACTGGCTTCTCGAATGGCAAGCTCAAATATAATAAGTCCCATTAGGTCGTACGTGCTACTTTACGTCAGTAAAGTAAGGTCGTACGAGCGAATATTATTGTTCTCGATCGCACTTCGGTCTTAGGTACGTCTTTCTGTCTTTATTGTTCATTATATCTCACTGTGCAAACTTCACACTTTGCGAATTGCACGTGCCATTTGTTGAGTAAGTAAATTTGTGGGGAATGTACCCTATCTCCCCTTTTCTTTATATCAATGACCTACAACACTAATATGATTAGTAAATAGACTTACCAGTCTGCGCTCTGCAGTTGATTCACAACGCTCCCTAATTCGTTTAAAATTTTCTGCCTATCTAAAGCCATTTCGATGCCTATCCTATAATTTTTATATGAAAAGAAAGACTTTGGAAATTTAACGAAAATTCCAAACAATTACCTATTTACAATTTAGACATACCTATTATCTAAAATGACTACTGATACCGTTTTTTGTTTTAATATCAATTTAAATAAATGGAATTTAAATTTTTTTTTGATAAATATATAATCAAAAGAGTTTATTAAACATAACGAAAACCAGCCCGCCTAGCACACCGCGAGGAATACATGTTTTTCTCGTTTTTTTCTTGTTCGCGCTCGAACATTGCATATCTTCTGTCACGTTCTAACACCCTGGGGCTTCGTTTTCCCTGGTCACTGTGCTACCGGGGCAGATACTATTCAAATAAGAATACTCACCATGATTTTTATTATTCAATTCGGAGATTTATAAACATAACATAACATACATTCACGCCTTTTTCCCGAAGGGGTAGGCAGAGGTGAACCCAGGACTCATTCCCATAGTAGATACACCCACATTTCGCCAGTATGTTATTGGTCCCATGTAATAGTGGGCGAGCCTATTGCCATCTACCGGGCACAGTTCCAGACTCCAGGCAGTTATTGAGATAATTCCTAATGGAAAAATCCAATATTTCACACTGCCTGACCTGGGTATCGAACCCGGGACCTCTTGATTGGCAGTCGAGCATGCGCCCTCTACGCCACCGAGGCACCTAGGAGATTTATAACTTGAGTTGATATGACAAATTTGGTGATGAGGAGAAAAATTGACGCCATAACTACCTTCATTTACCTATAAATAATAATTGCAGAACCATAAGTTCGAACATCCAGCGGCTGTTAATTCCGTTAAAAAAATACAGGCGACGAGAGAGGCAACTTTGTTGCGAATGCCTAAGGGTGAGTGTTCCTGGATTTTAAACAGCTTGAGCTTTGGATGTGTCTGCGCTCCTCGAGCACGAGGCTCTCACGACCCAACTCTGGGTGGCTGATGAAGGCAAGCTAAGATGTGGGAGCGTGGACTGTTTCTCGTCAGTATTCAGTAGTCAGTATGTACTGTGACCGCTTGGTGTAGGCAAGCAAGTATTCGGGTAACCGTGGGTTGCTCTACTCACGAACGGCTCACTGAGGTTATTTTATAATTTATAATACTTAAAACGTTTTTCATCTATGTACATGGGTATATTAGGTTCATGCACATACATAAATAGAACATACATAAATAGATGTACATACATAATAGAAAAAATACGCATATTATTTTATTACGCAAAGCCTTCTGTTATGCTAGCGCCATTGTGATGGGTATTGGAACTATTATTATATCAATAGAGCGCTGTAGTTGAGAGCAAGTTGAGAGTAATCATAATGGAAAATTTTCAACAATCCTCCTTCTATCTAGTCTGTAGACTATCATTGACCATTGACATACGATGGCTGACAACTGACAGTGACAACTTCAGAAAATCTCATTTATGTTCGTAGGGATGGGATAATTAGTGTTATGTCGATATTGAAGTAGATAATATGCATAATTATAACGATTTTTTTACATAGACTGCTTAAATATGAAAGAAAACCATGTCCTGCGAATGAACAACATAACAGTATACATTATACATACAGGGTTATGGTATAATATGGTAAGTTATGGTATAATATAATAAACATAAAATTATTGATATGAACCGCATGCGCGAGTCGTGACATACTTCCTTATATAATTTTCTAATCCGTTTAAACTATAAGAAAACGTGCGCGGAGTGCCCTTGAGCCTTCGGACTTCGGATTTCGGATGTCCGAGAGCAATCTGGTTGGCCGAGCGCCAAAGACGAAAGATCCTATCAAGTTGTGGTTATGTATTGATTTATCGACTCTTTTGACATAATCGATATTTTACCAAAATAAATATCGCACATCCTTATCTCTATTTAGTTCAATTTCCTTCCACGTATCTAGATAATTTTCTATGGCTCTGTGTTTCTATGCCACAATGCCACAGTTCCTGTGATTTTAGCTAGAGTATTCTTTATATTCTTTGGCTAAATTTAATCTATATTTATTTTTACTTATTTGTATTTTGATAGGTTTGAATAGAATTGAATATTGAACTTGAAAATTGTTAACTTTACTACGTGAATCGGCAACTTCATGTGTTAAGTGTACAATTCGAAGTCCCAAGTCAGTCGATATCACATTATCGGTGCGCAATAAACTACGGACTCCGGACCAAAGTTCAGTTATCGCTATCTAGGCACCCAACGAGCGATTGCGTTTCATTGTGCTCTGCGCTCAGTTCACCGGGTTCACCGTTCTCGGCCACTCTTGGAGGTAATAATAATTATTATTTTACAAAATGGGTAGAAAAGTGTTCGTCGTCGGCGTCGGTATGACGAATTTCATAAAGCCAAACACCGGGGGTGATTACCCCGAGTTGGGCAAGGAGGCTGTATTGGCCGCGCTGGCTGACGCTCGCGTGAAGTATGCGGACGTGCAGCAAGCTGTCTGCGGGTACGTGTTCGGGGACTCGACGTGCGGTCAGCGCGTATTGTATCAAGTCGGAATGACCGGCATCCCTATTTACAACGTGAATAACAACTGCTCGACCGGGTCGAGCGCGCTGTTCCTGGCCAAGCAGCTTATCGAGGGCGGTATATCTGACGTCGTCCTCGCAGTAGGGTTCGAGAAGATGGCGCCTGGAGCTCTCGGCGGCAGCGCCTATACAGACAGAACAAACCCCATGGACAGACATACTCTTAAAATGGCTGACCTCGCAGACTTGACTGGTGCTCCATTAACCGCTCAGTACTTTGGTAATGCTGCCATTGAGCACATGAAAAAATTTGGCACGACTGAACTACACCTAGCCAAGATAGCGGCCAAGAACCACCGCCACGGTGCTAAGAACCCACGAGCTCAGGGCAAACGGGAGTACACTGTTGAGGAAATCTTAAAATCTAGAAAGATCTACGGTCCCCTCACTAAGTTAGAGTGCTGTCCAACAAGCGATGGGGCAGGCGCAGCTATCCTAATGTCTGAAGAAGCTGTCATTAAATACGGCCTTCAGGAGAAAGCTGTAGAGATCATTGGTATGGAGATGGCAACAGACACAGAAGCTTTGTTCAAAGAGAACAGTTTGATGAAGGTTGCTGGTGCGGATATGACAGCACTTGCAGCTCAGAAGCTCTACACAAAGACCGGGGTGTCTCCTAAGCAGATTGATGTAGTTGAACTTCATGATTGCTTTGCAGCTAATGAGCTGATTACATACGAAGGCTTACAGCTATGTGGGGTGGGAGAAGGAGGCAAGTTTGTAGATTCAGGAGAGAATACATATGGTGGGCGGGTGGTGGTGAACCCGAGCG
Source organism: Hemistola chrysoprasaria (assembly GCA_947063395.1). Taxonomy (NCBI): domain Eukaryota; kingdom Metazoa; phylum Arthropoda; class Insecta; order Lepidoptera; family Geometridae; genus Hemistola; species Hemistola chrysoprasaria. The sequence goes on along the minus strand of OX346724.1, from coordinate 12,847,267 downwards.
GTGGGCTCATAGCTAAGGGACATCCTTTGGGAGCCACTGGACTGGCGCAGTGTGCTGAGCTCGTCTGGCAGTTGAGAGGCGAGGCTGGAGATAGACAGGTTGGTGCACAATACACAATCACTTGAGGAAAAAGGGCACACTCCACAAAGACCTAATTCTGTCCAAAATGAGGTATTCAAAATTTTACACACACTTGACAAAATTCATCTGTGAGTTTTGTTTAAAACAATGGCAACTCAAAATTTTATTCACTAGATAACATTTTCTTTGTGTTCTTGTTTGTGTTTTTGGTATTGGCAAACGTGTTTGCAATTAAATTTGTCTGTCATTGTGGTGTCTATATCTTCGTTCATATCGTGTCATATATTATGTATGCATGTCATAAATATCATGCATACATAATATATGTCCTTTGCAACCAATATTTTACATACCCAATATTTTACATACCAACTTAACATACTCCCTACTGTTTTTGTCTTTATTTTAAATCTCCATGCAAAAAAAGATTTTTCTATGATTCTATTGTGCTAAGAATGAATTGCAGAGTTTTACGTCATAATATTTTTTATGACTATGTCTCATAAATTGGGTGTTGTACTCATTTTAAAGCTATTTAAATCTTCAGGATAAATATCCTACTAGTATTATTAATGTGAAAACTTGTGAGGATGGATGTATGTTAGTTACTCTTTCACGCCGAAACTACTGAACCGATTGGACTGAAATTCGGTATGTAGACAGTTAAGACCCTGGAATAACACATGGGTACATTTTATCCAGATATTCCCACGGGAACGAAGACTACGCGGTAAAACCGCTGGGCACACCTAGTAAAGAATAAAGGATTTTTTTTATATATAAATATGATAGTAGTCTACAATTAAACAATTCATTAGATATCTAAATTATTTAACTTTAAATATTTAGTAAAATTTTCAAATTGCAGTTTCAAATAGTAATACCAAAGTGAAAGTATGAAAGCTTAAATAACCCAGCTTTCTCTTGGTCGGTCATGTTTGCTTCAATAATGAAACTACTCAGAGATAAACTACAGAGATAGAGTGAAGGTCATTAGTTTATCTCTGCTATGATTTATTTGAACCTGTTTTGATATCAAAGTATAAATAGGCCAAAATTAATTTGTATTTAGGATCATTGACTTTGTGATGAACAAATTGGGTACACCCATAAATATTATTTTATGGATATAGGTATATAATATAGGTCATTTAAAAATAGTGTGAAGTTTGTACAGTAACATACAATGAACAACAAAGACAAAGACGTACCTAAGACCGAATTGCGACCGAGACAATATTATTCACTCATATGAACTTACTTTACTGACGTACATGGACCTAATGGGACCTAATTTGGGCTTGCCATTATCGAGAAGCCAGTACCTCATCTCCCCTTTTCTTTTATTAATGTTTGAAACTCAATACTGCCTCGGTGGCGTAGAGGGCGCATGCTCGACTGCCAATCAAGAGGTCCCGGGTTCGATCCCCAGGTCAGGCAAGTGTTTTAAATATTGGATTTTTCCATTAGGAATTATCTCAATAACTGCCTGGAGTCTGGAACTGTGCCCGGTAGATGGCAATAGGCTCGCCCCCTATTACATGGGACCAATAACATACTGGCGAAATGTGGGTGTATCTACTATGGGACTGAGTCCTGGGTCCTGGGTCTCTGCCTACCCCTTCGGGAAAAAGGCGTGAATGTATGTTATGTTATGTTTTATTTTTACATTTGGGAAAGTAGTATACATAGTTTTGATACTTTGTTTATTTTACCCTACCTTGGCAAACTACAAAAGGTTGTTTAATATAATTATTTTGTAGGGGTAGGCCTCTTTTGCAAGGAGCCTCCTGGGGAAGTACCACACCTTTGCCAGTTATTCATCCGCCAAGCAGTAATGTGCAAACATTACTGTGTTCCGGTATGAAGGGCAATGTTACCAGCGAAATTACTGGGCATGAAGAGATTCAACAACTTATATCTCAGGGTGACAGGCGCAGTGCAGTGCCGCGCAGAATTTAGAATTTTAAAACACTGGGTGGCACTGTGTCTGATATGGGCAATCATGATGCTTACCATCAGGCACCTGATTAGCTCGTCTTGTCACTCACTATCATAAAAAAAACCATCTATTTTGGTTTAATCATTTTCAATAAATCAGCAATTACATAAATGCGAAAGTGTAAGGTGTAATTATTATAATATAATATAATTACCCTTATCTACATTCATTTTACTTATTACACATAAAGTCTTTATAACAAACAAGGTATTTGCACATACTTACCTAATAAAAGTGTCTTGATAAAAATACGTAACAAAATTTATCTACTCCATAGTGATAATACGCCAAATCTTATCAGAAACTATATACTAATAATATGTAAATATATCCAGTTATCAACTGATCGGATTCCTGCTTGCGATATCACAATTCACAATACATATATGTACAGTACGTAATAGGTACCTACTTACGTAATATAGGTATTTATTATTTATCCATAGGGGGCTTCTTCCAATTAATCTTATATAATCTCATAGATAGATACGTACAGTTTTACCTAGTTTGAATAACACTATTGGTGTACCTCTTTTAATTTTGATTAAAACCCAAATTCAAATTACAAGCACACTAGCTGTGCCCCACGGTTTCATCCAAGTAATCTTCGTTCCCGAGGAAATATCGGAAAAAAAGTACTTTTTAGGTTATTCCAGGGTTTTTTTTGTAGTGGTAGGCCTCTTTAGCAGGGGGCCGCCTGGGGAAGTACCACACCTTTGCCAGTTATTCATCCGCCAAGCAATAATGTGCAAACATTAATGTGTTCCGGTCTGAACGGCAATGCTACCAGCGAAATTACTGGGCATAACGAGTTTCGTCAACTAATAACTCAGGGTGACAGGCGCAGTACAGTGCCGCGCAGAATTTAGAGTTTTCAAACACTGGGTGGCACTGTTTCTGATATGGGCAATCATGATGCTTACCATCAGGCACCTGATTTGCTCGTCTTGTTACTCACTATAATAAATATTTAAAAAAATAAAGGTCTAAACTATCTATCTATATTATATATAAAATTTCAGCCCAATCGGTTCAGTAGTTTTGGCGTGAAAGAGTAACAAACATCCATCCATCCATCCATCTTCACAAACTTTCGCATATTATATAATATTAGTAGGATTATTTATTATACCTGGTGAAATATAGTTCTAAGATGCTATTTATGGAATAGAATATTATGTATATTTGTTATAAATGCAGGTTACATGTAGAATGTAGGTGTTAGGTACATAATAGGCTAGTTGACTAAATTTGAAAAATTGGTTAATACATTATCTTACTATCTATTTTACCCTAAAAACTTATTATTTTTGAAAAATTCGATCATTTATATTGTGTATTTTTGGTTTTAAAAAATCAATTTGAATTTACCGCAAAAACGCTCCAGACTGTCATGGCGTTTTGAATGACGTCACACCGTGACAAACACAACAAAGGAATCGTGTGCTTTTCTGGGAGTTGTTAGTTTTCTCTAATTAAAAATGAATTCCTCTTATTACAAGAACTGTGTAGTGCCCCAGTGTAAAAGTACGACTATAAAAACGCCAAACAAATTATTCATTTATGTTCCAAACAATAAACATATACGAAAAAAGTGGCTAAACCTTGCGAGGAGAGATGATGCTAATAGTTTATCTGCAGTTTCGAGAATGTATTTTTGTGAAGATCATTTTGATGTAAGTCACACAATCAACATATTTACAAATTTAAAACAAAAATAATGAATCATTATTTTTCAAGTTTTAATTTACGAGTAAAGGTTATGTTATGTTGTTATCAGGTAGAATTTTAATTTAGTGTTATATTTATTATAATTAACCAACATTATTTTCTTATTCTAGTTGCCAAATGACATGGTTAATTATATGGAGTAATAAATTAAATAATACTTAGCAAATCTAACCTCAAAACCAATGTCCGGCAACTTACATTAAGTATGACAAACTACGAAACAAATAATACTGTTTATGTTTATAATAAGTCAAGGAACATGTATTATATAATTTACACATATTCATACTTACACAGAGGTTTTAGCATTGCGGAATTCCGATGAGCAAAAGTCAGTATTTGATGCAAAAAAATTGCCGAGCATGACGGCGTCAATTATGGGTAAATTCGTACTATTTGCTTTAATAAATCCTGATTCCACAGCGAAATATATCTGTCTTTCAAGAAATAACTGAAAACCACTATGTTAACTTGTCAAAAATAGCTAAAAAACGAAAAACTAATTAAATAACTTGCTCTGTTTTATGGAAACGTCAACAACAACAATGATGTTTGCCGCGGTGTGACGTCACGCTTTCTGATTGGTGTTTAATATCACGTGATCGTACGCCTAGTTTTACGGAATTTATTTATTGAAAATATTATTAATCTTTATTTCGTTTTATAAATCATTTAGTTTTTTAGTATTTCTACATCTTAGTTAATAATCAGAAACAACCGTGCATCCGATTTATTTATAGTGGACACAACCCTAACGGAGTCCGTGTACATTTAGTCACATCTTGACATACAAATACTAATATTAGATAAGTACGTGAATAAAAATAATTCATTATTATTATTTATAAAATTAGATTAATTAATATTTAGGTCAGTTATAATTTTACAATATTCTACCCTTAACGTTATTATTTATTATTTAATTCCGTGATTATGTAAAAAGTCTTTTCAATTAAACATAGCTTTAATTTTCTGGCAAATCTTTTTTCTGGCAGTTCCCTAGTATCACGGGAGATGGCATTAATATCCTCCCACATATAAGATAACAGTTTTTATGAAATAAAGCTGTTTTTGGTGCTCTAGGCAAAATAATGTGTCAGGTTTCTTTGTGTTTCGCGGAAAAAGTAGCAGCTCTAAATAATGTTGAATGTAATATAATGTTGTTTGATTAATCATTTGAATTATAAATTCCCTGTAAATAACCTTTTATGTACCTAATATAAGGAAATATGACCAAAAAAATATTATGTTCAGTTGTCAGGTATAAATAATAAATATTATACATATATTACATGGAATAATCTAGGCAAATTCTTTCTATAGCGTCAACACAGAACAGAAGGTCGTCCCTAGTAAAAATAGCAGTGTTTATATTATAATTCAAAAAAGTTATATAATTAAACTGTATTATTACAAAATCTTCAAAATATACAAAAGCCTCTCTACCCGTGGTTGCCATAAGAGCCGGCTAAGGGGTCCAGAGGACGGACAGCAGCGTTCTCTGCAGAGAACCATCGAACTGCGCTCGACAACCCGCCTGCCAAGCGTGTCTAGTATTGGCAAAACCCCCCTTTATGGGGGAGGCCTATGTTCAGTAGTGGATTACCAACGGCTGAGATGATGATGATGATTACAAAATTTGTGAAATTCTGCTAACAATTACTTGTAAACTTTATCATTATATATTGACAAAATTCATGCGCTTTGCTCGATCATAATAATAATAATCGAAATAATAATAATCAGCATTATCTGCCTTTTTGATACCATTGTAGATAAATATTCCACTGTCATATTATCCAAAGATATGAATAATATGACAAATACATAAAAAATAATGTTATTACATACGTCGCTCAAGTTACTGTCGTCAAGGCGATTCAAACGGGCAACGTCCAAATCGCCTTGACCTCAACTTTCGCCCCCAACTAAAAATATTCAGTGAATAATGTTTGAATACTATTTACATTCTCGCCATATAATAAATAGGTGCAGGCTCTTAACAATGTGTAAAGAACAGACACCTAAGCATACTTAAGGTGACGCAGTCTTAAATAATGAATCTGAAATCATGCGCTGAGCCCCGCAACCCGCTTACACCCCTGTAATATTACGTAACTTGCGATTGACCGGCTCGATCACAGAATACTATTACTCGACTCGAGCCGTCATCACAGCGCGACTTATTACGCACTGGAACATAGACGCCGTAGAGTCTCCGTACCTTATTTTTTTTGGACTACCTTTTTTCATTAAAAATATCTACACTATTATTATATTACTTATATATAATATTATATTACTATACACTAATATTATATAGAGGTTAAAGTTTGATGTTTGTTTGTTTGTAAAATGTAATCTCTGAAACTGAATAATGAAAGGCCCGATAATGAAAATTATTTCACTAATAGGAAATTCAATTAATTAAATATATAACGGTCTATAGTATTCATGGTGCAGAACTACTGCTATAGGTAGAAATATGATCTTCTAGCTTTTAGCAAATCCGTTCAGCCATTTATTATTGTTGAGTCATACAACGTGTTAAAAAATGGTTTAGTAATACATAAAGGGGTGTCTTACTACACCCGTCAACCTAAAAGCAAAAGAAAGAATTTTGAAATACGCACAAAAAAATTCGACTTCCCATATAAAATGGATCAGCTGATCGGCAGATTTGTATGGGAAGTCGATATTTTTATTGCGAATTTAAAAATTCTTTCTTTTGAAAGGTGTTCAGTTTGATAGGAAGATGCACCTTTAGTATTAATACAATTTTTTTAACACGACGTATATACGTAGTTATATACAAGTATTGTTACCAACATAACAACACAACATAACTACATACAGCTAATATTAGTAGGATATGATGTTATGAAGGATATAGGTATAGGCATGTATGTAGGTACTACTACTGAAGTTACAGTTAGACAAAACTGAAATCGTCGGTAAATATTGGGTACAATACATATGAAATTGGTGTTTTGTACGGGAGGAATATAAAGTTTTTTTTTTTTTGTAAAATATATTTAATTAATCAAAGTATGCACCGTTGTTATCTATGCACTTTTGCCATCTCATAGGTAGTTCTCTTTACTAAAAAAACTATGGGGGTGAGAATCAATAAACTCTTTGAAGGCGGTTTGGACTGCCGCATCGGAGTTGATTTTTTTCCTTGTAAGAAGTTGTCCAAATTCCGAAAAAACTGGTAATCTGTTGGAGTAAGGTCCGGGGAGTGGATGTCGCAGACATTTCAATTGTAGCTCATCTAACTTAGTGGTTGTTAGTTGTGCAGTGTGTGGTCTTGCGTTGTCGTGAAGCAGCAGTTAGCTAGCAGCTAGTTCTTCCTTCATGGTTTGCAGTTGCTGACAATAGATATCTGCCGTAATCGTTTGGCCAGATTTTAAAAAGCTGTAGTGAACGACACCGGCGCTAGTTCACCAATCACTCAAAATCCCTTCATTATTGTGTAATTTAATTCTTCATTTTCCACTTTGGTCTCAGCTTCAGATGTAACTTCAACTATGTATGGAAGCGCATTCTTTTTTTGACATTGTTTTTCTGACTGAAAAACATAAAACCTATATTAATCTCACACAAATGTAGCAAATATTACTTTCATTAAAAGTAGCTTATATGCATATCTTGAACGGCTATGTCTATTCCAAATGTCATCAAATTCCCACTAGCTGTTTCAATTCTAAGTTTCAAGTCTAACTTATATTCTTGCGCGGAATCCAAAAACTTCTATTTCTTTTTTATTTCTATTCTTCTAAAATAAAAGTAGGCTAACTCTTTAGTATATCAGATATCTGCCTGTGAAAGTCCCGTCAAAATTGGTTCCGCCGTTTTAGAGATCAGGCGTAACAAACAGACAAAACAAAAATTGTTTTTTTTGTTATAAGTATCGTATATACTTTCATATGCTTTCAATAAAAAAACTGTTATTTTAAGATTACAAACAGACACTACAATTTAATTTATTGGTATTTGTACAGATAATAAAATGTTCGAATAAGGTCCCAATCGAGTTATCGAGTAAAGAATAAAACAAAGTTCTTACCATTTGCTCAGGTGCGTATTCTTATATGTTTGAGAGCGTGTCATCATCGTTACATTCATTCTCAGTCTGAAACATATACACAACAATAAGTGTATGATTATCGAACCTTCAGGTCATGTAAAAATATATAAAGATAATACATACGATAGCTGTAGGAGTATGTTCAAAATTACGTGTATGCGCATTATTATCCTATTAGTAAACCTTTATTGTTCTGTAATTCAACATAAACACTGATAAGTTATAATAAAATCTTACGTGGGTGACACGTTTTGTAATTCTGCATAACTGATATGGGCAATCATGATGCTTACCATCAGGCACCTGATTTGCTCGTCTTGTCACTCAATATCATAAATAAAAAAAAAATAACTCAGAGGCATTTCTTGTATTCTACAAAATAAAATAAAGAATACGTATGTATGCATAGTATAGGATTCCATACTTAGATACCAAGAACATACAGCGCCATCTATTAGTTCCTTGCGAAAAAAAAGTAGGGAAATATGTAATAAAATGGCCATAACTTCTCATTGTGTTAACTTAGAAGTATGATTTTTTTATAGCCACAATATTTTATAGTAATAGTAGTATTGTATAATAATTTAATACGTATCGCAGATCTGAGTAGTTGATATCAATTCCAACTTGACATATCCACGCGTTCCCATTAAAAAATGTCTTGACAGACAGACGGACAGACGGACAACAAAGTGATTCTGTAAGGGTTCCTTTTTTCCTTTTGAGGTACGGAACCCTAACAATATAGTTTACTCGTATTTATTACATCATTAATACCTATTATAAGCGGTCCTTTAATTTAGTGGATGTGTAAAATGATTAGGTACACATAATCACATGATTATACATACCCTTCTAGAGACTCAACTGACATTGTTTTATTTTCAGCTAAATCCAGAGACGACTCCATTGCTTTTCTCTGTTCTGACGATTGCTTCCTACAATATAAATGGTTATTTTATTTTTTCATTTTATATTGTGGAGACATAAGAATATACATACTTACCCATAGATTATAAATAATATAAACCTAGACCAGATAATCATACTAAAAACCCGAAAATACTGCAATGTTTGGTCCACGCTACTGATTTACCATTTTAGTTATTTATGATGGATAAAATAAATAAACCAAACCAGTAAAAAATATCAGGAAAATAACTAGCTATCCACCTATCCCAAGGAAAACAGTCATACGGAAGTATCCATACATTTAGTACATAGGTATATTATGTATATGTAGTAGGCAGTTAACAAATGTTCTAATTATTTGACGTTTACTTACCTTTTATTTACCATTTTTTTACACTTTTCAATTAAATAAGCTTTCCTCTTTCTTTTAGGAACTCTAACAGATTTTTTCCCCATTTTTAATGATAAGATATTACTCGGTAAAATATTTTGATCACTACTTTGATACTATGGTTATCGAAAGCGCGCGGGAGCTCGACTGGCACAGACCCGTCGCTGACAATGGTCAGTAGCGGACTGAGGGGGGACAGATTGCATACTAAAACACGCGCGAGCTTGCGTGCACTGAAAGGTCGTATGCGCCAAAACAGTATTTCTCGAATAATATTAAAACTATTGCTAATTTTATAAAATCAAATTAACATATTGAAGTATTTGTATAGATGAATCTACACAAACAATTTAGAGGCATAAATCAGTCTCATTTCCCTGTAGAATGAAAATCTCTGTTTTTATAGACCAGTCTTTGATATTTTTTTCTCTGCTGTAAAAGTTAACCAATCATGTAAACCAATTACCAAAATGATGTCAATATCATGATAAATGAAATACATAAACATTAGTTTCAAATGTTTTGTTGTTGCTGAGAAATATTGAGATCCCTACCGCCAATATTTTCAATTCGTCGTCTTAACATCATCACACCTTTTTCCCGCCGGGGTAGACACTTCGTCAGTTATGTGTTTAGTCCCATGTAATAGGTAACGAGCCTATTGCCATCTACCGGGCACAGTTACAGACCAGGCTGTCATTGAGATAGGTATTCCGAGTGGAAAATCTAAGAACACTTTTCCAGACCTGGTGATTCGAACCTGTGACCTCATGATCGGCAGTAGAGCTTGTGACTACTACGCCATCCAGGCGTCGAAGACATACACAGCATATATATATAAAGCATATATGTATATATAATATATATAAACATATATATTAGGACGCTTTTTAAAACTTAATTTAATAAATGAATTTCAGTTTGAGAGATATTGTGGATTTTTCATTTTTCATTTATTTAATTCATTAACAATCCGTATTGTATTTGAAATTACATAATAATATAAACAAAAGCTGGGAAAACCCCTGGTGTGGGACGCCACATGTGTGGATACTCTGGCTCCTTCCCACCTTCCAGGAACAACTTCACAGGCTGGTGCAGCCGCTTTTAAGGCTGAAAACCTCAAGCGGCACAAGTATGTAAACTTAGACAAGGTTTACATGTTTGTGCCGTTTGGGGTAGAGACTATGGGTCCGTGGGGGCCTTCCGCTCTGGAACTGTACAAGGAGCTAGCTAAACGCTTGGTGGAGGCATCGGGTGACCAGAATGCTGGCCTGTATTTTGCCCAGAGGATAAGCATCTGCATCCAACGGGGCAATGCCGCCAGCATTCTGGCCACCTACCCTTCCTCCAAGGGTTTAATAGATTTAATTTAATAAGTAAGGTTTTGTATATAAAATATAAATAGTGTAGGTAGTGAGTTTTATAAATAGTGTTTTGTGTGTTACTTTTTAATATTTCTTTGAATAAATTATTTAAATGTAAAAAAAAAAAAAAAAAAAAAAAAAAAACAAATTACAGATTTAAATTTTGAGGGTGGGAAGTTATCTTCAGTACCTCTGTCAGTACTTAAGTATAGTCACAAATTAAATAAAAACGATATCAAAATCTTATACAAATTAAATTATTATACAAAGGGGCCGTCCATTAATCATGTGATGTTTATTTAGCATTTTTTAAGCAACTAACCCGGGGGGGGCTGGTCTTAAATCTCATCACGCCCCCCACCCACGTGTAACTTTTAGTACCTACAAAGAATCTTAAAATTTTTAGATTATTATCTTTAAATACAGGTACCTATAAAGTATAATCTAATTTTATTCTAGAAAATTAAGGACCATGATTAAAATGTTTAGAGAGAAAGGCTGTACATTGTTGGTTAATGTACATTGTCCTCAGACTACGGATTAGCAAGAATTTCGTCAACACTAACAACTCGATAAACATTTTGCAAGTCAGTTGTTGGCACTGCTTTGTTGCAGATCAATGTCAGTTTCATCGAAAAAATAAATACATGTGATATCTTACTACACCACCACCCTTTGTGATATTTAGTGATTAAAATACCTAACAGAACTGTAAGTTTAAAAATCGATTAAACACATACACATTTTTTTACTAATAAGGGCAGGGTATTTTGAAAAAAATAATAACATTTCCATATTAATTTTGTTTATTTTTAATGACTTATTCTTTGTATTGTTGCCGATATATTCATTGGTTGAAAAGTATATTATGTGTTATATCTATATATAAGCTATCTAAGTAAATTTCAGCCCAATCGGATCAGTATACCTGGAAAAACACCTTAATATCATTCTTGCCTATCAGTTTTTGATAAAATATTTTTAGGCTTACTTCAATTGTAGCTCGACAGAAAAGAGTAGAAAGGGAACTAATTTAGTGTCTTGATTAAAAAAATTTTTTACTGTTGTAAAAGGCAGTGACGCCCCCATAATTTTCTACTCTTTTCTGTCGAGCTATACCTATTTGTGTTTTTGTTAAACAACTCAGTTCCGTTATTTCTATACTGTGCAATTATGTGAATTATTCCGACCTGTCAACCTTTTTTGTTCCCACTATTTAGTGGGGGCCAGATCGAACTTCTTTTCCGATCTGTCCCCACGAGGGCACTACGAGGGGACAATTTGAACGTTCGTTAATGGTTTTAGGTTAAGAAAATACTATTTGAGCTTTAAGTTAGTCTTAGCGTTGTGCTGAATTATAAATAAATAAATAGAAAAGGAATTCCCGACATTCCCACGGGAACGACTAAGCGGCATTACGCTAGTGTCATATAAAATACCATACCGAGTTTTGTACTCAGTTTCTCTTGTAACACTAGGTTGCGCAGCTATACCGATTTGCTAATTCCGTTGCTCAACTATATGGCCTCAAGCAGCTTGATTGCGATCTGACGTCACTCTCTTAAACTTTGGACTCGCTTATGATTCCAACGATAAGTACCTAGTATTAAGTAAGATACTACTTACATGTTTTCTAGAATTTTAAAACAAAAATGGGCGGTCTACTGATAACATATATTTCTGTAGACTCGTATAGGTGCAAACAGCCTAGTTCCCGTTGGGTTACTGGTGTATTGTACCCGTATTAAACTAAACTTTTTTTTAACACCTGCAATGCAATAAAATGTCAACTATTTACGAAAGTGGAAGAAACGAAAGTTGTATTTTTTTTTTATGATAGTGAGTGACAAGACGAGCTAATCAGGTGCCTGAGGGTAAGCATCATGATTGCCCATATCAGACACAGTGCAACCCAGTGTTCTAAAATTCAAAATTCTGCGCGGCACTGCACTGCGCCTGTGACCCTGAGATATGAATAGTTGAATGTCATCATGCCCAGTAATTTCGCTGGTAACATTGCCCTTCATACCGGAACACAGTAATGTTTGCACATTACTGCTTGGCGGATGAATAACTGGCAAAGGTGTGGTACTTCCCCAGGCGGCCTCTTGCAAAAGAAGCCTACCACTACAAAATGTCAGGATCGTAGCAAGTGGAAAGAAATAGTCTCTGCCTACCCCAACGGGAATAAAGCGTGATTGTGAGTTTGTAAATATATTTATTATTTGTATTTACACAAATACCTATTGAAATCGTATAATAATGTAAACTAACCACGTCATAACTTTGAATACAATAGCATGTCAGTCTCACGGTTGATGGGAACGTCATTTAGTTAATATTAAGGACGTTTCATATTTACCGATACGTAACGTGTCCAACACATAATGAGGATCAGTAATGATTTTAGTTGGGTACGCAGTTTTATAGAATTAAGAAATCCATAACATATAATGCAAAAATTTTTGATCTACGACAAAAATTGAGGAAGTTGTGAACAAATTACTAGCGAAGTTCACAAAACGGGCACGGCCGTGCGGCGCGGGTGCTATGACGTCACTTGGTCCACTACGCACTTGACTCTTTTTAGCGGGCAGAAGTCCTTAAACTCATTATAGAAACTTTACTTATGGAAAAGAGTAGGTAACTAATAATAAAATAATCACTATATATTATAAAATCCTAAATGACTCACTGACATGCAACGCAGAGCTCAAACCACGGATCCTAGAGACTTGAAACTTGGAATGTAGGTTCTTTTCGTTGTCTGGACGTGTGCTATCAAATTGAGTGCACCCTGAGAATGTGATTTATAAAAATTCACATTCTCAGGGGTCCAAAAAAGGGATCAAAGTTTTGGTAAAAAACTCCCATATTTCATAATTACTAGCGGTCAAAGCCGCTCTTACACCAGTATTAAATACATTAATAAAAATCTTTATTGACCAAGTTAATTGGGGCGATTTATGGTAATAAAAATAAATAGTAAAAATTGTGATGTCGTTATCTTATGGAAAGGCCAGGTCAAAAGTACCAACAACCGACGAGCATGCATGAAGGATGTGATAAAAGTGGAAGAAGCGAAAGTTGTATGTCAGGATCGTAGCAAGTGGAAAGAAATAGTCTCTGCCTACCCCAACGGGAACAAGGCGTGACTGTATGTATGTATGTCCACAGTTGAAATAAAATTAAAATAGGTGTTAAAATAAAATTAAAATTGTAATGGAATTAAAAAATATCATGAAATGGAATATACTTAAGTCTTAAAATTACCTAGATCTACACGATCTTTCGATTGGTGTGTCACCTTCTTTACAAAAATCTTCCACTGTGGGGAAGTGCACTTTTCCGCGATTGTTCTCAGGATGCTGTTGTTACTGCCTACTCTTAATCTTCTCATTAGAGATGTGGTTTTTTTTGCGAATTATGGCATGAAAGCCGTCTGTTTGTGTCTTTGTTTTATATGAACGCTCCTTAACACTGACTATAATTATATGATATTTAAAATATATTTTCAATTGTCCCTCAGGTGCCAAAGGCTCGTATCGCTTTACAACACAATTTGGGTCTCGGCGGAGCTGCAGTAGTCACCATGTATCGCAAAGGATTCAGCAATGCTGCGCCCAACAATGTCGCGGCCATCGCTCCCAGCCCCGAGGGATTTAAGGTTGGTGTTATTGAACTAATCAAAAGTAGAAAAGAACTAGTTTTATATATTTCCAGACTAAGCGGTCTTATCGTTTGAAATACAACATGAAATGGGAAGAAAAATTTCACTCACGAGTTGGATTTGAACCACGCACCCTCCGCACCATTCCGCGTGGTGGGCACTCTACCAGTTGAGCTACCGTGGAGACACTAGGCATCGGCAAAATTGTTCTAACCCATCTACCTAACGCACTATAATAATAATATGGGACAACTTCCACACACAGTTATCTAGTCCCAAACTAGGCTAGAAGCCTGTACTATGGGAACCAGATGACTGATATACACGCTTATATAAGCTTGTAACACCCAGACACAGATCAAACAGACATGTTCATGCACGCAAATGTTTGACCTGGCCGGGGATCGAACCCGGGACCTGCGGCACAGAAAGCACAGTAACTACCATCTGAGCCAACGAGGCTGTCAACCAGTGTTTTAGACCAGGATACCAAAAAGGCCTGAAAGTTGTCATAATATTAATTCTATTCTGTATCTCCTATTCCAGGTCCACAAGTACATGAAGATATTAGAAGAAGCCATGCAGACTGACACTGAAAATCTAATCGAAAAGGTCCGAGGCATTTACGGGTTCAAAGTAAGAAGTGGTCCGAACGGCGCCGAAGGTTATTGGGTCATCAACGCAAAAGAAGGCAAAGGGACAGTCACATACAATGGCAGCGATAAACCAGATGTCACATTCACAGTGAGCGACGACGACGTCACAGATTTGATATCAGGAAAACTTAACCCTCAGAAAGCCTTCTTCCAAGGAAAGATTAAAATCCAAGGTAACATGGGCCTCGCTATAAACCTGACAGACTTGCAAAGGCAAGCCGCTGGCAGGATTGACGCAATACGTTCCAAATTGTAGGTTGAAACCGGTTTGAACCGGTTCTGTATTTCGGTATTGGGCATTTAGTATAAGTGATATAATGTATAGTTATATATCTAGTATAGGTTGATTTACTCGTATTGCTGCCAAATGTTCGCTTAAGTGACAATATATTTGAAATTTATTCAGGGTAACTCTTTATGGGTCAGCGCTAATTTGTAACAACTTTCACTATGAAAAATCACTATAAAAGAATCACAAAAAGAATAAAGTATTAAAGATTTCACTATAAATATATGATTTCATATATGTTTTTTAAAAAAAAATCTGTGAAATCGTGGAACAAAATAGCTTAACAGGATACAGGACACATGTCTTAGCAGTTTGACACAATCCTATGGAAAATTTACTAAATCGATGTTTGGTGTTCTCCTGTTTCCTCCGAATACAGTAAACCTATTTGATATATTTATATCCTGATATTTTAAAGTTGAAGTACAGTATGTCCCTATAGTTTTATTTTTGTTTATAAACTACATTTTTTTGTAGTGAACGTCCAATCACGCGAGTAAAATGCAATTTTTTTGAAGTTCACTATGAAAAACCAAGGGTTTATAAGAAAAAATAAAGTTACAGGAACATAGTTTACTTCGCTATAAAAATATCAGGAAATTTATAGAATGGGTGATTATATTCGGAGGAAACAGGGGGATACAAAACATAGATTTGGTAATTTTTTCATATGATTGTGTCAAATTCCTAGAAGGCCATGTACGCTCTTAATTCAAAGAAAATATTCCATGACCACTTTATCAAAATAATTTGTATGTTGGCGTAGTAGTTGTGAAGGTTTTTCCAAATTATTAGCATAATGAACCTGTAAGAGGATTCTGATTACCCCTTATCGTCACTAAGAGCCGTTTTACGCACTACATCCGAAACTAATCCGATCCGGATCCGTTATTCAGAAGACTGACCGAATTCGGATATTGCCTTTCGCACTACCTCCGATCTAAATCCGTGATCACTGATTTAGATGGTCTGTTCGAACGCAGTGCGCGAGTGTTCGTATAAATAATACTATGGCTACTTCGTTCCGTCAATATTGTCTTCAAAATGGAGATTCACGGATAACTTAGAGACACACAAATAGTTCTACGACTACTTCGGATCGTATTTCACGAATTCGGATCGGATTCGCTTCGTTCGTAGTGGGCAACCGCTTTAAGGCAGTAATTTCGGAATATCTGTTCCCTGATGCTGCTATACAGATAAGGTTCAAAATAAAAGCTTTACAGAAAAGAGTAGAAAGTAATGAGGGCGCCACTGTGTTTTTTAACAATAAAAACAATTGAACCAACACATACACTTTAAATTATTACCGTTCCTACTCACTTCTGTCGAGCTACATTATAATATCTGTGTGTATAATTTCGCGTGTCAACAGTGAGTGAAATTGTCTTACTTGGGCTCTCGACCGATTATTTGACACTGTCACTGTAGGAAGGTAAACTTTACTTTGATTTTCATATAAAATATAGCTCTGTAACAACTGTGCCTTGTAAAATTTACTCAGAATATTAAATTATCTAAACATGGCCGATGGGGCTGTAGTTCTCGAATGGAGATCACAGACTGGCAAACGCAGTGTGAGACGTCCACCCACAAGGTGGACAGCCGATCTAAGTAAGGCAGGAACACGCTGAGATGATGACAGTTCGTGTTTTTTCAAAAAAGAAGTCCCAAAGTATTGTTACTGAAGCGAAACAATGTGCAAACAAGTGTTAAATGTAGATTTAGATTTTTTTACAATGTATTTATGTTATAATATTCATTCCAGATGATATAATCAAATGGCACTATTTTTGTTAGTAATAAATGGTTTTTGTATAGATATCGTGTATTTTTTGAGACCTAAATCACTAATCACTAAGTATATTATAAAATCCTAAATGACTCACTGACTGACATGCAACGAAGAGCCCAAACCACTGATTTTAGAGACTTGAAACTTGGAATGTAGTTTGTTTTCGTTGTCTGGACGTGTGCTGAGAAAGGATTTTTGAAAATTCACATTCTAAGGGGTCCAAAAAGAGCGTCAAAGTTTTGGTATAAAAGGTTGGGTTCCGCTCCGAACGCTCCGATTCCGACGCGGGGGACGCAAGGCTAACGAATCCGGCCGCTCCTTTTCCGACGCGGTGGACGCTTACCTTTAAGCTGTAGAAAGGCCCAAATAAATCTTATACCCACATACATACATACTCTCGAAAAACATAACCCTCCTTCGCAGTCGTGTAAAAAGTACAAACTACAGACCTTCGACGATCTTTATGATTAAATATGTCTCATGTATGTATTATGCACGAAGTAACAGACGTAAAGTACAAACCTACTTTACCTACTAATAATTTACATAAAGTACCACTATTTTAATGTATGCTTTGTCATGTTAAATTACAAATTAAATTTTAGTTCCGACTGCTAACGCCATCTGGTGATGATTTAATGACTCGTATATGAGACATTTTATTTACCGATTTAGAAAAGTTATGATGTAACTAGCGACATCTAGTTTTAGTAGTATACATTATAGTTTTGGGAACAAATACAGATGGCGTTATTAAATAGCTACGAATTTTGGGCTTTCCAGCGGAAAATGGTAAGTGTTCTTAACCATGAGTGTCCATGTCACAGAACACATATACAAGCATGTCCATGTAATAGGTACATGGGAAAAAAACATAACTCGAAAGTTTGGGTGTACCTACTATAGGTCTCAGTCAGAAAATGGGTGATGTTATGTTTATATATTTATTTAAACAAACTTTCCTGAATGTAAAATAATGAGCCTTAAAATTAATTTTTTACACCTTTATTGATCGACCACAATAATATTTTAAGTATATTTTGTTAGGAATAGGATAAGGTTTAGCAAGAAGACTAAACAGCGAATTTTATTTAATTCAATGTTTATTAAAACTCAGATTTTGCGACATTAACATGAATGTATTTAAAACCGTCGAGGTTGCTAAAACAAACGTACAATGAGATCACAGAGTATGGTGTACCCTGGCAAATCACCAAATATGCTAAAACTTTGTCTCTCAGAAAACAACTATAGGTATCTTAAAGTATTCAGAACGGGAGTTTTCAACTTAACGCGCCCTCATTGTGGTACATTAATATTCGTTCATCTACATGAACAAATCGTTCATGTAGTTCAATTCTATAATATGTATGTTTGTGTGCATCTTTTAGTTTATTATTATTATTATTGACGCGTCATTTTCTACATTATTTGCGTGATTATGAAAATATACCTCACCCCTCCGCGAAAACTGTCTGAATAAATTAGTACTGCAAGTAGCGTTTGACACATCCAGTGCTGTATGTTCTAAGATAGATTCATAGTATACTTTATATACTTTACATTATTATACAAAATACTTAGATAAAATAGGTACCTATTTTATGAACACAAAATGAATTTTGATATTGTGAAAATGTATCATGGAATTTTGTCATTTTATTGGTTTCGCTTTCCTAATAATACTAATTTTCGATTGCGATAGGTCCAATCTAAGCTTTGAAAAGGGCTCTGTTTTAATAAATCTTTCAACATGATGACAACTGGACACACACCTTTACGCCCTTAGTACAAAAAAAATCCATCTATGTTTGAAATATGGAACTAACTATTGTAAGTTATATTGTATAAAGTTTTAGACATTTTATGTACAAAAAACCAATAAATTGACATAATATTTAATGTGAAATAGTTAACTTCACAATATTGCATTGAAATAATTATGTTCTTAAAATAGAGACAAAGTTTTGTTGCATAAAACCCAAGTTTTTTAAAGTTCAGTAGCTCGGCATCTTCGCTCAGCTGGTATATTATATTAAAACTATTATTTACATCTCTCACTGTCCTCTGCAATAAACAAGAACGTTTCAAAATAATACAACCTGCAGAGTTTCATCAATTTTTGTCAAGCCACGTTGATACGTTTAGCACCATCTATATCTAACTTCATTAGCAAGACAGTGAGAGCTCTTGAAACTTTTCCATCCATACAAAATATAAATCCTACGCTAATAATTAAAGCGTTATTTTTAGTTCAAAAATGGCTTAGCCATTGAATTGCATCCAAATTGCAAACATAAGATATTTTATTCGTTTTAAAAACAGATATTATTAAAACTGAATAGTTGCCAATAAATAGGTATTTTACCAAAATATAATTAAAACACTACGTTAGCCAAGCCAAAAGTATCATAGCACCAAAATACATATTCAACGACGTACTGACAGAAAAGTTTCATTACCAATTACCTTACATTTTAGATTATTGACATGTCTCAGTGTGTGCTCCGACTAAATACCGCTGTCATACTTGTCAAATTCGACTACTATACTTATCCGAAATAACTACCCGAAGCTGTCCAACAAAATTTGACACGCTCGTGTAGCGTCCTAGTAAACTTTTTTACGCACACTTACATGTGTTACGCACGCTGCAATTTTAAGTTGCATTTTTAAAGCTTTTGTTTTAAGTGCCACAAAACAGATAATAATACTACGGTAGAGCGGTATATGGTCGGAGCGCGCGCGGAGACTTATCAATAAATCTCCTTACATAATGACACGCAGTCTGATCCTAAATTACACTATGTATTAATATTTAACACAATAATAAGTTATTCTTATACAGTTCTTAAGTTACATATTTGAATATACATACCTATAATAAGTAAATGGTAATTTATTTTTTTAAAATTCTCTGACTAGAGATATCGTAAACTATACATAATATCTATACATAACCGAAACTTATTCTAACTACGTAACATAGCACTCTTTGAAAATAAATATAACAAGGAAAATTGATTTTCTACAATTTGAGCTTTGCCAAAGTCATTTTCAAGTGAAATCTAATTTCACATTACAATCGGTTTGCACCGCATATAATTAAGGTCTATTCTGTAACTTTCCCGACGTTCAATAGTGTGTGTCCATTAACTGTCCATTTGATAAAATATTACCTAAAAAACTATGTTCCGCGAAAAGTCAGTAGTGTCAATGTAATTGCTAGTTAACGGAAATAATTGATGAAAAAACATAGCTTCATACTAACTTTTACTAAAAAAAAAGACACCATTGAACTTGATAAAGTTACAGAAACGAGCCCCTGGAAAAAGAAAAATAGATAGTCCTTATTTTAGGATAGGTACCTAAATTCACTATCAGAAGTTATGAACCAACTTCAGATAGATAACAAATGCCTCGAGCATGTGTTTATATTCAAAGTAAATAATACAAAAAATGTGCTGTATATGAAATGTCTTTTAGGAAAACAAATTCGTAACACTTGAGGCAAAGTAGAAATATAATTACTTATATGAAACAAGTGTCTCCAAACGCATATAATATGTCAATAATAAATTAAATATGCACTAAAGTTATACCAAATGTAGAGGTACATGGTAGAATGAGAGAGCTAATAAAAATAAGAATGTATTTATTGATAAATTGTGTAATATAATAATATATGGTTCATTGGTCTAAACAGCTTGCCCTCTTCGAACATACAATACTTGATGCATATAACCTCGTACCACGAAATGTAGTAAAGAAAAACACAAGAACGCGGCACTTTAAAGTACCAGAATATAGGTACTACCGTTTATTTTCGGTGCAAATATGCAAACAATACCCATGGTCAATGAATGTTCTTCCCTCTGCATTTGGTATAAATTACAGACTAATAAAAGAAATGCACTGTTACTGGCAAAGTATTTCAAAGTAGGTACATACTCAGTATTAATTAACCGAGTGACATTGAAACCAGCGTAAATAAAATACAGATGGCACAACGCAACGCAGAACAGTACCGCTAGAATGAATTTTTTGACAAATGCAAACGTAGCGAATTCGAATCGTATCGTCACCAATCCAATATCCAATCCTATGTATTTTGACAAATAACGCTCGTATTCGACACACGACTGCGATTGTTAAAAAAACTTGTGCTACGCCCTCTGTATACATCGAATTCTCGCATGACTAACTTCACGCCGTGCGAGAATGGACTACTTTATATACGGAAAAAGTGAGGAAAGTGCGTTTAGGTTGTTAAGTGCTATAAATAATATTTTATACTACGCATAAAAGGATTGTAACAATATATTAATAAAGCCGTGCGTTGCGCTGCCTTTTTTTAATAAACGCTAGCTCTAATGACACTATTAGAAAAAATTGGACTAACAATACTATACATTTTATTATTCAAACGAAAATGTACCTAGCTTCGTAGATAAGTGCTACACGTCTTGTACACGTCTATCGTAGACTTATTACTGAAAATTGTGAAGGAAAAGTATAAAAATGCCACGGGACTTTCACCCTTAAACTAAAAAAGTTTGTGATGGCGCTTTAAAACACTTAAAAAACCAGGAGACACTATCTACCTTGAATTTTATATAACAGGCTTAAAATTACGTCGAACAACCACCAAAGGCAATTTTAGATATAAAATTAATTTAGGCAGTGATGAAATCACTTTTAAAAGTTTCAAAATTATTGCTCAGAATCTAATAGAAAACATTATAGTAATCTAAACGAAGACTCCTTATTATAAAACATTTTCTTAATAATTTATAGCCCAATATATATTTTTTATGTACAATGAGGTAGACAGCGGGAAACGTCCCTTATATATAGATAATTTTGTTGGCTTGAATTCTACTTTAAAACTTACACTATAGAGTTTATTTTTAATCACCGACCGCCTATCTTAACAGATGTAAAGTGGACTCTTTTTCCGCACTTATTATCTGGTCCGTTGTATGTGAATCTTAACAATTGCAAGATATCAAATACAGATGGCGTTGTTTTCAATATTCTGCGAAGAAAGGCACATTGAAAACGAAATGTGCCTCTACTAAAGTTTGGCTAGGTCTCTGTACATACATTTATTGTATTAATTGTTAATAATAACGGGAATCAATCCTTTCATACAACCATAAAGAGAGATACAATACAAAGTTTGTGTTTGAAATATAAAATACTATTACTATTTGGTATGGCTGAGGTTTATACAGAGTTATTTATGCGAAATATAAATAAAAACCTGTAACTTAACGTCTGAATACATGAAACTTAGGTACCAAAATTTTCTACATAATTATGTGTAAATTATAAAATATGAAATTGAAGAAAAAAACGGCCTTAAAAATAACCCTGTATAAATTATGCTTATTGTTGTTACTAACTATTTAGTATTTTTACTATATTATGTGAGTATTTTGTTATGGTATCGAAAAAGCACAGATTGATGTTACAATAATTATGAATAAGTAAATGTACAGACTGAACACGATCTTAATGCACGCGGCTAAAAATGGAACTAATGGTTTCGCCATATTGAAATCCTTAGGACGTAAACAGTGGCGCCCTTGCCCATTAAGAGCGTAGACCGAATGTACCTCAGAATGGCACAACGAAGATACTTAGAGAAACCGTATATTGTACAAAAAATTCATAAAAACTGTACTTAATATTTGATATGATTATGTACATCTATTTCCGTTTGCATCCTGCTACGACGCGGTTTATATACAGGGTGCTCACAATCTAACCATCATTTTTTCAGGCTCGTAATTGTCACTTGGTGACCAAGTTTAAAAAAAAAAAAAACAACAAAGGCTCATTTTTTTTGTTTAAATTGTGATTGTCAAGCTAAGCAATAATACAATCGTCCTTTCATGTCGCCAGCTCATATCACCACCCTGTACTACTCGCCGAGTAAAAATTCAAAAGTGTTTAAAAATATTCTAAACGGTCACCGATCACCGATCAACGGCCCGTCACATCACTTGACATCACTCGCGGCCCGAACATCATCACTCTAAGCGTAGCCTGGTGATGACACGCGTCGGTCAACAAGGCGGCTCAGGCTCGGCTTCGGTTTCGCGGCGCCGTAATGCAGCCTCGCGGCGTTCGAGGTTAGCTTCGCGGCGCGTCAGTTCCGCTTCCCGCGCGTCTAAACACCGCGAGCGCTCCGCTAACCGTGCTTCAGCTTCTCGAAGCCGCGCCGCCAATTCAGCTTCAACCGGTGGCGGCGAAGTCGACGACGTCACATCATCCACTGGCGGAGTTACAGGCTTCAAAGCGACATTCGGCTGAAAGTCTTGTTCGAACCTCGTACAATCAGCGACTCTGACCACCCTCTCTGGGTTCTGTAACACTGGCTCGCGTTTTCCCCACGGTCGGAACGCGGATATCGTTCGGTAGTGGAGGTACGGGTCAAGGAATAACGTGTAGCTGTAGTCTTCGCTTCGGACCTTCTTTGGAGGCGACTCTGGCGGCTCCGGCTTGCATACCACGGTCTCCACCACCTGGAAAAGATAAAGGGTTCAAATTATATATGTGTCTTAAGTCTTTGGAAATCAGTTACGGTCATCGTAGTCACAGATTAGCACTAACCGTGGTCCACCACTTATAATGGTTCTCTTTTTCCATTATGCCTTCAAAAGGCAATTGGACGTGTGTACTTATTGCTAGATTAGGCATCAACTTCTGTGATTGGGCTGATTTAATAACAACCAGCCAATCGCTGACGACCTCGTTCTGACGGGCTTCTGTCATTGGTTGAAATGTTCTGTAATCCAATCACAGAAAAGCGCTGTCGGTGCATTCGCACTGTGACTTTTTCTCCCTGGTCTTGTGGTATCTAATTTCTACGTTAAAATTATAAGTATGTAGGATACAGCTGCTCTGGAGCTGAACAAAGAGCTGGCTAAGCGCTTGGTGGAGGCGTGACCGGAATGCTGGTTTGTACTTTGTTCAAAGGATAGGCATCTGCATTCAACAGGGCAATGCCGCCAGCATTCTGGCGACTTTGAAAGCCCTCACTAAGGCTTTAGCAGATCTAGATTTTTAATAGTTTAAAAACTACTAACCGTGTTTAGGTTTTTTTCTAGTTTGTTAGGTACCTATAGCTTTGTATTTTTTTGGTTTAAATAAATTTTACTTAATTTTATTTGCTTTGTTATATTTAATAACTTAGTTAGCGAAATTACTGGG
Source organism: Hemistola chrysoprasaria (assembly GCA_947063395.1). NCBI lineage: Eukaryota > Metazoa > Arthropoda > Insecta > Lepidoptera > Geometridae > Hemistola > Hemistola chrysoprasaria. The sequence goes on along the minus strand of OX346724.1, from coordinate 12,823,062 downwards.
CATGACGAGTTTCAACAACTAATAACTCAGAGTGACAGGCGCAGTGCAGTGCTGCGCAGAATTATAAATGTTGAAACGCTGGGTGGCACAGTGTCTGATATGGGCAATCATGATGCTTACCATCAGGCACCTGATTTGCTCGTCTAGTCACGCACTATCATAAAAAAAGTCAATACTATATTATGTTACTATGTAGTAAATAAAATAACGCGTAATTACAGATTAACTAATAGTTCCGGATATCGTCCAAATCTGTAGCTTCATATTTTTTGGTTTACATAATAATGTGCGTCACCAGATTAGAGATGACCCCTGTGACGACAATACATCTATCTATACAAGGTCTGATTTAAAAGATTTCGATTAATAACACAACAGCATTGGGAAAAACGTACCTAATAATAAAACAACTTCGATAAGAACTGCTCCAACGTGGAATATAGGCAATAAAATTCTACGTTTTTAGCCAGTTAAAAACTAAACTAACGATTTAGAAAAGCAATTACTATGTTGCTTTATACTCGTATAGGTTATACCTAGCTATAGAAGAATTGCTTTGAATTAGAATTGAATTCTGGTGGTATTTAGACATCATACAATCACGCCTTTTTCCCGAAGGGGTAAGCAGACACAGGACTCAGTCATATACTCAGTACACCCACGTTTCGCTTGGTCCCATGTAATAGGGGGCAAGCTTTTTGCCATCAGAGTTTACAGGTCGCCAAGATTCCTACGCAGCCTCCGACATGACCTAACGACTGCCTCCGACATGACCTAACGACTGCCTCCTACACATCTTATAGGAAACAGACCTACAGTTTGACGTGCCATCCGAAACACGGTAGCGCCCAGGCGAAAAGTCCACATGGTGAGATTCGATCCAGGGACTCCAGATTTAAAGCCGGGGCATATTCTTGCTGGACCACTATAAAATCATAGCTATCTCGTAAATTATAGCTTGATTTTATTAAACATTTGAATTATAAATTCCCTGATAGGTATAATCATATACCATTTATATATCTAATTTATGGAAAAGTGACCAAAAAAATTATTTTATTTCAGCTGTCACGTAAATCAAACTTATACTTATGAAATCCAATGAATCGAAAATGAAAAAACTACGACGAAAGTTTTTGAGAATGGTTGGATGTTTGTTACTCTCACGCCAAAACTACTGAACGGATTGGGATGATCAGTTAATTCTGTATGTAAGTATCCCGATATTTCCACGAGAACAAAGACTACGCGGGTGAAACCGCGGGGCACGGCTAGTGTTATTATAATAAACTAAGGGTTTAAAGTCTAAGCTATTTAAGTACCCTATTTCAAGCCAATCGGTTGAGTAGTTTTGGCGTGGAGAAGTAATAAACATACACACACGCGCCGACAGGTACTTTCGCATTAATAATACTTATTTTATGAGAGTTGGAATAACACATCAAGTATAGCTCGACAGAAAAGAGTAGAAACGGAACTAATTTAAAGTATGTGTTGATTCAAAAGTTATTACATTTTTAAAACACAGTGGCGCCCCCATTATTTTCTACTCTTCTGTCGAGCTTATACTTAAAGCGGGTGAAACCGCAGGCGCGGCTATTTTTACTAATATATAAATCTAAAATCTCAGTATAATGTAAAAAAGTTACGTTTTTATAAGGTGAACAAAACGCTATCGAGGCCTAATTTAACTCCAGCGCCAAAAAAAAATCAGCGTATATTTTTGTTCCGTTTTCACGCTAAAACTACTGAACAGATTGGGCTGAAATTCCCTGAAATAACATAAAAAGTACAAAAAGTTTTTTATTGATATACCCACGGGAACGAAGACTATGCGAGTGAATCCGCAGGCACGGCTAGTAAATAAATTGATGAACGCGTTACAAGCAACTTGGTGTCTCTCCGTTACGTAATGCAGGTGCGAAGGGGCGCAGACGGCGCGCGTCATCACAGGGGGTGTCGGGGTGTCACCCGCTCACCCACCCTCCGAGCGACGGGTGGGTGTGGGTGTGGGTGTGGGTGGGATGTAGGTCGCGGCCGGGGCAGACAACACCCAGACGACCCGGCCGCGCCCATGCGATGAAATTTGTTTACTGATTCTGAACATTTTGGGCGCTCACAGCTGATTTTTGAATTGGCGACTGGTTTTTAGTAATTTAAAGCCTGTTTACCGGCCTCGGTGGCGTAGTGGGCGCAAGCTCTGCCGATCATGAGGTCCCGGGTTTGATACCCAGGTCAGGCAATGTTAAATATTGAATTTTACATTAGGAATTATCTCAATAACTCTGCCTGGTTTGGAATTGTGCCCGGTAGATGGCAATAGGCTCGCCCTCTATTACATGGGACCAATAACATAGGTACTGGCGATATGTGGGTGTACCTACTATGACTGAGTCTTTGGTAATACACCTCTGCCTACCCCTTCGGGAAAAAGGTGTGATTGTATGTTATGTTAAAGCCTTTTGGCAAAATGGAATGGGGATAAAAAATGTGAATATGGGAAGAATAACTTCAGTCACGAGCGGGACTTAAACCCGCACCTTCCGCACCAATCCGCGTGGTGGCACTCTACCAATTAAGATACCGTGGAGGAACTTAGTTATCTTTTAAAGCGAATAGACCCCTTAGTTTATAATAAGTAAAAAATATTATCTAAAGGGGATTTTGCAAATCTGTACCTAGATTTATTTTATCATGAAAAACTTCGCGTCAAGGCTCGGCACTACTCGTAGTGTCTATACAAAACTAGCGATGGTTCTTCGACATCTTCTCTTTAGTTCCTTTTTATTCCACTTGCCAAGTTATATGGTATAATTCCCTTGTCAACTACTCAAAATCAATCCCAAAATTCATAGCCGCACATAAAAATAACAATTTTATCTTTCCCACTGCGAGGCCATAACAAGCTATCAATGAAATTATCTATCCCGGCATAAAAGTCCACGCTTTAAATGTACGTAGCACTCTACGTACATTTACAAGGGCGCTAGTGTCTCTGAGCTACTTCAATTTGATCTCGATTTAATATCGAGGAAAATCAAGTTCCACTCTCAGCCACGTTCTTTTAAAACGTAACTACCCACATACAAGAACAATGATGGAGACGTTCAACGGACACAGATAGCGCTCGCAATTTTAGTATCAGCTATAATCTACATACAGTCGTTGTTTACCCTCGGAGTTGGGTTAAATTGAACCTTAATCCGTGGAGATAGAGCATGCAGCGTCTGGCACGGAAAATGGCGTCGGCGCCTTCAAAATACAGGCTCGAAAACAATGTTCGTAATGAGAGGACGGCGGGGTTCCCGCTGAGACTCATCTACGGAACGTGTCTACATATAACCGGTGGAAGCTGATCCCCCACACCCCTCCCCACTCGCCTAGATCTTCATAATTTAACGCCGGGAGTAGGTGGGTCAATGGGCTTTCTAGGCTCAGGAGAAACTGGTCGCGTGGGCGCGCCGACTAACATTTTGGCCTACTTGCAATTTAGCAGTGTTTTTCTTTGTGGCACGTGAATATACATATTATATTCAATGTAGGAGTAATGTTTTCCTCTGACGTCGCTTGATAACGTACGCCGCGCCATTACTGATGCTGTAATCATTCCTTTATCGCAGAAAAATGCGATAACAGAGCTCCAATTAGTGCTGAGTTTGAGCAAAATGTTTAAAATTCGTTTAGAACTTTCGTCCGCCTTTTCCAACTGCCTGCGTAGCGGTTGCAAGCACTACACCCGAACATGAGGTCCCGGGTTCGTTTTTTTTTATGGCAGTGAGTGACAAGACGAGCAAATCAGATGCCTGATGGTAAGCATCATGATTGCCCATATCAGACACAGAGCCAACCAGGGTTTTAAAATTCAAAATTCTGCGCGGCACTGCACTGCGCCTGTCACCCCGAGATATTGCCCTTCAGACCGGAACACAGTAATTACTGCTTGGCGGATGAATAACTGGCAAAGGTGTGGTACTTCCCCAGGCGACCCCCTACAAAAAAAGCCTACCACTACAATATAGATATATTATTGATTATTCTCTAATTCATGTTCTTCTTTTGTCGTGTCGATTAATGGCAAAATATTGGGAAGTCAGAATGTTCAGTATGCTCGAAGGTTTTTCTAACATTAAATTAACTCGATTAACGGGAAATCAATATCTACTTAGTACTAAACACGGCGTGTGTTAGGTAGGCGTTAGGTAGGTGGGATAGAAAAATTTCGCCGATGAGAAGCACCTTCACGGTAGCTCTATTGTTAGAGTGCCACACCACGCGGATTGGTGTGGAAGGTGTGGGTTCAAGTCCCGCGTGGGTGAAATTTTCTTCCCATATATTGTATTCCAAGCGAACAGACCGCTTCGTCTATAAAAATATAAAATATCTTTACCTAGTGTTCTGGATTACTAATAGACTAAAGGCCATGGTTATTTCAGATTAGTTACAAATGTCCTTATGCGAAATTATTTATGTTAAAACGTTCTCTATACATATTTTATGTTATCGTGCGAAGCCTGGGCGGGTCACTAGCACAGAACAAATAATAATACTACGTATAGAATGGACACTGTCATCCGCCCACCAATCGTGCCTTCCTCACCCCGCGAGCCAGATTGAGCTCTCCACGAGCCTCGCTTTTATGGGAAATCGCCTCACGCACACTGTTGCACGTGTACAAAACTGTGTGCAATGTCTGTGTAGTAGGTAGTTATGGCACGGCTTTTGTATGTGATTGAGTCGAGTGTCCGGGGTGTGCCACTAGTATCCTTATAAAATAAGTATGGCCGATCATTAATATAATAATAGGTGATCCTTGACTTGGTACATATGTACCAAAATGGGATCTCCATACACGTGCCACCGTTATCAGATAAAAACCCTGATACGTCATAAGTATTTGATTATCGTGTTGATATTGAAAATGATAAAATATACTATTTACAGTTTAGAGATACCTAAGCGTCTCAGTTTCGAGATAGGCCATATATGCTTTTGTCCGTCAGCCTGTCTGTAGTCTGTACGTCTGTCACATTGTTTAACCGATTTTGACGATACTTAATTGACGTAGGAACCTTGATTGTTTTATTTTAGTCGATCGGGATTTTTGATTGGGAGGAAACGGGGGAAGTTTCTTAAAGCGTTTTTTAATAACAATATGGGACAACTTCCACACATGGTCACCTGGTCCCAAACTTGGCTAGCATTCTTATATACGCTTAGGTACTAGTACTATAGTGGTAGTAGCTATGCACGTTCGCAATTATGAAATTTAGGAGTTTTAAACCAAAACTTTGACGCCTTTTTTGGACCCCAATCAAACAACAACAACGCAGTCCTCTCCACCTTCACGAGACGAACACGTAGACACCAGATTCGACCTCCTAGGACCAAGGGAACGCGAGTAATCGCTAAAACGTATACCCTATTATGCTCAAAAGTCTACATAGGTAATAAGCCTATTGAAAAATTCAAGCACCTGCCCGCCTAGCATGACACGGGGATAACTAGTTTTCCCCGTTTTTTCTCTCTTTCGCACCTGAACAATTCATATCTGCTATCTCGCTCTAACCCCCAGAGACTTCGTTTTCCCTGGTGCTGGGCTACTAAGGCTGAAATTAGATTTAAAATTGGAGTAGCTTCGTTAATTCTCTTCAACATAGGTAGGTTGATTTCAAAACTGAAATCAAAGGGTAAAGGGGAAAGTGTCGGTTATTGCATAAGTGAAACTGGCAAATAAGGAAATTGGCGAATTCAGAAACTGTCTAATAAGTAAACCGGTGAAATTAACGAGTAAGGTAACTGATCAGTGGTACGCTAACTCGTTATAAGGGCTTGCGAGGTCTACTGTTCTCGAAGAAGGTTGTTTATCATCAACATATCATAGGTAGACTGGCCCATATGCCATATATAACTTGGAAATATACATACAGTAAACATATAGGTGGAAAGCAATAAGGAAAATTCTTCACAAATTATCTTTTGTGAATAAAGATAATACGCCTATCTGAGGCGTCAGCTCGTAAGGGCCGTGCTCTAGGCTTTTGCGCAGTTCCAACTAGAAAACTAAAATCCGCAAAATCATTACCGGTCGCCATGACAACTAAGCGAAATTTCGCTTGGCTGCCAGCCTACACGTAAAAATATCTTATTACGCAAGCCGACGACGCATGCCACCCCTGACTGTGGGGGGCCCAGACGCCACCCCTAAACGACCAAGGTCAACTCGCAGACAACCGCCGCCTGCTAAGGAACTTGCGACTCTAATCTATAAGACACATAGCTCTATATTAACACCACCAGAAACATATCTTCCTCAAAGCTAAAATAGAATTTTGTAGACGATAATAAGGTTGGTATTCCATTAAACAGGGGGAAATATAGATGTAGTGGCTGTAGTACGTACGTTATAGTCTGTGAGGCAATCAATGAGTTACAGCCTTCAGCCGCTGGCTGCGTATGAATTATGTATGGGGTGAACCGTTTGGGTGACACTCGAAAACATAATTTCGGTTCGTTGACAAAACGGATATGCTGCTTCATTTGGCAAATATCGATCATGGGCTTAGCTGCCTTTTTACCAGCGCTGTGATAAACTTTGTAGAGGATGTGTTCGATATCTTACTAGAATCTAGCTAGAACCTTTATTTTCAAAGAACTAAAAGGTCCTAGCGGGATTCTGGTAAGATATCAAAGCTGAAAAGATTCTGATTGGCTACACAACACATTCGTTATAATTATCGTTCGTCGTTATAATTCCACATTATAGAACCGTTTCGTAAACAAAGATAATGGGATTCCAAGATAATATCAGGGGTGCGATGTCAGTGACATAAGAACCATGTTCCACCAATCAGGTCAAAATCGTTGAATAATGAATTCAAATGCTAATCCTGACCTGACGAATCTATTTCTGGAAACCGTCGCGTCGCTACGTTTCTTTAGATGCTGGTGCCGTTTCTAAAGCCAAGTTATCATAAAGGACGAACTTTAAGTTACAATAGGAACCGAACTTCGAAACCAATCGATTGTTATTAACCAAGCGTCAGAGAGCTAATGCGGATTTGGTGAGATTGTACTCCAATCTGTAACTTCAATCCTCTATAACTTCAATGGCGTCTCAATCGCATGTCGATGGTCAGTCGTGTCTAATGAGATTGAATCAGGGGGTGTCAGCTTAGTTCCCGGCCAATGCCAACACGGCGAAGGAAATGTTAAAAAGAAACGGAGCTCTAAAAACGACAGAGAAAGCACTATTTACTGACCCTACTAAGGAAAATATAACATTTTAGTAGAATTCAAAATTATGGGAATTATTTAATTAATTTGGAAGATAGAAATAATAAATAAATAATAAAGAATAAACACTTTTGAAATAAGTAATGAAATTTATTAATAATTTTATTACATATATTGTTCAAATTAGTTAAATCTAGACCTCAGATTCTTATGATTACTTGAATCAGCGTTAGAAGAATTTCTTTTTTGCCATCTGGCAACCGGATAATAGAAATGGCTGTTTTTATTCTGTGCTGTTTTTTGTTTACGATTTTCACTTTTTCATTGATTTGCACTTTGCACATCTTTAGTGGAAATAAGTTTTGTAAAGTTTCTCGTATTTTGTTATATTGTGCTATAGAAAGTTTTGTTCTTGTGCTAACGAGATCATAGACTCTATTATTGCGATTGTGCGAAAAAGACGCCTAGGTTAGGCAAAGTGTTAAATATCGGATTTCCGTGAGGGATTATCTCAATAACAACCTGGAGTCTAGAACAGTGCCCAGTAAATGGCAATAGTCTCGCCTTCTATTACATAGGACCAATAACATACTGGCGAAATGTGGGAGTATACTTAGTATGAGACTGAGTTCTGGGTACACCTCGGCCAACCCCTTCTAGAAAGATGTTGTGTAATTCAAGATTTACCTTATTTTCATCTGAATAAAGACTACTTCTAATACCTGCTCTTATTTTTTACCCTTTGCGTATGTCATGAATAGATATAGAAGTAAATATAGATATATAATATTGGTAGGTACCTATAGCTAATGTTATAAATATTAAATCTCCCGCGCTACTGAATAGTTCCAGTGCGAAGCGTTGGTAGCGCTAGCGTCGCTTCGTGTACGCAAATCTGAAGTACGTAGTGGGCCTTCTTCTTGTATATGTGTTCTGTGGATTGAATAGTCAGAGCCAAAGTTGTCCTTAATTTTGCACTTTGTTCTTTCAACCGACACTTCAAAATATTGGGTAGAATCGTGATTTCACAGGATTTTTGCGTTGAGAAACCCTCCCCTTAAAAGCAGAGTGCGAATTTATTCTACGGTAATTTTATTCTCTGCAAAGGGTCTTCTATTTCGTAAACATGCCAAGCTTTGAAAGGGCGTCCAAACAAAGCTGCCAACCAAAATGAAGACGATTTCAGGAAATATATTATTATTATTATTATATTATGGGAATTCGACAAGCACGCAAGAGAGAATTTATTTTTGGCCTCAACTTTCCATGAAAGAAACCCCATGCCTAAATAGGGACTTCGGAAATATCAGACGCTGAAAGGTATTATTTGCTTAGGTATCGAAAGTTTCGGAGAAATGTTGATTGCGTCAATCTGATTTCAATATAATTTTAAAAGCCTTCTTGTTTGTCGTTTCCTTAATTTATTTATGAACCATGTTTCATCTAAATCATTTGACTGGTCCAGTATTTTGTAATCTCTTAATTTAGTTTGCTTGGACTTTAGAATAACACATACGGAGGCGCAGATGTCTAAGCCTGTGGTCTAAGCTCCGAGCAACGCGGTCTTCTGCCTCCGTCGTGTTCCCACACGGCGAAAGACCGCGTTTCTCGAAGGGTCTAAAGCCTTAGCGTTTTGAACATCATTCTGGCGGAACTTCAGTATTAAAATCAGCGCCCCTGCCCACAATTTTAAGACTATTAGCCGTGCCCAGCGGTTTCATTTGCTGAAAAGTATCCATTGTTTTCATTGACAGCCTCGTTGCCTCAGATGGTAGTAACTCTGCTTTCTGAGCTGCAGGCCCCGGGTTCGATCCGCGGCCAGGTCAAACATTTGTGTGCATGAACATGTCTGTTTGATCTGTGTCGGGGTATTTTAAGCGTATATAAGTATGTATATCAGTCATCTGGTTACCATAGAACGGGCTTCTAGCATAATTTGTGACCAGATGACCGTGTGTGGAAGTTGTCCCATATTATTATAATTATTGTCGGTAGAATCTATACAACTAATAAATACAACGCCACAAATAACGCAATAGGCGAGCCTTCATACTGGGCTAGCGCACTCTAATATAATACCGATGAACCATTGATACGATAAGAAGAAGAAGAAGAATAACACAAAGTCTCTTCCCGCGTTAGATCTTTATAACTACACAACGGATTTTATCAATCGACAGTGATTTAAGAGGTAGGTTTATCTTACTAATATTATAAACGCGAAAGTTTGTGAGGATGGATGGATGTTTGTTACTCTTTCACGCCAAAACTACTGAATGGATTGGGTTAAAACTCGGTATGTAGATAGTTTAGACTCTGGAATAACATACATAGGGTATTTTTTGTCTTGATATTTCCAAACGAAGACTTTTGTAGTGGTAGGCCAGTGGCCGTCTGGGGAAGTACCACACCTTGCCAGTTTTTCATCCGCCAAGCAGTAATGTGCAGACATTATTGTGTTCCGGTCTGAAGGGCAATGTTACCAGCGAAATTACTGGGCATGACGAGTTTCAAAAATCTTAGGGTGACAGGCGCAGTGTAGTGCCACGCAGAATTTTAAATTTTAAAACACTGGGTGGCACTGTGTCTGATATGGGCAATCATGATGTTTACCATCAGGCACCCGATTTGCTCGTCTTGTACACTCATTATCATAAAAACAACTACGCGGGTGAAACCGCGGGGCACAGCACAGCGAAGCGAAATCGGATCGCTAGTGTTTAATAATAAACTATACCACCAGATAGCTCGTAGACATATTATACTTGTAGCGGAAATTGTATGGTCCCACAGTTTTGCGTGTCTCACCACATTAGAGAGGCTCGGTTCCAGAAACCTATTATCGCCTTGGCTCTTGCCTCCTGGTCCTCACTTCCGAGAATCAACTACTCAACATAGACATGCGATTGTGCTCTAAACTCTACAAGTTTTTGCTTTGAAATATTTGATCATCATTTCTACACGGATTTGTTGATCCAACGAGTAATTTGTAGAAGAGAGAATTATTAAAACTTTGTAAAAATACTGTCAGCGAGTCTTGTGGTGACCGCAGAGCGGGCAGCTTTCTAAGACAGCTACTGATTCCTGTTATTCAGCGTGGGAACGTTGCCTGTCTATTGGGTACCATGGAACCTCGGGGAGACGCGTTGGACTCCATATTTTATTTATAAACATATATTAGAATTAATTAGTATAATTATGCTCAATTAAGTTTGAAAATGTCACAGAAATAATATAAGAATAGAGAATTATTAGGCCTACCAACTAATATCAAAATTATAATGTGAGGTTGACGTGGCCCTAACACCAACAACTCCTTTTCTTAACAGCTTGGAGTCTAAAACTGTGCCCGGTAGATGGCAGTAGGCTCGCCTATTACATGGGACCCAAAAATATAACATAACTGGCGAACTGTGGGTGTACCTACTAAGGGACTGTATGTTGTAGTTATGTTATAGATAACAAGAAACTAAAAACTGCTCTATTGAATCAAACCAATCTTTATAGAAATTAATTAGGTACCTAATTGAATTGGGGTTCGATTCCCAGGTCATGCAGTGTTATATATTGGATTTTTTCATTAGGAATTCTCAGTACTGCCTGGAGTATGGAACTGTGCCCGGTAGATGGCAATAGGCTCGCCCCCTATTAAATGAGACGAATAATATACTGGCGAAATTTGGGTGTACCTACTATGGGACTGAGTCCTGGATCCTCTGACTACGTAGGCGTGATTGTTTGTTATGTGTTGTTTAGAGAAATTACTGAAGGAAATCTGTGTTTTGATCCAACGAGAATGTATCTGAATTCATCTGAATAGGCATGACGACGGTAAATGGTTTTAGGATAAATTCTATGCTGTAAGGATCAGAAAAATCTGCCCAGTTTTAATATTAACGTATTCACTATAAAATAAAAGTTTTAATTTTGCAATCGGCTATTTTATCTGAAAAGCAAGTGTAATCGTTTCATGTGTTTTATGTCCCTGATTAGTAAATATACCGCGTCAAATTCATAATAAGTAATGTACACACAAGACAATATCAGTATTTAATAATTATTTATTCAAAAACTGAACAATACCTCGCGCCTTAGTGGCAGAAAAATTTAAGGTCCATGGGCCCGTGTTACGCAATAGAGATGGGGCATAGGTAATATGTACAATAAAAAAAAATGGTCAAATGCGAATGAAACTCGCATAATATGAAAGGGTTTCTAGATCCTACCCACAATGTTCTTACTACTTACCTATTTATAATAGGGGTCACCTCTCCTCCCCCACCAAATAAAAATCTTATTATTCTAATTAGTATAAGAATTTATTCTTATTTCAGTAAAAGTCTTATATTATATAATGTCAATGTATTAAACACGTTGGTTATATATATATATATATATATATATATATATATATATAGAGCACATTATTTTAAACTTTATCTTTGTGCTTTGTCTTTATCTTTGAGATCCATAGATCTCTGATATTTGGAATAAATGAATTTATTTATTTATAAACTTAATTTTATTTTATTATTTATTGTTATAGCGGCAATAGGCATACATATATTGTGAAAATTACAAGTGTCATCTATTACAGTTTATGAGATAAAGCCATGTGACAGACGGACGGATGGACGCGCGACAGCTGAGGCTTAGTAATAGGGTTCCTTTGGGTACGGAACGCTATGAAAAATAGGTGTTCCTAATCCAGTTCTACTTGAAACAGTTTTATGAAATTTTAGGATCGTTATCGGTAATCACAGTGTACCTGACGTGTATGTAGGTAAAAATCAATACTTGCAAATATTGTACTATATATTTTATAAGAAGTTATCGTTAAACTTTCGCTACCATGGTACTTTTAATAGCATTTAGGCGTTGAATTTAAATGAGATTTATAGGAATGCAATAATTAGCCTTAGATTACCATTAAAACTATAATTGAAATATTGTTTTTTTTTGTTGCTAATTTCGAAATTCTTTCTTTTGAAAGTTGTTCATTTTGATGAGTATAGGTAGTAGGTACACGAGCCATGAAACACAAAGGTGTAAACACCTTGATTAGCCGATCAAGGTAAATACAAAAACGATATCTAGTAAACAAGAGCCGAGGAGAGCGATTCCTATGAAAGCAATCGAGGCATTCAGCATTCCTGAGCTTCAAAACAATCTAAAGGTGAGCATAGACTGGATATTATATTGTTACGTTTATATACGAATGGTAAAATACAAGTCAAAGTTTAAAAAAAAATCAGTTTCATATAGGTAATGTTCCTTGGAATTATTGACGCTGCGTTTGACGATGGTCAACAGAGCGTCATCTTCTAAGTGCGGTTCGATAAAATTTAAAAACGGCGAAATGATCGATGTTAGGGTCCTCGCACACGGGCCACCGGCTACAACCACAAAACGCCACCACCGGCATATATCCTGTAGTTTTCAAACATTTATCTACTTTTTATTTAGTGTAGCTACTATGGGACTGAGTCCTGGGTACACCTCTGCCTACCCCTTCGGGAAAAAGGCGTGAATGTATGTTATGTTTATGTTTTTTTCTTACATTTTATATGGACTCGTCGCACACGGTTGACTCCGGTGGCCGCCTTACCGTTCTTCAGGTGTGACTTTTGTGGCTGTCCCGTGTGCCCAAGTAAATCTAATCTACAACGTGTCAAAATGGGGGTACATAAACTATTATTATTTATTTATATTAGTGATTATTGCGAAATTCACAAAAAATTACGACTTTCCATACAAAACTGATCAGACAATTCCGTATGGGAAGTTTTTTTGATATTTTCCCAATTCTCTCTCTTGAAAGTTGTTCAGTTTCTTAAGTAGATGCACCATTTTTAAGTATTAAACACCTTTTTATAACTCGATCTAAGCTCACCTTAACTATTTAACTTACTAGTCGAAGTCAAAGACCTGAACAACACGATCTCACATCCGGCCACCTCGGAGACTTGACCCATCGCAAACACAACACTAACCCAGTCTTACTCGTACACAAATGATCAAAACAAAGTAATTAACGGACTCGGTGTCAGATGTGAAAAATGCGGTTAAAACACGTGAGGCCTTCGGTCTTTATAGTTATTGTCGTATGGTAGGTAAGTTTTTTATGACAGGGCTTAGGAACGTACCCGGTGTTCTAGGATTCTAGGAATTTGACACAATCCTATGAAAAATTACTAAATCGGGGGGTGCGAAGCAAACACTGCCGTACCATCCTTTACTGGAACCATTTCGCCGCATTTTCAGGCCCCTATTTGAGAACCTCTGGATAAGACCAGAACGCTGAAATTTTCGTCATCCAGTAAGCTATAGAATCACATACTTAAAATAAAATTTCAAGTCTGTAGGTCATTTAGTTCCGAAGATAAGCGAAAGCAAAGTTTCGCATTTATGACACCCAGACACTCACTCATGATCATCAAAAAGAACTAGTACTTCCCATAAACTCAGAGAGCTGAAATTTGGTACAGAGTTAGGGTTTAATGGCCACATAAAGGGAAAACTATAAAAACTAGGATAATCGAAGATCAAAATTTGGTCAAAATATAATTCATTGGACTAAGAGTGGCGGTGATACCCGCACCCGTCGCTAGATGGCGCTGACTCAATATGCCTACGAATATGCATATGAAGTCAATATGCCTACGTTTCTACAAAAAGAAGTGAAATCCCAACATTAACTATAATAACATGCTGATATTTTTATAGTGATACTTCACTATAAAAATATCAGCATGTAAATTTATTGACCCATGTCCCTGTCATTTTAATTTTTCTTACAAACCCTTGCTTTTTTCATAGTGAACGCCAAAAATCCCAGTTTTACTCGCGTGATTGGACGTTCACTACAAAAAAATGTACGAGTTTATAAACTAAAATAAAATGATAGGGACATACTTAACTTACTTCATCTTTAAAAAACTCCGGATAGAAATATATCAAATAGACTTACTGTGTTCCGAGGAAACAGGGGAATACAAAACATCTATTTAGTAAGTTTTCGATAGGATTGTGTCAAACTACTAAGAGGTCCTCTTTCCTGTTAATACTCGCTATAACATTATTTATTTAATTCGACGTTTCGAAAGTTAAAAAAATTCTACATCGAATTATTATATTAGGTCCATGTTGAGCTGTAATAGGGAACAAAAAAAGTTAATTTCCTCAAAATGTCAAAGAAACAACGCAGCAGAAATTATTCATATTAGAATTCTATAATATTGTTTATTTTAAAAATATAATCTCTATGCCAAAACAAACCAATTACTCATCTCCAAAATATTGCCAATTGGCAACCACAATTCCAAATGTTTGCGCCATGACAAGCCCATGGGATATTTTCCTCTTAGGCCGGTTTGAAGACTGACTCCTACCTCCAAGCATTCCCAGAATCCGCATAATGTGTCCAATTAGAAAATACTTGGTCGACTTCCGGTGGAAATGATAAACATCACGGCAACATCACGGGTTGGTCAGCAGCCAATATACTTCAAAGATATGACTATCACTGATGGCGATTTGGGACAGATGATGGGAACAGTCAAGGGAAATATATTTATGGTATTTAATATTAAATCGGCCTACTTACTGTCTCGGTGACGTAATGGACGCAAGCTCGACTGCCGATCATGAGGTCCCGAATTCGATCCCCAGTTCAGGCAAAATGTTAAATACTGGATTTTTCCATTAGGAATTATCTCCATAACTGCCTGGAGTATGGAACTGTGCCCGGTAGATGGCAATAGGCTCGTCCCCTATTACAAGGGACCAATAACATACTGGCGAAATGTGGTTGTACCTACTATATGGGACTGAGTCCTGGGTACACCTCTGCCTACCCCTTCGGGAAAAAAACCGTGATTGTATGTTATGTAATTATGAAAATTTTCTCACAAGCCACATATTTTTCCTATCTGACTGTACCTAAATGATTTCATACTGTCAACTGTCAACTGTCAACTGTCAACACATCCGAGCCGGATGTTTGGCTCGTAAATCGGAACGGGAGAGGGCTTCTATAGCTATTGAGAAAATGTGACGATATATCAAAGAACTTTCAACCTTGACTCAGCTCTAGTAAATTTTCTTCGTCATTATAAAAATATTAAATGATTTATGACAAATACCAAAAGAATTTGTTGACGAAATGCGCAGATGTGGATTTAAATACACATAACATAACATTCCATTACGCCTTTTTCGCGAGGGTATACCTAGGCCTCTGCCTAGAACCCAGAACTCAGTCCTATAGTTAGCACACACAGACATCGCCAGTTATGATTTTAATTTTTTATGTTAAGCTCAAGGTCTTTATTTATAACAGAAAATGTTACAAGCCAACACGCAAATAAATTGAAAATTCATAACTTAAAAGTTAGGTTTAGCATTGAATACAACATACTAATAAGTATAATAATTAATAATTTCCTAAGAAAATTCTTCGTCAAAATAATAAATAAACAAAAAACATTAAAGGTTATACAATTATTAAATATATTATTTGTGCTCACTTTGATTTAATAATTTAAATCCATTTAAATTTATTCATTCATCAGATAATAATAATAATAACATAATTATAATTTTTTTATTGTCTTATTTTATGGTTTCCTAGTGTAGACCGCGACATTTCACAGTTTCAACAATTCTCGGCCTCAAATAAAAAAAAGCATAGCAACAAGCAGAAATAAATTATATAGCACCCAATAAAACATTTCAACAACCATCTCAAAAAATTTCATACACATAAAAAAATTAAAGACAGTGTGTATTTATCACTTATAAAAATGTTTTAAAAAATTATGAAACGTCGGCCTAGACGAAATTTATTGATGCGATAAAATTATTCATTTGCGCGGCCATGCCAAAAAATATATACCAATTTTACTGTCGTATTTATTTTATCAGTAGACATGTGGACTTAACGATAAATAATAAGTTTATTTGTTCTGTCCACTTTATGATGTACTCGTTAATTCCTAGTAAGTTTAAAAATACTAAGTGCGTGATACTTGCGTACTCCACCAAATTATGGCCAAACTAGAGTCACCAATATTACCAATATACAAGGAGGCAATTTGAACATCAAGCGACTAGCCAGCTGAGGTCCTTCCAATGCGCCCAACTCCCGACATGCTTTCTATATTTTAATTTTAAAATCTCGTTTTTGTATTTAGTAATTGTGTGTAATTTTTGTATTTATTTGAATAGTTTTTATTATGTTTTTATTGATTTGATTTGACTTAATATGATTTAATTTATTTTTAATTTCAATAATTATGTTTGATATGGACGTAATGGTTTTTAGTGAGTATCCATAAACATAGAAAAAAGGCGGACGAAGTCATCTAAAACAAAAATTGAAGCAAAAATTGAATTGAATTGATTGATTGTTGCATAGTAAACCAGTTCACTAATACAAACATGACGGCACTCACAAATTCACATCCATGAACCTAGGAAAAAGGTGTGAATGTGTGCACACCATTAAATTAATAGTGGTTAAGTGGTTACAGATCCAGCTTTTAGAACAATAATCCTTTATGTCCACTCAAGGTAGACCTCCAAACAAGTGTGCGAGCTGGCTCACTATGGTGCTCCCACTTTTTGTTAGAAAACACCGTCCGCCTTATTTTCAAGGTGCATGTGCATATCTTATTTTGCTTAAAGAAGCTCTCAATAATGCCTATTTATTCCCAACATTTAAATTCTTATAAGCACGTATCAGTGATCAATCAGTCGAAAACAAACAACATACACGAATACAAGTAGTACTTAGAATTTTAAATGCTATTTAAATATCTAATAAGAATATATAATACGATAATAATATATACAGTGTAAAACAACACAAAATGACGTCAATGGGCAGACAATCATTTCTAGTGGTACTATGTTATTGATAAATGCAAGGACGTAACCAGGAAGTGTGTGGGGAATTAGCATAGTTAGGCAAAACATGCTGCTGAATAAAATGAAAATAAATATTTATTATGCTATATTTTCTTACATAGATTTTCGTATACCTCTTCATAATTTACATTAAACCTTTGTATTTATTTCCAAATTTATTCTCAACGCCCACTCTAGACACTCTGGTTGGTACAAAGAACTAGTGGGACATCTTCTCAGAAGTTTCCCTGTACTGCACAGAATTAGTGGGAATGAGCGAATCCAACAGCGAAACTTGGTATTTATTTCCAAATTTATTCTCAACGCCCACTCTAGACACTCTGGTTGGTACAAAGAACTAGTGGGCCATTTTCTCAGAAGTTTCCCTGTACTGCACAGAATTAGTGGGAATGAGCGAATCCAACAGCGAAACTTGGTATTTATTTCCAAATTTATTCTCAATGCCCACTCTAGACACTCTGGTTGGTACAAAGAACTAGTGGGCCATTTTCTCAGAAGTTTCCCTGTGCTGCACATAATTAGTGGGAATGAGCGAATCCAACAGCGAAAATTGGTATTTATTTCCAAATTTATTCTCAACGCCCACTCTAGACACTCTGGTTGGTACAACGAACTAGTGGGACATCTTCTCAGAAGTTTCCCTGTACTGCACAGAATTAGTGGGAATGAGCGAATCCAACAGCGAAACTTGGTATTTATTTCCAAATTTATTCTCAACGCCCACTCTAGACACTCTGGTTGGTACAAAGAACTAGTGGGCCATTTTCTCAGAAGTTTCCCTGTGCTGCACATAATTAGTGGGAATGAGCGAATCCAACAGCGAAAATTGGTATTTATTTCCAAATTTATTCTCAACGCCCACTCTAGACACTCTGGTTGGTACAACGAACTAGTGGGACATCTTCTCAGAAGTTTCCCTGTACTGCACAGAATTAGTGGGAATGAGCGAATCCAACAGCGAAACTTGGTATTTATTTCCAAATTTATTCTCAACGCCCACTCTAGACACTCTGGTTGGTACAAAGAACTAGTGGGCCATTTTCTCAGAAGTTTCCCTGTGCTGCACATAATTAGTGGGAATGAGCGAATTCAACAGCGAAATTTTGTGTATGTATGTGTATGTTCGTTATTTCTTGACGCCAAAAGTAAGTGAACCGAATAGGCTGAAATAATTAAAATATAGAGGTAATAGATAACTTATTATATAATGTGGTTGTGCCGACATCGTTTCCCATACAAACTTTGAAGAACCTGGAAACTGGAAATATAAGGTATTTGATTGAAGTCTTCCCTTGACAATTCCATAATTCTGATAAATACCTATTTGCAGTTTTAAAACGTATCTCTTGTAGTAAAACTGGATAAATGCCACTTTATGATTATTTGGTACTTAAAATGAAACACTAATAAAGAATAAATTATATCTCTTCTATCATCGTCATTGCTTCCTCAAAGTTTGTATGGGGAATGATGTCGGCCCTTACCGCGAATAAGTTTTGATCTGAAATGTCTTTATAATTAAACAATAACATATGCATAATACCGAGAGAAATATGCACAACAACGGAACGAAATTCTCTAAAGAACACTAAAAGCCTACCAACGACCGTGTGGCCGGACACGGTAGTACCAGATCTTCTATTTACTTTCATAATATTTACATTGTGAATGAACTGTGTAATTACAATCACAAAGACCTCGACGATTATGGCGCTAACCATTTCTAGCGCAAATGATTAATTAAAAAGCACCTTGCATGACATATCGAGTTGTATATCCACATACCTTATGCCAATCTACTTGAGTCCATTTTGTTTGTTGACAGAACCGTATGAGGAACTGTCATTGAATATAATATCAGAAATACTTGTTGGCCTTGAAACTGCTTCTATTATTCTACTTCCATAACACTTCTTCTTCCATTCTCGTCTCATATATATTAGTCATCTCAAACTCAAACAGATTTATTCAAATACGTCATAATCTGACACTTTTGCTCGTCAATGAAGATAAACAGTACTGAGTCTACCGTGCGTTCGGAAAGATACCTCTACAAGAAGAACGCACAAGAAACTTGTAGGGCTTAATTTTTTCAACAGATAGTTTTACAATATGTATTTGGTTTGGTTACATTCGTTTTCTTTGAAGGTGCCGCGAGGCGGCTATGCAGAAGTTTCCAGGCATCTTTGTCCTCTATGTACTGGTTGACTTTATAATAAGCCTTCCTTAGTAAAGTAGATTTTATATAGGTTTTGAATTTACCCTCTGAGAGCCCAGTTATCTCTTTTGGGATTTTATTATAGAAACGTACACTATTTCCTAAGAATGTCTTTTTATTTGTTTTAGATAATCTAAAGCTAGGTACAGCTATTTTGTCTTTATTCCTAGTATTAAAATTATGAAGGTCACTATTTAATTTGAATTTATGTAAATTTTTACGCACATACATGATGTTCTCATAAATGTATAAGGATGGTAGGGTTAGTATGTTTATTTCTTTAAATAATTCCCACAGGGATTCTGCATTTATTCCTTTTTCACGCAGGACGCCTTCTCCATACAATTCTACGTGCATTCATCCCCAGTGTTTAAACTGCTTATAAAAATGGGAAATAGTTTGAATTCCTTCGCAACGGATTATTTATAAAACGTTAGATAAAGTATTTTAATCGTCAATATAAAATTAATCGAAATCAGGCACGATTTCAATGTTTCTACAGACGTACAGATCTACAGACTCAGACACACTCGCTCCATCAAAAGTCCAAAGATAGATAGAAGAGCATTGAAAGTTCCATAAACATTCAACAAATTAGAAAACCATTGACCACCGTGAATGCCAGGTACTGTCCAGACAATATCTACATCAGTGCCGTAAGTTTGTCTTATATCTCGAGGGACATTCTAAATCTGAGCTAACTTCTTCCAAATTATGTGGATCATACTCCTAAACCAGTGGTTCACAAGCATCGTGGTCATTCAGTAATGCCAAGGATTTTTCCTTATTTAAATATTCACCGCGTCGTCGATTTCAAACCTCGTCTGCTCTATGACTACAAACGTAGAGCGAATAACCACCAACTTATCAATTCAGGTGGAAAAAATTGGAACAACGGTCTGTCAGTAGCCGTTTGACATACAAATTCTCCACTGGCGACGCTGTTAGCTGAACACATAAGATGGTGGGACTACCTAGTAACAAGTGTAGGTAGTGGTTAAAACAAAGAGATAACCTTGAGTGTCTAGAGTCTAGTCTGAATGTAGACTAGTTGCGTTGTTATTGATTGTGTGGCGAATTCTTTGTAGCTTTTGTTTGAGAGAAGATTGGGGCCTCATGTATGCTGCAATGTTGATAAGGACACGGGGAAGATATGGATGGATATTTTACACTTAAAAAGTCCAAGATATATGAAGGTATATTTATATACTCGTATACCTATATAGTTGCCTATAAATATATATCTTGGACTTTCAATCTGAAGAGGTAAATGATAACAATCATTTGAATTTATACTCTTAACCGATCAGAACCGTGGCTGATGGTTTATCCGCCAAGCAGTAATGTGCAAACATTAATGTGTTAGTGTTCCTATCTATAGGGCAATGTTACCAGCGAAATTACTGGGTATGACGAGTTTCAAGAACTGATATCTCAGGGTGACAGGCGCAGTGCAGTGCCGCGCAAATTTGAATTTTAAAACATTGGGTGGCACTGTGTCTGACATGGGCAATCATGATGCTTACCATCAGGCACCTGATTTGCTCGTCTTGTTACTTACTCACTATCATAAAAAAAGTAGGAATATACTGAATGCAAGCTCGCAATCGAACTAAATGTAAATCTATTGGGAAAGCCTACGTCCAGCAGTGGACTTCTTAGGGCTGAGATTGATGGTGATGATGATGTTACTCGAAACGAGTTTCCCCAACTACACAGCTCCCTTTAATTCATACGGATAATGTGAACAACCCATATTGTCAAAGTTAGATAAATCTTTGTTGATGCCTATACAGAATATAACAAAATAAAAACTAGAAATAATGTAATGTTATCACTCGGCGATCACGGAGACTTTTGTAACAGTTTTGTCTTGAAGTTTTTACACTAAATTCCATTCCATTTGGAGTGTTGAAACTGAACTGTGGACGATGTCCGGGGTGACTTGACACACCCCGGACACTCGACTCAATTCTATACAAAAGTCACGATATAACTACCTACTATACATAGACACTGCACACATCTAATTTTGTACACGCGAAAGAGTGTGCGTGAGGTGATTTCCCATAGAAGCGGGGCTCGTGAAGAGCTCAATCTCGCTGGCGGGGTGAGGAAGGCCCGATTAGTGGGCGGATTACAGTGTCCATTCTATACGTAGTATTATTATCTGTTCTATGGACTTGAAACTTCATTATGTCTAAATTGAACGATGTTGAAACTAATCCATTCATTCATTTTGTACTTATTTCTACAGTAACTTCATGAGTTAATAAAGATAAGTGAATAAATGAAATATGTGAAATTAAATTGAAATTTTGAAACCAACAAAACATTAATCCATTGACTGATTCCTGACAGTCTTCAACTATTTTTAATCTCTTTTTACCCATCCCTTCGATAATATTCAATAAGAGAGGCGTGTGACACCTGTCAACTGTCACCATATGAGTCATTTGTTATGTCAACTGACACACACATAGGGCTTGATGAGTTGCGTAATTCATTATGCATACAATCATCAACACGTGTTCTTTGAGACTTTATAAGACAAACTAACTTAACAGCTGCCTTTTTTCTAACAATTATAGTTACATAGCTTCAAGGGTGTTAGTTACTACTTACTACACCAATCGATTGACTGTCAATCGATGGTAGAATAGATTAGTCGACGTCGATCCGCGATCCTTTAAAAAACTATCAATCGACGTGGAATAATCGATAACACCATCGGCGCCACTGATCGTTGCTATCGATCGACAATCGATCAAGTTTACATAAAATTTTAGGCGTCCATGCAAAGCGCGGTCTTTTGGTGATTATTTTACGAGCAGAGCCACAGAATAAATAATAGTACTAACGGCAGAGCATAGCGGGACCAGTGCATTGCGGGGCTAACCTTATATATTGGGGTTATAAGTTATAGTCTTCTTTTACTGATAAAAGTAGGCCACTGAACATGGTGACTGGATAATGAGTAAATAACTATTTTTTTTAAAGATTTGAGAATGAAAACAAACAAAGACAAGCCTGAAAATACTCGTAAACGCATAATTTTTATCTTTCGCATCTGCATATAAAGCATCTCCTGGCTGGCTGGCTGTAAAAAAATCATACTTTTAAGTTAACGCAATCAAAAGTTATGGCCATTAAGGAACTAATAGATGGCGCTGTATGTTCTTGGTATCTAGTCATGATAACTACACTATGCATACGCAATTTATTTCTACTGGGAAATCCTACATGCTTAGCTTTGTTTTTTTGGCAAATTCATTACAGCATTCAAACAATATATCAAAAGATGCAGTCGCTTTAACATTGCTTATCCTTAAACAATTCATTATTATGCCTACATGTCTGAGGCATATTAATTATGTCGATAGACGAAGCCTAGACGTGAGACATGAGAAAAATAATGACACGTGCACTTTAATCATCTGGCATTCAATTGTTTATATTAAATTTTCTACATGTGAGGTACCTAACCTATTAGCAAATGAAAAAACCGTGTGATGCCTTAATATTATTTATAACTATAGCTGCAGACCCAGCATGTCACTGGCAATATTACAGCAGATTAAGTTTGTTCAGGAGCGAAAGAGTAAAAATATTGTTAAGCCATACCATGGTGAGTACCTATACTTAGTGTTTGGTTCCATACCTAGATACTTGATCAAACGCTACCGCGTTCTGACAAGTGATATACCTCTACTGCTGTTGACAAAAATCGAAGTTTTGCAAAAATTAAAAAAAGCCGACGATTTCACACACAATTAACGACGTGTTGAGTATGGTCATATGATAGACGTCACAGGAGAAAGTTTCCGCCCTGTAACAGTGACGTTGACAGATGATTTGGCTATCAACGTCGTTATTTTTTTTATTGTTAGATGGCGCTGTGAGGTGTATGATCTTTTTCTTGACAAATTTGATGGTGCTAAGCCAATGGGAAGTACCATAGTGGTTTTCAGTCCGTTGCGTAGCGCAAGGTATGGAAATGTGCGTTAAAATGGCCGTAACTTTTGATTTACTCCTTATGTGCCATTCCAGGGTCTAAACTATCTACATACCGAATCAGAGCAATCGGTTCAGTAGTTTTGGCGTAAAAGATTAACAAACGTTAATCCATCGATACTTTTTTTCTTTATAATAATAATGTAAAGCATTTTTTATAAGGTGAAACGTAAATATTTTGGCAATCAAGCTTCATTCACTAACGAGTCAACACACGCGGATGGAACGTGTGGATTGGTGTAGGCGTCCAAATAAAATTATAAAAACACAACGCTAAAATTCCTTATTTTATGCGATAAGAATAAAGATCGACCACTTATAATGGTGTAAAAAAAATGCGTTTAGAAAGTTATGATTTTTAATAATAATAATATGAATTTATACTCTAACTAACAGAACGGGCTCGAGTCAATTCGTATGGGTTAAGTGGACAACCCATATTAATAATAATAATAAATCTTTATTTCGGAAACCAGTTACATACACAAAAAAGGTGAGGAAACTTTAAATTAATAATTAAAGCTCTCTACACAATTTTATCCCAATCGATAGTTTTGGAGTGAAGTGTAACAAACATGCACACGTACATGCAAACTTTGGCATATTCTAATATTATTAGAATACTATTATATTATGATATTAGTACAAGTTAAAAGATGATTTCCTGTTAAAAAATCCATTCAAAATCCCATTAAAAACACTTGTAAAAAACTCATTAAAAACGCACAAAATAATCAAAACATAAAAATGGATCTATTTTAAAATCGAAGCAATATTTCTTTTTACAAACCGAAACTCCAATATCAATACAATTTAATAGCACATTAATTTATTGCTAAAATACAGCTACTGTTATCTGGCAATCGATTTAATTGCTCTACCGTTCTTTACGATCGCGACTGACTCACTGAAGAAACATCTATTTAACTAAGAGGGCGCGTTGATCGGTCGATTTTATTGTGTATGATTCTTGTATTGTTATTTTCTAGAATCTAGTTGCCTTTATTTTACCTAATTACATGTGGTATTTTTTAGATCGCCAGCAATATTTTTATAATTATATATTATAATTCTCTAAAAATATGATATTTCATGAAAATTACATTTGATTATAGGTTATCTAATACATTTGCACGCCCTATGGGCAAAAAGCGCGAGGAACAAAATTGTAATAGAAGTAGATAAGACCTATATAGCATCCATGTTTTTATGCAAATAAAATTTCTGATTTCTGATCTTTCAAAATGTGGGTAAGTGTGAGCGAGAGGGCGAATTTGCTTTGGACAGCACCTTAAAACCCTCATATATCTATGTTAATTTTCCGCGTGACACCATTTAAGGGTGTTACTACACCAGTCGATCGATCGTCGACCGATGATAGACTCGATATAAGTCGATCGATATCTTTTACTATGTATCTTTTACGAAACTATCGATCAATGTCGTCGATCGACTAGTGTGGATCCTAACTGTTAAGGGGCCGTATACGAAATTTTGTTGATTATGCGATTTCACAGATAAAAAATACTGTATTTTTATAAGTTTAAATACTTTTAATATGAAAAATAATTTCTTGTTCCATGAGTCTATGAAAGATCATTTCAATAATGATGTAATAAATGAGAGCTACCTCGAAGGAGAATGTTAACGAACATGTTCTTTTCCCGATATTTCTGTGACAAATGCTAAAAGCTCGCTAGTCAACTGCGTATCTGTTTTGAAGCCAAATATTTGGCATACCATCGGTTTAATGCTCTGCCGATGACAAATACAAGATGATTTGTTATGGCGTATATTTATGGAGTAAATCCTAATAATATTATAAATGCGAATAGTTTTGAGGATGGATGGATGGATGTTTGTTACTCTTTCACGCCAAAACTACTGTACCTGTACTGGGTTGAAATTTGGCATGCTAGGGCTCGATGGTATTATCCAATGAAAAGTATCTTATTTATGTTATCCAGTATCTAATTAATATCTTTCAGTCGAAGTTTTATTTCATTTCAGAAGTTTCGGCGTCACGATTTTTTTTTTTTTTTTTTTATGGTATTGAGTGACAAGACGAGCAAATCAGGTGCCTGATGGTAAGCATCATGATTGCCCATATCAGACACAGTGCTACCCAGTGTTATAAAGTTCAAAATTCTGCGCGGCACTGCACTGCGCCTGTCACCCTGAGATATGAGTTGTTTAATCTCATCATGCCCAGTAATTTCGCTGGTAACATTGCCCTTCATACCGGAACACAGTAATGTTTGCCATTACTGCTATGCGGATGAATAACTGGCAAAGGTGTGGTACTTCCCCAGGCGACCCCCTGCTAAAGAGGCCTACCACTACATTGCGATAATAAGATGGACACTGTTTGAGAACAATATTGCAAATAAAATTCTCTATCCGGCAATTTAAGGATAGACAAGGTTTTCTGGGTCAAGCTTCCTTGGATTTAAAGTCCATTTCCATTATTATTATGAGATAATTTTAATGGACGCATTAATATGCAGGTTGGTACCAAAGAGGCTGTTATAATAATAGTTGCAGTTGGCTGGTTGCCAAGTGTCGGGTAGCGACCCCTTGGACACTCGCACAGGGACTATTCCCGGTACGTGCACGTGGCTAATGAGACGCTTTTTTAAGCCAACAAAAGATGAGTAAAAAGACAATTTTAGAGGTGGAAAAAGTAAAAAATAATAAGCTAATTACCGCATATAATGTTACACAGCGGATTTACTTTTTTTACATATTATACTAACACGTGTAAATAAGGAAATTTTAAAAAACTTCACGCAATTGCCAATAAATCGTTTAGGAGCTACCACAGACAAACACATAGATACATAGACACGTCAAACTTATAACAACACCCATAATACAATTTCTTTTATATTTCTCTGTTAGAATATTTTTTTTATTATTTATTTTCACGTAAAAATTTTCATCCGTTATATTAATCCCTTCCCTTGGTCCTTCGGTTAAACCTTAAAAATACTACATTATATGACTTAAAAAAAATTGTTCCGTATAAACTAGGCTTCAAAGTTCTGACTTGTGTTTTAAGTTTATCCCTATTTCCTTTCTCCAAAATTCTCAGTTTAGAAAGGTGGCCTGATGAAATGGCAGATAGGGTCCGTGACCTTTCCTCAGTAACGCAATTCAAACTCAAACATCAGACCATGTTACAATTTTGCATTGTATGACGCAATATTTTGTTTGCAAGTATTCTATTATTGTTGTGGTTAAGTACAAGTTAGACAGTTTTGTCTGTTACCAAAGAGATTATATTTTTTGGTGACGCACGTAAAGGATATTAGTCAAAATGTTGTGATGAAATTAATAATTTTATTTTCTCGCAATTGTAGTGAAAAGTAGAGTTTAACACACGGCGCTAAAACCCATTATAACTTGGTTTCTATTTACTATCTATTATATTATTTTCTATTTATTTTTTTAGTGGTAGGCCTCTTTTGCAAGGGGCCGCCTGGGGAAGTACCACACCTTTGCCAGTTATCCGCCAAGCAGTAATGTGCAAACATAACTGTGTTCCGGTCTGAAGGGCAATGTTGCCAGCGAAATTACTGAACATGATGATTTTCAACAACTAATATCTCAGGGTGACAGGCACAGTGCAGTGCCGCGCAGAATTTTGAATTTTAAAACACTGGGTGGCACTGTGTCTGATATGGGCAATCATGATGCTTACCATCAGGCACCTGATTTGCTCGTCTTGTCACTATTATAAAAAAATAAAAAAAACTTCCTCGCTGAAGCTCGGGAGTAAAACGACCGAGCTATACAATGGGTCTCTTTAGCCCATTGTCTAATAATAGAATGGTAACAATCTACTATTAGATTATTTTTAGCTCTATATAAATATAAAAATAATATGATTTAAGTAAAATAAGTGAGTGATAATATTAATTGAGATAGGAGGTATAATATTCCTTCTGACACCCCCGTTTCAGAAGGGAAGTGCGTGCGAAGGCATTTTCCCCTCCAAAAAAAAAAAAACAAAAAAAGGAGGTATAATATCCTGTTATTACCTATCTAATATTTGGATTGTTTCTAATTTTTGTAGGTAGCCCTATTGTTTAGTCTTTTTTCAATAAAGGCACTCTGCCAATAAAAAAAAAAAAAAAATGTTTGGATATTTTTATATTTAAACGTACTTGTACAATGCCCCTCAATTAAATGTGCTATGTAATTTGAGAGGTGCATTCTGCACATAGGTATCTCCTCCCAGTCTCTTCTAGGCCACTCTGTCCGCTGCGTTTTACCACATGTTATTTTATATTTTGTGCTTTGACATTGGTTAAAACAATGGAGAGGCGAGCCAGTTATAATATAAAAGACTTTTATCTATTGATACATTTACCTTTACATTATGTAGAGCTATTGTCAATACCCTCTTTTATTATTTACCTGGAACAAATTAAAAACTTAATTAGAAACATAACACAAAATTTATTAAAAATTTATAAATGACACTGGCTAAAGACTTAACGTGTGAGTCAAAATTAAGTTAGCATTATAGTCCATAAAATCTAAAAAATAAAGTTTGACGTTTAATCCTTTCAAGCTTTCAGAGAGAAGAAATAACCTTGCATAGGCGTATCAGACACAATTTCACTTACTTTCACCGTAAAACCATGGAATTATGAATTTTATATGTGCCCCGCGGTTTCAAACGCAGTTTTCGTTCCCGTGGGAACATAGGGATAAAAACGGATAGTTAGTAGTATGTGTTATTCCAGGGTGTAAGCTATCAAACAGCACCAAACAGCTCAATAGGTTTAGTAGTAGCGTGAAAACGGAACAAACATACAGATAAAAAAAATTAGCACTAGATGGCACTAGAGTCGAGTTAGAACACGTTTTGTTTACCTGTTTCAAACGTAACTTTTTTACTTTTTAACCGCCTCGTTGGTCCAAATGGTAGTACTATAGTAACTCTGCTTTCTGTGCCGCAGGGCCCGGGTTCGATCTCCGGCCAGGTCAAACATTTGTGTGCATGAACATGACTGTTTGATCTGTGTCTGGGTGTTATAAGCGTATTTAAGTATGTATATCAGTCATCTGGTTACCATAGTACAGGCTTCTAGCCTAATTTGGGACAAAATGACCGTGTGTGGAACTTGTCCCATAATATTATTATTATACTGAGATTTAAGATGAATAATATTAGTAAGATAGATAACTAAGTACACTTCATTATATCTCGGTCCGCGAATAGATTCAACAGAGGTGGTTGATCTTGTTACTTGTTAGCACATGAATATAGCTTGTTAAAGCATTTCAATTAAGAGCGACAGGCAACACATGCGTTAAGGAACGTTTTCACTGCATCAATCTATTGAGGGAGTCGACTTCACATAATATAGAGGGCGCTGTAATTGATTCTATAAAATCTGACTAATTACAAAATGCTATTTTCTAAATTTGTGTTTTAGTGAAACACGTAAATTTTACGGAATCGATTTGGTTCTTTGAAATTCGAATTTCCATAACTGGCTTGATGTCCTAAGAAAGAAGTAGCCGTCAGGAAGTTAATCTGTGGAAATAGACACCCACGCACTCAAAAGACAGCGTGAGACACTGGCAAATACACTAACGTGTGAGTCCATGAATGTCCATAAATACAAAACTTGTCACTGGCAATACATTCGCGTGGGTTCATAAAAGAAGAAAAAAAGACAGCGTGAAGTAGTGGAAACTGGGAAACAAAGTCAGAAAGCGGTTTTTGGTTGAAACAAATGTTATGAAGAATTTGATTGCTAATTGCGAACAGTGAACGAACATTTGCAAGTACCTACATCAAGCTCATCGTTCGCTTGAATAGAAACTAACCTTAAATCGAGGCAGAGGGCAAGTAAAACAAGCTGCAAAACAAATCAACTCAAGAATAACCGACGGCACCGTGTGCGGAAAATGTCAAATGGAATGTGAATATCAGGAATAGATCGGAAGGGGACTGCTTTATAGATAGAATAATATGTACTTACTTGGAATAACCCATTTTTATATATAATTTTAATAATAATAATAATATGGGACAACTTCCACACACGGTCACCTGGTCCCAAACTAGGCTAGAAGCCTGTACTATGGTAACCAGATGACTGATATACATACTTAAATACGCTTATAACACCCAGACACAGATCAAACAGTCATGTTCATGCACACAAATGTTTGACCTGGCCGGAGATCGAACCCGGGGCCTGCGGCACAGAAAGCAGAGTTACTCCCGTCTGCGCCAACGAGGCTGTCAAATTTACATATTATATAAAAAGATAATTGTAATACTATGCAGGTACATAATAGAGTTAATAGTTTGAGCGTACGCGGCTTTAGAGAAAAACAAATAAACAAAGAAAGAGGAACTTGCTACTGGCAGCACACAAAATATAATCATTTTAGAGAAATAAATTATATCCAGCCAGTAGCAGAACTGAAGACGAAAACTTTAAAATACAGGAAAGAGGGGAACATAATAAAAATGTAGCGATAAAGGAAGCTATGGGTTGCCTTTGCAATTTGAAACACAAATCATGGTGATTCGAATTCAACTCGAGCAATCCGGACTTTCGAATACTGAATTTAAATTAGTATTATAGCAGTATTTTGAATTCAACTTTATTTCGCTATATTGGTTTAAAACCTGGCGCAAACCGAAGTTATTTTTGTAGGAATAATTTAAAAGGTACCTAAGCCATGAGCGCAAATGTCGTGAGTCGTCACCACTGTTAACGCTCCTTGAATCATCTTTCATATTAATTGATGCAAATGTATGATCAGATTATTGGCTTCAGAGCTTCAGATCTTTCAAAAAAAACTTCATTCATCTTTGTTGTCCATAAAATATATGGACAACAAAGATGAATAAAGTTTTTTTGAAGAATTGGGGTCAAACGCTGACCTATTTAATATTAAAATAAATTGTTAAGGCATACGTATGTAGTATGTATGTACGTATGTAGGGTTCCAAACCTTGATACCAAGAACATACAGCGCCATCTATTATGCGCAAAGTATAGAAATATGCAGTAAAAGTAAAATGGCTATAACTTTTGATTGCGTTAACTTGGAAGTATGATTTTTTACAGCCGCAAGGAACCGCAGATCTGAGTAGTATATATTAATTTCAACTTGATACCTCCACGCGTTCCCGTTAAAAAGTGTCTTGACAAACGAACAAGGTGATCCCATAAGGGTTCTTTTTTCCTTTTGAGGCACGGAACCCTAAATACCCATACGAATTCTGAAACTATGTTTTATATTTATTATTGCTCTGGTATCTGGTTTTACCTCTTGTTGTTGGGCCTAGGACAAAGGCATTAGACTTTACTCTGTTTTACCTATATTTACATAACATAACATACATTCACGCCTTTTTCCCGAAGGGGTAGGCAGAGGTGTACCCAGGACTCAGTCCCATAGTAGACACACCCACATTCCGCCAGTATGTTATTGGTCCCATGTAATAGGGGGCGAGCCAATTGCCATCTACCGGGCACAGTTCCAGACTCTAGGCAGTTATTGAGATAATTCCTAATGGAAAAATCCAATATTTAACCACTTTGCCTGACCTGGGGATCGAACCCGGGACCTCTTGATTGGCAGTCGAGCATGCGCCCTCTACGCCACCGAGACAGTCCTATATAAACCTATATTTAGACTATAAGAAATATGAAAAGTCACTAATTACATACAAAAACCTTGTCACCCTTTCCTGTCACTGCTAACTACTTTAAGCACATATTATATTCAAAGGCCAAACAGCAGCTCCAGCCGAGCCGCGGCAGAAACTTGATAGTTGCGCCACCTCTTCAGCTTTTCAGATAAATTACTATTTAAAAAAATTCGAAATCAGCTAAATGACGTCAATTTCAGTAAAAAGACGTCCATTATTCCGGCTGATGTGTGTGAGGTTAGTTCTTACTTTAATACACATACTCACACAAATGTAGCAACAGGTGACTTGAGTCGCCTGTTATATCACCACCATTTGAAGCTTTGATTTAAAGAAAAGGGGACATGAGGTACTACTGGCTTCTCGAAAAATGGAAAGCTCAAATTAGGTCTCTTTAGGTCCACGTACGTCAGTAAAGTTAATGTTGTTGTCTCGGTCGCACTTCGGTCTTAGGTATGTCTTACTATCTTTGTTGTTTCAAATTGCACGCGCCAGTTGTTGAGTAAGCGCTGGGAGAACGTACGCTATCTCCCCTTTCATTTGATGATTTGAAAAGTCATCATCATTCATCGGATTTGTTTCGTCTGCTGCTCTTCCCTATCTCTCGCCATCACAAGTATACAATTTGACAATAATATCAAAGTTCTCGTGCACTCAAACTAGGAATAAACAAATCCTTTGTCAGTATCGTTATCGCCAGTTATTAGGTCGTGATAGAAGGGTCGGGGGTCGCCGCGTGCACCGGTTGATGACCCTACCACTTGCAGAGTGATAAGAAATAACAGATATAATACTTATACCTACCTAATGTTCATTTATTTATTATTTTTATCGTTGGCCACATCTACAAGGTTTTGCATAAGGGTGTAAACTTGAGAAGGTCTGCTAAGCCTCTTGCAAAACAGACGGTTCCAATTAAATTTAAAAAAAAAACTTCTGTTTCTCATACAAAACCGATATGCTGATCCATTTTTTAGACAAAGACCATATCCGGACAATGTTTAGATTTAATTGTTGCCAGGTACCTATGTGATTGCCTATCTAGCTTCCATACGTAATTCCCAAAGCTCTAAACAAAAGCTGGTCGAATTGTCGAAATCATCGACGGCCCGAGCTCTACTTGATTGATATTCAAAAGCGGCTCTCGAATTGTTTTATTTTCAAACAATGTATCTTCACACATTGTTCGAAAATAAACGAAATCGATCAACGATGCATGCGCAAAATAGATAGCTACAGAAGATAGCCTCCACAGAGCAATGAATAACATGGAGGCAACCATAGACGCGCAGCCTCACAGGAAATCGCGAAGAAAACCGTTGAATGCGTTGCCGCGAACGCAAACTCCAAAGAATAATGTTTTAATATTGTTTTTTTGGCTTCCTTTTCTGCTTTCTTTTTTGTTTGTAAAATTAATTTGTCGGCTTTCTATATTATACCATTTTATATCATGGTGCACGTATGCAGGTGCCCGCATGCACGTATCCTGCGACGACGCGTCGGTTCGATCAGTATTCGACGGGAGCTCCCGGACACGCCGCGATACTCAATACTCACACTTCAATAGAAAAGCTATCTAGCGCCCGTCGCCGCATCGAATATAAATTACACAAAATTATAGCAGACGCATAAAATCCGCGGGACGTGCTTGCGTCGCCATTTTGAAATCCGACGCTACGCGACTTGCTTTGAGAACAAGCCACGAGCGTGGATGGTAACCCCTTGACCGCGCACACATATCGATGAGTTGCCCGCCCACGGTCACGAATTAACCGAGTTTATTTACAAGTCGATGTAGTAAGTGGTCGTCGGCCGGCCATCGCCTGAGTCCGGCCGCCGTCGCAGACGCGTTTATTGTTTTCGATTTACACTTTTTTGGGTGTTTACGAGTCGAGGCGAGGCCGTCGCGCGTCCGTGTCTGATTTGATTTCTTTTTATTGCTTTGACTGTAGCTGGGTTTATAACGAGCTTCTTCGATCGTAAAGTGTTCTCGTATTGCCAAATACGTATTATAAAGATTGTTGATTAGATCGGAAACGCAAAAGGCCAATGATAACATACATTCTACGCATAACCTGGATGAAACAGTACCTAGTTGGTTATTTCAAAACATGTTTTGATGTTACGTATCTAGATACGTAGAGTTAGATATTAGGTAGTTATTGCTAATCCTAGCAAAGATAAAGTTGTAATAATGGCATACTTAAAAGTAAACAACTGATTAGAAAAGGCAAGACGTAGAAAGATGATTAGAAAATTAATAGGATGTTACAAAGTTGAATATTTGGAGAACAGATAATTACATTTTACCATATTGAATCCAATACCCCAATGTGTATATCAAAGGTATTTAGAGACAATGTCTTTAGTAATAGCATTCTGTGGACAATGTTAACATTTGAGTCCAAGCATCGCTTTGTTCAAATTGAAGTCAAGCTGAGTCCAGCAAAGCGGAGGCGCCACACATAGGCTATAATCACAGAATAAATAATAATAATAACGTACTATAAACTAAGCTGATTACAAGTGTAGAAGGAATAAGAATACTGAATTAGGATACTTAAGTTGTCGAGGAAAATAAAAATTCGTAATTTCATGATAATTTGTCGTAAACAAATATATGTATTTTTTGCTGTAGCTTATTATATACCAGTTTGGGCAATTTTACAAAGATTATATAAGTACGTAATTTTTTCATTTGTCTTTCATTGTGTGTCTTTAATATTCTGTAATATATTAAAGACACAAAATGAAAGACCCCTAATGAAAGTTGTACACGAAGAAATTCCACAAAGTTCGTAATGTTCCAAAAATTATACTCATCCCAGAAGTAATTTCCAACAAAATACATAGTAAAGTTTAGCTAAACATGCAAACTATGGATGGATTAGACTAAACTTATGACAACTGTTATTCTGAAGATAACATAACTGCTGACAGAATAATTTGTTGGTTTTGACTAAAAACCTTATCTCAAGTAAACAAACCATATAATTATAGAAAATTATAATATTATTATACTGTTACTTAGTCTGGATTAAAGTTTAATTTGGTCTAATCCAGTCTTAATATATTTTAGCTTGATATTTCCCTATTTTTGTTTACGATGTGTAAGACGCGTAGACACGCCAACCTTGAAGAATCGAAAATAATATAAATAAATATCACAAATCTGACATTTGCCAAATTAAATGCGGTTAGTATCGCTAGGATAACATTTGTTACTATGAATCACATATTTATTGTTTCCTTGAAAATATTATGAAGATATAAAAACGCGCAACACCATCAAATTACGCTTGAAGAGAGACGGACACGATAAATCTTTAAAAAAATAACATTCTAAATTCAAATGACGTGGGTTATGTTGGCGCCATCTTCAGTCACCAAGGAGGTTTCGTCTGCGGTCAGTGGTAGACCTTCACGGTGAGTCGTCTGCCGACCTTTCGAACTTGTCCTATTTGAATAAAACATTTAATTTGGCGCGACCTTCACCGGTCTTGGACGCACTAAAGCAACACACTTGACACTAGACTTAAAGGCTTCAGATTAGTAATCCGTGGGTAAAATGCGCGATTTCATTTTCGTGGCTTTCAAGGTATTTCGTGGAAAATTGTATTTTAAGCTACTTTAATTCTAAAAATAACAATATCATCCGTTTAAGACGATCTGCTTATAAATTTTTAATCCCTGGATTTAACGTTCACGATGGAAATTGTCAAAAATAATTTACTTAAAATAAACTATCCAAAAATATCAAACGGTTGTGCGTTGCAAATCGTGATAAGGTTAAAATCTAAATTTTACTGTTGACTGGATGATCTATAGGTAATGTGGAATCTAGAAAACTAAGTAAAACAAATGCAGAATCAACGGTTAATGGAATGCTGCAGGTGTTAGCAGGAAGCTAGCTAATTATACATACCTACCAACCAAATTAACATTCTTGCTATTTAAATACGGCTAACGGCTAGACCTTCAAATTTAAGCAAAGTTACGGATATAAGATCAATGTTAAAGCTTCTAAGTTATTAGAAGTTTTAATACATTTCCTAATCCTTTAGATGTGATAAAGATCCTTATAATTGGTATGGACTATGGTCCCAAAATGTATGAGGAGGTTTACTTTAAAAACCCAGGATATTGTTCGAAAATAAATAAACATGTTATACTTGATACTGGCAATACATTCGTGTGGGTCCATAAAAGAAAAAAAATAACTTGAATGAAATCCAAAATCATTTGTCCCTTATTCCTAATTAGATTTTCTGATAATAAATCATTTAGAAAAAATGTTACACTTGTTACGAAAGCCGTTTTTGCCAAGAGCTGGAATACTAGAAAGAATTTCCAGATTTACATAATCATTTCAAAAACCATGTTTTTAAGACGATTACAAAAATTTCCTTTGGACTCTTGAATCAAATTCGATCGTCCTTATCAGCTTGGTCAGAAATTACCAGTTCAAAGCTCCATAGACTAACCCATCATCTAACTATTTAAATAGCAAGCACATGTTACATCATAGCTTCAGAAATCGGACCTTACGAGAGGTAGTGGCTGTGCAAGGTCAACTTTACAACTAGGCAGGCTCCGGCCATCATTGATTTCTCTGTCTGATGGTGTGACGCAACCGTCGCGCCGACGGATGGCGGCGACGGCAAGACGCGGAAAACATTACTACCACCACGATCAAATAAACCTGGACGATGGCGCTGGCGTCTATGTGCTGAAGAGTAAAGACAACGATTCAATAGCGGAAAATGTAGTTACATTTTCTTCCACGTTCGAAAAGATCGTTGTACGAGCGTACCAGTTTTTGCTTCTCGCAGCGTGGGCGTAGGCTGTAGGCGCACCAACTTGGTAACACAAAATAACAATATTGAAATGTTATCGATCGACATTTAAGGAATATTTCCTCAATATGCCAAGCTGAATGAACCTTTAAAGGGATCAATTAGGTCGAAGTTCTGATTGATAAAGTTATTGAGTAACGGCCAAACTTCTAAATTCTATAACGACCCAATTAACCAAGGTATTGTTCACGTGAGATCTTGCAAAATATTATTATGGACTTGCCTGAAGTTTACCATGCTCGAAACGGACGCTTACATATTGACTTAAAGACCGGAGTAATTTTAGTTATAGGTAAACTGAATCGCTAATATTAAAATTTCAAATCTTAGAGTTAGAAACCTTTCAAGGAAGTCATTTAGCTGAAATTCCCAAGTCCCAAGTTACATTTATTTTCCCAAGAATCAACTAATTTCGAGTCCAGCGACATCAAAACTGATGGACAGCGGAATGAGAGTAGATTAGACAGCCACATTATACACACTCTATGGTCGATTTCAGATGATGTCGGTTAATGATACGTTACAGAATAGTAGTCGTTGAAAAAACTGACGCCACTGCGCGCCACGCGTCTAAATTATCTAAACTAAAGGTACATATTATTCGAGAGCCATGATAAGCTATTTTTCATTACGGAGTTGTGTGGAGATTGGAGAACTATTACAGTAGGCACAGCACCACACGGAGATAAAATGTTTCCCTACTTTTTCTCTATAGAATAATGTATATTTTGTATATCTGTTGTCTCTTCCTAACGCCTTGGGACCTAAGTGTCCCTTGGTCACTAGCTAGCTGCCGCACTAGCTGGCTTAGGGCCGGTTTTTTGATCGTTAGTTACGGTTAAGTTAACCATTTTTCAAACTAACTATAGTTAAATTTCTAACCAATGGTTAAATCGTGAGGAAAAAAATAGTTAACCAGGGATGAAAAAACGAATTTTGTCGAATTTTAAATATTTGTCAAAAAATTTAACCATTGTTCAACTTTACCAGTGATCAAAAAACCCAGCCTTAGTGTTAGTAGTGCTGATGCCAGTCTATATGGGCAATCGAGAAGTGGCCAGTTTCGGGCTTACTTCAAAAGTATCTTCGTGCTCTACACAGTGGCATTCGTTTGTGGTTACCACTGACTTAACAACTAAGAGCTGTGCTCTACTCGTAAGTTGTGGTCATGCCCAATGGTCCTCACCTCGTGGGTCCCTTGGTGACATCTGGGAGTTTTTGTAAGCTATGAATGTGTTTTGACATCCAGCAATCCAAATATTTTTTAATTAGCGCCACTACTTCGAAATCTTACTAAGTATGAAATATAATCTATACTATAGATTGTGACAGCTTATCCTCTGGCAGAAATGCAGCCTAAGGGACTAACCACACTTATTCAGCTCTTCTCAGCTTTTGCCATAGAAAAGTAGTCAATAAAAATAAATAAAATCAATAAAAAAATCCTATATAAATCCTAAAACCTATAGCGAATTAGCGTCAAATGAAACACTGATATATCGAAGCATAATTTTTACGGTGAAATGGTAAATTTCACCAGCGGCTACGGCATATCCGATAAGCGGAATTGGAGTCCCATCCAATCATGTTCGCAGCTTCTAGGTAACGCAATTTTTCCTATAAAATTGTATCGCTTGGATTTATTCAATTTACGAGGAGTTACGAGCTTCTTCACTTTGAAATATCTAAAAAGTCAGTGGA
This sequence comes from Hemistola chrysoprasaria, assembly GCA_947063395.1. Taxonomy (NCBI): domain Eukaryota; kingdom Metazoa; phylum Arthropoda; class Insecta; order Lepidoptera; family Geometridae; genus Hemistola; species Hemistola chrysoprasaria. Next base: position 12,785,417 of record OX346724.1, on the reverse strand, counting down.
TATAGAACGCGGGCAAGGAACGGGAGGACGACAATGGGAAAACGCCCGACCCGCGCTCGCTGTGTTTTCAATACAAAGATCAAAGATAGCACCCGTCCCGCATTCTGTCTACTTTGACCTTAAGTTAACCTAGCTGGGTGCCGCTTGAACGTGTCAGTAAAGGACTTCTATGATTCCGGTAGGTAATACGAGAACGTAATTATTTTATGTCTAGCAAATTGTAGAGCAAATAAATTTAGAGAAAAACCGCAGTAATTAATGTCACATAAAACAGTTCGCCAAATTCATTCAAATGTAGAAGTAGCTAGGTATAGTTTAGATATCCCCGACATCACAAAAAATATACGAGATGGACGCGATATTTTAACGTCAATGTCCGATTTTGCCGCAAACGCATGATTAGGAGCCATTAGACGATTTTGCGGCATACCACAGTGCCACTAGAAAAACAAAAGACGTCAGACCGAGTCAGTATTCATATTATGAATAGTCGATTTATAGGGATTTTAAAAATGCGCACAAAAAAAAGATAAACTGGGTCGTAATCTCGACCTGTGCCGGTATGCTGCAGGCTACGACGCGACGTTGCCAAAGCGCGCGCGATCCAATTCTGTCAAACGAGTCTCAAAAGTAATGGCCGCGTATTTTTGGCGGGAACACACAAATATCATTGGCTTCGTTATGAAGAAATATTGCTCGGGGTTAATCTCGTTGCTCTTGTGTTTTCACGTAACGATCATTCGGATTTATTATGATTTACTGGGGAATGGTTGGTGGGAAGGAATAGCAGTTAATAAACAAAGAGGTTAGGAATAACTTTTTACTGGTGTCGCACGGTATGTGAGTTTACACTGTAATGAAGAACGGATCATAAAATGCATGTCTCAGAGAGAAGTCTGCGATCAATCATTATCTAATTGAAAATGCCAACTCAATAAGCGGAGACGAGATCGAATACGGATTATGTGTCTCAGGGGTCTTGTTATTATTTATTATTTTTTTTACCTTTACCGTAATTAACTCTACTGAGATATAAATTAATGAATTAATGAATGAGAATTTATTTAAAACTTTACCTAATGAATGCACAAAAGAGGTCACAAATCTCAAACGTTAGAGGAAGAACACGTACCTAGGTAAGTAAAGGCAAGTTAGAATATTGTTATTTAAGGTGAAAATTAACTTCTAAATCTATAACAAAATTAAGTTAATACATAAAATTTTCTAAATACTGACAAAGAAACAAGGAAGTTAAATTTTCATGTTTTAAATGATGGTATTTCAACACGGCAAAGTGCAAACCAAAGGCTCCTAAGGCTTACAAAACACCTAGGTATATAGACATTGCGAATGACAAAACAGACCTTACAGGTTTTCCTCTCATAAAATTCGCAATGACTGATGCTGATGCATTCAACTTAGACCCCCTGTACATAAAGCAAGCTCTCAGGACCCCTTTACATAAGGGTGCAGTACATCAACTGCAATTAACGCGAGCACGGTCATAACTTCAAAACGCATCGAGGCAAAGCTGCCAACCCTAGCAAGCATTTTATAATCTGGCTTCCGGGTTCCTTTCAGTGTGTTGTTATCACTGGTTGAGTAAAATAGTAACACTGAAAAGGCTTCTTGTATAAAGTAAATAAAAATAATGAAGCCCAAATTCTTAAGGTTTAATGAGAATCAACTTGCCAATGACACATATATTATGTTTTGATTTTATATTATGTTTATGAAAGGTATATTTTTATTATTTGATTGACTCTACCTGCCATTTAAGACATGATCACAGGACAGAATCCACATTTTTCACGGATCATTTTTTTTCTGGATCCGAGTTTAATACTTGTGCAACACGATCATCCAATTTATCGGATCTAGTATCCGAGATATATAACCTTTTCCCATGACAAACTCCAGACGCTCTAGATTTTTTTATGATCTATGCAACCGTGGAGTGCCGTGAACGACCCATTGTCGTATTTTTTTTTAATAAACTGTAAAACCTATAGATAGTCTTGTAATTCCATTTTGCGAAGGCCGAAATTTGGTATTATTAGTACTATCGCCCCCGCTTCGCTCCGGGTACCTATATTATACAATAATATATATAAACCTTCTTCTTGAATCACTATCTATTGATAAAAATCGATTAAATCCGTTGCTTAGTTTAAAACATCTAAGCATGCAGACGGCGTTAAGCGACTTTGTTTTACACTATGTTAGGAGCATCCTAAATCCTAGCTACGAGAGATTTGAAACAATCCAATGAAAAATTTACCAAACCTTTGTTTTGTATACTGTTTCCTCCGAATATAATAAACATACATTACATACAAACATACATTCACGCCTTTTTCCCGAAGGGGTAGGCAGAGGTGTACCCAGGACTCAGTCCCATAGTAGATACACCCACATTTCGCCAGTATGTTATTGGTCCCATGTAATAGGGGGCGAGCCTATTTCCATCTACCGGGCACAGTTCCAGACTCCAGGCAGTTATTGAGATAATTCTTAATGGAAAAATCCAATATTTAACACTTCCTGACCTGGGGATCGAACCCGGGACCTCTTGATTGGCAGTCGAGCATGCGCTCTCTACGCCACCGAGGCAGTCCCATATAATAAACCCATTCTATAAATTTATATCCTGATTTTTTTATACTGAAGTAAACTATGTCCCTATTATTTTAGTTACCCTTATATATGTTTATATGTTTATAAACTCTCGATCTTTTCATAGTGAACTAAATATCCCAGGTTTTTTCGCGTGATTAGCCGTTCACTACAAACAAATTAAGAGTTAACAAAAATAAAATGATAGGGACATATTCATATCAAATAGGTTATAGACTTATATCAAATAGGTTTATTACATTCGGAGGAAACACGTGAATACAATACATTGATTTGATAAATTTTTCATAGGATTGCGTGCAATTGTTAAGAGGTCCTCCTGAAGGGAGCATGTAGATAACTGAAATCACGAAGGCTAGTATGTTTGTATATAAAAGTAAAGCCTTCACAACACATATACACCTATAGTATATCAGGTATCGGTTGACAACGGCGAGTTAAAAATAAACCACAATGCTGAGTTCGTTGCCCGCAAGCAAGGCTAAGCTGAATTTGACACCGGAGATATATTTAATTTCCAAAATAATTCTACTACATCTAGATGTTTCCTTTTTATAAAAAAAATAACTTGGCATAATGTTTCAAGAACAAAAGTGAAACTAAAGATTTTAGTAGATGGCAACAGGCTCGTCCCCTACATGGGACCAATAACATAATGGCAAAATGTAGGTGTACCTACTATGGGACTGAGTCCTGGCTACCCCTTCCGGAAAAGGCGTGATTATATGTTATGTTAATTATAAAGCCAATATAATAACAATGAACGAAGTGTTAAAAGTTCATAATAAACATTAAAGTAACAAAAGAGGTCAACAAGAGACAATTTTAATTGCGTACTTCATTCATTTAAAAATGCATCGTACAGTGACCCCATATGATATGTCATTCCATTACAATGTACCCACTGTAGGTACACAACGAATTGCTAATTTGTTTCATAAATAACTTTTATGTGCCATACGTAATGTAATGTTTTATTAATATAATAAATTACATTTAAGCTCATAAAGTTCTTTGGCCAAAACGAGAATTTTGTGTTTTATTTAAGTTCGCCGCACGTTTGAAGGGTAATTATAAAAAAGGAATAGCTTTTAAAACGCTTTTTTGGGTGTGTTCGCTTTTAAGTGTTGTACAAGAATTTATGTAAATCCGCATAATATATAAAAGTCATTAATTTATTTCTAAAACTCTTTTAATATATTTCGAGATCAAATGGAATAAAATTAGCGTCAATTAATTATTAATTTCTTTCACAAGACCTTGTAAAACATTTTGTTTAAAAGACTTGACAGATATCTTGCAAATCACTGTTAATGGCTTCTCATTTATTTTATCTAGAAACTGTTTAATGCAGGTGGTCTTATAATTAGTATAATAAATGTATTATCAACCATTTAATTAATTTAAAAAATAATAATTACGTACCTTCATTTTGGAATGTTTATTCATAATATACTAGTGTAAACACAGCGGCTTACCCGCTATGGGACTCCTAGCACCGATATTTTTTATATATTGTATTTCTATTTTAAATGTCCTATAATGCTCAAAAGAAATGCTAGTTTCAAGTTTCATTTCTAAGATTAATTTTGGAGTTATTACGGAAGTTTTATACCAAAACCTTGACGGCCTTTTTGGTCCCCTTAAAATGTGAATTTTCAAAAATCCTTTCTTAGCATATAACGAATTCCATATAACGAAAAGAACCAAGTTTCAAGATTCTAGGTTCAAAGGTTTTTGGGCTCGGCGTTGCTTGGCAATCAGTGAGTAGTCATTTAGAATTTTATAATATATAGTGATAGTGATCATTTACATAACATCACGCATATTTCCCGAAGGGGTGGGCATATAATGTGTACCCAGGACTCAGTCCCATAGTGAATGGTACCAGTTTTGTGTTTTTTAAGTCCCATGTAATTAATGGAGGCGAACCTATTGCCATTGACTGAGCACAACTCCGGACTCCAGGCCGTCATTGAGAAGATTCTAGTTAGAAAAATCCAATTACACTGGCAGATCTGGGAAGCGAACCCGGGACCTCACGATCGGCAGTAGCCCTTGCGAACCACTACGCCACCGAAGCCACATTAAAATTATCTACGAGTACATTAGTGGGATGTTAGATTAACCAAGACCGTTTTGTACAATCTGTTTTATTATTTCGTGCGCGTGTGTGCGTTTCCTAAAAGCTTTCGTAATACGGGATCTCATTTTGCCAAACTCATCTCAATTTATGTTAAAGTTTAATGGGCGGGAACGATAAAGAGGTTTTACCCAGCTCCCTGCAGAGGTCATCGCCCTAACAGCTGACGGGATAGGAGTGATGCCCCCGGACGACGACCCTAGTTAATATTTTTTATATAATACAACTTATATGCTAGACTGCTAGATTTCATGAGGTTACATTCTTATATCGTTTTATGAGAGAATTTTCTTATGTTTTTTTTATTACTGTTTCCTTCCATGGTTCTATCGATGATTATCGAGGTACCTATTATTTGAAGTGGGCAATGTCCTTTATAGAATAGTGGTAGAGAGAGGAATAAAAAAAAATACAGTGGAATATAATTTGTCAAGTCAAGTCAAAATTACTTGACTTATAAAATGTTTATTTAGTATGTGAGTGTGTGCGCATAATGTCAATATGTAAATCGACCTACATTCAAATTGTTGCTAACTAAACTAACTTCAATTCAAGGTCATTACCCCTGCTACAACAAACGTATTATTACATTACAAAGCGAATTTGAAAACATTTAAATAAATAAGAGGGAGAAGAAACCTTTCTTGCACAAACAACTTGTTGGAATACCGGTCGGTGTGTTGCTGTCACGTTTGCTCGTCGGATGAGTATGATGTTAGAAAGAGATGGAGCTACAAGGTCACTGGTCAGCCGTTCTCCGTCAGACAGCGGGGCGCGAGGGGGCGAGGCGCGGGTCGCGGGCGGTGGGGAGCAGCGCGGGCGCAGACAGCGGTAGACGTGACGTCACACCAGGTCACGAACCAACTTGCAGCGAACCTTTCAAGCGTAGGAAAACTGGATGCATGCACGATACACATAAAGAGTTGTAACGTTTATTGAATGCGAGCGTCGCGGAAGGGAGGTCGGGAAACTATGCACAATTGGTTTTTCGCACGTGTCAGTTGACATCAAGACATTGGTGATGTAAATAGTAGATACTGTAGAGACTAGAATCTAGATGAAGGACAAAAGCAATTTAATGACAAAATGTTTCATCAGCTCATTATAGTAAACTGGGGAACTTTCACTTCTGATGTTGAAGTTTAGCTATAATTGTCGAGAGGTTTAGAAAGATCACTGTTGACCACCTTTAGTCATAAATCATGTCATACTCTCCTAGGCTATCAACCTTCCAGAGATCTTTCAAGAAGACAAACCTAGCCAATGTGCTGTACTTATATGTGAAGTACCTGTAGATACCAATGTCCAAAAGTTGGTACGTACTCAATAGTTAAGTAAAAGGAAATGTGCACGTAATACCCACGATCCAAAGTGAAACCCCTTCGACACGCGGAATCGCTTGCAATTCGCGGAAAGCATAGCGCGTAACATTCCTTCTAAAGATGGTAAGACTGTAGACTAAAGAACCCGATGGCACTTTATAATGGTCCTTTAACACTGCCCACCAGGTTTTCCTCGGTTTATTTACGTGGCCGAGTGGGGAGCAGCTTGTCACGGTGCCAATTTTATAATTAGATAGTTGTCAAACTCCTCTATAGTACCCAACGTGGGCTATTGCGTAACCTTTGGGTTTTTCTACGTTTTAAACGCAATATCGATCTCAGTTAGACTATTTTGATGGTTTCTTTATATTCTTTAAGAAGAAGTATATTCTTTCAGAATTTAAAAGGATATAATATATCGATTGTCAGATCCAGTGGACGGGCAGCAACGTCCTCTGTGTAAAAACCACCAAACTCCGCTCGCCAGTATTTGCGTGGCGAGTATTGGCAAAACCCTCGTTATAGCAGGGCCTATGTACAGCAGTGGACTTCCAACGGCTGAGATGATGATGATGACCAACATTCTTACCAACTTTTAAACCCTCATTTCCTCATTAATTATAATAACGAGTACTTATTACTTACCACTTCCTAAAACAATTCAATTAAATGTCATATCTAATTCCTGACCAAATATGAGTTTTGGTACAGTTAGTAAGTATAACCGGGATTTTGATTTCTGAAAAGACATCTGTTAAAACTGAACAACTTTCTCAGAATGAAGAACAAAAGACCACTGAGTATAAAATGTTAATGACTATGAACATCTTTGTCATAGAAAAGGTAGAATAAGCAGAACCGAAACTCAATCCTGTTGAAACACCAATAAAACTATAATTAGGTAGAGGACTATAAACGCAGAGACCATTAGGAGAATAGTAACTGGTCTCGTAAAATCTAAAAACTACGAGCCACTAACGCGGTGGTGTGAACATGTAAAAATACCTAATTAACGTGTTTATTTCGCAGTCGCTAACAGAATCCCATCGTCTGCCGTGAGTATGTGAAAAATTAAAAACAAGCTTGCCCCAGCAGTTGACCCAAATAGAGCGTAGGCTGACAGAAAAGTCATTTTCCGAATAACCGCGCAAGACACAGGCGACATTTGTATGTAAATTCATGAGCTGAGGTGATACGTCTGCGCTAGCACGACATGACACTTTGGTATACACTTTATGATACAAGATATATGATTCCTTATACGCTGAAGACAATAGAAAATTGTTGAGATAGATAACTCTTTGTTGATATCACAATAAAAGAAGGTTATAGATTAGTAAATCATATTAAGGACCTTACAAAAGAAGACGCTCTCGACCTAGCGAGTTAGAGAAATTATAGCCCAAAAACAGACTTTGGGTTGAGCCAGGAGATTTGATATGTAGAAGAAACAGCGATAGCATTAATAAGATAGAGCATGAAAACAAGATTTTTTTACTTATTAGAAAAAACGATCAAGATAATATCGATTATCATATTAATCAGAAACTTAATTAATGAGAGTTTGAATGATTTGTATATTAATTTGTTGTTCCAGACTCGACTATTCATAAAAAAAACAACCGGTTCCTTTATCTGACCACCTACTTCATTCATATACATTAACAAATTATAGCCAATGATTAAGATAATCTTAAAGGTCGCGCGAATATTCCATTGATGTAATAAATTAATAAGTACATTCATAGAAAAAAAAAATGTTTTGTTGTAAATAGGCGTAGAGAGAGACCAAATTCGCTTGTCACTTGCGTCGTATATCAGTCTCTCAACCCCCTTTCCCCTATCTAGAGGAGCTACCACGACAGGAGGGAGGCCCGGGCATTATAATTTCATCTGATGGCTGATGGAAATGAAAAATAGCACACCTGTATAACATTTAAAACCCACCTGCTATAGTAGAAACTACCATAAAATAACTCTGTATATAAAATATGTATTTTTTGTCATCATCCCTGAGGGTTTTTACATTATCTGACATGTTTTTTAGTGTTATTTTCAAAGTGCCTTTTAAGGGCGTTTTTTGGCCTTTCAGGGTCGTATGAGAGATATCTTCTTATATTATGTTTAGTCATTTTTCTTCCCTTTTAGTTTAGCTTTTATGATTATACTATAATTTTGGGACGTATTTTAACAAGATATGTTGCAGTGAAATAATTACCGTCGTCAATTTGTGTCGTAATTAGTGATTAAGCAGTGTATTTTTGAGTTTCTGACTTCTGAATGAACGAATTGCTTCATTAATTCATTCCATTTAAAATAAACAGTTCAATAAACATGTTCTGTAATGCTGGTGATATACTTGAGCATTTCCTTGTATCATTCGCACGAATGTACAATACAGTATACAGGGAAATGTTCAATACTCTTAGACACTGAACATTTCCATTTCAATGTTCGGCTCGTCGAAATACTCACGGTTAGTGAGCAAAACAGCGAACCTCGTGCTCGGTGTTGAGCCCGATAAAATTGAAAAACCGCGAATTCTCAATGTTCAGCTCGCGGAAACGCTCAAGTCTATCACCACCCTTACATTGACATCCTCGTTGGCTCAGATTGTAGTAATACAATCTCTGCTTTCTGAGCGGGGATCGAACCAGGGGTGCAGGCCCCTGGTTCGATCCCTGGCCAGATCAAACATTTGTGTGCATGAACATGTCTGTTTGATCTGTCTGGGTGTTACAAGCTTATATAAGTATGTATATCAGTCATCTGGTTATCATAGTACAGGCTTTTAGCCTAGTTTGGGACTAGATGACCGTGATCGGAAGTTGTCTCATTTTATATATAAAAAAAAAAAAAAAAAAATTGTGGTTCTTTAAAAAACACAGACATAAATTTAGTCGATGCAAATTAGCTTGAAGAGTTGCACATATTATTCTTTTAATGACTCTACTTCTTCTGAATGCCGAATTTTATGACACCACTGCTGTAGGAAAGTCACCTTTCTAATTAATAAGTTATGGGTCATAATTGAATGTCAGTATAACCTAATTTAAACCTTATCTAAAGCAATATTCAAATAAGTTTACACACACGTCATTATTAACGATCTCGTAAAATTCGCATAGTTTGAAAATGTGAGACCGAATGGAAATATTACCATTGATATTCATCGAATAGCTATTACGATGTGATGATGATAATATTATGATGTTAATATACAAATGTTTTATTTAAAAGGTCAGGTAATTCCAATAAAACATAACATAAAGTCAAACTGATTGACATAGAATAAAAACTACATACTTATTTCTCCATTATGAGTAATTTTTTTTTTATATTAGAGTAATCTTCCGAACGCACGGAAGATTTATAAATATAGATTTTTATGTGTAATATAAGATATATTATATACAGTATAAAGATTTATAATTACGTCAAGGGTGTCCTAAATTAAAGATGACCTTTGTAAAAGGGTTATCCATGGTTAATTACTTAATTTAGGAGTTCTGTCATTCTGTCCTTAAATTAGTCAGCTCTCATTGAATGAGAAGGGTAGAGTTTGTACATCTTTAGGTAGTTACTTAGTACAGTAGATATTGTTTATTTTTATAAAATGGTAGGGACAATTTGCGATTATTTTTTTATTTGGCAATTGGCTGCAAGATAACAAGATACTGCCTATGATAGAAAAGAAGTTGATAATCAATATCTTTGATAGAGCTTTTAATATGAATTATTAATGAATTGTTGCCTTGAAAATATGTAATATTAAATTTTGCAAAAAAAATATAACCTTAAAATGATAAACGCCTCCATGACACTTATTCCCGCCATATGTCGATAATGTCCAAAGCACAGCACTGAGGAGACAAAATTTTGAGCGTTATCTCCAACTGTCCTCCAAATTAAGACTTAATAGGGGACAAAATAAGGTGGAAATTTGGGGGTACTTTTACAAAAATACCATCAAAATGATGTTGCCAGAAGTCCCGCTGGGATAATGCGAGTTTCATGCTCGAAATCGCGATCTAATTGTTGATTGTTGTCGGTCCGATTTTTCTACGCTTTCCTGTTTATATGAGGTCAAGCTATTTTTTATTGCCTTGTTTATTGTTACGTACAACAATAAATAACACCACAGGAATTGATTTGTGGCTTAATTATTATCATAACTATAATGATTATGACAGTAATTTCACGTCATAGTAACAGAATTTTTGGAATGTCTTTTTTATTTTAATATGTGATTTATTTTTAACAATGTATAATTTTTACTAATCTTTTCATCTGTTATTAATAACAAGCAATAATTAGGGATGTATCATTTGTTCCCTAACGAGAATAAAATGGCAATTGCATAACGTGCGGCCAAGACTGCACAAAGAAGTAAATAAATAGGTATATCCTTCCCACAGAGGAGATGAAAGACGTTAGAGGGGCCTTGTGGGCGGGGCCGGCGTTGCTGCCCTTATGAGCAGACGTACGTATGCCCGCCGAAACTAGCTTTACCGGCTAACAGTCGCGCTCATGCGGTGACAACGTACGTAGCTCCGCGAAAATAGTGTATAATGCGGTCCTGCGCTATTATAACTTGTCAAAAAAGAAGCCAGGTGTCTAGTGTAGCCCGAGAAGGGATTTCTTTTTACCGGTAAGTCCTAAAACCTTTAAATTCAAGTGATATTTGTAATTATTACAAAAGTATTATGTAATTGTTAGACAAAAACGACACTCTCGCGAAACATATTTGAAATTATACATTGCTTACAATACATAGGTTCCTGGACCTTGTACTCGTAGGCGATCGCGCAATGAACTGCGTCCTTTGCGAGAGTCACGTCAAGGCGAAGCTTGAATTCCGGAAAATCCCCGCGCATCGATAGTGTTGTACCATGTTGTAAACATTGTCGATATTAAGTGTCGTATGCAAATGATTATTATGAGTAATATTTTGTAATTAAAATACCTCTTTGTAGGCGTACTTTTTAGGAACAAGTTGATGTTGTCCTAAGAAATGATCAATAAATCAAAAGTACCTACAACCGACGTGCATGTAGTATGAAGGATTTCATGATAGTGGAAGAAGCGAAAGGCGTGTGTCAGGATAGTATCAAATGTGTGTGTGTGTGTCTCTTTCTGTTTGTCTGTCTGTGAAACAGCGTCAAAAGAAAAAAGTTGTTGTCCTCTTTGTCACGCGAAATAAATACGAGGCATCTACTGTGGTCTGTCACCATATTATTTATGATTATCAATTAAGTTGTCGAGTGTGGGTTTTCGTCTTTCGTCTAAAATTTTGTTTGATTGTTCCGTTTATAATGAAATTAAAATTTTTATTTTACATAAACATACATTCACGCCTTTTTTCCCGAAGGGGTAGGCAGAGGTATACCCAGGACTCAGTCCCATAGTAGAGACACCCACATTCCGCCAGTATGTTATTGGTCCCATGTAATAGGGTTTATTATGGTGTAATAGGTTTATTTTTAGGTTTCAAAAAATACGTTGTCTTGTCCAAAAGTTGCTATTCAACGTGGCAATGTTTCCACCATCTTGGGTACGCTGCTAATAGCAGCGTACTAGTGATCTGACGTTGTAATCAATGTGTTGTGTTCAATATTAAATAAGTATAAATGAGGATATGCGAGAAAAAGGAGTGAGTGCAGAGATGACGGATGATAGACTGTATTAACGGAAGAAGATGCTGTGCTGTGCGTCCCCACCTAGCACACTAACCCACAGGTTAAGGGAAATGATAACTTAATAAATACGCTTGTATTTTTAGCTTGTGTCATTTATTTACTTACTATAGTTTTAACCCATGTCTTTCTATGCATGAACGACGTATTTCGCGGTAACTCACAGACCAAAAAAACATAGAATTAATTAAATTATAATATATCACAAAATAATAATAATAATATGGGACAACTTCCACGCACGGTCATCTGGTTCCAAACTAGGCTATAAGTATGTGCTATGGTAACCAGATGACTAATATTCATACCTACTTATATATGCTTATAACACCCAGACACAGAAATTATATAGTAACAACATTACATTGTAAGGACATTGTATATTAGTTAATTAATTAATAAGTTTAATTGGCTATGAAGCCGTATTAGTTAATAACAAATAAGTAAATATAGCGAAAAGTTAAAGTAATAATATTACAGTAATTTTATCGATATCGATAATCCACCTTTAGGTGACCGTAATGTACCCACCAAAAACATACATGTAAAAAAGGAGAGCCAAGTTCAATACAAAAACTATTCTTGGCTGTGGGCTTCGCCCCAAAAAGAATGGACATCTAAATGAGTGATCCAAGTTCTATGCAAAATCCAAATATGTATTTATAGGAACAAAATAACATTATGAACAAGTATTAAACTCTATTTCTTTGCTACATTTTTTTTAAATAACAGCAATTGTTATAGGTATCCAATACAAGATCAAGGCGCGAGCGAGTTCAACCTGCATTCTTAAATTAGTCAATACATACATATATCGGTAACAATAAGACAGCGCTATTGTTTTGAACTTGGTATACAATGTATACCAATTATGTGTATGTCATACACTTTGGACTTTCTTTAAGGTACAAAGAGTTCTAACAAACAAATTAATACCTTAAAATATTATTTCCTATTTTCAAAAGAAATCAGTTAAACGAACCTTGGGCACTGATCTTTGATATTTTAGTGAGCCGTGGACTAAAATCACTACCATGCAGGTATAAACCAACCGACCCGCTAAATTTTAACCAATTATAAGCGGAAAGCTTATAATTTTGTAAATTTACTTCTGTTCTGTGTATAAATATGTGGTGCCGCGCGTCGCCGAAGACACACAGTTGTCCGGTTGTTTAACGCGTATTACAAATTTTTGTATGGGGACACCACTTATTTTTTGACTTAACTTTATTTTTATATTTCTGATAAATAGCAAATAATAATAATACATATACTGGGATAGTTTCAAATATCTTCTTGTAACGTTGTAACAGTTCCAACGCTACAATTAAAAAAAAAATTGTATGGGGACCCCCTCTATTTTTAAACTTTTTTTTTTAGATTTTTTCCTACGCCTACGCACAATTACCGAGTTGGATTCCAAATTTCATCCTTCTAGGTCATCTGGACGTAGGTTAGATTTAGGTACTATATGTCAGTCAGTCAGTGCTAAAATTTACTACCTTTTGACCTTCATATCTCTATAACTGTTTGAGCTAGCTTCATGAAAATTGAGCTTCTAGATGTCCTTATGAATATAATTAGACACACGTAGTTTTATGTGTTTACGTTAAAGAAGTTTTCAGTTATAGAAGGGTCAAAAGTGGCACCAAGTGGTTCGTGTTAATATTACACTCGGCGCTGGCTAGCCAGTTGGTTGAACTTGGCTTGACACGCTGCCGTGTGTCTAGATGAGCTTTTGCGCGTGTGTGAGTGCATGTCAAACGCAGTGTTTGCGCTAGATGATAATCAATAGCAAACTCGCGATCGATGTGTGTATGGTTAATTTGTGTGCGTAATGCGTGCGCGTATTGGTCTCTTGCTTGTAGTGGAGTTGAGGAGTGGGAGACAAGCGGTGACAAGCGTTCTGATACAAATCAGGAACTATTTCCAATCTAACCTCTTTCATCCTCATCTGTGATCCTTCCCGTAGTAAAAGACGATGAGAAATCACGATTCGCATGTCGCAGAATTATCCAGTCGATTGAAATCACTTAGCCACTCAAAATTCAATGCACGTTTGCAAAGCGACGTATGTACTTAAACCTACTGCCACAGAATAAATAATAGTTGCTGTGCTGCACTTAACACAATTTCTGGACGATTGCAGTTCGATTTAATACTTCCATTAACTGAACAGCTATAATTTCCATTTCCACTTTGGCAGAGCTACGAAAACAAAGGAACGAATATAGAAGGTTAATCTAATAAAGATATAAAGGTGGAGCTTGTATTATCAATTTGAAGAATACTAGGAGTTAGAATAGAGTCTACATGGGCATTTCTTGGACCATTATTGCAAGTAGACCTAAATTACTCAAGCAGAACCCTAGCAAAAACTCTAGCAGACCTGCTTGTTACAAAAATATTATAAACAATAATTTGTTTCATTTCCTTCTATAGCATTGCGATATAGAGTATTTCAGTAGCATAATATGTACACTTATTTCCCTTCCTCTGCGCTAGCCTATCCTTTGAAACATTTCAACTAACTTCCCCAAGAAAATTCCGAAGTGTTAATTACAGCGTTACTTTTTTCTCGCGACGTTCCGCGATAAAAACTATCAGCACTCCCAATGACGTTGAATTGCTTCTTACTACAGACGTACAATTCCTGAACAAGCTTCCCAAAAATGGTGTCCATCACTGACAATTACGCGTTATGACATCTACTGACATCCACTGAATTTCTATTATTTGAATTTAAACTCTATTTACTTGATTGTTTTAAAGCCTAATTTGGATTGAACGATTTTTCACCCTATGAAGTTCAATGTTAAATTTGACACTAAGCGACGGGGGCGAACATAGGAGCATTGGAGTAGACTTATATGCACTAAAATATTTAGTGATTTAAAAAATGACCATTTTATTGTGTTTGAAAATTAAAATAAAATAGAATCACGCAATGTGGATACATAAATTCCTAAAATTATTGTAAATACATGCCTAAATTATGAAAAGCTATCGCTTTCACACACGTCTCTGTTGTTATTCGGTTAGCTTTTTACCTAACACTGGCATCACGCGCTCGGCCTACGGTTGCCATGCAACTAACCACATAGTCTGGTAATTTATTGATTTAGTACCAGACTCGCGGCTTGGAATAGCCACAGATCAGGATGATCTCTTTCATCTCCTCTGTGGGAATAGCTTTTTGCACGACTGGTTCTCTTTGGTATCCTTACTCTGACCCCGGTCACTCACATGCGTAAAAATATTCGTACATTGTACGAATGTTTGCACGCATGTGAGGGCCGTCAGATATACTATTCGCAAACTCAGCGGATATGCGAATGGGTTCGCAAACTTTTATGGAAACCCGTTTGCATTTCATAGATAGATAAACACTTTATTGGTACACCACAAACAAGAAGATCTAAAAACTAATAACTAGTGTAACAATGGGCGGTCTTATCGCTAAGATATATAAAGTACTCTGTGAGCACAACTGGTTGCACGAATGTGTAGGAGACTACGCGAAGGTTCGAGGTTCGCGCCCTTTGATGTGCGTCAAAAAACCGACACAACTTGGAAAACCACGAATGCAGCGAAAACTTTGCATAGTTATTTGCGAATGTCGTCCCACACTTGTGGGTTTGCGTATTCGTACGCATGTGAGTGCCCGGCATGAGAGCACTCCTCATTGCGGTCTGCCTGTCGCCCTTGCCTATTATAAACACAACGTTGTCGCTAGGTGCATTAACCGACCAGCGCTGAAGGTTCACGTTTCCAACGAACCGTGCAATGAATCTCAGACTTCACGACGTAGATGGATAGTAATCTGGTATAACACTATCAATTATAAAAGCCCCAGAACGGGTAGTCGAGTTGCTAATGTGGTTGATCTTTCTAGCCGGTTGGGTTAAGTCGTAATCTATCGTATAAAATTTGCATGCTCGAGTCTTGAGCGTAAGGTTTGCATACTAAATAGATTGTAATTTTAATCTTTTTATTTTTCGCTTGTCCTCTGACGCGTGGGAAATTTTATTGAATGTTTAATTTTAATATGAGAACATGGGTATTATGAATATGTATATGGTCTTTATTTCACTTCTAATGTAACATTGTGTCAAGATACCCATCGGTAATTAAGTAAACGAAACGTGTGTACTGTGTGCCTACTTTTATAGCTACTTCAATTCACTATTTTACTTATTTCTTCAACGACTACAAGATCTGAATATAAGATAAAATATGGAATAACCCGTCCGAGTTATAAGATTACCGAAATCCCACTTATTTTCAACAAATTTTAGATGAAATTTTGTACACAAATGTAGCTCAGGCCCTGGAATGCACATAGGGTAGAGTTTTCAGAGTACGAACCATCAGAGTCAAACTCAAACTCAAACAGATTTATTCAAATAGGTCATAATCTGACACTTTTGCACGTCAATAAAGATAAACAGTACTGAGTCTACCGTGCGTTCGGAAAGATACCTCTACAAGAAGAACGCACAAGAAACTTGTAGGGCTTAATTTTTTCAACAGATAGTTTTACAATATTTGGTTTGGTTACATTCGTTTTCTTTGAAGGTGCCGCGAGGCGGCTATGCAGAAGTTTCCAGGCATCTTTGTCCTCTATGTACTGGGTCTATTGTGTTATAAATTAGGGCCTGAACTTTCATAGAGCATCTCATGATAAAAGCAAGGAACGTAGAGCCAAGCACATAATGAATACTTTACCAACGTTACTGTGTCATGCCTCCCTTTCAGGCCCTCGGTACTGAGTACTTAGAACCCTACCATCGGGTGCACAATACTGCTGGGTAGGTACTTGGTATATAATGTATGAAACGATATACGGACTCATTAGAGGGGTCGTATCCGTCGACCTATTTAAGCTAGGAACTTAGAATTTTACTAGCAATGTTGCTTTCACGTATATTTCGTTTGTATGAGGAATAGTTGGTCCTGGCTTTCGTAATGCTACTTCCTACTTAAATTATAAATCTAAAATCTCATTACAATTACAATGTAAAAAAGTTACCTTTGTAACAAATAAAGATGTTAGCGCTGTTTGTTTTTTTAGTGTTTGTTTGTTCCATTTTCACGCTAAAACTACTGAAGCGATTGAGCTGAAATTAAGTATGTAGCTTAGGCCCTGGAATAACACATAGGGTACTTTATATCCCGATATTCCCACGGGAACGAAGATTATGCGGGACCGCGGGGCCCAGCTAGAAGATTTACCTATATAACTTAGTTAGGTCTTGTCAGAAGCCTTCGGGCGAACTGATAACACATTTTTTTTATTGATATAATTAATCAGAATTACTCTAATTAATCACGAATTAAACATAAATTTAAACAATAAAAAATAGTACATACATCAATTTTAAAATTCATCAAATAATTATAAGAAAAGTCAAACAATAAAAAAATTATTAAAAAACAATGTCAGAAAAAAAAACATATTACACATTAATATTATAAGCAAACGTTTGAGTTTAATTACAATTAATAGACGACACAACCTTATCATTAATCTCACAAAATTTTAAACAATCAGCCATAAGTTCCTTCCATCCATCCAAGCATACAGCGCAGTCAGGGTTCCCATTGAGGAGTGCATTGAGCGCGGTTAGAGTACGCGGGATAGGCTACGGGATTCGGGATAGGAGAGCGCGCTCGAGCAACCGTGCGGCACTGTGGTACGGCAAACAGCCTGTGGTGTCTAGTCTAGAGCGGCGGTACAATTTGGTACATACAACTGACACAACTCCCCATGTGGACCAGGTGCGTCGATATTTCCTCGAAGGATCTTGCACATTGTGACTACTTGGTCGTTTGTCTTGGTTGTTTGTCATTGTGTACTCTCCTCACCTCAAGAGTTTTAACCTAGAGTGCCAAGGAGGAACTTAGTAGGGTACAATGGGTAGTACCCATACATCCTCTTGTACAGAAACCTCAGGAAAGCATTTTGCACCTTTAAATAATAATAATTATGAACATTTCTGAGGCAGTTAGGTCCGGTTAGGGCAAGTAAGTAAAGAAGTTTTATCAGTTGACTACAGAGTCAAGATGAGTTGATAGCATGAGTTGGTAGAAAAGTAAAATCAATCAATCTAAATAACATAAAACCCACAGATGCAATTTGGCTTATGGAGATAACCTTGCGAATACACCCAAGAAACAAATTAAGAAAATCGTGGGACGCGTACTGGATTAAAAACTCATTGTTACCGTCCTTTGGTTTATATTTACTGCCAGTGACTCAGAATTATTCTTTATAAGGAAAGCAGGTACCTATCCCAAGTATAATCACAATTTCAGTTTAATTACGCCCACATGTTGTCATTTGGCATCATGCCTTTGCAACTGATATTATACATATTATAGCAGGTTGTTTAGTGCAATTGAGTCAGTGACAGTACTGTATGACACGATTAGTTTTCAAAAGAGGACAAGGAGGAGTAATTGTTCTCCGTTGTCATGCTTAAATTTGTGCAGTTACTTTGTCTATTTTAGTCTTCCCTATTTCGCTTTTATTCTTGATAAATTATTAAATTCGTAATCCCACGAGTTCGCGATTCAAGACACCAATAAAACCTCGTTACCTTGATTTTCAGATGACGCCGACTGTCACGGCTGAATAGCTATAAAACGCTGATCACAAAACACTGACCAAGTAAACGTACTGAACAATGTGCGCTGCTATTGGTTGGAGCAGCAGGCGCGGCTGTCGACCGCTCACTGGCATTCATACCACACGATCATTAACATAATGTATCTTGTCACAGTCAATATTCTAACACCTACGAGCCAGTTTCATAGAAACATGAAACTTGTTACTGCGACAAAGTGTCAAAATGTCAGCAATCACACGAGTTACATGGCTTTAACAAAACGAGAATCTAGGCTATTTCCAATGTCTTAAATTTAAGTTGTTACGACTTTGCCAATTCCGATACTCGAGGAGCCTGTCTTTATAGCCGAAGGAATCGCTTTGCATTCCCTATGAGCGAATCACAGGTTTAAAGACTGCGACACTCGCACTTTTATTGCAGACATTATTGTGCGGTTGCTACTTACACTTGCTTCTTTATGGCGTAAAATCAATTAGCAGAAGATTTTATAATACGAGTAGCATCGATTACATTAAGAAACCAGTTTGTTCAATCTTAAATAGCATCAGTTATATTGAACTCGGATAATAATAGTTTACGATTACATTTTTTTATTATCTATTCCATCGTGAATCAGAAGGCACGTTAAGCCGTTGGTCTTGGTTGTAGCCATAGACTACTACTGGTCATGTCAGAGACTTTAAAGCAACTTGCAAAGTCTGACAAAGTTTGACTGCCTCTATGGCGTAGAGGGCGCATGCTCGACTGCCAATCAAGAGGTCCCGGGTTCGATCCCCAGGTCAGGCAAAGTGATAAATATTGGATTTTTCCATAAGGAATTATCTCAATAACTGCCTGGAGTCTGTAACTGTGCCCGGTAGATGGCAATAGGCTCGCCCCCTATTACATGGGACCAATAACATACTGGCGAAATGTGGGTGTATCTACTATGGGACTGAGTCCTGGGTACACCTCTGCCTACCCCTTCGGGAAAAAAGGCGTGAATGTATGTTATGTTATGCAAAGTCTGACTTCATGGTTAGCTACACACCAACTCTACAAGAAGAACGGAAATCCATTGAAAGCAAAACCAATGATAATTGGTTAAAAATAACAAATTAAACGAATTGTAGAAAATTGTAGTCATACACCATCAACGTTTCTTAGAAGCCGTCGGCAGTAAATTACAAGTAGCGTGGTCAAAGTCGGAATGTTTCCAGAGATGCAATGATGCCTAATAACCATGATCAGCCAGCTCTCTCAGTGAATAAATAACTTATTGGTAAAAGCTTAGGAAACGATCAGATGCTTTTTCCTGGATGGCACGGCGTGACATTACGCGGCACACTAAACTTAATGATGATTAGTGTGGGTTCAAAATAAGCATGACCTGTTTTAAGAAGCATAAAACCCTCTCGTCCAAGTCAAAAGTAAAGTCAACTCAAGTCGGACAGGATGTAAATAAACAGTAGAGAAAATGGATGTGGTTAAATTAGTAATTCAGTAGGCTGGGTAAAGGCCGGTCACTGTTGGCATCGCAATGAGGTGTAATTGGTAATTACCGCTGCACACGATTAGGATCTGTGTAATTTCCTTAAAGATTTTTGTTCTATGATTGTTATTATCTGAATAATCTGAGAGTACAGACAGAGCGTAAAAAATAACCTCAAAAGATTGATCATTAAAAACGTTAAGTTTATTTTATTGCACACATACAACTACAAGAGTAACAACATACAAGAGTACTAGTATTGACCAAATAGATAATTATTTTTCTTCTGGTTCCTCCATAAATGATAAATTCATTCGATAAATATATATTATATGTCGCTACGTCGCCATGCGCAAAGAAATGAATCTTGAAATCTCAACCGAAGCTCAGCTTCATTAATTCCTCGGTATTGGTTGGTGTAACTACCGTAGTGCTACGGTACGAGCAGTCGGCAACCGGTCTGGGAGCGGCTGATGCTTCTTCATGCGTCGTTTGCTACTATTGCATGTCACGCACGCGTAATTATACCCTGCATCATGCATGCCCAATGCCTGACTGCCTGGCGACGCTATTGTGAGGTATGTAATGAGGTGTTGGAACGAAGAGACTATGAAAATGGAATTAAATATTCCGCCATATGAGTTGCTGTCAAAACGCCTAAGGGACATACTTATTCTGTGGTCTAGCGTCTACTAAGCTCGTCCATCATTATTTTTTACCGTAGACAGAAGTAAATCTTATGATGATACATACTAATAATTTCGATATGTGCACTGGGAGTCGATTCCACCGAACAGCGTCATCATCATTTTTTACCCTGATAGATCTTAAGACAGTTTAGCTTTTTCCAGTGGTACTCGCAGAAAATATGCCTGCCAAACCAGAATGTAAGCTACTCGTGTGTCGAGTACCCACTACATACCGAACAGTCCAATTACTTCAATTTATAATACCTATTTGTGAGATATTTTAAGATCTCAACTGAGTGTAGTCCATGTTCAGAGGTCAACTGTGCCATGCCATCCTGATGATGTCACGTTTCGATGGTTCATTCATTTATCTTTTTTACAAAATAGTTATATGCCACATGCATTATTATCTTTATTATGAAAGAGCATCAATGTCTGGTTATTCTGGTAGGCTGTATCAGTATAATAAAGCAAGGGGGACTTTGTCACAATTCACAATGTATGCGGCAGCTTTTGTTGCATTTCATTGTTCGGTTTGATATGCAAGGGATTCATCACCGAATCCTGTGTGCAGTGAATTTATTAATTTTGTGTGTTTAATCCGGTCCTTTGTGTGGGCGGTGCGCAAACCTTTTATAATGCTTATTAGTAAGTATTGGCTCATTGGTAAATTCACCGCTGACGCCGCGGAGTCTTAGCTCGCAGGTTTTGATCCACGGGTAGGTGGTCATTTGTGCATGAGCATGGATGGAGCATGAACGATTTATTAGTTATTAGCCTATTAAGGTGAAAAACGTTATTTAAGGCCTATGCTTGTTTGAATAAATGATTTCAGTTTAAGAGGGAGTTCATGTGAGTGTAAAGGGGAGTAAGTGATAATGACTTGCTTAGGTCAGATAAGTTGCGCTTATAATATTAAACCTTAACAAACCATCAAACTGATGAGTACAAAAAGCACAGTATATCGTTTACAGACGATGCGGCCTCTGTCCGACCTAGGATTCACAAAAACATACTTCATAAAACTGGGAAATGAAACTGAATAAAAGAAGACTTGAGTAAAACTGGAGCTCACATAAAAGAGCTCTTTCTGAATAACTGTCACGTAGTTAGCACTACTGAAATGACCTGTGCTAAGTAGATGTTTTTTTGGTCCACTCTATTCTTTGTCTTCCCACACACATTAACACTAGAATATTCCGTGTTAATTTCAAAGAACGGTCTTCAAAACATCAGTTCGTGACACTTGTCAGAAAGTATTTTATTCAATTCAATTCTTATTTTGTGGCTTGTGAAAGTGTTTTTAACACCACAACTTTGCCAATATCACGTTGGGAGATTGGACATCAAACGATGGAAATTAACCATTATGTGCTTTTGAATTTTGAACACAATCAACAATCCTATATATTCTACAGCATGATACTAAACTATTTTTATATATTAAGCAACACTACAATAAATATTAAAATAAAACTCATATCTCCTTTATTAAATCATAAACTATTTACTAAGAATATTGAATAGGTATACAACTAATTACAATTTATACACAAAGCTATATAACGAATACACATTAATATATTATGTTTTAAGTTTATACTTATAATTTTATTTTATTAACTTTAATATATCTACACAATAGCCTAATAAATGGTGAAAAAACCAAGGATAAGAGGAATTTAAAGGAGACAGGACGAGGGATATCAGAAGGAATAATATCATATAGAGAAAACTGTTGCTTTGGACAAGAGAAAAAGATATGGTCCACATTTCCATAATCTAAACCACACTCGCATATGGAATGGTCTCTTATTCTTAGTTTAGCCAAAAAGACAGGGGTACACGAGTGATTCAAGCGTAACCGGCAGATCGTTGAAGTAGTAACTTTATCTGCCCCTTGGAATTTTGAAAACCAGGGTTTATGAGGGATATCTGGCTGAATATCACCATAAAATTTGCCTTTTATGGACTTTGAAATTTGCCATTGTTTTGACCAGGCTTCATATAATTTGGGATTAAAAGTGGCACAGATGTCATGAGAATAAACATGAGGATGAACCAGAGAACCAGTAAGAGCAGCGTTCCTGGCACATGAGTCCGCTGACTCATTCCCCAGGATACCCATGTGGCCAGGAATCCATGCAAGGATAATACTAATTCCAAGCCTATGACACTGAAGAAGGGAGTCTCTTATTCTGAGAATAATGGGAAATCTGGACTTAGAACGGAATTGATTGGAGAGAATAGCTTGCAAGCAGCTTGCGGAGTCCGAGAAAATTATGCAATGACTTAAATTGTGTGACTTTATAAACAGTATAGCTTCCAGGATAGCAATAGCTTCTCCCGTGAAAACAGAAGTAAGAGGAGGGCATTTGTAGCTTAGAATGATCCTAGATGATGGAATCCAAACCGCCGCACCAACTGGCTCATCAGGGGACTTGGAGGCATCCGTAAAAAATAAAACCCAATCCTTATACTCAGATTGAATATTATTTATAAATACACTATTAGCCTCTACCGTGTTCTTATTAATACCAAAATCAAGTATTATATTAGGCTCGAAAGTAAGTGCTTCAAACGGCGTGGAGTATAATGGCATTATAGAGCACTGGTGTAATGGATTTGGTAGACGAGTTAGATGAAGATAGCTGCGAAGAAGATCAGGAAGTAATTGGGGTGAACGGGGTCCATATAAATCAGACAATAAATCCAATTTTTGAATAAGGATGTGGTTAGAATTTTGTAACAGTTTGCAAACGAATCTATTGCATAGATACTGCCTGCGGAGGGAGAGAGGAGGTTCCACGCACTCCACTTGCATTGCGTTGATGGGGGACGACTTCATCGCCCCTAGAATTATCCGCAAGGACTTGGACTGGACCTTCTCAATCTCACGGCAGGCAGACCTATTGCTCAGGATAAACGATCCGTAATCTATGTGACTACGGACAATCGCATTATAAAGAAGCTTTTGTGTATATGGATGAGCACCCCACCAGACACCAGAAAGAGATCTAAGAATGTTTATATTGCTCTCACATTTCTTAACTACATAATTAGAGTGAGTGGCTCCTGACAATTTGCGATCAAGCCATATACCTAGGAATTTAACTTCATTCTGTAGAGGGATTAACTGACTATTAATTTTGATCAATGCAGGAGGAATGAATCGCTTTGTTGAGAATGTAACTACACTGCTTTTAGAAGCTGAAAGGGATAGACCATGATCTAGGAGCCAGTCATGAAGATAGCTGAGGGCTGAGTTCAATCTTTTTTCGGCTTCTTCTATGGACTTGACGGATACATAAAGAACCAAGTCATCCGCATATTGCAAAATGTTGCAAAAGGGAAGAACGGTCAGTTCTAAGTCGAACGTATAAAGGGCATAAAGTAAAGGGCTTAGCACTGACCCTTGCGGTAAACCTTTCCAGCAAGTTCGAGAAGGAAGAAAAGTATTTTGATTTTTTATAATAATTGATCTTTCCATTAATAAATTACATACGAAACGGATTACTTTCTCTGGAACTCCTAACCGAGTAAGTTTATTTCTCAGTAAGGGAAGTAAGACATTATCGTAAGCAGAAGAAACATCTAGAAAAGCGCCCACAAGAAATTCCTTTTTCAGGTATGATATCCGGATATCAGAAGTAAGAATACTTAAACTGTCCATAGTGCTCATGCCTTTTCTAAAACCAAATTGAGTTTTAGCCAACAAGCTTCTGTTTTCAACAAACCACTCAAGACGATGTTTAATCATATGTTCTGCAACCTTGGCTAAACATGAAGATAACGCGATTGGCCTATAACTATTTGGATCTGAGGCATTTTTACCTGGCTTTACAATGGGAATAATTACCTGGGTTTTCCAAGGTTGTGGAACCTCACCATATTCAAAAACACCATTAATGAGACCCAAATAATATTCTTTACATTTCCTGGAGGAATTCTTTAAGAAAGAATACGGAATACCATCTATGCCTGGGGAAGAATCCACCAAACCATCGAGAGCCAACTGAAGTTCTATAAATGAGAAAGGAGAGTCAAAGGTATTGAGGCTAGGAAGGAAACGGGGAGCCGGAACAAGGCAGTCTATATTTGGAACAGAAGGGGGGGTCATTTTATCAGCAAATCCTCCAACCCACGATGAGGGGTCATGCATATATATGTTAGGGACAGTACATGAGCCTCTGAATCGTTTTATCATTTTCCAGACCAGAGAGGGTGGAGTTCTAGGAGACAGCAGGGAACAGAATTTTTTCCAACCTTCCCTCTTTGTTTTGGACAAAATTCGCCTTGTCTTCGCAGCTACCTTCTTATAGGTTATAAAGTTAGCCCTTGTCATGGCCAAATTGTAATCCTCCTCAGCTTTTTTCCTTGCTCTAACGGCAGCAGTGCATTCAGAGTCCCACCAAGGGGTTGAAACTTTAAATTGAAAAGGCTTTTTCAAGGGGAAATACTCATCTGCACTAGAAATAATAGCGTCCACAAAATTAGCATAGCATTGATCTATGTTAATTGGGTCACATATTGGAAAATTATCTATCTTGTTATCAACAGAAGTAGAATATGAAGACCAGTCAACATTTGATAACCTATATTTAAGGGTGGGACAAAAACTCACTGAAGGAGTTACCCTATCAGAAATGGTGATGAGGATAGGAAAGTGATCACTCCCATACGTGAAGGGAAGGACATTCCAGGACAGGACAGAGGAAAGAGTAGGAGAACATATGGTAATGTCTACAGCACTTTGAGGGTTTTGGGAGGGAAGAACCCTACGGGTAGGGGAGCCATTATTTATGACGCAAAGATTTGCCTCATCAAATATTTCAAGCAGGGAAAGAGCGAATAGATCGTTATGGTTGGAACCCCAAAGAAAATGGTGTGCATTAAAATCGCCCATAATTATGATAGGGGGAGGAACAGAAAATATTACATGCAGTATATCCGGGATGAGTCTTGATTGTGGATGTGGAATATATATAGATATAAAAGATATGTCAAAAGCTCTTATTGCTACGATATTAAGTTCCGGAGGAAAAGGGGGTAAGGAAATTTGAGAAAAAGGAAGACAACGCCTCACAAGTAAAGCGCAGCCTGCATAACCGTCAGCCCTGTCATCCCGGAGGCAGGCGAAGCCTGGAACCCGGAAACGGGACCCAGGCACAAGCCATGTCTCCGCAATGGCAATGACTGACGGTTTGTGTTGATTAATGAGATACAGGAGCTCAGGCTTCCTGCGACGAATGCTTTTTGTATTCCATTGAATCAGAACCAGACCCATGATTAAGAATTGAAAAAATTTCTGAAAGTTTGCTGGCAACGTTGGACGGTAGGTTGGTGTTATTGTGGGAAACAATGGAAATGATTACGGACAGTAATAAGTCGAGAAGTTTGCCATTTTGAACAGAATCAGAAGAAATAGCCAGAGAAGAAGATGGATTGGCAGCCAATAAGGCAACGCCATTTGGGGAGGAGGATGGTATTTCAGCTACTATAGCCTGATGAGCCTGTCTATTGTAAGATTTTCCTAGAGGAACTCTAGGGCGAGGGGTTGAAATTACAGTTTTTGAGTAACTGGTAGACTGCTGTTGGGAATAGGATTGGCTAAGTTGAGAGGGAGAAAAGGAAGAAGAGGAACAGCTAGCTTGGGATACTTCAGAATATGGTTTCCTTACCCTGGGGTAACGCGCTGCCGCATCCTCATAGGAGAGGCTATCCTGCGACATCAAGATTTTGCTAGCCTCCTGTCTCCCCCGCTCGGGGCAGTCTTTGCTATTAGCAAAGTGGCTACCCGAACAGTGGAGACAAGACGCCACCGATTCCTCCACGCCGCAGGAGTCTCCCGTATGAGGCTGCGCACAGCGGAAACAGCGAGGTTTAGATCTACATTGCGCTTTGACATGTCCAAATCTGCAACATTGTAAACACTGGATAGTAGGATATTTATATGGCTCCACAGGCAGCGAAGAATAAAAACAGTATATCCTCTGAGGCAAAACCTGACCATGAAAAGTGATTACGACGGTTTGCGTTGGGATCCATGATGTATTGTTTGCTATATTCACTTTTCGATTTAATCTTCTTGCCTTCATAACGTCACCTACCCCCTTGGGTAGGACAACAGATGCCACAAAGTCCTCCATCGCCAAGTCAGTTGGCACATTACGGACGATTCCCATTTTGGTGATGTTGTAAGAAGGAATATTAGCTACATACTTGTGTGCACTTAAAATTGGATTATCCAAAAACTTATTCGCGTCTGTGCCAGTTCTAAACTCTACTGAGATTTTGTTTCTCCCCACCTTTTTAACACCATCAGGGCAGATATTAGAAACTTTATTCGCATGGAGAAATTGGCCAAATTTAAGAGGTTTTAAGACCACCCCAGAGGAGGGGTCTGGATCAGAGTGAGACACATGCACAATGAACGGTCCGTTGTCGTTATCTGTGTATGCTTTTATTCCCAAAATATAGCAGGGATGAGTATATAAATTTTGTGTGGAGGCATCTGACAAATCCTTGTTAAATACGGCTTTTTTAGCCGCATCGTTATTAAGAGGGCCCTCAGACCGTCTTTTTAGGCCCGATCCCATAGGAATATCCGGCGGATCCGGCGGCCGGTCAGGAGGAATCGATTCCATTAACGGTTCCTGGGTTTTTTTACTTAAACTAGTCCCTATACTATGATACAATAAAAAATAACTAACTAAAATATGTACAACTACAGACTTACTATATTACAATGCCTAGGCCTAAGTACAATTTTTACCACTATTGAATGTTGATTAGTTGAATCACAAGATATTAAAAAATATTTTTTCCGAAAATAATTTCTCTTAGACGTGTGACACCTATCAACCCTCTTTTGTTTCTTCCAAGTATTTTATTTTCGCTGTTTTACCAATGCTGTTATCTTTTTCACTTGAAGGCTGAATTAACTTATTATCTAGTTAATATTTGTAGTTCCGCAAATTGCGTCCTTTCTATAGATTAGCAATGCCTTGTCCTCGCCCTTTTTTATGAGTAAAATGTTTAATAATTATAAACATGATTTCTAGCTGAAATTGTCTTGTATTCTAACAGTACGTAGTGCGTAAACCTAACCAAAGCTATTAAAAGGGTCCTGAAGATTTTCATACGAAAAATGTAACATATTTTCCAAAATCGGTTCAACTGAAAAGTTATGCCCTTACCAATAACATTGTATCAATACTACAAGCTTGCACCATTTAAAAGGTTCATAAAAACCGTGTAATTTCCTAAGAAGCGATAGTCCGATACTCTAGCATTAATATTACGTTGAACGGTGGCAAATTACTACTGGATAACTACTATCAGAAACTAACAGTAACGGTCTGTATCGCCGTTAGTAGCACCCGGATACTTCACAAAATAGTTAAAACTGATCTAAAAACAGAATATTTATTGCATAAGATCAATAAACTTTTTTTGGTTTTATTATACTTGTCTTTTATGCAAATTGGTGAACGAAACACGACGTTGACCTAAAATTAAGAAACACTGATAACAATCGCATTGTGATCAAGATCTTTGGACGAAAGTTTGCAATATACCCGGCTGCGTATTCACTAGAGGAAGTGTCAGGACGAGCTACTCAACTCGAAGCTGCTAAAATGGAGTAGGTCGGGCTTCGGTTTGAAAGTATACTGGTACTGGTACTCAGTGTACCTCATAACCAGTGTACCTAATTGTTATTACATAGAACTTTGAACTAATAACTTTTTACTTAGAACAAGTATTTTAAGCTCCTAGAACAAGAATATTTAGTTTGATTTTTATAAAAATCGGAACTAAAAACTAAATATTCTTGTTCTAGGAGTTTACAATGGAGTTCCGAAAAGTAACGCCAAATTCAATCAATTAAGTATTTTAAGAATTAATTAGTATAATTATTATTGTAGACAGAGTTATAAGTGTAGTAGCAGATTTCACAATAAATGTCTCATGTTGAGATATTTTTCATTAATATTTAAAGCATTGCCACTATCACTTCAAGTCATCTAAATAATTAGATTCTTACATATCTCCTAAGTTAAAACATTTTGCTATAATCAAGTAGCATTTCCATCCGACTTTCCAAATCGCTTAATTAAACAAAATACAAGCTATAATGCATTTATAAATGGTTGCTTCCAACCACGCGAAAAATTTATGGGTAAATATGGATCTTTTATACATATAACATTGCACTAACATAGTCATAAATAGTTTATATTATCGAGAATGAACCTAATTAACATTTGCTTAAGTATATTATATGTCGGGTGGATGAAGAGGCCACGGATAAAGCATATATTGATTAAACTTATACCTACCCGTGTTAACAAAGGAAAGAAACAATAAAGTTAAAACCGTGGGGTACCGGCTATAGCATAGTACCCCACCCTCTCTATCTGTAAATGCCGTCAGAGTCGGCTAAGGGTTATCAAATCTAGAGGACGGATAGCAGCGTCCTCTGCGTATGAATCCCCAAACTGATCTTGCCAACCCACCTGCAAAGCCTTAAATCTATGAAGGAGGCCTATGTTCAGTAGTGGACGTACTACGGCAGAGATGGTGATGATGAATAAGGCTAAAAAATCAATAAGAAAATAAATTTCTGATTAAATTAAATTCTGATTATATTAATTAATATCTTTGGTTAACAATCGCAGATATTACGTTTTAGATGTACTTATTACGAAAGGTCAATTCATTGCCAAAGTAATAAAGAAGTATCACGGAAACACACCAAACGTGACAAAGACAAGCGAAGATAGAGAAGATAACGATTAAAGGTTTGACGTGGCTGATAACATTGGTCCACGTGGCACTAATGAGCAAAATTATGATGAAAACGATAACATGAAACCAAATATCAACAAAATATCATAGCATATGGGTACAGCCGCCGCCAACCCATAAAGTGATGAAAAGAATAAGTACTACGTGTAGTGTTCAATATGAAGGTGGTCGTTACAAAAGAGTTCAAGAAAGAGAGAAGAGGTTATCTAATCGAGGAACAGCGAATCTTGTTTGGCACCTAACGTGGTAATATTATACGCCATAAGACTAGTAGAGACGATTGAAGTCTTGTCAAAGAAGTGGTGAGAAGAATCAAAGTCTCCTATGAGACTTGAGACAGAGTACCCAAGGTACTCTGTCTCGTAGGTAATACAAGTATGTAAGTACTCTGTCTCGTAGGTAATACAAGTATGTAAATAAACTTAATTACAGTGTGGTTTATATTATTTATTTCAGTATACCCAATTTGCAGTGTACAATAATAATAAACAGTAAACGACAGACAAAGCATCGTGATAACTCTATAATATTATGAATAGTAATAAATGCTCAAAGGATTACTATCAATTGTGATAATAACTATAATAACATATATCTGACATATGATAAGGTTGTTTTTGCAAACTCTGACGATAATATGAGAATGTTTAGACATAACACTTATAAAGTAGCCTTTTGATAAGAGCTCTGTAACTTTATATATCTATCTTTATATATCTTTATATATGGGTTGGATCGCTAGAATTTCTACGTGTTTATGTATAAAGAGGAAACAGTGCTTATTATAATCATTGTTAGTAAGCTATACTTACCAACAATGATGATATAATACAGAAACGCGGTTTTTCCATTAAAGATTAAATTGTAGGTACATTTTGGAATCATAGAAAACTATATACTCATTGAATAATTGTTTACAGGACTTAATTTTCACTGCAGATTGTTGCTTCAATTCTGAAGTCTTCAAGAGTTGTTAAATGTTTAAATAACTTCATCATTCCTTATTCCTTACTAATTTCTTTGATTTTCGCGACGGTTACTCCTGGCTTTGATTGGTAATCATGACTAAACTAGTTCATATTATTACCATATACCTATTATTTGATAACAATAATACCAAACCATGCCATATTTGTCAATGGGTCTTAGAAAGAGTCACTTTTATGTTAAGAATAAGTTCTGAGTACAAGTATGCCTAAGGTTATCAAACGAAGCCATTATTGGGAGGCGGGCATATAAAACTGATCTCGGTTGGCCTCATAGATTGTGTTGGTCATGTCAGAAGCAGTGGAGGAACTTTAAAACCTCTAACACCATGGTTAGGCCACGACATATT
Source organism: Hemistola chrysoprasaria (assembly GCA_947063395.1). NCBI lineage: Eukaryota > Metazoa > Arthropoda > Insecta > Lepidoptera > Geometridae > Hemistola > Hemistola chrysoprasaria. Next base: position 12,754,680 of record OX346724.1, on the reverse strand, counting down.
GACTCAAAAAGAAAGGGGATGACCTATGGTTGGAGTTTAGAACAATCGTATCCGGATACAGACTGGATCTTCACCAAAATAGGCGAGACTGTTGTCGTCAACGCACAGAGAACAAATTTTTTACAAAATTTAGATCCATTTTTTGTCCCATCTATTGTGTTAGTCGATGGAGTGCTATTGTGTTCGAGTTAAAGTTCAAACATATAGTTTGTTAAAGAAGTCTTCCTCGTGTAGTACTTTTTGTCAATGGTTTTTCAAACACGCAGTGTAGATTTTCAATTCTTTTCAAGAGATGCAGATTTTAACCTTTGTGCTTGTTATCTGATCTGGGAGTCCAAGCTAAATGATTCATGTAGGTACATACCTAGTACATAACTAAATTTATTTAAGCGTCTGCTACTATTTTATTTGGCAACCTCTATCCGTCCTTTCGCCGATAATAATGATCTCGTTTCTATGTTTTTTATTCAATTGCTTTGCACATATCAGAATATTTTCATGAGGACGGAAAATCCAATTTTTGGGATTATTAGATAAGAGAGAACCTTCTTCTTTGATTATCGAAGTTTGGAAAATTGTATCTTACCAAAATTTTGCTTTCTTTATTAAAGAGAGTATTTTGCCTTTTTACTGTGTCATTGTTGTTTCTTTTAATTTCTTTGATTTTCTAGATCGGTTTGTGATGATCAAAATTATTTCTCAGAATTTTCAGTCAGCGGAAGGTGTTTTATTAGATTTCATCGGCTTGTTGCTACTTTACCATCATAACTTTCAGCACGGCAGTGTTTGGTAGCGATCGTGATAAATCTCGTTGTAAAAGAGATAAAAACCGCGAAAAGACAATACCTATTATATATCTTTGAGACTTCAAACTTCAAACCATGCAAGCAAGGTTTGTTAGCGGTTTTGTTATACTCGGCTACGTTTTCCAATAAGATAATGTGTAGTGGACTATCTTTATTTTCAATATGATTCTTACAAGAATAATACTAGACTAGATTAATAATTGATGATGCTTCATTAGGAACTTCTATTTGATGTTTAGATAGGTTGGTAAACATGGAACACGAAGAAAAGGATAATAATGATAAGCTTATCTCTTACCTGTTTTCGTTTCAAGGGCAACTGGTGGTGTTGCGTCTGTTGCGGCTTGACGGGCTCGTCCCTGGCGGCGAGCTCGTCCAGCACCGCCGCGCACTTGTCCTTCTCCTGCTCCTCGTCGGCCGCCAGCAGGAACCGGCGCCAGCGCGCCGAGTCGAACCCCCAGTGGCACGTGCGGTGCTCGGCCGCGTGCGAGTGCGACACGAACCTTCGCGGGGAGTACAGCGCGCGACACTCCAGACACTGCACGAGCCCCGCCGTCGCACACAGCACCCCACGAGCTCCGCCGAAACATTCGTGGTACACGCGCAACCCCGCCAGCTTGTGCGGCCGCGAGCCCGCCGGCGCGTGCAGCAACGCCGCGCACAGCCGCTCCGCGTCCGTCTGCGTGATGAGGCCGCAGGACGGCGCCGACCGCGGCAGCACGCCCTCCGACTTCAGCTCGTGCAGCTGCTCGGGCGTGCACCGCGAGCAGTAGATCTGCAGCTCGTCGCACACGCGGTTGATCTGCTCCAGTGTGAAGTCGGTCAGCACCGAGGTGAGGATCTGGGGCAGGCAGAGGCGCCTCTCGCCGCCGACGCCGAAGCAGGCGATGGGCTCGCCCTCGAGCAGGGTCTCGCCGCGCTCGCCGAGCTCCGTGTCGGCGGCGAGCAGCAGCGGCGGCGCGGCGGGCGCGGGCGGGCGCCGCGCGGCGGGCACGCTGGCCGCGCCCGCGCGCCCCCCGCCCGGGCCCTGCAGGCTGCGGGGCGCGCTGGCCTGGTACGTCTGCAGCACGGAGGTGATGTGCGGCGTCACTACATCCATGGTCGCGCGCGCGCACACCGCCCGTGGCTCGCCTGGCGCATGTCCCGGCTACGCGCCGGCGAGCGCGACGCGCTCCGTCCGCGATCGAAACATGTCTGCCGCCGCCGTTGCCGCGCCGCGCCGCCCGCGCCCCGCTCGACGCTCGCCCGCCGCCCGCCGCCCGCCGCCGCACGCACGCCCGTGCGAAATATACGCAAATAACCTCGTAGATGTCGTCGCCGAGTTGGCGCACTCTCCCGCTAGAGCCAGGGATCGTTCGCGCGGTTCCCGTGAATCCTATCCGACGTCCGGGGTGTCCTATTGGAATGTTCGGCCGACATCGGTCCCGAAAGTGTGTAGAGAGATGCGCGGCCGCGAGAGAGCGGGGCGTGGATTCCGTCACCCGGCCGCAGCGGTAGCGGCAGACGGATGGCTCGGCTACTGGAGAGTCTAGCCGGCGGCTCCCCTCCCCCCGCGCCCCTGCCCCGCACGCCGCGCCGCCGCCGGTCACGTGACCGACCTTCCCGTCAAAATAATATCCAGAATGGCGGCGCGAGCTGCGGATTGCCGACGACAAAGAATAATATCGAACAGAAATGACAGATGTTATACTCGTAGGTCTTCTCCGAATACTACATACCGTAAACTACAACTTTGCCTCCTTTTTTCGATATTATTAAGAAATCTCACGTTTTTCTACTGATACCTTGGTAATTTTTGCTATAGGCAACATTGCGTTGATGTGCATGGATTAGAAATAGTGTTTAAATTTTTAGAACGATATTTATTTATTACATGATTTCGTTGATTTTGATGGCGGGCGAAGTAATCTCGACTTTTAGCCAATATTATCCATAATGTACATTTTTAAGGAAACTATAACATTGCAATTAAAGCAATGTAATAGGAACTAGTATAAACTTTAGAGTAATGAAGGCCGTTTACTTTCTAAATCCTATTAATACACATGAAATGAGTTTTCTTATGAAATGAGTTTGCAATATTAGCCGAGCATTTTTTCACTTTTCCGTACAAGTTGAAAGTTGCGTTTTCAATTTGCTAGGTCTGTCACATTCAATGTGACTTAAATTTTGAAGTAACAATGAATTAAATTCATTATTTTAAATTTTAAATAAATAATTCATTTTAAATATTTAAGATGTTAAAAATATAGAAATTTTGTTGGTGCAGAATGTTTATCCACATCCGATAATAAATATTATATGCTATTTCGCATATATTTTAATGAAAAAAATACTTTTTCAGTTTCAGTACAAAGTGATAATAAACCAGCATGCACAACTTAGTATTTAATAACGTAGAGAGTAGGAATGACTTCATATTTATCATTTTATTAGGTGACAATTCTAAGGATTTTTTGCATTCAGGCAATGATTATGATTAAAATATTATGTGATAGGTTTTCTATACTACAATATAACTTATTCTATTCTAACCGTAGGTTTTGCCCACAAAAATAAGCACATTTTCAGCATTTTCAGCTATTTTTAACACAACACTGAATAAAGATAGCTGCAAATGCAATAGACAGCACCCACATAATTTATATACTAGTTTCTACCAAAGTAATTAATTTGCCATAATGATGTGTTTTTTGTATGCACGAATTTCCTTTAAAATGGCTGTTCGGGAAAAATACTCCTGGAGACAATGTTGTAGTGTTTTATGGTACCTATGAGTAATCTTTTATGTGTCAGGTATTATGTATTTAATTGAGAAAAAAAATAGATGAGGTAGTTTTGAAGGTTGTCACTACTTGTCACCATACCCATTCTGCCGTCCTAAAAAAGAGTGCAGTATCTTAGTTTGACAACCAAAAGAAATATATTTTGTTTTTGTTATTATAGTATCAACATTTTTCATGTTATTGAAAAGTGATATTATATCAAAACAAAACAAAAAATGTAGAGATTTTTAAAAGCAAATTATTTGTAAATAAATTAGATAAAAATAAGCAAAAAGTGAACAAATGCCCATTTGGACAAGTAAATACATATGCATTTTGCAACAGAATCTTGCTAATTGTAATAGCAGTAAGTGCTTAAGTCACTTCACATGTCGTTAGTTAAATCGCTTAGTGTAGTTACTGCAGTTAATGGTAAAATAACCAAATTTTCCACCAAATATAGTAACTAATCATGCTCCGCTTTTGCTAAAAAAAATATGAACTAAAACCTTAGTTACTGCGGTTTTGATTCTTGAATTTCATGCTTCCTGAATGAATTTTCACACGTGAGTAAGACTGAAATGTAGATTTTGTTTTCGTGATTCTGAATTTGTTTTTAAGTCAATATCGTCAAAAATGCTAGTTACTGCTCTTTTCATATGGAGGGCAGCATCACTGCCAATGTCAATCCAGTGCGGTAGGAACTTTTTTTTGGTGCCAAGGGGAAAATGCATGACGCATACCACCCGCACCCGGGGGAGCGCATGGTGGTTACGTGGGACTCCCCGCCAGCACATCACTGTGCCGATGGTAAACCCACAAAAAAAAACCCCGGGGTAGTCCTTCGCAACGCCATGTATCGAGGCTGCAGGCACGCCGAAGCACTCATCCGTGACCTGACGGCGTTTGGTCCTCTATGGAGGACCCCAACCCACCCAAGGGGCGCGCGGAAACACGCGGGCAACGGATAACCTCGAATCCATCGCCCGGGCCCCTGGAATCTGATTCTCCGGTCGCCAACGCATAGGAGGAGTTATGCATGGAGACGAACGGAGAATTGTCCTCCACATCGCTTTGAAGGGTGTTGCCTTCTTGAATGCCAGTGCAGTAGGAACCTAACCTATCATAATAATGTATCATATTTCAAAGCAATAAATCGCAGTCAGTGTATACTTACCAATATAGTATCCTTAATAAAATAATAAGTATAGGTATATTTCACGTAAAATGTTAACAGATTAGTTTCTATCGAGTAATTGTCCTCTGTCAAAATTCCTTCAAGATCAAAATGGGACGGAGTCCTGGGCATACAACTGCCTACCCATTCAGGAAAAAGAGCGTAATTGTATGTTAGTTATGTCAGCAAAATTAACATCAAGTCCTCACAGAGACAAAAAGTTCTAGGCAACTTTGTTCGTCTCTCTGTATTTGTACATGTTGTATGGTGCCGCGACACGCGCGGGGTATCTGAGCGGCGCGGGGGAAGGGCAGCTGCGTCTACTGCGACCGTTCGCTCGCTGCTCCGTGAAAACTGCTTTTATCGCTAATTGCCATCACCCAAACAAACCTAGCACTTGCTGCTTACGTAACAAAGTTCAATTTTTAAAGCACACCTACATTTAAGTACAAATCAAATGTTACAAAATAATATCATTGTTTTGCTGAACCGAAAATAGACTTTATGTGTTTATAACATAAAGATCATTTTACAGCCACTATGTTTATAGCATTTTAAGCATAAATCGCGCACTCTACATTTGCAGTGCGAGACGCGAGAAAGAAGAGCCGTGAGCCGTGATATTATTAAATAGACCAGTCAGCGGTTTTGCTTGCATTATTTTTTATCAACACACCAAGAACCTAAACTACCACTGTAACTGTACCATACAGTCATACCTACTTCTCTGCTCTACTGGAGAGTATCTACCTATTTACTACGTCAGTACTTACTATTATTTATTCTGTGCTATACTATATATTAATACTTATTACACCACCTATATTTATACCTGTTCCTAACCAGACAAAAAATTTAAATAAAAGGAACTGCAAAACACAATAAATATGTTTTCATTCCGAACGTCCATTCTTAACCTTACCCGAAATTATGTTTGTGGTTTATTCCGGATAATAACCTTACATGTTTGCCTAGAGTCTAGTTTGCCTGCTCCATTATCTGTTAAGTCAACTGTTTGACTCGCACACGTATTCATGGGTATCGGTCTTCTCGCAGCGAGACCAAGTGTCTTTGTTCGGCGGATTTCCTGGATTCATTGGTATCTTGGAGGACTATCAGGCTAACCAACCAACTCAGTTCCTTTCTATCAAAACACAATCTTTTTAACCCCATGCAGTCTGGTTTCCGAAGTGGTCATAGTACAGCTACCGCACTCCTTAAAATCACTGATGACATTCGTTTTGGCATGGAAGAAGGACGGTTGACTGTACTGACCTTACTAGATTTCAGCAATGCCTTCAATACCGTTGACTATGACATTATGCTTGCAATACTACGCTCTATTAACGTATCTCCAGCAGTGATTGATCTTTTTCATAGTTACCTGTATGGTCGCCGGCAACGTGTACGCCTGGATGACACTTACTCCTCTTGGTGTGATACTTCTGCCGGTGTACCTCAGGGCGGCGTTCTATCCCCTCTTCTCTTTGCAATATTCATTAATTCTGTTTCACAACATATTACTTCTTCCTACCACTTGTATGCAGACGATCTCCAAATTTACTCTCAAGAACCGTACAGTAATCTAGCAAGTGCTATTCATAAAACTAATGCTGATTTGAGTAATATCGCTGAATGGAGTAAATCATATGGACTTAAGGTTAATCCCACGAAAACCCAAGTCATGATTGTTGGTAGTTCCCGGATGATCGAAAAAGTAGATTGGTTGGCGCTACCGTGTGTTAAATTGGATGGTGTCACCATACCTTACAGTCGTAAAGTAAAAAATCTTGGCCTTATAATAGATCAAAATCTCACTTGGGGTCCTCAGATGGAAACCGTAAGCCGTAAATTATTTGCGTCTGCGGGTTCCCTCAGAAGGCTCAGAAACTTCCTGCCTATTGCTACTAAGGTTGCGCTTGCGGAGTCTCTGCTGCTCCCAGTTCTAGACTATGCCGATGCCTGCTATCTTGACGTCACGGAGGACCAGCTAAACAAGCTTGAGCGGCTTCAAAATCTCTGCATACGATTCATATTTGGTTTGCGCAAATATGATCACATTTCCCAATATCGTAATAATCTCAAGTGGCTGAATATTCGTTTTCGCCGGAATACTCATATCCTTTCTTTACTGTATTCTACCCTGTTTAACCCTATTGCCCCGCGCTATCTAAAGAGCCAATTTCAATTTCTCCACTGCTCTAACCTTTACACGCTCAGGTCTTTGGATAATTTTACTCTAAGGATGCCCCCACATAGGACCTCGTTCTTCGATGGTTCTTTTGCAGTGCAAGCTGTACGCTTGTGGAACGCTCTCCCGGTAGACATAAGACGTGCGCCATCATTGGCCGTGTTCAAGTCTCGGGTGAAGGGCCACTATCTAGCTCAACAGTCTGTCAATCTGTTACGATCATAACCATATTTAGATAATTTGTCTGACATAGTACCTACCTATTTATGATATTTATCTAATATTAGGAACATTGTAATATGTATATTTATGTAATTATATATACTTATCGTATATGTATTTGTCTGGATATTATAATATTATTATACTCTTCATTCATCATATTATTTTTATATATATTATTATTATTTTTTTTTTTAATGTATGTATTATTAGTAATTTATTTATTTTTATGTATATATATATATGTATATGTATTATTAGTAATTTATTTATTTTTATTATATATTATTATATTATGATCATCATTGGTAGTATAAACTGTTAAGATGCGCCACCGTCTTTCTGCTGTAAATAAATCCTCTCCATCCATCGGTTGTCTGGAAGAAATCGCTTATTAGCGATAAGACCGCCGCTTGTACATTTAAGTTAGTTTCTGTATCCTGTAATGTTATTTTCTTTGTGTGTGGTGTACAATAAAGTATTATCTATCTATCTATCTATCTATCTAATACAACTTATATTTATACGTGTTACCTACTTGACACGATACCTCTTAGCAGTTTGACACAATCCTATGGAAAATTTACTAAATCGATGTTTTGTATTCCCCTGTTTCCTCCAAATACAGTAAACCTATTTGATATATTTATATCCTGATATTTTAAAGATGAAGTAAAGAATGCCCCTATCATTTTATTTTTGTTTATAAGGTTACTTCATTAAATAATTTTGCAGTTTATTATAAACAGTTATTATAAATTTGCCGTTAGTATTTTAATAAATTAAAAAATTCAAGGCGTTTCCCATACAAGTAGAATGTATTATCTAGCAAAATCAAAATACAACGCAATCTACCGAATGTCTGTCTATACAACCTAAATATCGAACGATGTTAGTTGTACCTATCGATAAATTGACCTACAGAGCCATCTATTAACCATTCATAGAACTAACGGTTAGTTCTATGAATGGTTAATTACTAACCAATAACCAATAGATACACACTACAGTCGTGTAAACATTGCATTTTCAATTTTCAATATCAAATATTGCGGTTAATAATTAAGATAAAAACTATCCTATCTTTAAAGTTGGACTAAATTACAGATAGTTACGAAGTTTGATAAAATCAGAATAGGTATATTTCGTGACACGAGATTTTTTTATATTTATATAAAAAGATATTATGATAATACTAGCGACCCGCCCCGGCTTCGCACGGGTAGCAGAAGTAGGTATAGTGAACGTTTAACAGGAGTAAATTCGTGATACATTGTATTTTAATAGATATACCTAACCCTAATGGTTTACGCAGCGCACGCAAATTAATGACTATTTCTGTTACAATGACCAAACCTTAACACATGTATAAATTTATCGTGGGCTATTTTGAAGATATTGATAAGTACTACAAACCCCTAGTACATTACTTTATTCTACCACGAATACTTTTCACAGCGCATGCATATAATGACTTTCGATTATTGTGACCAAACCAAAAAAGATGGATATAATCTATGTACACTGTTTTGTAGGTATTGATAAGTACTACAAACCCCTAGTACATTACATTAATCTACCACCGATAGTTTTCACACCGCATGAAAAATAATCACTTTTTCGATTATTGTGACTAAACCAAAAAAGATGGATATAATCTATGTAACTGTTTTGTGTAGGTATTGATAAGTACTACAAATCTTTAGTACATGACTTTATTCTACCACCAATAGTTTACACACTGCATGGAAAATAATCACTGTTTCGATTATTGTGACTAAATCAAAATAGATGGATATAATCTATGTTTACTGTTTTGTAGGTATTGATAAGTACTACAAACCCCTAGTACATTACTTTAATCTACCACCGATAGTTTTCACACCGCATGAAAAATAATCACTGCTTCGATTATTGTAACTAAACCAAAAAAGATGAATATAATCTATGTATACTGTTTTGTAGGTATTGATAAGTACTACAAACCCCTAGTACATTACTTTACTCTACCACCAATAGTTTTCACACCGCATGAAAAATAATCACTGCTTCGATTATTGTGACTAAATCAAAAAGGATGGATATAACCTATGTATACTGATTTGTAGGTATTGATAAGTACTACAAACCCCTAGTACATTACTTTACTCTACCACCAATAGTTTTCACACCGCATGAAAAATAATCACTGTTTCGATTATTGTGACTAAACCAAAAAAGATGGTTATAATCTATGTTTACTGTTTTGTAGGTATTGATAAGTGATAAGCACTACAAACCCCTAGTACATTACTTTACTCTACCACCAATAGTTTTCACACCGCATGAGAAATAATCACTGTTTCGATTATTATGACTAAACCAAAAGAGATGGATATAATTTATGTATACCTACTGTTTTGTAGGTATTGGTAATTACTACAAACCCCTAGTACATTACTTTATTCTACCACCAATACTTTTCACAGCGCATGCATATAATGTCTGTTTCGATTATTGTGACTAAACCAAAATAGATGAATAAAATTTCCGTGGACTATTTTGTAGATATCGATAATTACTACAAACCCCTAGTACATTATATTATTCTACCATCAATGGATTTCACAGCGCACGCAAATTTATGAATATGGTAATTATATTATGTGACACCTTGGTTCACAATATTGCAGTTTTCTTACGGATCCCTATTTTTTTTCAAAATCTCATATAGCCTATGGCACTCACACTGAATTAAGCTATCCATAAGTGAAAGAATTTTTAAAATCGGTCCAGTAGTTTCGGAGCCTATTCGTTACAAACAAAAAAACAAAACATCAAAAAAACAAAAAAACAAAGTTTCTCTCTTTATAATATTAGTATAGATAGAAGTATAGATTAAGTATGGTTACATACTGATATGAATAAAAAAATTCAATAAATCCTCTTTGTTCTGTGAAAAGTGAAAATCAAGCGTAGCATTTTCAAAGACACTCCACGTAATATACTGCCAACGTCAGACGTCAAAAGCTTATAAATGTAATTGTTACTGTCAAACTTTGACATAGACAATTCACTCAAAACATGATAGTTGATAGATAGACGACAAGCTGTCAACTGTCAACCATTCACATTTGCTATCATTTTACGATTTCCGATCATCAAAATTCAATATTTTTGTAAAAACTAATATCTCAGAGGTTCCACCCATTATTTTTAATTCATATTTCATAATCGGCACCCAGCCTCTGTCTAAGTAAGTTGCCTCCAAAGATAATCAACATTATAATTTCATATTTTGTAATGTCTTAGAGAAACATCAATAAAAATCTCTGTTTTGCAGAAATTGATGGATCCTTGGGGCAGCGAAGTGAAAAACAACGAGTCTGTGTCTGAATTCGAAGACAATTTCAAGCCGGACCCTGAGGCTGAGAAACTAGCTGATTCTGCAGAATACCTGGCTATTTTGGGTAAATAAAAATCGTGTCACCTACATACTACATAGATCAAGCATTATTCATATTGGAAAGGTTTGAAGGTTGTTAACTATTATTGCACAATAGTTCTACATTGCGGTTATCTAGGATATGGATACTGGATTTCTGTAATCTGAGCCAATTCTCACAAGCTTTACCTAGTGAGTTCTAAGAAGTTTAGTGATAAATTTTGATGGACATCTAATTAAGTAAAACGAATTATTTTATTCAAATTGTAGGTAGGTAACTTTATGTAGCTCTATTGAAAATATTTTATAAATGTAGGTACAATACGGCCGGCGTAAATTGGCGAGTTTTAACATAGGCTGTGTACTTTAGTGCATAAAAACTTGTGAAGAAAACTGTTACTGAACATTACTTCAGGGCTGTGTTGGGGCTACCCCGATTCTGCAGCGCCTCGGGTATGTTCCCAGTGGCTCACACATATTGCTTTTATACGACAGTGCTCAAATAGTGTGCAGAGTACGGGCCAGCTCTAACACGGTCCTGGCCATTGCCAGGACCTGGCCATCGGCAGTAATGACTGCCCCTATAGACGACACTGTTGTAATAAACATCTCTCTCTAATTTAACACAGTGAGAGTATAGTGGCAGTTACTCAGCTAACATAATTTTAATATAATTTAATATAATATATATTTATGTTAGTATATTTGAAAATTTTTATTCAATTTCATTTTGATTCTTTTTAATACTTTTGATAAATTGTAAATTTTAAATATTTAAAAATTTTAATTTTGTTTTATTTTAATATTATGTGATTGCATGTCACAATTTATGGGTCTAAGTTGCCTTAAAACAAACATATGTTATTTTATTTTTATATTATATTACATGTACAATATAATATGTAGGTACATTTGTTCGAATATTCGTTTATCTGGCAATAACAGTGTTCTTCACAAGTTTACATATTATGTGCTAAAGTTTGCAGTCTACATTCACTCACCTGACTAAGTTAGGCCGGCCTTATAGTACCAACATTTATAAATACCATACTGTACTTATTATAAATTATTACACACCATTTGAATAAGGACAAACAGTTAATCTTATTGGTGTGTAATTTAACAAGCAGCTTGCTGTGGTTGTAGTCAATCCATAAAAACTTTCTGTTTAAAATTTGTTTTTCTTTGAGATCTCACTTTGAATTCTAATTGAAAAAGAAAACTTCTATAGTCTCTAACATCACAATTTCACACAGCAATATACTAAAATATAATGTAAACAATTATGTACCATTACAGAAAGAAAACTTAAAGCAGTTCGATCGAAAAGCAAGGTTTTGGACAACTTGACTGCTTATAGAGAAGATTGCATCAACCGTTTGATGCGAGACGGCTGTGATCTGGACCCTGTCATCGGAGACACTTCATCAGACAAACTCTTAGAAGAATCTCAATAGAGTAAGTAACCATGGCAACATCTTCCAGCATAGATCTCTCCGGTCCAACTTACTGCATCCTCTCCGGGGCTTCCCAAGGCATAGGACGAGCTATAGCCATCGAAGTCTCAAAGCAACTTGGCCCAAACTCCCTAATGCTACTCCTTGCGCGCAACAAAACTGAGTTAGAAAAGTCTGCTAGCCTGTGCGAATCCAAAAACGTCAAAGTCACATACGAATCCATAGATCTATCTAAAGCTTCCGCTGCGGATATGATTGATGTCATCAACAAGTCTCTGCAAGGGCGTAAAGTGACAGATTTTGCAACTGGACTGATCTTCCATAATGTTGGATCTCTTGGTAACCTTGCAGTAGATACTGCACGAATGGAAGATGTGAAAGAGCTATGTGATTATTACGATCTGAATGTGTTTAATGTTATCTCTTTAAACACTCAGTTCTTGAAAGTCTTTGAGGAGATTGAGGAGAGACTTGTGATCGTTAATATTACATCTTTATGTGCAATCAAGCCGATGAGCGGTATGGCATACTACTGCAGTGGTAAAGCTGCAAGGGAGATGTATTTTAAAGTGCTGGCCGATGAGAAAAAGCATATTAAAGTACTTAACTACTCCCCGGGGCCCGTAGAAACTGCTATGATTGATTACGTACTCGCTGAAGCGGTGAATGAAAACCTCAGAGACGTTTTCACTTCGTTCAGAAATCAAAACACGTTGCTTAAGCCTGAGGTAACAGCGAAAAAATGCATGAGAGTCTTGAAACTCGGTAAGTTTGCCCCAGGGGAACACGTTGATTATTTCGATGATGAATAGTAATATTTGGGCCTATGTACGTAACATGTATGAATCTCAATTTTGTACTTTCCTAAACTGTTACCTTTTCATATCATAACATTATATTTATATCTTAGATGTATATGAAGTAGATTTTAGGTACATATCTATTAACAATTAATCAAGTTCCTTCTGAAGTACAATCGAATTTGTAATTGGAGGCATACTCTTAAAACGATATATTTGACTTGTACCAAGCGCCTAAATGCATTCATGACGCAAAAGATTGGATAATATATGAATGGTATGAATGCAGTTTTCAATCAAGACAAAAATTGAAAAAATATTATTATGTCAAAATGTCAACCAAGCATTGAAGAAAACCACAATAGGATCTTTAGCTGTCAGTCTCAATGTGAATTTGAGCATAGGCATTGCTATAAATGCCCATAAACGGCACCCTTATTACGAACAGCATTAGAAGTGTGGAAAGCGTTTTGTCTGCTGTCAAACGGCATACAAAAAATGACGTTTGACAGCAAAATTTACTGCTATTGTTACGCGATTGCATGTTCGTAATACCACCCCTGGTGTTATTTGGGCCTAATTGTTAATCTGACATTATGAAAGCATCTGTTGCACCTTAATTAACTGCAGCAAAATATTTTGTCTCCAATTTCAAAGTCAACTGTACATTAATATTATGAAGTAATCACGCCAAATGAAGATTCAAGATATCTATTCTTGCCATAAAAATACATTTTATTGAAACTACAATATGTTAGCAAATAAAAATACTCATACATTTAAAATACATAATATAAAAATCGTAAACTAACTAAAAATCTTATGAAAAATATACCTTAATATGCCGTATTTAAGAAGTTAATGTACTCTATCTTAGCATAATATATAATCATGTAACTGACAATAGAAATTTAGAATACAATTATAATATCACATTTGGAATCAAGTACTTGGGTGACCAAGACTTGCTTGGCGTGCATAACTATATTATACACCATACTATACTATAACTACACTACATACTATACTATATTATAACCATATTATAAAATTTGATCCAAATCGGTTCAGCCGTTTCTAAGATACACGAAAATATGTACAATAATCGCTTTTGAATATAATGTAAGATTGTGACTATATCTAAAAAGGTTCTATATAATTTGGCACTCAAAAAAAAAAACTCGATTAAGAACCGCTGTCTTAAGTTATCTCACTGTTGCCTAGTATTTGTCTAGCTTTTTGTTCTAGGTGCCAAATTATATGGAACGGCCTAAAACATTCCATTGTATCCTGTAATCATATTAATGTATATGAATGCAATTCATAATTTCAATAAATGCTTTAAATCAAATGTGTTTTTGTTTTCCCTCTCACCTTTAATTTTTCATTATGAAAATATGAGTTACATTCATAATTTCACTATTTTTCATTATCGCTGAGTTTCACCTGACTGAAATAAGTTATTTTTTTACCAATTTTATGATTACATAACATACAATCACGCCTTCTTTTTCATAAAGCTAAGGTAGGTTTCATATAGATAGGCAGAGATGTACCCCAGGACTCGGTCCCATAGTAGGTACACCCACATTTCGCCAGTATGTTATTCGTCCCATGTAATAGGGACCGAGGCCTGCGGCACAGAAAACAGGTACTACCATCTGAGCCAACGAGGCTGTCGGGAGTTAGTGTTTAGTTAGCTGGTGGAACTCTGCCTAAAATTAATATTTTGGTTTTGGTGAAACCAGTCTTTACTACGAATAGACGATCGAACATGGTAACTACAGCAATAGCACGAACTTGGTTCGCCACCGTACCATGTTCGATCGTCCGGGGAACATTATTATTACTTGATAAGGTCGCTTGCACATCAGCGGCGTGAACACCGTACCGAACGGTACGATGGTACGGCCGAACCATGTTCGATCGTCTATTCGTTAAGTATAAGGTAGGTAGAAGGTCTATTATTTACATGTGCATTGCACTTAAAAGACCCAGCTTTCATGAACTTTACTATGAAAAAAAAATTGCCAATATGGAAGGTCTTTGGCAATGTAAAGGCTTTGGGTATATCACTTTCGGAATAAAGAAGAATCACTGTATCGATATATCATTGGCAAAAGAATTGTACTTAATCTTGGCAAACCCCACTAGAAGGCCTATTACCTACACTACACTAAATCAGGGCCCCTAACTTACGGCGATAGAATTGTATTGATAGGTACTGCTTTATTGTTATCACACCACACTTTTTTTATGATAGTGGGTGTGACAAGACGATCAAATCAGGTGCCTTGTGTTAAGCATCATGATTGCCCATATCAGACACAGTGCCACCCAGTGTTTTAAAATTCTAAATTCTGCGCGGCACTGCACTGCGCATGTCACCCTGAGATATTAGGTGTTGAAACTCGTCATGCCCAGTAATTTCGATGGTAACATTGCTCTTCAGACCAGAACACGGTAATGTTTGCACATTACTGCTTGGCGGATGAATAACTGGCAAAGGTGTGGTACTTCCCCAGGCGGACCCCTGCAAAAGAGGCCTACCACTAAAAAAAGAGTACGCATAATGCTAGCAAATTTGGGCTTAAGCGACATAATACACTGCCATCTCAGAGTAAGGATACAGCAATTCAACTTTTTTATTCAAGCTGCTTTATTTAAAGTAGATTAATATCACAGTTGAAGATGTGTTGAGCGCTATAAACCCTGACCCTCATTTTTTGCAGGGTTTTATTTATTTACTCAAAATATAAACAATAAATAAGAAAAGTAGTCGGTTACTCCATTATACTATTGTCTGGCTATTTAATGCATAATAGGGTGTTGTCGCTTATAATTCCGAGCTTTTGAATAAGAATCTTAATTTTTAGACTTGATTTGAATATGTTTTTCTAAAGAAAACAGATTATTTTTCAAATTTCTATTCGGCTACTCCAGTACTAAAAAAAATCCTCCCACTTAAATTTATTATGGAGTTCTATGGGGGAGGCCTATGTTCAACAGTGGACGTCTTCCAGCAGATGATGAACATACCGTTCATGTGCCTAACTCGGCCGAGGGTTCCAGTTAACAACTCCAGTTATTAATGCTCCAAACTAGAGATTGAATTGCAAAGAACTAATTTAGCAGTTTTCCTATAAGGTATTATTATCTCGGCCATTGATAAGAAGGGCATCATAGGTCATTATATTATCAGAAATAATGTTATGAAATGGCTAACATTGTAACACTCTAATGATAACATGATAATTATAATTGTGATCAACTAATGGTTAACCCTATTACATGGAAAATATACCTACTTAACAACAAACAACCTCTCGTACGCGGCCTTCTAGGAATTTGACACATTCTTATGAAAAATTTATGAAATCGATGTTTTGTATTCCCCTGTTTCCTCCGAATATAATTAACCCATTCTATAAATTTATATTCTGATATTTTTATGGTGAAGGAACCTATGTCCCTGTCATTTTAATTATCTTAAAAACCCTTGGTTTTTCATAGTGAACTTCCAAAAGTCCCAGTTTTACTCGCGTGATTGGACGTTCACTACAAACAAAATTTAGAGTTTATAAACAAAAATAAAATGATGGCGACATACCTACTTTACTTAATCTTTAAAATATCAGAATATAAATATATCAAATAGATTTCCTGTATTCGGAGGAAACAGGGGAATACAAAAGATCGATTTTGTAAATTTTCTATAGGATTGTGTCAAACTGCTAAGAGGTCCTCTTTCCGGTTAAACCTTCGGGGAACAAGCGTATTGTTATCTTGTAAACGTAAACAACGTGTTACAAAAAGATGTAGTAATACTTAAGAAGGTGCATCTACCCGTTAAACTAAACAACTACAAAATAAATTTTAAATTGGTAAAAAAAATTCAACTTTCCAGACAGAATGGATCAGCTGATCGGCCAATAAAATATTTTTTTTTTCGGATTTTGAAATTCTTTTGGAAGTTTGTTCAGTTTGATGCAACCCCTTAACTATTACTATACACTATACACCTTTAAGTCTCATGTCTTTCATACTAAAGGCTCCACAGCGCCCCCTGTAGCAAGTTTCTTGAACTTTACAATTTTTAATGATAAAAGTAAGTAGTAACTTTAAACTCTGACTACGGTATTAACGGCTGAATTTGTGGCTGAAAATGGAAATAATTCTCGGACATTATACGAAATATAGCAGAAGCACTAGCGCCCTCACGACATACTCATACTTAAAATAGTAGACAGACCTTAAAGGTCTAAGATGTTTTAGGTTTTATGTAAGATCTATTGTCATCTACTAGGCACAGCTCCAGACACCAGGCTGTCATGGAGAAAATTCCTAATGGAAATATCTAATAACACTTTTTGCCTGATCTGGGATCGGCTCTGGGACCTGGATCGAACCCGACGTCAATTCCACTAAGTTCAACTCAACGTTCGACAAATTGAACTATACATAACATATATTCACGCCTTTTTCCCGAAGGGGTAGGCAGAGGTGTACCCAGGACCCAGTCCCATAGTAGATACACCCACATTTCGCCAGTATGTTATTGGTCCCATGTAATAGGGGGCGAGCCTATTGCCATCTACCGGGCACAGTTCCAGACTCCAGGCAGTTATTGAGATAATTCCTAATGGAAAAATCCAATATTTCACACTTGCCTGACCTGGGGATCGAACCCGGGACCTCTTGATTGGCAGTCGAGCATGCGCCCTCTACGCCACCGACTGAGTCCTAGGTACACCTCTGCCTACTCCTTCGGGAAAAAGGCGTGAATGTATGTATGTTTTCTAGTTTTAGCGTGAAAAGGGTTTTTTTTTTATGATAATGAATGACAAGACGAGCAAATCAGGTGCCTGATGGTAAGAATCATGATTGCCCATAACAGACACAGTGCCACCCAGTGTTTTGATAATTCAAAATTCTGCGCGGCACTGCACTGCGCCTGTCACCCTGAGATATTAGTTGTTGAATCTCAACATGCCCAGTAATTTCGCTGGTAACATTGCCCTTCAGACCGGAACACAGTAATGTTTGCACATTACTGCTTGGCGGATGAATAACTGGCAAAGGTGTGGTACTTCCCCAGGCGGCCTCCTGCTAAAGAGGCCTACCACTCCAAAAAATCTAGGGTGGCTAGGGTAGGTAGGGTAGGTAGGGAAACTAGGGTGTTCCCTTTTCACGATACACACAAAAAATATAACGCGCGCCTATTCGCCGATACCACGCAATCTCTCAGCATTTCACTCTCTCTTGGACTACAACCCTGAATTTGATTGGTTTGGTCTCTTGTCTCTTTGGTGGATTTTGATTTGGATGGTCGAAGTTATTGTCAGAGTGTCTGAGGTATTCTGAGCGGGATTATTTTTTGTATTTCATAATGTATGTATGTATAATATCTTACTTTTGTTTTGTTCCATATGTATAAGCTTAGTATAGATATATTATTATTTTTTAATCACTGTAACAGGTTCAAACCGTTTAAATAAATTAATTTATTAAATACATTATATTAAATCGTGTCACACTGTAACCCGTTGTGTTGTTTGCCAGTTATTCATCCGCCAAGCAGTAATGTGCAAACATTACTGTGTTCCGGTCTAAAGGGCATTGTTACCAGCGAAATTACTGGGCATGATGAGATTCAACAACTCATATCTCAGGGTGACAGGCGCAGTGCAGTGCCGCGCAGAATTATGAATTCAAAACATTGGGCGGCTGTTATGGGCAATCATGATGCTTACCATCAGGCACCTGATTTGCTCGTCTTCACTCACTATCATAAAAAAAAAAACATTTTTTTCCCCCATCTAGTAACACTGTTACTCGTTGCAACATTTTTTCCCATTTTTTTTTAATAAGTAAATAAGTAAGTACAAATTATTAAATAAATGTTATCTCTTATACGTTAATAAGTTTTCTGTCAATTAACATATTTTATATATTTATTGTATTTCTTCATCATCAGATCTGTAACCCTTACAGACCCAAGGAAAGAAGAAGAAAGAAGTCTTTATGATCTATTTTCTAAGTATTAGCGATCTTTTAAAGGTGCTATTCTGTCCGCGATCACAACACTAACAATCATATAATTTGCCCAACAGCGCCATGCCTGGCCGGAACAAGGGGCTATTCATCTTCCTGATGGGTCTAGCATGGAAGTACCGATTCAGTATGCCTCTGCTACTGAGTGGGACAGTGGCTGTGCTGGGCCGCGCCTGGATGTTCCAGATCAGGGTGCAGAGTGTCCATGGCCTGCATGAGAATGAGGTCGGTTCATAGTAGGACATGTTTCTGATGGATGCATGGAAGTTTTCATGATCACATACAATGACGCCTCTTTCCCGAGGCAGAGGTGCACCCTGGAATTAGTTCCATAGCAGTAGGTACACCCAAACTTTTTCAGTATTTTATTGGTCCCATGTAATAGAGGGTGGGCCTATTGCCATCTACCGAGCACAGCTCTATTAGGAGTTTGGGATTGTGAAATGGGACTTAAATAGGTTTTTTTAAATGGCGAAGTGTGGGACATTGTTGGGATACATTGATTCACCTCTTTTTTTTTATGATAGTGAGTGACAAGACGAGCAAATCAGGTACTTGATGGTAAGCATCATGATTGCCCATATCAGAAGCAGTGCCACCCAGTGTTTTAAAGTTCAAAATTCTGCACGGCACTGCACTGCGCCTTTCATCCTGAGATATTAGTTGTTGAAACTCGTCATGTCCAGAAATTTCGCTGGTAACATTGCTTTTCAGACTGGAAAAAAATAAATATTTGCACATTACAGCTTGGCGGATGAATAACTGGCAAAGGTGTGGTACTTCCCCAGGCGGCCCTCTGTAAAAGAGGCCTACCTCTGCCTTACCCTTCGGGGAGAAAGGCGTGAGGTTATGTAGGTACTCAAATAGAGACGGATACTTGAATTATTGACTGAATGCGCGTACATTAGTACCTGCTTAGTGCTTAGTACTCAGATCATCCGTTTAACCTTGCGCTGTTGATTCGATTAGCATCGTTGCCATTACATGTACCTACTGTTTATACAAGGGCGTCGCCAAGGGTGGGCAGGGGAGGGCTGCTGCCCCCCCCTAGAGAATCGAAAAAATTTAAGCCTTTATTGTCAATGTTGACATTCAAGTGCCGCCATACGATAGGCACGTATTTTTAAAATAAAGAACCATCTGGACCCTATTTCATAAAAAAATAATCTACAAAACTGTAAAAAATCTACAAAATGGTAGGATTGTAGGGCTTTTTTGTTTCATAGAAATTTGTAATTGTAAATTGTATACAGGCAAATACCTGTTGTATATCTACCGTCTTCTACTAAATTCCTTGACTAGCCCCCCCTTGATCATCGGCTGGCGACGCCCTTGTGTTTATATGTCACTAGCTGTGACCCGCGGTTTCACCCGCGTAGTCTTCGTTCCCGTGGGAATATCGGGATAAAAAGTACCCTATGTGTTATTCCAGGGTCTAAGCTACTTACGTACCAAATTTCAGCCCAATCGGTTCAGTAGTTTTGGCGTGAAAGAGTAACAAACATCCATACATACATCCATACTTACAAACTTTCGCCTTTATAATAGTAATATTAGGATTAGGATATTAGGATTAGGATTAGGATTTAGTATCCGTATAGCTGTGCCCCGCGGTTCCACCCGCGTAGACATCGAAATCGGGATAAAAAGTATCATGTGTTATTCCAGGGTCTAAACTTTCTATATATACTGAATTTCAGCCCAATCGGTTATGTAGTTTAGACGTGAAAGAGTAACAAACATCCATCCATCCTCACAAACTTTCGGATTTACGAAATTGCACTAGTATAAGGATTTAAGGCTGGTCCTCGAATGGAGACCACTATTTGGGACTAATGGGATCCCTAATATTTTTCAAAATCTCATAATATAGCCTATATGTCACTCACACTGAATTAAGCTTTCCATAAGTGAACGAATTTTTTAAATCGGTCCAGTAGTTTCGGAGCCTATTCGTTACAAACAAAAAAAGTACATAAAAATAAAGGTTTTCTCTTTATAATATAATATTAGTATAGATGAAAAAACATAACATACATTCACGCCTTTTTCCCGAAGGGGTAGGCAGAGGTGTACCCAGGACTCAGTCCCATAGTAGATACACCCACATTTCGCCAGTATGTTATTGGTCCCATGTAATAGGGGGCGAGCCTATTGCCATCTACCGGGCACAGTTCCAGACTCCAGGCAGTTATTGAGATAACTCCTAATGGAAAAATCCAATATTTAGCACTGCCTGACCTGGGGATCGAACCCGGGACCTCTTGATTGGCAGTCGAGCATGCGCCCTCTACGCCACCGAGTTAGTATAGATACATATTAGATATGACGATATATGATATGATTATGAATATAGGCGCCGTGCGACCTGAATTGCACTTTATTGCGTCGGAGCTAGAGTAGTTATTTATTTGAATGATTTTGAGGAGTGCCCCTTCTGTCCCTTATTTTTATTCTGTGACATAGGGTACTTTATTTCCCGACATTCCCAATGGAACGATGTGTACGCGGGTGAAACCGCAGGGCACAGCTAGTTAATATTATTATACTTATATTTATTATTATATTAATATATAAATAATAACCCCCTTAACGTAGCATATTCTGCGCTCAGATGGCATACTACGACGATGATGAAGAGGACCTTCAGGAAGAAGACGATGGCACATGGGAGACAGGGTCATCAGAGTCTTGGGAGACATTAGTAGAGGAAGTGGCGTACGGATGACCCGCGGCGGTCTTGCCGGCCACTCGCGTGTATTACGCGTACCAGCCGGGCAGTACGCAGCGATAGGGTTAAAATCTAAAAGTAACAAACACTATAAGCACGGTAGAGATATCTACAGTATTGTGACTCGGCCCTATCCTTGAGATAGATAAAGCCTCGCGGTACGTAGACACGTGATAGGGCTGCCTCGGCGACGACACGACGACTCAGCGAGAGCGAGACGGCTATATTTTCGTTAAGCACGGTGCACACCTAATTCGCTCTCTCGCTCACACGTACCCACATTTTTGAAAATATAAAAAATACTACATGTGAAAATGTAAAATAAAGTCTACTAGGAACTAGAAAATTGACAATACAAACGTTCTGTAAAAAATCCAATTTAATCCAAACAAGTCTTGAGTGTCTTTTGTTTATTGTGATATTTTTCTCTGTGCAGGTTTAAATTTGATTTTTTACTGTATATCTTCAAAAATGTGGGTACGTGTGAGCGAGAAGGCGAATTAGGTGTGCATCGCGCTTACACTTAGTCGTTCGATCGCTACTGCGCTGCGGCACATTCACGACAAAGCGCGAACCGAGTTAATACCGACCTGAGGCGTGTAGGTATAAGTCGCGTTCCGTCTGTTTCTATGAAGTCACAATACTGTGTTATCTTTACCGTGCTATAAGGGTCGTTACACATCTGATGGAAGATGCGTCGAGCGTACCAACGGTTGTATTAGTATTAATAACGTATCATCGATTAATTGTGCAAGCACACAATAACAAGTATACAGAAATAAAATACGAATAAGGAAAGAAAAATTTCACCCACGCACGGACGGTGCGAGTAGACCGCTTTGTCTAAAAATTTAAAATATTAAGTATACAGAAGTGTACCTCACTTTTCTTACCTACGCTCGGCGGTCGCGCTAGGGTTATCAACTCTGGCTTATGCGAATTAACTATCGTGGTAGTGACACGCGTATCTAGTTGTTTGATTGATTGCTGACAATAAAACAGAAAGAACGGAAATAAAAACCAATAATATCTAACTAAAAGCTTTCAAATTCAACAAAAAACATCACAAGACGCGTGACTGAAGCGGATGGCACTGTGGCACTCGCGCTCGCACTGTTTCCAACCGTTCCGAGATATTGTGTCCGTGAGCGATGTCTATGTGTGCGTTGCTCGAGCCGCGTTGCAGGGAGCTTAAATTCTGTACATTTGTTATTTTGTGTTGCAAGGTTGAATGTTATTGCATACATTTTTCTGTTCTGACGTTACTTGACCGCGAAGACCAGGGTGGCGCGATGCCTCGGCCCAATGAATAAAATACGGCTACATGTGGATTTGAATGCCAAGTCGATTGCAGCGTGTCGTCTCTTTCTATTGCACTACTACGTTGAAACATATTACACCTTTGATAAAAGAGTGCGACTACTTAGAAAACTTCAATTCAATGTTCGCTCTCCAGGCTTGATAATTGCTCCGAGGAGAAGACGCGACTCATCTTCCGTGAGATGTGTAACGAACCTAAAGGCGTCCATTACACGACAGGTAAGAAGAGCCATTAAAATAAATTAAGTGATAGTGAGTGACAACTAATTTTTTACTTCAATGATGTCAATCAACAATCATAGCCGTAACTGTGGCAAAACTGACAACTAAACCGTTTAAAGGACGCCTAAAGTAACTTAAGGAGTATTCACATCTGCCGGCACTAGCTGAATGTAACTTAGGACCGGTACATACACGCATTAGACGTGGATCTAATGTAGCTCTAAACAGCTAGCCGCCATACAAAATGTATGGGCTCCGACGCGCCCAAATCCGGCGTACGTGGCACACGTGTGCTAGATGTAGTTATAGCTTTAGCCAGTACGTATTGGCACTGACATTCCAAATGTTATGACGATTATGACGTTAACGCAATTTGAAAGTTTATAACAAGCAAAATATTAAGATAATAAATTCGAGTTGGGGGGCAGCTCGACCGCAATAATTCAAAGTCAAACCACTGAAGGCCTATCACGGGGATATATTTTTTCTTTTACGTCCGAACAGAATGCTTTAGCCATGGGTAACTCAGCAGATCTTTATGAGTCACGGCTCAGCTCACAGCTCATCCACATGAGTCAGAGCTGTGAACCGACTCACAGATCAGCTCAAAAATCAATTCAACACATCTCGAAACTAAATGCATGTATTGAACTTTTCAGATGAAATATCAAATATGATTCTAATGAGAGCCATCTAGCGAATACAGAGTAAACCTGACTTGCAGAACACAAAATCAGCTCATAATTTTTGTAACTAATGTTACGGGTCAAAAAGATGCGACTCGCGTTCGATTTTCGACTCTCAAAATGCTTGACAAGGTTGTTTTCTTTGGAATGACAGTGATGAGTACATGAGCCGCAAGCCACCAATGAGCTGTTTAGTTTATAGTTGAGCTGTGACTCATGACTCAAACATACATGATCTGTATATTTGAGCCGGCTCAGAGCTGAGTTACCCACGCCTAGAATGCTTATCTAGGCCTGAACACGTGGATACCACGGTGAGAGGCGGCAGATGTGAACTTTCCTTAATTGCTTATTCTATCAATTTCTATCACTTGAAATACCTATCTACTATGATTTGTTTGGTGGTGGTGATTTGTAAAGGTATAATAATTGGGTAGAACGTACCATGTACTACGTAGCACTACATACTTTTTGTCTATGTGTGTGTCTAAAATGTCGTGATTATATTATCTATGCCTGTTGCTGTTGCCTGTTGATTATATTATCTATGTATGCTGTGAGTTTTAATGATCGTACTGCTTAAACTTGTATAAATCTCGTTTATTTCTGGCTGTGTTAATTTAAATAAAATCCATACATGATAAGAAAATGTTTTATTTTACAAAGGACAATCAAATATATTATTTAACCTTATAATAATAATTATAGGAAATATCAAGTTAATTTCCAAACTATTACAAGTATCTTGTTTTAGGAAAGGCTATGTCAAAAGTACCCATATAAACGACGAGTGTATGAAGAATGTGTAGCAAAAGTGAGGGTAGAGAGAAATAGTCTTTCTCAATAAAGCAATACCATTATTATTAGTATTAGGTTGGTAACTAATACTGCTTTATTAGGTAAGGTACCTAATACCAATTAGTACAATTAGGTAGGTACTATCAACCAGGGTTGACAAACCCTAAGGTTAAATATTAAATACGATCCGACTTCGGAATCGTGAAACAGTTTTAATTTAACCAAAAAGTACGTTACTTTTTTAATCCCAGCTGAAGCGTGCACCACATTATGTGTAAGCGTAACTTTTTGACACATGTGGTTACGCGTAACGTAATCGTAACGTAATTCTCAGCATCCACGTCACCTTACAATTGGTCACAACAGGACAAAGTGACAATGGTCATTTAAACTACATATTACGATATGTCTACGCTACGAGTCCTATTTGAAGAACACAAAGGTCGAACACAAAGACTGCGACAAATTTCACCGTGTTCACAAGAGGTTATGCTAAGTACTTCAGGTAAAGTAGATTGAGCTGCTCAAGAACCATGAAAGTGAGGATAGTGTGAGGGCCAATTTTGATGTATGTCGGTATGACACCGCTCCATAGACCCAGGACGCCTTCATTCTTTATAATGCTGGAGAGGACTTGGAGTTGACTGGTTCCCTTTGCTGCGTTTTGTACCCTGAAATGACGTGGTCATTATTATGATTCTAAGGAAGGTTCAAGTAGCGCGCAGCCTTATAGTACAAGCAAAGAAAAAAATCCTAAACCCGTGAATTTGTAGTTAAGATCATTGTTTTCCTGTCCTTATTCCACACGTTCTCTTTGTTCGGTGGCCCACACTGCCGACACCCGAAAGCCCCACAGATTATGCTAATATAGTGTGCGTGGCAGTGCGTGCGTACACGGCGCGCACACTTTCAGACCGGCAGCGGCTAATTTCTATAAAGACGAACGTTCTTAGTGTACTTTGATAAAGAGCCTGGTGGTGGATTAGTGTCCGGTTTATTTTAGCCTTGGTCTCGCTATACCAACCGCATAACGCTGCGGTATATGTGATGTAGGACATATAATCGTGTGTATAATTAATATCAATTATTAATACTTAAATTACTGGGCATGATGAGATTTAACAACTCATATCTCAGGGTGACAGGCGCAGTGCAGTGCCGCGCAGAATTTTGAATTTTAAAACACTGGGTGGCACTGTGTCTGATATGGGCAATCATGATGCTTACCATCAGGCACCTGATTAGCTCGTCTTGTCACTCAATATAATAATAAAAAAAAAGTTACCTGGTCTTAACGATGTCAACGGGCAGCGACGAAAGTGTAGTGACAATGCCAGAGATCAAAGAGGCGACTATATGTAAACCGATGCCTTCACCCATGGACGGTAGCAGCATCTCTCTCGCTTGAGAGTAGGTCCCGAGCTGCGCTGCGTTCACAACCATGGCTCGCGTGATGGTCGCCACTGCGCCTCGCCATAGCGTTGTTATACCTTCTTCTCTCGTTATTCTAACAATACATTTTCAGTAAGTTATTATTAAAAGTGAATTATTAAAGTCACTTATCCCACCATCCTATTAAAGTCTGGCTCATGATAAGTTGGTAAAAGTATGGCAACATCACAATGACTATGATACAATTGGAAGAACCTATGTCGATACTTGGTAATTATCAAGATTGGATTGGATTGGATTAATATGATGTTTTTTTTTATTGTATTTATCTTCTTTTGTTTTACTTTTATCTTTGTTTGACTAGGTAGTTACATTGTTTGTAGGTATACCTTTTTTATATTCTACTTATATTATAATGTCAATGAATGTAATTGGTTTCGATCGTTTTATTTAAAAAATAAATAAATAAATGACCACCCTGCGTACCCGCGCGTGCGGGTGGTAGGTATGCCTCATGCATTTTTCCCCGGGAAACCTTTTGATGAATTGCTTACCTGTTGCGGCGACAAGGTCACGCGCGTGATGTGACTTCTTGTTATTTAGATTTCTATGGAGGTTCATTACCTCGTTAACGCATTGAAGACGTTCTTATAGTTCCTCCTCTTTTCCGGGGGCAGCCGCCCGTCGGCCGTCATGCGGATGAGGGCGACCTCAGCCGGGGTGCCTATGAACGCACCAACCCCTCCCGCTATCACGCCTAAGCCGATCTTCACTCCGAAACTCGGCGTACCGTATTGCCTGCACAGACATTCACTTGCCGATCAGCTGGTCCATTTTGTATGGTTTCAAACGTTAAAAAGAAGTGATTTTAAAATTCACAAAAAAATCGGCTTCCCATATAAAATGGCAAATATATATATATAGTTGCATGCACCCCATGCATGCACCCCATGCATGCACCCCATTAAAGTATTTATATATATATATATATATATATGTATATATATATGTATATATATTTATATAGATACATTTTGTCGTCCGGCCACAAATTATAGACTTTATCAGGTCATTGAGACAACCCCAATAACACTTTTTGGCTGACCTGGGCATCGAATCCGGGACCTCATGATCCAATTTCGAGGTGGCAGAAAATTCGTCCTTGGCTCACTCGCCCTGATTTTTTTCTTATTCGTACAACAGACATCTCCAAATAAGACCGTTTGGACCTTTTTTACATAATTAATTGCATTATTAGGCCACTCGCTCTGGTGAAATTCCACTTACGCCTTATAGTAGTCGAAGAGCGCGTTGAAACACCCCAGCCGACCCGTCGTGTACGTGGCCTGTCTAAACAGGGCAGCTGACAAGCCCACGTAGAAACCGAACGGGCCCTCCTTCTTCAAGATGTCTGAAGCCACTGCCAACGATGAGGTGTTCTTGCCAGCTGGACCCATTAGCTGCATCCGGGTCTTTTTTTTTTTTTTTTTTTTTTTTTTATTTAACCAAAAAAGGCAGTACAATATCAACAACAGGTACAAGCTTATGAACTAATATGAACTTAATAACTATTTTTCTTTATTGTATAAGGGCATCTCTGACCCCTGAACTAAGTCCGTAAGACTTGTATTTCAGGGGTCAGCGTTCCTCCATGATCATAAATAATTATTTTTTCATAATAATATAAGCTTAGCTACACTACTAAATACACACTAAATAATGTATTTAGGTTTTAAACAGTAATTATAATTATTTGTTGTGTGTATCGATATGGGATGCGGTGAGTAAGACTACACGTGTGAGAGTGGGGGTGTTTGTGAGAGTGGGGGTGTGTGTGAGGGTGAGGGTGTGTGTGGGGGTGAGGGTGTGTGTGTGTTATTAAGGAAGTTCTATAGTAGCAATTCTTCTGTTTCCACATAATTTAATTTTAGCAAATAATTTTTAATTTTATTTTTAAATTCATAATTATTTAATCTATGTATATTATAATCTAACCGAGAATGTAGTTTATTATATATCTTGGAACTTATTATAAGGTTTTGTCGGCGTGCAAAGGTTGTTCTGCTTGGTATGTGGGTACATATTTTCGGTTGAACTCTTCTTTTGTTACTAGGAGAGTCACAAGGAACCACAGGGTGCTTTCGTAACACAGTTCGTAATATGAAAAGTTGTCTCACTGTCAGTACGCGACATTCCTCGTACAGTTGTGCAGTAGGGTGTCGGAATGGTTTAAAGTACATAACCTTTAAAATCGCTCTCTGAGCTCGTTCCAATTCAATGAGAAGAGTCTTAGCTGCTCCACCCCATACTGGTATGCAGTAGGTAATGACTGCTTCGCAAAGAGCGGTGTATACGACCTTAAGAGTCATCTTATCTGCACAGTGGCGCAGTTTCTTGAAGATAAACACAAGTTTCCTGACGCGATTGGCTAGAGTGTTTATATGGGTTTGCCAGCTTAGTCTCTGGTCTAATTCAACCCCTAGATATTTTGTTACCTTTGTTTGTGAGAGCAGTGGACAAGTACAGTTTCGAGAGAGGGACCTACATATATGTGCTTTAATGTCAATGTCTAGGCTACGATTTACTGTCGGTGAGAATTGAATAAATTTGGTCTTTTCGATGTTCAAAGTCAAGAGGTTTTCGTGTAGCCAGTCCATTACAATTTTTAGACTCATTTCAGCGTTTTGTTGCACTTCGTTATTATCTTTTCCATTGACTACGAGAGCTGTGTCATCTGCGTATGCAAAGATTTTGCAGTTAGGTATCTCGAGTTGGCAAAGTTCGTTTACGTAGATTTTAAACAGCGTAGGACCGAGTATACTACCTTGGGGAATACCAAAAGTTAGTTTTCTTTCTTCACTAATGAAATTTCCCACTTTAACACATTGTGATCTATCCGATAGGTAATCTGTGAAAATTTGTAGAGCTATTCCTCTAACACCTATATATTCCAATTTTTGAAGGAGTATGGGGACAGAAACAGTGTCAAATGCTTTGGATAAATCAAGGAATATTCCCACACACTTGGCTTTATCATCCAGTATTTTAGTTATTTCATTTGTTAATGTTATTACTGCATCTTCAGTTGAAATTCCAGTTTTAAAGCCAAATTGGTTATTAGATATTAGGTTATTACAATTTAAAAAACTATTTAGGTTATTGTTTAAAATTCTTTCTAATATTTTTGACAAGGTGGTGAGTACAGATATTGGCCTATAATTCGTTACACTGTTTCTGTCCCCGCTCTTGAAGATTGGTGTGACTATAGCTTTCTTTAAAGCTTTGGGGAATACACCTGTTTTTATTGACCGATTACAAATATGTCTAATTATAGGGACCATAATTTGCTTAGTATATTTAAGCAGAAGTGCCGGTATTCCATCCCAGCCTACAGAACAGTCGTTTTTTAGATTCATTATTATACATTCTACATCCGAGTCATCTACCTCACATATTACTATAGAGTTACATGGGGAACATGGAAGTTGTTTTCGTGGTTGTAAAGGTGTTGTGTTGGTAGATACTAAGATTTTATTGGCCAGATTACTGCCAATCTCTGCAAAGAATTTATTTACTTGATTAATAGATATTGTAGGATCAGTGTCTAATTTTAAGAGTTCTTGCGCAGGAGTAATGTCTTTTTGTGTATTTGTGATTGATTTGATTATTTTCCATGTTCCTTTAGGGTTATTTTTATTTTTATCTAGTTCTGATTTTTCATAAGTTCGTTTTAATTTTCGTAGAAGATTATTGCAAAAGTTTCGGTACCTAGAGTAGGTTTTCTGTAATATTTTATTTTTAGGTGTTATTTTGAGTTGCATGTGCATTCTGTCCCGGTTTTGGATACATCGAAGTAACCCAGTAGTAATCCAAGGCTTAATGGTCCGAAATCGTCTGGGGATCTTGAATGTTAGGGTATGTTCTTTGATTATTGCATTCAGTATAGCAATAAAAGTTTCTGTGGCCTGATTTGCATCTTCACTGGCTAGGACTCGAGAGAAATCAGTATTAAGTAGAGCTTCCGATATCTTAGCGTAATCCATTTTGGTAGCATATTCTGATGGCTTTTGATTAACATTTTTATTTAAATTTATACAAAACATAACTGGGAGATGGTCTGTAATACAAGAGTCTATTACGATGGTAGTTACTTTCCGATTCGTTCTCAACATCACATGGTCTAGGCAGTTATTGCCTCTAGTGGCATATAAATGGGCTGGTAAAAACGCATGACTGGCCACTAGCATTAGATATTCTGCGGAGTATCGATCACTGTTGTCATTTTTAATATCTATATTCAGATCACCCACTATAGCAACATTTTGGTATTTGTTAAACATTGACAAAGTGTTGTTTAGGCTGTTCATGAAATTGTCTAGGTTTCTATGTGATGGAGATCTATAAATAGATATAATAGCTAGCTTCTTACTAATTAAGCATATGAGACAACTGGCATCGAGAAAAGATGGTTCCAAAATTTGACAATGTATGCTTGTCTTGGTGTAAATAACAATACCATCATTTTGGTTTAACAAGTTATTAGATTTATGAGAGTTGTACCCGGTAAGCTTCGGAATACAGGATGATTTGTTCAGCCAGCATTCAGTTAGAATGATTACATCGTATGTTAGCTTAATTCGTTGTAATAGTACCTGCATCTGATCGAAGTTTTTGTTAATGCTTCTAATATTCAGGTGAATAATTTTGTAAGTATTTGAACCATGATCACTCACGTATTTTAAGCAATCTTCAGGGGTACATAAATTAGAGCTAGACACTGAAATCGACTCGATTTCTGTGCCTATGACATCATTTTGGGTAGCCATCATTAATTATAAAGTAAGTCAAAAACGTTATTAGGGTCACTGAAATATACAATATTCATAATTGTGTGTAATGTTTTAGTTTCCTGATTCAAGTGATGCTTCAAACTATAGGTTAACATAATAGTATAACGGTAAATATATGTAGTCGGTTGCAATGTATTTTGAGAATTCGAGTTTAAGTCAGTTGTATGGGTAAAAAATATAATAGTATATATAGAGTGTTTGATTTGTATTGCTTGCGTGGGGTTAAAGTATGAATGTGGTATAATGTTATTGGTTATGTCTAGTTGATAGTAAGTACAAAAGTTCTTACTTACGGATATAGTTATATAGGTTTTATTATTTGCGATAGTATAGCAAAATGTATATAGTCTAATTTTATGTAAATTATCTTGTTTATCTTGATCGTTTTGGTGTAGTCATTGCGCGGAGGCCAGGGTCAAAAGATGCTGTTCGTCCTTTATAAATATCTGAGGGAGGCCATGGTCTTTTCTAAGAAAGATCCTTCCATTTGTTGTCCAGCAAAATTTAAATTCATTTTGCTTAGCATACACGCGGGCTTGGTAGAAAAGTTTCTTGATGGACGGGGGGAGGTATTCGGCCAGGTATATAGGCGTGCGGTTCCCCTGTACTCCTATGTGTCCAGTGTTAAGTCTTTCCTCGGTTGGGCGTGATTTATTGAAGTTGCGAGATGAGACTAGTAGTTTTGTTTTGGTCTCAACCGATTTAAACTCGGCCACAATCTCTTTGCAGGCTCCTGGTTTGCCCGGGAGGCGGTATATATCCCGAACTTCATTTGGCTCAATGTTGAGAGCAAGGGTAGTTCCGAGTTTCTTGACTACATCCTTTAATTCCTCAACTGTCTCTTTATCTTTGACAGGAACATTTCTTAAAACTACACTCGATATCCGCGATGCACATTGAATATCTTTGATCTTGTTTTCTAGTTGAATTATTGTGTCCTTATATTCCTTTTGCTCCTTCAAGACAGTATCCAGTTGTTTTTGTGTCTCTTCATATTGGACACTCATATATTCATATGACTTTTCTAGTTCCGAATTTATTTTCTTGATTTTTGAACTTTCTGCTTTTAGTTGTGTTACTTCAGATGATAAGTCAAGATGATAAGTCTTTATCAAGTCCATTGGTTGGACTACACATATAGCTATCATTCTGTGTCAATAAATAAATTCATTTATTTCAGGCATGTGCGTATAATGTATAATAACCGTGTGCGGTGCGTATAATAGTGTGCGTATAATAACCTTACAGACTAACATACATAAAAATTTAAAACTACGTAAGTATTATTAGGGATATTATTGTTCGGTTTCGCCTCCCTGAAGCTACGGAAAACGATGCCTTCAGGCCAAAAGTTATTAGGTATTCTATCGGCTCTACACAGGGTTATACTGTGACATATCAACCTTAGGAACCAAATAGGGAGTTTTCCACGTGGTTTCAGATAGTTGTAATTTGCGAAGAAGACGGGCGCCACAGCTCATTGTAGCTTCATTGCTTTCTTGCGGAGTCTCCTGCCTAGGTCTTGTACCTAGTGCACGGTATCAGGCAAGAGCCTTAACGAAGCCCTTATAATTTATCTAAGCATTAAACCCTATATTATATCTACCTTGCTTACCCACTAGCCCCTCCAATGACAAAGTTCATGAAAGGAGGGATAGTTTTCGGTGGAGGTGGTGGCGGCGGCTGTTTGTCATCTTTACCCATATTGTATTTTTTTGACTCGTTAATTTAATATCCAACGGTTTTAATGCATTTTATATGCCTATTGTATTTTTACGATGTTTTATTGTATTGAACTTAATATTATGTTTCTGAATTACTGGCGTTAATTTTGCATTTTTTGAAGTGTAATTTTTCTATTTGCTTTTGAAATATGACGGGCAACTGCCTGCGGTGTTAGTCAAAAGAGTTTGAATAAGTTATTATTACCTAATTATGGTTCGTTATCGTATAATAAATAAACTTAAAGCTAGCTAGCTAGCTAGCTATATTTAGTTTTTATTTATGCAGTTTGAGCCATAATATGTACTCTTAATTAAATCCAAAAGAAATATCAAGTAAAAAGAAATTGTTTAGGCATACGTACCTATTTGCTTTATATGTATGTATAGACTACGATAGCACTGAAACTCTTTAGACCATAATCTAGTAATATAATGCGTACCTATGTCCCAAAATCATAAATAATACCCGTGATATTACTAAGATCCAAACATACATACATACACACACCTTAACACTCAGGCACACATGCGCACAAATACATGTTCTCTATCTTAATATAATTGCCAGTAGTATATATCGTACATTTTTTTAACTTTAATTTCAATTGTGTACATGTGTTTATTGTATATTTTTACTGTCAATAAAAAGTTTTTATCTTAATCTTTATGATTAACTTTATTGATCTCAACAGGACAAAGTGACAATGGTCATTTAACTATCACGATACGTTTACTCTACGAGTCCTATTTGAAGACTACAGGTCGAACGAACGAACACAAAGACTGCGACAAATTTCACCGTGTTCACAAGAGGTTACGCTAAGTACTTCAGATAAAGTAGATTGATCTGCTCAAGAACAATGAAAGTGATGATAGTGTGAGGTCCAATTTTGACGTATGTCGGTATGACACCGCTCCATAGACCCAGGACGCCTTCGTTCTTTATAATGCTGGAGAGGACTTGCAGTTGACTGGTTCCCTTTGCTGCGTTCTGCACCCTGAAATCACGTGGCCGTTGTTAAGGTTCCAAGGTGTCGTTGTTAAGGTTCCAAGGTAGGTTCAAAGAGCGAGCGGCCTTAAAGCACAAGTAAAAAAAAATCCTAAATCCGTGAATTTGTGGTTAAGACACATTATCCCAAATCGTTCCACATTATATTTCTCGTTCTACATTTTAAACGTATCGAGCTCGGACGCCTCGGACTACCTATAGGTAGACCGCTGATTGAGTTCTCGTTTGCGGGGTAGTCACACCCCGGACACTCGACTCAATCCTATACAAAAGCCGCGCTATAACTACCTACCTACTACACAGACACTGCACACATGGAGTTTTGTACACGTGCAAGAGTGTGCGTGAGGTGATTTCCTTTTCCCTATTTCGCTCGAGGAAGGCCCGATTGGTGGGCGGATGACAATGTCCATTCTATACGTAGTATTATTTGATTTGATTGTAATAATTGTAATATAATGTTTAGACCGATAAAATTAGTTATTATACTAATATTCCATGCCAATGGCCGAATATAGCTGATCAATATGCTCTATGTAAGAACTTTGCACTTGTACGCTATATCTGTATTCGCAATAAATGAATTATAATTGTATATGAACATAAATGGTGCAGAATAAAACCCAGGAATGTTGTTTAAAAATCTATTAGCTGTTATCCGTTACAATGTAGAAGGGCAAGTGAAGTCGAGTAAAACGTCACATTATTCTGTCTATATAACGCCTGATTAAATTACGAGAGCAATGGCGAATCAGGCTGGATATGAATATTATCTGTTCTGGGGTAAAGAGTAAAGGTGAGTAGGGCCGGCGGTGCCAGCCGCCCGCACCTCTCCTGACGCCCGTTCACGTCTACCGACGCGCCCCCCGCCGCTCCTGTACCCCGCAGGCGAGGACTCAATTAAGCGGTGTAGCTATAGATATATTAAACCTAAGACCTAGGTGGACTCATTATCCTGCTACTAAATAAATACATAGGTACATTGAAAAATATGCCTCGGTGGTGTACCTGAACCTGGTAGGCATGAGGGAAAAATCGTAATGAAAGTCCAACATTTACCTGCCCTGTAAATCGAATTCGAAATTGAACCCCCAAAACCACCCCTCTGCCTACAGCCATGCCACAGAACAGATAATAATACTACGTATAGAATGGACGCCGTCATCCGCCCACCAATAGGGCCTTCCTCACCTCGCGAGCGAGATTGAGCTCCCCACGAGCCACGCTTCTCTAGGAAATCACCTCACGCACACTCTTGCACGTGTACAAAACTCCATGTGTGCAGTGTCTGTGTAGTAAGTAGTTATAGCGCGGCTTTTGTATGACTGCCTCGGTGGCGTAGAGGGCGCATGCTTGACTGCCAATCAAGAGGTCCCGGGTTCGATCCCCAGGTCAGGCAAAGTGTTAAATATTGGATTATGTCAATAACTGCCTGGAGTCTGGAACTGTGCCCGGTAGATGGCAATAGGCTCGCCCCCTATTACATGAGACCAATAACATAATGGCGAAATGTGGGTGTATCTACTATGGGACTGAGTCCTGGGTACACCTCTGCCTACCCCTTCGGGAAAAAAGCGTGAATGTATGTTTTGTATGGGATTGAGTCGAGTGTGCGGGGTGTGGCTTGCCGGACGTGGTCTCCACCTGACAGCCCCATCGGCCATCAGTTGCAATTTTTTTGTGAATTTAGCAATTCTTTCTACATAAAGTTGTCTAGTATAATAACGGCTATAGACACGCCCCTTTAAGTAATACTATACCTTTTTGAATGGACATTTGCTCATTATTTGAAAACAATAGACGTGGAGCGGAGTGGCAGTGGAGTGGTAACCCTTTGTAACACGTATTTTTACCTGGTCTTAACGATGTCGACCGGCAGCGACGAAAGTGTAGTGACAATGCCAGAGATCAAAGAGGCGACTATATGTAAACCGATGCCTTCACCCATGGACGGTAGCAGCATCTCTCTCGCTTGAGAGTAGGTCCCGAGCTGCGCTGCGTTCACAACCATGGCTCGCGTGATGGTCGCCACTGCGCCTCGCCATAGCGTTGTTATACCTTCTTCTCTCGTTATTCTAACAATACATTTTTCAGTAAGTTATTAAAAGTTAATTATTAAAGTGACCTACCCTATTACGCTTTGTCAAATATACCTATAGCTTGATCAATCACAGCTGCATAAAAATCAATTTTTTGGCCAAATTTCCATAAATTAAGTTCTAAGAGGGTTATTAATTTATCAATTCAATATTATATCCGTGTATCAAATTTTGAGGAAATATGAAAATATTTTTATTAATATTTTTTATAAAGTGAAGTACCATAGTAAGCCAGCTCGCGCACTTGTTTGGAGAGGTCTACCTTGTGTGGATGGAAAGGATTTTTTGTACTAAAAACTGCTTGTGAGCACGCACACATTCACACCTCTTTTTCTAGGTTCATAGGTGTGAAATGGGGCGCGCCATCATGTTTTAGAAGACATTATTTGTTTTAGAAGAATGACTCCGTCCACCTTTTTTCCAAGTTCATGCACAAACATAGCTACATATGACTAATGAGTACTTACTTACGCGTTGCGGGTGTGCGACTTCTAGTACCTCGTTATTTAGATTTCTATGGAGGTTCATTACCTCATTAACGCATCAAAGACGTTCTTATAGTTCCTCCTCTTGTCCGGGGGTAGCCTTCCGTCGGCCGTCATGCGGATGAGGGCGACCTCAGCCGGGGTGCCTATGAATGCACCGATACCTCCCGCTATCACGCCGAAACCGATCTTCGCTCCGAAACCCGGCGTACCGTATTGCCTGCACAGACATTCATTTGTCGATCATTCATTTGCTGATTCATTTTGCATGGTTTTGCCGAATCTGCCCACCACACTGAACAACTTTCGAAAGATGGACTTGCGAAATTCACAAGAAAAAAATCTACTTTTATTCGATTCTATCGACACTGAAGAGACTACAGGCCTGCAGCACAATAGCAATCTTAGTGTAGGTCTGTAACTCACCAATTTTTCAGAAATCCAGTTAAATCAATGTACACCTTACTACATTAGCTACAACATTAAACAATTGTTAATATAACCTTTAGTATCTTGTAATAATACTTACTGGTCATCTTCTCTTTGTTACACATTGTGTGCACATCAGGCTGTCATTGAGAAAATTCCCAATAGGAAAATGCTTTTTGGGACATTGATTTAAAACCCAATAATACTTTTTGGGACACAAGCCTTGGACCTCCCGATTCAATTCATCATCATCAACTCAGCCGTTGGTAATCCACTACTGAATATAGGCCTCTCCCATAAAGGGGGGTTTTGCCAATACTCGACACGCTTGGCAGGCGGGTTGTCGAGTGCAGTTCGATGGTTTTTTGTATAGGACGCTGCTGCCCGTCCTCTGGATCTGTTAACCCTTAGCCACCACGGGGAGAGAGGTTGGAGCACTATTATAAAGCCGGTAACTTCACGGCAACGATACAATTGCGATCAAAAATTTCGCTTGCGCTGATTAAAGACTACTTACGCCTTGTAGTAGTCGAAGAGTGCGTTGAAACACCCCAGCCGACCCGTCGTGTACGTGGCCTGTCTGAACAGGGCAGCGGACAGGCCCACATAGAAACCGAACGGGCCCTCCTTCTTCAAGATGTCTGAAGCCACTGCCAACGAAGATGTGTTCTTGCCAGCTGGACCCATTAGCTGCATCCGGGTCTTTATCAAGTCCATTGGTTGGACTACACATGTAGCTATCATTCTGCATCCAAGATAAGTTATTTATTTATAAGCTCTATACATATAGCAGAGGCCTATATCCAGCAGTGGACGAATGTGGGCTGATGATGATGATGATGATGAAGCTCTATACAGGGTTATACTGGTAAGTTAGCATCAACTGGAACATGCCGTGAGACGTGGTTTAGCGGCATGAACCTAAAAAATAAGGCGAACGGAGTTTTCTAATACAAAAAGTGAAGCACCATAGTAAGCCAGCTCGTTAATACAAACATGACGGCACAGAAGCATTCATAACCAATGACAGTGACAATGAATGTGTGCGTGCATACAAGCCGTTAGGGGTCAGCTTAGGTGGTTACTGATTGAGCTTTTAGTACAAAAGACAAAATCCTTTCCCTCCTTCTCTTGTCATTTCGCGCTCGCTCCGATAAGATACCGCAGTGCTTTGTAATACTTCTCAAATGCGGCAACTTTTAAGAACGCCGAAATCGGTGTAACCGAGCCTGTCCGACACAATTTTTCACGCACTCCCTGAGAACTGTTTTTTAGCATCGTCTTAAGCCGCGTATCGACTGCGCGCGGCAAACCATCGAACATTGGCTCGCGCGGCGGCCGCGCAATATGTGGACGAGTCTGCCGCGCGCGGCAGCTCGAACATTGGCGCGCTCGAACGTGCCGCGCGGCGATCCAGTTCGTGTCGGTTTTTGGTTGCGCGGCAAAGGAGCGTCAGTGTGTGCGCCTGCCGCGCGCCGCTGCCGCGCTATATCA
Source organism: Hemistola chrysoprasaria (assembly GCA_947063395.1). Classification (NCBI taxonomy): domain Eukaryota; kingdom Metazoa; phylum Arthropoda; class Insecta; order Lepidoptera; family Geometridae; genus Hemistola; species Hemistola chrysoprasaria. The sequence goes on along the minus strand of OX346724.1, from coordinate 12,716,545 downwards.
AAATGTTGAGCTTTAAATTGGCTCGCGCACCAAAACGTAGGTTTGGCGCGGTCGAACATGGCTCGCGCGGCAGCCGCGCGCAGTCGATACGCGGCTTTACGTACACTACAATTTGAAAATGGCCGCACTTTAGAAGCTGTTATTAATTTTTAGGTATAGCGGTATTAGGCCAGTGCCCGAGCGAAGAGTTCTAACATTTATCTAAACAAAAAACATCTATCTTGCTTACCCACTAGTTCCTCCAATGATAAAGTTCATCAAAGGAGGGATACTTTTCGGTGGTGGCGGCTTTTTCTCATCTTTACCCATCTTGTATTTGTTAACTCCTTACTTTAATCCATTAAAGAGCATTAATGTATTTTATATATTGCATTTTCACGAGGTTTTAACCTAATGTGTTAAAATTAATATTAAGTTTCTGACTTTCTGGCGTTAATTTTGCATTTTTTGAAGTTTAACTTTTCTATTTGCTTTTGGAATTTGACGGGTCAACTGCCTGAGGTGTTAATCAAAAGAGTTTGAATAGGTTTTTAATGATAGTCGAAAGCAGAAGAATGCCACCATAAGATTGAAGAAAGCTCTTCCATACAGCTAAGTAAACGGTGATCCATTTCAAAATAACATAAGAAGCAACATTTTGTTAAGAAATTGTCGTAATCAATCATTAGGTATGAGAAGGGAAGGAGGGAAACGAAAATAATACTGCATCAAGAAGTCTTCACGGTTCCGCTTACCTCTATGATCTGATTTGAAAACTCTATGTTCTATGCGTAACAAGGATTTTCTACCCAAACTGTCTGTAGTAACCTGGCATAATCTATCACAAATCAAAACAAAAATGGCGAACGTATAAACCAACCATGATTTAATAGAAATTACGTTTATTACCTACACTGCTCCAAATGATTCCGGGTAATATATCATGGTAAATTGGAGAGTATAATGTGATCTACCAATAGCAATCTCATCTCGCCATAGCCCCCTTCCTTGCCAGACTTGGAAGAAACTTGAATCATAGTTTCCTAGTCTCTTTGGAATATGGGAGACAACCATATACCAGCTCGATGGAAGTTTCTCCTGGGATCTGTTAGTGGGTAAGTCTTCCGATATGTTTCCTCTATCTTATAAGGCCATTTATCCATTAGAGCCTAGACTAGTCTAGAGGTTGCGACAGAGCCGCGAGTTAAGCATTTGCACAGTTTCGGCTTGTCAGTTGTCAGCTGCTTGCTCCGTATCTTTACATTTAGTTCACCCCGGACACTCGAACTCAAGTTCCATACAAAAGTCGCGATATAACTCATGGAGTTCACACATGGAGTTTTGTACACGCGCAAGAGTGTGTTTTAAGTGCGTTCCGAGCTCACGGCGGCTCGTCGAGAGCTCAATCTCGCTCGCGGGGCGAGGAAGGCCCGATTGGTGGGCGGATGACAGTGTCCATTCTATAAATAGTATTATTATCAGATCTGTGCTTTAGTTACTAGTGGCTGTGCTAGTGGAGACGTGGCCCGTGCAATACGCAGCGCTAGCCGTTTTTTACCCAGTTTTTAGGAGCTAAGTATCTACTTTTATTAAATCCAAAAGAAATAACAACTAATGAAAAATACATAATATTGACTCCAAAATGGTAGTTTTTTTTATATAAGTACATATTATTATGTAATGTTTAATTAATCTCCGTACAACTAAAGCACAGAAATGAGAAATAATTACAACATGCATCTCCTCGTAATAGATATAGGCAATATAACAATGAACATTATTATACTAGAATTTGAAAGACCAAAATTAGATTTTATTCTAAAATCTTAGCGTAAAAGGTGGGATGTGGCGATGACGGAACAAATGCTTAAAGTTATTTGGTCAGGGCACGGCCTTAATAGAGCACTCAGAATCTGCTTTCTGTTTCTCATTAGTAGCCAACGTTTCTGGCAGCTGGAGTCATAAGGCCTACCATGCCGTGGCACATGCTATCTCGTTCACTCTTGCTCTCGCAAGAAGAAGAAGAAAAATATTCCGTTCCCGTAATTTATTATGGAGACTTGTTAATATCTATGCCCTGCTTGCCATGGTAACTACCAATGAATTTAAACATATTAGCACCTTTCAGTTCCTTATCCACGACCATCCTACAACCCGCCGATCTCGTGAAGACCAGAATGCAGCTGATAGGCAAGGATTGTCTCCACATGACCTTTGTCGATATGGCGAAGAAAATAGTCGATACGGAAGGCTTTTTTCGGTTGTACCGGGGGTACTCTGCGGCTCTATTCAGACAGGTCCTGTACTCTGGCACCAGGTTGGGAGGCTTTAACGAGGTGGTTGATCAGTATCAGATGTAAGTATTATAAAATTACTGTGATCAGTGAGCAGTGAGCACCCTCCTAAAGGGTTATTAATGCTGTGGAGATGAGAAGCCTGAGAAGCAGTACTGCAGTGAACTTGATGCCTTGATGGACAAAATGGGCAATAGTGGGATAAGAGAACGCTGTGGCGTGTTAGAAGATTTAGTGACAAAGATACAGAAAGGATGCTGAGGTGGTTCGGACCTGTGAAGATGGATGAAAGGAGATTAACAAAAGAGATTTATAGGCTAGTGTGGTCAAGTCGGTAGGGGCTAGGGGTACACTTAGGCTTTTCATAAACAAATTGATGTTGTTCTAAGAAAAGGCCTAGTCGTAAAAGTACTAAGTACCAACAACCGACGAGCATATGTATAAAAATGTTACGAAAGTGGACGAACCGAAAGTATTTCATTTTGCAAATTGTCCAGTTGGACGGGTTACTACGACTTTTTGACACCTGGACCTAATGACTCAAGAATTCAAGTTCAAAGACATAAGTACGTAGTCCACGAAAGCACAGTAAGAACGAAAGCCAACACTCGAGAAGGATTTCAGGTCACACAACGGTCAGATGCCCAGTATGAGCAAGAAGTTGATGATAGGGTTGGCTGCAGGGACGGCGGGTGCGGTCGTGAGCATGCCTGCCGAGATAGCCCTGATTCGGATGTCTGCTGACGGCAGACTGCCGCCGGCGAAACGAAGAAACTATAAACATGTGTTTGATGCTACGTTCAGGTAACTTGTTCGTCCATTACGTAATAGGTTATGCTGTCAGTTTAGTGACAGTCACGGCCTCGCAGCAATTATCAAATCTGGAGAGCGAGCATTGAATTGAACTTTTTCTATGTAGTCGTACTCTTTCATCAAATGTAGTGCAATAGAAAGAGATGCAAATCGATTTGGCATTCAAATCCACAAGCAGCCGTTTTTTATTTCAAAATTAAGCCAAATCACATGCGATGGTTACCAGACTGGTGATCACTCGGGACACGGGAGCAATTAGTTGAAATAAAACAGCTTCACTGGACATGGCAGCTGGGTTTGGATTAAATTAGATTTTTTTACTGAATCTTTGTATTTTTATTTTCTAGTTCCTTGTAGACTTCATAATTTTATTTTCGTAATTACATAAAGTATTTATTATATCTTGTGATATCTTGTGTGAATGAGAGGGCGAATCAGCTGTGCGCCGAGTCTTAATATCATATATCTAACTGTTGAAGAATAGACATTTGAAATTGGCGCCACTGCGCCTCGGGCGATCTCATCAATTTTAATCTGTGCCATGTAGAATTAAGTTAGTCTATAGTTATATCTTTTTGTTCACTCGCTCTAATTCTGGATTATTTATTACAATTCTGGATTATTTATTACACGGCTTCGATCAATTTTTGGATTTTGAATTGTTATCCCGAGAACACCAGCAAATTCCCAGGAGCAGGAGAAGCTCCCCCACATGGTTCTTCACGCCGGATGTCAGACGGATTAAACCCAGCACTCTGTCGTATCGTACATAGGTATTTGTTAAGGTGAAAAGGTGCGTAGCCATTTTGTCGTTTCTGTTGAAAAGTGCCAACGCACATGCGTGAGAGTTTATAATAAAGTTACTTGCGATTCAACATTACGGTTTTACCTGTACGTACACAATTGTTGACCCAAAATTGAGTGTAATTTTAGCAATTAAGTCGTTGTAATGATATCAGTTTAACCTTAACATCAACATATTTGTTTCTTCAAAGGTCCATTAGATTCACGAATATAAATCTGTTGCCTTTAGTTTTAATAAGATTTAAGTTGTCTCAAAGTTGTTCTGTTTAGTTTCTCACTATTAATTTAAAGTTGTATCTAGTATTTATCTCTAAACATAGGTCTTAGGGAATATTGTATTGTACTTATTGTGTATATCTACATAGGTATGGGTTTGGATTATTTGCTAACTTTATAAAACTATATTCCAGGAACCAGTCTCCCAAATTATGGCCGATATTAAAGAACTTACATCAAAGCGATCAAGCATAAAGGGCAGAATTACAAACTTCTCCAATTATTTAAAAAATTTGAATGCCTCCTCTCTGGATGAAACAGGTGCTAAGGAGTTGCAATTGCGGATTGGGAAGGTAGAGGCTCTGTACGATCAGTATGATGAAATTCAACTTAAATTAGAGTGTATTAGTGAGTCCGAACAACAATCATTTGTAGAAAGAAGTGAATTCGAGGCACAGTATTATAACTTAGTAGCAAAGGCACAAACCATATACGAACAGTTTCAAAGAAATGACAAGGTAAGCTCAAGTTCAAATTCACATTCTAATAATAAGCTTGTTAAGTTGCCCACGATTCAGTTACCAAAATTCTCTGGGTCTTATGATAACTGGTTAGAATTTCATGACACTTTTTCAAGTTTAATTGACAATAATGATCAGATAGATGAAATTAATAAGTTTCACTATTTGAGAGCGTCACTGGAGGGTTCTGCTGCTGTTGTGATTCAATCAATAGAGTTTTCTGCCAATAATTATTCAGTTGCTTGGCAACTTCTGTGTGAGAGGTTCGATAATAAGAGACTGCTTATACAAAACCATATATCTGCATTATTTAACATCGAGCCAATCACAAAGGAGTCATCAGTTGCCATCAAGCGAGTAGTTGACCAACTGACTAAGAACTTGCGTGCACTCTCTTCTCTAGGTGAACCGATCACACATTGGGACACTCTCTTGATCTATATTGTCACCAAAATAGACCCCAAAACGTTCCGTGAGTGGGAAGAACATAAGGGCACCCTTCCTAAAGATAAACCTGTGATTCTTGATATCTTTATTAAGTTTATGCGCAATCGTGCAGACTTCATTGAAACAATAGAGTTGTCGGACAAATCAGTTAGTGGAAAAGGTTCTCAAAAAATCAAAGCAATGATTTCTTACCAGAGTAGCAGCAATGAAAGCAATAAGACATTTTCATCTTCAATTAATGAACTATGCCCTAACTGCAAAGGCAATCATCATTTGCATGTATGTCCTAAATTCCTCGCATTAACTTGTGACGCACGAGCCAAGTTACTCCCTACCTACAAGGTTTGCTTTAATTGTTTCCGTAGTGGACATTATGCCAATTCGTGTAAAAGGCCTGGTTGCAAAGTCTGCAAGCGTAGACACCACACCCTTATTCATGTCAATGATAGGAATGCAAGTGAATCAAAGCAGTTGTCTTCGCATATGCCTTGTACTATTCCAGCTGATCGAGATGTTAATGTCTCCATATCCAAGCCGATTGCTACGGGTTCTGTGAATGTGAGTGAGTCTACTGTTGCCCTAACGGGAAGTATCACAACTACAGCACATGAAGATGTGTCAGGTCAGTGTGATGTTTTATTGTCAACCGCTTTAGTCAAAATTTATGATTGCAATAATCAAGAGGTCATTGCCCGGGCTATTTTAGATAGTGGCAGCACTTCCTGTCTCATGACTGAGAAGTTGCATAATCAGCTCAACTTACCTGTCGATAGTGCAGATAGGGTTGTTGTAGGTATAAATAATAATGCATCGCCCATCACTAAAATGTGTAAATTGCCTATCATGTCGCTAAGTGAAAGCTTTTCAACATCTATACGTTGTTTCATTCTGCCGACAATTACTGACAACATTCCTGTGTGTCAAGTTGATGTTAGAAATTTAAATATTCCAAGTGATATATGTTTAGCGGACCCTCAGTTTCATGCGCCCGCCTCTGTTGATTTGATCATAGGAGCTGATTTATTTTGGGACATTTTAGGTTCGCAAACTATTAAGTTAGGAAATGGAAAGCCTGTGCTTCATGAAACTAGACTAGGTTGGATAGTTTCCGGTCCTGTGAGTCGCGGCCGCACATCTGCTTTGTCTCCCATCAATTGTAACTTCACTCAAGTGAGTTCATTGACCTCTCCCTGTGATGATGACATCCAAAACCAATTAACGCGTTTTTGGCAGCTCGAAGAGATTAGCCCTCAGTCATCTCATTATTTTCCTGAGGAGAAGCAGTGTGAAGAACACTTTGTTAAAAATACAACTCGCCTCGCAAATGGTCGTTTCTGCGTCAGGATCCCTTTAAAGCAAACACCAAGTGTGTTAGGTGACTCCTATCAGCGAGCTAAGTATTGTTTATTGTCCTTAGAGCGTCGACTCAAAGGGAATAAGTCTTTTAGTGAAAGATACCATGATTTCATGTCTGAGTATGAATCATTAGGTCATATGTCTGAGTGTGAACCGGTCACATCGGTCCACCATTATTTTATCCCTCACCATGGTGTCCTACGTGAAAGTAGCTCGACTACTAAACTTAGGGTTGTGTTTAATGCAAGCAGTCCTACTACAACAGGGGTTTCGTTCAATCAGATACAAATGATTGGTCCCACGGTCCAAAATGACCTACTGTCAATACTCCTGAGGTTTAGGCAGCATAAATATGTAATAGTAGGTGACATTGAGAAATGCTACAGGTGCATTTCAGTCCATCCTGATGACAGACCACTCCAGCAGATCCTGTGGCGGGATCAGAGTACTGATGGCAGCGCCGACAATGCCATAAAATGTTATATGTTGAATCGAGTGAGCTATGGCACCGCCAGTGCGCCCTTCCTCGCCACAAGATGCATCAAGCAGGTTGGTTTAGAGTGCAAGGACCCTAAGATAGGAGAAATTATTATGTCAGACATGTATGTAGATGATTTTTTAAGTGGTGATGATGATTTAAATGAAGCTTTGCGCATTCGCAGGCAGGTCACGTCCGAGCTAGGCTCAGCCTGCATGCCTCTTAGAAAATGGAAGTCCAATGAACCCAAGCTGTTACCGGAGCCCGACCAGTCATCACCGGAGATGAACATAGGTGATGCTGGCTTAACAACAACTCTAGGCCTCGGGTGGAATTCAATCTCAGATGAATTCTACTTTCCCATCAGTCCCACCATTGCTAAGGGAAACACAAAGCGTGATATCCTCTCAGTGATCGCCCAGATCTTTGATCCTTTAGGCTTGTTATCACCTTGTGTCATTCTAATGAAGATACTATTACAGCAAGTGTGGCTTCAACGCCTGTCGTGGGACGAGGAGTTGCCGCTCGAGATGCGTCGGCCCTGGAGCGATGCTGTAGACAGCCTGCCGAGCCTGAGCAGCCTGCGCATACCACGCCGGGTCATCTGTGATTCAGGTTCTGACCTGGAACTACATATTTACACGGATGCTTCCGAGCGTGCGTATGGCGCATGCGTTTACGTACGTAGTGTCAGCTCTGCAGGTGAGGTCTCTGTTTGTTTACTGCTTGCTAAGAGCCGAGTCGCGCCGATCAAGCCTGTGACGATACCGCGACTCGAGCTTTGCGGGGCTTTGGTCGGAGCACGCCTGTATAAGAAAGCTATCACCGCTTTGCGAGCGCAAATAAAGCACATAGTCTTCTGGACAGACTCTATGATTGTTTTGGGATGGCTTAAGATGCTGCCTTCAAAGCTACAACCGTTTGTGCGCAATCGCATCGCTGAAATTTTAAATGAAACTGGAAGCTGCGCTTGGCGACACGTCCCGACCGACGCTAATCCCGCCGATTTGATATCGCGCGGTGCCAGTCCTAGCATGATGCACTCGCTTAGTTTATGGTGGCATGGACCAGATTACTTGCAGCGCGATCCAGTGCACTGGCCCGCCACTCCGAGTGCCGTCGACAAGCTGCCTGAAACACGCAATGAGATGTCATTGTATTTAAGTGACTCGAGTCCTCACGATCAGCTCATCGACTTCAGTCGTTATTCAAATCTGTCTAGACTCAAGCGAACCGTATCCTATGTTTTGAGGTTTGTAAATATCTTAAAGAAGAGATCTAAACCGGAATCGACTCATTTAACCGCCGACGAACTAAACAGCGCTTTAGTATTAATTTTGAGACAGTCGCAAATGCAATCGTTTCCAGAATATGAGTCCTTAGTTAAGCAGACAAGTTTGCCCAGAAAAAGTGAACTGATCAAATTCAATGTTTATTTAGATCATGATAAGTTGATTCGTGTAGGGGGCAGGTTAAATAACTCCAATTTTGCTTTCGAGAAAAAGCACCCAATTATTATACAGTCCACACATCAGGTTACAAAGTTATTATTTGAGTTTGAACATAAAAGGTTAATGCATGCTGGCCCTCAGTTGTTATTGGCATCTATTAGAGAATTATATTGGCCGATAGGGGGTCGCAATTTAGCGAAAAGGTGTTACCGCAAATGTGTACGTTGCAATCGTTTTAAGGGTAAAGTGTATAATCCACTCATGGGTGACTTACCACAGCAGCGAATCCAACCCGGTGGCTATCCATTTGAATGTGTAGGCGTGGACTATGCAGGTCCAGTCGCAGTAGCTAATCGTATTGGTCGTGGGTGTAAACTCACTAAAGCGTATATAGCGATTTTCGTCTGCTTTACAACCAAAGCGATACACCTAGAGTTAGTGGGTAATTTAACAAGTGATAATTATCAGTTAGCGTTACGTAGATTCATGTCGCGTAGGGGAAAGCCTTCCCACATATATTCCGACAACGGAACTTCATTTGTAGGCGCATACAGAGAAATCTCAACCTTTCTAAAAAACAATTGCAACTCTCTTGCTACAGATCTAGCTCAGGATGGTATTCAATTTCATTTTATACCGGCATATAGTCCTACTTTTGGAGGCTTATGGGAGGCTGGTGTTAAGTCCGTAAAATATCATTTAAGTAGAGTGCTGGGAAATTGTAATCTGACATTCGAGGAGTTAACGACAACGCTGACCCAGATCGAAGCGATCCTGAATTCCCGGCCGCTCTCCCCGCTGTCATCGGATCCGGACGACTACACACCTCTCACTGCAGGACACCTGCTCATCGGACGTCCTCTGACTGCACTGCCCACGCCGAACTATGCCGACCTTCCATCCACTAGACTTAAACGTTTTGAACGCATAGAACAGCTGCGCCAGCATTTTTGGCATAGATGGAGCAAGGAGTATATATCAGAGCTCCAGCAGCGCGTGAAATGGAGAACCCACTCTACGCACACTCTTAAGAAGGATGAGTTAGTTTTGATTAAGGAAGATGGATCACCACCCTTAAAGTGGAAGCTCGGTCGCATCGTAAATGTCATACCCGGCCCGAGTGATGGCATATGTCGCGTCGCAGATATCCGGACAGCCAATGGTGTCGTGCGGCGGAGCATCAGCAAGATCGTTCCACTGCTAGCTACATGATGGTTGAAAGGGAACCTTTCAACGCGCGGGAGCATGTTGAAGAATAGACATTTGAAATTGGCGCCACTGCGCCTCGGGCGATCTCATCAATTTTAATCTGTGCCATGTAGAATTAAGTTAGTCTATAGTTATATCTTTTTGTTCACTCGCTCTAATTCTGGATTATTTATTACAATTCTGGATTATTTATTACACGGCTTCGATCAATTTTTGGATTTTGAATTGTTATCCCGAGAACACCAGCAAATTCCCAGGAGCAGGAGAAGCTCCCCCACACTAACTATCTCTCATCCGAGACATCCGGGACACCGAAGCACGGCATAGTCCAGATGTAATATACAAGTACCAATTCAATATACCTACGTGAGTCCTTTAAACCCAGTTGGTCTCATGATTTCCAGAATGACAAGGGAAGAAGGCATTGGATCACTCCTAAAAGGATTCTGGCCCACCGTCACCAGATCGATGGTCTTGAATGCAGCCCAACTAGCCACATATGCAGAGGTATCTAGATTTTAATTCATTCCCATTTTAGGGGTGTTTTAAATAAACTGATCAATTGCCAATGGGACTCGCATATGAAGGGCCACAATAATACCAGTAATAGGGTCCCTTCGGCACCCAGGAATTAAGCTTTAGATAGGTACCTAAGTCCATAATATGGCAAAATTGTTGGAGAATATATTATGGAGCACGATAAAAATATTATAGATAAATGATGAGATCAAGAATACCTGCAAAGCAAATCACACCTATCTAATACTATCTATACTAATACTGTTAATTAACAGTATAGACCTCGCGAGCCCATATAACCATTAGCCCAGTCTGTTCATACTACTTTCTATACTAATCGCAGCGAGCGACAAATAAAATTTACCTTTAATACTAATTTTGTCACGACGCTACACTGCGAGAAAGACGCAAGGACTCGCGACTTTTCTCCCCTCCACTCCCCTCTTTTAGAAAAATTTTCACAAAATCTTGTGTAAAATGAAGTCATCAGTAAGCCTCTCAAATTTTATTAAAATTCGTCTATAAATAACGCTACAGCAAACTTTCCCCCTTTTCTCCCCTAATTTTCCATCAATGAAAAATTGGAATTGACAAAAAGTTTAAATAAATCACGGAACCTGAGTGCCAATTTTCGTCAAAATCGGTTGGAAAATGCGACCTGTAAGCGAAAACTGACAAGAGAAGGATATCCGGAAAAAATCATTTTATGGCCATTCTCGAAACTGAGACGCTCTATGTCAATAACATTTATTTTAGATCGCTTAACTTCACCTTGACAATTTCGTTATCCAGGCGCGGGAAGCTCTGTTGAAGAGTTTGGGCAATGGAATGTTGAACCACTTCGCATCGTCTATGATAGCTGGCCTGGCGACCACCTTGGTCAGCCAGCCTATAGACACCATCAAAACTAAGTGAGACTTGCCTGGAAAGCTTAGCGCGCGCTATGAATTTTGAATGCTGCGATTAACATCATATTTTATATTTTTAAAGACTAAGCGGTCTATTCCCTTAAAATACTAAATGAAAATGGGATGTAAAATTTCAAACACGAGCGGGACTTCCACTCTCACCTTCCACATCCACACCAATTATTTATTATTTATTATTAATTACAAAAGTAAACTTACAGCATAGCCAAAGCGTTTACAATGTTATACTATAAACAATTATCTTATAAATAGCCCAAATGGGGTCCACATGGATGTCAGCACTTTGGACCTCATCAAGGAAACAGTTAATTATGTATACTGCCCTTGCTGTGGGCGCATTACTGGCATATCGGGCGCGTAACTTTCCTTCAAATGCCAAGAGCTGGTGCCGACGACGTTGCGCGGGAATAATTTTGCGGAACATAATAGCTCAACCGAGATAGTGCCGAGGGATTATCCACTAAATTTCGCAATAGCATACAATAATGCAAAATTAGTTGAAGCTTGCGCCTACGCTCTAGAGTAACAAGCCCGACCATACCGGAAACAAACAAGGATGGGAAGAGGAAGGGGTAGCAACCATACATACAATCCGCGTGGTGGGCACTATTAATTGAGCTACCGTAGTACGTACACTCCGTACCGTAGTAGTACGTGTACTATAGTCATCGGCGAAAATTTTCTATCCCAAATCTCACCTACTACCGCACCATACCGCATAGGTACGTGTGTGTTAAATCTATAGGTGTGATTCATTTCGCATTCTACCCAACCAGAAGCTTCTATTAGAAACGGTAGGGGTTCAAACTCCCGCTGGTGGGTGACATTTTTCTTCCTTGTGTTAAAATATCCAATCTGTGGCCAATACTACTTAAATTAAGGGTCTACATAATGTGAAAGAAATTTTTTATTTCACAAAATAATTTAAATAACGCAATGTTTAAGATTTGTAGTGAGCGCTAAGCTTTATGGTACTCTGCTCGTATCACAATGACAAACGCGGGTATTCAAGAACAATACTTATGTAAGATACCGTGGTAAGTAAGGGATTTCTCACTGCATTCGCCACGGCAAGAAATTGTTTCCAATTGGATTTATCGGCCCTATGGGTTCGGGCCATTATAGTCTTGTTCTTGAATATGTGTGTCAGTTACGTAGGTCAGTATCGTATTCCCAGCTCGCTAACCCAGAAGGATCTTTTGATGGTAAACTCTCTTCTTCTTAGTTCATAAGGTGTGTAAAAGATCCCTGGCAGCTTGATCCCCTGAGCCTTGAGCCTGAGGCCTTGATTGACACCTGAACAAAAATATATTTTTTGGGCATATTTCCAAAAAATTAGGCTCATATTTGAATTATAAATTACCTGATATTACCTATAGTATCATATCAGGTAATTTATAATTCAAATGATTATCAAATTCCCTTTTAAAACTAAATTTACGGAAATATGCCCAAAAAATTGATTTATTTTTTAGCTTTCAGGGATAAAGCTATTTTTTTTGTACCTAATACACTTTGCTTTTGTTCTTCTGAGGCAATGTCCAAGTGTACAGATTTAGCTAGGTTGGTACTACCTATTATTAATACCACAGCTAATACCTGATTTTATACTATAGACAACCGCATCGAAGAATTTTCATAATACTTATTTACTTAACGCCTTTTCAAAATCATTAAAATCATAGATTTTAGGTTTAACCACCATGTAAACACCAACAAATTTTGGGATTCATGTCAACACAATGCACAGCAAAAGAAACTTTTATATACAACTACAACCCATGCTTCAACCATGGTTAGATAATTTTGAAGCTTGGTTTGTATTATAATCGTTCGAATTCCGCAGGATGAAACAGCCAAACCGCACTTTATAAAGAAAGCTTGGTATTCTCACCCTGCCGTCGATAGTGATATATCAGGTGGCAATGCTTGTGCGGCTCAATGAGGATTGCTAGGTACACATGAAACTGACAATCACTCGCACAACACGAGGAACAGGATAAAGCTTGTTAGAGTGTCGAGAACCATAACGAAATCAGCGAAGTTGACTCATGTTATGGGGCTGAAAGTATATAACAAACTACCATTAGATATGTTGAATTAATTATCCCATTGAGGATGGGATGGCCCCTAGTTTGGGACGCGACGTGTGCCGATACTCTGGCGCAGTCCCACCTTCGTGGCACCGCTGTAAAGGATGGCTCTGCCGCCAATTCGGCTGAGTCCCTCAAGCGGCGCAAATATACAAATATAAATAGTGGATGTATATTTGAGCCGTTTGGGGTTGAGACTCTAGGACCCTGGGGGGAAAGCGTCCATAGGGTCTTTAAAGAGTGCAGCCGGATATTGGTAGAGCTGACACGTGACCAGAGGGCTGGCTCATATCTAGCACAGCGGATCAGCATTGCCATACAACGTGGCAATGCTGCCAGCCTTCTGGGCACGCTACCAATCGACGGCGATTTTGGTGAAGTATTTTATTTATAGTTGGTTTTTAAGTCTAGTTTTTAATTTTAGTTTTTAATGTTTACTTTTAAGGTAGTTTTATTGTTTATTGTAATTTATTTAAACTAGTAGTTCGCCGCGAACTGAGACCTCGCATCGTCCATCTAATATACGAAGTACAGTTTGACAGTTTTGGTTATTCCTGGTTTTAAACTCCTGGTCTAGAATGATTAGTTACCGAGATAATCCCTTTTTCCTTTGATAGCTGTCATCAGAAACTAAGATCTTGATAAGATCTGTCACTTCCGTAAAGAAAGTACTGGTATAAAATGAGTAGTTTCCGAGGTGATGCTATTTTTAGTTTGGCAGCTTTCGTCTTAAATAAAGATCTTGATGAGATCTATCACATCTGTGAAGAAACTCCTGGTTTAGGATGAGTATTTGAGTATTCAAGCTGTGGATCCAAATTAAAGGAGCCAATCAATAGTAGATACTTACTCATAAAGCTATATAACTATAGCCCATCAAATCTAAGAAATCCCGTTTGACATTTCATACACTATCATACTTTTAATAACTTTGCATAGGCGTAACTCACACCATTTCATTGACCTTTGCCGTAAAACCATAGAATTACGAAATTTATCCCAAGATGTACAATATTCATAATCACTAAATTTAAATTCAAACCCTAAGGCAATACCAAAAAAACGATACTTTTTAGATTTGATGGACTATAGTCACCCGCAGGCAAACACAGATTAGATAATAGTTACTTCGCAGGTATGTACTAGGCCTTTCGCGCTCCTACTTTAGTCAAACAGGGATAGCAATATTTGGCCCGGGTTTTGCACTCCCCTCGAATTTTAGTACTGAGCAGTCTTCTCTCCTGATTCTTAAGTATTGATCAAAAAAGATTGAAATCTTGTAATCCCTTATATCTCTAGAACCCCAAAACCGATTTAGCTCATGTTCGAACTTGAAAATTCTTTTTTTTTATACTACCTGTCTGCAAAGTTTCATCAATATCGGATCATCGGCTTTCGAGTAATCGCAAGACAAACATACATACATACATACAAACTTTGGCTAATAATTTTATGCAAGTCCTAAACTAGTAGTTCGCCTCGAACTGAGACCTCGCAAACCCCAATTCCCTGTAACATCTAGACCTCTTAAGGTCTAGAAGGGTAAAGTCTAAGGTCTTTAGGTATAATTGAGGTATGAGGTAATTAGTTTTTAAGATTAGCTCTGAAATTCTGATTAGGGATGTAAAAAAATAATCGATTATTAAAAAAATTCGATTATCATTTCTTAAAAATCGATTTTATTTGAACGATTATTACGTTAAAAAATCGATTATTTATTAATCGATTTTTTATTATATGTGTAATCTGTTTTCGATTGACTGCCTTGGTGGCATAGTGGGTGCATGCTCGACTGCCAATCAAGAGGTCTCGGGTTCGATCCCCGGGTCAGGCAAAGTGTTAAATATTGGATTTTTCCATTAGGAATTATCTCAATAACTGCTTGGAGTCTGGAACTGTGCCCGGTAGATGGCAATAGGCTCGCCCCCTTTTACATGGGACCAATAACATACTGGCGAAATGTGGGTGTATTTTTTATGGGACTGTGTCCTGGGTACACCTCTGCCTGCCCCTTCGGGAAAAAGGCGTGAATGTAAGTTTTTTTTTTTATGATAGTGAGTGACAAGACGAGCAAATCAGGTGCCTGATGGTAAGCATCATAATTGCCCATTTCAGACACAGTGCCACCCAGTGTTTTAAAATTCAAATTCTGCGCGGCACTGTACTGCGCCTGTCACCCTGAGATATGAGTTGTTGAATCTCATCATGCCCAGTAATTTCGCTGGTAACATTGCCCTTCATACCGGAACACAGTAATGTTTGCACATTATTGCTTGGCGGATGAATAACTGGCAAAGGTGTGGTGGTACTTCCCCAGGCGGCCCCCTGCTAAAGAGGCCTACCACTACAAAAAGTAAGAAAAGTAAAAAGTTGTTGTTATTAATTAATCGATTTTTTTTACTGTTTACACACATCCCTAAACAAATGTTGTTCTAAACTCATCACTAATAATATAAGTTAGGTATAATCTATTCAACATTACGATAGTGCGACTTAACGACATCAGCGCGCCATCTAGTTGTTTTGAGCGGAGATGGAATTTTATCTCTTGAGAATCGGGGTATCTTTTATAATTTGACAACACCTTAACTGATCAATCTCAAACTGGATATTATAAACAATATAAGCCTACCCTACGTACATATTTAATTTTATAAACATCGAATGTTTAATTTTTAATTTTCAAGTTATAATCGAAAAATATTGAGATCTTATAATAGCTACAACTCTAGGACCCCTTGACCGATTTAGCTCATCTTCGAACTTAAAAATTCTTTTATCCTATACTACCTATCTGCAAAATTTTAACAAGATTGGATAAGCGGCTTTCAAGTTATCGTGAGACAAACATACATACATACATACAAACATTGTCTAAATTATATATGCTGATCCTAAACTACATGTATATTTTTTTTTATCAAAATTGGTACATCGGTTTTTGAAATTATCGTTAGACCTATAATAAAGACCGCATAGCCCCTATATATCTGGAACCCCTTTACCGATTTGGCTCATTATTTTACTACAAAATATTATTATTTTTAACTATTTGTCTGCAAAGTTTCATCAAGATTGGATCAACGATTCCCAATTTATCTTCAATCGAACTAATATACCAGAGGTCAACCCTTAAGCTGGTACAAGCGCAGGGATTTCCCACTTGTCGACTCTAAAAGACCTCGCTTCGCTCGGTCTAACTATGTGTCTACGAGTAAATTTGAAAAAAAAAATCGGACCATCGGTTTCGAAATTATCGTCAGACCTTTCATAAATACCTCGTGACTCTTATATATCCGGAACCCCTCGGCCGATTTTGCTCATTATCTAAAGTAAAAAATTTTATCACTTTAAACTACATGTCTGCAAAGTTTCATCATGGTCGGACCAACAGTTTATCGTCAATTTATCGTCGATCAAACTTACATACCAGAGGTCAACCCTTAAGCTGGTGCAAGCGCAGGTTTTTCCCACTTGTCGACTCTAAGACCTCGCTTCGCTCGGTCGATTAATTATACATTGCTTATTATTAAAGTATTACATAGATAGATAGAAAAAAAAATTAACTTATGTAATGACTTGTCTTTTGCTGTGAATTGTGTTGACATGAATTCCAAAATTTGTTGGTGTTTATATTTATTCATCACACGTGACTGTATACACCTTATAGCTTATAGTAGCTGTCGATAATATATTATATATGTTAATACCTTCCTTTTTCCAGAATCCAGTATGCAAAGAGACCAACCACCCAATTCCAAGTAATCAAGCGCATTATCAACAGAGCTGGTATTCTCGGTCTGTGGGCTGGTTTTATACCGAATTACATAAAAATCGGTCCACACACAGTCATGACGTTCATGTTCTTGGAACAACTGAACCAGTTGTATTTGACACATTCAAAAAATGTTAAGAACGCTAATTTAAAGAAATAGTATAAAGTTTTAAGAATAAAGTAACAACTACTTCTGACCTTCTGAATTTTTTTTTGCAAATTTCGCAATTCTTTATTTTGCAAGTTGTTTAGGTTGACGGGTAAATACACCCCCTTAAATATTACTACACCTTTTTTAAAGCCGTACCTTGACCAAATAGCCTTAAGCATTCGTTTCCTCTTCGCCGCACCTTTTACGCTCACATTTTAGAATGAAATCAAATTATGGTCTATCAACAAAGAAATTTCAAGCATAATGTTCATTGTTAAATTATCTATACATAGTGTAAGTAGCAAATTAATGGTTACTTTACGAGATGTATGATAACCATTAATAATTATTTATCTCATTTAAATTCTGTGCTTTCGCTGTAACGTACTACTTACTTACTTTTAAAAACATTACCAAATTTAATTTATTTTTATTAGATGGGGACGCGCCTTAAACATGTTGTGTCAATTCGTCAAATGTGAGTGAAACTATGTTACTTTGGCGCTGTACCTTAACCACGGTAGGCTTTGTTATAAAACCACGGTCTTATACTCGGCAGGTCTAGCAACTACAGTAATGGTGGTAATATTATAAAAGCGCCAAAATCCGGCGTTTGGAACTGTACCGAAGCGGGACGCCCGCCAGATTATGCGATAGTTCTCGACGTACCGAAGCGGTACGATCGCCAGTCGAGGGAATTTTATTGGTATAAAATAAAAGTGAAGTAACTGCGCACATAAATATTTAATTACTATAACAATAACAAAACGATACATCGTTTAGAGTCACTAATCACCATTGTTGCCATTCTTCTGTAAAATCTTGATCCATTGGAAAATGTCTCCTGTAAAAAAGTTTTTTATTATTTAAAAAATAGTCTGATATTTTAAAGAGATTCAAAGTCTTAATAATTATCAAAGGATAGGTAGTTTCAAGAGGTTTCTAGATATATAAGTTTAACAATAGCTTCCTCACATGAAATTAAAGAAATGGGCAGTTTAGTGCCGCGCCGAGACGGCGCGCGCCGGTTTTTTGTGACTGAAACGCCATCTCTGCCGGTTAACGGAAAATGACATTTGCCAACGGAGAGGTTAATTGACGTAGGCATCATGCCAGTGAATGGAAATAACTTTATATCCGTCACCAAGGTTCCTTCCATCTCTATCATCATCATCATCTCAGCCGTTAGTAATCCACTACTGAACATAGACCTCCCCCATAAAGGCGGGTTTTGCCAATACTCGACACGCTTGGCAGGCGGGTTGTCGAGCGCAGTTCGATGGTTTTTTGCAGAGGACGCTGCTGCCCGTCCTCTGGATCCCTTAACACTTAGCCGGCTTTTACGGCAACCACGGGTAGAGAGGGTGGAGTACTATTCTAAAGCCCGTAACTCAACGGCAGTCTCTATACCAACAGAGAATGAAAATGTAATCGCTTACCTATAGTAAGTTTCAACTAAAACAAGGGCTAGAATAATCCTGAAGTATTAGTCACAATAAAATTTATAATACCTCCTGGCGGGTGGTGTGGCAGGTGAGCGACGCGCGGCGGTAGGAGGCTGCCGCCGCGATACCTCGCCCAGCAACGACAGGCACGACCGGGAGAGACGCTGGCTGAAGTTCTGTTACAATTTACAATATATTATCATCATCAGCCAGAACATATTATGCTAAACTAATAGAACGAATACACCAAGTCCGTCATTAGCTGTTTTGTTTTGTTGACGCTGGGAAAAACCCTTCCATCGTGAATGGAAGGGTTATGTGGGACTCCCCGGTTGCTACCGGTATACCTACTAAAACGACCCAGCGACACTCCCGCATCGTCTGTGTGGAGGAGGACTGGGAAACGGGCAGAGCCTATACATACAGTCAAGTCCGTCATTAACTGGACCAACTCTGACGATCGAATCAAACACTTGTAAAAACACCCAACTGTTCTAAAATTCGCCCGATGATGGATTTGGTGTGTTTCAGCCGCTAGGCTTTGGTACGCAAGGTATTAATAAATAGCTCTCAGTTACTCAATGAACCAGAGTCACCGACATAGCCGCGAGGTTTAAGCTAGCTTCTAGCAACAGTAACAGTGGGCAGGTAATGCCGTAGAACACACAGCAGCGTAGGTATTTAGATGTATCAATAGATGCGCGTATATAGGGCACGACACGTATTATTGACACACCGTACGGTTTAGTCTCCTGAGTCCTGAACACACCTTTGCCAGTTATACATCCGCCAAGCAGTAATGTGTAAACATTACTGTGTTTCGGTCTGAAGGGCAATGTTACCAGCGAAATTATAACTAAGCTAATTAAGAGAGGGTAACAGGCGCAGTGCAGGTCCTAGATCTTATGCTAGATTAAAATTGGTCCTCACCGGTAAACAAGATCCCTTCATCTCACGCAGGTCGATCTTCCTAAACAGTTCACAGAGCAGCAATTCATGGAGACTCGGTGTGCGCAGACTGAAGATCTGCTCGATTATCTCCACCACCTGCAGTTTTTCGGACAATAAAGGAAATTGCGCAGGATCAGAATCCAAGGCTTCCGAGTTCCGAGTTATTTTTATGATCATTATATAAATCCAATGTCGCTTGTTATTGTCCTGGAATTCTTTGCAGAGATTAGATATCCAATTATTAAATTTAAACTGGGAAATAAACGTCGATAAACTAAATGAAACACACCTACAAAGTTATCGTTTTTAAGGTTGTATAAAAAGCGTATTTCGTGTGTATTATCTATATTAGGTATATCAGAACACAGTGGATAATAGTGGTCAATGAAACGTGTCCCCAGTAAAGTTGAAGTGGCTTTACGGGAACCACTTTTATCGTCTCTAGATTCCTATAAAAAGGCTACACCATCACTTAACCAGTTACTACGCTACTAATAAGTGTTCCAAAAATATGTAGTAGTATAAAAGTGCATTGCGACATTAAACTGAAAAACTAGCAAAAAAGATTCGTTAAATTTAAACAATCGCGATAAGAGTTTTCTACTTGTCATACTTTACCGATCAGCTGATTCTATTCATTATAGGAATTTTTGTAACACTTGCTGGCACAGCTTGCAGTCATAGCATGATATGGGGAAAAATCCTTTTACCAGTTGTTTATCCCTTTCTTATAATCTGCTGTCTCGTTCTAACCCCTAGGACTAAGGGTCACTAGTAGCTGTGATAAGCAGGGCAGGTGGTTTATTAAATCATCATACATGTGGATAGGTCGGCATAAGGTCAGGCAGCAGCGCGAGGTCGATGGTAGTGGCTGCGCACATCTCAAACAGCACATGTCCTAGAGATAGAGCTTCCACGTGATCCGCCTGCGCAGCCAGTGCCACCGGGCAGCGTGGCGCCGCGCCTATTAATGTGTTCTCTAGACCACATATCCTGAAGAATACAAATTTAATATAACATCACGTCTTTCTTCCTGAAGGGTTAGGCAGAGGTGAACACTACTTGGTTTGTTTCCGTAATAGGGTAGGGGGTGAGCCTATTGCCATCAACCGTGCGCAAATCCAGTCTTCGCCTGACCTGGGAGTCGAGTCCAAGGCAAACTTAAATAATGATAAACGCAAATGATATGCATTATGATATATTACACTGAACTTCTAGGCTTGAATGTAAGTGGTTATGTCAGGAGGGACCGTCCTAAAAAGACCAGGATGAACTGTGTGAATGAGGATATGCGTGAAAAAGGAGTGAGTGCAGAGATGACGGAAGGAGTGGCGACCCTACCTAACGTGTGATAAGGACAGAAAGATGATGACTTCTAGGCTTGAATAAACTTCACGGTGAAAGTGTCATGAGGTGACACTGACATATTAACATTATATCTACAAGTAAGTAAGGGCGTGGTCACAACACTACGTTGCTACGCTTCCCAAAAAGCAGATTTTTGCAAAGTGACGTCGCAACGTAGTGTTGTGGCCTCGCACTAAAATACTACATTATAACCGTTTATGCCCCACGTTGGGCGCCAGTATTTATCTATTTTCCTAAGGTCTATTAATCGTTTTCGTCAGCCCTTTCTCGGTCCTTTTTCATCACACTGGTTCCTGGGTACGCATCAACGCGTCCAAAGATTAATGTCACCACACGCTGGACGTCAGTGCTGTCAAAGACAAAACTGGCGCCCAATGTGGGGCAAAGAGAAGTTCGAATCTATGACTTTACATTATTTTAATGTACTCTAAATTTAGGATCAGTAGAATTTGCATGCAGTGCAGTGCATGATTTTATTCACTGGAACTGGATGGCATTTGACATGAACTTAATAGGAATCGAGTCGTAAGCTCACACTCTGTGCTTACCTTGCCACGCCATTCTGTACCACTACGTTCCCAGAGTGCAAGTGTCGGAAGGGTGGGAATCCCTTCTCCTTCAAGAACATCAGGCCCTCCAAGATCTGCCGACCGAACCTGGCGACCTGTCCCGCGGGCAGACCTGTACCCGTTGTAATGTACTTGCGGTTGTATTCTTCGTTCCAGGTGCTCTACAATTTGAATCATTTTAGAATAATAATTATAATTCTGGGTGTAGAGGTTGTGCATAATGTAGAAAGTGGGGAGCAAAAAGAGCCTATTGAACATAGAACAACTTTAACTATAAACCGTTTTATAGATTTTGCAATGGAACGAACCATTTGTGCGGCTAGGCAATCAGTTAGCATTTTAAACTATAGCATTCTTTTAAAGGGTCACGGTTCAAGGTCAAGGTTCAATCATCGGTTAGAACAATTTTCAATTTGAACATAATTCTAAAATCGCGGTAAAAGAATCAGCTCGTTTTGTTTTAGGTAGGTCAAGCAAAATTTTGTTTCGCATAGTAACTGATTTCCTTGAGTCGAATCTATGTACGACATAATAATATGATAAACCTCAACCTTATTTTTTAATATTTAAAAATTGTGTACCTTGTAAATGAGATCCTTCAAACTGCCCCGAGCATTAAAAGGCAAGACAGTCAAAGCATGACCGTTACACAGCTCCAAATCCAGAACTGGGTAGATATACGGATGATGTAGAGCGCGGAACAGCTCCATGATCAATCCTTTGGACCTTTCCCCTTGTTCTATGGGACACTTGTTTGTTAGAGGCATCTGTAAATGTAGAAAATAGATGTAGTTTTACTGTAGGGCTTGCATCTGGCCAGCAATCTGAACGAGTGCGGGGCAGTGGCAGTGGAACGACTTGTAAAAAGAGGAATTTCTTGCAATGAGCCCAAAAAGGATATATTTGACTACTGGCCTATGCTGATGATGATTCTGATGCTGCAGCATCAGGTTACCAAGTCGTTGCAATATTAATGAAGTACCAGGATACTAATATCCGAAACAATCAGACCACTGAAAATTGCTCATATCTCCTCAGCTTGCCATGTTTGGTAAACTGAAAACTGCGTAGTTCTTTGCTCTTCAGTGATATCCTTAAAATAAGCGCATTCATAACAATATTTTTGGTCGAATTGCGGATCCAAAGGAAAAAAAGATAATGATTACTTACCAAAGTGAGAAGTCTATCAGTTTTGATAGAGTTATCGTGAATAGCGAACCAATGCTTATTTGGTCGAGTACCTATTGGACCGAGTTGAGATATCAGAACGTATCTGAAAGAGATTTACAATTTAAATTATCTTTTTTAATTATCTTCATTTTCAGCCTGTACCCACCGCTGGATATAGGCCTCCCTTATTTTTTGCCATTTATTTCTGTTTTTCGGTGCTCTGATCCAGATTTGGTCAGCTTATTCTCGATCTGTCGATTCATTGTGATGCCAACCTTACGTGTTTCCAGAACAACAGAATGCTTCTGATTTGACTATGGTCTATGACGCCAGCCAACGAACTGAACCAACGGCTTTACCTGCCTTTCGAAGCTCAGTAGCGTTCAAATTCTTGTATAACTTCACGCATCTTCTTCTTGCATAACTTTTGTTCATAATGGATTCAAACCCGGGGGCTACGGGACGCTAATATTTCACCATATGTCCTGGGTACATCGTCACTCCATTATGCCATTGGTACGCCGGGTGCCTTGTATCCTAGCCCCGGCCAACAATCTGCCAACGTCCTACTCCATCTACTGTCAGATCTTTTAGTCAGATTACCGGCTCATCTTGAATTTATTTTAAGTACGCGTTTCTTTTGCGAAAATGTAATAAAAGCCAATATAAAAAAATAAAAGATAATACGCCTTGAAGGACTATTAAAAATAGTGTTTGTTAATTTTACCTTGGAGATAAAGATAAATATTCCGTGCAAATAGCTAAAGCTGCTGAGCTTTCCATGGTTCGTTCAATCCTGACAAAATAAACACGAATTTAACATCTTCCTTGAACAGATATATACAATACATATCTACAATGTAATTTCTCATAGGTCATATCATTCTTCGTACCTGGGTGAGGCGGGTGGTTCTGAAGGGCTATTTTTACCGGAACCTGTTCCAATGATAGACTTGTTGAACAGCAGTTTGGCTAACGAGTCAATCTTCTGAGCCACAAGGGGCGCTCGTTCAGAATTCTCTTCTGAAAATTTTAAGTTTATATTGTTAGTGCATTTATTGTTCGAACTGTCAAGGAATGCAACACATTGCCAGCGTCATTGTTTCCCGAAAAGTAATCAATCTCCAGATTCTCTTCAAGTCAAGAGTGAATAGGTATCTTCTAGGCAAGCACGCACCATCGTCGTCACTTACTGTCACGTGAGACTGCGGTCAAGTGCTGGCCTTATACAGTAATAATAATAAAAAAGTAACGGTTATATACATCCAAATTCATGGTTACTAAAATTAAAATTTTTGAAGAAAACAATAGAGAAAAATTTTTTCCCCTATGAATTTAGGAAAAATAAATAGATGAAAGATTTAACAAAAGAAGAAAATAAATACTTGAGCTACAAGCGAACGATGATCCTTCACCATCATCTTGTTTTCCACCTTCTTCCGGAAGCAATACATAAAATAAACATAAAACCAAAGCATAAAATAAATCAAATCAAAAGCGAGAACACCTGAGAATCAAATTCAGTGATGTGCTTTCAAGTGGACAAATTAGTGAAAAATTTAATCAAATCTCAAGAGAGGAGCATTTACCAATGCGGGGAATCTCCGTAATTAGGCTCTGGACATAGGTACAACTGATGAAGCTGTGTTGAGATCACACTTCACTTCATTTATCTCCTTCAGGTGTAGACAACCTTGTCACTATAGAGAGTTGTTTTGTTTAGTCATCAAAGGAAGTGCATAACATAACATAGCCCACGAACACTGTTTGAATAGTCTGTCATAGACGTCGAGGCCAATAATGATGGAGGATGTACAAGACCGAACAACTAAAGCTAGCCACACACACACTAGGGTGTACCAGATTTGGTTATTCTTTTACCGTTGAACTATACAGGACAGGATACAGGTAAATCTGCCCTAGCGTTAATGGCTAGCTTTAGTTGTAAGAGTATCTCAAAGTGAACGCAATGCTGCTGCGTTGCATGGGTTTCAAAATACCTTAGGTACTTTCATTTTATTAGGCTGATGATCTTTGCATAAGGCATTTGTCTTAGATTCAATTAGCACAAAACAAATTAATTCTAAGCCTACCTTCGCTTTCCTCCCTGTCTGTAGACACAGAACGTAATCTAAAAGCATTTCTCTTGTTAGCGGCCGCAATGGACTCAGGATTCAATTCTGCTGCCGACTGGGCTCTTCGACACGCACCACGACGTTTCTTCTTCCTATAGCTAGTCCTCGGTCGCTCCTGATAGAACCTATCATGACCTGTCGTCTCCGGTTCTTTAGGTTCCTTGCCTTCGCTGTTCGCTTGTTGCATATGCTTGTATAAGTTGAACATCTTCTTTTGGATGTATTTTCTGATGTTTTTGAAGTTGTATTTCATTAGCTGAGTTAATATTCAATGTTTGATGATACACGGTTATTGCATCAACATTTTGGTTTCAAACATTGGTATAGTTCTTTGATAATTAGTTTAATATATTCAGTGGAAATATAAGTCCGTCTAAGTTCGCAATTTTCCAGTGACTCGTTGAAAAGTATGTCAATAGTGACTAATTGAAGACTGTCAAGTGAGGTATTAGCGAGCGAGTGGACTACGTCTATACCTATTGCCTGTCCACTATGTTAACTCTTGTCACAATATAAAAAGGAACAGAATGCCGGTACTATTTCTTTCACCTGTGCTTTTACCTCTTCCTAACTCTCTGCCTAAACAAGAGGTGAAGTCATGTTGTTTGATTTAATCGATCAATAGCGAAAGAGAAGATTTTCGCATGTAGGTATAGGTATTGGAAAACATTTTTAGTTGTAATTTTACTCTGATGTTTATTGTATATCTTTGTGTGTGGCGTAGGTACAATGAAGCAAATAATAGATCCAACTAATATTATTATAAATCTCAAATCTCAGTACAATGTAAAAAACTTACGTTTGTAACACAGGTGAAATAACGCCAGTAGTTCTAACTCGACTCTAGCGCCATCTAGCGCGGTTGTGGTTAGATGGATGCATGGATGTTTGTTACTATTTCACGCTATAACTACTGAATCGATTGAGCTAATATTGGGTATGCAGATAGTTTAGACCCTGGAATTACACATAGGGTACTTTTTATCTCGATATTCCCACGGGAACAAAGACTACGCGGGTGGAACCGCGGGGCACAGCTCGTATATTATATTTTATATCGATCTGACTGAGGTTGGCGCTGTGCTGGCAAGCTCGTGAGACATGAGCGGAATTTCAATAAAAAAATTCTTTGGAGTAGGTATGCGATCGCGGTCACACATCCAATGGTTTTTCGTGAAATTCTCCGTAAAGTTTAGCGTTCGTGTTTTCGGTGATCGTGCATCTCTTCTGTCCATATATATTTAATGCTCATGTCCTTAATCCAATACAAAACTGCATAAACGCGAATAATATATTTAATGCAGGTAAGTATGGCCATAATTTATAAATTAAGTACAACGTTTGAACATTTCCACAAAAACAAATCACAGTAACTGTTTAATCACTATCTCTTAGGATCCTTGACCTCTGGACTATTCTAGTCAGGGGGCTGATGAGTTTTAGAACCCTCGGCTTTATTTTTTAAGTGATCCAGGTATGTTTCAGTAATATTTTGCATGAAAATGTATGTAAGGGAGGTGTGCACGGAGAGCCTTAGGAAGTATGGGATGAATCCTGCCCAAAAACTCCGGCCGCCGCACTTGTAAATACTTTCGATGACTTCTCTGTAGGACAGTCTGTCGCGCCTCATTTGATACCTTGAGGAAACATTCAAAAATATGGTTAAACTGCAATTTTAAGGCTACCTTTCCACTTCTCAGTTCGCTGTATGATGGTGTCTGTGCAGTTTGATAAACTGTTGATTCTCACAATAATTTATATGTCTGCCGTCCAATAATACGTGTATCTAATAGTGGCTTAAGGTGCTCACATTTTGGAAGATCTAAAAAGACTTCATATAATTACGTAAAAAAAAAAAACAATACAAAGATTCAGTAAAAAATCCAATTTAATCCTCATGACGAGATTCAAAAACTCATAAGTTGTTGAATCTTGTCATGCCCAGTAATTTCGCTGGTAACATTGCCCTTCAGACCGGAAAACAGTAATGCCTACCACTACAAAAATCTGACCTTTACGCTAAAAAAATAATTTGTTAAAGAAAACCTTACAGTCACTAACATACTCGTAGCATACACTCACTAACATAAAAAGAGGTTTTCACATTAATTTACCTTATTTTGACTCTGTCTATAGGCAGTGTAACGATGGCTGTGACAAAACCGGATACAAACGATGTGAATACGTGCAGCCATGTTCCTTCTAACTTCATGTGCTTCATCAGGTACTCTCGCGTCTGGGGAGCACAGGCGATCGTTACTCAAATAATCTTATGAATCGACAATCGCACAAGTCAGTGCTACTTGTGAACAAGGCTTTAAGCGACACAAAAGTTAAGTATCTATATTATCTATGTAAATACCTATATATTGCACACCACCATCGTTAAATGTTTACTGTCCCTTTCCATCCCCAGGTTGTCTCTAAGAAATTGCTTTACGCGATAAGACCGCCGGTTTTTTACCGTGTCTTTTGTATTGTGTCATTTTGTGAAATTATTTCTTTTTTGGTATGCAATAAAGTTATTTATCATTATTGAATGAATGAATGAATGAATATATTTATTGCATAAAATGTGGTACAATTTAAGGTCTTAAATTACGTTACAAGAAACACACACTTCGCCAAAACAACTTGACATGCAATGTAAAAATTAAGATTCTGATTCAAATAAATTCAAAATTATAATATTACTTTACAAACATTCGTATTTAAGTTATTTTTATTATTATTATTAGTGTTATTAGTATTATTTATAATTCTATTATTTAAATTTCTTCGCAAAGAACTCTGTAAGGCTGTAAAAACATTTTTCTATTAAAAAAGTCATTAATTTATGCTTAAAACGTTTAAATGGGAGTTCTTTAATGTCATTTGGTATGTGGTTATATACTTTTATAGCCATACAGTAACAATTTTTCCTTCTTAGAGTAGTTTTTACAGCTGGCAGTATCAGTTCATCTGGATATCTGGAATCATATCTTCTAAAAATATTCTATTCTATTCTATTCTATTCTAAAAGTTGTATGGGGTGCCAACTTGGGCCAACTCTATAGTATCTGGATATGACTTGCACGCAAAGTACCCGCTATGTGTTATTCTATGGTCTATAAGCTATCTACATACCAAATTTCAGCTCAATCGGTTCAGTAGTTTTAACGTGAAAATGGAACAAACAAACACACAAAAAACAGCGCTAGTTAGCGCTGGGGTCGAGTTAGAACACGCTAGCGTTTTGTTAACAAATGTAACTTTTTTACATTGTAATGGAATTTGAGATCCTTAATATTAGTAGAATTAGTAAGATAGTAGGATAGAGAATGTCGTGTAGTTCAAGTAAGTATAATGAATCTCACCTGTACATAGCTGCCAACCTGCACGACCCCAACACAAGCAGCTCTCACCAGCGCGATGGTGCCTCCACGCCACAACGTTCTGACGCCTTCCATGTGAATTATCCTGGAACCATACGGAGAACTACTGCACGTAAGGAATAACAAGTGTAAATTTTACGTTGTTTCCTTGTCTTGCTCTAGACTCATGCTGTGCCTATGCTGACGAAGTTTTTCAATGCTGAATTATTGAATTATTATATGGTTTAAACTGTAGCATGCAGAAGGAATATGCCCATGTTTAAATCCCGCGTCTCTGGCAGACCGCGGACCCCGTTACTCCAGACAATCGCCCGCGCGCTATAGTCTTCTACGTAGAAAACATAACTAATCTCAAAAAGATTTATTCAAATAGGTCACAATCTGACACTTTACATGTCAATGAATATGAAGTATGAACAGTTACGAGACTACCGTACGTTCGGAAAGATACCTCTACAAAGAAGAACGCAAAAGAAACTTGCAGGGCTTATTGTTTTCAACTGATAGTTTTACATTTGGTTTGGTTACATTCGTTTGTTTGGCATAACCCAACGAAAGCCAGGATTGCTGGCATAAACTGCTATTTTAGAGCATTACGTTAGTCCTAGCGTTGTGCTGAATTTTATATAAAATAATGAGTATCTACTATGGGACTGAGTCCTGGGTTTACCGCTGCCTACCCCTTCGGGAAAAAGGCGTGAATGTATGTTATGTTTAATAAGTAACGAGTGTTAATAATTCTTCATTTTTTTTTATGATAGCGAAGTGACAAGACGATCAAATCAGGTGCCTGATGGTAAGCATCATGATTGCCCATATCACACAGTGCCTCCCAGTGTTTTAAAGTTCAAAATTCTGCGCGGCACTGCACTGCGCCTGTCACCCTGAGATATGAGTTGTTGAATCTCGTCATGCCCACAAATTTCGGTGGTAACATTGCCCTTCAGACCGGAAAACAGTAATGTTTGCACATTACTGCTTGGCGGATGAATAACTGGCAAAGGTGTGGTACTTCCCCAGGCGGCCCCCTGCAAAAGAGGCCTACCACTACAAAACGTACGTCATTAGATAAACTTACTTTTTTACACAATCAGAAGGGCCCTTATAGAACCTTCGGTACGGGACCGTGCTCAGGCTACACGGATCCTTCTGTACGTCGGCCATCATGCGCGCGAGCACCACGTCCGGCGGCAAGCCCACGAAGCCTCCCGCCATGCTCGCATACATGCCTATTGCTACCTTGTCTGTTAGGGTCGGGATGCCGTATGAACTAGACGAAAAACAAAAGTAATAATATGAAAAGAGTACGATATTAATCATCATCATCATCATCTCAGCCGTTGGTAATCCACTACTGAACGTAAGTGGACCTCCCCCACAAATTATAGCGCCGCCTGCCAAGCGTGTCGAGTATTGCCAATACTCGACACGCTTGGCAGGCGGGTTCCCGAGCGCAGTTCGATGGTTTTTTGCAGAGGACGCTGCTACCAGTCCTCTGGATTTACTTATTAATCCTTAGCCGACTCTTACGGCAACCACGGGTAGAGAGGGTGGAGCACTGTTCTAAAGCCGGTAACTCCGGCGACGATAAGAATAAAGAAGGAAAAATTTCAACCAAGAGCGGGATTTGAACCCGCACCTTCCGCTCCAATCAAAGGGGATGGGGACTCTTCCAATTGACCTACCGTGGAGGTACCAGTCATCGGAGATTTTTTTTATCCCACCTGCCTAACGCCTAGAGGCGTGTGTATTTCAACCGAATAGATCGCTAAGTCTATAAAAATAAAACAATATACTCTTGATGGAGACCACAGTACATAGCAAATACAGGTTTAACTGTGCAAACAATACTGTATTCCGGACTGAAGGACAATGTTACCAGCGAAATTACTGGGCATGACGAGATTCAACAACTCATATCTCAGGGTGACAGACGCAGTGCAGAGCCGCGCAGAATTTTGAATTTTAAAACACTGGGTGGCACTGTGTCTGATATGGGCAATCATGATGCTGACCATCAGGCACCTGATTTGCTCGTTTTGTCACTCACTATCATAAAAAACTTTAAAAAATTAACGTCATCAGACTATGGTCATCTTCCATCTATTGTCATTGGGACGATTTCAATGTATAGGGTAAGAAAAGTGAATATTCAAATAGACTTAATTGCGTACCGTTTGAAATTAATACTGATATGTTTAGAAAAATATACTGATCAATGGGAAATTTTTTGCTTTCTTGTAAAATACCCCATAACAACTGAAATTAATTAAAAACAAGAATATTATTCCGATGTAACTTACATAAACTCTCACCGTTTTGATTTAACGTTGAGTTGAATTCAAGAAATTACATTTGTAGACAAGAAAATTCTCTCCAACTTTCATTACGAGCATTATGTGCAAATTGTTTTCGTTTTCGCATTATATAAATCTAAAGCTAAACAAATAATTTTACTATTACGAAATAAACACAAGTAAGATAAACCGAAAATCCTTCCACAGAACACAAAGAATCTTACTTTATTTTTTTTTTATTCACGAAGGAGAAAATGGACCATACGTTCGTGTATTTGCCACTGTCAAGTATTTTATGTTAAATCATAATAAAGATTCATTGTTCTTAATTTCATATGTGTATTATGATTTACTTCACTGTACATAATTTTTTGTTTGCTAATAATATGAATAAAAAATAATTATGCAAATTAAACAGCAAGTAGACGATCCGACATGGTACGGTTGTACTACGAACTTGGTTCGCTACCTGGTTTGATAGCGAGCCAAGTAATATTCGATCGTGTGGCACACTGTACGGCGAACATTATTATTAGTATTACTCGGTACCGTATGTCGGTACGGTGGTACGGGAGCTTGCATATCAAACTTGGTACGGTACCGGACAGGTTCGGTTGTCTGCACGGCGCACCGTACTGGTTCTGAGTTCAGTCGCTCGCCGTCATTGGTCGTCGCGCAGCACGTTGCGATGTCACACGTAATGGATGAAATAAAAATAAATACTGGTTCCGCTATTGATGACATCTTAATTAAAAACAATAAAACCTGTCAGATTTAATCGAACTATAATGAGATTTTTCTTGCATATGGAGCCCGAGCGACATACCGACTGCTTCCCACATAATACAATTATCATTAAGAGGAGACAAGGAGACAAGAGGAGACCCACAGTATGTGAGACCCTCACACACGGTCGACACATTCTAATGTCATTATTATATTATTGTAAAAAAGGGATTTTTTTTGGAACAAAGAAAATGTTTATGAATAATGAAAAAAAAAAAAAGGCGTGAATGCATGTTATGTTGTTTTTAATAACAGATTGTTTGCTGTGAACCATCTGGATATACTTGCTAAAGTATTATTAACATGTACTAGAGAAGTATCCTTCCTATCAACTTTAAAAATCAATGACGTATCATCGGCAAACAGAACTATATCTGCTATACCGTGGACCATGTAAGGCAAATCGTTAATGTATGCCAAAAACAGGAAAGGACCCAAAATTGATCCCTGTGGGACTCCCATTTTGACAGGAGAACTAGCAGATGTGATACTATTGACGCTAACCTTCTGCTGCCTACTAGACAAGTATGATTCCACCAGGTTCAGGGCATTCCCATGAATTCCATATACTTCTAACTTGCGCAGTAACGTGCAGTGTTCTGCACAGTCGAATGCTTTGGAAAGATCACAAAACACTCCAATGACATCCTGTGAACTCTCCCAAGCCTCCAAGACAAGAGTCATGAGATGACAGCCCGCATCGGTTGTTGATCTGCATTTGGTAAAACCATACTGATTTGAATGCAGTATTCTGTTTCTATTGAAATGTGACAGCAGTTGGTTTAGCATCAATTTCTCAAAGATTTTACTTAATACTGGCAAAACAGAGATTGGCCTATAGTTTGAGGGATCTGTCTTACTTCCCGATTTAAAGATAGTGTAATTGGGGAAACCCGATCTGTTAGAGTTTAGAGTATAAATTCAAATTTTTTTTTATTTATTATAATTTATTGTACTTATTTTCATAGTTATTTCGTCCTCTTCTTCTTCCTAGCAATTATCCTGGCTATAGCCAGGGTCTGCTTTCCGGCTATTTCTCCTCCATTTCGCTCGGTCTTGTGCATCCTCTACGGAGAGTTCATTGGCACTCATGTCATCCCTATTTATCCCATTTTCATAGCTACTATTATTAGAGAAATCGTTATGAAATATCTATTGCTTTTTACGATAAGTTAAATACATAGTAGTATTAATATTAATCGTTATAATATAATTATGGAAGTCGTATTTTAGCTATAACAATGTTTCTGGGATTACAATTCAAAAGCGTTGTTTTTTTCAATTTCCGTCGTTTGATCTGTTTTCTTACGTGACATTGACAATATTGAATGTTGATTGAGGTAGAGAAAAGAGTAGAAAATAATGGGGGCGCCACTGTCTTTCACAAGAGTAAAAACAATTTAATCAACACATACACTTTAAATTAGTTCCGTTTCTACTCTTTTCTGTCGAGCTATATTCCTTAGAGTTTTGACAAGCCAAAATAAATAAATTAAATATTTTCTTGTTTTTAATTATTATCAATCGTTATGGGGTAATAAAAAGGAAAGCAAAAGTTTTCCATTTGTTCAGTATATTTTGCTGAACATATCGGTATTTATTTCAAACGGTTCAAAATTAATACTGTTTCACCTAGCAAATTCAGGCAATCTGATTAGTCTAGTACCCATACAACATGATCCCACTCCCGAACTGCGCCTGTGTTGACGTGTAAAGTAACCTTAAATTACTAAGTTTACGTTAAGCTGGGGACAGATCATGTGCAAAACATGCAATGCAACAGTTCCCATAGGTACATTTTAATGTGTTCACGAACGCACGCTTTCTATGAAATCAAATTAATTGCATGTTGTGTTGCAAATAATCTGTACCTACAACACTTTAGGGATGTCATTTTGCTCGAAACATTATAAAAGAAGTTGACTAACGCTCTATATTTGTCATACAGCCAGTGATAAACAGCGATTCTGGACGTGGTGTAAGTGGCTTGCCGCACTGTAGCTGCCGTCAGGCCTATATACAGAGCTTTTGGTCCTTCGCAGCGGCATATCTTCCTAGCCATGCGTATAGTGGACACGCGACGAGGGTACAACTGCATGCGGGTCTTTACTAGATCTAGTGGGTGTAGGATGATGGTCGCCAATATGCTAAGGATTAAATAACATTAGTTATGTAGTGGTAGGCCTCTTTTGCAGGGGGCCGCCTGGGGAAGTACCACACCTTTGCCAGTTATTCATCCGCCAAGCAGTAATGTGCAAACATTACTGTGTTCCGGTATGAAGGGCAATGTTACCAGCGAAATTACTGGGCACGATGAGATTCAACAACTAATATCTCTGGGTGACAGGCGCAGTGCAGTGCCGCGCAGAATTTTGAATTTTAAAACACTGGGTGGCACTGTGTCTGTTATGGGCAATCATGATGCTTACCATCAGGCACCTGATTTGCTCGTCTTGTCATTCATTATCATAAAAAAAAAAAAAAAAAAAGTTATAAACATAAAATATGGATGCATAATATGGTAAACAGGGACCGCAGACCTGAGTTGTTGATATGAGTTTCAACTTGATACCTCAACGCGTTCCCATGCAAAAGGCCCTCTACAAACGGCCAACGAGTAATCCTATAAGGGTTCCTTTTTCCTTTTTATGTACACGGAACCCTAAAAAAGAATAATTAAAGGCCAGCTCAGAAAAAAGTGGCGAGACTAACCAACAGAGACTGGGCGGGGGGATCATCACCACCACAGAACAAGATCACCACTTCAGCTGTTGGAAATCCACTCCTGCCCGTCTAGCATTGCACGGGGACACGGGGACAGATCAGACAAATCCATCTACCTACCGCAAAAGCTGAGGATCGGGCTCACTGGCGCAAATTAGGAGAAGCC
Source organism: Hemistola chrysoprasaria (assembly GCA_947063395.1). Taxonomy (NCBI): domain Eukaryota; kingdom Metazoa; phylum Arthropoda; class Insecta; order Lepidoptera; family Geometridae; genus Hemistola; species Hemistola chrysoprasaria. The sequence continues at coordinate 12,682,525 of OX346724.1, read as the reverse complement.
TATGTCTAGCTGTGGACTTACACAGGCTGATTACGATGATACCTACTTATCATAGGATGACTGTCATTGGGATGACCAGGGATGACTATACTAACCCTGAAGCACCACCAATAGCGGCTTTCGTATATTTAGATACCTTAATCGGCTCTTTATTTTTGAAGAAGCCGAAAAATACCATCGCACTTGGGGCATTTTTGCCCACTATTTTATTTGTTTATTATATTTATATATATTAGTATTATATATTTATATATATTACATATATTTTTTTTTTATTAGCATTTTCGGATTCCCATTTTACTTTTGTTTTTATTATAATATTTTCTCTTTACATTTTTAGAAAAAAAAAACACTTGATTTCGACTGTTGATTTACCTACTTAAGTCAAATTGACGCCATACAACCTATTTGAAATTGACTGAAGAATTAAGCTCATAGACAATGATTAAGAATAATAAGGTACTGAGATATATCTGCGTACTTACCAAAGAGTTCAATACTCTGTGTATTGTATACTATCCTAAATATATCTAAAAATATCTTTTTTTTCGTGAAAGAGTAGGCCAGAGTGAAAGAGTACCTAGCTAGTTTGCCAGTTTTTAACATACAAAAGAGCCTCTGGCAAACCGCACCTAAAATCCTGACGAGGAATGGTCTTATCAAATAGGTACAATATTATATTACTTATCCGAAAGATCTACAACTAACCCTATACCACACGATGAATTCGTTATAGGGTTATGAAACCTAGCATTCCTGTTCGCGTCGGACAGGTGTTTCATTCAAAAAATTCGTTTGTTTCGGCTCTCGGATAGATGTGCGTCCACCTTTATTGACCAGCCATTTCTGTGCATCCAAATTACAGACCGAGAGCCCAGGCCTACTAGACTATCGTATTTTCTCCTATATATCTAAAAGTAGGTCAATTATCAGATATATATATGTATATGATTTGAACTTTTTTGACTGCCTCGGTGGCGTAGAGGGCGCATGCTCGACTGCCAATAAAGAGGTCCCGGGTTCGATCCCCAGGTCAGGCATAGTGTTAAATATTGGATTTTTCCATTAGGAATTATCTCAATAACTGCCTGGAGTCTGGAACTGTGCCCGGTAGATGGCAATAGGCTCGCCCCCTATTACATGGGACCAATAACATACTGGCGAAATGTGGGTGTATCTACTATGGGACTGAGTCCTGGGTACACCTCTGCCTACCCCTTCGGGAAAAAGGCGTGAATGTATGTTATGTTATCTAAAATTAGGTCAATTTTCAGATATATTCCTATATATATATATATATATATATAGTATATGTATATGATTTGAAACTATCAGGTTGTAAACGAACGAAATTACAAAGTTAATAAAACGAATATCAAAACAAAAATTATATATTATTCTATAACAATTACAATATGTTAGTCACAAATTATAAGTGCGTCTAAAAATATATAAGTTTAGCGTATCACATGGAATTAACGTTTCTATAATATTGAAGTTATTTAGATATTACGGCCTGTTCACACGAGGACAGTAACTTGAAAACATTTAATGTCTGTAGCCCAGCAAATCTAAGAGTACCGTTTGACGTTTCTTCTTTTCAAGCTTTGAGAGAGAAGAAATAACTTTGCATAGGCGTTACTCACACAATTTCTATAACCTTCGCCGTAAAACCATGGAATTACGATTTATATCACAAGACGTACAATTCTTAATCCCTACCTAAATTCCAATACTTTAAAGGCAAAATAAGAACTTTCTAACGGTACTTCTTAGATTTGCTGGGCTGTAGTTTTGGTTAACTTGCACGAAGCCAAATTCTCTTCATGATTCAATTGAATGTTGACGGTGTCGGTCGTGAATGTCAGTAGAAGTTGAAGCCTAGGGCCAATATTTCCAACTGTCATTGTCGGGTTTTCTCTATTTCGCACTCAAATAAAACAAATGCTGTCTCTATTTCTAATTTATTACTTTTCTCTGTAATAAAAAAGAAATTCCAGTGTTTAAATGCCAGCCCTGCTAGCACAGTGACCAAGAGATCCCAAGCCCCAGGGGATTAGAACGAGACAGCAGATATGGATTGTTCGGGTGAGAAAGAGAAAAAATATGGAGAAAACTAGTTATCTTCGGGCCATACTAGGTTTGATGTTTTAACCTGTTTTAAAAATACTATACTCGTGTGAATCGGCCGTCAGTTTATCATAAACACCAGATATTTAAAATTATGAATAAATACAAAATTACTAAGAAATATTATTTATACTGAAGTTTTTATCGAAAATGATAAAAGTGATTTTACTTCATTTTACCTCACATTGTACAAAATGCAATCTATTAATTATATTTATTAAGAAGCAGATGAAGAAGCAGACCTATTTATTGCTTGTTTATTCTTACCTACTCGTCGGAACACAACAATGGCTTTTATTTCATGTGATTTGTGGTGTATTTTATATTAATGCAAATTTCAAGGAGATCGAATTTCTTTTGATAGATTGATTTGCACTCCTCTTTGGTATAGTTAATACGTTTTGTCGAATTAAAGCGGAGTGGTTTGTTTACACGTTCCACCATTTGAAAAACCGACTATACACATTATATCTACAATTCAATACCCTATTTTTTTTTTGAAACTTTCGTCACGTATTTCATTTCTTGGGAGACATAGTTTTAATTTGTGCTGTTTAATAACTATAAAACTCAACAATTTTTTTTAAAGATAAATAAAAATTCTAGCAAAATATATTACTGTTATAGTTTTAGGCTTGTCGCAGACGAGGGACTTTTTGGTCCCCCCAATGAGCATAAATAAAAAGTTTGAACAAGAAAATTAATAAATAAATAAATAAAGTTTGTACATCTCATAATGCTATAAAAAATTGCTGGTAGCGAAAAGTACATGTTATAATTACATAACCATGATTTCATTTTGGCACTACATAAAAATTTATATCAAATCAAAATTATGATAAAGCAATAATAAAAAATCAACAATTAAATTATAAGTGCTTTTTCTCTTACATTTTTTACAAAATATTTTTTTTATGAAAGAAAATTGTAAAAGATTCTCACAAATTACAACCCAGCAAATGTAAGAAGTACCGTTTGACGTTTCATCTTTTCAAGCTTTGAGAGAGAAGAAATAACATTGCATAGGCGTTACTCACACAATATCAATAACCTTCGCCGTGAAGAGAGTACATGTCCTTCTAGGAATTTGACACAATCCTATGAAAAATTTACCAAATCGATGTTTTGTATTCCCCTGTTTCCTCCGAATATAATTATATTACCCATTCTATAAATTTATATCCTGATATTTTTATAGTGAAGTAACCTATGTCCCTGTCATTTTAATTTCTCTCTCATAAATCCTTGGTTTTTTTATAGTGAAGTTCCAAAAATCCCAGTTTTACTCGCGTGATTGGACGTTCACTACAAAAAAATGTAGAGTTTATAAACAAAAATAAAATGATAGCGACATACTTTACTTCAACTTTAAAATATCAGGATATATATATTATATCAAATAGGTTTACTGTATTCGGAGGAAACAGGGGAATACAAAACATCGATTTAGTAAATTTTCCAGATTGTGTCAAACTAGCTAAGAGCTAAGAGGTCCTCTTTCCTGTTAAACCATGGAATTATGATTCTTATCTCAAGATAGTTCTTAATCACTAGATATAAATTCAAATCCTTCAAACAAGGTAAAATAAGAACTATCATACGGTTACTTCTTAGATTTGCTGGACTATAGGTATAATAATTTTCTATATAAGATTACTTCATAAAACATCCCGAACAATAAAAAAAATAAAAAAAATCACTGTCAAAATATTGAAACCAAATAATAAACACAACATTATTCATACTTCACAAAACAACCGCAAACCGGACGATTTTTATCATTTACATATTGTAGAAAAAAAATTCCGGCGGAGGAGAGATATATATATATCATATAGACTTTTTACACTTTGTACCTATACACATAATTATAGTAATTAGGCACTTTGGGTTTCGCTTAACCATTTTTGACGAAATGATAGTTGTCATTTACATATTTCGTCATTACGCTTACAACTACCAAAAATTGTTTAAAAAAATGATTAACAAAAAACCTTTAAAAAAATCATTGCACCTGGCAATATTTATTTGTAAATGGCAACTCTCAAACGTCAAACGCCGCCATATTGATTTTATGTTACAGATTATAATCTTTATGTGTGCGAGGGCACGGTTATAAAAAGGTGTAGTAAGATTCATACATGTAATGTATGTATATTATGTAGTAATATTCAAAGGGATGCGTTTACCCAAAGAAATCTAAATAACAAGTTAATAGAAATGTCAAAGTTACTAACACATACAAAACACTTGTCGCCACCTTCCCTTATTTTATAAACGCAGAACCAAACAGCGCCACACAAAGAATGCCGCGCCGTGAGTGTGAGTAGCAAAAGACGCTACGTTTGTGTAAGAAGATCACTAATTAGTCACCAGTTTCGGCGACAGCGTCACGCGGGTTTGTCACTTCTAGTACCTTGTTTAGAGATTTCTACCCAACAAACTGACTTTTGAAGAAAATAAATTTACTAGACTTAGGGCCTCTTTCACCATCCTCGAGTAAAGGCCGAGTAAGCTACTCGTCTATTAAAGTGGCGAGTAAGGCGCAGTGCTAACTTCATAATGTCCGAGTTATGTTGATAAGCACATAAACTGGCCTTTTTTTGGGAAACTGACAAACGTTACTTGGGACTTCTACTTGCTGAGTAACACTAATCGCCGAGTAGTTAATCAACACGTTACTCGGGGATGGTGAAAGAGGCCCTCAGTATACATTGTTTTATAGTGAACGTCTTATCACGCGAAAATATGAGGACTTATAACTTTCAACAGATAAAAATATTATAATTGTAGTTTACTACATCGTAAAATATATTAATATAAGGATATAAATTTAACGAATGGGTTAATTATATTCAGAGGAAAACGCATGATTTGGGAATTATTTCATAGGATTGTGTCAAATTTCTTATAGATCTCGTACGCTCTTAATGAGTTGAGTCACCCCTTTAAGTATTACCACAGAATACAGACCTATATCTACAGAAGGGACGTTTCTAAAATTTATGTACCTATATATAAATAGCTGGCTGCGACGCAACGCTAATAGTTATATTCACCTACATTTTACCTCTCTTTCTATCTCGTTATCTCTATCTGTTCTCTCTGTCTAGCCCATTGAAATTGTCCCAGGTCTTGTATTTATATTACCACACCTTTTTATACTAAATGTACATTAAATTACGTGTATTTAAAGTAAGCAGTGTTCATTTGCTCAAGGAATATGAACGTTAAGACCGTGTGTGGTCCTAAGCGGGCGTAGTAGGGGAGAAATCCTTTCCACAGGGATAAAACTCCCTCGTTCCGTAGCAAGCTTGTTACTACGGCCACTTGACTTTCACCCTTGGCTGCGTTTTGTATTCTGAAAGGAAAATAAATATAATGTTATGTTTAATTATCATAATAATATATATTGTGTCAAGTGTCAAGTACAATATATATAAAAAAATGTGTTTCAAGTATAGTTGGGTAAAAATACCTAAAATACCATACACATAACATTTTTTCCGTAGGTAGACAGAGCACAGAATCATTAAGGGACAGAAGGGACACTCCTCAAAATCTTTAATATAGAATAAATAGCGACTCTAGCTCCGATGCAATAAAGTGCAATTCAGGTCGCACAGCGCCTAATTATCGTTATAACAACTGACAAGCTCCCTCTCTTTCTTTCGCGTATCTCTCTATCTGTTCTCTCTCTCTAGCTCACAGAAATTGTACCAGTATTGTACAAGCTATTTGTATCTATGCTCGTTGGTAGCAAATATGATTAGGCACTAATCGTTGGTCGCGAGTATAGGTGTAGTGTATGTCGGTAGGCTACAAACATTAATTAATAAATTAATAATGTAGGTATATATTTAAGTAGTCAATAAGCAAAGACTGTAACAGCCATTCGAGAATAAACCAAGGTACCGCACACACGTCTGTCATTTCCCGACCTCTTACAAACATCACATTTGGCGAACGAGTATAATAATAATTATGTCGATCGGGAAAATATGTGAATTCGACTTGAAGAATGGTGCGTGGTCATCTTATACGGACCGGATCGAGATGTATTTTAAGGCGAACGACATAAAGGAGGAACTCAAGCTGCCGACGCTCATTTCCTTGATGGGGGACGAGGCCTACGAGCTCCTGGTCAATCTGGCGAGCCCGAAGAAACCGGCGGAGCTGACGTACGTCGATGCGAGCAACCTATTGCGGAACCATCTACAACCGACGCCGTCGGTGCTCGCGGAGCGATACCGGTTCCGGCAAAGGCGGCAGGCGGCGGGCGAAAATGTCAGTGAGTACGTGGCAGAACTAAAGAAGCTCGCCCGGAACTGCAAATTCGGCGAAGCGCTCGGCGAGAACCTGCGGGACCAGTTCGTTTGCGGTTTAAAGAGTGACCTCATCAGGCAACGATTATTCGCCGAGGACGACACGGCTTTCACCGGGGCGGTGAAGCTGGCGACATCCCTGGAGGCGGCGGAGCGGGACGCGGCTGCGGTGGAGGCGCGGGGCGCGCCGGACACGGAGGCGGTGCACGCCATGAGGTCGCATGCCATGCGGTCGCACGTGGCGCGCTCGGCCGCCGTGCGCCGCGCAAATGCAAATGGCGGCGGGCGCGGGGCGCCGTCGCCGGGACAAGGCCTACACCACTGCAAGGGCTGCGGAGCGACGGGACACGGCTACGGGGACTGTAGATTCCGTGACTACGTCTGCAGCAAGTGTAAGCGCCCCGGACATCTACGGCGCGTGTGCACAGCCTGGAGCGCGCCGGGACAGCGCGGGCCGGCACGGCAAGATACCGGAAGCGGGGTCCATCACGGCGACGTCGAGACGGACGCGGAGGGCCCGGAGTTCATACCGGAGGACGACCGTTACATCGACCTACACCAACTGTGTTTGAGAGACTACAAGGCGGTGAGTTTACCTATCTCTGTAAACGAGGTAATAATCCCAATGGAAATAGATACGGGAACGGCGATTTCCTGTGTCAACAAAGATACCTACGATAGATATTTTACGAATGTAGTGATGTTACCCTGTCACTTATCATTGAAATTCTATGACGGTTCTCTTATTCGGCCTCTGGGATACATTAAACCTATCGTCAAGTACGAGGACAGGGCTAAGGAGCTCGAATTGTTCATCATCGATGGGGGGACTACCGCTCTTTTGGGCCGGCAATGGCTGACAGAGTTAAGAATAGACGTTCCCGCCTTCCATTGTAACCACAATATTGTAAATAAAGATAGTAAAATAAACGCTTTATTACATAGGTATAAGGAGTTGTTCGACGGGAGCCTGGGGAGGTTCACGGGTTGCTCGGCGACGCTGCGGGTGCGCGAGGGCGCGGTGCCGGTGTATCACCGCGCGCGGCCCATGGCGTTCGCTCAGCGCGAGCGCGTCGACGCTGAGCTGGACGCCATGCTGCGGGCGGGCGTCATCGAGCCCGTCGACTGCTCCGACTGGGCGTCGCCGCTGGTGCCCGTCAACAAGGCGGATGGATCGCTCAGGGTTTGTGTAGACTATAAGGCGACTTTGAATCCTGTGCTGGTGACCGATCGTTACCCGTTACCTAAGATCGACGATGTACTTGTGGCATTAAATGGGGCTAGGTATTTTAGTAAGATAGACCTATCGCAATCCTACAATCAGATCGTACTCGACGAGTCGAAGAAATACACGGTTATTAACACTCATAGGGGCCTATTCCGTTACAATCGGCTGGTATTTGGTTTGTCCTCGAGCCCAGGCATCTTCCAGAGAATTATGACTAATTTATTGCAAGGTATACCTAATGTGGCGGTATTTATCGATGACGTCATAATCGGGGGTAAAACGCGGCAGGAACATTTAGAAGCGTTAGAAAATGTGTTTGAACGGATGCTCGCGAATGGTTTGCGATTGAGAGAGAACAAATGTGTATTTCTAGTTCCAGAGGTGTCCTATCTCGGATACATTTTATCAGAAAACGGCATTAGAGTAGACCCGGCAAAGATTGAGGCAATCGAAAAACTCCCGAGGCCACAGAATGTACCAGAGCTTCGATCGTTCCTAGGTCTAGCAAACTTTTTTGCTAAGTTCATCAAAAACTTTAGTCAGGTACTAGTTCCACTTTATAACTTGCTCAAAAAAGGTGTAGATTGGTGTTGGTCGAAAGAATGCGAGGAGGCATTCCAGGAAATTAAAAAGCTATTGACGAGTCCGCAGGTTTTAGCTCATTATAATCCCAATATGACACTTATATTGACGAGTGATGCGAGCCCGACCGGGGTCGGGGGAGTGATCTCGCAGCCGTGCGGTCCGGGCGGCAGGGAGCGACCTATCGCTTTCATCTCACGGACACTTACTAGTGCGGAGAAAAACTACTCACAGATTCATAGAGAAGCCTTAGCTATAGTATTTTGTATGAAAAAGTTTCATCAATATTTGTACGGCAGGAAGTTCACCCTACGAACTGATCATAAACCTTTAGTATCTATCTTTGGTCCAAATAATGGAATTCCAACTATGACGGCTAGTCGCATGCAAAGATGGGCAATAATTCTATCAGCATATAATTATGATATTGAGTATGTCAAAACAAATGACAACTCCGCGGATGGTTTATCTAGGTTGCCAGTGAGAGGTAAGGAACCGGGTTCACCCGCATCGCCGGAACAGACATATTTACATTTTGCGCAGGAAGCGTTATTATTGGACTATAATGAACTAAAGAGGTATACGAGCCGAGATCTTATTCTAGGCAGAGTATTAGGGTTTATCCGGGATGGCTGGCCTTCCGATTGTGACATGAGTACTATGCAACCTTATTTCAATAGGCGGAACGAACTATATGAAGAGTTAGGATGTGTAATGTGGGGTCATAGGGTCGTCATACCGGACAAGTGTAAGATAAAGGTTTTAAAAATGTTGCACGAGCCTCACATGGGCATCGTTAAGTCTAAATCGTTAGCACGAAGTTATGTTTGGTGGGCCGGCATCGACGAGGCGGTGGAGGCCATGTGCCGGGAGTGCGGCGTGTGCGCGGCGCAGGCCGACGCGCCGCCGCAGCAGGCGCCGCGCCCCTGGGCATGGCCCGGCCGCCCCTGGTCTAGGTTACATTTGGATTTCTTAGGGCCTATATTCGGCAAAACTTATCTTGTTATCGTAGACGCGATGTCCAAATGGTTAGAGATATTTCACGTACCGAGTACGGCGGCCAATTGGACCATAGGGAAGCTGACCGAATTGTGGAGTCGCTGGGGCCTCCCTAAACAGGTAGTTTCAGATAACGGGCCACCTTTCACCAGTAGTGAGTTCGGGTCCTTCGTGAAAAGTTCGGGTATAGAACATATTTTCACGGCGCCCTATCATCCGGCATCCAACGGTGCCGCCGAAAATGCCGTCAAAACGCTTAAACGAGTAATCAAAAAAGCGGTTTATGAGAAGCAGGACGTTCTAAAGGCTTTGCATACCTTCCTATTATATTATAGGAATACGGAACACTCGTCTACCGGTGAAAGCCCGGCCATGATAATGTTAGGTAGGCGTCTGCGTACTAGACTGGACGCGCTTAAGCCGGACCGAGAGACGCGGGCGAGCCGCGTGCAGCGGCGCCAGGCGGAGGACGCGGGCGGCGCCGACAGGCACATTCTACCAGGAGACGACGTATGGTATCGACAGTATTTAAAGGGTGAGAAGTGGTTACCGGGTAAGGTAGAATGTAAGCTAGGTCCATCTAATTTTAGAGTAGTAAATGAGGGGGGGGACGCACAAGTACATCGACATATCGATCAATTAAAGCCCAGGATTAGAAGTTCCTTGGTCTGCCCTGACCCTGATCGTTCTTACCGACAGAAACAGACTAATTTGTCCAAAACTATAAGTTCGGAGGAAGAGGTACTCGAGGATGCGTCATCCTCGAGCTCTGATACCGAGTTATCATTAAACTCGCCACACCAGTCTGAGCAGTCGCGGTCCTCATGCAGCTCGCCGTTCACCAGCGCGCCGCAAACCCCGGAACCTGCCCAGGTACCCCAAAAGGACACTACTCGTATAAAAACGCCGGAGGGCCGGCCCTTACGCAAGTGTCGGTTACAAAACCCTAACTATAAGATGTGAAATTATATACTTATAATTATTGTGAAAATTTACCGTAATTATTTATGTGTTTTAGTTGGTGTATATTTCGTACCTATCAGTTAAAACTCACCTTTAATAATTAAGATACTATTATATGTATTAGATACCTACCATAATAAATCGTGATCTGAATTGTATCGAGTCAACAGCTACCTGCTAGCCGGTTACTGCGTCCGTAGGTATTTTTTGTAAAAGGTGTTAAGCTCGCCACTACTTCTTATTAATATAATGTACTTAGAATAATACTTACCCAGGATAATATGAGTTATGTACCTATTGTTAAGTGATGTTGTTACGAGTACCTACCTGCCTACATCTAGTATGTAATTTGAAATTAGTGTGGAGGGATGTAGTGTATGTCGGTAGGCTACAAACATTAATTAATAAATTAATAATGTAGGTATATATTTAAGTAGTCAATAAGCAAAGACTGTAACAGCCATTCGAGAATAAACCAAGGTACCGCACACACGTCTGTCATTTCCCGACCTCTTACAAACATCACAATAGGTACAGAATAATAAAAAGTACTAGTATAGCGTCAGGCATGCTCGTGCCCGCCCCCCTTTATAGATTTCCTAAGTCACCTGTATACCCGTCACGTTAAGCAAATAATTGTTTATAAGCTCGTTTTGTGATTTTTGTACACTTCGTGTGACACGGCAGTTTTAGCTGATAAATTCCCAGCGGCGGCCTGAACTAAAAGGTATATAGTGATTTGGATATATGTTACATGTTTATAACGTTTGGGCAGGCCTGGGACACTCCGTATTAGAGGTATGAAGCAACAAGTAGCCGGGGTGTCCATCTTGACGGAACAATTTCTATGGGCTAGACAGAGAGAACAGATAGAGAGATACGCGATAGAAAGATAGGCAGCTTGTGGATTAATAAAATGACAATTAGTTAGGCGCTGTGCGACCTGAATTGCACGATGGTCGCTATTTATTTAAATTATTATGAAGAGTGTTCCTTCTGTCCCTTTAGTATTTTCTGTAGTATTTTGTGGTGGAATCCTTGGGTCCATGGGGGCAGTTGCTCTGGAGCTGTACAAAGACCTGGCTAAGCGCTTGCAAGAGGCGTCTGGTGACCGGAATGCTGGCTTGTATTTTACCCATCTGCATCCAACAATGCCGCCAGCATTCTGGACACTTACCCCTCCACCAAGGATTTAGCAGACCTAGACTTTTAAGATTTTTAATGAGGTATGTGCTTTTGATGAAAAGATGATTGGTAGGTATAATAATTGCTCACCTAGTTTTGATGATATCAACCGGCATGGAAGCGATGGTGGTGATGAGTCCAGACACCATGGACGCACAGAAATGTAGAGTGATACCGTCCGGTACGTAGCCTACGAACATTTCACGCGCCTGAAATATAATAAAGTTATAAAGTTTTTTATTACAAGGCATTTTTAGGGTTACATACCTCAAAAGGAAAAAACGAACCCTTACAATAATAATAATTTTGAATTTATATTCTAACGGAACGGGTTACCCCAAATACACTGCTCGAGTCAATTCATATGGATTATGTGGACAACCCATATTGTCAGTTTAAATCAAAATCAAAATAATTTATTTGTGATACACAGGTCATAGGTAGTTAGAATTAATTGCAATCGAGCAAGCTGTGATCAGCCCTTTAGGCATACAAATTTGGGTTTTAATGTCATAAATTGTTTAAGACAAAGAAACTTATTAGTTAACAATTAGGGTAACATTTAGTTCATTCAAAAATATACATTAAAATACAATTTAAATTCATCAATATATTAATAAAGTCAATATTCAATTATTCAAGTCAATGAGAAGTAAATTTGTCATTAAACAATATACAATTAACAATCACACACATGTTATAAGTCAATATTCAATTATTAAATATTCAATTAGAAGTAAATCTGTCATTTAGAAATTCAGTTATGCTATAATAAGCCTTTTTCACTAAAAAAAGTTTCAATTTAAAATTAAATGAGTTAACCGTCTCACAATCAATTATATCTTTGGGTAAATGGTTAAATAAGCGAGGTGCCATACAGAGCACGCTATTATGAAATTGCGCTGTGTTACTGCTAGTAGTAGCATTGGGAAAACAAACTTTTTTCATGTGTCTTTTGCTGTGTAGATGTATAATTTATTTATGATCGCCAAGATTCCTACAAGGCCTCCGACATGACCTAGGGACTGCCTCCTATATATCTTATAGGAAATAGCCTATAATAATATGGGACAACTTCTACACACGGTCACCTGGTCCCAAACTAGTCTAGAAGCCTAGTGTCTAGAGTCTATGGTAACCAGATGACTGATATACATACTTATATAAGCTTATAACACCCAGACACAGATCAAACAGACAAAGACTATAGTATCGCTCTGTTGTCTGTCTGTCTGTTTACTCGGGAACGCGTTGAGGTATCAAGTTAATTGATATCAACAACTCAGGTCTACGGTCCCTTGCTGTTGTAAATAAATTTTTAAGGCATACCTTGGTAAATATGCTTAGTGTAGCGTTCCATACCTAGATACTATATACTAAGCATACTTATCAAGGGTATACAATAAGCACGACAATTTGGTCTAGTACAGTGGTCTATATACAATAAGCAAGAACATTCTATATTTGTGTTCATACAAATAAAAAAAAAGGTATGCCTTAATTTTTTTTTTTTAAATAGCTTGTTTAACTCTTAGTTATAAAGAGTACAGTCCCGTCAAAATTAGATCCAGCCGTTACGGAAATAATCCAGAATGAAAAGTGAAAAGGGTTTTATTTTTTGACGTGACAACGTCTTATAATTCGATAGAGCCGGCTGCACGCACGAAAAAACATGACTCATGCGGCGTTACCTCGCTCTGAGGCGCTCGCTGTAAGGCTTGAAGTGCAAGCGAGAGCGCGGAACGAGCGACATCCGTCTCTCTCCTACTTGAGTGAGCGATGCGTCTGCGTGGACAGCTGCTATACTATAGTACATTTACATGTTTTGATCGAGTATCAAGTGCAGTGAAAAGTGAAAAAAATGAAATTAAAATTTTCTTTTGAAAAATGCTACCATTCCATCAGTATTTTCTTAAGACGTTGTCACGTTGAACTATCGTCAGTAAACGGACTTTACAGACAACCAATTTTTTTACAAACTTACAATCTCCACGTCAAAAATACCACGCCTTTTTCCCGAAGCATGACTACCCCATGAAGGTGTACTAGGACTCAGTCCTATAGTAGGTACACCCACATTTCGCCAGTATGTTATTTATTGGTCCCATGTAATAGGGGGCGAGCCTATCCACCGGGCGCGGTTCCAGTAACAAACATTCAAACAAAAACTGTTGTCGAGTTAGAAAACGTAACTTTTTTAACCATTGTTTTTCGTACAGGCTAGAGGGAAAGAGCTTGATGCGCCTCTCACTCTTTCTTATGCCATTATACTTAGGTTCAATGGTCGTTTTTCTCTCTACATCTGGGACGGATTATAGTAAAAAAATCGAAATCGAAGACCTTAGTATTTTAGTATACGAATAGCCAGGCTAAAGTGGATATTATTGTTACCTGTGAATAGGTGCTGAGTTGCGCAGCATTGACGACCATGGCCCGGCCGACGGTGGGAGTGGCGCCGCGCCATAACTTCAGTAAACCTTCTTCACGTACTATCCTGAGGTATTCATTAACGTTAAACGTCACCCATACCAGGAACGTATTTGTTAGTATATTTTGTAATAGAAATTAAGATATATTAAGAAAAACTATATAATATTAAGGAATAACTTCAACCCTCCTTATTACCCTTATCCCATAAGTAAAATAGTATAGGCCGGAATCCCACGGGCGAAGTACAAAAGAGAAGATGCATGAAAGGAAAGTAGGAAGTATGTAAGTACGAGAGGAATAAAAGCGAGAACTGGCATAAAAGAGAAATAAAATATATTTGAAGACAATACTGATAACGTCAGAGAAACAAGTATAATAATAAAAAAAAAGTCACCCATACAAAATGTTTTTTTTTTTAATGATAGTGAGTGACAAAACGAGCAAATCAGGTGCCTGATGGTAAGCATCAAGATTGCCCATATCAGATACAGTGCCACCCGGTGTTTTAAAATTCAAAATTGTGCGAGACATTGCACTGCGCCTGTTACCCTGAGATATTAGTTGTTGAAACTCGTCGTGCCCAGTAGTTTTGCTGGTAACATTGCCCTTCAGACCGGAACACAGTAATGTTTGCACATTACTGCTTGGCGGATGAATAACAGGCAAAGGTGTGGTACTTCCCCAGGCGGCCCCCTGCAATAGAGACCTACCTCTACAAAACAAGGATATGAAGAAATAGGGAATAATTCCACTCAATTGTTTATGGTTGGCTCTGGATCTGGCCTTTATTTGCGGGAAAACATATAAACACTACGGCTAATGCAACTTAGTCGAAAGGTCGAAATGAACAATAAAAATTTAGCTCGTTTAGTCCTGCTTTATCGTGAACTATAAATAGTTGTTAAAATTTCCCCTTTGCCCAACTAAACCGGCCCTCCAAAATGGAAAAATGAAGTATGCCTCATTAAGTCGAATCGATGGCAATCTTAATGATCTAAAATCTGGACGCATCTTCCCCACCAGGGTTATAATCTCAGCTCACCTCATAAGTGCGTCAGCGACATTCTTATAATTCCTCCTTTGTTCCTTAGGCAGCCTGCCGTCTGCCGTCATCCTTATAAGGGCGACCTCAGCCGGCGTGCCCACGAAGGCTCCTATCGACCCAGCGGAGATGCCCAGTAATGTCTTCGTGCCGAAACCTGGCGCTGCACCCGCATTACGTCTGGAAATGTGTTGTAGATTTCATATTCGAATAAACTTCCCATTATTGGCTCTCAGAGGGTAAATTCAATACCTATATAAAACCTATTTTACTAAAGAAGGCTTATGACAGCCTCGTTGGCTCAGATAGTAAATCTGCTTTCTGTGCCGAAGGCCCCGGGTTCGATCCTTGGCCAGGTCAAACATTTGTGTGCATGAACATGTCCGTTTGATCTGGTGTTATAAGCGTATATGTTGTATATGTTGTATTATAAGTTGTATATGTTGTTGTAGTTGTAGTGGGTAGTTGTTGCCCATATCACACAGTGCCACCCAATATTTTAAAATACAAAATTCTGCGCGGCACTGCACTGCGGCTGTCACCCTGAGATATGAGTTGTTGAATCTCATCATGCCCAGTAATTTCGCTGATAACATTGCCCTTCATACCGGAACACAGTAATGTTTGCACATGACTGCTTGGCGGATGAATAACTGGCAAAGGTGTGGTACTTCCCCAGGCGACTGCAAAAAAGGCCAATCACTACCACTTACATACTTACATACCAACAATGTACCTACATAATATCACCTGATCTTGGTAACTCGTTAACGACTAGACTAGACTTCTTGTTATGAGCGCTGAAGGTAACATGAATGGATCGTAAATATCGTCGCACCGAGTGGCACGTAATCCTCTGTTGTCAGGTTACTTAGATATTGAAAATGAAAATGAAAATATTTTTATTGAAAATTTGCACAAACGTTAAAATTGATTCCTTGTGGTCCTCAAACTAGACGTGAGTCTGTGTCGTGAGGACCGGAAAAAAGAAAATGGTTTACAATAAGAAATATGTGCTTAGTTGACTAAATCTAACATGCTTTTTCATTTAAACAGCGTTACTGTTAATGAGAAAAGGAAATATATAGGAAATATATAAAAGTATTATATATTACATTGTAGCAGTCCTTCTATAAATAGACTCTATTAACTATTACTATGTAAAGAAGTGACACTCACCTCCCCCCGCCATTACGCACACGTTTGACGCGTGTACATACGTTACTTTTTCTACGTAGTAGCACAGAACAGATAATAATACTACGAGTACGTATAGAATGGACACTGTTATCCGCCCACCAATCAGGCCTTCATCACCCCGCCAGCGAGATTGAGCCATCTCCACGAGCCCCGCTTCTATGGGAAACCACCTCATCCACACTTTTGCACGAGCTCCATGTGTGCAGTATCTGTGTAGGAGGTAGTTACAGCGCGGCTTTTGTATGGGACTGAGTCTCTTGAGAATAGACGTATAAAAGAAATGACACAATAACGCAAAAGTAGAATGACATCAGTTATAGTAAAATTACTATGCCATGTAGTCAACGTATTCATTGTTAACTAGCGACCCGCCCCGGCTTCGCACGGGTAGCAGAAGTAGGTATAGTGACCGTTTAACAGGAGTAAATTCGTGATACATTGTATTTTAATAGATATAACCCTAATGGTTTACGCAGCGCACGCAAATTAATGACTATTTCTGTTACAATGACCAAACCTTAACACATGTATAAATTTATCGTGGGCTATTTTGAAGATATTGATAAGTACTGCAAACCCCTAGTACATTCCTTTATTCTACCACCAAAATACTTTTCACATCGCATGAATATAATGACTTTCGATTATTGTGACTAAACCAAAATAGATGAATATAATGTCCGTAGACTATTTTGTAAATATTGGTAAATACTACAAACCCCTAGTACAATACTTTAATGTATCACCAATAGTTTTCACACCGCATGAAAAATAATCACTGCTTCGATTATTGTGACTAAACCAAAAAAGATGGATATAATCTATGTGTACTGTTTTGTAGGTATTGATAAGTACTACAAACCCCTAGTACATTACTTTAATCTACCACCAATAGTTTTCACACCGCATGAAAAATAATCACTGCTTCGATTATTGTGGCTAAACCAAAAAAGATGGATATAATCTATGTAAACTGTTTTGTAGGCAATGATAATTACTACAATCCCCTAGTACATGACTTTACTCTACCACCAATAGTTTTCACACCGCATGAAAAATAATCACTGCTTCGATTATTGTGACTAAACCAAAAAAGATGGATATAATCTATGTATACTGTTTTGTAGGTATTGATAAGTACTACAAACCCCTAGTACATTACTTTAATCTACCACCAATAGTTTTCACACCGCATGAAAAATAATCACTGCTTCGATTATTGTGGCTAAACCAAAAAAGATGCATATAATCTATGTAAACTGTTTTGTAGGCATTAATAATTACTACAATCCCCTAATACATTACTTTACTCTACCACCAATAGTTTTCACACCGCATGAAAAATAATCACTGCTTCGATTATCGTGACTAAACCAAAAAAGATGGATATAATCTATGTATACTGTTTTGTAGGTATTGATAAGTACTACAAACCCCTAGTACATTACTTTAATCTACCACCGATAGTTTTCACACCGCATGAAAAATAATCACTGCTTCGATTATTGTGACTAAACCAAAAAAGATGGATATAATCTATGTATACTGTTTTGTAGGTTTTGATAAGTACTACAAACCCCTAGTACATTACTTTACTCTACCACCAATAGTTTTCACACCGCATGAAAAATAATCACTGTTTCGATTATTGTGACTAAACCAAAAAAGATGGATATAATCTATGTATACTGTTTTGTAGGTATTGATAAGTACTACAAACCCCTAGTACATTACTTTAATCTACCACCAATAGTTTTCACACCGCATGAAAAATAATCACTGCTTCGATTATTGTGGCTAATCCAAAAAAGATGGATATAATCTATGTAAACTGTTTTGTAGGCATTGATAATTACTACAATCCCCTAGTACATTACTTTACTCTACCACCAATAGTTTTCACACCGCATGAAAAATAATCACTGCTTCGATTATCGTGACTAAACCAAAAAAGATGGATATAATCTATGTATACTGTTTTATAGGTATTGATAATTACTACAAACCCCTAGTACATTACTTTAATCTACCACCAATAGATTTCACACCGCATGAAAAATAATCACTGCTTCGATTATTGTGACTAAACCAAAAAAGATGGATATAATCTATGTATACTGTTTTGTAGGTATTGATAAGTACTACAAACTCCTAGTACATTACTTTATTCTACCTCCAATACATATTACAGCGCATTCATATTATGTCTGTTTCGATTATTGTGACTAAACCAAAATAGATGGATAAAATATCCGTGGACTATTTTGTAGATATTAGTAAGTACTACAAACCCCTAGTACATTATTTTATTCTACCATCAATAGATTTCACAGCGCACGCAAATTAATGAATATATGTGACACCTTGGTTCACAATATTGCAGTTTTCTTACGGATCCCTAATATTTTTCAAAATCTCATATAGCCTATGTCACTCACACTGAATTAAGCTATCCATAAGTGAAAGAATTTTTAAAATCGGTCCAGTAGTTTCGGAGCCTATTCGTTACAAACAAAAAAACAAAGATTCTCTCTTTATAATATTAATATAGATATTAGTATAGATAATTTGTATTCATTATACTTATAATATGTATACTTAATTTACAACTAAAAAAATGTACTACTGAATTATTATTTATTTAAGTGATTACAATAATTATTAGCAGATTATTTATTATCAAATTATCTAAAGATTAATTCTTACACAAGTGTAGCTCATTAGTCACCTGTGCGGTGACAAAGTCACGCAAGTATGTTACACCTAGCTTACTATTATACAGATTTCTATGGGCAGTTGTATTGGTAAACACGAAAGACACACACTACTTTGGTAGGCATATCAACATTGCGTATTTCCATTCTGTTCAAGGCTAGAACGCAACCATAGTAATCTGCTCGCGTATAGATTGGGAATCACTTTGTAATCAAGGTCTTCCAATCTATACCAGAGTAGTACTTACGCAAATACTGGTGTATACTTTGAAGTGACTACCTAAGTAACTAGCTTTTTCCATAACATACAGTGCTTGTACGCATACAAACAAATCTTGTATTGATTTCAATATATATATAGGTAGGTACGCGAGCAGTTACCACTATAAATATGTTTAGCCACTGAATACTAATACTAAAGGGACAGAAGGGACACACCTCAAAATTATTCAAATAAATAGAGACTGTATCACCGATCCAATAAAGTGCAATTAAGGTCGCACAGCGCCTAACTAATTAATGTTATATTAATTTACAAGCTGCGTCTCTTTCTATCGAGTATCTGTCTATCTGTTCTCTCTGTCTATCCCATAAAAACAAGACATCAAGACGGACGCCCTAGCCACTTGTAGCTTCATACCTTTAATGCGGAATGTTCCAGGCCTGGTTTAGCTTTAAAATTGTATTAATTAATATGAAATAACATACGTTTATATGAAAAAATTATGATTTCTACTATAAAGTTCAGAGCAAGCCGACTTCTGTAGGTTAGGTTTGTCTTGTGACCACAATGCGGGAGCAAGCCTGCCACGGCAGCGGCCGGCGATGCGCCATGGATACCATTATTTATAAGTACAAGCTAAACCATTATTTTTTTATAGTTAATATATTTAATTATAGATGTTATTTGTAATCACAGATTTAAAATTAGCAATACGCGAACAAATTCCAATGGTGGCCTTTTGGCTTTGTGTAAATTAGAAAGATGCACGCGCGCGTTCTTTTTCAAACATACGAATAGTACGCAAAATTCGTGTACAGTGTACACATTGTAATTCCGGATTTAAAAACTGCAATGTACACGCGAGCAGATTTTTATGGTTGCATTCTGTGGACTTATACAGAATAGAAATACGCATAGTTATAATGTGCATAAAATTGGACCTTGCACCTCGCACCGAGATTAATAATTTAACGTATTTATTATCACACAATGGTCCATTATCGTAGTTCACTTAAGGTTAGCATCAAAATATCACGAATATAACACTTTATGAATAATGACCAGTGATCATTTCATCACGTTCTACACACGTTCGTCTTACATAATATTTATTATATTGGTTTTGTAACCTGTTCAATTAGCCATCACATGACTTTGAACCTAGAGTACAGAACGGATAATAATACTACGTACCTAGAGGCTGTGATAAATATTATCACTATTACAAGACCAATTAAATATTATAAGTTCAAATCAAAACTATCTCCATTACATCCATTGGAATTGAAACATGCGCAAAGCATCCCCCAACTTTTGCCGAGCGCTATTAACCGTGACGTGACCTATACAGGCGCCTTAACACGTTAGATTGTATGTATATAATATATCTACTCGTAGTATATTATGCCTATTGAAGCCGGACTTCTAGCATAATTCATACATAATGTTTACAATATTATCTTTGAAAAAATCCATACTATGATAAGAGATAATTGCTTAACGTTATCTACTAGATTGAAATGTTATTTTTCCTATAAAAAGACTATTGATCACATAATATACTTACTTAAGATCATATACAAATAATAAGACAATGTTGTAACAGGGCAATGTTCTTTATCAAACAACAACAAGGCCAAGTTGCATGTTTGTAAGGGTCAAATTAGTTTGAAATATATTGAAACACCGCGTTCTAGTACATAAGCATGTTTATCTAACTCGTCATGGGATTTTAGTTGGTCGCGTCACGGCAAAAGTGGAGGGGGGCTTTGCGCAGATCTATTGACACGCCACGGACACGACTCAATTCCCATACAAAAGTCACGATATAACTATCTACAACACACTGCACATATGGAGTTTTGTACACGCGCAAGAGCGTTCGTGAGGTGATTTCCCAGCGAAGCGGGGCTCGTCGAGAGCTCAATGTCGCTCGAGGGGTGAGGAAAGCCAGATTGGTAGGCGGATAACAGTAGCCATTCTATACGTAGTATAATAATATTACGTTATCATATTAGACGATAGGTTTGCTATTAAACAAAGCCGTGACTGCGGCAAAACTGTCAGCAAAACATAACGTGTAATGGACGCCTTAGTAAACAATCTTATAAAATAGAAAAAATGAATAATACTCACTCTCTATAAGAATCGAAGAGATAATTATACACCCCCAATCTGGTAGTAGTATAAGTAGCCTGGCGCAGTAGACCGGCGGAGAGACCAGCGTATAACGAGAAGAAACCTTCTCTCGCTACAATCTCTCCGGCCACTGCGAAGGAGGTCTTACTGCCGCCGCTCAGCTGCATGCGGGTTTTGATCAGATCGAGAGGTTGGACTACGCAGGTTGCTGCCATTCTGTAAAAAGGAGGGTCATTTTAAAGAATATACAGGACTAATTGTGCAAAAGTTTTGGCGTGAAAGAGTTACAAACATCCATCTATCCTCACAAACTTTCGCATTTATAATATTAGTAGGAAAATATACCTTTCTCGTGTAGATTTCCTTGGTCACACCGAAAAACTTTAATTCCTTTATTTTTTGATTGAATTAACATTTTTACTTAATTTTAATTTAACCCAGTTTCGTGCGGAAAAAGATAACATGATATTTTCCGACACCCCTCCTCGCCCCCACGTGATATTGAGTGAGATTCACCTCAATCCCCTCCCTCCGTTAAACACCTCTCAAATAATTAATGAACGCCCAAAAAATGGACTCCATAGATAACATTCTAAATAATGTTTAAGGGGGTATTCTGGTCTAGACGCCTAAATTTTAGGTATTTTTTAAGCTAGTATTAAAAACAAATGAAAAACATTTTTACTATACATTTTTTATTATAATTTTTATTGTCAATTGAAGAATATAAAAAAAAATTTTTTTTTTTAAAAAATCAAAAAATCGTCAAATTACAGGCCGGTGGAGTGGGGGCTACAAAAAAAACGGTGCTCCCTGGTTGACATGATTCCAACCCTTGTAGTGATCTAAAACAGAAAAATTAAAAAAATTGTTCATTAGTAAAGATGTCGCTATCGTATTGACCTTTGCCAAAGGAAAAAAAAAAAAATTAACAAAATGGCGTCAACTTAAAAAAAAAATATTTTTTTTACCCTCTTTTTTTGACCTTTTCGAATTTTTTAAAAATACTTCAAATAGAAATTTTTTGAAATCCGAGGCAGGAGCGATAGAGAGATGTATAACAAAAGTTTTCCAACAATTTCAAAGGAATCGGTAAAGTAGAACTTGAGATATCATGACAACCACCTCAAAAAAAGTAGTTTTGAGAAAAACGTTCATTGTGTGATTCGCTCCTCTCGGCTGGCTTAGACGCCACGTCACAAAATCCGCTGTATCTCCGAAAATAATTCGAATTTTGAAAAATCAGTTTAAGGTCATATTTTTGAAGCTCTACACTTTGAAAAAATGCAAAAAAAAAAAACGATTTTTTCAAATTTCTAGACCAGAATACCCCCTTAAGCAAAACTAATATTCACACAGGAAATATTAATGAAGAAATTCTTGAATTTATACTCTAACAAAATGGGTCCCCCCAATTCGTCACAGTTTCAGGTCGCCAAGATTCCTACAAGGCCTCCTACACGACCTAAGACTGCCCCCTACATATCTTATAGGAATAGCCGGGACCTACAGTTTAACATGCCATCCGAAACCACCCAGATGAAAAAGACCACACGCGGGATTTGAACTCAGGATTTGAAGAGGATTTGAAGCCGTGCATATTTCCGCTGGGCGATTAACAATACAAGGCAATACTGTTCTAAAATGGACGGTCTGTTTGAGCCAAAGGAAATAAAAGTAATAGCAGTTGGCCTCAATATTGGTCAAGGGTATAACTATGAAAGTATTTTACTAGAATAAGTAAGGTCAATGAGTCATGTTTAACAACTGTCTTCATAGTTTAGATTTTCTCCGCATTGCGCATTTGTCTGGCGTCTTTATTGAGTACTACGTGCTCGTTGCGCCGCTACTGTCCGGGTCGGCAGGGTAGGGTATAGGGTCGATTCAGGCCCTACCAGCAAACGCGACCTCTTAACAATTTGACACAATCCTATGGAAAAATATAACAATTCGACGTTTTGCATTCCAATATGTCCTCCAAATATGGTAAAACTATTTGATACTTTTATAAATATTCTGATAATTGAAGACATAGTCGTAGGGACTATTTAATTTTCTTACAAAATCTCTAATTTTTTGTGGATGCCTTATCACGCAATAATACTGAGTTTTTTAGAAGTTCACTAGGAAAAGCCAAGAGTTTATTAGAGAAACTAAAATGACAGGAACATAGTTTACTTCGCTATTAAAACATTAGGATATAAATATATTTTAATGGGTTAATTATATTTGGAGCAAACAGAGGAATACAAAACATTGACTTGGTAAATTTATCACGGGATTGTGTCGAATTTCTCGTAGCGAAGATACAATTTTAAAATCTGAAATAAAATTCAGGTACATAAGAAGAGACATACACATGAATTAGGCACATTAGCCATGTATATGAAAAATTTACGGAATGTCAAAAATGCATGATAGTCTAGTTGCTGTAGATAATAGGTACATTGCAAACCTTACATAACATATTTTGGCAAATTTGAATGATGCAATCAGTCATAGGCATGTAGGTGTTGTCCTGTCATTACCAAGGTGAAAGAATGGGTAAACAACATATTACAAATATTTCTCTATCCGGCAGCAAAACCCAAGTGTTTATTCTTTTGTAGTTAGCATTTCGTAATCTACTTTTGAGTCGCCATTGCACCTTAAGTACAGGTCCCAATAGCCCTTTATTATGGGGATTATTCTAGCAACACACGCCATTGCTGACAGGAAAGTAAAGAAATCAATCAATAAGAATACTATCTGACAGCATGGCGGTATTACAAGCTTTAACTAACCACAGTATGAAGTATGAAACAGGTTTAATATACAACTGCCACCAACAACTCTCGGAGGTACTGTTGTATAACCCTTCAATGGATCAAGGGACACAGCAGCTCGCGAGGCAACGATGCGGCGGGCGAGCTGGCCCGGAGAGGCTCGGATATGGAGGCGATAGGTCTGGAACCAATAGTCCCGATACCCTACTCAAATCCGTAGTCTCTTAAGACAACAAACCCGGAGCAAACATTCCACTTACTGGAGAAATCACAATCAGTGCAGACAGACGAAACTGGCGCTTCCAGAAATAAACTGTCGGCTCACAAAGGCGCTCCTACACCTGAGTAAGCCCCAACTCACAATGGTTACAGGCGCCATTACAGGTCATGGTCTCCATAACAAACATCTATATGTTTTAGATGTTACAGACAGCCCTCTATGCCGAGCGTGCATGGAAGCGGAGGAGACAGCTGCTCATGTCCTTTTCGAGTGTACAGGAGTAGCAGCATACTGGGCATAGAACCTCGGAACCCCGGGGTCACTCACCAAGATTGTCAGCAACCTGAAAGGGCTAGTAAAATTCTTTGGAGAACTTGGGTGGCCCGAGTGAGGAATCACACCCCTCCCACACGCAAAATAAGCGCATTGACGTTTGTTTTGGTTTCATTATAAAATATCTTAGTTCAGTGTGCCTCTTGGTATAGGCCTCCTCTAACATTTTCCACTGGGTCTCTTGCCACTGTTCTCCAATGATGACTTGCTGTCAGTTTCAGGTCATCTTCCCATATCATATGTTGTTGTCCTTTGTTGTGTTTTCCATCCCTGGGGTCCAAGATAATTGTGCTCCATTTGTTTTGTTTGTCATCATTTCACCGGTCTATCTCCTTTTTTGTTGGTCTATTCGGGTGAGTATATCTGTTACTTTTTTCTCATATTTTACGTACTTCTCACTCTATCTTGTTTCCTTATACCTGTCATGCTTCTTTCCATGGCTCTCTGGCAGTGTTCCAGCTTCTCTCTGTGATGTTTGGTGAGTGACCAGGTTTCACATCCATAAGTGAGGAATGGAAGGGTGCAGGTGTTGAATATTTTCTGTTTTTTTGTCATGTATGACTGCCTCGGTGGTGTAGTGGGCGCAAGCTCGACTGCTGATCATGAGGTCCCAGGTTCAATCCCCAGGTCAGACAAGGTTTGGATAATATGGTAGGTATGGATTGGATCCTAATATCCATGATTAATTATTTCCTAGGATTACATAATATTCTTCTTCGCAGCCGTAGCAAGTCCACTGCTGTACATAGGCCTCACCCATATTAGGGGGGGTTGCCAATACTCGCCACGCGTGGCAGGCGGGTTAGCCGGCGCAGTTTGGTGAATTTTACACAGAGGACGCTCGTGATCATCCTCTGCATCTGACAACCCTTAGCCAACAATTACGGCAACCATGGGTAAAGAGGGTGAGGTACTTTATAGCCGGGACCTCACGGCGAGATTACATAATATTAATCATGACCATTTAATTGACTAGCATTAATCGAGGTCATTAACGATAGAATGGGTTTGAATTACCTACCTACTGCTGCTGTTAGCCTAAATTATTATCAACCGCGCACCAATTAGTTACCAAGGCACGATTATTATTAAAATAGGTACCTAGATCTATCATTATTTATATTGAATGCAGAAAGAGTTCATGTTTAAGATGAATGTTAATGACATTGGTTCACGGTAAAGGACATGACAATCATAAAATAAAATATTATTGTTTTTACCCGGAAAGGCCACCGAAAGCGAATTTCAGTGCGTTCGGTACATATCGCTCCTTTGGTGGTTCCGCCTTATCTTGAGCCATTGTGCACAATTTTCACTTGATTATCGATTGCAGGTAAAAATAACAAAGGTTTCAGTTTTAAAAATTAATAAAAATCAGTAAAACACGAGGGTTCCTCTCTCGTCGTTTTCGATTTTTGTAAGTTTCGTCATTGCTCAATATTGTGTGAAGGCAGCTGATTTTAACTGCTGTCATAAGTCATGACTGTCAACTTCACTGTCAGGTATCAATGTCATTTTGACGCAACATTGACGTTGACATAGACATAGACAAAATATAACCCTCACCCCGCCTCTACGCCATCCGCGAAGTATGATTAGACGATCGAACATGGTACGGCCGTATCATTGAACTATCCAATCTGTGACCCGGACCGTTCGGTACGGTGTTCACGCCACACGATCGCACCGTACCATACACGGTCCAGTTGTTTCTCGACTAGCAGTGCATGAACACGTCGACGACATGCCTCCAATTTTAACGAAACTGGCTAAAATCGCACTAATTACGTTCACATTATTAATTATTTTTAATTGTATTTTTACATCGCCAGTAATCTATCAGTAAACAGTCTAAAACTCGCAATTAAAAAACATATAAATCAATAACTAACTTTGGGTGTTTTCATGCACTATATTATAAACTAGAAGTAGCAAAATAATCATTATATATATTACGAAGGAGTAGTGCAGTGGAGGATTATTTTCAACATCTCCTCAACAACCTTCCTCCTCCTGTGGTCATCAGCGGGTAATGTTGGATGCAGAAATGAAACGACTCGTA
The DNA here is from genome assembly GCA_947063395.1 of Hemistola chrysoprasaria. NCBI lineage: Eukaryota > Metazoa > Arthropoda > Insecta > Lepidoptera > Geometridae > Hemistola > Hemistola chrysoprasaria. Next base: position 12,655,985 of record OX346724.1, on the reverse strand, counting down.
GGCTCGATAAAACTTAAACTCTGTTATTTAACGTGCGTTCGGAAAATATCTATTCACAAGAAGAACTTCAGGCGGTCATTAAGAGTTTTCCTAATGGAAAATTGCATTAATGAACACTTTGCCTGACCTGAGAGATCGAACCCGGGATTCGATCCTCATATAGATATTTTAGTATTAAAATTAACAAAGCTCGTTTAATCGGTAAAAACTTTTCGTTAATAGAATCCATGTTAAAAATTCCAAATTACGGGGTGCAACAACGCAACGTACAGAGCGAACCAGGGCCAGAGAGCTGAACTGAGAATTGAGAGTTGGTACGGTGCGCCGTCCAGACGATCGAACCTGTCCGGTCCGTACCAAGTTCTGACCACCGTCATCATCATCAACATTATCAGTCGGAAGACGTCTATGTTCATATAGACCTCCCCCATAAAACGCTATAAACTATTTATATGGGGGATTTTTCCGTAATCACTACTTTCGGCAGGCGGTTTGATGATCGCTGTAGTTGGAATACTTGGAAGCGAAGAGCGCTGCTGCCCACTCTCCGAATATGTCCCTCTGCTGGGTTTCATGGCTCCTATGGGATGAAAAAGGGGTGGCCCTATTACATTGCCGGGAACCACAAGGCCAACCACCAACCATATATCACCAATACGTACCACTGTACCAAGTAATAATAATATTAATGTTCGCCGGACAGTGCGCCAGACGCCAGACGATCGAACATGGTATGGTGGCGAACCAAGTTCGAGTCACATATTTGGTAGTACAATGGACTGCCGTACCATGTTCGATCGTCTATTCATACTTTTAATCCATTTGAAAATTGACTTGCCGCTAGTGTCTTGATTAATTAATGTTTGGATTAGCGCGGGAAACTTCGAATGAGGAACGCGGGTTTTTTCGGACTCCTTAAAATTATATAATAAAATATTAATTTTTAGGAGATTATCCATCTATTTTTGTGTAAATATAGTTCTATTTATTGTATTTATTTGTAAATAGTTAATTGTGTACAGCTAGTTGGTAAGTTTTTTCTTATATTTTTAATATGGGTGACTCCCCCGATCCCGGGGGAGGTGTTCCCCCTGCCGCCAGCTATATTACTATTGTATCCAGTGAATCTGGAATGGACACAGATGGCTCAGTAAATAAATCTGTAAAGCGCGGCCGCTCACACAAGTTGTGCAGAAATAAAAAGAAAAGGAGACAGTCAGAAAAATCTATTACTGCGGACCCCAGTGTGGATCCCCAGTGTTCTTGCTCGGATCACGAAATTATTCCAGAACAAAGTCCGTTTACTTTTATAAAACCATCAGCTATTAATAACACAACTCTTGATCCGAGCAAGGAGAGTAATGTGGTACGAGCTGTAGCCCATGAAACTACTCCCCAGAGTCATGTCCCCACACCTGTCGCAAGGCCTCAGTACGAGTCTACAGATGTTGCTCCATATGTGGTTCATGTTCAGCGCATTCAATTGTCTCCGAATGATTCGACTGTCTTACACCCTATTGCTTTGGGAAAGTTTTTAAAGCGCTGTGCTTTCCATAGTATTATAAATGGCAGTGTTAAAAAAATAGGAAGAAATAGAGTAGCTATAGCTTTCTCTAAACACGAAGAAGCCAATGCATTCATCAGTGACAAGACACTAAGCGAAAATGACTTAAAAGCATTTATTCCCTCTTTCGCAGTAACCCGAATGGGTATTGTGAGAGGAGTTCCTGTCGAATGGTCCCCCGAGGAAATAATAGACAATGTCACAGTCCCATTCGGATGTGGCAAAATTCTTAAAGCACGCAGACTTAATTATAAGGTAATAATAGAAGGTACACCCACATGGAAGCCAACCCAAACCATTGTGTTAACATTTGATGGACAAATGCTACCTAAACGAGTTTATATGTGTTATAATGCATTACCTGTTGAAATGTACACCTTCCCGACCATACAATGTTATAATTGTTGTCGATTTGGCCATACTAAGATACAATGTAGGTCTAAGCCTCGCTGCTATAAATGTGGTCAAGAGCACACAGGTGAAAATTGCAAGATTGATGAGGGCTGCGTCTCATGCTGCCTATGTGGTGGTATTCATTATGCTATTAGCAAAATTTGCCCTGAAATGGCCAGACAAAAACAAATTAAACTATCGATGGCCCAAAATTGCATTTCCTATGCGGAGGCCATTAAATTGCACCCAACAGTATCACGACCATATGCAGAGGTAGCAGCAACACCAATAGACCAACCTACCACATCCCCTAACTCCAACTCCACTAGCCACTACCCATCCAATATTTCTTATAAAAAAACAGTTATTGCCAAACCAAAGTCCAATCCCAAAATAGGGAAAGGATATGACCAGGTAGCTCATAAGTTATTAGTCAGAGATTACAATCCTCCATCCCCATCAAATGGCTGTGCTTACAACACAGCTGTGAATGATGAGGAAACACAGTCAATAACCCAGATTATCATGTTGTTAATTAATTTATTGTTACAATCAAATATATTAAAACCGAATCACGCTGCCCCTATTATTGAAACACTTGCCAAGACATTCACACCCCATAATGGATCAGCATACCATATCCAGAGCAGTTCAATGGAACTGTCGGAGCGTCCGGAGCAAAAGGAGTGAGCTGATCGACATTATTAATGAGTTTGATCCGTTTATTATTGCTTTGGCAGAGACCTGGCTGCGGCCAGGTTCTGCCTTTAATATCCGCGGCTACTCCTGCCTTCGGGACGATAGACCCGATGGGCATGGAGGAGCTGCCCTTCTTGTAAATAATACTTGTGCTTTCACCCCTCTATCCTTACCTTCCTATGACAATTTCTCTATAGTATCTCTTCAAATAAGAAAGAAAGAAAGAAAGAAAAGAAAGAAAAAATATTTATTCTGACACACAAACATATTAGTAATTCTTACTAATATTGCGTGTGCCGCGAAAAGGTACCAACTCAGCATGTGCAGGTTGCTGTACAACCTGCGCTGGTCTTCCGCTGGTACCTGTTTCGGTGACATCACGGACATTCCCTAACACCATCAATTAAAATTAAAATTAAAATATGTATATATATATACATACATGTATACTTATATATACATACATGTATACTTATATATAGGTACATACACACATACATACATACATACGTAACAAAAACAAGAACTACATAGCTACGACCAAAATACACATAAATTTATATGAAACAAAATAGAATATGTTATGTTTCAATATATATTCCTCTTCCTAATTCCCTTATATTAGATGAAATCAAAACTATCCTTTCTTCCCTTCCTAAACCTTATATAATCATGGGAGATTTTAATTTACACCATTGTTCATGGGGGAGCTCCATCTCCAGTACTGCCGGTGTAGAGTTTTTAGATATCCTAGACACTTTAAATCTTTGCATCCTTAATACTGGTACACCAACACGTAGAACAGACCCTACTCAAAATGTCAGTGCTATTGACTTGTCAATATGTTCTCCTCAATTAGCTTCCACTACTACTTGGCAGGTTCTAGGCTCAACATATGGAAGTGATCATTTTCCAATAGTTTTAAGTTTTCCTAAAGCTCACTGTACATATAGACCCCCACGTTCACCTAGGTTTAAGTATATAATTAAGGAGAAAAAATGGGAAGATTTTAAGACAGCAGTAGAAGAGAAAGTTGCGTTACTTCCCCATGCTTCGCAGGTTTCTGTCTGTTCAGAGGCATTCACTGAAATAATAGATGAGGCAGCAAAAGAGACATTCCAACTAAAGAACTCAGTACAAGGCAAGCTCCCTTCTCCACCATGGTGGGATGAGGAGTGTACTGTGGCCATTAGAAAGAGAAAAGAGGCTGAAATAATTTATAACTCGAATATGTCTGAAGAAAATTTCGATAATTTAATTCTTATTATAAATGAAACAAAGAAATTGCTTAAAAATAAAAGATTTGATGGCTGGAAAAACTACTGTGGGTCCCTCGCTCCTAACACTAAACCGTCCATAGTCTGGCGAAACATACGGAAGTTCAGATCGGCTATGACGAGCTCATCAGTTTCTCCAGCTATAGATCCCGTTTTAACTGAAGACTTTTTAGATCAATTAGCTCCACCCAGTGTTCCTCAACAAGACTTGTTTATAAATATTCCTCCATCTGTTTCTCCCTGTTCTTTCAATCTTGATGTTCCTTTCTCTATGAGTGAATTAAAGGGAGTTTTATCTGTTATTAAGGATACTGCTCCTGGTGAAGACGGTTTACCATACTCTTTCTTTTCTCACCTTGGAGAAGAAGCACTTTCCACAGATCACTATAATTAGTACTATCACTTTCGTATTATCTTTTTATTTTAAACAATGTGTTAATGACAGGTGACATTCCATTGCAATGGAAATCTCAAATAGTGTTGCCCATTAAAAAACCCAACAAACCTAGTAGTGAAGTAACTTCGTATCGACCAATAGCCCTATCAATAGTGATTATGAAAATTATGGAGCACCTTATAAAAAATAGGTTAGAATGGTTTATAGAAAGCCAAGGAAAGTTGTCAAATAGTCAATTTGGTTTCCGTAAAAACAAAAGCACACTAGATAGTATAGCAGTCTTTACTACAGATATCCGAATAGCTTTTTCACACAACCAATCGGTACTGGCTGCTTTTCTCGATATTCATGCTGCCTATGATAACGTCCTTATACATGTTTTAAAGGAAAAATTAGTAGCAATTAATACACCATACATGATTATCAATTTCATTTGTAATATGTTATCTGGTCGAAAAATAACTTTGGACGCATCTGAATCATCTAGGTATACATGGAAAGGCTTACCACAAGGCTCAGTGCTTAGTCCATTGCTATATAACATCTATACATATGATCTTGAATCATCAATAAACAGAGAAGTCAATATTCTGCAGTACGCTGATGATCTCCTCTTGTACGCTGTAGATTTATCTATAGAAGTGGCTTCCGATCGAATTTCGTCAGGGCTTGGCGATCTAAAAGTCTGGTTAAATAAAAATGGTCTTGAACTATCCGCTCCTAAAAGTTCTGTTGTGGTATTTTCTAGAAAAAGGCTGTTACCTCTGGTTCACATAACTTATGATGATATCACTATACCTATAAAGGCTCATACAAAGTTCTTAGGTGTGATATTAGATTCAAAACTTACTGGCTTGCCACATTGCGAATATGTTGTAGATAAGTGCGAAAAAGCTTTAAACACCATGCGATGTCTCTCTGGCGTTTGGTGGGGTGCACATCCATTTTCTATGAAGCTCCTCTACAATGCTTTAATAAGAAGTATTCTGGACTACGGAAGCTTCTTGTTGGAGCCGGGTAGTGTAGCAGCTTTTGGAAAATTGGATGCTATCCAATCCAAGGCGCTACGGATTGTTACGGGTGCTATGAGATCCAGCCCAATCAATGCGCTGCAAGTGGAATGTGCTGACCCTCCATTATATCTTCGACGACAGTTTCTGGCAGACAGACTATTTTATCGCATATTTCAATTATCAAATCATCCACTTACACTTAAACTACGTATATTAACACAATTAATATCGTCATCAAATTACTGGTCACATAAGAAACCTCCATGTTTAGTAATAAGCTTACAAAAACACGATAATCTGGTAGCACCTACTCATCAAATCTAATCTTCCTTTATTTTCTTGTAAATACCAGGCTTTGACTTTTTCACCGGAAATTCATTCTAATTTAAATATTACTAATAATATCAACTTTGCCAATGTAGAATTTAATGCTGTAGTTAACACTAAGTGGTTGGGTTGGCATCATTTATATACTGACGCCTCTAAACACTCTCAATTTGGATGTGTGGGTGTAGGAGTTTTTGATCCTCTTTTCAAGATAAATCAAAAGATTAAGTGCCCTCCTGAAACTTCAGTATACACTGGTGAATGCATTGGTATATTGAAAGCATTAGAATACGTTAAGATAGCTAGATTAAAAAAAACTGTTATTTTCACAGACTCATTGAGTGCATTACAAGCTATAGAAAAATATCCATTCAGATCAAAACCATTCACTCCTCTGATTGCTAAAATCAGAGAGTTACTTTTTGAATATAGTCTGAAGGATATATCTATAGCTTGTGTTTGGGTTCCGAGTCATTGTGGTATTACTGGGAACGAAAAGGCGGATGCGTTGGCTAATGAGGCAGTTGAATGTGGTTATATATTCCCGTATAAGAACTATTGCAACGATCTGGCTGCTATTCCTAGGATTCAGCTTCTGGATACTTGGAACGAGGCTTGGGCAGCTATCAGTAACACAAAGGGCAGATATTATTATAGTCTTCAACCAACTATCCCGAATAAACCTTGGTTTTTCAGTCTTAGCCTTGGGAAGATAGTAACATCTATCATTATCAGAATGAGGCTGGGCCATGTTTGTACTCCAGCTCATCTCCACAGGCTTCAGATTGTGGATAGTCCAGAATGTCAGTGTGGACATGGCTTTGGGGATTTGAACCATGTGTTCTTTTCCTGTCCGAATAATGATACTGAACTGTTTTACACTGATCTCCTTTCATTTAATATTCCTTTTCCTGTTAATATATCCTTTCTCCTTTGTAATACTAATTTATATTATATATTGTCATTATTTATTTTAAACAATAATATTTATTTATAATATTGTAAATCATATAACATTCCTTTTAAATAATTTAATTAATTTGTAAATGTACATAGTTCCTTTTATTTTATATTTTTTGTAAATATTTTATTACTGGATCCTCTCCTATCCCAAATTCCGATCCTAGTTTGTATATATTTTTACGCGAAATAAGTTTCCCCGTTATTAAAGTTAGTTTTCGATTTTGTACATATTAAAAATGGAAGTCATAACGGAAAATGGCAACCCAAGTCGCATAGAAGAGAGAAGAATACATATACCTGAAATTGGCAGTGCACAAGACGTGCGGAGCCAGGCTCCATTGTGGAGTCAAGAAGAAAAAAAAAAAAAAAGAAAAAAAAAATTAATGTTTGTTTTGAATTAAAAGTTCTGATTTTTGGTCAGTTTACTGTTTTGTACTTTTATATTTTCAAAGAGAAATTTTCATCCAACTCTTTACTCTTTTGTAAACAATAGTTTTTATAAATTTCTGTGAATTTCATTGATTCTATTATTTAAAAACCTTGGTCTGTATTTTCGATCATGAGCCAAAGACGCAGCAATGTGCACGTCGACGATGATGAAGAGGATCCGAGTCTTGAAACTGCTATCAATAAATGCGTCCAATACATACTCAGCCGGGAAAGCAGTAAAATTCCAATAAAACGAGCTGATATTCAAAATGTGCTAAATACCAGTTGTGGAACGCCTAAAAATAAAATAAATTCCGTAATGGATGGCGCTAATAGGAAATTAAAACAGGTATGTAATCTCTTATCTTAAGATGTATCGGTAACTTACAATTATATTATGCAAATTTTTAAATTTTGTTAGGTCAGGCAAAGTGTTATAATTATTGGATTATTTCTTTTATTACATTAGACTAAAAAAACAGGTACATTCGCTTATAGTTCGAAACTGATCGCGGATACCACCAAGAAAAGAAAATAAAAAATGTGTCACACTCACAATATCTCAGACACTGACAATAACTTCAACCATTATTTAGTCTGTTATGTTGTGATAACAGCTTTCACATGTTACATTCCCAATTTGGCTGATATTTCCAGGTATACGGCTACAAATTAATCCAGCTCCGTGAAGCGAGAGGCTCGGGCATACAGTTCATAGTGGTGTTGGACCATGAGTGCGAATCTGAGCCGGCGGCTCATATGAATGTGTACCACAGGAGGCTGTTAACAGCCGCCTTGACACACATCTTCATGTCTGGAGGGCCTGTGAAAGATGGTAAATGTTATATTAGTACTAGCTGGCCCTGCAGTTTCACCCGCATAGTCTTTGTTCCCGTGGAAATATCGGGTTAAAAAGTATCATATGTGTTCTTCAAGGGTCTTAGCTATCTACATACCAAATTTCAGCTCAATCGGGTCAGTAGTTCTAGCGTGAACACAGAACAAAAAAAAACAAAAAAAGTGCTAGATGGCGCTGGAGTCAAGTTAGAACATGCTGGGGTTATGTTTACCTGATACAGAGATAATTTTTTACATTGTACTGAGTTTTGAGATTTATGATAATAGGATAAATTGTCAGGAAATTATTTTACCAGTAAATTAATGGAATTACCAGTCTGTGGTCCCCTTCGACCTAGCATGCTGAAATTCTGAGTGTTGTCGAGTGTAACCGACAGCCAAGACATTGTATTTCATGTATGGAAATAACAGTATCAGAAATAATATATTTCTGAAAAGTTAACTTTCCCGTTTCAGATGACATGTGGAAATTTCTGGCAGAAGCTGATCTTCTAAAGGAGAATGACTTCAATGGCAGGAAGATACTGACAAGCAAATTCACTAAACAATTGTATCTTACATTTACTAAGGTAATTATTAACCAACAGTTACAAGGTTTGACATCATGTGGCTAGAAAACACGGGCTATAGCGTCACGGTTTAATAGCGCTGATCTTGAATGCGCAGAAATTGATTTTATCTGTTAGGACTTTAGACCAATACACCTGCACATAGCCCCCATCCCCTTTGGCCGAGCGCTATTAATATGACGCGACCTGTACCCGGTCTTTTGATAGGCGTGCATGGAGACCATTTTTAGTCCAATGTGGAGAGGCCACTTTGAGCTTTTGTCCTAAAGGTAATGGATATCAACTATTGGGGTCCATCTCCGAAACCCATCTACAGAAGATGTGCTCAAAGGCAGCCCCCGCTAGCACTGAATAAATAATAGTATACCGCTACGTACAAGGACTATTGTGAATGGATATAAAGTACTTCCGTCGCATGGGAATTAGACTTGATGCTCACTAAACGTGGACTTATATGGTGGATTTTATACGGCGATTAATTGCGTTATCCGAAGGTCGCATAAGATTTAATTATTAATATTCATTAATTTAAAAAATCAGCCCCTTGATTTAGTAGATGCTCCGTGAAGCAGGAAGCATGTAGAAAAGAGTTGTGTCCAATCGTTAGACACAATGGATTTCCCCCTCAGGCAGTCTGGAAACACATCAGCTAAAATGCCATGTGCACAACGCACAATAAAAATTAGTCTACAAAGATTACAAATCGAGGTTAAAAAGAAGTAAATATTATGTGTCTATATAGGGAACTCTTTTTCACATTATTTCCGCCAAAATAAAAAATGTAATATAATATGGGAATTATTTAAATTGCGAATTCACGCACACAAGTCTAACAAGAGCTTTTTTGAATCACGCTCTCTCCTGTAATTTTGAAACCCATGGATGCGAAGATTTATTTTTTTGTCAAGCCAAAGTTTCTTTAACTATTATATACAACCACAGATCACTATAATTAGTACTACGTACAGATGCGACAGTGGAACGGCGCCGGAAAGTTTTGCAATATGTGCGTTTGTCGCTGTTGTCGCACATCTACTTTTTTTTTTTCTAACTCCGAAGGAGATTATGAACTAAGGAGTTCATAATTTCCTTCGGTGGAGTTTTGCACATTTTATGAATGGCATTGACATTTTATAATTCATTGCAATGTGACAACTAGTGATGTGAAAATATTACACTAGGTATCGACTAAATTAGTGATGTCCCTTTTATCGATACATAATTAGTGACGTCACTCTTTTGGTCCTGTATTACTTGAAAACTTAATTTTAAAGTAAATAAAAACAAACATACATAGATCGACCGGATAAGTATGGAGTTCCGGCTACAGTTAAACAGTAACCAGCTGTATTTAGCTATCAATAGTATGGATATGAAGATTTTGAATTAGAGGTCCTAAAAGTTATAGCCGTCATGACTTGCTGACCATCTGTATTTCCCTATGACTGAAATAAAATTAGCTTTTTTACTATTTAAAAGAGTTTAATCACTTATAATCCAAATAAATCTTACTATAATAAATAATATTATAAACATAACATTCACGCCTTTTTTTCCTGAAGGGGTAGGCAGAGGTGTACCCAGGACTCAGTCCCATTGTAGATAAATAAATTATAATAATATTATGTATAATATTATAAACTTTGTTTTTTTTGTTTGTAACGAATAGGCTCCGAAACTTCTGGACGATTTAAAAAAAAACTTTCACTTATAAACAGCTCAATTCGGTGTGAGTGATATGGGCTATATGAGATTTTGAAAAAAATAGGGATCCGTAAGGTAACTGCAATATGGTGAACCAAGGTGTCACATTATTAATTATTACCAAATATATTCATTAATTTGCGTGCGCTGGATGAAATCCATTGATGGTAGGGTAAAATAATTTACTAGGGGTTTTTAGTACTTACCAATATGTACAATATAGTGAAGGAACATTATATACATCTATTTTGAAGGAGTCATTATTTTTCATTCGGTGTGAAAACTATCAATGGTAGATTAAAATAATAATAAATATAATAATAAACAAAGAAATAATAGTTTGTAGAACTTATCAATTATCAATATCTACAAAATAGTGAATGAACATTGTATTCATCTATTTTGGTTTAGTCACAATAATTTTTGGCTTTTGGCTAGTATAGTTTTTGGCTTCTCCTGCGTCCTGCATCCTCAGGCCCCAGCATATATAATTATAAAAATATAAAATTAATGCTAAATTACATTAATTACCATCACTATCACTATAGGTCTCCCAATAATTTTTTTAAAAACTGAAAAATAAAGGTACGTAAGTTATTAATGTTATAATTTTATAAAAACAACACTTTTTGGTTTGCCAAGGTAGGGTTAAAAGAAAAAAAGTATCCCGGGTATAAAAATTATGTGTTTCAAATCTCATTTTTACTCAATTAGTGGTCAACCTATACCTTCTGAACTTAGGGGCATGCCATATTCTATTTCTTTAGCTGTAAACAAGCAGGGGTATGAATAGCGTGTCCTTCGTCCTTGTCTATCTAGCTGGCGTATTTCGAAGTGTCTGTGACACACACTCTTTCTTATCAGCTGCTCCTTGGAAAGTCCGACGAGAAGGGGATTAGTTGGCACTAAGAACTGCAACCACAAGCTTCTAAATTTATCGTCCTTTGGAATGTTAAATAAGCGGTGAGTAGCGCTTGTTGCATCGCAACCACTAACACAGCACTTTAGCGTCGCCATGGCAAAAAAGGCGTAAAAATCTGGCTAGACTCAAGTATTAAAACAATTAGGAAAAATTCTGATCAGGATTCTACAACTCAACGAGAAAATCACAGGATTCTTGCAGACATGACATGACTCATGACAGTGCAGTCAAGATGACGTGTTGTTTTTTTTATTATTCGTGCACAGTAGCGACAAACGGGACATTAGGAAACAAGCTGTCTCAGCCGTGTATACAACCACACATATTTATGTACACATATGCAAAGACAAAAAAATTGCTTTAAAATAATAAAGCCATTTCATTCAACATAATTACACTAGATGGCGCTGCATAACTACCGCTCCAATCCTAAATCGCGATTATGAAATTCTCACACAGTATTGGACTCAAATCATTTGTGAGAGATTTGTTAACTCTGGTTTCCCTTCATAACGCACAAATCTTTCGCCTTTTACTAAAGATTTCCGTGGAGGGGAACACTCAAATGAGTCTAAGACCAGTTTTTTAAAGTCCTACTTCGGTAGGATTAATAATTAGTAAATAATATCTTTGAACAAACAGTACTTTTATCAAGCAATTTTACAGTATATTTTACCAAACATACAGAATTACTTAATTCTATTTACTTAAATTCTATCTATTTACTTAATTCTAATATAAAACCACATAATACTAAAATGACAGAAGACACATTCCTCTAAATTGCAATAATTAGTGCAATTCTTTCACATAAAAAAAAATGTAAAATATTATTTTGAGGATTTTTTATATTTAGTTTTTTTTTATGATTTTGACGGTTGTCCCTTTCTGTCCCTTCTGTTCCTTTAGTATTCTGAGTACATACTACTATAAAAAACAATTTTAAAACTGCATATATATAGGTATTAATAAAAGTCTTTCTTAGGAATTCCATAATTCTGATTAATTTACCTATTTGCCGTTTTACTGAATAAATGCCACTTTCTTATTAGTTGTTACTTAAAAAACAACTTATAAAGAAATTACCTATATAATCGTCATTGGTTCCTCAAATTTTGTATAGGAAATACAGCCCATATAAATGTACTCTGTGATACAGCCTTAAAGAGGTGCAGGGTGCATGCCAAACTGAATAACTTGCAAAAGAAATGATTGCATTCGCGACTTCATTTTTCATTTATGTGGAACTAGATGGCGCTGAATGTCGTTAGCGCTCGAAAGCGTTTTAATCACTCCATCTAGCATTTGGTTACCTATTAAATGAACTATACCGAAAAATGTACTTTCGAACTATGAATAACTGAAGTTATCGTTAAGTTATAGTTAGAGAAATCTTATATTTTTGTAAGCCCTCAGGGGCAAAGGGTTTTGTAAACTCATGCTAGGATTATATTAACAGCATCAGCTGCGGCCAACGGGCGCGACTAACGGACGCGCTTGATAGGATAATAAATCTGCACTAAGGGCCTCGCACCACGATTTTTAGCGATTTAGAGTTTTTGTTGTAGCGATACAGACGCAATAGATAGATAAACACTTTATTGGTACACCTATAAACTTTAAAATTAAACAAAAACACAGTACTCTCAAATAGTATAAAATTGGCGGTCTTATCGCTAACAGTGATCTCTTCCAGACAACCGTGCAGGGAGATGGGAGTACCATAAATCATGTACGCACGCGAGTCAGACGAGTGTAGAGAGTCTGTAGGATAAAAGCGCGCCGTCGATGCGCGTTACTAAAAGTCGCGTCGAGGGCGCGTTTAAAAAACGTCGTGTGCACAGGCCTTTTTTTATATTACGTTTACATTTTATGAAGTACTTTCGCGGTCGTAACCTTAAATGGCCTTTTGTTTTTTTTTCACCGATCACAAATACTTGCCCCGGCTGGGATTCGAACCTAGGACGCTACCTTCGCAGGCAGAGTTACTATACTACCTTAACCATGAAGCCGTCATCATATTGTTATGTTATTACATATTACGTAGCATACCATACATTCACGCCTTTTCCCGAAGGGGTAGGCAGAGGTGTATCCAGGACTCAGTCCCATAGTGTATCATTTTAATGTAATAATTATTATAGGTCGGTGAAGGAGACATGGCCCGTCAAGTGTTTGAATGGGGTTCTCGAGCCACTGAGGAGTTGCCCAAGATACATGTCCTCAGCAAAATGGCTACGGTAATAATAATATAATATATAATATAATATGGGACAACTTCCACACACGTTCATCTGGTCCCAAACTAGGCTAGAAGCCTGTACTATGGTAACCAGATGACTGATATACATACTTATATAAGCTTATAACACCCAGACACAGATCAAACAGACATGTTCATGCACACAAATGTTTGACCTGGCCGGGGATCGAACCCGGGACCTGCGGCACAGAAAGCAGAGTTACTACCATCTGTGCCAACTAGGCTGTCATAATAACAATATAGTATGTTTAACCTTACTTGTCGGAAAACAATAACAACAATCAGTGGCGGATTTACCAGCAGGCTGAGTAGACTGGAGAGTCCAGGGCGGCAGATTCTAGGGGGCGGCAATTTTTTCTTAAATCTTACAGCAATTATAAAGATTACTTTAATACCATTTACGTAGGATAAAGTATTAGGGCTAGTATTTATAAAAAACCTCGCATAACCTTTATACCTAATATTTTTTACCGCGCTTGTAACAAGCTGTTCGCGCCTTCATGGTTGATATTGTTATATATTTCTACTCGCGCATAAATTGTCAACCTACAATATTTGTTCACCGCTCTCGCAGCAAGCTGTTCGCTATCTAAAACGCTGGAGAAACAAAGGGAACTATTCGACTATCGTAAAATCGTAGATATAGGGCAGCTCCCTGCCTATTTTTGGCCCAAGCAGACCTGGGTAGCCTATTGAATTTTCGGTAGCGCAAACGGTAAGGGGCGACAAAATATGAACAGCCTACTGGCGGAAAATGTGTTTTTTTTTATGATAGAGAACAAGACGAGCAAATCAGGTGCCTGATGGTAAGCATCATGATTGCCCATATCAGACACAGTGCCGCCCAGTGTTTAAAAATTAAAAATTCTGCGCGGCACTGCCACTGCGCCTGTCACCCTGAGATATTAGTTGTTGAATCTCGTCATGCCCAGTAATTTTGCTGGTAGCATTCCCTTCATACCGGAACACAGTAATGTTTGCACATTACTGCTGTAAATCCGCCACTGACAACAATGGCCTTTTCACTCCTCTTCCTTAAAAAGTCCGTCATTGTTGCGTAATTGAGCGGGACTAAAATAACTTTTCAATCTCTAGATATCTAGTGTCTTATTTTTACTGAGGTTTTTTTTCTCTGTGCAAGTTTTTATACATGAAAACTTGCTTGGATTAATTAAATTGGAATTTTTACTAAAACTTTGTATTGTTATTTTCTAGATCCTAGTTTTTTATTTTACGTAATTACTTGTAGTATTTTTTATATCTTCAAAAATGTGGGTACGTGTGAGCGAGAGGGAAAATTAGGTGTGCATCGCGCCTTAATTAATAATTTATTACATGTGCAGGCTTTCAATAAAGACTTGGATCATTGGTGTGAACAACACAGGGAAGCTACGAGAGGTGAAGAGAATGATGAAAATTAATATTATTACTAATATATAAGCGTTATATTTAATTATTATTATTGATAATATAGCTTAAGTAAGAATTTTAATGTCTTTTATTTGTCATGAGGCCATGGGGGGCTATTGGCGTTCTTGGTGACTATCACTTTAGTGACTATTAACTTTATTTGACATTAACTACAAATGTCAAAGTCCGGTTACTAACCAAAGACATTATGATAAACTTACTAAGTAGACTGTGCACTGTGTCGGTGCCGAGTGAGAACCACTCGTAGTGTCTATACTTTTCCTTTTCTCTCCTCCAAATTTGACAGTAAAGTCTTGTTAGAAAGGTGAAACGTCTTTGTAACTAACTCAAACCACAGAACATAAAGACATAAGCCTGATAGCGACTGGTGATTATGAAGAACGCCAATAGCCCTGCTGGTTTCGATCCCCAAGTTATGCAGTGTTATTTGATTTTTCCATTAGGAATTGTCCCAGTGGCAGCCCGGATTCTGGAACTGCAATAGGCTCGCCCCTTATTACATGGGACGAATAACATACTGGCTAGATGTGGGTGTACCTATTATGGGACTGAGTCCTGGGTACACCTCTGCCTACCCCTTCAGGAAAAAGGCGTGATTGTATGTTATGTTTTATTATTTTTGAGTCTACTATAGTTAAGCGCTGGCTTTTCACAGCCAGCACCATGCTGAGTTGGGGCCGTGTTGGGACACACTTTGTTTCTTTCTTTATGTGTTCAAATTTATGTCATTAACTTTATATATACTCTGTCTTAAATATAGTATGTGGAGTCTAGGAATTGTGTGTGTCTCAATAAATGTATTTTCTTTCTTTCTTTCTTTCTTTAAGCTGGATAGACAGGATATTTTCTTTGTTGTCAAAATATTATATAAAGGAACTTTCCAAAGAGACTGTCTGTCGGTAGCGTAGTGATTTGCAAGCGCTGCCGATCATGAGGTCCCGGGTTCTATGGTAAGACAATGAGTTATTGGATTTTTCTATTAGGAATTTCTTCAATGAGAGTTTGGAACTGTGCCCGGTTGATGGCAAATTGCAAGTGTCAAGTCAAAGAACGTATCCAGCTATCTCCCCTTTACTTTAATCAACGTTCACCACAGATTTTTGCGTGATCTGGTGATGAGGTCAAAGATCTTTATTCATATTTATCACAAAGAAATATATTGTCGCTTTTGTGATAAACTTGAAATATTTTCATATAAAATTGACACATAAAACTTAGTATGCTAGTTAAACTCTTGCATTATTAAATATGATCTTTTAATCTGTTTTGAGTTCCGTACCTTAAAAAGAAAAAATACCATTATAGGATAACTTTGTTGTCCATCTGTCTGTCAAGACAAATTTCAACGGGAACGCGTGGAGGCATCAATTGATATTAACTACTTAGATCTGCGGTCCCTTGTGCCTGTAAAAAAATAATACTTATTATGTTAAAGCTATGGCCTTTTTCTGCATAGTACTTTGCGCAAGGGACTAAATAAATATAATAAAATAAATAATTTAAATTAATAGGTACTCTAACGGAACGGGTTACTCCAATTATAATGCTTGAATCAATTCATGTGGTTATGTGGACAACCCATATTGTCAGTTTCAGGTCGCCAAGATTCATACAAGGCCTCCGACATGACCTGACCACTGCCCCTACATATCTTATAGGAAACAGCCAACTGAAAGATCTAGGGTACTTCCTCTATGTTTGCTGTAGTTCGCAACTAGATGACGCTGTATGTATGAACATATACCTACTAAGAAGTAAGCGGGATGTTTTTGGGATTGGAAGCGTTTTGTTCAGTTATCTTACGTATGGTATGCTACACTATGCATACATACGTATGCCTTAACATTTTATTTTACTTATATACATTCGCTGAAACTATTTCTCTTATATTTTTACGTAATTTATTATAAAATCGTGCTCCCTCGTAAATTATATGTTTTTTACCAAATTTAATTTGTGTACTAGGCACGTATATATTATTAGCATTTCTTAATGGCATACGTTGATGTATACTGTTTGTTTTAAAGTTAATTTCCGTATGTATTTCCTTGTTTATAATTTTTGATACCTCAACGCAATCCTGAGAAAAAGGGTCTTGATAGACAGACAGTCAGACAGACGGACAACGAAGTGTTCCTATAAGGGTTCCTTTTACCTTTTGGATTACGAAACCCTAAAAACATTTATGAACTAATATAATTCTCAATGACGCTAGTCTCCTGATAAATAGGTCAGGTTAGATCATAGATTATCGGCACACCATGAAAAATGTTTATGTAATGGTGATATGTTTTTTATATGTACTATGTATCTATGTTGGTATCTGTCTCAATAATCGTAATGGGAGTTTTATGAAATATCACTAATATTTTTAATGCGAATGTTTGTGTGTTTGGTTGTTACCTTTTTACGATTGAATTGATCGATCAGGCTGTCAGCTATGCTGTAAATATACCTAATACTTTTAATAGTCTAGCAGACTAGCACCAATAGCCAGGGCCGTCTTAAGTCTATTCTGCGCCGGGGTGCGGGACTCAGCCTGCGCCCTCGTTTTGTTTACACTGCAGCGTGGCACGCGACCGACGACACACTGCAGTATGAAAGGGGTCCTAGTCAACCAAGAAAACACAATACACGTAATTTTTTTTTCCCATTTGAAATAAATGAACTTACACTTTATTGACTTATTTTGCTTCAAGTGCGGGCGACCGGGCGGCAATGTCAAAGGGCGCAATTACTCGCCTATGACAGACGCACAGATGCCGCGCCGCGCGCCCATTTCAAATGAACTTACACTCTATTGACTTAGAGATCATTTTGCTTCAAGTGCGGGCGACCGGGCGGCAACGTGTTAAACGTACATACACTCTCTTTGGATTAGAGATTTTGCTGCGCGCGTATTGTATTAAATAAAATTGTTATTTGTGTAGTGTAGTAATGCGGTATGATAAGCGCCGAACCCCTTGCACCCCCTGGTAAAGACGGCCCTGCCAATACCTTCTGAGTAAATAGAAAACCACGATTTTGTAAATGAGATCCGTTCAGCGGATCTCATACAAAAAAATCCTATAAAAACCTCCGTCTCCATAAAGTCGGCTAGCCTTTGGCCCCTCGGTTTCCGCTGTCCATATCCAAATGGGCCTACTCTCAGCTCGCCGCTCTTCCTTGTGCCTTGGCGTTGAGGTCTCCAATAACAAGTGCGACTCGGAGGTATGCATATGGCTTGAGAAATCTCGTCATACATTGCCTCCACTTCGTCGTCGGTAACAGGGGAATACAAAACATCGATTTAGTAAATTTTCCATAGGATTGTGTCAAACTGCTAAGAGGTCCTCTGTCCTGTTAAGATCTGCTATCAGTTTTACCATTTTTTGGGTTCATAGTACCTATAACTTTATAGCTATTGATGACCTTATTGCGATTAAGTATACCGAACTTTAAGATATCGCCTTATAAGTAAGTAGGGGGATGTAACATTATTTTAGTCAGTGTTGGAACGTTTTCGCGTATAGTCGGAGCTACTTGCTAAGGTAAGTAGTATATTAAAGTGTAAAGTAGTAGGTATAATATGTAAGTGATACTAAATTCTGAAATATGGCTGATTATTTACACCAACTGCACTTTGAAAGGTTTGTGAATTTTTAACCACTGACGAGAGGTTTCCTACTGATGAAAAAGAAGTGTTTTAAATATATACATAAAGTCACTCCTTTTTACCGATGGGGTAGGCAGAGATTTATTTCCGCTTGCTACGATCCTGACACACAGCACTTTTGACCTGGCCTTTCCTTATGATAACATCAAGTTGTTCATGAAAGGTTGTGACGCCTGGTCAACCCCAGCCCTACCGACTTAACCATTCACACTCGCCTTATAAATCTCCTTTGTCAATCTCTTTTCGTCCACTCTCTCCATATGTACGAACCACCTAAGCAATCCTTTCTCTATCTTTGTCGCTACATCTTCTAATACGCCACAGCGTTCCTTTATCACACTATTCCACACTTTGCCCCACCCCTCTTGTAAATCCCGCTTGCGAATCCCAAATCTATTCTTCAGTTTCATTCATCACTCTTCTAATCAAAATCTTTGCATACAGTTTGCCAACGATGCTTAGTAAGCTAATGCTCCGGTAGTTTTTACAGTCTTGCTACGACCCTTTTCCTTTGTATAGCGGTACGATAAAGGTCTTTCACCAGCCTCCTGGTACTCTGCCGCTCCTCCAGCAAAGGATGAAAAGGCGGCACAGCTGACTAGCTACCACACCCTGTCCATCTTTAAGCATGGCTGAAACTCTTTCGTATCCGTTTTCATACTTTTCAACGCTTCCTCAATCTCTTTCATGCTTATATTCATTTTCATCATGCCTTTCATTGTGATGGGGCCTGTACTTGCGAATTCTCCTTCTCAAATAAACTTTTAAAATAATCCTTCCATCTGTTTAGCACCCTTTCCTCCACCCTTTCCTTGGCTTTTATGTTGTGATTACAAACATGTTTGCTGTAGTTTGCATCTACATCTTTTAAAAAGGCGGTAGGTTCTTGTTCTTGGTGGTACTCGTATAGGCTAGGTATGGAACCCTACACTTCGCATACACATACTTAACAATATACTGTTTTGGAGAAAACTATAAACAATTAGAGTGGAAAATCGGTGGCGTAGTGGGCGCAAGCTCGACTGCCGTCAGGAGGTTCCGGGTTTCTTCCCCAGGTCAGGAAATGTGTTAAATAATGGATATTAACATTAGGAATTATCTCAATAACGGCCTGGAGTCTGGAACTTTGCCCGGTAGATGGCAATAGGCTCGCCCGCTTTTACATGGGTGATGGGACCAATAATATATTGGTGAAATGTGGGTGTGCCTACTGCCTACTACGAGACCGAGTCCTGGGTACACCTCTGCCCTTCGGGAAAAAGGTGTGATTGTATGTTATGTTCTAACATGAACCTATGAATATTTTCCAGCATCATGCCTCACGTCAAGTTCACATACTTCAACGGCAAGGCTCTGGGCGAGGGATCTAGAATGTTGCTAGCTTATGGCGGGCAGGAGTTCGAAGACGAGAGGATAGCCTTGGCTGACTGGCCCGAACTTAAAGATAGTAAGTTATTTTATATTAAAAATTAAGAAAGGAGAGTTTTTTTATTTGAAGTACCTATTTGAAGATTGTATTAAAAAGTTCACCTTTTTTATCTTGTATCGTATGTGCTACTGCTTACTTAGGACTTACGATACATAATAAATAATATATGGTTATAAGGTACCCACTTACTCACGAATTGCATAATATGCCGGGGCCGGAGGGTGCAGGAGAATCCAAAATATCTTCTATTTATTAAGCCTTTAATTTAATTAACATTACGATAATGTGCTTTATCTAACTGATTTAATATCAGTTAGATAAAGCACATTATCGTATATCGCTTTAGTTTTAAGTTATTATGTCGTACTGTGTGATATTATGTAAAAATGGTCGAAATAAAAAGTAATGTATGTATACCTATATGTACTAAGTAATAAAATTACTTATATAAATTAATTAAAACAAAATATAAATTAAAAAATAGAATTTAATAAAACATAGGTATTAAAATTTATTGAATTTTTTATCTGACTGTACCAAACAGCTTTGGTGTCCAAATTGTTATTGAAAATATCCAAAAATTAAAAAGTGTCAGTTCGGACACTTTGTCCGAGTCGTCAGCAAGCCATCTAAATGCGGTGACAACGGCCCGATGCCAGGATCGAAGTGATGTGGGTCTTTGAGGTGCAGGCATCGAGGCGGGCGAAACCAGCCTGAAACGCAGCGTCGGCCATTTGTGACGTCGGTTCGAGGCCAAAAGTGAGCGAGGCGTGACGTCAGCGGAGATGGTGGAGTCGCTGGATATATAATCTTTCTCCCGAAGATCAGCAACTATGACAGTTTTGACCGAGTTGCTGGAACGATGCTGAATCGGTGCTGCGGCATGAGCGATAGATTCTTGCGCTTTCTGTGCATGAAGAATTATCTAGGTTTGGCAGCATATTTCATAGGTGATGGACATTGATATAAAGACAAGGGGAGATGAGGTACTGGCTTCTCGAAAATGACAAGCTTAAATTAGGTCCCATTAGGTCCACGTACGTCAGTAAAGTAAGATCGTATGAGCGAACAATATTGTTGTCTCGGTCGCACTTCGATCTTAGGTACGTCGATTTATCTTAACTTTGTTGTTCGTTATATGTCACTGTGCAAACTTCACACAGCAAATTGCACGTGCCAGTTGTTGCACTGAGAGTTGTTGAGTAAGCGCTGGGAGAACGTAACCTAACTCCCCTTTTCTATAAATCAATGTGCTACCTAGTTTCCTATATACATACAATGACGTTGAATTGCTTCATACTACAAAATAGGTAACTCATTCTGACCATTGGTTGTGTAATAGCAATTGACTCAGTACAGAAAATATGCCCGCTTAAAAAAAAGCACCTCAGTTTATTTTTGAGTCACGGTAAAATGAGTGGAAGGAAATCTGCAAGTCATGTTCACGATGAGTCTTAGTCGCTATTGAAATATCGCTTGGTAAAACATATTGGGACTCGAGGTCGCGCTCGCGTGATGTTATCAAACAATACAAATCGAAGATAATGTCCGTACAAAGGCGCAAAAACTCACGCACACACACACATATTGTACAGACGAGCGCACTTTATGCGAACGACTTCTGGCTCGCCTATTGAACCTTTGTGCTAGATTAGGTATCTAAGTATATGCTAGAGTAGGGTGCTCGTCTCGAAAACACCTATAACTTATCTCCTTCCTGTTTTCGCAGATGAAATTCTGTTACCTCTTTGTACCCATTTGACCTACTAGTAAATGTAGGTGCTAGGTATTCTTTTTTTTATGATGGTGAGTGACATGACGGAGCAATTTTTTTAAATTTTTTTTAGGCTCCTGATTGTAAGCATCATGATTGCCCATATCAGACACAGTGCCCACCCAGTGTTCTAAATTCAAAATTCTGCACTTTACTGCGCCTGACACCCTGAGATATTAGTTGTTGAAACTCGTAATGGTACCTGGTAACATTGCCCTTCAGAACAGAAGTAATGTTTGCGTTTGCACATTACTGCTTGGCGGATGAATAACTGGCAAAGGTGTGGTACTTCCCCAGGCGGCCCCCTGCAAAAGAGGCCTACCACTACAATTAACTAAATTACAATTACATAATAAGTAATAATTAAATTAAATTAATTATTAATGTTTCTACTATTTATTGGGTATACAACAATTTGGAAAGATTAATAAATATTGATACCCTCTTACCAGCGCAGGGTTTTGCAGGGTTGTTCCATTGATGGTACAGATTGTGGTAAGGTACCAAAACAACCCTGTCATATTCACCTCATTCTCACATTTTTTGGCGTTTTGAGTCTAGTGCCAACGCAGCGTGGTACCAACTGCTCACCCTAGCAGCTATTATTTTATTTTGTGATATAGGTACCAACCTACCTAACTCGGACTTCTATTTGCTTTTGTATTGTACCTCTTATCTCTGTACTATTTTGGTAGATATCATTACGGTGATTTTGGTGTTATTACCTACCTATTATAAGTTTATATAAATATGTCAGCCGGCATGACTATAGTTATTTTTTATAATAATAGTTTGTAAGTACTTTGTACTGTGATGATAGACCTTTTTTAATGGGTGTGTGATAATTTTATATACATATAAATACGTACTTATAATGTAAACTATAGGAAACATATTATTATAACAATTGAGAAATATATCTTTACACACTGCACTGTTGTCGTAATTAGAAGATGTTAAACTTAGTCAATACCATGCATGCTTAAAATATTATGCATAATTAATCTACCTATAGCGCTATTCTAAGCTTAGTGAAAGGCCAGTTGGTCTCACTCGAATTATAGGTCTATCCCTACGAATACTTATTATTATTCGTAGGTCTATCCCGAGTCCCGAGGTATGGGACCGGCAGGGGAGGGATGACATCCGAACTGTGTCGCTATACCCTCCCCTGCCGCTCCCATACCTCAGGAAGAGACTCAGTTAAGTGCCAGACTTTAATTCGACTAAGATCATCTGACTATTCACTAAGCTTAGGATAGCTGTGATATAGATAAGTCTGTGACTCTGAGATCTGCTGACCTTTTTTACTCTGTCAAATAAGTACAGTGAAAAACAGCCATTTCATTTCGTACAGGGTAGAGCGAGAGAGGCGTCAGGTTCTCTGACGGTAGAAGGTAGGCGAGAGAGCACGACGTGCTCTACCCATTAGGTACACATAACTAGGGTCGATGACCATTTTTCTCTTTGTATTTAGATCAGTATCAACCTAAGTATTTACATATTGGAGGTGTGAGGTGACATCAAGGTCTAAGGTCACCCTACCCTGTACGAAATGCAATTACCGTTTTTCTCTTTACATTTGGCACAAAAAAACAGTTTATATTTTTAAAAAGATGGTTAATATGTCATATTAACCATCTTTTTAAAAATATAAACTGTTTTTTTTATGTATAATGATGTTTCTTTCCAGAGACCCCATTCCGCCAGCTGCCCGTGCTCACAATCGACGGCAAGAAGTACGCACAAAGCCTCGCCATCGCCCGCTACTTAGGTCGCCGGTTCGGCCTGGCTGGTCAGGTGCCCCAGGAAGGCTTGGAGATCGACATGAATGTGGAGTTCTTGAATGATATTAAAAGCAGTAAGTTTGATAATCTACCTAAGTACCTACATCAAATTTAAGAAGTACGGTTTGACGTTTCATGCTTTCAATAACTTTGCATAGGTAGGTGTAACTCACCATCTTTAACTTTCAATAAAACCATGGAATTATGAATTTTATCAAAAGTGTAGGCAATAGGCTCACCCCCTATTACATGGGACCAATAACATACTGGCGAAATGTGGGTATATCTTATACCTCTGCCTACCCCTTCGGGAAAAAGGCGTGAATGTATGTTTTTCTTTATGTGTAGGTACAATTTCAACTCACTCAAACAATGCAAAAGGAAAACTGTCGAACGGTACTTCTTAGCTGTTTCTTTTTTCTTTTTCTACACGTTTGTTGTCTACACATTTTTGACTGCATGCCAGTGGCTCAACTATCGACTAAGTATATTAGGTTATGGGCTCAGGTTCAATCCCCGATAAAGTCTTTTTTATTGTCAAAATATGAGTACATAATAATAGTAAAACAGTAATAACAAAACTCCATCTGTCATCCCCAGAAGCCGCATCAGTACACAACGAAGAAGATGAAGATCTAAAAGCCAAGAAATACGAAGATTTTACCAAGAACGTATATCCAGATATGCTTGCGAAGCTTCACGCTATTCTTGAGGAGAACAAGGGTTATATGGCTCTTAGTAAGGTAAGATTTCTAAAACAGTGAAGCGAATCTAACGGTCTCTCGCGCCAGATCCCCGTCACTTCATACAATCGGCCGCGTGGAATAGCCTACTACCACATACTACGTAGAAAACATGACGCGTCAAATGTGCCTCAAAGTTGCGACTTACGGACGCGGCAGAAGGACGCGACTTAGAGAGAATCTGAAGTATGAATTTATGTACTCTAAGCAGATTACATTATATGGAAACTGTTATGTATAGACAACTAGATCTTGTCATTTGTCAATTCAATAAATATGGCGTCAGGCTACGAACATAATATTGGTTCATATTTCTAGATTTAGCAGTGGCGACGAGGAAAAACGGAAAATGTCGGTAGGAAAATTACGTGAGTTTTCGATTACCAACGGGAATTGGTCAAATTATATAGAAAGAGCAGAGATGTATTTTTTAGCAAACAATGTAGCAAGCGAATTGAAATTGCCTACACTTTTAACTGTCATGGGAGAAGAAGCCTACGAATTACTCGCAACATTGGCCAGTCCCCAAAAACCTGCTCAATTAACATACGATAAAGCTGTGGAATTACTGGGGGCGCATCTGCAGCCAAAACCTTCCATGCTAGCGGAAAGATATAAATTCAGGCAACGAAGGCAACATAATGAAACAATAGCGGAGTACGTAGCGGAATTAAAAAAAATGTCAAGGTATTGTGAATTTGGATCTGCTCTAGATGAGAATTTAAGGGATCAAATAGTTTGCGGTATAAAGAGCGAAATAATCCGACAAAGATTATTCGCAGAAGAAAAATTGGAATATAAGCGGGCACTAACCTTAGCATTATCGTTAGAAGCGGCGGAGCGGGACGCAATTGCCGTAGATCACAGTGGCAGTGGGACAGATTTGTCGACTGAGTTACATAAACTTAACTTGTGCGGGGAATGTTCGAGGTGCGGTGATCGGAGACATCAAGATAGAAATTGTATTTACAAGGACTATATGTGCAATTATTGCCAGGAAATTGGCCATTTAAGCCGAAGGTGTCCCAAAAGAGACGAACAAACATCACCGATGATAACACGCGGTAGGCGTGGGTTCAACCGCGGCCGGGGCGGACAAGTCAGATGGAGACAACGCGGCCAACGCAGAGCAGAAAGATCATCCCGGGGCAGGGCTCCCTTACACTTGATTGATGACCAACACGACGGAATCGTCAATAATAATTCAGATAACTTAGACAAGTATGAAAGTGAAGAAGAAGAACCTATGTACCGAATGTCATTAAGCCGTTATAAACCGGTACGTATAAAGGTCAATGTAGAGAACCATTCTCTTATTATGGAGGTTGATACTGGATCCGCTCTCTCGTGTGTCAGCAAGGACGTCTACGACAGCTGTTTTAGGAACTTGGTTCTGAAGACATGTAATTTATTTTTAAAATTTTATGATGGGTCAACTATTCAAGCTCTAGGCTTCATAGAAGTTATTGTTAACTATAAAGGTGTTGTTAAGACATTAGACCTGTATGTCGTAGATAAGGGTACAACAAACCTGTTAGGCAGGCAGTGGTTAGCCGAATTGGGCATACCTATAAAGGTATTTAAAGACAATGTTCGGAATAATTATATGAGTAATCAGGAGAAAGATGACAGTAGTTGTAGTTTGATAAAGGAAATTTGTTCTAGACATGAATCCCTGTTCGACGGCACGTTGGGTAAATATACAGGGGGGACAGCAAAATTATGCGTACGAGAGGGGGCCGTGCCTATCTACTGTCGCGCCAGGCCGATACCGTATGCCATACGGGAGCGGGTTGATGCAGAGCTTGATGCGATGCTGCAGGCTGGTGTCATTGAACCAGTGGATCATTCGGATTGGGCCACGCCTCTGGTCGTGGTACGCAAAGCTGATGGTGGTTTAAGGTTATGTGCAGACTATAAGGTAACCCTTAATAGAGTATTAGAGATCGACAGGTTTCCAGTTCCAAAAGTGGAAGATTTATTGAGTGATCTTAGCGGTAATGTCTATTTTACGAAATTGGACTTATCGCAGGCCTATAATCAGATAGTTTTGTCGGAAAATTCTAGAGGGTTAACCGTAATCAATACTCATAGGGGGTTATTCAAATATAATCGGTTAGTTTTTGGACTATCTTCTAGCCCAGGTATTTTTCAAAAGATCATGACAAGGATGTTTGAAAATATGCCCGATGTGGTAGTATTTTTTGATGATATTTTGATTAAAAGTAAAAACTTTGACAACCACTTAAAGTCAATCGAGGAGGTGATGGAAGTTTTAGAGAAAAACGGACTAAAGGTGAAACCGAGCAAGTGCGAATTTTTTTGCAAGCAAGTTAAATACTTAGGATTTGTTATTGATAAAAGTGGGGTACGGGTGGACCCGGATAAGGTAAAAGCGATCGTTAGTATGTTGGGGATCTGTGCAGATTTCTGCTTTTAACAGAGTGAAAAGTTTCTTATGTAGTACCAAAGCACTCGTGCACTTTGATTTAAATAGCGACACAGTACTGACAGTTGATGCGAGCGCGCGAGGGCTAGGCGCGGTGCTGGCGCAACGAGCACCTGGGGCACAAGAAGAGCGCGTTGTCGCTTATGCTTCTCGTGCACTTACAGTGCATGAGTTACACTATAGTCAGATTCATAAAGAGGCTTTAGCTATTGTGTTTGCGGTTGAGAAATTCCATCAGTACTTATATGGCAGGAAATTTGTACTTCGTACCGATCACAAACCGCTCGTAAGCATCTTCGGGCCCAATGTTGGCATACCTAGTGCGGCCGCGAGCCGTTTACAACGTTGGGCAATAAAATTATCGGCGTATGACTTTGACATAGAGTATGTGAGAACAGATAAAAATATGGCAGATGCTCTTTCTCGTTTAATTGATTCCCAGAAAGGGGAAGCGGCTGCGGAAAAGGATTGTCTTCCCGAGCAAACTTATTTGCACTTTGCGACAGACGCTCTGTTACTAGATTTTGAGGGGCTTAAAAAGGAAACGAGGTCTGACCCAATATTAGGACGTGTGCTATGTTACATAGCAGATGGGTGGCCATCCGAAGTGGATATTCAGGAACTAAAGCCTTATTACAACAGAAGGAAGGAACTATACAGTGAAATGGGGTGTATTATGTGGGGCCATCGCGTCGTAATACCATCGTCGTGTAGGAGGAAAGTAGTTTCGGAACTTCATGATCCGCATATGGGTATTGTTAAAACAAAGGCACTAGGTCGCAGCTATGTGTGGTGGCCCGGAATTGACGAAGCGTTAGAAGCGGAATGTCGCGCGTGCGCTGTATGTGCCGCTGTAGCCGACGCGCCGCCGGCTCAGGCACCGCATTCATGGCCCTGGCCTTCGCGCCCATGGTTGAGACTTCATCTGGACTTCCTAGGCCCTATAGGGGGAGTGATGTATTTAGTTGTGATAGATGCATGCTCTAAATGGATAGAGGCGATCAGGATGCAAAAGACGACCGCACAGGCAGTCATATCTGCACTGCGGAACTTGTGGGCTAAGTTTGGTCTCCCGAGACAAATTGTTAGTGACAACGGTCCACCGTTTTCCAGTTCTGGGTTCCAAAGTTTCCTGAGTCGCAACGGCATAGAGCACATTTTTTCAGCCCCCTATCACCCCGCCTCAAACGGGGCCGCAGAGAATGCAGTTAAGATCTGTAAACGTGTTATCAAGAAGGCTTATAAACAGAACTTAGATGTAGATACAGCATTGTTTAGGTTTTTATTAGCGTATAGAAATACTGTTCATGACACGACTGGAGATAGTCCAGCCAAAATATTACAAGGTCGCAACCTCCGCATGCGCTTAGATAATTTAAAACCGGATAGGGTATCGAGGGTTGTCACCCGTCAAGAATCCAGAGAAAAGAACACTGGTGGGGCACAACGTCAGTTCGAACCTGGGGACCTGGTATGGTATAGGGAATTTAGCAAAGGTTCTGATAAATGGACAGCTGGTTCGGTCCTAGCACGTTTAGGGAGTAGCGATTATAACATCAAATCTATTTTTGGAACTGAAATCCATAGGCATGTCGATCAGTTAAAAATAAGGGTTGCACGAGAGGATAATATGCAAAAAGGAAAACTTGACGGAATAGTACGTACGTCTGAAGTTTGTACTATTCCGTACAATAGTAGACATCTGCATAAATCTTTAGCTTTGCCCACGATCGGGGGCGAGGAACAATCTGGCGATGCAGATGACCAGGCAAGGGGTAATGCAGTTCCTGGCCAATCTGGCGATGCAGATGAGCGGGCGAGGGGTAGTGCAGTTTCTGGTTCACCGGGCTTTGCAATAACTACTGCTGGAGCGCAGGGTGACGCGACCCCCCCCTTCAGTTCTCCGGTAACGCCCAATGTGTTAGCGGATGGGGAGGCAGGCTTGGACAGGGCTGGTACGAGTGGTGGTAATACCTTTCCTGCCACTCCCCAACTCCGGCTTCCTGTTAGAGTTCGGAAGCCGCCTAGGCGTTACGGATTTGAGGAATTTGATTAATTTAACATAATTCTTTTAGAATAATTAAGGGTGGAGATGTTATGTATAGACAACTAGATCTTGTCATTTGTCAATTCAATAAATATGGCGTCAGGCTACGAACATAATATTGGTTCATATTTCTAGATTTAGCAGAAACGTCCGCGGCCGCGGCCTTGAGTGACCTTGAGCCGGGCCGCTAGCGAAGAATATCACTCCGTATACAATTTATCACTATCATCTCAGCACATTATATTATCTCAGCGTTCACGCTAAAGCTACTGAATCGATTGAGTTAAAATTTGGTAGTGGATAGCTTAGGCCCTGGAATAACATATAATATACTTAGGTATATAACATAACATACATTCACGCCTTTTTCCCGAAGGGGTAGGCAGAGGTGTACCCAGGACTCAGTTCCACAGTAGATACACCCACATTTCGCCTGTATGTTATTGGTCCCATGTAATAGGGGGCGAGCCTATTGCCATCTACCGGGCACAGGTTCCAGACTCCAAGCAGTTATTGAAATAATTCCTAATGGAAAAATCCAATATTTAACACTGCCTGACCTGGGGATCGAACCCGGGACCTCTTGATTGGCATTGGAGCATGCGCCCTCTACGCCACCGAGGCAGTCGAGTAGGCTTAGGTATATTGTGGGTATTTTTTCCAGATATTCCCACGGGAACGACGACTCAGTACGCGGGTGAAACCTCGAGATACAGCTAGTTTATTATATTGGTACAATGTATATGCAATAATAAAATAAATAAAATAGAAAAAAATTGGAGCACGTAACACAAGTTAACAGTTTTGTAGATCCAGCTCAAAAAAAGTTAATGAGAATTTTTTCCTTTCAAATTCCAGCTGACCTGGGCTGATTTCGTCTTCGCGGGCATGTACGACTTCCTCAAGACCCTCCTTAACATCCCAGACATCGATAAAAAATACCCCGCCTTCAAGAGACTACAAGACACTGTGCTCGCCAACCCTAAAATCAAGAAGTACCTCGACAACATGCCCGAACGCGAACTGCCATTCTAACTGTGATATTTTATTTTTATTTATACTGGCCACTAAAATGTTTAAATAACCAAAAAAAAAAGGTTACACACAATATCTATGTACAGACTCACTCTTTACTAAAGTATAAGAACGTATTATCGTTTCTAAAATTCTTATTTTTGATATATATTTTAAATCTTGTTAGTCTATTAATTATTATTGTATGCAAAGTCCAGTGATTATAATATGATCTGAGGTAGGATGTTAAATCAATAATATTTAAATGGTCCAGACTTACTTAATAATTTATAATGCCTACCCATGTTATTGTCTCATTAATATAAATGGTTATAAATAAATTATATGAAATCTAATAAATATGTATTATTTATATATACTTTTCATGAAGTTGATACTGTCCTAAGGACAGTGGGTACCCACAACAGACGAGTCTGTATGAAGAATGTAATGAAAATGGAAAGTCAAAGTCAAAGTCAAAAAGATTTATTCAAATAGGTCACAATCTGACACTTTTGTACGTCAATGAAAATAAACAGTAACGAGTCTACCGTGCGTTCGGAAAGATACCTTTACAAGAAGAACGCACAAGAAACTTGTAGGGCTTAATTTTTTCAACTGATTGATTTACAATATTTGGTTTGGTTACACTCGTTTGTTTAGAAGGTGCCCCGTGGTGGCTATGCGGAAGTTCCCAAGCATCTTTGTCCTCTATGTACTGATTTACATTATAATAAGCATTCTTTAGTAAAGTAGATTTTATATAGGTTTTGAATTTACCCTCTGAGAGCCCCGTTATCTCTTTTGGGATTTTATTATAGAAACGTACACTATTTCCTAAGAATGATTTTTTATTTGTTTTAGATAATCTAAAGCTAGGTATAGCTATTTTGTCTTTATTCCTAGTATTAAAATTATGGAGGTCACTATTTAATTTGAATTTATGTAAATTTTTACGCACATACATGATGTTCTCATAGATGTATAAGGATGGTAGGGTCAGTATGTTTATTTCTTTAAATAATTCTCTAAGGGATTCGCGTGGACGCATCTCATAGATGGCACGAATCGCACGTTTTTGTAGTATAAAGATAGTTTCTATCTGTTAGTTGCCTAATTTTGTAAACCGCGTAAGCTGCAGAGCTTAGTTTCCCTGAGAGCTCGGTGATATGAGTGCTCCATTGCAGGTTTAGAGTCTATATGTATGCCAAGGAACAAAGTTGCATTGTCGATATTGAGTCTTTCACCGTCAAGAACTATGTTTGGTTCTATACTTCTGACGTTAGGCAAAGAAAATTTCAAACATTTAGTCTTTTTCGCATTCAATAACAGATTGTTTGCTGTGAACCATCTGGATATACTTATTGTAGTGGTAGGCCTCTTTTGCAGGAGGCCGCCTGGGGAAGTACCACACCTTTGCCAGTTATTCATCCGCCAAGCAGTAATGTCCAAACATTACTGTGTTCCGGTATGAAGGGCAATGTTACCAGCGAAATTACTGGGCATGATGAGATTCAACAACTCATATCTCAGGGTGATAGGCGCAGTACAGTGCCGCGCAGAATTTTGAATTTTAAAATACTGGGTGGCACTGTGTCTGATATGGGCAATCATGATGCTTACCATCAGGCATCTGATGAGCTCGTCTTGTCACTTACTATCATAAAAAAAAAAAAAAAAACTTGCTAAAGTATTATTAACATGTGTGAGTGAGGTATCCTTCCTATCAACTTTAAAAATCAATGACGTATCATCGGCAAATAGAACTATATCTGCTAGACCTTGGACCATATAAGGCAAATCGTTAATATATGCCAAAAACAGGAAAGGACCCAAAATTTATCCCTGTGGGACCCCCATTTTGACAGGAGAACTAGCAGATGTGATACCATTGACGCTTACCTTCTGGCTACTAGATAAGTATGATTCCACCAAGTTCAGGGCATTCCCATGAATTCCATATATTTCTAACAGCCGCAGTAACGTGCAGTGTTCTACACAGTCGAAAGCTTTGGAGAGATCACAAAACACTCCAATGACATCCTGTGAACGCTCCCAAGCCTCCAAGACAAGAAGTGAAAGTCGTATGTCAGGATAGTAGCAAGTGGAGAATAGTCTGCCTACCGCCACCCACACTTCGCCTGTTATATCTTTTTGGTCCCACGGCCTAGGCGAGCCTATTGCCGTTAGTGATATCATTTATTCTGTGATATTGCATACTTTCCCTTAGACTTTGAACCAATGACGATGATAGGAAGAGATAATTTCTTCATCAAATATGATTATAAAATAGGCCGGGCGTACAAGACATGCACATTGCTATAAATTAACATTTGTAACGCGAGATTATTTCATGGGGTTTGCATTCGAACGTTTTCTATAGTTTTCTCCGTGATTCGGAACGAAACGTCATCGCACCCCGCGCTCCCTCCGCCAATAGGAAGTCGGTCGGCCCACCGGCGCGCGAGACGCGCGCTGTGATTTCATTCTGTCCGCCCGTTATTATTGTTTTACCCATTTACTTGTGCCTTTTATCTATAATATACACTGTTTCCTGTTACAACCGTGTCGTGTGAACCTTATTTCACCCCAATACAACCCTGAGAGACCTACCACCATACTGGTGTGCTTATACATTTCTGTTTTTTTGGGACTTTATTAGGATAGATTCTGATATCAATAGTGGTAATCCAAATTTGCAACTTCGAAAGACCTGTGCTCACGAAAACCATCGAATATTTCAGACATTTTTCAGATTTTGGGTTATAACTTGTATATAATGCCTAAAAACCTTCGTATACAGTTACAAAGAAAACAAAATATGCTTTCCATTAATTGCAACGACAGCTATGTAGTTACAAAAGATCCCGAGATATAGCACTTCAAACATATGACATTTTCCCTGAAAATTTCGTTATGTTTCGTTGTTTCCTATAGTAGGTACATTATAACTTATTCTAAACATTGATTGTGCTATAAAACTTTGAGGCAATAAACGACTAATAACTCAGTAATATTAGAAAAAATTGCCCGCAAAAATAAGTTCATTCAGCAATTTTTAACGCAATAGACAGCAGCACAGCACCTACACATAATCTAATGCAAGATTAGTAATTTTATTGTATGAACGAATTTCCATAAAAATGGCATTACGGACAAAATATCCCTGGTGGCAAAGTGTTTTACAGTAAGTAGTAAAAGCTAGCAGAGGAGTAAGATAATATTATGTTTAATGGATATTTCCTAAATTAGGTCACCGTGTTTCGCAATAGCACCACTACGGTTGTACTGCGGTGCTATTGTGAAACACGATGACTATCAAGATTCACGGTAGTGACCTCCGAGATAGCCGAGATAGTGCCTATTATCTTGATTTGACATTAACTACAAATTATAATATCAAAAGTCCGATTACTAACCAAAGACATTATACCTACTAACTAGACTGTGCACTGTGTCGAAATAACGGTCCCGAGTGAGAACCACTCGCAGAGTGTCTGTCCTTTTCTACTATGGTGACCAGTAAATTATTGGTAGGTAATTTTTAGAGAAATAATAACAAATTACAGATTATTTGTTGTGATAAAAATGGTACAATAAAAATAATTTATCACACAGATGCAAGTATTATAATAGATGATAAATGATTAAACCATTGTATTCAATTGTACAATTAATATAACAGCTGGAATTGTTCATAATACAGTACTGTGTAGTCTAACAAGTGCAAAATTCTATATAAGTACTCATTTTAATTGTCCTATCAATAGGTCGATGTGGCCCTAAAACCCTAAAGACCCTAAAAAAGGAAGTAAAGCCAACCCTAAAGAAGTTTCTTTAATTTGGCAAATGTTGACCAGTGCACGGTCTTTTTAGACGTGTATAACGTCTTTGTTAGTAGGTAACTCAATCCTGATAGCGACTGGTGATTAAGAAGAACGACAATAGCATTATGATGATGTGTCTATTATACATTACTCATGATAACACACCTGATTAAAAAATTGTAACGTAACCGTGCCACACAGCCATCATAATATTGTTATAGTCATGCCATAATGTGGCCGGGCATGACTATAATATTTAGACATTACAGTTTTTTATCAGGTTTCATCAGGATAATGATTAATTTATGATAGAAACGTGAGGAAGGTAGCTATAATTAAAGAAACATCCGTCATTTTGTCGAAGTTATATATCGTTCTATGGGGGAGGCCTATGTTCAACTGCAGTGGACGTCTTCCGGATGATGATGATATTATAACGATAACTTAATCGAATTGACTACATTCTACATATTATATCATTTTATAATAATAATAAGTAATAAGTATGTGCATAATTAACCTAACCATACTAAATTTCGTAACCGAACTGCTTTTTTCGTGCATTACAACGGTATAATTAGAATAAAGCATAATAATCAAAAGGCATAAACTTAAAAGAGCATAATCTATACTAATATTATAAAGAGAGAATCTTTGTTTTTTTGTTTGTAACGAATAGGCTCCGAAACTACTGGACCGATTTTAGAAATTCTTTCACTTATGGATAGCTTAATTCAGTGTGAGTGACATAGGCTATATGAGATTTTGAAAAATATTAGGGATCCGTAAGAAAACTGCAATATTGTGAACCAAGGTGTCACATATATTCATTAATCTGCGTGCGCTGTGAAATCTATTGATGGTAGAATAAAATATTGTGCTAGGGTTTTGTAGTACTTACTAATATCTACAAAATAGTCCACGGATATTTCATCCATCTATTTTGGTTTAGTCACAATAATCGAAACAGATATAATATGAATGCGCTGTAATAAGTATTGTGGAGGAAGAATAAAGTAATGTACTAGGGGTTTGTAGTACTTATCAATACCTACAAAATAGTATACATAGATTATATCCATCTTTTTTGGTTTAGTCACAATAATCGAAAAAGTGATTCTTTTTCATGCGGTGCAAAACTATTGGTGGTAGAGTAAAGTAATGTACTAGGGGTTTGTAGTACTTATTAATACCTACAAAACAGTATACATAGATTATATCCATCTTTTTTGGTTTAGTCACAATAATCGAAGCAGTGATTATTTTTCATGCAGTGTGAAAACTATTGGTGGTAGAGTAAAGTAATGTACTAGGGGTTTGTAGTATTTATCAATACCTACAAAACAGTATACATAGATTATATCCATCTTTATGTGGTTTAGTCACAATAATCGAAGCAGTGATTATTTTTCATGCAGTGTGAAAACTATTGGTGGTAGAGTAAAGTAATGTACTAGGGGTTTGTAGTACTTATCAATACCTACAAAACAGTATACATAGATTATATCCATCTTTTTTGGTTTAGTCACAATAATCGAAAAAGTGATTATTTTTCATGCGATGTGAAAACTATTGGTGGTAGAGTAAAGTAATGTACTAGGGGTTTGTAGTACTTATCAATACCTACAAAACAGTATACATAGATTATATCCATCTTTTTTGTTTTAGTCACAATAATGGAAGCAGTGATTATTTTTCATGCGGTGTGAAAACTATTGGTGGTAGAGTAAAGTAATGTACTAGGGGATTGTAGTACTTATCAATACCTACAAAACAGTATACATAGATTATATCCATCTTTTTTGGTTTAGTCACAATAATCGAAGCAGTGATTATTTTTCATGCGGTGTGAAAACTATTGGTGGTAGAGTAAAATAATGTACTAGGGGATTGTAGTATTTACCAATATCTACAAAATAGTCTACGGACTTTATATCCATCTATTTTGGTTTAGTCACAATAATCGAAAGTCATTATATGCATGCGATATGAAAAGTATTGGTGGTAGAATAAAGGAATGTACTAGGGGTTTGTAGTACTTATCAATATATTCAAAATAGCCCACGATAAATTCATACATGTGTTAAGGTTTGGTCATTGTAACAGAAATATTCATTAATTTGCGTGCGCTGCGTAAACCATTAGGGTTATATCTATTAAAATACAATGTATCACGAATTTACTCCTGTTAAACGTTCACTATACCTACTTCTGCTACCCGTGCGAAGCCGGGGCGGGTCGCTAGTAAAAAATAAACTCATAACACCGTCCGTTTATTACCTATGGTTGCCGTTGCCGTTTGCGTTGTCTCCACTCGAGAACTTTGCAGCCCCATCAGTTCCACGTGCTTATTTGTATATATATTTTTAGGGTTACGTACTTATCAAAAGGAAAAAAGGAATAGGATCACTTTGTTGTCCGTCTGTCTGTCTATCTCTTCGTTTGTCAATACACTTTTTAGCGGGGATAAGTAGAGATATCTATTTGAAATTGATATCAAATATTCAGATCTGCGGTCCCCAGTGGCTGTAAAAAAATCAAAGTTCTGAGTTAGCGCAATCAAAAGTTATGGCCATTTTACTGCATATTTCCATACTTTGCGCAAGGAACTAATAGATGGCGCTGTATGTTCTTGCTATCTAGGTATGGAACTCCTCACTATGCATACTGCATACATACGTATGCCTTAACAATTTATTAATTAAATATTATTTATTAAAAATAGGTAAAACTTTAATAATCGGGAAAAACTTGATTTTAGTACTTCGCCGGCCGCTGCCGCGACATGTTTGCTTCTGCATTTTACATTTTATCTAAAATTTTGTCTACAACATCAATGTCTTCGTGGCCCGATGTACAAAACGTTGAATTATACGGCAGGGGTTAAAAACTCAGTGAGATAACTTTTGGATTTTATTTTGTACATATAGGTTTTAAAAAAAAAGGTTTTGCCAATAATTTATCAATAAATATAAAATTATATAAATAAATAATTTATTGTCAAGCAAGATCTTATATTACAAGTAAAGGAAGAAGTCCGAAAACCATAAAAATTTCCTAACGTTTGCTCTAATTTGCAAATAGGTGGCGCTGTATGTTCTGAGAATTAACAGAATTAACATGGAAGGTATGGAACCCAACACTAAGCATACCATAATATATACCTTAACAATTTATTTTTCTTTTAATGAGTTTGTTTTTTTTTCATAGCTGTCCATTTTAGGAGGTCTTAAAATCATAGACAAACCAAGGACAAAGTATGTGAAAACTCAAACTCAACTCAAAGAAAATTTATTTGATTATGTCATAAAAAGGTATTTTTAAACGTCAATCAATGACGTTGAATCGCTTCCTTCTACAGAAGTTGTGGTGTTAAAAACACTTTCACAAGCCACAAATTAAGAATTGAATTGAATTCCTTCTACAGACAAACAATCCCTCAAAAAGCTTCACAAAAAGGTGTCCATCACTGACAATTACGCGCTTTGACATCTACTGACATCTACTAAATTTCTATTATTTGAATTTTAACTCTATTTACTTGATTGTTTTAAAGCCTAATTTGGATTGAACTATTTTTCACCCTATGAAGTTCAATGGTAAATTTGACACTAAGCGACGCGGGCGAACATAGGAGCATTGGAGTAGACTTATATGCACTAAAATATTTAGTGATTTAAATATTTAAATTTTTCAAATAAATTATTTTTTTGTAGTGGTAGGCCTCTTTAGCAGGGGGCCGCCTGGGGAAGTACCACACCTTTGCCAGTTATTCATCCGCCAAGCAGTAATGTGCAAACATTACTGTGTTCCGGTCTGAAGGGCAATGTCACCAGCGAAATTACTGGGCATGATGAGATTCAACAACTCATATCTCAGGGTGACAGGCGCAGTGCAGTGCCGGGCAGAATTTTGAATTTTAAAACACTGGGTGGCACTGTATCTAATATGGGCAATCATGATGTTTACCATCAGGCACCTGATTTGCTCGTCTTGTCACTCATTATCATAAAAAAAATAAGTTACATGATAGAATTTCGGTTTAATAGTGAGTACAGGTTCGTGGGCCTGATTCTAGCACGTAGAAAGGGCTTTGACGATATTATTCTAAATTGTTACGTGATATGATTACTTTTATACTCCTAATAAATAGTCGAAAGTCATCAAAATATTAAAATGTTATCATAAATTGTAACATTAACGAGGACTATGCAATATAAACCAATTAGAAACGAAAAGTATAATATTATAATACACAGTGCGTTATTGAGATAAAATCCCTAAGATGGTACACGTTTGCCTTCTAGGCAAACGTGTACTTATCAGTGACTTATCAGTGGCTATATGAAAAAATATTAAATCTTATTTTACATTTATTTACCAAAATTAAGAAAGATAACAATAATTTTCTATAAAAGTTAATTAAAGTTATTTACTATAAAAGTCGGGAGATTTCGATAAGAATAAAACCTGCATAAATGAATTTTTGAAAAATATATTTTGAAAAACTAATCTAACCACTCCCGTCTGTCTTTCATCACACCTGCCGTAATTAATCTGTGTACATTAAGATGCGGTCATTTAGGTTATCACAGTGATGATTGGTACCTACTGGTATGCCAAATTACAAGTCCGAGTCCTCTAAAAATATATCATGTGTACTTTTGGACGTAGGGATGCACGGAACTGTGAACGGGAATAGCCAATCAGGCTTGTTGAGGATTAACGACGATGTTAGTAATAAATTTTTTTATTATTAGAAAAATTATTAATTAGCACTTTTGACATGATAAAAATAACATATTATGTATACATAATATAAATGTATACATAAAATAATTTAACAAATACAGATCCTCCCAATCGGAGTTGTAGGAAAAATTAAATTTTAATATTGGCAATACCAACAAAATGGACTAATTATTGTGTATGACGGTCACAAATTGGATAATTAGGTCAATAATTAATTATAACAAGTAATTTAAGAAAAAATCTCCTCATTTTCTCTTCTTTGTGCTCCATTTCCCGGTCACCATTTTTGAATGAGTCGAGCTGAAAATCTTCTAACTGCTGAACTGATATTAATAAAACATAGCTAAGAATCGCATCAGCTTTCAAACAAAAGAAACAGCACCATACACGTCAAACTTACAACTCCCTTTCCTTTTTAGCTGGGAGTTAAAAATATGCACGTACTAATAATACGTGAAATGTGATCTTATCTTGTTTCTTTATCATTCCAAAAACATTTTTAAAAGTGAGAACCACGCAAGACGGCGTATTTTAATTAAATTTGAAACATAAAAAACTGTCCCCTCGTAACAAACTAGCTATACTAATTACGTATGCACTAAAAATTAGTACTCATATTATGAGTAGGCAAATTGTAATCGTATCATACGCGTTCTAGTGCTTAATATTTAGATTTCTATGGGCGCTGTTGTCCATTTTATTGTGTTAAAAAAATTAAAATAAAATAGAAAAACGCAATATAGATATATAAATTCCTAAAATTATTGTAAATACATGCCTAAATTATGAAAATCTATCGCTTTCACGCACGTATCTGTTGTTATTCGGTTAGCTTTTTACCTAACACTGGCATCACGCGGTCGGCCTACGGTTGCCATGCAACTAACCACATAGTACCAGACTATATTGTGGCGGTACCAGACTCGCGGCTTGGAACAGATTTTTGCACGACTGTTTCTCTTTGGTATCCTTACTCTGAGACGTCAATCAATAAAATCAGTAATATCTATCTAGTTAAGAATCGGCCGTTGGTGAAAATGGTGAAAATGGTACTTTAAAAAAGGCCGCACATCTATTTATTATAAGTAATAAAGACTTATCCTATTTAAGACTCCTTTAGGTTTTTTTTTTCGAATATTTCTACGGTGACCTTGCCTAAGCAGGTGAAATCGCGAAGCACAGCTAGTATAAGTATGATTAAGATAATAATATCTCTTTATAAGGCCGATAAAACATTAAATTTTCAGTCAGTGTTTGATTGTTTTCGGTTGCTATCAGAACTATTTGCGAAGGTAAGTACTAGTAGTAATATTAATAATAATAAATAGTAATAGGTATGTACTAAGGATAAGTTGCAATAACTCACTTTATCATCAACTAATGCTTAATCTAATAACTAATGCGTCCTCTGCAAAAAACCATCGAACTGCGCTCGACAACCCGCCTGCCAAGCGTGTCGAGTATTAGCAAAAAAAGGCCTATATTCAGTAGTGGATTACCAACGGCTGAGATGATGATGATGATGAATGCTTAATCAACCATCATACGAGTATATGTGGTTAGGCCAATATGCACCAATTTGGTTGTCTTCAAGTCAAGATTGAGAAATTGACAATGAGCAATAAGACCATTGGCCGTGTGGCTCCCGGCAATAAATATAATAGGGCTATTCCTTTCTCATGGTGGAAGCCGTGAGAGCCGGCAGAGGGGCATATTCGGAGAGTGGGCAGCAGCGCTCTCCGTTTCCAAGGAATCACGTAGCGTGGTGATTACGGAAAAATCTTTCCATATGAATAGTTTATGGCGTTCTGTTGGGGAAGCCTATGTTCAGCAGTAAACGTCTTCTGTACCGCTCTCATCGATAGCAATAATTTACAGCGGCGTTAGTTGCCTTGAAAGAAGAGTTATAAGTTAATATTTTTGGTTATTATTGTTTTGTGTTTTGGTATCAGTAAGGTGATATCTAATCTAATCTAATAAATATTTAACACGTATAATTCTTAACTATGTTTCCATTATGCTATTTGATCTTTATCTTTATGCCTAATATCAAAAGGCATAATGTAAACATTAGGTATATTTCCATTACTTAGATTCATTTAGAATTATACGTATTAGTAATTACAATTAGACGAATAAACAATATGCCTCATAACTATATTGCTAATCAACATTAGGGCAAAATTCATTTCTAAACTATATTTATTATGCTCACTGAAATAGTACCTACTATGCCAAAAAACCATTAGTATGTCAAAATATTATTATGACAAAAACTACAGGGATTAATGACACTCATTCAGCTCTGTTCAGCTTTTAGAAAACCAAAAGTCCGTTCAGCTGAACGGAGCTAAACGCATGTCATACCAAATCGTGGTTTTCTAGACAAAAGCTGAAAGAGCTGAATAAGTGTGACTAGTCCCTTACTCATGCCAAATTAAATAAGGACAAAAAAATTTTGTCGAAAAAAAGGGATCCCGCTCACGCTCATTCATTGCTCATGAAGTTTTAATTTATTTTCCGTATTTTTGTACCACGGTAATCTCGTACTTTATTGAAGGGTACCGCCCCCTTAGTGAAGGGACATACATAACGAATAACCACAGACTATCGAAAATCGGTCTTGAATCGGTTTTGAGATTTTAAATCAATTAATAATAGCTTTAATAGTAGAACATTATATTAATACTACGTATAGAATGGACACTGTCCACCGCCCACCAATCGGGCCATCCTCACCCTGCGAGTGAGATTGAGCTCTCAACGAGCCCCACTTCTATGGGAAATTACCTAACGCACACTCTTGCACGTGTACAAAACTCCATGTGTAGTAGGTAGTTATAGCGCGGCTTTTGTATGGGATTGGGTTGAGTGTTCGGGGTGTGGTAGGAGTGACGATAACGAATAGGTATTATATTATGATGCATGTTATAATAGGGTGCGAACCATTATATTAGCAATAGTAAATTATTTAAAATCTCAATCGTTACTTTATCTCACCCTAGGGGTCTCTCAAAACAACTATTGTGTAATTGTGCGCGTATTCCACACTAAATAGGCTCACTGATCTAATAAAACTACGCACAAGTTGTATGAGGGCTTTTATAGTCATTAACGTATAGGTATAAATAATGATACAACGTATATGATGGTTTTAATCTGATCAGTATAACCATACAACTATCGATTCCAAGTTCTATGTAAACATAAATCGATAATCGGATAAATTCAATACCGATTATACATTACTACATCACTAGAGTGACCTGTCAAAATTAACATCCTAAATTATTATTGACAATGATTTGAATGTAAGCTCTATAAAAGCAGGTGTACCTAAGTAATTTTAAAGATTTGTGACCATAAGTCGAACCTTTATCTAGTCTCTTTGTGTACCCAGGATTTTTCCAGTATCATGCCTCACATAAAGTTCACATACTTCGACGCCAAGGCCCTGGGAGAGCCGGTCAGGATGTTGCTAGCGTACGGCAACCAAGAGTACGAAGACGTGAGGATTCCTTGGGCTGACTGGCCTGCATTTAAATCAAGTAAGTGATGTTCTTCTTATTCGTTCCCTCCCATGTAATGTTGCTCTATCGTGTTCGGTCCTGGATGGCATGGACGGTGTGATATAGACTACCGCCAACCGCCTTCTTTGTGATAAAGAATAAGGTCCGACCATCTGGCTGGTGTTCTCCCCACGGCGCGCTTGCCTTTTATATGATCCCGATTCTGTCCCAATATCTAATTCAATTCAATTATTTTTATTTTGTAGCTTGTGAATAAGAACACCACAACTTTGCCAATGTCACAATATGTAAAAGTCTCTATTAATAAATAATAATAGTTAATTTTTGTTGTTTTCTGTACTAATTCTGATACCAATGAAGAGTTTCCTATTCTAATGTCTGGAAGACTGCATATGTTCAAAAATCTCGAAACACGTTCCTGGCATTATGTGGTATATGGCAGAGACTCTGTTGGATTGAGCTCCATTAACAGGAAAGGGGGACCTCTTGCAGTTTGACACAATCCTATGTAAAATTGACCATAACAATGTTTTATATTCCCCTGTTTCATCTGAATATAGTAAGCCTATTTGATATACTGTAGAGCCTGGATAATCCATAATCTGGCGAATCCGAACGTCACGGTAATCCAAACTGCCGACTGCCCTTCTCTCTGTTACCGTGACCGCTGATATATTAATTCATTATCGAAATGCAAACATAAAACTTTAACCATAGCTGAAATGTGTGTCATACTTTGAAAGATGGAGTGTCTGGAACTTCTCTTCTCATGGTTTAAAAATGTATCTTATAGTAGCTCAATAAATATAAAATATTCTGTCAAAAGATACTTCTTTATTTTTTTAATATACTATAATCCGAATTCTCTGTGAGCACACACACACACACACAGAAATCCCTTTGACTCTTGCGTGTATACAAAACTCCATGTGTGTTCAGTGTCTTTTTAGTTAGTGAGATATTGTGTCTTTTGTATGGGAATTGAGTCGAGTGTCCGGGGT
Organism: Hemistola chrysoprasaria; assembly: GCA_947063395.1. Classification (NCBI taxonomy): domain Eukaryota; kingdom Metazoa; phylum Arthropoda; class Insecta; order Lepidoptera; family Geometridae; genus Hemistola; species Hemistola chrysoprasaria. The sequence continues at coordinate 12,613,168 of OX346724.1, read as the reverse complement.
GTCTTGAGTCCGAACAGGGTTGTTCAGATTATTGAGGCTCTACTGTTTAAATTTATATAATATACTATATATATATAGTTTGAAGATGAAGTAAACTATGTCCCTATTATTTTATTTTTGTTTATCAGCTCATAATTTTTTTGTAGTGGACATCTAATCGCACTAATAAAACTGGGTTTTTTAAAAGTTCACTTTGTAAAGACCGAGAGTTCATAAAAGCAACTAAAATGACAGGGACAAAATTTATTTCACTATAAAAATATCTGGATATAATTTAATAGAATGGCTTAATAATATTAGGTTATGTTTTGCATTCCCCTGTTTCCTACAGGGGAATGCAAAACATCAATCTGGTAAATTGTTCATAACATAATGTCAAATTTCTTGTATATACCCGGTCTCTTGATAGGTGTACATGGAGACCATTTTAAGTCCTAACGTGTAGAGACCCCTTTGAGCTTACAATCGAAAGGTAATGGATAGCACCTATCGGTGTCCATCTCTGAAACCATCTACAGAAGATGAGCTCAAACACAGCCCCTGCTCAGTGTAAAGACTATTGTGAATAGATGGAAACTACTTGATTGGGCTATAGATATAATATACTACCTAACCGGGCTATTTCTAAAGACTCCGGCACCTGCCATTTCCGTGTCATTGTGAAATATGACGGCAGGCGATGACTCGCCTTAACTAAACGGGCCCCCCATAAAGACCGCCCACCACAAGGAAACAAAGGATATTTTTGTTTATCATTATGAGATACCATATTATCTTATTAACAGGAAAGAGGACCTGTTAGCATTTTGACACAATCCTATGGAAAATTTACTAAATCGATGTTTTGTATTCCCCTGTTTCCTTCGAATACAGTAAACCTATTTGACATATTTATATGCTGATATTTTAAAGTTGAAGTAAAGTATGTCCCTATCATTTTATTTTTGTTTATAAACTCTCTATTAAAATGACGGACATCGGTTACTTCACTATAAAAATATCATGATATAAATTTATAGAATTGGTTTATTATAATCGGAGGAAACAGGGGAATACAAAACATCGATTTGCTAAATTTTTCATACATACATGACCTTCTAGGAATTAACACGTATTGTGTTGCCATGTACGCTCTTAAAATGGAGAAGTTATAACAAGTGGTAATTCTGTGGTATCGTGACGCTACACATTTTTCTATCAGGTTTATGACATCATGATCAATATTAGAAGTATAGTAATAAAATCATCCATCATTCGGTCGATGTGATTATATGATAATGACGAAACACATCGCACTTGATCGCACAATGAGTTTTTATTGGCTCAACAATATCATTTCCGTATGGCAGACATATCACATGGAACACCAATAGGATACCAATTTTCGTATCGATCAGAACACTGGAAGTTTTTCATATTAAAATAAAATAAATTATTTTGAAATAAATGGAATATTATTATCTCTTCAGCAGCTAGAAAAGAGGCATAGGCACGGCTGAACCGATTTTTACATCAGAGGCAGTCGTTAGGTCATGACGGACGACCTAATTCCAACCAAATATTGTAAAACTCGCAGTTGTAAAAACTTAAACCTCACAAGTTTCTTGTGCGTTCTTCTTGTAGAGGTATATATCCGAATGCACAGTAGATTCCTTACTAGATTGATATAACTGATTGATTGACTTTTAAAAAGGTCTTTTTAAGACTTATTTAAATAAATTTTCTTTGAGCTTGGGTTTGATTTCTGAAGGGTGTTACCAGCGAAATTACTGGGCATGACGAGTTTCAACTACTAATATCTAAGGGTGGCACTGTGTCTGATATGGGCAATCATGATGCTTATACCATCAGCCACCTGATTTGCTCATCTTGTCAATCACTATCATAAAAAAATTACTCACAGTGCGGCATTCTTTGTGTGGCGCTGTTTGGTTCTGCGCACAGATCACTATATTAGTACGTTCTGCGTTTATAAATAGTAGCAAAGCAATTCAACGTAATTGAAAATAAGGGAAGGTTTTGTATGTAATTGGTGACTTTGACATTGACTCAAATAATTTTATTCTATTCCAGAGACCATGTTCGGCCAGCTGCCCCTGTTCGAAATCGACGGCAAGGTGTACGCACAAAGTCTTGCCATCTCTCGCTACCTCGCTCGCCTGTACGGCCTTACTGGTCGTAACCCACAGGAAGATATGGAGATCGACATGAATTTGGAGTTCTTGATTGACATTAAAAACAGTAAGATTAGCCTATTTTGTTTGAAAATATTTGTGTTTTTTTGGTGTTGGAGCTCGCTGTTATTTTTTCGCGTTTTATTTATTATGCTTCACCTAAGCTTTGTCAAATATAACTTGATCAATGACAGCTGAACAAAAATCTATTTAATGCTAGCCTGGGGTCTGTATTTGTGCCCGGGTGATCGAAATAGGCTCGCCCCCTATTTTGGGACTCAAAACATTACTCGTGAAATGTATTTACCTGCTGTGGGACTGGGTCTGGGTACACTGTCTAATCCTTCAGAGAAATATGGCTTGATATTATTATGTTATTTTATGTGTATGTATTCTAATCTTCGGGAACTATGCCCGGTAGATGGCAATAGGCTCGCCCCCTATTACATGGGACCATTAACATACTGGCGAAATGTGGGTGTATCTACTATGGGACGTGAGTCCTAGATACACCTCTGCCTACCCCTTCGGGAAAAAGGCGTGAATGTATGTTTTATGTATGTATGTATTCTAATGACAGTATTATAATACTTACCTATACAAGTCGCGTCACGGTTTAATAGCGCTCGGCAAAATTGGAGCGGGGCTTTGCGCAGGTGTATTGGTCTAAAAAGTCCTAACAGATCTTAGAATCGATTTCTGCGCATTCTAGGTCAGCGCTATTAAACCGTGACGCGACCTGTACCTATTATAACTTTTATTTAGTATTATCGAGTCAATCTGTTGATCAAACTGATTGAGAGTTCGATAGTGGAACTCATCAGCGTCTTCTAGTACCTAAGTAAACTCATTTGTTTTGAGTCATTAGCCTGCATTAGCTCAGTGGCTTGGGTCATTATCGCTAGTCCCCACTCCTTCGTACCCACTGGGGACAACTGGGAAGGTTTTTAAAGTTTTTTTTTATGATGGTGAGTGACAAGACGAGCAAAACAGGTGCCTGATGGTAAGCATCATGATTGCCCATAACAGACACAGTGCCACCCAGTGTTTTAAAATTCAAAATTCTGCGCGGTACTGCGCATGTCACCCTGAGTTGTTGAATCTCGTCATGCCCAGTAATTTCGCTGGTAACATTGCCCTTCATACTGGAACACAGTAATGTTTGCAAATTATTGCTTGGCGGATGAATAATTGGCAAAGGTGTGGTGCTTCCCCAGGCAGCCCTGGGGATCAATCATCCCCATTTCCTTCTTCCCCACTGGGGAAGAAGGAGTGGGGACCAGCGGGAATGACCCAGTGACTCGACTATCGACTGTTAGGTTATGGGTCCAGGCTCAAACCCTGATGAAGTTAAAACTCCGTTGTCATCCGCAGAAGCCGCAACAGTACACTACGAACTAGATGAAGCTTTGAAGGCGAAGAAATTGGAAGATTTTTCAAAGAACGTGTATCCTGACATGCTCGGCAAACTTCATGCTATTATTGAGAAAAACAAGGGTCATTTGGCGCTTGGCAAGGTACGATTACTAAAATCAATGTAAACATTTCATAGGGTGTAAACCAACGATATTAATGTACTTTTGCTCGGCCTAACTGTACTGCAATCCGTACATCTTACCTTAATGTAGCTTCGACATCTTCGACAATATTACGAGCTAACGAATCGAGTATTAATTCTTCATTTGATTTCATCACAAACTACTGATAACATATTTGATCTTAATAAATAAACGCATAACAATCCATTTATTTAACTAATATTAACATACATTATGTAAATGAATATGAATTCTAATGAAGTTTGCGTTGTAAATATATAGGGATATGAGATCCCTATATATTTTTCCCTAGGTCTTTTAATTAGTTGAACCAAACGCGTAAACGCCATGAATTTTGCGGCGCTTATAACGTTTTGGTCGCGAACAAACTATACTGTGTAAGCGATCTAGCACTGCATGTTTTAATAATATGGTTAGACGACATAACTAATGTTTGAGCAAATATTTTCTTCGAACGTTCTCGTCTATCGTACACATATGTCAATGGGCGTAACTAGGTCAGTCAATCGACCGTCGATCGGTGGTCGAATGGCATTAGTTGCCATCGTTAGTTTCCACCATGTCTATTAATATCATTTTTTTAAATTAATCCTAAATAATATGACATAGGGCTTAAATTTCAATATTTGGCATAGAATCGAGTCACCGTTGAGTTGTTATAATGTGCGAAGACCATAAAACGTAGACTAATTAATTCTACCATTCTATCGATGACTGTTAACTAATAACACCCTTATTATGGTTACTTTGGACTTTTGATAAATTAGCACTTGTAGGTTTTAATAAAACAATATCAAAACATGAACCTATAAAGAGCCGGACAGTCTTCTAAAACAAACAGCAAGCTAGCTAATACAAACACGACGGCACGCACCCATCCGCACCCATGAACCTTGAAAAAAGGTGTGACTGTGTGTGTACACAAGCAGTTAGGGGGCCTCCTTCACTCGTTCAAGGTCACGCGCTTAACACCTACCATGCCTAGCCTACCTAGGCTACCTAGCATACCTAGCCATGTTATAGCTCGACAGAAAGGAGTAGAAAATAATGGGGGCGCCACTGTATTTATCAATTATAAAAACTTTTGAGTTAACACGTACAATTTAAGTCGTTTCTACTCTTCTGTCTAGCTATACCTACGGCTCGCGTTCGCCCGGATGAACAAATGCAAGTCGGTTGCCATGCGTTCGCTCGAGTGTATGAATCGCACCCGCGTCTTTATATATTACTGTATATATATATTATTATTATTAGGACTGCCTCGATGGCGTAGTGGGCGCATGCTCGACTGCCAATCAAGAGGTCCCGGGTTCGATCCCCAGGTCAGGCATAGTGTTAAATATTGGATTTTTCCATTAGGAATTATCTCAATAACTGCCTGGAGTCTGGAACTGTGCGCGGTATATGGCAATAGGCTCGCCCCCTATTACATGGGACCAATAACATACTGGCGAAATGTGGGTGTATCTACTATGGGACTGAGTCCTGGGTATACCTCTGCCTACCCCTTCGGAAAAAGGCGTGAATGTATGTTATGTATGTTATGTTATGTCTTTATATATTATTATATATATCTAGTATATTGTAGGTAGTTAGTGTAGACGGAAATGTCACTATACAGTATCGCAGGTTATGCAGTAGTGGATAGATCAACATCATATTATAATCCACTGTTGTACTAAAGGCTTCTCCCAAATATGGAAACGTGAAACGAGCCAAATTAGCTACTTTTTTTCGAATGCTAAAATGTTTTTTTGTATGACATATCAAATTGTGTGACGTCATAATCTTGTAGTATGTAACCATGTGACCGATTTTAATTAAAACTAAAGTAGTATTATTACATTTTTTTTAAATGATAACCTGCGCCGGAAATCGAACACAGAATAATTAAAAAAAAAGCGCACCCGTATTATTGCACCATAATATGATAGTGTCATTAATAAGTATGAATTTCTGGGAAGTAACATTATGCGGCAAGCTAAAGGAAATGACTAATTTTTAGTCACCCATTCTTTTATGTAATTATTTCTTAGTATTGGCAACCCTATCATTGCGTTTAATGACGTCAATCGCCCGAAACCACGACAGACGAGGTACGCACGTACGAAGGACTTTTATATTTGTGTAGGTAGTTATAGCGAGAGGTATTTATCTTTTTCAAGGGAGTGGAGTATCTGTTCCGTAAGGAACTATTAGTTAATCTTTGGTTAAGCTTACTATGGTGCTTCACTTTATGTTTCGATAACTCCGTCCGCTATTTTTTCTACGTTGTATAAAAATATATTCATAATATTTATTATATTTCCCGTCGTTAAAAAGAATTTTTAATTACGAAGATGAGCCAGAGCGATTGTCTAAACATTTTTTTTCTTTTTTTATTTCAGTTCACCTGGGGAGACATCTTCTTTTCGGGCATGTACAAATACCTCAAGTACATCCTTCACATACCAGATATTGATGAGAAATACCCCGCCTTCAAGAAACTACAAGACTCTGTGCTCGCCATCCCTAAACTCAAGAAATACGTCGCCAACCTTACCGAAACCGAACTACCCTTCTAACTGTGATATTTTGAATTTTTTTACACTGGCAATAAAACTGGAAATAAAATATACAACAAATGTTAAAAAAATTAAAACAAAAAAAAACTATTAATGCGGTTATAACCGACTTACACTTGACCAAAGTTATCCTTAAATATATACCAATTTGAGAAGGTATTTAATAAGTTATGTATGAACGTTTGTAAAATTCTTATTGCTGATTATTTTTTTATTAATATTATTGTATAAATATACCTTCCAGAAGACATTGCGTTATAATTTATAATGACAGGTGAATTGTTTTTATACCTAGGTTATAATTTTAAGCCCACAATTAATTAGTTGCTAATGTTGCAGATTTTAATTATTTTTATTTCACGCACATAGGGTGCTGTCATTAGTCCATAAAATTTAAGAAGTATCGTTTGACGTTTCAAACATTCAAAAACTTTTTAGCATAGGGAGCTCACACAATTTCTAAAGCATGGAATGAGGCGTTTTCTTAACGCGCCTGGCGTGTAACCGTTGTTTGTGTTTTCAGCAGTTATTGTGTTTTAAAATAAAAAAGGAGTAAAAAAGGAGTTCTCCAAGGAATTAGATGGTGTATTAATGGAGGAAAGCAATAAATGTCAAAGTAAATTTGTCACTATAGTAATAGTTATTTTTTTGTAATGCATCACATGCAATGTCAAATACAAAATCAAGCCTAAATATGCATTATGCATACTTTAGAGGTAAATATTAATTTTTTTAATTTTGAAGCTTCCTTTTCTATAAAACAACGCCATCTCTCCTTCTTTTGAGCACAATTCTTTTTTAAACAATTTTAAATACTTCGAGCAAGGCAATATAAAAACTGTCAAACGGCACTTCTTAGATTTGATGGACTACTTCATAGCATCTACCTAATAGGTATTTAACCTTTATAAATAAAGTTTTTACTTATTTTAATAAATCGTGTTGCTTCTTTATATCAATGGCTATCCAAAGACCGGGTAGGTAGGTACTATAGCCCGTGTTTTCGAGCGACATGATAATATGAATTTCACTGCTCGATCTAATATGAATTTCACTTCTCGTCAATTCATACTTATGGGTTATGTGGACACCCCATATTGTCAGTTTCAGGTCGCCAAGATTCCTAGAAGGCCTCCAACATGACCTAACGAATGCCTCTACATATAGGAAACAGCCGGTTATTAATATTAAAAAACAACAACAACATAAAAAGCAGTGTCGTGCTATTTTATGGTCGTGGACTGCAAATTATCGAATCAACAACTACCGGTTAGCAACCAGAGAATATTCAAGATTAAATTCATTGGGTGACCGTTTTAGAACATTACTACCAATTTAGTAGAAAATATTTTGTAGTAAAACATAACATAACATACATTCACGCCTTTTTCCCAAAGGGGTAGGCAGAGGTGTACCCAGGACTCAGTTCCATAGTAGATACACCCACATTTCGCCAGTATTTTATTGGTCCCATGTAATAGGGGGCGAGCCTATTGCCATCTACCGGGCCCAGTTCCAGACTCCACAGTAATTGAGATAATTCCTAATGGAAAAATCCAATATTTAACACTTTGCCTGACCTGGGGATCGAACCCGGGACCTCTTGATTGGCAGTCGAGCATGCGCCCTCTACGCCACCGAGGCAGTATTTTGTAGTAAAATGATAATAATAATATAATATTAACATTATTATTAGATTTACAACTTTTATTATTTATTATTTTTTCTTTAGGGGGAACGGATTCAGTATTCGTTTGAATAGTTATAATTTTAGGGGGGAACTGGGCGACCTTTTCTCTGAGGGTCTCGGGGCGGGCGCTCAGTATTCCGAGCTTCTGTAGCTCGAGCAGAGGAAAACCTCACACATAATATGTACAATATTAATGTTCACCTTGAAATAGGTATTAATGGTAGCATTTTGTAAAATAAATGAAATACTTAATCTCTTAGGTATTTTGATTATTGAGGGTATTATATACATAGTTTATTGCAGTTAGTTTCTGGCACAAAGGAAGGGAGATTATTATTATAGATAAGTAGATACCTAGTACTAGCTGTTACCAGCGTTTTTGACCGCGTGGAATATGAGACCTTTATAACCTATAATAAAGATAACCTAAAACCTATATAAGAGTTCTAATTTTTTTAATGGGGAACCGTACTATTATCCTTAAAAAATAGCTCGAGTAACTTATAACTTCAGCTATCTGTCAGTGAAAGTCCCATTAAAATGGATCCAGCCGTTTCAGAGATTAGCGGAAACAAACAGACGGACAGACAAACAGACAGGCAAGACTAAAATTATTTTTTTGTTATTAGTATTTGAATCTATTTGTATAGATTTGTTGCTAGAAAAACACCTAGACCTTTTTAAAATACTTTGATGTCCTAAAAATATTATAATTGAGAGTAACCTACTAACCACCTCTGCTATAATAATGAAAGGGGCAAGTACCATAATTTAAAAAAAAAATTTCAGCTGCTTTTACTATCTACCTTAACTTCCTACCGTCTCTTACTATCTACCTTAATAGTAGCGTATTTTTATTAATTAAGAACACTACTGATATCTCGTCCATACAAAATCTAAGTGACTAATAAAGAACACTTCCACATTTCGATATTACGCCATTCTACTATAACAAATTTAGTGCTCCAAACCATTATCAGATGGCAGCGTAAAAAGTTACATTATAAAGTAATCATTAGCATTGAAAAACTTCAAAAGATATTAAGTACTATAGCTGGTGACACGGAAATAAAGGTGGAATGTAACTATTTGTGGTAGAATTTTTAACATATATCTGGCAGCCCACGGTCAATGTTCTCCTACACCCTACACCGGCCGGCCGGCGACTGGCGACTGCCTTCTCGCACTCTCCGGGCACTCACATGCGTACGAATACACGAACCCACAAGTGTGGGACGACATTCGCAAATAACTATGCAAAGTTTTCGCTGCATTCGTGGTTTTCCAAGTTGTGTCGGTTTTTTGACGCACATCAAAGGGCGCGAACCTCGAACCTTCGCGTAGTCTCCTACACATTCGTGCAACCAGTTGTGCTCACAGAGTACTTTATATATCTTAGCGATAAGACCGCCCATTGTTACACTAGTTATTAGTTTTTAGATCTTCTTGTTTGTGGTGTACCAATAAAGTGTTTATCTATCTATGAAATGCAAACGGGTTTCCATAAAAGTTTGCGAACCCATTCGCATATCCGCTGAGTTTGCGAATAGTATATCTGACGGCCCTCACATGCGTGCAAACATTCGTACAATGTACGAATATTTTTACGCATGTGAGTGACCGGGTTCATAGTCACAGAGTACTATATATTATATATACTGTAGGTACATAGTTTACTGTTAGCTGAATTGAGTTGGTGAGTCTACAATATTATATAATTCGTTTGTATTCTGTGCAATATTGTATTAGATACCTACTTTATAATGTATTTAATTAAAATATTTTTTATTAATAAAAAAGTTATTTTATAGGTAAGTTATAATAGGTATTATTTAGGATTAGGTGTATAAATCTTAGTATCAATTAATCTGAGCTTGGTACGTAATGTATATACTTACTAAAATCTAGGTAATTCACTTAAGCCTATATACCTATGTACCTACATACTATATATTAAGTGGTGTTGTTGACTCGGTAAGCGGATTCTCCTACACGCCTGATAATACCAACCTTACCATAACCTTGAGCTTTTTTTGCTGGAAGTTTGAAATTGGTGGAGGTTCAGTTTAATAAGTAAGTAGGTAGATACAAAAAGTATACCAAATTTTTTAACCTGTTTGAAATTTAAACACATATTTTAAATAATTCATAGGTAGGCAACATGGGAGATGAGGTAGGTACTGGCTTCTCGAAAATGGAAAGCTCAAATTAGGCCCCATTAGGTCCAAGTACGTCAGTAAAGTTAATTGTTGTCTCGTTCGCACTTTGGCCTTAGGTAGGTACGTCTTTCTATCTTTGTTGTTTCAAATTGCAAAATTGCACATTTTTTATTTTATTTTATTAGTTTTAGGAAAAAAATAGCGTGAAAGAGATTTTGAATAAATGTAAACAAAATGAAAGAATAATAATGTTAGGGGATTTTAATGGTTGGGTAGGAGTGAAACGGGATGGATATGAGTATGTGTTAGGAAAGTTTGGGGATGACCGAGTGAACATGAACGGTGAGAAATTGCTTGAAGTATGCATGGAGTGGAACCTTTTGGTTACAAACACCATGTTTGAACACAAAAAGGTCCACATGTTTACGAGAGAAGAAGGAAGCCAGAGAATGATTTTGTTATTGTGGATGAAATATTGAGAAAGAATGTCCTAGACACTCGAGCCTATCGCGGTGCTGGAATTTATACAGACCACTTCCTGGTTATGAGCCGAATAAGAGGTCTGTTTAAAAAGTGGCGGCACCGAGATCGTGGGCCTCTTAGTGTGCTAGAGCGTATAAAAGTTGAGAATTTGCAAGAAGAAAATGTGAATGAGGAGTTTGCACGTAAACTGAAAGAAAAGTTTAGTATGTTAGATGAAGTATGTGAGATTGAGGAGATATGGAAGCCGTTCAAGGAAGGGATTGTGGATGTTGCGATTGAAGTGTGTGGTATAAGTAAGAGAAAGTAAGGGTGTAAAATACGAAAGGTTTGTGTGGAAGTTCAAAAAGCAGCGTCTGAGAAGAAGAAAGCTTGGAAAGATTGGTTGGCTACAAAAGCTAATCAAAGAATGCAGAAGGCAACGAATGATGATGTAAACATGGCAAAAAACGAGTATAAAAGATTGAAGGATGTGGCAAACGAGGTTGCGAGAAGAATGAAAGAGCAAAAAAGAGATGAATTTGACAGGAGGTTATCTGATGACTTTCAGAACAACATTAAGTTCTTCTGGAAGTCCGTAAGATCAGCTAGAGGAAAAATTACGACCTCACAGCTGAACAAAATCAGAAACCAGGATGGTAGTATTCTGAATGGAGAGGAAAGCGTGCTAAAGAGATGGAAGGAATATTTCGAGAGTTTATTTGAAAAGGAGAATTCGCAAGTGCAAACCCCAGCCGGGGAAATAAATGAAAGTGATGATGAAAGTGATATTAGCATGACAGAGATTGTGGAAGCGCTGAAAAGTATGAAAACGGGTAAGGCTGCAGGGTATGATAGAGTTTCTGCCGAGATGCTTAAAGCTGGACAGGGTGTGGTAGCTAGTCAGCTGTACCGCCTTTTCAACCTTTGCTGGAGGAGCGGCAGAGTACCAGGGGACTGGCGTAAGGCCGTTATCGTACCGTTGTATAAAGGAAAAGGGTCACAGCATGACTGTAAAAACTACCGAGGCATTAGCTTATTAAGCATTGTTGGCAAACTGTATGCAAAGATTTTGATAAAAAGAGTGATGAATGAAACTGAGGATAAGATTTGGGATGTGCAAGCGGGATTTAGGAAAGGAATGGGATGCATGGATCAGATCTTTTCCTTACGAAGCATAGCCGAAAAATTCTTGGCTCATAGCCAAAAGGTCTATTGCGCATTCGTGGATTTGGAAAAGGCCTACGACAGAGTGGCGAGGAATGAACTGTGGTCAACATTGTCTGTGTATGGAGTGAGCGGCAACTCGATACGAGCACTGAAATCACTCTACGAGGGTTCCAGTGCTTGTGTCAGGGTAGACGGAGCTTACACAGACTGTTTTAACATCGAAAAAGGGGTTAGACAAGGATGTGTAGCTTCACCGTGGCTGTTCAACGTATTCATAGACAATTGTCTGAAAGATTTGAAAGAAAGTACGTACGGGTTAAGAATGAATGGGTTGACCGTGAAATGCCTCCTATACGCTGATGATCAGGTCATATTGGCATCGTCGGAGAAGGAGTTGCAAGCGATGGTTGATATAACGAATGCTGCTTTAACAAGCAAAGCTACGAATAATAATGTCTATTATTCGTAGAAGCAAAGGAATGAAAGTGAATGTAAGCAAGACGAAAGTTATGGTTTTTGAAAGAAAAGAGAGTATGACAGTTTGCAATATTCTGATTGGTGGAGAAAAGGTGGAACAAGTGAAAGAGTTTGTATATTTGGGTTCTAAGTAAATAAGGGATGGAAATTATGACTGTGATATTGAACGAAGAGTTTTGGCAGGAAATCAAGTGAATGGGGCATTGCATACCTTAATGAATAGTCAGAAAGTGTCTAAAAAGGCACGACTGGCTGTCCATAGAGGGGTACTGGGTCCCTACACTTACGGATGATAGTGAATGTTGGGTCTGGCAGAAGAAGCATGAAAGTAAGATTAATGCTGTGGAGATGAGAAGCCTGCGAAGCATGACTGGAGTGACCTTGATGGACAAAATGAGGAATAGTGCGATAAGGGAACGCTGTGGCGTGGTAGAAGATGTAGTGACGAAGATAGAGAAAGGAATGCTGAGGTGGTTCGGGCATGTGGAGAGGATGGATGAAAGGAGACTAACAAAAGAGATTTATAAGGCTAGTGTGAATGGTCAAGTCGGTAGCGGTCGACCTAGGCGTACTTTTCATGAACAAGTTGACGTTGTTCTTAGGAAAGGCCAAGTCAAAAGTACCTACAACCGACGAGCATGTATGAAAAATGTCATGAAAGTGAACGAAGCGGAAGTTGTATGTCAGGATCGTAGCAAGTGGAGGGAAATAGTCTCTGCCTACCCCACCGGAAACAAGGCGTGACTGTATGTATATGTATGTAGTTTTAGGAAAACTTACAGCTAGTATAATACAAATAGGAAGACACACAGGTACAGAAGGCCAATTACAAGTTTTCACTTATAGTACAAGAATATAAGAAAAGAAATCTATGAGACAATAAGACAGATAAGTTAAAGTGCACACTAATAACAGACGATATTAAAAGAAAATAGCATAGCATACATACATTATCATAAACAGATATTACCTAAATAAATAAGCAGTGTTTATACAATATAGAAGAAATTTACTAAAAGATAATATAGGTAAGATTTAAGAACCTACTACGTAATTGAGTCATAACAAAACTTTCTCAAAGAATCTCTTAGTTAAAAGCCGTTTTAATTGCCGTTTTAATTGATGCAGTTGTTTGCAGTGCAATTTACATGCCCGTTGTTTAGTCAGCGCTGAGAGAGCGTACCCTATCGGGTCAGGCCGTTAGGGTCCCATATCTCCCCTATAGCGACACATCGATAGTCACACATTGCATTCTGTCGATCCTGCAGCTAGAATACATTGTAAGTAACGGTATACTCACATTGACCACATAATGTGACATATACCAAACCTCTTTCCTTTAAATGAATGGTGGGTAATAAATAAATAAATAATTCATTATTTCGAGACATTGCGTTTTCTTAATCTCATAAATACTTAGGTAATACCATAATAACCACCATGATCTATATCAGAAGTATGTCAGAACCTAGTAACTATATAAGTATGAATTATTTTTAGAAAGGTGAAAAAAAGACTTACAGATTACCCAATTCTTAAAAGTGAATAATGTAGCTACCTACCTAGACGTAACGTACATAGAGGAATCAAACCTTTTACAAGAACGACTGGCACAAAATTATTGAACTTAGTTGGTTATTGTACTATATGTAGCTATGTACGTACTATAGCCGCCATATTACTCGTATAATAAAGTCAGTGTCAATCCAGCTCTGCTTGTGTTTATTTCAACCACCCGCATATACAACAGTGGCGACGAGTTTTACATCTACCCACATTCGAAAATGTTCGGCACTACTTCGTCTTTGGGAGCAATTTCCAATTTTGACCATCACAACCAAGATTGGAAGATTTATAAAAGTCGTCTACAACAATGGTTCATCGCGAACAATATCGAAGACGGCACAGAAAAAGCGGGCGTGAGGAAAAAAGCAGTTCTGTTGAGCGCACTCACAGAGGACACGTATCAGCTAGCGTGCAATCTTGCCCTGCCAGACGACTTGGATAGCAAAAATTACGACGATATCCTGAAAATTCTGGATGAACATTTCACGGCAAAGCGCTGCGGGTTTGCAGAAAGGCACAAGTTCTATTCGGCGGTGCAACAAACCGGCGAGTCGCATTCTCATTGGGCCGCGCGTCTGCGTGGACTTGCTACTCACTGCGCTTTTAAAAATCTGGAAGATCATCTTTTGGATAAATTCGTGACGGGAATGTTATCGGGGCACGAGCGCGACAAGCTGTTCGCTCAGGACATTAAGGAGTTGACACTCAGCAAAGCGGTCGGGCTGGCTGAGAGTGTGCGGTGCGCACGTGAAGGCGCCGCCGCGGCGCCATCCAGCGTAACTGGAGCCGCAGCAGTCGGCCAGGATGCCGTGTTTAAGATCACTCAACGAGCAACCACCAAGGAATCTCAGGATTGCAGTGAAAAATGTTCGGTGTGCGGTTACAAAAATCATAAAACGGCTCAGTGTCGCTTTTCTTGTTACAAGTGCAAAGGTTGTAATCGCAAAGGTCACCTACGTAGGATGTGTCCGGATAGGAAAGTGAATTATGTCGAGCAAGGTAACACCGATGATGAGGGAGACGATGGTGAGTCCATTTCTCATATTAATTCAGTGACTGAAGTTCCGATGACCGATACTATTAGCTTGGAGGGTCAGCTTTTAGAATGTGAGATCGATAGCGGTTCCCCTGTATCAGTTATTTCTGAACATATTTATAAAAAACTATTTAATGCGGTACCGTTATCATCTCCTACAAAAAAACTATATACCTACACGAGCAATAAAATGGATGTTGTCGGTTCTATGACAGTCAATGTTGCTTACTTGGGTCGTGTGATTAAGCTACCTATTTATGTTGTTCGTAATGGCGGACCTACATTATTAGGAAGAGATTTTATGAAGGCGTTTAATTTACGCCTTGTGTCGTCGCAAGACCACAAGGATGAGTCACACCACAGCATTAATAATATTTGTGAAAGTCTCGCTCAACAGTATCCTAAAGTTTTTTCAGACGAATTAGGTTGTTTCAATAAGTTTGAGGTTAAATTGCCGCTCAAGGCCGACGCCAAACCGGTATTTTTTAAGTCTCGAACGGTTCCTTTTGCCTTAAGAGAAGAGGTAAACAATGAATTAGATAGGTTAGTCGCGTTAGGCATTCTCACTCCAGTTACACATTCTGAGTACGCTTCACCTATAGTGCCGGTCTTAAAGCGTGACGGAAGCGTTCGCATTTGTGCAGATTATTCTGTCTCAATTAACAAACAGCTGTTAATTGAGAAGTATCCGTTACCCACAGCCCAGGAATTATTTTCTAAATTGCACGGGACGGAGGTGCTCAGCAAATTAGATTTATCTATGGCCTACAATCAGCTAAAAATTCATGAAAGCTCACAGAGATTAACTTGTATAAATACGCCGCGCGGTCTCTTCAATTACACACGTTTAATATTTGGACTATCTAGTGCGCCGGCTATTTTTCAGCGGGTCATTGAATCCATTGTAGGGAACATAGATGGAGTATTATGCTTCCAGGATGATATCTTAATCGCAGGAGATAAAGACAGTCACTTGAGTAGATTGAAAGAAGTTTTACAGCGCTTGCAAAATGCAGGTTTCACATTGCGCAAAGATAAATGCTCATTTTTTCAAAATAAAGTATCGTATTTAGGATTTATCATAGATAAAGATGGCATAAGGAAAAATCCACAAAAAGTGGATGCCATTCTGCAAGCGACTGTACCTAAAAATATAGGCGAGTTGCAATCATTCTTAGGTCTCATAAATTACTACAGGTCCTTTATTCCCAACGCGGCCTCCATCCTAAATCCCTTGCACATACTTTTACAAAAGGGAGCCAAGTGGGTTTGGACCTCAGACCAAAATAAAGCTTTTAATATTGTCAAAGAATACTTAGCATCTGATAGCATTCTCGCTCATTATGATAACAATGCTAAACTAATTTTAACAGTTGACGCATCACCAGTAGGGCTCGGAGCGATATTGTCGCAAGTAGGTAGTGATGGTGTTGAGCGGCCCCTATCTTACGCGTCGCGCTCACTCATTCCTGCTGAGAAAAAATACTCTCAAATACAGAAAGAAGCGACAGCAATTATATTCGGTGTAAAAAAATTTCATCAATACCTCTACGGTAGGTCAGAACCCTTTATACTGCGTACAGATCACAAACCTCTAACCGCAATATTTGGTAAAAACCGCGGCATTCCCGAAGTCTCAGCAAACCGTTTGCAACGTTATGCAATATTTTTAAGCGCATACAATTATAATATAGAATACATAAGTAGTGCTTGTAACACAGCTGACTTCTTATCGCGTGCAATACCGGTTAAGAGCTCGGGCGTGGCAAAGGCACAGGCGCGAGCGGGAGTGGACCAGTCTGATGACTACATACGAGACGAATTAGCCGCTTATGTTAATTTTGCTGTGGAAGGATGTCTACCTATCACTGCAAAAGACTTAAAAATTGAAACAGGTAATGATAGAATACTTCAAGCAGTTTCTAAGTACGTACTAAGCGGTTGGCCTCGTAAGATATCCGATCCTATCTATAAGCCATACTTTTTGTGTCGACTGCAAATTTCCCTAGAAAATGGTATATTAATGAGAGGGCACAAGGTAATAATTCCAGAGAAGTTGAGAGAAAGGGTATTAAACGAATTACATAGTTCTCATTTTGGTATTATTAAAATGAAAGCAGAAGCTCGCGCTCGGATGTGGTTTCCGGGGATAGATGATGCCCTGGAACGACTGGTAGGGAAATGCCCTATATGTACACAGCTACGACCGTCGCCTCCCCGCGCCACGCTCGCACCTTGGCCACACCCGCCGGCAGCATTCCATAGAATTCATCTTGATTTTTTAGGTCCAATATCTAACAAAATGTTTCTTGTAATAGTGGATGCTTACTCCAAGTGGGTTGAGTGTTACATCATGAATAACAACATAACGACCAAGGCCGTCATTGCGAAGCTGGCTGATTTTATGGCACGATTTGGAACACCTAATATAATAGTTAGTGATAACGGTACCTCATTCACCTCACAAGAATTTAATAATTTTTGTGTGTTAAACAATATATCGCATTTATTTTCTCCTGTGTACCATCCAATGAGTAATGGACAGGCTGAGTCATTTGTCAAGATAATCAAGAAAGGCATAAAAACCTTTTTATTGTCCGGGTGCAAATCTGATGATATTCAGTTGCGACTTTCAAAGTTTTTGTTCGATTATCGTAACTCGAACAACAGTACTACGGAAACGTCTCCAGCTGAATTAGTATTCGGTCACAAGTTGCGTTCAAGGTTAGACTTGATCACTCCCATTGATTCTCCTTCTTCCACGGAGTTATCTCAGTTCGTCGATCGTAAACAGTGCTTACAGGCTAAAAACTACGGTGGAAAACAGTACATAGGTTTTAAGAAAGGCGATGAAGTCTATGTTAAAAAGTTTATAAATAAAAATAAATACGTTTGGATAAAAGGTAAAATATTAGAAAAATTAGGGAACGTATTATATAAAGTCCATTTGTTAAATTCTGATATTGATAGCGAGATAATCAGACATAAGAATCAGATATGTTTGAGCAAAGGAGAACATGATACTATGATGAGAGATAAGACCCCAGAACACAGTTGGCAAGCCACATCCTTGCCGCAAGAAGAAGATGCGGGCCTCACACACGTACCGATCTCGAGTTCGAGCCATGTCTTAGAGGCAGTCGAGCCTTCAACCTCAACGGGGAGCCAGCAAGAGGAGTCAACAGTTACCATCTCGAACGATGACTCAGAGGATTCTGATGCAAGCTTCTGTACTGTCGCGGGAGAGTGTACTACACCACGGCCAGACCCAAATGCCGTGATCACATCCAATGAAGAGCATAGCTCGACACCTTCATCATCAACTACCAGTAGCCCTAAATTTAGCACTCCACGTCCCGAGGAAAGTGACTTGCCATTGCCTGGTCGTTCTCGCAGAAACAAACAAATGGTTGATTACAAGAAATACTTTTAGCTTGATTGAACTTTAATATTTAAGTTACATAAGCATAATTGTTATTTAGTATGCCTGCTTCTTAATTATAGTTACCCTTTTTAAAAGGGGGAAAGGTGTACTATATGTAGCTATGTACGTACTATAGCCGCCATATTACTCGTATAATAAAGTCAGTGTCAATCCAGCTCTGCTTGTGTTTATTTCAACCACCCGCATATACAACAGTTATGTTCTATTTCGAGTCGAAGGCCGGTCACTAGCGGCCAAGGCCGAGGGTGCGACATCAGTTTACTCGTCTATAGACGTGGGAGACAAATAGGTACACTAATGGTACATTATGTATTTATTTGATTTGAAACTTTCATGGTCGTAAACATTAGGGACACTTTTTTATGGTAGTGACATTTGTCGAAATAAAAGACTAAACTCATTACTTATAGACTTATAGATTAACTTATAGATCAGCAAATCTATGAAGTAACGTTTGAAGTTTCATCTTTTCAAGCAATTTTCAAGCCGAAATAACTTTGCATAAGCGTAACTCCCGAAATTACAATAACATACATACATACAGTCACGCCTTGTTCCCGGTGGGGTAGGCAGAGACTATTTCCCTCCACTTGCTACGATCCTGACATACAACTTTCGCTTCGTTCACTTTCATGACATTTTTCATATATGCTCGTCGGTTGTAGGTACTTTTGACTTGGCCTTTCCTAAGAACAACGTCAACTTGTTCATGAAAGGTACGTCTAGGTCGACCGCTACCGATTTGACCATTCACACTAGCCTTATAAATCTCTTTTGTTAATCTCCTTTCATCCATCCTCTCCACATGCCCGAACCACCTCAGCATTCCTTTCTCTATCTTCGTCACTACATCTTCTACCACGCCACAGCGTTCCCTTATCGCACTATTCCTGATTTTGTCCATCAAGGTCACTCCAGTCATGCTTCGTAGGCTTCTCATCTCCACAGCATTAATCTTACTTTCATGCTTCTTCTGAAAATTACAAATTATTCTTCTATATTATTCTATATAATTATTTATATTAGAATTATTCTTGGAAATTACACTAACCTTCATGAAATTTCATGAAACTTCATGAATTTTATCATAAGATGTACAATTCTTAATCACTTTTATATACAAATCTCTCAAAAACATAGATTTTATAAATAAAAAGCTCAAACAAGACCAAATAAGAACTGTCAAAAGGTTACGTCTTGGATTTGCTTGGCTGTAGGAAGAAAGAAAATTATCGTTTTTTTCCTATAAATTTACGAAAAACATTAAAATAACCTAAAAATTATTTTTTTAACCTTTCATATTATATATAAGAGAAACCATATGGTTTTCTTTAGCCAAATGTATTTTCGCGCAAATGGGGATCGGGAAGCCAACCACAAGCAATTGAGTGGAAAGTTGTATCTTTTTTATTTAGGAATTTTTTTTATGGAAGATATACCCCGTTAAGGTTGGTCAGGGTATAACGGCCTTAAGGCGTACTATTATATTTATTCTGTACTTAAGAGCTGGGCCGTGGAGTTTGCGGCTTTAGAATAGTGCTCCACCCTCTCTACAGTGATTGCCGTAAGAGCCGGCTAAGGGTTAACAGATCCAGAGGACGGGCAGCAGCGTACTCTGCAAAAAACCATCGAACTGCGCTCGACAACCCGCCTGCTAAGCGTGTCGAGTATTGGCAAAACCAACCTTTATATGGGAGGCCTATGTTCGGTAGTGGATTACCAACGGCTGAGATGATGATGATGAAGGGCTGGGCGTTGATCACTGAAGAATAGTTTTCAGTGTAGTAGATCTTGAAGAATGTAGGTTAGGTATATTTGAAAATGACTAGCAATTCACTTATCAATTTACGTGCAATGTTTTGCTCGTTGTTATCATTTGTTATCAGACCACACTGTGCGATAGTGCTAAAATAAGGCCTCCTGTAAATATCGGGCACCAACTCCAGACTTCAGGCTGTTATTGAGAAAATTCGTTATGGAAAGGTAACGTACTTGTTGACCAAAGAAGCTGGGCCCAGAAAATCTTACTCTCTAGGTATCTTATATTGCCGGGTACAAAATGATATTCGCAAAAATATTTCAACACAAGTATCGTTATTACGTAATTAGCTAACCTAACAACATCTTATAGTGACCAAATAATAATAATAATTTGAATATATACTCCTACAGAACGGGTTACCCCAATTACACTGCTCGAGTCAATTCATATGGGTTATGTGGACAACCCATATTGTCAGAGTTTCAGGTTGCCAAGATTCCTACGAGGCCTCCGACATGACATGACCTAACTACCCCCTACATATCTTACCATACCACATCAATATTAAAAATCTTTTATTTTCAAATAATATAGATTGGCTTGGCCATCGCATGAAAACACAATGTATCTCACAAGTAATACATAATATTATAGGTATTAAATAAGATTGTTTAGTGCGATCGCCAAGTCAATCTATTTAATTAAAAACATAAAAGATTTTTAATATTGATATGGTCACTATAAGATGTTGTTAGGTTACCTAATTACGTAATAACTTAAGACAGAAGGTCCCTTAAGCAGGGACTTAATAAAGTAACAGACTTGGTATTACATGGATCTCACACGCTTACGGCAGAAAAACTGAGTTGCGAGACATGGTTTTTTTACAAGTTTTGTTTTTGATGGCATCATTCTTATTATGAAAGATAATTAGCCCTGATAACCACAAGTATACTCATTGAAAAGCATAAACACTGATATAGAGATTGTATGTTTTTTTTATTTATATTTTTATATCATAATCTTTCAAGTGGGCTCTCAGGGCTAAAGATAGCCTAGTCAGTATATTAAAGTAGATACAGTTTTTCCTCATCTGAGAGATATTTATAAATGGTTCTTTGAACATAACAGATAAGAAATAAGATGATAAAAGTCGTATTGTAATAGAAAGTCATTGAGTTGTTCAAGTGTCCTTTGAACTCAGCTGCGTGAATCAAACAGTGCCCACTGTACGTCAAACAGAACTCAAACAGAGAGTCGCTTATTTTGACTGATATATAAAAAAAGAACTACTCAGATCTGCAGTCCCCTGTGGCTGTAAAAAAATCATACTTCTAAGTTAACGCAATCAAAGTTATAGCCATTTTACTGCATATTTCCATACTTTGCGCAAGGAACTAATCGATGGCGCTGTATGATCTTGGTATCTAGGTATAGAACCCTACACTATGCATATACATACGTATGACTTATCAATTTATATATATTATTTAAAAAAATCTATAACAATTTAATAGTTTGACAGCCTCATTGGCTTAGATGGTAGTAACTCTGCTTTCTGTGCCGCAGGGCCCGTGTTCGATCCCCGGCCAGGTCAAACATTTGTGTGCATGAACATGTCTGTTTGATCTGTGTCTGGGTGTTATAAGCTTATATAAGAATGTTTATCAGTCATCTGGTTACCATAGTACAGGCTTCTAGCCTAGTTTGGGACCAGATGACCGTGTGTGGAAGTTGTCCCATATTATTATTATTATATTTAAACAATACATTAATATATTGTTTCAGCAAAATGCCGAAGTACACATTTAGTTATTTCCCGATCAAGGCTCTTGGTGAAGGTCCCAGGCTGCTGCTGGCGTATGGAGGCGAAGGCTTCGAGGACCGTAGGGTCAAACCGGACCAATGGCCTGAGTACAAACCCAGTACGTACCATTTATCTGTAATCCTACTATAATCCTTAATATTATAAATGCGAATGAATGAATGAATGAATGAATGAATGAACGAATGAATGAATGAATGAACGAATGAATGAACGAATGAATGAATGAATGAAAACTCTTTATTGCTACCACAATATAACAGAATATAACAAAGAAGAAAACCTTAAAACTAGAAAGAAGTAACAACTGGCGGCCTTATCGCTCAGAGCGATCTCTTCCAGGCAACCATGCAGGGAAAGGAAATACATATATGAAGGGACGGTGGTTTCAAACACATTACACTTAAATAAATAAATAAAATACATACCAAATACTTAATTTTATAAATATATAAATATATAAATATATATATATATATATAGGTATATCTAGTAGTAATACTATAATAATATTATACAGATTATATAATATATATTAATATATATATATGTAGGTAGTTATAGCGCGGCTTTTGTATGGGAGTTGAGTCGAGAGTCCGGGGTGTGGTTTCGGGTGTCGACCCGAACAGCAGAACTAAGTGGATAGCGAGTAGCAATTTGAACCATTGTTAAACATCCAATATAGCACATTGTCATTTAGTGATTTTTTGCACGACAATAGGTTAGGTTAGCACAATACATAATCGTGAGAATATTTGAACAAACTAACAGTACAATGGCCACTTTGGATTGAACTTATGTACCTAGCTACATAATAATAATATTATGCTGTTAAACATAACATTACCTATAGCCCAGCAAATCTAAGAAGTATAGAGTTAAGAGAAAAAAGGACTTTGTTCGCACAAGATGAACAATTCTTGTGGGTGTATCTACTATGGGACTGAGTCCTGGGTTTTTTTTATTTTTTTATTTTTTTTTATGATAGTGAGTGACAAGACGAGCTCATCAGATGCCTGATGGTAAGCATCATGATTGCCCATATCAGACACAGTGCCACCCAGTATTTTAAAATTCAAAATTCTGCGCGGCACTGCACTGCGCCTATCACCCTGAGATATGAGTTGTTGAATCTCATCATGCCCAGTAATTTCGCTGGTAACATTGCCCTTCATACCGGAACACAGTAATGTTTGGACATTACTGCTTGGCGGATGAATAACTGGCAAAGGTGTGGTACTTCCCCAGGCGGCCTCCTGCAAAAGAGGCCTAACACTACAAAACACCTCTGCTTACCCCTTCGGGAAAAAGGCGTTTGATTTGATTTGATTTTGATTAAATTTAATTAAAAATCTCTCAAACAAGGCAAAATAACATACAATCACGCTTTTTTCCCGAAGGGTTAGGCAGATGTGTACCCAGGATCCCATAGTAGGTACACCCACATTTCGCCAGTATGTTATTGGTCCTATGTAATAGGGGGCCAGACTATTGCCATTTGCCATCTAGCGGGCAGAGTTCCAGAATCTAGACTAGATAGATAGATAGATAGATAAACACTTTATTGTACACAAAAACATGGACATAACAATACAGTAATACACATACATTCACGCCTTTTTCCCGTAGGGGTAGGCAGAGGTGTACCCAGGACTCAGTCCCATAGTAGATACACCCACATTTCGCCAGTATGTTATTGGTCCCATGTAATAGGGGGCGAGCCTATTGCCATCTACCGGGCACAGTTCCAGACTCCAGGCAGTTATTGAGATAATTCCTAATGGAAAACTCCAATATTTAACACTTTGCCTGACCTGGGGATCGAACCCGGGACCTTTTGATTGGCAGTCGAGCATGCGCCCTCTACGCCACCGAGGTAGTCATAACAACACAGTAATAACAATTAAAATAACCTTAGGCTAGTACAAGTGGAGGTCTTATCGCTTAAAGCGATTTCTCTAGGCCACGGTAATTATATCTAGGCTGTCATAGAGATAATTCCTAATCGAAAAATCCTCTAAACTTCTGGAACTTTTAATGTCAAAAACAACATGCACAGTGCACCGCCCTCCCGCCCGCAAAATTGCATGCAAAGAGGAAATGCTATTAAGGATGCTAAAATGCTGCTCATTTGTGCACTGGGGTGAACATTGAGCTTTCTATACGGTGGCTTCCCATCCAGTCACACTAAACGAGTCACACTGTGACACGTTGGGATATTTTTTCCCATCGAGTAACATTGTTACTCGTTGCAACCTTTTTTTGTCCCATCGTGTCACACTGTTACCCGTTGCATAATTTTTTTAAAAGGATGCCAACGTTACTGTTTGACCGGTTGGGATTTTAAATTTTGCATACATATTAGTGCCTCTGCGTCGCTCCGCGCATTGAGTGCACTACCACCCCGTCGCTCCATCATTTTAGGGCTGGCGCACAGTTAAAAGCATCCAAAGTCGCCTATATGGCTATGAATAATAAATAATAAAATTATTATGATAAGGTGATAAAAACATGCTATATATAAGTATAATCGTACGTATCTCTCTCTCCTTCCAGAGACTCCTTTCGGTCAGATGCCAGTGCTAGAGTTCGACGGCAAGCAGTACGCACAGAGCCTCGCCATCTGCCGCTATCTCGGGCACAAGTACTCTCTGGCCGGTGCCAACATCGAGGAGGACCTCGAGATTGATCAGAATGTCGAGTTTGTCAACGATATCCGTGCGGGTGAGTGTTTACAACTTACAACCGACTTTTATCCAATCAAATAATCATTTATTACAAGTGTCTTACGACTCATATATTACAAATTAAATTATCATTAAGTATTAACATGTAAACATAACATAACATAACATACATTCACGCCTTTTTCCCGAAGGGGTAGGCAGAGGTGTACCCAGTACTCAGTCCCATAGTAGATACACCCACATTTCGCCAGTATGTTACTGGTCCCATGTAATAGGGGGCGAGCCTATTGCCATCTACCGGGCACAGTTCCAGACTCCAGGCATTTATTGAGATAATTCCTAATGGAAAAATCCAACTTTTAACACTTTGCCTGACCTGGGGATCGAACCCGGGACCTCTTGATTGGCAGTCGAGCATGCGCCCTCTACGCCACCGAGGCAGTCATTAACATGTATATTATATTATAATAATTTGAATTTATACTCTAACAGAACGGGTTACCCCAATTACACTACTCGAGTCAATTCATATGGGATATGCGGACAATCCATATTGTCAGAGTTTCAGGTCGCCAAGAATACAAGGCCTCTGATGACATGACCTAACCACTGCCCCCTACATATCTTATAGGAAACAGCTGGGACCTACAGTTTAACGTGCCATCCGAAACACGGTAGCGCCCGGATTCGATCCTGGGACTCCGGATTTAAAGCCGGAATATTCCCGCTGGATCACGGACGCTACTATTTCCGCTGGACCACGGACGCTACAAATTATTATTATTATGTCTAAAA
The DNA here is from genome assembly GCA_947063395.1 of Hemistola chrysoprasaria. Lineage (NCBI taxonomy): Eukaryota > Metazoa > Arthropoda > Insecta > Lepidoptera > Geometridae > Hemistola > Hemistola chrysoprasaria. The sequence goes on along the minus strand of OX346724.1, from coordinate 12,587,800 downwards.
GTTATTAAGTACTTATTAAACATCAAAATTAAATTATTATTAAGTACATACATCAGAATATTAACATAATATTATTATTTTATAGCTAGGTTTGTACAACTCTTATAATGTTGGGTTCTGTATATTTTATATTTATATAATTGGTCTCATTTTCCCCGTTTTGGGATTATTTAGGGCAACGGACATCTTTTAGGAATTTGACACAATCCTATAAAAAATTATTAAATCGATTCGGAGGAAACTACATAAACTATCCAGGCGATTCAACGTACTTGGAAAGATCATTTGAGTCGCGTTAACTCAACTCAAACTCAGCTTTAACACTGCTTAAAACATTTTTAATAAACTTCATCATTTAATCATCAGCCTTCTTTAGCCCTCTGATGGGCATTGGACACATTTGCCATTGGCATCCACCTGCTTCCCGCCACTCTTTCGATGTTGTCAGTCTTTTGAGGATGGCATGGATTTCTCTGTTTTGATCTTGGCCACCAATGACGTGCCTTGTCAAAAGGCCAAGACTGCCGGTTGTTTACTTTGATCTGTTTAATTTTCTGTTTGTATCAACGTTATATTTTTTTGTTTTACTCTGCTGGTATGACTGCCACGGTGGCGTAGAGGGCGCAACTGCCGATCTTGAGCTCACGGGTTCGATCCCCGGGTCCAGCAAAGTGTTATTGGATTTTTCCATTAAGAATTATCACCGTGACAGCCTGGAGTCTGGAACTGTGCCCGGGCAATATGCTCGCCCCCTATTACTTGGGGCCAAATAACATACTGGTGAAATGTGGGTGTACCTAATATGGGACTGAGTTCTGGGTACACCTCTTACCCCTCGAGATTAAAGCGTGATTGTATTTCATGTTTGTGCAGTATCAGCCGTGGTACACTACGAGAAGAATGAAGAGATCAAGGCAGCGAAGCATGCTGACTTCTCCGCAAACAAATACCCATTCATGTTGGATAAACTGAACGAGATTATCAAGAAAAATAACGGACATATCGCCCTTGGCAAGGTTAGTAAAATTATAGGCATACACTAACGGCTGGGTTCTTTGGTAAATTTCGTGACGCGTATGTCACCAGATTATTGTCAGTTTATAAGCTCATTAGCCGTGGAGTTACCGGCTTTAGAATAGTGCTCCACCCTCTCTACCCGTGGTTGCTAAGGGTTAACAGATCCAGAGGACGGGCAGCAGCGTCCTCTGCAAAAAACCATCGAACTGCGCTCGACAACCCGCCTGCCAAGCGTGTCGAGTATTGGCAAAACCCGCCTTTATGGGGGAGGCCTATGTTCAGTAGTGGATTACCAACGACTGAGATGATGATGATGATGATTATGAATGTATATTGTGTTAGGGTTCATTAAATAAATCTTGTAGTGGCAAACCTCTTTTGCAGGGGACCGCCTGGGGTAGTACCACACTTTTGCCAGTTATTCATCCGCCAAGCAATAAGTGCAAACATTACTGTGATCCGGTTTGAAGGGCATTGTTACCAGCGAAATTACTGGGCAAGACTAGTTTCAACAACTAATATCTCAGGGTGACAGGCGCAGTGAAGTGCCGCGCAGAATTTTGAATTTTATAACACAGAGTGGCACTGTGTCTGATATGGGCAATCACGATTCTTACCATCAGGCACCTGGTTTGCTCGTCTTGTCACTCACTGTCATAAAAAAAAACAATAAATGTTCCAGCTAACATGGGGTGACTTTGTATTCGCGGGTATCTACGACTACATGAAGTCAATGCTGCAGCGGCCCGACCTGGACTCTCAGTACCCTGCCTTTAAGAGCCTCGTCGACTCCGTACTTTCTCTGCCCAAGGTCAAGGAATACAATGAAGCCGCCTATCCGCAGTAAAACATCATACTTGTTGAGGTTGTCCAGTTTGCACAAAAAAAAAAATGCGAGTATTGAATTTTGCTATTAACAGGATACAGGACCTCTTACCAGTTTTACACAATCCCATAGAAAATTTACTTAATCGATGTTTTGTTTTCCCCTGTTTCCTTCGAATACAGTAAACCTATTTGATATATTTATATCCAGATATTTTAAAGTTGAAGTAAAGTATGTCCCTATCATTTTATTTTTGTTTATAAACTCTACATTTTTTTGGAGTGAAAGTCCAATCACGCGAGTAAAACTGCGATTTTTGGAAGTTCACTATGAAAAAACCAAGGGTTTATAAGAAAATTTAAATGAAAGGGAAATATTTATAGAATGGGTTAATTATTCGGAGGAAACATGGGAATAAATAACATCGATTTAGTAATTTTTTCATAGGATTGTGTCAAACTCTTAGAAGGCCATGTACGCTCTTAACGGGTTTTATTGCGAAAAGCTACGTATTAATTCTATCAGACGTTTTTAATATTAGCAGTGTTCGCACGGGAAGATGTAATTTGTCTCGAGTCTGAGTATAACGTCTCTATTTATATGAAAGCTCATAGATTTTGATACATTTTTATGCAAACTAGCGACTTTATAATACAAGTATAATGTTATCGCATTTACGTTTTAGGTATATTTTGTAAAATCTCTTTTACTATGTGTCCCTATTTAAGACTAATTACATCAGCCTTATCACCTCTAAGTATTGTGTATTTGTTTTGTGTATCTAAAGCTATAGTATTTTTATATTAAATTTTAATATTATTTCATTTTGTTATTTTACTATACTTATAAACTTACCAATTCAATGAGCTTATAAAAATTAAACATAACATACATTCACGCCTTTTTTCCCGAAGGGGTAGCCAGAGGTGTACCCAGGACTCAGTCCCATAGTAGATACACCCACATTTCGTCAGTATGTTATTGGTCCCATGTAATAGGGGGCGAGCCTATTGCCATCTAACGGGCACAGTTCCAGACTCCAGGCAGTTATTGAGATAATTTCTAATGGGAAAATCCAATATTTATCACTATGCCTGACCTGGGGATCAAACCCGGGACCTCTTGATTGGCAGTCGAGCATGCGCCCTCTACGCCACCGAGGCAGTCCGAGAGAGTTATAAAAATTAAAGGCTAATAATTATTACTTATAAAAAAAAACGTCGGCCGTTGAGTTACCGTCTTTAGAACAGTGCTCCACCCTCTCTACCCGTGGTTGCCGTAAGAGCCGGCTAAGGGTTAACAGATCCAGAGGAGGCAGCAGCGTCCTCTGTAACAAACCATCGAACTGCGCTCGACAACTGATTTATAAATAAAACAGTTACCACTATTAGTTTATTGATTTAATGAAAAAATAACAAGAAACAAATTTTGTAGAAATTAGGTATTGTTAACAACATTGTCGACTCCAGGCTGGTCGTGATCCTTTGTCTTCTTCCACTTGACGCTGTCGTCTACTTGTCTGATTGTGTCCATGAGAGGCAGGTCCCTGGTCTCCGGAGTGAGGGTCAGGAGGAGGCCGGAGAGTAGCGCTGAACATCCGAAGAGCATGGACGGTAATGCTACAGATATTGAGTTCTGGAATAAATATTTTTAAGAATTTAATCAAATCAAACTGCCAATCAAGAGGTCCTAGGTTCAATCCCCAGGTCAGGCAAAGTGTTAAATATTGGATTTTTTTCATTAGGAATTATCTTAATAACTGCCTGGAGTCTGGAACTGTGCCCGATAGATGGCAATAGGCTCGCCCCCTATAACATGGGTCATGGGACCAATACATTCGGACCAATAACATACTGGCGAAATGTGGGTGTATCTACTGTGGGACTGAGTCCTGGGTACACCTCTGCCTACCCCTTCGGGAAAAAGGCGTGAATGTATGTTTATGTTTATGTAATCAAATGGTTTTCTATGTGGGTAGGTACAATAACAAGTAGATTATAATGTTACTAGCAGCCCAATCGGTTCAGTAGTTTTGGCGTGAAAGAGTAACAAACATCCATCCATCCTCACGAATTTTCACATTAATAATATAAGTAGAATAACCAAAACTTAAAAAGGGTCCATAGAATGGTCAGCGGGGCCACGGGGGCACGGGGGCGGGGGGACGGGGGCAAGGTGCAACCACGGTGCACCTTACAAATAAAGTGATATGCAACGGTTTACCAGTATCGGGGTAAGTGGAGCAAGCATGCTGCCGATCCTGGCACAAACAGAAGCTGTGCCAAGGAGAGAACCTCGCGCACTGGTTGGGAACAGCTCCATGAAGTACGTGATGGCTCCAGTGAAGCAAACGGAGATCAGCATCTTGCCTGTCAGAAACAGTAGAATCTTCGCCCATATACACCCTGCAAATAACGACTTGATCATTGTGAGGAAGGGAAATGGTGGCTATTATAAGCTCTAAGCGTGCTTTCATACGAGCGACGCTGACGGGTGTATTCTACTGTTCTTCTTCATACAAATTAGCGCCCGACCACTACCCCACGTAAGCATGGCGTTGACGTTGACGTTACGCTGAAGTTCGTCTGAAAGCTCGCTAAGATTGCCATCTGGTAATAATGGTAATCTTACGCTCAGCTTACGCCCACTACGCTACCGAGGCTTTTAGATAGGCTTTAGATTAATATTTTATATTTCTTTGAACCACGCATCCTCCGCACCATTCCGCGCGGTCGGCACTAGAGTGCCCACGGTAGCATCTGGTAGACCAGAAGCTACCGTGGGAGTACTATAACTATAGTAGTACTCCCATGACCATAGTCATCGGCGAAATTTTTCTATCCCATCTACATAACGCCTACCCAGGGTAGAATGCGCAAAAAAGTTGCGAAAATAGTTAGGTAGATGGCATACTCTCACGGTACTCCCACGGTAGCTCAACTGGTAGAGTGCCGACCATGCGGAATGGTGCGAAGGGTGCGTGGTTCAAATCCCGGCCGTGGGTGGAATTGTTCTTCCCATTTCATATTGTATTTAGATTAATAGTTTTATCAAGTTTCCAAACACTTACATTCTGGTACAAATCCTGTAGCAACACAAAGAGCCCCACAAATCACATAGCCAACCAACAGCGGCATCTTCCTTCCAATCTTATTCATCAAGTACAAGGCCATCAGTTCCCCAGGGAACGACATCACCGTCGCTAACAAGAAGTTTACGTATTTATCTCCTGGCAAATATACAGAATTTATCATCATTCCATAGTAGACGAAGCTAGCTGTGAACCTACAAACGGTTGCCACCAAAACTCTCTTCAAAATCTCTTTAGACTTCACTATTTCTTTTATGCCCTCTCTTTTTTCGTTAGCACTCAAGTTGAATTTGTTTTTGAGTTTAATCTCATCTATTTCAGTCAGCTCTTCGTGATTAACATTAATTTTGTTCATATTAGCAACTCGTAGCATAGTTTCTTTGGCTTGTTCAGTCTTTCCGTTTAGGATCTGCCAACGGGGGCTCTCTCTGATCAGGAATATGTAAGATATGAAGAGCAACGAAGGTCCGTTAATGATGTGGATGAGATTCTTCCAGTAGGGGACCAACATTGCGATGACTGCGAACAAACACTCTCCGAAGTAGATGGCATAGGCGAAGACAACGCCGGCCATAAGTCGATTTTGTTTCCCGCAGATTTCGATCACTGAAACAGGGTAAGTAGGTTTAAAATACGTAAATGCAATCAAGACCATGGGTTTTGGGGGTACCTAGACTAAAAAACTTGATGAGCAATATATAATATACCCGACGATTGAGAGTGAGACCATGATCCTCGCTCAAGTTATTTTCTGCACCAAAAAATATCGCTGGCCTTGCAAATGCTATGGAACAAAATATGCCAATACTCGCCACGCTTGGCAGGCAGGTTGGCGAGCACAGTTCAATGGTTTCACGCAGAAGACGCTGTTACACGTCCTCTGGATAAGATAATCCATAGCCGTCTCTTACGGCAGCCATTAGAGAGGATGGGGATTAGGGAGGATTCTAAAGCCGGTAACGTCACGAAACGATTGTGAAAGATTTACATCTTCAGGGCTAAATGGAAAGCAATCTTTTCATGAGGTCCCGGGTTCGATCCACAGGTCAAGCGAAGAGTAAATTGGATTTTTCCATTAGGAATTATCTCAATAACTGCCTGGAGTTTGGAACTGTGCCCGTTAGATGGCAATAGGCTCGCCCCCTATTACATGGGACCAATAAATAACTGGCGAAATGTAGGTACACCTATGACTACTCCTTCGAGGAAAAGGCGTAATTGTATGTGGTAAAATTTTGTCATGACACTTACTCAGCATCATAGCTGCAGAATAGTTGCCTCCAGAAACAGCAGCTTCTAGAAATTCTATGATGACATACATCAAATAGGAAGTTGCAAAGGTCTTCAACTGACCGATGAAACTAGAAACTACGCAGAAGATCAGGGTGGGCTTCCGGCCAAACCTGAAACAAGAAATTCATTGTCAACTTCTAAGTTTATACACTTGACGGCACCCTTAACAGGAAAGAGGAGACCTCTTAGCAGTTTGACACAATCCTATGGAAAATTTACTAAATCTATGTGTTGTATTCCCTTGTTTCTTCCGAATACAGTAAACCTATTTGATATATTTACATAACATACATACATTCACGCCTTTTTCCCGAAGGGGTAGGCAGAGGTGTACCCAGGACTCAGTCCCATAGTAGATACACCCACATTTCGCCAGTATGTTATTGGTCCCATGTAATAGGGGGCGAGCCTATTGCCATCTACCGGGCACAGTTCCAGACTCCAGGCAGTTATTGAGATAATTCCTAATGGAAAAATCCAATATTTAACACTTTGCCTGACCTGGGGATCGAACCCGGGACCTCTTGATTGACAGTCGAGCATGCGCCCTCTACGCCACCGAGGCAGTCCGAGATATATTTATATCCTGATATTTTAACTTTGAAATAAAAAGTATGTCCCTATCATTTTATTTTTGTTTATAAACTCTACAATTATTTGTGTGTAGTGTACTCTACAATTATTAACAGTAAACGTCCAATCACGCGAGTAAAACTGCGATTTTTGGAAGTTCACTATGAAAAAACCAAAGGTGTATAAGAAAAATTAAAATGACAGTGACATAGGTTACTTCACTATAAAAATATCAGGATATAAATTTATATAATGGGTTTATTATATTCGGAGAAAACAGGCTTGACGAGTACATGCTCCTCTTAAGTATTACTAATCCCTTTCTGTAACACGTATATGTCGCCGTAAAATTGTAAGAACCGTTAGTTTATAATTAATCTAGTGACATTATAAACTCAAGTTTAGGTTAGGTTAGTTAAATTATAAACTAACTAAGTAAGTTAAATTATAAACTAACCGTTATTACAATTTCACGGCGACATGTATACGAATATTCAAAGGCTTCATTCATTTACCTGTCACACATAAAGCCAGATACCAGCATAGACACCATCATTCCGAAGCTGTGGATTGTGCCGATGAGATTTGACAGCCATGGCCGACATGCCAGGTTCAACTGAAATTATGTAATTTGCAAACATTAGCAAATTATATTCACAACTAGTGTATGAACGCTCGCAATTATGAAATATGGGAGTTTTATACCAAAATTTTGACGCCCTCTTTGGACCCCTTAGAATATGATTTTTAAAAATCCTTTCTTACGTCCGTACGTACACGTCCAGACAACGAAAACAACCTACACTCTATGTTTCAAGTCTCTAGGATCAGTGATTTGGGCTCTGCGTTGCATGTCAGTTAGTGAGTCATTTAGAATTTTATAATATACTAGCGACCCGTCCCGGCTTCGCACGGGTAGCAGAAGTAGGTATAGTGGACGTTTAACAGAAGTAAATTCGTGATACATTGTATTTTAATAGATATAACCCTAATGGTTTACGCAGCGCACGCAAATTAATGACTATTTCTGTTACAATGAACAAACCTTAACACATGTTATAATTTATCGTGGGCTATTTTGAAGATATTGATGAGTACTACAAACCCCTAGTACATTACTTTATTCTACCACCAAAACTTTTCACACCGCATGAAAAATAATCACTGCTTCGATTATTGTGACTAAACCAGAAAAGATGGATATAATCTATGTATACTGTTTTGTAGGTATTGATAATTAATACAATCCCCTAGTACATTACTTTAATCTACCACCGATAGTTTTCACACCGCATGAAAAATAATCACTGCTTCGATTATTGTGACTAAACCAAAAAAGATGAATATAATCTATGTATACTGTTTTGTAGGTATTGATAAGTACTACAAACCCCTAGTACATGACTTTACTCTACCACCAATAGTATTCACACCGCATGAATAATATTCACCGTTTCGATTATTGTGACTAAACCAAAATAGATGGATATAATCTATGTATACTGTTTTGTAGGTATTAATAAGTACTACAAACCCCTAGTACATTACTTTACTCTTCCACCAATAGTTTTCACACCGCATGAAAAATAATCACTGCTTCAATTATTGTGACTAAACCAAAAAAGATGGATATAATCTATGTATACTGTTTTGTAGGTATTGATAAGTACTACAAACCCCTAGTACATTACTTGACTCTACCACCAATAGTTTTCACACCGCATGAAAAATAATCACTTTTTCGATTATTGTGACTAAACCAAAAAAGATGGATATAATCTATGTATACTGTTTTGTAGGTATTGATATGTACTACAAACCCCTAGTACATTACTTTACTCTACCACCAATAGTTTTCACACCGCATGAAAAATAATCACTTTTTCGATTATTGTGACTAAACCAAAAAAGATGGATATAATCTATGTATACTGTTTTGTAGGTATTGATAAGTACTACAAACCCCTAGTACATTACTTTACTCTACCACCAATAGTATTCACACCGCATGAATAATATTCACCGTTTCGATTATTGTGACTAAACCAAAATAGATGGATATAATCTATGTATACTGTTTTGTAGGTATTGATAAGTACTACAAACCCCTAGTACATTACTTTACTCTACCACCAATAGTTTTCACACCGCATGTAAAATAATCACTTTTTCGATTATTGTGACTAAACCAAAAAAGATGGATATAATCTATGTATACTGTTTTGTAGGTATTGATAAGTACTACAAATCCCTAGTACATTACTTTACTCTACCACCAGTAGTTTTCACACCGCATGAAAAATAATCACTTTTTCGATTATTGTGACTAAACCAAAAAAGATGGATATAATCTATGTATACTGTTTTGTAGGTATTGATAAGTACTACAAACCCCTAGTACATTACTTTACTCTACCACCAATAGTTTTCACACCGCATGTAAAATAATCACTTTTTCGATTATTGTGACTAAACCAAAAAAGATGGATATAATCTATGTATACTGTTTTGTAGGTATTGATAAGTACTACAAACCCCTAGTACATTACTTTATTCTACCACCAATACTTTTCACAGCGCATGCATATAATGTCTGTTTCGATTATTGTGACTAAACCAAAATAGATGGATAAAATTTCCGTGGACTATTTTGTAGATATTGATAAGTACTACAAACCCCTGGTACATTATATTAATCTACCATCAATGGATTTCACAGCGCACGCAAATTTATGAATATGGTAATTATGTTATGTGACACCTTGGTTCACAATATTGCAGTTTTCTTACGGATCCCTATTTTTTTTCAAAATCTCATATAGCCTATGGCACTCACACTGAATTAAGCTATCTATAAGTGAAAGAATTTTTAAAATCGGTCCAGTAGTTTCGGAGCCTATTCGTTACAAACAAAAAAACAAAAAAACAAAAAAACAAAAAATCAAAAAAACAAAAAAACAAAGTTTCTCTCTTTATAATATTAGTATAGATAGTATAGATAGTGATAATATTAGAATTATGGGTACAATTCCAGACTCGGTTCAGGCAGTTAAAATTATATTTCTAATGGAGCGAAAATTTTTACAAATCCTTACTTACCTCAGCAACAACAGTATTGTTAGATTCATAGACCCACTCATGGCACTCCTCCAGCTCTAAACTGAAGCTTTGATTAGTGCACTCCGTCCCTGTGATATGATCTGCTCTCAGGAGTGGCTTGAAACAACGGTCTATGGATGCGTTTGGCCACCATGAGGCAGAGAACTGAGGCTCCAAGCCGTCGCATTCTGGAACACGACATCTGGAAAAAGGAAGGTTGATATTGTGACGTAAGAAAATTAATTTTAATTTTTGACACCCAAGTAAAAAAATGGTCACTGCACTATTATCGCCAAATTTAAGTAAATATCGGCACTTCTAGAATTTGCCTGGAATAATTAATGACATGACATTCAAAGTCGCCCAAAAGTAATGTACATACAGTACTTGCGTTTTATCTGGGCGAGTAGGCTCTGCGAACTTTAACGCATGTAAAGTTTTGAAGAAAACTGTTATTCCTAGATAAACAAATATACTTACGAACAAATGTTGATTGTAAATATAATGTTCGGTTTAGTACAATCATAATCATAACAGTTTTCTGCACGAGTTTTCATGCGCTAAATTTCGCAGCGCTTATGTTCAGACTCGCCAAGATAAAACGCAAGTACCTACTGTTACCGTGGAGAAAATAATATTATTGTTCTTCTAGATTTTGCATATTAACAGGACCTCTTAGCAAGGTGACACAATCCTATGGAAAATTTATGAAATCGATGTTTTGTAATCCCCTGTTTCCTTCGAATGCATTAAACCTATATGATATATATATCCTAAAAATTTTAAGATAAAGTAAACTATGTCGCAGTCATTTTATTTTTGTATTTAAAATCTTCACATTTTTGCAGTGAACTTCTAATCATGCAAGTAAAATTGGGATTTTTAAAATTTCACTTTGAACAATCCGAGAGTTTATAAGAGAAACTAAAATAGATAGATAGATAGATAGATAAACACTTTATTGTACACCAAACATAGGACACAAACATAAAGGAATAATCTTAGGCTAGTACAAGTGGCGGTCTTATCGCTTAAAGCGATTTCTTCCAGATAACCGGAAGGAAAGGAAAACTATACTCATGAGTATTTCTACGTCGGCGGTGTACCTACAGGAGAATAAAAAAAAATGTACTTACTATAATAATATACTATATGTATATACATATAAACGTACATACTCATAATCACACATACTTACATACATAGATAGATATATATTATCTACTGCTCGACTGCCTCGGTGGCGTAGAGGGCGCATGCTCGACTGCCAATCAAGAGGTCCCGGGTTCGATCCCCAGGACAGGCAAGGTGTTAAATATTGGATTTTGCCATTAGGAATTATCTCAATAACTGCCTGGAGTCTGGAACTGTGCCCGGTAGATGGCAATAGGCTCGCCCCCTATTACATGGGACCAATAACATACTGGCGAAATGTGGGTGTATCTACTATGGGACTGAGTCCTGGGTACACCTCTGCCTACCCCTTCGGGAAAAAGGCGTGAATGTATGTTATGTTATGTTATCTACTATAATATAATCGAATACACATATAAATATAATTATAAATTTAAATTTGACTGGGACATAGTTTACTTCACTATAAAATATCAGGATATAAATGCATAGAATGGCTTAATTATATTCGAAGCAAACAGGGGAATACAAAACATTGATTTGGTAAATTTTCATATGATTATCCCAAAATATGAAAATCCCAAAAGAGATAACGGGGCTCTCAGAAGGTAAATTCTAAACCTATATAAAATCTACGGGGAGGTCAAAAAGTTCGCGGAATGAAAGGGAAGGGGGGTGAATTTAAACATGAAATTATTATTCCTTTTCAATATATTCTCCATTAACCCTAATACACTTTTCAGACCTTTCAAATAATTTGTTTATACCTTCGAAAAAAAATGATTTGTCAAGGCCTTCAAAATAAGCAGATATTGCCGACTTCACTTCATCGTCATCCGTAAATTTCTTTCCACGAAGCTCTTTTTTCATGTTTGGGAACAAATAATAATCACAAGGGGCCAAATCTGGACTATAGGGAGGGTGGTTTAATGTTTCGAAGCCGTACTTGTGTAAGGCAGCCATCGCAACATGACTCTTGTGAACGGGTGCGTTGTCGTGCAAAAGGAGCACACCTCGAGACCATTTTCCCCTTCTCTTTTCTTTAATTGCTACTTTTAATTTTTCCAGTAGTGTAGCGTAGTACTTCCCCGTGATATTGACACCTTTATCTTTATAATCGATCAATAAAATCCCCTTGGAATTCCAAAAAACTGTAGCCATAATCTTTCCGGCCGATTATGACACCTTAAACTTCTTGGGCGGTGCTGCGCCTTTTTTGTGCCACTGCATTGACTCCTGCTTCGACTCAGGTTCAGTGATGAACCCAAGTTTCATCTCTAGTCACAATTCGGTTCAGAAATTCATCCCTGTTTTCACTACACAGCTCCAAAAACTCGCGCGACCACTCGACGCGCTGCTGTTTTTGAAGCGCTGTGAGCATTCTCGGTACCCATCTTGCACTGACCTTAGACATGCCAAGATGGTCATGGAGAATATTCAAAATGGTCGTAGATGATACTCCAGTCATCTCTGCGATCTGTTTCTTCTTTAGGCGTGCATCTTCGAGAACAAGTTTTTAAACTTTTTCAACAATGTCTGAGGACATTGCTTCAATTGGCCGACCTGAGCGCTGATCGTCTTCAATTGAGTCTCTGCCTTGCTTGAAAAGACTATGCCACTTGTAAATCATTGTTTTTCCAGGGCAGGAGTCCCCGTAAACTGATGACATTTCTTCCATAATGTTCTGAGGCGTTTTTCCTTGCTTAGTGAGAAACTTAATCAGGGCACGATACTCAATTTTCTCCATAGTTGATATTTTCTACCCGATTGACTTGTTTATCCAGCGATATCTCAAAGGTTTATGAACCGATTGGGCTGAAACTTAGTATTTATAATTGTATTGAGTCAACAAGTAGCGACAGGTAAAAATAACTACCCCCTTCCTTCTCTAAACCCTCCATTCCGCGAACTTTTTGATCTCCCCTTACTTTACTAAAGAAGGCTTATTATAAAGTCAATCAGTCCATAGAGGACAGAGATGCTTGAAAACTTCTGTATAGCCACCACGCAGTACCTTCCAAACAAACGAATGTAACCAAACCAAATATTGTAAAACAATCAGTTGAAAAAATTAGCCCTTCAAGAAACTTTTCTTGTGCGTCCTTCTTGAAAAGGTATCTTTCCGAATGCACGGTAGACTCATTGTCGTACAAAAGATTGTGACCTATTTGAATAAATCTTTTTGACTTTGACTTGACTATGTCAAATTTCTCGTAGCAAGGATACGCGCTGGAAACGCATTATAAAAATTGTAACACTTACCTATAGTTAAGGTCTCCTGCTGTGAAAATATAATTGATGTTAACCATATTCATGAAAACAGCAGGCAAACAAAGAAGAATAAACTGTATGACTTGATATTTTCCAAACTTTTCCAGCACTTGGGATATCTCACATATTTCTGTTTTTTCAGCATTTTTAGCCTTCTTTGTCATGTTTTCTGGTAAAATGGGACTAGTTTAGACCTTATAATAACTTATTAAACAGTTATCTCCTTGTCACGAAACTCATGAAACGTATGTTCTCTAAAATCAATCAAAAACCAATTGCTAAAGATATATTAGCGTTAAGGGGATGCGCCACGTTTATGGAATTTGACACGATCGTATGATTTTTTTCCAAATTGATATTTCATATTTCCCTTTTTCTTCCGAATATTATTAACTCATTTGATAATTTCATATCCTGGTATTTTTAAGATTAAGTAAAATACCTATATATCCCATTCATTTTGTGTTCCTCTATAGAAATCAATGACGCGTGATTAGATATTTACTCATTTAAAATTAAGATTACCTATTTTATTATTATTTGCCTACCCCTTCGGGAAAAAGGCGTGAATGTATGTTATGTTATGTTATGTTAAAATTAAGATTATTACAAGAAAACGAAGTGATAGTGATAGTTATAAAATATTAGGATATCAATTTATTGGATGGGTTAATTATATTCGGAGGAAACATTGCTTTGGTAGAAATAAACATAAGATTGTGACAAATTTCTACAAGCAGTTTCGTAAGCTCTTAAGGTCTTCGCTTCTGTGAGTTATTAGGCAATTGCTCATATTTGTGTGTGTGTCAATAAAGATACGCATTGTGATTAATATTAATGGGTAGTTGACCGAATTCACCAAGTATACGTACTTCATAAAATTGATGCCGCTATAGCGTACCTAGGTACATTAGACTGGAACAGAAAAACTATTCATCATCATCATCATCTCAGCCGTTGGTAATCACTACTGAACATAGGCCTCCCCCATAACCAAACTCCCATTTTTTGGTTTTGTCAATACTCGACACGCTTGGCAGGTGGGTTGTCGAGCGCAGTTCGATGGTTTTTTGCAGAGGACGCTGCTGCCCGTCCTCTGGATCTGAAAACTCTTAGCCGGCTCTTACGGCAACTACGGGTAGAGAGAGCACTATTATAAATCCGATAACTCCACGGCACAAAAAACGATTATTGTTGGAAAAAACCAATGCCATCAAAAACAAAACTTGTAAAAAAAATCAAGTCTCGCAACTCGGTTCTTCTACCGTAAAAAGTTGTGAAATCCATGTAATACCAAGTCGGTTACATTATGAAGTCCCTACTGTCTTAAGTTATAACGTAATTAGCTAACCTAACAACATCTTATAGTGACCATATCAATATTCAATTTTTTTTAATATTTTAAATAAAATACATTGACTTGGCGATCGCATGAAAGCACAAACAATGTATCTCACGAGTAATACATATACATATGATATTAAATAATATTGTTTAGTGCGATCGCCAAGTCAATCTATTTTTTTTATGCAGTTGGCATATCTAGAAAACTGGACCTAAATTACAAAATACTTTGGTTTTTCCTTGATTTATACATAATTGTATTCTAAACTTGAAGCTTCTATGTCTGCTAGAAGTGCCTTAGAGTTTTGATGATCGGTCAGTCAGTAAGTGACCAAATTAAGAATTTTGACTAGTTATAATTCTTAAACTACTAGTTCAAATTGAATGAAGTTTGAAATATACCGTGTTTATACAATGCCTTCCAGTTTTATCCACAACGAAGTTAACGTGGGTCGAAAATGGCCTGAATTGCTTCGAGAAAAGATGGTACTTTTTTGTTCGATTTGGTGGGGGCACTGCCGTGTCCCCAGATTCTCATACATTCTTTTAGTTTTTGTTGACAATCAACCTTCAAACTTATTTGGCGAGCAAGATTTTTAATTTAGATTCTGACTTATATCTTTTTTTTCTTGGTATTCATACCAATCTGAGTGAAAATAAGAGAGATGTACCAAAGACTTATACTCATACTAGGTGCATCCACACTTCGCCAGTCAGGGTTTAAGGTCCCATATGTAATAGAGGACGAGCCTATTTATTTACTGAGCACAGTTCCAGACTCCAAGCTGTCGTTGAGAAAATTCTTAATGGAAAAATCCTAAACACTTGACTGACCTGGGGATCAAACCCGGGATTTAAGTAACTCTGACCAAGGTTTGATTATAATAATCACCTGTAGTTCTCTCTTTTATTTCAATCACTAATCACTTGTCCTATGACACATCACTAATTTCGGTCTAAAACTCTTCATCACCACTTTGCTTGGATATTTTGGGTAAATATGTATGCAATGAATCACCGTCCCGTTTTTGTATGCAATAACTCGAGTCCGCATGCGGTAGCGAGACTATGCGAATTGGCTTAAGGTTTACCATAAAAAAATTAACATATCTGTATATATCATTCATATCTGTGATATGAAGAAATAGGGAATAATAATTTTCCACACATTTATTTGTGGTTGGATCTGGATCTAACCTTTATTTGCGCGAAAACATATTATAATAAAGAAAACCTTACAGTTTCCTCATATTTATGAAAATTGTAAAAACGTAGTTTTTAGGTTTTTTGTTTTATGATAATGTTTTTTTAAATAGCAAAAAAACCATACGGTCTTCTTGTTTTCGCGCAATTATCGGCCAGTTCCAGAGCCGACCACAAACAATAAAGTGGAAAATTATACCCCATTTCTTTATATTTGTGTATTTTCATTTTGTATGGGTGACGTTTAACTCCATGAATTTTACACACATTTGCTCCAGATGCGAACGACCTTGCCAATCCAGAGTTTATATATATTACTTCTTTATTCATCAAATGACCCACGGACTGTTTGAATCGTCTGTCATAGGAGCTAATGATACTGAAGTTGGTAAGTATAATGAAATTTAAAACTTACACGAGACAAATGTTCAAAAATAAATTACAAAATTACTTTTTCATATTAAGTAAGATTAATTTCGTAACAGACATATCAACAATTAACAAAAGTCACCTCGGTTCTAGGAGAAGTAAATTCATAAACTATTATAAGGTGTTATTATCTATTTATTAATATTATCTTATACCAATGTAACTGTTGGTTTATTGCTATAAGTAAAGTCAAATTTAATTTGATAGGCGGAGAGCAGCGTCCGAAACGAATTCGATCCGAATTTGTAATAATATACTTAGTATAATGTCGCCGCGGAGTTCTCGAGGCGTCGTATACCAACAAAATTAATTACTTTTAGTAATGATTTTTGAATATGGATTTTACTCTCTAAAATCATATTTGAATTTATAAGCAAGATTGTTATTCATAATATTGTGTTATTATTAAGTTTTAATATAGTTGTCTTAATTTGATGCGAGTCTTTACAAGTAGGTACTTCGATGTAAGTAATTTTTGACTAATTTAAATGCTTTATCTTATCAGAATTTATTTCTAATAGCGTTAAAATAATAAAGATTTAATCTGGAATCCCTGTTATGGTTATTTATGGTAAATTTCATAATACGAAAAATACGTTGGCGCCATCTGCTTCCGTTTTGATGCGCAACTTTACGTTGCCACCAAGATGGTGGCTAGCTACCTTTAAAAATATTATTCAGATCCATTCTGTTGCTGATTTTGAAATAGAAAACATGTGAGTCTTGAACCCTTGTTTAATTTCTCTCCGGATTCCAAATTAAATTAGTGTCTTGCTATTATTTCGATAGTATATCTAGTCAAAGTAAATTCTTTAAGAAATAGTGTTGAAAAATAGTTGTTGAAAATAAGCTTTAACTTTCTAATTATTTCTAGTTGAAGTGAATTAATTGTAATAGTCTTAAGTGGCTGTTGAAATAAAATTAAACCCTATGAGTTTCTTGTCTGTTCTTCTCAGACAGCCTCAGACAGCCTCGATGGCACAGATGGTAGTAACTCTGCTTTCTGTGCCGCAGGCCCCGGGTTCGATCCCCGGCCAGGTCAAACATTTGTGTGCATGAACATGTCTGTTTGATTTGTGTCTGGGTGTTATAAGATTATATAAATATGTATATCAGTCCTCTGGTTACCATAGTACAGGCTTATAGCCTAGTTTGGGACCAGATGACCGTGTGTGGAAGTTTTCCCATATTATTATTATTATAGTGGTAGTCCCTTCGTGAACAGACGCAATGTTTTCTTCCCTCCAAACATTGTTGACATATCTATTAAAAACAAGTCAACACATTAAGAAGTTGTTTTATGTTTCATGCCAATATTACCTGGTTAGTTCCCAATTAGGTAGGCAGATTAGAGAACTCTTTTTTTTTAGTAACTATGACTAGAAGTTAGTCCTACTAGTTGGCTCCTTAGCCTTAATAAAAACTGTAGAAGCTGGTTACTTCCCAATATTCCTGGTTAGGTAGGTAGATCAGAGTAATCTTCTTTTTAGTAATTATTACTAAAAGTTAGTCCTAGTAGCTGGCTACTTAGCTTAAATAGTCAGTCAGTAATCGGTCAGTCTTCCGAATAACGGATTCGGATCGGATTCGTTTTGGTCGTAGTGCGTAACCACTCTCTCTACCTATTAATTTAAGATTTTTTTCTTTTTTCATGGGCATTGCTTTTAAAAAATAATTTTACATTAATTTATAATAAATACGAAGGGTTAAATATCATAAACATTGTATAAAGCAGCTAGCCCCTAGACTATTTAAGATATATTTGTCGAAGGTTTAGTGAGTTTACTCATGAAATTATGGAATCATGTGAATTTGACATCATCAGATAGATTTTTGCAAACACCTACAGATTTTTGCAAAATAACTGGCTGTGGACTGTAGTGACCCTGCCTACTGAGCTGAAGGTGTCGGGTTCAATCCCTGGACAGGTCAAACATTTGTACGCGTGAGCATGTCTGTTTGACTTGCGTCTGAGTGTTAAGTGCGTTTAAGTAAATATTAGAAGTTATTCCAGGGCCTACTATTGTTTTCCGGGGAAAATGCGTTACGCATAATACCCGCGTCAGGGGGGGAGTGCAGGGTGGTTACATGGGACTCCCCACCGGCATACCATCCATAATTCATACCGAGTAGTATATTATTATCTGTTCTGTGCCAACGGGTGTGTGGGGCCAAAGCCCTTCTAGGTGTCAACAGATATCCCCGAATCCATCGCTCAGGCCATGGCTACGTTTTCTCAGGTCGTCCACCGCGCATGGAGCAGGGAATCGTCCTCCACATGATCAAGGGCTTGAAAGGGTGTTTCGTGCCCTTTTGAACGCGTCCAGACCATGCAAGAGGACGCTTGCCCACCACCTCGCACAATCAGCACAGGGATTCTCCACTTGGCACCCGTGCAGTGGTGGATCTGCACTGTTGGAAGCGGAGTTCTCTCTCTTGGCGGGGCTCAAATGAACCCCCCCTGCGCCGTCCACTTTGCCCCATACTTAATTACGTTTAAGTTCGTAGGGACACGTCGAGGTGCCAGTCATGCCGTGGCTCTTCTCCACCAGCCGTCGTATAGCCTATCATACGGATACCATGTGTCGATGTGTCAGCCTCAGGCCGAACGCTTCCCCCGCTTCCGTACGATCCCGCTTTTAGGAATGGAATCATCTACATTTTTTTTTTAAGATGAGTTCAAAGTCAGCCCCCGCTATAGGTACAAAGACAATTTGTGAATGGATGGAAACTACTTGATTTGTCTATAGATGTGATTTCTAGATGGATGGTAACCGGGCTATTGCTAGAGACTCCGTCACCTGCCATTTCCGTCTCATGGTGAAATATTACGGCAGGCGATGACTTATTATTATTAGATTATATATATAGTGCCTAAGGGAAGCATCCGTTCCCCAAGCCTCTACTCAAACGTGATACTCGTACGGAGCAGTCATGTGGAAAACTACACAAGTAAACAACCATATTAAATAAGATATATTTATTATTTACTCACATTGCTTCAGTCTCAGTCCGCAAACACCGTAGAAGGATGTTTATATACTTCAGTTATGATATTTGCGTTTCATACAGAAATATAACATATTATAAGTTGGCGCCACACTAAGCCTCGCCTAAATGCTGTTATATATTTTTATAGACTTCTATTTGCTTGAAATAAAATATGAATAATTTTATGGAAAGAAAAAGTTCACCCAAATTTCATCCCGCTTGTGGGTGATTTTGTTTACCCATATTCATATTAAATGCAGTTGTATAGATTTGCAATATTGCAAGCTATTTATAATATACAAATCAGCTGTTGAGTTAAATTTTTTTTTTCCCAAATCACGAGTTTGTAAGTACATGATTTCATATATGAATAATAAAAAAAAAATATATGAAATAATATTTTTTACAAATTTTTAAATTTGATCGAGGTTTGACCGACCTGTCAACATACACCTTCTTGTGTTCTCTTTTGTGCCTCTGTAGTGCTTAAACTATCTATTTCTAATCAATTCGGTTTTGCTGTAGTAATGATAGTGCATCATTTTCGAGTTTGAAGTGTTTATACTTAATATATAGTGGAGTTTAGACAGGATATAATATATCGCTTACCCTGACACAATGATAATATAATGATTAGTGTCTTTAATAGTTTATAAGATAAAGAGAATTATAACTTATTGAGATAATCATAGTTTGGATACCTCGTAGTTCATATTAGGTCATAGTGTGCCTCAAACCTTTAGGATTTATTCGCGGCTTTATTCAGGGGTATTATACGCCATTGCATCATTCTTTACTTACAGATTTATATTTCATAATTTGGGTAATTCTTTCACTATGGTATAGATAGGTAGGTACAACCACTGGGTAATTAATCTATTACGTGAATCAAATAATGTTATCAAAAAACTGTGTTTCAGAAGCAAACTGGGAAATACTGAAGATATAATTCTTATCATAATGTAAGTATTTTATGTACAAAGTTGAAAACTAGTACCATCTTCTGATTTTACTTAACCCAATAGGATTTTCGAATAGGGACATGCCTGACATCGTTATCATTCGAGTTAATAAACAGAAAAATAATGCAATAGGTTTCTGGTTCATAACTCGAATTAAGGGTATTTTACTATACCTACTATTTTACCTACTCAACATGGGTTATTCCGTTTCCTCCAAAGGCCCATTGTTGCCCATTGTTGCCCACTTGAACATACCTACTCGTTCTATGCTCAACAAATACATAAGTTTAAAATAACAATATGTAAGTACCTATTAGTATACCTACATATTATAATTTAATATAAAAATAAAATATTATTATCAACATATCGATGCTAACAAAGAGATAAGTTAGGTCGGATAACGTCGGATATTGTTAACGTTAACACGTTTATTGTAAAGAAAAACAAAAGACGATATAAATACACTGGCCGAAAACACAAAGCGACATAACTTTTTTAAAGTGAAACAATCAAGATGGCGATCTCTAAATTGACAGCTGTCATTTTAATTGCGTGCGTGCTGGCGCTAGTGTGGGATAGTTCTGCTGAAGGGCTCTCAGATAAGAAAGAGGAAGGAAAGGGGAGTGTTCATCTGGTGAAACGAGATGCAGATTATGGTGAAGAAGATTCCGATGGCAGTTATGGCTCAGCCCCTTACGAGCGATCCTTTGAGCGTCCGCACAGAATTCGTGTGCTCCCAGCTTTCCTCCATTAAACGACTGATTTAAGAATACGGGTATTGTGCAATTTAAAGGTTTGATTTAAATTTTATTGTAGATATTAAAAGCTATTCAATGTCTCTAAATGCATTTTTGATTTTCTTGGCCTTTAGTCTAGAGTCTAGATATCTTAGTATATAGATCTTAGATTAGGAGAGATTTAATTTAGGTATAAATTTCATAATCGTTTAGGTGTATTTCATCAACATCAGCCGGAAAACGTCCTCTGTAGGTACATAGACCTCCCACGTATAACGCCATAAACTATTCATATGGGGTGATTTTGCCGCTTGGCAGGCGACTTGGTGATCGCAGTAGTTGGAATTTGGAAAACATGGAAACGGAGCACGCTGCTGCCCACTCTCCAAATATATCCCTCTGCCGAGTCTCACGGCTCCCACCAGTTTATATGTCAAATCATTTAAATTAAATCATATCATCATTTTAATTAAACTATTACAGGTCCCCACCATATGGTTGGACTGGAAATAACTCACATATAAAAAATGTTGACTCATTTCGTTCTTTTAAAAAACAATTAGCTGAATATTTACAACTATGAATAATTTAAGTTCAGCTTGTTTGTGTGAGACCAAATCATTAGGTAGTTTTGGTTTTTGAGTTGAATTTTTTCTTAAGAGCTAGGAACATGCTTCACAATCTGTTTCCTTAACTTTAATATGTCTATAATAATAATGATAATAACATAATACTTAATAGGTTTAAGCCTTGTTTAAGCTTGTGAATTTATAATTTTTTCATATTTTAAATAATTTATCAATTCGTTATTCAACTACCTACATATTGTAATGTTAACGACGTGTTTAAATGTTTAACTTGTTGAAATATTGTTATCACATAAGTGACATTTATGTCTTTGATGATAATAAAATCTTTAAACCTAAACCTAAACCTAACACAGACCCAAAACAAAAAAATTATCACGCGCGTCAGAGACCGTAGTGTGGCTTCTGCTACATTTACTCTATGGTTTATTATACTCTTTGACATTGCAGGTTCAGGTAACCGGTAACAGGAAAGCGGACCTGTTAGCAGTTTGACACAATCCTATGGAAATTTACCAAATCGATGTTTTGTATTCCCTGTTTCCTCCAAATATAGAAAACCTAAAGATGTAGTAAGCTATGTCTCTATCATTTTATTTTTGTTTATAAACGCTTAATTTTTAGTAGTGAACGTCCAAAATTTGGACGTTCCAATCAAGCGAGTAAATCTGGGATTATAAGAAGTTAACTATTAAAAAAACCGAGAGTTTATAAGAGAAACTAAAATGACAGGGACATGGTTTACTTCACTATAAAAATATTAGGATATCAATTTATAGAATGGGTTAATAATATTCGGAGGAAACAGGGGAATCCTCGATTTGATAAATTTTTCATAGGATTGTGTCAAAAATTGATTGTGTCGTAAAAGGCCGCGTACGCTCTTATAACATTTTATTCTTAGTTAAATGCAAAAACAAGAATTTCTTGAAACATTTTATTAGAAATAAACATTTTCATGGATACAATAAAACTAACTTAATAAGTAACAGATTACAATAATTATGTTCATCGATAAATGATTCCAATACGTTCACATTTTAATGAATACTTATAAATAACATAAAAAATCGCGCAAGTTATAATATAATGTGACCAAACAAAAAAAAACATACTTCTACTACTCAAACTGCGATGTTTATTTTAACGAAAAATTAAAGAGCTTAAATAATGTTACGTAAACCATTAATAAGCCACATATACAGTCCGTTTCATACTTATTTATTGTACCTCTAACACAAAGGACTCTTAGCTCTTATGTATATATGTCATATAAGACCGCTGTTAGAGGTAAAATAAATATGAACGGGCTGTACATAATATCCAACTGATAATATAAATGCGAAAGTTTGTGAGGATGGATGGGTGGATGGATTTTTATTACTCTTTCACGCTAAACCGATTGGACTGAAATTCAGTATGTGCTTAGATAGTTTAAACCCTGGAATAACACATAGGGTACTTTTAATCCCAATATTCCCACGGGAACGAAGACAACGCGGGTGAAACCGCGGGGAACAGCTAGTACGAGATAAAAGTAAAAAATATGTAAAAGAATATCAATAATGGAAGAAAATTGAAACAATGGCTTACTTACTACTTAAAAAAAAAGTTCGCTTCGACAAAAAAAATTTGGTACAAAAAATGGGCCATTCCCGCTGCGCCCCACTCCTTCGTCTTTAAAAGTTATTAAAAAGTTAATTTAAAAAAATACCAGTTGACACCAGTGACGAAGAACTAAAGGGGAAAACAAGTTCCGCTCGGAGACAAAAAGTCTAGGATGGCGTACGGGGACAACGGGAATAGACGAGGAAAACCACCTACCGAGGATCTGACCACTGAGAATCGTCCACACTTCCTTCTTCTAGACCCCACTAGAGACAACTAAGCTTTTTTTAAAGTTGTCCCACTTGCCCCTGGGGACATGTGGGACCACTAGTAAAGTAGAGACTTGTGGAAATGACCCAAAAAATCAGGTAACTCCTCGAAACAACTGATTGCGTATTGATACGACTTATTGATATTATACTCATTAAATTTTATTTTATTACTTAAAATGTAATATATAATTATCTCCTTAGCTCATAGGTAAGTATTTCTAAGATATATTATTCAGTAAATAATATATTTAATGATAATGTTTTTTGAAAACTTATATAAATTATTTAGAGGACAACAATCTGGGACCAAAACACGCACACTGACTTAACAAACAGCACCGTCGATTCAGCGACTTATTCTTATATTTATTTGGTTATTGTGTTAATAGAAGGTTAGTATAATAATTTATATCTTTGGATATTTAGCTGCAATAACTGAACCTTTAGGTTTTTTGTCTAGTAAATATAATAAAATGGACAACATTATGGTTGGACATTATTTTACACAAATATGACATACGTACTTAGTTGAGTATGGTGCAACGATTATTTTTTGTATTTATCATTACAATATCTTATTCTACGACGAGATAAAATATGAAAAAGTAACGGAAATAACTTGAGGCTATGAGCCTAAATAAGATAAATGAAAAATATATCAAATCGATGTTTCGTATATTCCCCTATTTTACTGCAAAATGCACTCATAATTTACCCCTTCGATAATATATCTTGATATTTTTATAATGAAGTACCTACCTAAATTATAATATTTTATATTTCAAAGACTAAAGCGGTCTGATATTCGCTTGAAATAATATATGAAGAGCGGAAGCTGAACCCGCACCTTTGTGGGTGAAATTATAATCATAATAATAATAATAATATGGGACAACTTCCACACACGGTCATAAAATCTGGTCCCAAACTATGCTAGAAGCCTGTACTATGGTAACCAGAGGACTGATATACATATTTATGGGTATACGCTTATAACAAACACCCAGACACAGATCAAACAGACATGTTCATGCACACATATGTTTGACCTGGCCGGGGATCGAACCCGGGCCCTGTGGCACAGAAAACAGAGATCTGAGCCAACGAGACTGAATTTTTCTTTCAAAATTTAAAAGTTTACGCGCGTGATTCATTTAATAGGTAAAGTTATATTTGAGGGGTTATACAAAACAAAGATTTGATACATTTTTCATACAAATGATATATATACATTTTGCATCAAATAAATCAAAGATGTCCTGTCCTCATTAGTGAAGTACTTATTAATGGACTTTGGATCAATGTGAAGGAGCCATTTGAATGACTACTTTGGGAGTGACAATTATTATTAAAAACAGATTTCTAGTATAAGCCAGTTTAATAATGAAACGAGTCTAAAATGGCGGCGCCAATCATATCATCTCGCTTCCACACTAGTGCTCTAACTAGTGTGCAAGCGAGATGACATAATTTTAGAGACCATCTTAGATACGTTCCTTTATTGAACCGGATTATAAAGTAAAACTTATGAATATATTAGATTAAAATAAGGCACATAATGGCACATCATTAACAGTACAAACGACTTAATAACTAAAATATTTGGCACATTTTGAATTCACTGGGTCTTTGGGAGTATTTTAACAGGTTAACCAACCCTGCTAACTAATAATAATAATAAGGTAATTAAATAATAATTTTATATATAAATTTAGATGTGAATTAATTCTTATATATAAGTACTAAAATGCATTCTATATCAAATTTCCAAATAACAAAAATGGCAATAGGAGAGTTTTTTGCTGGAATTTTTAGCTTGATTTATTACCGTCTGTTTATGTCCGTCTTATATATTCTGATATATTCTATGTATGTATTTCATATTATATTACATGGATAAAGCTTTAAAGTGGATCCCCAAAACAGATGCGAGTGATGTTTCATAAAAAAAGCCTTATTAACAAAGATCACCTCTATCTACCCCTTCGGGAAAAAGGTGTGATTGTATGTTAATTGGTTAATTAACATTGTTCAAAAAGGTGTAGTAATACACAACGGGGTGTATTTACCCGTCAACTGAACAACTTTAAAAAGAAAAAATGCGATATTCGCAAATAAAATTTTTTGATTTTCCATACAAAATCTGATTGGTAAATGTATGGCGTTGAATTTTTTTTTGCAATTTTCATTATTATTCTTTGAAAGTTGTAGTTTGATAGGTAGTTGATAGGTAGGAGACCTTAAGTATAACTACACCTGTAACACGTTGTATATAATATTATGTAAGTACATTAAAATAGCTCCATTAAAATATCAACGTGCCATATTTATAAAATCTATAAGAAGTAAATACATTTAAATGTCTAAATATACATATAAATTTCATAAGTAACTGTAATGCCATTTGGAGTATTATATAATATACGAGTTGGGCGGCATCTCAACCGCAATTAACTCGACCACGCGGTCGACTCGCCACCTTTAATATTTATATTATTTTGTGGAGGGCGACTGGTTATAAAACGTACTAAATAAATAATTCATAATCCCCCTCCCCGCCTCCTCTACCCCTCCCCTCCCCTCTTCAACTGTCACCTCCCACTCATAGAAATCCCCATAGAATGATTTAATTTTGATTAACACCGCTTTTTCAACCGACTGTACTTTGAATAAGCGGTCGAGTCGCCCCCATAATAAAAATACTAAAGGTGGCGAGTCGACCAAGCGGTCAAGTTTATTGCGGTCGAACTGCCCCCCACTCTAATATAATACTATGTTAGTAAACACACTTGATATAATAATATATTTCTAAATATACAGTTCAGTTGCTATAATTATCTTGTATTCATAACCTTATATCTAGAAGGAGATTGAATTAAAAAAAAAACATATAATTATTAACGTAAAATTAGAAGTGAAAAACAAAACAAATGAAGGTAGTAGTTATTTTAAACGTGTGCAGAGAAAATGTATATAGCTATTCTAGTGTGTGCGGCTGTAAATTACACCCCAGCAAATTTAAAAACTATCGTTTGACAGCTCTTATTTTGCTATATTTGAAGGATTTGAATTTATAATATTTTTTAATATTGGATTTTTCCATTAGGAATTATCTCAATAACTGCCTGGAGTCTGGAACTGTGCCCGGTGGATGGCAATAGGCTCGCCCCCTATTACATGGGATCAATAACATACTGACGAAATGTGGGTGTATCTACATGGGACTGAGTCCTGGGTACATCTCTGCCTACCCCTTCGGGAAAAAGGCGTGAACGTATGTTATATGTTTATGTTGAATTTATATTTAGTGATTAGGATATGTATATCTTGTTATAAAAATCATAAATCCATGGTTTAAATAAAAAATGTGCGAGTAACGCCTATACAGAGTTATTTCTTCTCTCTTAAAATTTGAAAAGATGTAATGGCAAACGGTACTTACTTCTTAGATTTTCTGATATATTTATTTTTATTTTTTTTTACTTCTAAAGTCAATTAATTCTTCTTCAGAGTAGAATTATTCGCTTGTTGCTGTGTCACAAATTGTTCGTTAATCACAGAATACCTACTAAAGGGATCATTAGATATATGCGCGAAAGGGACCGAAATATTATAATCTGTACAAAATAATATTGCTCTTTCACCAAATGTTCACTGACTTGATTTGCAGCAAAAGAATAATTTTACAACGGTGTATGAAGAATTATTGCTTTTAAAATGAAAATAATCATTTATTAAATCAGATTATAGCAACATGTACCTATAGATATATTTTAAGTTGGAGTTTTTGGTCAAGATATTTTTTTTCATGTCTTGTTCATCGTGTTACAAAAAAGGTATTGTAATACTTAAGAGGTCGTATCTACCTTTCAACCTAAACAACTTGACAAAAAAATTGCGAAATTAGAAAAAAAACGACTTTCCGTACAAATTCACCGACTAACCAATCCATTTTGGGAAGACGAGATTTTTTTGCGGATTTCGTTGTTCTAGGTCCACTGATAGATGCAACCCCTTAAGTATTACAACATGTCTTTAAACACTTTTTTTTACTGCATTCCTTTAAAACAAACTTAATATACGAATAATCTTCATCGAGTAGAAAACGTAAAAAAAAATATAGAAACATTATATAAAATAAGTACAAAAAAACAGATAAACACCAATTTTAATGAACGTGCCCAAAAATGAAACTAAAATAAGTACTACTTTAAAACGCTATATTAAATCATCATCCAAAACTCTTCCGGCAAAGACACTAGCGCCATAGCCCACGTTCATTATAATCTTAGTTGGACTGTATACAGCGTTACTGGTAATCAGTAATCACATCCGAAAAGGTCTATAAATAGGTAACCCATAACAAATTGTTTTTAATAGAGAAATAACAGAAAATCAGTGGCTCCAAAAACAACTAGATATATTTTACATAAGCTATCATAGTAGCTGCGATCTCTTAGAGCGTGCTCGACCTATTAGCAACTTTGAAAAATCCTGTAAATAATTTACCAAATCTATGTTAGGTATTCCCGTTTCCTCCGAATACAACAAATATAAGTAATGTAATAAGTACAAATATAACAAATATAACTTATGTATTTGTAAAATTTTATAACCCGACATTTTGTCTTTAATGATAACATTATAACAGTTTAATTGTAAAAAAAAAAATATTTCTATCATTTTATTTTCTTTGTTCACTTTTTATTCACTTCACTTTATATTTTAATTTATCCACTTTGAAAAAAAAACGAGAGTTTATAAGAGAAACTAAAATGACAGGCACATAGTTTACTTCACTATAACAATTTCAGGATATAAATTTATAGAATAAGTTAATAATATTCAGAGGAAACAGAGGAAGACAAAACATCGATTTGGTAATTTGTTCATAGGGTTGTGCCTAATTCGTACGTCTTAGCCAACGGATTACCAGTAATCTTATTGTTTCGTCTCGTTTCGTTCAATATTCGCGTCGACAATAGTACCCGAGCGAGCGACACTTCTGGCATAGCTGTTGCGGATGGATCTTTGACTGATCGCTCACGTCGAGGCCGTCTGGCTTCTCTAGCGGCCTCTGAAAGATGAATGAATAACGTTAACTAAAGTAGCACACCCCTGACACACACCCATGACTACCTACTACACAGACACTGCACATATGGAGTTTTGTACACGCGCAACGGTGTGCGTGAGCTGCTCGTCCAGAGCTCAGTTTCGCTGGGGGGGTGAGGAAGGCCCGATTGGTGGGCGGATGACAGGTTGTTGCCAATACTCGCCACGCTTGGCAGGCGGGTTAGCGAGCGCAGTTTGATGGTTCTACGCAGAGGACGCTGCTGCCCGTGCTCTGGATCTCATAAACCTTAGCTGGCTCTTACGAAGTTAAGATGCTGGATGCGTACCTGTTTATGAGGGAATACGTTGATCCGACACTTGATGCACTCCTGCCCGTTGTTGGCCCAGGAGTTGCCACTCATCCATTTGCGTTTGCATTTAGGACACTTGTACTCTCCGAAACATCGCTTCTTGCCTTGGTACGGAGTCAGACCCTCGCCTTTGGGCCGTGCCTGGAATAACAACCGTAATACATGTAATACAGTCTAAAATAGCATCTTTTTCTCTTATAAGATGGTTAGTGGCCTCGAACGAATTAATTAATGGCAGAATCACGGCACACCCCGGACACTCGACTCAATTCCCATACAAAACTCTCGATACAACTACCTACTACACAGAAACTACACACTTGAGTTTTTGTACACGCGCGAGTGTGCGTGAGGTGCGTTCCGAGCTAACGGGGCCTCGTCGAGAGTTCAAACTCGCTTGTGGGGTAAGTACCGCCCGATTGGTGGGCGGATGACGGAATAATACGTAGTATTATTATCTGTTCTGTGATCACGACGAAAAGAACTGATACCAAAAAAGTGCTCGCCAAAATATCTTTTGATGCTGATCAACGACAGCAATCGAAGAATAGGCGAGCGCGAGAAAGAAGTAGAAAATCTCTCAAATTCACGCTTCTCGCGGGCTAACATACAGTCACGCCTTATTCCCGATGGGATAGGCAGAGACTATTTCTCTCCATTTGCTACGATCCGGACACACGGCTTTCACTTCTTCTACTTTCATAACATTTTTCATACATGCTCGTCGGTTGTAGGTACTTTTGACCTGACCTTTCCTTAGAACAACATCAATTTGTTAATGAAAAGTACGCCTAGATCGACCCCTACCGACTTGACCATTCACACTCGCCTTATATAAATCTCTTATGTTAATCTCCTTTCATCTATCTCTCCCACATGTCCGAACCATCCCATTCCTTTCTCTATCTTTGTCACTACATCTAATACGCCAAATTAAATTAATCCTAAAGAAATGCAGCGTTGACTTTACTTAGGAATTTATGCGCATATAAAAATAGTAAACAGTAACACAATACTCCTAACCACTGGATTAAGATGAAGAAATTCTTGGAACCCGACGGTTAAGGTTAGCTGCTGGTTAAATGCTGGATTTGATTATCATGCAGAATGCAGATATGACATAAGTACACGTTGGTAAACAGATATTAATCTTGGCAATAGGTTCGCATCCTATTTTCTTTATATTTAACTAAACACGCGTTTCACCGCAATCTCAAGTGCTGGTAAGTGATGATGATGCAGCCTAAGTTAGAGCAAGCTTGTTCAGTAAATACCTATTCACTCTTGATAAAAACCACTATTTATCACAACAGTAAATAATGCCTACATGTGTGGCATCCGTAGTAAGTCTCACCGTTTATAATTAATGCAATGTCCCAAAATAAACAATTGTGGTCATTATTTATTATATCTAGGGTCAGGAAGGGCACACTTGAACGTTAGATTACAAATACTAAATAGCAATCAAACTAACTTCTGAGAATTAATTTATACTGACTGTAACGTGCGGTTTCACTACTCGAAAGTACGATACAAACCCAGTGAAGTCGTTTCCGGGTGAATGCAGGACCGGGGGACAACGGGGCGGATAGGCCTAATACCTAATTAGATTTCAAATGTGCATAAATAATATTTTTTCGATTAGATTATAATTTTATTTGAGGTGAGGTTAAGTTTCGAGGTTTTTTCCGTTCTAATTTTAGTAGAACATTTGCTTATTTCTCTATAATTAATGGCGATACTAAAAAAATATAATAAATAAATAAATACTAAAAATAAAAATTATGTAAGGTTGTTAGAGCCCTTTCTCCTTTGTGTTTGACCCAAGATTTTAAACATCACACACATACAATCACGCCTTTTTCCCGAAGGGGTAGGCAGAGGTGTACCCAGGACTCAGTCCCATAGTAGATACACCCACATTTCGCCAGTATGTTATTGGTCCCATGACCCATGTAATAGGGGGCGAGCCTATTGCCATCTACCGGGCACAGTTCCGGAATCCAGGCAGTTATTCAGATAATTCCTAATGGAAAAATCCAATATTTAACACTGCCTGACCTGGGGATCGAACCCGGGACCTCTTGATTAGCAGTCGAGCATACGCCCTCTACGCCGAGGCAGTCTCCTGATACGTAGATACATACTAATCTAGTCTTTAATACCTAGGTACTTATATCGATTTAATAGGTTTATCGTCATTCTAAGGAGTAATTGGTTTCAGGATTCAGGACCAAGCCGACTTCACATTATAATTTATAATTTTGGTTTTATTAAATAGGCCTAAATAATTTTTTTAAATTTGCATAAAAATATTTGTTAGTATCGTCATTAGTTATAATAAATTAAGCAAATGCTATACTACTATGCAATGCAGTCAACGGTTGCGCGTGAAATAGTTTTTGGTAACGCGCAATCGACCGTTGAGCCTAGATTTTGTCCTAAGATATTTGTAATATTTTCTAGCACAATCATCATCATCATATCAGCCATAGGACGTCCACTGCCGAACATAGGCCTCCCCCTTAGATTTCCATCCAGTCCGGTTGTAAGCGGCCTGCATCCAGCGTGCTCCTGCCGTCCTTATCAGATCGTCTGTCCACCTTGTGGGAGGACGTCCTACGCTGCGCTTACCAGTCCGTGGTCTCCACAATAAAGAGTACTTAATCTATTCTACTCGTATACGGCGCGCTGCACAGTAGCCCTATAAAAAACAGTGCTATGCTACCCGTTGCTAGTATCATATTGTAAGAAATAGTTTTATCGCATCACCGCGACGGTTCAAAGATCTGAAACAGTGGCGCTCTTTGTAATATAAAACCATAGATCGTAGGTACACGCAGCCAGTTTCAAGTTCGGTCATAAATTATAACAAATCAAACGACCGTTAAAGAGGCCGGATAAGTCCTCTCTGTTCTTTGATTATTTGGATTTATTTTATTTCGGATTGGATTAGTTTGAAGTTTTAGACCAAGAAATTGCTACCGTCTAAACTAGGCCTTCATATTATAATAACACATCCTTTGCTTATTCAATTTAATACAATGATGTGAAAATAATTGTAAAAACTCAAACTAAAACATGTGAATTTGAACGTCAAAAAAGCTAATAACTAAGGAATACGTACAAATGCCGTGCGTTCGGAGAGATACCTCTACTAGAAGAACGCACAAAAAAATTGCTGGGTTTATTTTTTCTACTACCAGTTTTACCATAAGTATTTGGTTTATAAGTAAGCCGGGCTGAAGTTTCCTGGAGTCTGTCCTCTATTGTCTATGTGGTTAACTTTATAATAAGAAAAGATTTTGGGAGCGTGAAATGACATTTCAAAGCTCTCGTTCTGCTATCCGCTACATATTCTTTCATAATTGTGTCACAGAACAGATAATAATACTACGTATAGAATGGACACTGTAATCCGCCCACCAATCAATCTGGCCTTCCTCACCCCCGAGCGAGATTGAGCTCTCGACCTCTTGCGCGTGTACAAAACTCCATAAAATATGTGCAATGTCTTTTGTGTGAGAATTGGGTCGAGTGTCCGGGGTGTGATTGTGTATTTGCGACTGTCTGTGATCATTTTGTCATTTCGTCGAGCTCTATCAAGGTAAAAATAGGTCGTCACATCAGCACACACATTTCACCGAATTCATATTATTTCTATCATTGGACGGAAAGGAAAATAGGTATAGTCCCGTTAATTTGGCAAATAGCCCGGAGATACCGATCAGGCAATCAGACTAATAAAATAGATACATTTTTGAAGGCGGAAGTGTTGACGTTTCATGACACGACGTATCAAGCGAACTGTTGTTAAATTATTTATAGTTGTTCAAATAGAACCCAGGTTTAGAGATGTGTCAGATAGCCACGTCTGGTTTTATGTGGAAATCGACAGAACGCGGGTGCGGACGGGCGTATATCGTCGGGATTACTACATGGAAATAAAATAGAGCATTAGACGGGGCTGTGGAGTGCAGGTAATAGAATAGTACCCACCCTTTCTACCCGTGTTTGCCGTAAGGGTTATTAGATTCAGAGCAGCAGTAAGTTTTTACGCAGCAGACTGCAGCGTCTTCTGCGTAAAAACTCTTAAACCCGTCTGCTAAGCGTGGCGAGTATTGGCAAAAACCCACATTATGGGGAGGCCTATGTCCAGCAGTGGACTTCCTACGGCTGAGGTGATGATGATGATAAGACCCGTCTTACTCCAGACACGACACGTGCTCTTCTATCCATCTACGCTGATCGTTAGACTTGCTTCATGAGACATGCAGTCTGTGTTTTTTTTATGAATTGATACTCACTTGTGGACAATCTCCGATATAATGTCCTTTCTTAAAGCACAAATGGCACATGTAGGCCGGCGGAGGCGGTCGAGGTGGCCTCCTTAAGGACAGCAGAGAGAGCTGCTCGGCCAAGGAGCTGGTGTCGTCTGCAGGCGGTGGGTTGGTACCAGGAGTCGCCGTGGGGAGAGGACCCCATACCGAGCCGGGCATCCACTGGAACATAGTATACATAGAAAAGCTAGTTTAGCCATACGGAGAGGGAAAACGTACTTTTTACGTACGAAACGTCACTTTTTTGCAATTTGACACGATCCTATGGAAAATTTACCAAATCGATGTTTTTCATATCCCTGTTTCCTTTGAATATACCTAGTTAACAACTAATTTCCCTACCTATCCTTTTCTTTCGTTTTATATAATTTGCATTTTTTTTTGTTCTACGGTCTTATTATTATAATAATGTGTCAGTGGATAAAATATTCAATTTCGTCGATGCGCCATTCTAGCTCGAAACGACGAAGGAGCCAAATCTCAGCAAAATCTCCTTGACACAGAAACGAATTTTAATAAGTAATTTCAATTCTATTACAAACTGATGAACGAATTGATTTTGTTGAAAAATAGTGGTGCCCCCATTATTTCCCACTGTTATTTTGTCTAGCTAATGTTTTAATCTGGTTTCTAGATGGTTTTTTTCCCTCTTTGTCTGGTTCCTCTTCCCTACATAGTTTATAGCATTGTCGCTTCTAACTTTTTCTAACGTCTAACTTCTTCTAAGCCACGCAATGGAATATGATGCGGTTTGCATCAATAGGTAAAGTGATTCAAGAGAAGGGTTTATAATATTTATAATTTCCGTTCTTTCCTGCCACATATGTGTGAACTGTGGAATAATATCCCTGCTGCGGTCTACCCGTTGAGCTACAACATGGGGCTCTTTAGAAGGAGAGTGAATAGAGTGTTGAAGGGCCAGCAACATACTGGCAATCCCCTGGTGTTGCAAATATCCATAGGCGGCGGTAACCGTGAGTCATAATCAGGCAGCCCATCTGCTTGTTTGCCACCTATGGCATAAAACAATTAAGGTTTTAGTACAAATTGGCGGAAATATGGCGTGGACGGTTTGAGATGTAAAAAATCATGCTGACTGGAAGATTTAGCGCGACTGGCGTTTGCTATTGCTACCTGACCCAATAGTGGTAAATGAAAACAATGTACTACAGAAATATAATTACTCCTCTTATAACGATATTTTCAACTATGATTTGTTGCTATCCGTCCAAAGCTGGGGCGCAACACTAGTACGACGGTAAATATAATTGTTAATAAAAACCATACGGTTTTCTTAAAACAAATATAATATTTTGGCTCATATAATGGCCAGATTAAGAGCTAACCAAAAACAATTGAGTAGAAAATTAATTATTATCTCTTTCTCCATATTGAGAAATTTCATTTTGGATGGACGAGCAACCGCCTTAAATGTAACATTGTGTTCATTCGTGGCTATACACTAAGAAATCAATGCGCTTCGGCCGGCAGAACAATGCGTTACGGACGCGATTTAATTGCCAGCCTGGATCCGTGATACGCGCACGCGCATCTGTCAGGAGCATTATAGCCACAGACAACTCAACCTAAAAGATTACGCGTTATGCAGATACACTGCATAACATTGGTAGGCCTCTTTTGTTGTAGTGGTAGGTCTCTTTTGCAGGGGGGCCGCCTGGGGAAGTACCAACCTTTGCCAGTTATTCATCCGCCAAGCAGTAATGTGCAAACATTACTGCGTTCCAGTCTGAAGGGCAATGTTACCAGCGAAATTACTGGATATGACGAGATTCAACAACTAATATCTCAGGGTGGCGCATTGCAGTGCCGCGCAAAATTTAGAATATTAAAACACTGGGTGGCACTGTGTCTGATATGGGCAATCATGATGCTTACCATCCACTGAAGTATGAATCCATCAGGCACCTGATTTGCTCGTCTTGTCACTCACTATAATAAAAAAAAAAAACTACCGGCCCCACTCTTTTACGTGCGAATGACATGAACCATGACATTCATGTTTGAAGTGTAAACGATCAATTTAACTGGTCAAATGCGAATGGGACTCGCATAATGAAGGATCCTTATATATTACCTTATTTAATATGGGTGTCATCTTTCCTCATCTACCAAATAAAATTAATAATATTATTCTTATTAGTATAATATATTTTTTTTTGCAGTAAAAGTCTTTTAACATGACAAATAATTAAACACGGTGTATTGAGAGCACTTTTAATTATGAACTTTTATCTTATTATTATTTGTTGTTATAGTGGCAATAGAAATAAATCTATTGTGAAAATCACAAGTGTAATTTGCTATTACGGTTTATGAGATAGAGCCCTGTCACAGACGGGCGGAATGCGGAGGCTAGTAACAGGGTTAATTCATGAATGGAAGGTAACAAAAGTTTCTAAAATGCAACAACTTTCAAATTATATTATTGTAGTGTGCACAAAACAGTGCTAGTGTGCGTACAGGTCACGTCACGATTTAATAGCGCTGACCTTGAATACGTCGAAATCCATTTTTAGATCTGTTAGTACATTTCAGACCAATACACCTGTGCAAAGCCTCCCTTAACTTTTGCCGAACGCTACGACCTGTAATACACATTTTTTCAAGAAGTGCAGGATAAATAATGTTTGAGATTGATACCTATAAAGAATTTGAAGCGGGTCTTTAAGGTTAAATTGTCTGTCCCCAGCCCACACACATAAATACACATACATGTGTCATACAGTGAATCATTTCTATAGTTTCTACGCATGTTATGGGCATTATCACATTCGTTGCTGTTGTTCTTGGTGTTATGATGCTGGTTTTTGTGCGTAATAGTTTTGTTTACTATGTATTATGATTGAACTCATTACCTACCGGTTTTTAGTGAATAAAAAGTGATTATGTAGCCTATTTTACGCGTTAGACTGAGCCCTGGGTGCAGGGCCGTCTTTACCAGGGGGTGCAAGGGGTGCGGTGCACCCGGGCGCGGAGCGCCCGGGGGCGCCTGTCGATCGCTGAATTTTTGGATATTTCATTGAACTTAACGCTATTGCACAGATTTATATACTTGTTACTTACGACAAATATGTATGCGCAAGCAAAAAAAAATAGTCATCAACAATAATATTTTTTTAACTTTTATTACGCTTTCGGCGCTTGTCATACCGCATTACTACACTACAAAAATAACATTTTTTTTAAATAGAACACGCGCGCAGCAAAATCTCTAATCCAAAGAGAGTGTATGTATGTACGTTTGACACGTTGCCGCCCGGTCGGCCGCTTTTGAAGCAAAATGATCTCTAAGTCAATAGTGTGTAAGTTCATTGGAAATGGGCGCGCGGCGCGCCACCTGTGCGTCTGTCATAGGCGAGTTTGATTGACTAGGACCCCTTTCATACTGCAGTGTGTCGTCGGTCGCGTGCCACGCTGCAGTGTAAACAAAACGAGGGCGCAGGCTGAGTCCCGCACCCCGGCGCAGAATAGACTTAAGACGGCCCTGCCTGGGTGCACCCTCTGAGTTCCGTCTAAGCTTTGACTTTGACGCCCTTTTTGCGTGGCATGTCAGTCAGTGAGTCATTTAGGATTTTATAATATACTAGCGGCCCGCCCCGGCTTCGCACGGTAGCAGAAGTAGGTATAGTGAACGTTTAACAGTAGTAAATTCGTGATACATTGTATTTTAATAGATATAACCCTAATGGTTTACGCAGCGCAGGCAAATTAATGACTATTTCTGTTACAATGACCAAACCTTAACACGACATGTATAAATTTATCGTGGGCTATTTTGAAGATATTGATAAGTACTACAAACCCCTAGTACATTCATCATCATCATCATCATCTCAGCCACAGGACGTCCACTGCTGAACATAGGCCTCCCCCATAGATTTCCATTCAGTCCGGTCGCAAGCGGCCCGCCTCCATCGTGTTCCTGCCGCCTTTATCAGATCGTCTGTCCACCTTGTGGGTGGACGTCCTACGCTGCGCTTGCCGGTTCGTGGTCTCCATTCGAGAACTTTGCAGCCCCATCGGCCATCAGTTCTACGTGCTATGTGCCCTGCCCATTGCCACTTCAACTTACTAATCCGCTGGGCTATGTCGGTAACTTTCGTTCGTCTACGGATCTCCTCATTTCTGATTCGATCTCGCAGAGAGATTCCGAGCATAGCCCTCTCCATAGCTCGTTGCGCTATTTTGAGCCTGCTGATAAGGCCCACAGTCAGAGACCACGTTTCAGATCCGTAAGTCATCACTGGTAACACACACTGGTCAAAGACCTTCGACTTGAGGCACTGAGGTATTTTGGACGAGAAGACATTGCGTAGGTTTCCGAACGCTGCCCAGCCTAGTTGGATTCGACGATTGACCTCTTTCTCGAAGTTGGACTTACCGAGTTGGACTGCTTGTCCTAGGTAAACGTATGAGTCAACAACTTCTAGAATCGAGTTCCCAACCGATACTGGGGTCGGCACAACATGGGCATTACACATCACCTTCGTCTTCTCCATGTTCATTTTAAGACCGACCCGTTGAGAAACTCGATTGAGGTCTTCGAGCATCGTGCCGAGATCTTCCATCGAATCTGCCATGACTACGATGTCGTCGGCAAACCGAAGGTGAGTGATGTATTCGCCATTAATATTGATGCCGTGTCTTTGCCAATCCAGAAGCTTGAAGGCGTCCTCCATTGCGGCAGTAAACAGTTTCGGAGATATGACGTCTCCCTGTCTTACGCCTCTTTCCAACGGGATCGCCTTCGAACTCTGGTCCTGTACTCGAATCGACATAGTGGCGTTACTATACAAGCACTTCAACACTTCGATATACCGATAGTCAATATGGCATCGTTGGAGAGACTCGAGCACCGCCCATGTCTCGATCGAATCAAAGGCCTTCTCATAGTCCACGAACGCTAAACATAGTGGCAAGTTATACTCTTCGGTCTTCTGTATAACTTGACGCAGCGTGTGGATGTGGTCTATGGTACTGTAGCCTTTTCGGAAACCGGCTTGCTCGGACGGCTGGAAGTCATCGAACCTGCGACTGAGA
Source organism: Hemistola chrysoprasaria (assembly GCA_947063395.1). Lineage (NCBI taxonomy): Eukaryota > Metazoa > Arthropoda > Insecta > Lepidoptera > Geometridae > Hemistola > Hemistola chrysoprasaria. Next base: position 12,549,533 of record OX346724.1, on the reverse strand, counting down.
CGATTCGTAATGACCCTTGAAAACAACTTATAAACATGGCTCAGAAGCTAGTACCTAGTACATTACTCGTACTTTAATCTACCACCAATAGTTTTCACACCGCATGAAAAATAATCACTGCTTCGATATTGTGACTAAACCAGAAAAGATGGATATAATCTATGTATACTGTTTTGTAGGTATTGATAAGTACTACAATCCCCTAGTACATTACTTTACTCTACCACCAATAGTTTTCACACCACATGAAAAATAATCACTGCTTCCATTATTGTGACTAAACCAAAAAAGATGGATATAATCTATGTATACTGTTTTGTAGGTATTGATAAGTACTACAATCCCCTAGTACATTAATTTACTCTACCACCAATAGTTTTCACACCACATGAAAAATAATCACTGCTTCGATTATTGTGACTAAACCAGAAAAGATGGATATAATCTATGTATACTGTTTTGTAGGTATTGATAAGTACTACAAACCCCTAGTACATTACTTTACTCTACCACCAATAGTTTTTTCACCGCATGAAAAATAATCACTGCTTCGATTATTGTAACTAAACCAAAAAAGATGGATATAATCTATGTATACTGTTTTGTAGGCATTGATAATTACTACAAACCCCTAGTACATTACTTTATTCTACCACGAATACTTTTCACAGCGCATGCATATAATGTCTTTTTCGATTATTGTGACTAAACCCAAATAGATGGATAAAATTTCCTTGGACTATTTTGTAGATATTGATAAGTACTACAAACCCCTAGTACATTATATTATTCTACCATCAATGGATTTCACAGCGCACGCAAATTTATGAATATGGTAATTATATTATGTGACACCTTGGTTCACAATATTGCAGTTTTATTACGGATCCCTATTTTTTTTCAAAATCTCATATAGCCTATGTCACTCACACTGAATTAAGCTATCCATAAGTGAAAGAATTTTTAAAATCGGTCCAGTAGTTTCGGAGCCTATTCGTTACAAACAAAAAAACAAAAAAACAAAGTTTCTCTCTTTATAATATTAGTATAGAAGTATAGATAGTGCTTAGGATAAGAATATAGATTAGAAGAAAATAATATAATATTAGTAGGATTTGTAGGACCATAATAGGTTATAATACTCTTATTAAAATTTATGTAGGTATTATATTATTTTATTTATTTATGTATGTATTTATTTATGTATGTTTTATTTATGTAGTACTTATATTATGCCTATATATTGTATTTATTATATGAGTACATAGATTATTAGTAAGTATTTATTTTTGGTTTTTGTATAATTATTTGCTGTTTGTTTTATGTATTACTTAATTATATTATTACACTAGTATTACACTAGCATTAAGTTAGTCCTAGCTTTGTGCTTTATATATAATAAATAAATAAATAATTATCATATTATATTAGGTATACAGTAATAACGTATCTCATTTTCTCTGTGTGTCCCACGTTTTCACCAGTGTGGTCATCGTGATAAAAAATACCCTATACCTATGTATTATTCCAGGTCGAGTCTAAAGTCTTAACTATAGCCCAATCGGTTCAGTACTTTTGGCATAAAAGAGAATCTATCCATATAAACCTTCACATCAATCTTCTTAAGCGTTTTATTTAAAAAAAAAACAAGACTAATATACTGTTAATATTTTTTGTTATTTAAATATTCTAAACCTCAAGATGACGTTCCCTATTTCTGCAGTATTTCTGCATAAATGCTGAAATACGTTTGCTATTATTGTAATTGGGTCGACCCCCGTGGACTGGGATATAATTTATATTCAGTTAATCTAAGAAGAGATTGAAATTAACTAAGAGAGTTAACAGCTCGTCAATTCCTAAAATTGATCCACCCACCACTCTCGGGGTTTATTTATAGTCTACCAACAAACAGAGTTGGTTTGTTTATCTTTTACTTACGTAGGATAATAATATTTTTCCCTTTTATAAATTAAATGAAGATGTAGTGACAAAGATAGAGAAAGAAAGGATTGCTTAGATGGTTCTTAGAGATTGACAAAGGAGATTTATAAGGCTAGTGTGAATGGTCAAGTCGGTAGGGGTCGACCTAGGCGTAGAATAAGTTGATGTTATCTTAAGGAAAGGCCAGGTCAAAAGTACCAACAACCGACGAGCATGCATGAAGAATGTGATGAAAGTGGAAGAAGCGAAAGTTGTATGTCAGGATCGTAGCAAGTGGAACCTACCCCGACGGGAACAAGGCGTGAATGTATGTATGTATGTATAAGTTAAATCATGGAGTAAAGATATTATATACCTAAAAGCTCGCCCCTAATTACATGGGACCAATAACATACTGGTGAAATGTGAGTGTACCTACTATGGGACTGAGTCCTGGGTACACCTCTGGCTAACCCTTCGGGAAAAAGGCGTGATTGCTTGTTAATACTACATGAAATCCTATGGAACCGCGCACACCACCGATTCGGACGATTCGACGTCGAGTACGAGGTTTCCGCTTTACTCGTTCGGCTCTGCCAAGTGTGCGCTCACCTTTATAATAGACTAGTGTAAGCTCAGCGGCTTTGCCCGCTAGCAATTATGAAATATGGGAGCTTTATACCAAAATATTGAAGTTCTGAACCCCTTAGAATGTGAATTTTCAAAAATCCTTTCTTAGCACACGCCTAGACAACGAAAATAATCAACAATCCAAGTTTCAAATCTCTAGGCTCAGTGGTTTGGGCTCTGCGTTGCATGTCAATCAGTGAGTCATTTAGGATTTTATAAATAGTGATACAGTTACTGTTCATCTAACAACCAACGATATCTGGTTACGCAATAATGACCAACATCCTGCGGCATGTCTGATCTTTAACACCTGACGTCTGAGGGTTTAGTCACGTCTCCTATAGTCTAAAGTAAAAGCACGCCGACACATTGACTGAAAGGTTTAATGAGGTATTGTTTTGGACACCAGGTGGACTACACAGCCTACCTATTAGTATAACCTATAACTATAGTACACAAAGTAATTCCTCAGTCAGAAAAACTTTTATAGCACTATAAAGTATTAATAAATTAAAATTATTGTATAATAAAAAAAAAGAACTTAGATATTTATAATAAAATTATTATTTCTGCCTCTAGTATTATGACTACCTCGGTGGCGTAGAGGGCGCATGCTCGACTGCGAATCAAGACGTCCCGGGTTCGATCCCCAGGTCAGGCAGTGTTAAATATTGAATTTTTCCATTAGGAATTATTTCAATAACTGTCTGGAGTCTGGAACTGTGCCCGGTAGATGGCAATAGGCTCGCTCCCTATTACATGGGACCAATAACATACTGGCGAAATGTGGGTGTATCTACTATGGGATTGAGTCCTTGATACACCTCTGCCCCTTCGGGAAAAAAGGCGTGAATGTATGTTATGTTATGTATTATTTCTGTGATATCCTTTTTAAGAAAAATGCTCTGTTTAAACTTTCTTCACCGGACACATATTCATGTAATGTATAAAACAATACATGACGTTTAAACAATACATGACATTTTCTATAAAATATGTATTTTTGGTGTGACTTGGACCCGAAAATTGTTCTGTCGTACTTTTTTTCGGGAATGTTATTTTCCTACACTATAATATATGTACAGTCCGTATATAGAATAAAGACTACAAAAATTGTTTCAACTTGCTGCGATCTTGAATTTCTTTCGCTTATTTTTCCACTCTTTCTTCATAGCATTATGCTCGTTTGTTGTGGGTACATTTTAACTGGAATTTCCTTAAGAAATTATTAATCTGATCTTAAAGAGTACGCCTAATTTAATCCGACTTTCGATATTGTTTGAGCGTTTGGGTACTAAGTCTGAGAGGACCAAATTTTGGGGACCGCGGGCCATTCGACCTTAAACAAAAATCGACTACGTTCCAGAGGACCGCTGATAAATTCTTGTAAAAAAATTCAATGCCATTTTTTTTTTATGATATTGAGTGACAAGACGAGCAAATCAGGTGCCTGATGGTAAGTATCATGATTGCACATATCATACACAGTGCCCCCCAGTGTTTTAAAACTCTAAATTCTGCGCGGCACTGTACTGCGCCTGTCACCCTGAGTTATTAGTTGACGAACCTCGTTACGCCCAGTAATTTCGCTGGTAACATTGCCCTTCAGATCGGAACACAGTAATGTTTGCATATTAAGTACTGCTTGGCGTAGGAATAACTGGCAAAGGTATGGTACTTCCCAAAAAGTATTAAGTACAGTCAGGTATAAAATAGTTAAAAAGTTGAGCATATAGTCATAATAGTTATTATTCTTTGTTATAGTGCTCACCACCTTATACAACGCGATAGAAAAAGGTGTAGTAATACGTACATCTACCTGTCAACATATCACTTACAAAAAAAAACAAAATGGATCAGCCCCGGTAGCACAGTGAGCAGGGAAAACGAAGTCCTAGGGGGTTAGAACGAGACAGCATATATGAATTGTTCGGGCGCGAAAGAGAAAAAACGGGGAAAACTAGTTATCCCCGTGCCATGCTAGGCGGTCAGCTTGGCTTATTAGTATGGGAAGTCGAATTATTTTATTGTGAATTTCGTAATTTTTCTTTTGAAAGTAGTTCAGTTGGATGGGTAGGTATACCCCCCCGTTTGAAAGACGTTATGAGACGTTTTTACAAGCTTTTACGCGTTTAGGAGCGTTTCACTACAATCATCAAATGTCGGAAGAAAACCATCTGGAAGCTAGAAGCTTGGCCTAAATTAATGCGTTTCACACTTCACAACAAACACTCGCTGCCGTTGCACCGTGCCGTAGAATACTCATGAGTTAGTATAAGTAGTTCAGCTTATTTTACGAGATAATATTTTTTTTTTTTTATTATACTAAGTAACAAGACGAGCAATAGTCTATTAAATTCTTTCTTGAACTCGAGTAAAGTAAAACTGTTCTAACGATCTGTGTTTATTTTGCAATAATCAGGCAAAAAATCACAGAAGATAAAAAGCTTAGGTATGCTTTACTTTATTTATCTTTGGTCATTGAAATAAGAGCCGGTTTTTTATCACTTCTTATAAATAATTTAACCTCTTGGTTAAACTGACTTTAGTTCAATTCCAAATCAATAGTCAACTCGTATAGAAAAAAATAAACTGATCAAACGCGAATTAAACCCGCATATGAAGGGTTCCTATCCACCATGTACCCTATTACCTACCTATTTATAGGTTTCCTCACCTACCAAATAAAATTCTTATTACTATTATTTTAAGTAGTATAAGTATTTATTCTTATTGCATTCAAAAACTCAAACTCAAACTCAAAAAGATTTATTCAAATAGGTCATAATTTGACACTTTTGCATGTCAATTACATATAAGTAACGTCATTATAAGTAAAAGTATGACAATTTATAAAACATGTTGGTTGTATGGAGAGCATCTTCAATTATTGACTTTATTTTTTTTTATTTGTCGTTATAGCGACAATAGGAATACATATATTGTGAAAAAAAAGTGTCTATCTAAAACGATTTATGAGATGGAGCCCCGTGATAGATGAGCGGACGGATGGACGGACGGAAGGACGGATAGCGGAGGCTTAGTAATAGGGTTCCTTCAGCTCCCCGTGGGTACGGAATCCTAAAAATTGTAAACCTAAGTAGAGTTTACATTATCTTCATCTGAGGCGTTATAAGTCCACTACTGGACATAGGCCTCCCCCACAAGAGGGGTTTCCCCATCGTCTAAGTTTTTTTGACACAGTAAATAGTCTCTACTCTCTACATAGAGCCATAGATTAGTAGAGAGTGCGTGTACCGGGAAGCAGTAACTCTATAATTAGAGCAGCTCTACCTGTTTGCTTTATATCACTTGTTTTTCGTTGGGGGAATGTTACCTATTACAGAATAACTTTTCTCTACATGTTTAGTGTTGAATAGAATAAAGAATATTTCGTTGCATAACTTTGTTTTAGTAACTTTTTGACTCATACTTCAATATTTTTAAAACTATTTAGGTGATAGGTATAGGGAGAATTTTCTTTGATTTTTCTCATTGCAATCAAGCCTATGGTTAATAAGTTATTTAATATTTACAACACATTAACCATTTGAATTATCAAAATACAAAAAGTAACTGCAATCAGATATGTGATATATTTCATTCTAATACCAAGAACTAATACCAAATGTAAGTAAATATTTGTTAAATTCTTAATTAACATGTCATACATATTCCTAATAACGAATACCAAAACTAAACGAGTCATAAGCAATTAAAATTATATTATGAATAAATAGAAATGCTCTAAAATGTAATAGAAGTTTTTTTTTATGATAGTGAGGTAACAAGACGAGCAAATCAGGTGCCTGATGGTAAGCATTATGATTGCCCACATCAAACACAGTGCCACCCAGTGTTTTAAAATTCAAAATTCTGCGCGGCACTGCACTGCGCCTGTCACCACCCTGAGTGTAGTTGTTGAAATTCCTCAAGCCCACTAATTTCGCTGGTAACATTGCCCTTCAGACCGGAACACAGTAATGTTTTCCCATTACTGCTTTGGCAAAGGTGTATTTTCCTTTAACCTTATAATAAGCCTTTCTTAATAAAATTATACTGACATAGGTTTCCATTATGATGTAGACAAGGAATTCTTGAAATTCCGCTAATAAATCCACTATTTTTGATAAATTTTGGCACGAGAAAACAACAAAACAATGCTTTTATCGTTACTTTATTCCAGTTTGAACTCAGGTCAATTATTATGAGTCACAATGATTAATTTACTTGTATTTTGCAAGTGTAGGTATACCGCCTTAATATTTTTATTTTAAACCAAGTATCACATTCTTGGACTATAATTTATGACGTCATAATATTTCATGGAAATACCAAAAACATTATAATATAAGTACTAACTATACTTAGTTAATTAAATAGTAAATACGAGTAATTAAAGGTACTCCTTTAGTTACTCGTACGTAAATTATGTGAAACCATCGTACTTCCAGCATTATAATAATTATTGTCTGGAAGAGCTTGCTCTGAGCGATAAGGTAGCCAATTGTGACATGTTTTCTAGATTTAATTTAAATTTTATGTATTATGGTATCAATAAACAGTTATTTTAATATTATGTTGCAATAAAAACATATATTTATGTCTTTGAATCTGTAAAAGGAAAACGAAACGTTAAAAGAACGCTTTATAAAAGCGTTACCCATTTCAGTTGAAAAAGGAAAGTGCTCTAACCCGTAAAACGCAAGTCCTTGGACCGAATATAGACATACCTGATCATTCTGATCGTGCGTCAGATATAGCCATCCTAGAAGAGCTTGAGGGCAGCCGTCAGCTTTGCCGCACCATTGCGGCGGGTCCGCTCCCAACGCTGTAGGTGACATTTTGCTATTAAAACTAGTAAATACTTCCACAGTTCTACGTCATATCAGCCCATGGTATTTATATTAGGAGGCGGGATGCGCGCGCGCCGCCTGGACCGAGACTAGCCGCGCCTTCAGACTTCAGATTCAAGACGGGAACGGCCCGGAGATGCCGGGATTAGAGATGAGGGTGTGTCGATATTTTGCGAGAGATACGTAGAATTAAGCATTTTGGTTGTCGATAATATAATATGTACTTATGTATATTTTTTTTTAACAATAATCGGACGTCTGTTTTAATAAAGACTATGGTGTTTGTTAAATGCTTAGAAAAACCTGTGATATAGATCACCAGAGTACCCTGTTTTTTAGTTTTCGATACAATTATGGGATCTTGTTTAAAATTACTATTTGTTAAATGTCATAAAGGTAACCACTTGTATTTATTTCTACTTATCTATGATCAATTTTGCAAAGGATCTAGGCGATCACACCGCCCCTTATCCACAAGCGGACATGTGATTTTTGTTTAAAAAAAAGTAAAAAAAAATTTAATAAATCAGATGAACAAAGGGTGTTTTGAAGCACAAAGAAAATCAAGAGCCATTTCATTCACAATACATCAATCAGTTACGTCTCACTGTAAACTTATCGACAATATCGATACAATCCCAAAATACCGGGTACATCACTATTGTAAACATGTGGGCGCAGTCGGCCGCGCCGGGAGTCAGCGGAGAGCAATATTTTGGTGGCCCCCGTACCACTACACTATATGTTACAATATCGATGAAGATTGGAACGGTGTGCGTGGTAAAGGGCACTTTCTTAGACAGAGATTTTAGAAGACTTCGCGGTATTAATATTTGTAAACGTAATCAGGAAGTTTTCAAAAGTCTGCTTCGGTAGCGTAGTGGCCGCAAGGGCTACTACCGATCATGAAATCCCGGGTTTGATTCTCGGGTCAGGTCAAAGTGTTATTGGATCATACGGCAGAGATTACTTATTTTACGTATTCTGGGCTAGGTCTTAAAAATAAGACATGGTAGTGGCAGTATGGAATAAGAATTAAGTTATCACTCTCATTTTATAGTAGACTAGCTGTGCCCCGTGGTTTCACCCGCGTTGTCATCGTTCCCGTGGGAATATCAGGAACAAAATACCCCAAGTGTTATTCAGGGGTCTAAGCTACCACATACCAAACACATACCAAATTTCTGTCTAATCGGTTCAGTAGTTTTGGCGTGAAAGAGTAACAAACATCCATCCATTCATCCATCCATCTTTACAAACTTTCACATCCTACTAATATTATAAATGCAAAAGTTTGTGAGGATAGGTCGATTAGGCTGAAATTTCGTATTTAGGTAGCTTAGACCCTGGAGTAACACATGCGGTACTTTATTTTCCCGATATTCCCACGGGAACGACGACAAGCGAGTGAAACCGCGGGGCACAGCTAGTTTATAATATTAGTAGGATTGTTAAACAAGGGGCTTTTTGTACCCATTGTTTGTTACTACCTACCATACCACTACTACCTGGTAGTTTTACTCCCAAGTTAAAGCTTGGGAAATAAAAACCGATTGTCACTTTACTTTTACTAGGATTGTGAGAAAATAAAAATATTAATTTCATCAAAATTAAAATTTAAATTGGCTAATAGGTATAAACGTGCGACACCAATAAAATAAAATCCCGTTGGTGACAGACAAAACTTAAAAAGAAATTTATCTTTTAGAGTTATTATTTTAGCCCCGCTCTCGTACGCAACAATGACGGTCTTTTGAGCAAGAGAAGTGAAAATTTAATTTGAGGTAGAAGTGAGATTATGCATCTTGAAAACACACTTGTTCCATAAACTACGAGAGACCACTTAAAAATTCAGTTTGCGAGTTGAAGTCAAACAAAAAATCTATCAATAGGAGTGCCAAAGTGCCAATAAATTATGGAATTTATTTGTTTTTCAAGTGGCATAATATCACTAACGTTCACAGGTCCTTCAAGAGCAGATAAATTATTATTTAGATAACGAGTATTTCGTGCTCAAAAATTACTCAAAATTAAAAGTTAATAAACAAAAATAAAATGATAGAGACAAATTTTACTTCATCTTCAAAATATCAGAATATAAATATATCAAATAGGTTTTCCATATTCGAAGAAAACAGGGGAATACAAAACATCGATTTGGTAAAATTATATAAATAGGATTGTGTCAAACTGCTAGCAGGTAGAGGTGGTCGTTAAATCAATTAACTGTTTTTATAAACAGCTTTATGTTCGTGAATGAATTAACTGTTAATCTTCAACGAAAAAACCTGTTGAAAATATAAACCTATTATATTGCGTCAACGTTAACGCAACTTGCAATGCATCGAAACCCGTTGACGATTTAACTAAATTTTTAACCTGTTGACCATTGACGAAAAACAGCTATATTAAATTAATTTAAAAACCGTCAATGGCACACCTTAACTAGCAGGTCCCCTTTCCTGTTAATACATTATAATATAAATAAAAAAATATATTATTTTAAAGCAGGTTCACCTCTAAAATAAAAACAATCCTTATTAACGAATCAGCATCGTCAACGCGATCCCATTCACAAGAAGACAGAACACTTACATCACATTATTAAACTCAATTGGTTCGCCTTGCGCTCTTTAATTGGGCGCAATAGACCGACCGACAGTAACCTCTGCGGACTGGATCAAAAACTCACAAGAACAGTCGACTTTTCTTTAAACATGTGACTTCTTTACATAGTGGTATAATATCGTGATTTACTGATGATAAAATAGGTAGGGACAGAAGGTGATCTGTCTTCTGAACCCATAATTTATTCTGCCTATTATCTATTTTACTTACAAAAACACATTCTACAAGCATTGATTTAAAGATAAGTGGAGACAGGGTACATTCTCCCAGCGCTTACTGCAACAACTGGCATGTGCAATTTGCTCAGCGTGAAGTTTGCATAGTGTAATACATGTAATGAACAACAAAGATAGAAAGACGTACCTAAGACCGAAGTGCTACCGAGACAACAATATTAGGCGCTCGTTCGACTTAACTGACGAACGTGGACCTAATTTCAGCAAAAGGGGAACTTTTCGAGAAGCCAGTACCTCATCTCCCCTTTTTTAAATCAGGCTACCAGTGACTTGTGTTTTTAAGAAGAACACAGTTTACCTTCTGTTTTTATCTATTTCATCTTTACACAAAAAGATGCTACTCGCAATTTTACAGAGACTCTCACGGAAATCCCCAGCGTATTCGCGAGTGCATGTGTTTTCGTGTATTGAGTCACGTGCTGGTTCACCAACTATGATATTATCATATTTACAAAAAAAGTAGGGTAGGTAGCGGAGGGATGCGCTACCTTCTCTAATAGTAAACAAACAAGCCGGTCTTCTGCGCTTTTTACTTTTGCGCCGTACATCGTAGACTTCAATGTATATTGATGAGGCAAGGTGACCTGTATTTTTATGGCTAGCTGCGATAGTAAGAACAGACTATGTTTGTTTGGTAAAATGTTCTGTATACTTATGAAATGAGAAATGTTTTGATTTGTTGTTGAAATTATGCAAGTAAACTAACAGTAACCTACTCCACGACAATTTATTTATTTCCGACTATATTATTAATCTTCCAGTATTGACTCTGACGAACATGGGATTTATTAGCAAGTGCACTTCACAGGTGCGCTTCGAAAACACAAAAACTTGTTAGGTACCTACACAGGGGGTTAAAGAGACCTGTACGAAGTTGTTTTACTCCTATATTATAATGGGTTTTAGCGCCGTTAAATTAAATATTCATCATCATCTCAGCCATAGGGCCCGCCTCCATCGTGTTCCTGCCGTCTTTATCAGATCTTCTGTCCACCTTGTAGGTGGACGTCCTACGCTGCGCTTGCCGGTCCGTGGTCTCCATTCGAGAACTTTGCAGCCCCATCGGCCATCAGTTCTACGTGCTATGTGCCCTGCCCATTGCCACTTCAACTTACTAATCCGCTGGGCTATGTCGATAACTTTCGTTCGTCTACGGATCTCCTCATTTCTGATTCGATCTCGTGGAGAAATTCCGAGCATAGCCCTCTCCATAGCTCGTTGCGCTATTTTGAGCCTGCTGATAAGGCCCACAGTCAGAGACCACGTTTCAGATCCGTAAGTTATCACTGGTAACACACACTGGTCAAAGACCTTCGACTTGAGGCACTGAGGTATTTTAGATGAGAAGACATTGCGTAGGTTTCCGAACGCTGGCCAGCCTAGTTGGATTCGACGATTGACCTCTTTTTGTCGAAGTTGGACCTAAATTAAATATTATAATATAATATAATTTCGTCTAACACTTTGGCTATTATTTATCCTATACTACGTGCGACACCAAAAAAATATAATCTCGTTGTTAACAAACAAAAATTAATAAGAAAACTTTATTCCCTAGTGTGCAAGGCTTGAAAAGTTATTTTAGCCCCGCTCTGGCACGCAAAATAACAATGAAGGATTTTTTGAGCAAATGGAGTGAAAACACGTTAAAAAGACCTACACAAAATATGACCACGGCTGTATTGTATTGTCCCTTGAACCTTGCGATGCAATTCCACGTCATTGTTTGAACCTTTCCAAAACTGCCAACACGTGTGAGTTAACAATCCCTTCCTGGTTTCTATTGCTTTTAGTTTCAAACATCTGGTTTAAAGATTGTTCATTTAAAGGTTGTCCACTTTATGCAATGTTGAGCTTTCTTTTTATGATAGTGAGAATTTTTTAGAACAAAACGTTTTTTTTAGGCAACATGTTAAATGTTATCTTTTATCGTTTTTGTGCCTTTTTAGCTGTATATAGAATTGATGACTGGCTATTATTAAAGCACGCCTAATATTTTTAATGTTTTTATGAGTGAAATAAACATAACATTACATTCAATCACGCCTTTTTCCCGAAGGGGTAGGCAGAGGTGTGTGGTCACAGATCAGGACTCTTTCATCTCCTCTGTGTGTGTGTGTGGTGTACCCAGGACTCATCAGTCTCATAGTAGGTACTCCCACATTTCGCCAGTAAGTTATTGGTCCCATGGACAGATCACTTTGTTGTCTGTCTGCACGTCTGTCAAAACAGGAACGCGTGGAGATATCCAGTTGAAATTGATATCAACTCACTCAGATCTGCGGTGCCTTGTGGTTGTAAATAATCAAGTTAACGCAATCAAAAGTTATGGCCATTTTACTGCATATTTCCATAATTTGCGCATGGTACTAATAGATGGCGCTGTATGTTCTTGGTATCTAGGTATGGAACCTTACACTATGCATACATACGTATGCCTTTACAATTTATTATCATGCGATAAATATCAACAAGATAATTTTGAGTATTATAAAAAGGTAACATTATTGATAGGAAACTTTTTAGTATTAAGTACTATGGTACTGGTTGGAAAATAAAAAGACATTCTCGCGGAAGAAGAAAATCTGACATTTCAGTAAAAATGTTCCAAAATTGTCAGTCGTTTGTCACGCTTCTTTCAATTTGTAAAAGATTTTTATTCAAGTGAAAAAAAAAAAGATTGTGTTTTCTTTTAGTAGCTATTTGTGTTTTTGAAGAAGAGTTTGCATTGTAATATTGGATTTAATTTTGGTAAGTCGTCTTTTTACATAAATTATTTTAAAAGTTATGACAAGCTTAGCGTATTTGACAAGATCAGAGAATCTTGAAACAATATAATCAAAGCATTGAGTTAAAGAAAGAAGAAAATGAGGTACTGGTTTATCACTTATCGAAAATAGAAAGCTCAAATTAGGTCCCATTAGGTCCACGTACGTCAGTAAAGTAAGGTCGACTAATATTGTTGTCTCGGTCGCACTTCGGTCTTAGGTACGTCTTTCTATCTTTGTTGTTCATTATATTGCACTGTGCAAACTTCACACTGAGCTAATTGCACGTGCCGGTTGTTGAGTAAGCGCTGGGAGAACGTTCCCTATCTCCCCTTCACCTTAATTTTTTGGCTGAGTCTATTAATACGGTTACCGTACGAACAATTTATTATTATTCGTACAGAAGTCGGACGAATAATTTTATTTTATCAATTAGAGTGCGACAAAAAAAAAATAAAAAAAAAAACCTTAAACCTAACCTACAGAAGTCGGTTTGCTGTGTATTATATTACATGGCCGCCTTTAAAATGAGCATTCATTTTGTCTATATATCTTAGTAATAATTTACAAAAAACTTTAATCCAATAAAAGTATTTATTACTTACGTTGTTATACATTATAAATATAAATCAGAAATAGAGGCTCTATCTCTAATTTGTATATTCCAATCTAAATTTTAATGTGATTTTATTTTCTATTTATTATTAAGCTAATCATCCAATAAATGTACGAATACGAACTCGTAAATATAATTTATTCGTCCAGTACCCGTACAAATAGTCACTTCGTAATTTTTTATACTATTAATATATGTATACGATATTTTTTTAACGGGCCTGTGCTGAGGACAGTGCGCTTAAGCCTAGTCACACGTAGCGATTTATAGCTACTATTTTCCTCCAGTGACAATAAGCATCATGTGGGCGTAAAGGAGCAAAAAATCGCAATGTGCATACAGACCAGCCCCCGTATAACGAACCGTACCGCACTTATTATTTAATACCTAGAACCAGGTATAATCAGGTTAATATCCATACTCATGTATAAATTAATATTAGGAAACGTGGGAAGCAGGTAATCAGTAGTAATGAATTCTGATTTTTTTTTCGTTGCTATCGTATAAAGTACAAAGAATAACAAAAGTAGAACAAAGTTCGCCAATAGATATATATCTAGGCTGCGCGTAATGACTAGCCATTGCCTAGGGAAGTTACCTAGGAACTAGGTAGGGACTCTAGTACCTATATTTATTGGTTAGTATACACTATATAGTTAGGGATATATAACAAAACGAAAAGTGATAAGATAGTCGAGCTTTTTTCGACAAATATAAAATGGTTTTGCTAAGACAGGGGAAAAGGGAACGTTTCGGTTATTGCATGGTTATAATGGGCTCGCGAGGTCTACTGTTCTCATAGAACCACTAGTCTGTTATATTATAATACCGAGTCTAAAGGCTAACTTATTTGAACTCTGAACACGTTTCTCAAATCTTTCTATACATGAAGTTAATCCATTTTAATCGAGCTGCCATCGTCGATCACAATTGCACACGTCAACCAACTTTTCTAAGAACAGGGGAATAGTATATTCCTCACTTGCATCTTGACTAGTGAGATTTTAAGGTTACAATTGAGTATTACAATATTATTTTTTTCGCTTAAATAGATATATCATATTATACTATAAGATTCGTAACAAAACTATTTTAAGTTTTTTTATTTGCTATAATTACAAAGGTATACCAAATTAAAAAAATATTGTTTAATCCAGTACCGCTCGACAACCCACCTGCCGAGCGTGTCGAGTGTTGGCAAAACCCCCCCTTTATGAGGTAGGCCAATGTTCAGTAGTGGATCACCAACTGAGATGATGATGATGAAATACGAACACTAAAGGTGGACGTGATGGCAAAATGACCTCGAATACTCCCTAACTGCTGAACTTTGCGCTTACGACTTCCAGTTTGTATACAGAGCGACGACAAACTACCAATAAGGCAGCTACTGGGGGCAAAAGAGTTTTGGTACAAACAGATAATATTCTACTTAAGCATATTTTTGTTATAAAATTACATAAATTTATTTTTTGTATCTGTACCTTAACTATTCGGTGAACCATCCCCTACTTAATTGTTTTACAACAAACATGTCCAAACTTTCGCTTATGAAATATATATTTCGCTAATTAATAGTGAAATTAAGAAGAAAGTGGGAAGTGAGAAATGGGGTAAAACCAACAAAGAGGTCAGGTCTATTCAAGTAAGTATATATATTGTCGGTGGTCGATGCCTTAGGACAATAACATTGAAATGGGCCAACCGACTTACATTTTATGGGACAATAAGGAATTAATTCGACATTTAGCAATCGTTATGGTTACTTAATAGCAATGTGTTTTATGATGTCTTTTAACTGTTTTCAATGAACAGCGTTACGATTTGCCGAATCGTTAAATCGTATAATTTGGTGATTTTGTGGTTGGTGGCGTAATTTTTTTTTTATTGTAATATAATGGTACGCAAGCAATGGTGCCGATCATGAGGCCACGGGTTCGATCCCCAGGTCAGGCTAACAGTGTTATTGGATTTTTCCATTACGAATTTTCTCAGTTGTTACTGCCTGTTGATTGGAACTGTCCCCGGTAGATGGATAATAGGCTAATAAGCCAATGGTACGATATTTTTTTTAATAATTTTTATCTTGATTAATGTATTCTGACAAATAAATCATTCGCGATGGAGCTCCTATTCATAAATACTCAACTTAACTTATTATGACAAAGCCCGCCCTCGGGCGTCACAATGCGATTGCAGCGGAAGCGAGCTTCTGTGATTCAAATTTAAATATTACTGTCAATCGCTAAAGCCTCAGTTACCTCGTCCCACGATTGAAATGGTAACCCGTGTTTCCTAACCCTAGATTCTTAATTCTTACCCATTCGTCTCACAGACCGCGCTAAACGATGATATGTGTTATACCCCCAAAGTAATCAAGTTAGAAAGCTGTCCTTCCCAGTACTTTTAAAATACTAGCGGTAATAAGTGTTGCAAGTATAAACATCTTGCTAACACGTATTCTTTGGAGTTAGTGTTTTGGTAGTCTGACGGACGAATCGTTATGAACAGTTGTTTCAGTCGAAATTTTTTCATTACTGATTTTTGCCACCTTCCAAGTTCAATAGTTAAAAAAAAAATTTAATATTTATAATAGTTATAAAATATATTCGTCGGTCGTTGGTTTTGTGAAACTTTGTAAAAGATATCTTAACAGAAATGACTGAACCACGGTTACGCAACCGGCGCAATACGCAAACAGAAACGATAGGTATCGGTTCAAAGTTTGACTCAAAAGGAAAATTGATCAAGTTTTGGGTAGGTGTCACCCAAAACTTGGAGCGGTAAGTTCGAGATCAACCCAAAAATAAGTGCATTTTGCTACTATAAAAAATGTCGCATGCCACGGTTCTAATGTAACCTATTATGTAAAAAAATATTATACGTATTGACCACCACGGCCTTGATTCCTTGATATGTGCAAAATGTCCATAATCCTACTAGTCCTACTATCCTACTAATATTATAAATGTGGATGGATTGATGGATGGATGTTTTTTACTCTTTCACTCCAAAACTACTGAACGGATCGGGCGGAAATTTGGTGTGTAGGTAGTTTAGACCCTGGAATAACACATGGGGTACTTCTTTTCCCGATCACACTTTTGCCAGTTATTCATCCGCCAAGCAGTAATGTGCAAACATTACTGTGTTCCAGTCTGAAGGGCAATGTTACCAGCGAAATTACTGGGCATGATGAGATTCGACAACTCATATCTCAGGGTGACAGGCGCAGTGCAGTGCCGCGCAGAATTCTGAATTTTAAAACACTGGATGGCACTGTGTCTGATATGGGCAATCATGATGCTTACCATCAGGCACCTGATTTGCTCGTCTTCGTCTTGTCACTCATAATCATAAAAAAAAAAAAAACCCACGGGAACGATGAAAACGCGGGTGAACCCGCGGGGCACAGCTAGTGTTTAATATTTTTGTATAATAATACGTGTTTAACAGTGAAACTAGTTTTAATTCAAACATTCCCTAGTTTCCTAAAATATTCATTTGTCTGTCAGGTATGAATTATGAATAATGCAACTTCCGGTTCGGGTTATGAATCAAGGATTAGCAAAATCACCTTAATTAAAACTCAGTTTTTAAAGATACCTTTAAGGTATATTTTTACCCAATAGTCCTACACAAATATGGACTTTTTTTTTTTTTTTTATGGGACAACTTCCACACACGGTCACCTGGTCCTAAACTAGGCTAGAAGCCTGTACTATGGTAACCAAATGACTGATATACATACTTATATACGCTTATAACACCCAGACACAGATCAAACAGACATGTTCATGCACACAAATGTTTGACCTGGCCGGGGATCGAACCCGGGGCCTGCGGCACAGAAAGCAGAGTTACTACCGTCTGCGCCAACGAGGCTGTCAAATTTTCAACTTTATTAATAACTTTAATAATAGCTTTTAACACATTGTATAATATTATAATAAGTTAGTATATTAAGGCAATCAACGCCGATAGGATTCAAAGAAGTGTAACTGAGGTATGCTTGTTATAATCACCACTCTTTATTCTAAGAACCGATAACAACATTGTAGCCTTAACTATTTGATGTGTCCACAAAACGTGGTGTACTGTTACAACTACTATGTCATTGTTCTTGGTATTCTGTTGTTTAGTCTATGGGCAATAACCGGCAGGTTTTTTTTAAATCTAGGAAGAATTATATTGACAGCCTCGTTGGCTCAGATGGTAGTAACTCTGCTTTCTGTGCTGCAGGCCCCGGGTTCGATCCTTGGCCATGTCAAACATTTGTGTGCATGAACGTGTCTGTTTGATCTGTGTCTGGGTATTATAGGCGTATATAAGTATGTATGTCAGTCATCTGGTTACCATAATACAGGCTTCTAGCCTAGTTTGGGACCAGGTGACCGTGTGTGGAAGTTGTCCCATATTATTATTATTTTTAAGGAAGTCAAGTATTTTCTTTCTTTCCAGTTCCAAAGATGGGGCGCTAGTTATATTTATGTACCCACTAGGTGTGCCCCGCGGCTCCACCCGCGTAGTCTTCGTTCCCGCGGGAATATCGGGATATAAGCCTATGTGTTATTCCAGGGTTTAAGCTATCTGCTTTCCAAATTTCAGCCCAATCGGTTTAGTAGTTTTGGCGTGAAAGAGTAATAAACATCCATCAATCCATCCATCCATATCACATTAGTAGGATGGTAGGATAAGAAGGAGTAGGAAGTAGAATTAATATGATATATTATTCAATATTTATTGAGACCAAAAACTATACAGAACAGAATATAATATTACAGATATTATAGCAGAATTTAACATAACATAACATAACATACATTCACGCCTTTTTCCCGAAGGGGTAGGCAGAGGTGTACCCAGGACTCAGTCCCACAGTAGATACACCCACATTTCGCCAGTATGTTATTGGTCCCATGTAATAGGGGGCGAGCCTATTGCCATCTACCGGGCACAGTTCCAGACTCCAGACAGCTATTGAGATAATTCCTAATGGAAAAATCCAATATTTAACACTTTGCCTGACCTGGGGATCGAACCCGGGACCTCTTGATTGGCAGTCGAGCATGCGCCCTCTACGCCACCGAGGCAGTCAGAGTAGCAGAATTTAATAAAGTATGTTCCATTTTATGATTAGGTACTTTAACTTTTTTTAAAATAATCTAAATTGTCGATCGACAATTACTAAGGAAAAAATAAAGAATGGGATGAAAATGAAAGAAGCAAAAGTCGTATGTCAGGATCGTCGCAATTGGAAAGAAGTAGTCTTTGCCTAACTCAACGGGTACAAGGCGTCAATGTATGTATGTATGAATAAAAATGTAAATAATGAAAATGTATGTATGATCTTGAAAAGTATGCCTAGGTAGACCTCTACTGACAACTGGGATTTTGAGAAGTTCACTATGAAAAAACCAAGGGTTTATAAGAAAAATTACAATAACAGTGACATAGGTTACTTCACTTTAAAAAATATTATCAGGATATAAATTTATAGAATGGGTTTATTATATTCGAAGGAAACAGGAGATCGATTTGGTAATTTTTTCAAAGGGATGTGTCAAATTGCTAGAAGTCCACGTATGCTCCTAAAAAAAATTCTTTCATCGATCCTTTCCTTGGTAGGCCTCTATTGCAGGGGGCCACCTGGGGAAGAACAGGCACCTGATTTGCTCGTCGTGTCTCTCACTATCATAAAAAAAAATTCGTACTTAGTATACGTACTAAGTACGAATTTTTTAACTAAGCACATACTTGAGGGTTAAAAATTCACGCCACTTTTCAATAGATTTATGAATGTGAATTTTGAAGTGCACCCTTGCAAGTGCACCCTTGCAAGTGAAAGGGATTATGTTGGGCATGTGTCTGGGATTGCGTTAACTCAGTGATAAGCTGAATCCTTTTTGGGGTCCCGTATCTCAAAAGAAAAAAAGGAACCCTTATAAGTAGGTTCACTTTGTTGTCCGTCTGTCTCTCTGTTCGTCTGTCAAGACACTTTTTAATGGGAACGCGTGAAGGTATCAAGTTGACATTGATATCAATTACTCAGATCTGCGGTCCCTTGTGGCTGTGAAAAAATGTGAATCGTACTTGTATTTTTATTTTGGTTAACGCAATCAAAAGTTGTGATCATTTTACTGCATATTTCCATACTTTGCGCAAGGAACTTATAGATGACGCTGCATGTTCTAGGTTTGGAACCCTACACTATGCATAATACATACACACTTATGCCTTAACAATTAATTTAGTTAACAACAATACCAATTTACCTTAAAAAATAAATCCTAAATTGTTTATTTATATTTTTATATGTAAGCACCCTATGCTACCTACCAAATCAAAACCAAAATCAGTTTAACGGTTTTCAGGTTTAAAAGTACCTAACAAACATACATACATACATACATACATACACACACATACATCCAAAACATTCGCATATAAAGATGAATAATTAAGTAAATCCTATCTAAATTTATAACCAAAAAATTAGTTTTTCCTTCCCATATTAAGGCCGACTCAAACAATAACTGATACAAAACGTCTGTGGCCTGATTCTCGGAGACTACGTAATCTTATTCCGGCACACCTACAAAAACTTAAAGTAAAGTGCTTACGAAAGATTTAGGTGCGACGTTTGTTCCACATACTTAACACTACAAGTTCGCAATGATACAAGCCCAGGGTTCAGTTGCGAAGAAGTGATTTTGATTAACAGGAAAGGGGACCTCTCAGCAGTTTGACACAATGCTATGGAAAATTTACCATACCGATGTTTTGTACATCCCTGTTTCCTCCGAAATAGTAAATCTGTGCCGAGTTGAACCGATTAAGATGAAATTTGGTATAGAGATAGTTTAAGTCCCGGGAAAGGACAAAGGATAGTTTTTATTCCAGGAATACTACGAAACTGAGTCTGCCTATCTGATATAGCTCGACAGAAAAGAGTTGAAACGGAACTAATTTAAAGTGTATGTGTTGATTAAATTGTTTTTACTCTTGTAAAAGACAGTGGCGCCCCCATTATTTTCTACTCTTTTGTGTCGAGCTATACCTCTTCACGCTTAAAAAGCTAAACCGATTTAGATGAAATTTGGTATAGAGATAGTTTGAGTTCCGGAGACATATGAGAGTTTTATCCCAGAAATCATCCACATAGGGGGAGAAAAGGGGGGTGGAATTTTTTGTAGGGATTAAATTTATTTTTAATTATATATAATAATAATAATACAATAATATAGGACAACTTCTACACACGGTCATCTGGTCCCAAACTAGGCTAGAATTACCGCTAAACCGATTGAAAAACTTGTAGAACAAGGGAAATCCCCTCTTTTGCTCGCACCGATTTCATCCGTTAGCACTATAGCTTTGGCCACCCCCTTGACCGTGCGGTGCCCACACGCGAGGAGTCATCGACCTGTCGTCTACGTGGTGGTCACGTGACCGCACTCCTTACCTTCCACCGTAGCACGTAGGCTAGACGTAACTACACCGTACACGTAATTGTAATCATGATTGCCTTGCGTACTATGCGCTATGTTATAATTTGACGGGTTAAGTGAGCATTTTATGATTGTTATTTATGACGAGGTGTTTTGTATATTTTTAAAATTTGTAAATTGTCTAGTTTCATTCCTAACCAATGGTTAACCATGGATGAAAAATCAATTTTACGAATATTAAAAATTTGGTAAATATTTAACTATTGGTCAATTTCATCTTAGCCGTAGGAAGTCCACTGCTGGACATAGGCCGCCCTCATTGGTTTTGTCCCGATGGGAGAGGCCAATTAGATACGCTTGGCAGGGGGGTTGGTAAGAAGCCGAAGAAGGCAAGAAACGGCAGAAAACGCCGCCGCCAGTCCTCTGAATCTGATAGCCCTTAGCCGGGTCTTACAACCACGGAAAGATAAAGTGGGGTACTATACCACAGAACAGATACACGTATAGAATGGATACTGTAATCCGCCCACCAATCGGGCCTTTCTCACCCTGCCAGCGAGATTGAGCTCTCGACGAGCCTCGCTTCGCTGGGAAATCACCTCACGCACACTCTTGCGCGTGTACAAAACTCCATGTGTGCAGTGTCTGTGTAGTAGGTAATTAAATCGTGACTTTTGTAATGGAATTGAGTCGAGTGTCCGGGGTGTGACCATTCTATAGACTATAGCATGTAGCGCCATACCGCAACATTACCAAGGATCGAAAAAGCCAGCACCAAGGATCGAAATAGCCAGCCAAAGTTTTTTTTCCAAGTCATTTGTTTTAATTTACATATTATTATGCTTGTAAGCTGGTATGATAAAGTACGGGTAGGGCGGAGTCATATTAAACATACCGTGAGAAATACGCAGACTGTCTTTGAAATTTTAATTCAGTTTTCTGGAACTAGGACATTTTTACTCAGGGGTCGTCATTACTGTTATTAAAGACACTTAGAACGATTGAAACTGAAATATCAAAAATAGAGAAATTTATTGATTAAACAAGCAAATTAAAACTTGTAATATTATCAGTAAAAATCCATGATTTCACGTTTTAAATTATGTTAAAATGTTATGTAGGTAACTAAATTATTTTTAAGCCTGCCTCCGTGGCGTAGAGGGCGTATGCTCGACTGCCAATCAAGAGGTCCCGGGTTCGATCCCCAGGTCAGGCAAAGTGTTAAATATTGGATTTTTCCATTAGGAATTATCTCAATAACTGCCTGGAGTCTGGAACTGTGCCCGGTAGATGGCAATAGGCTCGCCCCCTATTACATGGGACCAAAAACATATTGGCGAAATGTGGGTGTATCTACTATGGGACTGAGTCCTGGGTACACCTCTGCCTACCCCTTCGGGAAAAAGGCGTGAATGTATGTTATGTTATGTTATGTTATGAAATTGCTATAAAATTATAATCATCTGGTATACATAGTACATAATAATCTGGTAACATAATAAAAACTAAAAAAGTCCACTTAAATATATATAAAAAAATACAAATACAGCAGATTTAACACAAAAAATAAGAAACTGCGAAGAAGAAAATCTGAGAGAAAAGCTATACTTGACTAACCTGGACAGTAAAACAAAATGTAAATAAGTAAAATTAACATCATCCAATATTGGAAAAATCAATAGCTATTTCCCTGACTCGGGAATCAAACCCGGAACCTCATTATCGGCCGTAGAACTGGCGATCACTACGCCACTGAGGTAGTCGTCATCGTGGTATAAGTAAAATAATTCAATCGAAAACATTGCCTAAATCCTTTAGCCTTCATTCGTTACAAAATTGAATGCAAAATAGATAAGACGTCCCAAAGTTTACCAACAAAATGTCCCCGTAAAGATCCTGTTGAAAATCAAACGCAACTCAGCTATTGCGAATAAATTCCCTGCAATTGTACAATTTTCATGTTCGGTGCAAAGTTTTTGAACATTATAATAACTATTGCTCGTAAAACGTTTTGACAAGCCAGTCTATGTCCTATATGGAAGCTTAGCTACGCTATGCTATGCCAAGCTACATGGTTCAAATTAAAATGGATGAGAAAAGTTCTACTCAATTATTTTAGAGGTCTGTCCCGAGTAAAAATCTTTTCTGGGTAAACCAATGCTTTGCCAAAATCCCATTCCACTTTAATATCCATCCAATAATTTATACGTAAATGCGAACATTTTGGTGTGTGTGTGGTTTAACTTTTTTTTAGAGATTTAAATGATCTAAAGGTTTGTACTTTTAGTCTTTTGATGTCTAAATATTTAAGAGATCATCATATAAAAATCATCATAAGAGATCATCATGAGATCTAATTAACGTTAAGAAGATCTGAAAGTCCAAGATATCTAAAAGTTAAGGAGATATAAAAGTAAAAGATATCCTATGTTCAAGAAAAATAAAATGTGAAATTTCAAGTCTAAAATGGCCAACTACCTACCTTATAACTTTATTAAAACAAAAATTAAATTAAAATTACACATTAATATTTACAATATTAAAAATCTAGAACTGCCTTAACCCTTCGCCTCGTTGGATGCAGATGTTTATCCTTTGTGCAAATTACAATCCAGCATTCCGGTCACCTGACCCCTCCAACAAGCGCTTAGCCAGCTTTTTGTACAGCTCTAGAGCAGCTGTATCCCATGGACCTAATTTTTCTACCCAAAACGATCTAAAATTAAAAGTTGAAGAGATATTTATTTTGTATATCCTGCCTTACCGGGACACAGGCCTCACAAACACACCGGTGTGCTGCACCACTCGCGATCTCGTGACGACTCTGATTTACGACCGATGATATTCCGAGCCACTCGGGACTCTCGTGACTGTGGCTCGTGGCTTCCTTGGCTGTGCGAGTAGGTAGTTACTGTGGTTTATTCTGTGGATATCCTGGTTTTGGTGACGTTGATATTTTTGAATGTTTTTGGATGATTATCGAGAGTTGGTATTTGCTAGTTTATGGTTGAATTTTACTTTGTGAATTTAAAACATGACATACATCGCACGGCCTTTTCCCGAATGGGTAGGCAGAGGGGTACCCAGGATTCAGTCCCTTAGTAGGTATGTACACCCACATTTGATCAGTTTTTTAGTCCCATTTAAGATAGGGCGAGCCTATTAAAATTAAATTAAAATTCATTTATTGCAGGTTGCATAGACCCATAAAAAACATTTCACACAATTAATTATCTTTAAATTATTATTATCACAATTTAAAAATTAATTACATAAATTAAATTATTGTAACATTATTATTATTGTTATATTATATTGCTATTAACAGATTTCTGAATCTGTTAATGGCAATACGCAATGCCAAGACGTAATGGACGCTGCTGCCCGTCCAGGACGGGCAAAAATCCCGTCTGCAAAAAACCATCGAACTGCGCTCGACAAACCGCACAACAAGCGCGTCGAGTATTAGCAAAACCCCCCTTTATAGGTGAGGCATATGTTCAGTAGTGGATTACCAACGGCTGAGATGATGATGATGATGATATTGCTATCAACCGGGCATTTTACGTGACACGGAACATGTTGCTTGCTCCCGTTCCGAGAGCGAGCGCACACGTCAATGTTCTACAGTTCCACGGCATTGTCTCTCGGGACATTCACGAAGTTGTCGAGCAACATGTTCCGCAATATGTTGCTTCGTTCGTCCCCTAATGTATCCCTGAGGAAATATCTTATGGAAAAATCCAATTCTCGCGTAATACGCATAATATTAATTGTTACAAAGATTAAGGTGTCAGATATATCTCAAAAGCCACGTTAGTAATATAGCCCAGCAAAAAGAAGTACCGTTTGATGTTTCATATTATTAAAGAAACTCACACTTATAAAAAAACTCACACAATATCAATAACGTTCGCCGTAAAATCATAGTTATGATTTTTATCACAAGATGTGCAATTCCTAATCACTAAATATAAATTCAAATCACAAGGCAAAAACTGCTAAACGGTACTTCTCAGATTTTCCGGGCTGTAGTTCACTTTAATATTTGTAAGAAATAGTTATAGCTAAATAATAAAAAAAATTAAAGAGCACCCTATTTTTGCCATCCCCATAATAATTTATTTTGATCGTCAGTCTACGCCGACCCGCGATCGTAGCAGCTCGTAGCAGCTACGCCGTAACCCCTCTACGCCACATGCGAAACACGTGAATACTAAATCATTTTATTTTAACTAAGGATTTACTTGCATTGCAGTGCTTTTAAATAAATGTTGTAAATAATGGGATCTTTGTTGTTGAGCCTTTGGAGGTGTACAACAAAAGTAATGTAAGTTTTTTAAAATGTTTTTTAGATGTTTTAATTTAAAATCCCACGTTTAATATCATGATAAGTTATGTTATTTTTATCAAACTCAAACTCAAACTCAAAACAGCTTTATTCAAATAGGTCATAATCTGACACTTTTGTACGTCAATGAAGATAAACAGTACTGAGTCTACCGTGCGTTCGGAAAGATACCTCTACAAGAAGAACGCACAAGATATTTATGTTTATAGATGCGGTTTTAATTTTTAAATTTAATTTTTAATTTGATGTTTGATATGAAATACAAGCATTTTCTTATGTCTGTCTGAATGTGTGCACAATATTCTGCACTACATAACTCATTGTTTTGTGAAAATTAGTTTTTATACGACATGTCTATTATATAAAACTAGCTGTGCTCCGCGGTTTCACCCGCGTAGTCTTCGTTCCCGTGGGAATATCGGGAAATAAAGTACCCTATGTGTTAGACCCATGTCTATGCTACCTATATACCAAATTTGAGCCCAATCGGTTCAGTAGTTTTGGCGTGAAAGAGTAGCAAACATCCACCCATCTATCCATCCATCCTCACAAACTTTCACATTTTTAATAATAGTAGGATTTTAAAAATATTTTCGTTATAAATAAACCCAGAGTGAAGTCAAAGGGTACATATAGTGAGTATTATACTTTATTAAGATGGTGTTCGTGTAAAACTTTTGGACATTTTGGTTTCTGAATCTGTGGCTTAATGTGGCTTCCTCATAAATGTCTTTTACTTAGTTCTCTATACTGATTGTTATCTTTTGTAGCATATACACTTATTATTAAGCTTCCCCTGTCCCAGGACAATGACAATTCTTTTTATCCATCCCTTTGCTCTTTGCAGCTTTTTGTACCCTAACGTGATCAATGCAATTTGCTCAGTGTGAAGTTTGCACAGTGACATAATAATGAACAACAAAGATAGAAAGACGTACCTTCTTAGGTAGTGTACGTACCAAAGTGCGACCGAGACATCAATATTATTCGCTCGTACGACCATACTTTACTGACGTACGTGGACCTAATGGGACCTAATTTGAGCTTGCCATTTTCGAGAAGCCTCATCCTCAGTACCTCATCTCCCCTTTTCTTTACATCAATGTGACAAACCATGCCAGATTTTGATAAAGTAGTTTATGAAGAGATAGATAACGATCAGCGTCCATACAAACCTTCGCATTTTTTTAAATTTAATTAGTAGCGTGTACCTTGTACACTTGTTGTTGAGACTGCCTCGATGGCGTAGTGGGCGCATGCTCGACTGCCGTTCATGAGGTCGCGGGTTCGATCCCCAGGTCAGGCAAAGTGTTAAATAATGGATTTTTCCATTATGAATTATCTCAATAACTGCCTGGAGTCTGGAACTGTGCCCGGTAGATGGCAATAGGCTCGCCCCCTATTACATGGGACCGAGTCCTGGGTACATCTCTGCCTAACAATTCGGGAATTAGGCGTGAATGTATGTTATGTTATGTATGTATGCACTTTGTATGTATGCACATGACATGAATATTTACTGTCCCATTTTCTTACATACATATCGTATTTCATCAAATTATGTGACCGTCAAACAATAAACCTGATTATTTTGTGATGTTATTAAGCAATTTCCTTAAAAAGGGACAGTTAGAGGGAAAATACGATGGGTTCTGTGCTCAGTGCGTACCATGAATGTGAAAAATTAGGGTACTAGTAGATTATTGATAAGACTTCGCGCACGCTCCGGCCTGAATCGAGCCCGGGACCTATTGATATACTGGCATAACGTAATAATTTAACAATAAAATAAATTAACAAACGTAACATTTAACATACAATCACGCCTTTTTCCGAAGGGGTAGGCAGAGGTGTACAAACTCAAACTCAAAAAGATTTATTCAAATAGGTCACAATCTGACACTTTTGCACGTCAATGAAGATAAACAGTAATGAGTCTAGCGTACCTAAGACTCAGCATAATTCCAGACTCCAAGCGCAGTTCCAGACTCCAGGCATTTATTGAAAAAGCCCTAAAGGAAAATTCCAATAACAGTTTTTGACTGTTCTAGGAATCGAAGACCTCATGATTATTATAAGCATATACGTCCTAATGATAAAATAATTAAACATTAATTTATCAATAAGAGGGTGCTGTGGAGTGCGTCACCCTTTCAGCCCCCTCAACCCAGGTAGGGTAGTCGTAAGAACCGGCTAATAGGTACCTATAGGCTATATAGAGGACGAGTAGCGGAGGCTCTCTGCGTTAAAAACCAACAAACATCTCTTGCCAATCTGCCTGCTAAGCGTGGCGAGTATTGGCAAAACCCCCCTTGATAATAAGCACGAAACAGACCAGGCTCCCAGTCCCTGCCAGCTCCGTTATTCCCGACCCCGGTAATAGCGGTCACGGTAAAGGCGGAGCAGGTTGGGGCGGTGCTAAAAATAATAGGGTTAGCTTTTAACGTGTATGCAAATTCTATCCGCCGCGACTAGCTCATTAAATTAGCTCATTATATTACCTATATATAATTGTAACATTTTATGGGTCTAAGTTGCCTGAAATAAATGCATTTTATTTTATTTATTTTATTAAACACAAATTAATTAGAACCTAGGTCAATGTATGCAAACGGTATTTTCGATCATTGAACATTTCATTTTGATCACGCTACTGCGTTTTTGGTTCGTTTGTATCGTAATTTGTGGAAATCGACTTTAATTTTGATGATGTTATCTATATTTATTTGAATTATAACAAACTTTCTGGCCACGTGGCTTCACCCGCTGAAAAGCTAGCTAAGCTTTATGCTTAGGAAATAGTTTGGTAGTTTTTTATGCGTTTGTAAATTGATGATGGGTGACGTTCTTTTCTGCCGCATACGTGCAAACTGTGGAATGATCTCCCTGCTACGGTCTTCTCGTTGAGCTACAACATGGGGCTCTTCAAAAGGAGAGTGAATAGTGTAGGTCGGGTCGGCAACATACTGGTAATACCAGGGGTGTTGCAGGTATCCATAAGCGGCGAAAGACGAAATTTATAACGCTGCTTAGATCCTATAATAAGCTATCAGAGCTTTTAGCGGTTGAAACTTTCAAGATCTTTTGGTAACATAACGCACATAACTTGTTTCCTCTAAGGATTAGTCAGAGGTGTACCTACCGTTCCCATTATAGGCACCACACTGATTTCGCCAAGTCTTAAAACCGCTAATTCAGTTACCAATCAATTTTATTCGAGTGAACAGTCGTAATTTCTGTAAAGCCAAAGTTGTTTTCGTTACCAAAGTCGGACAGTTGCGAAAATAAAGAGGCGCAGTACCGCGGTGGGTCGGTTGTCGCGTGTTTGGGCCTATTTGTGCCGCGTATCACAAATTACAAATCAATAATACGTTGCGAGACTGCGAGCGGGCGGTAGACCCAATGCAACGCAATGATATCCGCGCATATACAAAAACACAATATCATTATGACTACTGTCATAATGATATTGTATTGTGTTCTTGTTTTGTGGTGATCTACCTTAACAGGATACAGGACCTCTTAGCAGTTTGACACAATCCTATGGAAAATTTACTAAATCGATGTTTTGTATTCGCCTGTTTCCTCCGAATACAGTAAACCTATTTGATATATTTATATCCTGATATTTTAAAGTTGAAATAAAGTATGTCCCTATCATTTTATTTTTTTAAACTCTACTTTTTTTGTACCAAACGTCCAATCACGCGAGTAAAACTGCGATTTTTGGAAGTTCCCTATGCAAAAACCAAGGATTTATAAGAAAAATTTAAAATGACATGGCACATAGGTTACTTCACTATAAAAATATCAGGATATACATTTATAGAACGGGTTAATTATGTTCGGAGGAAACACGGGAATACAAAACATCGATTTGGTAAATTTTTCATAGCTTTGTGTCAAATTCCTAGAAGGCCATGCTCTTAAATCTAGACATTGACAATTTGGTATGCGAGCAGCTTATTTTCTTGACCAATATTCGCGCCCGCCTTTGACGTCTTTTTACCCGAAGGATTAAGCAGAGGTGTAGCTGCATGTTTGAAGGTTCATGGGGCGAGCCTACTGCTATCAACCGGACACAAATCCAGACTCCAGACTTCTAGTTAAAAAAATCCTAATGTAACTTAAATTATGTCATCTTGATCTCTTCCTGTTGATGGTGATTCTTGTACATTCATGCAGTGGGTCACTCATGGTAGATTTTATCTCGATTGGTCCTTTGGTCCATCTACACTCTAGGAAGCTTAGACTAATAACTAATTTAACCGAATAACTTGATGATCGAATGACACAATAATACACAACGAAAGCAAAATGTAGCTTACATTGAATATTACAAATTATGTAGGGTTTTCTTCCCTTTCAATTCCTAATTCATACGTGTCAAATGAAGCCGACAAAGAGCTCTAGCATAATCTAATAATTATTAAAAATTGAATTATTTTATGTTAGTGAGTAACAAGACGAGCAAATCAGGTGCCTGATGGTAAGCATCATGATTGCCCATATCAGACACAGTGCCACCCAGTGTTTTAAAATTCAAAATTCTGCGCGGCACTGCACTGCGCCTGTCACCCTGAGTTATTAGTTGTTGAAACTCGTCATGGCCCAGTAATTTTACTGGAAACATTGCCCATCAGACCGGAACACAGTAATGTTTGCACATTACTGCTTGGCGGATGAATAACTGGCAAAGGTGTGGTACTTCCCCAGGCGGCCTCCTGCAAAAGAGGCCTACCACTACAAATAAAATAATAATATGGTAAGACAAATTTCATTCACTACCCTAGAGTGCCCTCCACGCGGATTGGTGCGGGTTTAAGTCCCGCTCGTGAGTGATTTCTTTCCCCTTCATATTGTATTTCAAGCGAATAGATCGCTTAGTCTATAAAACTATAAAACACCAATAATTATTGATTCATAATAATATTTTATAATAGTCGGTTTCCAAAGACATTATAAAAACAATTTTGGTAGGTACTTCTAAACTAAAAGCTATAGTTCGACACAAAAGAGTAGAAAATAATGGGGGCGCCACTGTCTTTTACAAGAGTAAAAACAATTTCATCAACACATACACTTTAAATTAGTTCCGTTTCTACTCTTTTGTGTCGGACTATACCTATCCATATATTTCAATGTCACCAGAAATAGCTCAAAATAATAAATGGTTGTTAAGCCACATCGCCGCCCCGTAACGTTTAATCAACTACTCTTTGTCATGGTGTACCTACGGTGTGTCACGATATGGGACATATACGAGTACATAAAATATGTACAAACACATTGACGTATGTTCTACGATAGACAAGACGGTTCTTAAAAAATATTTGCTCAAATTCTGTTACACCACTTACACAACTGACCAAATGTGATTTACGGTACTCTCCTCTCTCTGCACGGTTGTCTGATAAGATTCTTAGCGATAAGACCGCCAATTGTTGCACTATTTAACATACTGTTTTATTTAATTTTTTAAGATTTTTTGTTTTGTGATGTACCAATAAAGTGTTTATCTATCTTAGTTCATTAAAGTTGCGTTCATTTAATAAGGTCAAATACGTTTACAATAGTTTGTAATCAAATCAAAGGAAAAATAAATACTTACTCGATTTGTTTTCCCGTAATACTAGTACAGCTCCGTACGCGTTCACAGTGCATGGATGTCGAAGCTACATTAAAGTAAGGTGCACGGATTGAAGTGCACTTTAGTCAAGCAAAGTGAGTGTTCGAACAGCGAAATCTAGTACGTAGTACATTAATATCGTTGTACAAACATTATAAAATATACTAGTTGACATTGACCCACGAACATTGAACATTGAACACGGCACGAAAAGTTTAAAGCAAGTTATTTAATAGTAAAATAGTAAACAGATAACTTCGAAATACTGAAAATGTCGCGTGAATAGTTATTTGCCGGAGTAATTAAATTATTTTCATAATAAAATACGAATTTAGTGGCCATGAAAGTTCAAGCTAAAGTTTAATTACAATTTAGTAGGTACCCTAGGTTGGAACGAATTTGGTTTGGATTGACTACGTAATTTGTATTATTAGAGTAATAGTATTTAATTAGATAGATAGCATTATCTTCTTCTATATCTATCATATTATATATTCATGATTTTCCCGAAGGGGTAGGCAGAGGTGTACCCAGGACTCAGTCCCATAGTAGATACACCCACATTTCGCCAGTATGTTATTGGTCCCATGTAATAGGGGGCGAGCCTATTGCCATCTGCCGGGCACAGTTCCAGACTCCAGGCAGTTATTGAGATAATTCCTAATGGAAAACTACAATATTTAAAGCTGCCTGACCTGGGGATTGAACCATTCTATAACTATATCTATCTATATCTATATTATATATAAAAATGTCGTGTCACAGTGTTTGTGACCACACTGCTCCCAAACGGCTAACCCGATTTTGATGAAATTTATATTCACACTTGGTAGGTCTGAGAATAGGTTATTATCTATTTTTTATCCCCCTAACTGATAAGGGTGGCCCACCCCAAAAATGTTTTTTTAAATTTTCGGACAGATTTTTTTTTTATGATGTACGAGTAGCATTAAAAAATACATACAACCTTAAATTATCTACCTTCTTCCTACCTACTACCTTTCTATCTACCTTTTTAATAGAGATATGTTTATTAGGTTTAGGTGTAACTGTACAAGAGTGCTCCACAACTTAGAACGCATCATCACTTACCAGCGGGATTGCTGTCAAACGCCTGTTTAATCCAACACATGTAAAACTGAAACGTTTTAAAACAGACGACCGATAGAAAACAATCACGGAAAAAATACACAATTACACTGAATTAAAGAAAGATGTAGCCAGAATATGGAAAATGCACAAGGTGTATATTGTGCCTGTGGTACTTTCCAGCACAGGTATCATACCAAACTATTTACACCACAGTTTAAAAGTTATAGACCTACCTAAAAACACATACATCACCGTGCAAAAGGCCGCTATTCTCAATACGTCCCGCATTGTCCGCAAATTACTACAGGAAGACGCTTCCTGTGCTTCAACTCCACTTACCCCAAATGAACCTCATTTGGCTTATGCCCGTGAGTTTCATATTTTATAGCGAAATTCTTCAAATTTTAAGCACATATAAATTTTAAACATAATAATTATAATTAGAATTTATACTCTAACTGAACGCGATACCCCAATTACACTGCTCGAGTCAATTCATATTGATATGTGTTATGTGGAAAACCCATATTGTCACAGTTTCAGGTCGCCAAGATACGCACAAGACCTCCGACATGACTTCACGACTGCCTCCTAGGTACATATCTTATAGGAAACAGCCGGGACCTACAGTTTGTGCCATCCGAAACACGGTAGCACCCAGGCGAAAATTCCACATGGTGAGATTCGATCCAGGGACTCTGCCTCTGCCTTATTTAAAGCCGAGCATATTCCCGCTGGACCACGGACGCTACTTAACAATAAGATAATTAGATTATAGTTTGGTTTTGCGGGTTATTAAGTTAAATGCATTGTTTATTTAGTTAACAATATTATGATCAAAATAGTACCTAGTAATAGGCAATATCTTACTAATATAAACTAATATTATAAATCTCAAATCTCAGTACATACAATGGAAAAAAGTTACGTTTTTATAAGATGAACAAAACGCTACCGACTTCTTACTTGACTCCAGCGCCATCTAGATAACACAAAAAAACAGCGCTAGCACAATTTTTTTGTGTGTATGTTTGTTCCGGTTTCACGCTAAAACTACTGAATCGATTGGGCTGAAATTCGGTGAATATATGGTTTAGACCCTGGAATAACATAAAAAGTACTTTTTATCACGATATTCCCACGGGAACGAAGACTACGCGGGTGAAACCGCGGGACATAGCTAGTTATAGATAAAAGGTGTCTAGTTTAATATCCCCAATGACATGGTGATGTCGACATTGACCGAAACAATTATACTATTTAGATGCACGAAGGTACTGTCGCGAGGGCAACATTCATCCGGCCAATGTCACACACTCATACATTACTGAACATATTGACATTACGCTGTAGCTTTTATTATGGGTAAGTTGTACCAAACGGTTTACGAAAGTTTATCGATAACCTTCAGTTTTGTCAACGGGTAACGATATTTAGGGTGCTATTCAACGACATGGAATTGCTTACGCCTCACACGTGTTATCATATAGAATACTAGCTGTGCCTCGCGGTTTCACTCGCTTAGTCTTCGTTCCCCTGGAAATATGCGGATAAAGAATGCCCTTTGCGTTATTCCGCGGTCCAAACTATCTACGTACTGAATTTCAGCTTAATCGGTTCAGTAATTTTGGCGTGAAAGGGTAACAAACTTCCATCCATCCTCACAAACTTTCGCATTTATAATACTAGCTGTGCCCCGCGGTTTCACTCGCGTAGTCTTCGTTTCCGTAGAAATAGAATAGAATAGAAAAAACTTTTATTGCCTTTTTACACAATACATACAATAAAAAAATAGATAAAAATAGCAATTAGGTAATAGGAACATCCTCAGCATGTAACCACGTCAACACGGAGTTGACGCAGTTGCTGACTTGTGTTATCACCAGGGTCTAAAATATCTATATACCGAATCTCAGCCCAATCGGTTTAGTAGTTTTTGCGTGAAACGGTAACAAACATCCATCCATACCTACATCCCTCCCCACAAACTTTCGCATATACTTAATATTGGTAGGAAGGATAGTATAGGTATTCTACTGCCTACCATAATAATATGTAACCAAGGCTAGAATTGATCGAACTTATTTACCACTCTAGCGAGCCGCCTTCACTATGCTCCAGGCACCATTATATAGGTGTACATATAAAAACCTTCCTCTTGAATAACTATCTATTGCTGAAAACCGCATTAAAATGTCTTAGGAGAGGATGGATGAAAGGACACGTAGTTTAAAAGACCTAAGCGTGCAGACGGCGCGAAGTAACTTACTTATTTATTTATTTATTTATTTATTTGGCGTACATAACAAATTACAATCACTTCAAAAATACATTTAGTTACAATAATATGTTCTAGATTGCAACTCAAAAAGATGTACACTCAGAAAAACAATTAGGTAGAGTATCGAGCGAACAAAATAATATGTGACTTAAGTATCTAATTTTACATTATATAATATAGTTATCTAATTGCAAAGCAAGGTTAGCTACAATAATAGTAACATTCAGGTATCAATTTTAATTATACTATTATATACAACAATCAATCAAGGGGTTGAATTCAGATACAACGCTGTCGTTGAATCCGAAGTTCTTCCATTGGGTTGAAGGATATCCTTTATTGTTTGTTTGTAGTTGTTAAATTTAGGATTAAATATATCTAAGTTGTGTGTTGTTACATGCCATAACTGTTAGGTATATATAATATACTAAAGATTAATAAGTTATCCCGCGACCATACCCCGAACCCATACTCGACTCATCAATCCCATACAAAAGCCGCGCTATAACTATGAGGTCCTGGGTTCGATGCTCAGGTAAGGAAAAGTGTTAATTCCTAATTAGGAATTAACTTAATACCTGCCTGCGGAGTTTGGAACTGTGTCCGGTTGTGTCCGGTAGATGCATATTACATGGGACCAATAATAACATACTGGCAAAATGTGGGTGTACCTACTATGGGCCTGAGTCCTGGGTACACCACTGCCTAACCCTTCGGTAAAAAGGCGTGATTGTAATGTCATAGTAATTATTCAGCAAAACCACGAATATAATTTGCATGATGTCTATTTTCGGCTACAATGCTATTGTCATCTACCTCTGTATTCAACGTTCAATAAACTATTAGGTTTAACCTTATACCTTGACGACTTTCATTAGAAGTTCACCAATAATTCATCATGGTGACGACATCGCTCGATTAGTCTTTTGACAGGTGTGCTCTATTACATGAAAAATGTTTGTTTAATTTGTTAACCGTGAACTTTAACCATTTACCTGTTTCAATATCAATATAAAGGTAATTGATAGTCAGTTAAATGCCAATGGAATCATACATACATACAAACATACATACATTCACGCCTTTTTCCCGAAGGGGTAGGCAGAGGTGTACCCAGGACTCAGTCCCATAGTAGATACACCCACCCACATTTCCATCTACCGGGCACAGTTCCAGACTCCGCAGGCAGTTATTATTCCTAATCGAAAATTCCAATATTTAATTAACACTTTGCCTGGCCCCATGTACGTAATAATACTAAAATAAACCTTATCATAAATGAGGAGGTCCGTAGACGAACGAAAGTAACCGACATAGCCCAGCGGATTAAATATAGAACTGATGGCCGGTCGGGGCTGTAAGGTTATCGAATGGAGATTAGGTTTCAATTTCTACAAGTCTAGCTAAAATAAAACTATTTCGGTTCATAGAAACCTATTAGGTTTAGGAGATAATATTATTATGAGACAATTCTTAGTATGCGTGTCTTCTTTCTTTCGTCGGTGAACTTATTAAAACGGAGCATTATATAGTATAGTGCCAGGCTGACATGGGGATATATTTCCACATGGTCATAAAGAGGTAATATAATAACAATTTTATAGTAGTGACAACAGATAACGGAGCTTTGAAATAATATAGTACCAGGCTCACATAAACATGAGGATATATTTCCACATGGTGATTTAGGTAATGGTGATACAATTCATAATAATGCATAAACCGGGTCAGCTAGTAGGTATAATATTTATATGTTAAAAAACAAAATATCTATAAAATATTATATTTATATAGACTTAGCGTCATATAGTAATATAGTCTACTTGCTTGAAATACAATACGAATGTGCCCCCAGCAGGTGAAATATTTCTTTCCATTTTCGTATTGAAAATGTATATAGATATTATTGTAATAATTTGAAAATAAACGTAGAAACTTCCAACCTAATATTTAGTCAGGTCTAGAAAACCGATTTTTCAAAGCGACAGTTTGATAGGAAATTGTGTATAATTTGACAGAATTGTCTTCGACAGTCGCTTACCTTGTCATTATCTATGAATATCAAATAAATTATTTGTTACCGTTCTGTTACAATTTCTTCGAAACAAAAGACTATGAAAATGGTTGGATAACACAATTTAATTGCCTTTTAATGAATGTGCCTGAAGGGAAACGTTTATTGTCTTAAAATGGCAAAGCAATGCGGATTTTAACCACCATTAGGTTTTTTAATGTCAACAAGATGAGCACTAAATTTGCCTTTGGTTAAACGACACGCGGCCATATTAAAAAATTAAAAACGCAATGGTACGCATGCTACGCATTTTAAATTATATATTGTTGATTATGACATGTCAGCCTATAGAAAATCGAAGCGCTCTAAACCACTGTCAGATGGCGACTCAGATACTGGCGACATTGCCACATTGAATAGCAATGCTTATTGGGCCAGATAAACGCCAGCATTTTGATCACGACCAAGCGCTCAAATAAATTTTTGAAAATGCCGTGAGCTCTCGGACCTCACCATCCCAGAGTTTCGACTCCAAACGGTTCAAATAAGCAACCGCTACCGAGGTTCGCATATATGCTCCGCTTGCTTTGCTCAGCAGAACCCAACATTAGTACTAGTTTATAAGCTGATATAAGTTTCACATCATGTCTTCTTTCACCATTCCACATTCATCTTCATAGTCCTTTAGACCCCATGGTTTTCATTAAGCTGATATAAGTTTATTATATATTTAATTATTTACTTACCATATACCTAAGTCAAAAATTTTAACTACACAATTTTTTAACTAGTTCGGGGTCATACAAACTATAGGTTCATACAAAAATGCTGTACTATAGGTTCATACATTTAAGATCAATTTTGATTGTATTCTCGTAGCCGCAAGCGCTACCGGTAAACATAAAGTCTTGAGGTCTATTATCAGATCGGGCAAAGTATTATTGGATTTTTTATCAGGGATTTCTCAATAGCATCCTGGAGTCTGTACATATTTGAGCCCGATTGAGGGCTTATACTGTATTACATGTGACTCAACAATTATCATAACATAAACATAACATACATTCACGCCTTTTTCCCGAAGGGGTAGGCAGAGGTGTACCCGCAGGACTCAGTCCCATAGTAGATACACCCACATTTCGCCAGTATGTTATTGGTCCCATGTCTCAACAATTATCAATGGTGTATATATATATATATATATATATATATATATATATATATATATATATATATATATATATATATATATATATATATATATATATATATATATCCCATTTTATATCGATGGACCCACATAGGTGTTCTTGAAACAAATTATAATTCGGTGCCAGAACGATCTCTTGGGTATAAAAAAAGGTTGGCCGCTACGGACGCAGTTCCGTTCAAAATTCAGTCACAAAGAGGATGGAGTATATACCGTTTTTTAAATACGTAATTGGATGAAGTTATTACCCAATGCTAAGAATATAATCCCATTTTATATCGATGGAGCCAATAAGGTGTTCTAGGTATAAAGTATAATTCGGAGCCAGCAAGTTCTCTGGGGTTTAAAAAATTTGGCCGTTACGGATTCAGTTCTGTTCAAAATTCGGGCACTTAAAGGATGGAGTATATACGGTTTTATATATGTAAATGGATCAAATTATTACCCAATGCTAAGAATATAATCCCATTTTATATCGATGGAGCCAATAATGTGTTCTAAGAAGAAAGTATATTCCGGAGCCAGAAAGTTCTCTTGGGTATAAAAAATTTGGCCGTTACGGATTCAGTTCCGTTCAAAATTCGGGCACTGAAAGGATGGAGTATATACCGTTTTCAACGAATATAAAGAGCAACATCGCGCGGCAGAGGGCGACGTTGCCACTCCGGTCGCAATAGGTACAAACGGAGTCGAGTTATTCGCGCCTAAAGGTGGAGTCGATAATGCACGGATTCGTGGCTGGATCAACTATGTGCCCAGGGAGGTGTTTATATATATATATATATAGATATCCCCACGGGCACTTAGTTGATCATGCGGGTCGTAGAAGTAGTTATTATTTGATCCGTTTTCATAAGTTGATCCGGGGCAGTATTACTTGATCCTTTGCCAGTTGTGTATGACTTTGTGGATCCAGCTGGAGCCACACGTGTCACACATGTGGCTCCATCTGAATCTACAGAGTAATAATAATAATTACGCTGTTTTTATACGAATCCACCTTTTTGGCATTCAAGCAGTTGTTGATCCAATTCAAATGGGCCAATGGAGGCGCACCGTTTTCACAAGCTTCTGTCATTGGTTGCCTTCGACAGAAACATAATAAGTACAATAGTATAGCTCTTCAAATCAATGTAAAAGTTAATTTTAAGAGAATTGTGAATGTTTCACCTTGAGAGATATTTCTATTTCGCATTTTCATTTAATTTGCAATGTATGTATGTACCTATATGTATGTCCGGTACAAATCTTGCAACTGAATTTTGAAGCACTCAACCGATTTAGCTCAAATTTTGCATAGTTATATAAGTCCGGTGACAATGCAATATTATGGTACTGTTGACCTGATCTGATGATGGAGCCATGATGTAGCGACTGGAACTCTGCGATGACAAATGATAAGACAGTTGAATTTGGGCTAGTATGTTAGGTTTTAATAAGTACTTTTCATTCCACATGATAACGAGGGTCTGATGATGAAGGCGAAAGATTGCCATTGGAACTGCCTTACGAAAACTGCAATGATAGTCGAGTTTAGGCTCGTTTACTTTGTTGTTTTAGGGCCTTTTCATTCCACATGATGACAAAGGTCTGATGATGAAGCCGAAACAGAACCATTGGAACTGCCTTACAAAATGTGCCAAAACAGTCGAGTTTGGACTCGTTTGCTTTGTTGTTATGGGGACTTCTCATTTTATGGGGACTTCTCATTCCACTTGACGACGAGGGTCTGATGATGAAGCCGAAAACTTGCCATTGGAACTGCCTTACGAAAACTGCAATAATAGTCGAGTTAAGGCTCGTTTACTTTATTGTTTTAGAGACTTTTCATTCTACATGATGACGAGGGTCTGATGATGAAGCCGAAAGATTTCCATTGGAACTGCCTTACGAAAACTGCAATAATAATCGAGTTTAGGCTCGTTTACTTGGTTGTTTTAGGGACTTTCCATTCCACATGATGACGAGGGTCTGATGATGGAGCCGAAAGATAACCATTGGAACTGCCTACAAAATGTGCCAAGACAGTCGGGTTTGGACTCGTTTGCTTTATTGTTATGGGGACTTTTTATTACACATATAGACGAGGGTCTGATGAACCATTGGAACTGCCTTACTAAATATGCCCAAGACAGTCGAGTTTGGACTCATTTGCTTTTCTGTTATGGGGACATTTCATTCCACATGATGATGAGGGTCTGATGATGGAGCCAACAGATAACTATTGGAACTACCTTATGAAATGTGCCAAAATAGTCGAGTTTGGACTCGTTTGCTTTTTTTTATGGGGACTTTTCATACCACATGATAACAAGGGTCTGATGATGGAGCCGAAAAATAACCATTGGAACTGCCATACGAAAACTGCAATAATAGTCAAGTTTAGGCTCGTTTACTTTGATGTTTTAGGAACTTTACATTCCACATGATGACGAGGGTCTGATGATGGAGCCGAAAGATAATCATTGGAACTGCCTTAGGAAATGTGCCAAGATAGTCCAGTTTGGACTTGTTTGCTTTATTGTTATGGGGACTTTTCATTCCACATAATGACGAGGGTCTGATGATGGAGCCAAAACAGAACCATTGGAACTGCCTTACGAGATGTGCCAAAACAGTTGAGTTTGGACTCGTTTGCTTTGTTTTTATGGGGACTTTTCATTCCACATGACGACCGATTTAGCTCAAATTTTGCATACATATAAAAGTCCGGTGACAATGCAATATTATGGTACTCTTGACCTGATCTGATGATGGAGCCATTATGAAGCGTCTAGAAATCCGCGATGACCATTGATAATTTTTTAGAATTTTTTATACCCAAGAGAACTTTCTGGCTCCGGAATATACTTTCTTCTTAGAACACATTATTGGCTCCATCGATATAAAATGGGATTATATTCTTAGCATTGGGTAATAACTTGATCCATTTACATATATAAAACCGAATATACTACATCCTTTTAGTGCCCGAATTTGGAACAGAACTGGATCCATAACGGCCAAATTTTTTAAACCCCAGAGTACTTTCTGGCTCCGAATTATACTTTATACCTAGAACACCTTATTGGCTCCATCGATATAAAATGGGATTATATTCTTAGCATTGGGTAATAACTTCATCCAATTACGTATTTAAAATAGGTATATACTCCATCCTTTTTGTGACTGAATTTTGAACGTAACTGGGTCCGTAGCAGCCAAGTTTTTTTATACCCAAGAGATCGTTCTGGCACCGAATTATAATTTGTTTCAAGAACACCTAAGTGGGTCCATCGATATAAAATGGGATTATAAAAATCCATAAAATCTATTTTATGGATTTATAATATAAAGATGCATACTTAACAGATCTATGACCCCAAATTGAGTGCTGCAACATTCGTATAATTGCAGTTCATGAAACTCTCATTGTGAATCTAATCATCCAGGAATAGGTAGAGGTGTACCCAGGACTCAGTCTCACAGTAAGTACACCCACTTTTTGCCAGTATGTTACTGGTCCCAGGTGAGGTGAGCTATCTACCAGGCACAGTTCCAGACTCCAGGCTGTCACTAAGATAATTCCTAATAGAAAAATCCAAATAACACTTTGCCTGGCCTGTGGTTCGAACCCGGGACTTCATGATTGGCAGTCAAGCTTGCGCCCACTACACCACTGAGACAGTCGATGTTATGATAATATTATCTTCTTAAAATATATTGAAAATAATTTCAATGCACACTTGCATCACTGATCTGTTTTTGTGTTTGCTTCTGGTTTTGTGTTCCTATAAGTAAAATTACGGTACTTAATCAAAATAATGAATGTAACTTGTGAATAATAATAGAACCTTTGTGGTTCTTTTGTTGGTTAGAACTACTTTTGCAATGTTTCATTTCACACATAATGACATACCTAATAATGTCAAAAACTAGTGGGAAACATAATGTGACCATTTGTGACGTATGACTTATTCGACTCGACGCTCTGGTTTTATTACTACCTACTATTGTCTGTGTTTGATTATATTAAACTAATAATTGGCACTTAGTGGTTCCGTTTTATATATAATTTTTAGGACAAACCCGTACTTATTTGATCCATTTTAATTTATATTCTTAACACTCCCAACATTGTTTGATCCACTTCTTACAACAATCTGAAGTAGGAATGGTTCGCAAAGGGAGGACTGCCTCCCGAATCCCGCGCTCTCCTCTATCGCTGCCCGAGCGCCGCCGTTCGTTTCGTGATTTATTCCGCATCGATTACTAGTGATATTGAATTACAGTTTTCTCTTTATTTTTGTATGATTTTGGTCAAAACAGTTTTTTTATGTAGTACAGTTTTTAAATATATTTTTGAGCCCAATACTTCACTCTTACACTCGAGGTTCTTTTTTTAATTGTTTATTTGTCAGTGATCATTATTTAATTGTAAGTTTTAGATATTATAATTTATTATCCATTAAATTTTACTTTATTGCAATATTAAATAAATATGAGAAATTGTGTAAAATGTCAATAGAAAAAAAAAACTGTTTTACTTTGGTATTGATTTTGGTCATATTGCATACAAGTTTATCGTATGTTTGTAAAGTAAGTTTTAAAAGACGGCAAAGTAAACGAGCCCATACTCGACTATATTAGCACTTATCATAAGGTAGTTCCAATGTCGACAAAACGAGCCTAAACTTGACTATTATTGCAGTTTTCATAAGGCAGTTCCAATAGTTATCTTTCAGCTCCATCATGAGACCCTCGTCATCATGTGGAATGAAAAGTCCCCATAACAACAAAACAAACGAGTCCAAATTCGACTGTCTTGGCACATTTTGTAAGGCAGTTCCAATGGATATCACTCGACTCCATCATCAGACCCTCGTCATCATGTGGAATGAAAAGTCCTCATAACAACACAGCAAACGAGTCCAAATTCGACTGTCTTGGAACATTTCGTAAAGCAGTTCCAATGGTTATCTTTCGGCTCCATCATCAGACCCTCGTCATCATGTGGAATGAAAAGTCCCCATAACAACAAAATAAACGAGTCCAAACTCGACTGTCTGGGCACATTTCGTAAGGCAGTTCCAATGGTTAGGTATCTTTCGGATCCATCATCAGACCCTCGTCATCATGTAGAATAAAAAGTCCCCATAACAAAACAGCAAACTTTTTTTACTATGAGGACTTCCCATAGCAAAGAAGCAAATTAGTCCAAACTCGAATGTCTTGCCTCGGTGCCTCGGTCAGACTGCCTCGGTGGCGTAGAGGGCGCATGCTCGACTGCCAATCAAGAGGTCCCGGGTTCGATCCCTAGGTCAGGCAAAGTGTTAAATATTGGATTTTTCCATTAGGAATTATCTCAATAACTGCCTGGAGTCTGGAACTGTGCCCGGTAGATGGCAATAGGCTCGCCCCCTATTACATGGGGCCAATAACATACTGGCGAAATGTGGGTGTATCTACTATGGGACTGAGTCCTGGGTACACCTCTGCCTACCCCTTCGGGAAAAAAGGCGTGAATGTATGTATGTATGTCGAATGTCTTGGCACATTTCGTAAGGCAGTTCTAATGGTTATCTTTCGGGTCCATCATTAGACCCACGTCATCATGTGGCATGCAAAGTCCTTAAACAACAATGTAAACGAGCCTAAACTTGACTATTATTGCAGTTTTTGTAAGGCAGTTTCAATGGTTATCTTTCCGCTCCATCATCAAACTCTCGTCATCATGTGGAATAGAAAGTCCCCATTACAACAAAATAAACGAGTCCAAACTCGACTGTCTTGGCACATTTCGTAAGGCAGTTCCAATGGTTATCTTTCGGCTCCATCATCAGACCCTCGTCAACATGTGGAATGGGAAGTCCCTAAAACAACAAAGCAAACGAGCCTAAACTTGATTATTATTGCAGTTTTCGTAAAGCAGTTCCAATGGTTATATTTCGGTTCCATCATCAGACCCTCGTCAACATGTGGAATGGGAAGTCCCTAAAACAACAAAGCAAACGAGCCTAAACTTGACTATTATTGCAGTTTTCGTAAGGCAGTTCCAATGGTTATCTTTCGGCTCCATCATCAGACCCTCGTCATCATGTGGAATGATAAGTCCCCATTACAACAAAGCAAACGAGTCCAAACTCGACTGTCTTGGCACATTTCGTAAGGCAGTTCCAATGGTTATCTTGTGGCTCCATCATCAGACCCACGTCATCATGTGGAATGAAAAGAACTTATTAAAACCTAACATTCGAGCCCAAATTCAACTATCTTATCAATGGTCATCGCGGATTTCTAGACGCTTCATAATGGCTCCATTATCAGTACCATAATATTGCATTGTCACCGGACTTTTATATGTATGCAAAATTTGAGCTAAATCGGTCGTCATGTGGAATGAAAAGTCCCCATAACAACAAAGCAAACGAGTCCAAATTCAACTGTTTTGGCACATATCGTAAGGCAGTTCCAATGGTTCTGTTTCGGCTCCATCATCAGAGCCTCGTCATCATGTGGAATGAATGATAAGTCCCCATTACAACAAAGCAAACGAGTCCAAACTCGACTGTCTTGGCACATTTCGTAAGGCAGTTCCAATGGTTATCTTGTGGCTCCATCATCAGACCCACGTCATCATGTGGAATGAAAAGAACTTATTAAAACCTAACATTCGAGCCCAAATTCAACTATCTTATCAATGGCCATCGCGGATTTCTAGACGCTTCATAATGGCTCCATCATCAGATCAGGTCAAGAGTACCATAATATTGCATTGTCACCGGACTTTTATATGTATGCAAAATTTTAGCTAAATCGGTCGTCATGTGGAATGAAAAGTCCCCATAACAACAAAGCAAACGAGTCCAAACTCAACTGTTTTGGCACATCTCGTAAGGCAGTTCCAATGGTTCTGTTTCGGCTCCATCATCAGACCCTCGTCATTATGTGGAATGAAAAGTCCCCATAACAATAAAGCAAACAAGTCCAAACTGGACTATCTTAGCACATTTCCTAAGGCAGTTCCAATGATTATCTTTCGGCTCCATCATCAGACCCTCGTCATCATGTGGAATGTAAAGTTCCTAAAACATCAAAGTAAATGAGCCTAAACTTGACTATTATTGCAGTTTTCGTATGGCAGTTCCAATAGTTATTTTTCGGCTCCATCATCAGACCCTTGTCATCATGTGGAATGAAAAGTCCCCATAACAGAAAAGCAAATGAGTCCAAACTCGACTG
The DNA here is from genome assembly GCA_947063395.1 of Hemistola chrysoprasaria. NCBI lineage: Eukaryota > Metazoa > Arthropoda > Insecta > Lepidoptera > Geometridae > Hemistola > Hemistola chrysoprasaria. The sequence goes on along the minus strand of OX346724.1, from coordinate 12,504,627 downwards.
TCTTGGGCACATTTAGTAAGGCAGTTCCAATGGTTCATCAGACCCTCGTCTATATGTGTAATAAAAAGTCCCCATAACAATAAAGCAAACGAGTCCAAACCCGACTGTCTTGGCACATTTTGTAGGCAGTTCCAATGGTTATCTTTCGGATACATCATCAGACCCTCGTCATTATGTGGAATGGAAAGTCCCTAAAACAACCAAGTAAACGAGCCTAAACTCGATTATTATTGCAGTTTTTGTAAGGCAGGTCCAATGGAAATCTTTCGGCTTCATCATCAGACCCTCGTCATCATGTGGAATGAAAAGTCTCTAAAACAATAAAGTAAACGAGCCTTAACTCGACTATTATTGCAGTTTTCGTAAGGCAGTTCCAATGGCAAGTTTTCGGCTTCATCATCAGACCCTCGTCGTCAAGTGGAATGAGAAGTCCCCATAACAACAAAGCAAACGAGTCCAAACTCGACTGTTTTGGCACATTTTGTAAGGCAGTTCCAATGGTTCTGTTTCGGCTTCATCATCAGACCTTCGTCATCACGTGGAATGAAAAGGCCCTAAAACAACAAAGTAAACGAGCCTATACTCGACTATCATTGCAGTTTTCGTAAGGCAGTTCCAATGGCAATCTTTCGGCTTCATCATCAGACCCTCGTCGTCAAGTGGAATGAGAAGTCCCCATAACAACAAAGCAAACGAGTCCAAACTCGACTGTTTTGGCACATTTTGTAAGGCAGTTCCAATGGTTCTGTTTCGGCTTCATCATCAGACCTTCGTCATCATGTGGAATGAAAAGACCCTAAAACAACAAAGTAAACGAGCCTAAATTCGACTATCATTGCAGTTTTCGTAAGGCAGTTCCAATGGCAATCTTTCGGCTTCATCATCAGACCCTCGTTATTATGTGGAATGAAAAGTACTTATTAAAACCTAACATACTAGCCCAAATTCAACTATCTTATCATTTGTCATCGCAGAGTTCCAGTCGCTACATCATGGCTCCATCATCAGATCAGGTCAACAGTACCATAATATTGCATTGTCACCGGACTTATATAAGTATGCAAAATTTGAGCTGAATCGGTTGAGTGCTTCAAAATTCAGTTGCAAGATTTGTACCGGACATACATATCGGTACATACATACATTGCAAATTAAATAAAAATGCGAAATAGAAATATCTCTCAAGGTGAAACATTCACAATTCTCCTAAAATTAACTTTTACATTGATGAGAAGAGCTATAGTATTGTACTTATTATGTTTCTGTCGAAGGCAACCAATGACAGAAGCTTGTGAAAATGGTGCGCCCCCATTGGCCCATTTGAATTGGAGCAACAACTGTCTGAATGCCAAAAAGGTGGATTCGTATAAAAACAGCGTAATTATTATTATTACTCTGTAGATTCAGATGGAGCCACATGTGTGACACGTGTGGCTCCAGCTGGATCCACAAAGTCATACACAACTGGCAAAGGATCAAGTAATACTGCCCCGGATCAACTTATGAAAACGGATCAAATAATAACTACTTCTACGACCCGCATGATCAACTAAGTGCCCGTGGGGATATCTATATATATATATATATATATATATATATATATAAGTATATGCATAACAACGACTTCTCCCAAATATTTCTATAGTCTAGGGTGACAGACAATCTGGTACGCGTTCTCGGCTATATCACCACCTTTTTCTTGACCGGCCGTGATATCTGTTAGAAACCATAATATTTTTCTAGATTTTAAGACAAAATATACACATAGCTTAAAGACAAACTTTCTTTCCAGGTACGAGTATATCATCATTTGTTGAAAATGCCTCTATTCCTTCGGTGCCGATATGCTGACGAGAATGGATCGCCGCGCGCTCTCTCCCTCCACGCCTAACAGTCGGGCTATGGACAAATATGAACAGTTATCTGTGGTATATTTATATGCAAATTATGAGATTTTATGTTATGAGACGTCATGCCAACGTCAAGAGACGTACCTCAAGTTACTCATGAAAACAGCAGTAAACGTGGCATACTAGGCCACGTGTCAGCCTTTTGTGACAGATTGGTTAAGGGTCTCTAGTCCCTTTACCCTATCCGAAGCGCGAAGATTGCGTGTCTACTAGGAAGTGGATGTCTGCGAGTCTAGTCGGGATTTGTGCGTCCGTGAAGCTATATACTTCCAGGGATCGTACTCTTACACTCAACGAGTAGAGACCTGGGTATACTGCGTTATTTATACTTACGTTAGTCTAACAGTTATTTTAATATCAAATATTAGGTACCAAATGAGTTTCTAGAGGCCCCACAGAACAAGAACCAGGACGCCTGGGTAAGCTACGCAGCAGGTGATACATAAATGAATATTTGCTGGTCCTCAGGTAGGCGAAGGTTCGTACGGTGTAGTGCTGAAATGTCGACGGCGCGACACCGGCGAGCTCGTCGCCATCAAGAAGTTTCTGGAGACGGAAGATGACGTCGCCGTCAGGAAAATGGCCCTAAGGGAAATTAGGATGCTGAAGGTAAATTTACCCTTGAAAATACAATAAAATTAAATTGTACTCTCGTTCTTTTAATGAGGTAACCAAAGTTACTCAAGTCAACTAACTGTCAAAATTGCTTAGCAATGTTCCTGGCAGGTACACTCAAGGCTAATGCTGCAAATACCTACGAAAAGGAATTCTTAATACAGATGAATGAGGCATTTGATAAAGAGGAGGTGCAAGTCAACCATAGTCGTATAAGTTGGCACTAGGACATAATGTATGTATTATCTAAATAGATATGATTATCATCAAATTTGTCTTGACGAAGTGTTGTATTCACAGACGTGATATAATTCAGTAACTACTAAAAAGGAGGCAGACATTGAACCCACGGTTCAATGATGATTTTAAATCAGAACTCGAGTTTTAATATCAGAATCAGAACTCAAACCCAACTATAGAAAATATTACTCTTCTAAATGAGTTTACCAGCAATAGGTCTATGAGAACCACAAATCTGTTAACTTTATAGAAACTACGACACGACCACCTGGTGAACATGATCGAGGTGTTTCGTCGGAAACGGCGGTTCTATCTCGTGTTTGAATACTTGGAGCACACGCTCCTGGACGAGCTGGAGGCGTCTCAAGGAGGGTTGGGAGAGGAACAAGCTAAGAAACATCTGTACCAGCTGCTGAAAGGAATTGACTACTGCCATCAGAACTCGGTGAGGAACTTAGATGAGTGGTAATAATATATGTCTTTTTTGCCATATGTGGCAAACAAGCAGACGGGCCGCCTGATGGTGATCGGGTACCGCCGCCTATGGATTCCTGCAACATCAGGGGTATTATCAGAATCAGAATGTTGCTGACCCTTCAAGACTCTATTCACTCTTCTTTTGAAGAGACCTTTGTTGAAGCTCAACGGGATTGGGATATTGGAGTCTATACAACAATTAAACGGAGTTTTTCGCATGCTAGAGTCATCAGTATGGGTTGACCTTCTAAATTATGACCTAAATCTAAAGCCGGCCATACAGGCAAAACTAAGAGAGTATGTAAGAAAACTTGCGCACTTCTGCACGCATACACGCTCCAGTTTGCCAGTACAGCCTGTACAAACCTGTCAGACATATCCTAGCTTTTAGGGACGGCTTAATAATAGGTGACAATCGGGACCCATACGTAATACCCACATGCCTCACGGATACATGGTAGCACCCAGATGTAAATACCACACAGAAATGGCCATACATGCAAGTTAGGAACGAAAGGGACGTATCAGCAACATGAACGTGAGGATCTGATTTTCCGTACAATCTGACCAGACAAGAAGAAAAAGTTTAGCCCAGAGTCCAAATTCGTCCCATACCAAACCTCATAACCGTTTCAATAATTCCAGATAATCCATAGGGACGTGAAGCCAGAAAACGTGCTGGTTTCCAACAATGGTATAGTGAAGCTCTGTGACCTCGGATTTGCTAGAGCTCTAGCTGCACCGGGCGAGCCTTACACGGAGTACGTCGCCACCAGATGGTACAGAGCTCCTGAGTTGCTGGTCGCTGAACATAGGTGAGTTTCGGAAAAAGTCACTATGAATGACAGAAATCATACAATGTATTAACAAAATTACAAATAAGTTCAAGATGAAAGTGGAAGAAGGGAAAGAAAGTCATGTGTCAGGATGGTAGTAAAAGGAGAGAAATACTCTCAGCCAACCACAACGGGAACAAGTAACAAGACATGGCATAGCTGAGAATGTGTGTATGTAACATCAGTGTGCAATTTCTTTGGAACCAGCATCGATAGGATGACATTCCAAATCATGTCATGATGCCTTAATTCTTATTTTTTTATAATCTGGTAGCGGAGTTCTTCTCTTTTAGAATGTTATTATAAAGAATAAAGTTCGGGTTTAGAATTGTATTACTGAATTGGATGGATGTATTTTTGATCGAATTTTCAATAGTTTAAGAGAACAATATTCGAGTTCACATTGTTTATATGTTTTTATTTTTTTTTCACATTATTTGTATGTTTCTTTCCACAATGCTATCTCTATTATCGAATGTTTAATGCATTTCGCCTCCAAATCAAACTTATAGCAATAGTTTCCTGTATCAGGTATGGTCCGGAGGTGGATATCTGGGCGATAGGATGCTTATTTGCGGAGATGTTGACAGGAGACCCTCTGTTCCCGGGGGACTCAGATATTGATCAACTGGCACTTATCATAAAAACTGTTGGTGAGTTTTATAAAGTAAAAGGAGAGAAAGTAATATGATAGCTTTACATATACTACTACCTACAAATTTCTCGTGCGTTCCATATTCCCAAACGTACGGTAGATTCATGTTACCTATTTTAGCTTTTGACGTTTAAAATTTCTTTTTGAGATTTTTTTTTATTTATGAAACCGAAGTTAAACAGTGTAAATGTACTAAATGTACCAAATGTACAAATTTCAGGCGGCAGTTTCAGAGGGCGCCAAATCGTAATTATAATACAATATGAACTAAAATCTTGCTGCACAAAGCTCCTAGCATAAGGAAGCCTGGTTGGCTCACTGTCGAATTGTAAGAAAAAGGCACACCACAAGTGAACTTGTGGTCTCGAAATGTGGATTTGATATTTTCCGTGACAACAATGGAAATCTTTTTACTGAAATCGACGTCATTCAGCTGTTAATAATTTTATTTAGAACATTTTTTCTAAATGATTGTAGTGGTAGGCCTCTTTTGCAGGGGGCCGCCTGGGGAAGTACCACACCTTTGCCAGTTATTCATCCGCCAAGCAGTAATGTGCAAACATTACTGTGTTCCGGTATGAAGGGCAATGTTACCAGCGAAATTACTGGGCATGATGAGATTCAACAACTCATATCTCAGGGTGACAGGCGCAGTGCAGTGCCGCGCAGAATTTTGAATTTTTGAACACTGGGTAGCACTGTGTCTGATATGGGCAATCATGATGCTTACCATCAGGCACCTGATTTGCTCGTCTTGTCACACACTATCATAAAAAAAAAAAAAAAAAAAATTATCTGGAAAGCTGGAAGTTAGGGGCGCCACTATCAGGTTTTTCTCCGATTCAAAAAAATTGTAGACCTGGGGCTGGGTCTAGGCAGAGCCCTGTCAAGTTCTTTTGTTCTTCACTTTGTAGGGACACAGTGGTGACGGCGCGTGGAGTCAGAATGTGCATTGTTGCAAATTAGAGTTGACGCCTAACGCCACTTAAAGAAGCAATTGCTTCCCCGCCTCGGTTCCGTGCGTCCGTATCGTCAACCCACCCACCAGTGTACATATTCAATTGTTTTATTTTACAAGTATTACACGCAGGAATTTATTATAGGCAGGACAATAGCATGCGGTCTATTAGGAACACCTAGTGGAACCTAATATACATATACAGCATAGCGTTATACATAAACCGCATAACTTCTTTAGTATGTGATAGACCTTACTAATTGTCGATCAGGTAAGCTAGCCCCCCGGCACCAGCAAGTAGTGTCGCGGCTGTCGGGCGGCGCGGCGCTGGCGGGCGCGGAGCGCGGCGGGGGGGGCGGGGGGGGCCCGCGCGCCGCGCTCCCCGGCGCCGGCGCGGCGCGGGACCTGCTCGCCGCGTGCCTGCGCACGGAGCCCCGCGCCCGCCCCGCCGCACACGCACTGCTCAGGCATAAGTAAAAAACATATATATTTCATTAATTTATAATATCTCACACAAAGTTGTAAATATCCTTAATGCTATTATTTTCATAGACTAAAAGGCCTATTACACTACACCGAACCAGGACCCCTAATTTAGGGCACCCTTACTATGGGCTTTTTCGGCCTTAAGATTAAACGTCACCCATAGCTAATGAAAATACATAACATAACATAACATACATTCACGCCTTTTTCCCGAAGGGGTAGGCAGAGGTGTACCCAGGACTCAGTCCCATAGTAGATACACCCACATTTCGCCAGTATGTTATTGGTCCCATGTAATAGGGGGCGAGCCTATTGCCATCTACCCATTACCGGGCACAGTTCCAGACTCCAGGCAGTTAATGAGATAATTCCTAATGGAAAAATCCAATATTTAACACTTTGCCTGACCTGGGGATCGAACCCGGGACCTCTTGATTGGCAGTCGAGCATGCGCCCACTACGCCATCGAGGCAAACGATGTCGATGAGGAATGAAAATACACAGATATGAAGAAATAGGGAATAATTTTCCACTGAATTTTTTGTTATTGTTATTGTTTCTCTGAATCTGACCTTTGTTCGCGCGAAAACATACTTTGTTAAAGAAAACCTTTGTTTCTTCGTATTAACGCAAAATTGTAAAAAAGTAGTTTTTAGGTTATGTTAATGTTTTTTTAAATAGCAAAAAAACCATACGGTTTTATTTAACAAAATATTTTTTCTTGCAAATAAAGGCCAGATCCAGAGCCACCCACAATAAGTCGAAAATTATTCTTTATTTCTTCACATCTGTTATATTTTCATTTTTTGACGTCTAACCATAATGTTATTACACCAGACATATTTAGGCTTAGGGACCCTGATTCATTTTAGGTGTAATAATAAGCCTTTATGACCAACTGAGCCACCGTGAAGGTACTTATAGTCATCGGCGAAATTTTTCTATCGCGCCTACTTAACGCCTCATTACTTCATTTCGCCGATGACTAGTAACTCCACGGTTGATTCAATGGTAGAACTAGAAGGCTGCTCGACCAGCTTAGGACCGGCTGCAAGATACTGAGAGGAGGGATAGATTCTCCGGCCTAGCACAATCGCATTTGCTCCATATTTGTGCCCAACAGCTATATCCAGAATAGATCCAACCGGATACACAGATTCCTTTGAAGTTCCTTACTGTCGCACCGTACATCGTAGGAACACGCCGATATGCCGCATCATGTCTGACCTCAACGCATTCCTTGCCACCAATCCTAGATGTGATATTTTTTTGCGACAAATGGCGTGCTATTTTCACTTTATTGCTGACATTTTGTGAAACTTATGATCCTAAGGATAACATTAACTATGTATATTAAAATATGATTGTATTGTTATAATTATTAGAAAATTAAGTTGATAATATGTATAATAGCTTGTTACATCCAGCGACTCTACTATCCCCGCTGACGTCACACCCAGCTTACTCTTGGCCTCGAACCGACGTCACAAAGGGCCGACGCTGCATTTTAGGCTGTTTTCGCCTGCCCGATGCCTGCACCTCAAAGACCCATCACTTCGGTCCTAACATCGGACCGTTGTCGCCGCATTTAGATATAAGATAGATTTAACACATTATCGCAATGTGAATTTTATTAAAGACTTAGTACATAGAAGAGGTTTTTGGATTCTCCTGCGCCCTCCGGCCCCGACATATATAATTGGCGCAGTCGACGGTAGGATGCTCGATAAATAGGTTATCTTACCTATCCGAGTATCCAGGACCTACTTCATCAGCTACGGACCGCGAGGCGTATCCGAAAATCGATACAGCAGCAGCGAGGACCCAAAGACACAGTGAGTACCTTAGATGAATACTATGGTTGCTCTCCCCTATGTATTAAGTCTATTCTACACTTTCAATGTGTAAGAAATATTCCAAGATTTATTTCCAATCAAGGCAATCGAGGAACCCCCTAGGTATTAAGTCTATTTTACACTTTCAATGTGTAAGATAAATTCCGAGATTTATTTCCAATCAAGGGAATCGAGGAACCCCTAGGTTTTAAGACTATTTTACACTTACAATGTGTAAGATAAATTCCGAGATTTATTTCCAATCAAGGGAATCGAGGAACCCCTAGGTTTTAAGACTATTTTACACTTACAATGTGTAAGATAAATTCCGAGATTTATTTCCAATCAAGGGAATCGAGGAACCCCTAAATTTTAAGACTATTTTACACTTTCAATGTGTAGGATAAATTCCGAGATTTATTTCCAATCAAGGGAATCGAGGAACCCCCTAGTTTAGATAAGTTAAAAATAACGTAGAGGTATTTAAAGGTAATTTATGTTGTATTAAGTAGAATAAAATTATATAGTTAAATAGATCATAGATTAGTTTAGACTTATTCTCTTGCACAGTTTCATAATCCACATTTTTAATATTCTTTTTGAAAGATATTTTTATATATTTTATAGGCAGCTTTATAGTAAAATCAGTATTGAATTAAAAATAAGATCACGATGTGTTGAAATAATCATTCTACCTTGCCATCTTTCTCAGAATTTTGTGCCAAGTCAGAATTGCTCCAACTGTCTCATTAGGGTATTGCGACATTGGTCCACACCTGCATAGCACATACTTGATAAGTGTATGCAATTCAGAGAATTGGTTAAATTATCTGCTGCTTTAACTATCACAACCTATTTTAAGGATAGGATTTAGATAGTTTTAGTTCATATAATATTAGATTGCTCTTACAAAAAATTTCGAAAGCCTTGTCCTTCTTTATTACAATTTTTATATTGTCAAATAATTCTCTCAAAATTTCCTATCCATTACTACCCATCCTATTCTCCTATAGTATGTGCAACCTGGTATAAAATCTAAGTACATAGAGACAGAATGTCCGAAGGAAACTACAAGAAGACCACATCTACTCTCACTACATACAATCGATGATGATCACCAACTGAAGACTCAAGATAAGCACTTCTTCTTCACACAACACTCTAATCACGCTATGGAATTATTGCCTGCTGATGACCATCACCTTCTAGAGTTTCTGCATTATGTAACCACAATCAAGTCCATACCTATATCACTTTACGACCTACGACATCAAGTTCTGCCACCGTGTCGTCGCTCCTGCAGAATTTACGGATTTTTCTTCATACATCACCCATGAAATATGCTACCAAACCTAGAAAATTCTTCATGCACAGAAAGCGAAAAATTAAATCGCTCATGCCGCAGCACCGATCCAGCATCGTTCCAGCAACTTTGTCGGTCAAGACTCTCCATAGTTGCTGATCTTCGGGAGGGAGATGTTACATCCAGCGACTCTACTATCCCCGCTGACATCACACCCAGCTTACTCTTGGCCTCGAACCGACGTCACAAAGGGCCGACGCTGCATTTTAGGCTGTTTTCGCCTGCCCGATGCCTGCACCTCAAAGACCCATCACTTCGGTCCTAACATCGGACCGTTGTCGCCGCATTTAGATATAAGATAGATTTAACACATTATCGCAATGTGAATTTTATTAAAGACTTAGTACATAGAAGAGGTTTTTGGATTCTCCTGCGCCCTCCGGCCCCGGCATATATAATTAGCTAATGCGTTCATATTATTACAATAAATAAATAAATGGTAGAGTGCCGCCACGCGCATTGGTGCGGAAGGTGCGGGTTCATATCCCGGTCGAAAGTGGAATTTTTCTTCTCATAATATTCATACTGTATTCTGTATGCTTAATAACTTATCTCTAGAAACACTATTTATGTAGATACTGTTTTGTCTGAGTCCGATACCTGAAAAAGGTTTCCAAGAGAAACTGTGGTAAAGGTGTATAAAACCATACTTAATATTGATGTAACTATACAACGAATTAGAAAAAGTGTGGTACCGAATACTTAAAAGGGATGCATACACCCGTTAAACTGAGCAACGTTTCAAAGAAAGAATTGCGAGATGAGCAAAAATTTTTTAGTCTTGTATCATCACTGTCATCTCAGGCATCGTCAGGACGTCCACTGCTAAACCTAGGCCTTCCCCATATATTTCTATCCAGTCCAGTTACAACAGTAAGTGTTGCCACGCTTGTGTTTGTGACAGCAATCAATGTTTTTTTTTTTTTCAGATATTTCATGCAAGACGGATTCGCGGAAAACTTCAATGCGGAACTTCAGAGGAAATTAGGCAAAGAAATTGAAGTAAGCTCTTCATACTAATTCTTGAGTCTATAGTCCTTAGCTTATTATTGAACATTATGTTTGACTGATGCCTCTTGTTTAGCCGTTACCACCTCAGCCGGGAACTACGAGACTGCCGGGCAAGCCTAGACAACAGTGGACATTGAATATTATTCCTGTAAGTCTAGTTTAATTAATTTGGTTGTTTGATTCAGATCATCCGAGTCATGGTAAATTAGGACCACATGCATGCAATTAGGGTTAAAAAATAAATGTACAGTTTGTAACCACAGGGTTACTTAGTTATAATTTATAATGTTAGATTTTGCTCCTAAATGTTGGTGACGCAAGAAAATTACAAAGAAACATTTGGGATTAATTAATTAACACCGGCTTCATTACGTTAATCCACAATCGAGTGCAATAAGGGCTTAAATTATTATAATATGCTTCATTAAGTGCTTCATCATTATTTATTCATCATGATATCTTTCAATTTCTCTTTTTCATATGATGATAATTTTAATATTTATTATTATGATTTTATTGCAGGACCACAGTAGATCACGGACGGATAGCAATGCAGGTGAATCACTGATTGACTACAACTATACGCCAAGTAAGTCTAAACATTCAAAGTAATCTTCGGAATAAAAATCTCGGAAATGGGCAAACGCCATTGTCATTCATGATGTTCAGTCATGACATTCTTCTGTTGTTTGAATCCACTATTAAAATTTTTATGTTTTTTCCTAGATTCTGAAGTGATGGACACGGGACAGACAGAGAAGAAAGCTCAACAACCTTCAGCACAACCCATCAGTACTACAGAAGTAAGTGCTGCCTATTGTGTACTGTACTGTGCTAATTGTTAGGTTCTAAGGTTGCTATTTGTACCGCTCTTGTCAAAAGCAATTATTTTATTCCCATCAGGCAAGTTCTAGTAATTGTTCTTATATTCGAGTCGGTCTGTGATCAACCGTGGTGTCAGAGTTTACAGGTGGACTCTGACATCTGACATGATCTATCTATCTATATCTATGATATCTATGACAATTGTTGGGACCAACGGCCTCCCGAAGCTTGGTAGCGTATAGATGTAATAAATACCACGACTTGGTAAGCTATCTTTATCGCTATATACTAACTATCTCTTAAACAAACACTTAATCACAATGAACGCCATAAACAGTCTTCTATATAGAAGCAGTTTCGTGGCTGAAGAAACGGTTGCCCACGTAATCCTGGAATGCGAGGAAGTAGCGCTTCAACGTGAACAAATCCTCGAAACAGTGCGGTCACCACGAAAGCCTCCGAAGTTCCCAGGAAACTTCTGAACTTCGGGGTGGAGTTAGGCTAGCTAGCCAGGACTTCACGCACCATAGACCAAATAGCTAATAATAGACTAGAGCCCAAGTGCGCAAAAGGAGTCCACTTTACATTATCACGACTTGTTATGTGATTCGATCCAGTAACAATGGATTTGAAGTTGCACATATTATGCCACAGACGCTACCAAAGTTGTATACTAGGTAATAAGGTTCCGTTGGTTTGTAACCTACAGGGTAACGTGGAGGTAGCGGGAGCAGTGCTTCCTCCTCCTCGTCCCGCACCGCCGCGAACCTTGGCCAAGGCTATCAATGAAGCATTTCAGGTATATTATAGCAACAGATTCCTTATTATTATTATTATTGTTCTTATTTAATCCTAAATCTCCTTGAAAATTCAACCATTAAGCACTGTTCTTGGATATCGCCAAGTTGATTCCATTTTAACAGATCCTTGCAAAGCTTTTGATAAAAGCTAAATAATATGTAAATACTAAATTTCAGAATAGATAGAATAATATGGTTTTTGCACTAATATTTGCTCTATATATATCATATCTATAATATATAATTTTAATCTATAAACAAGAGATGTCAACTTATTCCACTCTAATCCTTTGTAACGGTTTGACTGGTGTTCCACAGGGTTCTTACTTGGATCCTCTATGTTTCGTAACGTATGTTTTCTTGTATAATTGCAGGCGTTTCCTGTACCTGTGAACACGTACCCTCGAACGCCTTATATAAAAAAGTATGTAAACACACTTTACACCACGAATAAACTAAGTTTGGATAATAATGTTTTCATAAATTCATAATAAAAGAACCTTTTATGATACAGAGAAATATATTCTGAGAATAATAATTGCATAATTATATTACTCTGCGCAAACGGGCAACTTACCTCATACTTGTGGCCGCCATCGGCCATCAGTGGCTGGGGTCGGTGGTCCGTTTGCACCAAGCCTAATACTTGTAAATCTATTGTAGAGTGAACAATAAGTTAGTAATGGATGAAGAGTTGCTTCGAGGTCGCACCGTCGCCAAGAAGAACGCTAAGAAAAATGGACCGGAGTTCTCATTGCCCTATGTGCCTGGAGGTAAACATTTATTTCAGTTTCCAAATGGGTGCCAACGAATCGCTGTCCGTTCGTCCATCCTTACTTCAGTCAGACAGAGTTATATCCACAGGCTACAGATCATAAAAACCTCTGTGGCTGTATCTTTTGAACTATAATATAGGTAGGTAATAAACAAATGTAACCTAATCAAATATTCTATAAGAGGTAGTAGAAAAAACTCGGTGCCTCGATGGCGTAGTGGACTGTGTGGAGTCGGGAACTGTGCCCGGTCGATGGTAGTAGGCTCTTCCTGGAACAAATAACATACTGGCGAAATGTGGGTGTGCCTGCTATTGGACTGAGTCCTTCTGTATTATGTTATGTACTAAAAAAATTAAGCTACAAGTTTCTTGTACGTTATTAAATAATAAATAAAATTGCTTTAGGGGTCATCCATAAAGTACGTCACACGTAAAGGGGGGGGGAGGAGGTCGACAAAGTGTCACATGGTGTGACAAGGGGTGGGAGGGGTCCTAAGTTTCGTGACATCACATTTCAAAATCTAATTATTGCTTTGTTATTGTTTCAAATATTTGATATAATGTTGATTTCATAAAAAAAAAGTACTTAATTTAAATGGAAACAAAACTAATTTCGGAACTGCTGTTTTATTTAATAATTTTTAGATGTGAAATTGCAAAACATGTGACGTCACACTAGGGAGGGGGGGGGCTCAGAAATGTGACCACCTGTGACAAGGACGGGGGGGGGCCCAAAAAATCATGAAATTCGTGTGACGTACTTTATGGATGGCCCCTTATATATATAATAATTTATATTGTCAAAATTTTACATTTTGTTGCCGCTTATGTGAAAAATTATGAAAAAAAGGCCCATTTAAAGGGTGTTTGCGTGAGGTGTGTGTGTGCGTGTGTGGACATGTTATAATTCGGAAAGATGAACTTCGGAACCGTGCAGTGGCATGCACCCTTAAGTTTCGAATGTTAGAAATGTTCATCGTATGATATCATCGTATAATAAATATTACTACTTTGTCTTATCACATAGAAAAATATACAAATAAGCAAAATGTTTATTTTTTTACAGCAAGCAACAGTCCAGTGAAAAAAGTAAAGAAGCCTCACTACCCGATACCAAAGACGTTCGACAACCATCATCACTGGGAGCCTTCTGTGAGCATTACTAAACTTATATTCTCTAAGAAATGTTATTAATTTAATATATCTATTTATTACCTTTGTTACTTTGTAGATTTGTAAAATATAATTACAGTTTTATAAAATTGTATTTTTTATGTTGCATGCTCTGTCCCATCCCTATTTCCAAATATTTGAAAATTGCAATTACGTGTCTTATACTTTCTAAAGCTTTCTATCATCATCATCATCTCAGATATAGGACGTCCACTTCTGAACATAGGCCTCCCCGATAGATTTCCAACGAGTCCGGTTGTAACTGGCCTACATCCGGTGTTTTCCTGCTACCTATCTCTTAATCTCTTTATCTCTTAATAAATGAAAAATCAGTATTCTCATTCAATGGGTATTATTATTTATTATGTAAAAAACTGGATTAATTATTTTTATTCGTATAGAACCTAAGTATCTGAATATACAGCACTATGGAGCTGTCATCGTAATGATATTCCAGCTGCTGGCCATACGGTGTGCAGTAGGCCATATTATACGCAGTCAAAAACGGTTTCACACACAACCACTAACAGTTTACTCTGCGATCACCAATTGTACCATTAGTGATCGTCTGTTTGTGTGATTATGTAAATGTGTGTTCCCCGCAAAAATTGACAGATAATTTTGTAGGTACTGAAAGTGGCGTAAGGATATGGGATGCTTAGTGCTATTTATATTCAAAGACCTTTGTATTTGTCAGAGGTATTAAAGGATTAAAATTTTAAAAAATCTATAGGTAAATAATTAGCCATTAAAAATAATTGTTTGCAATCACTTTGCAAGTTCGAATAGTCGCACATAAAATGCTTATACGTGCGGTAGGGACCTACAAATTATATGCAACGTGTTATAAAAAGGTGTATTTATATTTAAGAGGGGTTGTCAACGGGTTAACGTGTAGATACCCGTTAACTGAACAACTTTCAAAAGAAAGATTTGCTATATTCGAACACAAAAAAATCGACTTCCCGTACAAAACGATCAGCTGATCGGAAAATTTGTCTGGGAAGTCAAACATTCTTTTTTCTTATTTCTCAAAATATGTTTTGCTAGTTGTTTAAATGAACTAAGTTGAGCAATATTTAGTTGTGTAGCGGCCGTGGTCCAGCGGGAATATGCCCGGTTGTGAATCCGGAGGCCCTGGTTCGAATCTCACCATGTGGACTTTTCGCTTGGGTGCTACCGTGTTTCGGATGGCACGTTAAACTATATATATAGGTCCCGGCTGTTTCTATCCGGTGTGTCCTTTATGATATGTAGTGGACAGTCGTGAGGTCATATATGAATTTTAGCGACCTGAAACTCTGACAATATGGGTTGTCCACGTAAGCCGTATGAATTGACTCGAGACTCGAGCAGTGTAATTGGGGTAACCCGCTCCCTTTTTACGAACAGCAGTAGAAGTGTGGAAAGCGTTTAATTGCTTAATGTCTTTTTGCTGTCAAACGTCATTTTTTATATGCCGTTTGACAGCAAAATTTACTGCTGTTGACACGCGATAACATGTTCGTATTACCGCCACCGTTCCGTTAGAGTATAAATTCAAATCATCATCATTGAGCTACAGGGTATAAAATGTTCAGTAATACAAACTATGTCCTATGTTCAACGGCTCTACTAGGGGAGCAATCCAGTTGAGCTATGGGGAAGTAACGATCAATTTACTTATATTACAGCGTAGCGGAGAAAATATGGCGCGGATTCCCACCAACCTGCCTTTCATGTGACACGGTACTTACCTACTTACTAGAACTTCACCTTCATAAGTCTACCCTTTACACATTATACAACGTTTTACAACAAAGTGTAGTAATACCACAGAATACTAATACTAAAGGGACAGAAGGGACACTCCTCAAAATCATTAAAATAAAATAGCGACTCTAGTGACGCTATAAAGTGCAATTCAGGTCGCACAGCGCCTAACTAATTATAGTTATATTAACAACAAGCTGCCTCTCTTTTTCTCGCATATCTCTCTATCTGTTCTCTCTGTCTAGCCCATAGGAACCCGTCCAGACGGACGCCCCAGCTACTTGTAACTTCATACCTTTATTGCGGAGTGTCCTAGGCCTGGTAATACCTACTCAAGCGGTGCATCTACTCACCTAAGTACCTTAATATCTTGCAAAAGAAATAATTGCATAAAAAAATCATAATAATTGCATAAAAACTTCCCATACAAATTTGCAGATCAGCTGATCCATTTTATATGGGTAGCCGAAATTTTTTTTTATTATTTCGCAATATTCTTGCTTGAAAGTTGATAAAATAGAAAAGAATAATACTTTATTGCGCACCATAAAAAATAAGCAATGTTACAAAAGACACAGTTAAAAGACACGGTAAACAACCGGCGGCCTTATTGCGTACAGCAATTTCTTACAGGCTACACACAAACAGATACATGATTAATGTGATGGATAGATGCACCCCCATAAGTATTACTACCTTTTTTTTTTCACGTTGTATTTATTTTACATTTACATATACATGCTACATACTCATCATCATCATAATCTCAGATTTAGGAATTTCACTTTGCCAATACTTACCACCTTGGGTAGGCGGGTTGGCGAGCGCAGTTTGATGGTTTTTACGTAGAGGATGCTGCTGCCCTTCCTCTGAATCTAATAACATTTAGCCGGCTCTTACAGAACTCCACGACCTATCAGATGACAGCGTCTATAGGTACCGAATATTCTGGCAGCATTGCCTCGTACAGATAAACTAAACAGGTAAACCAAATGATATGTGGTGCTTCACAGACAGAGCTTTAGTTGCAGAAACAATAAACTTAGTTGAAGAATCTATCAACTTAGTTGAAGAATCTAACAACTTAGTTGAACAATCTATCAACTTAGTTGCAGAATCTAACAACTTAGTTGCAGAATCTAACATATTAGTTGCAGAATCTAACAACTTAGTTGCAGAATCTAACAACTTAGTTGCAGAGCCTATCAACTTTTTAAGTTTATAATTTTTAGTTTTCGTTAAGCAACATAAACAACATAAAGGTCCAGTTTACGGTTGCTGCGATTTTATATAAATTTTTCAAATCATGAGAAAGAGCAGCGGGGGACGGGGGAGGGAGTGTTATTGTTCGACGCGTTGCCATTGCTGACTGCGGAAACCAGCAACTAGTTGCGGCAATTTTAAAACAAATTCAGTCATCGAGTGCAGCAACTAATAACTGATATGTTACAAAGAAATAAATTTTGATTTTGATTTTTTTTGATGTTGAATATCGAAACTTGCAACTAGAGTAGTTATGTTTGCGCAGTTTCTTTAAGTAACAGCTAGTTGCGAGTTACCAGTTGGTTGGAGATCAAAGTTGCTCTGTCTGCGCAGCGCCTATTTGTATGGAAAACTGCGTATGTTGTGGTTTACCTGCACAAGTAAACCTGTCGTCCCTATATATATACCTTAGTACACCCATAGCCAGCTATTGAAATTTTATTTCTTTTTCAGTGCTCAAGATATTATGAAAATGCTCAAACAAAATTATTTATTGCAGTGTTATTAATAAACAATTGTCTGTTTTAAATTTTATTTTATTTTTTGGAATGTAGATAAAAGTTACGAGGTGAAATGTATCGTACAATAGAGTACTTATAAAATAATGGAAAACAAAATTAAATTAAAATTTATTTCAGTATTTAGTGTTGAGACATTATCATATCAATTCAATTAATATTATCGATAAATGTATTTTAAAAATTTTTAAACGACGAAATTGGTCAAAATTTTATCTTAGTCACGATTTACTACGTTTTTTTTATTAAAAATGTTCTTGTATTTTTTGTATAATGTTCATCATCTCAGCCATATAGGACGTCCACTGCCGAACATAGGCCTTCCCGTTAGATTTCCATCCAGTCCGGTTGTAAGCGGCCCGCATCCAGCGTGCTCCTGCCGTACTTATCAGATCGTCTGTCCACCTTGTGGGACACGCTGCGCTTACCAGTCCGTTGTCTATTATGACTAGGTTCAATTTAACATAATCAAGAATAGCGTAATTTTCGTGACTTTATTCCCGTGGGAATTCCTTTCTTATTCCTTTTCTACATCATAATGGATATCAGATCGCGCAGTTATAAACTTTTTTTATATAATAGATTTTTTATATAAATTGTACGATACGTTTCCTGAAATTGTTGATTCTGTATTATACTATATTGACACATTTTGCCTGACTTAGGTATCGAACCCGGAACCTCAAGATCGGCAGTAGCGCTTGCGACTACTAAGCCACCAAGGCAACCGAGCCAATGTCACTTAGCCCAAAGATATACACAAGAAAAATAAGTACATTTCCCTCTCATTAATGTGACAAGACAAAATAAAAACGCAACATTATCTTTATTATTGGCAGTTTATTGACTAAAATACAGTAACTATAAAGATAATTATTTTATATAATATAGGTTACTTAAAAACAAAAATAAATGGCATACATTTATAAAATACAATTATTATTATTTAATAATTAATAGTAACAATGAACCTAAGAGAGAAGAGAAGGGTCGTAATTATTGTCCGATTTCTGCAAATATTCGCTTTGGCTTGATCTAATCAGAATTCGGTTTATAATATTAATCTAAATACAGCATAATACTGAAGCGCGATAATGGGAATACATAATCTTATTATAGTTTATAATAATAGGACTTTTTATCTACATAATAATTTTATTTTAAGGAAATAATTGTTACGTAAAACTCAATATTGCACTACTTAAATTTTAATGTTCAAAAGTATTTGCTCAGCATTTTAGTATCTGTGAAAATGCAAAACTGATGTTAAAAAATATATAAAGATAATTTTCAAGCGAGGATGAGATCGCATAGCGCTAAATTTATCTCATCGTATTCAATTTGTTCAGAGACTGTCGACACATGTTTATCGATAAAGAACAACTCTAATATTTTCATTAAAAATCATCAAAATAAAGTAAATAAAAGTAAAACCTAAACTAAATAAGTATTCCATTCTACTAGTTTTTTAAGTGCCTTTAATTATATTGATATAACTAAATAGAAGTAGCTTCATAAAGAGTATGTTTTGTTAACATCATAACAAGTACTTAATTTATAAAATTAAACAACTTACCGACTAATTTTGACTTTTAAATAATGGTCCCGTAAAATCTATGAAATCGTATCCTCTATTTCGAATTCCAAAAGTATTATTTATAGTAAAATAAGTTAATTTAGGTCAAAAAGTCAGAAATAAAAGAGTCACATTATTTGGACTATTACAAAGTTCAAGAAATTTGAACACATAAAAAATATTAAAAGTGGACACTATAGTTTTAATTGGTCAACCTTATTAGGTATCCCATACTGTTACCAAAATTATTATTGCAAAGAGTTTTAATACATATACTTATCTTTATTCGATATCGAGCCCTAGAAATAATAATTATTCACAGGAGTTTAGAAAATATTCATTCATTCGCACGGATTGAACCATAGACTATAAGAGTATAGACAAGCTTATGATAATATTCAAGATGGCGGCACGGTGAAGACAGGCGTATTCGCAGGATGACATGGAGTCGTGAGAAGTTCACCTCCGCTCTCTGTGATGGGCACTGTCTTGTGGTAGTATATGAGATCAGCTGAAATAAATAATACGAAAATCATAGACGTTTGCCTAAAAATGTATTGTAGAATTATTATTGACACTTTGACACGCTGCAAATTGTGTTATTAGTCATCGACGCATCACTGTGAGAAAGAAGCCTCAATATTAGAATGTTGGTGTGGTGGTGGTTACTGCATGATGATGTCCTTGGTTTAATTCCCAGGTTGGGCAAAGGGTTATGGATTTCTATTAGTAATCTCTCAATAGCAGCATGGCGTCTGGCTTTGGCCCGGTTGATGGCAATGGACTCTGCTCCTATTATTTTTTGAACTTAAAACATATATCTAGCGGAATGGCGGGTGGGAATATAACCTCTGCTAAAGGAGAAAAAGGCCTGTTGAGAAAATTCTTAATAGTAAAACCAATAACA
The DNA here is from genome assembly GCA_947063395.1 of Hemistola chrysoprasaria. Taxonomy (NCBI): domain Eukaryota; kingdom Metazoa; phylum Arthropoda; class Insecta; order Lepidoptera; family Geometridae; genus Hemistola; species Hemistola chrysoprasaria. The sequence continues at coordinate 12,484,652 of OX346724.1, read as the reverse complement.
CTTATCCGGACTTGGGCATAGAACGAGTCAGTCAATTATTCCTATATATATAAAGCTCTACCTATATAATGTTACCTAATGTATGATGTGTGAGTTGTCCAGTTCCCAGCAGCCTGTATCCGCTCGCGTCCCTCTCCACAAGGTAATGCTTGCAGCGAGTCTCCCCTCGGTCGCGGTACGACACGGCGTATCCCCACACTCGCTCCGAGAGACGCACGAGGAAACTGCCTGGTGCTGCTGTGGAGAGGAGACGCTCCGACTCTTGACGGGTTATTAGACCTGGGGAATATAATAAGCAATATGTTATTTTATATGGTTCTACACAAGATCTACACATCCAAGCCGCCGAATGATGTCGGAAACTTTTGCCGGTGACAACGCTTCAAAAGCAAATCCATCGTTTAAATGGTCTACCAATTTGAAGTTGTCTTCTGATTACCATAGGACAGGCCTAGCCTAGTTTAAGACCGAAGAATATATAATTTCCATTGGTCTGATAGATTCGAAATGTGGTATCCTGTCACTTTAACAATGTTGCAACGATATTATTACCTGGACCTGATGCTGCAACATCAGGTTCAGATGAGCCAGGAGTCAAATAATATCGTGATTGGGCTCAATAGAATAGTCTCTATGAAAGTGTTACAGATGATGTGTTGTGTGATGATGGGGCAGGAAATGAGCAGGATGGGGTTATTTAGATTTCTTAATTTACAAAGACCCACCATGGAACCAATCAACAGGATTGTCGTCATCATCCCTGCCGACGCCGCGCGGCAGCTCGTGTGTTCGGAACCAATCCAGTACCGCTTCTCTACTCGGGGGCTTGCCGCCTGAAACCAAAGGAACATGCTTACAGCATTCAGAACGCGAGTTGGGAACCGGATTGGGTAGGCATAGTTAAAAATCGGGTTCTCTAGTAAACTACTGAGTGTATCATAATAGTGTTCATATTTTGCAGAATCTCTATAGGTACTAAATTCTATCGAACAATACCAATTTTGTTTTAATTACGGTTTACAATGTCATAATTTACATTTTAAACATTTGTTATAATTTTTGGCAAATGTAAGGATTTGTGGAATTAGTCTGTGACTTTGTCGCTGTCAACAAGAATATTGACAGTGACAGGGTTACTGGTTTGATAATAGATATACTGAGTTATAATATACTCTATGGAATAGGCAGGGAAGCAGAAATATGGCGGCAAAGTATTGATGATGGAAAACGGAGTGAATTTTGAGAAAAATATAGTAAAAGGAGGTATGAGGCTTGTATGGCAATAGGCTCGCCCCCTATTACATGGGACCAATAACATACTGGCGAAATGTGGGTGTATCTACTATGGGACTGAGTCCTGGGTATATCTCTGCCTACCCCTTCGGAAAAAGGCGTGAATGTATGTTTTTTTTAATGTATCAGGCTTATTATAAAATTTAATAATTTTTACTCGTTACACATTCTATATTTATAAATTCTTGATGTAGAGTACTGTTTTCAGGCCAAGACGAAAAGGCTGAGGAGCCTTTTCTAAAGACAGTGGATTTTTACCGTAGTATTTTTTTATTATTTTATTTGGTTTATTAAACCGGGCGTTCCACTTATGCTACATACAGAAACAGGAAAACAAACAATGCGGAGGTGTACGCCCTTCTCGACACAGCATGCATATAAAATAACATAGAATTTGGAAAAGCAATTACCTATGTGGAGTTGAAGTTTTTCTCAATGCTGGGTACAAAGATCTAAAAATTAAGAGGACAACTGGTATTACCAGCCCCGGTAGCATAGTGACCAGTGACCAGGGAAAACGAAGACCCAGGGGGTTAGAATGTGACAGCAGATATGTAATGTTCGGGTGCGAAGAAGACAATAAACGAGGAAAATGAATTATCCGCGTGCCATGTGGGTAGAAGCATAAGGAGCTCGTAACAATGACCTACCAGTGGGAACATCAGTAGTAGTCTGTGTAGATGCAATGTCAGCACTCTTTCGATGGGCCTCCCGCGCCGCACGAGCTATCTCGCGCATCGTCGCTTCCGCTTCCTTCGCCTTGCGTTCTGAAATTGTATAAAAAACACTATGTCACTATGTAAAGTCTTAAGTTCTTTACGTGCGAGCGATGTAACAGGACAGTCTTAGAAGCACAGTTTAAACATTGGGTCGAGCGCCTTCTGTGCTCACCACTACTCGGTAAAGCTGTAGAGGACATCTGAGGCTATAATAAGAACAGGAAGGTATTTGACGTATCACATTTGGAGTACGACATCACGGTAAACGACGAAACGAGAAAACCATGCGCTCGGGAGGCGCAAAGTGGCTATGTGTGACTGTGGCATAATTGATAAGAAAACCTATCGATTATTAATAATAATATGAAAAAACTTCCACACACGGTCATCTGGTCCCAAACTAGGCTAGAAGCCTGTACTATGGTAACTAGATGACTGATATACATACTTATATAAGCTTATAACACCTAGACACAGATCAAACAGACATGTTCATGCACACAAATGTTCGACCAGGCCGGGGATCGAACCCGGGGCCAAGCAGGCTGTCAAGTAATGGACGCCTGCAGTTAGCGTCATGGTACCTTGCTCCCGCCAGTGCAGGTCGCAGTCGTGCGCGTGCATGCGCGCGTCCCGCAGCGTGCGGGCGCGGCGCGCGCGCAGCGAGCGCAGGATGTCGGAGGCGCGCGCGGCCGCCACGCGCCGCTCCCACGCCGCCACGCGCACGCTCACGCCGCTGTCTGCCCCGCCGCCGCCTAGCTCCTAAGGGATATATCAAATAACTATAACACTTGTCATGGATTACGAAGCGCGTCATCACCATCGTCGTCCGCCTGTATTGCGTGCGTTAGTATTAATTAAGCTGTGTCCAGATGACGAAGCGATGTTCAAGGGTTTACGCGAAATCTGAACCCAGCATATAACTCGCGTTAAAACTTTATGAGCTCTCTGAAGGTAACCGGTAGCGACTGGAGAAACTGAAGTTGAACATTGAATCCTAATATTCTACTAAAACAGTATAAATCACCTGAAGCACATCCCTCTTCCCCTCGATAAAGTTAAAATGCAGCGTGTTCTTGTTGATATCGAGCTTGATGTCCTCGCCGTATCCCTTGTCCTCGAGGCTGTCCCCGTCGTCCTTCTCGCAGGACACCTCGGGCTCCAGGGCGTCGATGCGTTGTCTCAGCTCGTCCACTGTGCAGTAGATCTCTAAGTTGTCCTCTATGGATTCTATGCTCTTGGGGGATAGATCGAATTTCTGGAACGCAGAAAAGTTAAGTTTAGATCGTTTATAGTTTATACTGTTACTAGCTGGTACCCGCGACTTCGTCTGCGTACTTTTAGGTAGCCTATGTCCTTTCTCAGGGTCTAAAGATTGTCTGTGCCAAATTTCATCAAAATCGGTTGAGAGGTTTAAGCGGGAAAGCGTAACAGACAGACAGACAGACAGAGTTACTTTCGCATTTATAATATTAGTAGGGATTATTAAAGTAAGCTAATTTTTTAGCATGAGCTAAAATTTCTGGCTTGGAAGACCATTGGGGATCTAACAAGGTCTGTAAGTGCCTGGCTACCATACTACTAGCCTAGAGCGGTGGCAACGGCAGGATAGATATTGCTGTGTCTATACTAGGTATAGTGACTAAGAGCGGGCTCCTAGCGCGCCTAACTCTGAGGATATAAAGATAATCCCCTCTTCCTACCCCAATGTTTTCATGAATAATATCAATAAAAGTTAAATCCGCATCATTATAATTTGAATATTTATTGTCATTTTCATTGCTTCTTGTTAGTAAACCTTTGTTAAAAATTATAGATTCCAGTCTACATGAAACACAAATTATTACCCATTATTAATTAACCATTACAATGGTTAATTTATTAACCATTGTCTGTCAACCCAACAGTTTCGCACAATAATTACCTGTTCCAAGCTGTCCAGTGGCTTGTAATCGATGAGCTGTGTGAGCTCCTTCTCGACAGACTTCCTCAACTGATGAGCTTCCTCACGAGCCTGCGCGAGCGCACGTACCCGCGCCTCTTCCGCCAGGATGCTCTCTATAGACTTGTCGTCTGGGTGCTCGCCCATTACCCACACCTGGAACAAATGTAATGACTTTCTACACACGGTTTTCTGTCATGGTACTATGGTAACCAGACACGGAACAGACATAATCATGACATGACAAATGATTGATACGGCGGGAAATAGAATCAATATCTGCGCTTAGAAGTCAGAGTCACTACCACTGGGGCGCCAGTCTTGGAGATAAGTGAAGATGACCTTCTGAAATTGGAAAATAAATAGCAAGCAATTTTAACATAGTACCATGGCACCTTTTCCGACATCCCTATATCTACCTATACATTGCATACTGGTTCTATAGTCTGTCCATAAACTTGGCACATCGTTCCCGGAAAAGTTATTTCAAACATAAGTCCAATATCGCACCAAACATGGTTAACAGTTCACAGTGACCCCGACATTTCGCTTTCATCAACCCAACCGCCGTGACAAACTGCCTACTGTTTCAAAAGGTCAATATTATCTCTAAGCCCTCATAGCCCTTATTCCATAGTGATATGGTATATTTTACTTTGCAATAGTCATTTCCCAAAACAATAGACGGACCTTCGGTTGTCCTTGCTGACCATTTGCTGATTGAGGTTGAAAGGAACTTCGTGTTTAGTGGTGTTAGTTGTTTGTAGTGCGTTCATCACAGATACATGCTTTAAACGGATATGGTTTCGCCAAGGTTATGCAGTGACTGCTGGCCCCACGGCTCTTAAATACAGATGTCCAAATAATTATTAATGTGTTTCCGAAAGTTTACAGCAGTCAAATTTTTATATTAACTTCTAAACGTACCCAAGGCTCGCCATCTTCTCCCTTGAGAAACTGCACCTGCTTCTTGCCATTCCTAAGGAACTTGGGGCTGGTGTCATCGTCAGGGATCTTCTGATCCCACAGCTGCCATCGACGGACCTGGATAATGAAAGAATCATATTTTAGTTGTATGTTCCAGAAAGCACTTAACTGTAGGTCTAACGTCGCAAAAGGCAAGATATCTTATTATACACACTTGACTGCACCGCGCTAAGACAATAATTAGATTTTATAATGCATGACACTCAAACAAGGACAATCTTATAACTATATGGCTCTACCTATATGGCTTCAAAAACTAAAAAAAAACATTCACAAAAAGAATAAAATCTATAGCTTCAGCGCTTGTGCCGCTCTCATACCTCAGTAGGTACCGTAAACACACCCCTTCCATGCCGCACCCAAACTTCAGGAACAGACTCAATTACGGTGCATTAATCATAGTGAAACAAGATGGTAAATCAAGATTCTTGACGACCCATAAAGGTGGGATATTATTTACCTCGATTAGCATAAAAAATAGTTTTAACCGTGAAAACAACATTCCTTACAAATAATATGCCTAAATGCAAGATAAACAGAGCTAAATTATTCAATTTACCAAAAAAGAGCGATGACATAAGCTAGCAATTTAGATATCAATTGTAGCCACAATGCTAGAAGAACAAAAAAACGGCCTCGACTAACGAAAGTTTAAGCATCGACCGTGAATTATGAAATGATTGGGTGCAATCAGACGGGAAACAAAATTAACGAAACTTCAATACTATGACAATGAAAATTTCATACAGAGGTCGAATGAAGACTGAAGAATTCAATTTTCCTAACTGATTGACATTGAAAACGAAGAAATAAGAAGAACGAAGAGTATCTTGCCTGTATTTTAACCAAGCACTTAAAACTATGTTAGATTTTTGAGTGAGAGTTGTCGCGAAGAATTTATAACAAGCTCTTATTAGCCGAAACTACACCGACAGGTGGCGAAAACAAACAGGGCAATATGAAATGGTGACAAAGAAACTCACGGTTTTCTTTACACCGAAAATACTGAGTTAACATAATATTATTATGGTGAGGAGATACGCTTACTGGCACCAGAATTTTGGCGCGATGGTAATGTGTTCCGTAAAGTAATTTATTGAAATGGACCTCTGGTACTTATAATTTATTACAAGTACTATTGTCAAAATAAACGAATTATTATTATTATTATTATCAGAGACTTACATTACATGCCGGCCTTAGGAAAATGTAAATTCACAACGACTCATCCTTTTATCTAACAGGGAAGAGCGTGGGCTGTCGTTTACTGATGAATAATCCATGCCCTCGTAAAATAAACTATCTTGTTTAAACAACGCTTGTGTATCGATGTGTCATACGACAAACCCTTGTCTTACTACTAACTAAATAAGCCAAGAATAAACAGAACTGTATGTAAGTAGTAAGTGCTATTAAAATCATTGATGAATTTTGGAGCTTTGTAACAGTAATTACTTACCCGTTAACGTCAAAACGGTCCCTATACTCTGATTACTGTTAAATGGTGCCTCTGCTTTTACAAACTGTTCATTTTCTCAGAAATTATTGTTTCTATCAAAAACTATTAATTTGATTACGATATAATATTATGATTAAAAAATTAGTATATGTATATTTCTTATAATTTTTACCTATTTGACATGCCATTCTAACAGAAATTGTAATTATCATGGTCAATAAAGTCAAGTCATGGTCAATCTGAATCTGAAACATCTATACGTGAATTTTTTTGCTCCAACATATCTTAATGGGATTAGAAATTATTTATTGGGAACTGCAATAAGTTACGCTTAATATTCAAAATTCTAAATACACATTGTCACCATCCTAGAGTGAACAGAGAATAGTCACTGATTTGATGGAAATTAAGAACTGGTACGACAGTTGGCCATACACCGATTAACTATGAATGAATAATTGAATGAAAACTAGTTGTACCACAATATAACAGAAAATAACAAATAATAAAACTTAAAACTAAAAAGAACACACAACTTGCAATGTACCACAATATAACAGAAAATAACAAATAATAAAACTTAAAACTAGAAAGAACACACAACTTGCAACAAGTGACGGCCTTATCGCACAGAGCGATCTCTTTCAGACAATTACATGAGATTCAATATACATGAGATACTGAGGAAGGATTATAATAAATATATTCTGAAAATGTATAATTAAATGTTGTTTCTCGGTGACTTAGTAGTTCGCAAGCGGTACTGCCGATCATGAGGTCCCGGGTTCGATCCCCAGGCCAGGCAAGTGTTATTGGATTGTTCCATTAGGAATTTTCTCAATGACAGCCAGGAGTCTGGAACTATGCCTGGCAGATGGCAATAGGCTCCCTTATGTATATGATCCATAATACCAACTGCGTAGTTACGCAAATGTAAACATAATTATTAAGTTTTATTATCTACATAAGTCGAAAATCACAAAATGTCCAATTTCTCCGTTCGATGAGCTAGCCGTTAAAATATTCAGTCCATTGGTCATTTGCTGTTCTGGAATGTGGAATGAAGCTCAATTGAATTCTACGGAAACATGACTCAATGGGACGTGCTCGCCAATTTAGTTTACTTAGCAAATAATAAAGCTTGATAAACCGACAAAATCTAGTCGTCAATAAAAAAATCAGAAAGTACAAGAACTTGGACGAGATCTGCTGGACCGAGGATTATTAACATTATGACCCGAGATAAATACAGGTATAACATACATTCACGCCTTTTTACCGAAGGGGTAGGCAGAGGTGTACCCAGGAATACAGGTATACTGTTACCAATTTTGCCGCCACGGTGTCAGACGATTAATAGCTATTACAATCTTGATGATGATGATGAATATGATGATTGATGGTAGAAGGATATTGTCCAATATGGTAGAGGCTAGATGAAAATGCCCACAGCTCAATCGCAACGATAATGTGACTAAGGGCCAATTTTTTGATCGTTGGTTACAGTTAAGTTAACCATATGTAAAACTAACCATAGTTAAGATTCCTAACCAATGGTTAAATCGTGAAGAAACAAATCGTTAACTAGGGAAGAAAAAACGAATTTGGCCGAGTTTTAACTGTTTGTCAATAAATTTAACCATTGATCCACTTAACCAATGATAAAAAAACCCAGCCTAAGAGTCAGTAACCCAGTGGGTGGATAAGAACAGGCTGAGTACGTTGATAATAAGAAGACGTTACACAGGCTTAATAATGATTGTCATTAGTGCTAACCACATAGTACTAAGCGGTCTAGTAACGAATGAGAATCTTAGATTGGGTGCTAGGTGCTACTAACAACAATTCTTGCCGTTACCAGCTAAGCTCTATAATAGTTCGTGTTAGCTCAGCCTTATTTTTCCTTGCAGTACAGTGTGGTTTTAAATCAGCAAATACATTTTAAAAGCAGTTCGCGTTGCTCACTTTAAAATCGATCGAATAAACAAGGTCGATGCCCTTTTCCAAGTTTGTGATTGGCAAAAACTCATCTTCGCCGCGCAGAACATCTGCTGTTGTAACCCAATACCCAATTAACGAGCGGATGAAAAATTATAACTAATCTTCAAATTGTAAATTTGTTTCGTCAAATTGGCTTCGGTGCAGGCCTTGGAATATCAAAAAACTTTTTAACAGCCTCGACTTTCGAACATCTTAAACTTGACCCTTTTCAAAAGCGAGCCATGGAAGAATATTGAATCAAGTTAACAAAATATTATACTGTGGTCACTTTACAGTGCAATTAATTGTAAAGAGTAGGTCGTGTCTTCGTCGATGACACAATCATTATTAAAACGCTAATAATAATTGAACATCATGTTCGTAAATACTTACATAAATTCAAATTAAATAGTGACACAATTTTAATACTAGGAATAAAGATAAATTAGCTGTACCTAGCTTTAGATTATCTAAAACAAACAAATAGTCTTTCTTTGAAAACTGTGTACTCTTCTATAATATAATTCCAAAATAGATAACTAGGCTCTCAGAGGGTAAATTCAAACCCTGTATAAAATGGACTTTATTAAGGAAGTCTCATTATAAAGTTAACCAATACATAGAGGATAAAGATGCCTGGAAAGTACTGAAGTTGCACCACCCGGCACTTTACAAGCAAACAAATTTAACTAAACAAATATTGTAAAACTCGCAGTTGAAATAATTAAACCATTCAAGATTTTTGTGCGTTCTTCTTGTAGAGGTATATTTCCAAACGCATGGCAGATTCATTATTAGTCACATAATAAGAACAATCTTACTATTTATTGATATTACTAGCTGCGCCCCGCGGTTTCGCCCGCGTAGTGTCCGTTCCCGAGGGAATATCGGGATAAAAAGTACTTTTTATGTTATTTCAGTCTAAACTATCTATATACCGAATTTCAGCCCAATCGGTTCAGTAGTTTTGGCATGAAAGAGTAACAAATATCCATCCATCCATCGTCACAAACTTTCGAATTTATACTATTGTTTTCTTAGTAGGATTTATGTAGTGTATGTTTAGTAAGATATATAGACGTTTAAAAATGTATTTTGGGGACATTCCTTTGAGTTTGAATAATAAGATTTATAAGCCATATCGCCCAAGTTTTAACCATCAATCTCGGTCCAACAAAGCCTGTTACAAATCTTGTTTCATTTTTATTGTTTCACGAATCAGTGAAGACAGATTCGTGATGATCTCAGCAGGTGGCCATATTGTTGACTGCTCTACTTTTGAACTATATAGAACTGGTGATTTATTAAGTAGAAACACTTGGCTAACTATCAAATTAACAGGACAATTTTACGAACATTTTTCCCTAATCGAATATTGATCATGGTCGTGAAAAGAAACGTTATGCAGACGTAATACATGACGTATATACTACTATACTTGTGGAAAGGTTATGCAATCGATAGCTTATATCGACTCTCTATTTGCAAATAAAGGATTATTTATATATCAAGACAAGATTTGCAGGCACGAGGATATTATAATGTTTTATTCTATTTCTTACTCGAACAGAATGCATATTCTATCTCTTTCTAACTTGCAAAATAATGCTCATGTCCTTTAATTTATACTTCTATAATCATTAGTAGGTATGACTTATGAGCAAAGTGTGAGGTTCCTTAAATACTCCAAATTCCTCTACTTACTTTCTTTTGCTTCTATCATGACAAACATACAGTCACGCCTTGTTTCCGTAGGGGTAGGCACAGACTGTTTCTCTCAACTTACTACGATCCTGACAAACGACTTTCTCTTCTTCCACTTCATCACATTCTTCAAACATGCTCGTCAGTTGTTTGTACTTTTGACGTGGCGTTTCCTTAAAACATCGTCAAAGAAAAATATCTTCGCATACGTCATCACGGCAAACATCAAAAAGCTAGTCGTACCTGTTCCTCTCTCATCTTGCAGAAGAGCGTTTGTTTCTGAGTCTCATCGAGCTCGGCGAGGATCTCCGGGTCCACCCACATGTCCCTTAGGATCTGCTGCAGCATGGTGCCGCCCTGAGGACAATGAAACAGTTGTGTTACTTATCATATTACCATCATGATATTATAGTTAATGGGGCGGTGCATACCTAATACCTTTATGAACAGTCAGAAAGTGTCTAAAAAGGCACGACTGGCTGTTCATAGAGTACTGATCACACTTATGTATGGTAGTGAATGTTCTATACCCGATAACCCCACAGCATCACGTTCTCGCGTATAGTTCGGTAATCTAGTTATATTTATCGAAGAATGGATTATCTTACATGTGTGTGGTTGCACGTGCAAAGTTTGTGTAAAATAATATACTCATCTGAGTATTCAGTCAATGTCTTACCGCAGCTTAGTATCTTAGTAACTTATCGTTGCACCACTTAACCCAAGCACAAATCATTTTTTTATTAAACTTCGCGAAGTTAAGGAAACAAACCAAATGACGCATTAAGTATGAAGCTACAATGTATGTAGTATGTACAAACAATGTGTAAACAATGGGATTCTCTAAAGTAATGAGTAAAATTCCATGTTATGCCTGTAAACTTCGTCAAGCAAGATGCGTGAGTAAAACAGAATTGTTGGAATATCTCGTTACGTTATGGAAACAAAGACGTTCATTGTGTTAAATACTTTTTGTAACAACGCAATTGGAGCAATGTCAAACACAGACTTTATGAAAATTAAAGATGGTTCTTATGAAATGCACTGGACCTTAACCAGGCTAATGGATTGAGGGTCATCCACATAGATTTTATTGAGGTTTTTAACAGTTTTTGGTTAAAAACGCCGTTAAATAGATATTACATATTATGGTCAAAAAATACTTGGAACAAACGCAATATATCACTTTTACGGTGGCTTTGATCGTCTGTCGAACGATTGTTTTTGTGAAAAGTGCAGCGTATTTTATTCATTGAACGGGCTACTCTAATTACACTGCTCGTGACAATTCATATGGGTTATATGGACAACTCCTATTGTCAGAGTTTCAGGTCGGCAAGATTCCTACAAGGCCTCCATGATCTATCGACTGCCTCCTATATATCTTATAGGAAACTATAGGGACCTACAGTTTAACGTTCAATTATCGCATAGTACCTACGTACTTAGCAGGTATAAAAGGTAGGTAGTATAAAGTACCTTATAGTACCTACGCTTCATCAGATTTGCTCTGAATCAACAGTTTGAAGGGCATATTATCCGTTAGCTCATGTGAGATTGTTTATATTACTTTTAAATGCTTTGGTAGTGGCCATTGTTTAATAAAACGTGACGCATCAATGATACTTCTTCATTCGCAGTTGTAAACAAGGATGTGCGAAAGTTAACATTATTTTTCCATTATTTTGCAGATTCGTGTGAAAGTGGGCTATGATGGATCATATGACAACTTTCCAATTTAAGTTCATTTATTAAATTAGATAATTTTATTTTTTTCTCTGACAAATAGGCAACTTAAGAGCTAGATGGTACATTATAAATATTATGGTTTGTACTTATATCAGTAGTCTTAAAATTCCTAATTTTTATGGGTAATTCTATTTATTTCACTAGACAGTGCGCCACATTTCCATCCACCATAATTTCGGTGGCGATGTAGTTCGCAAACGCTGCTGCCGATGATACATAATACAAGTCCCGGGTTCGCTTTTTGCATGACCTGGGGAGCGATTTTTGGATTTTTTTCCATTAGGAATTTCCTCAATGACAGCCTGGAACTGTGATCGGCAATAGGCTCTCCGCTATTACAAGGGGCCTAAAATACATAACTGGCGAAGTGTGGGTGTGTACCTACTATGGGATTTCATCCTGGGTAGGTATAGGTATAGGTACACCTCTACCTACCCCTTTGTGAAATAGGGGTGATGTTGGATTATGTCTGTGTTATAATACCTAATAGATACATACAAACATGCAGTCACGCCTTGTTCCCGTTGGAATAGCGGGTACGCAATAGTCTCATGCCTCTCTCTACGTGCTACGATCCTGACATACGGCTTTCGCTTCTTCCACTTTCATGACATAATACCTACATAGATATAAATACTCTAAGACATAGCATCGACACTAAAAGCCTCCGATGCTCAGTTCACAAGTATACTCTTAATGGTTAAAGAGAAAGTTCCTAGGAAACTAAGTACTAGTTAATTAGAGTATTTGCTACATTACGGACGAGTGGAAGTCATGATGATCGCATTCTGTAGATATACCTACCTATAATGTTTCCGTATGACATTGTAGGCTTGGCTAGTGGTTGACCTTACAGACTAAGTTTAGTATAAGACAGGCTTTTTGTACTGAGTATAAGATATACTAAATACTGTCAGAAAAACAGTTACTAAATACTGTAAAAAGTGTCAGATTGTGACCTATTTGAATAAATCTTTTTGACTTTGACTTTGACTAAGTCATATTGCCCCGTTTTTGCAATATTTTTTTTTATGAAAGTGCGTGACAAGACGAGCAAATCAGGTGCCTGGTGGTAAGCATCATGATTGCCCATATCAGACACAGGGCCACCCGGTGTTTGAAATGCTAAATTCTGCGCGGTACTGCACTACGCCTGTCACCCTGAGATATTAGTTGTTGAATCTCATCATGCCCAGTAATTTCGCTGGTAACATTGCCCTTCATACCGGAACACAGTAATGTTTGCACATTACTGCTTGGCGGATGAATAACTGGCAAAGGTGTGGTACTTCCCCAGGCGGCCCCCTGCAAAAGAAGCCTACCACTACAAAGATAGATATTGTACACAATAAAGCCCGTCACACACGTAGCTATAATATATATTAATATAAATCATAGCAAGGCATATTACGATATATTTTCTATACAAATATTCGACTGACCGCACACGCAGCTATAATATATATTTCTATGACGTCACCAACATATACCGTAATATATATTATTGTATATTAATATAAACTACTGTATCAATTAAATGAAGGCTAAAATATGTATTATAGCATCGTCTCCGTGTGTGGTGGCTTGCTATAATATATATTATAGGACGGTATATTAAAATATATTATAGCTGCGTGTGTGACGGGCTTAAGGAATTAAAATTATATTTTGAATAAATTTGGCGGTGGAATGAATTGTTTTTGGAGGAAACGGAATAATCCTTATTATCTGTCTTACTGTAGAAATAATGAGTTTCAAACTCATTTTACACCATTAGTGGTCGACCTTTAAGCAAATAGGTACATTAGATAATTTGTTAAGCTTAAGTCTATATGACTTAGTGCCGGTTTAGCATACGTTTTCAAGAGATTAAGATAATGTCGAAGATATGGAAGAGAAGGTGTACAGAGTGTTAAAAATAGATGACTAATATCAATAGGTTATATGTCCAAAAATAAACGGACAAAGTTCGACTCATTAGTTAAGGTAAATAAATTACTTTTATCATTAAGGTTAAACGTCCCCCGAAAATACACAGATATGACGAAATAGGATATCATTTTCGACTCAATTGTTTGTGGTTGGCTCTGCCTTTATTTGCGGGAAAAAGAATTTGGCTTTATATAAATTTTTTGTATAAATAGCAAAAAAACTTTCTTTAAAGTTTTTTTGCTATTTACAAAAGACATCATAACCTAAAAACTACTTTTTTTAATTTTCATAAATACGACGAATATAAGAACTTTGGACTAAAATATGATATAAATCCAAAATATAGGAAATTTGACAAAATATGGGTATTTTCAAATATAACTCCAAATTATGAGTATTTTAGACTAAAATATAATTAGCATCCTAGATAACTCTATTGTCTCATTCCGAATAACATAACTAAATGTTGGATATATATTGATTTAACTATTACGTTTGTATGGGGAATTCTAAAATATAATTTGGAAACTAGATAACTAGTTTCTCATTCCGAATAACGCCATTAAATGTTGTAAATATGCTCTGATTTCAAATAACTATTAAGTTTGCATGGGGAATTCTCCGGTCGCCGCCCCGTTAAGAGCGACGAAGACGAATTGACTAAATATTATTTCGGACATAGACAAAAGTAAAAACTGATTTGTACCTAGTTAAATAATGAGCAAACTATAACATCAAAGTGACAGAGTAAACAGATAATTTCACTTTATTTCACCCACTTACTTATCTCTAAATCTAATCGTGGCAAACGAATGATCCATGCGGGTGTTTTACCCCTAGTCGTCTAGTTACTCATTATGTATGGTACACGAGCGTAAACGATGTAATTGAGGGAAGTAACGGACGCTTTAACAACATAACTGTAGAGGTACACCTACATTATTAGCTGTACAACATGGAAAAAATTAGATTCTTTTGCGAATAATTTGGCTTTAGATTTGGTTTGATTGTTTTATCGTATAACGCCATGATTTTTATATATTATTTTTCCTTTATTTATATCATCAACTCGTGTACTCATCGTTTCTTGTACCTATATAAAAATAAATTTGTCGTAACAACAGCAGTAAGTTTTGCTGTCAAACGTCACTTTTTGTATGCCGTTTGACAGGAGACATTAAGCAATTTAAACGCTTTCCACACTTCTTTTGCGTCCGTAATAAGGGGGCGCGTTATTATCATTGTCGCTATCTGTGTGTTTGTGGGTGTGAGTGAGAGATCATCAAATAGTCATGAACTAGGGAACCTACTATAGACGGACACGTTTTGGACAAAGAACGTCTGAGATAGGATTCTGCAACAGCATACTATCATATCCGATGTCAGATAATGCCTACTCCTAGTTGATTTAGGATAAAGTAAGTACAAAGCATAATAAATTAGTATAAGTTTAATTGTTTGATTGTTTTTTTGTTTATTACGATCTACAGGACGATATTGTCGCTAAGCGACAAAGTCCTATATAAATTTAAAAAAAAAATAGGGAACCTACTATAATATTTATAGGTACTTAAATAATCAAATGGATAGCGATTAACTACGGATAAAATAGTAATGACTCAGTCAGCCAAAAAACCATCAAATTGCGCTTGCCAACCCTAGCGTGATGGTTCTTTTGCCTGCCTAGCGTGGCTAATATTAGCTAAGCCCCTCGAAATGTGGGAAGCCTTTGTCCAGCAATAAACTTCCTGCGGCTGAGGTGATGATGATCATAGCCAATTCTTAATTATTCTGTGCCATAGCTAGCTAGCATGGAATATTTTCATTACATTACAACAATGCTAATGCTTTACTAAGAAAGCTTTGACAAACGGCGAGCGACGCAAGAGACATAAATGCGCTATGAATAATGAATAATTATGAATTATTCAACGGCCGGCGTCCGCTCTATAGGCACGCATTGTTGAAAATGAACTAACGTCATTGTTTGGTATGCAGCATGCATGGTGCAGTCTTTTATTGTTAGAAGTAAACATACCTCATACCGAGTTGATAACATCCAGTCTTCACGAAACGTAGCAAGGAGAAAAGGTTTTCTTTACTTTCGATATGGAAGGTTTCGTAATACAATTTAATTTAGGCCTCCATTTTTATTTTTAATTTAGGCATCGAATTCGATGACGGCGGCCCTACAGCGATCATAAAATATTAAGATATCATAAGATTGATATTAAAATATTATAAGACCTATTTTCAATGTGGGAGCGTCCCGGCCGGGAGCGTACCGGAATGGGACCATAACGGCCGGACCCAATTTAATTAATACCGTAATATATATTATGGCTTTACAGGAAATTATACCTAACCATTATTCATACTATAATATAATACTTATGCAAAAACGTATTTTTAGGGTTCCGTACCTCAAAAGGAAAAAGGAACCCTTTGTTAAGATCACTGTCTGTCTGTCCATCTGTCATGACACTTTTTAACGGGAGCGCGTGGAGGTATCAAGTTGAAATTGATATCAAGTACTCAGATCTGCGGTCGCTTGCGGCTGTGAAAAAAAAAATCATATTTCTAAGTTAACGCAATCAAAATTTATGCCCATTTTACTGCATATTACCATACTTTGCGCAAGGAACCATTAGAACTAACAGTACGGGTTACCCCAATTACACTGCTCGAGTCAATTCATATGGGTTATGTGGACAACTCAAATTGTCAGAGTTTCAGGTCGCTAAGAATCCTACAAGGCCTCCGACATGACCTAACGACTGCCCCCTACATATCTTATTATAGGAAACAGCCGGGACCGGCGACCGGGGAGGCGAAAAGTCCACATGGTGAGATTCGATCGAAGGACTCCGGATTTTAAGCCCGGCATATTCCCGCTGGACCACGACGGTACATCTTCACGGACGCTATGTCTCGATCCTAGAGTATCATAAGAATCTGCACATTAATTTCTATGGAATTAACACGGATTAATTTCTATTTCTATTGGAACAATAAATGCTCGTTCTTTATAGAGCTGAATGCTCGAGACATAAAGGTAGCTACAACGTAGCCGATGAGCCTTGACAGTGGAATGTAAACAACCACAGACTTATATGAACAACGTTTTTACTCTTGTTACATTATAAGGCTGTACACTAACGACAAACATACAATATTGCAATGTCTCTCAGTTTCTATCGTAAAGCAGTGAAAGTGAAACCGGGAGCAATAATGTATTCACTGGTCTATAGTAGGTTATATTGTGTAGCTAACTGCGTGCGCGCAATCTAAAGATTTGGCGATAAGTTGCGTACAACACAACTATTTAATAGTAACTATTTCCTTATAGATGTTAGCAGAATAAGTATAAAAAGTTGTAGAATAAAGCTTGTTTAGGCGTAACAAATCATCTTCAATGTGAACAGCATTATGGCTCCCCTCAAACTGAAGTTAATTTTTTCTTCAAATAAGCCTAAAAAGAGCTCTTTTGTACGTCAATGAAAATAATAATTAACAACTACAAGAATCTCGTACAGCTCATTTATTTTCATTGTTTTAAAATATTTGCTATGGTTGGATACGTCATTTGTTTGTTTGGAAGGTCTAGATTCCAGATCCTAAACATAAGTCTTTAATATAATGTTGCTACGTTTTCATTAAATTCAAAACTACTGAGTTATTTTATGACTAGCTTTAATTATCAAAAACAAGAGAATTTTTTTAAAAATTGTATAAAGTCACGAAAGTTAGTTAGTTCAAGTTAAGTTAATTAGTTTAAGGTCTAGGCGGTTGGCTCAGCCGGTAGTGCCCCTGGGCTGCAGGTTCCGAGTTAGATCCCCGGGCCATATCAAACATTTGTGTGCATGAGTATGTCTGGTCTGTTCGATCTGTGTCTGGGTGTTATAAGCGTATATAAGAATGTATATCAGTGGTCTGGTTACCAAAGTACAGGCTTTGCCTAGTTTGGGACTTGAGACCAGATGTCCGTGTGTGGAAGTTGTCCAATATTATAATATGATTATTATTGTTGCTACGTCTGTACAAGGCTTACCACTATAGTATACCGAGTATACATATAAATAAATCGAGTGGAACGCAATGCCAGGATATCGTCTTATAAGCGCTCGACATACGACTTAGGTACTACATATATATGTAGTACATATATACATATTGATTATAAGTTCAATATACCTACAACCGAGAAGGCTAGTTTTGAATACAATGGCCAGTTTTTTATGAGCTTGCTTTTATGAATAATAATGTGTGCTTAAAGAAAAAGCATTATGCTTTGCGTCGGCTAGTGCCTACCTGCAAAGCTTAATTTGGTTCTGAAACGCTGTAGCAATATGTATGAGGTATCTTTGCTCAGTGAGTATTTAATCAAATTTAAATTATTCATAACTAACTAATGATGTAGAATACGCCTCTTGGATAACGCTAGTGGCGCGGCATAGTGGCAAATTCAGGCAAAACACGGGCGTTTGAGTGCGATCAGCTGTACGGTTTACGTTATTTAATCAGCAGTTAAAAACGTTAAAAAGTGCTTTAAAAAAAATGGGTGGTACGAGGTACTGTTGTGTTGTACCAAAACCAGCACAAAAAAACATCGAATCCAACATGCAGGATGTTAGTCGTGTTTAATTATAAATCTCGCATGAACATTTTTATAGTGTCACGTGCAATTTATTTTTATTTCATTGATTTATTATCTATACTATATTGTAGATAAAAACGATGAAATAATAAATAATGAAATGAAGAAACAGAACATATACTTATTCCTTCGATATATATTTCTTTGATAGAGAAATATATATTTAATTACTATTTTGGATGTGTGGTTGAAAAGTTGCTGAAAATATATTTGTTTAGGTTATTATTCAACTATTAATTCTTTTTATAATTAATACATACCTCCACTTTCACGTCGTACGGTCCATTACTTACTCTCGTCTGTGGTATAACTTTTCCGCGGATAATTCGTTCTCCACCATCATGAATTTCGACGACCTCCTGAACATGATGGCTTTGGAATAGTTTATGCCCTATAATTTTTTATTAATTGAACATCCTGTTTTTAGTAGTGCGATTATGTTATCATAAATGAATAAATACGTAGTAAAAATTTCATACTATCAATCTGAAAGAATGTACATGGTTCATGTATTTACTTACCTTTTGACAGAGATTTTCCGCGAAAAAAGTCTGCATAAATTTCTTGAAATCCACACTTAATAATAGTTTGGCTCATAGTATTAATTGTAATAAATCTCGTATACTAATGCTCCGATGAAACTTAAACGATGAACTTAATATCGGAATTATACTTTTTTATGCAGCAAGTGAATAGTTCTACTACAGTAATAATAATAATATGGGACAACTTCCACTCACGGTCATCTGGTCCCAAACTAGGCTAGAAGCCTGTACTATGGTAACCAGATGACTGATATACATATTTATATAAGCTTATAACACCCAGAAACAGATCAAACAGACATGTTTATGCACACTAATGTTTAACCTGGCCGGGGATCGAACCCGGGGCCTGCGGCACAGAAAGCAGAGCCACATTGCTGTGGATACACATAAAAAGTAGGTACATGTGAATGCACACAATATACTTACAAGAGCCGAATTATTTCACCCTACATAACATAAACAAACATACATTCACGCCTTTTTCCCGAAGGGGTAGGCAGAGGTGTACGCAGGACTCAGTCCCATAGTAGATACACCCACATGGGACCAATAACATACTGGCGAGTATGTTATTGGTCCCATGTAATAGGGGGCGAGCCTATTGCCATCTACCGGGCCTGGAGTCTGGAGCTGGACTCCAGGCAGTTATTGAGATAATTCCTAATGGAAAAATCCAATATTTAACACTATGCCTGACCTGGGGATCGAACCCGGGACTTCTTGATTGGCAGTCGAGCATGCGCCCACTACGCCACCGAGGCAGTCATAACATAAATATTATACTTTTACACCCACATTCATAGTAAACTGTTACTTTCAAAACATTGTAAAGGCAGGTAAATGGCAACAGCTCTACACGCAGCCATTCATGTCTGACACTGACAAAGGTAGTCGTGAGTCGTGACAAACGATTGCCACACGCTGCCAATGAAGCCTAAGCAAAGTGGCATCGGTACCTATATAATATTATAGATTGGAGATTGTATAGATCCGTATTTTGCAGTGCAAATTGGTGTTCGCTAATGTTCTTCGGGGCAAGATACCTACAGTAGCGGATTTACAAATTTGCAAAGAATATAATTATATTATATTAACAATAAATACACGAGTGATAAACATTAGGATATTAAAAATAATGATTTGGCGGCAAAATAATGATTTGATTAACACAAGCGTTAAGTAGTGTTGCGATCTGTATAATTTCTCCCAAAAAAATTGCCGCCCCCAAAAATCTGCCGCCCTATGCTCGAGCCTACTCAGACTCAATAATCAGTACAGCGCAGCGTCATACACTACGGCCGGCGTAACTTGACGAATTTGAACATAGGCTCTGCGAACTTTAGCGCTTGTTAACCCGTGAAGAAAATTGTTATTATTATAATATTATGATTGAACCAGGTCAGAGTGCCTTTATTAAAAAATACTATAGAATAGAGCTACCTACTTGCTATCTACCCTAACTAATAAATACACTATGCATTTGAACTGAACCGAACATTACACCCTTCCTACTAATATTATAAATGCGAAAGTTTGTGAGGATGGATGGATGTTTGTTACTCTTTCACGCCAAAACTACTGACCCGATTCGGCTGAAGTTCGGTGTATACATTAGACCCTGGAATAACATAATAAACTTGTCAAATGCGTGTAATGTTATATGTGTATTGCCAAATATTGTTTGAAATCTTCTTTGAAAACTCTAGTCAGAATTAGTCTTATTTGATTTTGATAAGTCGGAAAAGTGCCTTGTATGGGAAAGTCCTTGAATTTTTGAATTTATTTAATTTTAAGTATTTGTTGTTATAGCTATTATAGTTACCCATATTGTGTAAGATTTTCAAGTAGATAACTATTGCCATTATGGTGTTACAGCGTGAAACGTTGAAAAAAAATCGTGATTTGTATGAACGCTCCAGTTATTTATTAATTTTATTTAGTCATAATTATTTCATATTATAGCAATCATAATCATTAACGTTCCGTGAAAACATCAAATACCTAGCTGATGCCGTTTTCACGATACACGAACGAAATCGAGAAATAAATTTTGAGCAAAAACACGTTGCTTGTATGGAGAGTACCTTTAATTATAAACTTTTTTTAATTTTATTATTTGTCGTTGTAGCGGCATTAAGGATACGTTTTGTGAAAATTACAAGTACCTAGCTATTACGGTTTATGAAATAGAGCCCTGTGACAGACGGACGGACGGACGGACGGACAGCGGAGGCTTAGTAATAGGGCTCCTTCGGCACCCCGTTAGGGTTCGGAGCCCTAAAAAGTACTTTTTATCCCAATAGGCCCACGGGAACAAAGACTATGCGGGTGAAACCGCGAGGCACAGCTAGTTTACAATATATATATAAATTTCGTGGGCGTAGTTGAGAAAATGAACAACGTAACACTTTTTGTTAAGTCATTTTTATTAAGTCCAAAGCACGCCACACCTTTCTATTAAACCCAGGCTTGAATATTTTGTTCGTATATTTGTTTATGTGGCAATAACAGTTATCTTGAGTTAAAATGCGCTAAATTTCGCAGAGCCTATGTTCAGACTCGCCAAGTTTCGGCTTAGGTACTAGGCCTAGGTAAGTAGGTACGGCGAATAGTGAAATTACTTACTTTGAAATTAGTAGACAGATTTCAAAACTACAACCAGGGTAGAAGAATGTCGTAGCAAGTGGGACAATCAACTTGCTGTCCTAGTTACATCACTATTGCAAGGTAGGTACAATAATCCTGATTAGACTTACAATACGTTATGCGTGTAAGCAAGTCCTTTATGTAAGTAGATGACCAACTGGTGGCTGGTGGCAATTTGAAACAGCAACAACAATTTAGAATACCAGTTATTAAGAATTGCAAAAATCATTACAATTATCTACAAGACATTATAGTTACATGATTATTACTAATAGGATGCCTAAATTAAAAGCGAATTTCAACTGCAAAACCAGATTTATTCTGAAATCAACTAATCGAAAATTTTGAAGGGGTTTGTAGTGGTAGGCCTCTTTTGCAGGGGGCCGCCTGGGGAAGTACCACACCTTTGCCAGTTATTCATCCGCCAAGCAGTAATGTGCAAACATTACTGTGTTCCGGTCTGAAGGGCAATATTACCAGCTACATTACTGGGCATGACGAGTTTCAACAACTTATAACTCAGGGTGACAGAATCTGACCCGCTTCGTCGCAGGCGAGCGGGGGCACTGGGCCAAGTGAGCGTGGTCATCCTTTTCATGGGCCGGGGCCTAGGGGCCAACCGCCGAGGCGGGATAGTGAATGCTAGCGCGACCCTATCCCGCCTCACATGGCGAGGGACTGCTCATCGTGTGGTTTTAGTCGGTATGGGCGCTTCTGGTCGAGCCCGACATAACTCGCCCACCTCCCCCTAGCGGGCGAGTATGGGTAAATGCATTTCCACACGTTAAAAAAAAAAAAAAAAGGTGACAGGCGCAGTACAGTGCCGCGCAGAATTTTGAATTTTAAAACACTGGGTGGCACTGTGTCTGATATGGGCAATCATGATGCTTACCATCAGGCACCTGATTTGCTCGTCTTATCACTTACTATCATAAAAAAAAAAGTTACAGAAGATTTACGCACTCCCTCTTAATAGATAGAACAATGTATGAATTACTATAACAATTATTTTCTAGGCCTTTAATAGATAGGTATTCAGCATTGATTGCATTTGCTTACTATTATTTATTCTGTGCTATGAGCCTAGATTATTATAACTATAGGTCAAAAGTGAAGGCAACAGTGAACAGTCAGCCGTCTTACTATATTAAAAGCTCTTGTTGGGTTTCAACTTCAACCTAGAGCAAATGCGTTTACATACGAGGGAGGTCAAAAAGTTCGCGGAATGAAAGGGAAGGGGGGTGAATTTAAACATGAAATTATTATTCCTTTTAAATATATTCTCCATTAACCCTAATACACTTTTCAGACCTTTCAAATAATTTGTTTATACCTTCGAAAAAAAATGATTCGTCAAGGCCTTCAAAATAAGCAGATATTGCCGACTTCATTTCATCGTCATCCGTAAATTTCTTTCCACGAAGCTCTTTTTTCATGTTTGGGAACAAAAAATAATCACAAGGGACCAAATCTGGACTATAGGGAGGGTGGTTTAAAGTTTCGAAGCCGCACTTGTGTAAAGCAGCCATCGCAACATGACTCTTGTGAACTGGTGCGTTGTCGTGCAAAAGGAGCACACCTCGAGACCATTTTCTGCTGCGCCTTTTTTGTGCCACTGCATTGACTTCTGCTTCGACTCAGGTTCATAGTGATGAACCCAAGTTTCATCTCCAGTCACAATTTGGTTCAGAAATTCATCCCTGTTTTCACTACACAGCTCCAAAAACTCGCGCGAACACTCGACGCGCTGCTGTTTTTGAAGCGCTGTGAGCATTCTCGGTACCCATCTTGCACTAACCCTAAGACATGCCAAGATGGTCATGGAGAATATTCAAAATGGTCGTAGATGATACTCCAGTCATCTCTGCGATTTGTTTCTTCTTTAGGCGTGCATCTTCAAGAACAAGTTTTTCAACTTTTTCAACAATGTCTGAGGACGTTGCTTCAATTGGCCGACCTGAGCGCTGATCGTCAATTGAGTCTCTGCCTTGCTTGAAAAGACTATGCCACTTGTAAATCATTGTTTTTACAGGGCAGGAGTCCCCGTAAACTGATGACATTTCTTCCATAATGTTCTGAGGCGTTTTTCTTTGCTTAGTGAGAAACTTAATCACAGCACGATACTCAATTTTCTCCATAGTTGATATTTTCTACCCGATTGACTTGTTTATCCAGCGATATCTCAAAGGTTTATGAACCGATTGGGCTGAAACTTAGTATTTATAATTGTATTGAGTCAACAAGTAGCGACAGGTAAAAATAACTACCCCCTTCCCTCTCTAAACCCTCCATTCCGCGAACTTTTTGACCTCCCCTCGTATAAGTACCTCTATGATAGAGGTACTTATATGTACCTCTATGATAGAGGTACTTATATGTACTTATATTATGTTTTTTACTCGGGTGACAGCGCGAGGCCCTTGCAAGCGCGAGGCCCCGGGCGGTTGCCCGTCTCGCCACCCCCTAAAGCCGCCTCTGCCTCTATTATACTCGTACAGTGCCAATAGTAATGTCAGTACTATTATTTATTATATGACAGTAACTTTTTTAACTGTGACGATTTTACTTTCAATGTATGTGTTCCGGACAGGACGGCCGCTGTGCGACCGATCGCCTTAGTCGAGTGGACTGTAGCTTTAGGTCGGTGATGTAGGCGACCGGCGTTGATGGGCAGCGATCCTGTCTTTAAGGTCGGAGGAACGGGGCTGGATTGTTGGAACGAAAGACGGGCGTCGTGGCAATTTTCTTCCAAAGGTGGTACTGAGGGGTCTTGAGAGCGTTTGAACCGTCGGCGAGAGCGATTGCCGTGTCGTGTCGATGTTACTCGTGTGACGGCTGTCGAGAGACTGTCTGTAGAGTGTACGTGCGGCGGGGGTGCCGAGCGCTAGGCGCTCGGCGTCGCTTTATTCTGAGAAATCCGTGCGGCGTCTAGTCAAAGGCAGCAGTTGTCGGACCGCGCGGATTTCTCGGAACGTATTACATTGTGCTCTTTCTACGGACCCCACAGTAAAACACCGTCAGAAATATCTTTTATTTACAATGATAGATAATATAAAACAATAGGTACAAACTAGGCTTAGAAAATAACACGATCTTATACTATCTTAATTACTTTAACACTACTTATTATTATGTCTTAAAAATATGCGCCGACCGTCGTGAACATTCTCCCACCGTGCAGTGTCGCTCGCGGCGCTGCATCAATCCCGGTGAACGGCGGGCGTCGTCGGTAACACGATCAGTTTCCTAACCGGTCGTCGAAGGGTACCGCCGGCTGTGGGCTTCGATGACTCCGCGCGGCCATGTGTTGCGAGGAAGCGTGTTGTCGGCGATAATGACGACATCGCCGACTCGCACCGGAGGCCCGTGACAGCGAGGCTCCCGCCGGTGCTGGAGCTCGGGTAGGTATTTTCGGAGCCATCGGCCCCAGAAGATGTTGGCGAGGTGTTGAGCGGCGCGCCAGTGCGTACGCCCAATGAGGTCGGTCTCGTCGATTCCCGTCAAGTATGATGGGAGACGTCGTCAGGGACATCGGCAGCTGTGAAGTCGGCGTGTTTCTATGTATCTTGTTTCGCTGCCACGTCGGATGTGCCCGTGGATTTTCTCTTGTGCGCTTGTAGTAGGTAATACGATGTGTTTTGTTCTGCAAGATTTGCAGCGCTCGTTGTTCGGTGTCGTTCTTTGGTGACTTTCCGGCGACTATGGGCCCCTCGACGGCGAAATAGTGTCGGAGGGTTTTGTCCGTGTTGTCTTCCACGGTCGTGTGTGCCACAAAGTGCACCTGGTGTCGGGTGCCTAGGTGTGAGCCATGCAGGACCCACCCTAACGGCGTCATAGAGGCGACTGGCTGGTCGCGGCGTCCCACCCGCATATCTCGCGTGACCAACAAGTGCCAATTGTCTTGTCCTATAAGGACTTTTGGCGTTGTCCGGCTGGAGTCGAGGTATGGCCGGAGGTCACGGAGGTGGGCGCAAGTCATTATAGAATTGTCAATCTTTTGCGGTGATAGTTGAAGCCCTTTGACTGTACGAAGCTCCAGTTGTTGTGGTTCGCCCGTGCGGCCCCGCAGTGTGAGCGGGACGCGTCGTGAGCGAGTGGCATCCAGCTTCTTATTTCCTATCCCGGTGATAAATAGCGGATCGATCGGCCCCTGCGCACCGATTTGCTCGGCGAATTCGGCGTCTATGAGTGAGACCGTGGAGCCGTCGTCGAGTAAAGCCCACGTGTCCGCATCTCCCGCCGGTCCAACGACTGTGACCGGCGCTATCTTCAAGTATGCCCCCGATGTGTTTCGCGCCATCCACATAGAGCTAACGGTTTCTTCAATGGGTGCCGCGGGCTTCTGTTGTGCCTTATAATGGTGTAACAGCTCGTGGTGCGTATATTGACACCCGTCAACGTTGCATTTCCTGCTTTTACAGTGATGCTCCCGGTTACGGAAGCGCAGACAGCGGAAACATAGTTTGGCTCGCTTAGCTATGTCCCATCGCTCGTCGGTCGAAGCCTTCTTGAAGTCCGGGCAATCGGCCGGTCGGCGGCCCTGAATTCCGCATGAAGCGCAGCCTTTTTCTTTCGCTGGTGTCGTGACGTACGCCTTGTGAGTTGCCTGCGGTCTGCGCCGGCCGGATGATTCTTCCCTTATGTCGGGTTCGGGCGGCGCGTATGCGCTGCAGAGGTCGGCTTCTTGTTGAAGGAACCTAGACATGTTAACAAGGTCCGGTTCTCCTGATGGCTGGGCACGCGAGTATTCGAACCATCGGTGGCGCAGCGTCGGCGGTAACTTCTCACAGGTTGACGTCACTAGCTCGGGGTTGTGCAGGCAATAGAGTCGGTCGAGGGCCTTCAAGGCGGCGACGATGTTCGAGAGCTTGTTAGCGAATACGCCGATGTCGCGCGCATTGTAGTCGAGGCGTGGTAGGGCGCGCAATCTCTGTAGCTCCTTTGTCGCGATGGCGTCGGGTCTCCCAAAGCGTGACTCCAGAGTCCGCATAATTTCTGCTGGCTCGGTGAAATAAAGTAGTAGGTTCTCGACCGCCTCTCTCGCTCTTCCCTTTAGGTTGCGTCGAAGGCGTGCGGTATTTTCCACGTCGGTGTAGAGGCCTGCAGACTCGTTGTAGGCGGCCTTGAATGACAACCACTCGTGATGCGATCCGCCGTACTCGGGTAGCTCACCGTAGTAGCGGCGTGGCAGGCCCGGCTTGGATTGTCGGACGGCGAGGATGATCGCGTTCGCGAGCTCGGAGAGTCCGGCGATAGGCGCGGCAGGCACAGCGATGTCCATAGAGGGGCCTGCGGCGTCCTGCGTTTTCTGTGCGGCGGGTAGCGGCAGCGACTCCGGGTGTTTCGGAGGTTCGTTCAGTGGTGGTATCAGAGGCAGCGCAGTGAGCGCCCGGCGGGGCTCGATCTCGACAAGTTGCTGGTCGCTCAGCCACGTGTCAATTCGCTGCGACTGATTTGCTTCGTCGTCCTCAGAGAGCGTGGTGCGCGCGTCCTCTTCATCTTGATAGCGAGCTTCGGCTTCGATAGTTATCAGGCGGGCTTTGCTTAATTCGATTTGCAGCTTCGCTTCATTTTGTTTGGCTAGGAGGTGTACTTCCCTCGCTCGCGCGATCCGAAGCTCGTATTCGGAGCGACGCGTTGATCGTCTTGAAGTCCGCTTTGACGAAGCTGGTGGGGCCACCGTCTGAGGTGGCGGTTTGGGTGAACTACGGTCTGTCGTAGTCGGCGGGTCCGCAGGGCAAGCGGACCGCGGCGTATGAAACGCAAGTGCCGGCGTCGGGTGCAGGCTTCTCATGGGTGCGGTGTCGTCGGTGACCGCGTCTGTTGACTGTGTCGAGGCGGCGGATGTAGCCGGCTGTGTCGGGTTGGCCGGCATCCGTCTTTGTCTTTGTGATGAATGGGAGGCGGGCGCGCACGTCGGCGGCGCGCCCTGCGTCACTCCCGAAGATGAGACACTCTCAACTCGCGGCGCGGATGGGCTAGAGGCGGGCGCGCTCGTCGGCGGCGTGCCCTGCGTCACTCTTGATTCGCGTCGCGTTGCCGTCGTTGTCGTATCGCTGGCTTCAGAACTCTGCTCTCGGCGCTGAATTCTTAATTTGTCGGAGCGCGTCAATACCATCTTGAATGGTTGCTGTCTTCCGTTCCAAAATATCCGGCTCGAAGGACCACGATGTTCCGGACAGGACGGCCGCTGTGCGACCGATCGCCTTAGGGCCGGTTTTTTGATCGCGGGTAATTGTCAAGTTAACAATTTGTTAAACTGACAATGGTTAAGTCCCTAACCAATGGTCAACTCGTGTTTTCGTTTTTTGATACCTTTTTTAACCTTGGCTAGAATTAACAATTGTTAACTATGTTGCCATTGCAATGAACTACTGATTTACCCATTTTGGAGTCGGGAGATTTTATTTTATATGGCAACTCTTGTAATTTTGATAGATTTAAACGTCAACGATGTCAATAAAGTCAAAACCACAGAAAACCTTTCCGTGTTTTGTGTAGGTTCCTGCAGTTTATATGTATTATCTATGGGTTCCTGCGATTTCGCGGTATTTTACAAGTTCTGTTCTGTGTTTTACGATTTATAATTACGACATATTCTATTAAAAAAACAGGACTCACAATATTAAGCCATAAATTAAGAATTGAATTGAAGATTATTTTCTATTGTATGTCGTATGTATACGGTTCGGCAGTTCAGCAAAAGTCTAAAATTATTGTGAATAATGGAATCAAACAAACTTATGTAAGTACCTAGGTATTATATTTTAATTCTGAACATGATACAATGAATATATTAATTAATATCTTATTCAACACTCTGTTGTCCTGAATTCTGACTGACGACCTCGGCATGGAGAGAGAACGACGATCTCTATCAGTGGGGACGTCAAGGACGTTCTGTCTCAACATGTACACCTGCCAACTATAGGTTAATTATACCAGAAAGTCCTTTGACACCATAAGACTCTAGTATAATGACGCATACCGGGCTCTTATGTGTTATCCCAGATTTTGCAGTGCATCGACAATGTTTCTCTCACATGTGAATACCTGTCTTCTTCGCAATATTAAGATCTCGAGTAGTGTTGTTCTGAAATTGTGTCAATGCCTCAGGTAACGCAATTGTTAAGGCAGTTGCTGATATCTCCAGAGTCCCATGTTTAAACACTGGATATCGGTTCACATGGAGAGGAATAGGATAAAGACCAACACGAACAATTTAATTTATGACTGGGTATAAAACAGCTGCACAAAGTAGTTTTTTATATAATTTAATTTTAGTTGACTGCCTCGGTGGCGTAGAGGGCGCATGCTCGACTGCCAATCAAGAGGTCCCGGGTTCGATCCCCAGGTCAGGCAGTGTTAAATATTGGATTTTTCCATTAGGAATTATCTCAATAATTGCCTGGAGTCTGGAACTGTGCCCAGTAGATGGCAATAGGCTTGCCCCCTATTACATGGGACCGATAACATACTGGCGAAATGTGGGTGTATCTACTATGGGACTGAGTCCTGGGTACACCTCTGCCTACCCCTTCGGGAAAAAGGCGTGAATGTATGTATGTTATGTATGTGTAATTTTAATTTAGATAATACTTCACAAAGTGACATACATTGTGTGAGTGTGTCATATCAAACTGTTTAATGGGTCATGTGTGCCTGCTAATAAATCTATTTTATAAATTCATTTCATGTAAATACACCTACTTATTGTGTTTCAGGGAACGTAATACTTCTAATAATATTAGCATCGAAGAAAGTTCTTAATAAATGATGTTAGCTACAATGACGGACCTTCTTGAAGCAAACCAAGACACTGTAGACCTGGCAAAATACTGGACCAAAATT
This sequence comes from Hemistola chrysoprasaria, assembly GCA_947063395.1. Classification (NCBI taxonomy): domain Eukaryota; kingdom Metazoa; phylum Arthropoda; class Insecta; order Lepidoptera; family Geometridae; genus Hemistola; species Hemistola chrysoprasaria. Next base: position 12,455,185 of record OX346724.1, on the reverse strand, counting down.
TTATAAGTAGAAAACTAGCCATATTGACTCGAAAAGAAGAAGAATTAATGATGTACTCAAAAAGGCCTCCACATGCTTGAAATGGAATTAAAGGAGCTTGATATAGAATCGAAGAAGCGTGAATTGAAATTTAAGAAAGTCAGGAAGGTGTATCATAAATTAGTTATAGAAAAAGCATTATATTTAGAAATAAACAGCCAATAAAACTAAAATAAATTTGTCATATTTTAATTAATCACTACATTATTATTATCCTATCCTACTTCCTACTATAAATCCCTACTACACTATTAAATACGAAAGTTTGTCAGGATAGATGTTGGATGGATGTTTGATACTATTTCACGCCAAAATACTGAACCGATTGGGCTGAAATTCAGTAGGTATGTAGATAGTTTAGACCCTAGAAAAACACATATATGTTACTTATTATCCCAATATTCCGACGGGAACGAAGACTATGCGGGTGAAACCGCGGCGGGGCACAGCTAGTGTTATATAGTATATAGCTTGAAATATAGGTAAAAGTGTTATTATTAGTTAGGTAGGTACATTTGAAACCAACAGTATATATATTATAATATGTAGGTATCAATTAGTTCTTGACGATTACTTATGTGGAGTCATAGTTCTGGTTTGTTACCTATATCATGCTGTACCCCGCGGTTTCACCCGCATAGTCTTCGTTCCCGTCGGAATATTGGGATAATAAGTAACATATATGTGTTTTTCTAGGGTCTAAACTATCTACATACCTACTGAATTTCAGCCCAATCGCTTCAATAGTTTTAGGTGTCTATATTCACCAACTTTCGCATTTATAATATTAGTAGGTTTCACAGCACGATTTCTTTTGATAGACGCACAATATAGAATAGACGATACCGCTTACGAAAATTTTCATCGTCCGAATACGTTAGCGGAGCTGTAAATTACGTGGCCGGTCTTCTTGATAAGGTATAACGTCTGAACATAATTCCTTCGTCTGAGGAGCTATTTCGATTTCCAGTATGTTGATAAATTATGTAAATCCATATCTTTAGTATTAAATACTTTCCAAAACACTCGAATAAAATCAGAAGCAGCAGTAGGTAGATACGATAAGAATAAATAACCATCTGTTTTTGGCGCCAACCAGTCGACGGAGCAGTGGTTAAATATTCCGACTAATGGTTACTTATTTGACTATCTGTCAAGCTAACTAGGGATCAAAAAACGAATTTTTTCGAAATTTAACAAATTGTCAAGAAATTTAACAATTAGTCGACTTAACCAGCGATCAAAAAACCGGCCCTTAGTCGAGTGGACTGTAGCTTTAGGTCGGTGATGTAGGCGACCGGCGACCGACCTAAAGCTACAGTCCACTCGACTAAGGCGATCGGTCGCACAGCGGCCGTCCTGTCCGGAACATCGTGATCCTTAGCCAGCCGGATCATTCGGAACATCGTGGTTTATTTATGTTTAATGTATTCAATCGCAACACGCTCAATACCATTAAACTAATTTTATAATAGGTTAGGTATAACAAATAATGTGTAACAAAGAGGTGTAGTACTTACTACTTATGAAGTCTACATTCTACATCTTACAACTTCATTCTCATAAATTTTCAAAATGAGGAATTGCGAAATGAAAAATGACTACGATTTTAACCTTGTTTGGAATAAATTGGATTTTTTACTGAATCTTTGTATTGTTATTTTCTAAATCCTAGTTGTCTTTATTTTACGTAATTATTACATGTAGTATTTTTTATATCTTCAAAAATGTGGGTACGTGTGAGCGAGAGGGCCAATTTGCTTAGCACCGCACCAAAATACGTTTTTGCATAAGTACTACCTATACTATAGTAAAGGTAGGTTTAATCTCCTGTAACACCATTATTTGGATTGTTCCACTATGCCCCACCAAGCCGCCCCACTGGTGGGGCATAGTATTTATTGGTAGGTATCTTACCTATTTATATATAATATTATAACTATTCATCTTCCTTATTGTTTCAAACTAAACTTTGCCTTGAAGCCCAACAACTACATGCGTTTATTATACACACAAAGTATTTTAAACATACTTAAATTTAATACACCCACTGAAGAAGAAAGTTCGCAGATTGCGCGTACGCAGAGTCAAGGCTGATCACGATTTTGTGCGGGACTAGACACAAGCACAGAACAGATAATAATACTACGTATAGAATGGACACCGTCATCCGCCCACCAATCGGGCCTTCCTCACCCCGCGAGCGAGATTGAGCTCTCCACGAGCCCCGCTTCGCTGGGAAATCATTTCACGCACACTCTCTTGCACGTGTACAAAACTGTGTGTATAGTGTCTATGTAGTAGGTACTTATAGCGCGGCTTTTGTATGGGATTGGGTCGAGTGTCCGGGGTGTGCTTATAGTCAACTTAAAATGAGATTGGCTAAGCAGCTGTGCCACGCGGGTGAAAACCCGTGTAGTCTCCGTTCCCGTTGATATATCGGGATAAAAGGTATGTGTTATTCCAGGGTCTTAACTACATCCGTCGTAACAAACATCCATCCATCCATCCTCACAAACTTGCGCATTTGTAGGATATTTTATAGTACAAACCTAGCGTCCGTTGCCTAGTATCAGTACAAGTTAGTAGTAACTGTGGTAAGTCCAGTTTGATACCGGAATCCCTAAATTTTTAGTCAAGCAATTTTTTGGTTTAATGAAATATTTTGTGCTCTTTTTATCTCACTGAAATCATTACATTACATAAATATATTCTCATACACACAATAGACTGAGGTTTACAAATTACCCATTACTAACCTAGTTCATTGTCATAGAGTTCAGAGATTTCTATCTCGTTTGTAATCATCACTTTCCCGGCGCGGCGCAGGCGCAGGTGTATTCCATTAACCGTAGTTTACTGTACATTAATTATTTTGTTCTTCTTGTAGATATATCTTTGTGAACGCACGATAGGTACAGTCATTACTATTACTTCATTGATTTGCAAAAGTGTGATCAATTTGAATAAAATTGGCTGGCGTTTATCTGGTCCAACGTATAAGCATTGCTATTCAACGTGGCAATGCCGCCAGTATCTTGGGTACGCTGCCATCTGACAGTGGTTTAGAAGCACTTGGATTTTCTATAGGCTGACATATCGGCCTGTGGATTTTCGAAGTGTTCTATAGCAGAGTGTATTTAGTTAGGGTAGATAGTAAGTAGGTAGCTCTATTGTTTAGTTTTTTTATATACACCTTTATTTAAGTCTGCCCCTATAAAAAAAATTTACCATGTAACGAGTGACTTTTTGGCTTTGATTAGATTTTATACTGTATCTATAATATTGTTAAACAGATTGTTTTAAGAAAAATAATATCGTAAGACATTGTTTTTATTAACTCTTTTGGTCCAAAGGGAATGATTTTTGCTGACCTTTCCAACATTTATCGTCACATATTCTGCAAAAAAACGAAAATAAATGTACTTACCTACATACTTACACGATTAAAAGTGAAACGCAATTAAAACGTGCCGTAGTTTCGAAAGTACCTTTTTTACAGTTTTATAATAATACGTAGCACAGATTTTTCTAAAACTTTATTTGCTAATGTACTTTATTTTCTTGTGGAGCTAAGTGGAACAAATGTACTTGCTTGTATTTTTAAAATAAATATTAGGTAAAATAAAAGCTCGTGGCGATTTCCACGATTTCGTAGAGTGGAGTGGCTTAACCCGTTTATAAATTTTGCTAAAATCTGCCTTACAAATAGGCTTGTAACAGATTGTCTAAAACTTTACTGTTTTGGCAGTAGAAAATCAGAAAATAGATATCAGTGAGCATAAAATTATTCAAAATGCGTCGACATCAGTAAAGAATGTCAAAACATAACGATTTTCCTATTTATAGAGCTTAGCTGCTACAGTTGAATTTAAATAAAACCCAACGGATTAACTGACACTAAGCGACTTGTACAAGAATGGCAAATAAAGCTCCGCTCAACACGTGTGCGTAAAAAAAAACATGTGAAGCATACAGTCGACTCTACCAAATAAACCATGAGAACATAGAGAGGTGTCGTTGAACTTGTAATTATTATGTAGGTAGTCCCTTTTTAAAGGCGTGTAGGTAGTGAATGAAAATATTTTTAATAGAAAAAAAAACTGATGTCGCGTTATTTTGATAGTAGTAAAAATCAACATCGAAATCCCCAACTATAATTAACATCGAAAAGAAAGAAGAATACTAATGCTCCTTCCTATAATTTATACTTAAATATAAGTAGAAGTCAATAGATTTACACCTATTTTCGTTAAAAGATTTTTTTATTAAAAGAAAATCCGCACAACTTATGAAAGACTATAGATGTCCCCCGCGTAGTCTTCGTTCTGGTGGAAATAGAGGGACAAAAGTATCCTCCTATGTGTTATTTCTGGAGTTATACTACATACGTATCTACATACTTTTCAGCCTTATCGGTTCAATAGTTTTGGCGTGAAATAGTAACAAACATCCATCCATCCATCGTCACAAACTTTCGCATTTATAATATTAGTAGGAAGGATGACCCTGTTATTTATTTAGTTTCCATTGCTCATAACGACCAAATAACGTACTAAATCCATGCGAAAAGGTCACAAAAATCTTAAAACCAAGCTGTGTAAAAAGCACAAGTAAAAAAAAAAACAGTTACAGTTAATTAAATACCATAACCTTACCTAATATAATTATATTGAGATCAAAAACATTAGCATTTGGGTAAATGTTATAAGATACTGTTAACTGCAGACCTCGATGTGTGCAGCCGTAACACATCGTTACACCCTCAGAACTGGTCAGTTGATTTACTTTTTTACTAGCTGCTCTTTGGACATAATATTATATTTAATCCTGGATAATTAAGTTGACCCCCGTCAACTTAAACAACTTGCGAGAGAAAGAATTGCGAACTTCGCCAAAGAAATTTTGTCTTTCCATACCAAATTGATTAGCTGATCGGCAAAACGGGAAGTCGAATTTATTTTTTGCTTATTTCGCAATGCTTTCTTTTGCATGTTGTTAAACAGGACTGGTATATGCACCTCCATAAGTATTACTACACCTTTTCTGTGACACTTTGTAAAATTTAAATTGTTTTTCAACAAGTTCAAACTTTTTAAAATCTAGGACCGCGGGTAAGGTACATAATATTAGAGCTATGTACGTGTAAAGTGAAAATACACAATCATTCAATTTAGCCCAAACTCGATCAGTTTGTTCAATTTCTTTACGAATTATGGATTTCCTGAGACCTGTCTGTTCTATCATCAATCGTCAATCATGTAGCATCCGTGGCCCAGCGGAAATATGCCCAGCTTCAAACCCGGAGTTCCTGAGTTCAAATCTCACATGTGTACGTTAGCCTGGGCGTTACCGTGTTTCGGATGGCACGTTAAACTGTAGTTAACCTGTCCCGGTTGTTTCTTAGCAACGTGAAACTCTGACAATACGGATTGACCACATGTCCCCCATGAATTAACTCGAGCAGTGTAAGTTATTGAAGAAACCCGTTCTGTTAGAGTACAAATTCAAATCCTAAACGGTCGACATTGAAATGGGTCAAATTAAAAACTATATAAGCCTTCATTATCGACATACACGGAATACTGAAATGGCGAAACTAGAATAGATAATAAAAATCTTGTAATTAATAAATAATTCACTGCACTTGAAAAGGCCAACGGCCTCTCGTTTCCACGTCTACCGTAATTTACGTAATTACAACTGCATAATTTCGCCAACAAACTAAAGCAGCCAAATTAATTAATGGTAACACTAACCACGATGTAATTAAACCCTAGTTTCACGCTATTTCAGTTTATTGTTGCTTCTAAAAATACTTGTCGAAAGTTACTGTGAAATGTAAGCTGAGTACAGTTTTTTCGAAATGTGGGAAAAATCCTATTGTAACATAATACAAAATAGAATGTGTTGTATAGGTACATATAAAGTCTCGCCTTGTTCCCGTGGGGGCAAGGCAGCGACTAACTATTTCTCTCCACTTGCAACTTTTCTGACATACTAAGTCTTTCGCTTCTTCCACTTTTGGGTTGTAAATAATATGTAGATAGTATCTGATAATGAAATTAAATTACTGTTTTCTTGTCGCAAGGTCGACGTCTTTGTCGCTAAAACTTTTTGTCATTAGACAAACTGGTAATTTTCGTCGTAGCATGATGACAGCAGTGACCAACTATCGGTACTACATAAACCACATTTGTAGCGTCCGTGGTCCAGCGGGAATATGCCCGGTTATAAATCCTGAGGCCCTTGATCGAATCTCACCATGTGGACCTTCGCTTGGACGCTACCGTGCTTCGGATGTCACATTAAACTGTAGGTCCCGGCTGTTTCCTATGAGATATGAAGGGGGCAGTCGTTAGGTCATGTCGGAGACCTTGTAGGAATTTTGACGACCTGGAACTGACAATATGGGTTGTCCACATAACCCATATAAATTGACTCGAGCAGTGTAATTGATTTTGTTACCAAACAGCTTAATCGGTTCAGCGGTTTAGATGAAATTTGTTATAAAGAGTTAATAGTACTATAATATTAGTTATATAGTATAGTATAGTATTGATATGCAAACAAAATATAATTGAAATAAATGTAAATAGGACTGTGAAAAAACATTAAAACATACATTCACGCCTTTTTCCCGAAAGGGTAGGCAGAGGTGTACCCAGGACTCAGTCCCATAGAAGATACACAACCACAGAAGGAAAATAGAACTGTGAAAATACTCGTAATTTCATCAAACTGAAGCAATTACACTAAGTCTGAATTTATGTTTCGTGCAGACTAACTAATTAAAAAGTGACGCTAATTTGAGACAGTTTCAATGAATATTAGCCGTTTGCTGCCGTAAAATAGTTAGTTTATTGCAGTTTTCATTGTGAATACCTCCGGTTTGTTCGCTCGTAACCTATGAAATTAATTACAATTCTTCAGTTCGCATTGTTTATAACTTTGACTATAGCATTCAAGAATATGGGAAAGTACAAGAAGATTATGGCATTGATATGGTTGCTTTTATAATAATAAGGTATAATTTTTGTAGTGGTAGGCCTCTTTTGCAGGGGGCCGCCTGGGGAAGTACCACACCTTTGCCAGTTATTCATCCGCCAAACAGTAATGTGCTAACATTACTGTGTTCCGGTATGAAGGGCAATGTTACCAGCGAAATTACTGGGCATGATGAGATTCAACAACTAATATCTCAGGGTGACAGGCGCAGTGCAGTGCCGCGCAGTATTTTGAATTTTAAAACACTGGGTGGCACTGTGTCTGATATGGGCAATTGGCAATCATGATGCTTACCATCAGGCACCTGATTTGCTCGTCTTGTTAAAAACTATCATAAAAAAATAATCGATTCGCCGAAATAAAATATTTCATGTTAAAACGAATTACCTATACTAATCTTATAACAGAATACATATAAAATAATTGAAACCATTGGGTCTGTATTTTTTTTTTAATTTATAATACAGCACAACGATAAGACTAAATTAATGCTAAAATAGCATGTTCTGCCAGTAATCCTAGAAACTGTAGAAAATGTTACATACATTCATAATGTGTTCAGCATTAAAATTAGGAAGATACATGTACTAGGTTCATACCAAACTAAGTTATTATAGGCAACTTCGGATAACTTGAACTCTTTGTAATTAATTAACTTGCTTCAAGCTACAAGCTTCAGAAGCCTTTCAAAGAAAGTATCTTAGTAGAGAATACAGTTAAAGGCAGAAATGCCAAGTAGGTCATACATTCTAGGATTCCTACACGTATTGAAGACACCCCGTTAGAAAATGCCTTTACAAATATCTAGGTAGCCTGACCTGCATGAGACTTGCCGACATGAGAATTTCATAAAAAGCCATTTTTACGTCTATTAGCCCAGTTACTACTGTGTTTTAATTACAAACATAAAGTTTTGTAATTACTCGTTTACAAAACAGTTTTAGATTTCCTCATTTAAATTTTTTGTTGTTATGCGGCAGTTGCTCTTTGGGCACATTTGTAATGTGGGTCCATACCACAATAACTTAATATTGTGTCTAATCCACATAGGGTCTGATCAATAATAATATATGTTGGTACTATTATTTATTCTGTGGCTCAATAGGTCCTAACATTAACACTGCAGTGTGCAATAAATATTATAACCAATATGTGTCATCCGCATCAGATGTCTGAATCAAAACCGGGATTACAAACAGTATGCTGCAATTAGATAATTTGCTTTGCCCTTTAGCAGTTATCAGGTCAAACGGCATAAGGACAAGAATTTAATTCTCATAGCAATCATTGTAATTACTACATTTTCACAGTTTGGATTATTATTAAATTTAAAAGTAGACCAAACTGATAAAAATATCAATGAACTCGTTAAATTGGAAGGCACAACAATAAATGAAGAGTATAAGTATAAATAAGTTACATTCCTTTATAGAAATCTGGTTCCACGGGTTTTTTATCATAACCTTCTTGACGAAGAGAAATTACCTTGGTCCAGTCCATAACTGGATACGTCTGTAGAAAACTTAAATTTCTTATACCTTCGACAGACGAATACGAATGTGCCGTAATAAGTAAGATTGGAATTTTTATGAGTGTGCTAATACATTGTTTATTTAAACAAAATCCATTTGGATTTGGCTTTATGAGCATTTTTTTATGATAGTGATTGACAAGACGAGCAAATCAGGTGCCCGATGGTAAGCATCATGATTGCCCATATCAGACACAATGTCACCCAGTGTTAAAATTCAAAATTCTGCGCGGCACTGCACTGCGCCTGTCACCCTGGATATTAGTTATTGAAACTTTCATGCCCAGTAATTTCGCTGGTAACATTGCCTTCAGACCGGAACACAGTAATGTTTGCACATTACTGCTTGGCGGATGAATAACTGACAAAAGTGTGGTACTTCCCCAGGCGGCCCCCTGCAAAAGAAGCCTACCACTACAAACAAAATGTTGTGTCCTAGATGATAGGCGCAGTGCAGTGCCGCACAGAATTTTGAATTTTAAAACACTGGGTGGCACTGTGTCTGATATGGCAATCATGATGCTTACCATCAGGCACCTGATTTGCTCGTCTTGTCACTCACTATCATAAAAAAACAGTAGCATAATGGTTTGTAAGCCCTACTGCTGGTCATGAGGATCCAGGTTCGATCCCCAGGTCAAGCAAAGTGTTGTTGGATTTGTCAAAATTTTCTCAACAACAGCCTGGAGTGTGGAACTGTGCACGGTAGATGTCTGATGTTATTTTATGTTATGTAAAAATACTAAATAGTGAAGTCTGTGTATGTTTGGCGGGTTTGTCATTAGGTACCTATCTGTCGATTCTTGTACAATTCACAATATTATGTCTTTGTGTTCCGATTGCTTGTCTTTTATTTTGTCAAAAGTGGATTGACGTTGAAGAGGAAGGCGGAAGGCAACTTGGAACTAATTCTTACCTACGCCGCTTATTAAGTAAAAGTATTATTTATCGGCTTAATTTGAAAGTCAAGGCCACTGATTTAGTACACGACGTTTTCTATATTTAGCTTCATTATTCAATTTCGGTCGCATGTACACCTAGTTCTTTATTACTTTTATATGTTTTCTTCAAAATCAGGTATTATAATTAAATATGTATTAATAAATTATAGTGCATTTATAAGTACTTTCTGAAAACAGTTTTATCAAGTCATAATTCTCGAGGCAATCCATAATGGCCAATCTTTATATTATATGTATGTCGAGTTTTAGATCGCCAATATTCGAACAAGGCTTCCAACATGCGTGTTAACGATTTTTGATTTTGAATTAATACTCTAACTGGAAGGGTGTCCCCAACACACTGCTCCATTCAATTCATAATATAACCTATAAAGTGGACAACCCATATTGTCAGTTTCAGGTCGTCAAGATTCCTACGCAGCCTCCGACATGACCCAACGACTGCTCCCTACATATCTTACAGAAAACAGCCGACGTGCCAACCGAAACGCGATAGCGCCCTGGTGAAAAATCCACATGTAAGATTCGAGCCAGTTACTCCGAATTGAAGCCGGGCATATTCCCGCTGGGCCACGGACGCTAGAATAAGTATAATATCATAACCTGATCTAAATACAAATTAGATCCAAATTGGTGAAGCCGTTTCTGAGATACACATAACATAACATACATTCACGCCTTTTTCCCGAAGGGGTAGGCAGAGGTGTACCCAGGACTCAGTCCCATAGTAGATACACCCACATTTCGCTAGTATGTTATTGGTCCCATGTAATAGGGGGCGAGCCTATTGCCATCTACCGGGCACAGTTCCAGACTCCAGGCAGTTATTGAGATAATTCCTAAAGGAAAAAATATTTAACACTTTGCCTGACCTGGGGATCGAACCCGGGACCTCTTGATTCTCTGAGATACACGAAACTTTATAATTACGTACGTAGGTTAGGGTACGAGATTCATTAAAGCAATAAGACCTACGTGTCGAAACACCTTTAATCCAAGGGCTAAAACACTTGCCAAATACAAAATAAATATCAGGTCATTGACAGCGGAAGGAAGTCGAGCGGAAAACTAAAGAAAGAATCCAAGGAAGCAATTCAGTTACCGATAACTTATGAGGAAATGCAATTAGAAACGATTATTGTACTGCCTTTGTCTCTGTTGCTAAGACTTAATTGATAATTATAATTAGATTATTGTCAATTAGGTCTAAATTATCAATCAGTATACATACTTAAGAATTATCTTGAAAATTAAGTAAGTACCTGCCTAGATACGTACATTAGTTTTTTCAATGTTTAATTGTGTGTATTATAAAGTTTCCTGATTTTATCTTTTGGTAGTTTGATTATATTGAAATAGTATTACTTATATATAAATAGAGAACCTATCTAGAGAAGGAAAACGAACAAACCCGGAATGGGGATTACATCAGGCACTACTGAAATAAGTGGCAGTCTCCTGCAACCAAACTGTCTCCGCATGTATATCGACATGTCGTTCCTGCGCTGCCAGTAAGGTCAAGAGGGTGGTGTAGGCTCTGGGCAAACCTACGTTTCCTTAAGTCGTCCTAGGCTACCCATTGTCTGTGGACAGTGTTCTAAATGCTCTATATTATAGACTTGTTTAAATCGCCTTCCAAAGACGTAAAGGCCAATAATTTATATACATATTTTTATGGCATTATAAAACTGCCTCGCTGGCGTAGTGGGCGCAAGCTCGACTCCCGATCAGGAAGTCCCGGGTTCTATCCCCAGGTCAGGCAGTGTTAAATCAAACATAAAAAGACTTTCTATAATTATATACACAAAGGTACATACATACATATACTGCTAAAAATATAACTCTACCTTATTCGCTTTGCTGTGGTTGAGTAAAAACACACTTCAACGTCTAGAGACTTGATTATCATAGTTTATTGGCAAGCATACGGCCCCATCAGTATTCTAGGTCGGTAGAAAACTAAGTTTCTTTTTGCTATTTATCCAAATTGCCTAGTAATTGGTTACGATTTTACATTGTTTTAAATACCTTTCTCCTATAATTTAATCAAGTAATAAGTGTGCCTAATGAGAATGAATCTATACCTAGGTCTATATATGTACCTAGGTACATAGTATCATAATATACTATGATACTATGTATACCTAGTATATAGTGTAAGAACAGCGGCTTTGCCCGCTCGTAATTATGAAATATGGGAGTTTTATACCGAAACTTTGACGCCCTTTTTGGACCCCTTAGAATGTGAATCATATAATAGGGTACAACCCCATTGTACAGGATCTAAAAAAACTTTTTGTAACAACCTAAATACCTATGATCTGTGACAATAAAGTATTTGTATTTGTTATTTCCTTTATAAGAAGGAACTTCCTTAGATTTAATTTTTTATTTTTTTTTATTTAGATTTAACTTATTTAAACCCACGCTTAAGGAAAACTCACGCACAACTTTACACAACGTGTTACAAAAAGGTGTAATAATAATTCATCATCATCTCAGCCGTTGGTAATCCACTACCGAACATAGGCCTCCCCCATAAAGGGGGGTTGTTGCCAATACTCGACACGCTTGGCAGGCGGGTTGTCGAGCGCAGTTCGATGGTTTGTTGGAGAGGACGCTACTGCCCGTCCTCTGGATCTGTTAACCCTTAGCCGGCTCTTACGGCAACCACGGGTAGAGAGGGTGAAGCACTATTCTAAAGCCGGTAACTCCACGGCCTAATACTTACAAGGGTGGATCTACCCGTCAACCTAAACAACTTGCGAAACTTAAAGAATTGCGAAATTTATTCTGACTTCCGAGAGCTCAACCGTTTTGGTTGCGCAGTACTGGTGTCATGTCATTCATGATTCATGTACTGTGTATTATAAATGGCTAACTTCCGAAGGCTCATATCTACAAAAAAATATCCTTTTTATACGTATAGTACCATACACAGACTTATATAACACTTCAAACGCAACATTGTGACAAATTAATTAACATAGCAAAGTAGTTCCGCTTTCAACAAAGAGTTGTTTATTTAGCTGGCAACTATAAGGCACATAGAGGTAAATAAGCCAAGGCTATTTAACGATCATATTCATCATTCATACACATAAGTTTCTTGTGACAGGAAGTATCAAGATATGATTCCGTATGATGGCTGTAGGTATAAATGTATAACATAACAGAATCACAGCCAATTCACACTCGCGAGCGAATCGGTAGCGAAGCTGCGAACCAACGGCGAAACTTGAGCGAAATAATTAATACAATGTGGCCGATTATCGGTGTCGGAAACTTTAACGGGTCATTTTAGTCACATTTGGAACTGCTTTCACATTAATGGCTACAAATTTCTTCCATTAAAAATGTTGCTTGACCCGTTAGTACTATTAATTATTATTCTGTGCTTGACCTAAAACAACCTTTGGAAGGATTTTTTCGCGATATAGTGAAAATTGTTCCAAATGGGGTCTCCGAACAAATTGTGTACTTAGTTTACACTCGATGAAAATATTGAAATGAATTTATGCACAAAATAACTGTTACTTATGTATGAAATTACGTGTAGGTATTTTATAATAAAAGCGTCAAACTGAACAAACGGAACAACTGAACAACTTTCAAAAGAAATAATCCCTAAATTTGCGAAAAAAAAATTTCGACCCCTTAGAAAATGAATCTGCTGACTAATTTGTATGGGAAGTCGATATAATATTTTGCGAATTTCGCAATCTGTCTTGAAGGTTGTTCAGTTTGATGAGTACATCCAATCCCTTTTTGTAACACATTGTATATTATGAATAAATGAATATGTTTAGCGTATTCGCTCGCGATTTGCGCGCGAGTGTAGGAAGGTCTTAAGAGGTGACAAAAGCACCACTTTCCCCGACCTCCCAGCCATTTCGCCGCGTGACAATAAAGTTTTATTTTTCGCGACGTAACATTTTGTTATTTTATTACCTGGTCATTCAACTTATTGGATTATAAAAAACGAAATCGATATATAGACATATTTTGCGTATTTGTGGTTTCACGTAGAAAATGTTCGTTGCAAATTTTATTTTGTTTGCAGCTCAGTTTTATTAGGTTTAGCTAGGGTTTAGCAAACGTTTACAATTTATTAAAGCCTACACAGTCCGCGTGCGCTACCTATATGACATCGGCCTTGTTCTAGTTTATTTCATATCTTCTATGTATTATTTTTTGTATAAATCCGGACACTCGCCTTATATACATAAGTCACAATATAACAATACTTACTACACAGATACTGCACAGATCTTGTTTTGACACGCGCAAGAGTGTGCGTGAGGTGATTTCCCATAGAAGCGGGGCTCGTGGAGAGCTCAATCTGGCTCACGAAGTGAGGAAGACAGTGTCCATACTATACGTAGTATTAGTGTGTGTCCTGTGGCTAGGTATAATTAGATTATTATTCTACTAATAATTACCTATTTATGTAAAGTTATTAAAATTACCAGATCCGGATTTTTATCCGATATTACATTATTATCATATCCAGAGGACGAGAAACAGCCGAACTATGCTCGCCAACCCGCCTGCCAAGCGTGGCTTGTATTGGCAAAACCAATCTTTAGAGGGAAGGCCTGTGGCGGCTGTGATGATGATGATGAAATAAAATTGCATTAAAAATAATTATTGTTCAATTAGATGGGTATAAAAATCCTACAGATATTTGGTTTCACCTTTTGCCTTTTTTTATCACCTTGAAAAAAAAATAGTAAGTAGTATAATTTAATTAAATTACGGCACTTGTGGAGCATCTTGCACTGATCGAGTTAGGTAATACTATTATCACATTGAAGAGCGATTTCTAAGAATTTTGGATCAAAATATATTGAATATTGAATTCAAGAAGGTTATACATGATAGGAATTGTATTTTGAGGAACTTCTTAAGAACTTTCCTATCTATCTAAGGAACTCAGTGGGTATGCCATTAGATCTCATTTCTTTTATTAGCGAAGTCGTTATCGGAGTGATCGATTGACTTGCAAGTTTTTAGTTATGAACGAGGCTTTCTTTTAACATTTTTATGTTCTGACGGCATTAATGCCTACTCTCCATTCTAATTTTTTACTGAAATTTTAGTAATTTTTAATTGATTCCAAACATATTTTTAAACAACGAGAGGCCTATGCCTAGCAGTGGGCTAACACAGGCTGACGATGATGATATTTTTAGCAAAACAATTAATTTCTTATTATTTCTTAGAGCTGGTTAAGCTGCAGGCGCCGAGACACCAGAATGCTGGCTTGTATTTTGCACAAAGGATAAGCAATTTGCATCTAACGAGGCCATGCCGGCAGCAACCTTTCCCCTCCTCCAAGGGTTTAGCAGTTCTAGATCTTACTTAGTTTTTAGTTAGGTTTGTAAGTTTTAGTTCTAGTTCAGTTTCAGTTTTAATTTTGTAATTTTTTTTTGGCATAGGTGTGGTACTTCCCCAGGTGGCCCCCTACAAAAGAGGCCTACCACTACAAATAACCACTGTAAATATTAATGTGTCATATTTATTTTATTTTTGTTTTAATAAATAACGATAAATCTAATTTTTATACTTATTAATATTTTAACACTCTTTTTTTTATGTGTGGACAATTTCCAACACATGAAATAGGTGTCTATTGTATGGTTAATCGAGCAGTTAAAACCTATTTTCCCTACATATAACAATAGGTAAGTTAAGTACCTCTGTATGTATATAATAATAACTCAGTAGTGGGTAGGCATAGCGTCGCATGCGCACATCCTCTGCACATAGTAATGACTGCGATAACATTATGCTACGGAAATGGAGCAGAAACTAAAACATACGGATGATGATGGTTTTTACCCATTCTATATAGTTTTTAGTATAAATGAGGACAATGTACGGTGAAATCATTTTTAAATTAGGCATAGCAAAGAGATTAAAATACACTAAGGTCCACAGTCCATTAATACTAATACCTAATACATACATACGCCACGCCTTTTACCCGAAGGGGTAGGCAGAGGTGTACCCAGGACCCAATCCCACAGTAGATACATCCACATTTCGCCAGTATGTTATTGGTCCCATGTAATAGGGGGCGAGCCTATTGCCATCTACCGGGCACAGTTCCAGACTCCAGGCAGTTATTGAGATAATTCCTAATGGAAAAATCCAATATTTAACACTGCCTGACTAATAATAAATGGTTTTAATCTTGAAAATGCAATATTTTTTACATACTTCTTGACATTTCGAATTCAATAAAGTTGTTTGCAATAATAATTTATTTGGAGCATCTCTGTATAACATTATAGTCGCCATTTGCTGTCTTGTGTTTTGTTTTGTGTGTAAATCTTTTTAATTTTATTTCAGTTAAAGGAAATTATTGTCGGATTTATGATTGCTACCTATTTTATAATAATACTAGCTGTGTCCTACGGTTTCACCCGCGTTGTTATCGTTCCCGTGGGAATCTCGGGAATAACGTACCCCATGTGTTATTAAAGTACCCCAGGGTTTATAAGCTACCTACATACCAAATTTCAGTAGTTATCGCGTGAAAGAGTAACAAACATCCATATCCATCCATCCTCACAGACTTTCACATTTATAATATTAATTAAGTATTTGGACTACTTTTCCGAATGTAAAAATAATTTAAAACACTTTTTTTACGCAATTAGTGAAAAAGTGTCGACCTATATAAAAATACTTATATAGGTACCTATATACTATAAACATCTTTATATATTTGTACTTTTACCTAAGGGCATAGATTAATAAATAATAGCTAAGGTAACAAAGTTTCAAAATTTCTTACCTTTTTGGTCTCGTAGGACTAATTTGAGGTGGAGGTGTGTCTAATCATCAATCCCTGAAAAAAAAACACAAATACAAATTAAGCAATTTAGTTTCGTTCATAATATCTTACAGGTGCAATGTAGGAAAGGAACATTATTTACAGTTGACAACTGGATACAGGTCGATTAATGAAAACTGGCGATTAACGAAGTGTACAACAAATTGACATGATAGACATGAATCCGTAGGTATCTTTAGTACGCAGTCAATGAAGACGATAGCTTTATAGTGGTGCCAAAATCACCCCGTCGGCGAGATTGAGCTCTTGAAGAGCCCCGCTTCACTGGGCAATTACATCACCCACACCCTTGCGCGTGTACAAAACTCCATGTGTGCAGTGTGTGTGTATTTATATCGCGATTTTTGTATGGAACTGAGTCGAGTGTCCAGGGTGTGATATGGGTATCTATCTTTTCCGTAATTTCGCCACACACATTCGCGAGACGATTTCAAATTCTGATAATAGCGTATAAAAAAAGAACACACCTCTTATAATTCTACAAGCTGATTCAGTTTCCTAGTAAGGACGCGAACTGAATTCGTGAGCAGTCTAAAACGCAATCAGCATTCTGATGCCGAAAAGGGCAGTTGTCGGGCCTATGCCAATTATTATGTGGTTACTTGCAAAATAGACGCGGTCATGCCTTATATGGATTATTTGTAAATTAAGATAATGGGAAAACGGATTCCTTTAAGTTTTAAAGGAATGATCCATTTCTTGGCTTGTTTACTTAAAGTTCTGTTCAAGGCTCAGATCATACAAAGGTGTGGTAAGATAGATCTAGACCTATTATTCCATTATATTATACAAATACTAATAATTTGTAATCCTATACATTTATATGGGATTACAAAGTTATTTATGCAGTTGGTGTATCTAGAAAACTGGACCGAAATTACAAAATATTTTAATTTTTCCTTGATTTATACACTAAACACTACCTGTATTCTAAATTTGAAGCTTCTATGTCTGCTAGAAGTGCCTTAGGAGTTTTGATGATCGGTCAGTCAGTCAGTCGGTGAGTGACAAAATTAGCAATTTTGACTAAAAGTCGAAGTCAAGCCAAAGTCAAAAAGATTTATTCAAATAGGTCACAATCTGTCGCTTTTGTACATCAATGAAAATAATCAGTAATGAGTCTACCGTGCGTTCAGAAAGATACCTTTATAAGAAGAACGCACAAGAAACTTGAAGGGGTTAATTTTTTCAACTGATTGTTTTACAATATTTGATTTGGTTACATTCGTTTGTTTGTGTCGGTGCCGCGTGGTGGCTATGCGGAAGTTCCCAAGCATCTTTGTCCTTTATGTACTGATTTACTTTATAATAAGCCTTCTTTAGTAAAGTAGATTTTATATAGGTTTTGAATTTACCCTCTGAGAGCCCCGTTATCTCTTGTGGGATTTTATTATAGAAACGTACACTATTTCTAGAATGATTTATTTCTTTTAGATAACCTAAAGCTAGGTACAGCTATTTTGTCTTTATTCCTAATATTAAAATTATGGAGGTCACTATTTAATTTGAATTTATTTAAATTTTTACGCACATACATGATGTTCTCATAGATGTATAAGGATGGTAGGGTCAGTATGTTTATATTTTTAAATAATTCTCTAAGGGATTCGCGTGGACGCATCTCATAGACTAGTACATAGATTAGTTATAATTCTTGAACTACTGGTTCAAATTGAATAAAATTTGAAATATACCGTGTTTATATGGACCAAGTAATGCCTGCTTGGTTACTGAAAATTCAAGCTTTATCCTAGTTTTATCCACACGAAAAAAAAAAATTGTACGGCCGTGCCTCTTTTTCATCGACTACGCACTGCCGTGCCCCCAGATATATGTACCTACGAAATGTGCGCGAGCCATTAGAAGAACTGAATTAAGGTTATTTTAAGGTTTTTAAGTTTATTTAATTTCGAGGTTATATTACCAAAAGTTTGTATAGAAAATGATTGGCCATGGTCTGACCCATTTCAAACATCCTTTGAAGCAGAACGTCGCTGTGAACACAATGGACAATGAGCCTTCGCAATTCTGTCATCGATATTACTTATTACAATATTACAGTTATCGCTCATTCTCCACTCATTGTAATGCTAAAATGGTTCCAAAGGATGTATTACACAATTGACATTGTCGCGTCGCGTCGGCTACGCTTTCTCAGTTTACATAATTTCAAACTGACAGACACGGGAAGTTGCTCTTGTGATGGTAATCATAAAAAAAATTTAGAATTAACGAGTAGGTAGGTAGGAGTGTGAATTTCCGATGAGTTAATAGATTTAGAGTAGGAAGGTGTTTTGATTTTTACAATATCCGGCCTTACCTGCACTCGTAATGAAGACCACTACCAAAGAATTCTAACTAATGGCTGTGCCCCGCGGTTTCACCCGAGTAGTCTTCGTTCCCGTGGGAATATCGAGATAAAAAGTACTTGCCCTATATGTTATTCTAGGATATAAACTATCTACATACTTACCAAATTTCAACCCAATCTGTTTAGTAGGTTTGGAATAAAAGAGTAACAAACATCCATCCAGCCTCACACACTTTCGCATTTATAATATTTTCGCATTTATATTAGTAAGATTAGTAGGATTACTAGGTACGTAAAGAAGCAACACTCACCTCCCCGCGCCATTATACGTGACACCAGCCAGTAAACGAGGCAGTAACGCCCGGACTAACGCTCAAAATTGGCGCGTGTACTCGTTATAGTTTTCTACGTAATATTATTAGACGCGGGCGATTGTATGGAGTGTCGGGAGTCTGCCACAACGGTTCTACAGGTCTGTGCACGTCACGTTTTTCAATTTGGCGCTTTTATCCTACAGAACATTTTTTTGCGCATCAATCCAAAAGCACGCGCAACGCATTAGCATCGCGTCTGTATCGCTACAAACGCGCGTCTGCTCGAATGAAGGAGACGACCCTGACGACCCCTACAAAAAATCAGCCTGTATCTCATTGCAATCTTCCTCCGGAAGACAGACAAGTTTTTTGTTTTACATAAAAGATATCATAATTTGTTATCAATATTTATTACGTTCTGGATTATTAAACAATTCTGGGTCATCGCATATCGTCGAACAAAGAATAAAACTGATTTGATACTCTATTGTTTTTGTTATCACAGAATATTATTGCGTCGTATTTTGCCCTTATATTACCTACGCAACTAACTTTCAACTTTGTAAAAATAAAATGAAAATTACACATTAATATTTTAATACTGCTGTACATAGGCCTCCCACATAGAACGCCACTCTGCGCGGGTCTACGATCCTGACCAGGGGTCGTCGGTACACCGCGTGGCCTTCACGCGGTGAAGACATTTCTTCTCCAACGGTTATCGGTTCTGCGAGCAATTTGGCCTGCCCATTGCCAGAGTATTGCAAGTTGAGCATACTCTGCGAGCTCTTCGATATTATGTGCTATATGTTGTGTTCTTTGGGGGAGGCCTAAGTTCAGCAGTGGACGTCTTCCGACTGATGAAAATGATGATGATGATGAATATTTATTTATTTACAAATTTAGAACTAAACTAAAACAAAAACTTACATATCTAAAAAACTAGATCTGCTAAATCCTTGGAGGAGGGGAAAGAGGCCAGAATGCTGGCGGCAATGCCTCGTTGTACGCAGTATTTGTTCTAATTTAAATTTTGTAAATATGAATGTGCAATTCGTATTTTATTTTTGTTTTAATAAATAACTTTGCAAAAAAATTATTATGATTTTTTAAAAGAATCTATTAAAATGACCTTATCATCTCACGGACCAATTCTGACGTTTCAATTAAGACCAATTCTGTATCCATCTCAATAACAACCTTTGTTATAATAGGATCATATAGCGCCATAAAGCCACTAATTTGCTAATCAATATTGAACTTTATGACCTATCAATGTGGTATAAAGTCGAATGGTGGTAATAAAGCGGTTATTTTCCGAAGAATCAGCCTTGAACCCATAACAATGGAATGTTACGAAAACGAAAGTCAAATAGAAGGTTTAAGTGATGTTGATTTTGACTCTCATGTTGATAATGGCTTTCAAATACGAATAACAAAAAATAGACATTAGACAAATATTTTTTTTGCCTGAAGAATACCATAAGGCGTCCCATACACGATAGGTTAGGCGTCCATCAATGCCCAATGCCATCCATCATGAGAGATGAGTGATACTGGGTGACGGATGACTAATTTATTTCTTGAATGGCGTCAATCATCACATTAGAGTGTATCCTACAAGAAATTTGACTCAATCCTATGAAAATTGGTGTGTCCAATTTTTGTGATATTGTGTCTAACTACTACTACTAAGAACTAATATACGAAGCTTTCCCTTTCCTGTTAATAACAATCATAACCGTGACTGTGACCAAACTGAGCGCAAAACCGATCGTCTGGTACCTAAAGCAGCAGATTTGTGAGGTAGTATTTTGTTAAGATAAAAGTTTTAACTAAGTAACAATGAGAAAGGGACAAGAGATTCTGCTTTTGGGTATTTTAATACTTATTATAACTTTGAGACGTGTGACGAAGTAACAATAGCCCTTAACTGTGGCGACGTAGGCACCTAACACATTTGTTGTGCTTGCGGCGAAATAACTTTGAACGTATGGAAAAATCAAGTGGTGCGAGATAACTTTTATAATAAAAATAATAATAATAATATGGGACAACTTTCACACACGGTCATCTGGTCCCAAACTAGGCTAGAAGCCTGTACTATGGTAACCAGATGACTGATATACATACTTATATAAGCTTATAACACAGATCAAACAGACATGTTCATGCATACAAATGTTTGACCTGGCCGGGGATCGAACCCGGGGCCTGCGGCACAGAAAGCAGAGTTACTACCATCTGAGCCAACGAGGCTGTCGATCGACTTTGTGACGAAGTAACAACAAAAAAGTCAATAATAGATAAAATGATCAATAATATAGTGGACGCTAGTTCAAAACACGATAAAACAAAGTAAACGTCGTTCCTTATCAACGTTTCCGAATTTGTTTGCCAAGAACTTGGGAGCAAGGGCGCATAATCTCGCTACAACGAGTATCTTATCAGTGATGTTTACTTTCTCGACATTATCGGCATTTAGGTATTAGGTGTGATTATCTGAATTCTTGTTCTTATTTCGCTTTTTGTTTTTCAGGTCATCATTTGATAGTGCATTATTATCTACTATTCTGTCCCGCTTTTTCTTGTGTGATGAAGTCAGTTTTTTGGGCTTAGCAAGATTATTTGACTAATAGCAGCAATAGGTAAATTGACAAATTTTAAGAACCAAGTGTCAGTAGGTAATTACCTACACTAGTATTTCATTTTATTAAACTAGTAGCGGTAGGCCTCTTTAGCAGGGGGCCGCCTGGAGAAGTACCATTCCTTTGCCAGTTATTCATCCGCCAAGCAGTAATGTGCAAACATTACTGTATTCCGGTCTGAAGGGCAATGTTACCAGCGAAATTACTGGGCATTGCGAGTTTCAACAACTAATATCTCAGGGTGAGAGGCAGCGCAGTGCCGCGCAGAATTTTGAATTTTAAAACACAGGGTGGCATGAGCCTGATATGAGCAATCATGATGCTTACCATTAGGCACCTGATGTTATACTTACTACTTATAATAAAAAAAAAGCTCCTTCCACTTGGTCCCACAGCTCGGCTACACATGTGGATCCGAGGACACCATTTTCTCCACTTGAATCCACAGTGAAGCCATGTATAATTATTTTTCATCTTGAATCCACAGGTAGCGTATCCATGGATACTTATTTATTCACTTTGTTTTTATGCTAATTTTATCGAATTTGTAAATATCATAACGTAAGTCCCATTTGCCAAACAATTTGTTATATACCGCTGGAGTTCTATAGGATTGCGATTGTTAAAAATGTGTTAGCCCTATCTATATCTTTTAAATAGGGTTGTACCGATAACATATAACCATAATAAAAATTGGTAGGTAGGTACCTACTAGGTAACTATACCTTTTCCATGTACTTACTAACTTTTTTACTTATAAAGTCAGCTGGTAAGGATAAGTAGGTACTTACTTAAGTACTTACCTACTTAATTATACTTTTATACTTAACAGGTCAATATTTGTTAGATAATACCTTTATAATTTTAACACCTATTATAAACGTTTTAGTTTTTTTTTATCTAAGTACAGCTTGTAGGTTAATTTCCTGTAAACAGGACACAAAATTTTCAAGTCAAAGATTTTTTTATTTGAAATTGTTAACATAATTTTAAATGCTTAGGTAATCAAATACCAATAATATTATTACAATTAGATTAACTTAATAAGTAACCAAAGCAAAACTTCTTAAAGAAAGCGCAAATAATGTACTATTAATCTAGCAAGACAACATGTTCACAAACATCTCAGAACTCGCAACCATACCTCACCGAACAAAAAAAAATATAACTCACAGAGAACAAAGAACAGCAGTAATCCTCTTCTATCCAAACAGACGCTGGCACTGCACAAAAATCCACAGAAAAGAAAATAATTCAACTTCACTTTGAAACTGGAGCGAAGTTTTAAAAATTCGAAATAATTTTAATGGCGCGAAACGCAACGCACTCACCGCGCGCTCTCGGTCGACTGACTCAAACTCAACCGCAAAACGCTTCGGGCTTCGTTCATTCGTTCGAAATCATTTGGAAACGGGAGAATGCAAACGCCTTCCAGCGTCAACAGTCAGTGTAGATAGAGAACGAGTCGCGAAAGATCAGATCAACAGCTTTGAAAGAATCTAAAGGTAAATCCAAATTGAATCACCAGATAAATGCGTAGAAGAGACAGTGTGTTGCTTTATGTATATCTCGTCCACATTTGTACTGTGCTGTATTGAGAGCTACAACAGCTATCTACAGCTACAGTACTGAATATTATCTACGATGTCCTAAAGCTCTAAACACTAACTACTTCTCACCTACTTGGAAAATTCAGTATAGGTAGGTACCTAGGTATCTAAACTTAATTATCAAGATAGGTAATGCAAATGAACAATAAATTCCACCATCATCACCATCGTCAGCCCGTGATATCCCACTGCTGTGCATAGGCCTTCTCTCCAAAATGCTAAGAACTTATACCGCACAATCATTTCTCACAAATACATGGATACCTACGTACTCTACAGAGAATTTGCAAACACTCAAATGTGAAGTCGAAACTCGCAAACGTATGGAAATCGGTTCGTCACGCGCATACAATTGCAATTTGCAGTGTCGGCAAGTGTAGCGTAAGTGGAACAATCTTCGTTAAATATGCACCAAACAATAATACGAATGAATTTCATTATGCCATAAATAATGATAAATTACCGATCTTCGAGAAATATGATGCCCCAGACAAAAACTAGATTGAGGATTATTGTTAAAGTACGGGTAGATTTCAGTATATTATAATAAATCTACAGTCATGTTGACCTATCCAATCAATCAAAACAATGCCAACACGTCGTGTAATGTCAAGTCCTGACCTAGTTTAAAGTTACTACACTTTGCGCTGGTTTTACGATGATGTTGATGGATTATCTAAGCATTTTGTAAGTTTCGTGTGCCTCCTGGATAATTTGGTATTGAAGGTAGACCTTCAAGATCAAGACAAGGCAAGACCAGCGGCAGTGCGTCGAAACACATAATAAATAAAGAACATCGATTATCGTGCTCCACTTGTACAGATCATTGATAAAAGAAGAAGTGTCTTCGGGATGTCCACTTCCTCGACTGATTTTGTCTAGGTTTTATTCACACTTCTTACGATAAAAGGCCTTCGACGAACATCGACCGCCTCCTAATAATTACAAAACATTTAATTTTTCTGTTATTATATTTCACAATACTTTTTCTCATACGTCGATACAGTGACTCGGTGCTTTCTAAACATCAGGCTGTCAATGACGATGTCATCACAGGCAGAGGTGACATGGTACACGGTGAAAGTGCGTGAAATATGCGACTTTATGTAACCTAACAGCTTATTTTTTGTTTGCACTAAACTACTCAAACGGTGAGTGAAGCGCCGATTGGTAGCCGTTAATTTTGGCACGTCATATTGATGTATGAGAGAAAGATTTTCGCAGTTTGACAAAGTAAATCTTTATGGACAATCAGTCAGTGCTTAAACGGTTTCGATATTGTGTTTGAATCACTGTCTAATCTCCTTATTATAAAAAAAAGATTTTTAATCTCTAACTCTATTATAATTCCTGTTCTTTTCAAGTCAAAATGGCTAGTGTTTTATATTATAGTATAGTAGTATTTTAAAGTTGGTCTTGAATTTTGCCAGATCTACGGCGTTGTGGTTTGCTTCGAAAAAGTCCTTCATCGTAGCTGTTGTGGGCACTTTCTCTCTTAATAGATAAGTTCCTATTCTCTTGGGCTTATTTTATCACATTTCGATGGAAATAACTTGTCCGTAGGTATTTACTAATTGACTAATTAGGTGACAAGTAACATCATTGATAATGAGTTATCTTAATGAGTTATCTCATCAATATCATCAGCCTTGTGTTTGTCCACTGGACATACGGGACATATACTTCTTCCATGCAAAGGTCGAAACATCGAGATATCGCCATTTTTTTCATTATATCAAATCGAACACGACACTCGATGTTTTGCTCACTAACCGTGAGCATTTCGACGAGCATTCACAAGAACGTTACATTAATAAACGGAAATGCTCTTCGACACTGAGCATTTCACTGTATTGTACCATTTGCACGAATGGAACTTATACTAGGATTTCCAAGCCATAATGTTCAAGTTTATTGCCACTTAACTCATTTTGTTCTATAGTTATTTTTCTACCCATCTAACTTGAGTAGACAAATATACCTATCGTCGCATCGTCCCTTACGAGTACGCATGCGCTTGTTGGCTTCCCTACTACACTACACCAACTAGCCAAATGACTTGACCCTGAGTTTCATATTTCGCTGAATGTACTGTGCGTGAACTTCTTCTTGTCATTGTTCTTTACGTTACCTCAAAATAATACTCGAACTACATTAATCTCGAAAGGAGTGATACTATAGTCATTAGTTATAATCTCAGTTTTTAATTAATAAAGTTAATTATTTCAGTTGTGCAGATGTAAAGCGTTGCTATAAAACAGTAATTAGTAATGTCTACCACATTTGAAATCTGGTGATGTAATCACTTTCGCCTCGCGTTCGTTGCAACTTTACCTGCCTGGTTTCGCTTCTCTGCACTGTGACATGCACTTATTATTGGATATTTTACTGGCGATTTTATTTCTTATATGGTTAAAGATTCTTAAAATCTAAAGAGCGATACAGCGTCTGCCCGCCGCATATAAGTATAAATTAAAAATTACTAATAACCTTTTGAATCGACAGATCGTTATTATTCTTATCAAGGTGCTTCGACCTTTATAGATTTATTATTATTATCATAATATCCATTCAAATTCCCTAACTAAGTAAACCTATTATTATTCTTCTTTTTATACACCATATATTAAATTAAATTATTCATCATTGGTTGGCATAATTTCAATTCCGCCTCTCCTCCAAAATCTAAATCAGGTAAGTACTGTTAACACCAGAAATCTTATCCTGAAGTGATAGCATTTTTCATATTAAAGGTCTATTGCGACTATCTATTGCGACATAAATGTACCAGACATTATGCGAATGAATGGATACCTCGTTTCTAGGTCTATTTAGGGCTGTCAAAATTTACGATAAATATATAGGTACTTACTCTTTGTATGGGTTCATTTTTTATAATTTAAAGATTGCTGAACATTGCAATAGAAAATACCAGTAGAAACTACCAAAATACCAGTCGGTGATGCCATTGACGCGGCAGTAAAATTTTCTAGACACACCTTTTGGTAACCTAAAGCCTTTTTTTTCTTTTCGATTACACCATTATGGGTTGTTTGATCAAGCCATAGCACAAATGTAGGAGTTTCTGAACAATATTGCTACAAGTCACTCGAAAAGACCTTATGACTACTTCCCAAGGGCGTCACCAGCCGATGATCAAGGGGGGGAATAGTCAAGGAATTTCTACCCAAATTCACCATTTGGGTAGACGGTACATATACAACAGGTATTTGAATGTATACAATTTACAATTATAAATTTCTATGCAACAGAAAGACCCTACAATCCTACAATTTTGTAGTTTTTTTAGTTTGGTAGATTATTTTTTTTATGAAATAGGGCCCAGATAGTTCTGTATTTAAAAATACGTGCCTATCGTATGGCGGCAATTGAATGTCAACATTGACAATAAAGGCTAAATGTTTTCTATTCTCTAGGGGGGGGGGGGGAACAGCCCCCCCTGCCCCCCCCTTGGCGACGCCCTTGCTACTTCCTAAGTACCAACATCAGATAATATGTATCTTTAACACGTTAAATTATAGGTTGAACCGGGACCTATAATCTAACGTGTCATCCGGAACACCGTAGCAAAAAGCCACATTGAAATTTCAATTACGAGTTTAAAGCCAGACAGGTACTATCGCTGTGGAACTACAGTGGGCCTTGGATGCTACACTCTACTTAGGTTTAAGTTTGAGCCTAAGCTCTTATTTAATAAGTTTTGTGTAGCCTGCCAGCCCTACGGTTATCCAGTATCCAGTAGCCGCAGGCGCGGGCGCACCGTACTCAGCCCCGTTACCGATCGTTCACGCATCTAAGTGAAACGGAACGTGTTTTCGTTACGTGGGAATCGAACTAGTTCTACAGTTGAACTGAAAGTGATCCCATCCTATTGTACTAACCAACTAGGTAAAAACGAGTATAAATTCAACAATGTTGGCAAATAAATATGAGTCATTCGTCAATTCGTTCCACATGTCTAAAATAATACGGCATTGGGATGAGTTGTTAAAAATCAAAATAGAACCTATTTTATGTTCATGCGTCAACTCCCATGTGCAAAAAAGATATTTTATATAGGTACAACCCTAGGACGGTACAACCAGAAAGAAAAATATTAGGATGCAAGTGTAAATAGAGATTCCTCATCTTATTCTCCATCATCAGACTCTATCAGCGGTATGAAATATACTTTACGACCTATGCTCATACCTACCTCCCAAATATACCTTATATACTTACATACCATATAAAAATTTCATAAGAATCAGCCGAGCCGTTTCGGACCGTGACACGAGATTTTTATGTACCTGTATACTTAGATTAGAAAGTAAAATAAATTTGTATGTGACTGTACCAAAAGTTATGTTTTGAATTTTGGTACTTGTTGGGAATATATATTAATAAACTTCATTAAAAATTTAAGGCAGTTATTTAGGTAAGTATAGGTGTATATAAGTAATTTGTTTAAAGTTAAAGTTAAGTAGGTATATTTCAAAATATTACAATTATGTAGTATCATCATCATCATCATCTCAGCCGTTGGTAGTCCACTACTGAACATAGGCCTCACCCCATAAAGGGGGGGTTTGCCAATACTCGACACGCTTGGCAGGCGAGTTGTCGAGCGCAGTTCGATGGTTTTTTTTTTGCAGAGGACGCTGCTGCCCGTCCTCTGTCCCTTAGCCGGCTCTTACAGCAACCACGGAAAGAGACGGTGGAGCACTATTCTAAAGCCGGTAACTCCACAGCAATTATGTAGTATATTGAAACTGAACTAGGTTACACTTAACAATATGTAAGGATCTACGTTATTACTTTAAATGTTAAAATTTGCAGGCTTTATCTGAATACCTACGGTACCTGAATTAGCAGACAGACTAATTTACTAATTACTTAACTTATGCCTAATTATCACAAAAAATAAGTATTTTTTGTGATAATTAGGCATAAGTTCAGACTTTATTTTAGACACTAAAGAATGTACTTTCTTTACGAAAAATTAATTAATAATATTTATAACATCAATAAAAACATTTTAAACTGCCTAGTTACACTCGATAAATTATGTAAAATGAGCAGATTCTTACTAATTATCTCTAATGTACGAGCATCTATTTATCTATCTATAGGTACTTTATAATATAAATTTGAGAATGAGTGGGTATTACCAAAATTATGCAACATTGCTAATCCGAACTACTTTCCTTGTTTACATTAGAACATAACCGGTTATTAATACTCAATATCTACAACACAAAATATGCTAATATAATAAGTTATGAAACATTATAAAAAGATATGGCCCTAGGAATTTCCCCTGAGGCACGCCTAAAATCTGCTTTTATGTCAATCTAACTTTGTCTTTCAGCTAAAAGGTCATTCCGATAGGTACCCATTTTAACGACCAACATTTTATAGGTACAAAAAGTTATAAGATCGTTTCTAAGTTTTAAATTATTAGCCTATCAATGTATAATTATGTTATCCGATCTAGTAAATCATGTTGGCACAATAAATTGATTGCAAACGGCTCAGTCGAATGCTTTATGCTGGACAGTTGGACAGACGCACCTATATTTTTGCAAGAACTTGTTAGACAGGTAACGATTGCTTTATTAGATCACGTCACGAATTGTAGGTACCTATTGGTTACTGGGGTAAGCTTTGCGACAGGTACATCAATGTAGAGTTGAAATGTTTATTGTGAAATATTGTCGTACATGTATTCCTAGTTATGAGCGATTTGTCTGTAATAGTCATAAAAGTGGTGTTTGTGTATAATCACAATCCTACTAGCCATATAGGTACTTATTACAAAACCAACTTTAGTGGGATAAGTTTTTTTATAAGTTTTTGTAAAGACTTTACCTATAGATTCACTTTGCACTCGTAGTTGAGACTTCTTTCTGGAGTGGCCTTGGGAGGGACGTTTCAATTTTTTTTTTTTGAAATAGATTTGAATCGCTAAATGATAGGGGTGGCTAAGACCAAGCATTGCTTTTCACTGCCGAAGCAAATTATTATAAAACAATTAATAGAATATGTAATACCATCTAAGTACCTTTGTAGCGTCCTTGGCATAGCAGAAATATGATTCCTTTATGATATGTAACCGGAACTTCTGGCAATATGGGTTGTCCACAAATTATTTGACACAAGCAGTGTAATTGTGGCAGCCCGTTTTGTTAGAATAAAAAATTAAATTATTATTCATAAACTTACCTAAACTTTCATGCTATCTATACTCAATTAATTTATCTTTAAACTCCGTTGTAGGTAAAGCAAAATACCAATTGAGAAAGCAGAAAGCCAAATATTTCGTTACCGAAATCGGTGACAAATCAGAGATCACGTCAACGTGGACCGACGCGAAATAAATCTCAGAATTTCCAGCCGCTACAAATAGCTCTCTTTCACGTATACCGTTCGGATCGGATCTTCTAATTGCTCTGTAGAAAGTACGTTTTTTTATCATGTATTCGAGTGGCGATTTTTGTGCGTTACTTTATTATTATTACGTGTAGATTCTTTGCTAACAAGATGAAAGTCTGATCACACTTTTAATGAATTCCATTTGCATTCCCGTGCGGAGATTGGCGACTGGTGTCTTGCGGGGACTCGGTACGCGAATACTTCATTTGTTTCGTGGGGAAAGTTGATTTCGCTAGTTAGGTGATCAATTTGGCACTTGTTTCAGCTTCCCGTTACGTGACTGTGTTACATTAGTTGAAAAAATCCGTAATAATGCTCCCACATCACACATCCCATAGGAAGAAATGTGAACCAAGATTAGACCTTGCGATCCTCCGAGGGCAAAGCAAAATTTCAGCCGTCTAGGTACCTACAAGGGTTAGAGCTGAGCGTTGATGAATGAATGTCTCAGTCAGAACTTTTTCAAACTCAAACTCAAAAGATACATGTACACAAACTACTTGTAAATTAAAGAATTGCAATATTCGACAAGTAAGCATTCCATTTCGTATGGGAAGTCAATTTTTTTTTGCAATTTCGCAATTATATTTCTTTTGCCAGTTGGTAAAGTTGCCCATAAGTAATAACTACACCTTCTTGTACCATAGTATAAAAAGATTTAATTCGGAAAAACAGGAAAATTTATTCAGCGATACCTTTAGGTGTGTATTGTATGGCTTTAGATGTTCAAAACATAAACACCATACAGATATACATCGCATGACTGATTCACCATTACGTCCTGCAACAGTGGAAACAGGGTATTGGACCGTGTACCTTAATTATGCCATTATTGTGAACTGGATCAATAAGCCATGAATGCTGGATTACAATTAAAAACTAGGTCGTTTTTTTGACATTTGAAACCCATGATAGCTTCAAAATGCTGAATAGTTTGCCGACACTCATAAACAAACACGCACGCACATACACACACATTCACATGCACACACACATATAATGCATCTGTATTATATGTGTGTGTATTATCATAGACAAAACTAGAAAAAGAAAGTGCTAAAACGACCACGTTTATGGGGTTAACCGAGGGTCCTAATATACAAAAATACCTTCCTATCTAAAGTCTTCGAAAGTTGACGACAAAAAGAATAATCGGAGAAGTGAAAGAGAATTTTCATAGAAAAAGTAGGATGAAAATTCTGATACTATCATAAAACAATTAAAACCAGAAAACCTCCGCTTCATAAAAATTAGATAATTTTAATGTCAATCGATACATAAAGTAACTTTTACATGTCAATAATTACAACTTAAAGTTAAATAAAATAGGTACTTATATCACTTTAATTCCGCTGGCATTTCAGTACCACGCAGGCCTCCCAATATATTATTAGCTGTTAATTCACTCATTGTATTCCTTGCTTCTATAGACGCACTGCCTATATGAGGCAAAACTACGCAATTCTTCAGCTTAAATAGCTTGCTATCTAAAGGCAAAGGTTCGGGAGTAGTCACGTCTAAACCAGCCGCTCTAATCTTATTTGTTTCAAGCGCTTCAATCAAAGCATCTTGGTCTACCGTCCCTCCTCGGCTAGTATTAATAAAAACCGCTGTGTTCTTCATCTTTTCAAAAGCAGACTTGTTAAAAATCTCTTTTGTTTCAGGGACGAGAGCTGCGCAGCAAATAATGAAGTCGCTTTCGGCTATTAACTGGTCAAAGTCGACTTTGACGGCGCCCGTTTCGCTTTCTTCAGGTCTTTTGCTTCGATTGTAGTATAGGATTCGTGCTGTGTTGAAAGCTTTGACTCTTCGTGCGACGGCTTGGCCGATGCGTCCAAAGCCTACGATTCCTACAGTGCTGCCGGCTAGGCCTGGGCCGGTCATCCAAGTTGGGGCCCAGGATACCCAGCCGCCGGTGCGGGCTTCGTGCTGGGCTTCGGGCAAGCGACGTGATGTTGAAAGTAGAAGGGCTAACTGGAAAAATAAAATAAAGAAATAGTGACTATTGATGTCAATCCCTAACTAAACAAAACGGGTCATTCCCTGACGCCGCCACGTGCGTCACACAGGACACAAATCATTATGTTGCCACTGGTGACAAATGGGTAACAAAAAGTTCCAATGTGTGTCTGTCTATGGTATTGTAGCTCCTAAACCGGTTGACCGACATTGATGCGGTTTTTTTCGTTTGAAAGCTAACCTGATAGTGTTCTTAGCTATGTAGAATGAAAATCGTTTCAGCCGTTTGAAGATTATCAGCTCTTTTCTTAGATTATCAGTGACTGAAGGGATATAAGAAACTTCTAGTAGTCCAATCAACTCCAAATTTAGTATCCTGTCACATCATCAATATTGCAACGACTCAGTAACCTTGATCTGATGCTGCACCATCGGGTTCAGATGGGCTAGTAGTTTGGGCTCATTTAAATTCTGCTATATCTGTTATATCTCAATGAGTATATAACAGACAAATGGTGGCCAGGGTCCGACGATGGAGCAGGAATCATCTTGAATATCAAGTTTCAATATCAAGTTGAAACTCATATCAACAACTAAGTCCACAGTCTCTTGCTGCTGTAAAAAATCAAACTTCAAAGTCAACGCAATCATAATTTAAGATACAGCTATTTACCGCACATTTCCATACTTCGTGCAACAGGCTTAAAACTACTAAAACTGCCTCTAGCGTGCTTCTTGTTGGCACTGTGAAATTTGATATGATTGCCCATATCAGACACAGTGCCACCCAGTGCTTTAAAATTCATAATTCAGTGCGGCACTGCACTGCGCCTGTCACCCTTATATATTTGTTGTTGAAACTCGTCATGATACTTATGAGCAGGCACTTGATTTGCTCCTCTTGTCACTCACTACATTAAAAAAAATCTGGGTATGGAATCTTATACTAAGCAAACATACCAATTTATTTAAATGTATACAAGTGTATACTCACAGTAAGTTCAGCCGTAGCATCAGTCAAGACATCAGGCGTATATCCAATCCTAATACCTCTCTTCCTACACTCACCAACATCAATATGATCATACCCCACTGATATAGTGGCTACAACCTTCAAAGAAGGTCCGGCTTTGTCAAGAACCTCCTTGTCAATCTTGTCTGATAAAGAACAGAATATGCCGCTAACACCTGGTATTGATTTCAGGAATTCTGCCCTTGGAACTGGAGACGGTTTGTCCCATTGTGTTACTTTACATCTGTAATAATGATTTTATAATTTGAGAAGGAATCAACTATCCCACTTATAAATGCTACAAATATTATAATAATACTAGCTGTGGCCCGCGGTTTCACCCGCGTTGTCATCGTTCCCGTGGAAATATCGGGAAAAAAGTACCCAATGTGTTATTCCAGGGTTTAAGCTACCTACATACCAAATTTCAGCGTAATCAGTTCAGTATTTTGGGCGTGAAAGAGTCACCAACATCCATCCATCCTCACAAACTTTCACATTTATTAGTTATTATAAATGTGAAAGTGTGTAAAGATGGATAGATGGACGTTTGTTATTCTTTCATGCCAAAACTACTGAACCGATTGGGCTGAAATTTGGTATGTAAGTAGCTTAGACCCTGGAATAACACCCTATGTGTTATTCCAGGTTCTACACTATCCTACTACACAGACACTGCACACATTATGCAGTTTTGTACATGTGCAAGAGTGTATGTGAGGTGATTTCCCATAGTAGCAGAGCTCGTGGAGGGCTCAATCTCGCTGGCGGGGTGAGAAAGGCCCGATTGGTGGGCGGATGACAGTGTCCATTGTCCATTCTATTATATGTAGTATTATTATCTGTTCTGTGCCATGGGTAAAATAGAGCAAAAAGTACCTAAGCCTTAGATTCTGAAACACAACATGGCGGTAGGTGGTAGGTACAAAAGGGTACCTTTTATAATGGACAGGGGTGAAACCTTTGTTATTTTTAACAAATTAGTCGACATATTAGTTAAGATAAAACTCACTCATTTTCAAGCAGTTTCACTCCAGATTCGGGCATGTCATTCCGGGTGATAAATACTTGCTGTTTTCCACTCATTTTCCTTACAGTACCAATACCACTTATCACCAAACTGGGCAGAAACGACACGCTTTTAAACATGGAGTGCTATCGTTTTTATGTCAACTTATTTCCTGTTATACTGTTAAGATAACCTTTGCCAAGGTTACTCAGTTCTCCGGCAAATATTT
The DNA here is from genome assembly GCA_947063395.1 of Hemistola chrysoprasaria. NCBI lineage: Eukaryota > Metazoa > Arthropoda > Insecta > Lepidoptera > Geometridae > Hemistola > Hemistola chrysoprasaria. The sequence continues at coordinate 12,421,253 of OX346724.1, read as the reverse complement.
AGGTGGTTTTGCTACTGGCTTCGTGGCGCTCTCGCCCTTGAAAAATGAAGGCTTTGCAAAGTAAATCGTCATATGAAGCGCAGCAATAGTCGCCAACAACGCCTTGCCTTTCGTAGACATTAGGAATGATAGCGCGCTCATATTTATTTAATAGTTTTATAGTATTACGCAATACAACTTCATTGATACGGACGAACTTTCAACCCCATATAATATATGGAGATAATATTATTTAGTAACAATTTGAAATATCTAAATTTAACTTTTTACGTATTTTCCAGTTTACGTCAGTGTCAAAATTCTAAAATCAAAATCATTAGATTCGTGACGTAATTTTTATCTGAAAGTTAAACAGTCAGTTTAATCAAATTGTCATTGCCAAAAACGTTAATTTTTTTACATATGCAATATTCTTAGTAAACAGTTTATGATTTAATAAAGGAGATGAGCGTTTTTAAAATAAAGTGTACCATGTCCAAATTTATTGTCAGATTTTGAATGTGATGTTTTCGATGGTTTTTTGATTAGAATATAAGTTAGATGTATTGAAATTTATGAAACTATATTTATTTCCTTCAATAGTAAGCTATTTTACGAGAAATCACAAAATTAAACTGGCTCGGTGGAAAAAAATGTCAGTTTTGCTTAAAAGCTAACTATCTTACAAATTTGAAGAAACACAGAAATTATTTTAAATTTATTTTGAAGTTAATAATATATATTTTTTAAAACCAGGGCATAATAGTGAAAAAACTAATAACATGTGAATTATATGCTAATTTTAAGTTCGGTTTTGTCACAACTGATGTTAGTAACCGTTACTTTTTCTATATTATGTAATGGTTATGTAGTTTCACTGGGAAACTACATTATTGCTTTCGAAACATATTACTATTTTAAATATTGAAATTAAATAATGTGTACCCTTTCATATTAAAAAATTACAAATACTAAGAATTCCCTCGTCGCAAAACACAGGACAATCGCAAAACCGACAGTCCATTTTTTAGGCTGGGCTTACATGAATAAATTTTTGAGATAAATTTATTATAAATGTACATATTAATAATATACATGATATAATAATAATATGTAATTATTAATAATATACATGTTTTAAAAAATAACCCACTATTCAAACAGACCGACAGACGTAATACAAAAAAGTAAATAAAAAGAACTGTAAATCCTAGTGTATACCTTGCTTTATGGTGTCGGTTTTGCGACTTTGCTAGTCAGCCTGGTAGGTCACGGGATAAAATGTCGCAAAACTGACGTGACGCTGTCTTCCCTTATTATATTCTGAACTGTATTCTAACGAAAAATTTACACTAAATTTGTTATTAAAACTACATTACAACTACATTATAAAATTGTTAATCTTTTAAATATCGTGAAATGTTGTAAACTTAGCGGAATCAGCAGTTATTGTGTCTCAAATCTGACACAAGAAATCTTGACGTTCGTGGCACAGCAAGAAAAAGTATTGCTTACTCGGTTTCGTGGTCACAACTAGTATTTTTTTTATTTCGAACAGAGGACTGTAAGGTTAATGTTGCCAGTACAGAAATTAAAAATCCTTAGTTATTATTTTAAATAGCACTATTAGCCGTGACAAACCTGTCATGTCCGGTCGGTATCACTTTTTACATGTTTGTTGGAAATTCAATTGTGTTTCTGTGTATTTTAGGTTTAAATTAAAAAGTACCGGACACGATAGACGAGTCAGAGTACGTTCAAACCGTAACAAAAACTCATTATATCGCGTAGAAAAAGTTTTCAGAATAGCTTTTAACATCGAGAAGTTCGAGTGGGGGACACGTCGAAAACTGACTTCTTGCTGATTAAAATTAGTCATTATTTTAATTGCTCTCAATGTTTTCATATTTGTGGCACTTCATTTACTAGTTTAAAATATGTTTAATGCTTACAGTCATTAAAATATTCACCAGATCATAATATTACTTGTTAGTAATACTTCAAACACAAGGGACAACCGAAAAGTGGGAGGTACACTTTTTTGTGAAAACGCTCAGATATGAGTTTTATTTTAATATTTATTGTAGTGTTGCTTATTATAATAGTTTAGTATCATGCTGTAGAATATATAGGATTGTTGATTGTGTTCAAAATTCAAAAGCACATAATGGTTAATTTCCATCGTTTGATGTCCAATCTCCCAACGTGATATTGGCAAAGTTGTGGTGTTAAAAACACTTTCACAAGCCACAAAATAAGAATTGAATTGAATTACTTAAGCTGCAACGCCTCATTGACATGTGCATTTTCCAATATCAAATTTTAAAAATCCCTACCTACAGAGGAGTTGTTGGTTTATGGGCCACGTCCACAGAACACAATACTCTAAAGGGCACGTCGACCTTAAATAATGATTTTGATAGGCCTTGAGATTTTCAAATATGCATAAATCATATTTTTTAGTATCGCCATTAATAATAATAATAAAGCCCTTTATTCTGAACTGTGTTAAATATAAATTTGTTTTGATTTCATTATAAAATGTCTCGAAGTTCAGCGTGCCTCTTGGCATAGGCCTCCTCTAACATTTTCCACTGAGTTCTGTCTCAGTATCGCCATTAAATATTATAATGAATTACGCAAATGTTCTACTAAAATTAAAACGCGCGTCGCCAATATACACAAAAAAATTACGTAGGACTAAACCTTACTCAAATCTAATTATATAGTAATCGGCAATGATAAAAGTGCTTCTTTGTATGGGAATATTATTGCAAATAACATTCGCTACTCTATCCCCGATATAAGACATACAGTGCAAGGTTTTCAGGGTCCAGCTTCCTGGTCCGAGCCAGTTTCCTTTAGGTTTGAAGATCTATTTTGCTATGGAATTAATTTCCCTTCCAGCCAAAATAAAAGACCAAATCCATAACAAAAAGGATTATAATAAAAATAAGAGACAACAGAAAATCTTATACCAACTTAATAAGCTATAAAAACTATTCATTATGTTCATGCTGTGCTTCTGATTCTCTCCAATTATTTTGTACCATTTCTACAATCATCTTCCACCATTTAGATTGCATAAAGTAGTAAATGGAACAAAATATTATGAAAAGCCAAGATAATACAAGGAAATAATCTGTATCTTTCTCAACCACACTTGAAACTGGTCCTTGGAAATCTTTAGAAGTCACCAATAAAACTTGAGGGAACTGGCCTGTTATAGCATGAACAAACTTGCTAAAGGAATGAATATTATATTCTGTACCATTGAATTTTCCCACTGGCCGACCATTATGGAACATTTTTAAGGTTGGAACACCCACTATTCCATAATGGGCGTTTATTCCATGATACTTCAAGGCATCTAAAGCCACCATTTTAACATTTGGATATGACCTGGATAACGCATTAAAATGAGGAGCAGCATGTGCACTAAAAGGGCATGCTCTGGCATAAAATAGTACTAAAACACAATCAGCTTCCATATCACGACTGGTTACATCTGGTTTGATCTGTAAAAGCTTCGCCAGGCTTGAACTATTTATTAAATCCACTATAGGCTCCACTTCAACATTTTCATACACAATTTCCTTGCATTTCACTAATTTTCGCGTTTCATTAGTTGTCTGCGTCTTATTTTCTGTAGTAACATTTGCCAAAGTTACAGTATTGTATAAAGATGTCAGAGTTTTGTTCACATCTGAGACTACGTTGGACAGAATCGATTCTGTATCCATTTCAGATTCATCAACATTGGGGATGTCTAATTCTTCATTTTCATCTGTAAATTCTTCCTCTCTGATGTCATATTGTGTAGTAATTGTAGTTAGACCTGAAAAACGAATAGAGCTTAGCGGATTTACATAATAATTCAGTAGCTTTTATGCAATTTTTATTGGCTAAACCGAATAGTTATTAAAGATCATTCATTATTCGTAACAAATTACTAACATGTTAATATAATAAACACTAAATACACTTGACTGCTATAGTTAAAAATCATTTTTAGATAATGTTACACAAAAATAATACGAGAATATCAATAAATTAGGTAGATTATTTATTCTCGTAAAACATTTCTATGAAAACAAAAACAATGCTGTGCTGAGTCTGACAGTAAGAATGAAGAAGTCAAAATCAAACTAATTTCGAATGTCACGTTAGTTTTTTTCTTTTAGTAAGTACTAGCTTTGCAACACACTCATTATCTATTAATTTCCAAAGAACAGACCACACAAAAGAAAAAATAAAATACAATATCTGCTATGCATAGAGTACGGTTCCATACCTAAATACTAGATACCTCAATAATACGCTTAAATCGCTTTAAACATACAGCTCCATCTATTAGTTTCTTGTGCAAAGTATGGAAATATACAGTAAAATGGCCTTAACTTTTGATTACGTTTAGGGTCAGGGAGGCAACAGTGGCACGGTATTTTTTCAGAGAAGGAAAAAATGATAAAAACGTCATAGGTTTAGCCTGGAATTTATACACATTGTTGTTATAACATTATATTTTAACTTAGCATTTCCGAATCTTCGTTATATACTGCATAAAGAAAATGAGGAGCCTAAAACCAAAAGAAGGGAAATGAGTCACTGTGCACTACCGGGTGTACACACTGACTCACTACCGTGGTACGCAGTGACACTAATAGTACACAGTACAGGCGTAGTAATAACTAAAATAAACGACGGTTTATATAATATTTTTTATAAAAAATTTAAAAAAGACAATCACAAGTTGTTTTTTTAACAAATCACTATGATGTTTAGAATTTAAGGCAAAGTAATAAGATCTAAGACATCTCAGTGTCTGAATTAACAGTTTTAGTCTATTTCTCCCATATCTAGCTACAATAACTACTATTGAGATCAAAATTATTCGAAATCTTATAGCTGACTCATGAGTCACTGTGTATTTTTTAAAAATGAGCCACTGTGTACCACTTCACCATTTTCAAAATATTTCGTCACAGCAAACGAAACCGAAATCAAAAATGAGAAATCACGAGACCAAGACATACTATACAACAAAAGTATTGGTAAGTTACCAATTGTAACAAACAAATTTATGAAAACAATTGAAACTCACCTCAAAAAGTAATTTTATGAGAGCAAAAACAGTGACTCATGAGTCACTGTGTATTTTTTAAAAATGAGCCACTGTGTACCACTTCACCATTTTCAAAATATTTCGTCACAGCAAACGAAACCGAAATCAAAAATGAGAAATCACGAGACCAAGACATACTATACAACAAAAGTATTGGTAAGTTACCAATTGTAACAAACAAATTTATGAAAACAATTGAAACTCACCTCAAAAAGTAATTTTATGAGAGCAAAAACAAAAAAATTGTGATAACACCACCACGCCGCGCTCGTTCCCCGATCCGCATGGTTAGAATGTGTAGGGTACCAAGCGTTAGAAATGAGTGATAGAGACAATTGTATATTCCCTTTTGTTTTGACAAAATCATAACTGAGCCACTGTAGTCGACTGAGTCACCGTTGCCTCCTTGACCCTACTTAGAAGTATGTATGATTTTTTTTACAGCCACAAGAGACCGCAGATCTGAATAGATGATATCAATTTCAACTTGATACCTCCACGTGTTCCCGTTAAAAAGTGTCTTGACAGACGGACAGACAGACAAACAAACTGATCCTATATGGGCCTTTTGAGGAACGGAACCCTAAAAACGGACAGACACCCATCCAACAAGACTTGTTTTGGTACCTAAGGACTGATCTTTTATCTAGTTAAATAAATATTTATAATAAATGTAGATAGATACAAAGGTGGTACCAAAACAAAAAGTTCATTGACCAAACTATCAGCATTTAGAAAAGCCCGATGACTGTAGAACAATAGGTAGAATATTAAAACTGGATTTTATTACATAAATCTATCTACATTTATTACAAATATTTATTTAACTACCTAGATAAAGGAACAGCAGTTAGGGAAAAGTCATTAAAAAGAAACCGGAATATAATATCATGTGATTTATTTAATAAATAGATAGGTAATTAATGTTCTTTTTTACCATGGGTAGCAAACAGCATGGCTAATGGCTAGCTTGAGACCTAAGCATCTTAGCATTCTGTAATATCACATTCAGGGGTATTGCTTAAAATTGCCAATCCTTGGAACTTCTCAACTACATAATAGTGTTGTAGTACTATTTTATATAATATTACAATGTGTTATGTATGCAGCTTACGTAGAGGTCTCTTGACTCTTTAGCTATGAGCAGCAAATGTGGCCAATGTTAAGGCTACTTACGAAATCTGGCATAGACGTAAGTGGCCAATGAAGATTTTCTTTAACACTTTTATTTTTCCTTTTTATGTTTTGCAACACATGACTGTGTATTTTGCCACTCTTCAACACTTTATTTGTGAGAAACATAGTGTTTTCATAATGATGTGAAACACATTGGACGCATGTTTCAGGATGGCCCCAAAAAGCCTGGTGCATAATTTCCACACTCAGACTTTATCTTAAATTCATTGTGTTAATTTCCTCTAAGTACTTTGTACTTGTAATTAAAAACACAAGATAAAAATTATAACTTTGCTTCATTTCACAAGCACTTTTGCTATACTTTTTAAAGCTTCCGTCTGCTCTTGAAGTATCAACAATTTCTGCCTTAAATAATCCTTTTTGAAGCTGTAATAATCTTCCTTTATTTGAAGTTTCTTTTCTTCTTGGGCTGCTAAAGTGTCACAGTTGAAATTGCAATTTGTGTGTTCGGATTTTGGTTGAGCAATTTTTTTTTGTTTTTTGCTTAAAACCTTTTCTTGCAGTACTTCTTCATCTGTTTCACTAAAAGATTCAGATGTCTCAATTTCATTAATAAAATTATGGCCTAAAATGTCTTCTGAGTTCACAAACTCAGGGCCATCATGGTAGTTTGTGGTTGAAGACACATTCTTAAGACCTAATACTTCTTGATCACCGGTCATCAATAAGGTAGGTATCTCTGCTTCTGAATGTTCCTGTTTTTTCTTAGCTTTAGATTTTATGTCTTGCCAACTCTGTTAATATAAATCCATACAAATATTATGAATGCAAAAGTAACTTTATTACTCTATTACAACTAAACCGCAAGATAGATTTTAGTGAAAAATAGATACCACTTGTGAAAGGAGATTTTAGGAAAAGATAACATTTTTATTCCAAATAAATATATGTCTCATCATTATTCTCATCAGCCGGAAGACATCCACTGCTAAACATAGGCCTCCCCCACAGAATGCCATAAAAAAAATCGTGATTTTAGTCGTTGGAATATTTGTTGCTATAGAGTGCTGTTGCCCACTCTCCGAATATGTCCCTCAGCCGGGACTCACGGCTCCCACGGCATGAGAAAGGGGTGGCCCTATGTACCACACAGCTAAATATATGTATTATTTATTTATTAGAACCTAACTGAGATTCCAGGACTTCAAATACCTAACAGTTCAGTTGTTTTGACATGATAGGCACATACACATTCATCAATACAAACTTTGGAGGTAGGTATTTATAAAATAATGTTGATATTTTAACATACTTTTTTCCACTGTCTCCACGTTTTCTTCGCTCCAGGCATGGCATTGCACTCGTTAGCTACCTGAATCCAAAGGTGCTGAGGATTAATGCCTTCAGATAACTTCCCCTTACCACCCGTTATAAGCTCAGGGTATTTCGCTAATAAATGCATCAGTTTCTTCTTCTGCTTGCGGGTTACATACGTGCTCCGTTTCCTTGTCCTATCATCCATGTTAATCTGTGATGGTGATGATAATAATTGATATTTCGAATTTCTGAAAGGTTTTCTCTCCGAGCAATTATCAGGTTTTCTATACTTATATTAATCTGTGATTCAAACAAAATTTGCTTGAGTGAGTTTTGAGTGGTCTTCACTGAGCATATATAGTACTAAGTAGTGGTTTTGAGTCTTGAGACTTGAGAGCAAATAAACCAAATCAAAACAAGGGGACAAGGACAAACCACAAGTTCCTTTTGTTCCACAGAACAGAGAGTTTTGTTCTGTGGTAGTTTGTAGTTTTTTTCTGTGTGGACCACAGAACAGTATAGACGTCAGACGTCAGCAGTGTGACCAGATTTAAATTGAACATTATGCCAACTACTAGTCTAAATTCTGCTATTTTTTATTATTTTTGATATTGTGTCAACATATCATAGCAGAAGAAGTAGACGTATTTACATGTACTATGAGTGAATTCACAAAAATATCTCTGCACATCTTGTGCTATAGATTAAAAAAAAAAAAAAACATACATTCACGCCTTTTTCCCGAAGGGGTAGGCAGAGGTGTACCCAGGACTCAGTCCCATAGTAGATACACCCACATTTCGCCAGTATGTCTCAATATCTGCCTTGAGTCTGGAACTGTGCCCGGTAGATGGCAATAGGCTCGCCCCCTATTACATAGATTAAAATAGAATATTATTTTTGAAAAATTGCACGGCTATTGTATTAGGAATACCTGTGAAAATAGTCAAAAGAAGAAAATAAATAAATAAATGTAATTCACGATAACATAAGTATCTGCAGCAACCATAGGTAAAATTTCTTACCGATAACTGTCCAGCAGGGATGCTAATATTATATGCGTTATCTCACGCATGAGATGACTAATTTTGTTGACTCCGGTACGTATGTCGATCGTATCTCGTCCATATGCTCGCTACATAATTACTTTTCTCGATAGTTATTTTAACTGTGGTGCGTTTTTTCTATATACTCTAGCATGTACAATATGATATTCTCACATCTTTCAGTTTTCTTGCGCAACACGGGTAATTTGTTAATATCTCACTAATTTTCTACGGAGATTTTACAAGATTCTGCCAAAAACTGATTTCTTTTTCAGATTCGCGACACAATCTGCTAAACCCCTATATTGGTGATCTAATTCTGCCATAATCGCAGAATTCTGTTGATTGTGGTCACAGTGAACGTTAGACTTCAGACAAGACAACTAATGACGCTGTCACTGTCAGTGTCAGTAATTTGCTAATCAAAATATGTTGGTTCTCAATGTCTTAGGTTAGATCAAAAGAGATATGAGTTGTATATTACCATGAACCTATACTTACAACTGGACTGCGTAGTATCTAAAAAAATACGAGCCGACAGAGAGGTCGGAGAGTAGATGTGCGTCCTTTTCTAATAGGGTATCCATAAAATAATATCTTCTCGGATAGCCATGCAGGATTGATAAAAAGTACTGACTGGATCGAAAGCAATCTGAAGCAGATTTATACTGTACTTTTCCGGGATTTGATTAGGTAGAAATAACACAGAATAGTAGTGAAACTGTTGCATAATGACCTCTCATTTACGGCTCGGTTTTTTATAGTATCACACGAGTGTTTTAATACCTAGTTATGTGCAGTTTCATACACTACTTAATCTACTCTCATATCATAAAATACGAATTACAAACTTCAATACGAATTTACATTATAAACAGAAACACACCACCAAAATTTAAAAATGGAATGGCGGCTAACCCAGCCTGTCCCGCGCACGCGCTAACGCACAGATTAGGTAATGTATCGTAATGACAGAAATGTTACATTATAACACTATTTTGTTTGGGAAATATAATGAAACTCTTTTTTCAATTTTGGTATTGTGTTTATAAAGTACTAGCTGTGCCCGCGACTTTGTCCGCGTGAAAAAAAAACCGCGGAATAAAAAGTAGCCTATGTCCGTCCTCAGGCCCTAGACTATCTGTATAACAAATTTCATTCAAATCGGTTCGGTAGTTTTGGCGTGAAAGCTTAACAGACAGACTTTTGCATTTATAATATTACGAGTATAAAAAGTAAATAGTAAGGATAAGGATGTTATTATAGATTCGTTTTTAGATTTGTAATTTGAATTTTACGATATGCGAGTAGATTTACTGATTTTATGTACTTACTAGCGGCCCGTCCCGGCTTCGCACAGGTAAGTTTTAGTAAGGATCCTTAACCTTTTCTTGCAATAAATATAGCATGTGTTACTTAGGGTGTATGTAGCTTTCCAATGGTGAAATAATTTTTGAAATCGGCACAGTAGTTTTTGAGTTTATTCATTACAAACATACTAAAATACAAATCTTTCCTCTTTATAATAGTAGTTGTAGATGTATAGTTACCTGCTAGGCCATGCTATTTTGTTGAATTAGGTATGCTCTTTATTACTGTGAAATAAAGTAGTCAGTGCGGGTGGGTACTGGTGCTGTCGATGACTGTACTTACTTTAATAGGGAATATGCGTGGAGTTTAAATTTAGTTCAAATATTTTTTTTCCGAATCTATATCGACCGGACATTATATCTAAAACATAATTCTTTCATTTAATTCCTTTTTATTAGCATAAAATAATAAATAAAAAGTGAAAAATATGCGAGGGAAATTCAAAATGGCCAAACGCATCGCCATTGGTCGAAGCGAAATGTGACGTCAAATGCTATGTCAACATAGAAGTTTGTGTGTTATTTGTATAGAGTATGAAATAAAAATAGTTTAAAATCGTTTTCCCGCAGCCTTTTCCATAGCTAGTACATATTGTAGCATCCTAGTGAGATTAGGAATCATCACAATGATGACTGAAATTGGTTTTGTATAAGCACAATCCGATAATCTGCCGAGAATAGATGCGTCTGACTGCCTCGGTGGCGTAGTGGGCGCATGCTCGACTGCCAATCAAGAGGTCCCGGGTTCGATCCCCGGGTCAGGCAAAGTGTTAAATATTGGATTTTTCCATTAGGAATTATCTCAATAACTGCCTGGAGTCTGGAACTGTGCCCGGTAGATGGCAATAGGCTCGCCTCCTATTACATGGGACCAATAACATACTGGCGAAATGTGGGTGTATCTACTATGGGACTGAGTCCTGGGTACACCTCTGCCTATCCCTTCGGGAAAAAAGGCGTGAACGTATGTTATGTTTAATAGATGCGTTCATGATGACAGCATATCTATTTATCACTTCTGATTAACTGAGATCATAATAGGTATACATATAATATACTTACATTAAAGTGATCTTCACAACAATGCAAGCAAGTTGTTGGAGATACCATAGTTCTTCTCATAACCTTACACCATTGTTGTCGTACTTTCGCATCTCTCGGGACAGGGAAAAACACTTTATCAGGTTCACTTCTAATAGTATTTTTGCACATAGGCACAAGACAATACTTATAAACTTGTTTATGAGCTTCTTCCATGGCTTAAACGGCTATTAAATTGAAATTCTGTGTAAAGTATTTAGAACACCTACAGTAAACAAACACCGGGCATAGCATGTGACGTCATACAAAGCGCGCGAAAATGGCGGTGTTCAAACAGCTCAAATTTTAACTCGGTTTAAATTTATTTTTTTAAATTTTATTCTTTCATTTCCAATGAAATTTATATTTTTACTATGCTATGACGATGTGAACAATTAATTAAAAATATAAAAAAAACACATGCATATACCCTATTATTAGTTTTTAGTAATCGATGTGATTGGCAAAGAACATAAAACGAGAAATTAATGACAGAACTTTATTAAAAATTCAAACATGACTGAATAAAATTGTTTTATGTAGCCGTTGTCGCATTGAAATGCGATTCCCCATTATTTTAAGGGTTTCTTCTTTCGCGTACGTTTTCATTCTTAAACTTAAATATCTGTTTGCGATACATTTAATTAGTTCTAATTCATGTCGTGATTCAGTGGTGAGAGATTGTACTGGATGAGGAATATCGTTTAAGCGAGGATAAAATTGATGTATGATGACGTTCATCATATAGTTCTTAGTAAAATTTTGTTCACATTGGTGGGATAAGGTAACAAATAATTTTTCAGTGAATTTAACAATTTCAAACACTATTCTAGAAGCATACTTAAGACCACCTCTGTCGATGAATGTTGTAAACGATGAAAAATTACAAATGTCAATAATATCGTAATTATGGTGTTTTTGATCTCTTTTTGTTAGCAAGGCTGCTTTACAATACTCACATAATATTTTGGTAATCATTTTTCCTACTATATAACCCGCTATATAATACAAAATATTGTTCTTAAAATCTGAAACGTTTGTACTCTCTATCAACTGCACCAAAGAATCAATACCGTCTTCTTCATTTTGTTCAGAACTCGAGACTTGCAAAGTTGTTGCCTGTGATCTTTTTGCGCTCCTAAACTCAAGTATAGGTGAAGACTCATAATTGTCATCTGTACAGTTAGCATTGATACTCGGTCGTATGCTATTGCGAAAAAGTAATTTACGCATCGAATACATGAATTGGAGGGCATCTGGATTATCATTCGTACGCTCGCAAGCTCTAACACATGAGAAAAATAATTCTAAGTGATCTTGAGAAGCTTTATGTGTTAGAAGATATTTCAAAGCATTTTCTTCAAACAGATCTGTTGCTAGATTTGTGAAACTATACGTATCAATTATCAGACCAAGAGCAGGAGTTTGTCGTCTGTGTGTTAATATATTTTGGCCGTCGACTTTTAATTTTGACAAATAATCTCTGGTTTCTTGAAATACATTCAGCCATATTTGTTTGTTACTTGGGCGTAACGGAGACTTAAAACCAGTTCCAAAAGGATTTTTTGAATCTAATGCGTCAAAAATTCTGTCCAAATACCTTAGATATTCAACCGTGGCCTCGCTACCGGTAAAATCTGGATGACCAGAAATTCTTAAAAAACCGAGTGTATCGGCTACCGAACTACTGAGGACTTGAACTGCCAATCTGAAATTCATTTTCTTACCAAAAAAATTAATATGAGCCCTAGAAATTTTGTTTGCGAATTTTAGCCCTGCCTCTTCTTGTAGTTTTTGTAGTTTCTTTACATAGTCAAATTTTATTTCCCCTTTTTCGGAACTCAAAGATGTTTCAGCGAATACGTTTCTCGCTAATTTTATCATATGGACAGGGTCCAAAATACAATGCACATTAACATCTTTGCTTGGATGCTTAAAAAAAGATCGGATATTAGGATAGACAAAATCACAACCCAGTATTCGATATGTTTTCACATTAGTAGCAGCACCATCCGAAGTCAATCATCGAACAATTATATTAATGTCAGCTTAAAGTCTTAAAGTCTCTTAAAGTCTTTACGCAGTAGAAATTAATTGTGCCTGAATTTCAGCAGATATCTTATCTACAAAAAAATATCCAATTGGACATTTAAATTTTTCTTTCAGCGAAACGATTTGAAATACTAATACTTCTGAGGCTAACTTCTCGGCATCAATGGGAACGATACCACCAATATCTATTTTACCCCACCATTTGTCATTTTTTTCGTCATATCTCCTACCTGATTTGACTGACATGGAATCAAATATAAGGGCCACATTAGCTATATCCTCAGACTGGTTTGCTTTCACTTTAAGAAAATTAAAGACTTCGGACATAAATCCTACGTTACAGTTATGTGTAGATAACATTCTTCGTAAAGTCGCAGGGTGGGGAAGACTGATGTGGTTTCTTAAAAACATGTAAGCTTTTCCTGAATAATAGTACAATGTCAAAGCAAAGGACTTCAAGCTATCACTGTACCTAATTCCTCGGCTAGATTTTGTTTCATTTAACCTTTCGTGGATATTTTGAAAATTCAGGTCCATCATGTCTTTTACCGCCGAGTAACTATCACATTTCTTTTTTATCAATGAAAGTATTGATTTCAAATTGTTAATTGTAGTATTACGCCTTTTCAAGCGTTGAGATAGAATTTTGATTTTTCTTTTTAATTTTTTTTTTCGAGGAGTGATTATGTTTTCAGTTTGAATTGATTTATCCAATTCTTCTTGTATTTTTGGTTTTTTCTCAGTTGGTTCTGAATGTTCCGATGAAGATGGTTCAGCTAATTTTATGTTACTAAGAACATAACTACTCTTCTCAGCTGCAAAAACCTAAAACAATAAATTACATTAAGTAAGTGGTAAAAAACCCATTATTTGGGACTTTAAGACAACTTTAAAATAAATAAGTGACCAATTTACATAAGTATACATTGTTTTGTGATTAATTATTTTATTATTATTTAAAAGCAGACATATTCAACCTCAATGAACACCTTAAAGGGCCAATCATTTAACGTCTTCCCCTATAACGAACAATGTTGGACTTTGGAAACAGCGCTAATGTTAATATTTCTCCATAATTATAATGTCACAAATTCACAATAGAACGTTTTATTAAAATGGGGTTCCTGCTTACCTTTGGAAATAACGACGGTACTGCGTTGCCTTTTAATCGTTTTTTGAACTCGTTGACAAAATCTTCATCTTTAAAATGTAAGTTACATACAACTGACGTTTTGGTTATTTTGCCAGGTATAATTTCTTTCCACTTTTTAGCTACAGATTCATCCTTGGGCATCCTGTACAGCAATAAAACACACATGAAGTAAAATTACATCCTTTTCATTTTAAATACCTACTCGAGGATCTAATTAAATATCAATAAACTATCAATATTAAACTCCAACCACTAAAATATTCAATATTAGACAGTAAAATTAATATGACAACCCAGTTATCTTTAACTCCAAAAGCCCCATAACAATCCTAAATTATCTATAGCGTGGACACTCCATAACACTACTCCATAACAAACAAGAAAATCTAAATAACAACTGACCTGTGGAAAGATAAGCCGCAGCCAGGATACCATTCTGTTTTGCATCCATTTACGCAACAAAAGTACACCATTTTCACATGTACACTGACGAATTACGTTATAGTAATACAAAACAAAATTACATTTACGCAAAGTTAGCAGAGCAGACATATTGCTTTTTGTCTAAAGACAAAGTTGCCATTTTAGGAGGAGAAAATGCTACTAATAATATCTATATATACTTATTTTTATTGCATGTTTTGCCTATTCATATATATACAAATCTAAAATAAATTATTACAATAATTTATGAAAATATTTAATCAGTCAATAAAAATTAAAATGTAATATTTTCAAATTTAAGAAATCTACCACTCACTACCAAAGCAGTTATTGTTTTACACTGGCATACTTGCTAGACAAAGACGCACTCCTACTTGAGTTATCTCACCTGGCTCGTTTTTCTACTCTTACAATTGACAGGGAGGAAGTAACCTTATTGCTATTGACTTAGAGAGCAAATTTGTAACCATGAGATAAAGAAGTACGCGATCCAGTTTACGAAGTATGTAAATCCGTGTATATTACTTTATTGTTGCTATTATTATTTATGCTGTAGAATATAGTTTTATTATTATGATTGTTGATTGTGTATAAAATTCAAAAGCACTTATTGGTTAATTTCTTTTGTTTGATGTCTAATCTCCCTACGTGTCATTGGCAAAGTTGTAGTGTTATTTAAATGCACTTTAAAACACTTTCACAAGCCACAAAATAAGAATTATTGAATTGAATTAAATGCACTTTCACAAGCCACAAATTAAAATTGAAATTGAATCTGGGGGCACGGCAGTGCCTTCGCCAAGTCGAGCATAATAATATATTCCGTTATAGTATGTAGGTACTATATTTTTTTGTTCTCCCTAGTATTTTTTCCGGCTATAGCCAGGGTCTGCTTTCTGTACTATATAGATTTAATAAAATTTTATTGGTTGCAAGTGCTAAGTATAATAATTTTGTAATTTAGTTGTGCGATCCGGAATTAAGTGGGAATACAAATGGGGAAATAAAATGTTTATTATATAATTTAGGACTGTAGGTAAGGTAAATTGCAAATGGCAACATTTGGTCAGCCATCTTGTTAATGATTTGACAGCTGTTTGCGTAGTTTAAAATCAATCAAATTCAAGTTCATTCTTTCATTCAATGTTTTTCGTCGGCTTGGGCGTAGCGGATAAAACGTCTGCTGTAAATAAAACTAAAAAAATCGTGCCATCTTCTCGTGAATTGCGTGTAATTATGTTATGATATTAATTTGTGTTTTACAAAGTGATATAATAGTGCAATTATTGTACAGCAATGGCTGGATACGGTAGATTAAAGCGGTTACTTCCAGTCCTCTTGGATTGTCTTCTGCTGATTCAACTGTCTGAATACGTAAGTGTTTATTTATTCAGTTATATTGTTCCGCACTAATAAACCTTGCGAATGTACGCGGTAGTGATATTATACATAATATCATGTTATGATGAACGCTGAGTGGTGAGGTTTTAATGGGTCTACTCGGTATATTCTCATAAGTATCAAATCAGGTATAATTCAGTTATGTAGGTCTTACCTACCGAACCTACTGTCATGATGATCGAATTTCACCTTTGTGTAAGAGGCGGATGTGCAAAAATATGGGCCATTTTGCACTTGATCTAGGTTTCGGTGTTTGACACAGATTATTTATGTTTACTAATATGTGCATTCATGATATATTTAATTTTATGATGTACAAGTTTTGGTCATTTAATGGATTCTGTCTTATATTATTGTGTAACTAATAGAGATGAATCACCCCAATTAACATAAAATGACTCAAATTATATTTAAAAACAGGATAATATTACATATTATGTTCACAAATATTTAAATATCTATTCATAAAAATCCATCTCCTGACCAACTGACTGTCACACAATCATAAACGCAATCAACTTTACCCTTGGATCTAGAAAGCTGAAATTTTGCATAAATATTTTTATAAGTTGGTACCTATAGTAGCATAGTAATTGGTAGGTACCTACCTACCTATAGTTTTTTAAATGATGTAGACAGGGTTTATGAAAGGAATTGTCTAAATATCTACAGGATTTAAGTCACAGGTAGGTCTGAAGTATGAAGATAGACATTGGCACCTACCAAGTGGGATGTAACAGCATTCTAGCTGAACCTCTATCAGATGCAGCCAGAATGCTGTAGAAACTAATTTAAAAAAAAAAGTGTACAGCAACCTACTTAAGCTTCAAGTGTAACAATTATGATAAGACCAGGATGGGATAGTGGCAATGTGACAAAGGCCTTTTAATATATTTTTTTATTTGATTAAAAAAAACTAGACCAGAAACTATAGTAACTAGAACAAAATATATAAACACCTGACACAGGTTAAACAAACATGCTAATGCACACAATTGACTGACCTCTCCAGAAAGTGAACCTAAGATGTGCACCTCAGAAGGCAGTCCTCTTTTGCAGGGGACTGCCTGGGGAAGTACCACACTTTTGCCAGTTATTCATCCTCCAAGCAGTAATGTGCTAACATTGCCATGTTCCGGTGTGAAGGGCAATGTTACCAGAGAAATTACTGGGCATGACGAGTTTCAACAACTAATGTCTCAGGGCGACAGGCGCAGTGCAGTGCCGCGCATAATTTTACATTTTAAAACACTGGGTGGCACTGTGTCTGTTATGGGGAATCATGATGCTTACCATCAGGCACCTGATTTGCTTTGTCTTGTATCATTATCATCAAAAAAAGCCAACCAAGAACAAAAGTTCATTATCAAATTTATTTTAAACAAATGTTAATATCAATATTAACATTTGCCTCTGTGGCGTAGTGGGCTCAAGCTTGACTGCCTATCATGAGGTCCCGGGTTGAATCCCCTCATCAGGCAAAGTGTTACATATCAGATTTTTCCATTAGGAGTTATCTCAATAACTGCCTGGAGTCTAGAACTGTGTTCCAGTAGATGGCAATAGGCCCCCCGCTATTACATGGGACCAATAACATACTGGCGAAATGTGGGTGTACCTAATATGGGACTGCATCCTGGATACACCTCCATCTACCCCTTTGGGAAAAAGGTGTGAGTGTATATTATATAGTATAGTATAATATGAAATAGTTGTTTGTCTGGACAACAATAGATTTTGATAAGTTCAGCCTAGGGTTGCTGACTGATAAGAAACTATTTTGTATTTTACTTTCCATTGTTCAAAATAGTATTTGAAGTGAGGTGAAGAAGTTTTATCAAGGAATGTTATGCTGGCTGGCTGTTTTTTTTTTATAATGGCAAACTATTTTTTTTTGATATTTGGAATGAAATTTCACTATTATGGAGAACTTACATTATACTTAAATGTTTGTTTTTGGCTCTCGAACTGGCCTTATTTGCACCAAAACATATTTAGTTAGGTTAGGTCTTATAGGTCTTATATTTAATACAACATATTGTTTTCATTTTTTTAACATAATGTTTTCATTTTTTAATTAAATGTTCAACATTTAATTAAACATAATGTTTTCATATTTTTATGAAAAACTTATTAAATTACCTACCTACTTTCATAACAAATTAATAAATCATAACAACTACCTATCTATGTGTTATGTATAATAATAATAATAATATATCGTTTATTTCTTCATAAGTTCACATTTTTGATAATTAAATAATAAATTGTAAAAAATTGTATAGACCTAATATGAATATAGTGTATGACAACACCCATTACATTATTTTGTATGAAAAGATATTACTTAGTTTTTCAATATTATAATATGAATAAGTTTTGGATAACCTTTTCTGGCCAAAAAGAATCTAGATTTTGTAAACATGAAAATATTGTGAAATTAGGTATAATTAACTGAATGTGGCGGAAAACAAACTGATTGTACCTTATCGGGTTTAGCAGGAAAGAGAACTCTACTCTTTCCTGTTTTCAGGTTTAACAGGAAAGTGTAGAGTTCTCTTTCCTGTTAAGCCCGATGACAAAATTCTATGGAAAAATTACCACATTGATGTTTTGTATTCCGCTGTTTCCTCCTAATAGCAAACTTATTTGATATAATTATATCCTGATATTTTAAAGATGAAGTAAACTATGTCCCTGTTATTTATTATTTTTGTTTATAAACTTTTTTTTTTTATATTGACCTTCTAATCATGCGAGTAAAACTGGGATTATTAGAAATTCACCATGAAAAAACCGAGAGTTTATAAAAGAAGCTAAAATGAGAGGGACATAGTTTGCTTCACTATAAAAATATCAAGATATAAATTTATAGAATAAGTTGATAATATTCGGAGGAAAGAGGGGAATACAAAACATTGATTTGGTAAATATTTCATAGGATTGTGTCATGTGTCAAATTCGTAAAAGGCTGTGTACACTCTTAAGAATGTTTAATTTACTAAAAAAAAGAGAAATCACACTTTAAAAGTAGTAATCTATACTTATAAAAGTCTAGATTCTAGATAATTCCAAAGTTGAGGCTGTAATAGTTAGTCTTATAAAACGGAGTTATGATAATCCTGATTCAACTGTACCTGCCCACATAACATCAAACCTTTTTCCCAAAGGGCTAGGCAGAGGTGTACCCAGGACCCAGTCCTATAGTAGGTACAACCAAATGCAAAATTACCCACAACCGATAAGCTTAAAGGAAGAATGCGATGAAAGTAAATAAACGAAAGTCGTATCTCAGGATCACAGCAAATGGAGATTAACTCACATATTCAAGAAAAATACTATGATGGGCTAAACACATAGGGCCAGCAAATCCAATAGAAAACAATTGCATGTGGTGAATGCAGTAAGAAATTCCATACTTAGCACAGTACCTTAAACAAGTATTGTTCTTGAATAATATACCTATATAATAATAATATGGGACAACTTCCACACATGGTCATCTGGTCCCAAACTAGGCTAGAAGCCTGTACTATGGTAACCAGATGACTGATATACATACTTGTATAAGGTTATAACACCCACACAAATCAAACAGACATGTTCATGTACACCCTGGGTTTGATCCTCGACCAGGTCAACCAAACTGCGGCACAGAAAGCAGAGTTACTACCATTTGAGCCAAAGAGGCTGTCAATACAGGTGATAGTCTACCCCCTCAATGGGAACAAGGAGTCACATTATGTATATGTGGTTATGTGATGTATTTACTGATAGCTTGATGAAACCATTGTCAATCCATCAGTTAATATACCTACAGAAATTAAGATTAATTTATCTCAATAACTCAGTCATTGTTGTCAATTGACTTGGAATTTATTTGTTGGGGAAGCTTTATTGAACTGGCACACAACATGATAATTCT
The DNA here is from genome assembly GCA_947063395.1 of Hemistola chrysoprasaria. Taxonomy (NCBI): domain Eukaryota; kingdom Metazoa; phylum Arthropoda; class Insecta; order Lepidoptera; family Geometridae; genus Hemistola; species Hemistola chrysoprasaria. The sequence continues at coordinate 12,401,224 of OX346724.1, read as the reverse complement.
CAATCCTCTTGCTCTAAAATTCACTCTTGCTCAAAAAGTCCGTCATTGTTGCGTACCAGAGCAGGGCTAAAATAACTTTAACCTTTAGGGGATAAAGCAAAAATATGTTTTTTTGGTGTCGCACACATAATAGGCTATTAAACAGGTCACTGACCCTTGAACAAACACTTATTCCCCATAAACGCCACAGACAGTCCTCTATGCAGAGGCTGTTTCATGGCTGAAGACACGGGTGCCCACATAATCCTGGAATGCGAGGCAGTAGCCCTTCAATGTAATCTAATCCTCGGAACAGTAAGGTGACTCTGCGAGCCTGCGAAGATCCCAGGAAGCTTCTGAGCTTCTGGGCGGAGTTAGGCTGGCTAGATTAGCCAGGACTTCACGTACAACGGACCAAATAAGAGTCTAAGTGCGGAAAAGGAGTCCACTTTTACATTACATATTAGCTAAAATGTTTTGATACGCCGATTTTAGCGTAGTATTAGTCACCGCATTTGACAAGTAGGTATGACAGCGGTATCTAGCGCGCGAAGACCTGTCAATAATCTAAGGCCCAGCCTTTAGATTTGTGATGATGTTGATGAGTGAGTATATAATAGCCTCAGTGGAATAGTGGGCGCAAGCTTGACTGCTATCAAAATAAAAAATCAAAACCATTTATTTTGCAGATAATTGCGAATGTACACAAAGGCGAAAGAAACGACTACGAGCTATGATCATGAGGATGCTGCGATCAAGAGGTCCCGGGTTCGATCCCCAGGTCAGGCAGTGTTAAACATTGGATTTTTCTATCAGGAGTGTTTTCAATAACTGCCTGGAGTCTGGAACTGTGCCCGGTAGATGACAATAGGCTCACCCCTTATTACATAATAATAATAATAGTAATATGGGACAACTCCCACACACGGTCATCTGATCCCAAACTAGGCTAGAAGCCTGTACTATGGTAACCAGATGACTGATATACATACTTATACAAGCTTACCTTACATGGAGCCAATAACATACTGGCGAAATGTGGGTGTACCTAATATGGGATTGAGTGCTGGGTACACCTCTGCCTACCCCTTCGGAAAAAAGGCGTGATTGTATGTTATGTTATCTGTATAAAGCCCGTGTAGCTATAATTTATATTAATATAAATCATAGCAAGGCATATTACGATATATTTTCTATACAAATATTCGACTGACCGCACACGCAGCTATAATATATATTTCTATGACGTCAGCGACATATACCGTAATATATATTATTGCATATTAATATAAACTACTGTATAAATGAAATGAAGGCTAAAATATATATTATAGCATAGTCTCCGTGTATGGTAGCTTGCTATAATATATATTATAGGACGGTATATATTAGTATTTGTCAATATATATTGACAAATACTGGAAGAAAACACTGATTTAAATAATTTTTAGAGGTATGTTAACAATTTTTTTTATCATAATTTTTTTTTATTAATTCATGTTTTGGGATCATGAAATATTTTATATATATGTTATATGATCAACTTTACATATATTTTTGTACTGCCATAAACGTAATAGTACCGTACAAACGAATTAAAGAGAGCTTATTTGGCTTAATACAGGGCCTTAATAATATATATTATAGCTGCGTGTGTGACGGGCTTAATATAACCATAATAAGACTTCTACCTATAACCATAATTAGAATATTACCTATGAAACAATACAAAAATTAGAATCTGCACAGTACACTAGACCTTGCAATGTACTAAATGAGTTGCAAACCTTCACATAAAATAGAATCTAATGTATTTTGCGATTGAGTTCTAAATGGCTTGAATATCTAGTTTGCCAGTAATCCAGCCAAAGTTGTTAGAACCTTGACCGCACTCTGCTGTGTAGTAGGTATATTTACGGAAGATTTTGTTTGTGTGCGTATCTCTGAGATCACAAATGTGTGAGACTTGGTGTTAGGTCTTAAAAGAGTTTGACTTGATTCTTGACTGAAGGCTACCTCTGATGGATACAAGGCTTTAGTGTTCTTGAATAATTCTTACCACAATATTGATGCTGTTAAAAAGCTTTAATAACATAATATCACGACTTTTAGTGAGTGACAAGACGAGCAAATCAGGTGCCTGATGGTAAGCATCATGACTGCCCATATCAGATACAGTACCACCCAGTGTTTTGTAATTCAAAATTCTGCCCGGCATTGCACTGCGCCTGTCACCCTGAGATATAAGTTGTTGAAACTCTGCAATAAAAAAAATACATTCATTCATACATTCACGCCTTTTTCCCGAAGGGGTAGGCAGAGATGTACCCAGGACTCAGTCCTTGAAAAAAAAAACTTTCAAACTCTTCATGCCCAGTAATTTCGCTGGTAACATTTCAAACTCAAACTCAAACTCAAACAGATTCATTCAAATAGGTCATAATCTGACACTTTTGCACGTCAATAAAGATAAACAGTACTGAGTCTACCGTGCGTTCGGAAAGATACCTCTACAAGAAGAACGCACAAGAAACTTGTAGGGCTTAATTTTTTCAACAGATAGTTTTACAATATTTGGTTTGGTTACATTCGTTTTCTTTAAAGGTGCCGCGAGGCGGCTATGCAGAAGTTTCCAGGCATCTTTGTCCTCTATGTACTGGTTGACTTTATAATAAGTCTATCAGTAATCTTTAGTAAAGTAGATTTTATATAGGTTTTGAATTTACCCTCTGAGAGCCCAGTTATCTCTTTTGGGATTTTATTATAGAAACGTACACTATTTCCTAAGAATGTCTTTTTATTTGTTTTAGATAATCTAAAGCTAGCTATTTTGTATTTATTTCTAGTATTAAAATTATGAAGGTCACTATTTAATTTGAATTTATGTAAATTTTTACGCACATACATGATGTTCTCATAAATGTATAAGGATGGTAGGGTCAGTATGTTTATTTCTTTAAATAATTCCCTCAGGGATTCGCGTGGACGCATCTCATAGATGGCACGAATCGCACGTTTTTGTAGTATAAAGATAGTTTCTATGTCTGCGGCTGACCCCCACAACAGAATCCCATAAGACATCAAGCTATGGAAATATGCAAAGTACACTAATCTCGCCGTGGCTATATCTGTTAGTTGCCTAATTTTATAAACCGCTTAAGCTGCAGAGCTTAGTTTCCCTGAGAGCTCGGTGATATGAGTGCTCCATTGCAGTTTAGAGTCTATATTTATGCCAAGGAACAAAGTTGCATTGTCAATATTGAGTCTTTCACCGTCAAGAACTATGATTGGTTCTATACTTCTGACGTTAGGCAACGAAAATTTCAAACATTTAGTCTTTTTCGCATTCAATAACAGATTGTTTGCTGTGAACCATCTGGATATACTTGCTAAAGTATTATTAACATGTACTAGTGAAGTATCCTTCCTATCAACTTTAAAAATCAATGACGTATCATCGGCAAATAGAACTATATCTGCTAGACCGTGGACCATGTAAGGCAAATCGTTAATATATGCCAAAAACAGGAAAGGACCCAAAATTGATCCCTGTGGGACTCCCATCTTGACAGGAGAACTAGCAGATGTGATACCATTGACGCTAACCTTCTGCTGCCTACTAGACAAGTATGATTCCACCAGGTTGAGGGCATTCCCATGAATTCCATATAATTCTAACTTGCGCAGTAACGTGCAGTGTTCTACACAGTCGAATGCTTTGGAAAGATCACAAAACACTCCAATGGCATCCTGTGAACTCTCCCAAGCCTCCAAGACAAGAGTCATGAGATGACAGCCCGCATCGGTTGTTGATCTGCATTTGGTGAAACCATACTGGTTTGAATGCAGTATTCTATTTCTATTGAAATGTGACAGCAGTTAGTTTAGCATCAATTTCTCAAAGATTTTACTTAATACTGGCAAAACAGAGATTGGCCTATAGTTTGAGGGATCTGTCTTACTTCCCGATTTAAAGATAGGAGTGATTTTACTTATTTTCATTAGTTCTGGAAACGTGCCTTTATCTATGCATAGGTTAAATAATTCTGCTAAGTAAGGAGCAATTGTGTTTATTATAGAATCTAGCATTTTTACAGATAGACCCCATAGATCTTCAGTAGCTTTAACATTTAAACTCTTGTACGTCTTTTTGATATCAATTAATGAGATGTGTTCGAACGAAAATTCAGGTATGGTGCGTTGGAAGTTTTCTTTAAGAAAAGTCTCCGCCAAGTCTGGGGATGAATCAAGTGACTTGGTCGCGTTCAGGGCTATGTTAGAGAAGAAATCGACAAAAATATTAGCGACTTCCTCGACATTTGTAATGTGTTCATTATTAATTAATAATTTATATTCAGAATCTCTACATTTATTACCCGTCTCTACATTTATTGTTTTCCAAACCGCCTTAATTTTATTACTTGATTTGCGAATTATGTCTCTAATATTTATGGCTTTTGCTTGGATGCAGATGCTTAAAGCCGGTTATCTAAACTGAGATAAACAACAAACAAACTATAAATTTCGCCTTTATTATAGATACACTTATAATAATAATGTTAAAAGCGCATGAAATTATGACGTCACTACGCCATGTATCACTTTTCCTTTAGACCACCTTGATAATAGGCCTCTGCTAACACCTAACATGATAACAGTTACATATATATGACGTTCGTGTCACAGCCACCGACACGCCCAAGGCTAGTTGTCGCTAGTTGCATCATGCCTTGTTGACGTGCAAGGAATCATTAGCAGTTTCCTTATAATTAGAGAAATTTCTAGTCTTTAGTGACATGTTATTTGATACACATATCTGATATGGATGGAACCGACTATGTACCATAAGGCTAGGTGTAGCTATTAAGTAGACTATTTGCTTTTATATATTATAATATTATGTTTAAAATAACTAAGTCACTTAGCATGGTGTGCATATGCCACAAGGATAAATATGAACAAATCTAAATTAGATGGTACGTGCTGAAAAACAGCGCTGTGCGGTTAGCCGAGCGCAGCACATGCTGAGCACAAGCCGATTACCACAACCACTGTCTAAATGTATAGGAATACTGGCAGATGTAATATAGTGTTTGTTATTAAGGTTGGGTAATAAACGCATTTTTCTTTCTTTCTTTCTTTCTATTGTTCAAGTTTAATGGGGTAGCATAAGGGCGTTCGATTTCTATACAAAATGAAATTACACAAATATGTAGTAAACGTTGCCTGTGTGGAGAGTACTTTTAATTATAAATTTTCATTTTTTTTTTTTTTTTTTTTTTATGATAGTGAGTGACAAGACGAGCTCATCAGGTGCCTGATGGTAAGCATCATGATTGCCCATATCAGACACAGTGACACCCAGTGTTTTAAAATTCAAAATTCTGCGCGGCACTGCACTGCGCCTATCACCCTGAGATATGAGTTGTTGAATCTCATCATGCCCAGTAATTTCGCTGGTAACATTGCCCTTCATACCGGAACACAGTAATGTTTGGACATTACTGCTTGGCGGATGAATAACTGGCAAAGGTGTGGTACTTCCCCAGGCGGCCCCCTGCTAAAGAGGCCTACCACTACAAAATTTATTATTTTGTATATATTTTTATTATTTGTCGTTATAGCGGCAATAGGAATACATATGTTGTGAAAATTACAAGTGTCTAGCTGTTACGGTTTACGAAATAGAGCCCTGTGACAGACGGACGAACGGACGGCCAGAGGTGGCTTAGTAATAGGGTTCCTTCGGCACCCCTTTAGGGTTCGGTACCCTAAAAAGGAAATAATTTTTCACTCAATTTTTTAATGTTTGTTTATAAATATAAAACCATACGGTTTTTTCTAACCAAATATGTTTTAACGCGAATAAAGGCCAGATCCAAGACTTATCTCTTCATATTTGTGGAATTTCATGTTGTATGGAAATCGCACCACCTTAAAGGAGATACGAGATAAAAAGAGAGGCAACTTGTAGGTTAATAAAATATAACTGAGGGTAACTGGCACTGTGCGACCTGAATTGCACTTCATTGCGTCGTACCCTACCAGTAACCACACTCGCTATTTAGTTACTTTTTGTGGAGTGACTTCTGTATACTTTTAGGTCTGCATTCTGTGTTATCACTTACTAGGAAAAGAACCTATATTTTATGAAACATTTCTGAATTTATTTATAAAATATGGTTCATAAATTCCCATCACCCATCACCCAAATAAGATGAATGTCTCATCAACTTATGTCTATTTTAGAAGAATCCCGCGAATAAATTAAATACATTTTATATATAGAATAGCCAATATAATACCTTAATAGTTTCATATTTACCTAGGTAGGTAATAAGTAGACTTTATGACGCAAATACGACATGGTGCGCAACTTCATAGGAAACAAGATCACCCGAGATGTAATCTAATAGGTGTTAAATAATCTTTGAATGTACAGGGTGAAATTTTTAAGAGTCTTCAGGGCCATCTTCGAAACAACGGTAAATTTCGAAAAATGTTGAATGGAGTCATGTGACCGATTTAGTTAAAAACTAAAACTGCAAAAAAAAACAAATACCCGGGCCGGGAATTAAGCGACTTTTTTGGATGTAAAAAAACACATTCTGTATAATTGCACCATTTCATAATTCAAAGATTCAAAAGATTCAAAGTTTTTATTTCAATAAACATGTGTAAGTACATTATTCAAATGTTTTGTTAAGTTATTAGCCCAGTCATTTAAGGGGTTTCACCTCGGAATGAAAGATAATAAGCTGTAAATTGGTATAAACCTTTTTTTTGTCGTTCTAAATGTTGTCTCAAAAGTCACAAATGCTATCGTGTCCGCGTCTTAAGATATTGAAGGTCAAAGGCCGTAAAAATCGGTTTTTCGTGAATATCTCGATTTCTATTGCTTAAATGAGATTTGCACCTATTATAAAGTTCTAGAGTATAAAATTCTCTACAACTTTTGTTTGAACTTTTTTTTCATACGATCAACCGTTTTTGCGGTAGACCGCGAAGAGTGCGCCGCGTACAGTCATAAAAATGACAGGCCTAATGCAAGGTCAAGCGTGAGTTACGGTTATCAGTACGTTGTATAAAGTTAATTATTTACTACATTTATTGAAATGTATAATATACTATATTTAATGATAAATAAATATATGTAGTATGTAGTATGTGGTGCCGTGGGGTTACCGGCTTTAGAATAGTACCTCACCCTCTCTACCCGTGGTTGCCGTAAGAGCCGGCTAAGGGCTATAGGATCCAGAGGACGGGCAGCAGCGTCCTCTGCGTAAAACCATCAACCTGCGCTCGCCAACCCGCCTGCCAAGCGTGGCGAGTATTGGCAACAACCCCCCTTATGGGGGAGGCTTATGTTCAGCAGTGGACTTACAACGGCTGGATGATGATGATGATGAAATATATTATGTATAAAATATATTCCCTTACTGTCTTTTTAACTTAAAATATAATTAAATATGTAATCCAAAATTAATAATATACTATAGTTAAATATAAATAATTAAGTTGACTGCCTCCGTGGCGTAGAGGGCGCATGCTCGACTGCCAATCAAGAGGTCCCGGGTTCAATCCCCAGGTCAGGCAGTGTTAAATATTGGGTTTTTCCCTTAGGAATTATCTCAATAACTGCCTGGAGTCTGGAACTGTGCCCGGTAGATGGCAATAGGCTCGCCCCCTATTACATGGGACCAATAACATACTGGCGAAATGTGGGTGTATCTACATGGGACTGAGTCCTGGGTACATCTCTGCCTACCCCTTCGGGAAAAAGGCGTGAACGTATGTAATGTTAGAATAGAATAGAATAGAATACTCTTTATTATCACCAAAATAACATAAAACATATTAAACTAAAATAATATAAAACTAATTCTTGGTTGACAATGGGCGGCCTTATCGCTTTAAGCGATCTCTTCCAGGCAACCAGTCTGGACGGATAGGGGAAAGATAGGATGAGTAGGGGATGGGAAAGGGTATACATTTTATTTCTCTTAAAACAAGATCTTATTATACTATAATATATATATTTATGCATACTCATACATAATATACTTATACCTAAAATATAAATGACATAATATATATTGCATAAGATATAATATATAAAAAAAAAAAAAAAAAAAAAAACTATAATGCATACACAGTAAGTATTAAGTATATGACCACAAGAATTATTAATAATATAACAAACATTACTTACATAATAAAATAGGTAATAATATAATATACAGATAATAAAACATATAGAAATATAACATACATACATAATTTATCTATAATATAATAAATAAATATAAGTTATAATGTTTAGGGATATCAGAACACTAAGTTTGCGACAAATAGTGGTCTTTTAGCATACATTTAAAACCTTCAAGAGTTTTAGCACATCTTATGGCAACGGGAAGAGCATTCCAAAGATGGACTGCATAATTTGTGAAGGATTTGAAAGTACATTGAGAAGATACGGTCGGGGTCGTAGATTTGAGAAGAAAGTTATTGGAAGAACGTAGAGAATGAGAATGAGACTGAAAGACGAATTCATAGCGTTCTTTGAGATAGAGAGGCGTAGATGGATTAAAGAGAATACTATAAAGAAGTGAAAGAATGTGAGTATCCCGGCGAAGACGGATGGGTAACCATTTCAGCTTATTGCGGAACTCTGAAACGTGATCATATTTTCTCAGTCCAAAAATGAACCGAATACAGAAATTTTGTAGTCTTTCCAACTTGTTAAGCTGCTCTTGGGTTAAATCCAGATAGCTAGCGTCCGCGTAGTCTAGAATAGGAAGAAGAAGAGATTGTGCTAGAGCAGTTTTGGTGGAAATAGGCAAGAGATTACGCAGCCTTCGCAAAGAACCAGCAGAGGCATAGATTTTGCGGCTGACCTCTGCTATTTGAGCATCCCACGATAGATGATTATCGAAAATGACTCCTAGGTTCTTTGCCGTCCTGTTAATAGGAATGACCGTGCCGTCGAAAATAACTTGTGGTAGGCGGAACCAGTCAATCCTCGAGATCATCCTAGAACTACCAATGACAATCATCTGGGTTTTGAGAGGATTCACGTTGAGCCCATATGATTTACTCCAATCAAGGATACGCTGTAAATCATCATTGGTAGTCCTTAAGGCTGTCTCGATGTCATCGACTGGAGCCTGAGTGTATATTTGCAGGTCGTCGGCGTAGAGGTGGTAGGACGAAGATAGTTGATTTGAAATTGAGTTTATAAAGATTGCAAAAAGAAGAGGAGAAAGAACGCCGCCCTGCGGGACACCCGCAGTCGTATTACACCAAGATGAATATTTATCATCAATACGTACACGCTGCCGGCGCCCAAACAGGTAACTGCGAAACCAATCAATAACCGGAGGAGATATGTTAAGAGAGCGAAGAAGACTGAGGAGGATATCAAAATCAACATTGTTAAAAGCGTTACTAAAGTCCAGCAGTGATAGCACGGTTAGTTTCCCGGTCGCCATACCAAAGCGTATGTCATCCGTAACTTTGACTAGCGCTGTCACAGTACTGTGGCCACGTCGGAAACCGGACTGGAGTGGGTTTAGAAGAGAATTTTCAATAAGAAAGGAATTCAGTTGCTGGTGTATAAGGCGCTCAAGAACTTTAGAGAGGAACGAAAGAATAGAAATAGGTCGAAAATCAGAGAAAGAAGAAGGCTTGGATTTCTTAGGTAGTGGAATAATCTGAGCTTGTTTCCAAGTTGAAGGGAAGGAAGCGTTAGTGATAGAGGAATTTAATATATAACAGATGATGGGTAAAAGCTCATCAAGTATAAGAGTAATCATCTTACGACTGATGCTATCACTGCCGACGGCATTTGAAGTAATGGACACTATGCTTTTCTTAACATCACTCGCGGAAAATTGAGTAAAGACGAAAGAGGAATGGTCGTAAGTGGGAGCTGCAGAAAGTTGAGAAATTGTAGCGGCCTTAACTGGTCCATCAAAGTTAGAAGAGGAGGAAAAATGTTGGTTGAGTTGGTCAACATTGAGATCTTTGGGTACGCTATGTTCACGTGCTTTCCCTACTCCCAACGACCTGAGGAATTTCCATACTTTTGCAGGGTCCTCATTTTGAACAGAATCATAAATATGCCGGCGTTGCGCGTCTCTACACACCTTGTTACATTTATTTCGTCGCTCTGCATATCTGCTCTTATTTTCGTCGGTAGGTCTCAGTCGGTATTTTGTTTTAGCTACACATTTCTTCTGCATCAAAGAGCGTATCTCGCTGTTTATCCACGGAGCAGGCAAATGTTTTAGTTTAACAGGCTTAACGGGGGCGTGCTTGTCGTACAGCTCGGTCAAAGTGGCATTGAAAATCTCTATTTGTCTATCAACGGAATGTTATGTTTTATAAATAATTAAGTCACTTATTTTAATGACTGCCTCGGTGGCGTAGAGGGCGCATGCTCGACTGCCAATCAAGAGGTCCCGGGTTCGATCCCCAGGTCAGGCAAAGTGTTAAAAATTGGATTTTTCCATTAGGAATTATCACAATAACTGCCTGGAGTCTAGAACTGTGCCCGGTAAATGGCAATAGGGTCGCCCCCTATTACATGGGACCAATAACATACTGGCGAAATGTGGGTGTATCTACTATGGGACTGAGTACTGGATACACCTCTGCCTACCCCTTCGGGAAAAAGGCGTGAATGTATGTTTTTATTTTATTTTAATGAAATATAAATAATTAATAATTATTATGTAAATAATGGGCATTATTTAATCATTATAATTTTTTAGTACATAATTAACTTTATACAACGTACTGATAACCGTAACTCACGCTTGACCTTGCATTAGGCCTGTCATTTTTATGACTGTACGCGGCGCACTCTTTGCGATCTACCGCAAAAACGGTTGATCGTATGAAAAAAAAAGTTCAAACAAAAGTTGTAGAGAATTTTATACTCTATAATCTTATAATAAATGCAAATCTCATTTAAGCAATAGAAAGCGAGATATTCACGAAAAACCGATTTTTACGGCCTTTGACCTTCAATATCTTAAGACGCGGACACGATAGCACTTGTGACTTTTGAGACAACATTTAGAACGACAAAACAAAGGTTTATACCAGTTTACAGCTTATTATCTTTCATTCCGAGGTTGACCTCTTTTTTTACCTAAAATGACTGGGCCATATATATTAGTGTCAACATGCTTATGCCTATGGCGTTTGAAAATTTATAATAATTATTAAAAATTTGATATGATAATGTTATTAGTAAAGATAGTAGATAGAAAGATAATCACTTTCTTGGTACACCCTATGGGTACACCACAAACAATAATCCTTAAAATTAAAAATAAATAGTGTCATACTCGTATGTATAAGTCCCTAACTATCTCACTAATATTATAAATGCGAAAGCTTGTGAGGATGGATGAATGGATTAAATACTACTGAGCGGATTGGGTAGAAATTTGGAATGTAGGTAGCTTGGACCCTGGAATAACACATAAGGTACTTTGTTTCCCAATATTCCCACGGGAACGATGTCTACGGGGAGCAAAGGTTAATCTGGAGTCTGGGGATGGAAAATGACAGTTAAAATTGACACAATAGACAATAGTAAATTATGCACAGTAAAATTTGTTAACGACGTCATCTTTACCCGCACAATGCATAAATGATGCGATATTATAACTGCATCGACGCCAAACTCCAAGGTGGCAGACTGGAAGGTTATGCCGACCTTGATGCTGTGAACAGAATTATAAACTGCGCTTATGATTCAGAACCGTAACATACTGGCTGATGAGAAAATTATATAGATATACTTACTATACTTGCTATAGCTAAAAAAAAATTTTTTTTAATTCATAAATAGGTCTGCGTTTGACCCCAATCTCACCTGAAGATAAGTGAAGATGCGGCCTAAAATGGAGCACGCTTTCCTAGAAGATATTTATCACTCTTCTCTTGAAGACCCCAAGATCGTATCCAGGTGGGAAAACGTACGACGGTAGAGAATTCTACTCTCCTCCTTTTTTATATATTATCTTATAATAATAAGTAGTGACCGACCGAAGGTTCGGTTTCGGTTTCGGTTTCGGCCAGTTTCGGCTCAAAAATCTAGTTTCGGCACGAGTTTCGGTTTCGGCCAAAAAATGGCCGAACCTTCGGCCAAACCGAAACTCAACGTTCGTGAACTATCGCGCGTAGCTCAGTTGACTTCGGGAGAGTTCGTATCTCGCCTGTCACCCGCCATCGTCAGGTATTAGATCGCCGGCCGGTCCGTCGTGTTATCGTCGTAAGTTTAGTTTATATTGTATTATTTTTTCCGCACAGTGATTAGGTACGTGTTTGTTTTTGTTTTTGTCTAACATATTTTATTGATGTTCATAAGACATTGAAGTCCTTTCCGTTGAGTTATTAACACTTATTTTTAAATTATGAGAAGTATGTAAAAGTATGTTTATTCACACATACATTTATTACTTACAATATACATTTGTTTAGGTAATTTAGTTGTTGTTGGATGATATTTTAATTCTCTATGTATTAGTTCTATATGATGTAACTGTGTGTGACCCTCAGATACTTGATATATTTTGGTAGCATTATGTGCGGATCGATTGGAACGTGACATACATATCTAAGTAAAAATCTAAGTTAAAATGAATATATTTTTTAGTTAAAGACGAGCAAATCAGGTGCCTGATGGTAAGCATCATGATCGCCCATATCAGACACAGTGCCACCCAGTGCATAATTCAAAATTCTGCGCGGCACTGCACTGCGCCTGTCACCCTGAGTTATTAGTAGTTGGAACTCTTCATGCCCAGTAATTTCGCTGGTAACATTGCCCTTCAGACCGGAACACAGTAATGTTTGCACATTACTTCTTGGCGGATGAATAACTGGCAAAGGTGTGGTACTTCCCCAGGCGGCCCCCTGCAAAAGAGGCCTACCACTATATTCGATAAGTTAAATACAAAAACCTAGTTTTCTAAAAAAAATTGGGAAAAGAACACAATCAATGACCATCCCATAATTATTCTGGAAATATTAAATTACACAACGAACATTTCCATTTCAATTTTTCAATTCCAACGCCATTTCATCAAATATTTAATTGTGGGTAATGTTAATGTATGTAAAGTTTTTTTTTAAATTGACGTGTTGATTATTGGCAAATTTTTGTTCTACGAAGTGTTAACGTGTTTTTGTGTATTTTGTTTATTTTATAGCAGTTATAAGTAAGGAAGTAATCAAATAATATAAGTAATTATCTTTCACATACTTTTACATACATTATTGTTTTGTATTTCATTCAACACGTATTAAATGTCTGCACAAGTGTATAAAATAAGCCAAATTTCAGTAAACAGTAGATTTTTAACACGTCTGAAAAAGTTTCGGTTTCGGTTTCGGTTTCGGCCGAAACTGAAATAGATACCGAAGGTTCGTTTTCGGTTTCGGTTTCGGCTGCAAATCGTGTTTCGGTCGGACACTAATAATAAGGGACAACTTCCACACATGGTCACTTGATCCCAAACTAGGCTAGAAGCCTGTACTATGGTAACCTGATAATATAATAATAATAATAATATGGGACAACGTTCCACACACGGTCATCTGGTCCCAAACTAGGCTAGAAGCCTGTACTATGGTAACCTGATGACTGATATACATACTTATATAAGCTCATAACACCCAGACACAGATCGAACAGACATGTTCATGCACACAAATGTTTGACCTGGCCGGGGATCTAGCCCGGGGCCTAGCGCACAGAAAGCAGAGTTACTACCATCTGAGCCAACGAGGTTGTCCATTTAAAAATGTTATAATTATATAGGTAGGTACTAGTTGTACACCGTGATTTTACCTGCTTAGACATCGTTCACGTGGGAATATCTGGAAAAAAGTACCTACCTTACATGCCATATTGTATAAGGCAAAAATAATCCTACCCCTCCACTGTTTCGAGTAACAAACGTTTGGGAGTCTTATCATACCAGAAATTGTTTTTTTATTTCAAATACCGTTGCCACGTTTTTCGCATTGCAGCATCGCCATTTCGTTTTCCCCCATTAATAACGTGACTGGTATTCTTATTGAACTAGGTTTTGTGTCGTAGACTCTTAGACCAGTAATGTACTGATCAGTAGGTTCAGTTTTTGACGTGAAGAGGTACTTAAAACACTTATCATCTATCCGTCCAATCAGCCTAAGCAAATCGCCCTCTCGCTCACACGTACCCACATTTTTGAAGATATAAAAAATGCAACATGTAATTACGTAAAATAAAGACAACTAGGATCTAAAAAATAAAAATACAAAGTTTCAGTAAAAAATCCAATTTAATCCATACAAGTTTTCAGTGTCTTTTTATTTTAGTAAGATTTTTTTTGTGATGAAAACTCGTTTGAATTAAATTGGATTTTTTACTGAATCTGGGTTATTATTTTCTAGATCCTAGTTGTATTTATTTTACGTAATTACATGTAGTATATTTTATATCTTCAAAAATGTGGGTATGTGTGAGCGAAAGACCGAATTTGCTAGGACAGCACCTAAAAGTACCTATCTAATGATATTATGACTTTGGGATATTACGAGGGGCATTCAATTATTACTTAGCCTCGCCGCCCGATGGCGCTGTTGTTACAAAAGAGTTTTACTATCGTGCAGTAAATACTTTTTGAAGTCTACTAAGAAGTTTTCAATCTTTTCCCTCCATTTGTTTTGTTTTGACAGCCTTTGGAAGCGAGCGTGTCGGTCGGTTTTACAAAAATGGAAAAAGAACAATATCGTTCAGTGATTAGATTCTTGTTTTTGGAAGGGAAAACGCGCAGCGAAATCAAAGAGCGCTTGGATGCTGTGTACGGTGACTCTTCTCCTTCGATGGCGACCGTCAAAAATTGGTTCAACGAGTTTGCTCGTCGCCGCACGTCGGTTTTTGATGAGCTACGCCCAGGTGCACCGAAAACGGCTACTACAGAGGAAAACGTAATAAAAATCCACGATCTCGTATTGACAGACCGGCGACTGAAGATTCGCGAGATAGCTGAGACTGTAGGCATCGCAGAAGGGACAGTGCATCATATTCTGCACGAAGAACTGGGTATGAAAAAGTTATCGGCGCGATGGGTGCCGCGTTTGCTCACACCAGAGAACAAGCGCAACCGTGAGATCACATCGGCGACATGTTTGGCGCTGTTTCAACGCAATCCGGCGGAGTTCTTGCGTCGTTTTGTGACAGTCGACGAAACATGGGTTCACTGGTACACACCAGAGACCAAGGAACAGTCGAAACACTGGACTTTACCCGGCGAACGTGCTCCAAAGAAGGCGAAGACTGTTCAATCGGCCGGAAAGGTGATGGCCAGTGTCTTTTGGGACTCACAAGGTGTGATCTACATCGATTACCTCGAGAAGGGTAAAACAATCACGGGGCTCTACTATTCCGACTTATTGGGCCGATTCGACACCGAATTGAAAAAAAAAACGACCCCATTTGGCAAAGAAATAACCGCTGTTCCACCACGACAACGCGCCGGGTCACACCTCCGCCGTCGTCATGGCCAAATTGGTCGAATTGCGCTACGAATTGCTGCCCCATCCACCGTATTCTCCAGATTTGGCTCCCTGTGACTTCTTCTTGTTCCCAAATCTGAAAAAGTCACTCGCCGGCAAAAGATTTGGATCGAATGATGAGGTCATCGCCGCCACAGAGACCTATTTTGAAGACCTCGGGAAATCGTATTTTTTGGACGGGTTAAAAAAGTTGGAGCATCGCTGGGCCAAGTGTATTGAATTGAAAGGAGACTATGTTGAAAAATAAATCTCTACTTTCTCAAAATTTTCGTTTTTCTTTTGTAGGCTAAATATTTCTTGAATCGCCCTCGTATCAGTAGTGTTTGACTTCGTTCCTTACTCATATGATGGTAATCCTGACTCACACACCCAAACATTCCACTACGCATTACATACATTAGAGACAGACCGATAATTCCATTAACATTTTTGTTATTGGTAACAAAAGCATTAAACATTGTAATATCGACCTTGGACAACGGTGAGGAAAGATAAATTTCGAATGAAGGGCAACTAGTATCGATTAGGGGCGATTTAAAAGCAGGGGAGCGGTAGCGACGGCTAGACTGGAAACTACTGTCTGAAGTCTAGATTAATGCCGTGAAATATGTTCAGCAGTCAGGAAATTGTTGATTACTTACTGGGTAATGAATGGAATTTGTTATAATGTTATCAAATTGAGAGGATTCTTTATGAGCATAAGTGTTGACAGTGTATGATTGGCCGATGAAATTGATAGTAACTTAGTAACCACAAAAGACCAATTTATTAACAATGGACCAGTTGGCAGTTCTGACTACTATTAAACTAAGCTACTATATAATGGTAGCTAAATAGACCCAAAATGTTACGCTATGTCTGTGGAAGTTGTCTAATATTGTCCTCCACACTGCCGTGCACTGGAGATGTGGAGCACGCCCGTCGTATGCTTTTCTCGAAGCAACTCATGGCATTTTCGAGCCCCTGTAACTTTGTTAACTGAAAAAGCCTGAATTTTATGTGAATAAGAGAACATACCATAGTTAACAATACTCATAAATTATTTAATAATAATAAATTTGTTATAATTTTCGAAGTAAGGTTTTCTGAGCCCAGCTTCCTTGGATTCTAAGCCCATTTCCTTTAAAATGAAATATCTCTACATATCATTGAAATTTTCTTTCAAACAAATCGTGTGCTCCGAGTAAAGCGATAAGATAAATAAATCGTTTCATACTCTCATTCAAGACGGACTTTGTTTAGACGATAATTACTAATGACTCCATTAAGATATGTGGCCGGTTGTCGAGAGTCGAGACCTTGTTAACCTCGACAGTGCCGTGTACAAGTCGTTGTGCATTTTCTCTAACAAGATCTTCTTTAGCGACCTTTTATTGAAACGATTAAAACATGCCTCGGTGGCGTAATCTAACGCAATTTTCACACACGGTCATCTGGTTCCAAGCTCGAAGCCAGGAGACCGATGTACATACCTACTTAACTTAGATAAACCAGGATTATAAAACACACAAACACATGATCAGACATTCATGCGTTCTAAAGTACTGATGTTCGACGTGTATCGAACCGTCTGGCAAGGGACACTGCTGCTAAGCCAACAGGCCGGTCAAAATAAACGAAGCCAAAGCCACAATAAAGTAATTAGAATATCGATTTGTTACCTCAGTATACTTAGTTCATTAGACGGGTTTCAGTGTAAACCTCCATCAACTAGTGGTATTCCTTATAACCGAACTAGTTGGGCTCCACGGTTTTACCCGCTGTAAAGTACGAGATTTAAGCTGCCACTATGCCAAATTTTAGCCGAATCGGTTCAGTAGTTCTGCCCTGAAGAGATAAGAGATTACACATCGTTTTATAACTTTCACTACAATCATGTAACTATGTCATTAGATTTCACAGATTGTATGTAAGTAGGTACCTAAACTTTTAATTGGTAGTTACAACAAAAACTATATTAATTTGCATTAATATACACAAACATAATACTATTACGGGTAATGATAAGTGGGTTACATCCGAATAAAATAATGATTCAGTCGCAGAATGTGTTTATCGCAAAATTTTCCTCTACGCGCGCAAAACATCCTTTTTGCAAAATATCCTAATGCGCTTTTGCAAAAGGCCACAAACGAGTGTTCTAAGAATTCAATAGTGTGGAAATACGTAGCATATTTTGATAAAGCTGGATATGCAAAATGTTCTGTTCCACTCACTTATTTTCTACGTTACGTTCTTTTTCTATATATAATTATATCTAATAAAACCTTATAAGGAACAAAACCTATTTGGTCTATATACCAATATAGACCAATTAGGTTTTGTTCCTTTTGTGATCCAAAGGTAAGGTTAAACAAAAGTCGGTTTACTCAACCCAAAGCATTTGTATGAAGTTTTCGATATACGTCGTCTATTATTATGAGCACTTTTCTTTCAGGTGTTCTTTGTGTGTTTTTAAAGGTCACCTAGGGTTTGATGAACTTCTATCAATCTTCATTAGTCGGTTGAAAAGGAGGTAGCTGGAGTATTATAGTCGGTCGTAGCTCTTGGACGTTTTTGGTGTTTTTGACCGATTAATTGTTATAGCATTGAAAAGGTTTACCTACACACCATTCTAGGCAACATGCTAGGCTAATAATATTATTATAAAATAGTTGAGAAATCATGATTCAGAGCAATTAAAAAAAATACAGACTTACCCTACATCTTAATATTAAATTCATACTGATTGGTCGTCAATGGTCGGCCTTATCGATTTAAGCGATCATTTCCAGGCAATCCCCCGCCTTTGGACATGTAGGGTGATATCCCAGGACAAAATCTCATGTTCATATAGGGTAATCTCACAAATGAAGCGACACGATGACAAAGAACAAATCACGTGGTACGATGTCTAATGTCTATTATCGTTTCTCTCCAGTAGGAGGAAACGAGAATAAGAGAGGAAGAGCAGTACCTCTTCCTCTCCTATTCTCGTTTCTCCCTTCTCGATAGTCTCTGGTAATTGGTAAGGAAAAGCTGATGTTTTCGCGGTCTTATTAATAATTCAGATACCTACCATTGGTCTTTAACGGTACTTTTCAAAATTATGTCGGGTCACCGATTTTATATTCGTCAAATTATGCGGGACTTCGACTGGTTTTGTTATTCAGTGATGCATTATTAATCAGATTTGCCTCAGATAAATATATTTAAAGGTTGTCATGTTGATTATTTTCAATAACTTAAGAAGTTTAAAAAAATAATAAAAGAATAAACATAACATACAATCACGCCTTTTTCCCTAAGGGAACCTTTTTACCTCTCTAAACCTAATTCATTCCTTAACCTAAACCAGAACTATGAAAAGGTTTATAAAAAACGGATCGGACGCGAGGAAAGAATGGAATTTAGTTTTTTATTTAATATGTTTTACATAATGCCATAATTCAGGAGGCAATGACGTAAAGAGAATCATTGGCAATGCATTTTATGCACATATTTTTTCTTAGCTAGTAGCTTATATGCCTCTCAAACATTATTTACCTAATATACATAAAAGTAGGTAGGTATAGTACATAGTATAATATATCAAATGGGTCTTCAGAGAGATCGCCCTAATTTATTTCTATTATATTTTTAATGGGGAGCAAAATGACATTATCTACGTAACGTCTGAATTTTAATAAGTCATTGTTATTAAATAGACATGAACGCACCAATGACCTCGTAGCGAACGTCTGGATCAGACTGGATAAAAAAGTCTATATTTGAAATTACCATACTTACTAAAACGAAACGACTGTTGAATGACCTCCCTTAGCAAAACGTCTGGAAGTATTATGTATTATCATATTATTTTTTTATTTTTGGTTGGTTGGTATGGTTCTTTTTTTATTGTAGGCTATTTTTATTTATTTATAGGTAGTTTGTATTCAGTACAATGTAAAAAAGTTACGTTTATAACAGGTAAACAAAACGCCAGTGAGTTCTAACTCGACTTCAGCACAATCTAGATGACACAATAAAAACAGCTCTAGCGCTGTTTTTTGTGTGTATGTTTGTTCCGTTTTCTCGCTAAAACTACTGAACCGAGTGAGCTGAAAAGTATGTACTCGTAGATAGCTTTACACCCTGGAATAACACATATGGTTTATTTTATTAACCTTATCATATTATAACCGAAGGAAACCGCGGGGCACACACAGCTCTAGTATTTTATATATATGACGAAAATTCTCGTTTCTGCAGAGTGCATATTTTAAGGAAGTTCATATTTGGAGAAAGTGCATATTTTGAGATAGTGCATGATCTGGGAATTGCTCCATATAAGATAATAAAATGCTCATTGTGAGAACGCATCTCTACCTGAAAATGCAATAAGGGGTAGGTAGGTTACTTACAATTCAGTGGGTGAAAGCCCTAGGTAGCTAGTTTTCATTTATTTAATAAGTAGAGCAGGAATTTAGGGAATATAAGAATTAGGGATTCCTTGCGCATAATACATAAGTGCCGAGCATTTTCTGCCCGACGCTGCTACTGGGATACGTGGCTAGGGTGAGAGTGTGACAGATATAGGAAAAAAGCAAGCCTCTTTCACTTCACGTACCTACCTACTTACACGCCTGACTTCATCTACCGAGTCTCAACTCGGTAGGAGAAGTGGGTAGTCAGTAAAATGTCACTTGGCCGAGACAGTGCTGTGGCCGAGTGTTTGAAGTTGCGGCGAGACAATCAATCAGTTCATTTTATACTCAGTACACTAGGAGCAATGATGCTGAAATGGATCTGAAAAGTGAAAAAAGTAACACCCCCTTGTGGCGGAGACCTATGTTCAGCAGTGGCCTTACAACGGCTGAGATGTGATGATGATGGTGATGAACTTTAGTATTTTGTGGAGGAAGTGCTGAAACTAGAACGTATTTGTTATAGATTCCGAGGACATCAGCGGAAGGTCACTGCGTGTGGTACGGGATCTGCTCAGCTCCTGAAGATGCAAAGATTAAGAACTGCTTCTACAATGGAACCGCTCTACCCATACAAGAATCAACTAAGGTGAGTCTACATTAAATTATAAATTTAAATCTAAGAATGCATTAGTTGGTCTGGCCATCAACACCTTTGCCTTTGAGGCTTGACATGCAATGGGTTGATGACAATAGGCTCAAAACATAAACTTAAAACTTGGCGACTACTATAGGAATGAGGACCCTTTTCCTAACCATACGGGAAACAAGACTTTGTTTTGTGACTCTAAGGTCTGTTTCAACCCCAGTCTTCAGACTATTCGACCACATGACTTATGACAGAGCTTTCCCTCATAAGAACTATATTATATAGGTATATTGGCCTCTTTGGCAGACATTAAGTCTGTAAATAGAGTATAGAGCATTTAGAACATTCTCCACAATGTGTTGCCCGAAACGACGTAAGAAAACGTAGGTTTGCCCAGAGCCTACACCACCCTCTCGACCTCACTGGCTGAATCCGCAGGAACGACATGTCGATACGTGCGAAGCCAGTCTGGTGGCAGAAGACTGCCACTTATTTCAGGTTGTACCGTACTCGCACTTGACGTAGTCCCCATTCCGGGAGATAGGCCTCGTCAGCGTTGGTTCGCAACCTTTCTAGAGAAGAAGAGAAAACTCGAACATAAGAATTAGGGATTTATGAAAAATATTAAGTAGGACTAGCGACCCGCCCTCGGTTCGCTCCAGGTGCCATCATACACATAAACTTTCCTTTTAATCACTTTGTCTATTGATGAAAACCGCATAGAAATCCGTTGTGTTGTTTAATAGTTCCAATAGTGTACAAACGGCTGTAAGCTTCGTTTTATACAATGTAAGGATGACTTGAATGATTTACATTACACACGACTTTGACTTAACAAATTAAAGGTACAAAATTATGAATATGAATATAGCCGTTGACTAATACCACGATAGTTCAATTGGTAGAGTGCCGCCACATGGATTGGTGCGGAAGGTGCGGGTTCAAGTCCCGTTCGTAGAAGAAATTTTCTTCCCATATTCATATTCTATTTCAAATGAATATACCGCTTTAGTCTTTAAAACTCGACTTGTTGACTGCCTCGGTGGCGTAGTGGGCGCAAGCTCGACTGCCGATCATGAGGTCCCGGATTCGATCCTCAGGTCAGGCAAAGATTTTCCATTAGGAATTATCTCAATAACTGCCTGGAGTATGGAACTGTGCCCGTAGGCCTGCCAACTTTTAACATGGGACCAATAATAACATAATGGCGAAATGTTGGTATGCCAAGCAGTAATGTCCAAATATTACTGTGTTCCGGTATGAAGGGCAATGTTACCAGCGAAATTACTGGGCATGATGAGATTAAACAACTCATATCTCAGGGTGATAGGCGCAGTGCAGTGCCGCGAAGAATTTTGAATTTTAAAATACTGGGTGGCTCTGTGTCTGATATGGGCAATCATGATGCTTACCATCAGGCATCTGATGAGCTCGTCTTGTCACTCACTATCATAAAAAAAATAAAAAAAATAAAAATGCGTACTATGGGACAGAGTCATGGATACACCTCTGCCTACCCCATCGGGAAAAAGGCGTGTCCTATGTATTATGTAGTCTAAAAATATAAAAAAATACAGTTAGTATAGAAACTAGGACTTACATTGTTCCTGACCTCCAGTCGAAGGCCCATAATAATATGTACCTATTACCCGGTTATTTTTGGCCCCTGTCCAACTACCTGTTCAGCGTTCTAACCCCTGGGCACCAAATTACCAAGGGCGGTCTCACGTGACCCGGTCATGGCGGGCTATATTTAACCCGTGAATGCCTCCGTGACGTCATTGTAGACCTACTTTAATGCGAACTTGACATGTTACGTGCAACTATGCAATTTCATTGTTTTAAACCAACTGCACCCCGAGATTTCGACTGCTGTTATCTTTATAAAGGTAAATCGTTTGTTGAGAGTTGAAAGTACTGATTATCCTACTTCCTACTATCCTATCCTAAATATCTTTCCTAAATCCTACTAATCCTACTTCTTACTAATATTATAAATGTGAAAGTTTGTGAGGATGGATGGATGGATGGTTTGTTACTCTTTTACGCCAAAACTACTGAACCGATAGGCCTGAAATTTGGTGTGTAGCTTAGACCCTCGAATAACACAAAGGGTACTTTGTTTCCTGATATTCCCACGGGAACGATGTATACGCGGGTGAAACCGCGGGGCACAGCTAGTTTGGTATAATTATCATTATGTGAGCATTCTGCTCATATATGGCCTGGATCGGAAATTCACCTTTTAGCCTAAAGAAGAAATAATAAACTTTTGTTTGTACATTTATACATTTAACCCTTAACAAATCGTTCATGTAGGGGCCGTAGCAATGCTCATTCAAGTTGCTCAAAGGTTGTTATGGTTTTGATCGAACATTATTTACATGGTAAGTTTGTTTGCAAATGTTGCACTACAAACATGAAACCTTAAATTTAAAATACAATTATAACAAATAATGTAATAATTGGCGGTCTTATCGCTAAGAGCGATATCTTCCAGACAACCGTGCAGGGAGAGGAGAGTACAGTAAATCACATTTGGTCGGTAGTGTGACAGAACAAGTAAAATTGTATTTGTAGGTATATAATATTATATATAAGTAGTTTATAGACTATTACTCGTATACTATAATAATATTATAAAGACTAAAAGGGGTCTTATATTATATTCATTTTGCTACTCAATAAGTATTGGGCTGTCATTCTCAAGTCCCTGGATAACATAGTGACTTTTCATGCAATTAGTTCGATGGTCGTTAAAGGTTCCAAAATATGTATGACCTTATGAACTGATGTGTGTATGTATCAAGAATGACGTCAATAAAAAGTATTAATACACCAGAACGCTTGAGACGTACGTATACAATACACATAAAAGATTTATACATTACACACGCGTCAAAGCTCATAAATTATATCGTTCATGCATGCTTTGTCGATGCATACTGCTCACGATTGAACATATACGATTTATACGAATTTAAAAAGCTGGTCAAATGTGAATGGGACTCGCATATAAAGGGTTCTACCCACCATGTGTACCTATTACCTACCTATTTATAGGTGTCACCTTTACTCACCTACCAAATAAAATTCATATTACTATTATTCTAATTAGTGTATCAGTTCCGACACTGTATCCGAATATTTTATTTATTGTTATAGCGACAATAGAAATACATATATTGTGAAAATTACAAGTGTCTAGCTATTACGGTTTATGAGATAGAATGATAGAACCTTGTGACAGACGGACGTACGGACGGCGAAAGCTTAGTAATAGGGTTTCTTCGGCACCCTTTGGGTACGGAACCCTTAAAAGTTGTAAGGTTTGTTCCAAATGCAAAGAGAAAAGACTGCCTCGGTGGCGTAGTGGGCGCATGCTCGACTGCCAATCAAGAGGTCCCGGGTTCGATCCCCAGGTCAGGCAAAGTGTTAAATATTGGATTTTTCCATTTGGAATTATCTCAATAATTGCCTGGAGTCTGGAACTGTGCCCGGTAGATGGCAATAGGCTCGCCCCCTATTACATGGGACCAATAACATACTGGCGAAATGTGGGTGTATCTACCATGGGACTGTGTCCTGGGTACACCTCTGCCTACCCCTTCGGGAAAAAGGCGTGAATGTATGTTATGCAAAGAGAAAACGTCAATCGATTCTGCACCAAAACTAAACGATAATATTGCTTCGGGTTGCTTTCTTGTCGTCTTCCCGGATACTACATTTCGTGGTACAGGTAAGGGTAGAATTAGAAGCGCGTCAAGCTCTATCTTCTATCTCTAAGCGGCGGTGTGGTTCCCGGCTATATAATAGGGGCACCCTTTTCTCATGTGAGTCGTGAGACCCGGCACATGTTCATGTTCAGGAGAGTGGGAAGCAGCGTTCCCCGGCACCAAGTATACCAACCTACTGCGATCACCAAGCCGCACAAAAAGCGTGGTGATTACGGCAAAATTCCTCCATTGGCGTTTTATGGGGGAGGCCTAAGGTCAGTGAAATGTGATGTGAAGCTCTATCGCTGTACACTGTACATGTGCATTTGGTGACTATAAGGTATATTAATATAATATTGTATGTAGGTATAATATAAGGTCTGATGCAATAGTGTCATTTCAACTTTTTGTAAAAATAAAGACAACAGTTACCAGGTACTATTTGTCTACGATATCTATAAACAAGGCGCCAGTTTCTATGCACCAGCTCATTTTGACTTTTACGCATGATAGAGATTATAAGTACCATTTTTGACCACAGCCAATTGTGAAAGTAGACAGTAACTACTGACTACAATGTTAATATCTCATTGTTATGATTATATTTATTTACAATAAGTAAATCATACTTAAAACGGTGAAATGGCGCACAAGATGAAGAATGTAATCTAATTGCCACGTTCAAAAGGCTCCGTCGTTTCGTCCCACGTCAGGTTCGTCCCATTGGGACGAATCGACGAAACTTAAAATTAATGTATTATTCGTTCGTCAATTCGTCCCATTCTTGGTTTTCAAAAAGGTTCTTTCACTTATATAAAAAAAACAAGTACCAAATAAATGTCGTTGTTATGTCCTTTAAAACAATATATTCAAATTCAAAAAAATTAAACTCGGATATACCTACAATACTTAGCTTTAATAATATTATGATAGTTATAATCATCTTAAAACTCGAAAACTATTAAGTTAAATAAATTAAAATTAAATTTATTTTTAATATTGCAAGACTATTTTATTATTTGTAATATAATACTGTTATTACTATTATGATAATGATTTTGTGAACGTTCTCCATTTACTATGGTTGACTTTATCGCGCGTACTCGTATAAGACCAAAAGTGACTAAACTAAAAAAACATGATTTTGTAATTGCTTAATGTCGCACAAATATTATTAATTTTACTATTACGCGGATACGAAATCATACGTGAGGGTGACCTTGCTTTTAATTTGCATGAGGAAGGACAATAATTATTGTCATAAATTATCCAATATTTATGAAACGAAAGAATAAAATTACTTATATGTGACTTATATTGTTATAACTTATATTGTATTGTTATAACTTATATGTGATAGACAAATTGACAAACAACCAATGTTTCAAATCTCGTGTATATCGGTATAGTAGTAGTAGGTACTAAGCTTTTAAAGTAAAGGTAGTTTTATATTCAAAATATATTATTATTATGCAATGTATAACTAACTCAAAAATAAATATAACCTCTGTAATGTAATATCTGCTTTCAATACTTTCATACAATGCTTTTCTAGGAACAGACTTGAATTGAGTATTTGATTTTTTTTTTGCATAAATGGAAGAATTCGTAAGAAAACTATTTTTAGCTTTTTTTTATTCGCTATAAGTACAAAGTTATATCAAATTAAAAAAAAAACATTTTTCAATCCAGTACCGAAAACACGCCGATAGTGCCCGAACGAGCTCGTGACCTGTAGTGACGTCACAATGTGGTAAAGTACCATACATAAATATAACATTACTTTTGAATCAGATGATACATAATTTTCATTAAACTTCCAAAATAAATGGAAAATACGATTTTTTTTTTTCAGATACTCAATTATTTTGTACAGATTTCACTATTGTCTTTTATTTGTATACTGATATTACCCTATCTGATACCAATTAATAATTACGTATATTTTTATAAGACAATGACAGTGATTACGACAGACTATAAAAACAAAAGAATGATATAACAAAGACTGACAAAATTACCATAACTTGTAATCAACTAAGTGACTCAGTATACACGGGTGTCATGTTAGGATACTTAGCATTTCAATCTTCTGAATGTGTTTGCAACGTTCTTACACATTTAAATAAGAAATCCGGAAAATAATCAATCCTAAAATTCGTATTGTTACAAGATCTTCGCATAGAAGCATAGATAACATTTATTGTAAAAGGTCTCGTTCATATATTCATTTACAAACCAAGTTTAAATAGTGTTCACAAAAATTATAGTTGCTTAACATTCTTTTTATAACGCAAACTCGCAGTCGTGTACTTCATAAAATATATGGTCACAGTCGCACTCGTGTAGCAAAGCTGCCTGTTAGCTATGTATGCCGTATGTTCTGTGTTGTATGCAATAAAACTGTTATGCAAGCATTGCTACGTGAACTGTTACCGGAAAATAACAACACTAAAATAATTTTGGGGAATAGGCTCATTATAAATAATAAATAATATAAATAGAAATAATTTATTTCAGCTTCTTAGTCCATACATATGTGATGACAAATACGATTGAATTAAAAATAATTTAATTTTATTGCATTTTTTAGAGTTGATCTTAATTTACTTTCTAAGGAATGTTAAATTTGTCTATCATAATAATATTTTAGTATGATAAGTAGCTGGACACATAAGCTGCATGTCGGAGGAAATGTGGCAACAGAGTCCAACTGAGTGGACTCCACCAGACCGAAATCGACTTCGCGGCAGGTCCAGTATGCGATGAATTAAAATAATTTTAGCTTTATTATTTATTAAAATAATCTTAGTATTATATTTGTAACTAATGTGTTTATTTTTTAATCATTGGTCGTTACATTAGTCTCTACAAATATCTCAGTTTACTACCCCTGACCCTGACAGTAAGCAAAACATTTGACATTTGGCAGGTTGTTGAGAAATGACGTAATCTGAGGGCACGGCAGTGCCCCCGCCAAGTCGAGCAAAAAAGCGGCACGACCGTACCATCTTTTCTCGAAGCAGTTCAGGCCATTTTTGACCCCCTAAAACTTCGTTGTGGATAAAACCAGAAGCCTGAATTTTCAGTAACCAAGCAGGCATTGTATAAACACGGTATATTTCAAATTTCATTCAATTTGAACCAGTAGTTTAAGAATTATAACTAGTCAAAATTCTTAATTTTGTCACTCACTGACTGACTGACCGATCATCAAAACTCTAAGGCTCTAAGGCTTCCATCAAATTCTTGTGGAATTAGTGTTTGGTGTCAAAATCTTTTGTTTTAAATAAAATAGGCTATCGCATAAAAACACAATGTATCTTACAAGTCATACTTATTACATTCGCCAAGATCGCCAAGTCAATCAATTTTATTTAAAACATAAAAGATTTTTAATATTGATATGGTCACTATAAGATGTTGTTAGGTTAGCTAATTACGTAATTTTGATGGCATAACATTTACGCATGGAGATGCAAAAAATAGGATTGAATTGACGTTTTGCGAATGTGACATTTTGCGCCTAATCCGTATTGAGAGTGATTTAACCCATCAATAACATTTCTCGTACAATTTATTCTACCTAAGTATATTGTTTACTCACCAGTACTCCAGCACCGCTTTGGGATATTTGCCAAAACGTAAAATCATCTAAAAATATACCTTATTTTCAACGCAACAACAATCATTATTATAGATTTAATATTCAACCGAATTTGGTCGTCGAATAAAACAACTTCCTTATTTTAAACGTTTGTTATCTGATTGTAAATGACAAACGGAAGCCATTTTGGGATATGATCGTCTGTGAAATTATACATTGTAAATATTACTTCCTGATGAAAAATAATAACATGGTTAAATTGAAAGACATTGCGTGTTACAATAATTAGGTAGTTGTCACACTATGATATCCTAAATGAAGACCGGTTTTTTAAATTCATCATCATCATCAGCCGGAAGGGGTCCACTGCTGTACATAGGCCTCCCCCACAGAACGCCAATAAACTATTCATATGGGGGGATTTGCCGTGGGGTTACAGGCTTTAGAATAGTACCTCACCCTCTCTCCACGTGGTTGCCGTAAGAGCCGTAAGAGCGCTGCTGCCCACTGAAAGGGGTGTCCCTATTATATAGCCGGGAACCGGGGTTTTTTTAATTTCCTCTGCTGAATAAAAACACTCCCTCGACTGCCTCGGTGGCGTAGAGGGCGCATGCTCGTCTGCCAATCAAGAGGTCCCGGGTTCGATCCCCAGGTCAGGCAGTGTTAAATATTGGATTTTTCCATTAGGAATTATCTCAATAACTGCCTGGAGTCTGGAACTGTGCCCGGTAGATGGCAATAGGCTCGCCCCCTATTACATGACGCCCCCTAAACATAATAAACCATGATAATGTCAAAATAATCATATTGCACTTAACACTCAAGTCCGTTTCAACTTCAGTTTGAAAAATTATATTGTTGTAATAATATCTAACATCTTGAACGCCTAATATCAGAAGGAAGGTGGAACTAATCATAATAGTTATTGATGATTAACTGTGAAAATATTGATACTAGACTAGAAAGATAACATAATTTGGGAGTACAGCTGGATTCGAAAATGCAATTCAACGTTCACATTAACAATGTTTGCGCTAAGGGCTTTAGGAATTTAGGTTTTATGCTTCGAAACTCCAGAGACTTCAGGTCGCCTGCTACCAAAGTCTTGCTGTTCAACTCACTCGTTCGCAGCGGCTTGGAGTACTGCAGTGTCGTCTGGAACCCTTTTTACGATGTGTACTTGAAGAGATTAGAGAGTGTCCAAAAGAGGTTCATGTGGCACTTAACCTACTCTGTAAATCTTGGAAAAGTTTTATTATCTTATGACGATAGATTAAAATATTTCAAGATGAGTTCATTAACGGATCGAAGACGTATGCTCGACTTGTTATTTCTGCATAAGCTTGCGAATGGGATTCTGGATACTCCGGAGCTGCTATCCTCCTTAAACATTTCAATGCCGTCGCGTTTGCCTCGTGTATTGCGATTCCATTTATTTCAACCACGCACTTCAAAGTCAAATCTTGGTCACTACTCACCTCTCAATCGTCTGGTTAGAGAATATAATACCGCTGCGAAGTCGTATGACATCGATATATTTGGGGATAACAATTGCAAGCTTAAAAATAAGGCCCATGCGTACTATGTTATCAAGTAAGCAGTGATTTTCTTTTTCGTATACTCCAACACTTAATACCCATATTTATTAATTATTAATTATCTAATTTTTGTTTGTTTGTAACTTTATAATAAATATTTATAAAATGAAACAACTTATGTACATCAATACCATTTTAGTATACAATTTAATGACGTTTGTGTCTTTGAGATAATTATAGATTTTTAGATCGTAATTTATATACCTACCGTAATTTATAGAATTTTATATATTTTAATTTTTGCTTTGCTTAATTTATATAACTCGCCCAATATATTAAATGCTGTCTTCGCCTGTAATTACAATAACATTAATAATTTAATTTTTATTTGAATTTAAAGATGTATATTGTGTTGGCGATCAATAAATAAATAAATAAATAAATAATTAATAAAATCACAGTTTGTATGTTTGTATGTTTGGTAAATATAATTGTGTCACTGTGTCATTAGTAAGTAGGCATGTTATGACAACGAGAGTCTAGATAGCATAGGTAAATAAGTAATAAGAGTTGACTTTACCAATTGCTAATGCCGAGAAATGAAGTTTTTTGGAAAAAATAAAAATGGCTTTAAACATTTTCGCATAATTCGAGCGTGCAATCCCATTCTCTTAATTGTATAAAAAATAAAATTTAAACAGATGAAAGCAAATTTAATTTACAAGAAATCAGTAGAGAGCAGCCAATGCTCTCGTTTTTTAGAAATACACCTAATAATAATGTGATAATCGTTAAGTAATTTTAGCTAAAACCTTTTTAAGATCAGTATTACATAGTAAATTGGGGATACATAACAAACATTCACGCCTTTTTCCCGAAGGGGTAGGCACAGGTGTACCCAGGACTCAGTCCCATAGTAGATACACCCACATTTCGCCAGTATGTTATTGGTCCCATGTAATAGGGGGCGAGCCTATTGCCATATACCGGGCACAGTTCCAGACTCCAGGCAGCTATTGAGATAATTCCTAATGGAAAAATCCAATATTTAACACTATGCCTGACCTGGGGATCGAACCCGGGACCTCTTGATTGGCAGTCGAGCATGCGCCCACTACGCCACCGAGGCAGTCTACATACATATTACATACATACATACATATACACATATGATACATACATATTAAATTACTTTTACATGTTGTACATATATATACATATTATAAAGATGCATAGTTAAATGATAATGTGTATTGTGGAATAATATTTAATTAATAATACAAGTAATATATATATATACTATTTAAATGAGTTTGCCAATTACAAAAAAGGATTTAGCTACATTTGCTCCCAAGCTCTTCGATTATGGATATGACCCAGCAACATCTCGACAACTTACTAATTGTAAATATATGTCAATATAGCGCCTTAAAATATTAAATTGTAGCAATAGGAACGTTTCCAGTCAATAAACAACACATGTATGGCGTATTGGCTTGAAAGTTCTATAAGAACTATTTATTATACAGTTGTTAAATCAGTCTGGGGACATGATTTCTTTCAATTATTATTATCTGACGCCAATAACAAGTCTCCGTTGTCCGTGACATTATTATCACTTACATACGAGTAACACAAAGAATTCATACTCATCATGTTTTCCCAAGTGCAGATAGTCCAACCCAGCGTATCACCGAACATTAGCTGGAGGTTCATTTTACCCGTCAACGTTTTTTATTTTTTTTATGATTGTGACAAGACGAGCATATCAGATGCCTGATGGTAAGCACCATGATTGCCCATATCAGACACAGTGCCACCCAATGTTTTATATAATTCATAATTCTGCGCTTGTCACCCTGAGATATTACTTGTTGAAACTCTTCATGCCCAGTAATTTCCTGGTAACTCAAACTCAAACAGATTTATTCATATAGGTCATAATCTGACACTTTTGCACGTCAATGAAGATAAACAGTACTGAGTCTACCGTGCGTTCGGAAAGATACCTCTACAAAAAGAACGCACAAGAAACTTGTAGGGCTTAATTTTTTCAACAGATAGTTTCACAATATTTGATTTGGTTACATTCGTTTTCTTTGAAGGTGCCGCGAGGCGGCTATGCAGAAGTTTCCGGGCATCTTTGTCCTAACATTGGTAGAATTGCAAAATTATCAAAAAATATTCAACATCCGATACAAATGAACCGATCAGCTGATTTATTTTGTTGGCAAGTAGAATTTTTTTTCCTATAAATTGTAATTCTTCCTTTTGACGGGTAGATGCACCCCTTCTTAATATTACTACAACTTTTTGGAACATAAATGGTGTACCAAAATTATAGTGGTTTGGTATACACCCAGATATTTCTCGGTTATATTGTGTGTATCCTTTTCGCTTAATACGACCAAATTAATCATCATCATCATCAGCCGGAAGACGTCCACTGCTAAACATAGGCCTCCCCCATAGAACGCCATTAACTATTCATATGGGGGGATTTTGCCGTAATCACCGCGCTTGGCAGGCGGCTTGGTGATCGAAGTAGTTGGAATACTTGAAACTACTCCAAATTAATAAATGAATAAAATCCCAGTATAGAAAAGAGTTTTCGTGGAAAGAGTAAACCTAGTCCTGAATTCTGACACAGGTTGTCTATATTTTTTTTTTTTTTTTTTTTTTTTTTCTCCTGTCCCCCAACATAATCAGGGATCGTGTCTTCATTCATCCTTTCACTCACACTCCTTCATCCATCATCTTGCGCTGTCGCGCATTCGTCCATATCTTATCTTTCACAATCCTCATCTATTCTCACACTCCTTCATTCATCATCTTGCGCTATCGCGCATTCGTCCTATTCCTTTCTATCACTACCTTCGTCAATCGCTCAGCATACATCAAAAACTCTCCTCTCTTACGCCCTTTCATAATATCCCATACAGTCTCTTTCGTAACATCCATCTCCAATACTTGCCTTATGTCCTCCCTTTGGCGCTCAAAGGCTTGGCACTCAAACAGGATATGCGGTACTGATTCTTGCTCGTCGGGATCGCACGTGCACGAAGGGCTTTCCTTGCACTTGAAACGGTGCAAGTACTCAGAAAGCCCCCCGTGCCCCGTGAGGACTTGAGTCAGGATCCCGGACGGCTGAATTTTCCTCACTATCCTGTACGCCCCGAGCGCGCAAGGGAAGAACATGCGGGTAATACCTGCGGTCGTTCCCGTCACGTATCTCCGGTTCCATTCGTCAAGCGTTTCCAGGCGAAGCTGTCTCTTGACGAATGAAACCGGGCACCGGTCATAATCCGCCCTCTTCTTCAGCTTCAGTGCAGCATCTTTAGCGAGCGTATCGGCTCGCTCATTACCTTCCACCCCTACGTGTGCCTTCACCCAAAAAAGCTTCAGCTTTTTCTGCAGAATGGAAGCTGCCCGGATATTCTGCCGCACTTTAGTCGCTAGGGGGTGGAGGGAGACGTGGTCGACTATGGTCTCGAGGGCCGATCTCGAATCGCTAAAGATGCTGCACGTCTGCGCATCGCTCTTAACTGCGAAGGATGTCGCTCTTTCGAGCGCGAGCAGCTCCGCTTGGTAGACGGAGCAGAACGATTCCAGCTTGAGCTTCTGAGACTTGGTCTCGGCGTTATTGCTCCACACGGACAAAGCGGCTCCCACCTTCCCCTCGATCTTCGAGCCGTCCGTGTAGATATGTAAGCCCAGGACATCTTGCTGGTCTCGCTCCACTCCGTCCCCCAAGTTCGTGAAACGCAGCTCGGCATGGTGCGCAGGGTGAGGCGTGTCCAGAATATCGACCGGCTTCTCCACTTCTCGATCCCCTAATACTCGCTGGGAGTAACCTTTCTTTATCTCATAAAGATCGGCCGCTTCCCGGATCCGGAGATCCAAAGGAAGCAGCCCAGCTAGTACTAGAGCCGAGTTAAGGGAGACCGTGCGGTACGCCCTAACGATCTTCTGGACAAATCCCCGCTGCACCATGTCGAGCTGCTTCCGAACGCAGATTTTCTTCGCAGCCAGAGCCCATGCGCTCGCCGCGTACATTATGACCGGCTCAACGACCGCCAGGTATATTGTCCTAATCACCTCCGAGCTGAGCCCCCAATGGATTTTCGCGGCTCTGACAAGCTGCTTGTACAAATCGAGCGCCTTCCGGCAGACGTTCGCCACGTGCGCGTTAAAAGTCAGCTTGTCGTCCACTGTGAGGCCCAGGATTTTGATGGAGCGGGACAGTTCAACGCTGACCCCACCCATGGTCAGAGCCGGGGAGTCAAACTTCAGCTTGTTGGTCACCACCATAGACTGTGTCTTATGGGGTGCAAACTTCAGTTTATTACGGACTCCCCAATTCTGAACATGAGCGAGGACAGCATTGGCCCGTCCCTGAACCTCGGCTCCGGAATCACCGGAGATGATTAGGACAACGTCGTCCGCAAAGGCCTGGACATGCTCTCTCATACCTTCAATCTCTTTCAATAGAGGGTCCAACAGGAGGTTCCAAAATGTTGGGCCCCCTATTGAACCTTGCACACAGCCTTTGGTCGTGGTTCTCAGGCACTCCGCTCCAGCATATCGTACCCGTACCTGTCTTTGGTTTAGATAGCTGTCGACAAGGCGCCTCAAGTTCACCGGACATCCTGCTTCCGCGAGTCTGCACCTCATGGCGGGCCACCATGCGCTGTCGAAGGCTCCCTCTATGTCAAGTGAAATCACAACGATAATCTTCTTATCGGCCAACTTCTGGCGTATGTGTTTCATCATGACATAAAGGGAATCCTCGGTGCTGCGTTGCGGGGTGAACCCGAACTGGTGACTGCTCATTGTCGGCAGGATGTGCCATCTGATGCGCCTCATCAGTATCTTCTCAAGCACCTTACCAAGGACTGGCAAGAGCCCAATCGGCCTGTACGACTTGGGGTGCGAAAGGTCACTTTTCCCGGATTTCCTGAGAACCACCACCACCGCTTCCTTCCAAGCGATGGGGAAGTGGGAAAGGGACAGACACTTATTAAACAGAGCGAGAAACAATGTGGGGTCATGGGTTATGGCCTCTCTGCAGATGTCCGCTGTGAATCCGTCGAGTCCGGGCGCCTTCCTCGGATTGAAGCTCGCCGCAGACCATCTGAGCTCCTCCGCCGTGAATGGCGGGTCGCATGAATCCTCATGCTCCCCGCCATTCACATTGTTGGCTGCCTCTCTCGTCAGCGTATGGTCTGCGGTGTCCTGATCTGGCTTGTCCTCCGGAAAGAAGGTCTCAGCCAGCAGACTCGCAGATTCGCTGCCCTCTAGGACCTTCCCGTCCTGGACCAGCGGGATGTCCTCACATCTTGCAGTAGTTCGGCCAATCACCCGGTAAATCCCGCCCCACATTGTTTCTCGGTCCTGTTTAGCACAGAAGAGTTTCCAACTCGCGGTGTAGGCCTTTTGGGCTTCCGCTATGTACTCCTCTTTGGCAACAAGGTACTGATCCACGACCCATGCCCGGCGCGTAGGTCCCGCCCAGCGTATACGACGCTTTTTGCGGGTAACCTCTAGCTTCATTGCAGCCAACTCCTCGGTCCACCACGGCAATCCCATTTGTCTCCTGTCATTAGTCAAGGCTATTGTCTCGTTGCAAGTCGTTGTAATACTGTCAGTAATTTTGTTAACTATGTTGTCCAAATCTGTGGTGTTGTCAATCCGGTCTATTGTCTCCGTCGTAATGTCGCATTCCTCCCAAATTTGGGCCAGTTTCCCACGAAACTGGTCCCAATTGGCCTTCTTGGTGTTAAATCTACGGGTAGTAGATTTAACGTCAGTCCCTTTCGTCCGTTGTAATAGGAGATCAAATAGGATTGCCGAGTGGTCCGAAACGGTAATGTCGGCTGCAATGCGCCAGTTTGCGACGCGTCCGAGCATGTTCGTGGAGCAAGTCGTGATGTCGACATTGCTCGAGTACCTCACCCCGCCCCTGTGCGTGTCGAAGGTCGGCTCGGAACCCCGGTTTAGGATCTGGAGGTCCAGCTCCTCCAGGATTCCGGCCAGTTCTTCCCCTCTATGGTCCACTTTCCTACTTCCCCACCACGTATTCCATGCATTCACATCCCCCCCCAATACCACGTTACCTCGCCCTATCTCCCGCACAACCTTCGCGACGTGGGCGACATACGGGTCGATCGGTTTGTCCCTCTCGAAGTAAACCGACACCACCACGACCTCCCACGCCCCCGTTCGGAGCTTAGCAACCGCTATATTCTCCGTCGTGAGCGTGGGACATTGGGTGATGTCGATATCCTTGTCGAAGACCAAGATGGCGGCTTTTATGACACGGTCAGCGGCTCTGTTAGAGCACTGTACCACTCTTACACCGGGGTAGGTCCTCATCTCCCCCACCCCCCCGATGTAAGGCTCCTGTACTAGTGCGAGAGCCGCCTTCCGTGTTGCCGCCTCCGTGATCAACTCCGCAGTCGCGAGCCTACTACGCTGAAGGTTGGCCTGCATAACTTGGTATTGGGCTCCCTCCGCTCTCCTGACTGGGTTCGCTGCTCTGGTGTCCTCGTGGGTGCCCTCAGCAATACTGGACCGTAGCCCGAGCGAGTGCATCCCAACGCCTTCTAACGGGGCAATCCTCGCTGAAGGCGTTGTGATCCACTCGTTCGAGCTTGGCACCCACGCAGTTTACACACCTCGGCAGGTTTCCCTCAAGCCGCTCGGTGCACTCCGACCTGAGATGCGCCCCCCCACAGTGGCTGCAAACGTCCACGGGGTCGCGGCAGAACCGCTTTCCGTGGCCGTATCCCAGACACCGCGCACACTGTATGAGGGGTGAGTGGTCAGAAACTCTGACCTTCTGCAGGTCAACGTGCACCGCCCCGGCTTCGGTCACACGAGCCCACACCTTGGGAGACACTTTCAGCACAATATGCTCCGTGAAGGGGTTCCTTGTACGCTTTCTATACTTCACTTCCATTCTATCTTCCGTTCCTACGATCCCTGTAAACAAATGTTTGTTCTGTACCCTAAGCCCTTTTAGCACATCTTCATCTCTATTGTATTTCATCACGTCTCGAAGGATGACTAGGGGATCCTTATTCTCAATCTCTTTCACTCTTAAATCTTTTCCTGCCTTTCTTAACTTTTCTGTCACCCTTTCAATCTCCTCTCGCGTCCCGCACCCAATTATCACTTTCCTATCTTTCGCTTTCCTTACATTCTCTATTCTCATTCCATCCTCTCTCGCATTCACAGCCACTCTGATCTTCTCCATTACCTGATCCCCTGTTTCCAAGTCATCCTTTGAGCTCACCACTACGGAGTGGACAGTCGCTCCAACCATTGGTTTCCCTCTAGAAGGCCCGGCCGCCACACTCGCGTAGCTACCCTTCGTCAATTGTTCCCTATGATTTCCTAATTCAGCCCTTAATTCTTCCATTTTTTCTCTATTTTCCCTCAGGAGCCTACTGTGTCCCTCAATTAGTTGTACCATTTTTCGCTCCTCCTCCCTCCTGTCCTCATCTCTCTCCGGTCTACACAATATTTCTTTATCCTTAGTCATCTCCTGCTTCTGTCCCTTTAAGTCCTTTTCATCTTCTGCTTCCTTCAATAATTTCAACAAGAATTCTAGGCATTCATGTATTGTCATTTTCACATCCTTCTTCATGTTATGATATTCGTCTATTTTCTTTTTAGTCTCTCTTATCTTTCCCTTCGCCTCCACTATCCGTTTGGAGGTCGCAGTAGGCTCCTTAGCTCTAAAGGCCGCGCTGTTCGCAGACGGGATAGTAAAGGCGGTCGGCTTTGTTCTCGTTGAGGGCTTCTCCGGCTGTTTGGTCACGGCAGCCGCTACCTGGGGAGAACGAGCCGCTGTACTCAGCGACTCGAGTTCCCCAGACATCCGGCGTACGTAGCCATCCTTGGCCGCTGGAGTCCTCACCGTGGACACCGAGGGAGCGTCTTCCGCAGTAGGTGCGTCCCTGCCTTCACTAGAGGCACGAGTTGAGGGAGGAGAACGCAAAGCGGCAAACATTTTGGCTCAAATTAATAAACCTAACAGAATACAAACCAAACTAAAATAAAAGAATAAAATTATAAGA
Source organism: Hemistola chrysoprasaria (assembly GCA_947063395.1). Taxonomy (NCBI): domain Eukaryota; kingdom Metazoa; phylum Arthropoda; class Insecta; order Lepidoptera; family Geometridae; genus Hemistola; species Hemistola chrysoprasaria. Next base: position 12,363,684 of record OX346724.1, on the reverse strand, counting down.
TACCTGGTGTCGATACTAATAAATAAATAAGTTTTAAGTTAGATTAATAATAATTATCAGGTACAATTTCAAAACTGCAGGTGTAAAGAGCCTTACAGTGTCCTAATTCTAAGACAAACTAAGAACAGTCAAACAAACAATCACGAATACACTTAGTTCTGGTCAAAAACAACCATGTAAAAAATATCATATACCTACTTATACTTATTTGATACAGATACCTATGTATAATGGTCTAATTTTCTTATTTGCTAAGAAATAATGATCCGATTCCGACGTCTGAGGTGTCCGTTGGTAGGTGTCGGCGTTTGCTGTGCTGCTGTGCAGGTGGCTTCTCTCCCTGATGCCCGGAACCGGAGTAAGCGACCGCTGAAAATCTTGCAAATCTTCAAGTCCTATTTTGAGGTTATAGTCTAGTTATTGTCCTCTGGTGCTTCGTAGAGTGATGCGATTTTGGCGTGCGATATGTCTGTTCGCAAGTCTCGATAGGCCTTGCGCTGCTGTGCTGTCAAATTTTTTCCCAGACTTCTGGAAAAAAAGTCGCGTGCCACGTGGTTTTTAGTTTTCCCCGTTTTTCCCGTCGAGTTCAACTGGGAAAAATCTGGGACTCTGGTAGAAGATAGATCCACCGGAGGCGCTTCAACGTGCAGTTAAAAATTTATGTGTCACTGCTGAAAATCTCACAACGTTTCAGTAGAAAGTTTCTATACAGAGGTTTTTTCCATCTGTCTTATCGAGGAGTGATCCGATTTTCAAATTTCTTTCACCAATGTGTTCGTCTAGTCTTTACACACAAAATGACATATAACACTGCACAAAACAACTCACTTATCTATTTTTCCTGATTTTTTAAACGCGGAGCGACTTATAAGCGTGGCGCTCGGAATTTTGCCTCCAGTTTTACCGGTTGTCTATATTAGTTGTGTAATGTTTTATTTGGAAATTGGATTAGTTATGGCTTTCTCTGATTTTGAATAACTGATGGGATGCCGGCTGACATACTAAAAGTGGGGTCGCTTTTGGACACGCCTTGCACATGACAGAGTTAAGTGGCATGATATAAAGGAGGTCTATGCCCATCAGTGGGATGTAGTGGGCTGCGGATGAGATGATGAACTGGGATGGGACAGCTTTGTAACTTGCTTCCACATATTGGCTTCTATTATAGGACGCCAGGCCTGTCCATTCTACTTGGGAAAACTTATAACTTATTCACGACTAATTACTTTCGTAACGGTACTCTGACGTATAACTATAACTTGGTTTTTGTAGTAGTAGTGCAGAGGGCCGCCTGGGGAAGTACCACACCTTTGCCAGTTATTCATCCGCCAAGCAGTAATGTGCAAACATTACTGTTTTCCGGTATGAAGGGCAATGTTACCAGCGAAATTACTGGGCATTACGAGATTCAACAACTCATATCTCAGGGTGACAGGCGCAGTGCAGTGCCGCGTAGAATTTTGAATTTTAAAACACTGGGTGGCACTGTGTCTGATATGGGCAATCATGATGCTTACCATCAGGCACCTGATTTGCTCGTCTTGTCACTCACTAAAATAAAAAAATAAAAAAAACTATAAATTCTATATAAATATAAATTGTATATTATTGTGCTGTGTGCCTCAAATAAGAATTGTTCTCGTAAGAATATCGAGATAAAAGAGTAGCCTAGGACATTATCTAAAGCAAATAATACTAACTATACTACGTATAGAAGCGACACTCCCCCCGCCTGCGACCAGGCAGTCAACGAGGCAGTAGCGCCCGTACTTAGGCAAACATTTGTCGCGGTTACACACGTAATTTTTTTACGCAGTTAGAAGTAGGTTATTGCGCGCGGGCGATTGTATGGAGTGACGGGGGTTTGTCTAAAGTCCAAACAACCTCTAACAAAATTTCCAAATTGTGCCTAAGGCTTAGGTCTGAAAGCGTAGCAAACAGTTAACTTGACATTTATTATTATGAATACTACCAACACAAACGTAGCTTAAAATAAGTCATAAGGTGACCTTGAGACAGCCTCCCCGGCGTATCGATCCGGAGACTACGCCACCACTAATTTATATGCCTCAGACGAGGGTAAACATTCACGACCATTTGGGAACATAAACTGTAGTTTGTCGTGTTGTTTTCATAACTAGATGTTGTGATGTCTTGTGTGTCTGGGTGGCTGTTTATTACTTTGGTAAACTATGGTCTGGGGATGATGTTTCTCGCTAAAGTTGATAGAAGCGACTTGTTGGATCTTTTATTTGATGATGATAAGTATATTTATTTGCCTTGATCATCAACATAAGCTATGGAATCAATTGGCAAGAGAAAGAGATAAAGATTAGACAGCGCAGCGTTTATGGAAAGCATTTCAGTTCAAAACCTCAGTACTTCTGTGTGTGTGTGTGTGTGTGTGTGTGTGTGTGTGTGTTCGGTTCAGTAGCTGCGGGAGGGGTTAACAGCATTAATTCACAGAAAGTCACCTTTCTGCTATTCAGAGTTGCGAAAAACCTGACAACACGCCGTGACACGCGGAATGGATTTCTGCGCTATGCTCCATTACCTCAGATAGCAAACCAATAATTCGCAAATTTATATACGACGAGACGACTTAGTTAGATTAGTAAGGATTTCTTGTGACCACAACTATATGGCGGCATGAAATGTCGATAGAAGACCAAGATTACCTATTATATGCCAAAAAGATTACGATGAACTGACTGCAGTATTCGTTTATTGATTCCAAGTAACAATTAGGTGACTCAATGAACATCAAAAGAAAGCCTATCCCGAACTTCGTAGCTTTTAAACTCTTATCGCTCAAATGATCATGACCAGCATGAATCGTGACTTCTTTATCACTTATCAGTTAACATATCACGTAATCGCTATAATAAAACCTTAATTTGCCGAAGGATTTGATTAGATTAGGCAAGGTCCAGATGTCGTCAGGCTTATCGCGATCGTGTTTTCACTTTTATGATTTATGTGATAAGTCTTGTAGTACATTATCGTAAATTTCATAAATAACCCACTCATTTATTATATTATTGATGCTAAAGTGTGTCTTTGACCGTGTGGTTCCCGGTTATATAATAGGGCCAACCTTGTCTCATCCCGTAAACGCCGTGAGACCCGGCAGACGGACATATTCGGAGAGTACGCAGCAGCGCTCGCCGGCACCAAGTATTCCAACTACTGCGATCACCAAGCCGCACAACAAGCGTGGTGATTACGGCTAAATCCCCCCATATGAATAGTTTATGGCGTTCTATGGGAGAGGCCTATGTTCAGTAGTTGACGTCTTCCGGCTGATGATGTGTCTTTATGTTTGATACCTCTTCTAAAAATACCTGGACGAACTGTGTGAAAAAGGAGTGAGCACAGAGATGACGGATGATAGACTGGAATGGGGGAAGAAGATATGCTGTGCCGACCCTACTTAGAACACAGGGGCACTTAGATCACTAAGACAAGTCAAGGCAGGAAGGTGGTGACCTCTTCACGCTACAACTACTGAACCGAGTCGGCTAAAATTTGGTATGGTAAAAGCTTAGTCCCTGGAATATCACATACGTTTCAGCTGGTCAAACAACAGGACTCAGTTAAATATGAATTATAAATAAAAATATGCCAAAATGTCATAAGATACTTTCAATACGGATTTGACGAAATCATTTCTTGACGCCATTAGGCTTTTTATAATGAATATAATTATTATAATTATACAAGAATCTTACCACGCCAGTTACTTACCTCATTTTTAAGATTTTTAACTAGCCTTGAATTTGCTACTAGTTAAAAAATAACCGGTTTTTTAATAATATTAATAGAAACTTTAAAACAGTATAGAATAGACCTACCTTACCTACGTAGCAGCAGGATCTGAGTAGGTACTGACTACCCAAACTTGTTAGAGAATATGTTTTAAATAATTTTTTTTTAATTTATTAATTATAAATTAAAAATTAATATTTTTAATTTATTAAATTTATTTATGGCTCACCGCCAATTGCTACATTATTTCATGCTTAACAGGAAAGAGGACCTCTTGCGTCAGTTTAACACAATCCTATGGACAACTTACCAAATCGATTTTGTATTCTCCTGTTTCCTTCGAATATAGTAAGCCTATTTGATATATTTATATCCTGATATTTTTACGATAAAGTAGACTATGTCCCTATCATATATATACAAAAAAATAAGAATTAATAAACAAAAATATGTTTATTAATTCTTTTTTTTTTGTAATGAACGTCTAATCACTAGAGTAGAACTGTGTTGTTCACTATGAAATAAACTGAGAGTTTATAAGAGAAACTCAAAGCTGTATACATAAAAATACACCCTAATAATACATATTTTAATATTATACCTAGAAGTTTGGAAGTCTGTGTATAAGCCATATTTAATTAAAGTTAGAAACCAAACTTATGAGTAAAATATAATGGGCATACGTATATGTACATAGAGTAGGGTTCCATACCTGAACAAAACGCTTCCAATACCAAAAACAATCCACCTACTAAAAACATACAGTGCCATCTAGTTGCAAACTACAGCAAACATGTTGATAATAAAAAAAAATTGTATTCTACGGTTTTGAAATTCATTTACTTGTGATGTAAGATCTTGCTTCTTGCCAAATTTCATGATACTAGGCCAACGGAAAATAGGTACCATAGAGGGTTTTTAGTTCGTTGCGTAAAGTATGGAAATACACACATACATACATACAGTCACGCCTTGTTCCCGGTGGGGTAGGCAGAGACTATTTCCCTCCACTTTCTACGATCCTGACATACAACTTTCGCTTCGTTCACTTTCATTACATTTTTGTGCGGTAAATGGCTGTATATTTTGATTGCCTTGACCTAGATGTTTGATTTTTTTACAGCAGCAAGGGACTGTAGCTATGAGTTGTTGATATGAGTTACAAGTTAATACCTCAACGCTATCCCGAGAAAATGGTCTTGACTCTTGACAGACGGACGGACAGACAGACGGACAAGAAAGTAATCCTATAAGGGTTCCTTTTATCCTTTTGAGGTACGGAACCCTAAAAACAGGCATCTATTATTGTTGCGTGACTCTTATTTTTAATCTCATTTACCCACATTCGTTGTACCTACCGATATTACGAGTAATATTACGTATAATATTATAGTGATTTCACCGCTTGCGACAATCGGAGTGACATGACGTCATAGTCTCATGTGTTCACCTCAAATGTGAAGCGACAAACTAGCTCTATCAAGTGGTATCTATGTCCGCTAATGTTAATTTAAATCGACAGATAGAAGCAAATTACTAGATCTGCTTTAAATTTGTGAATTTGTTTGTACTGTTTGCGAGCGAGCGATATAGTTAGATAAACACTTTATTGGTACACCAAAAAAAAATCTTAAAATTAAAAATAAATAACAAATGGTGTAACAATTGGCGTAACAATTGGCGATCTTATCGCTAAAAGCTATCTCTTTCAGACAACCGTGCAAGGAGAGGAGGAGTTGCGAGATAGAAGATTTGGCTGCTATAGGCGCCTTAAATAGATAGTATTAAAAATAATCATTCCACAATATTAACTCAATTGATTTACGTTTTATTGGTTGACTGCCTCGGTGGCGTAGAGGGCGCATGCTCGACTCTCAATCAAGAGGTCCCGGGTTCAATCCCCAGGTTAGGCCGTGTTAAATATGGGATTTTCTTTTTTTTCTAGCCTTTTTTCGCCATTTTTTCTGGATTAATTCTTTGCATTTTTTAAATCACAATGATGCAGTGTGGAGTCAATAATAAACAAACAATAGTAGTTTTAATAATATGTACCTATATATAACTATTATCTACATGAACATTATATCTTGTTAACTATTGTAATTACATCATAATACCACCTGACTTGATAAGAACCAGATTCCTAAAACGTACTGATAAGGAATGGCCTGGAGCTTATGTGTCGTAAATACCGTGCGGAATTTCCAGTTTAGCGATAACATTTATTAAGATATAATTATTTCTTGTAACGTGGTCGCCCACCTAAACGATGGCACACCCTGAACACTCGATTCAACTCCCATACAAAAGCCGCGTTATAACTACCTACTACACAGACACTGCACACATGGAGTTTTGTACATGCGCAAAAGTGTGCGTGAGGTGCGCTCCGAGCTCTCGGGGGCTCGTCGAGAGCTCAATCTCGCTCGCGGAGTGAGGAAGGCCCGATAGGTGGGCTCTCCTTTCAACCGAAACGTGTAAACGTCAGCCATACAAATACACACATATAATGAAGAAGTAGGGAGTAATTTTCCACTCAATTATTTGTGGTTGGCTCTCGATCTGGCCTTTATTTGAGCGAAAACATATTTTGTTAAGAAAACCTTTTCTTGTAGTGGTAGGCCTCTTTAGCAGGGGGCCGCCTGGGGAAGTACCACACCTTTGCCAGTTATTCATCCGCCAAGCAGTAATGTGCAAACATTGCTGTGTTCCGGTATAAAGGGCAATGCTACCAGCGAAATTACTGGGCATGATGAGATTCAACAACTCATATCTCAGGGTAACAGGCGCAGTGCAGTGCCGCGCAGTATTTTGAATATTAAAACACTGGGTCGCACTGCGTCTGATATGGGCAATCATGATGCTTATGCCATCAGGCACCTGATTTGCTCGTCTTGTCACTCACTATCATAAAAAAAAAAAACCTTACAGTTTCTACGTATTTATGAAAATTGTATCAAAGTTGTTTTAGGTGATGTTAATGTTTTTTATATAGGAAATAACCATACGGTTTTCTATAAAAAAATTTTTTCGCGCAAATAGAGGCGAGTTCCAGAGCCGACCATAAACAATTAAGTGGAAAATTATTCCTTATTTCTTCAATATATCTGTGTATTTGTATGACTGACGTTTAAACGTTTAACCCCCTAGGACTTCCATGAAAAATTTACCAAATCGATGTTTTGAATCCCCGTGTTTCCTCCGAATATAATTAACCCATTCTATAAATTTATATCCTGATATTTTTATAGTAAAGTAACCTATGTCCCTGTCATTTTAATTTTCTTATAAAACCCTTGGTTTATTCATAGTGAACTTCCAAAATCGCAGTTTTACACGCGTGATTGGACGTTCACTACACAAAAATGTGTTGATAAACAATAATAAAATGGATACGGACATACTTGACTTCAACTTTAAAATATCTGGATATAAATATTTCAAATAGGTTTACTGTATTCGGAGGAAACAGGGGAATACAAAACATCGATTTAGTAATTTTTCCATAGGATTGCTTTTTTTTTATGATAGTGAATGACAAGACGAGCAAATCAGGTGCCTGATGGTAAGCATCATGATTGCCCATATCAGACACAGTGTCACGCAGTGTTTTAAAATTCAAATTCTGCGCGGCACTGCACTGCGCCTGTCACCCTGAGATATGAGTTGTTGAATCATCATGCCCAGTAATTTCGCTGGTAACATTGCCCTTCATACCGGAACACAGTAATGTTTGCACATTACTGCTTGGCGGATGAATAACTGGCAAAGGTGTGGTACTTCCCCAGGCGGCCCCCTGCAAAAGAGGCCTACCACTACAAAAGTACCTACTACTAAGAGATCCTGATAGTTTCCCTTGGTGTGCTAACAGGGCCGGTTACCGTAGAAGTAGGTCAATTTCTAGCATAGTTTGGGACAAAGAAATAACAATATAATCTCAATCATAATAAGTCACGTGCTAATAAAACGTGAATGCCGATGACAAGTGCTGATACTGTTGATTGTTGTTTATTATCTTTGTTGATGATCTATTTGCGGAACCAAATTCTCTAGCATCGTCTATTCACTCATCGTTAATTGTTGTTTTGTTTTTAATATTTAATCAGAAATCAGAAAAAGTTATTTGGCGAAAAACATATTAGCAAGGTCTTATCTATTACAATATTATGATGATTACATCATTGTCCATGCTTTTTGCTCAGCTAGCCATTTTTGCAAATTAATCATTTTATATATTTTCTACATAATTTACTTCATCTTTAAAATATCAGGAGATTAATGTACCTATCTAATAGGTGATCTATTCCTTTCTTATATCAAAAACTGATGATACCCATGGTATTTTTTTAAATTCTTAATTAATATTCTATTAGGTTAGCTATAGATAAAACAGAGGAATACAAATCTACAAACCATAATTTTTCCATCGGCTCGTGTCATTGTTAAGAGGTCGCGTATCCTGTTAAGTATCCTATCCTTCCTACTTATATCTCACTATTATTATTATCATCCTACTAATAATTTTACTAATAATAATATTATAAATGTAAAAGTTTGTGAGGATGGATGAACGTTTGTTACTCTTTCACGCCAAAACTACTAAACAGATTTGGCTAAAATTTTAACTGTAGGTAGCTTAGACCCTGGAATAACACATGGGGTATTTTTTTCCCGATTCCCACGGGAACGATGTCTACGCGGGTGGAACCGCGGGGCACGGCTAATTATTTAATATTTGGTTCTAATGTACGCTTATTCGGATAATGTTTGTAGTAATAGTATATTATAAACAGATAACCTTCTGAATCATCGAGTCAAAGGTCGGCAATCACGCTATATTAGTCTAAACAGGATTTAGGTATGCGGCATGAATAATACTCGAATTGATAACAATGTACTATGTACATCTAACTTTAATTGGCCAATTTGAAAATGATGTTGACATATAAATAGTATCATTTTAGTAGAAACCCATTGACGCATGATTCATAATTTGTTTTAATAATAAATAATAATAATAATATTATGGGACATCGTCCACACACGGTCATCTGGTCACAAACTAGGCTCGAAGCCTGTACTATGTAATAATAATACAAGTACGATTTTTTATAATAGAGAGTGACAAGGCGACTAAATCAGGTGCCTGATGGTAAGCATCATGATTGCCCATAATAGACAGAGTACCACCCAGTGTGTTAAAATTCTAAATTCTGCGCGGCACTGCACTGCAACAACGTCATTTGCTACAACAGTGTAGACTATGTAACTTAGCGCTGCTACTTCTGTCCCCTGACGAAGATCCAGAGACCCAACAATATCTTGAGTCTTATAGTGTCTAGTCTATTCTTGCTTTCTGTAGTCTTGTTTTGTGTGAGATTTTCGTGGACAGCAAAGGGGAGGCGCAGCGAAAAAAAATTTTTTTTTACCCGACTGAAAAAGAATGTCTTTCTAGAGTATGTATGTATGTATCTTTAGGGTTCTTTAGGGTTACTTTAGGGGTTACTTTAGGGTTACTGGGTATGTAGGTTTCTTTGGCACGGCCTACAGCCTAAACGATGGACCTTGATGGATTTTGACAGAAGGCTTGTTGCCTTTTAAGTTAATATTTTTATAAAGCAGTCGTGTTTTATAATTTTTTAATAATTTAATTAATAACTAAAATAAGGATCTGAGCGATGGGTTAGATTTTTTTTCTCTATTTACTCTGGGGGTATTCATTCATACAATTAGGATAATAAAGGGGAGATCGGAGAGGATGGACGAAAACTTATTAACGGTAGATAAGAGGTAGGATAAGGCGAGAGTGAGTGGTCAAGTCTGTATGGGTCGACTCAGGCGTACTTCTAATGACCAATTTGATGATGTCCTAATTAAAATCAGGATCGAAGGAAATAGGTTACATACCTTTTTCCTACCTCAGGAATAAGGCCTGATTAAAATACTATGTATTATAGAATAGAATAAATAGAATAGAATAAAATAGAATAAAATTTATTTACCAAAACAACTTATATGCTAATTACAAATACATCGGTTTCTTAATATTGTGAACTATGCATACCAAGGCGTTATACAGCGAGTCCCAAACTAGGCGATAGCCTGTGTCTTGGGGCCCTGAGATACGATGTGACTAAACTAGACAGTAAGCAACAGATTAATTATGCAAATTAGGACGATGTGGTTCAAACTAAGTTTAGTAGTATCAAGTTATAAGTTTAACTACGTAAATAAAATAATGTTTTACATCAATGTGTTGACTACTTTAAATAACTAAAGCATGCAATTTAATATTTGATTAAATTTATTAAACAATAATATTATTATAAAAATGCAGTGAAAGTAACAACAGTAACAAATAAATGCATTTCACACGTATTTGCACTTTGTTGCAAATACGCATGAGCGTTGTGTGTGTATGTATTGTGCATGTATGTGTTGAGGATGTGAGGGTGAGAGTGAGGGTGTGGGGGGGTGTGTGTGTGTGTGTGTGGGGGTGCGTTTGTTGGTGGGTGATTGTGTGAATCAAACACAATTTTCTGTTCTATCATACGAGATTGTTAGCAACCATTCCTTAACCAGTTTTTTACATTTCGAGACATTACATTCCTTAATATCGCACTCTTTGCAGACATTATTATAGGTGTTTATGTGGGAAAATGCAGGGCTTCTGCGAGCTAATAGAGAGGTAGCTTTTGGGAGAGGTAAACGGAAAACGCGCTTCATTAGAATATCACTGGCGTCGCTCCGATTCAGGAAAGCCTTATGGGCTATGAGTGTAGCACCTAGAATGAAGAGCTGGCGAACGCGTAGCACTTTAAATTCTTCGTACAAGGCGTCGGTAGAATAGCGGAAAGGCTTTTTTAATGTTACTTTTATTAGTGCCCTTTGCGCCCGTTCAATATTTATAAAGTAACTTTTCCCCGCAGATCCCCATATTGAAATGCCAAATTGAAGGATTGACTGACAGAGTGCGAGATACACTTGTCGAATTACATATAGTGGCGTGCAGTCTCTTAATTTTTTCATAATGAATATAAGCCTCCTGACCCGACCTGACAGATCTCTTATGTGATCTTTATAAGATAGGTTCTCATCTACTACAACGCCTAAGTACTTAATGGATTTGGATCGGTCTATTGTATCGCACGAGCATCCCGTAATGGTTTGCTTGGAAAGGGAGCAAGAGTGAATTTTTAAATTAAACTCTGGGGGAGGATTTGTGACACATGTTTTTGAAAAAGCGAGATATTTAGTTTTCTTTACATTCAGCGTCAGCAGACTTGAGTCCAGTAAGGCTGAAATACGTGCCAGACCCTCTTCAGCAATGTGCTGCACCTGTTCCCAGTTGGTACCATGAAAGACTATCGCGGTATCGTCTGCGTATGTGATAATTTCAGCATTGGTCAGTGGACAACTAATAATATCGTTGATATATAGAATAAAGAGTGTAGGGCCCAGAATACTGCCCTGAGGGACACCAGTATTAATAGGGAGCAGACCACTTGAATGTGAACCAACCTTAACATACTGTCTCCGATCAGTTAAGTAGCTCTTGAACCAATCGAGGGTGATACCTCTCACTCCCACCGATTCAATCTTCTTCAGTAGTAGCCCCACAGAGACGGTGTCGAACGCTTTAGCCAAGTCTAAAAACGCAGAGACGCAGCATTCGCCATTCTCTATGTGAGACGACACCAAATTGACTAAGCGAGAGGTAGCATCCTCAGTTGACCTTCCTCTACGGAAACCAAATTGTCTATCCGAGAGAAGGTGGAATCTTTCCAAAAAAACCACAAGACGACTATTCACTACTTTTTCAAGAACCTTTGAGACGATACTTAATAAAGCGATTGGTCTGTAGTTGTCAGGTAGATGTTTTAATCCATTTTTGTAGATTGGGGATACTGCCGCGACTTTCCAGCAGTCTGGAAAAATGCCAGTCTCTAAACTTAAGTTTATGATATATGTGAGTGGAACCAGTATAGAAGCGATAGATTTTTTAAGCAAAATGACAGTGAAGGAATCTGGGCCTGGTGAACTATCCGGTTTGAATTGATTTATAATTTTTGAAACTTCAAAAGGGTCTGTAGGGCTTAGAAACAGTGAGTGAGAAGTAGTAGTAGGAGAATTATATGAAGAGATTAATGATTCTTGAGTCGTGTTTAGCTTATTTAAAATATTTTCTGCCAGTTTCTTTCCGGTGTAAGTAAAATGCTGATTGCAGTAGAGAAGAGAAGATCCAGTATCTCCTCTACTACTCAGCAGATCTATGGGTTCATTGCCTTTCGCGGATGTCTGGCAGATAGATTTTATAGTTTTCCAGAGCTTTTTGGTATCGTTCTTACTTTCTTCCAGTTGACGGGTGTGATATTCATTTTTTAGTTTTTTAAGCAACTTGTTACAAAAATTCCTATATCTTTGATATACTTTACGACGTACTATATCCTCGGGATGGGCTCTGGTATCTAGATGAAGCTTATCTCGATGACGCATACACCTTAGTAGGCCAGGCGTGATCCACGGCTTCATCGAGACCCATTTACGACCGATTTTTGTCTTGTGTGTATGTCTGTCTACTATACCTTTTAGAATTGCATTAAAAGAATTAACTGCTGAATTTACACAAGTATCATTAGTTATGTTGGACCAGTCAACTGTTGCAATTTCAGACACCGCCGCATCAATATTAATTTTAAGTCTAAACAAAGGTCCTTTACTAATAAATTTATAAGTAGATAAGCCAGCCAACACCATGTCATGGTCAGTTATAGATGACTTACATACTAAACCTATGGAGTTGCTATTTGACTTAATAAAGATATGGTCTAAACAAGCGGAGCCCCTAGTAGGTTTGGAGATTGCTGGTAGTAGTCCGTGAGAAGCCAGTAGGCACATGTAGTCCGTAGGATAGTTAGGAGCATTATTTGATATATCAATATTTATATCACCAGCCATTACGATCGTAGGAAAGCGTTTTAGTTCAGATAGGACAGTATCTAGGGAATCAAAGAAAGGGTCAAGTTGTGATGTCGAAGGGGAGCGGTATATACCAAGCAAAGCAATTTTGTTTTCTATAAATATAAGTAAAGAGTCCGCATCAGTAATCTTAGGTTCCTCAAAAGCCGTTTTAAAGTTGGTTTTAATATAAATTACTACGCCACCATTTTTATTTTTGTGTTTTGTAGATCGGTAGCTGTGGTAGCCCGGTAGGAGGTCTATTATTACGCCCTCCGTAAGCCAGCACTCAGTCAGAATAATAATATCCATATTAGATCCTAAGCGCCTGAGTGATAGTGTAAAGTCGTCAAAATTACGCTGGAAACTGCGAATGTTAAGACACACTACCTTAAGGTTGAATTTAGAAAAATTAGATTTTTGAAACAAAAGTCTACATTGATCGGCAGAGTCTACAGAATGGCAGTCTATGTTTACGGTTTCGTCTATTTCCTGTGCCACACTAAGTAAAGCCATCCTTGTAGAAATTAAATAGATATATTGGTGTAGATGCAAGTCGTCAGTGCGTCATTCTTCTATGGAAGTTTACAATATGGTTTTTTAAAGTAGTACTATATGTTATTCTGTAAAGATTGTGGGAGATAGTATCTAGTGCATGATTATGTGTAGAATGCAAGGTTGTTGTGTGTTTTGTCCTAAGAGTGCACGTGTAAGAGTGAGATGAGAATGTAGTAAGTGTTTGTGTTACATAATAAAATAACATTATAATCATTAGCATTCGGGTTGAGGTATTTAGTGTAAAATCTCTCGGCCGGGTCCTACTGGGGAGGGAGGTCGAATCTTGACTGAAGGTCTCCCATGTTTCTGATGGCGATAGCAGGATTGCCCTCTTGTTTGCGTATGTAGACGATACCGTTTTTGACCCAACAGAACCTGTACCCTTCAGCTTTCGAGTGTTGTCGTGTTGAACGAAATAAACGGCGGTTCTTCAGTGTAAGTCGTTCATTAATATAGACGTTCCTTTTCGGGCCAGGGACCTCAATATCTTCGGTATTCAGGTTACGCCTGCTTCGAGCTGCCTTCAAGAACTCCTCTCGACCATGTCGCCTCACAAATCGAACCACCAAGGGGCGAGGTTTCTGCCCTTTAGCGTTATTTAGGTCGCCGCTAACACCTGAAGATTCCCGCTTATTGCGCGGTCCGACTCGCGTCACATAGTCAACGTCACTGATGTTCAAAGGTAGTCCAATTTTATTTGCAATAACGCATACGGTATGCGCCATGCTTTCCTCAGGGTGCTCAGTTATTCCGGCAATTTCTACTTCATTTTTAAGGTAGGCTTGATCCCTCAGATTCAACTCATAACGCAGGTCGGCAATTATAGTTTCGCATTGGGTGATTTTCGACTCCCTTTGCTCCAGTAGGCTTATTCTACATAAAACATCCTCCAACTTAGCCTCGTGTTCGTCCATACGAGTAACACAGTTCTTTACGTGGTCTGTCAGTGACTTTATATGTGACTTCATATCGCCTAGATCTTCCCGTATTAGTCTTATTTCGGATAATAGTAGTGAAAATTCATTTTTGACTGCAGGCGAGGCCGGTTCACTCGGACTTAATTGAGTAGGTGTAATTAATGTAGATGTTATACGAGTAAAATCCCGGAGCGGTGCGAGATCGCTCACATTATCAGTCGACCCGGGCGGTGCACCCCGTATAGGTGTATTTGAGTTATCACTCCTGGGCTCGCGAGTTTGACACATTGGGCATAGCCAGCTCATTTTTGCTTCCTCTGATAATTTTCGTACGTCTGCTATGTTTATGCAGAGGGGATGGAAGCTACTGCCACATTTTTTGCAGGTCATAATAGGCATTGTGCTTCTAATAGTCCTAGTACAACCGGCGCAGCTATTTACCATCTTGGAATAATATTATAAAGCTCCGCGTTGTAAGTAAAAATAATGATCTCGTAGCACAAAACTCGTAGCCGGTTATAATAAGGGTAGCCGGCGCCCGAGGTTCGGTGTAATACCTCACGGAGCGAGCGTAGCTCGTAGGCGCTCGGGTTGCGTCGAGATCGGTCGTCCGGTCACGCGTGGGGGCTATGCTCCGGCGCAGTAGTGGGAGCGGGACGATTTATTTTGAGTTCGCAGCCTGTCTCGTTTCGCCGAGGTGTGGAGGAGCCTACCTCGGCTTACGGCTGACCGGTCTGATCGACTGAACCCACGTACGCACTTTTACGCTAATTACTGCACTGCACACGACTATGTTGCTTGTAATTTAATAATTTTGAGTTATAATTGTGTGAACTGTTTCGGACAATTTTTGCGGAGAAACGCGAACGCGTGCACACCGTTTTGCAGCTAAAATCGCACTCCTAAGGCCAGTTTGTCTACCGGTTTAATACACACACTTCGGTTCGCAAGCGCAACCCCGACCCTGCTCGCTTTCTGTCGCTACCTCCTCGCTATTTAGAATTAAATACCTACTTGTACATTCTTTATATGTTTTTTATTTGCACTACCTAACATCTAGATAGGTAGGACACTAAAGAGTGTGACAACTGGCCAATTGTCACACAAAGCGAGCAGGGTCGGGGTTGCGCTTGCGAACCGAAGTGTGTGTATTAAACCGGTAGACAAACTGGCCTTGGCGAGCAATCGGATAGGCGGCAGAGAAGTAGGAGCAGCTAGCAGACAGGAAGCAGAAGTTGCCAGGGAGGGCTGCCAGGTGGCGCTAGTGGTAGGTCGGTGTCGTAGCAAGTTGTGGCGGCAGTTCGCCAGGTGGCGCAGGTAGTACGTAGGGTAGCTACGCTAGGTGGTTGGACCCTGAAACCGCAGTTTGGACGTGGTTAGAAGTGTGTCCTCATCTTTTGTTTGACTGCCATTCTCGAAGAACTTTTGCTACGCACAAGCGAGGAATGTCAAGGCAAAAAATAGATTCTGAGATGTGGCAGTCAAACAGATAGTACATAAAAAGCATAACATTAAGATTAAACAGAAAATACATTAAGTAAACTACATTAAGTAGGTGTTTAGAAAGTGACAGTCAGGATAGCATAAAGAAAATTAAATACATTGAGATGGATTGATGATTAAACTATCTAGGTACGTTTAAATATGCTCACTTTGAACAAGTCACTGGGTATTTTATCCACTAATTATCCACCATTTAATTATGTTTAGGTATGTAGTATGTATTTGTTATATGTATATCCTAGTAATATAATAAATGCGAAAGTTTGTGAGGATGGGTGGATGGATGGATGTATGTTTGTTACTCTTTCACGCCAAAAATACCGAACCATTGGGCTGAAATTCGGTTTACCTTAAAACACCAGCAATCCCGAAGGACCATGCAGCCAACATCATAAATAACAACATTCGTTCTACATGTTTTGACATAACTCAATAATTAAACAAAAATATTTTTCAAGTTTTTCATTGTACTGTCGTGACATCTGTGTCTATGTTTCATTCACAATTTTTAAGGTAACCCTGTATAGATAGTTTAGACCCTGGAATAACATAAAAAGTACTTTTTATCGCGATATTCCCACGGGAACGAAGACTACGCGGGTGAAACCGCGGGGCACAGTTTATAGTAATATCCATTTGTATTCAATGTTTGTTTGATAATAATTGTCAACATTATACGCAATTTATTTGTCATTAGATTGTTCCGAGTTCTAAGTACTTCATAGGTATTTGAAAACAACAGAACAGAGGAATTAGTAACTTCGTAGTTGCAAATAAATGTATTGTTACCTACTTCAGATTCAGATTACGCACCCTTATTATCATTATCTTATGAATAAAACAGCAAAATGGCCAGACAGATTACTACTGACTTAATTTCTTTTACACATTTTAGTTTTCATACAATATGAAAACCCGTGGTTGCCGTAAGAGCCGGCTAAGGTTTCTCAGATCTAGAGGATGGGCAGCAGCTTCCACTGCGTAAAATTCACCAAACTGCGCTCGCCAAACCGCCCGCCAAGCGTGGCTAGTTTTGGCAATCACCCCCTTTATGGGGAGGCCTATTTTCAGCAGTGGACTTGCTATGGCTTAGAAGAAGAAAATACATAACCGTCCCAATACGCACCGCGTGAATTTAACCCAATATTCCCAAACGGTCGATAATGACTAATGACCCAAAAGTAATACAGAAAAAAAAATGAAACTGGCCTAGATTAAAATTTAAAAAAATATACAAAAGAGCTACTGACTTTCAATTACTATCACATCATTACATGACGACTTGTTTCCCCGACACCTAGACGCGACTGGCCTCGGTGCCCTCGGTGCCGCAGTGGGCGTTAGCTGGTGCTATTGGATTTTTCCATTAGAAATAATATTTATGACAGCCTGGAGTCTGAATTGTGCCCGGTAGGTGGCAAAAGGCATGGGACCAATAACATACTGGCGAAATGTGGGTGTACCTACTATGGGACTGAATCCGGGTTTGGCTTATAATAAACCAAACTATTTAAATGTTCACCAGTGGACGTCCTACAAATGAGATGATGATGATAAAAATTAACCAAATGTTACAGAATATCATAGAGAAATTCTGCCCGGACATCGCAGCTGGTGGAGTGTCGTGCTGCAACGACGACCAGCTCAACAACTTGGCTGCAAACATCAACACAGCTCTCAACATCATAGGAAGATGTCCCACCTGTGCTCAGAACTTCCTCCATCACATCTGCGGCATGGCTTGCTCGCCGAATCAGAGCGACTTCATCGATCCTATTAAAATTGAGCCGTTTAATGGTAAGAGTTTAGACTTAGAATGTAGTTTATTAGAGTCCATGCTTCCTTAATAAAGAATAAGCCAGTACACAAACAGTAAATAAAAAAATAGCGGATTTTATTGTGTTGTCATTTTTAAATTGGGTCATAATAAATTAATCATGCCATTAATATAAATCATAGCAAGGCATATTACGATATATTTTCCTTACAAATATTCGACTGACCGCACACGCAGCTATAATATAATATATATATACCTATATACATTTACATAATCACAAATGAATGCAGAACATGAAGCGTCAATATAACAAGTGAAAGTTACACAAACAAAAACGGTTGACATCTCCGGTTCTGAATGCTCGAATAGAATAGACTTGATAGTATTTCCTCGAGCAGAACTTCGAGCATTCCTCTTTCTTTTGTTTCTTTTTTTCATTTATCGAACCGAACATCAAACACGATACTCGATGTGTAACTTTGAGTATTTAGGCGGCATTTCACGACATTACATAGTTGTAGTGGTAGGCCTCTTTTGCAGGGGGCCGCCTGGGGAAGTACCACACCTTTGCCAGTTATTCATCTGCCAAGCAGTAATGTGCAAACATTACTGTGTTCCGGTATGAAGGGCAATATTACCAGTGACATTACTGGGCATTACGAGATTCAACAACTCATATCTCAGGGTGCCAGGCGCAGTGCAGTGCCGCGTAGAATTTTGAATTTTAAAACACTGGGTGGCACTGTGCTGATATGGGCAATCATGATGCTTACCATCAGGCACCCGATTTGCTCGTCTTGTCACTCACTAAAATAAAACATGGATATGCTCTTCGACATCAGTGTCGCGGGGAAATGCTCAAGTCCACCACCTTTAGACCTTTAATTATATTAATGTGTTAAAGTTCAGCGGACCTGTAGGTCCTTGCATGGGCATTTTTCAGTAACTTGTAATAAGTAAGTAAGATAAGCAGATGTTATTCTATTCGGGCCGGAAAGAGAAATAAATACCTACCCCGGTGAAGATTGACCTCTCAATGATGAAACCTCGACCAGAAAAAGAGTCGAGTCTTAATGCGTAACGAATTAATCTACTACGATTTAGATTTTTTTCTGAAAGGTGACTTAATCGAATGTGTTTTTACCTCTGTCTCATGAAAATCAATACAGAATATAGTTAAATGCTGATCATGGTCTGATGATGGAGCCGGAGAGAGAGGAGGTTTTGTTTTTAATTAATTTAATTTTCACTTGTTCCAGCTACCCATAAGAGGATCACTGAGATTAATTATCATCTGGGCAGCACCTATATGAACACAACATTCAAATCCTGTTCAAAGGTAAGCAAAATAAAATCATCATCTAGCTCTTTTGTTCAAATACAGGATTACTACCAGTTAGAGACTTGAAATGGCATTACTCACAATTTATTGGATCAACTTTCTCTAAGGAACTCAAGTCAAGAAACGTTTTGGTATGGAATGTCAATTTTGATGAATTTTGGTATAGAGATAGATGGGACCTTGGAGGACATAGGGTACTCTTTATCCTTATGTTTGAAGCTGATTCTGGGCAACTAAACAAGACAAGACAATTCTAGAGAGTATGAAGAGATGTAGCGCTAAAGGATAACGAGTGTGAGGTTTCCGAAGACGAGGTCGAGGAAGAGGGAAGCGGAAGCTGACAAAAAAAAAGACTGACCGCACCACCATTTGAGATGTATATTAGCCAGAAAAAGAGATTTTGAACCCGATTCTGGGTCCGCAAATTGATATATCATCTGAGGCCTGAATTGAGTCCGACTTGGAATATGAAGCACTTTGTTCAAATGTGATGTTACATCTGGACGCCACCGTGCTTTTGAAGGCACGTAAAGTGTTTGCTCCTTCCATCATAGCGTAAGGTCATGTGAGAAGCTTTCGAGAAACCAGAAGATACGACCTGGTTATATTGATATATAAATGTCGGATTACATTACGTATCTCGTTGGTTTATTGGTCGCAGGCGTTTCTGCTGATCATGAGGTCCTTGGTTCCATTTTGAGATCAGGCTAAAAGTGTTATTGGATTTTTCCATCCAATAGTAGCCTGGAGCCTAGATTTGTGCCCGGTTGAAGGCAATTGGCTCGCCTTTTATTACATGGGACTTAATAACATAACGGACGAAGTTTGGGTGTACCTTTTATGGGGGGATTTAATAAACTTGCTCAAGCCTTCAGATAAAAGCCGTGATGTTGTGTTAGATTCTGAAATTTTATCTCTTTTTCAGGTCCAATACCCGTCGACGAATCAACTAGCTTTGGACCTTATGTGCGGGCAATATGGTTCACAATTCTGTACGCCGCTTCGTTGGTTCAATGCTATGGGCGACGTGCATTTGCCTCCGGTGCCCTTCCAGATTAACTACATAGGAGGGGATGACCCTGTTGATGGGTTCATACCTTACAATCCTCCGGTTAAACCATGCAATGTTGGGTCTAATGTAAGTCTTATGATTCTCTATCTCTTTACTTAAACCCCCGATCCGAAGACGAAGGGGTGTCTGTCTGAAGCGTCGTAGTTTCCCCCTGAGGAAAAAGGTGTGAAGTTATGTTAATTATCATCATCCAGACGTCCACTGCTGAACATAGCCCTCCCCCATTGAACGCCATAAGCTATTCATATGGGGTGATTCTGCCATAATCACCACGTTTGGGAGATGCTGGTTGGATGATGCTGGTGTCAGGCCTGGGACACTCCGCTGTAGCTACTAGTAGCCGGGGCTTTCTATGGGCTAGACAGAGAGAACAGATAGAGAGATACGCGATAGAAAGAGAGGCAGCTTGTATGTTAATATAACGATAATTAGTTAGGGGCTGTAAATTGCACTTTATTGCGTCGGAGCTAGAGTCGCTGTTTGTGTAAATGATTTTGTGGAGTGTCCGTTCTGTCCCTTTAGTTTATTTATTCTGTGGTTATGTTATAATTGTATATTCCCAGGGTGAGCCAGGTTGTTCCTGCCTGGATTGTTCCGAGTCATGCCCTATCCCCCCTCCGCGGCCTCCCCCCGCGCAACCGTTCTCTATCTGTGGTGCGGACGGGTACGCGGTCGTAATGGCTATTGTGTTCGTTATCTTCACCACGCTCTTCCTGAGCGGCGTGTTCTGCTGCAACCAAGCTGAGAATGCTGTTGGTAAGTCCACATTCTTGTTTTTTAAACCTTTTTAGTAGGACATATTAAACCGGAGCAATCTGACACCCTTTGAAAAATTTACCAAACCGATGTTTTGTTTTACCAAACCGTTTGATATTTTGTTTATTTTGAAATTTTGTGAATCTTTTTATAAACAATTTTTTTTTTGTAAAATTTTTTTTTGAAAAGAATGATCAGTTTATTGATTTGTTTGTGAAGAGTTTCTTGGTGAAGGGATTATACTTTGTCTAAAAAGTTTATAGAAGAAGGAAAATGTGTAGGGACATACCTAATTTATTTCATCCTCAAATTACCAGGATATATTATTGAAAGGTTAATTATAGGTTAATTATATTTGGAGAAAACAGGAAAATACAAAACCTCGATTTGGTTAAATTTATTGGTTTGTGTCAACTTCCTCGTAGCTACCATATCCTCTCATGAATCATTTGTATCTAAATACACTAATGCAGGCCATAGACGTTCAAGTAAATGTGATCAAACGGGCTATTTCACAGTTGTATCAAATTTGCATGTATTGGGAAATTGTGGTCAAATTAAGTTGTCAAATAACTTTTTTTTTAACAGTGCAGATGCCTTTATTGAAAAAAGACTAAACAATACAGCTATACCTACTTACTATCTACACTAACTAAATACAATATGCCATAGAACACTTCGGAAATTCACAGGCCGACGTCTCAGCCTATAGAACATCCAAGTGCTCTAAACCACTGTTAGATGACAGCGTAACCAAGATACTGGCGGCATTGCTTATACGTTGGGCCAGATAAACGCCAACATATACATACATTCACGCCTTTTTCCCGAAGGGGTAGGCAGAGGTGTATCCAGGACTCAGTCCCATAGTAGATACACCCACATTTCGCCAGTATGTTATTGGTCCCATGTAATAGGGGGCGAGCCTATTGCCATCTACCGGGCACAGTTCCAGACTCCAGGCAGTTATTGAGATAATTCCTAACGGAAAAATCCAATATTTGACACTGCCTGACCTGGGGATCGAACCCGGGACCTCTGGATTGGCAGTCGAGTATCCGCCCTCTACGCCACCGAGGCAGTTGATAAACGCCAACATTTTGATAAATTACTTGAACGTCTATAGCCCGTTTAAGCGTGCTTATTTAGCGCAAGATTCGAATGCTATATAAATGGTCCCTTAAAAATTGAGTGAAGGAAAGAGTGAAAGTATTTCCATGTGGCCACACAATGGTTGTCAATTGGGAATAACCTTATTACGCGTGTTTTCCATTATGTCGTATGACCATTGTGCTGATGATACTATATACTATAGTTAAAAATCAAATTAAATATTATAATTGGTTTTAACGAGTGAAAATTATATAATATTATTGTTATCATTTCAGGGTCAAATTGACCCATATTTACCTGATTTTTTTAATTATCACACATTTTCTATTTGTATGATGGACTTTTAGTCAAACTATAATTTTTCTATCTCTATAATTAACAAACATGTTATTACCATTTTTATATATATTCTTTGAGCCATATTCTATATCACTAATTTAATTATATTTAGAGTTGATTGTACTTTACGGATCTATGGGTCGATAAGGCTCGGTGGTGGAATGATATTAATGATGATATTAATTAATTTACTTAGGGGTTCCGTACAGACCGAATACAAACAAACACGCTTATTTTTGGTTTGAACGTTAAATATACACACAGAATGGTATAGGAATTATTTATTTCATATTAGATTGTTTAAAAAGTGAGAAAATATTTTTCTACCTTCGCCATGACAAAGTTTTCGTCATTGTAGTACATTCTGTCACTTAAATTTTTTGTATTTTATAATTTAACTATAGAATATATAATATTGTGTATCAAGAAAAGTAGCAAGTCGCAAAATGTAACCAAACCAAATATATATTGTTATACAATCAGTTTAAGAAAAAATTAAGACCTACAAAAGTCGTGTCCGTTCTTGTAGAGGTATTTGACCGAACGCACAGTAGATTCATTACTTTTTAGCTTCAGTACCATGCAAAAGTGTCATATTGTGATCAATTTAAATAAAGCTATTTGGCTTGGACTTATAAATATGAATCAGTTGTGGCGCATTATACTGTCGATTGTCGATCATAATCTTCCTGCCCTTATCCTACACTAGGTGGGGTCGGCCCAGCATCTTCTTCCACCATTCCAGTCTTTACAGTCGATACCGAGCGATAAACGTCTATGTATACCTATAATGTCGTTGTAGTTTGTTATCACTGATGCGAAGTTAGCCGACGCTATTTTATTTTTAATTATTCTGCTGAAGTGTGTTTGTCTGTAGGTACAGTCTGAGTACGGAATCCTAAAAATTAAACGGTGTTTGGCGATATGCAGGAGAGAAATCAAATATAATTATTTTATTATTTATTATCATTAAAAAATGCCTAGAGTGAAATACTATCAAAAGTATATTTCGTTTACTATCTACGCCACGTTCTTGAATAATCTTAATTTCGCTGAAATGTTTACAACTATGAAATCACGATTTTCAGCTTTGTATCCCACTAAATACAGCTGATTTTTGATTGGCATGTTGCATGTTTTGTGCGTGCTAAAAGCAAGGTGGCGGTTTATGACTTTCCATACATAAAACGGCATTGACCTTGCGTTTCGTGTTTCATGATTAAATATAATATGTTATCTTGAAAAGTTTATAATAATTTATGATAGTACTAGCTGTGATCCTCGGTTTCACCCACGTAGTTTCGTTGCCGTGGAAATATCGGAATAAAAAATACCCCATGTGTGATTCCAGGGTTTAAGCTATTCACTTACCAAATTTCAGCTTAATCGGTTCAGTAGTTTTAGCGTGAAAACGGAACAAACATACACACAAAAAACAGTGTTATATGTCGCTGGGGTAGAGTTAGAACACGCTAGCGTTTTATTGTACCTAACAGGTACGAACAGGTTACAAACATTGATTTAAAAAAAAGGGGAGATGAAGTACTGGCTTCTCTAAAATGGAAAGCTCAAATTAGATGCCATTAGATCCATGTACGTCAGTAAAGTTAATTGTTCTCGTTCGCACTTCGGTCTTAGGTACGTCTTTCTTTCTTTGTTGTTTCAAATTTCACATGCCAATTGTTGAGTAAGGGCTGAGGGAACGTACCATATCTCCTCTTTTCTTTAAATCAATGGTTACGAAGGCAACTTTTTTACATTGTACTGAGATTTGTGATTTATCATATTATAGCTATGCCCCTTCTGATAGGAAATAGCTATATTAAACTCAATTCAATTAGGTCACAATCGGACACTTTTGTAGCGCGACATCCCGCAGTATCAACCTTATATACTCAATAATGAAAGGAACGTTTAAATTTTTTCTCGAAAAACTTATGGACGCGAATTCTGCGACATGTGACATTATGTTATAATGTTATTGTGTTCGCATTGTTTTAATAAAAATATTCTATTCTATTCTATATAAAGAGCCCTGATGGGCATACATTCTGTGGAATCACAAACGTCCAAAAATGTCCACGCCTGTAATGTAATTGATCTAAGAGATCAATAAATCTCTAATCGGTAATATGGAATAATAAACCTATAAATAAATAATTATATTTCTTCTTCTGCCTGTATGGAATGTCATAAAGTAAATATAATATTTATACATTCTCTCCTACATACGTAATAGTTATTGATAGAATTTAGTATAAGGTGTTTTTTAAACTCGAAATCGACCTTATTAACTTTAGATTTTCAAAAGCCGTATTGTTTTAAGGTTAAAGCTTAGCGTCGCTCGCATTTCATACTAATTTCATATTAATTTAATCCAGTTTTAACTGGTAACTATAAATGTTTTTTATTCGTTCCGTATTGAATAATTTTTAGAAAATCGTAAATTCAGAAAAAAAGTAGAACCAATAACAAATAGAACCATAAAAATTTAAAACCAAAAAGTTATCACGGATTTCTTCTTAGGCACCTTACTTATTACAAGTTAATTCTAAAGATCACGAACTATGAACTTTTACTTTTTTTCTAATTTGAAACTTCAAATGTTAAAGATAAAATATTAGAGTTCCCTATAACAATGTATAAACCCTTCAATTTCACACGGACGCAGTCGCGGGTAATCTGTCAATATGAAAAAAAAGGAATGAAATGTTGACCTAAACAATATTTAGAACAAGCTAAATAAAACCGTTTAATTAATCGTAACCAAAGATTTGACTTTAAAGCCTTAGAACTAAAGACAACAGACAAAAGGCACACCTGTGTTTTTCGATTTCTGATTTAGTATGATCAGAAATTAAATATAATAATAAATACGAAATTCCGACGCATTTGCGCCGTACATTTAAGTCTGCTTGGCCAGCAAACAGTTTCAACGGCAAAATAGCCTATTTATTAGGAATATTGTCAAGCATTATTGATCTTTAAAAGCGAGTTAATAAGGTCGATAGTGGATAGTACAATGAGGCATGCTAACCGCGGTGCTTGGGGACAGACGGGTGGCCGGAGGCGCGGCGGGGCGGCGGACCCGAGACCAGCCCGCTACACTCACACCGCTCTAGTACGTATACACCATGCTATTTTATTCTCTATTGCACGTTAGTTTAAGAATCTGTTTCCTGTAGAACCACAAAGACAATACGTCTTTTAGACATTCCACTGCTACACTTACGGCGTTTTGATTGTTCACTGTTACACATAGAAATCTTAATATGAGGTAGATACTAGAAGTCACATATCCGCGTGACCTTGTCGCCGCAACAGGTGACTCATTTTTCACTTGCTGCTTTGTCAGGTTAGTGTGTGTGTGTAAGAACTAATCACGGTGCAGGATTCTTTGTGTGGCGCTGTTTTGTTCTGCGTTTATATATATAATATGCGTGTGTAGTAGTGACAGGAAAGGCGGCGACAAACGTTTTGTATATAATTAGTGATTTTGACATTTCTGTTACCTTATTTAGATTTCTATTGCTACACGTACTATGTTTTGACGACATATTTATGCAAACTATAACAATATTTGACATTCTTATACTACAACAATATGAGCCATATTGTATAAGATATACAGATTTAACTTGACACTTATGCCTTTTCACTACAACACTTACGATATTCTACTCTTCTGTGGCTGTTATTTCTTCTATTTAACATTGGTTAAGGTTCATATTATATCTGTAACAGAATGCACTATAAATAAGACAGAATCTTATATAACAAAAAAATAATACTAGATGTTCTGTGCCTAGTGCCTAGTTATCTTTTTAAATAATGTGGAGGCCATGTGGTTCCCAGCTATATAATAGGGCCACACCTTTCTCATCCTGTGGGAGCCGTGTGACCCGGCAGAGGGACATATTCTGGGAGTGGGCAGCAGCGCTCTCCGTTTCTAAGTATTCCAACTTCTGAGAGTACCAACCCGTACAACAAGCGTGCTAATTACGGCAAATCCCCCCATATGAACTGTTTATGGCGTTCTATGGGGGAGGCCTGTGTTCAGCAGTGGACGTCTTCCGGCTGATGATGATGAATATAGCTATGTATAGCGTAAAAGTACAGAATTCGTGCATAGTACATTAGAGTGACCGGCTATTCGGTCATGAAGAAATACGAGTGCATTTTTTATATTAAAAAACGAAATATAACAGAAGACTGATATACAAACTTATAAAACCCAGACACAGATCAAACAGACATGTTCATGCGCACAAATGTTTGACCTGGCCGAGGATGAACCCGGGGCCTACGGCACAGAAAGCAGGGTTACTACCATCTGAGCCAACGAGGCTGTCAAATACAGTGGCGCCCCTAATAACTCTTTTTTGTTAAGCTATATCTTTTGTGCATAAAAGTGATACCAGAATAATAGATAGAAAACTAACATAGAAGAAATATAGGTACATAAATGGTAATATGTAATGCCTAAACTACTAGCCTAATTTTGAGAAAAGAGTCGTTAGTGCTATTATTTATTCTGTGGTTGAGTCAATAGATTTTTTAGGCGGCACATAGCAGCGCGGGTTTTTTTCAGTTCATAATTTAATTTATATAGATGTAGGTTTTAGAGACAGACCGGGGTGCTATTAAGAACATACAATCGCATTAACAACAGCAGTAAAAATTGCTGTCAAACGTTACTTTTTGCACGCCGTTTGACAGCAGACATTAAGCAATTAAACACTTTCCACACTTCTACTGATGTTCGTAATAAGCACGCTGATAACTATTATCTAACCTTTAGATTCAAAGCTCAAAGGGGCCACATTGGATTATTAAAAAATGGTCTCTGTGTACTGTGTACGCCCATCAAAAACAATGATTCAATTGAACGATATAACAATGATACATAATTGGTACAGGTGTAGCATCAGAGCACAATCAAGAAATGGCAACGAATCCGACGCGCGGTTGGAACATTGACCACCCAGACGGCGTCGGCGCTGCCACAGACGCGACCTTCTTCGAGCGCCTCGGAGCTAAGACTGAGACGAAGCTTGAGGACTTCTTCCAGTGGTGGGGACATATCATGGCTTCTAGGCCGTGGATTGTACTGTTCTTGGGTAAGTTCTTAGGTTGTATTTTTTTTCCATACATAACAATTATAGATCTCCGTGGTTTTACTCTCTGAACACTGCAGTCTGTCTGTATTTACAGACGGACGTCTGTCAAGACACTTTTTAACGGGAACGCGTGGATCTGAGTTCCTTGTGGCTGTAAAAAATCATACTTCTAAGTAAACGCAATCAAAAGTTATGGCCATTTTACTGCATATTTCCATACTTTGCGCAAGGGACTAATAGATGGCGCTGTATGTTCTTGGTATGAAACCCTACACTATATTGCAAGTCTACCAATGTGCCACGGACGCTGCAACAATGAATATGTCCCCCAGGTCTATGCCTGGTGGTGGGTCTGGGCCACGGCATCAAGTACATGCAGGTGACGACCAACCCCGTGGAGCTGTGGGCGGCTCCCAACTCTCGCTCGAGGCTTGAGAAGAACTACTTCGACTCACAGTTTGAACCCTTCTACAGGTTAGTTTTTTCTTATGATAGTGAGTGACAAGACGAGCAAATCATGTGCCTGATGGTAAGCATCATGATTGCCCATATCAGACACAGTGCCCCCCAGTGTTTTAAAATTCAAAATATTATAGCATACAAAATTTTATGTTATATGTAACGTACTGCCTCGGTGGCGTGGAGGGCGCATGCTCGACTGCCAATCAAGAGGTCCCGGGTTCGATCCCCAGGTCAGGCAAGTGTTAAATATTGGATTTTTCCATTAGGAATTATCTCAATAACTGCCTGGAGTCTGGAACTGTGCCCGGTAGATGGCAATAGGCTCGCCCCCTATTACATGGGACCAATAACATACTGGCGAAATGTGGGTGTTTCTACTATGGGACTGAGTCCTGGGTACACCTCTGCCTACCCCTTCGGGAAAAAGGCGTGAATGTATGTTATGTTATGTTATGTAACGTAAAACTAATTAAAAATTCAAGCAAAATTACAAATAAGATTAAAATATAATATACAATATATCCATCCATAATCTGTTTTAAAATAATTATTATTTATGTCAATGATAAAATCAAACTACCTCGTATGCAATGGGCCATTTTAGCTCCTTGTGTATCAATCTACGATCTTATCACCATCTCTGCCGCAGGACGTCCACTGCTGAATATAGGCCTTCCTCATATATTTCCATCTAGTCCGGTTGTAAGCGGCCTGCGTATTCCTGCGATTCTTGTAAGACGGTCTTTCGACTTTGTAAACACTATATAATTAATTTAAAATGAGTTGATAATTATGGCCAATTCAAAAAAGAGGCCATTATAAAGGTAAGTAAAAACCTAAGAACGACGGGGCTATTACGGACTTTTCGATAGCAATGCGACAGGCGTAAATTGCGGAACCACTGCGATGGTTAAATTATTGTGTGTGTTTGTATATTGTAGTTGAGCAATTTTACTTCTATGCCGACCGCGTCGCTCAAATTTCATAAAATTTCTTCACAAAACATGAGACTGGCAATACGCTAAAAGTGTGACAAATGCAACATTTTGTCGCAGAACGGAGATGCTGATCATCAGTTCCAAAGGTCTTCCGAAGATAGAGCACGAGACGGAAGACGGTGTCATCACTTTTGGTCCAGTCTTCAACGCTACCTTCCTGCTCGATGTGCTTCGTTTGCAGAAAAAGATTTTGGGTGAGTCATGTGAACCGTAACCGTGTTCGGAAGTTGTCCCATATTATTACTATGTCGCTCGAAAACACGGACTGTATACGATGGTAGTAAAATAAAACGATGTTTTTCTCGAAAACTTCAAATTTTGTGTTTTGTGTGAAAAATTTTCTTCTTGAAACGCAATGTTCGCAATTGGCAAGTGTAAATGTAATAGAAACGATTACAGGTTGATTGATTGAATTAATATTTGACGTTACAATATTGACAGTAGCAAAATGACAGTGACATTTCTGTAGATTGACGTAGACTGAAGATGATACGATGAATGAAGTGACGACTGATGTACCTTAAATTGCGCGTGAACACGGACTATAGGTACTCGGTTTTTTGATAGGCGTGCACAAAATTTCAGCCCAATCGGTTCAGTAGTTTTGGCGTGAAAGAGTAACAAACATCCATAGTTAGATGGCAGTAGGCTCGCCCCCTATTACGTGGGACTTAAAAAGCATAACTAGCCAAGTGTGGGTGTACCTACTTATGGGATTTGGTGTAGGGCACTGAGCACGTAAATATAAGAGTCGGCACTTCCTAACTGGCTGTTTTCGCAATTATGAACGTAGTTTCTACCAACCTGACCCAAAGAAAAGTATTACCAACATAAGAAAGAAATGTCAAAACAATAGTGAAGTACCTTACCAACTTGCATGATATCGATGTCGATAAAAATAATATTCGTGACGTCATCAATAATAAATAAATAACTCAAATATTTAATACTTTCTATAATAAAAATAAAAGCAAGCAATAAATACCAACACAGCACGCCAATAAAACCACATTTACTCAGAATAATAGTCAACATTTATAATAAATGATATATCTTATAATGATCTAGAATAGGTATCTCCCCTGATGACATGCTGTGAATAGTTATCGCTTACTTTTTTAAATAAAAAGAGTGCAAGAAATAATTAAGTCATTTATGCAGCATGGTTCAAATAAATCTATTTGATGAGCCTGGTTGTCAAAACTTTGCACCATTTTAAAGTTTGTGAGATGTAATGATTGAGTCAAATCCTTTGGGGGCTGTAACAAAAAAAATAGAGTAGTGCAAATAACAGTAACGTCAAAGAAAGGTCTTACCTTTAAATCATTGTGCTATACTTTGAGCTTGCGAAATTTTATTCGCGTTGGCATTAATTTCTTCCAAATCTTCATTTCCTGTCGCTTAAACCCATAAGCGACATCTAGAGTGAACAAAACAATTTTAATATGAAACAATAATATAATACATAACAATAATATAATAAATAATAATACATAACATTCTTGCCATGCGGTGTGCAGTGTTTAGAATCGTTTGGAATTGAGTATGAGCATTTTTAGAAACAAGAGGAAATACCGGGCGTAAAAAACAATCGCCGAAAATATCGATAAAAATAATCTATGAGCACCGCACTATAACTGGTGTTATTTTTTCTAATATTTTATGCATTTTCTTAGTTATTTCATCTGTCTTAAGAAAATGCATTAATAAAACATCATAATTTGCGTGCATTTATTAAGATATTGTGTTAACTGCCTAATTTATTTACCTGTTAGGCTCCAGTCATGGGAATATGGCTAAGAATATGCCAGACGTACATTTTCGTACAATCCTAACGCTACAACTTTCACACTTTCTTAGTACCTCTAACCTTTCCTCCGATATCTGTCTGGATTAAAACTATTTTAACACTAAAAACTTAAAAAAAATCGAATAACACCAAGTACGCATCAACACTTTTTCTTGCATATTTTATTTTAAGAAACGAACTGACTGACGTAAATTGCAAAATACCAACATTATAATTATAATTTCATTTGACGTATAACACGACTAAAATTAAAATCTTATTATAGCTACGCGATTCAGTGCGGATTAAAGCTTTTGGTTTTTGTAGGGTTATATATTTTTTTATATTGTTGGCACAAACTACGTACATAATTTATTTTGTATGGAGTGACGACGGCCTGGTGTAGGGTACACCTCAAAACTCAAACTTAAACTCAAAAAAAAATTATTTAAATAAGTCTTAAAAAGATATTTTTAAACGTCTATAAATAATATCAACAACTATTTATGAATCTACCTCGGCTTACCCCTACGGGAAAAAGGCGTGACAGTATGTTATGTATTCCAGAGTTGGGCAACGAAACGGGCATAGCAGATATATGTTTCGCGCCGCTCTCCTCTCCCTTCAGCGGTCCAGTCACACCCAAACAATGCGCCATACAAACTGTATGGGGCTGGTTCCAGAACGACGAGGAGAACTTCGACTATCTCCTCGAGGACAATGAATACTTGAACAACATCATCACTTGCGCACAGTAAGTACTTTACCATAGATCAACTGTGCCCCGCGTACACATCGTTCCCGTGGGATATCGGAATAAAAACTACTTTTTATGTTATTCCAGGGTCTAAACTATCTGTATAATGAATTTCAGCCAAATCAGTTCAGTAGTTTCGGCGCGAAAGAGTAACAAACATCCATCCATCAGCGCTAGATGGCGCTGGAGTCGAGTCGAGGATCGTATGATCTGCCTCCATCGCGTCTAATACCGAGCAACACTTGGCTAGGATGTGCCTTTTAGTGGCATCAGATTGCGGGAAAAATCGATCTGAAATAGAAATAATTCTGAACCGTTTGAAATAAATACTGATATGTTCAAAAAAATATACTGATCATTGGGTCAACTTTTGCTTTCCTGTAAAATAGCCCTTAACAATTGATATTAATTAAAAACAAGAAAATATTTAATTTATAGATTTTGGCTTGTCATAGTACTGAGGAATACTTCAATCAACATTCAATATGATCATCTAATGACGGAAATTGAGCAATAAAAACGCTGTTGAATTTTTAACCCAGAAACATGCTTATTAGCTGACATTTAACTTCCATAATTATATTAGGACGATAATATCAATCATCATCATCTCAACCATAGGATGTCCACTGCTAAACATAGGCCTCCCCCATAGATTTCCATCTAGACCGGTTGTAAGCAGCCTGCATCCAGTGTGGTCCTGCTGTCTTTATTAGACACGAAAAATATTAACGAACAAGGTTCGGCCGTACCGCCATACGGAGTATCGAATTTTGCTCACTATGAATAATTATTATTTTATAATACAAAATACTTGACACTGGCAAATATACAAACGTATGGTCCATATTTCTCCTTCGTGAATAAAAAATAAAGCAACATTCTTTGTGTTCTGTGGAAGGAGTTCTGTTCAGTAATAGTATTCTGGGGTTCTTGTCCTTCTTGTGTTTATATAAAATACTAAAATTATTTGTTTAGCTTTAGATTTTTATAGAAATTTTTATAGAAAAAAAAAATAGAAAGATGAAAACAATTTGCACACTATAATCGTAGTGAAAGTTGAAGAGAATTTTCTTGTCTACAATTGTAATATATTTTTGCCACTCAACGTTAAATCAAAACTGTGAGGTATGTAACATCGGAATATTTTCTTGTATTTAATTAATTTCAATCGTTAAGGGGAGGAATAGTTGACCCAATGATCAGTATATTTTTCTGAACATATCAGTATTTATTTCAAACGGTTCAGAATTATTTCTATTTCAAAATCAAGTGAAATAGGCTAATAAAATTATTATTAGCCTATTTCACTTGATCGCCCCATCTGGTCCACTTTAATCCAATTCTAACGTGTTGTGTCGCATCAGGCAGAGTGCACATGTTGAAATGTATACTTAATGAACATAACATAACATACATTCACGCCTTTTTTCCCGAAGGGTTAGGCAGAGGAGTACCTAGGACTCAGTCCCACAGTAGATACACCTACATTTCGCCAGTATGTTATTGGTCCCATGTAATAGGGGGCGAGCCTATTGCCATCTACCGGGCACAGTTCCAGACTCCAGGCAGTTATTGAGATAATTCCTAATGGAAAAATCCATTATTTACACTGCCTGACCTGGGGATGCGCCACCGAGGCGAGTATTGAATGAAATGGCATGTTCATCGTGCAGGAACCCATACAACCCGAACTGTCTCTCGGACTACGGAGGCCCCGTGCTGCCGG
The DNA here is from genome assembly GCA_947063395.1 of Hemistola chrysoprasaria. Taxonomy (NCBI): domain Eukaryota; kingdom Metazoa; phylum Arthropoda; class Insecta; order Lepidoptera; family Geometridae; genus Hemistola; species Hemistola chrysoprasaria. The sequence goes on along the minus strand of OX346724.1, from coordinate 12,330,723 downwards.
CGGTGGCGCTCGGAGGGTTCCTCACTCCCGGGGAGCCTCTCTCCAAGACCTCGCGCTTCCACGAGGCCACGGCGCTCATCATCACCATACTCGTCGACAACAAACACGACACCGAACTGGTATGTAACTGATATTCATTGATACATCTTGATCTGAGAGTTACAAGTGTTGTTCATAGTTCATTTCACGTATCAACTTAGTAGGTACATATTATATACACTGTTAGGACGCTTGTACATATGTCAGAGTTAGCAGTTTTTTATACCTATTAATTATTTATTTATTTAATGTTACCAGCGAAATTAGTGGGCATGATGAGATTCAACAACTTATACCTATCTCAGGGTGACAGGCGCAGTGCAGTGCCGCACAGAATTTTTAACTTTAAAACATTGGGTGGCACTATGTCTGATATGGGCAATCATGATGCCTTAGCATCAGCCACCTGATTTGCTCGTCTTGTTACTCACTATATTAAAAAAAAACCTATATTTACAACACTATGTGTGCCCCGCAGTTCCACCCGCGTAGTCTTCGTTCCCGTGGGAATATCGGGATACAAAGTTCTCTTTCTGTTATTCCAGAGTCTAAACTATCTATATAAGTAAGAATTAGTTGTCCGTGATGTCACTGGCGAAGGTGCTAACGGAAGATCAGCGCAGGTTGTGTTCTGCAACCTGCATTATGCTAAGTTAGCACCCATTCGCAGCATACACGATGCTAGTATATATATATGTCATACCTACTTATTTGTGGGCAGCGAATCTTCTATCTATATAACGAATTTCGGCTTGATCGATTCAGTAGTTTTAGCGTGAAAGAGTAACAAACATCCATCCATCCTTACAAACTTTCGCATTTATAATATTAGTATGACGACTATAAGAATATGGAAAGAAAAATTTTAATCATGATGCAGAATTTGAACTCCCACTTTTCGCATGAATCCGCGTGGCGGCACTCTAGTATTTGAGATACCGTGCGTTGGAGCTAGAGTCACTATTTATTTAAATTATTTTGAGGAGTGTCTCTTCTGTTTGTTTAATATTCAGACTGTTGATAGTTCAGTTGACAGCCTGGTTGGCTCAGATGGTACTGGTAACTCTGCTTTCTGTGCCGTAGGCTCCGTGATCGATCCCCGGCCAGGTCAAACATTTGTGTGCATGAACATGTCTGTTTTATCTGTGTCTGGGTGTTATGAGCTTATATAAGTATGTATATCAGTCATCTGGTTACCATAGTACAGGCTTCTAGCCTAGTTTGGGACCACGTGACCGTGTGTGGAAGTTGTGCCATATTATTGTTATTATTGTTCTGTGATATAACTTCGTGTCTTTTCACAGTTGAAACCAGCCCTTGCTTGGGAGAAGGAGTTCATAGCGTTCATGAAGAATTATACGGAGACGCAGATGCCTCCCTACATGGATATAGCTTACACTTCTGAACGATCTATTGAAGATGAACTTGATAGGTAATATTATTATGTTTTATTCAAAACCTATGTTAAATGTTCTTTATTGAAGAAGTCAACATATACATAGAGGACAAAGATGCCGGGACACTTCTGCATACCCACCACCCGGCACCTTACAAGCAAACCGTAACCAAACCAAATATTGCTTGCTATGAGTAAAAATATATTGTTAAGACATACCTTGATAGGTATGCTTAGTGTAGGGTTCATGGGATAAAGACAGGCTGAATGCAGGCTGCTTACAACCGGGCTAGATAAAAATCTATGGGGGAGGACTATTTTCAGCAGTGGACGTCCTATGGCTGAGATGATGATGACGGTTCCATACCGCAAACCTGTTAGTAATCACAACTTTTTTGTTGGAATATTTTCTTTTGTGAGAAAAGATGTTGCTGCCAAATTTCATGATGCTAGGCTAACGGGAAGTACCCTATCGGTATTCAGTCCGTTGTGCAAAGTATGGAAATGTGCGGTCAAATGAATGCGTTGACTTAGTATTTAACGACTTTTTTTCGTTTTAATAATAAAATCAAACTTCTAAGTTCTGACATTTTGTGGGTGATGATGACTATGACTTTAAGGCATAGTTTATCAAAATAACACCTACATTGATAAAATAAATTCACCGAAAGAATTTTTTATATATACTTCATATTTTAAAAAACCTGGATGTGGTCAATTTTTCATAACATAGTGTCAAATTCCTTTGTTGTGTGTGTTGTGTAGAATTTCCTATTAACAAAATAAAATTGAAGTATCAGCAAATTTTTAATTTTTCTAAGTTTTTTTCAGAGAATCCCGTTCAGATGTGTCGACGATATTGGTGTCGTACTTCATAATGTTTGCGTACATAGCGATATCCCTGGGACATATATCTACTATGTCACGATTGCTTATCGATAGCAAGGTCACTCTTGGTTTGGGAGGTAAGTTCATTTTTATTAATACGCCAATTTTATTTAAACGCTGAAACGTTTTGTTTAATATTGGAAATGAATAGGTCTATTTTGGAAATAACTGTATTTTTTAAACTATAATAGTTAAAATAGCTACGTTACGTTACGTTGTGCACTACGCCCGAAGCGAATCTGATGCAAATCCGTAAAATCTATCCGAAGTAGTTGTAGAACAATTATTGTTAGATAGAACAAATATTTCGATTTTTTTTTATTGTTTTAATTGGTTTCCTATTGATTCGCATAATGTCTTTTGTCATAAAAAATTTCTGCATACATCATTTGTCATAACCTCCTCTAGTCATAATATTGGAAATACATATTTTTTTGTAGTAATACTGATAAATTGTCCTAAAATTTAATTGCTATAATATTTTTGTGTATAATAGTTTTTATTCCTATTGTTAGTTGTCATAATGGTTGTTATGTATAATTATATAGTTTATAATGGTTTATGTCCTAATTTTCATTGTTCATAATTGTTATTGTATATAATCGGTATTGTACGTATTTTTGCAAGTGAGGTATATTGTAGTGTTGTCTTGAATATTGTTTATTAAATATGTTTACAAATTCTACAAATTAAAATTTTATTCCAATCACTTTATCTATAAAAGTATTTTTGGTACAGTGTTATGATATGTATAATAACAGCAAATATTAGCACTTAAATTTGACTTTGTGATATTTTTATAATAATTGTGAAACTACCTTCATTTTTATTCATTATCAGTAATAGCGCCTTAATGTTATATTTTTTTATAGCAATGTGATATATAAACAGTTTGCTACATAGAAAAGATGTTAACTACGTTAATGAGTTACGAACATTCATTATTCTATTAGTTAGGTTAGGTTTAATTTATATTATGGACAAAGTTAACATTCGAGCAATATATGATTACGTCACATAATTTTAGGTATATCAATAGTTAGGACATGTTAGGATTATGCCATAAAATAATATGGTTATCAATGGTTAGCACATAGAATATTATAGGTTTCAAATGTTAGGTCAATTAAAACTATAACAAGTTATAATAGGAGTATTGACGTTATGACTGGTGATCATTAGCTATTACATATATTATGGCTTAAAATTTTATGAGTTGTAAAATTATGGCTAATAATAGTATGCGAATGAATAGGGAACCGTTTTAATTTTAATGTTCAGTCTATTTTAACTGTATATATATATATGGGTATTTTTGCCTGAAATAAATCCTTTTTTTATTATTTATTTATTGTAGTAGTTAACGCGCTAGATACGATTTCCGTCAGCCGATTTCTCTCCGTCATTCGTGAATCTCCATTTCGAATACAATATTGACGAACCGAAGTGCCATAGTTTTATTTGTATGAACGCTCGAGCACTGCGTCCGGACCGAGCTGTGTTATTCCAGGGTCTACAGGGTAGCACCCTGTAGACCCTATTTACTATCATACTGAATTTCAGCCCAATCGGTCCAGTAGTTTTGGCGTGAAAAAGTAACAAACAAACATCCATGCATCCTCACATCCTCATTATTTTTTGCAATTATAATATTAGTGAGATTAAGTATAATTTAAAAATAAAGTATAAATTATGGAAACTCATCTACTTATGTACAAATTGGGAGCTAACTTAATGTTTTTAATTGCAGGTGTCCTAATAGTGCTAGCATCAGTGGTATGTTCGATAGGAATGTTCGGTTTCGCGGGAGTGCCCGCTACACTCATCATAGTGGAAGTGATACCCTTCCTGGTGCTGGCCGTGGGCGTCGACAACATATTCATCCTGGTGCAGACCAACCAGAGGGAGGGCCGGCGACAGGACGAGACCGTGCCGCAACATATCGCCAGGACGTGAGTTGTACTCTTATTTATTCTAATATGTCTAAAAATTACACAAAATTCAACCTATTGTTGGTAAAATATAGCTGACAAGCTATAGCTGTTCCGGCCCCCTTATTACGAACAGCAGTAGAAGTGTGAAAAGCGTGTTGTTATTGCTTAATGTCTGCTGTCAAACGGCATACAAAAAATGATGTTTGACAGTAAACGCGATAGAAAGAGAGGCAGCTTGTATGTTAATATAGCAATATTTGGGTTTTTGAAATTTTTTTTGCTTAAATGGAAGATTATTTAAGGGCGGCTTGCATAACAATGTGTTTAAATCCGGCTTTAATTGTATTTAGTTAAATAAGTTTAGCTTCATAAACACGTTTAAAACTAAATGCGTTTATGTTCCGTTGCACGAGGTGTATTTGGATGCTATTTAGCTAAACGTTAACAATCGCGTTCCGTCTCACGTGCGGAGTTGTTATTTTCATCAAGCAACGTCAGTCTCACTTTATTATTATGATTTTACGTAAAAAGGAATACTTTTCCTTTGTCAGTTGACAGTTGTCACCGTCAAGTGTCATTTACGGTATCACTTTCAATTCTGTTTCATTCACAACTCACAACAAATAACCACGACAAACAAATCACAACGCATTTTATTTTATTATAATACCACGTTTACATAATACGTACTCTGTGTAGGTATAAAGTGTAAGTGCAGAGACCAGTGGCAGTATAATTTTATATAGGATGTCGTCTGATAAAGAAAACCGCGCTAAATTGGGCGTTCGAAGTCGTGCTCCAAATTTTTCAAAACAAGACCAAGTGCTGCTAGTGGAGGCTATGAAGCCGTATACTCATGTCATAGAGTGTAAACAAACGGACGGAATAAAACAGGTGCAAAAGCAGGAGGCATGGACGAATATCACTGCCGTGTTTAATTCAAACACAAATGGCCAGCCCCGGACTACTGAAAATTTGATAAGTTTTTATAGAAACTTGAAAACTAAATTAAAAAAGCAACATTCTGAAGCCAAAATGATGCTAGTTGGTAAGAAATCCTATGTAATTGTTAATTTTCATAAAAGTATTTATAATGCTTTTTTGTTTTGAGATCAAATAGGCCTCTGATGAGCAGTAATATCTACTACTGCATAGTGCTAGGAAAAAGAGTATATTACCCTTAACTTGTTATTTTAGATCCTACACAAAGAAGTTCCTTAATCAAAGCTATTGAGGCAAATGGAAAAGATTGGAGTCAAGTTGCGTCAATGTCATCTTGGAATAATCCCGTACTGTGTGAGGAAGGTTTTAGACAACTTGAAAAATTGTCTCAGAAGGAAGATAATAAATTGAAGAAGTCAGTCATGGGCACAGGTACATAATTACCTACCTATATAATTATACTTATACTGGCTTAGCTCATGAGCAATCTTATACCTTTAGTTAATATTCCATGTTTTTGATGTTTGATTTCATTTTAGGTGGTGGTCCTCATGTACCAGATAACTACGATAAAGATCTATCACAAATTAAAAAATTTATTGAACCTCAAATAGATGGCTTATTTACAATTTATGATAGTGATGCACAGTTGATGGCTCAATATCAGGACACAGTTCCGGAAAGTCAACGAATGCAACCTATCGAGGCAAATTTTGTGGAATGTACAAGTAAGTATCATTGAAATACTTAACTAGGGGTACTTATAGTATTAAAAGAAAATAATGTTTAGTTAGGTTCTGCGATAATAATATTATTAAGTAAGCTATTCTAGCTATATTTATTTCTTGTTCTGTTTACAGTCAGTCAGGATTTTGATCCTCTATTAGAAGACCAGGCATCAGAGGTGGATGATAAAATCTGTGCCAAAGAGAGTCATAACCCTATTGCACAGGAGTGCATTATGAAAACACCTAAATTGAAATCTCGAATGGAAATTCTACGAAAAAAAAAGGAGCCTGCACTTTCTCGCAACGGTATGTACTTACCTATTTCAATATTATTTACCTAATTTAGGCATTATAAAATCTAAGAGTAGAGAATATATGATCAACATATTTGGATATAAAATAATTCAATTCTTATTTAATTTCCAGAAACTACTGGCAGGAAAACTGCAAATGATAGTTTTAAACTATTATCCGAGTCAAAGATGGAGTTGGTAGAATTACAAAAACAAATAGCAAGAATGGAATTAGAACATAAGCAAAAATTACATGAAATTGAACTTGAAGAAATAATTACTCAAAATAAGCATAAAGAAAAAATAAGAAAGCATAAAGAAAATATGAGGGAAAAAGAATTAGAGTTGATGAATATAAGAATTCACAATGCCAAAAATGGAATGTAAATATTAGTTGTAAGCTATACCTAAGCACTTATTTCTTATTGTTTTAGAATTTAGATATGATTTTGTAATAAATTAGATAATTTAGATAATTTTTTTTTTAAATTAGATAAATAAAATCTAAAAAATCACAGCTAGATTTTATTTTTTTAATTTGATTTTATTTTATGATAATTTGATTCTTTTTAATAATTCTGATAAATTGTAATTCTATTTCAATATTATGTAATTGTATGGAGCTAAGTTGCCTGAAATAAAAGCATTTTATTAAATTATTTTTTATTTATTTATTTATAGAAGAAATCCTTACTATATACTAATAACATACAATCACGCCTTTCGAAGGGGTTGGCAGAGGTGTACCCAGGACTCAGTCCCATGTAAGCACACCCACATTTCACCAGTATGCTAGTCCCATGTAAAAGGGGGCGATGGAGTTCCAGACTCCAGGCAGTTATTGAGATAATTCCATCACTGCCTGACCTGGGGATCGAACCCAGGATGTTTTTCCACCAAATCAATTTTGGTAAATTATTATGCTATGTACATTTAATATACATACACATTACTCTAATTTCTTTGATTGGTGCATATTACATTATGTTTTACTGGCGAAATGTGGGTGTGTCTACTATGGGACTGAGTCCTGGGTACACCTCTGCCTACCCCTTCGGGAAAAAGGCGTGAATATATGTTATGTTACATTATGTTTTAAGGAGGACTATACTTATTCCGATAATACCACCGGAACAATGCCTATGTGAGTACAAGTACGGGGCTCAGCTAATATACTATAGAATATAAGTAGGCATGCAAAAGTAAACCATAATATTATATGTTCTGAATTATTTATTGTCTATAATATTTCAAAATAATTTTCAATTAATTGTCTTCTCTCCAGATTGCGAAAACCTCTTTGTTGATGATTCATTATACTACTTGATATATCATGAACATATTGATATTCTGAGTCCTCCGGTGGCTCACTATCATTGCTAACTATTGCTAAATTATGCAAAACCGCTGTTGCCACGATAATCCCAGGTACCCTATGTAGGTTCACATTAATACCTTTGGATAATATAGGAAACCTTCTCTTCCAAATACCAAAGCTTCTTTCCACAACATTTCTTGTTTTTATGTGTGCCTCTTGGTAAAGATTTTCTCCTCTTGTGCTGGGGCTTCCATCTGGTAGTGGCGTCATCATATATTTTGTCTGAGCATAGCCACTATCACCTAATAAGTGTTTGTTGGGATATTTGCCCTGTACAAAATTACGTTTAATTGCACAGTTGTCCCAAATATTAGAGTCATGGGCAGAACCGTGCCATCTTGCAACAACATCTAAAAATCTTAGGTTAGCTGCTGCTACACATTGTGTATTTATAGAAAAGTACCCTTTACGATTTCTATAGATTTCAGCATTTTCCCCCCCAGGTGATATAATACGTACATGTGTACAGTCTATGGCACCAACCACCCTTGGAAATTTTGCAATTTTATGAAATGCAGTTGCTGCTTCATTTTGCTGATCCTCTGAATTTGGGAACTGTATGTATGTTTCTCTTAAGGAAGCAATTGCATGAGTAACACGATGGACTATTCTACAAGCAGTTGACTCATGAACACCAATTATATCACCACAAGTAATAAGTTGGCTTCCAGTAGCATAAAACCGTAATGTACACAGAAGTTGGTTAATAGGACTCACAGCAGTCATCCTGAAACAAATAAATTGAATGTTGATTTGTGCAGATAAATACTTACCTACCTAATTGACACCTTGTCTAATTTAAAAATGAATTTTTGGTCATATTTCTATAACTTAGGTAGGTACCTACGTAAATGGTATCTTATAATGTAATTATATTTGACAATACATAGTGATTTTATCGTTGGATATCTGGCAAATAAGACAAAAGTAGATAGGAAATAGGTACCTAGGGTACCTTAGTAATAGGTACCACAGTATAGGTAGGTAGGTACCTTTAGGTAGGTAGGTACTTAAATTATAATAAGGTAGGTCCTTATTTGTAATATTTTTTTATTTACTCACCTATCCACCCTGTATTGTAGATGCATTTCTATTTGTCGTAGCAAAGTCATTGTGGTATTTTTTGACAAGCGAAATCGCCTTAGAAATTTCTTGTCTGAAAGATCGTGGAACAAATCTGATCTTGGAAACAGTTGTCTTGCTGGTCGGTTGAGATAACTAATTATCTCTTCATCATCATCGGATAATAAATCCCACGAATCCATTTTATAAAACTTTTAACTCTGCACACTGCACTTGCACTGAATTACCTCGAACAGCTGGTCGTAAAATATGGCGCTAAACACATTTTAACGTCGCTAAATGGCCATTTTGGAGTGTTTAATTTTGACAGTTTGGTAAACACGTTTATGAGCCTAATTTTTGTTGTGCAAGACGCTAAACGTAATTAGTTTGCTAAATGCATTTACTGGGCCTCTAAATACGTTTAAATATTGTTATGCAAGCCGCCCTAAGATTCGTACCAATTCGTTGTTTCAAATTAAAAAAACATATTTAATCCAGTACCGAAAATACTTACCCGAACGAGCTCGTGACTTGTAGTGACGTCACAATTATGGCGAACACTCGTAGCGCGTTCGAGATCAAGGGACTCTTATTTGGATTTTTATCAATTTTGAATGGCTTAATATTTAATTAGAAAATATATAACTAATTAGTGAATTTTGAATGTTTGTTTTGATTTTTTTTAATAGGGCAGTGTCTTTATCGAAAAAAAGACTAAAAAATAGAGCTAACCACCAATCTACCTCTTTGAATTGGATTATACATAATTTTCATTTCACATTCAAAATTAATTAAAAAATACTACACATTTTCCGTAGACGAACGAAAGTTATCGACATAGCCCAGCGGATTAGTAAGTTGAAGTGGCAATGGGCGGCACATAGCACGTAGAACTGACGGCCGATGGGGCTTTTAAGTTCTCGAATGGAGACCACGGACCGGCAAGCGCAGCGTAGGACGTCCACCCACAAGGCGGACAGACGATCTGATAAAGACGGCAGGAACACGCCGGAGGCGGGCCGCTTACAACCGGACTGAATGGAAATCTATGGGGGAGGCCTATGTTCAGCAGTGGACGTCCTGTGGAGATGATGACAATGATGATGACTACACATTTTTATTTTCAAATACTCAATTAGACGCCGTGTTGCGCTATATTGTGTCCCTTCTGTCCGTCTAGTCATCATCATCATCATCTCTGCCGTTGGTAATCCACTACTGAACATAGATATAATACTCGACACGCTTGAGTAGAGAGGGTGGAGCACTATTGTAATTGTCTCCCCGGGCCAGGCTGGGGCAGGTGGGTCCGTCGATGTTCCTGACGTCGGTGTCGGAGTCGGTGTGTTTCTTCCTGGGCGCGCTGAGCGACATGCCGGCCGTGCGAGCCTTCGCGCTCTACGCCGGCGCCGCGCTGCTCATAGACTTCCTGCTGCAGATCACTTGCTTCGTGGCGCTGCTCGCCATAGACACCGACCGACAGAACGGGAACAGGTACACTCTACCATTACTTAGGCGAAACCATACATACTGTTACTACTCAATATAACCTAAATTATTACTTTGTTAATTTATATGGTTTTGTTTTATTGTATTTGTCTTATTTTGTTTTATTATTATCTTTGTGTGACTACTTATTTTCTATACCTTTTATTTTACTGTTTTTGTGTTGTACATTCTATTACTTTTATTAATATGTCAATTAATGTAATTGGTTTCGACCGTTTTAATTGAATTAAATAAATAAATAAATAAAATACAGTTGAATTTGGAAACTGACATTTTTATATGATTGTTCATTGAGTTTTCTCATTTTGACGCCAATACTATGTACAATAATTTGCGATATTAAAATGGAGTGGAGTGATAAAGAGAACCGAATCGCTGTGATTGCATTACACAAAGTAGGTATGGAGCCAAATGCAATTTTTAAAACTCCATACGCTAGGTATTAGTAAAATGTTTGTGTACCGGCCTATTAATAGGTACAATGAGACCTCCTCTGTTTGTGACAGAAAAAGATCTGGCCGAAAATAGACCCTAGAACCATGTCGCGTATTTTAAAAGATGACTTAGGACTTGCAGCCTATAAGAGACGTACTGGTCGTTTCTCAGTGAAAATTTTCCCTTGGAAAGAGTGCGTGCTTCTATTGATAACTACCCTCAACGTTTAAAGGGCTGCATTGCAGAAAATGGAGACCACTTCGAATAAGCTTTTTATATTTTAAATTGTTTTATATTTATGTTTTAAACTAACACACTGTAAAAGTAATAGACATTTTTTTTATTTTTAGTTTAAGTATTTATGGCAAGACTAGATATATGTATAAATTATAATATGTTATTATCCTAACATTATAAGGTTTAGTAAAAATATCGGTAATTTGTTAAAATCATTGAGTAACACAAAACATTATACCAGGTTCGACATATTCTGTTGTATCCGCGGATCGAAGTCAGATCGTCCGGCGAGCGGCGAGGGAGTTCTCTACAACTTGTTCAAACAAGTGTACGTGCCTTTCCTCATGAAGAGGGAAGTCAGGGCTTCCGTTATGATCATATTCTTCGCCTGGCTTTGCTCATCGGTTGCTGTAAGTATATTATTTTTTATAATTTTAACATTTATATAATTACTACCTCGGTGTACTGGTCCTCGGTGGCGTAGTTGGCGCAAGCTCTACTGCCGATCAGGAGGTCTGGGGTTCGTTCATCGCACTAGCTCAATTAAGTTTTTTTTTGGCATATAAATGAAAAGGTCATAATATAAGATTCGTAACAAAACTATTATTAGATTTTTTTATTCGCTATAAATTACACAAGTATCAAATTAAAAACCCATTTTTAATCCAGTACCGAAAACACGCCAATAGTACTCGAGCTCGTGACCTGTAGTGACGTCACAATGTTATAAAGTACCATACATAATTATAACATAATGACGTCACAATCATGGCGTTCGTGATCAAGTGCGTCTTATTGGAATTTTTAAAGCAATTTTTTAATCGGATGATACATCATTTTCATTATACTTTCAAAATAAATTTAAACATAATTTTTTTTTTCTCAATATTGTTTTTTTTTCTCGCAGGTGGCGCCGCACATAGAGATAGGCTTAGACCAAGAGCTGTCGATGCCCGAGGACAGTTTCCAATTGAAGTACTTCCAACACCTGAACCGCTACCTGAACATCGGTCCTCCGGTGTACTTCGTCATCAGCAGCGACGGCGGCCTGGACTACTCCGACACCGACGTACAGAACATGATATGCGGCACTAGATACTGCCGGGATGACAGTGTTGCCAATCAACTTTATGCTGGTAATGTACCTACCCCTTTCTCTGTCTTTATTGGTCTTGTATTGCGGTCTTTATAGATCTTGCATTGTGGTCTTTATAGATCTTGCGTTGTGGTCTTTATAGATCTTGCGTTGTGGTCTTTATAGATCTTGCATTGTGGTCTTTATAGATCTTGCGTTGTGGTCTTTATAGATTTTGCATTGTGGTCCTTATAGATCTTGCATTGTGGAAACTAAAGTGAGCTTAGTGCGGGTTTTTTTTAATTTTTATGATAGTGACAAGACGAGAAAATCAGGTGCCTGATGGTAAGCATCATGATTGCCCATATCAGACACAGTGCCACCCAGTGTTTTAAAATTCAAAATTCTGTACTTGCCACCCTGAGATATTAGTACAGTAATTTCGCTGGTAACATTGCCCTTCAGACCGGAACACAGTAATGTTTGCACATTACTGCTTGGCGGATGAATAACTGGGAAAGATGTACTTTCCCAGGGGGCCTCCTGCAAAAGAGGTCTACCACTACAAATTTTCCATATTCCTTTACGAATATCTAAAGAATGATCTCTAGTTAAATGGTTACCGTTCCAGCATATCAAACACCAAACGAAACGTACATAGCCCAGCCGCCGAACTCTTGGTTGGACGACTTCTTCGACTGGAGTTCTATACAGACTTGCTGCAGATACTTCCCCAAGAATGACAGCTTCTGTCCCAGTTCGGGTGAGTATCTTTAAAGTGACTACTTTATTGTATATAGTTCTAGTGCATCGTCCACCGGAAACGAGCCGAAATAGTTGCGGAATAGTTTCAACGATACATAGGGAGGAGTAACAATTTACTATAAATATGATGTTCTTTAACTCGAAATGGGTAACTGGAAAGACATGTCAACTCACCCGGACTGTATATCCACCGTCCCGCTGAGCATCCACCTTCGGTTATGGTTTATATCACGCACTGAACGTAAGTTTCATAGGTTTCGTGTACGGATTTCACAGTTTATGAATTTTGTGTTTGGTTTAGAGGTACACGGTTAATATTTGGTAGGTCACACACCAGTGCAGCCTCAGCTTCCCGAATTTATTTTCCTGGTTAGTAAGTTGAGTTGTTACATATTTCTGTAAGTTTCGGTAGACTCACAGATATGCAAATTTTCAAAATATTGGCATGCGAAAAAATATCCTGTCTTCTCTTACATTAATGATTTATGCAATCGGTCAATCAAAATCAATTTATAAAAAGAACAATACAATATAATATGTCGTCGCATTCAAGCAATGAAAATACATTTCAAAATTAGTTAGGGTAACCTATACAATCATTGGCACCTAATGGTGACAGATGTCATTCAATATGGAATATTTTCAGTAATGCGTTAATAGTGTTAAATATACTCATGTCATTTGATTTGTTGATTATTGGTGATAAATTAAATAAATAATTCCAGTTCGAATATTATTAATATGTATTCAATATCGACATTTTTAGCAGCAGTGGTCAAAAAGTACAATCATTGGCACTCAAGTACAATCATTGGCACTCAAAAAATGTACAATCATTGGCACTAAAAAATCTTTTTTTTACTTTATTCTGATTATTTCCTCGTCTCTGATAGGATTTTAGTCTGCAGATTTAAGAATTTGTCAATTATTATGGTATACAGGCTGATTTTTTTAAATGGGTATTTATGGCGTTCTCGTAAACTACCGGGAATTTCGAAAAAACAACTGACGTGACCGATTTCAATAGTAACTAAACATCATAATCAAAATTTTAAACGGTTTTATTAAACTTGATCTGTTTGTTGTGGCTTTTTTGTTTGTTTCTTAATAATTCAATTTTACCTCCTTACTGTTGACTGATTTATCTGATATTAAGTACACATTTTTAGTTCTTATTAGAATACAATTGAATATATTTGGTATCATTATATATTCAAGATGGCGGCCGCCACAAAATGGCTGATTACTTACGTATTTCAAAGTCCCCGAAATAAGGGTATTAAATGAAAGGCATTGACTAGAAAAACACCTGAGTTAATCCACGACAAAAAAAAAATAAACACTTCTTCGCAGATTTCGATACAAAAATCTAGTCAAAAAATATTTTTTAACTAGGTAGATAGGTGAATAATGGCTAGAGGTAGAAGTGTAATGGGAAACACAACCCAGACGTAATAATTTACTAATCCGTATCCAAAACAAAAGCTTTTTTACGGTAAGCTTGCAGTTGATAAACTGACCACGACTTATTTCATTGTATGGGGTCAACAGTTTTCGAACGGTATAATTAAAATTTGACCGCAAGGCTTCGCTTAGCTTCGGCGGTGTTGACCCTTTTAAAAATCACATTATATCCTGGCCTCGTTTCATTTTATTACATATAAGGTTCTATACCGCAAAAAGGGTATGGGTATGGGGTATGGTAAAGGGTAGTAAGGTAAGTATCAATTAATATCTAATACCTAGGTTGTCTGCAATTGCTGCCGTGTCTGCCTTGGAGCTAAGCAAAAATCAAATTTTGATATGTGCTCAAACAAAGGTACGGCGATTAAATATAAAGTAGGATGTGGGTTCTTCTATTCTTAGCTAAATTTAATCATAGCTTATTATTTCAGCTCGGTATTGAACCCTACATTAATCGGAAATAGGTAGGCATGCCACCCTGATAATTATTAATTTATTATTTACGTATGCATTTGCGGTTTTTTTTTTACCTAAAATACTTTACATTGGTCAAACTCAAACTCAAACAGATTTATTCAAATAGGTCATAATCTGACACTTTTGCACGTCAATAAAGATAAACAGTACTGAGTCTACCGTGCGTTCGGAAAGATACCTCTACAAGAAGAACGCACAAGAAACTTGTAGGGCTTAATTTTTTCAACAGATAGTTTTACAATATTTGGTTTGGTTACATTCGTTTTCTTTAAAGGTGCCGCGAGGCGGCTATGCAGAAGTTTCCAGGCATCTTTGTCCTCTATGTACTGGTTGACTTTATAATAAGCCTTCTTTAGTAAAGTAGATTTTATATAGGTTTTGAATTTACCCTCTGAGAGCCCAGTTATCTCTTTTGGGATTTTATTATAGAAACGTACACTATTTCCTAAGAATGTCTTTTTATTTGTTTTAGATAATCTAAAGCTAGGTGCAGCTATTTTGTATTTATTTCTAGTATTAAAATTATGAAGGTCACTATTTAATTTGAATTTATGTAAATTTTTACGCACATACATGATGTTCTCATAAATGTATAAGGATGGTAGGGTCAATATGTTTATATCTTTAAATAATTCCCTCAGGGATTCGCGTGGACGCATCTCATAGATGGCACGAATCGCACGTTTTTGTAGTATAAAGATAGTTTCTATATCTGCGGCTGACCCCCACAACAGAATCCCATAAGACATCAAGCTATAGAAATATGCAAAGTACACTAATCTCGCCGTGGCTATATCTGTTAGTTGCCTAATTTTATAAACCGCGTAAGCTGCAGAGCTTAGTTTCCCTGAGAGCTCGTGGTTATCAGTAAATCCTATTCCAACGAAAGAAATACACAAAAATGGTCAATATTATGCCAAGGTACAATCATTGGCACATGCCACGGTATAATCATTGGCACTGCCAATGATTGGATTTGATCGATAATATATGTTAAATCCATGCGATATAAATTCCATTACAATGTAAATGAATTTCAACACAAAATAAGTCGCATTTCGCAAAAACATTTAAAAGGTACAATGATTGGAATTGGTGCCAATGACTACACCGTCATAGAGTTCATAGTGCAATTATTGGCATATCAAAAACTGGCAAAGTAATCATTGAATTGCAAATCTTACACAAATATCCCAAATTATGCACCTTCTCTTACGTGAAAATTACAAACATTAAACAAAACTTACATAAATATAATTATCTTAACGCAGTTTTCTTTTCTACTTCTCTAACTTTTTTCAATTCAATTCAATTCTTATTTTGTGGCTTGTGAAAGTGTTTTTAACACCACAACTTTGCCAATATCACGTTGGGAGATTGGACATCAAACGATGGAAATTAACCAATAAGTGCTTTTGAATTTTGAACACAATCAACAATCATATATATTCTACAGCATGATACTAAACTATTATAATAAGCAACACTACTATAAATATTGAAATAAAACTCATATCTCCTTTATTAAATCATAAACTATTTACTAAGATTATTGAATATACAACTAATTACAATCTATACACAAAGCTATATAACATATTACGAATACACATTAATATATTATTATGTATTAAGTTTATACTTATAATTTTATTTTATTCACTTTAATATATCTACACAATAGTCTAATAAATGGTGAAAAAACCAAGGATAAGAGGAATTTAAAGGAGACAGGACGAGGGATATCGGAAGGAATAATATCATATAGAGAAAACTGTTGCTTTGGACAAGAAAAAAAGATATGGTCCACATTTCCATAATCTAAACCACACTCGCATATGGAATGGTCTCTTATTCTTAGTTTAGCCAAAAAGACAGGGGTACACGAGTGATTCAAGCGTAACCGGCAGATCGTTGAAGTAGTAACTTTATCTGCCCCTTGGAATTTTGAAAACCAGGGTTTATGAGGGATATCTGGCTGAATATCACCATAAAATTTGCCTTTTATGCACTTTGAAATTTGCCACTGTTTTGACCAGGCTTCAAATAATTTGAGATTAAAAGTGGCACAGATGTCATGAGAATAAACATGAGGATGAACCAGTAAGAGCAGCGTTCCTGGCACATGAGTCCGCTGACTCATTCCCCAGGATACCCATGTGGCCAGGAATCCATGCAAGGATAATACTAATTCCAAGCCTATGACACTGAAGAAGGGAGTCTCTTATTCTGAGAATTATGGGAACTCTGGACTTAGAACGGAATTGATTGGAGAGAATAGCTTGCAAGCAGCTTGCGGAGTCCGAGAAAATTATGCAATGACTTAAATTGTGTGACTTTATAAACAGTATAGCTTCCAGGATAGCAATAGCTTCTCCCGTGAAAACAGAAGTAAGAGGAGGGCATTTGTAGCTTAGAATAATCCTAGATGATGGAATCCAAACCGCCGCACCAACCGGCTCATCAGGGGACTTGGAGGCATCCGTAAAAAATAAAACCCAATCCTTATACTCAGATTGAATATTATTTATAAATACACTATTAGCCTCTACCGTGTTCTTATTAATACCAAAATCAAGCATTATATTAGGCTCGAACGTAAGTGCTTCAAACGGCGTGGAATATAATGGCAATAGGGAGCACTGGTATAATGGATTTGGTAGACGAGTTAGATGAAGATAGCTGCGAAGAAGATCGGGAAGTAATTGGGGTGAACGGGGTCCATATAAATCAGACAATAAATCCAATTTTTGAATAAGGATGTGGTTAGAATTTTGTAACAGTTTGCAAACGAATCTATTGCATAGATACTGCCTGCGGAGGGAGAGAGGAGGTTCCACGCACTCCACTTGCATTGCGTTGATGGGGGACGACTTCATCGCCCCCAGAATTATCCGCAAGGACTTGGATTCCACCTTCTCAATCTCTCGGCAGGCAGACTTATTGCTTAGAATAAATGATCCGTAATCTATGTGGCTACGGACAATCGCATTATAAAGAAGCTTTTGTGTATATGGATGAGCACCCCACCATACACCAGAAAGAGATCTAAGAATGTTTATATTGCTCTCACATTTCTTAACTACATAATTGGAATGAGTGGATCCTGACAATTTGCGATCAAGCCATATACCTAGGAATTTAACTTCATTCTGTAGTGGGATTAACTGATAATTAACTTTGATCAATGCAGGAGGAATAAATCGCTTTGTTGAGAATGTAACTACACTGCTTTTAGAAGCTGAAAGGGATAGACCATGATCTAGGAGCCAGTCATGAAGATAGCTGAGGGCTGTGTTCAAACTTTTTTCGGCTTCTTCTATGGACTTGTCGGATACATAAAGAACCAAGTCATCCGCATATTGCAAAATGTTGCAAAAGGGAAGAACGGTCAGTTCTAGGTCGAACGTATAAAGGGCATAAAGTAAAGGGCTTAGCACTGACCCTTGCGGCAAACCTTTCCAGCAAGTTCGAGAAGGAAGAAAAGTATTTTGATTTTTTATAATAATTGATCTTTCCATTAATAAATTACATACGAAACGGATTACTTTCTCTGGAACTTCTAACCGAGTAAGTTTATTTCTCAGTAAGGGAAGTAAGACATTATCGTAAGCAGAAGAAACATCTAGAAAAGCGCCCACAAGAAATTCCTTTTTAAGGTATGATATCCGGATATCAGAAGTAAGAATACTTAAACTGTCCATAGTGCTCATGCCTTTTCTAAAACCAAATTGAGTTTTAGCCAACAAGCTTCTGTTTTCAACAAACCACTCAAGACGATGTTTAATCATATGTTCTGCAACCTTGGCTAAACAAGAAGATAACGCGATTGGCCTATAACTATTTGGATCTGAGGCATTTTTACCTGGTTTTACAATGGGAATAATTACCTGGGTTTTCCAAGGTTGTGGAATCTCACCATATTCAAAAACACCATTAATGAGACCCAAATAATACTCTTTACACTTTTTGGAAGAATTCTTTAAGAATGAATACGGAATACCATCTATGCCTGGGGAAGAATCCACCAAACCATCGAGAGCCAACTCAAGTTCTATAAATGAGAAAGGAGAGTCACAAGTATTGAGGCTAGGAAGGAAACGAGGAGCCGGAACAAGACAGTCTATATTTGGAACAGAAGGGGGGGTCATTTTATCAGCAAATCCTCCAACCCACGATGAGGGGTCATGCATATATATGTTAGGGACGGTACATGAGCCTCTGAATCGTTTTATCATTTTCCAGACCAGAGAAGGTGGAGTTCTAGGAGACAGCAGCGAACAGAATTTTTTCCAACCATCCCTCTTTTTTTTGGACAAAATTCGCCTTGTCTTCGCAGCTACCTTCTTATAGGTTATAAAGTTAGCCCTAGTCATGGCCAAATTGTAATCCTCCTCAGCTTTTATCCTTGCTCTAACAGCAGCAGTGCATTCAGAGTCCCACCAAGGGGTTGAAACTTTAAATTGAAAAGGCTTTTTCAAGGGGAAATACTCATCTGCACTAGAAATAATGGCGTCCACAAAGTTAGTATAACACTGATCGATGTTCATTGGGTCACATACTGGCAAATTATCTATCTTGTTATCAACAGAAGAAGAATATGAAGACCAGTCAACATTAGATAACCTATATAGGTTCTTTTCCTTAAATATTTAAGGGTGGGACAAAAACTCACTGAAGTAGTTACCCTATCAGAAATGGTGATGAGAATAGGAAAGTGATCACTCCCATACGTGAAGGGAAGGACATTCCAGGACAGGACAGAAGAAAGAGTAGGAGAACATATGGTAATGTCTACAGCGCTTTGAGGGTTTTGGGAGGGAAGAACCCTGCGGGTAGGGGAGCCATTATTTATGACGCAAAGATTTGCCTCATCAAATATTTCAAGAAGAGAAAGAGCGAATAAATCGTTATGGTTGGAACCCCAAAGAAAATGGTGGGCATTAAAATCGCCCATAATTATGATAGGGGGAGGAACAGAAAATATTACATGCAGGATATCCGGGATGAATCTTGATTGAGGATGGGGAATATAGACAGATATAAAAGATATGTCAAAAGCTCTTATTGCTACGATATTAAGTTCCGGAGGAAAAGGAGGTAAGGAAATTTGAGAAAAAGGAAGACAACGCCTCACAAGTAAAGCGCAGCCTGCATAACCGTCAGCCCTGTCATCCCGGAGGCAGGCGAAGCCTGGAACCCGAAAACGGGACCCAGGCACAAGCCATGTCTCCGCAATGGCAATGACTGACGGTTTGTGTTGATTAATGAGATACAGGAGCTCAGGCTTCCTGCGTCGAATGCTTTTTGTGTTCCATTGAATCAGAACCAGACCCATGATTAAGAATTGAAAAAATTTCTGAAAGTTTGCTGGCAACGTTGGACGGTAGGTTGGTGTTATTGTGGGAAACAATGGAAATGATCACGGACAGTAATAAGTCGAGAAGTTTGCCATTTTGAACAGAATCAGAAGAAATAGCCAGAGAAGAAGATGGATTGGCAGCCAATAAGGCAACGCCATTTGGGGAGGTGGATGGCACTTCAGCTACTATAGTCTGATGAGCCTGTCTATTGAAAGATTTTCCAAGAGGAGCTCTAGGGCGCGGGGTTGAAATTACAGTTTTTGAGTAACTGGTAGACTGCTGTTGGGAATAGGATTGGCTAGGTTGAGAGGGAGAAAAGGAAGAAGAGGAACAGCTAGCTTGTGACACCTTGAATATGGCTTCCTTACCCTGGGGTAGCGCGCTGCCGCATCCTCATAGGAAAGGCTATCCTGCGACATCAAGATTTTGATAGCCTCCTGCCTCCCCCGCTCTGGGCAGTCTTTGCTATTAGCAAAGTGGCTGCCCGAACAGTGGAGACAAGACGACACCGATTCCTCCACGCCGCAGGAGTCACCCGTATGAGGCTGCGCACAGCGGAAACAGCGAGGTTTTGATCTACATTGCGCTTTGACATGACCAAATCTGCAACATTGTAAACACTGGATAGTAGGATATTTATAAGGCTCCACAGGCAGCGAAGAATAAAAACAGAATATCCTCTGAGGCAAAACCTGACCATGAAAAGTGATTACAACGGTTTGTGTTGGGATCCATGATGTATTGTTTGCTATATTCACTTTTCGATTTAATCTTCTTGCCTTCATAACGTCACCTACCCCCTTGGGTAGGACAACCGATGCCACAAAGTCCTCCATCGCCAAGTCAGTTGGCACATTACGGACGATTCCCATTTTGGTGATGTTGTAAGACGGAATATTAGCTACATACTTGTGTGCACTTAAAATTGGATTATCCAAAAACTTATTCGCGTCTGAGCCAGTTTTAAATTCTACTGAAATTTTGTTTCTACCCACCTTTTTAACACCATCGGGGCAGATATTATGAATTTTATTCAAATGAAGAAATTGGCCAAATTTTAGTGGTTTTAAGACCACTCCAGAAGAGGGGTCTGGATCAGAGTGAGACACATGCACAATGTAGGGTCCATTATCGATATCTGTATATGCCTTTATTCCCAAAACGTAGCAGGGATGGGTATATAAGTTTTGTGTGGAGGCACCTAACAAATCCTTGTTATATACGGCTTTAGCCGCATCGTCATTAAGAGGGTCCACAGACCGTCTTTTTAGGCCCGATCCCATAGGAATGTCCGGCGGATCCGGCGGTCGATCAGGAGGAATCAATTCCATTAGTAACGGTTCCTGGGTTATTTTACTTAAACTAGTCCCTATACTATGATACAATAAAAAATAACTAACTAAAATATGTACAACTACAGACTTACTATATTACAATCCCTAGGCCTAAGTTCAATTTTTACCACTATTGAATGTTGATTAGTTGAATCACAAGATATTAAAAAATATTTTTTCCGAAAATAATTTCTCTTAAACGTGTGACACCTATCAACCCTCTTTTGTTTTTTTTCTAACTTTTTTCAAATCATCAGCAGCAATGACGCGCAAATTTATGAAAAATATAAATCCCGCCAATTTATCTGTCAATGTCACTTACAATTTGATTTTGCCAGACGCCTAATTTAAAATACTATTTAGGAAAAAATATTAGAAATGGCTTCAGTCGTGTTGTGTTATAATATTACGATTAAAAGTTGAAAGTGCCAATGATTAGGGGGGTGCTAACAATACTACCGGTTACCCTATATTAATAATAGATTACTCTTTATTTCGACCATTTTAACATAATATTACACAGTCCAATATAATAACTTAAAATTTAAGCTATAACTAAAAAGTGATTGGTCGACAATGGACGGCCTTATCGCTTTAAGCGATCTCTTCAGGCATCCAGTCTTTGGACGGAAAGGTGTATGATAGGAAGAGTAGGGGGTGGGATTAATGATAATTGCAAGAATCAAATTATAATACATACTTGACCCTTACTACTCAAATTACTCTTGTCACGAACTAGCTTTTCTGAATGCATGGACTATATTGACGTCCATAATTAATGTTCCCACAGTAATTACTCTTAAAATCGTTAGTTACATAATTTTTAATATCCTACTTGCATTTTAGTTTATAAGTGTATAATATTTCTGTGTACCTACATTGTCATTCTTATTTTACTTCAATAAAGAATTTTATTATTATAGATTTATATAATGTGAATGCTCAGTAATGTAAACGTTGTGGACAGACGTGACATGCGCGAGTTGCAACATATCGCTGTCGGGCGCGGCGCAGCGTCCCTCGGCGGAACAGTTCGACAAGTTCGTGCCGTACTTCCTGCAGGACAACCCCGCGCCCGAGCAGGGCTGCGTGAAGGGAGGCCACGCCGCCTACAGCCACGCCGTCAACTATCACATGCTCGCACGGAACCGATCCTCTGTCGACGCCACTTACTATCAAGGTACACCACATGTTCTCTTCTCCGATACTTCCCCATAGCTCGACTAGATTGCTCAACTTGGCTGCGTGAAGGGAGGCCACGCCGCCTACAGCCACGCCGTCAACTATCACATGCTCGCACGGAACCGATCCTCTGTCGACGCCACTTACTATCAAGGTACACCACATGTTCTCTTCTCCGATACTTCCCCATAGCTCGACTAGATTGCTCAACTTGGCTGCGTGAAGGGAGGCCACGCCGCCTACAGCCACGCCGTCAACTATCACATGCTCGCACGGAACCGATCCTCTGTCGACGCCACTTACTATCAAGGTACACCACATGTT
The DNA here is from genome assembly GCA_947063395.1 of Hemistola chrysoprasaria. NCBI lineage: Eukaryota > Metazoa > Arthropoda > Insecta > Lepidoptera > Geometridae > Hemistola > Hemistola chrysoprasaria. Next base: position 12,307,895 of record OX346724.1, on the reverse strand, counting down.
CTCTTCTCCGATACTTCCCCATAGCTCGACTAGATTGCTCAACTTGGCTGCGTGAAGGGAGGCCACGCCGCCTACAGCCACGCCGTCAACTATCACATGCTCGCACGGAACCGATCCTCTGTCGACGCCACTTACTATCAAGGTACACCACATGTTCTCTTCTCCGATACTTCCCCATAGCTCGACTAGATTGCTCAACTTGGCTGCGTGAAGGGAGGCCACGCCGCCTACAGCCACGCCGTCAACTATCACATGCTCGCACGGAACCGATCCTCTGTCGACGCCACTTACTATCAAGGTACACCACATGTTCTCTTCTCCGATACTTCCCCATAGCTCGACTAGATTGCTCAACTTGGCTGCGTGAAGGGAGGCCACGCCGCCTACAGCCACGCCGTCAACTATCACATGCTCGCACGGAACCGATCCTCTGTCGACGCCACTTACTATCAAGGTACACCACATGTTCTCTTCTCCGATACTTCCCCATAGCTCGACTAGATTGCTCAACTTGGCTGCGTGAAGGGAGGCCACGCCGCCTACAGCCACGCCGTCAACTATCACATGCTCGCACGGAACCGATCCTCTGTCGACGCCACTTACTATCAAGGTACACCACATGTTCTCTTCTCCGATACTTCCCCATAGCTCGACTAGATTGCTCAACTTGGCTGCGTGAAGGGAGGCCACGCCGCCTACAGCCACGCCGTCAACTATCACATGCTCGCACGGAACCGATCCTCTGTCGACGCCACTTACTATCAAGGTACACCACATGTTCTCTTCTCCGATACTTCCCCATAGCTCGACTAGATTGCTCAACTTGGCTGCGTGAAGGGAGGCCACGCCGCCTACAGCCACGCCGTCAACTATCACATGCTCGCACGGAACCGATCCTCTGTCGACGCCACTTACTATCAAGGTACACCACATGTTCTCTTCTCCGATACTTCCCCATAGCTCGACTAGATTGCTCAACTTGGCTGCGTGAAGGGAGGCCACGCCGCCTACAGCCACGCCGTCAACTATCACATGCTCGCACGGAACCGATCCTCTGTCGACGCCACTTACTATCAAGGTACACCACATGTTCTCTTCTCCGATACTTCCCCATAGCTCGACTAGATTGCTCAACTTGGCTGCGTGAAGGGAGGCCACGCCGCCTACAGCCACGCCGTCAACTATCACATGCTCGCACGGAACCGATCCTCTGTCGACGCCACTTACTATCAAGGTACACCACATGTTCTCTTCTCCGATACTTCCCCATAGCTCGACTAGATTGCTCAACTTGGCTGCGTGAAGGGAGGCCACGCCGCCTACAGCCACGCCGTCAACTATCACATGCTCGCACGGAACCGATCCTCTGTCGACGCCACTTACTATCAAGGTACACCACATGTTCTCTTCTCCGATACTTCCCCATAGCTCGACTAGATTGCTCAACTTGGCTGCGTGAAGGGAGGCCACGCCGCCTACAGCCACGCCGTCAACTATCACATGCTCGCACGGAACCGATCCTCTGTCGACGCCACTTACTATCAAGGTACACCACATGTTCTCTTCTCCGATACTTCCCCATAGCTCAACTAATACAGTTGAGCGGTGGGTAATACCCGTTACTTCCCCATAGCTCAACTAATACAGTTGAGCGGTGGGTAATACCCGTTACTTCCCCATAGCTCAACTAATACAGTTGAGCGGTGGGTAATACCCGTTACTTCCCCATAGGTCAACTAATACAGTTGAGCGGTGGTTAATACCCGTTACTTCCCTATAGGTCAACTAATACAGTTGAGCGGTGGTTAATACCCGTTACTTCCCCATAGGTCAACTAATACAGTTGAGCGGTGGTTAATACCCGTTACTTCCCTATAGGTCAACTAATACAGTTGAGCGGTGGGTAATACCCGTTACTTCCCTATAGGTCAACTAATACAGTTGAGCGGTGGGTAATACCCGTTACTTCCCTATAGGTCAACTAATACAGTTGAGCGGTGGGTAATACCCGTTACTTCCCTATAGGTCAACTAATACAGTTGAGCGGTGGGTAATACCCGTTACTTCCCTATAGGTCAACTAATACAGTTGAGCGGTGGGTAATACAAGTAACTTCCCCATAGCTCAACTAGATTGCTCAACTAAAATTTATACAAATATTGTCTATAAATTCGACCATAAAATAGAGAAAACTAAATAGTCCTCTCTTTCTACGCATTGATGTCACATCTCTTCCTTAGATCTGCTCTCCTGGTATTTAAATTGAAATGTATAAATTAATTCCCTAGCACTATTTGACTAGCTATTACGTATACTTAATTTTAGGCATAGCTGAAGCTGATAAAAGGGACGTTGGGAATCAGTTCACCTACCTACCTGTGCTTGCACTTTATAGGTGAATTAATTCCTTTGATCACCTTGGAGTATGTTCACTCAGAGTAACATAGGCGACTTTTTTTAAATTAGGTACAACATAATAACATAAACAAGTTAAACCTAAGTATAATTTTATTCATTTTTAGATTGAAAGTACAAGGATATCATAAGTTACGAAGAAGAAGATATATTATTATTTATTTTAACTAAAAAGTAACGGCTCTACTAGTTTAGAGGAAATAACGCTTTTTTCACTCGTCTTGCTCAAAAATTCCGTCATTGTTGCGTACCAGAGCGGGGCTAAAGTACTGTAAGTATCGCTTTCAATGGTCCATGTTGTAATGTTGATCTTTTGATTGCAGGGTATCACTCAGTGTTGAAGACCAGCCACGACTATTACTCAGCGCTGCGCGGCGCCAGGGGAGTCGCCGCCAACCTCACTGAGACTCTCAACAGGAACCTCAGGGAATTGGTATGGTTTACTCGTACACTTAGCATTGTTTTCGCTATGCTCAAAAGGCCAACAAAGCGTAGGAACTTTGGCGAGAAAGGGCGAGAAATCAAACGCACATCATCACGAGAGAAATAGAGATGGTGATACATAACGCAATTATGAAATATGTGAGTCTTATACCAACACATGGACGCCCTTTTTGGACCTCTTAGAATATGAATTTTCAAAAGCCCTTTCTTAGCACACGTCTAGACAACGAAATTAGTCTACATTCCAGGTTTCAAGCCTCTAGCATCAGTGGTTTGGGCTCTGTGATTTGCCTGTCAGTCAATGAGTCATTTAGGATTTTATAATGTATAGTGATTATGTCAAATAATGTTACCTACAGGTTGTGTCTGTGTGGGTGATAAAGTTATCCCCTTGTCAGTCTATCGACGTGTCTGTTCGAGATAAACTATTCATAACATAACATACCATCAAGTTTTTCCCGAAGGGATAGGCCAAGGACTCCGTCCTATAGTAGGTACACCAACATTTCGCCAGTATTGGCGACCAGTTATTGGTCCTAGCCTATTGCCATCTACCGGGCACAGTTCCAGACTCCAGACAGTTATTGAGATCATTCCTAATGGAAAATCCAATATTTAACACTGCCTGGCCTGGGGATCGAATCCGGGACCTCATGATCGCCAGTTCAGGATAACTGGTAGTAAATGCTGTTCTAGCATTTAATTATTTGCTAAAGATATGCCCAATACCTATTAAAATATTAATTAATCTTACACCAGTAATCAAGAGCAATGCTTATGTAAGATACTGTGCAAAGGAATTTCTCACTGCGTTCGTCATTGTCTCGGTAGTTTACACCATGGAATAACACATAGGGTACTTTTTATTCCGACATTCCCACGGGAATTATGACTACGCAGGTGAAACCGCGGCGCGTAGCTAGTCAACTAATATGAGTTTTGTCTCTTTCAGAATAAAACATCAACGGTGAACGTGTTTCCATATTCAATATTCTACGTATTTTATGAACAATATCTGACGATGTGGCCGGACACGTTGAAGAGTATGGGCATATCTGTGCTCTCTATATTCATTGTCACATTCATACTGATGGGCTTCGACCTCTTCTCGGCCATGGTGAGTGTATACCCTTGTAATATTTATATGGGACAACAAACATTGATTGACATTGTTCAGGAACGGAGGCTTCGAAATCCAAGACTCCCAGGGTTTCTTCTTAAATACGTTTAATTACGAATTAAAATAACTTTTTCGGAATTTATGACACTTTGTCGGAATATTTCGTTCCAGACTTGTGTTACCCCTGAAAGATACCCTTGGGGTGGTGTCTTCCAGGATCGGTGGCACCTCTAAGTCCTTAAATCGAGACAACGGCGTACCAATAGTACCATGGGCTCTATTTACTAATTGCCATGACTCCACCAATCAAATGTCGAATAGTGATGGGACAATGCGTATAGTTTTTATCGTTGGAAAATAATGTTCGAACCCTGGTACCTTTTCTAGTTCCTATGTCATAAATACAAATCAAGATTGCACCAGTAGAATCTACCCAAAATCTTCTTGCTTGTAGGAATCTGTGCGATCTGAAACTGACAATATGGGTTGTCCACATAACCCATATGAATTGACTCAAGCAGTGTAATTGGGGTAACCCGTTCTGCCTAATTGGCAATGGAAAACCTGCTTCCAGTGAATTCAAAAGAAAGTTTGTTTTATTTCCCTGCTTTGTTTTGAGAAAAGCACTATATATGCCTCGGTGGTAATGCCAATTGCTTGTCTTGTTAGTGAAGTCCTCGCCTACGACTCGAACTTCAACACATACTCGATCTGCAAGTGCCTATTTCGCGGCCTTTGCAATAATGTACTATTCATCTGTGAAACTAACAAAGGCTTTATCTCGGTAATCATCCTAGCGAGCCACAAAGCTACAACAATTACTAAGTACATGATATTGTGTATCGTTCTCAGGTGGTGGTGGTGACTATAACGATGATAGTGATCAATATCGGAGGTCTCATGTACTGGTGGGGAATCAGTCTCAACGCTGTCTCTCTTGTTAACTTGGTGAGTTGATTTTATTCATACACAACATTCTGTTAGATTATACATTCAAATTATTATGTCACTCTAAAACACGGACTACATATACCCCATTTTTTGATAGGTGTGCACGGTGACTTTTTTTTTAATGTCTAACATGCAGAGGCCCTTTAGAGTTTTTAACCTAAAGGTAATGGATAGCACCTGTCGAGATCCATCTCTGAAACCATCTACAGTCTTTTTTTGTTAAGTTGAGCTCAAAGACATCACCCGCTAGGTACAAGGATTATTGCGAATGGATGGAAACTACTTGATTTGTCTATACACTTCCGTCTTATGGTGAGATATTAAGGAGGGCGATGACTCGCCGCTCACTAAACGAACCCCCCATAAGGCCCACCCACCACAAGGGAATTGAGTATTATAAAAAGAAGTAAATGTCGTATTTTTTTATTTATTCTGAAAGTTTAATAAAAATGATGTATCATATGATTCAACAATTACCTTAAAAATATATTTTTCAATTAATTTAATGAATTGATTGATTGCTTATAATCCTATTCAATTCAAAATTGATAAAATTTCAATAAGAGTCACTTGATCACGAACGCGCTACGAGTTGGTCGCCATGATTGTGACGTCATTATGTTATAGTTATGGATGGTTCTCTATCACATTGTGACGTCACTACAGGTCACGAGCTCGTTTGGGTACTATCGGCGTGTTTTCGGCCGATAGTAACCAAACTTTAAACGAAAAAAATTAAAAATTTTATGAATCTAGTAGGATTAAAAATATTTTTTTAATTTGATAGAACTTTGTAATTTTAGCGAATAAAAAAGAACTAAAAATAATTTTGTTACGAAACTTATATATGATCTTTCCATTTGTGCCAAAAAAAAATTAAATAGTCAATAATGATGATTATTATACATTCGTTAGGTGATGGCGGTGGGTATAGCGGTGGAGTTCTGTTCGCATCTCGTGCACAGTTTCTCAGTGTGCGGCGCCGGCACCAGGGTGCAGCGCGCGGAGGAGTCTCTCACCAAGATGGGCTCCTCCATACTGTCCGGGATCACTCTCACCAAGTTCGGAGGGATCATTGTCTTGGGCACGGCTAAGAGCCAGATATTCCAAGTAAGTCATATTTCATATTATACCAGTGTAAACAAAGCAGCTTTTTTACGAAACATGGGGGTTTTATAACAAAACTTTGACGCTGTTTTTGGAACCCTAAGAATGTGAATTTTCAAAGATCCTTTCTTAGCACACGTCCAGACAACGAAAAGAACCTACATTTCAAGTTTCAAGTCTCTAGGATCAGTGGTTTGGGCTCTGTGTTGCATGTCAGTGAGTAATTTAGGATTTTATTAGTGTCCCACTGAAACAAGACTTTCAGCCGAGACGAAATCTTCGGTGTCTATTTCACTTTCGGCCGAAATCGAAACTTTTTCAGACATGTTAAAAATCTACTGTTTACTGTAACCCGTTCTGTTAGAGTATAAGAATTATTATTATGAAGTTAATGAATTAAAATTAAAATTAAGAACTACAAAACTGTATTTATCATAAATGTTATCTGGGGAGAACTGCCTCCTGGGTCACAGATCGAGCTTCTCCAGGAGGTAGGGCACCAATTATATGTATGTAAAACTTTTGTAGTTAGCTAAATAAATGATTTTTGATTTGAATGTACCTATATAATGTTTGTCAGGTGTTCTACTTCCGCATGTACCTGGGCATCGTGTTGTTCGGAGCGGCTCACGGCCTCATCTTCCTCCCGGTCATGCTCAGCTATATCGGTGAGTGTTCACACGTTACGATACTCGACCCGCGGATATTGACTGAACTAATGGCGTCCCTCACACGATACCCCACCCTGCCACACTCCGCATTAGATGTATGAAGCTACAAGTAACCGGGGCGTCCGTCTGGACGGGAAAATTTCTATGGGCTAGACGGAGAGAACAGATAGAGAGATTCGCGATAGAAAGAGAGGCAGCTTGTAGATTAATATGACGATAATTAGTTGGACGCTGTGCGACCTGAATTGCACTTTATTGCGTCGGAGCTAGAGTCGCTATTCATTCAAATGATTTTAAGGAGTGTCCCTTCTGTACCTTTAGTGTTCTGTGACGATAGGTAGGCCTTTCTACCCGTGGTTGCCGTACAAGCCGGCTAAGGTCTTATACTATCCAGAGGACGGTCAGTAATATAATCAGTGTAAAAACCACAATGATCTGAGGTAAAAACCATCGAACTGCGCACGCCAACCCGCCTGCCAAGCGTGGCGAGTATGGCAAAACCCCCTCTTGTGGAAGAGGCCTATGTCCGGCATTGGACTTCTTCCGGCTGAAATGATAACGATGACAGGAGTGACATATGTTAACATGACATAATACATATAGTTTTATGCCAAAAAAATTTATGCCAAACTGAGGAATCCCCCGTGACAATGGTTAAACTGCCAGAAAAACCGATCGTGTTGGTCATCTTGTAAATAGATTCAACGCCGGATGAATTTCTCTGACGAATGTAAAGTTTTTGAGGCACGCGTCGCTTGTAAGTGTATCGTAACTTGCGAACGGCTTTATACACTAGTTCGTTTCGTGACTCTTTCTACTTGCACTACAAACTACTAAGGTTTGTTACCATTGTATATACAGCACTAAGGGCCGGTTTTTGTATCCCTAATTATAGTTAAGTTAACCATTGGTTTAACTGACTCTAGTTAAAATACAAACCAATGGTTAACAGGTGTTGAAAATAATAGCTAAGGATAAGAAAATTAATTAAACCGAATTTTTAAATATTAGTCACACATTTTTAACCTTTGGTCGATTTAACCGCGGATCAAAAAACCCAGCCTAAGGAATGACTCTACGCTTCTTCTAGTACTCATTTTTGCGGGGGGGTGAGGTAAACAGGTATTGCAAACATTAAGGCGCTGATAGCAGCCAAATCTTCCGTCTCGCTCGCTCGTTTTCTAGTACATAGGCATTTCCAAATATCATATGTTGTGTTTCTCAATCATACCAATTACAATATAATATTCAAGAAAACTCAGTTTGGATATCTTTTAGTTTCACTTTTTTCGATCTACTCTACAAATATAAAAAGCTAAATATACTTTATACGTTCATAATATAAACTACTAACTTAAGGTTATTTCTAAGCCGTTCCTAACATAGTTTGCGTTTGGTGTATACTGTAAGCATTCTATGTGTTATTAATGAATAAATAAATAAATAAACAAATTTAAGATTTATTTTTTGGAAATTCACATTTAGTGATTTTTTATCTTCAATAATATAAATTGCGCGAGCGAGATGGAAGGTTTGGTTGCTATAGGCGCCTTAAACTAAATACGCCCACAAATGCAGTGAACATTGTGTCAGCGGTTGCGCGTGAAATAAGTTTTTAATAACGTTTATGACATTTCCATTGGGCTGTGTATTCAAAACAAACGAGTCACACAATTCTCATAACATTTTCAATACCAACTGACTGTGCACTTTCCTTTATATAAAGTTATCTGGTACTACTTAAAAATACACATGAAAAAATGATATATTTTCATTCTAACAATAACGCAATATAGTTGAGATTATGTTGTTTTCTATGTCGTTTTGTTACAGTCTTGCATGCAGTGTCTATAGTTTATTTTGCACCTTTTAGGTTAAACACCGCTGTATATTGGACCTTTATCACGTTTATTTTTAATTATGGCAACAAAAATAATTTTTAATCTAATAAAAGTTTTGAATAAAAAATATAGCTATAATAAGATGACAAAATAAGTTTTTTTGCAGAATATTATTATAATTTATGGCAAGTGTTGCAAGTATAAAAAAATATTTCTGTTGCCATACTTTTTGTTTTTATTTTAAGTTTACGCATGACCTTTAGCTTAGCAGCTTATTAATAAATAACACCTGCGTTACTAAATCATTGGAGGTCAGAAAATCGTGGTTGTGGAGTAAATGCATGTCTGTTATGTTTTTTTTTGCCTTCCGTGGCGTTGGAGGATTTATTATTTTTCTATCGACGTTACAAGCCTTTTATTCCTGTCTTAGCTCGCACATTAACAACATCGATTTTAAGCTCGTGTTTTTGTTTTCTAAAATTTTGAACAATGCTGTGCTACTTTACAGATAAGTAGTATTTATGCAATTTTTTATGTTCAAAAATATATTAACATTACTCACAAAAGAAATCCTGTACATTTGCTTATTTTTATTATTTTTTTCAAAATAGCTTTTAATATAGTTCGACACAAAAGAGTAGAAAATAATGGGGACGCCACTATCTTTTACAAGAGTAAAAACAATTTCATCAACACATACACTTTAAATTAGTTCCGTTTCTACTCTTTTGTGTCGAACTATACATGCCTTTTTAGCTTTTTTTTTCATAAAGCTTATCACAATGACCTCTACCGCTCAATACGAGATCGGTTTAACAATTTGTCATAGGGAATTGTGCCATCAGGCGCGTGAATAAGGTTCATTTTTCAGGTTCTCCAGTGAACAAACAGAAGTTGGCAAATCAGATGTTGCGCGGAAAGGAGGCGCCAGTCGCTGAAACCTCTTTGACTCGAGTAAGACCTACGTATAGACATTATAACTTTGACCAGTTACGACCATAAATTGCGTTTTACACGTGCCGACGGCATGAGCCTTGAAACATTAGTGTTATTAATCAGTTACTGACTCTATTCTGTTTGTAAGTCGAACTAGTAATGCGTTATCTCTGTCACACAATTGCATAAAAAAGACAAGGACAAAATAACGAGTTTATTGCTCATTGGGCGTGGCCAAACGTTCCAAAATGAAAGAGCGACTAAATATTGAATCAAGCGCGAGAAAATTATGTCCGTATTAGCTCGACTCGGCGACCAGACTTTATTGTTATAATTCATTCAGACCAGTTTTTTTTTAAATTATTCTGAGTTCAAAGAAGTGATCATCATTTTATCGATTCCATTTCAATAATTAAGTTTAAATTATATTGCATGTATAATGTATGTTATCCTTCCCGCCCTTAATAATACTAATTTGTTAAAAAAGTAGTTCTCAAGACTCGTGCCGGTAACTATACTAACGAGAATGGGCTTACGTGCACAGAAAATAAAGTCTACTTTCGTATGCGTGCGGCTGAGAATTTTATGTTGGTTTTTTTAATGAAGCAGTTTGTCGTGCCGCTGCACGTTTAGTCTATTTGCCAGTTTCAAGTTCATGTTAATTTTAAATACCTACTTAAGTGTGAATGAAATCTATTTTATGACTGGTAAACAGTTTTAAAAAAATGTTATATAAATAAGCTAACGTAGAGAAGCTTACACAATTACAATTTTAAAAAATTAATAGATTAATATAATATAGAAATTAAATATATTAAAATATCAGTATTATTTCTATATTTATTAGAAAGTCATATTTCTCGGATAATTATATTATAATCTATAATAAATAATATAAAATGCAATGTTGATTCTCGATTAGATTTTTTTCACTGATTTCTTTCACGAACTTTTTTTCACGAACTTCGATCAACATAACAATATATTAAAATTATTTTTAAAACAAAAAAGTCTCAAATATTTATTCAAAGATGTTGTAATGCCTGTATAATAAATTTTGTTAATTTTTAGAGAATTTAAGAAAATATTGATCGAGGAACACAATATAATATATTATTTTGTAATAAACATACATTTAAGGAAGGTGTACAAGTTATTTTACTGTCGCTAAAAATATATTTTAATAATAATGTATTTATTGAGCGTCATAAATAAAAATGATTTGTACCCCTTTTCACTTTTTTTTTAATTCTTTTCATGTAATTTCTTGTAAATTAACCTTAAAGCACTTTATTGATTATGATTTTCTAACAACACAAAATGAAACGCCGAAAGTGTTTCAAACTGGAGGTGACGGTGCTGCACTTTAGAATGAACTTTAATATGTGGTAGCAAAGTTCTTATTTGTTTAACACATTTAGCAAAGCTTTTAATTCACTTTATTTTTTTGTCTCACTAAAAACCTTCGTACACGAAACGTAGAGTAATCGTATCGCAGCGTAATTGCGTTCCAAATTTAAATATTGTTTAATCCAAGTAGTCCCTCAAGGCACTTGAAGTCAATTAAGGTAATAAGTAATGAATCTACCGCGGTTTCGGAAAGACATCTCTATCAGAAGAAAGAAGTACGCCTATGATACGATTACGCTACGCCTCTAGTGCGGAGGATCTCTCTCTGAAGTTGTTTTGCTAATGTTACGGAAATAGCAACCCTATTTTTTTATATTATATTAACGCATTTATTGTATAGTTCGCAACGTTTTTTATCTTTTTTATGCCGAGGTTGCGATGTATTGGTGTGGCGAAAATAATTATTAAATGTCTTGAATCGCCTTAAATGATTGACCACATCAATAGTAAACGTATAACAGTTATACTGAGCCTGATCAAGGCGTTAATTATTAATTAAATATTATTTGCATGGATGTTGTGTGTAGTCGTGTTTAGTAAACGACCATTCCTATCGATTTCGAATTTAAAACATATTTTTCTATTTATCTAAGAAATCTATCTCAGTGTTTTTTTTTCATTAACGGTCTTAATGTTCACACCGAGCGAATATTTTTTTATTTTTTTGTAGTAAAATAATGTTTTCACTTGTTAAAATACATAAAAACTAAATAAGGACCTTTTGACCTAAATAGATATAATATTATGAAATCACCAATTTCTTGGTTAAAGTACTTACTCGTGAATAGTTAAATATTAATTTAACTATTTATACTATGTGTTACAAAAAGATGTTGTAATACTTAAGGGGTGTATCTACCCGTCAAACTAAATTTCTTGCAAAATAAAAACTCGTAAATTTCGCGAAAAAAGTTGTCCGACATGCCATAGAATTTTTTGCTAATTTCGCAATTTTTTCTTTTGAAAGTTGTTCAGTTTGATTGGTAAATGCACCCATTTGAGTATTACCTCAACTTTTTCTAATACCTTGTTTATTTACATAACTGTTTTTACATATTTTGTACTTAACAAAGGCCGGTTGAAGTGACATTCATTAAATAAAGTTAACTTATTCTTAGTTTTAATTATTGGTAGCGCTTTTATATTTTATTTCGCGCGCTGTTTAGTTTATAATCATATTTTTATTGGAAATAATTATTTATTTAGGGTAATTGACTATAATTAATAAATATTAACTGTATTTTTTTCTACTATTAACTGTCTGAAAATTATAAAGCCATCAATGAAAGTGAACTAAATATAACAGAGCTACTTCTCGCTTGTAGCGCTTTATTTTAGGTAATAAAATCACTGCACCCGCTTAAGTCAATTTCTGAAATAATATTGTTATTTTTATTTTTATCTATAAGTTCTACTAACTATGGGGAATAATAACATTATTCGCGCACTAATTTTGGTGAAAGCAATTTTGGTGTTGGTTTATTAAAACACTAAGTACATATTTCTCTTTTTATGGACACGTAATATTTCGGCGTCGTGATGCTTTAATTATTGCAATGAACAAAGCATTAATTTCGACAATTATACTTAGCTGGGCATCAGTTTTTCGGTGCGCCAGTGCTAACTCTTGCCTCGCTTGGTCTGGACACGGAAATAAGCGTGTTGTCCAAGGCCACGTTTACAACCCGGATACTAATCATCGCGCGAATTGACTTGATATTTTGTACCATCTCTGCTTACTATTTTTCTTATTTTGATGTGCCAAATTAATATATTATATAGGTACTTACAATAGTGTCTAAGTGCTTGGTCGCGGCGACGCATGATGAAAATTTGGGCGTTTATCTGGCCCAAAAGCATTGAAACTCAACGCGGCAATGCTGCTGGCGTCTTGGGTACGCTGCCATCTGACAGTGGTTTAGAGCACTTGGATTTTCTATAGAATAACGTCGGCCCTATGGATTGGAAGTGTTCTTTAGTATAGTGTATTTAGTTAGGGTTGATAGTAAGTGGGTAACTATAGATATTTTTTTTTATGATAGTGAGTAACAAGACGAGCAAATCAGGTGCCTGATGGTAAGCATCATGATTGCCCATATCAGACACAGTGCCACCCAGTGTTTTAATACTCGAAATTCTGCATGGCAATGCACTGCGCCTGACACCCCGAGATATAAGTTGTTGAAACTCGTCATCCCCAGTAATTTCGCTGGTAACATTGCCCTTCAGACCGGAACACAGTGACGTTTGCACAATACTGCTTGGTAGATGAATAACTGGCAAATGTGTGGTACTTCCCCAGGCGGCCCGCTGCAAAAGGGGCCTACCACTACAAAAAAATTATGCATACTGTGCGATTTTCCCGTGCTTTTCTGCCGCATACGTACACTGTAAAATGATCACCCTGCTGCGGTCTTCCCGTTGAGCTACAACATGGGGCTCTCCAAAGGAGAGTGAATAGAGTGTTGGTCGGGTCGGCAACATACTGGCAATACCCCTGGTATCGTAGGTATCCATAGGCGGCGGTAACCGCGAGCCATCAGACACATCGTCTGCTTGTTTGCTACGTATGGCATTAAGGAATATATAGTCTTTTTTCAGTAAAGGCACTTTTCTAAATATTTTGATCACTTTTTTAAATATTTTAAAATTTTGCATGTCTGTGAATCTACGGGCGAAGTATGTGAAACTTACAGCAATATGTACAACTCAACTAACTACCATACTTCATGCAAATAAATATATTTCCTTTTATTTCCCGATAAGTAGATATGGTAGAAATATCGCAATAGCTCGCGCGACTAACGAGAACACACGATTAGCACTATTAGATAAAGTCTCAAGAAAAATTGCAATAATTATCGCATAACGACTCAGATGCGGCAGATCCATTTGAAAATCTAAAAATGACCGTTTTTACAGGTACGTCTCTAAATGAACAAGGAAATTACGAACAAATATTTATTTCCGATAGTTAGTTTTATTTAGTGGTTTTATTGTTTTGTTTATAGTTTAATGATCTGTATTATTTTGTGAGGAGATTCAATGAAATTAAACACCCCCTCTAAGTTCCTACTAATGTTAAAATAACGATTTTGTGACATTTTTAATAAACATGTAATGTATGATTTCTGTTTTATGGAGCGGAACTTCGTGTCTTAGAAATGAATTATTATGAATTACAATATCCCAGCAAATCTTAGAAGTACCGTTTGACGTTTCTTCTTTTCAAGCTTTGAGAGAGGAGAAATAACTTTGCATAGGCGTTACTCACACAATATCAATACCCCCGCCGTTTAACTATGGAATTAAAATATGTACAATTCTTAATCACTAAATATAAATTTTAATATAAGATATCTGTCAAACGGTACTTCTTAGATTTAATGTAAATTAGTTAATTAATATTAAATGAATAATTATATTGTTAAGTTAGATATTTATTTTCAATATCTCTTAAAGAAATTATATTTTTCCACAATTTCTCTAAGGTTTTGATGTCTGATTTTGGCTTTTAGCTCCAGGATAATGAGACCGTGTTCATTGAAAAGCACGAGATTTTTTATTTGGTTATACTATACATACTATAACATCCTACTTCTTAAAGTCGGTTCGAAATTTAATTGATTCTGTTTAATCGCAAAACGACAAAAAAATATTAAAAAATTTATTAAATTGCATTGATTTAAGGAAAATTAGGATTAGGATACGTTCTCTCAGCGCTTACTCAACAACTGGCATGTGAAATTTGTAACAACAAAGATAGAAAGACGTACCTAAGATCGATGTGCTAACGAGACAACAATTAATAACTTTACTGACGTACGTGGACCTAATCGGACATAATTTGGGCTTTCCATTTTCGAGAAGCCTAACTTATCTCCCCTTTTCTTTAAATCAATGTTAAATTGTTATTTTTTATTTTCGCTCACCGTTAAACGGAAATCGCACATGAACAATTCTCAATAAATGGAATTATTCAAGAATCTCTACTTAAAATTAGTATACTTAAATTAGAGGGTGTTGTATATTTAAATAATTATTATCCAAAGGTAATGGCTAAAGTAAATAATGTCAGTTTTTTTTATCAATGTGGTATATAAATAAATGTATGTTTAATTTTTTTTTCGTTTTATTTTTAGTTTTAGCACCTTTGCATGACTGTTGAATGTTGCCAGTTTGTGAATATTTACCCACAATTTTATTTAATAAGAAATGGCACTTAGGATTATATTATTGTATTATTTTATTTGCAATATAATTTGCAATTTAATTTATATATACAAAAGTGTTACAAAAAGGTGTAGTAATATTTAAGTGGATACATCTACCTGTCAACCTAAACTTGCAAAAGAAAGAATAGCTAAATTTGCACAAGAAAATTTCGAATTCCCATACAAAACCGATATTATACATTTTTTGGGAGAAATCGATTTTTTGTGCGAATTTAGCAATTCATTCTTTTGCTAATTATTTAAGTTGACGTTGAGATGTACTTACCCATTAAGTATTATGACACCTTTTTATAACAAATTGTACATTGCAAGCTTTGGTCAATATGTAAAAATAATTATAAACATAGACGCTTAGGATTGTTTTCCTTAAGTAATTTTTTATTTGCTATTGATATTTATTTATTGGATATTTTATATTTCTAATATTTTGTAAGAAAAAATTGTCATTATCTGATGAGGTGTAAAATAATGAAGGGCATCAGTATTGATAATTTATAAAATTTATTTTGGCCTTGTTTTTAAATTTTCTTGTTACTTATTGAAATGAAACGCACTTAAACATGGCATGTGAAGGTTGTATCATCCATGAGACCATTACCTATATATTACTAGCTGTGCTCCGCGGTTTCACCCGCGTAGACATTGTTCCCGTGGGAATATCGGTAAAAGCACCCTATGTGTTATTCCAGGGTCTAAGCTACATGCATACCAAATTTTCACCCAATCTGTTCAATAGTTTTGGTGTGAAAGAGTAACAAACATCTTTCTATCCATCAATCTAACCAAAACCGCGCTAGATGGCGCTGGAGGTGAGTTAGAACTCGCATGCGTTTTGTTCACCTGTTAAAAACTTAAGTTTTTTACATTGTGCTGAAATTTGAGATTTATAACATTAGTAGGATTATTGCACTACTAGTTCAATATATCGCACATGTAAAAACATATAAAAACCCATACTTTTAATTCTATATAAAATAATATGTGCACTTCACTAAATTGCCATTACAAG
Organism: Hemistola chrysoprasaria; assembly: GCA_947063395.1. Classification (NCBI taxonomy): domain Eukaryota; kingdom Metazoa; phylum Arthropoda; class Insecta; order Lepidoptera; family Geometridae; genus Hemistola; species Hemistola chrysoprasaria. The sequence continues at coordinate 12,291,756 of OX346724.1, read as the reverse complement.
TGCCAATTTTTTTGTTTTACATCTTTATCCATAGAAATCTAAATAACAAGTTAATAGAAATGTCAACTAACTACATTCAAAAAGCATGTCGCCACCTTTCCTGTCTTTACTACATATGCGTTTTATGTTCAAACGCATAACCAATAAGTGATTAGTTCTTACACACACATAAACGTATATATTACAGTCCAGCAAATCTAAGAAGTACCGTTTGACAGTTCTTATTTTGCCTTGTTTGAAGATTTTAAGGATGTAAATCCTTCAAGAATTTGAATTCATATTTAGTGATTACATTCAAATAAAATTTATTTCGGACAGAGTTCATAGTTTTATTATTTAGTATACAATCACGGCCTATCCTATGTTAGTACTTATTAAAATTTCCAAACCCATCTTAATTTTTAAGAATTGTAAGTATATGTGATAAAAATCATGGTTCCATGGTTTAGCGGCGAATGTTATTGATATGTGTATATAACGCCTATGCAAAGTCATTTCTCTCTCAAAGCTTGAAAAGATGAAACGTCAAACGGTACTTTTTAGATTTGCTAGGCTGTAGTCACCTGTTGCGGCGATAAGGTTATGTGACTTCTTGTGTACCTTGTAATTAAGATTTCTACCTGTTAAATATTTTTTTATCTCAGTCAGTGTGCCATATTTGAACTATGAAGAGCAATTAGGATTGTTAGAAAGGTCCAATGTACATATTATTTACCTATTATTAAAGTTAACATTTTTCCCGCCCCAAGGAGCTTCTCAGCCCGAACGTAAACGACGTAAGGACAAAATTACATTATGGCAAATTGCAATTTATTCACATACAATAGATATTTTAATATGAATTCACTAGTAAAAGTTGAGAAGTACCAAGCACTGAAATATTCTTATCAATAACTACATATTGTAACCAGTTGACTAAAATACGTTAACTTTTTTTTATATTGGCAACACAGGTTATAGAAATCACTTTCACCTATTCTGGGAACTTGTATTAGTGATTAGTTCCGTTTAATTTCTTAAGAATATTTCTAAAATACCGCAATAAATGCATTAAATTTATCATAAAAATCACGTAGACTATCACCATACTAGAAAATTTAAATAAATACCTACGCTAACAATACCAGTAAATTCCTAGTGCAGGGGTGTGACTGTGTAAACGTTAAAAAAAAATTATGCTCGAGTAGTAAGTAATTTAGATTACTTATCTCTTTTGGGTAAACATGCATCATTCATTCTTATCACAATTTTAGAAATCACTGTAAGGATTTCAAATCGGTTAATGCCTGAATATTTATGTTTTAGCATGCTTAATGACTGTGAGTGTAATCATTTCTGAAAGGATGCATGGATTTTCGGCTAAAACGAGACTTAAAAACGCTTGAAATAATTTACTATTTGCCTCGACGTCTCGGCTAACTTGTCTTAGCCGTGATTACGAGAAGAATAGAGAATGTATCAATGCGGAGGTAAACTATAATATTATAATTTAAGGGCGTTCGTCTTCTCTAAACAAAATGAGAATACACAAATATGAAGAAATTGGGAATCATTTTTCACTCAATTGTTTGTGGTTGGCTCTAGATCTGGCCTTTATTTGCGGCAAAACATATTATTTTGTTAAAGAAAACCGTATGATTTTTTTTATATATAAAAAAAAATATAACCTAAAACGAGTTTTTTTTTTTTCAATTTTCATAAATACGATAAATCCGTAAGGCTTTCAAATTCTGTTTTGCCGAAAATAAAGGCTAGATTAAGAACCAACCACAAAAAATTCAGTGGAAAATTATGCTCTTTCTCCATATTTGGGCAATATCACTTTGTGTGGAAGAGCTACTCATTACGAAATTACTTTATGAAATAGCTTAATGGTTAAGTCCCGTTCTAGCCGTAGAATATGTGTTCGAATCCCATGAGTTTAAAATTGCATGATGTTTATACAAACACGCACTCATCAACGCCTAGCCATAACCCTTGGACATAGAGCTGAAATTTTGCACATGGGAATGACGCTAGTGTAAGTATACAAACCATCCTTCAACACCAGCTTCTGGTCAAGCACCATTTTCTGGTAAAATGTTTTTTAATAGTTCAATTAAAAAACTAATAAAATAGGGAGGTAGTTCAAAGTAGTTTGCAGCTTGCTCGTAGTCTCGTAGAATTGACCAATCACACTTCGGAGAACAGTGACAGCTGTCAAACGACTGTCAGAGTTTTTTCCTCGGCGGTGCACGTTCAACGCATTTGCCAAAACATGTACGTTTCGCGCAGGCATAACCCGAGGCCGGGGGCGCAGGCGCGTGCTGTCGCGACACGGCCCCACCTACGGCAGTCTAGGCTCCACTGAGCCCCTCGCATCCACTAGCGGGACTGTCAATGGATTCGATGACGCCGACAATTCTACCAATGTTTATTGAGTTTTAATTGTAAGTATAGATCGACGACCGTGATAGTGGATAAGGGAGCTAAGATCTGCAAGGCGATACAAAAAGACGAAGTAATACTTAAAGAGTTATAATATTCTATTCTAGTTATATTTACATACAAAGTAACCGATCAGGTAATAAGTTTTTCTATAGGTAGATTTTTAAGGTTTTTAATAGTTAGGTCGTTTAGTTTGACGGGTCGATGGAGCTCCTTGAGTACTGCTACAACTTTTTGTAAGACCTTGTATATGGCTCGAAGTTTCTGTTTATATTTATTTTGTACCTAGACAGGGTGACTATTAGTGGTAACCAGAGTTTTTTTTTATCTTAGCTCACTTGCAAGTTTCAGCGTAAAACCAATGCAAACCATAATTTTATCCATCTATGCATAAACGGTAGTAAAATTATCCATTCGTTCTAAACCATAAATCATTAGTATAATTATTCATTTGCTGTATTATAGGTAGTATACTAGACCATAAATAATTATAGTATCAGAGTATAGTATCATTCTCTCTAAATGCAATGTCGCAATACAGGGTACTCAGACTCCCTATTTAAAGGGTCATTGTAGTTACAATTCCTAACACATTTGGTCTATCGAGAAACTTATCTACACATGGTACAATCAGTAGGGCTATCGGTAAACGTATGTCACCGTGGCACAACCTGTTGTACCATAGGTAAATTTTCGTCCCGTTGGTTCAACTAGTTGAACATACATTTTTATTGTAGTGGCCTCTTTTGCAGGGGGCCGCCTGGGGAAGTACCCTCAGATCATACTTTGACGAGTTTCAACAACTAATATCTCAGGGTGACAGGCGCAGTGCAGTGCCGTGCAGAATTTTGAGTTTTAAAACACTGGGTGGCACTGTGTCTGATATGGGCAATCATGATGCTTAACCATCAGGCACCTGATTTGCTCGTCTTGTCACGTGCATTATCATAAAAAAAAATACCGGTTGGTCCACGGGTCAGTACCGGAAATTTCAATCTAGTCAGTTGTCTAGAATGTCAAAAAATCTTCTCATACGAATTTACTGATTATAAATTTTTTGGGGAAGTCGAAAATTTTAGACAGATTTGCAATTCTTTGTTTTAAAAGTTGTTTAGTTTGACGGGTAGTTGTACCCGCGTAAGTTTATTACTAAAGTGTAAGATATCCTTTCTTTTTTTTTGTGACCCAGTCTACAGCGGATGAATAATTCTACTAACATCTAGTGAATAATACTACTATATAATATTATCGAAGGTTTTATGGATTTATACTGGTTTTAGGCTGACAATTAGAATGGGTACGGTTGTAACAATTTTCCTTTAATTGCCCACAGCACAACTACTACAGCTGTAGCTGTAAGCAAGGATCAAAGCCTTTGAGATGAAAGCATAGTCATTTGTCTTTAAATTAATATCAAAACCAGAAGCTCAGGTAAATTAGTTTGACAGTAATATGTCATTTTAATGGGTGTGTACGAGATAACAGGTGTGAGGGGTAGTTGTAACACTAAAGGCATAAATCACGAATTTAAAATCAGTTTTATTCATCAAATATACCAATATGCACTGAAAACAATTTTACAATATTTATAGCACATTTAAGTAGTCTCTTTAGATAATTATTAGAACTAAAATAAATCAACAGAAATTATATGTCTTTAGTGTTTTATTTGAGTAAAACACTAAATACTCATAAGTATAAAAATAAAATCAAAGCCAATTAAATGAAATCCAAGCTGAAATATCACAATTAGAGAAGCACATTTTGAAATACGACGAATATTATATAGCTAGTTAAGCTATATCATAAAGAAATTTGCCAAAAATGCTTACTTTGGGTTGACATAACACTTTAAGCCTCCCTGCCTGTGAGAGTATTTAGCGCGCGAAAGCTGACGCAACGCCAGCCCGCCTAGCATGGCACGGGGATAACTAGTTTTCCCCGTTTTTTCTCTTTCGCGACAGAACAATTCATATCTGCTGTCTGGTTCTAATCCCCTGGGACTTCGTTTTCCCTGGTCACTGTGCTACCGGGGCAGGAATCGTGTAGGGACTAGTTACCCGCGTGCCCCTCCCCTTGTACCCCTCACCTAACGTACATAGTTTAAATAATATTAGAGTTGTTACAACCGTACCCAGTCTACCTACAAGTTCACAAGTGGCTTCTCAAATAAGACTTGCGCGTCCATGAAACTCATAGGTTTTATTTTTGACACTGGCGAAACAGTCGACATAAGAGAAATAATTATTATTCAGTTACTGCGGTAATCATTTACCATTTTAAGGGGTGATTTGTTTGTTGTTGTACATAATTTGGCACAACTTTAACTAAGAAGACAACTCTGAAATAGAGAAAAGTTGCTGTAAAAAAACAATTATTATTATTGTTCCTATTTCGTGGAGGTACATTGAATATCCTTAAAGGCGCAATAAAGTACTAAAGTATTGCTGGAACATTCCTTTACAACGTTCATTCGTTCATTCATTATTCTGCAACAGTACACACGCCATTCTGACACACAAAATATTCTTTATCCTAAAACAAAATGTATTGAACAGAAGGCCTAGCCTACATGGAGATTGTTTTCCACGTTTTTTTCTCTTTCGCACCGACCAATGCATATCTGCTGTGTCGTTGTAACCCCTGGGGCTTAATTTTCCTTGGTCACCGTGCTAGCAGGGCAGGTGATTTTTTGCCGATTTCAGATTTGGTTCGATAACACAGCATAAATAATAGTACAGAAAAGTCACTCTCAAAGACCACCCTTTTAGGTATAAGAATATACCTGCTCATTCTGCTGGCACACGAAATTGAACCTTAGTTTTTGACACGAGCGTTCACATTCCGCTGAGCACCGCTAATTGGAAACCGGATTGGCGTCGAGCCTGAGGGCTCTCACTTACCGATATACATAAAAAGGTTAATACTTAGGAGAATATCAATAGATAACAACAACAGTGTGTTATTGTGAATTAATTCAATAAAAACTAGTTTTAGTAATTAAGTACACTTTACATCTCTCATATTCGGTAAGTAGGTCCTTATTACCCCCAAATGGGGCTTGTAAGTGACCAATTAGCGCTCTAGGGTAATAATGTAGCTAGAAAAGCCCTAGGGCGGTAAGTAATTAAAAAAAAACTTCACTCTTTCAAAAAGTTTGCGTACATCTAACCATCATACTGGCAATAGACATCATGCATTCAGGCCAATGACAAAAGAGGTCGCTTCGCTATTCCTTGTCTTCGTATGAGTATAATAGTCATCAATTTTAAATATCGAACTACGAAGCTCAATTTCGTTCTTGAAAAAAATAATTTAAAAAAGAGATGAAAAAAGGCGGGAATAGAAAACTTTTACTTTAAAATGTTTTATTCTTGTATTAATGCCGGTGTTTTTCTACTTACCTCACAATCGAGATGTAAAGCAGAGTAGTTAGCTCGGGTGTAAGCATCAATTGCACCCTCGAAGTATAGGCGCCCTCGCTGCGCTCGTGCGCCTAAATATCTCGGGCTGCAATTGATGCCTTACAGCCCTTGGCTACTAATCTACTATTACATCTCTCATATTCGGTAAGTAGGTCCTTATTACCCCCAAATGGGGCTTGTAAGTGACCAATTAGCGCTCTAGGGTAATAATGTAGCTAGAAAAGCCCTAGGGCGGTAAGTAATTAAAAAAAAACTTCACTCTTTCAAAAAGTTTGCGTACATCTAACCATCATACTGGCAATAGACATCATGCATTCAGGCCAATGACAAAAGAGGTCGCTTCGCTATTCCTTGTCTTCGTATGAGTATAATAGTCATCAAATTTAAATATCGAACTACGAAGCTCAATTTCGTTCTTGAAAAAAATAATTTAAAAAAGAGATGAAAAAAGGCGGGAATAGAAAACTTTTACTTAATTAAAATTTTTTATTCTTGTAATGCCGGTGTTTTTCTACTTACCTCACAATCGAGATGTAAAGCAGAGTAGTTAGCTCGGGTGTAAGCATCAAATGCACCCTCGAAGTATAGGCGCCCTCGCTGCGCTCGTGCGCCTAAATATCTCGGGCTGCAATTGATGCCTTACAGCCCTTGGCTACTAATCTACTATTAATGTATTAATTAATTTCTATGTTATTTTATTAAACATTTCTCTTTTTTATTTCGACAACCGTAAGCACAATAGTATGTATATGGACTATAGATTTTTTATAAATGAATGAATGTGCAAAAGTTACAGAAAAAATATCTATAAAACGCGCGATGCGGCTAGCATGCAAGCCGCAACTATGTGTTCTGTGGTGGCAACCATTTGCCCGACCCTCTGCAAGAGGGTCGATGTCCAATCATGTCTAAACTGTGTAGTGACACCCTCCTTGTCCATAGTGAAAGTTATTGTTCCAAGGATGGAGAATGCTAGATAATGATATTATTAATTATTATGAATAATAATTGTGACTATGATCTAGAGTAACATTGAGTGAAAGATTTTTTAATCAATATAATATTTATCCTTAGATACTAATTTAGAATGTATTATAAGGGTGGTGAATTAGCTGTGAATACTTTTTCATATTATAAATGTAAAGTAAAAAATAGAACAGCCTCGAGCTGAGCCATGTCTTAGGTTGACCCCTCGAGACGAGGACAAAGCTTAAGAACCGCTACGAAATTTGCATAGACACACACACAGTCATCTCAGTGCAGAGTTACTTAATTGGGACGAACTCGTTGGCTCAGAGGAACTCTGCTTCCTGTGCCGCAGGCGCCGGGTTTGATCCCCGGCCAGGTCAAACATTTGTGTGCATGAACATGGCTGTTTGATTTGTGTCTGGGTATCATCTGATTACCATAGTACAGGCTTTCTAGTCTAGTTTGGGACAAGATGACCGTGTGTGGAGGTTGTCCCATATTATTATTAAAATAACTAAGCGTAAATTTTATGTTAATATTGAAAGAAAATTCTAATGATAATGATGATATTAGAATAGAATTAATTAGAATGATATTTTTTTCCCAATGTGTCCCAGTGTGTAAAAAAATATTTAGTTTTTGTGCCTTTGAGAGTCAATTTGACGCTAAGCAGAGACTATCTTCAAAAAGGTTCATCTCTATGGATTTAAATAATTAAAACATGTATATGCAATGCCTTTTTATAATAATATGGTAAGGGCTTTCGACTTTCTAGCGAATGGTATTTTCGTATATTATATAAAAATAATAAAAACATCGTTTTTAGGTTATGTTAATGTTTTTTATAAATGTTAAAAAAACCATACGGTTTTCTATAACCAAATATATTTTGGCGCAAATAAACACCTGTCACCAGATACCACAAACAAGTGAAAATTATTCCCTATTTCTTCATATTTGTGTAGGTATTTTCATTTTGTATGGAAGTCTAACGCCCTTATAAGGATAGCACATAACTTATTGCTATACTAAAATAAAAACTTTACACTTTCTGTTCCCAGCTGTTTCACCAGTTGAATGACACACCTAATTTAACCCAATCGGTTCAATAGCTTTGGCGTGAAGTAGTCACAAACATACACACTTACTGACAAACTTTCGCCCTTGCTACATTTGATATAGACATGTTTGGTATAATTTTTATTTCATATAATTTTCATTTGATATACTGATTTGATATAAATTTAATATTAAGAGACAGAAGCTACTACGCCGTATTATAGAGTTCAGAACATTCCGCCGTCTGTAGATTAGGTTTGGGTTTGTCTTGTGACCACGCGCGAGCCGAGCTAGCGACGCGAGCGTGCCGCGGAAGCGGCCGGCGAAGCGCCAGACGCGACTCTTGTGATATTATAAAGTTCAGAACATTCTGTCATCTAGAGTTGGAGAAATTTTAACATTAGTATGTAATTTTAGTGAAAAAAGTACCTATCAGATAAAAATTATATCAACAGCTTGTTATATTATATGCAATGAATTTTATTAAATAAATGTTATAAAAATTATACCACATACATTTTATATTAGTTTGTTATATAAATGAATGTTATTTCAAATAAAAAATTAACTATTTAAGTTTTATATCAAAAGTTTGTTATGTCAAATAAAATTATGTCGTGAAATTATATCAAATGTTAAATCAATGATTATTATATCAAATTAACGTTATATCAAAAATATATCAAATATTATACACCCGTGTAGGCAATTACGCGCGGGTGATTGTATGGAGTGACGGGGGTCTGGTTGTATACAGGAATAGATTGTTGCCATAATATGCCCGAATTTATAGACATACTCGGACTTTTGTTAGTTCTTTTTAATTAGTTAGTCCGGAGTTCAGACAATCTTGCAGTTGGGTACTGTTATTTATCAATTTCGAGTGCAAAATGGACTGTTACGTAATAGAAATTATGTGCTATTCTATTATTATATTTTTTCGTAATTTTTTAACGTTGATATATTTTGATATTTGTCTAGTCTCGAGTGTATTATTCAAATACCAGTATGATATTCCACAGATTAGATTAAACAATATTATTAGAAAAATATCATTAACTTATTATGCTTATCGTAGCGTAGTTAAAGATGTTCACACTAACAAATAGGAGAATACGTATTTTATGACCAAAATGGACTTTATTTAGGGGCTTTTTAATCGATCAGTATGATGTATGAGGCTTTATTTTATTTGTTAGTAGTGTTTTATAAAATGACGCGCTTCATCAAGCGAGCTTGCTTCAAAAGCGTTAGAAAATATGAATGTTTATCTAATTTACTTGGCTTTTAAAAATTAGGAAATTTTAATCAAAAAACACATGTGATGAAATGGGTTTTTGTATTAAGTATAAGTACGAGTAAGTATAAGAGTTTTTTGCTGCAAATTCTAAGCAGAGGAAGAATTCTATATTTATAAAAATAGAGAGGGATAGAAAGACAATTTCAAAAAAAAAAACTTTGTTAAAAATCCCATTAATCATAATATTATGAATATTAATACTTGCCATTTGTTTTTTCATACTATTTGTACATAATATTTATATAACTCGTGATGAATATAACTAATTATAATTATTATTATATTTTTGTTGTCTACATTATCTGATTATATATAGATTTTATGAAATAAATAAATGTGACTTAATATTTATTATTCTTTTATTTTTGAATCTTATATAATGCTTTTATCCTAGAATATTTACCCAATAATAAAATAAAAGAAGTTCCCGGACATTTTGATTCAAAGAGAACTTTTAAAAATATATGAGGGAAAATAATAATTTATATAAATTAGTTGCCAGATGAATCAATTTATTTAAGACAATATTTGATTTACACAGCGTTGACTAGATTCATTTTACAGGAATTGTAAAAAAGGTGTAGTAATACTCGAGAAGGTGCATCTACCCGTCAAACTTCCACTTGAAAAATAAATAATTGCAAGAATTAAAAAAAATTACGTTTCATTCAAAGTGCAATTCTTTTTTTTACAAATTCAGTTGACGAGTAAATCTCCTTAAGTATTACTTACCACACTTTTTGTACAATTTTGTTATGTATGAGCACTTAGAATAATATTTTCTTACAAATATTACTAATCATGTATGTAGGAGCTTTACCATTCACTCTCACCATAAATAACGAAAGGAGTACTTTTAACAATAATTATTATAAACATTCCAAAAATTATAAGCATCAATCCCATAGGTAACATTAGATAAAAAGTGTTTCTAAATTAATAATAACATTAATTAAGTAAGTAACAATATAAAACCTATCTAATAAAGATAACAAGTAACATTAACATCATACAAAAATAACTAACACAATGAATAAATATAAACATAAGTACTTAGTTATTGAACTTACGAGAAAAAGGTCTAGTAATAAACTTTTATGGGACTCTTGAAGATGTGCTAAATTTATCTCACGAATATTGCAATTCTTTCTCTTAAATTTTTTTTGGTCAGTTTTTCTTTGGTTACCTTTCACTACATCTTGTTTGCATTGGGTCTGGTCAGATGTATTAGGTACAGAACATACTGCAGATAAAGTATCTACTGGGCATCGGCTACCTTATCGGTAGGTATATATCTGTTGCGGTAAATGTGATTAATTGAAAATTATTAATAATTACTACAAGATATATAAATGTGAATATAATATTGAAATTTATCACTTTTAGCAGATGTTATTTATAATTTACTACGCACGTCGGTAAAAGTAATAAATTGAAGAAAAAGAGAGTCGAATAGAGTGATAAAACTGACCCAAAGCACCCCGACTCCACGTAGTCTTTTGTGGCTCACACATGTCCAAGCGACGTTCAGGGGTGATCGCTAGAGCTTCTGGCTGGAGCCCACGCAAACCGAATTAAGTTGGTTTATCGATAAATTACAGAAGGTAAAATTATTATTAATCATCAATAAATCTGACGAGTTTCTTACTTTTACCTCTACTCTTGATAATTATTAATAATTATCGATAATTATTGCGTCGGTGGCGTAAAGGGCGCATGCTCGACTGCCAATCAAGAGGTCCCGGGTTCGATCCCCAGGTCATGCAGTATTAAATGTTGGATTTTTCCATTAGGAATTATCTCAATAACTGCCTGGAGTCTGGAACTGTGCACGGTAGATGGCAATAGGCTCGCCCCCTATTATATGGGACCAATAATATACTGGCGAAATGTAGGTGTATCTACTATGGGACTAAGTCCTGGGTACACCTCTGCCTACCCCTTCGGGAAAAAGGCGTGAACGTATGTTATGTTTATTATTAATACTTTTCAATTAATCACATTTACCGTAACATATCAACGCGAGCGGATAATTGTAAGAACCGTTACTTTATATTAAATCTAGCTAAATTATAAATTGATGTTTGGGTTACGTTAGTTTATAAACTCACAAGATTTATTATAAACTGTCGATAATTACAATTATCCAGTGACATATTTTAAGTTATTCCTTTTTTGAAGATTTAAATTGTCGACAGTAGATAGAAATAAACACTTTCTTGAATTAATTACGAAAAGAAGTATTAAAACTTAAAAAAAGACAAGGTATTTTATTTGTCTTAAATATTTACTGATGACATTTATTAATATAAAGTAGTACATGAGTCAGGAACTATCAACATTTTTGCGTAATATATCGACACAGAAATAGTTATTTTGTGTGCCAATGTTATATTTTTACAACTATCAGCGGATGATATTTATAGCGGGCAGTATATTTAGATTCTTTCACAATTGCTTCCAGCGTAACGTCATGAGGGTTCCCGTAGAACTTTCTAGTGGCATTTAATGTAACTAGAGGCGTCCCCACGACTTCTTTACATAGACATTTAGGGAATTAGTTATCATGTATGTATGAATCGGTTAATTTTATTTTCTCATGGCAATTTAGCCTTAAAGCACACCGCGGAAACTCGACTCAATCCCATACCAAAGCCGATCTATAACTATCTACTACACACTGCACACGTGGAGTTTTGTATATACCTACGTGCCAGAGTGTGCGTGAGGTGATTTCCCATAGAAGCGGGGCTCGTGGAGAGCTCAATCTCGCTGGCGAGGTGAGGAAGGCCCGATTAGTGGGCGGATGACAGTACGTTGTATTATAATCTGTTCTGTGCCTAAAGTATCAGTAGATAGAGGCCCATAAAAAATTTGTAAAGCCATTACTATTCGACCGAAAGGGGTGGGGTTTTGCGATCGCCGCACCATAAGCAATTTTGCTATTACACTATTGAACGATACAGGTTCCTTTTAGAATTAGATTTTTTTCTCTAACAATATAAGATTTTTTTCAGTCGTATAAACCTAAAATACTTAGTATAATCGGGCGAATTTAAGCGAATATGGTCCAACCCACAATATTACCGAAAAAAACACTTTTTAAATACCAAAACACTCCTTGTTATTTAAAGGGTTTTTATTATAGCATATAATTGGTATCTATACACAGCCAATTTTTTATACTTATTTAGTTGGTAAACTACATCATTTACAATATTGATACAATAGCAGCAGGTTTTGTAGGTCCATCATAGTGTGGACAATATAAAAAAAAAAAAAAATTGATACATAATACAAATTATATTGTTCTATAAAAATCCAAAATACTTACAACTTGTTACAAAAAGGCGAAGTAATACTTAAGAGAGTGCATCTATCCGTCAATCTAAATAAAGAACTTGCAAAATTCGCTGATCCATTATGAAAAGTAGACATTTTTTAATGCGAATTTCATAACTCCTTCTTTTAAAAGTTGTTTAGTTAGACAAGCAGATGCTTAAGTATTACTATACACCTATTTTGACGTTGTATTATATGACAATAATGGATTATAAGTACATATTACATAGCATTAAAGGGCGATGAACATAAAATAATTAAAATTAAACTTACTATGAATTGGATCCGTTTCGCTCAACAACGTCGAGTTTAGTAATAATGTTATAGTTCTAATGGTCCGAAGAGATGTTTGGCTTGACAATCATCACCTGTGTCTCCGAGGAACTGCGCGAAGAGCTCCTGGTACCGGGAGAGGGTCAGACCGCCTTTCCTTCTGTCGTCGTCCTGAAAGTATCATTCTAAGTTATGTGTGAAGGAGCGTTTCATGTAGTTTTTGGCATTTTAATGGAGGTATATTATGTAAGCCATTATGGAGTAAGCGTGTACTCCGCGCGCTAGCTGTGTATCACCGGCATTCTTTACTTGATATCTCCTAATTATGTTTTATTTTTATACAATTTGGTTTAGTTTATTTACTTAAAATAAAGAGTATATGAGTCCTCTATAAAGGCTGCGTTTCCACCAGAGATGTGCGAAGATGCGTAGCGACAGTGTGTTTAGAGAACTATTGTGTTATTCTAATGAATCACTTGATTTAGATAGGCACCTAACTCAGTGTAGCTCTAGTGGAAACAACTCAGCGGAGCTGATTTTATTACATAAACAAGAGAAGGTATGCGAGGGATGTGTCGCTAGGGAAGAACCATGCTTGCTCATCTAAAAAGAGCCACTTATATATCCTCGCACCGCTCAGATTGTTCGCTCATCTTTAGTAGAAACGTAGCCTAAGAGGATGACGAGCTTTTATTTTTCAAAAAAGAGATTAGCAATAGTAGGTAGTATGTAATATGCCTAGTTAACAATAGCGGTAGCGCTGAGTCTGTCTGTACATTAATTTATTTATCTATAACAAATTACATCCGCTCACACCCAGTTAACTATCTAAAATCTCAACGATCTCAGAATTTCAGAGAATATCTTAAAGATTTCATCTAAACTTGTAAATGTTTCTATTGTAGAAAACTGGAAATTTGCCAATTTTCACGTTCATTCCACTCGTTGCATAATTTTAATATCTTTTTTAGTGCACCTCTCGAATATCTATTTTTTATTTCTGGCAATTTTATTAATGTGGGAGTTAATTCGTATGGACTTCACAAGTTTGTTTAAAATAAATAACGTTTTGAAGTTGTTTGGTATAATTAACTATGATTAGGAGAAATGTTTTTTAATTAAGTAAATGCTAGTTTAAGAAGACCAACGCACATTGGGGAGGCAGGGCAGGGGATACCTAACCTAGATTCATTCGTATGTACCTGCAGCTGGAAGCACCCGATGTGGTCCGCGAATCCACCCAGATTATATTAATTTCTTTACGGGCCTAAACAATGCAATCGAGCAATTGAAATCGGTTGGATATCAAACCCTATGCATTGGAAACTATGAGTAGCACTAATCCAATCCAAACATTCGGAAGATAGGTCCGAAGTAGACCTACCACAGCAAGACAGCCAGTTTGTGGAATAGTCCCTCATGACTAAAATGTTAAGAACGGGGTACTGCTCAGTAATAACCCACTTTTACTGTTCGTTTACCCCGACGCATATCCGCACCTTACTTCGTAAGTATTTGCATGGAGATCAAACTGTCCCCATTTTTGTGTTTTATAGCTTGGTTTTTATTTTATAATGCATTTGGCAAACATAGCGCGATTTTATTAGGCCATTGCACTTTAACTCTTTTGTTTTATAGCTAAGCATACTTTTTTGGCTTGGGCGGGTATTTTTTTTTACCTTTTAATTAATAAAAATACACAAAATGAGTAGGCACTTGTAATAAAGACAAATCAAAAGAAGCCCAATGCCATTTCAGAGTTGGTTTAATAGGAAAAGTTATTCCAAAGGATGAGGAGGATTCTAACTGATCACAGTACACGACGTGTTACAAAAAGGTGTAGTAATACTTAAGAGGGGGCATCTACTCGTCAAACTAAACAACTTGCTAAAAAAATTGCGGAATTTACAAAAAAAAATCGACTTCCCATAGATATTTGCCGATCAGTCAATATTTTGTATGGGAAGACAAATAATTTTTTTTGCTACTTTCGCAATTCTTTTTTTAAATTTGTCCTCAGTTTGACGGGTAGATACTAGATTAAACCCCTTAAGTGTTAAGAACTACACCTTTTTATAACACTTTGTATAAAAAAAAAAGTTTGTTACAATTTCAGTATAAAGAGCAAGTAGGTATAAAGAATGTGATGACAGTATAAGAAGTCCCGTGTCAGGATCGAAGCCAGCTGAGTGAACACAACAGGAACAAGGCTTGATTGTATGTACCTGAGTAAGAACTCACATTCAATAGGGAATTATACGCATCGTCAACAATCTTGATATCGTCGACCACCATTCTCTGCACGCAATCATATCTGTACTCCTCGATGCCGATTACTCCATCTGCGTTGATATCTATCATCCTGCAGTAAAAAATATCATCATTACTGGCCCAAGTCTCAGACAAACCAACCTAAGAACGAGAGGTATTCTTTAGCCAAGATAATTTAGTGATACCAGGCCTAGGACACTCCGCATTAGAGGAATGAAGCTACAAGTACCCAGGGCGTCCGTCTTGACGGGAAAATTTCTATGGGCTAGACAGAGAGAACAGATAGAGAGATACGCGATAGAAAGAGAGGCAGCTTGTGGATTAATATGACGATAATTAGTTAGACGCTGTGCGACCTTAATTGCACTTTATTGTGTCGAAGCTAGAGTCACAATTTATTTAAATGATTATGAGCAGTGTCCCTTCTGTCCCTTTAGTATTCTGTGGTGATACTGCATAAAAGCCGGCCCCACCCTTTTTGAACTGTGACAACAAACTGCGTGTGTGTATATGCCGATTTTGAGGTCATAGTTTCAATTTCTAAGTCAGGTAAAAAGTCGATGTCGTATTATCTATTAGGAATTTTGTCAGTAACAACAGTGTGCCCCGTTGATGGAATAGGCTCGCCCCCTATTACCTACATAGCACTTAAAACATATCTGGCGAAGTGTGGGTGTACCTACTATGGGAATGGGTACACCTCTCCCTAACCCCTGGGAAAAAGGCATGATGTTAAGTTTACTTATTTATTGTAAATCTAAGTTCTCACCAAGATGGACCTTCTATTTTCTCAGTCCATATTAATGTGAACTGTGTCATATAAATTGTAGATACTGCCTTTGGCATATCCATCTCTTTAGACGGACCAAGAAAACAGATGGTCTGCTGTGGTTGGTTGGATTACCCACCTGAAGTTGGTTTCAATGAAAGCCTTCATAGCCTGCGGGAAGTCGTCGTACTGTCTCCCAACGCAGCTATTCATGACGGCCTGCTTGAACTCGTCCACTGTGATCACGCCGTCCTAGAGTTACTTCGTACTTTATATTAGGAAGTTTGAGGGTAGTTGGATAAAAGCGGAAGCGTGCGTGCGGCTTACAATGTGCGTGTAGAGTAGAGAAAGAAGAATGTATGTGCAAGAAGAGTAGGTATCTTTGTTTCAACTGGAGCTAAGGTTGGCAAGAATGAGTAACTGTTATACGAGTAATGCGCGGGAATCCTGCTGATTCCCGCTTTAAGTCTTTAAGTCACGGGAATATATTTCTACCCCCGTTTTATCTCTTTCGGGCCTGAACAGAATATATCTCCTGTCTCTTTCATGTTAATTATTGTCCACTATGAAATGCTGCTCATGCCAGCTAATACAGTGACCAAAGGAAACGTCCCAGGGGTTAGAACAAGACGGCAGATATGCTTGTTCGGGGAAATCTAGTTATCTTCGTGTCGTGCCCTGATTTTCGATAAGTAGGTATGATACTCTTACTCTTACTCTAGTAAGGTACTCTTACTCTTTTTGCACAGATTTTAGTTTTAGCTAAACGGTACACAAAAGCATAGTCAGTTAAAAATACTTATTAATTGACATCTTTGTCTAGAGAAGTTTTAGAATTTATAGGTATACTTTATTAAGTAGGTACCTATACCTACATTATAATAATAAAATAAATCATGGTTTTTATGAAAGATTGTGTAAGTAAATACTTAACTCATGTCTTATTACTATTCGATTTTTGGTTATTACCATGTTTCTCATCTACCAAAAGTTCTTACTATTTTTATTAATATTGAATACGAGTAGTAGGTACCTATTTCGCACTATTTCCTTCCACTAATTTTTTTTTTCAACAGAAAACAATCATCTCATGAAAAATGCTCCGAAAATCATAGCTCCCCACAGTTCGTTCCGTCTCCATCGCTCATCGCGATCACAACGCGAGAACTCATATGAAAAGACATCGAAAACCTAACAATATCCGAATTCCGAAAGCTAGCTTGGGGTTTTCGACTACACCTATAACATCATACATCATCATCAAACATAAACATAAACATACATTCACGCCTTTTTCCCGAAGGGGTAGGCAGAGGTGTACCCAGGACTCAGTCCCATAGTAGGTACACCCACATTTCGCCAGTATGTTATTGGTCCCATGTAATAGGGGGCGAGCCTATTGCCATCTACCGGGCACAGTTCCAGACTCCAGGCAGTTATTGAGATAATTTCCTAATGGAATAATAAAATTCAATATTTAACACTATGCCTGACCTGGGGATCGAACCCGGGACCTCTTGATTGGCAGTCGAGCATGCGCCCTCTACGCCACCGAGGCAGTCAAATCATCATCAAAAAGTGTAGTAATATTTAAGGAGATGCATCTACCCGTCAAACTGCACAAACATTCAAAAAAAAGAATTAGCGAAATATTCTGGTTACTGGTTGCCATACAAATTTCCCGATTAGATCCATTTTGTATAGGAATCTTTTTTCTAATTTCGCAATCATTTGAAATCTATTGAAAAATTGTTTAGTTTTTTTACCATAGGTAGCAAACAAGCAGACGGTGTGCCTGATGGTGAGCGATCACCACCGCCTATGGATACCAGCAACACCAGGTGATTGCCAGTATGTTCTAGACTCTTCAGCACTCTATTCACTCTCCTTTTGAAGAGCCCCATGTTGTAGCTCAACGGGAAGTCCGAACCACCCCCTGAAGTATTACTACATCTATTGTAAAACATTGTAAGTATTTAATGGATAAGACAGTTCCCTAAAAATAAACGGACACCAAAAGCTTCCAAAGCCGGCGACACCGCGTACTGTGAAGTGTGGATAACCGACATAATCTGGCACCTTGTCGAAGTCAGCCAGCTGAGCGATCTCCTCCCAGAGACTCAGCATGATGTGCTGGTACTTCTGGAGGCGAGCGGCGCTGCAGTCCCCCTTGCCTTCGAGGACGCACGTGCGGAGCGCTAGGCAGGAGAAATCGTGCGAATCTAGGTAGCCGTTGTTATCTATGTCTGAAATGAGAAGGATTAAATAATCTCTACTCTTGACTGCCGCCTCGGTGGCGTATTGGTCGCAAGCTCTACTGCCGATCAAGAGGTCCTGGGTTTAATTCAGTAATAAAGGTAATAAAGGTCAGGCAGTGTTATTGGATTTTCATTACGAATTATCTCAATGATAGCCTTAAGTCTGGAACTGTGTCCGGTAAAACGCATGGCTAGGCTCGCCCCCTATTACATGGGACTAAAACATAAGGCGAAGTGTAGTAGGTACCTGCTATGGGACTGTTCGAACATGTCATGTGTGAAGGAAACTTTAAATCTACGCTTTGTCAAATATTGCTTGATCGATGACTATTTTTTGGCGATATTTTCGTAAATTAAGTTAGTAATTTGTTTATCACATATCACGGCACCATTCCACCCGGGCCTGCTTCTGAGCATCGGTGAGGTTGTGGGGCACCCAGTGTGAAACTATCCTCCTCATGCGAAGATGCACGTGTAGAATTTCGTGAAGGCCGATTCCCGATCTAATATTGTCATAGCTCTGTTTTCTGTTATTAATTACTTATTATAAGTAAGTACCTATATTGCCGATTACTAGTTAAAATTGTAAGTAAGTAGATACCTATCGGACAGTCATCATTCATCACCAAGCAACAATTAGCCTGGCACTGTAAGAAGGACATTCAATAATTAACATTGTAGCTGGCGCTGTCGATGCCCAATCAATGTTGCAATGTGAACATTTGGCTTTTGTTAACAATGAACACCAATTAATTCGTTTAACTAGTGCCAGAACACTTTGTTTAATATTGGGTACTTGGGTTTAAAATTAGACTCATTCGCTCCTTTGTCCAAATAAAAAATACATTATATCTATTCTCTATACTTTTATTATATTTTTACAACATTACTTTTTAGAACGTCTGTTCATCTTGGGTGGGCACAACATGCGCATATTAGTCATCACCTTCGTCTTCTCCATGTTCATTTTAAGACCGATCCGTAGAAAAATTCGATTGAGGTCTTCTATCTTCCAATAATACTGCCATGACAAAAAGGTCGTCGGCAAACCGAAGGTGAAGGTGAAGGTGAAGTGATGCACTTATTCGTACGATTGAGGAAGCTAATACGAATATCGTTTATCAGCCCGAAACCAACAGACAGCTTTATGTGCCTCTCCAACTTTGAGTATATAGCCAAAACTACGTAAGTGGTAATTTTTTTTTGTGTGCGTTTCCTCGTCCCCTTTAGTTTTTGGCGAACTTTCATAGACGGACGGTAGCGCTGGTAACTTATCCCTTTGGTTTATTTATCTGAGTTCCTGAAGCGTGGCAGCGCCGATGTAATACAACGCAAATGCCTATTACAAGTGGGCACCGCAGATATACGCTTATTTACCCTAACGACTATCAAAGAACAACTAGGTATATGCTACTAACACTTGCTGACAATTCGGACACAATATATTCGGACAAATTGTCCGAATTGACACATTTTAATTTCAATATTTCACTGCGAGTTTGGACGCCTCTATATATTATTGAAAGCTGTATAGTACAGTCAGATTTTTTTAACAAATATCTTGGTACTTAAGTACAGTAATTTCAATAGGTACCTACTAGGGCTTGCAGTATCGGTCCATTTTCAGTCCCGGGAAATTTAAAACCGATACTCACGCAGTCCCGGGAATTCCCGGGACTTTCGAGACTTATTTTAAGAAAGTATCGAATTCTTAAAATAAGTTACGGGAGACAAAATAAATGCCTTTTTTGCTGTATAAAGTGTGTAATTAAGTTAACACTTATTTATTTATTGTGTGTATTTCATCATTTCTTTGATAAGTCAAAGAAATAATGAAATATACATAATAAATAATGGCAATATAGAAAGTAAACGACTTTATCTAGCTTGGGTATCAATTAACGACATGTTAGGAGTATGGGTTACCACCCATATGGGCTGCGCTTTAAAAATATACCGAAAACCGGTACGGCTAAAAGTACGTTAACTGATCCCGAGAAAACCTATAAAAACCGTAGAATTCACAGTAAAACCGAAGTGCGCTTAGTGCAGGCGCTGTTATTTTCCATATTAAAAGCCGCGATATAAATAAGATCGATGAACTCGAAATTTGGGTATAGCGGCATTAGGTCCGAATACCATGGACTGCCATGAGAACTGAGAACCAACGAGTCTATTTTGATAGAGTTAACCATCTGCCAGGAACGTGTTTGAAGCTTCTTTGGACACATTGTGCGGTCACAGGCAAGAACTTGAGAAGCTCATAATATTGGGTCGCATCCAAGGCAAACCAAGGGCAGAACACCAAAAAGATGGTCTGACGTGGTAAAGAAGGGCAGTTGCTGGTAATATATAGCACGCGGTCACGCCACCCAGTATCAAACACGATGGAGTATGGATCGATAAGCTCATAGTATTGTTAGTTCGAATGCAAAGGACACCTTGGGCAGAACATCTATTATTTTAATAGAGAATGCAATGCTGGTAGTAATAAGCGCGCGGTTCACGTCATCCAGAATTAGTCACGGTGGAAAATGGATGGATAAACTCAAAATATTGTTGGTTCGCATCCAAAACACGCCACGAGCAGAACACAAGAAAGATGGTAAAAAAGGTAATATTTGAGAGTAATAGCAAGCAGTTCATGCCACTCAAAATCGAACATGATAAATATGCGAATGCATAGATGGTCTCGATCCTCAGTTGTCAGGGAACAACGGAGAAGAAAAAGTGCTCCGGACCGCGTTCGCACAATGTGATACACTGTTCACCAATTCAATGTGCATCTAAGCACACATCACACGACTAAGACCAACCCAACAACAGAACTGCATCTACCTCATCAGTCTGCAATCTCACACTGCAAATACCCTTTCAGTGTACTTGGACTAAACTGACTGATATAATGAGTATCTGCGTTTAAACAAATGCATGCAGTTTCGAGTACAACCCTAGTTTGATGCCCAGAATCTCGGAGCAAAAATAGTATGATGCTCGGGCGATATTAATCAAACTCGATCTAAAAGTACATCAAACGAGAAAGCTGTTAACGAGTAACCTGTTACAATAATATAAAATGGAGTTAGCCAGTATGTGTATAGTTTAAAAAAAATACTTATCATAGTCAACCGGAATGCATCCACTTCTGAACACAGGCCTCCGTCTTAGAATAAAACACCACAGCGCGGAATTACTCGCCGTTTGCATCCAACGCAAGCCCACGACATTGACCATAATTAGTCCACTTTGTGGCAGGTCAGCTTCGGTTTCGTCTTCCGGTCCGTAGTCTCTACTTTAGAACCGTTTTTTAGAAAAAACTAAATTAGTATTAAAATAAATTAGTATTAGCTACTGAAAAACGAAAAAAGTAAATAAAAAGGGTGAATTGTGAATTTATAAGTACAGTGATCAAAAGTCTCGAAAGTATCGAAGTCCCGGGAAATTCGGTTTTGAGTATCGGTATCAAATCGGCATCAAATTTCCGAGACTTCCCGGGACTTTTGATACTGATACTTCCCGGGACCATGCCCTAAGTACCTACGTAAATATATATCATTATCTGTTGGTGGATAATATTATTTAATAACTGATTGTGGGTGTAACGTAGAATCATAGTCGATCAGTCTGAAGTCTGGATATGCAAGATCTATTCATAGACCGATTGCGATGGTTGCCGGGTGCAAATCTTACAGGAAACAGGAAAACGTGCGCGTGCAGATTTAATTAATGATAGGTTTATATTCATAGCTAGAATTTAGGTATTTATGTAATGTTTAATTAGCTTTTTCATTAAGAAGTATGTTTATCTATATGTTATTCTGAGTAAAGTTCAGCTTCCGCAAAAAATTGCAATGGAAGTGATTAGTTTTAAAATAAATGGTGTAAGTCCTAAGTTTTTCACGTTAAGCATTCTTATCATCATTATCATCGCAGCCGTAGGACGTCCACTGGATATAGGCCTCCCCCATAATGTCCATCTAGTCCTAATTAATCCTATACTCTTAAAAACATAGCTTATACGTGACAGCTTTTTAAAGGTCCCACCTATAGAAATAATACCTATATATATAGAAATAATACCTATATATATAGAAATTATTCCTATACACCTATTATGCTGTATTCTCCAAAGCAAGGTTGTTTTTCTAGATATATATAGCTAAGTACCTACAACTGTTTGTTCATCTGGGTGAATTCAACCAACATTATAGCTGGAGATTTTTAAAAATTGTTTTTATTCAACAGCTGTTCGAATCAACATTTTGTATCTTCACATTGACTACGGTCGGCAAAACATCTACACCTGTCTTCAATTAAACTGTTAATCAGTATTGAATGCCGTTGGTGCGTGGCGTGGGCGTGACGCATTGGCTAATTGTCTACCTACAGCCAGAGGGTGACATGATTAGTAGGCAGACTTTTACGTCTTATAGCACATATCGAGGCTCTTTTTTCCGTGCATTACAGTCACGCCTTGTTGATGGGGTAGGAAGAGACAGTCAGTTGCCGCCGGAACGATAGAAAAGAGTGCTGAGCGTACCTGTGTCGTCCCTCTGCTCAGCGGCTGGCTGGAACATCCCGGGGTTTTAGTGGGTAGCCCGCCAACTTCTTGGGTGAGGAGTCCCACATAACCACCCTGTGCCTTCGGAGGGCCTCCGAAGGATTTACACATGTAAAGCATTTCCCCGGGAGAAAAAAAGGAGAGACAGTCAGAGACTGTCTTCACTTACTACGATCCCGACATAGATACGATTTGAGCCTTTCTAGTGCTTTAGCTTCATAAAGCTGGCTGTTACCATACACACTATTAAGCGTGTTGTTTAGGTCTATTTAGATGTAACTATACTCTGTACTCTATATATGTACTCGACGTCTACAATCTACAAGTGGCCAGGGAGCAAGCTATTGTTTCTCTATTGTCTGGTCATATTATTGCAACATCTTGGCAAACAGACATGTGCCGAAACTCGGTGATTGATTACTGATGACTGAGCTTCAAACTGAACAAAAGGGTCAAGGTTAGGTATAGTGCTACAAACTTAGCTGTTCAGGTGGGCAATATTGGAACTACGCCTGTCAGCCGCCATTGCTGGTAGCCATTGGTGGCCCTCTAGCGACGCTTAGTTGATTGGTATCTGGACAGTACTTTAAACAGAATTACTTACTTCTTCTTTTCGTGTCGAAATGGCTAGTGGTTTATAACGTATTGGTCCAGTATTTTGCCAGATCTACGGGGTTTTGTTTTGCTACGAGAAAGTTCTTAATCGTAGCTATCGTGGGACAGTTAGGGCACTGCACGACGTGAGCCATTGACTGGATAGGCCCCACAAGCGTACTTGTCGTCACTAGAGAAACCCCATTTAACCCGGATTTCTAGGCATTTTCCGACACCAGCTCGAAGTCTGTTTAAGGATCCAAACTGGCCAGAAAATAACTGCTATAAAAAGACTTGAACCTAACAAGTAACAAGTAAAGTTGCTATAAGAAAAATCGTATTTCTGATCCTTGACTGAAATATGAATGTATTTATTTACTTACACATAGAATTTAAAATTCAGCAGAATCAGAACCATTGGGCAAAACTCTTGTTTATTTATCTTTGGACTCTCCGTTAGCTCTAGCATAGGTACATATTAATGTACTTAGGTAGGTACTACCAGGCCTGGGACTCCGTATCAGAGGTATGAAGCTACAAGTAGCTGGGGCGTCCGTCTTGACAGGTAAATTTCTATGGGCTAGACAGAGAGAACAGAGAGAGAGATACGCGATAGAAAGATAGGCAGCTTGTAGATTAATATAACGATAATTAATTGTTAGGCGCTGTGCGACCTGCCGTGGGGATACCGGCTTTAGAATAGTACTCCACCCTCTCTACCCGTGGTTGCCGTGGCGGCCGGCTAAGGGTTAACAGATCCAGAGGACGGGCAGCAGCGTCCTCTGCAAAAAACCATCGAACTGCGCTCGACAACCCGCCTGCCAAGCGTGTCGAGTATTGGAAACCCCCCTTTATGGGGGAGGCCTATGTTTAGTAGTGGATTACCAACGGCTGAGATGATTATGATGTGCGATCTGAATTGCACTTTATTGCGTCGGAGCTACAGACGCTATTTATTTAAATGATTATGAGCAGTGGCCCTTCTGCCTCTTTAGTATTCTGTTGTATTTACCTACGTACTAGCACAGCTACTAGCTAGGTTAATAGATATCTCCGACACATATTCCCTATTCAGTGTCCGACACACTACCGCGGATTTCGAAAATTGCGGTAAGAGCTCATAATTTGACCGCTACCTATGTAATTTTAAAAATAATGTAATGTCAACTTCTACTAAGTTGAGGTTCAAATTCAAATTAATATATTAAATTTACCGCATGTTTTCGATATAGCCCAAAATAACATTTCAAAAAATCACCCTGTATAATCTGAATTATTTACGTAGGTACCTTTATTATAACACATAATAAATAAGAGTATGATTTTACCTTACAAAATATAGCTTGATACGTGACAGTTGAACAAAAGTCAATTTTTTGGTCTTATTTCCGTAAATTAAGTTCTAAGAGGGTATTTTATTAATAATTTAAACATATAATCTACCAGATATGATAACATTTATTTACGTACCTACCTACCTAATTTAAGAAAATATGACCAAAAAATTGGTCATTTAAACGAAAACATAAAAACGAAATGATTCACTTTATAGGAGTAGGCTTGGGGACTAGTCATAACTGAAAACTTGTTTATGAATATCATTTCAGAGTAGTAGTCACGTAGTATTTCAGTACAAGACAATTCTTGAAACTTTTATTTGAAAGTTATAAGGCAGGTTCATAAATAGGCTCTGAAGTATCGGTTTTTCGTTAGATATTTCTAAAAATTACTGGCGGTATAAGTAACGGTACCTAGTTCTTAAAATTAATTACTAGGTAGTAGTTACTTATAAGTATATACTTACTTACCGCCAAACCACTCAATAATTACTACTTTCCTTCTGGTTGTCTGGAAGAAATTTCTTTAAGCGATAAGACCGCCACTTGATAAGCCGCATAAGATTAATATTATTAAAATGTTGTCCCTGTATCACAACATACATATGACACAGGAGTGTACAAAAAAGTGTGTATCGGGCGCCTTTTCCCCGAAGGCAGAGGTGTAAACCCCTGCCTTCTCTGCCTTAGTAGGTTAGGTCTCGCTAGTACCTATTTTATTAGTCCCATATAATAGGGGGCGAGCCAATAAGTAACCAGTCATCTACAAAACATAAATCAGCTGTTCTGTAGGTACAACTCTCAACCTACACAAAACAAACTACATAGCATCCTACATATAAGTACCTATATTTATTATAGCGGGCCTAGGTATATATATATTTTATAGAGTGATGAATACTTACCATATAGAAATCTCACAACGAAAGCGACTCTGCTATCCCAAGAATAGGCCATTTTCAACTGAACTTTATTCTGTAAGTTAAAACCAAAAAATCAGACTTTGAATCAGCGAATGTTTTCACTTCAGTTTATGAGAAAAATAAGTTGAGAAATTCTTAAAATTTATAAAAATATGTAGGTAGAGATGTTAGTTTTTCTCGCGGTTATATACTGAAGTTTCAGTTTTCAGCGCGGCGAGCGGTGTGGTCGGCAAACAACTGGGCCGCGCGGTGCGCCGGCCGCCGCCCGCGCCGCGACAAGCAAAATAAAAAGTAAAACATTCACTATGACTCGCACCACGTCACGACTACACACCTCAAACATCGCCAATATTCGAAATTTATTAAGTTTAAAATTAGAACTACATATTTCGTCATAATGGATCACTAAGAAAACAGTTTAAGACATAGACACTAGCGCCCCTTCTTAGGGTTATATAGATAGTGGTTACAGTGTAAATACCCGACAACTACTCTGACGACACACGCATGAGCCAAGGTCGCGGGATTAGTAGTTGGCATCATCGGTTCTATTGCCAATCAATTTGAGATCAGTCGCTTTATTTTCAGACCATCTGGTGCTATTTCTGTTGATGGTTTCATTGTCTTCTTAGTTAATTTAAAATGGAACGTTATTCATTGTACAATGATGAGCAATGAAATTAAGTAGATTCTAGACCTAAGTAGTATAATATTATGATGAGTTCTTCTATTTTTTTAATTTTAATGAATATTCGAATCATTAATTTCTTCCGTTATTTAGTTATTACCACCAAACAAAGTGAGTCCCCGGTGGAAACTCTAATGAACTTTCCAGCTAGAAGGACCACATTATAATAATGTCTTTTCCATGGCTTATTACATCTGCCGTGTGAAGATATTCCCTTAAAAATCTAAATTGTCAATTACATAATACTGTCAGTTGTCACTGTCAAGTTTTTAAGTTGTCATAGTCAATCGATTTCATAATTTTACGCAATAAACCTTGGACGAAGAATCATTAAACAGAACAAATTATTTACTTGAGTTATATGCACAGTTTTAAGTTTAATAACTACACAGAACAAAGAGGAACACCGGAACACTACGTCTATTATTGTTAACTGTGAGCCATTTTAGAAAATGAAGAACTAAAATGTAACGTTGTGGTAAACCCCTCTACATTTATAGTTCCTTTCATTCTGTGATTTAAAGTACCTATTACAATTTTTACCATAATTATCAAAACACGATGCTAAACAATCGCTACGGCAACTTTGTGAAGCCTTCATCTGAAGAAGCTTCCAAAGCAGTTCTGCCAAGCATCAGCGGCGAAGAAGCCAGAAGAATCTATTTAGAGGAGATCAAGGAAGCCTGTGATATTCAAACCAAAAAGTTTAGAAAACCTGACAACAAACGATATGCCAAAAAAGTAAACATTATTGATATTTCTAACAAAGACTTATTTTTGTGTGTTCAAAACGACGATGTAGACACGTTGACTAGTATTTTAGACACCTACCCAGATAAACTGAATATTACTGACGAGTTTGGGTGGAATTTACTGATGATAGCATGCCAGGCTAATGCTGTAGATAGCGTCAAAGAGTTGCTCAAGCGAGATATTGACACATCAATAAGAGATAAGGCGGGAAATTCAGCTAGGAGTCTTGTTATAAAGAACAGAAATTTTATCTTAGCTGATATATTACTTACTTATAAAAATGATGAACCAGTGAAAGAAAAAGTTAAAAAGAAAACTAAACTAAAGAAAGAAGGTGATGTGAAATGTGATTCTAAAGGTTACATGTGTGGTACTTGTAATAAAGAATTCCCTGATAAAGACGAACACTTATCTTCAACTGTACACAATATAAGTGCTAGTAAAGACAAGAAAATACCCACAAACTATGTGATACCTCAGTCAAACAGAGGCTACCAAATTATGCTCAGAGTTGGGTGGGATAAGGAATCAGGACTAGGCCCAGATGGGTCAGGAAACAAGTACCCAATCAAAACTGTCCAAAAACAAGACAGAAAAGGCCTAGGTTTGGAGAAAAATGGGAAAATTTATGAAAAAAAGGAAACAGTGAAAAGTGCAAACAAGAAAACATTGAATAGAGAATATAGAAATAATAGAAATATGGAAATCAATTTTAGAAGACAATTCTACTGAAAACCTAGTGATAGAAAAGTAGTTTCTATCAGGACTGTTATCTACTTAAGGGGATTGCTGGTCTCGAGTGACAGCCGTATGGATTTTTTATTAAAAAAAATTAACTTTATGTAAAAACTACTTTTTTACAATTTTCTTATATATGAAGAAACTTTAAGGTTGTCACTAACCAAATGTGTTTTTTCACGCAAATGGGGTCCGGATCCAGAGCCAACCACTGAGTGGAAAATTATTCCCTGATTATTCATATTTGTGCATTTTCACTTTGTATGGACGAGCAATCACCTTAAAATTCAAGCCTGATTTCTGAATGCAGCCTATACTATCACTTATCACACAGACAATAATAACAAATTGGTTGACCTCATTCTTCAATCATCACCAATAAATCATATGAGTTAGATTGACTGGCCCTGTTGGCTTAATTGCTAGTAACTCTGCCTTCTGAGCCACAGGTTCAGGGTTCCATTTCTGGGCAAGTCAAACATTTGTGCATATGAGCATTTCTGTTCATCACACCCCACCCACACGCAAAATAGGCGCATTGGCGTCGAGATGCTGAGAACTGCCTGCAAATATAACTTGACTTAAGCATTTCTGTTTGATCTGTGTCTGGATGTTATGTGCATATGTGGCAGATTATATTTTTATTATTAAATATAAAAAACCTTGGTTTAAAGACATAGAGTGCTGTTATCTATTCTAAGATATGAATTAATCTATGTGAAAAATTATGTATGTGCTATGATTTGTAAAACTAGAAACAAAAAACATGCAAATTAAAAAATCTCTAAAATAAAATTTATTTTATTACCTATATCTAAGACTATAAACACAATATAATTGATTATAATTAATTCAAATAAATGGAGAATAGAAATTATACTACATAAATTAAAGTCATTAACAATTTTCTTTAATAAAATGGTAAAGACTTCATTTATCATGAAATATTATCATGATGATGATGATGATTAAAATATTAAGTTATATACTTAATATATTTTGTGTACATACATTTTGTGTCTTTGTTCATAAAATAAAGGACCATTTACATGTAAATACTTTTTTTATATACAAAGTGACTTTACCTAATTCAAAAAATATTATTGGCAGTAAGAATGTATGTGTCTAATCGTGTCCTAGGTTATTATGGTGCTGGATTATTGCAAAATAAATGTTCATAATATTTTGATAAGCTTTACATGTTTACTGCTCAATTTATATAAAGCAACTTTCCCAAAATGACAGAAAAGATTCTAGAATAATTGTAATCTTTTCCTATTCAGCAATAATCCAAACTAAAAACAAAATTTATCCATCCTATAAAAATATATTACATACAAACATTGCATAAAAGACTTTTACTTATATGATATATAACACTTAGTACCTATGATCACCTATCTACATCACAATTTGATAAATATTTATCAAAGGTTTGGTGCAACCCAGTCAAGGAACGTAATAGCTAGTTCAAAGCCTACGAAGCAGGCTGCGTTTGCAGGGAATGCCCTGATCATCACTGGAGTGACACCTTTATAGAGAGCTGTAGGTCCTTCTCTTTCCATCAGCTGTTTGAAGACCGATCTCATGCCATTAGGGTATGTACCTTCAGGAGCAGTTTGTAATCTACTTTTTAATACATCAGCCGGCATGCCCACCAGCCAGTTAGCTATACCAGCGCAACCTCCTGCAACTATTGTCGCCATCATTTTAATTTTTGCACTGGCATCTTCAGACAATAGTAACTCTTTCACCCACTCATAAGTCATGAAGTACATACCGCTGGCTGGTACGTCCCTCAGTATAGTGGCAACACTGCCTTTATAGATGCTCCTCATCCCACCCTCTGTGTATAGCTGCCTGGCGCAGTCGACCATGCCGCTGTACTTCTGAGGCATGTTACCTCCTTGTTGAATCTGTAACAAGCATTTGATCCGTTCTCCCGGTGCCATTATCGACGTTGTGAAGATACCAGAGAACGCGCCTGCCATAAACAACTCTGGTTTAGTCAAAACTTGGTCGTCATCCCTTTTGATTAACTTTTTCCCGAGACCAAAGCCGAAAAAACTGATAGCGAATATGGGTGCCACTCCGGTGAGCGGCGCCGACATACCTTTATACAACCCTCGGAAGCCTTCTTTCTGTACTGTTTTTCTGAAACAATCCCAGGTGCCCCCGTAGAGCGCCATCTCGCCAGGTTTAGGCAACGGCATAGTCTGCAGTCTCACTTTTATCGTGTCCATAGGATGACCCGCCAAAACTGTGCACACACCACCAAAACCACCACTTAGGAAATATTTTATGGGGCTGCTATTTTCAGACATTTTAAATTCGTATCACTTTCGGTGAAAGGTTGAAAGTTGATTATTTCCCTAAAAACCAGTCAGTCTACTTTTAAACAATTCAAAAATTCAAGTACTCCAGCTGTTTGCTGATTGTAAATGTCAAAGTCCATTTACATTCCATTGTCCGTTGTACATAATTTATCTTTAATCACTACATACTACATAAATCAATTAATTATTTTTATAAAGGCTCCACTGTTCTAACCTTCCGGCTTATAAATCAAGAAAAAAAGTTTTGGAAAAGTGTTGCGGGGCATATTAGAATGTCTTGAATAAATATTTCTTTAATATTTTTATAAAATAATAATCAGACTGAATCGCTATCATTGTGCGTCGCCAATTTCAGTAAAAATTTACAATACTCTTCCAACTTCAAACCAGATTTTAAATTTGACTAGTTTTGACATTTGACAATTCGTTTGTATTCTGTTGACATAGGTATAGATATCCACTTACATTCCACATTTTTAAAAAAATAGAGCGCGAAGCGAGCGGAAGACTTTTTATCTTTTTTATTTAATTATTACTAATTGAGCAAGGCAATAACAAATTATTGTTACACTTAGCACTTTTGATTGTATACCGTACCATCTAAATCTAACCAGACAGAACCCCCAATGAATAATGGCATGTAGTAAAGAAGAGATAGAGAAAAAACGTCTCGCTGCCTTACAAAAACGGCAGAATAAAACTGCGATATCTGTTGGACCTGGTAACCGTGTCGATTTACCGACAGTTTCTCAGACGGGTCCTGGTCCTCTGAAAACAGTCCATTCACCAAAAAGTTTCCATCCTTATCCAATTTCTAACTGCCAAAATGAAAGGACAACATTTCCAGTGGATAAAGTGATTAGCGGAACTGTGTATCTGATTTCTGAGAACAGATTTGAAGTAAAACCATCAGAATTCTGCTCACCTCTTATTAATATCTTCAAGACAATACCTTCTAAGAACTATGGTTTGTATTCTTATCTATATTCCAGAATTCAAGCTATGGCCCTTAGTTTTACAGGCTAAGAAGTGCTATAGAATCTGTTATTATGAATTGTAAGGTTTGCTTGAACCTTTCTTACTTAACTCATTCAATGCCACTGACCCATCTAGCAGGTTCTTCAAAATGTTCACGAGATGCCAGTGACTCGCCTAGCGGGTTCACCTATTTTTATATTTGCAGTGCCAGGAACAAAATGTAGGTGGCATCCAAGCATTAATATGAAAAATATAGTTGGCAGTGAATGTGTTAACTTAAAATGATTGTAAATGACTGCCTCGGTGGCGTAGAGGGCACATGCTCGACTGCCAATCAAGAGGTCCCGGGTTCGATCCCCAGGTCAGGCAAAGTGTTAAATATTGGATTTTTCCTTTAGGAATTATCTCAATAACTGCCTGGAGTCTGAAACTGTGCCCGGTAGATGGCAATAGCCTCGCCCCCTATTACATGGGACCAATAACATACTGGCGAAATGTGGGTGTATCTACTATGGGATTGAGTCCTGGGTACACCTCTGCCTACCCCTTCGGGATAAAAGGCGTGAATGTATGTTATGATTGTAAATGCTGTATTGGTGTAAAAAAGTAAAACAAACTCACAACTATGCCCTTAGCAACATAGTTTTTTGATTAATATAAAAGTATAAAAGTAGTTCTTATTTTCTGTTAAATAGATGCAAGTACAAAGCTATGGAACTTTTCAATAGAAGACTATGAGACACTGATGTCTAAAGTGGCTCCGTTGGTCCCACATGTGGTACTGGGACCTATTCCAAATTATGTGTTAAAGGTAACATCATTATTCATTCATAGAATATACTTTATTGCATATGTACAGGTCGCGTCACGGTTTAATAGTGCTGACCTTGTATGGGCAGGAATAGATTTTTAGATATGTTAGAACTTATTAGACCAATAACCTACACAAAGTCCCCTCCACTATTGCTGAGTGCTATTAAACTGACGAGACCTGAACCAAGAAAAACAACATTACAAGACAAAACTTAAATGTCAAGGTATAAAGAATCTATGCTACTTCATCATCAACAGCTGTAAGACGTCCACTGCTGAACATAAAACTCCTCCATAGAATGTCACTATTTATGGGGAGAAGTTGCCGTAATCACCAAGCTTGGCAGGTGGCATGGTGATCTCAGTAGTTGGAATACTTGGTGCTGGAAAGCTCTGCTGGCCACTCTCCGTATATGTCTCTCTGCCGGGTCTCATGGCTTCCATGGGCTAAGAAAGGGACCTATAGGCGTTAGGTAGAAGGGATAGATGAATTTCGCCGACAACTAGAACCTCCACAGTAACTCTTGTGGTAGAGTGCCCACCACGGATTAATGGAATTTTTTTTTCTATATTCGTATTGCATTAACTCAATCTGTTCAGTGGTTCTGGTGTAAATAGATAACATGCACTACACACACACACACCCCCATTAATCTATCACATTGAAAACACACTGTAATATATCACTATAATAATAAAATGGGACAACTTCCACACACGGTCATCTGGTACCAAACTAGGCCCTAAGCCTGTACTATGGTAACCAGATATTATATAAGCTTATAATACCCAGACACAGATCATACAGACATGTTCATGCACACAAATGTTTGACCTGGCCGGGGATCGAACTCGGGGCCTGCGGCACAGAAAGCAGAGTTACTACCATCTGAGCCAACGAGGCTGTCTCTACTAACTATATATATATTACATTATTCATGGGAAGTGGAAAGAGGTTTTATATTAATTTGTAACTGATTACAGATTTTAAGAGAAAAAGTGTTGGATCCAAGCCATGTGGATTTATCTCCAGTTGAATCAACTCTTAGACAAAAACTGTTGCCATTTCAAGAAGATGGAGTCAGGTATATTGTAAAAAACACATCTATATTATAATTATAAACAAAAAGAATGGAATGACTGAATAACACATTATTGTATAGCAATGAACAACATGTCTTTTGGTGCGCCATAAGACAATTATACCAGAAAATATGTATTTTCAAGAAACCACTAGTACAAATAAAGGTATGAAGCTACAAGTAGCTGGAACTTCCGTCTCGACGGGAAAATTTCTATGGGCTAGACAGAGAGAACAGTTAGAGAGATACGTGATAGAAAGGGAGGCAGTTTGTAGATTAATATGGCGATAATTAGTTAAGCGCTGTGCGACCTGAATTGCACTTTATTGCGTGGGAGCTAGAGTAGATATTTATTTGAATGATTATAAGGAGTGCAGTGTCACTTCTATACCTGCAGTATTCTATGGTAATGTAGGTTGGATCCTCTTGCTAAATTACTTCAAATTGTTACAGATATGCAATTTCTCACAGTGGTAGATGTATGATAGCAGACGACATGGGCCTAGGCAAGACTTACCAAGCTCTGGCCATAGCTAGCTACTACAGGAGCGACTGGCCACTGCTCATTGTTACTACTTCTTCTATGAGGTTACACAGACTTACAATAATACTAGCTGTGCTCTGCGGTTTCAGCTGCATTTACTTCGGTCCCGTTGGAATATCGGAATAAAATGGTACCCTATGTGTTATTTCAGGGTTTAAACTATCTATATGCTGAATTTCAGCCCAATCGGTTCAGTAGTTTTAGCGTGAAAGGGTAACAAACATCCCTCCATCCATTCTCATAAACTTTCATATTTATAATATTAATAGGATTATGTTATAAAATGAAATGATTTATTTGCGTAAAACATGGTAGATAGAGCTTGTTAAAACTTCAATATATATAGTACAGCATGTTTTGCCAGTTTCTCTGGCGTACAAAATATAAGAAATACAATAATATTATGTCAAGATATAAAAATTGAGATTGGATTTAATATCATTATTGAATTATAAGTTATGTTTGAGAGTTTGAGTAGCTGTAGAACACAGCAGGATAAACCTGTGTTCATTTGTTTTCAGTGGACATTGTTTTTAATCAAATTTTATAAAATTATAATAATATTAGACATTATATTAGAAGGTGCAGTCATTCTTAACTTATAACTTTTGGTATGTCGGTTGAGACACATTAAAATATGCTGCGTGACTCACGTTGATACAATTTTTGTACAAAACACAGACATTTTTAATACCATATTTTAATGTTTTTTATTTGTATGACATAGGTGGCAAACAAGCAGACGTTGTGTCTGATGGCTCGCGGTTACCGCCGCCTATGGATACCTGCAACACCCCTGGTATTACCAGTATGTTGTCGACCCAACCAACACTCTATTCAATCTTCCTTTGAAGAGCCCCATGTCAGGAATATTCTCTTTTTCCATAGGCATCCATTAGTATAGGTAAAGCAATATAAAAAACCTTGATTGTTTTTAAACAGATGTTGTAAGTTTGAGTTCATAGTATGGTAAAAGACAATAATATGTAATTTATTACAGCATTTCAATTTCCATTAATTCATGTCATATTCAAAATTTACATATATATAATAGATATGGGACAACTTCCACACACGGTCACCTGGTCCCAAACTAGGCTAGAAGCCTGTACTATGGTAACCAGATGACTGATATACATACTTATATACGCTTATAAAACCCAGACACAGATCAGACATGTTCATGCACACAAATGTTTGATCTGGTCGGGGATTGAACCCGGAGCCTATGGCGTAGAAAGCAGAGTTACTACCATCTGTGCCAACCAGGCTGTCAATTATAAGAAAGGGGATATACCTCGTTTTGTTCTAATATGCTTTATGTTATGATATATATTATATTATATGATATATAATGTTATGCAATGTTCTATTCACAGAGAAATATGGCAGAGCAGTATACACGAACTATTACCATCTGTACCACTCATGAACATTGTCACTTTAACTAATGGTAGAGATGCACAATTAGTTGCTGACAAACAAGTAAGGACTTTTAATATCAGTTCATATATTCATTAGCAATAAATTAATTGAGAAATGGTTATTACAAACAAAGGAAAAACAAAATGAAACAAAAATCAATTTTTTTTTGCCAAATTTCCGTAAATTAAGTTCTAAGAGGGTATTTGATTTACTTGAATCATTTGAATATTATATATTTTTTTGTGACAAGACGAGCAAATCAGGTGCCTGATTGTAAGCATCATGATTGCCCATATCAGACACAGTGCCAACCAGTGTCTTAAAATGCAAAATTCTGCGCGACACTGCACTGCGCCTGTCACCCTGAAATATTAGTTGTTGAAACTCGTCATGCGCAGTAATTTTGCTGGTAACATTGCCCTTCAGACCGGAACACAGTAATGTTGGCATATTACTGCTTGGCGGATGAATAACTGGCAAAGGTGTGGTATTTCCCCAGGCGACCTCCTGCAAAAGAGGCCTACCGCCTACCACTACAAAAAGGATGGTTGGAAACTTCTGCTTAGCCACCACGTGGCACCTTCCAAACAAACAAATGTACCTAACCAAATTTTGTAAAACTATCAGTTGTAAAAATTAAGCCCTACCATAGAACAGATAACAATACTTAGGTATAGAATGGACACTGCACTGTCATCCGCCCACCAATCGGGCCTTCCTCACCCCGCGAGCGAGATTGAGCTCTCAACGAGCCCCCGTGAGCTCGGAACGCACCTCACGCACACTCTTGCGCGTGTACAAAACTCCATGTGTGCAGTGTCTGTGTAGTAGGTAGTTAGAATGCGGCTTTTGTATGGTAATTGAGTCGAGTGTCCGGGGTGTGGCCCTACTAGCTTATTGTACGTTCTTCTTGTAGAGGTATCTTTCCGAATGCACCGTGCCGATCCTATACCTCAGAAACATACCTAGTTACAGATAATATTTTATTTTTTTATGAATAATGCTTTAAAATGTTATTAAAATGCAAATATATTCGTTTCCAGACTGAAGTGGTAATAGTAAGCTTCAAAATCACGACAATGCATGGGGATTTGCTCAAGAATAAAAATTTTGGATGTGTCATTATTGTGAGTAAATTATATTCTTCCACATACCTTCCACTACAGCCCCTTCGGCAAAAAGGCGTGATATTATGTCACGTATTAAAAAAATAGGCTTCACATCATCAACCTCAGTACTGTTTATCTTCATTGACGTGCAAAAGTGTCAGATTATGACCTATTTGAATAAATCTGTTTGAGTTTGAGTTTGAATCACCACGCTTGTTGTGCGGCTTGCACACTCTCCGAATATGTCCCTCTGCCGGGTCTCACTGCTCCCACCGGATGAGAAAGGGGTGGTCCAATTATTGCCGGGAACCACACGGCCAAGTCTTACCTAGTACAATTTAAAAATAAATCGAAAAAAAAAAAAAAACAGTAGTTATTTTATTAGTCGCAAACAATTCGTCGCCTTAAAGCCCACCAAACCTAAGAAGTACTGTTTGACAATTTTTATTCTGCCTTGTTTGAAGGATATGAATTTATATTTATTGATTAGGAATCTTGTGATAAAAATCATAATTCCATGGTTTTACGGCGAAGATTAAATGATATTGTGTGAGTAACGCCTATACCTATGCAAACTTATTACTTCTCTCTCAAAGCTTGAACTTGACTGCCTCGGTGGCGTAGAGGCCCACTACGCTACCGAGGCAGTCCTAGCAGATATACTATTAATATATCATATATTATGTCTGTATTTATTTATATGGCCCCTGATACTTATAAGTATAGGTCGCGTCACAGTTTAATAGCGCTCGGCAAAAGTGGAGGGGTGCTTTGCGCAAGTGTACATTCGTGCATTAAGCGAGTTTTTTTAGTAACTACCTAATTTATAAAGTAGTATGAAAAAGGTGCAATAAGTGGTTCGGGCATGCGCAAATTAAATAAATTGAACTTTTTTTAATTTAAAACAAAAGGACACTAACTATCTCTAATTATGTTTTACTTTATTCCGAGAGAGTAATAGACTCGGATTAACGTCTTTTCGTGAGATGTAAAATTAAATTTAAATAATTAAATTTCGGAGGCTTCATCCTCATATAGACTGTCTTCATTATCTGAGCTGTCTTCGCTCATACACCACTATGAACTATGCGCGCGACTGTACGCAAGGGACTTGAGACGCGTGAACGGAGTAAGACGCGGTGAAGACGAGCGAGCGACCATTGCAGCGCCTCTCCCGTCGCACCTCACTCCTGTCACCGAACAGATCTAAAAATCGATTTGTGCGCATTCAAGGTCAGCGCTATTAAACCGTGATGCGACTTATAATTGTAATGTGCTATTGCCTGAAATAAGTGAATTTTAATTTAATTTGTGAGTCGCATGTAAAATAATAATATTTTATGAATGTGTTGTAGGATGAATCCCATAACCTAAAGTCCCACAAGGCGCAGTGCACGCTATGTATAACGGCAGCGGCCAAACGTTGCCGTCGCGCCATATTGTTGAGCGGCACTCCGGCCATGTCCAGACCGGCGGAGTTGTTCTCTCAGCTTAGTTTAATACAACCTAAACTGCTGCCTTCATATACTGATTATGGTAAGATATGCCACAAATTAATTATTAAAAGTATTATAACGGCAACCACGGGAAGAGGAGATAAGTACTAAGTACTATTCTATAGTCTAAATAATAATAATAATAAACATAACATACATTCACGCCTTTTTCCCGAAGGGGTAGGCAGAGGTGTACCCAGGACTCAGTCCCATAGTAAATACACCCACATTTCGCCAGTATGTTATTGGTCCCATGTAATAGGGGGCGAGCCTATAGCCATCTACCGGGCCCAGTTCCAAACTCCAGGCAGTTTTTGAGATAATTCCTAATGAAAAAATCCAATATTTAACACTGCCTGACCTGGGGATCGAACCCGGAACCTCTAGATTGGCAGTCGAGCATGCGCCCTCTACGCAACCGAGGCAGTCCAATAATAATAATATTTATTTATTTCCCAAAACAGAGTACACAGTAAAAAATACAACAAAAATTTACTAGCTTAGTACTAAAGCACATTGTAAATCTTTAAAGATGTCTGATGGCATAAAATACCTAACTTCTCACGCAAAATCAAAAAATGGCATATATAGATATTTTTATGTATTTGTCAGGTAAAAGATACTGTAACGGCAAACAGACAAGTTTCGGCTGGGACATGACGGGCCAGTCCAACCTCGCCGAGCTGCAGATCATCTTGCGGAGACGGTTCCTCATCAGGAGGACCAAGGAACAGGTGCTCGCGCTCCAAGGGAAGACTAGGTGAGGATAACATTGTATATACCTAATTTATGTACTAGATTGTAACATCGTATTAATGCGTAGTATATAACCAAGAATAAAAAATTATGGTATAATAATTATTATTATTATTACCATAATAATAATTATAATAATAATTATTATTATTACCATAATAATAATTATTATAATTATTATTATGGTAATAATAATAATTATAATAATAATTATATATAATAATCAGTAATTATATATAATAATCATTATTATTATGGTAATAATTACTATAATGTACTTAGATAAGTATACCTATACTCACTAACACTAACAATATTAAGAGTAGGTATGTATGTACTTAGATAAATAAGTAGGGTAATTTGTAAACACTATAAACACTATATTATATTATAAAATCCAATGACTCACTGATTGACATACAACGCAGAGCCCAAACCACTGATCCTAGAGACTTGAACCTTGGAATGTAGGTTCTTTTCTTTGTGTGGGCGTGTGCTAAGAAAGGATTTTTGAATATTCACATTCTAAGGGGTCCAAAAAGAGTGCCAAGGGTATTTTGGTATAGAACTCCAATAATATTTCGTAATTGCGAGCGCGCAAAGCCGCTGGGCTTACACTATTTAGACATAAATTCTAAAAAGTGTCCTCTTTCTCGAAGGGGTAGGCACAGGTGTACCCAGGACTCAGTCCTATAGTAGGTACCACCCACACTTCGCCAGTTGTGTTTTTAGATCCCTTGTAAAAAGGGGCGAGACGATTGCCAAAACAACCAAATAACACTTATTGTCCGACCTAGCCAGCGAGCATTCGTTTCTTAGACAATTCTACCTTGAAGACAGCCCTGACCTTGAGCATTCGTTTAGTCATTTTACGTTCAGATTTTAGAATAAACTTTGGTCTTTAAAAATCTCTGTATTGGTAGGCCTCTTTTGCAGGGAGCCGACTGGGGAAGTACCACACCTTTGCCAGTTATTCATCCGCCAAGCAGTAATGTGCAAACGATACTGTGTTCCGGTCTGAAGGGCAATGTTACCAGCGAAATTACTGGGCATGCCGAGATTCAACAACTCATATCTCAGGGTGACAGGCGCAGTGCCAGTGCCGCGCAGAATTTCGAATTTTAAAACACTAGGTGGCACTGTGTCTGATATGGGCAATCATGATGCTTACCATCAGGCACATGATTTGCTCATCTTGTCACTCACTATCATAATAAAAAAATAATAAAAAAATTATTGGTAGAATTGTCTGTACTACAATACAAACGTTTGTTCCAGAGAAACAATCCTCCTCGACCCCACATTACTGTCAAGCAGTCGGTCCCAGCTAGAACAATCCTCCACCAAGTTCACTCGTTCAACTGGATCAGAGAGACACGCAGCCCTACTCACTTACTTCAGCGAAACGGCACAGATCAAGATCCAGCCTGTTTGGTTAGTATTTAGTATATACTATATAGCTTTTACAAGCTTCCAACATATTATAACTCACAATAGTACAATCGGTAGAGTGCCCACCCAGCATATGTGTGGAAGGTTGCGGGTTTAAATTCCGTTTTTCTTCCCTTAATCATATAATAAATCATAGAATCATATATAGGGTAACCGGTAGTATTGTTAGCACCCCCCCAATCATTGGCACTTTCAACTTTTAATCGTAATATTATAACACAACACGACTGTAGCCATTTCTAATATTTTTTCCTAAATAGTATTTTAAATTTAGCGTCTGCCAAAACCAAATTGTAAGTGACATTGACAGTTAAATTGGAGGGATTTATTTTTTTCATAAATTTGCGCGCCATTGCTGCTGATGATTTGAAAAAAGTTAGAGAAGTAGAAAAGAAAACTGCGTTAAAATAATTATATTTATGTAAGTATTGTTTTATGTTTGTAATTTTCACGTAAGAGAAAGTGCATAATTTGGGATATTTGTGTAAGATTTGCAATTCAATGATTGCTTTGCCAGTTTTTGATATGCCAATAATTGCACTATGAACTCTATGACGGTGTAGTCATTGGCACCAATGCCAATCATTGTACTTTTTAAATGTTTTTTAAAATGCGACTTATTTTGTGTTGAAATTCATTTACATTGTAATGGAATTTATATCGCATGGATTTAACATATATTATCGATCAAATCCAATCATTGGCAGTGCCAATGATTATACCGTGCCATGTGCCAATGATTGTACCTTGGCATAATATTGGCAATTTTTGTGTATTTCTTTCGTTGGAATAGGATTTACTGGTAACCAATGTAAAGTATTTTAGGTAAAAAAAACCGCAAATGCATATTAAATAATAAATTAATAATTATCTGGGTGGCATGCCTATACCTATTTCTGATTAATGTAGGGTTCAATACCGAGCTGAAATAATAAGTTATGATTAAATTTAGCTAAGGATCGAAGATGTGGGATCCTACTTTATATTTAATCGCCGTACTTTTGTTTGCGTACATATCAAAATTTATTTTTGCTTAGCTCAAAGGACTTAGACACGGCTGCAATTGCAGACAACCTAGGTATAGGTATAGATGTAGATATTAATTGACACTTCATACCCTTTACCATACCCCATACCCATACCCCTTTTTCCTTTGAGGTATGGAACCTTATATGTAATAAAATGAAAAGGGGCCAGGATCTAATGTGATTTTTAAAAGGGTCAACACGGTCGAAGTTAAGCGAAGCCTTACCGTCAAATTTTAATTATACCGTTCGAAAACTGTCTCATACAATGAAATAGGTCGTGGTCATTTTATCAACTGCAAGCTTACCGTAAAAAAAGCTTTTGTTTTGGATACGGATTCGTAAATTATTACGTCTGGGTAGTGTTTCCCATTTCACTTCTACCTCTAGCCATTATTCACCTATCTACCTAGTTAAAAAAATATTTGTTGACTAGATGATTGTATTGAAATCTGCAATGAAGTGTTTATTTTTATTTCGTGAATTAACTCATTTTTTTTCTAATCTATGCCTTTCATTTAATACCCGTATTTCGGGAGTTTCAGATAAATCAGTCAACAGTAAAAAGAGGTGAAATTGAATTATTAAGAAACAAACAAAAAAGCCACACCAAACAGATCAAGTTTAATAAAAACTGTTTAAAATTTTGATTATGATGTTTTAGTTACTATTGAAATCGGTCACGTAAGCTGTTTTTTCGAAATTCCCGGTAGTTCGGAGAACGCCCTAAATACCCATTTAAAAAAATCACCTGTATACCATAATAATTGACAAATTCTTAAATCTGCAGACGTAAATCCAATCAGAGACGAGGAAATAATCAGAATAAAGCAAAAAAAAATATTTTTTTAGTGCCAATGATTGTACATTTTTTGAGTGCCAATGATTGTACTTGAGTGCCAATGATTGTACTTTTTGACCACTGCTGCTAAAAATGTCGATTTTGAATACATATTAATAATATTCGAACTGGAATTATTTATTTAATTTATCACCAATAATCAACAAATCGAATGATATGAGTATATTTAACACTATTAACGCATTATTGAAAATATTCCATATTGAATGACATATGTCACCATTAGGTGCCAATGATTGTATAGGTTACCCTATAATATTTCAAGCGAACAGACCGCTTTAGTCTATAAAAATCTAAAATAATATGTTTAGAGCATATGCTACAAGTAATTTTAAACAATACTCAGGATGTTTTTTTTTTTTTTCAATTTATGTGCTGATATTTGTGAAGTAAACTATGTCCCTGTCATTTAAGTTTCTTTTTTTAAACTCTCATATAAATTATATAGCGAACTTTTATAAATCCCAGTTTTACTTGCGTGATTCGATGTTCACTACAAAAAGAATAAAGAGTTTATAAACGAAAACAAAATGATAGGGACATTTTATTTCATATTCGAAATATCAGGATATAAATATATCAAATAGGTTTACTATATTCGGAGGAAACTGGGGGATACAAAACATCGATTTGGTAATATTTTAATAATAATAATATGGGACAACTTCCAATATCCAGATGATTGATATACATACTTATGTAAGCTTATAACACCCAGACACAAATCAAACAGACATGTTCATGCACACAAATGTTTTACCTGGCCGGGGGGCCAGGGGCCGGGAGCCCGGGGGCACAGAAAACAGATTTACTACCATCTGAGCCAATGAGGCTGTCAAACTGCAAACATAGGTTTGTGTCAAACTGCTAAGAGGTCCCCTTTCCTGTTAACCAACGTATTATCATCTGATTAGATGTAATTTGTGTACAGCAAGTATCTAAGGCAGATGTTATCCACGGAGAAGGATAAGTTCCTGATATTCGCTCACCACAAGTGCATGATAGACGCAGTCTGCAGCACGTTGGACGAGGCCGCGGTGCCTTATATGTGCATCGTGGGAGCGACGCCTACCAACACTAGAGCTGTGAGTTTATACAATCACACCTTTTTCCCGAAGGGGTAAGCATAGGTGTATCCATTACTCAATCCCATAGAAGTTACACCTACATTTCGC
The DNA here is from genome assembly GCA_947063395.1 of Hemistola chrysoprasaria. Taxonomy (NCBI): domain Eukaryota; kingdom Metazoa; phylum Arthropoda; class Insecta; order Lepidoptera; family Geometridae; genus Hemistola; species Hemistola chrysoprasaria. The sequence goes on along the minus strand of OX346724.1, from coordinate 12,249,016 downwards.
CAGTATGTTATTGGTCCCATGTAATAGGGGACGAGCCTATTGCCATATACCGGGCACAGTTCCAGACTCCAGACAGTTATTGAAATAATTCTTAATGGAACAATCCAATATTTAACACTGCCTGACCTGGGGATCGAATCTGGGACCTCATGATCGGCAGTCGATCTTGCGCCCACTACGCCACCGAGGCAGTCTTGTTTGTACTTGTATTTTGCAATATTTATCCTTATAACACACCCCAGACACTCGACTCAATTCCCATACAAAAGTCGCGTTAAAATTACCTATTACACAGACACTGCACACATGGAGTTTTGTATACGTGCAAGAGTGTGCGTGAGTGTGAAGTTCCGAGCTCACGGGGACTCGTTGAGAGTTCAATGTCGCTCGCGGGTTTCAATGACGAAAGCCCGATTGGACGGATGACAGTGTCCATTCTATACGTAGTATAATAATCTATTCTGTGGCTCTTGGCACAGGACTAAGAGATATTTTCTAAAACTCTAAAATCTACAAAAGGTGTTTGGAAACAAAAGCTATTATTATTTTTAAAGTGCGCCATAGCGCGTGATTACTCGTTTTGCATCCACCGCTAGCTTGTAATTTCGACCATATCGTCGGTCCACCTTCTAGCTTATCCACTATAGCTTCATCATCCACAGTCTCTACGACTTAAGGTGAAGAGTATACTATTCCCAAAGTCACCTACCTTGGAAATCTATCAAGGCGGGCAGGCACGGTCATGCAACTTCGCCTGGCGCTATACTGCTACTATTTGTTATTCTGTGGCTATACTCGCGACCAACGATTAGTGCCTGATCATATATCCGAGCAACGAGCAAACGCAGAAAACTACTTTCTAGTTGGTGCAAATAGTATTTATGTTACGGTGCTAGCTATTAGAACAACTATCTCAAATTTTATAAAAAACGAACGCGACACTATGAAAAACCCAAGGACATGGTTGACCTTGGGTTTTTTATACAAGTGACAGTTTTTTATACAGTTACTCAAACGGACCTTTGCAGAAGTGGGCATATCATAAAATGCTATCATGTATCTTTGCAGGAGTTAGTAGACAAGTTCCAACACGGTTCGTGTCGCGGAGGTGTATTGTCTCTAACGGCGGCCGGAGCAGGCATCACGCTCACTGCCGCTTCACTGGTCATCTTCGCTGAGTTACACTGGAACCCTGGGGTGACTATATGTATATTGTAATATGCAGGAGTTAGTAGACAAGTTCCAACACGGTTCGTGTCGCGGAGGTGTATTGTCTCTAACGGCGGCCGGAGCAGGCATCACGCTCACTGCCGCTTCACTGGTCATCTTCGCTGAGTTACACTGGAACCCTGGGGTGACTATATGTATATTGTAATATGCAGGAGTTAGTAGACAAGTTCCAACACGGTTCGTGTCGCGGAGGTGTATTGTCTCTAACGGCGGCCGGAGCAGGCATCACGCTCACTGCCGCTTCACTGGTCATCTTCGCTGAGTTACACTGGAACCCTGGGGTGACTATATGTATATTGTAATATGCAGGAGTTAGTAGACAAGTTCCAACACGGTTCGTGTCGCGGAGGTGTATTGTCTCTAACGGCGGCCGGAGCAGGCATCACGCTCACTGCCGCTTCACTGGTCATCTTCGCTGAGTTACACTGGAACCCTGGGGTGACTATATGTATATTGTAATATGCAGGAGTTAGTAGACAAGTTCCAACACGGTTCGTGTCTCGGACCACTATTGTCTCTAACAGCGGTTGAAGGTGCTAAAATATCTATCAGCTTAGCCTGTAATAGCATAGGCGAACGAAAGTTACCGACATAGCCCAGCGGATTGGCAGCAACTTGAAGTTGCAATGGGCAGGGAACATAGCACGTAGAACTAATGGCCGGTGGGACTGTATAATTCTCGAATGGAGACCACGGACCGGCAAGCGAAGTAAACGACGTCCACCTACAAGGTGGACAGAAAATCTGAGATAGGTAGCGGGAATACGCTCAATGTAAGCCTCTCTCAACCGGGCTAGATTTAAATCTATGGGGTAGGCCTATGTAGACCTACAGATGTGATGATGATGAGATTGACAATACTTTGTTTGGTTACATTTGATTCCTTGTAGGTGTTGATTGTGCATAAGTTTCCAGGCATCTTTGTCCTCTTTGTTCTGGTTAACATTATAACAAACCTTCCTTAAAATCGATTTTATACAGGTTTTGAATTTATCCTGTAACCTGTATCTTTGTGTATTCCCTAAAAGATATGTTGCTTGCAATGGCGGTACCGTTTGTAAAAAATAGTACCCAAAACTTTCTACCTGTAATTACTGTTAGAATCGTCTAAGAGCTGTCAGATCTAGAATTCAGGCAGCAGCGACCGCTGCATGAAACCATTCAACTGCGCTCATCAACACGCCTGGCCCTTTAAAAAAGCGTGGCGAGTATTGGCAAAGCCTCCCCGTTACCTATAACGGGAGCGTCTCCTAAGACGCTATTATGTCCATCAGTGGACTTCCAACGGCTAAGATGATGATATATATGTAACTATGGGCACAGATCCTCACCCAGGCGGAGTCTCGCGCGCATCGTCTGGGTCGCGTGGGGACAGTTCGCGTGCGATACTTGCTGGCGCCCGATACTGTCGACACTCACATGTGGCCGCTACTGCAGGGGAAACTCAACGTAATTATATATTATATCCTACTTCCTACCAATATTAAATGCGAAAGTTTGTGAGGATGGATGGTTGGATGGATGTTTCTTACTCTTTCATGCCAAAACTACTGACCGGCCCCCTTATTACGGACGCAACAGAAGTGTGGAAAGCGTTTGAGTTGCTAAATGTCTGCAAGTTAAATTTACTGCTGTTTTTACGCGATTTTATGTTCGTAATACCACCCCGGATTGGGCTGAAATTCGGTATTTAGATAGTTTAGACCCTGGAATAACACATAGCGTACTTTTAATCCCCTCACCTGGGAAACATCACAATAACACATACTTTCCAATGAGTAGACCTGCAGGGCACACCTAGTACTTAAAAAACTAAAAATATGATTTGCTAAAATTCATGTAAAAACCAAATTGCTGTATTAGTAACTTATAAATTTTTCCTAGGTTTTAAACGACGTCGGTCTCAGTCGAGACACGTTCGAGGATACCACGATGAAACACCAAGTAAGAACCATTTTGCTTCTAATATTGATAGAAAAGAGTAGAAAGTAGGTCGCCACTGAACTTTTCAACATTAAAAATAATCGAATGAACACCTACACTTTAAATTATTTCCTTTTGTACCCATTTTTGTTGAGGTTATACTCTACTCGTATATTTGGCGCCCAACGTGGGGCCTCTTACCATATAATTGGCGCCATAGACAATTTAACCAAAAGACGCTGATTCATGAATTTATTAGTATGAAAACAAAATCGTCAATACGTGGCGGAGTACGGGGGAGATTGCCTCCCCTTGATCATTTGACATCTATCATGTACTTTCATGTTATATCATGCGAAGTATTGAATATAATGTAATGAAAAATGAGGCGGGGGGGAGAGTAGTATTTAACAGTGTCACTGCACAAACTCGGCGAAAGCATACCCCTAAAGACGACTCTTTAGGGTAAGTTGTCTATGATTGGCGCCCAATGTGGGACCTTTTTCCGTACAATTGGCGCCCAACATAAGCGTCAGCTTAAATTTTTATCTTCAATCCTTTAATGTAATTAATTAACTAGTATGCATGTTCTTTCAGGAGACACAAAACTCTATGACACAATATTTAACACCTCCGAAGCTAATCAAGAATAAAAACGACTTCATACCAGGCACTAATATAAGGAAAGATTTACACAAAAATAATGAAAATAGTTTACCAAACAGTTCAAATAATTGTCTGATTACAAATAATAATAGTTATAATAACGTGGCCGCAAATAATAGTGTTTTAAGTGTAAAAAACAATGTAAATTTTAGTGATATTGAAAATACATTAGATAGTGATATTGGAAGTGAATTTTTGGAGAAATCTTTTATGGAAATCGATGAAGACGACGAATTACTAGCAAATATTGATCTATGATAATTATTGGGTTAATTTAAATTAATAAATTATATTTTTCCATTGTATTCGAGAAGTTTTATTTAAGTAAGTGCATAAAGTAAATTACGGAAATCACGAATATTTACGAATACATTTTGCTATATTTGACAAGAGTACTCAACGACTCAACGAGTTAATATAAGGTGTGGTAATACGGACATCTATCTGTCAAACGGAACAACTTTTAAAAGAAAGAATTGACAAATGTCGAAATAATTTGGATTCCCATATAAAATGAATCACCTGATCGACTGATTTGTATGGAACTTCAAATTTTTATTTGCTAATTTCGCAATCCTTATTTTAAAGTTGTTTAAGTAGATGCACCCCGATAAGTATCACTACATCTTTTTTGTACATGTTATACCTATATAATAAGTATGTATGGGCGGGGTTTGAACCACGCACCCTCCGCACCATTGCGCGTCGGCACTCTACCTATTGAGCTACCGTGGGGGTACATCGTCGGCGAAATTTATTTTTCTATCCTATCTTCCTAACGCCTAAAAGGTGTTTGGTTCAAATCCTGCCTGTGTGTGAAATTTTTCTTCCCGTTTCATATTGTATTTCAAGCGAATAGACCGCTTAGTCTATAAAAATAAAAAATATTATGTATATTAGTCTTCTGGCCAGCATAGTGCAGACAGAAGTCTAGAAGCCTAGAAAGCCTAGTTTGGGACCTAGTTAGCAAGACTGTGTGGAAGTTGGCATATTATTATATTAATATGACTCGTGCCGTACTTTTTACTCTTAATGTATTTAAGGATTAAAAAATGCTGATATTAAATAAAGTTCATTGCTGCAAAAACTGACGAGCATCTAACAAGTTTTTAATCCTGACTAAAACAACAAATATTTTTTGGAAAAACAATTTATTTATAACATAAATAAATATAACATTTAAAAACTTTTATATCTATTCTTTTGATCGAAATGTAACAAATGGTTGATGTTATTTATTAAGTAAATCATTCAATGGCTTAGCTGCTAAATTAATAACCAATAGCAATAATCTATTATTATAGATTTCTAAGGTTTTAATAAGAAATATAGAAAAATAGTCGTTACTTCTCAGTTCAGTCCAACTGGCTGTTAGACAGAACTCTCAATAGAATTTAAAAACGAATATAAACACACATAAAATATCCTTCATTTAAGTGTTAAAAGCGCATTTAAATCTAATATACGTTTCTGCAACTACCTGTTTATCTCTAAACGTCTTTTAGCCATACTTACAATGTTACTTGCTCCGGTGTGTGTGTTACATGCTCCGGTAGTGTAAGATTGACTACTTTAACACTATTATCGCAATTCCCTTGGTTCTTAATGCTCAGTTGAGAATTTTTAGCCGTAGCGCAGTTAAGGAGGCAAGGATTGGCGTAAGTGTTGCCATCGCTGCCGCAGACAGGGTTTAATTCTTCAGTGCAGATGCAAGGAGGTTCGGTTGTTTTCGGTTTGCATTCTCCTTCGGAAACCACGTCGATTTCTTTATTGGTGTTTCGCTTGCAGAGTAATACGCATCTATTTGAGTAGGTTTCGCCGTCCGTGCCGCATACGGGTTTGTACTCATACGTGCAGATGCAAGGGAACGTGGCAGCGTCGCAAGGCCCGTCCTTAGCTATAACTAAGTCAGTTTTGCCTTTGTGTCGTTCGCATTCTAGAATGCAGGTGTTGCTATAGGTTTCGCCGTCGGATCCGCACACGGGTAGGAGGTTGCGAGTGCACACGCAGGGAGGGAGAGCGTGGCCGGCGTACGCCTGGAGGGCGATCAATGACAGAATTGCTGGAACAAAGATATTCATAGTTTAGTTTAAAGGTTACCATAGAATGGGTCCTAAAAGATGGACAACGTCGCCGTGGTCGGCCAAGAAAACAAGGAGACTTACACCCGTATTCAGAGTTAAAATCGCAAAAATTCCTCGACTTGACTCCACCTCACCTCAAAGGTTTGATATTCATAGTTGTAATTTTACTCCTCACCTTAAGGAGTTTCCTCACTGAAGGTAAGGTGGAGTGGAGGAAACAACTGTCAAATATAAGGTACGTCGGCATCTACCTTGAACAGACCTCACAGTGATATGTGGATGAAAACAAACGTATTTCGTGAGATTTTAGAATGTTGTTTCAAGAGTTTATTGAATATTTGGACGTAGCTTTGTTATCGAAATGCGGAAAATATATTATCTCACCAATATTATTATTAAATTTTTCGGTGTGCGTAGGTGTTTGTTTGTGTATGTTTTATATTTCTTTACGCCAAAACTACTGAAACGATTGGGCTGAAATTTGGTATGTAGATAGTTTAGACCCTTGGAATGTGTATGGGTATACTTTTTATTCCCATGGGAACGGTTACTGTGCGAGTATAATCTAGTACTCTATCTATTATACTAGTACCTAATATTTTTTAAATTAATTTAATTAATATCATAAATCACAATATGTTATTGAATTTTAATAAAAGAAATTATAATGGCTTTTTGTTATACTCATATATTAAGATTATTTAAATTTAAATAAACATGATTTAAAACAACATCATCACATCCTACTAGTCCTACTTGCCGTGGAGTTACTGGCTTTAGAATAGTGCTCCACCCTCTCTACCCGTGGTTGCCGTAAGAGCCGGCTAAGGGTTATAACAGATCCATGAAGACGGACAGCAGCGTCCTCTGCAAAAAACCATCGAACTGCGCTCGACAACCCGCCTGCCAAGCGTGTCGAATATTGGCAAAACCTCCCTTTATGGGGGAGGCCTATGTTCCTAAGTAGTGGATTATCAATGGCTGAGATGATGATGATGACTAGTCCTACTTCCTACTAATATTATGAATAGAAAAGTTTGTGAGGAAGGATGGATGGATGTTTGTTACTCTTTTACACCAAAACTACTGAACCATTGGGCTGAAATTCGGTATGTAGATGGTTTAGACCCTGGAATAACACATAGGGTACTTTTATCTCAATATTCCCACGGAAAAGATGACTAAGCGAGTAAACCCGTGGTTCACAGCTAGTTCAAAATAAAACAAACACATTTGATATTTTTATCTATTTATTTATAATCCTTTTTGGTTTTATTGCATCGAAGGAGTTCCTCGGTCGCATCCCTCTCAGCTTTAGCTTTAAAGTAAAGGGAGTTTAGCAGGACTTCTTCATGTATTTTGAAACAGTAATATTTCCTCTTGAATCACATTAGTCTTTACATTTTTAGATCCTGTAATGTAACAAACAATAACAAATTAAACAAATAATATATCTCTACATGATCAATTTATACTGATTATCAAAGTTTTTTTTTTATATAGGTAAACATAATATGCCGTGGAGTTACCGGCTTTAGAATAGTATCTCACCCTCTCTACCTGTGGTTGCCGTACGAGCCGGCTAAGGGTTATGAGATCCAGAGGACGGGCAGCAGTGTCCTCTGCGTAAAACCATCAAACTGCGCTCGCCAACCCGCCTGCCAAGCATGGCGAGTATTGGCAACAACCCTCCTTGTGGGGGAGGCTTATAGTTCAGCAGTGGATTTCCAACGGCTGGATGATGATAATGATGAAACATAATAAGCAAAATATTATATCAAGAATCTTCACCACAATCACTCTCAAGTAAGCTTTCATCATCATCATCTCAGCCGTAGGACGTCCACTGCTGGACATAAGTCTCCCATAGAATTTCATCTAGTCCGGTTGTAAGCGCTTGCAAATTTGTTGCAAGTTGGTTGCGAGTATGATGTCTAAGGAGCTTAAATATTTTTATTGACCAACAAAAGTTTTAAGTTTTCTACTAGGTAGTTAATTGTTTATTATGATATAATTTATTTACCTGCATAAAAAGGTATGTGTAATACCACTAACAATCACTTTAAACAATTCCATATCAGTTTGCTCGGTGAAAGCATCTTCCAAAATATTGGCTAGGCTTGGAATACTACATATGGAATGCTGATCTTCTTTTTCTCTCATGAGTCAATTCACTTTTTCATCGAGTTTTTAGGTTATCACAATTTTTAAACTGCTCTGAAAAATAATAATAAGTTAAGTTATTACCAAAATAAAAAGTGTAAGGTGGTACTTCTATAATAATTTGCAACCTTTATACAACAAACTTTAACTAAACAAACTAAAAATAGTTAATTATAATATGTATATAGTTATCTGATTGATCAAAGAAAATATTTTATTATTATGATTGCACATATTCAAGTACTTACTTTTGAGTTTGTGGCGATAGTATTGTACTACCTTTGTGAAGTGAGCTCAAGTTTTTAGCTGCCGTTCTCCCCATTGTTGTTGCCATCGAGTTTATTTATTCATGTTTGTTATCAAATCAAATCTTTTCACTTTAAGTAAAAAACACCCTTCCAGTTAACCAATCCAATGAATAAACACAACACGCCACGGATAGTAATATTTTAATAGTAAAGCAATACTTTTCTAGTCTCGAACTACTTATCTACATCTCAAGTATCACCACATTTCTTGCCTAGCCCACGATTTATGAGATTCAATAATTGAATTATATTTAAAAGAACCAAACTTTGTAAAAACTTTTGTAAAAATGTGACCACAGAATGTGACACTTGACACAACTTGAAGGTAAAAACCACAGATAATACGCTCATTTTTCTAAACCGATGACGTAATTTATGACGTATTTCGCTCACACTCATTGGAGGACCCTCCAATCGCACTCATTCAAGGAACCTCATAATTTCGTCAGTCAAGTGATTATGAATACCGATTTCGAGGTTGGTTGGAGGAGCGACTTGAGGCTTCCTTGAATGAGTTATGAGTCGAGGAGCTTTTGACGTTATGTTTAAGAATACGGGTGTTAGACGCGCGTCATGCGGGCTGACCAGATATGGCTCAGGATCATGAAATATGGAAGGACTTGGAGAAAGCCAGTGCCTAATGGTGGAACAGCATAGATTTAACAAAAAAAGGGGACCAACATACATAAACTTACGAAGATACAGTATAATTTTATGAAAAGTATCCAAATCAAATTGGAATTAGCAACTCGGAAGGCTCGCTTAAGTTTTATTATCATTTTAAAGTAATGATACGAGTAAAATGAAGGGCTCGGTCAAGATCTTAAGAATCTTATTTATAAACGAAGGACCATGTCAATATTCCAAAAAAAAATTTGCTGCGCGTACAGCAAGCTGATCGCTCATTCCTTGTTACATAAACATGACCGCTTTTCCACAGTATTTATTGACAGAAATTTTTGACGCATATAGGTATCTTGATATTTTATATTTTTATAGACTTAGCGGTCTAATCGCTTGATATTATGAACAATATTAATATTACGAAAAAAGGAAGTGTTTATCAATTTCGATATGAATTCTAATCGTGTAACATTAGACTTGTCGGTAGGTAGAATGCGAAATGCACCACCTATAGATAAACACACACGCCCCTTTAGTGCGTTAGGTAGATGGTATAGAACAATTTCGCCGATGCCTATTGCCTCCACGGTAGCTCAAGTGGTAGAGTGCACACCGATGGAATGGTGCGGAGGGTGCGTGGTTCGAATTCTATCTTGGGTATACCTACCTATCTTGCTGATGTGACTTCGCTCACGCCTAAACAAGTCCTTGCTACGGCACTGCTTAGAACCAAGCCTATAAGGTTACTCGATTATGTAGTTGCCCATGACCCTATCCCTAAGCTAAGTAATAACATTAACCTACATTCATATTATTTACTGTTTACTTGCTGTTACCCGCGACTTCGTTCGCGTGGAATTTAAGGGTTTTAATTTTTTATACGGAACCCTAAAACTTTAACTTTAAAAACTTTAAAAAATTAGCTTGATCTTATCTTACTACATCAGTTACCTGCCAGGAAAAGTCCCGTTAAAATATTACCTATTTTAGTAGCCGTTTCGAAAATGAAACCAAAAACATATGTTTTTATTTTTTTTACACGGAAACCTAAACCTTTTTCTAAATAGTAAAATAATAAATATTATGCCTTAAAACATCTGCTATCTTCCACTGAAAGTCCCATCATAATCAGTCCAGCGCAGAGATTAGCAGGAACAAACTGACAAGAATTTTTTTTATTGTCACTTTTATATACATTTAGTAAAAACCTGTAATTTTTATATATTATTAAAAACGAGACGCTTAAATTTTATTTATTTGTAAAGATAAGTACTTATAGATATAATACACATCAAGTGTTAAAGCTTGTTTGCAACTCACGACCTACTTTAAGTTCATTAGTGTTTAAACCTTCGGTTATGTCACATACGGTCACAGGTGATGCAATGTTTGTAAAGGTAATTTTCACTTCATGCACAAAAACAGTATTGTGTTTGGAATGTTAAAAAACATTTACCTTACCCAGTATGAGCCATGTGCTTCCGCAAGAGAGTAATTAGCTATTTATTAAGAGGGAGCTGAACTTTTTTCATGAAAATTATTAAGACTCCGTATAAAATACAACCTTTAAAATTATTAACAAGTAGATTTTGTCAACTCTGCGAATTATTCCTAAATTCAACGCCAAAGAAGTCGTGCGTAGGTATCCTACAACAAATTTGACACAATCTATGAAAAATGTATAAATTATAATTTACAAATCGATGTTTGTATTCCCCTGTTTCTGAAAAATTATATTACTTATACTTAATAAATATAATTATGAATTATGAATATGTTATAACATTCTTTGAATTTATATCCCAATATTTTTAGAAATCTTACTTATATAAACTCAGTATTCTCATAGTGAACTTCTAAAAATCCCAGATCTCGCGTGATTAGACGTTCACTACAAAAATATGAAGAGTTTACAAGTGAAAATGAAACGATAGGGACATAGTTAATCTACTACATCATCAAAATATCAGGATATAAATAGGTATATATCACATAGGTTTACTATATTTGAAGGAAACAGAGAATACAAAACATCGATTTGGTGAATTTTCCATAGATTACGTCAATTAAGAAATAAAAAACAAACCAGTTTTCATTACTACAAAACCCGTGTAATACCTACCTACTAAATTATTTCAAGCAATTATTCCATCTAAGTTAATAAAACCACTCATCGTTCAATCATTGTATAAAATTGTAATATCTTATTTCTGTGAATATAATATTAATAATAGTGTAATTTTCTTAGTGTTTTTATCTAACTGACATTTTGACCTGATATTTTAATTATACCTTGACATTTAATTTGAAGAGATTAAATCGGATACAATAATCATTTCATATAATGTTTTTATTAATTTAATTTTATTTAGTAAGTATAATTATGTGGACTATGGATGTAATGTCTGAGAATAAAACATTTTATATTAATGAGGATATGCAGATACGAATTATTTTATTTAGAAATAAGTGAATTCCTTAGAAATTATTTCAAAAACAGCATTTTATTATTTATAATTACTTACATAAATAATTTTGAAAAATAACAAACGAATGCAAATTTTTCGATGGAACCTAATTCTTCATTATAAAGCGTTTGGTTGCTTACGAAAAAAAGTTCCAAGTTAATATTATAATATACCTACTTATCTAATCTCGCCTTTTCATCAAATTAGCACAAGTTGAATCTGACTTGGTGTCTTTCTTTTTGGCTTAGTTGGGTATAATTTGGTAAAACAAGGACTAAATTCCCAAAATAGTTTATCTTTATATAAAAGTAAGTTCCTTATGTACCAATTTGAAATATGAGGGCTGATTTTCTAAATTAGAACTAGAATTTATTCCTAAATTAGTAAAAACAAAAGCTTACCTATTTTATAACTCATGTTGGCACTAACAAGTAAATAACAGTGACTAAAAATCTTCACTCGTTACGTTTATATATTATAGATAATTTTATAACTATCGATTAAAAGGTTATCACAAACGAACTTAGACAAAAAGTTCGTAGAATTAAGTCGGGATGCTGGAGTGCAATGGTGTTTTCGAAACGAAGATCGTGTTTATATACAAGGTATTATTCTTGGGAAACTGCAAGGCCCAATGTGTTTGGTTTGTGATTCCCCGCAGTGCGTCAACAAGTTGCGAGTTTACGGCTGTTGACTTAACTCGGAAACTCGGAACGCTTCGTCAGTGGGACGTCAACAGGAAAATGGTTAGTTTTAACCAAAAAACCTTCGATATTGGATTGATTCTGGTTTACAAATTAAGTCCACGTACGTCAGTAAAGTGGGGTTGTACCACAGAGGAGATGAAAGAGTTCATCCTGATCTGTGGGTTGTACTAGCGACTTATAAATTGGGGGGCACGGCAGTGCCCCCGCATAACATTAACTATAATAATAAAGAAATCGCAGTAAGGAACCTTAGACTTGGCACGACTTTGTCTAGATTTCATTACTTTTTAGAGATAAACAAGCAGCTCCATCGAGACTTGGCTAGTTTTTTACAGAATGTTTTTGGTGGGATATTGTTATCTCGGTCGCACTTCGGTCTTAGATACGTCTTACTACTTATCTTTGTTGTTCATTATATTGCACTGTGCACACTGAGCATATTGTACATGCCAGTTGTTTAGTAAGCGCTCGGAGAACGTACCCTACCTCCCCTTTTCTTTAAATCAATGGGTTTACAGTATAATTTTTGTCGTTGCTGGTGGGCGCATTATTTTTACTGAATGTGGCGATTTTATCGCTTAAACACAAAAACCTTGGAAAATCGGTGTTATTTGTTCGAAGATAACAAGTAGGTACCTACTTATTTATCAGAAGAATAGAAGATAGATTGTTCAGAACGATCTGAACTTTTTGACACTTTGTGGGGAAGTCATTCAAGATAATAATTTATGTAGGTAGGTACCTGCCTCCTAAGTTTAATATACTTACCTCATACATAACTCATAAACAACTATGGAAATGGAACCCAGGACTACGTTAGTAGTACCTATTATTTATTCTGTGCCAATAGGACCTCATAGGTACCTACAAAGAAGTATCTATAGCGCTTACGTAAAATAAAGACAACTTGGTTCTAGAAAATAACAATACAAAGATTCAGTAAAAAATCCAATTTAATCCAAACTAGTTTTCAGTGCCTTTTTATTTTTATAAGATTTTTTTTCTTTGTGCAGGTTTTTATACATGAAAACTCGTTTGAATTAAATTTAATTTGTTACTGAATCTTTGTATTATTATTTTCTATCACTTCGTTATCCGTCCGTCTGTCTGTTCGTCTGTCAAGACTCACAAGACCCTTTTTCTCGGGAACGCGTTGAAGTGTCAAGTTGAAACTCATATCAACAACTCAACTCTACGGTCCAACGGCTGCTGTATAAAAATTTAAAATCAAACAATTCTAAGTCAACGCAAATAAAAGATCGGCCATCATTCTCAGGGGGTGTCAGCTTAGTTCCCGGCCAATGCCAACACGGCGAAGGAAATGTTAAAAAGAAACGGAGATCTACAAACGACAGAGAAAGCACTATTTACTGACCCTACTAAGGAAAATATAACATTTTAGTAGAATTCAAAGTTATGGGAATTATTTAATTAATTCGGAAGATAGAAATAAACACTTTTGAAATAAGTAATGAAATTTATTAATAATTTTATCACATATATTGTTCAAATTAGTTAAATCTAGACCTCAGATTTTATGATTACTTGAATCAGCGTTAGAAGAATTTCTTTTTTGCCATCTGGCAACCGGATAATAGAAATGGCTGCTTTTTGTTTACGATTTTCACTTTTTCATTGATTTGCACTTTGCACATCTTTAGTGGAAATAAGTTTTGTAAAGTTTCTCGTATTTGTTAAATTGTGCTATAGAAAGTTTTGTTTTTGTGCTAACGAGGTCATAGACTCTATTATTGCGATTGTGCGAAAAAGACGCCTAGGTTAGGCAAAGTGTTAAACTGTGGTGTTAAATATCGGATTTTTCCGTGAGGGATTATCTCAATAACAACCTGGAGTCTAGAACTGTGCCCGGTAAATGGCAATAGTCTCGCCTTCTATTACATAGGACCAATAACATACTGGCGAAATGTGGGAGTATGCTTAGTATGAGACTGAGTTCTGGGTACACCTCGGCGAACCCCTTCTAGAAAGATGTGTAATATAAGATTTACCTTATTTTCTTCTGAATAAAGACTACTTCTAATACATGCCCTTATTTTTTTACCCTTTGCGTATGGCATATAGAATAGGCATATAAAGAAGTAAATATAGAAATATAATATTGGTAGGTACCTATAGCTAATGTTAGAAATATTAAATCTCCCGCGCTACTGAATAGTTCCAGTGCGAAGCGTTGGTAACGCTAGCGTCGCTTCGTGTACGCAAATCTGAAGTACGTAGTGGGCCTTCTTCTTGTATATGTGTTCTGTGATCATTCTCCACTGGAAAATATATTATGATATAGTGGAATATAGACTAGGACGATTTAACCGCTTCGTTCAAGACTATAGATAATATAATTATCTCTACCTATTATTAAATTATCTTTGTAAATATGTATCTCTAATGTTTATATAGGTACGTACTTAAACAATAATCATAGTTGCCTAGGTACATAACACCTGTATGCCTGGGTACCAGTGTAAATAGGTATTATATCCACAGAATAAATAATATTGTTATTGGCGCTGTATCTCGTTGGAATATTTATTTATCTATGTTGCTATGTTGGTTTGAATGTTCGCACCAGGCGACTAATGCGGGGTCTATATATATGAAAGTCCACATCGCCGTGATACCCTAGGGCACACCCGCCCCCTTATTACGAACAGCAGTAGAAGTGTGGAAAGCGTTTAATTGCTTAATGTCTGCTGTCAAATGGCATACAAAAAATGACATTTGACAGCAAAATTTACTGCTGTTGTTACGCGATTGCATGTTCGTAATACCACCCACTGACACTCGACTTAATCCAACAAAACCCGCGCTATAACTACCTACTACACAGACGCTGCACACATGGAGTTTTGTACACGTGCAAGTGTGCGTGAGGTGATTTCCCAATATAGAAGCGGGGCTCGTGGAGAGCTCAATCTCGTTCGCGAGGTGAGGAAGGCCTGATTGGTGGGCGGATGACAGTGTCCATTCTATACGTAGTATTATTTATCTGTTCTGTGCCTAGGGTGACATCGATGGTTCGCCACTATACCATGTTCGATCGTCTACACGGACATTATTATTATTACTTGGTACGGTGGTACGGTCGCTTACACATAAAAGCGGTTCGATTGTGAGGCGTAAACACCGTACCGAACGGTAAGGGAGTGTACAGTGGTACGGGCGTACCATGTTCGATCTTCTATTCGTAGTATTTTTATTATTCACCCATGTGAAAACCGCATTAGTGGTTTCACTGCTGCGACCATCATGTCGATGGCAGCGACAAAGGAGTGTTAGTACACATACAGGGTCTTTGATAAAATGTACAGGGTTACTGGTACAGTGCTAACTTCATAACATGACGTCTTTTTGCCGAAGGGGTGAGAGGAGGCAGAGGTGTAACCATAACTCATGGCAAGTACACACACTTTGGCGTATTGATACACCACCATTTCTATCCCTTTATAAACAGGTCTTTCGTCTTATGACGTGGTTAGGTAAAAGCTACGATAACAAAAAGACGCACGCACTTATTTAATAGACGTGCACACATTACGCAAGCGTAAAGGTACATAAGCATAATATTATATTCTGGAACCTGGGTTTTTTGATCACTGGTTATGTCGACCAATGGTTATTTCTAATTTATTTCTAATCGTATAACTATACCTAATAATTCCACCGTGCATTCGGAAAAATACCAATAATACCAATAATATTATTATAGTAAGAATGACATCATTTATTTAAATTTGAAATATTATACTTAAATTTTATGAATATAATTAAAATGTAATAATGAATTTTGAATATTAATGGCATTACGTACCTATTGTTATATACAAATACGTGGTACCTCTACCGCAAGCTTTAGCATTTATATCTTACTAGCTGTGCCCCGCGATTTCACCCGAGTATGCATCGTTCCCGAGGGAATATCGGGAAACAAGGTACCCTATGTGTTATTCCCGCGTCTACGCTATCTACATACCAAATTTCAGCCCAATTGGTTCAGTAGTTTTGGCGTGAAAGAAACAAACATCCATCCATCCTAGGATACCATAGTAGAATTACCTAAGTATACTATTATGTACTTACCTACTTAATTAAGAGCGTACGCGGCCTTCTAGGAATTTGGCACAATCCTATGAAAAATTTACCAAATCGATGTTTTGTATTCCCATGTTTCCTCCGAATATAATAAACCCATTCTATAAATTTATATCCTGATATTATATAGTGAAGTAACTTATGTCCCTGTCATTTTAATTTTTCTTTAAACCCTCGGTTTTTTCATAGTGAACTTCCAAAAATCCCAGTTTTTCTCGCGTGACCAATCACGTGAACGTCCAAACGTTCACTACAAAAAATGTAGTTTATAAACAAAAATTAAATGATGGGATAGACTTTACTTCATCTTTAAAATATCAAGACATAAATATATCAAATAGGTTAACTGTATTCGGAGGAAACAGGGGAATACAAAACATCGATTTAGTAAATTTTCCACAGGATTGTGTGAAACTGCTAAGAGGTCCTCTTTCCTATTAAGTATGGACTTATCCACTTTTTATTTGTACTACGTGATTATGACAGATTGCATGTCGTTCCCATAAATCAATATTTTATTATCACTTGATCTTGCAGGGTCCCGTCCTACGGCATACTAACTTATACTAGGTAGGTATATTATGTAATATTGTACTCTTTCTTTTTTAACATATAAAATTAAAAGTCCTGACCGTCTGACACACTCATTGATTATTTATTGTCGCCCAGCGCTTGCAGCGAGAAAGCCATGTTACACATTATAGTTTTTCATTATTTTAATACTAGCTGTGCCCCGCGGTTTCACCCGCGTAGTCTTCGTTCCCGTGGGAATATCGGGATATAAAGTATCCTATGCGTTATTCCAGGATCTAAGCTAACTACATACCGAATTTCAGTCCAATTGATTCAGTAGTTTTAGCGTGAATACTGGACAAACATACACAAAATAACAGTGCTAGATTGGTGCTGGAGTCGAGCTATAGAACATGCTAGCGTTATACGTTTTTTTACCTGTTACAAAGGTAACTTTTTTACATTGTGCAGAGATTTGATAGTAATTATAATATAATATTAGTAATGGGCAAGAGTTGCGACGGTGTGGGTGCCAAGTGATGGACAAAGGCGTCGAGGTAGACCTCCAAAGAGGTGACACGCGACGACCTCATTGAATACGATGAGAACTGGGTAACACTGGCAGAATAGAGAAAAATTAAAAAAGGAAGGGGAGACCTTTGCCTAGCACTGGGACACGATAGGTTAATTCAAAACGGTTACGATTCCGGGTCGGGTTACTTTAAAATCGAAAGTTAATCTGTCACCTACAAGCGTACTTATGCTGAATAAGTATTAGTAGGTAGGTACTTATAATAATATACTTAGGGATATTGGCGAAATGTGGCTGTAGGTACCTTATACCATGGGACTGAGTCTTGTTTACAGCTCTGCCTACCCCTTTGGGAAAAAAGCGTGATGGTAGATATGATTAAAATAGAGAATATGTATTATATTATATAGATTCCTATTTATATTCTCACGGGAACAATTCCGTGGGTAAAATAACGGGAATTAGCTAGTAAAGAGAGTAAGTAGTAAGTAAACAAAGTACAGGCTGATTCTTTTTTTGGAAAAAAGTTACAAAACGACTCTATTGAGTTATGAGTTGTTAGAAAACCTTTCATTTCATTTAGTACCAAGCAGGGCCGGATTTAGGGGAGGGCAACCGGGGCGAAAGCCCCGGGGCCTCCACAAGCAGGGGGCCCCCACAATAGAGACTTCGGATAAAAAATCTTTTAAATTCCAACTAGTAAACACTAGTAAACGTCTTTTCCTTTGATATTTTCTTTTAAATCTATAATTTAATTTCAGATATTCTTGTTTCCGATTATATTTATATGTGTTTGTTAAATACTTAGAGAATCTACTTGGTTTCACAATAAATTGTTTATCGAAAAACTCGACAGAAAAAAATTCTTCATTTTATTTGGAAAATAATTTGGGGCGAGGGGGCCTCCACTCCTTTGTTGCCCCGAGGCCTCTGGACCTCTAAATCCGGCCCTGGTACCAAGGGTAACCACAGAACCAATTCGCTGTAAATCTCTACCAGATTACATTCACGTATATTCTACGAACGCGAAATCTAGTACGTACATATCATAACATACATTCACGCCTTTTTCCCGAAGGGGTAGGCAGAGGTGTACCCAGGACTCAGTCCCATAGTAGATACACCCACATTTCGCCAGTATGTTATTGGTCCCATGTAATAGGGGGCGAGCCTATTGCCATATACCGGGCACAGTTCCAGACTCCAGGCAGCTATTGAGATAATTCCTAATGGAAAAATCCAATATTTAACACTATGCCTGACCTGGGGATCGAACCCGGGACCTCTTGATTGGCAGTCGAGCATGCGCCCACTACGCCACCGAGGCAGTCCATATACCGAGGCACGTACATATCGTTGACTATATTTTCTTTGCCGTGACCAACTCTATAACTTACTACTTACTTTACCACAGAATAAATACAAGTACGTCAGTACTATCATTTATTTATCATCAAAAATAATCTATAAAGTACTGTCTGACGTTTCATCTTTTCAAGCTTTGTGAAATAAAAAATAGCGTTTTAGTATGGCGATACTAAATATAATAATTATTTACCATTGTTGAAGAAAAAATGACGTGTACAGCGACTTCAAAGAAAGATGCAGTTTATTTTATAAATAAAAAAAAAAGTAAAACGGAAGTAATTTATTTAATAGATAGCTTATTTCAACGGGTATTCAAATTGATACGTTTTATAAATATTCTAATTTTATAAACTAATTACATATTATAAATTTTCTCTTAAAACATAAACAAAAAAAAAAAAAAATTACAGCGCCGCCTTTGCTGACAGATGTTTATATACTTAGTTAGCAGCTAAAGGGTTTAAGTAATTTTTTTAACCGAACTCCATTCGGTTTACTAACGCAAATTAATAATAAAAAACCGAATGTAGTTCGGTTTACTTACATGCATATAATTTCATTTTAATGGTATTTTCTGTGCACTTTCCATCACAGGATGGCAGGTTTTGCATTTCAAAACTAAAATAGGTATGTTATCTAGGTAGGTAGTAGATAGGTACAGTAAACCCACATCACGGTAATAATATCGCAACCAGAGCTATTTTTTTTCGTAAGGGACAGGAATGATAGGCACCTACTCTTCATGTAATTTTAATGGAAACTCATTGAATATACCTATTATGTAATTACTACAAGTATATGTTAACATATTCTGCAAGCAGCAGAAACAGTTCATTGTGTGTAAATAATATAAATATTGAGAAAGTTTCGAGTGTGTGTGTGCGCGTAGATACTTAAGTCTAGTAGCCTAGGGCTTTTTACATCGTCAAATCAGCAAGTAAATTCCCGGCGCGCACTAACTCGCTAATATATGCGGACACTAACGGAAAACCAATGGACAATCGACAAAGCCATTGTTCCAAACACGCTGTATCTACTGCGAATAAAACCACCGCGTTGAGCATTTAATCGACAATTTTATTAACTCTACTGGATTATCGCAAGGAAATGAACAGATAATAAAGGCTCGTTAAGAATCCAACCCGTATATTAACACAAAACGGTGCAAATTGTAAAAGTGTATCGAGAACGTCCTGTTGTGCGGACGGTTTCACGCCAAGGGCTCCTACAAAATGGATTATAGACTTGGTGAGTCGATGTTCTTTTGTTTGTATTTAGTATTATAGGTATGTTGCTTTCACGTTTTTGTCACGTCCTTACAACCTATTCGCCCATCTAATGTAATGTATACCTACCTAATAAAGAACAAGTGATATTAATTATTTATTATCACTTGTTTTTTTTTAATATTGTTAACAGAAAAGCGGTAAAAGGACAATGACCACTTATTAGAAGGTATCGGTCCTAAGTGGGCATAGTCTATTGTAACTTATATGAATATTCATATTTGAACAAAATAAAGATTTATAACCTACGTACTTACATAGTTTTTTTTTTTAAGTTTGGACTATCATGACTTGTAAAATTTACCTTGATTCCTGACAGCTGCACAAAAAATTGTTTTGGCCATTTTTCGTAAATTTAGTTCTAAAAGGGTATTTAACTAATCCTTTTTGTACCTAATTTTAGGAAATATGGTCAAAACATTGATTTTTCTTGAGCTTTCACGTATCAAGCTATATTTTACAAGGTATAACTTGATTGCCTCGGTGGCGTAGAGGGCGCATGCTCGACTGCCAATCAAGAGGTCCCGGGTTCGATCCCCAGGTCAGGCATAGTGTTAAATATTGGATTTTTCCATTAGGAATTATCTCAATAACTGCCTGGAGTCTGGAACTGTGCCCGGTAGATGGCAATAGGCTCGCCCCCTATTACATGGGACCAATAACATACTGGCGAAATGTGGGTGTATCTACTATGGGACTGAGTCCTGGGTACACCTCTGCCTACCCCTTCGGGAAAAAGGCGTGAATGTATGTTATGTTATGTTTTATAACTTGATATTTTTTGACTGCCTCGTTGGCGCAGACGGTAGTAACTCTGCTTTCTGTGCCGCTGGCCCCGGGTTCGATCCCCGGCCAGGTCAAACATTTGTGTGCATGAACATGACTGTTTGATCTGTGTCTGGGTGTTATAAGCGTATTTAAGTATGTATATCAGTCATTTGGTTATCATAGTACAGGCTTCTAGCCTAGTTTGGGACCAGATGACCGTGTGTGGAAGTTGTCCCATATTATTATTATTATTATCTCTGGTCAAGGGCGTCGTCTAGTCAAGGAATTTCTACCCGAATTCCCCATTTGGGTAGACGGTAGAATACAACAGGTATTTGCCTGTATACAATTTACAATTACAAATTTCTATGAAGCAGAAAAGCCCTACAATCCTACAATTTTGTAGATTTTTTACAGTTTTGTAGATTTTTTTTTTAAGAAATAGGGCCCAGATAGTTCTGTATTTAAAAATACGTGTCTATCGTATGGCTGCACTTGAATGTCAACATTGACAATAAAGGCTAATTTTTTTATTGAGTGTGAGATATTGCCAGTATGTTGCCGACCCGACCAAAACTCTATTCACTCTCCTTTTGAAGAGCCCCATAAACACCGTGTGTGTGTGTGCTTTTATATACTTCGCCAGGTATGGCACTCCTATGTACGAATGGCCACGTAACTGACTCACACTGGGCTGTTGCTTTACATAGGTGCGTCATGCGTCTTCGCCGCTCCTCCATGATCTCAAAGTTCAAAATTGCTAATCTATGGCAATTCTATAGTGAGTGACGTTAGCAAGAGCTTGCCATGGGTGGATGTGATGTGGATGGTTCATATCTTGATCGTATGATCTGCCTCCATCGGTTTCTGTCTAGGACACTGAAAGCTTAGCCAAACTAGGCTAAGCTTTTAGTGTTCAATGTCCTGTTTTTAACCCTCTACCGAATAAGAAAGGGGTTTTATAACTTATAAGTTCGACGTATTTGACTGTGTGTATTCGTATGTGTTTGTGGGACTGTGTCTGATACTGCGTTTGTCATCGTCTTTTTAAGGCTGGTGTAATGGTGGGTCGAGGTGATTTTTTAACAATAAGTTTTTGGTGGCGGGGTTAATTACTAAAATTTTTGTTTTCTTGAAAATAATACTATTGATTCATAACATCAGCCATAAAATACCTGCATGAACACTTCAAATTTCAGTGATACTCGTCGCAGTAATGTTGGCATCAAGTTCTTGCTACCCTACGGAGCGGCCGTCCTGCCCTTGTGGTAGACTTTACGCGCCTCTCTGCGCCTCTGACTGGGTTACCTTGAACAATCCGTGTGAATTCCGCTGCCACTTTGACTACATGCTGAAGACTTATCACAAACAGGTCCATGTTATGAGGCAGGGACGATGCGACGAGAACGAATAGATATACTATGACTGGATTATTAGGATTAGGTAGGTAATAATAGGTATGTATTACCTTACTGTGTGAATATACCAACCAAAGGTTTTTTATTCACTGCACACTGCACAGCACGTGTGGTCTATGATTTTTGGACTACTTGTATAATATTATACTCTTAGATATTAAGTTAAAAAGTTACTTTGAGGTGCCAATAAGAATAAGATACCTAAGTAATTATATATAACTATACCGCCGATTTCACCCGTTGAAAAGTTTCATTTATGTTATACCTGCCCGCCTAGCACGGCACGGGGATTACTTAGGTATTTTCCGTCTTTTTTCTCTTTCACGCTCCAAAATTGCATATCTGCTGTCTCGTTCTATCTCCCTGGAACTTTTCCCTGGTCACCGAGCTAGCGGGGCTGGTAGCTAGATAGCTTCTGAGCTACTTACATAATATTATTTTTATTTATTTATTTATTTATTTATTTTCTCTCATTTACACTATTCTTACAGTTCATTCCAATACAATAGTGTAAGTATACAATGTTAAAAAATAAAAATAAAATGATAATTACTAATAAAATACATGCAAATAAAAAAAAAGTGAACAATTTCATTAATTACATACATTAAAAAATAAAAATTAAATATAAAACACACAATTTTAAAAGAAAATGGTTATTATTATCCCACATCAAAACATAAATAATAAAACACGGCCCTTTTAAAATCTGCTATGGAACATACAAATATGTCAACATTATGTGCAACTTGATTTAGTGTCCGCAATATTGTAACTAATGGTGTTTTAGCCAACAAGTTAGTCCTAGCGCTAGGCACGGAGAACAGCGGCGGGCGGCGGCGGCGCAACACGTATTCGTCCGGCACACTAAACTTCATCAACGCTAGTATATTAGGGTTCGACAGTGTTCCCCGTAGTACTCGTATCATGTAGAATGCCAGCGCCCAACCCCGTCTTACCTCTAACCTGTTGTATCCGACCATGCCCAGGACAAACAGTGTCGGATACATCAAGGGATAGAACGGATAAACCCCGTACAGCCGTAAGTATAGATACCTAGTAAATTTATTTTGTATTTTTTCCAACATAAGAATATACTTATCTTCGTGTGGCGCCCAGACGGCGGAGTTATACTCCAGCTGACTTCTGATAAGAGCGTCGTACAACGCGGATATTGCTTTTATATTCCTGAATCCAGCCGCTTGACGCAACACAAAACCTAGCCTTTTGTATGCTTTTTTGCAAACATTAACTATATGAGATCTAAACGACAAATTGCTATTCATATTTACTCCGAGGTCTCTGACAGATCCTACTCGCTTTAATAGTTTTCCGTTTGCGTTATAGTCGAAGAGGAGCGGATTATGTGACCTACTGAACGACAATACCGTACATTTTTCTATATTAAACTGCAGTTTATTATTATTACTCCACGTGACAACCCTATCGACATCATCTTGCAGTCGCCTGCAGTCATCTATGTCTTTAACCGCCAAAAGCAATTTAAGGTCGTCCGCAAACAGTAAACATCGAGCTTCCTTTATAACCTCTGGCAAATCATTTATCATAATGACAAATTCCAGGGGTCCTAAATTTGAACCCTGGCTAACCCCTGTTTTTGTATTATATGGTTCAGACCTACAACCAGCATAATCTACGTACTGTTTCCTGTCCCTCATATAACTTGCGAAAAATTTTAATAGCTGATTGGTGCATCCGACGGCCGCTAACTTCGACAACAAAATATCATTATCGACCAGGTCGAATGCCTTCCTGAAGTCGAAGTATGCGGCGTCGACCTGCACCCCCGCGTCCACATGAGGGACGACGTAAGCCATCGCATCGAGCAAGTTACTTGTGGTGCTGCGTGCAGGCCTGAACCCGTGCTGGGCGTCCGACAGTCGCGCCGATACCTGCCCTTGGATACTGTTCTGCACTGCACACTCGAACACCTTCGCCGGTGCAGACAAGATCGCTACGGGCCTGAACCCGCTCACTTCCGTCCCGGAATTACCCTTCGGAATCGGAATGACCCGTGTTAGTTTCCAGCATTCTGGAAAATATGATAAGTTGAGACACAGGTTGTAGACATGATGCAATGGCTTCTCTAGGACTAAGCGACAATCTTTTATGATAAAGGCTGGTATACCATCGGGTCCCGCTGCTCTCTTCGGCTTGAGACGCCCCAGAGCCGCGCGCACCTCCCGCCGCGTCAGGCTCGGGAGATGTATACGCGAGGCGCTCGCCCCAGACTTCGCAGCCGCCTCCACATCTAATTGAGGCGTATCGCTGCCGTATACCGAATGGAAAAAAATTGCAAACTCACTGGCACATTCCGCGTCAGATAATATTCTTCCCTCTTTAGTGATTTTCTCCCGGCCGATTGTACCCTTTTTGGATCTAACGTAACCCCAAAAGGCCTTAGGGTCCCTCTCAAGATTATTTTCGACAATCCTTAAATGTTCTTTATGCGCCTCCGCGATCATGTCTTTAACCCGTGACCTACATTCAGAAAACATCTTATAATCTTCCCTCGAATTATCAGCTTTATACCTCTTATGATATTTAGCTTTTATACGTATAGCTCGAATAATATCTACCGTATACCATGTCGGATACGCATACCTTTCGGATTTATCCCTATTTATTCGCTTCTTTGGCACACTGTCACGAATAATACCATTAATTACGTCATAAAAATAATTAACAGCATCCACGGGCTCACCTATACCGAATGCCCAATCGATTCAGTAGTTTTCAGTAGATTCAGTAGTTTGGAAGAAGCGTAACAAAACAAACATATCATAGGTGCCCACTCTGCCCACACAAAGTTCGCATTTAATTAAGTACGTTCAATTGCCAAATAAAAATATTGTTAAAGGTTTGCCACCTTGGTAAGTATGTTAAGTAAAGGGTTCCATAGGGCCGTGGGGTGCCGGCTATAGAAAAGTACCTCACCCTCCACCCGTGGTTGCCGTAAGAGTCGGCTAAGGGTTGTCAGCACAGAACACAATACCCTAATAAAGGGTTGTCAAATCCAGAGGGTGGACAGCAGCGTCCTCTGCGTAAAATTCAACAAACTGCAATTGCGCTCGCCAACCCGCCTGCCAAGCGTGGCGAGTATTGGCAAACCCCCCCTTTATGGGGGAGGCCTATGTTCAGCAGTGGACTTGCTACGGCTGAGAAGAAGGGTTCCATACCTTGATACCGCAAACATGTTAGTACCGTCAATCACGGCATCTTTACCTTTCCTTGTTAACTTTACCTACGACTGACTAGTACTAATAAAAATCACTTTTTTCAAAAAAAAAATACAAGTGGTAGAACTGTTATAAATAGCTTGGTAGTTTTCTACTGAAGTAATGGTCACACATCTATTTTTTCATCCTGGTAACACTAGACAATGTCAAGTTACCAACGTTTAATCACAATCGCGGGACAATTGTCGCTGTGGGGTATCGTCAAACTTTTAATGGTTCTGGTGAATTTACTAAGTCAAGGTACGTAATATTGATATTATACTAAAGAAAACATCCCTGGGAAGCCGTGGAAGCTGTTATTAAGGTGGTAGCTGAACGATTTTAATAGAAATTGGCGTAGGTGATAATGATACTTGATATTAGGTAACGTTACCAGAGTCTGTAAGGTGGCATCTTTACCTGAGACTAGGGTTAACTCTGTTAATTAACCTACTACGTACCTACGATAAAGGGATAGTTATATCCTACTGCATAAATGCATGTGTTTGTAACTTATATAATTACTGAATTTAAAGGGTTATTTAATTACAACTAACATAAGACATGTTTTTTTATTAATGTAGTTACGAACTACATCCTGCGCCGCACTGCATAGTAATTAAGGCTTACAATGCTTTTGGTGGTGGTAATAGGTTTATTTTTCAGGTCAAGTCAGAAATATGGGTCGTCCTTAAATTAAAAGCCGAAGAAGGATAGGAGCAAGGATATATAAAAGTATTCCGAAGAAATGCTTACCCTTGCAGTTGAAATGATTCACAACAAAAGTGTGACACGTAAAATTCAAGCGATTTAAAAATGGCTAGTTTTACTGGTTCTCGATACAAGTATTTTATCTGAAAATGACATAGAACAAATTTTACCAAATCCCTCTAATAACTGACGTGCAATGTATATTTGTATATTGACTTTTGACGTTAAATTTCAATACAAACTGGAATATGTAATAAATTTGATAGAATGAAGTAAGTTTTCATTGGAATTTTAATTTGTTGACAATTATATAACATTTAACGTGTTTCTTTCAAAAAATTATATAATAAAATATATTTTTGGTACCTCAGTTGAAAATTTATTATTATGTTAATAGATATTTATGTGAAACTTACCTACCTTTCAAAAACCGCGTTATACGCGAGCATCAGAATTATATTTCGTTTCACATACAAATTTTTGACATAGTGGCAGCCCTGGCAAGAAACACACTAAAGTATGAAAAATTCAATGAAACTCGTGCCAACTTTACCTACCAGCCAATGCTGCCACTATAACAATTTTTTATTTGAATTGCTCTTAAACCCTAATAGAGAACGTAAAACGGAACAGTACTTTTACCAATTTCAGTTTGTTATGCTTCATTTTAAGCAGAAATTATGACTGGTAAAGATGCCATTTTTTTGTCATCTTTGCCTTTACCATGTTTTTGGTGCTCAATGAATGGATTTGGAATATTATGAGGCAATTAATTAAAAAAACGAAAAAGAAGCACCTAATTCATCATTTAATAATCATATATTAGTCATAAGTGGTTTTGTGTTCGACTTGTTATGATTTTACTCTAAATTTATGGTAAAGATGCCACGGTTGACGGTAATCAAATTTTTTTTTGGCAAATTTTACGGTTTTGGGATTTTTCTCTTGTATCACAAGTCATCTATCACATGAGGTAGGTACAGAACCCTCATAAGAATAAGGTCTCTAAATATTCGGTATCATAGAAGAAAAACGCATGCGTTTTTCATCTACGAGGGGAGGTCAAAAAGTTCGCGGAATGAAAGGGAAGGAGGGTGAATTTAAACATGAAATTATTATTCCTTTTCAATATATTCTCCATTAACCCTAATACACTTCTCAGACCTTTCAAATAATTTGTTTATACCTTCGAAAAAAAATTATTCGTCAAGGCCTTCAAAATAAGCAGATATTGCCGACTTCACTTCATCGTCATCCGTAAATTTCTTTCCACGAAGCTCTTTTTTCATGTTTGGGAACAAATAATAATCACAAGGGGCCAAATCTGGACTATAGGGAGGGTGGTTTAAAGTTTCGAAGCCGCACTTGTGTAAGGCAGCCATCGCAACATGACTCTTGTGAACGGGTGCGTTGTCGTGCAAAAGGAGCACACCTCGAGACCATTCTCTTTTCTTTAATTGCTACTTTTAATTTTTCCAGTAGTGTAGCGTAGTACTTCCCCGTGATATTGACACCTTTATCTTTATAATCGATCAATAAAATCCCCTTGGAATCCCAAAAAACTGTAGCCATAATCTTTCCGGCCGATTGTGACACCTTAAACTTCTCGGGCGGTGCTGCGCCTATTTGTGCCACTGCATTGACTCCTGCTTCGACTCAGGTTCATAGTGATGAACCCAAGTTTCATCTCCAGTCACAATTCGGTTCAGAAATTCATCCCTGTTATCACTACACAGCTCCAAAAACTCGCGCGAACACTCGACGCGCTGCTATTTTTGAAGCGCTGTGAGCATTCTCGGTACCCATCTTGCACTGACCTTAGACATGCCAAGATGGTCATAGAGAATATTCAAAATGGTCGTAGATGATACTCCAGTCATCTCTGCGATTTGTTTCTTCTTTAGGCGTGCATCTTCTAGAACAAGTTTTTCAACTTTTTCAACAATGTCTGAGGACGTTGCTTCAATTGGCCGACCTGAGCGCTGATCATCTTCAATTGAGTCTCTGCCTCGCTTGAAAAGACTATGCCACTTGTAAATCATTGTTTTTCTAGGGCAGGAGTCCCCGTAAACTGATGACATTTCTTTCATAATGTTCTGAGGCGTTTTTCGTTGCTTAGTGAGAAACTTAATCACGGCACGATACTCAATTTTCTCCATAGTTGATATTTTCTACCCGATTGACTTGTTTATCCAGCGATATCTCAAAGGTTTATGAACCGATTGGGCTGAAACTTAGTATTTATAATTGTATTGAGTCAACAAGTAGCGACAGGTAAAAATAACTACCCCCTTCCCTCTCTAAACCCTCCATTCCGCGAACTTTTTGACCTCCCCTCGTATGTTCGGTATCATTAATTGAATTGAACGTAGCTAAGCGAAAAAGATCCAACCCACAAAATTATTAAAAAAGCTGTGACTAAATCATTACTCCACAGAGTACCCATCTACCTCTAATTTATAAGCAAATTCGTCTATATTGGGATCCATACCGCTTATGCATAAGTACGTCCAATTCATTGAGTATTGAAATTATAACTAATTTGAAACCATTTCAGTTCTAGCTATAACCGTAATAAGCTACGCGTTGTGTGCGGCCCAGACGCAGTCCACGCGAGCTCCGATACCTAGATGGAACAATCTCGACTGCAAATGCACGAGTCAATACAACCCGGTTTGTAACTGGTACAGAAGCAGATTCTACAATGTTTGCTACCATGGATGCTACAACACTTACATAGAAGAATATTACAACCTACCACCGTCGCCCGTGTATAAATGTACCAATTATCAAATCATTACAGAACCACCAGTTATTAGAGGCTAATACTTTTTAATTAAAAAGTGGCATGATTAAAAATAAATAAAAATCGATTTGTATAAAATTGTTTTATTGTAACATTATTCCTTTAAATAACCTATAATAATTCAAAGTGAGTGTAACCAAAAGTAATAAAAAAAGTAAAATTTCTTTTATGAAAAGTAAACAGAGTTGTTTGAACTTTAAAAATATGTGTTTTAAGTATGTAGGTAAGTATTTAGAAATCAATAACCACGAGATATACAAGGTTTTGCAACGAGGTGTAGTAATACTGAAGGGTGTGTATCTACCGGACAAACTAAACGACTCGCAAATGTAAGAATTACGGACTTCGCAAAACAAAATTCGACTTTACACTTTACATACAAAGCCATAGTCAGTTAGTAGTATACTCAGGTGATCCGTTGTTTAGTATTACAACCCCTTTTTTAACACGTTGTATTGTACTAAAATAATGTTCTTTAATCATTCAACACATTTTCCAGTCTGCTCGTGATTATCGCCTTTATGATATTTCAATCTTATTCTTAGCAGGACCTCCTGGTTTTTGGTCTGTCCATATATGCTTGCATAATTCCTTTTAGTGGGAATTCTCAAGGGTTAATTTTTTTCTTTTATGCCAGTAATTTCATTAACTCCTTTTTAAAAGACGACTTATTCGCGATAGTTATATAGTTCAATGGAACAAGGTGGTCTTCTCTATAGTTTGATAGGGCCTCTCGGATCTGCACACAAGGGTCTGTGAGGCGTCGGGCATACTTGCTCTGCCTTTCCCATCATATCATTTTGTACGTTCGGTTTTAACCGGCGAATAAACTGCTGTGCGAATAACTTTTGTTGTTTTAGGGGTTAGTGTTGTTTAATCGAAAGCTTATCTAGTCTTTGAACCAATTCTGTATATGCGCGGTCAACGAAAGTGATGACAGCGCTTTCGTCAGCTCCTGATCCCGATTCGGTCATTGCGATATCTTTTGGTTGGAAAACAATGTTCTGCTATGCTTCTGCGTAATCGCGAAAATCCGTGCACTATGTAATTGTTTTTCATCAATAAATGGATATGAAAAAAGGCGCTTCCTTCCTAAAAAAGTGTCAGAAAAATGTCAGCTAAATTCGCAAAAAATATAATTCTACTTTCTATACTTGTTGATCAGCTGAACCAATTTGTATGCGAAGTCGAAATATTTTTTACGATTTCGTTTTATTTCCTTTTTTTTTTCTTGATTTAATCAGGGCTTTTTCGCTAAAGCGAATATGTCACCCTGTACTTATACACCCGGACAAGAAAATATAACAAATCAACAGATATATAAACGTCTTTCTTTACGGTGGTCGCTGGTCGCCTACTGACTATTTGTCGACCACTCACTATTTCCATACAAATTATAATAATTTAAAAAATAATAATTTATATAAAATACTAAAAAATTAATCACTTAATAATAAATATTTTTTGCCAATAGTATGCAGACTTATGGCGATTTTATATGTAATAAATTTTGATTATTTGTGCGTAGAACGTCCACCCACAAGGTGGATAGACGATCTAATAAGGACGGTAGGAACACGCTGGAGGCTGGCTGCTTACAACCGGACTGGATGGAAATCTATGGTGGACGGGGTAGGCCTATGTTCAGCAGTGAACGTGATATGGCTGAGATGATGATGATGATGACGATGATTTGTCTATAAATTGATTTTACTGTTTAATAATAAATAAACACAGATTTCATTGAAATAATAATATTTTTGTAAATTAATAAACAAAACCCATTATGAATCTTAATTATGTTGATATAAAGTCCTTTTTCCTATGAGGGAGAGAGTCCGTGTACTGACGTAAAATGAGGATGTATGTAGGTATATAGACAAAAGGTGTCCGTGCACTGAAAAATGCCATTTTTGATAAATTATGAATTAATTATTTGTGAAGTTTTATAATTTAAAAAAGTGATATTCATCAGTTATCAGAATCTATTAAAATAATTGTTTCATTAAAAAATGTTTTTCTTTATTTAATTACATCTCTCCTTAAAGAGGTCAAGTCGACTAGTGTCTGTACACTGGCACAATGACCCTATTTTGCGTTTGTAAGCTCTTGGGTGTTGAAAAGAACAAAAAAAACAAAAACTGCTCCATTCTCAATGCAAGTTCTCAAATAGCAGCTCAAAGCCAATAGGGTGGTGCCATCTGGTGTCAGAATTTTTTCATAATCCTCATTCGATATAATAGAGGATGTAAATGATACTTAGGCCCAATTTCACCGGCAGAACTGAACGCGATCAGCCCGACTTGAACTCGGCTTAAGACCGTAACTGAGATCATAACTTCAATTTGGATTTCACCAACCAAAACTGAACGTAGTTAGAGCTTAAACGAGTTTAAATATTGAACGCCCGATTTTGGCCGGTTAAGCACCTTGAACTCGGTTCAGATGTGATTTGAAGTCTATAGTTACACATTGTCATTGTTAACAAACATAACTTATCTGTGAACTTTGTTGTGTGCTGTGAACTATCGCACCTTTGGTGAAATTATATCCTACTTTAATCAAGAAATTAAGAAAAATGGAGCGAGCTTTGGATTTAGCTTTTGAGGATAGTGATGAAGAAGAGTATATTTATCACTCGAGGCGCCCTAGATGGATTCGTGAAAGAGAAGAACACTTCGACATCCTTGATGACAAAGACTTCGTTACAAGATTTCGCCTCACGAAACCTACAGTTTTATCCGTATTGGAGTCAATTGAAGATAAATTACGGTTTCCTACGGAAACGTAAGCATTGAAATATTTATTAAGTAGTTACTTACTTATTTAAATTTATTTGGGACCTACCTAGTTAGTGCTACCTACATATAAATAAGTATTATAATAACTGATTCATTATAGCAACCTAATTATATTTTTAAATTGTATACATAAGAAGGTCCTTGTTTATTTTATTAATATTTTATCCTAATTATTTTTTATTGTTCAAGGAATCACTGCGTGTCTCCCATAAATCAGTTGCTATGTGCTCTTCGGTTTTATGCAACAGGGTGCTACCAAATGACTGCTGCTGATTTAAGTGGATTTAGCACTTCGACTGCTCATCGAATTGTTCATAGAGTTAGTGCAGCTATCGCTTCACTTAGATCACGTCACATGTGGTTCCCTGAATCAGCTGATGAGATTCGCAGGGCACAAATAGAATTTTATAAAAAAGCCAAATTTCCATATGTTGTGGGTGCTATAGACTGTACACACATAAAGTTTATCAAATCTCCAGGTTGACAATATTGAAATATATTTTATCTCTTTTTGTATTAAAAACCTTATAGGTACTTAATGAAAACATTTTCTTTTAGGTGGAGAGTATCCGGAGATATTCAGGAATAGAAAGAATTATTTTTCATTAAATGTCCAAGCAATTTGTAATGCCAACATGGAGTTCATTGATATGGTTGCTCGCTGGCCAGGAAGTACACATGACTCCTATATATTTAATAACTCTTATCGTAAGGTAATGTTTGAACAGGGTTATTATAGGAACGCTGTTCTTGTTGGGGATGCAGGCTATGCCTGCAATAAATACATGATGACACCGTTAGAGCAGTGCAGTACTGCAGCAGAGAATCTATACAATGAATCACATATTAGATCTCGAAATTGCATAGAAAGAACATTTGGCATATGGAAAAGACGTTTCCCAGCGATGGCCATTGGTTTGGGTATAAAAGTCCAAAATTCATTTCCAATAATAATTGCCACTGCCGTGTTGCACAACATTGCAAGAAGAAGTGGAGAACCGACCCCTCCAAATGATAATGAAGTGATGATGCCGTCTGCATGGGAGGATATCCTTGCTCTAGGAAATATCATTCATGGAAATGTAGACGCAGGAAGAACTCAGCGAAATAATCCTAACTATAGAAGGCGCAATGAAATTGTAAATTATTATGCACAGTAAGTATCTACTAACAAAAGTTAAGAACAAAATTATAACAAAATTACCTTGGTATGCTGTTCTAATAATTATTGACTGTACAACTTTTTATACCATGTTAACAGCAAATAAATGATTATTTTATTCTATTAAGAAACCAACAAAATTTAAGAACAAAGTTATTACCTTGGTATGCTGTTTTAATAATATTATAATAATATTGACTGTACAACTTTTTATACCATGTTAACAGCAAATAAATGATTATTTTATTCTATTAAGAAACAATTTTTACCTACCTACTGGTAAATGATACTAAAACATATTATATATTTTTTCAGATTATCAAGAGCAACAACGCATAGGTAACATAACACAATCACACCTTTTACCGGAAGGGGTAGGCAGAGGTGTACCTCAGTCTCATAAGAGGTACACCCACATTTCACCAGTATGTTATATAACAAGATAGACTGTATAAAAATTGACTAATTTAGTGACATTAAAAATAATTTGGAAATACATAATATTACTATAGTAGTTAATAGTATTATTAATTAGTTAGGTTAAGAGCCTAATTTTATTATAATAGGTATTATCTCTCTATTATGAAATAAAATGTTTATACCTCTAAAGGTACTATAAAATGTACGGTATCTAAAGGTACCTTAAAAAAGATAGCTTGATATGTGACAGCTGAATAAAAATCATTTTTTTTGGTCATATTTCTGTAAATTATTTTCTAAAAGGGCATTTGAATTATAAATATAATATAATATAATATGGGACAACTTCCACACACGGTCACCTGGTCCCAAACTAGGCTAGAAACCTGTACTATGGTAACCAGGTGACTGATATACATAACATAACATACATTCACGCCTTTTTCCCGAAGGGGTAGGCAGAGGTGTACCCAGGACTCAGTCCCATAGTAGATACACCCACATTTCGCCAGTATGTTATTGGTCCCATGTAATAGGGGGCGAGCCTATTGACATATACCGGGCACAGTTCCAGACTCCAGGCAGCTATTGAGATAATTCTTAATGGAAAAATCCAATATTTAACACTATGCCTGACCTGGGGATCGAACCCGGGACCTCTTGATAGGCAGTCGAGCATGCGCCCACTACGCCACCGAGGCAGACTGATATACATACATATATAAGCTTATAACACCCAGACACAGATGAAACAGATATGTTCATGCACACAAATGTTTGACCTGGCCAGGGATCGAACCGGGGAAATTACCAGATATGATACCATGTAAGGAAATATGACCAATAAATTGATTTTCGTTTAGCTGTCACATATCAAGCTATCTTTTATGAGATAGAGTACCTAATCTCATGACCATCCATGCAGAATTTTTAAATAAATAAATAAAATCAGTACAATTTAATATGTTTATTTTTTTAAATGTTAAATACAAAATTATTGAGTCAACTTTTTCAATTGCACCTCAAAAATTTCTAATTTTAGTTCTTCCTGTTTTGTTTTTAATTTTTCTTGACATAATATTTCGTGTTCCTTTTGTTCCTGGAGATGCAGGATATTCATTTTTATTTTATGCTCCTCCTCAGCATGAGTGTTTGCTTTTACTAATGTATTAATTTTCTCTTCAATGATAGTCTTTGAGTCGAACTCACGTTTTAAGGTTGGCCTTTTGCGACTTGTACCAGAAGCTACCACATTATGTGTATGGAGTGCCCTGAAACATAAATATACATACACAGTAGGTACATTAGTAAATTAGTATTCTGCTATTTGACCCCAAAAATATAGTTTTACCATTATAACGTAACACACCATTACGCTTTTTTCTCGAAGGTGAAGGCAGAGGTGTACCCTGGACTCGATCCCATAGTAGAGATATATTATAGATCCCATTGAGATAAATTCTTAATGCAAAAACCCAACACTACCTGACCTAGGGATCGAACCCGGGGCCACAAAATCGGCAGTCGAGCTTGCGCCCATTACGCCACAGAGGCAGTCAAAATATTAAAGTTTTATCCTACTGATATCATATATATGAAAGATTTGGTGTGTGTTTTTGTTACCTCTTCATGCCAAAACTATAATGGACCAATTGGACTGAAAGGTGTATGTCTACTTAAGAACATTTCTAAGCAGAATGATTGCTTAATTTATATATTAGTAGAGTATTTTTCAGTAGAATACTATTTACCTTATTAAATTGTTTCTGTTGGGTGTGTGGAGCTCGTCCTGTACAACACATTTTGGACTGGGTGATCTCACAAGAGCCGGAGTAATCGGTTCTTTAAGCATACTAGGTGTATACTGCGACCAGTCCTGCAAGAAAATATGTAATATTATTATGCAAGTGTCTTACAGTAATCTAGAAGTTATTTTGTTGCTACAACTATATTTATGCTAAGTGCAAACTTACAAATTCTAATGTAGCTATAACATCCGTTGATGTGGGAGGTTGCTGACTATCCTTCACCTCCAACTGCGACTCACAGATATCTGAAAAAAATTATACTTGTTATGTACCCATTTTAGTAAAAAAAATAGGTATAATTAATAGTTTGCATAAAGCCTTACCGGTTCTGGTTTTACACTCTGTTTCCTCTGTTTGTAATGTGTCTTCAAAAGTCGTGTTTATATTGGAGGCTGAAAACATATTTCTGATTAATATCTGCATATTTAAAAACAATAAAATGTTAAAAAAAAAAATATTTACCTAAGATGT
Organism: Hemistola chrysoprasaria; assembly: GCA_947063395.1. Lineage (NCBI taxonomy): Eukaryota > Metazoa > Arthropoda > Insecta > Lepidoptera > Geometridae > Hemistola > Hemistola chrysoprasaria. Next base: position 12,213,433 of record OX346724.1, on the reverse strand, counting down.
GAGTGCCATCCGAGTCAAAAGTATTGACATATCCAGACACTCTAGCTTGGATAAGCTCCAACACTTTATTAGTGACAGGGTCTTCTTTATCTTTTTTCGGTGGTCCTCCTCCTATAATAATATGAAACAAAAATCAATAATGTTGATAAATATGCACATATAGAATGTCACATGTTTGATTATGTTGTCATTTACATACCTGTTCCAATGTAATGTTGGTTTCGTGAAGTCTGCTCCATTTTCGCTCTTTTCTTCAGATTTTCCCAGCAGTTTTTGAGAACCATTGGGAGCCTGGGATGAATGCCAGTTATGGCATTAAATTCGTCGGCAATTTTCTGCCACTCTTCATTTTTGTGTCTAGTTGTAATAGAATCAGATTTTTTGCATTCCACTATTGCAAAATGCTTCTCAATTAATTCTATAAGTAACATTTTTTCGTACGAAGTAAATGTGGGATCGCGTTTTCTTTTCATTATTTTGAAGAAATTGTTAAAAGTACTTTTGACTAATGAAGTATAATTATGAAACAGACTCACAACTCACAAAACTGATATGGGAAAATACTTTACACTTTGCAAGACGATAATATTGTTGATGACTCGAGGGCTAAACTTAAACTATCTTCATAGAAATCGTGCACACAAGATTAGTCTTCGGTGGAACAATAGAAAATAGAAACTAACTTATACCTAACGGGTTTTGCCGTTATCGGATGAATGATTTTACAATTTGTTTAGGAATATAGCCATAAATAAAAGAGAAAAGGGATGTTTTCACAATTATTGGTGTTGTAATAAAACAATAAAAATGAACGAGAGAAACATGGGAACAACTTGTTACTAGGAAAAATGATTAACTAGTTATAAATCTTCCATCTGACGCCAAGCCGCGCGTTAACGTTATTTAAATATTTTAACAATATTTATGTACTTTCGAAAATATCAACAATAGAAGCCTGAATATTGACCATAAGACCTGTCACCTGTCTCACTTTGACGTTGTCAGTGACAATTTTGACAAAATTTTGACAGTGACAAAGACATTTGTCTTCAGAATTGATGATCTGTATAACAAAAATTTGGTTTACGTGAACTTGGTTTACGTAAACTTGGTTCACGTGAACGGGATCAAAAATGTACTGGTGAAATGAGTTTTTCTTAAGCCGAGTTTAAATTCAATATTTGAACTCGTTCACCGTGAACTCAGATCAGCTGAACGCGTTTTCGGATCGTATCGGTGAAATTGGGCCTTAAATAACATTATTAGTACTCTCAAAATTAATTATTCAATGACCTTCATAGAGTAAATAGGTAGGTATAGCTCGACATAAAAGAGTCGAAAATAATAATAATAATAATATCGTTTATTTCTTCTAAGTGCCATACATTTTTGATAATTAACTAATAAATTGTAAAAACTTAGACCTAATATGAAGATAGCCTGAACTAGGTTCAATAAACCTGTATTTCAGGCAAATAATGGGGGCGCCACTGTATTTCTCATTTAGTAAAACATTTAAGTCAACACATACACTTAAAATTAGTTCCGTCTCTATTCTTTTCTGTCGAGCTATACTAACCTAATAAATTCCAAAATTATTTTAAGTACTCATTGACAGCCTCATTGGCTCAGATGGTAGTAATTCTGCTTTCTGTGCTGCAGGTCCCGGATTCGATCCTCGGCCAGGTCAAACATTTGTGTGCAAGAACATGTCAGTTTGATGTGTGTCCGGGTGTTATAAGCTTATATATGTATGTATATCAGTCATCTGCTGGTTACCATAGTACAGGCTAGAGTTTTGACGATAATAATTCTTCAATATTATATGATTGTCGCATAAAATCTGGATTGTACACCTCACTTGGTAAAAAGGTCAACAAAAAGAAATGTGTGATCATTCCCGTAATACCCCATATTTTATGTTTTCCATACAAATACACGGGCAGTGGTATGTTTCGGAACATGCAGTGCGCGTGGTTGTTTTGATCACATAAAGCACCCATAGACACTGTAAAAACTTCGTCCACTTCATGAGGATTTATTGTTAATTGGCTAGTGTTATAGTTATTCAATAGGCCAACTATAGGCGATATCATTATAGTTTTGTCGCGGCCTTGCACTGGGTTCATTTCCGTCCAAACGTCAATATTTTCGCGCGGAATACCGATCTCTTCTTCCGTTTCCCGCAGTGCGGCATCCAAGGCACTCAAGGCACTTTCATTTTCATCCAGTTTTCCTCCAGGAAAGGATACTTGTCCCTTGTGCGAGCTCAAATTAATAGATCTTAGCGTATACAGCAGACAAACTTCTTCATTCACAACACATAAAGGCACTAAAACTGATGCAAGCTTCATGTTTTGAGTTTCCTTGAACATAAACGCTGGTAACTCCTTTAGATTCGCGAGACATCGCGCCCGCGACGCTGCGGATAATAATACTTCTGGACGTAAAGCCATTGAAGCCACTTTTACTTTATTTACTAAAACTTTCCACAGTCCAAAGTCTATAAAAAATAAAAAATAGCGATAACGTTACACAGAACAGAACAGTGAACTGATAAATTGATAGGAGTCAGCTGCTTTCCGGTTACAGCTGATTTCTGTCAAAAGTCAAATTCAATCATTATTCCAAATTCCAAAGAAATAATTTACAGTCCATAGCACTATTGGACTGTGAATTAATTGTCCGGACAGTGGACGCACCAAAAAAGTACTCTGTGGGACGCACTGAGCACTACCAGCACCCTGACTTTCTGACTGACAGTTATGGCTTGGTCAATGATACTGAACAAAAATCTATTTTTTGGCCATAATTCCGTAAATTAAGTTCTAAGTGGGTTCTTACTTTATCAATTGAATAATAAATTACCCGATTTGCAGGGCTATTGGCGTTCTTCATAATCACCAGTCGCTATCAGGCTTATGTCTTTATGTTCTGTGGTTTGAGTTAGTTACAAAGACGTTTTACCTTTATAACAAGACTTTACTGTCAAATTTGGAGGAGCGAAAAGGAAAAGGATAGACACTACGAGTGGTTCTCACTCGGGACCGACACAGTGAATAGAATAGAATAGAATAGAATAGAATACCAACAACAAGACAAATTAGTCATGATATGACAGTCGGACACATTGCGTCAGTGTCAGTTGTCAGTTCAAGTCACAGACCGTTTGTGTTCTGTGGTCACAGACCAAAGTTCAAGGAATACAAAATTTATGATTTTTTTTATGTATACAAAAAATGGACTGTCTTACAAAATAAATGAAATTATAAGTGATAAAATACGTAACAATGAGTGGAAAAATATCGTCTTGCATACAAAACATGTTCACTATGGCGTATCGCGAGCAATGCATGACAAACTTGAAGAATATGTCAATTCCTAGGTTTGGAAATGCGCCCACCGAATTAGCTGCTGTTTTAGTGCCTCTATGCAAAGTTGACGACGTGCCTTCTCTCCTATACACGGTGAGGTCTTCAGACTTGCGATCTAGCAGTGGGGAAATATCGTTTCCCGGCGGTAAATGCGACCCGAACGAAAACCCTGTACAAACTGCTTTGCGTGAAACAGAGGAAGAAATAGGCCTACAACGTCAGAAGGTAGATGTGTGGGGTCAAGCTCCCGCCGTGCCCGGTCGCAATAATAAGATATACATAACCCCTGTGATAGCTTCAATCAATCATTTGACTCGGGAAGATTTGTTGATCAATGATAAAGAGGTAGCTGAAGTTTTCACTGTACCTGTTGAATTATTATGTGATCCTAATATACAATATTACACACAGTATAGAAATGGGTTTATTCTGCCTGTGTTTTTAGCAGAACAGTACAAAATATGGGGAGTCACAGCTTACATTACGCATAACTTCCTGAGTAGTATCTTGCCAAAAGATGTTTACAAAAATGACTGGATGAAGAAGAAAATTATCATAGACAAGGGTCGAAGTGAGGGTCCAACTGAACAATCTACCAATTAATTTGAACCCTGAGAATTAATTTAGCCGGAGTTGGAATTTTCTACAGTCATACACGGTCTACATCCTCAAAGTTGACCCTTTGAGCTAATTTCTCCAATTTTCATAGACTCACTAGTTACATTATTTATCTAGTCTATTGACATGCCTTAAATGCAGGCTAAGATTTGTGGCTGTAATTTACACATAATTTATTTATACCCTTCTTTAAATATATATAATTATTTTTTTTTAATAAAAAGACATTTTACTTTAAAATTATATTTATTTGTATAAAAAGCTACAGCTAATACTATTATGTATCAAAAATGGCATTAGTTTCTAAGCAAGACACAAGCAAACTGGCACATAATTGAGTGTGTCAAGCTAAAAAAAACTCAAGGAAATAAAGGAACTAAAATAGAAAATAAAACACAATGAAAAAAATAATAATATTTATCCAGGTTTATTCCTTAACATTAACATTATAATCTAGTATTATTATCTTATACATTGTCCAATTGACATGTTGATCGTCTCCTGCCCTTGTCCCTGTGTACAAAAGTGTAATATTTTGAAATATACCCATAAAAATAACATTTCTATAGAATTTGTCACTTAAAATGAGATTTTATATTATGAGACGTCATGTGCAAGCATCACTACATTAAAAAAGCCCCTGGACAAAGGTTGTAAACTAAAATTGTAACTTTTAACGGAAATCAAAAACTTATCGCTGTAAAAGTTATTTTATGTTACAACCTTGTCTGATGCAGGTGTTGATATAAAACTGCGCGCCTATGAAATGACGCATGTCATAATGCGCTCAGGGCGGATTACCTCTATATTTTACGAAACTAACATGGTAAACTATAATGTCTCTTTATAATATAAAATGTCACAGGATATATTGGTACCCACAATCCAGTAACTACTATTTAAAAATAGGTGGTCCAACTTAAAGCCTCACTAACTATTGTAAATTCAATAAAAATTACAAACAAAAACAAAAAACTTAATCCAACAAAATAAGTACTTAAACTACCTCGAGAGGTAACAAACAAGGCAGGCAAGAGCTCTCACAATATGCTTCAAACTTCACATTATAAAAGGAAACTAATACTTGTCATAACTTAATATTGTTTAAGTATTAGGCAGAGGTAACTAATGGCTGGGAAAATTTAATATTATATAGGTACTACATAATAAATCCACATTAAACAAATAATTAAGTTTTTTTTATTATGGTTATGACAATTGACGTTTCAAAGTTGGATTTCCTATTTTCCAAATCATATAAAATATCCATTTAAATCTTATAAACTACTTTAAATATACAAAATATGCTCATCAGTTTATATAAAAAAACTATTAAAGTAAAATTATTGGGGAAGTACCTCTGCCAAACATAAATAAAAATATAGACGAGGACATTTTGAAAAATATTTTTACCGAAAATACAAATGGCCACTGTCGCCTCCACTGAGGTCTCTAAAATGCTTCGTTTACATATAATAATGTCAAATAATCTGAATAAATAACCCAACTAACTTATGTTTTTAACCACTGACATAAATAAAACTAACGGATGCCTGACCATTCATTCAAAAGCGTCTTAGAAAACTTGCACTGCAGGAAAATTTAAAATCGACAGACGCACGACGTGCGGCGTTGGACTCGGGAGTAAAAAGAAACTTGGGAGGAAATAGACAAGATTTCACAAAATAAGTGCCGGCGCTCATATTGCGTACCGCAAAAATGTGCTTCAAATCCATTCCTTTAATTTATTTACGTCAATGGTAAAAACAAATCTTTATATCCGATTGCACCGCACCAACATTAAATCTCATAGATTTCAATGTACCAATTACACAACACTTAAAAGAAGTTTTTACATTTTTTTTATTTTCATCTGCTTATGAAATATGCATACATTTAAGAAGTATTTCGCTATGTACTGTTAGTCACAAAATAGTTTCCATTCAAAAAGAAAATTTAACAAAAAAAACCAGTTCTTACATTAAATGTAAGTAGCAATGTTGGGCTGAAATGCAACTGTAGAATTATTAACAATTTTAGATGCTTTTTTAACATGATAAGAAATAAAGAAATTTTTTGGTGACAACTTTTCATAAAGAATATAATATGCATATAGCGTTTTAACTTAAGAGTTATCCTAGTTACGGGAAATTTGACACAATCCTATAAAAAAATAACCAAATCGATGTTTTGTATTCCCTTGTTTCCTCTCAATATAATTAACCTATTCCTTCTTTTCATTCCTTCTATAAATTTATATATATCCTGATATTTTTATAGTGAATTAAACTTAAACAATGTCAGGTCATTTTAATTTCTCTTATAAACCCTCGGTTTTTTCATAGCGAACTTCTAGAAACCCCAGTTTTACTCGCGCGTCTACACGTTCACTACAAAAAAATTAAGAGTTTATAAACGAAAACAAAATGATAGGGACATAGTCAACTTCATCTTCAAAATATCGGTATATGAATATATCAAATAGGTTTACTATATTCGGAGGAAACAGGGGAATACGAAACATCGATTTTTTTAAATTTTCCATAGGTTTGTGTCAAACTGCTAAGGCTGGGTTTTTGATCACTGGTTAAGTCGACCAATGGTTAAATTTTTTGACAAGTAGTTAAAATTCGACAAAATTCGTTTTTTCATCCCTGGTTAAAAAATTTTTCCACACGATTTAACCATTGGTTAGAAATTTACCTATAGTTATTTTGACAAATGGTTAACTTAACCGACTAACGATCAAAAAACCCGCCCTAATAAGGTCCCCTTTCCTGTTAATACAACAAAAAAGTCACCTGATCAAATGAACCAAATCACAACAGAACAAAATAAACAAATGAAAATAGTACATACAATAGAAAGTATTATAAACATTGCAAAACAAGAATCTCTTGGATAAACGTTGACTTAGATAGATAGAAGATAGACTATATTTGGAGGGCGCTGTTGTCGCCAATCACAGGTTCTTGTCAGCTCAAAAAAAAACAATTTTTGCTCATATTTTTTTAAATAGAGAATAGGTAGAATTAGGCTCGTTCCCTATTACAAGGGACCAATATCATACTGGCGAAATGTGGATGTACCTATACGGGACTGATTCCTGTACACCTCTGCCTACCCCTTCGGGAAAATGGCGTGATTGTATGTTATGATTTTTTTAAAATAAATCACTTGTATCGAATGTGGTTATCATGAATAATCAATTAAGTACCTAAATGACTAATCAAACCTTACGTTTCTAATTTACCGAAATGTAATTGTTATTTTTCTCAGCTGTTCCTCACCTATATATTTTCCAATAAAAGACATAACGGCGTTAATTCCAAAATGGTCAACGCGTCAAAAGATCCTTGTCGCATTGCAATCTGGTTAAAGTTGTCCGACCACGATCTTAATAATCGAAGGCGGCGCTAGTGTACACACGCAATGGCGTCTAACTAGATATAGAGGAATTTGTAGTTCTATTTTTGCCCACGCTCACTTAGATCGTGGTCGGTTTATAAAGTTGCCTTTCCACCGCTATGTAGCTAAAGATGTGATACCCACCAATTAGAATGTGCCGATTATGACTTTGGCCGACTAGACGGCCAAGCCAATCACGGTTTCGGAGATTTTTCGCCGCCTGCGATCGTGTCGGACCTGTTTTGTTTCGCAATATTGTTAATCTTTGCTAATGTACGGTTCAGCTGTACAGGGGGTGGCGCGATGCCTTGGCCCAATGAAGCCGTATTATTTCAACTAATTGCTCCCGAGTGATCACCAGTGTGGTGACCATCGCGTATGATTTGGCTTAATTTTGAAATAAAATACGGCTACATGTGGTTTTGAAGGCCAAGTCGATGGCAGCGTGTCATCTCTTTCTATTGCACAACTAAGTACATTTCATGAGAGTACTACTTAGAAAACGTTCAATGAATTGAACGATTGCATTGAAATTGAGCATTGAAATGCTCACTCTCCAGGCTTGATAATTGCTCTGAGGAGCTGTGTAAAGTTAATACTGTTATCGTTCATTCATCAATAAACAAAGTTTTTATTTGATGTAATTCCCCCCTACAAACATTTTATTGAGAAATACATACACAGTAAGAAGCCGGACAGTCGGTGTTCTTTGCGGAATAGTCGCCGACTGCGATACTGGCCGGATAGTCGGCTTTACCGACTAGTCGGCACATCTCTACAAAAAATACTTAATGTAAAAAATCCTAAATGAAGAATATCACATCCTAAGCTAATGTGTAATGTAGGTCAATGGAGAGACACCCAGTCAAAGATGCGTGTGTGTAATGTACCATGTACCGTACAGGATGCTCGTACGTGTACCGGGCCCTTTATTCCGCGTTTGTTTCGCTCACGTCCACTGGGATAGATGTCGTGAATGTGGGCGTCTCTAGTTCTTCGTGTTTCTTCATTTTCAGCGCCTGCAACGAGGTTTGTAATTATTATTATACTTTGAAAATATTACTAATGTTATAAATTAATGGATGGATGGATGGATGTTTGGATGGATGGGATGTTTGTAGTAACAAACATCACGTGAAAGAGTACTTTCACGCCAAAACTATAAAACCGATTGGATGAAATTGGGTATGTAGATAGTTTAGACCCGGGAATAACATATAGGGTACTTTTTATACCGATATTCCCACGGGAACTATGCGGGTGTAACCGCGGGGCACAGCTAGTATTATATATTTTTTTTAAATCATTGTATAAAAGAATCTTGGTACCACATTACAACAAAGATTACTACATTGGGGTAGTGGGCGTTAGCTCGACTGTCGATCATGAGTAATCGGGTTCGAACCCCAGGTCAGGCAGTGTCATTGGTTTTTTCCATTAGGAATTATCTCTATGCCTAGAGTCTGTAACTGTACCCATTAAATGGCAATAAGCTCGCCCCCAATTACATGGGACCAACACCATACAGACGAAATGTTGGTGTACCTACGATTGAGTCCTGGATACACCTCTGCCTACCCCCTCGCTAAAAAAGGCGTGATCGTATGTTATGTTTATTCAATACTACATAGGAACAATGATTGTTAGTTTTGTCAATACTTTTCACTTCCATAACCAACACATAATAAGAAATAATTTGAAGTTATACAAACACCATAAGCCAAACCCAAAATTCCCAATCACCTTAAGAATTGTGTAACCATGGCATATTATGGATAAATGTATGAAGATTTATAACACTATCGGCATTATTTTATATTATTTCCCCTAAAGCAAATTAATAATAAAGTGACAAAAACGTTCGTTCTATTTTACGAATCGACAATAATTGTTATTTTTTAGATTAAATGAATTTTTAGACCGGTATAAGAATTGTTTTTATTAAAAAAAAATTTCATATAAAATAGGCTTACGTTTGACCTCAATCTCGCTTGATGGAAGGCGAAGATGAGGCCTAAGAGGGTACACGTTAGCCTAAAAGGTGTCTGTTCACTTTGGCCTTAAAGATGTCCAGATTATAGCGTTCCGGAAAAACAGACCTCGGCAGAGAGTTCCACTCCTTAGCCGTCCGCATAATGAAGGAAGAGGCGAACCGCTTCGTCGTTTATCTATCAAAAATACTTTGATACTTAGTACATAATATGTACGAGTGCTTTTGCAATAAATAATTTTATTTATGCTAAAATTAAGCTTCAACTTATTTGAGCTGGTATAAAAAATTTAAATTATTCGCGCGGAATAATTGAGCTAGTTAAATATTTTATCTAGAATAATAAATTAAAATTCGCGCGGAATAATTGAGCTAGTTAAATATTTTATCTAGAATAATAAATTAAAATTCGCGCGGAATAATTGAGCTAGTTAAATATTATTTACTTATCTAGTATAATAAATTAAAGTTAATGCCGAATAATTGAGCTTGTTATTTTTTTTTTTTGATAAAAAACAAAAATTATTCGCGCTGAATTTAATATTGAGCTTGTTAAAATACATTTGAGCTATTAAAATAAATGAAATTCGCGCTGAAAAATTGATCTAGTTATTTGAGCTGTTATAAAAAAAAAAATTTCGCGTTGAATAATTAAGCTAGAGTTATTATTTATTTGATTATTTGAGCAGTTTAAAATAAGTCAAATTATTCACGCTGAGGCATTATGGTCTCATGTTATGTATGACATTATGGCATAGTGTTATGACACGAAAACGTCACGGTCACACAACGCAACGTACCGGATCGGGGTCGTCTTTCCTTTGCCGCGTCAGAGTCGGCGACAACACCAAACCCTTTGCCGACAACTGTTGGCGATAGTACACAAATAGTACATAAATAATACAATAAATAGGTAATATGGTACACATAATACAAAAAGTTGGAGTACAACCAAAAATATACACAAAATACACTAATATATAATAAATAGAATCTATAAAGGACTGTCATAAGTATAGAATTATACTTTAATGAGAAATTATCGTTTACATAAAGTACATAAGTATCGGCTTTAGAAATATTCTTCAACAAAAGAATAGAAAAAAAAAGACAACCCAAAAGGAAAATAAAGAAATTTACCCCCATTTCTACATATTATCCTGACCTAATCAAAGTTATCCAGATCTTATCAAAGTTGTCTCGACCTCTGTCTATGTTATCCCAGAAAGAGCAATACGATCAGAGTTATCTCACGGTTGTTAATATTTCTAATCAAACAAAATCTTTAACCGTGCCATCCCAAAAGTTATCGCAAACAAATTTAAAATTAAACTGAACACACCAAAATTTATCAAAATTACCCCAAGTAATTAAAAGTTACTTCCGTTGACCAATGTTATACCCCGAACTGATCAAAGTTATCCCAACTGATCAAACCCATTAACCCTACTTATCAATAATTATCCGCATCTACACACAAGTACAGAGTAAGACCAACATAATTAGACCTTTGTGACCATACCTGTTGCAGTTTATAATGGTTGATGATATCCTGGTCGGCGGGACAGCTCTGTGTGAACGCGTCCAGTTGGTACATGTGGTACATATAGCGCCATAGAGCGCGGAAACTCGTCTGAAAGTTATAGATCATATATTAAAATTAATCGTAGTTATCTTACACTAAGCGATAAGACCGCCGCTTGTACATTTAAGTATAGTTTCTCTGTATCCTTTGTATTGGTTCTATAAGTGTGGTGTACAATAAAGTATTATCTATCTATCTATCTTAACCTATAATATGTACGAGTGCTTTTGCAATAAATAATTTTATTTATACTAAAATTAAGCTACAACTTTTTGAGCTGGTATAAAAAATTAAAATTGTTCGCGCGGAATAATTGACCTGATTGCCTCGGTGGCGTAGAGGGCGCATGCTCGAATGCCAATCAAGAGGTCCCGGGTTCGATCCCCAGGTCAGGCAAAGTGTTAAATATTGGATTTTTCCATTGGGAATTATCTTAATAACTCCCTGGAGTCTGGAACTGTGCCCGGTAGATGGCAATAGGCTCGCCCCCTATTATATGGGACCAATAACATACTGGCGAAATGTGGGTGTATCTACTATGGGACTGAGTCCTGGGTACACCTCTGCCTATCGCTTCGGGAAAAAGGCGTGAATGTATGTTATGTTATGTTCTATCTAAACCTAATTCAGTCAAAGTTATCACTTATACAGGGAATACAAAAGTTACGTCCACGTATAAAAAAAGGTTAATACTTACGGGGGTACGTCTACAAGACAAAGTTACTTAAAGCTTGTAGACATTTACTTAAAAGACAATTTCATGACTCGCGAAACAGATATTCTTGATTTCCCAAATAGAATTTAGACATTGACTGAATGAAAATATTGATGATTGAGCTAAAGGACCAAGTGAACCAAATTTACTGTTTAAACTTTAAGCCAGAATTATTAAATCTCGAAGCTAATCAAAACTATACCAAGCCATCAATGGTATCCCGTGTTATCAATGTTACCCCGTGTTATCAATGTTATCCCGTGTTATCAATGTTACCCTACTGATTACTAATCATATTCACTACCCGTCGGTAGCGACGGTAGTCGACGTAGTACAACCGCTATGTCCTACTGGTTGGACCAAGGGACAACATTTTACTTACTGTGAAACCGCCTGAAAACAATTCTTTTTTCAATATCATATTCATCCCTAATTAATTGGGATATCGATACAACGAGACTTGCATCTATTTCACGTTTATTTAAGCTTAGTATTGGTAAGTTACTTGTCAAACTGAACTCGCGAGTGCCTTCAAATCTTTCAAAACTGTGTACATCTTTCGTGTAAAATCGATGTACATTTGAGAATTGGTTATAATATTCGATCAGGTTATGTTACCGGTATTTCAAAGTCGACGAAGTATTTGCCCGCGACGCGGATGTGCTGAAGGCGTGGCATCAGCTCGCAATCGAAACAGCACATTGTGTCTCCCGTTAAGAACCTAAAACACACGTACAAAAACAAATTATAACCTTAACTTAATTACTAACAAGTCATAATACAACGCAATAAAATAAAGATTGCTTTCACCAATACATTATATTGACAAAAGTTGGTCTAAGGCTTTTCTCCTTAGTGTGCTTTCACTCTGTGCTCTAATCTATATTTTTTCTTATAAAGCAATTTATTATATCGCTGTTATTGACTATTATAATATATAGGGTGAATATTTTAACAGGGTCTTCAGGAACTATAGCGAATTTCGAAAAATGCTGAGTTTAGTATAGTTTTTATAAAAATCTCATGACTAAAGTCATGAGATTTTTATAAAAACTATAACTACATTACATTTTTGAAAAAATAATTACTCATGCCGGAAATTGCATGAGTTGAATTTGAAAAATAAATTGCACCCTGTATTATTGCACAATCTGATCCTATTAATATTATAAATGCGACAGTTTTTGAGGATGGATGGATGGATGTTTGCTACTCTTTCACGCCAAAACTACTGAACCTATTGGGCTGAAATTTGGTATGTAGATAGTTTAGACCCTGGAACAACACATATAAGTGTACTCTTTATCCCAATATTCCAAAGGGAACGAAGATTTACGCGGGTGAAACCGCAAGCCGCAGCTACTCGTAGTACCTAATAAAGTTGACGATATTGATAATAGAATGATATGATAAGAACGATGATAATAATAATGTATAGTTGATAATATTGATGATAGAATGATGAATGAATGTTGATAAGAACTATGATACATAATAATTATGATAAAGGTACATAATAATAATAATGATAGGTTTTACCTAGTCGCCCGACGCTCGAGCAAGCCGTCGATGCGAGAGAGATGCGCGCGGAGTGCGGCGGACTTGTGCTCGTCCTTGCGAACCAACACCAGCTTCAACTTGGAGTACAGGTTCTCTATCAGGGATGCCACTTCTTTGTCCTACACACGAGATTTATACATTATTGTAATTTTTACTTTAACAGTAATGTGCGGTCGTGTAATAATCACGTGATGTTTTTTTTTGTACATTCTTAATGCCCCCTCCCGCCTGGTGATACATGGTGAGGTAGTCCAAAGACTACTCATCCCTTATCATAAAAAAATGAGAAGTTTTATTACATAAAATATCTAGCTGATGCCCGCGCATTATTTGTATAGGTAATTTATACAGATATTATAGTGGAAACCATTACTTTTATAGACATAATTATTTATAACGCTGTTAAGCTTAATAATGGTAATTGTTAAAATGTGAAACATTATTTTGAAAGTGCATTTATAATATTTCCCTTATAATTAACACGATTATAATTATTATAATTAAAGCGTTGCCTGGCAACGGCGACCCAAGGTCTTTTCGGGTTAGAAACCACGTGGTCAATGAAAAAATAAATACACGTGATATCTCACTACACCCCTATCTCACGTCGTAATTTTTCCCTATCCCCTTCCATCTTTTCGAGCCTCATAAGGTATTTAGGTAAACGGTACCTTATTGTCACAGAGGAGCAAGACCAATGATCTCTCTGAGGAGGATGTACAAAAACGAGCGAATTGAAGGAGAAATAGCCGGAAAGCAGTCCCTGGCTACAGCCGGGACAATTGCTAAGGGAAAAAGAAGATACTGAAGCGTCCGTGGCCGGTAGTAATTACATTCGGCTTCGAATTTAGATCATTGTGATTTGAACCCTGGGTGAACTTTTCTATTGGGCAGCGCTGGGCAACCTGGTATTAGGACTTACAGTTTAAGGTGCCATTCGAAATTAAGTTACACACATGCGAAAAGTCTACATGTCAATTATGCGATTTCAAATAAATTTAAAGGCGTTCAAAATGTGGAAGTCTGCCACAATTCTACCACAATCTGCCCCAGTACAAATAAGGCCTCTGCCAGTGGCATATTGGTACTAACCTGTACAAAAAGATTATGTCCCCCTGGTACGGACTTCATGATGTGTCGCTCAATCTTCTCGTTCTCGAGTATGGCCAGTCCGTTGTCTATCAGTATGGGCGGATGTGTCGCTTCAAAGTTTGTACGGAAGTCTGGCGGTGGCTTCTGCATGTCCACTGTGGTTACCTGCAATTTGTATTAATTATGTTATCCTACTGTCCTAGGTGACAAGTAACTATTGTAGAACACAAATAGATATCGTGGAATGACAATTATTATACTAAATAACTATGTGTGGATATAAACATATATACCCAATTCCTAAAACGCATCAAAAAAGTATGAAGAGACGTTACGTTATGTGAAAATAGTTCTCTTATCATTTTCTGACAAAATTTCTTTATTTAATCTTTGTCAGTTTAACGCAGTTATTATCAGTACCCGTACTTGAAAACAAATTATATCCCAACACTAGGAGACTTTGAGAAGTAACTGCTCGAAGTGGAATAGGTCAGGTGCTCACAGGTGCTCATGATATGGGCGCTCAGAGCGGGGATACCTCTATTTTTGGGTATCTTTTTAAAATGCAAACCTACTACCCGTTCGTCGCTTTTACTCTATAAATTTGATATTCAAACGTCCAATCGTGATAGAGTCGTTTAACTTTCAACTCGTCTATTGCTAAACATTGAGAACGAACTGGCTTTTTATAGCCACGTCCAGTCACGAATATCTTCCACGCGGTGTTTGTCATATCTATTGCATGGATCGAGTCGAGAGCTCTATCAATCTTTTCTGAACTCATTTTGACGTACTTTTGTTAAGTTGTAGAGGATTTCGTGACCGGCTGACAGAGAACTAGGAACTTTAGAGATGAAATGTCGAGTTACTTACTCTAAATCCGAAGGAATTGCAATATTCGCGGAAAAAATTACGACTTCCCATTAATTACTGATCAGCTGATCCATTTTGTGCTACACAATTGTATAACAACTACAGCTCGAAACTCAAAGCGGTCAAAGGGTGAAATAAAACGCGACGCTCAAGATTGTCGAAGAAATTTGGACACCTTCTAATGCCCGGTTTCCAAGGGACTTTTATGAGTAGTTTATCTATTCAATAGCGCTATTGGTTCGATAACCTGCGAAAGTACGTTTCTGCAGAACGCAGTATACGATAAACTCCGTTTAAACATAGTATAACTTGCAAAAGGTGAAAAATGGCATAAATTCAACAATAGTCATGGCACTTGGCACCTCTCGTACTTTACTCACTTCCGTCTCTCGACTTCAGTGAGAATTATGTTACATCTAAGGTAAAATGGCAGAATAAATGCAACAATAAGCATGGCACCTGGCACCACTAAATATTCTTTACTCGCTTCCGTCTCATGACTTCAGTAACAAGTCAAGAACAGGGAAGGCATAGCCCTTTGTCATCTAGTACATTTTTGCACGAATTATCCTTATATGTCGCGGATGGCATATTGCGAAGCAGCCTTGTTTGTCTTTAATAACACTGAACTTTCGACTAAAATGGTAACGGAATTTACGAGACATTTAGATGCGATCATAATATTATGAACATAGTTGTCTTATGATTGGTGGATCCACTTGCACAGCATCGATAAGCGGCAAAGCGGCTTAACATTGATGTTATGATTATTGCAGCTTAAAAATTCTATAGCACAAAGGAATGGCACTACGCTACGCTACGTGGGTGCGAGGTAAACAGGCACAGCACTACATATTTATATTAACACGCAAACAAATGTTGCAAACCTTGTACCAGCGGTTGTGCGTGAAATAGGTTTTGATAACGTAGGTATTTGACCTACTCTGTGCACCGTTCAAGTGTGCACCATACGACCAGCAGAGGAGAAATCCGTGCGATGATATTTCCATTGTATATAAAGTGTCAAGACGACAAACGCAGTTCAATGTTTCGTTGTACTTCGGCGCCCTACTGACGTGAAATCATGGAGGCAAGGGGGGCGAAAGAATACAGTAGCGTGAAACGTACCTTTAAGCTGATTGTTTTGAGTTCAGCAAGGAGGTATAGGTCCATGAAGTATTCCTGGCAGAAGAGGCAGGCACCCTTCCGTCGCCCATCGATAGTCGATGCCTGGAAATAAAACAAATTTTGTTAAAAATGTTCATCATTATCTCAGCCGTTGGAACTCCACAGCTGGAGATAGCCCCCCCCCTACTTAAATTGTTTAGGGGGGGTTTTGCCAATACCCGCCACGCTTGGCAGGCAGGTCTCCAACCGCAGCTCGATGATTTTACGCAGACGACGCTGCTGCCCGTACTCTGGTTTGATAACCCTTAGCTGCTCTTATGGCAGCCACGGATGGAGAGTGGGGTGCAATTTTAAAGCCGGTAACCCCATGGCAGAAATGTTATTAGGAATTAATTATGCATACGAATGACGAATTAAAATGTGGCGCGTCGCAGCTTCTTCCTACGTAATTTTCGCATGACTCAGCGCCTCCTGATGTTCTTTAGCGCATTACTTTTTGAATGCGCGGGCGTGAGTTCGACGACTTCTTTAATACAAACGGAAGGAATCAACCAGATTACAACAGCAACACCAGAAACTTTAAAAACAAACGAGATTAAGAAAGTTGTGTTGAAAATTTTAATGCCACGATCTATTTCTTTTATAAGGCAATATCGTCGGCATAATGTCTACATTAACCGCCCTCCGAGTGTATTATTATATGCAGTCAAAAGCATTTAATTAGACTGAGTAATTATGACTATTATGCGATACTTCCGTTGTGAAATATGAAATTCTACACGTAGTAACAATAAGTTTGTTAAGAATTATACGTAATGGAAGAGCCCCAGAGAACTGGTCTAAGATTCGACAATTTTACAAAGTTCAATGGAGAGTTAGCAACATTACGCCTTTTACGCGAAGGGTTTAGCAGAGGTCCAGAGGTGTACCCAGGACCTGGACCCATATTTGGTACACCCACACTTCGCTAGTTATGCGTATCATGAGTAGAGGGCGAGCCTATTGCCATCTAACGGGCACAGTTCCAGCCGCTTAGTAGACAGTAGAGCTTCCAAACTACTATGCCATCGAGGCAGTAACGAGGAATCCGAAGAACCGAGAAAGTACTTCAATTTTACTGATAATATTTGAAAATCCAAACCGAGTGCACAAACTTGAAAAGATTTATCAATAAAATACTTTGAAGATTTTGTCAATATTCATTTCAGTCTCGATTCTCGATTTATGGAATTGAGTGTAGTTTTCTCACTACAAAACTACACAGTGGGAATGGGTGCATTAGACAAAACAGAACGTCTCGTAGTTTCTAAGTAGTAAGTAGTAACAAGATGGAAACCTTCCGTTGAATATTCAATTAGCACCATTGTTACTGTTACGTGACAGATGGTGCCATAGCGGATTGTTCTTAGCACTCTCAGTTTTAACGAGGACAGCCTTACAAACTTAAAGCATTCCTAATATAGCGTATTATGTGAGATTACGATTGAGAGCAGATTGCCTGGGCAACATTTATTTATTTCTTTTTTATTTTTATTTGCAGACCAAGAACCAACGTAAGAGAACCTAAGAGTACATTTTAGAAAGTCCACTTAAAGTTGTAGGTCTCAAAAAGAAATCAATAAAAATCTTACGTCTATCTTAACAGGCAACCCTAATACAATTATAGCCGCGCATTATTTTAAGTTTACATACTATATACATATATACTTAGGTATATTCACATAACGTGACGCCTTTTTCTAAAAGGGTTAGGCAGACGCAGGACCTAATCTCATAGTACTAACACGCCTACTTCCACATTTATGTTTTTTTAGTTCCATGTAAGGGGCTATTGCCATCTACCGGGCATGGTTCCAGGCTTTCCAGGCTGTCATTGAGATATTCCTAATGGAAAAATCCAACACTTTTTGCCTGACTGGAGATCAAACCCGGGACCTCATGATATGATAATACCTCGGTGGTAGTCGTGTGAGATTACGGTAGAGCATAACATAACATAAATTCACGTCTTTTTCCCGCAGGGGTAGGCAGAGGTGTGCCCAGGACTCAGTCCCATAGTAGGCAGGCACACCCACAATTCGCCAGTATGTTATTGGTCCCATGTAATAGGTGGCGACACTTTTGTCATCTACCGGACACAGTTCCAGGCTCGAGGCAGCTATTGAGATCCTAAAGGAAAAATCAAATATTTAACACATTGTCTGAACCTGCAAATCGAACCCGGGACCTCCGGATCAGCAGTCGAGCTTGCGCCCACTACCCCTCCGAGTAAGTTATGAGCAGATTGCCTGGAACTCTGGAATACTCGTACTAATAGTAACTGCTATAAGAATAGTAAGTGACTCCTTGTAATAAAGGTCAGTCCCTAGGATAGCACAGTTAATGATATTATAGAGAGGTAAAATATGCTAGATTAGTTCGCGTCAAAAATAAGTCAGAAAGACGCTATTTCTTAGGCATCGAGTCCATAGGTGTTGGATCGCGGATTCGTGCTACTAATATTCACGCGGATTTGCGGTGAACGCGTAGTCACGTTTTACTATGACGATGCCATTCCTCTACATCAAATGTCTTTTTTGACCAGACAAGTTGCTCATGGTTGTGCATTTATTATAATAGGCCTATTAATCATAAAGACATTGCTGTCTACATGTTCTTTGTTTATTGTTTCATTCTCTTTGTTCATTTTGTTCTGGATTTTCTTGTTAGTTACATATTGAACGTTTAGTGGAACGTTTAGTGGCATGAGTCATTGCCTCGTCTACGGTTCTGGGTCAAAGGGCATTTCACTCTGCAAGACGCCGTCCGCTAACTTTCTATAGACATTTTGTGAATGTAGGTAAATTTTTCTCTTCTATAGTGGCGTAAATTTCAAGATGTACCTATAATTCTTTGGTCTTTTGTGGCTATTTCTATGTTAACCGATAATTATTGAGAGCATGTGCACAAAGATATTGAGGAGTTCAAGGAAAAAATCTGAACAAATCTAACATCCGCACATTTGTGTGCCTTTAGTTCGGCTCCATTTGGTTTCAGACATTATATCTTGGCACTTCTGCCAAGCCTCCTATGAAAATTTGCAAGCACGTAGCTCTGTGTATCATTATTTATAATAATAATAATAATAATAATATGGGACAACTTCCACACACGGTCATCTGGTCCCAAACTAGGCTAGAAGCCTGTACTATGATGGTAACCAGATGACTGATATACATACTTATATAAGCTTATAACACCCAGACACAGATCAAACAGTCATGTTCATGCACACAAATGTATGACCTGGCCGGGGATCGAACCCGGGGCCTGCGGCACAGAAAGCAGAGTTACTACCATCTGAGCCAACGAGGCTGTCGACACACACATTATAAACGTGCGTGCAAATTTTACAACTTTTTTTCAAAATGGACTTTATGAAGTACTACTGATTACGGGGTAGTTCTTATACATAATTCTTAATACACCCGCTGCACCCGAAGCTCATTATCTCATTACAGATGAAACAGAACCTATGACACAGACTAAATAATAGTAATAATAGCCTACTCTATAACTGCTGTGAACTTATGGTTGATAATAATGATTATTTGATCATTGGTTGTCGAAGTTGGCACGCGAAAATCAATTTGCGAACCCCTTTTATAACGCAGGGGGATTCTTTAGACGTCAAACTTCATACACCATATTCTTGTTTTCCAGTATAGCTACAGGACTACAGTTAATAGAAATAATCGATAAAACCAGATTGTCCAACGAGGCCACGGTCTGTGGCATTGTTACTTGCTCTGTCGATGTTACGGTCAAATGGTTTGCGGCATATCATTGAGATATTATCCATTCTCTAGTTTAACAATATTTTACGTCACTTTTATGATAGAAAATAAACCACTCTACGTCCTTTTATGCAACTTACATAGAACTGATTTATCGCCGTCAAACGAATACATACCTAAGGTAATAGTGTTCCAAATCTATTAGGATCACAACACCAGTATACTATCACGTTATCGCGAGATAAGATATTCTAAGTCATAATTAGTCGACAATGTTAAAATTGAGTCAACAAGATAAATATGTATTTTTTTTTTTAATATATTATTATAGCTTTAATTATTTTAATTATAATATAGCTTATTAATTTAGTCGTGTTTTATTTGCTATAGCCACACGATTGGCATTAATTTATTTAATTAATAATTGGTATTGGTAAGAACCATTAGTTTATAATTCGCTTAGTTAGTTTATAATTTTGCTTAGTTAGTTTATAAACAACCTAACCTAAACGAGTCTTTAATGTCACTAGCTTAATAAAATTATATTATAAAATTATCACGGCGACATAAACATATATCTATTTGAGATATGTACGGTGAATGTGTAACACATTTGCCATTTCATTTCATTACACAGACCACAACCGAAACAAATATCTGCACTTAAACGCTGCTTCTAGCTTTTTACTTCATATCATAATGGGGATCTAACAAGGCGATTGATATAAAACTCATGAAAGCACTAATAATGGTGTCAGTAACGAGTCCAAGTGGAATAGAAACCCGGAGCGATGGTGCGTGACGCACCTACATAGACGACGTTGCTCAGTACTGATGGCATCCAATCGACTATGAATCACAACACATATTTGACACTAATGAAAATATTGCAGCCTTTTCTAGGAGAGTATGTTACCTAATTAGAGTTGCGGGTCCAATCTTTAGAAGCATTCTCCAGAGTCAACCCGCAGTATAGGGTCGAGGGTCAATCGCGTAAAAGAAGACTATGCACTATTAGGATGATACTGTAGGCTGCGGCTGTGGATTTAACGATGACTTTAACGAAGTGCTGTAGGTAAAAACCACCAGAACGAGTTTTGCCAATTACACTGCTATATAATATTGTGCACCTAGGTTACCTTATTATATGACAGTTCTAAAGGTCGTTGATAGAGCTATATCTGATATAATATCGAGAAGTTTTATTGAGAGAATACCCAAAAAGAAACAGTAAACGTATAGACTAGAATTAACTACTTTGGATGGTAAGATATTCCAAGAAATATGGTAAAGTCAGTCCAACAATAAATCTAAATCAGGAAATCAATGTTCCATGGCTAGCATCAGCGGACCAACAAGTGACCAACACGTTAGCTGACGTGAAGACAAATACTAGAACCCGAGTAGTAATAGTGGGCAACGACGCGCGACCATCCATACAACATAGCGCTAGGCAGCATGAAAACAAAATAAATCGCGATGCCAAATTACAGCATTCTAGTTAACCACGATAGGATAAGTCTTCCAGCTATATATAAGCCAACCATCCATGACAAACAAACATCGGAGTCAACGACATCACCCGAACATAGGCACTTTCAGTTTCGCGAAATCGAAAGCGGCACATACATCTCCCGCGCACTGCAGACGCGCATTTTTGCAAAGATGGCGGCGAAAAAACTTGTTAATCCGTCACGGAGCCGTGGCTCTAGCATTTTGCGGCCATCAATTTGTCAATGCACCGAGACTTGCGTTGCATTCCGTGTTCATTTGGATCACAACATCAACTTGCCGCGAGCCTAATGATGATAATTGTTAAAGATACGTAAGGGGCAGTGGTTAGGTAATGTGTTACTCTAATTAATTAGTAATATTGGTTTTTTAACTTTCAACATAATTTAGGCATAATTTATGGGTTGGCCACACAACACATGCAATGACTCAAGCAGTTTTGTTCAATTGATAAAATAATATCAACTTTTTAATTTTTAAGGTTCTCTTTCTAGCGTAACGTTCTCATAAAACGTAATTAAAATGGCAAAGATCGTACCAATCTATGGGACGTGATTAAAATTATCCATTCTAAAATTCTATCCACAAAAAAATGAGGTTGCATATGGTTAAAACTTACGATGGTTGCATTATTAGAGGGGAAAGTAACTGCCTCTTTTAAATCTGATTTTTAATGATTTTTTCATATAATTTACGTTTTTGGGGGATAGCCAACCTATAATCTGTTTTAAAAGTCTGGTAACAATATTATTTTAACATAGGAATTTGTATCATCATGCAAATCAAAAGATTAAAGCCGAAAAGAGATTAGCCCAACAACCATCTCAGAAGTGCAGTGACCCGAGACAGTGAAATGCAGCCTATACCTGACCATAGACCGGCATGGCATGGTCACCGAGCCACCGCTGTGAAAGTATACACAATCCGCCTCTCTAATTAGGTACCTACGATACGTGTACTTTGAATTTAGTGATAAAACTGCTAAAGCTTCTGCCATATTAATGTTATGACAAAGAGAGAGAAAAAATGCTTAGATGTTTCTGACATCTGGACAGCATGGATGAATCAAGATTGACTAAAGAGAGGTGCTTTTCTTAACCAAGTTGATTAAATAAAAGGTCAGGTCAAAAGTACCCATAACCGACTAGTACATATTATATAGAATGTTATGTGAAAGCCGTGTCAGAATCGTAGCAAGTGGAAAATAGTTTGCCTACCCCAACGGGAACAAGGAATCAGACCGGCAGTTTGTTACTAGGTACAGTATGTATGTACCGAATGTACCTCCAGACTCCAAATTGCTAAAATTATAACTAGGATTGGACAACCATAAGCAGATAGTAATTGACAAGCTTCCTCATTATTGCCTGAAATAAATGAATTTATTTATTATTAAGTATTATTATTTATTAATTGTCAACTTACGTGTTTCATGTAACAAGCAACATAACGCACGTGTTCTTTGATATTATTTGTAAATTGTATCGCGTGCCAATTTCTTCATCAATGTTTCAGTGAAACTCCCGGTGCGATGCGCATTGCTCCTGTCAGCCGCGGACACTTCCGTGTGATTTATCTACACACCTCGCCTCGACACCTCTCTACTACTCTCATAGATGTTTTTTATATGCGTTTGATTTTGGCACGGGTTCTGAGTTTTGATACATTGTCTTTAACAATAATCGTGAACCTTTGAAGTTTAAAGTTGCTGCAGGCTGTGTCGTGCATAGCTACAAATTAAGCTGTTTTGAATTTGCAAAATCTGCTGCGCTGCGATCACCAAGTCACCTCTGCCAAGCGCGATTAACGACAAATCCCCCCATATGAATAGTTTATGGCTTTCTATGTGGGAGGACTATGTTCAGCAATGTACGTCTTCCGGCTGTGTTGCGGAGTGAGTTGTCTAAGGCGAGTAGATGCTTCAAGATGCGACGGCATAGTGAACTACTGTCTTCTGTGGCCAGCTATAGACGGCTTGCGAGCAGTTGCGTACTTATATCAGCTTGATTTTTACTAAATGTGCGTGTGTTGCCGGCCTAATCTGTACAAGTCCTATACAAGTTTATAGGCTGCCCTCACCCCCTACAGCTTCTTCCAATGTATAAGATTATACGTTTCACAACTGTTTGAAAGTATGAATTATCTGCATACCTTTCCATCGTCTGCTAAGAGCAAAATCCTACAAAAGACAGGTTATTACTATTCTGAAAGCATCCGACATCATCATAATTATTGATTGCGTTTGGGAAACTGCCAAGGCGCGAATAACAACACAAAAGCAAGCCTATAGAGAACATTATGGAGTAAATGTAATGGTAAAGTAGAAATCGAAGACAGCAAGATTTATTGCTATTAGCTTTTTCAGATATATGGGATGACACCTCAGTCACTGTAAGTCTAGCGTGTTTTTTAGGACTTCAGAGTAATGGCTCTCTTTCTAATATAATTAAACACAATTATTTACTAAGTCTCCATCCTAAGGAACAAAGCGTACAAATTCAAATAATGTCTAGTAGTTTTTGAACGTCAATGACGCTAATGGCTAATGAATCAACCGTACGTTCAAATAGATAGATTCAAGAAGAACGGATAAAAAACTTGTAGTTTAATTTTACATAGAAGTAGATGCATATGGACAATAACAAAGATGAACTTTGTCATAAGTCCTATATCTATCTACAACACAGTAGTGTTGTAGATAGATATAGGACTTAATGTCTATCAGGTTCCAAGTAAACTTTACTTTGGTTCTCAAACTTCTGGGAGCAGTTTATTTCATGGTAACATAATTAACAGTACCTAATTGGGCCAGCGTTCAGTATCAGGTACCTACATAATATTATCTTGTATTGAAATCTGACTCAGCTTTTGTGCATTATCCGGCAAAT
Source organism: Hemistola chrysoprasaria (assembly GCA_947063395.1). Taxonomy (NCBI): domain Eukaryota; kingdom Metazoa; phylum Arthropoda; class Insecta; order Lepidoptera; family Geometridae; genus Hemistola; species Hemistola chrysoprasaria. Next base: position 12,188,914 of record OX346724.1, on the reverse strand, counting down.
GATATTAGCATGAAACGAACTCCGGAAACTGGGTGCGGTCACAATGTAAAGTTATCTTGCCTTTTTTCATACAATTATTGATAAATTGGAGGCGCTGATGTCTATGTGCTAGGCAATTTTGATAGCGCAGAATATGTAGTTTTATTTTCGACCACGACCGCAGAACAATCGCTGCAGCAATAACACGCCTGATATCTCCACGTTCGAGATAAAAACACTGTTTACAACATAACTAGTTCCGTTTACTGCACGTACTGGGAGAGATGCCATAAACAACAATCTAATTAAGAATGAATCGACTTGAATATGGCATGATTCGTTTATATTCCGATCATGTATCGCGTACTACTTTTAACGGCATGTAGAAAAGGTTGAAACATTATGTTAAAATGTAATAGCTATATTGTCATAGACATGACTGGAATGAACTGATATTAGGTTTTACTGTTCTACAATTTATATAACATCTTCTCCAGTTCTAGGATAACTGCTAGAAAATGTTATTCTAGCATTGAGTTAGTCCTAGCGTTGTGCTGCATTATAAATATTATATAGTTATATATTAAGTAGTAATTATACAGAAATATTAGGTAAACATATACTTTTGCTTCAAATTAAGAGTCGAATGATTCAGAAAATAACCAAATTATTATCACAGATAGCGTGCTTGTAATCTATAAGGATATTGTGATACTGACTGAATTATTCAGGGGCAGCGTTCATTGGATACTTAGTAAGGCTGCACAGCTATAACAAATTTTAGCTTACAAAACCTGGTATAGTTCGACACAAAAGAGTAGAAACGGAACTAATTTAAAGTGTATGTGTTGATGAAATTGTTTTTACTCTTGTAAAAGACAGTGGCGCCCCCATTATTTTCTACTCTTTTGTGTCGAACTATACCCGGTCATAGAGGTAAATTAATACTAGGTCGTAGTACCAGTAATATTATGCAGGTAAAGAAGGTCCCTAACGGAATGGATGCTTCGGGAACGGCAGGCCCACCGGGTCGACAAAATTGGGACGATCGCAGGAAAAACTTGGATGCGATCCGCTCAATACAGAGATGAATGGCAAAAGATGGAGATGGCCTATGCCCAGCTGATACGGGCTAGTGATGAGAATGATGACCTTTAGAGTAAGTCATCAATAGCTTCATTGAGATTTGAGATATAGTCTATAAATGCTGGTATAGTAATAAAACTTATAATAACAAACTTAACGTTTCCATATTATTATTATAATATAAAACATACCAGTTTTGACATTGTACATAATTTTATTTCTTTATGACAGTCTTAAAAAGTGAAGACCACTATTTAGTATCCTTTAAGGGCAAGGCATGCCTGAGCAACCCGCAGGACATCGTGAAGGATTCTAAATAGCTTTATCCATGCATATTGTGCATCTCCATACAAGAAGCCTGCTTACTGAGAATGGTCAATTTGGCATACTCTAATGAAGTTGTTCTTATAATACAAGTGCTGAAAGGATTCAATGAGTTATTGCAAATAAAAAACATTTAGGTAATGTTGCGAGCATATTGCTTCATTTTGTGCTGAAATATCTGTGTTGTTACTTAATTTTAAAGTAATTGTCGGATAAGTCTACCACACTATGAAATACTTCATACATACCTACAATGAAATCATTTACTTTCGCGATTCGAACACATATTTTACGACTTAAACGCGCTAAAAACATATATATATTTTTAGCTCCAGTTTTCTCGTGACCACGGCTAATGCAACTTAGCCGAAACGTAAAATATAAATATTTGTTTTTATAACTTAATTCGCGTTTTAGCCTCGTGCTTACCGTAAAAGATGATATCATTTCTCTCACTTTCAGGAGTTCGAAGATCGTCAACTAACGCAGTACGATTTAAGAAGCCGGTTAAATATTGTTATGACGCACAGAATCAAGGTGCAGATGGCCTTAAAATGTGTTTACAGAGTGATGTTTCCCGCACATACTCGTGTATTAAGTTGTGATGATCTCAGCGTTATATAAGTCATGCAGTCGATGACAATGACATCATGACCTTGTGCCTTGACTACCTAATTAAATGATGGAATTAACATTTTATGATATTATTGTAATTCAACATCAAGACCCAAGACGCGAAGTAAAGAAAACGGAAACATAACAAAAGATACAAAAAAAGGAATGGACAGGAGAGGTTTGGATACAGAAGATACTGTTTAAAAATAATATCAGTAAATTATAGAGATTAATTAGAGTTAATTAAATCAATGACAAGCGGAATAAGAATTGAATTTAAAATTTTCAATGATCAAGGTCCCTGTAAGTCTAGCTTCATTTTATATCAACAATAATACAGCAAAGGTATGTAATAATGTTTCGTCAAAGACATGAAGCAAGAGAAAGGGCGGTTCGCGACCGCGACCTCTCGACGGCACGACCGCATGCCAGCTGATCTCTTAGAAAGGACATTGTGCAAGAGTATAGAGGTGAAACCACATAATACGAGTATACTCGTATAGGACAGTTTGTAGATTGATACTTAATTATACCGTATGGAAGAGATAACAAGAGCGCAAGGAAAGGATATATGGCAAGGAAATATGGAATATTTTATTTTTCCTTTTTTGCGCCCAAATTGAGTGCATCTTCTGCTTATGATTGACAAAATGATAAGAAATACGAAGAAGGGACGATATAAGCACAACAAATAGATACTAACAAATAGATAATAACTATAAGCACAACTAGATGATGGCTACATAAGATTATATTGACAGAACATAGAATGCAACTTTATAATATTAAAATTAAAAACAACATACTAACAACATGGTGCAAAAAATGGCAAAGAGGTGTAATTAACCGAAGCATCTGATAAAGACAGGTGCAGACCGACGTGCTAAGTTACAGAGTTACCGCTGTCAAACGTAATAACAGGTCGCACATGCCGCCAAGGTTTAAGGAATAACTATCACACCGCGGTCATAACTAAGCCGATAATCATCGAGAAATATAGTGAGACCGGTCTGTATAATCTTTTTGCGACTGCTATGATCAAAGTTGTATCAGAAACTAATGATAGAAAGATCATCAGGGAAAGATAAAGTGGAAATTAAGCGGGGCTACTAATTTATGCAACTTTGTTGATGTATCTGTCTAAATCATTCAGTTTGGCAAAGCATAGCTCGTAATAACAGCTGTAGTGTGTACCCAATGACATTGAATTGCTTTCCTTACTCTGAGTATGTACCCTTCTTGAACCTCATTTACTTCATCATTATTGTAGTTTCTTCGACTTAATATGTAAATTTCCATTTAGTACATCCTATAAGAAAGGGTTCATTAGAGCCGGCGCGGCATTATTAGCTCTTTTCTATACTATTACATAAGAGAGAGAGAGAGAGAGAGAGAGAGAGAGATATATAATCTTATCGGCGGCTTAAATGGACCTTTTAAAAGGTACAGATGATTTAGTTTGTAGACTCCATCATTAATAGTAGAAGTAACCTTTAGCTACCTGTTATAAAATTTATAGCAAAGACGATTCAAAGGATCGTGTTAGGACAGGTTGAAGATATCTAACGGCTGTAAAGATGGCCGGCCGTAGATGGTGCACTGTATAATTATTGCCAATTATCATCGTCAAGCACTACTTGCCGTCAGAATTTCATTACAAGTTCAATAGAAGTTTCTAATGAAAACTTGTCGTAGGTTAATTTATATTGATGAAAGTTTTGCTAAGGCCTTTCGTTACAAGTACCCTATCTCGTGCACATGTATTTTATAAGTGGTATTGCTAGTAAATTAAACTTAAGTGGCTTGTGTATTAATCGAGAACTACTGAGAACAATTACTGGCTTGATTTATTGATACTGAAATTTTTGTGTTTAGTTCCGTTTCTGTATCATTTATAACATAATATTATGAACCTACCATTATCGACAACATAAAATTTCGAGCGTATCTATTTCGCTGGAAACTCATTGACTTATTGATATTATATTGGATTAAATAGTAATGACGTAAATATTAGCTTATCAGCCATAACTTAAACAGGTGCAAGCATCAAAGGCAGATTAGGATCAGTTTCACAATGCTCGCGTGTTTCTAAATTGACTGTCGGATGGGCTAATTAATGGCACGAGCCACTGTCAATAATAGGGGTTTAACTATGTGTCATTAACGCACATAGATCGAGGCAAACGTAATGATATTTATAATAGCATAATTATTAAATAAATACGAGTTAAGCGTATGAGACGCAGATGCATACGAACACGAGTATTAAGTGAGAACCATGTAATATTTTTCAATAATATATAGGAATTTATAAATTTCTAAATATCATGACTGATTAGATTTACTTTCATTTGTCAGTAGAAGCCCTTTTAAGGAATGCAAGGGAAATCGAATTAGCATTGAAAGCTGCCGTTGAATGCAATGCTAAATCTACGAAGGATTTAACATTAGACAATAAACACAACCTGGTTACACCTCTGCCTACCGCTTCAGGAAAAAGGCGTGATTGTATGTTATGTTACAAACTCAGCAGCACAGTAGCACCGGTTATCTTAGAAGTGACAAAAATAGGAACTATGACACAACGAAGGTTAATATAAATACCTTTCGAAGCACGGTAACGTACAGATGTAGTACAAGAGATTTGAACCAGGGGGGCAACAGATTCACACTGGGATAGGATTGACACATTCCAACTGAATCACGAACTCTACAAGAAATGCAAGACGAAGTGAACGACAACAGTAAATTCATATTCTTCGAATAATGGCCAACGTATTCAGATTGACGAAGAGAACCGCCTCAAATTGCATGTTTATTTCTTAATGTAAACGCTTCTCTAACACGGCATTAGAAAATTTTCTAACGTTTCCAAGAACGAGTCAGTCGTCATATGTAATTACGACAATAGTAATTGCAATTGTTATAATGTTCAGTTATGCAGAGGTGACATTGGTGGAACTTGGAACGTAGCTCGTGACTCTCACGATTTGATCTCGTAAATACCTTTTCATTTTTCATTTAAGATGCAGCTAATGAGTTGCTTATCCTATTTTTTTCTACATTGAATATAATAGGTATGGGTACAACTCCAAACGCGCTCGTTTGGACCTTTTTCATTTACTACTGTTACTAGAATAGTATAGGTCCAACTTCGAGAAAGAGGTCAATCGTCGAATCCAACTAGGCTGGGCAGCGTTCGGAAACCTACGCAATGTCTTCTCGTCCAAAATACCTCAATGCCTCAAGTCGAAGGTCTTCGACCAGTGTGTGTTACCAGTGATGACTTACGGATCTGAAATGATGACTATGGGCCTTATCAGTAAGCTCAAAATAGCGCAACGAGCTATGGAGAGGCCTATGCTCGGGATTTCTCTGCGAGATCGAGTCAGAAATGAGGAGATCCGTAGACGAACGAAAGTTACCGACATGGCCCAGCGGATTAGCAAGTTGAAGTGGCAATGGACAGGGCACATAGCACGTAAAACTGATGGCCGATGGGGCCGTAAAGTTCTTGAATGAGGAGACCACGGACTGGTAAGCGCAGCGTAGGACGTCCTTCCACAAGGTGGACAGACGATCTAATAAGGACGGCAGGAGCACGCTGGATGCAGGCCGCTTGCAACCGGACTGGATGGAAATCTAAGGGGGAGGCCTATGTTCAGCAGTGGACGTCCTGTGGCTGATGTGATGATGATGATGATGATGATGATGATGATGACTAGAATAGTTGGGTTCCGAATAGACCACAAATGTATTTCAAGTCAGGTTAGTATTATTATCTGTTCTGTGGTCAGGTTTAAAAAATATGTTCGAAATTAAAATTATCACTTTTTTACTGTTCCTAACCAAAGCGGCTGTTGAGTCAGGTTTTCGTGTAAGATCCCATCTATCACAGCGTTCTCCTAAATAATTTTGTTGTTACCGTATCAGGTGACTTGAAAGATGCTCAATATCATTACCTGAAATAGAATAAAAAGAATACAATTAATGACATAATCAAAGAAAATTACTACAAAAAACGTGGATAAGTTCTTATTACGATGAACTAACAATCTTGTACGTAAAATTGTTTTCCAAATAGCATCTTAACAGCAGTAAACATATATTTCTATGCCTAGACCAACGCTCATTTTCAGCTTTCTCTGTACTCTGTAGCTGCGATGAACCATAAAGAAGACTAATTTAGCGTTGCTTTCTCGTTTCTCCCATCTGTTTGGTTTAAGCTTTATTGTTGTCATTGGAATTGGCCTTTTCTCTCATCAGTAAAAAATGACATTTTGGAGACAATTGTCCTATGCATCACTGATATTATGTATACAGTTTCTCATTGTTATATATGACAATAATTTTGAAAGACAGCAAACTAGTGATAGGATACGTTTATGATTTTATTTATGACTACAAACCCCTAGTACATTATATTATTCTATCATCAATGGATTTCACAGCGCACGCAAATTTATGAATATGGTAATTATATTATGTGACACCTTGGTTCACAATATTGCAGTTTTCTTACGGATCCCTATATTTTTTTCAAATTCTCATATAGCCTATGTCACTCACACTGAATTAAGCTATCCATAAGTTAAAGAATTTTTTAAATCGGTCCAGTAGTTTCGGAGCCTATTCGTTACAAACAAAAAAAACTAAATTTCTCTCTTTAATAATATTAGTATAGATAAAAAATGGGGTGTGAATCTGTCTACGAATAATATTATTTTTCGTAGGAATCTGTCAAGAAATCCTCGTAGTCCAGGATATTTTCTTTTTTAAGGTTAAACGTAACTAACTAGGTTGGCGCGTGAACCCAAACTGAGTTTCTGCCTCCGACAACAAGAGCTTCCACCTCGGCCTGTCCTGTGCCACCTTCTGCCAGTCTACGACTAGCAGTGCGCACACATCCTTTAACACCTCATCCATCCAGCGGTACCTATAGGACGGCTAACCGGTCGTCGACCACTAGGCCGTCCAAGGTACGCTCTCTTCACACCGCGGTGTGAAGATTAAACGTCACCCATACAAAATGAAAATACACAGATATGAAGAAATAGGGAATAATTTTCGACACAATTGTTTGAGGTTGACCGAAGCAACTGTAAGATTTCCTTTAACAACATATGTTTTCGCGCAAATAAAGACCCAACGCCAACGACAAACAATTGAGTGGAAAATTATTCCCTATTTCTTCATGTCTGTGTATTTTTATTTCGTATGGGTGACTTTCAACCTTAAACTAAACGCTCTTCCTCTTCAACACTACATTGCGTCCCCGTAAGTGACGCTTTTTTCCTTATCATTGATTAATTTGATATAAATAGCAGGAATTCTATAACATGTCATGATCAATGATGATAACCAATTTAGTATACCAAAACATGGAAGTCCGTTTTGTTTACTATCTTGACTCGTTTTTTAATAAAACCAGTATGATTAAGATTAAACACTTTTTACAGGTGTTTAGTTATGACATATTGTTATATTATATTATATAGCATGATGAAAAAGTGGAACAACCTCCTTGGATGAGTAATAGGTATTACTGTGAAAAGGTCACGTCATCTGCTACACTCGTACGTGATAAAATGGCAAGTTTAATAAGTATTACATATCCTCATTAAAAAATATAGATAATTATATTATAATTAGTAGATACATTATTGTACATAAGTGCTCACCCACTATTACATGTGACCAAAAACATAACAGGTGAAGTGTGGGTTACCTACTATGGAACTGGGTCCTAGGTAAACAGTAAACACTTCTGACTACCCCTTCGGGAAAAAACGTAATGTATAGTAGGTATTATGTATATAATACAAAAGCTGCATACACAATACACAATACAAAGCTTGTGTAAGGCATAAAAGTAATCAGCTCTGGTAATGAATGTGCGCTTATCATAACTTGTGTGACCTTGATCGATGAGACGAGGATGACGTCACATTAACCGTCGCTTTGCGAATCACAGACACGTTAGCCACCATGCTGAGATTAGATTTGACGGACATAAAATAGCTTTAGGTATAATCTCATAAACATATTCCCCCTTGTAAAAGTAGAAAATAATAACACCATATTTAATTCAGATTACGCATCCGACGATAAAGATACTCTTTGCAATCGTGTCGATCTGTCCATCTGTACAGTAATATGAACAGAACAATGTTTTATAGTTCTCGTACTGTTTTCCGTTACTTCACCATAACTTCGTATCTTATTTCGTATGTAGGACATAAGACGAGTTAGTTTAAGTGGTAGCAAATTAAGGTTCATAATGTCTTAGATGTCTATGTGTGTATGTGATGAGTGTGTTATGTGTATGTGTGTCTTAGAATAAGCTAAATAAGTTTTTTTATTATATTTCATTCACAGCAGTCAGCAGGCATAATGGGCGAAACCAGGTTTTTTTAATTTTTATTTTCTGCTAGTGTTTCTTTAGACTTTCTTATAAGGATCTGAACATACGTTTTTTTATAGGTTGGTTGATTTATATAAAGTTTGCAGGGCGGGTTCCTTGATGAGTATATGAGTGGCGCTTGTTTGTAGTAGTATGCATACTAGTTTTTATAATACTCTTAAATTGCATGGTAGTTAACATAAACAATCACTTTAGATGTGAGTTTGTTTAAAGAAAAAATCATTTTATTACCTTTGATTATTTACTTGTAAATAATCAAAGTTTATTACATCCAAAGATAATATTGAACGACTGGAAATTGGTCTAAAGTTGAGAGTTGAGATGAATTGACAAGAAAATCGTATAAGGAGAAAACTAGTATCAAAAATAATAAACATATAAACATACAAAGTATTCAATGTTGAGATTGTTGCCATCATAATATTATTAGCGAGTACCAGAAAATTTTGCAACCACAGAACCACAGTTAATCATGTATGACGATGCTATCTGCAGGAAACCTAGACAGTGCAGCGTGTGATTGAATTTAGCGACCGCAGACAAATAACGGCACAGACTTGTCCAATTTTAAGGTTGACTGGCGTAGTCAAATCGTAAAAAGATTAGAAAAGAATTATGTTTGTTAAATTAGGCCTTCAAAAGACACTTATTACACGTCAATTAGGCTAATAACTACTGAAATTGCTGACAGATATATCTACAGGAAGAACGCCCCTGAAACTTGTAAAGCTTACATACAACAATACTTAAAATCTAAAAAGGGCATGTTATGTTCTAAATACAAAACATGACCAAGTAGATCACCATCAATGTAGTTGGCGTCAATTCCACCAAGAATAAGGATAAAGACAAAGTAAATAAATCTCCAGGAAAGGACGATTCAAAATATGTACATAATAAGTATTCATTATAATATTAGGTATACCAAGTGACTAGTGACGTCACCTTGTAAAATTTTACCATGTATGTGACACGTTAGTCACGCTTACAAGTTTACAACTTGGAAGAGTGGTGATAATTGGACTGACCTTGTTGTGTTGATAAAGATAAAATATAGTGATGTATGTTGTAACCAGATGTTTAATGATGTTGCAGATGATTTTGAGTAAATTAGTACCAGGATAACTGGTTGAAAATGCTATTTTAGCAATAAGTGGGCGCTGGTTTGTGTTGAATGCAGAAATAAAAACCAAACATTCCCATTAGAAATTTCGTAAAAGTAAGTAATATAGTCCAAAGGTATAAATCTTTGGGATGACCTACAGTTTACCTCCATAATTATCATAGTATTATGTATAGGTTTCTGAATGTAAACGTGGATTATATCTGCAAAGACGTTACGTAACCGCTTATGCAACCTGTCGACGTGCATATAACACATGTCTATGATTCTTTATATTATTATGACACATGCATAAAATATACCTTTTATCGAATTTACTAGAAATCGGACCTTTATTATATTTTTATACTTATTACGTCATTATTGTATAGGTATATTATTAAGATCTTAAGAAAATAGTGTAAATAGTAAACAAAAATTTTGTGCAAAACATTTGTAGAGAAATACGTTTCTTTTGCAGGCTTGTATGACAAACAAGTACATAAGAGACCATAATATAATAAATAGCCTTTTATGTTCTTAATAAATATAATATTGCCGTAGTATATAAAATACTAAATACCTTTGAAAGCGAGTTGAAAGTGAATTCAACATACTGGATACAAGACAGGTTGATCTAGGTTTTTGCAATTACTTCACTACTCGCTTTCTAGAAACGCTGTGTTAACGTCCGATGAGAAAATAAAAATCTAAGGTACTTGAAAATTGAGTAGGAGTCATAGATCACAATAGAAATATATAAGTCATCAAAAAACGTACGCTAAAATGATTAACAAAGTAATGACGACGAGGCGAATCAGTTATAATCATTAAGTATTTTGCACACGGTACCCGTTAAAATTTTAGCTCGTAATCAAGTGATTCATTCAAATATCATAAATGCGAAAGTTTTTTACTTTTTCACGCCAAAACTAATGAACCAATTGGTGTGAAATTCGGTACGTAGATAGTTTAGACCCAGGAATAACACATAGGTTACATACTACGCGTGTGAAACCGCTGGGCACTGCTAGTCACAAATAAAACAGTCATAACAAACCTAACGTAAAGCGCTGAGTTAAAGCATTTCAAATCCATGGAGATACTACAACGGTCTTTGTCCCAGGCCACTTAAAGACAATTTCAAACAATTTAGATACAGGGTAAACGGCCGGACGTACTGAGATAAACAATGGACGTCTAAGACGAAATGTTCGTGTTATATTAGCTTACAGACCTAGAAATTAAGTAGGTTGTAGTATTGATTGAAGACTAAAATATTATACGTGATCAATACTTGTGGATTGTTGGTTAAAAAGAATTTTGTATACATATATGACTTTGAGGAATAATGTCAAAAGTTTTCGAATTCAACAATATATAACCAACTCATATTATGTGCCTTGTGAACGATAAAACCCGAAAGTAGGCGAAACTAAATGTTTAATGGAAGGAGAGTCGACGTCAACGGTAGAACGATTTATATTCAGCTCGCAGACATTGTACATGACGAGATTTGGGAAGGAAACAATTTTGAGGGCGCGTGTACAGATGTCACTAATGATAAATGCATTATCATTCAATGGCTTGCTTATATGAATGAATATATTCTTTAATGCCATTCTGTTATACCTTACAGCAATCGCAATTTCCCGTTAAAACTTTATCATGCAAACGAATAATAAAGTACTCGATATGTATTTATATTATTCTTAGAATACCACTTATTCAAATATTCGATAATTTTTAAGGCACGACGTTCGTATGCTATCTGTAATAAGCACCCAATATCTAACTAGATAATGTAGTCTTATCTTCGACTGGGCAGCGCATAATACATTTTGAAATCCTGCCAATTTTAATATTACATTAGCGTAAGAAGACGATTGTAGACAAAATTACTGTCGAATGTACAATATTTGCGATAATATTCACTAGTTACATCTTACTTGATCTTACTCTAGTACATTTTGTCGTTATGATATCTATTTTAAGCTAATTAGTCATATAAAACTGAGGGCTCTATGACTCAGATGAGGAATGAGGATGATATTACTATGTACATCATAAATTTAGTTATATTAAATGTCATCTATATTAATTATAGATCATACATAAATATTATAGTCTACTAGACAATTTATTATTCATTCATTTATTTCAGATAACAAAATCCATAAGTAACATTAATCATAAGAACATTAAAAACATGTCATAATTCAAAATTAAGGTAAAAAAAAGTAGAATAAAATTAATTTAAATTTTTATTTTATTATTAATTTAAATTGTATAAATAGATAAATGTCAAATTTTAAAATATGCATTGTAATAATTAATAAATCGAAAACAGCAAAATTTTGTTAGAAAATAATAAAATGAATAAAAATATGATCTATTATATGTAAGAGGAACCGCTGGCATGAAGCTGCATCCATCTTCTCAACATCGGCGAGTCCCACCGTTCGGACAACACGCTAAGAATTTTATATTTCTGGTATTTACGTTCCTACTATCAAATATTACGTATATTGTATGATTTCCAAAGTAGGAAATATGATACATTAGTTAATTTTATAAATGCGAAGGTTTGTGATGGAAGGATGAAGGGGAGTTTGTTACTATTTCAAGCTAAAACTATTGAACCGATTGCGCTGAAATTTGGTATAAAGGTAGCTGTTAGACCCTGGAATAACATATGGGGTAGGGTAGTATAATAACATATAGACTTTTTTCGCGATATTCCCACGGGAAGGCTGTCTACGCGAGTGAAACCGCGAAGCACATCTAGTAATATTATACCCGTAGTTAGGCTTATGCATAAAAATTTCCTGAAATATCATACAATACAATATTATATACGTAATAAATATTTTGCAGCTTTACAGACAGAAACGATCATCGCAAATTAGCAATCACCAGCCTTTTTTGGCTAATATACACACATTAAATTACCAACACGCTTTGTACACGTTAGGGTTGGCAGATACTAATTAATTCCACTTGATACGACCCTCGACAGTTACGAGACTGCCTCAGTGGCGTAGAGGACGCATGCTCGACTGCCAATCAAGAGGTCCCGGGTTCGATCCCCAGGTCAGGCAGTGTTAAATATTGGATTTTTCCATTAGAAATTATCTCAATAACTGCCTGGAGTCTGGAACTGTGCCCGGTAGATGGCAATAGGCTCGCCCCCTACATGGGACTACATGGGACCAATAACATACTGGCGAAATGTGGGTGTATCTACTATGGGACTGAGTCCTGGGTACACCTCTGCCTACCCCTTCGGGAAAAACGCGTGAATGTATGTTATGTTATGTTATGTTACGACCCATAATTGACGAGCATGTATGAAGAAAGTGGAAGAAACATAAGTCATATAGCCAACATTGCTCAACCCATGTATAATATACAAAACTTTACCTATACACAGTTTATGGTAAAGCCCAAATATGAATATCCTACATAGAGTTGTTAATATTTACGCTCGCCAACAGCGTTAATCTTATCGGGCAAGTACTTATTATCAACATTTATCACAGAATATTGAGGCGTTAACAGAAACAATGTCACCATTACCGGCGGTGATGCAATTATTATAATATGTATTTTATGTTATACTTTATAATGATTTATCGCTTCCACGTCCCAAATTATTTTCTTACGGTAACGTCTACCTATAAATTATAAGGCTTATATACGCACGAGCATGACTGTTTGATCTGTGTCTTGTTTATAAGCGGCAATATATTCTGGTAAGGTACTGGTACAGCCTTCTAGTACATTATAATTATTAATAAGCGAACCAAACTTGGTTGACAGAACATTTACCAATGGTTTAACCATATGTTTTTTTTAATTATCGTTGTGCGTGGAATTACAGCGATAAAACACCTAGGTTTATGAGAATTGGGGCGATTGGTAACACCGTTCCGTTGGCACGTTGAGTAACGACAGTTATGTCATTGCTTGTGCAATGTCGTCATAGTTTCCAATTTGATGATAACTCTAATGGATTTCACGACCTCTTTTGTCATTTTGATCTTTAACACAATTAGCATAGTAAAATTAACTTTTAGCATTGCACGCGACGATTTCACTTTCCCGTTTTGAATATCTTTGTTCTATAAAAATGTTAGTATGTCAGTGTATAGAGTTAATTTCGAACTTTTTAAAATTATTGGTTTCTAAAGAATCTTTTCTACGAATAGGCGTAATTTGTAAAACATCACGAATCACGACTGAACCACGGTAAAGATATCCTTACTGTGACTGAACCGAGCAAATATAGCCATGTATTTGCTAAAGCCACTTATGGAATACCAATATTAATATTCTCGTGTAACTAGTTTCAAGTGACTATATTAACACAATGTGTCCTCGATTATATTGCGTGATCATCTTCAGTTACTATGATATCTTGTTTTAGGATTATAGTTTTACTTAGTGTTAAGATGTTATCCCAGTCTTTCAACTGTTTTCTGTGCTCCTTAATAATTATAATCGGCAAACTTATTTTTCCATACCAATCTGTCTACACTTGTTTCACTTTTCTTCATTATCATCATCGTCAGCCCATATCAACTTTATGCTAGGTATAGCCTTCGCCTTTTGTATCCATCTTTTGGTTTTAGTAGTCGTATTTAATTTATCTTTCCGGCGATTTGCACCATTTTGGGTCAATACTTTATTTATACATATTTCTAAGGTCTCAGGTCTAATACAGATTTAATTTTCAAACTAGCTTCAAGCTGAGGATCAACTAAGAACCTTATTGAGCACTTGCCATATAAAATGTAACAAGAGTTATGGGCTAAATAGTTGGTTACTGTACGCTGTTACTGTAGTGGTAAGCCTCTTTTGCAGGAGGCCGCCTGGGGAAGTACCACGCCTTTGTCAGTTATTCATCCGCCAAGCAGTAATGTGCAAACATTACTGTGTTCCGGTATGAAGGGCAATGTTACCAGCGTAATTACTGGGCATGATGAGATTCAACAACTCATATCTCAGTGACAGGCGCAGTGCAGTGCCGCGCAGAATTTTGAATTTCAAAACACTAGGTGGCACTGTGTCTGATATGGGCAATCATGATGCTTACCATCAGGCACCTGATTTGCTCGTCTTGTTACTCATTATTATAAAAAAAAACAACGCATTTCACTATGGATCTAACTCTGACATTACAAAGTCACATGCTCCCTGCTCAGTACAATTTGTTATAGGTTCAAGAAGACTTTGGAACAGTAAATTTCGCGGTTTAAGAAGAAGATGCCTGAAGAAGTCTATATATTTTTAGCATCGATGTGGAATTATTTGACGTGTTACAGGGCAAATATTCGTTCAAATTCACTGACGCTCGGATGAGGTCGCACGGAGGTTGGTATGAGTCATCGCAAAACCGGATCTACCGCCGACTACTACATCTAGAGATTCAGAAACCTAAACCTCTTCGCAATAATACCTATATATACCTATATTTTTACGCACATAATATCTTGCTTTTGAGTTACATCCTACAATTTTGAGGTTTGAGGACGATATAAAATTTATAGTATCGCGTAATATTAAGCAGCCCATAATAGTAGTTCTTATTAGAAGTTGCAGAAAAACATTAAGTTGGACGAGTTGACGAATGAATAATAAGGTTCTTTTGATTTCGATTGTTAGTCCCAAATGGAACGTCGATATGTGGGACGAGTTAACAAATTACTCTCTATAACTAAAAACGTTTTCTACTTTAAACTGTTTATATTATTTATTTAACTTATTTGTTTACGATACTTTTATATAATTTACATAATTATATCCATATTATTATTGTTTCATTCATTCAGCTTAATTAAGCCATCAGTAGACTAGACAGCTCAAGTTTAAAGCTGACATGCAAGGCACTAAATCGTGTTTTTAATTTACAAAACAAAACGCATAAAAATGAAAGTATTTCCATCTAAAGATTAGCTTGGTCATGCAATTAAATTAATCAGATAAAGTTAAGTAGTTAATGAACATTGGAGAAGGGTGTCAGATAATTTAAATGTCATAGTATTTCTTTGAAATTTTAGGAATAATACATAAGAAATAATTATGTTAATGATATGTACCATATTCTTATTATCATATCATCTTCTACCACCTAGAGAGATATATTAATAAGTAGTAATTATGTAAAGTTTATTTACTTGAACTGTCACATAATTAAAACAAAATATTAAAATGAAAGAAGAGCTGGAAGAGATCGCTTTGAACGATAAAGCCGCCAATTGTTACACGTTTACTAGATTTAATTTTTATTATTTTCTGTATTGTGATACCAATAATGATATTATTGTTAATGATGATGATATTGTGATTTTATTAACGTCCCTAAATGTCAGATTTGAATATAGAACGTTGGATGTAACGGTTGACAGCTGGACATAAAACAGGCTTGCCATATGCGATCTCACTCGCCCTCCGGCTCAGAAAAATTTCAAAATAACGGTTAAAATTAAACTTATTCTTATTAATTTTATACACATTACTAACGTAGTAGACGGGACAACGCGAATAAATAGAAGATTAATTTACTTACCTTAATTTTACAACCGGAAAAATGTGCCATATCAAAACACGATTAGGCACATAATAGGCATTGGCAGGCGTTCAATTAACAATAGAAAATCATTTATTTTGCATCTACGCAGAATATACAACCTACATCATGAATGATTATTAATCAAATTATTGCCATAATATATTATTCTACTGTTTTAATCGAATTTCCCCCATAAAATGAGCTCTTACAACGGTTTAAAGAAGAAATATAAAAAGGCGCGCGTGCGCCATGCCTCCCCCTTTATCGCGCATGGCTTGCTTCCCCTGACACACCTGTTTTTAAAAAATAAACTATGGACACCTAAAATAACAGGCATTACTTCGAATGCAGATATGCAAATAGTCCTTGTTCGACACAAGTAATTGTGTTGAACGAATGTACAGAAAGATTGTTAATCCTTACATTCCAAAGCTTGTTCAGCGACAGGATAATAAATGTTGCTGTCTCAGTTCATGGCTCTTAATCATCAATAAATTGAAGGATTATAAAAAAAATAATGGAAATAGGGGCATTCTTAAACGGTCAGCTAGCGGGCTTGAGAGTTAAGCATTCACATGAGAATTCTTATTCACATAAGAAGTCAAAACTTGTATTAAAGTAATTACTTGTGAAAATTCTGTGGTATAGAGAACGTTGGATCAAACGGCACGCAAAGCTGACACGATATTATTTTATGGTTAATCAAGTACAAATTGGTTTTTCAATTAACAATGATGAATGTTCTGAATGAACTTAATCAACACTAAATAAATAGTCGTAGAAATAAACAACACAGTAAAAAAAATCGAATTAAATTCAATTAAGGAGGGTGTTACAAGTCAAAAGTACCTACAACCGACGAGCATGTATGAAAAATGTCATGAAAGTGAACGAAGCGAAAGTTGTATGTCAGGATCGAGGCAAGTGGAGGGAAATAGTCTCTGCCTACCCCACCGGGAACAAGGCGTGACTGTATGTATGTATGTATGTATGTTACAAACAGAACACCAGAACTATAGGCCAGGTTATATTATAAATACAGCTGTCAACACAGCTAAAGGCAATGTTAATAATGGTAAGACAAATGCAACTGGTTACGATGTACCAATGAGAAATAATATATTAAAAATAAGCATAAATATATCATCTGGTTAATGTCTTTCCGCACGATCGTATAAAACACATTATTCTCTGATTAATAAGTCAAGAATAAATGGAATATTATCTTAATAAATAATCCGATGGTGATAATATTGAAAACTTAACATAGTTTAAAACTTAAACACCTGGACTCTGATCTTTTTTAGATTATTGAACTGAGGATCCTGTAGTTTATAGTAAAGACTAAATATAATTCCCTGTTTCCTAATTTTCCAAGGAAAAGATAAAAGAAGATATGAAAAGGGTATGAGAAAGACGAATAGGTGCATTTGTTACTTGGTGTTTTATGATTTAATTTAGCTTACTGTTAATAATTTGCACAATCATTATAATTTCGCGTTTTTGAATAGCTCCTTTTACGTCCGGCCGCCGGCCCCATGCATATTTCATGTTCCAATATGATTTCGAAACAAGTCTGCGATACAATCAACTTCAATAGACGACTGTGATCATCGATTCGATCTGCACGATATTTAAAATCGAGTGTTCATCCCTCTCACTTTCATTTATAGTAAGTATCGATATCTCTGACTGTGACCCAATTATTGGAAAGTTTATCACACAATCGACAGCGGAACGATTTTCATCTCTTCCAAATCGAATTGACAAATTTTGTTAATTTTAATGAATGTAACTTTTTCCCAGTTCTTTATCACCTGATTTCGTGGTACGTGACGTCAAAAGGGACAATTTATTTGACGAATCGGGGACACTATTAAGTAGTATGATGATAAAACTAGGTCATACAGGGAAATACAATATGATAAATTAATAATTACCTATCGTAGGCACTACTTTTAATAATTATTTGTCGATTTGTGATGTTGTGTTGTTAAATCTTGTTGTTCTAAAGTACGCATAAAATCATTATGGGTATTTAACTGACCTTTTACAAAACAATACACAGTAAGAAAACATGCAAATGACTGTTATCTTATAAAGTAACAATGGTATAATGAAAATCTCAGAATATACTCATGTTTACTTGGAAACTAACAACCTTGAAAAGCAAGAAAACATTTTACATGATGAAATCACTTTTGTCAATGTTTCTTTAATAGTCAATGACAATGTGTAGGTGCGTGAAGTATACCACTGAACTAATCCAATCATTGACCATTACAAACGTAACACACGGAAAATAGACAAACGCAGGTAGGTGTATCAAATTGTGATTTACTGGGATTATCCACCGGAGCAAGATCATAATTGGTCATCGTCACGATATATCTCACAAACCACGTAAGTGATTGCAATTACTAAAACAAAATCATCGAGTAATTGCTCCGAGACCAAAGCGATAGCAAAAATACTTTTATAAACGCGAGTGAACGAATGAATAAAGATGGAAATTAAAAGGATACATCAGTACAATTTGCATTTACTGCATATTTAGTATATATTCTTATATGCAGATGTACCGCAGTACTGTTAGTATCAAGATATTCAAAGCGCATTCGAATGTAACCAAATAAGAAGATTTGTTACGAATATACAGTTATCTCATTGAAGATGCCGAAAAATATACAGTTGGTTTGATGACTGCAGTCAAATTGGTGAAGCTTTCTCCCGCTCAAAGTATCGTCAGTATCGTTTACAGCTTGATTAGGAGTATAAATTGAAACTTTCTGTTTGTTTTATGTAAAAAAATAATTGCTAAGCAACAGTTTTTAATTCTTGCTTGTGCGTATGTACTATTATTTATCATGTTTAGTTTAAATTAAATACGAGTACTTAGATCGTGACTACCGGAGAGCAAATTATATCCTTTCATGCCATTGAATGTTTTTGGTCATGGTTTTTACTTATGTCGCGTCGACCTTAATCGAATCTCTATCGGTTTCATTTCTCTGTATCTATAGGTACATAACGCTCAACATGCCATCCACAGATGAATGAACCTCCACTATTTTATTTATTATAACTTGCACCTTAAAGTGTAATTGAAAGGAGTTGGATGGCTCTTCGTTTATTGCACTATCATGTACTACATGTTTCTTACATTACGCACGACTCAGAACTAAAGTGGCGCATGTGTAGTGTCCTCCATATTTGTGGAATGGACGTGCCTTCACAAAACACTCTTGAGGTGCAGAACCAATATTAACATAATTTGTCTCTTTACTCTGAGTTAAGGAAACATCTAACCAAAAGGAGATTATACCTAGTGCAAAAAATAATAATAATAATAATATGGGACAACTTCCACACACGGTCATCTGGCCCCAAACTAGGCTAGAAGCCTGTACTATGGTAACCAGATGACTGATATACATACTTATATAAGCTTATAACACCCAAACACAGATCAAACAGACATGTTTATGCACACAAATGTTTGACCTGGCCGGGGATCGAACCCGGGCCCTGCGGCACAGAAAGCAGAGTTACTACCATCTGAGCCAGCGAGGCTGTCAAAACATTCCAAAGTTAAGAAATCTAAAGAATATAAAGTCAATTGTGCGAAACTGATAATATCTTTATTGATACTAAACATTTTATTGTCATTGCCTGCTTGCCAACATGGAATGTACCAGTGATATAAATTGGTGCAAAAACTCATTCAGTCGTGGGCGGAAAATCTCAGCCCGAGTATTTATTGGCTACGTACTACTGTCTTTTAAGATGTGTTACTTAGAAAAATTATGTGGATGATATTTTCTATCGGGCTTTTATCAAAAGAGAATTTTATCCTGTCGTACAGGATCAATGGAACTCTTGTCTCCGGAACAATAATGTTTGTTTATATTGTTTGCAGATGACATACTCGTATTATTATTATTCTTGGTAGTCCAGATAGATGAAGTCTTGGGGCCTATTATCGAATATAATGAAAACAGGCTTTCTGAATCATAGCAGACGAGATAATAACTGCCAATGACGTCTGGAGGACATAAGTTTGTCGATGACTCAATGATTGTAGTAGCTAATTTAGGAGCATGGGCATAGTTTCCCAGTGGAGAGAAGTGATTGCAGACGCAGAGATAAAAAGCTTAATAGCAAATACCTGCTTTTATGCTGTGCTTTCTGGAACTGGTTGCAGATTTGTGCAATCAGGGAATCATTCAGTTAGCGCTATTATGTTTTAGTAGGTACGTTAAACTGTAAAACCAAATTAGCCATTTATTTAATGGTATGTATCCGAAGATACTACTGCTTTTGAACACAAACTTGTGAAGCCAAACGCCATGGAAAACAAAATTGAAACCTTCCTACACCTAAACATACAACACAGCAGGACAGCAGTTGCACTGTGCACCTTGCAACAAAATACAAAACAAAATCTTTAAAACTAAGTTCTGTTTTGCAAGTCACATTTGCTATCATCTCCGTAAACAATTTAGTAAGGTTCGCCGTCGACGGCGTCTCGAAGGACTTCATGTACGTACGAGGCAGCCGTTAGCTTATAATATTGGAAGTTGGAGGCTTCCTCCGAACTGAAAATGTTGACTTCTGATTTAGCCAACACAACACTACCCGTATTGGTTGGTGGCTTTAGCAATAAAATTCGGGATTCATTGAAACATAAACTCCAATCACTATCATTATCACCTTACAAAGTGATCAGTAGAAATGGAACATTTCATCCAAGATTGGTAAGGTATGTATGCCTTAATTGAACGAGCTGTTGGCGTGCCTGTTTAAGAGTCTTGGCGTAAATTGAATATATTCCAAGCTGTTAATTAAACGTTGCGTCGATCATACGAGATCGTCATTTTCACAGTTTATTGTCAATTGTTCTCTTATGTTTATTAAGAGTTATTTGAATAGGCATTCTATTGGAGAAACAATACTTTTTGATGTAATCATTTCATTTCAGACAAACGTGCACCTAACACAAAGTGGATAATAGGAACCTAGGCAGGTTTCCACAGTACCATCATCAAGATCATCATCTTAGCCATAGGACGTCAACTACTGAACACACCTCCCCCATAGATTTCCACCTAGACCGGTTGTAGGCGCCCTGTATCCAGCGTGATCCTGCTATTGATCAGATCGTCTGTCCACCTTGTGGGTGGACGCTCTACGCTACGCTTTCTGATCCGGCCGGTATAGAAGATAACATAACATACATTCACGCCTTTTTCCCGAAGGGGTAGGCAGAGGTGTACCCAGGACTCAGTCCCATAGTAGATACACCCACATTTCGCCAGTATGTTATTGGTCCCATGTAATAGGTGGCGAGCCTATTGCCATCTACCGGGCACAGTTCCAGACTCCAGGCAGATATTGAGATAATTCTTAATGGAAAAATCCAATATTTAACTCAATGCCTGACCTGGGGATCGAAACCGGGACCTCTTGATTGGCAGTCGAGCATGCGCCCTCTACGCCACCGAGGCACCGAGTTAACTTCGTGAACAAAAAGCGCAAACATCCATAAGGAGCTATCATATTATGCAAAAGTATTGACGTGTATGTAAGTCAGCTCATTGATATGCCCCAGCAGCATGCTAATCGCTCATGTCAGCTCCTAGAGACACGAAGTGTCGCGTGAGCGTCACTTTCCCCTGGATGACGGGTTTCTGTTTCGAAGGCACGCTCTCTCGCGCGGAATGCTCGTCCCGAACAATCAGGGTGATTGATAAACATTTGATATTGTTGTGGATGTTCCTAAATATATTGAGACGTGATGTAACTTCAGGATCGATAGGCCCTAAACCTAAAGGTAGGCACAAACTGTTTGACAATATAATTATTGTAATCGTATCGCAGAATTTGACAATAATTGTCAAAATACTGCGTTAGGCTTACAGAATTTCATGGAAAGTTAAAAAAGACAGATCGCGGAATTGTGGTAGAAGTGAAATTTATCGGCCACAAGCACAATATCGAAAGGAGGCCCTTAGATGTCTTTTTAGATAGTTGTAGTCTAATTTGTGGGTTACGAGTGGATATTGTAGAAGTCCTATTGCAAATGAGTTTATATATCTATAAAGATAAAGATACATACATCTACACGAAACAAATAACTAAATAGTGAAAGTAAAGGCCCAAGGGATTTGCCGTAAAGACAATTTTGAGAGAAAGGTCCTAACGAGATTTCTGTCAGTGCAATATCAATTATGATCAGTGACCGTAAACTAGGTACACATAGAGTCCAATAATTGCATAATTGAAGTGAACGCGACTTGGCTCGCCATCCTGATGGACGATCAAAACAAACCATTTTACGAGTATTGCACACGAATGGGATACTGCAGTTAGTAGGTTAGGTGCTTTCAGTTCGCGTTTTTACAATTTTCACGAGTTTATTTCCTCTTTAAAATTAAAGATTTGGATCAGCAGGTCGATGCCGTATTTGGAAGGCCGGTCTTAGTCGTAAGACCGGCTCGTTGGCAGATCTTTGCGATGATACTTATCTTCGACTTCATGATTTCAATAGAGAGAAAATACATAAGGTATTTATTGCATCTGTATTTTTCGCTGCGCTTGCAGCAAACTGCTTCAGAGAGGAGGAAAAGGTGACACTCTTGGTTTTCATACAAACGAAAACAGTTGCGGTATGATCTATGGTAGCAATTTGACACAATCCTATGGAAATTTTACTAAATCGATGTTTTGTATTCCCCTGTTTCCGCTGAATATAGTTCAACTATTCGATATATTTATATCGACAGCCTCGTTGGCTAAGACGGTAGTAACTCTGCTTTCTGTGCCGCAGGCCCCGGTTTCGATCCCCGGCCAGGTCAAGCATTTTTGTGGATGAACATGTTTGTTTGATCTGTGTCTGGGTGTTATAAGCATATATAAGTATGTATATCAGTCATCTGGTTACCATAGTACAGGCTTCTAGCCTAGTTTGGGACCAGATGACCGTGTGAGGAAGTTGTCCCATATTATATATTATTTTTATATTATATATTATATTATATTTATATCCTGATACATAGTTTTAAAATGAAGTGAACTTTGTCCCTATCATTTTATTTGATTTTATTAACTTCTCAGTTTTTTGTAGTGACCGTTTGTTAATCACGCGAGTGTAGCTGGGATTTATAAAAGAGGGTTTATATAAGAAACTAATATTATGATTTACTTTGTATTATGATTTTTTTTGTAGTGGTAGGCCTCTTTTGCAGGGGGCCGCCTGGGGAAGTACCACACCTTTGCCAGTTATTCATCCGCCAAGCAGTAATGTGCAAACATTACTGTGTTCCTGTATGAAGGGCAATGTTTCCAGCGAAATTACTGGGCATGATGAGATTCACCAACTCATATCTCAGGGTGACAGGCGCAGTGCAGTGCCGCACAGAATTTTAAATTTAAAAACACTGGGGGGCACTTTGTCTGATATGGGCAATCATGATGCTTACTATCAGGCACCTGATTTGCTCGTCTTGTTACTCACTATCATAAAAAAAAAAAAAAAACTTCATTATAAAATTTAATCATTTGTTTGCGCGCGCTACGCCGTTGCATATACTTGCTACGCAAACAATGCGCCCACGATGAGAGCGGTGGTGCTCATCAATAGGTTTTTACAGACAGTTCAGAATGCTGACATACATGCTGATACCATTAGCAGCCTGTATAAGTGTTTTTGTTTTTATTTGTATCATGTGTGTATTTTGTAATGTTGTTTGTATTGTATTATGTTTGTGTTTTGTTTTGTCTAGCTGTATGAGTGCTTTGGTTTAATCTGTAAGCTCATATTGTTTTTGATGAATAAATTGAAATTGAAATAATGAATGAGTTTATTATATTCCGAGGTAACAAGGAAAAAAATCGCATTGATTTCGTAAATTTTTCATAGGATTGTGTAAAATTTTTCTCGAATGCTCTCTTAAGTGTTTTTTTTATAATATTTCCTTAAAAACCAGAATTTGCGAACTTTTTCGCGTGCGCTATTATGTATAAAGTCTTGCACAGGCGCACGTTAAAAGCGTCCATAAAAAGAGCTAAAGTCAGGTGTAAGCTTGCAGGTGTGAGGCAGATGGGTAAGGTAGTTATAGTTGTAATTAGAGGGATCAACCTAATTGTAGGGCACACTTTGGCCCTTCGGCATGCTGTGGATAATTATGTTCTTAGAAACGAATGGACAGCTTGCAAGTCTTTGATCCAAGTATTTTATGCAGAAGTTTGATGCAACTTCCCACTAATATTAGGTGGTAGTGTTATTCCTGTGTCTCTGTTTCTAAAGTTCTCCTTAAGAAGTAGGTAGTAGGTAATAACTAAAAGTATTCATAAAATCTACCTCATATGAACTTTTCGATGGCCACGGGTGACGGGTACCACATCAAAGTGGACACTGTATGCTAAGACATGTTCCGTTACATCAAAACCATAGAGACAGTGATGGGGGTAATATTAAGGTATTAATAAATAAATAAATAATTTAAATTTATAATCTAACAGAATAGCTTACCCCTATTACACTGCTCGAGTCAATTCATATGGGTTATGTGAACAACCCATTTCGTCAGAGTTTCAGGTCGCCAAGATTCCTACAAGGCCTCTGACATGACCTAACGACTGCCCCCTAAATATCTTATAGGAAACTATAGACCTACAGTTTATATAGCCACCCGAAACACGGTAGAATATATATAAATATCAATAAAGTTGTTATCTAGCGATATTGTTTCTTTATACATTAAAATATTTTATGAATTAGTTCAATACTTGTTACCATGGGCTTAAATTTACTTAATTAAAGAAATAATCACATTAAGTAATGTAGCCTAAAGGAGTCATTGGAGGTCTGAGCCCAAAAATTCTTTACGCCACAAAGCAATGTTGGCGTTCAAGGGTTAAACATTACCACAACCTCTGTTCAAAATATTCCAACATTTTGCATAGCCTGGATTGGATGTTCACCTTTACCTGTGCCTTTACCTACTCATAGCCATCCTGTGGTATGGTTTCTCATATACCTAACTACTAAAGCAATCAATCATGCCATGGTCTTGCATAGTTTTCCCAAAGATTATAAACATAGGTATTATGTACTTAGTAAGAACTTTAGACCTTGACATTGAAGCAGGTAGTTACCTACATACCTAACATAATTATTAACTTAGGTACGTATATATAATGGCCTAGGTCACTATTTAGATAGCCCTCTACTTTAGGTACTACAAAGTCCTACCTATATTCCCAATTGCAAAACCTGAGGAATTCCACTCAAACCTGTTCTATGCACATAACTTTACAATAAAATCAAAACAACGCCGCTCATCTCACAACAAAACAGACGTTGCGACTGACCTAAATAACGCGCAATACGAATACCGCAAAACACTTCTAAAGTGAACACCATAAAAAGTTGAGACGTTCTAAACAGACCATACTACTTATTCCACAAAACTACTCTCTTTCTCACACAATAATTCTTTAAAAGTAAACTAGGGTTTACATCATGTTGCCGCTTCGGAATCTTCTACCGTGTCCGAACTCCGAAGGCCGAAACGCGTGTCGTGTTGACTGTTGACCAATGTAAGCCGCTAATCTAGATTTTACACTTGTATGCCTACCTTTATGATCAGCTCGATCTCAGGGACGTCTCCGTTCGCTGTTCCATTCTCTGCGATTTCATCCGACATCGTAAACTCCAAAAACACTTGAGATTTATCAAAATAAATTTTAATGTCGCACAATAGCACACAACCGTCACCGTTCCAAAACACTGACAGACTGACTTGTTACTCACTTCAGTTTATTACTGCTCCGCAGTTGCACATGATTGCGTGGCTAACTTCAACCCATGACTTTAACGTTATTGTCTATAATCTATGTTATCATTTAACATCTCCACTTTAATGATATCAATATATATATTTTTTTATTATTCTTTATTATTCAATAACCGCTTCAGATATTTTCGAATATCCGAAGCGGTTATTGAATATAGAAAGTGATAAAGGTTCAATGGACGCGTTGGTCTACTCTTTCTGACTTTGACTCAACTAAAAACTTTGTTTAGGATTTTTGGTACTGGCAAATACTACTACCAACGCGTAAGTTTTTAACCTCCACTCCGTATTAAAAAAGTATCTGTCAAACTGTCATTGTTCTGTGATTGTCATATGTCATCAGCGTCAGTTGTCAGTCATTGTCTATTGTCTTCGTCATTCGACAAGCTATGTGTTCTGTGCGTGTAGCGTTGAATTGATTTTATGAGAATATTTACGTTGTGGATAAAGATTTTTTTGTAAATAAGCTGTGTAAAAAAGTGGAATTTGTTCAACAATAATTATGAGCGAACCAGCGGGAACGTCATCAACAACGAAGGAACTAACATTTGCAGAGAAACAAGCTGAGCGCCTGAAAAGACTGCGCTCGTTGCACAACGCCAGAAATGAGGCCAGAACTCACAACCACCAGGAAGTGGTAGCAGAAGAGGCTCGGAACAAGCTGCCACCGAACTACGAGGCCAAGCGGAGGCAGGCCGAGTGGCTGTTAGACGATCAGCAAAAACGCGAGGCCGCACAGAAAGAAGGAAAAGATTACGACCGTGTTAAACTTTTGAACATATCCGCGACCGAAGCGGAGAGGCTCGAGCGTAAGAAAAAGAAGAGTAATCCCGACCAAGGGTTCTCTACTTACGAGCAAGCTACCATTCGTCAATACAACAGGTTAGTTAAGAACATGCCCAGTGCAGATATGGAACAATACGAAAAACAAAAGCAAAAATATGGTGACGCGTTCTATGGAGGTCCTAACGTTATAATTCATGGTATGCATGAAGATAGGAAAGAGGCAATCGATAGAATGGTAGATGACATAGAGGGGCAGATTGCAAAACGTGCGAAATACTCAAGAAGACGTATCCATAATGATGACGCAGATATTGACTACATCAATGAGAGGAACGCCAAGTTCAATAAGAAATTGGAGAGATTTTATGGTGAACATACTGCAGAGATCAAACAGAATCTGGAAAGAGGGACAGCCATATAAATTTTTGTTTATTTTATATTTCTTAAAGAACTAGACCTAATTTTAGTTAGTTATAGGGTGTAAATATGTAACTGGCGATGGTGTGATAACTCGTGAACCATTTGCAAAATCATGTTCATCAATCCAAATTTGTAGCCTTCTAATATATTTTAATCTAGTGAAATGTTTAGTTGAGGCGTATAGAATCAAAGGCAGCTAAATCCGTATAGTGTCTAATTTCACTTGAGAATGGCAACCTAAGCGTCACTCAAGTAGTGAACCGTTTCACCCAGTATTTAAAACAGCCATATCCTTCACAAATTACCTTTAAAAATCAGCTTAGAATCAAAGTCATCTATATCTTCCTGTGAGAATCAAACACAGCTAAATCCAATAGTAAAATAGGTGTTCGTAACAAAAACAGCTAAGTGCATTTTAATTTATTCAATATCTAGGGTTGTCCGAGTGCTTTGGTCATAGATATATATTCATACAGTAAGTCTTTAGGAGGTTTTAAATGTCATAAGTGTCAAAAATACAATGAAATAAACATTTTTTGTTTTGTGAAAAATTTTCCATAATGGATTTTATTGCCATTGATTCTTTACGCCTCAGTTAATAAAGTGACGGTTTCGTGAATAAGAATCAAATTAATCAATGCATACTTTATTGTTGATTTGTCTTTGGCAAACAAATAAAAATTAATAATTGTATATGATTGCATACCCACACAGATAGAGGTTGACAATAAAAACCATGTATTAACAGGCCAAAACTCAGGCACACTCACAGAATACAGTCTGTACAGTATTACAACTACAGTGTAGCAGTGTCAAGGTGGGTAAATATAAACAGGTGTAAAAGGAGACACTACTTAACTCTGCCATTTCAACAAAACATTCTGGATCGAAAACACTTAACTTTTATTTGTGGATTATGACAGGCACAGGATTATGAATTTAAGGTGTGATTACTGAAAAAATTGGCGTTTTGACTGATTGAATTTTTCACAGTAATTTTGATGTTGGCAAACCCAAATTTTTTTCAATTTGCCGTGCTTTTTCTGTTCGTCACAATACAACATGTTTAACTCATAGATGTCATATTGTGTGTATACAGTTAACTCTGTACACTTTTAACATGAATTTTGATCAAGAGTAGAAGTCCAGTGTAATATTTTGTTATTTTAACACAATCAGTGTACGATTCATCATTGGTGCATTTAGAGTTTGTAATCAGATGTGCATGTTCCCTAACAAATTTAAGAGCATACATGGCCTTATAGAAATTTGACACAATCCTATGAAAAATTTGCCAAATCGATGTTTTGTATTCCCGTGTTTCCTCTGAATATAATTAACCCATTCTGTAAATTTATATCCTGATATTTTTATAGTGAAGTAACCTATGTCCCTGTTATTTTAATTTTTCTTATAAACCCTTGGTTTTTTCATAGTGAACTTCCAAAAATCGCAGTTTTACTCGCGGGATTGGACGTTCACTACAAAAAAATGAAGTTTACATCGACATACTTTACTTCAACTTTAAAATATCAGGATATTAATATATTAAATATATACAAAACATCTATTAAGTAAATTTTTCAAAGGTCAAACTGCTAAGGTTTGTAAAGTACATGTGTGTGTAATACATTTATATATAGACAAACATGTGTGAGCTTGAAGCTAAAAAAAATGTGCATGTGTGGGCTCATCATACTCATAACCCAAGCCACACAGAGAATGTGTTAAATCACTAGTTAATATGCCAAAATAAGAATGTAGTTCTTAAATAAAACAAAAGACTAAACAATTTATAACAAGTTTTATTTCGATAAATGTGTTGATTAAATAAAATAAGTCCGTATTGATACCTATTTGTTTATAAATAAGTAAAGCACTAGATATTTTACAAATAATTATTAACAAAATGTTGTGCAAGTATGTAATATAAGTAATATTAAGGTAGTAAGTATGTCGATAAGTTTTTGTAATAAATAAATTCCGTCAAACCCTACAACTTTGCCTCCAGGGGTATCTTTGCCCAAAATGCATTTTTTAAGGAAAATCGTTTTTAGGAAAAAAATCTCTTGCATTATGGCAGCATTAATATTTTTGGTAGAAACTAGATTATGTTTCTGGTATCACTGTCTATAGCGTCTGCAGCCAACTTCATTCAGTATCCTGTCATAAATTGCTGAGTGAGGGGCTTAATTTTACGGGCAAATTTTTTGCGAAATACCCGGGTAACATTGCCAACTCATTTTATGAGGAAAGTTTTGTCTGTATTAGTAGGAATTTGAAAGAAAACGGTCTAAATTGCCCTGAAGTTTATACTAGTTCTTATAACATTGATCTTAAAGTTATAATTTCCTTAAAAAAAACGACATGGGTAATGTTGGCTAAAAGTCGAGTAACTTCGCCCGCCATCAAAATCATCGAAATCATGTAATAAATATCGTCCTAAAAATATAAACACTATTCTAATCCATGCACATCATCCCAATGTTGCAGACTATAGCGAAAAATACCAATGCGTCAGTAGAAAAAACATGAGATATCTTAATTTTATTGAAAAAAGTGGGCAAAGTTGTAGGGTTTTACGGTTTTATTTTATTTCCGAGTTTTATTTTATCATATATTATCCTAAAACAAGTATACTTAGTATACCAATAATTTAGTAACCATTTAATAAAAAATATCATGTTATTAATTTTATAAAAAAAACCCTTTTTGGGTTGCCATGGTAGGGTAAAATGAACAAAGTATCAAAATTACGTATACTTACTGCTTTCCCAAGTATAAAAATAAGTTTATAAACTTTTTTTTGCACAATTGAAGTTTTTTTTATTCCATACTGCGTTTGCCAACCCGCCTGCCAAGCGTGGCAAGAATTGGCAAAACCACCCATGATTTATAAATCTATGGGGAAGGCCTATGTCCAGCAGTGGACTTGGACAACCGCTGATGATGACGATTACTAAAAAAACTGGAAAATTCTAGTATAAGTAATAGGTACATATTAAATATTATTATGTATTATGTATATTTATATGTATTATTTATTGTTCAGTAGCTGTGCTCCGCGTACTCATGGGTCTCCTATAATTTGATAAATTTGTAATTTTGCCTGAAATGATTTCCGGTTTTAGGCAACATTTACCAATATGGCAGCGTGAGCGGCAGAGATACGAGCTAGCAAAGTTTAAATTCACAAAGACCACCCGAAATCTATAAAATTACTAATTACCCATTTTCAAAACTCTCGGAAAACTTTCCAGGCGTCCTGTCTAATTACTACCAAATAATTGAACTATTAGGAGCATGGGTACAAGTGTCATACCCTTATATCCCTCTCCAAGGTCCCATCTATCTTTTTACCAAATTTAATCAAAACCGGTTCAGCGGTTTAGGTGTTAAATCGTAACAAAGTTACTTTCACATCTACAAGAATATTGAGTAGGTAATATTTAAACTACCGCGAATCGAATGCCTAGGTGTATTACATAGTAATATTCACATAGAAAAACGGGGCTAAACTACAGTTAGTTCTTTTGTAGACTTTTGTGCTTGACACAAAAGTCTACAAAAGAACTAATTTAATTCCATTGTATTTGATTTATTGTTTTTATTAATGAAAAAGACAGTGGCGCCCCCATTTTTATTTCTGTCGAGCTACAACATTCTTCACATAACTGGCACTATTATGGTCTGTCTATACATCAGTCTACTTGCATTTTTGCACATTTAAGTCCCGTTTTTCCATAAAATATTTAAGAATATTAATGAAGGGGGATAGTAAAAGTCCCATTCTCAAAATATAGAAAAAGTCTCATTATCTATTCTTAAAATAATTACATATTTTCGTATGATCGGTATCTCTAATTACTTGCACAACAATGCCATGAAACTAATCACATAGTATGGGAGCTCATGTCCGATTATATTACTATTGCATTTACATTATTAATAGTAATATATTTAGATGCAAAAAAGTGAGACAAGTGTTATGAATATCATATTTGGAACAATTACAATAATCTAACATTAGAATAAAATAGATTTTACTTTGCTAATTATAAATAAATGTTTTGGTAAAAATTTAATCGGAAATGAGCCTTACAAAAACATTGGTTACACATAATCACGCATATATTATATAAAATGTGAGCATAAATTTAATACACAAAGAAATGCTTGTATATAAATCCCAGATAAATAAAAAGTTTGTGAACGACTAGAATTTATGGAGTTCATTTTCTTCAACAGCTTTCATTCAGTCAAAAATAAATGTCATTACCTACCAAAGTTTTATTGTATTGAGTTTTTTCGTTATAAGGTATACGGTATAAGGTCTTTGGTTTTTACATTCCAGTTCAATAAGCATTTGGTAAAGAAACAACATAATATGACAGACCAGATAAAAAAATTTGGAGGACTAGAATTTATGGAGATTAGTCCATTTTCTTCAACAGCTTTCATTCAGTCAATAAAATAATACAAAGATGATTTATAACTAAGGAATTTTCAATAATAAATATCATAACCTACAAAAGTTTTATTGTATTGAGTTTTTTCATAGCATTCTAATATGCACTCAGTAAAGAAAAAATATGTATGACCTATCCTTACGTAGTAGCAGTATTATTATTTATTCTGTGATATTAGTAGTTTATTGCATAACATTCTGCAAGTTTTTTTTAGGTAGGTACATGATAATGTTTTCTATTAAAATATTTTACCTACTCGTAAAAAACATTCAATATTATGAGAGATACCTAGGTATTTTAGGAAAGATTTGATTTTTCGTTTTGAGTAATTCGTCAAAGAATATTAATATAGGAAGTAGATGCAAGGTGCACAATAGGTACATGTTGCCATTAAGAATTTGTTTCTTTATGTTTTATTTTCATTTTCTTTTTATAAAGTTAAAACTTTCTTGAAATTAAAAACAAATTTTGAATAGAGCGTGTAATAAAATGTTTTTGTTTCAATCGTTATATGCATTGGGTTAATCGTTGCTTCGAGTTTCGTCGGATTCGTATTCGTTGGGTTCTATTTCACTACTATTTATATTTAACTATAGCAGGTATATATAATTCCATCACTATAAATAAAAAAATATATAGTTGATGAGATAACATGCTTATTAAGTGATTTTTGAATGTTGTCGAATTTATTGAATAAATATTTTTCTAATACATATTTTAAGTATCGAAATATATAGGTAAAAATGTAATTATGTACGATATCGAGCATGTTATAGTGAAATAGCCCTTAATGGAAACAGTATCGGATTGACGAAGTATAGTGTCATCTACTTAAAAACTTGTAAAGCAAAATTAATGAAGTAGGTACCTAATATAAACTATGTCGTGTGGTTTTGAAAACAAAACTTATATACCATTTCCTAATTTATTATATTAAATTTATATTTATATTTTTAAATTATATCGAAAACTTATAGAAAACGAACGATAAATCAGCATAACATCAAGATTAAATAAGTAGGTATGTAAGAGTGTAAATAACAAAGATAACAAATACCAACTTATTACCTTATTATTTTCATAGATTTATATAAATAAATGATGTGCCGATTAGACTAGAATTTGAATGATTTATGATAGTAGGATAATAGATAGTATTATTAAAATATTTATGCCGTTTTTTAAACAATAAATACGTAGCTTAGTTACAAGTCTTACGCTTTCTGATCGTATCAGACGTTCATCGCTAATTTCACAAAAATACATAAGAATAAATAAGATTTCGAAAGGCATTTTTGAGAAAGTCAAATGCTTTGTTACAGTTATTCAATTTCACGAAGGCACCCTCTGGTGGATATGCGGTTTAAGACCAACCCGTCTTAAACCGCGTATCCACCAGAGGGAGTCTCGAACCTAGACAATTGCTAGTGAGGCTGCCCGCGGCTTATTAAGGACATTGTTTCTGCTTGCGTAAGCGTCCATAATCCACGGAACTAAATTCAACCCAACTACGTGATAAGAGATATAAAGAGAGACATAATATACTTTTATTTAACACAAAATTGTGTAAGTATATATTTTTTCAAGAAGATCTCACGGTTTACTTCCCTATTCACCTTAAGTGCAGCAGCGAATCGAAATTAATAAAAGAATATCATTCATTATCCGCATTTGGTAGGCACCCGGCGTTATAGGAAAGTTATGTCCGTTTACACCAACATTTATCGCTGAAGGTATCTACCAGTTAAGTTTGTTATAATTATGTACCATTTATTTATAAAATATGAATGTAAATTTGCGAGCCTTATATAAAAAAACAGATATTGGTAAATTGTATGACGATAAAGTTACAAACTACACACAGGATTCTTTTAAATCTTAATATCTTAGGTAAAAAACAAGGTTTCATATATTTTGGAATGCATTGTTTAAAAATACTTATTTCAAAATTCAGACTTATTACCAAATGCGAATATCACAGATCGTTGCTTGTCTACTGCACTTAAGGGCCGGCATTTTAAAACTTTTTCACTTTGTTAATCCCATTACCACAATACCTTATTAATTTTAATACGAGACCAACTTCTCTTATTACTATTACTCAGATATTGTTAAAAACAGGTTTAACTAAATCTAAAACTCAAATTAAAAATAATCAGATTAAATTTATTAATTTGAGTTTAAAATTGTCGTGACATATAAAGTCGTACTAAAGACGCTCAGTTTTACGAATATTGTTTCTGTATCTCATAACACCCACGAGCGCGTTATTTCTGAAATAAAAAAAAAAGTGGCAGTGAGATAATATACTAAGGCTTGCAAACTATACAAAGTCAAGTTGATGCCAATTCCCCGCATCAGGTTCTGAATGGGTTTTGTTTCTTATAGTCAAAGGCTTTTTTCTGACAATATTTGCCAGTAAATCTATTATATATTAGTTAACTCGAAACTCTTCCCGAGTACCCTCCCTCTACAAAGCTTAGAACTAAGAACATTCGTGCGAATGAAATATCGTTAGACTGTGATGCTACGATATACGATATAAAATATATACCAATAATAGCTATGTATAGCGATTTCACTATCACTCGAAGGCATCGTTATCATGGGCGTATAGGGATCAAAAAAAAATAATAACATATTATAATGTACTTAAACTATGTCAATTCTCAAGGTCTCGTCTATATATTTATATACCAAAATTATTTAAAATTTGTCCAGCGCAGTGGTTTAAGAAAGAGTAATAGACAGACAAAGTGAATTTCTAATATAATATAAAGTGTAACATTTTTTTGGACTTATCCTAAAAAGGTAATCAAAAGATCACTTACTCCGTCGTCCTGGCATGAGCCGTACAGTAATTCCATCCCGAGCGCGCACTGTGTAACAGAAAATTATTAATAAATATATTAATAATTACTCTTGATTATGTAGGGTTCCAAAATCATGTTTTATTTCTTTATTAGAAATTACTTTATAATAATTATGTTATATTGATTTCGTAGAAAAATAAGGAATACATACATTTTATTGGCGAAAGAAGTTTTACAACAAAAACCTCTACAAATAAAACTTACTATTTATATTGTATAACAAGAAATAAACATTAACAAGAAAAAAAATTTTTAGTATCAATAATAAAACGATCAAACAACCATTCCAATTCACAGCGAGGAGTTATGAGGATTAATAAAGATAACTTACCTTATGACTGTTCACATCGATTCGGCTCAGCAATTACTTATTTGTGATACGACAAAATTAAATTATAGTAAAAATATGTTTTGCAAGATTTTTTTCTTTTAGATACATAATAGCTATATGTTGTTATACAATGTATAAAAACGACTACAAAAATGTTACAGTAGTTATAATAAGAAATTGATTGACACCTCATTTATCAAAATAGGATGAGTAGTTTGGGCGAAACCGATGGCACGTATGTGGTTAATAAAATGTAACCCTTACTTTTCGGCCCAGTCGTAGTCGGTTGACAAGGCAACATTTTTATCGTATCACAAATTATTAGGTCGGGTTCACACTTGAGATAAGTATCACAACGACCCTTAATAAGATTAAGTATTTTAAAATCAAGCTATTGCATTCTCAGTTGTGTTAATTTTTTAAAGTTAGTTAATTGATATAAATCAATTAATTAGGGTTAATAATAACCCTTTGAGCGGCCACCAAAAATGCATTTCTCTCTATGATGGCACAAAAATACCATCGTAATTTTTAAAAATAATGTACTATTAGGTTTAAAAATAATGTAGGTTAGGTTCTATTAGGACCCGCTAGCGACTTTCAACCATATACTTTGACACTCAAAGGATTAATTTTATTTCATTTAGTACAATAAAAAACAAACATTTCAATGACAATTTCAATCAAAACATAATTTATTATATTTAACATTATTTACTAATAATATACACATATATGTACTTAATTAAAATAATGATTGATCACAATAATAACATAATTTATAATCTAACTACAAAATAATCAGTTACATTTATTTCAATTCAACATGAACAATTGTAAAAAAATATAAACATCCGCTGCCTAGTTATTATCTTAAAATCGTCACTATTTTACTTTGCAAATTGCACTTTCAAATGCGGTCGAGTGTCACACAGCGTAAAAAATACTCTGCCGTAATATAAAACGTCAAGGGCTCCCATACTATGTTTTAGAACAAAAAAAAAAACATACATTCACGCCTTTTTCCCGAAGGGGTAGGCAGAGGTGTAACCAGGACACAGTCCCATAGTAGATACACCCACATTTCGCCATGTAATAGGGGGCGAGCCTATTGCCATCTACTGGGCACAGTTCCAGACTTCAGGCAATTATTGAAATAATTCCGAATGGAAAATTCCAATATTTAACACTTTGCCTGACCTGGGGATCGAACCCGGGACCTCTTGATTGGCAGTCGAGCATGCGCCCTCTACGCCACCGAGGCAGTCGCATGTTTTATAATATAGCATGTTTTTGAATTATACAGGGAATTATTACCAAGTTTATAAAGAGTCACAATATTATATTATAATCAATGTGTCCAAACACGCCTTGGCACATGGATATAAAGGTCAACGCAGACAGAAAGAGGGCTCGGGACGGGCGCGTGTTTTGAGTAAGTATGACAAGGAAATCCACCCGATCTGCGTACGCTGCCGTGTTACAAAAAGATGTAGTAATACTTAAAGGGGTGCACCTATTCTTCAAATTAAATAACGTGCAAAAGAAAGAATTACGAAATTGGCAATTAAAAATTCGACTTCCCAAACTAAGCCGGGGTGCTATTACCACACCCCGGACACTCGACTCAGTCACATATAAAAGCTGCGCTATAACTACCTACTACACAGACACTGCACACATGGAGTTTTGTACAGGTGCAAGAGTGTGCGTCAAGTGATTTCCCATAGAAGCGGGGCTCGTGGAGAGCTCAATCTCGCTCGCGGGGTGAGGAAGGCCCGATTGGTGGGCGGATGACAGTGTCCATTCTATACGTAGTTCTGTGCTATTACGAACTTGCAATCGCGTTACCACACCAGTAAAATTTGTTGTCAAACGTCATTTTTTGTATGCCTTTACTGCTGTTTGTTATAAGGGGACAGCTTTATTGCTCAACATGCGATAAAATATTTAAAACTAAATTTGGGTTAGCGAGCCATATAAGGGCTCATGACAAGGATTAAGCAAAGGGTTCGCCATAATCGAAACCGGTTAGGAGGACATTATTATTGTTATAAGGGGGCAGATCAGCTAATTTTATTTGTATGGGAATTAGAAATTTTTATTTGCGAATTTCGCAATTCTTTCCTTTTGTAGTTGTTCAGTTTGACGGGTAGATGCACCGCCTTAAGTATACCTTTTAATTAATATACCTTTTTTAAAAACACATTAATATAAAATAAAGTATACCGGCCGTACTCACACCCGTCCCGCTCCCGCGTACTGTCTGCGACCTTTAAATCCGCGCACACATAATTGAGATAAGAGATATAACGTGGTCGCTATGTCTATGCTGTTATAAGATTTCCAATGGAAATATTACTAACAGGGGGTGCACTAAAGGACGAACTTAGGCTGACTTTTACCAACTAACTTGTAACAAGGCTTGACCCGCCGTCGAAACTCTGGTTAAACTAATATTACGCGTTGGACCATTGCCATGAGGCAATAATAGGGCCACCTCTTTCCAATATGGTGGCCGTGAGATCCGGCAGAGGGACATATTCTGCGAGTAGGCACCAGTGCTCTCCGGCACAAAGTATTCCAACTACTGCTATCACAAAGCCGCACAACAAGCGTGCTGACTACGGCAAAATCCCCCCATATGAATAGTTTATGGCGTTCTATGGGGGAGGCTTATGTTCAGCAGTGGACGTCTTCCGGCTGATGATGTGATGTGTTAGACCAATTTAAATTACGCAAAAAGTAAGATTAACATTAACGCGCAACGCGTAATTGGTGTCACCAGTGATTTGACGTTCGTTTAAGCATTATATTAATCTAACAAATTTAAGAAGTACAATACATAAATACAATGACGCCTTTTTCCGAAGAGTAGGCAGAGGTGTACCCTGGACTCAGTTCCATAGTAGGTACACCCACATAAGAAGTACCATTTGACAGTTTTTTCAATTTCCAAGAAGGCAAAAAGTCTTGTGATAAATATCATAATTCCATGGTTTTACGGCGGGGGTATTGATATTGTGTGAGTAACGCCTATGCAAAGTTATTTCTCCTCTCTCAAAGCTTGAAAAGATGAAACGTCAAACGGTACTTCTTATATTAAAAAGACTATAGTTATTGTTTAAAGTAAGGTGGTGTTAGTCAGCCTTAATGTGTATTTTGTTAATTTTATTTTATAATCACGCAATACATAATAATATTATAGTATACATAAATATGCACAGGTTGTACATATAAGTACTTTTAAATTATTACATAAGTAATCTAGAAATTATTCATAATTTAATTAATTTATAATCACAAGATAATCCATTACCTTAGTGTTGGAATGTAATATTTTGTAAAGTTTTGGGAACGAAAATAATTAAATAATTTATATAATACAGTAAAAAATAATACAAAGAAGTCTAAACTATCACAGTTAAATTCGAAAGCTTATACTACCTGTTTTTATAACAATAATATTATATCAATCTATCTGTCCCCGCAGTTTTATTTACAAAGTATATATAAGTTACCCTACGTCGCACCCATGTTAGGCCCATGTAATAGGAGGCGAGCCTATTGCCAGCTCCCGAGCACAGTTCCAGATTCCAGGCTGTCATTGAGAAAAACTTTCTCATGGAAAAATCCAATTAGACTCTCCGACCTGGGGATCGAACCCGAGACCTCATGAGCTAAATCAGTAGTTTTAGCGTTGAAGTGCAACACACATTCATACAAACTTTCGCATTTATAATAAGTGTGATGATAGGAATTCTTCGCTATAAAAACCACTCTGTATGTTTATTATGCTAGATTTTTCAAGTCAGTAAAATGACTAGACCAATGCAGATTAGTATGTGTAAAAGGTAAGTACATAAATTGTGATATGATTTGACTGAGCAAAATAGTTTTGAGCAAACACTAATTTTTTAAATTATTTTTTTATACTGGCAACTTTTAAAATTAGGTACAGAGGATCTTTTTGATGGGACTTATCAAATTAGTGTGATAATAACTTTATATTATTAATTAAAGAGTTTATACAGTTGACTTCGAAATTGGAGGTGATGTTTAGAAAAAAATAATTTCACTAAGGCAGTGTTGCACTAGCTTTCGTTAAACTTGGCCTCATTTTTATCAGTTGTTAAAATGGTCCAACGGGTAATATCGTTCTCATTAGAGATTTGACGGTCGGTTATGCACTGCTTATTGTTTAACAATTAACTTTGGTTAACAGGTGAAAACACGGTCTTACACACAGTTATTGCAACAACAGTGGGGGTACATCGGCTTAATTGTTGCGTTTTATTTTCGATTTACCGCTGCAAGAGACATGACGATAGATGGGTGTGCTGTGCAACGAAGATAGAATAGCATTCTGTCTCTTTCTATCATACGTAGTCGCTTGTCATTCAACCGCATCTATAGCAACTAACGTACAGCGCGTTGACGCTAAAGTTACATGGTCGTGTTAATATCTCTGAAATTGGACTTCGTTGCAGGACCTGTGCATAAGACCGTGGGTGCAACTCAATCTTACACCCGTATTGAAGAACAATACTATGATGGCCCGAACGCATAGGGCCTGTAATAGGTCCAATTGAGTTTGAAAAAAGAATAAATATCGTATTTTAAAATTTATTCTGAAAGTTTAATGAAAATTATGCATCATCCGATACAAAAACCACTTTAAAAATATATTTTTTAATAATCAATTATAAGCAATTCAAAATTGAAAAAAATCCTATAAAAGTCACTTGATCAAACGCGCTACGAGTGGTCGCCATGATTGTGACGTCATTGTGTTATAATTATGTATGGTACTTTATATCATTGTGACGTCACTACAGGTCACGAGCTCGTTCGGGTACTATCGGCGTGTTTTCGGTATTGGATTAAAAATGATTTTTTTATTTGATATAACTTTGCTATTATAGCGAATATTGAATATAAAAAAAAAACTAATAATAGTTCTAATACGAAACATATATGATCTTTCCATTTATGCCAAAAAAAAATCAAATTATCAATTGGAAACAATTGCCTGACGTGATGACCGCGGTGAGAAACTCCTTACAAAGCACAGTACCTTATATAAGTATTGTTCTTAAATACGGGTGTTATTATCGTATACTAAGTGACACTTATGCCAAAATATTATGTTTGATATTCATTTTTAAAATCGACTGTATCTCCTCCTTATCAATATTATACTAAATATCAGCTTTATTAAAGAACAATAAACCAGTCACGGTTCGACAAATCCCAATACAGGGTAACAGGTAATCATTCAGCATCCTCTTAGGGGGTCATTGTACTCAACATTTGTAACTACTTTCAATGAGACAAGACTAAAATGGTAAAAAAAGGATTCTATCTGATCTGTAACCCCGTATATTATAATAGCTCTATTAAAATTCCATAAAATTTTTGGCAAGCCGCAAAAATAGTCTTAACTTGAGATCTTGTGATGTCTCCATAAACACTCAACAATATAATAATAATTAATAATGTGATGTATTTACACATAAAATTCAATAATTAAAACAATACATTTAATTCAATAACGAATGACGACTAATAATTTCTTTATACCTACTTAAAGTTTATCCGAAATGCAGAGAGAAAAACGGTCGTTGACCCGAGGTGTTACGATAGAGGCAAAGAATACTAATTGTTGCTACGTAAAGAAGCGACATTCACTTCCTTTTTTTTCGTCGCCTGCGACCAACGAGTAAAAGAAAGAGTAACGCCATGCTTACGTCACACCGTCCGCTATGTTTCGGTGTATGGGTGTTAAGAAAACAATCATACAAACTATCGGAGATTTTTTAGGTACAGGGTACAGGGCGAGGCTCATCAAGGTCTCTCGCTCTGACCTATACGAAATGCTTTGGCTGTTTTTCTCTCTACATTTGGAACCGAGTACAGCTGCAACACCGGCCATTAAAAATGGCGAAATACTGTTTTTGGCCGCGCGCGGTAATTTTTTTATATAAAATGATATGCGGAACAAACTCGCCAGTACGTTCTCTTCTAGTCTTTGAACCACAAAATGACGCGGCTAAAAACAACACGCGGTCAACCCGTAAAGCGGTCTGCCTATAGAAAAAAATACCAAATAAATATGTTTTGTATTCCCCTTTCCTCCGAATATTATAAACTCATTCGATAAATTTATATGATATTGCCCTATTTTCTAGCGTCCTCTGCGTAAAACCATCAAACTCTGCTCGCTAATCCAGCTTTCAAGCGTGGCAAAACCTCCCCTTATCCCCCCTCCCCCGCCCTCTTACTGGGGGTATGGGGGGGATCAGGGGAGGTCTATGTCCAGCATTGGACTTTCAACGGCTGAGATGATGATTTTACTCTTTTATTATACTCTTACTTTTTTAGTGATCTTAAAAAACATTGTTTTACTCGCGTGATTAGATAGATATTCACAAAAAAAATAAGATGTGATTTGTATTAAATTCTTGATATGACATACATATCTTCTTAAAGTGGCCTTTAAATTCAATGGACGGTATGCAACTGGCTTTAATACTTTCACGTTAAATATAATAATAACGAATCTCTTATATATATTCATAATACGAGTATACAAATGTAACGCGTCAAATGCTGTGCACGAAAAATCACTCAAAATATTTGACTACAACGGCTTCGAGTAAGGCACTCCTAAGACACACTTTAAATTCACCAGACATCATTATTTTCGATCGAGCTGATATTAATTCACTTCACTTCTCCACCACAGTTTTGCTTTTAAAACATATTACAATATGCCTTATTTGTCTAGTTCATAATCTTCGTTATTCCGGGCTTAAATGTTTGCATAATTCCAATCACTTTGTCACTGTTTGTCTTTTTAATTATCCCACAATACCAACACGTTTCATTGCACCGTAAAGTACACTAGAGTATAAAATTGGAGGCATATAGAAATGTTATATTGTAATAAACCAGCGCATCGATTCCAAGATAATCATTGACCAAAGATGACGGGTACGATATGTCAAAGAACGCGGTTTTTTTTATATAACTAAAAGCAAAATACGGGCCTGAAATTAATAATTAATGCCTTGAATTATTACTTTATAAATGCAGGTACGGGGTTTGAGAGTCAATAAATATATGGTATTTTTTTAATATTTTATGTCTACTCGCTTGAAATACAATACGAAAAGGAAAGAAAACGCACCCTCCGCACCATTCCGCGCGGTGGAAACTCTGCCACTTGATCTACCGTGAAAATTTATGAATGGGGGAATGG
Source organism: Hemistola chrysoprasaria (assembly GCA_947063395.1). Classification (NCBI taxonomy): domain Eukaryota; kingdom Metazoa; phylum Arthropoda; class Insecta; order Lepidoptera; family Geometridae; genus Hemistola; species Hemistola chrysoprasaria. The sequence goes on along the minus strand of OX346724.1, from coordinate 12,146,804 downwards.
TGGGGAGGGTGCGTGGTTCAAATTCCGCCCGCGGGTGATTTTTTTCTTTCCTTATAAGTATTGTAAATGATATCTTATAAAATCAATTATTGATCAAAAAACGACTTACCCAAAAACTCCCAAACCACATGTTTTTATGAATAAAGTACAAATTCATGGTGGCACAAACTATTTTTTGACTAGTTCTTATACAATATATGCACACGTATTGGCAGTAACTATGGCTTCGGTAGAGATAGGTATTCGGTTCACGACCAATATCGCGCTAAAAGTTCACCTCCAATTACATACTCGACTGTACAGCGATAACGTTAGATCAACTATGTCAGCTCCCACAGTACTACAAGAATCCAAGCAACTTATCACTTATCACGTCTCTAGATGTCTGGCGCTACTTATCTATTACTTAGAATTCACTTACGTAAATAAGGAAAATTATGTCCAATAAAAAATGTAGGTACACGTTCACAACACACATGCAAAGTTTTAACTGACGGCGAAGAAGGATCAAGTCACGGGTTAACACTTCACTGATTAAAGAAAACGTCACGTCATGCCAGCATGCCGGGGTTAAGTCAATAAAAAGGTTAAGGTCAAAACTGACCATTGACCTGGGTCACTTTGGTCGAATTGGTAAAAATTGGTGTAAAATGTGGGCGACTATGGCACCAATTACGGATCACTTTATAAAAAATTGAAAGTCAAGATTCTTACTTAATTAGTGTTCATGCTGATCTCTACAATAGATTAAATTTCAGTCGACTCAACCAGGGTCAGTTTTGACTTTTGACCACGTATAGACTACGTATAAACTCAACCAGGGTATATACTAGATCAGTTTCGACCACGTACAATTCGACCAAAGTGACCTCGATGGATAATCAGTTTCAACCAAAACCTATAAGCCTCACAAATCAACAGTTCAATTGCGGAGTAGATCTACTCATCCGATCTTCCACACTATACGGAGTTTCAACGCCGACCCCCGTCCGCGTCCTATCACGGAACGACCCGAAGCCGGAGTCGTGAGTCCTCGGTGGAGATGTGGACGTACCTACGAATATCCGCGGCATTTCACACTCCTCGCACTTGTCGAGGAGTGGATGGTTCCTGAAGGTGCACATGTGGCATTGCCAGGTGGGCGGAGGTTGTTGGCCGGTGTATATGTTATTGTAGAAGTTGTCCGAGTCGTCGGGCTCTGGAAATATAAATTGTGTTTGGACAAGGCTGCCAGCGTAAAGGTTTTAACCAGATTTAGGGCACAGGTATCGTACTAAATGCGACTACACGATCATCTCAAGTCTGCGCAAATTTCGGTGGGGTTACCGACTTCACAATAATAGTACCCCGCCCTCATCTACCCGTGGTTGCTGTAAGAGTCGCTTAAGTTATCAGATCCAGAGGACGGGTAGCAGTGTCCCCTATGTAAAACCATTAAACTGCGCTCGCCAATCCGCCTGTCAAGCGTGGAGAGTATTGGCAAAACCCCCTCTTATGGAGGAGGCTTATGTCCAACGTGGACTTCCAACGGCTGAGATGATGATTGGATATCGCTGAACTGTTGGCCGATAGGGCTGTAGGGTTTCAAAACCACAGCCAGACGACCTTATAATGACAGGAGGAATAAGCTGGTTGCAAGCTCCTTACATCCAAACTAGATGGAAAACTATGGGTGATTAATTGGCCTTATTGGCTTTGGCATACGTCGCGTCGCGATTTGTGGTCTAATTGGAACTAGGACATCAAGACGACATTAATTAGTATGTCAAATCGCGGAGTCGTACGACTAAAATTCGCGCGAACCTGCGATAATCGCGTTCTATTATAGCGCAGTCTAACTATTTGCATAATATTTTTGCTCCTCCGGGTTTCCTATAATTGTGATTACAAAATATTTTCGCTAAAACGATGGCAATGACAATGATAACTTCATAGCGTAGGTGGTAGTCTGATAAGGTTTATTGGGGCAATATTAATAAATATCATATAGTCTAGAATAAAACTGATTCATTTTATTTTTGAGGGGTTTTGGCATAAAATCAAAATGTATATATTCAATATTTTTGTCAACGACGTCCATTGAAGCAAAGGGCCTAGCAGCCCTTGTCGAATAGGTGACTTCGATGCTCAATAGGTTAAATCTACACAAATAGAAAAATCATAGATCAATGGGAATTTTTCATCAACGAATCTGGAGCCGGGAGCTAGAAACATTAGGGGAAACATTTGGTATGACATCTGGGCTCTGGATGCAATCGTGCTTCGTAAGGTACGTTAAGGCCACTGGTCCCAGCTATTGTCATAGAAGAGTCTGTAGATCATGTCAGAAGCCTTCGGGAAAAGTGAAAATTCTCACCACAGTCGTTCGACAAAGAGAAGAAAAAATACATTACCACTTACCATTTCCGGACATCTCCAATCTCTTAGCGAGTGTATCGCATTGATCTCTTAGTTTCTCGACGTAATCTCTTAGCCTCTGAGCGGCGGATGGGGTGGGCGGTGGCCCGGCGAGGATCTGCGTCTCTTTCGTCAGTTGGACCAGTCTGCCTTTCTCTTGAGCCAGCGCCATCGCTAACCGGCTGAGTCGCTCCTTTTGCCGCTCTATTAATGAACGATCTGGAAAATTTATGGATATTATTAATATTATTCTAGCTGTGTAGAATTGGTGGACGATAGGACAGTAAGGTTCTTGAATGGAGACCACGGACCAGCAAGCGCAGCGTAGGAAGTCCACACACAAACCTAATAGACCGCACGAACACGCTATAAGTAAGTCGCTTATAACTCTATCTTTAACTGTTCTAGATGTAACTCTATGGGGAGGCCTATGTCTAGCAGTAGACAATGTCTATTGCCAATCCTAATTTTAGCCATAGGATGTCTACTAGACTATCTGTGTGGTACCCGTTACCCGTTGTAAAGTACCTTATTACGTGTCTTCTTATGGTCAGGAGGAAAACCACAATGAATTTAGGGGCTTCCCCGAGGACTTTATGACCTTCAAACTTTTGTGGCGGATTAGAGACATCATCGACCTTACGCTTAAACCCTTTTATTCATTAGGGGGACCAAGTTCGTCTGACATGTCAACAAACACGTGACACGAGTCCTCTAATTAATACGAGATTTAAAATTATACAACCAATTCGACAATGAATGTAGTTACTGAAGGGACTTCTCAGTATTGCTTGAGAAGTTTGCGGCCGCCGCGTGAAACTGTCACTGGATCACTGGAATGTACCAGTGATCAATCCAGTCCAGATGACTGGAATAACAGTCTATTTATCATTCCACACATTATATTGAATTACTCGAGTAATTTGGACGATACGATCCAGTCCAGCACTGGACTGGATTAACTCGATAGATTATTGGATTGGAATAATGTGAACCGGACATTAGACATACGCAGATATCGACTTTAATTGTAAGGAGGATATTAGTGAGATGGTCGGTTATTGGCAATGGCTCACAAATGTGTATTGGCCTTAACTCCAAACAGATCCCATAAAATCTTATCACCTGTGTCGAACCGTATTCCGCTCCACAAAGTGGTCGTAATTTTTCACCTGCCCACGCTTTTTTTGTATTTCCCGTTCTTGTCGCAGGTAATGATTGTTCTACCGCTTATTTACCTACATTCTGACATGTTTATTTTAAAACAAGCAATTGTATCGCGCATTTTATCGCGGTTTATATTGCTGTGCCGCATTGGCGACTGTCGTGAACGTCAATATAAGTTTAGCGGCTTTAAAACTAACACTCTGCGATTAGCAAATCTGATATTAAATTCTATTATTATTATGACAGCCTCGTTGGTGCAGACGGTAGTAACTCTGCTTTCTGTGCCGCAGGCCCCGGGTTCGATCCCCGGCCAGGTCAAACATTTGTGTGCATGAACATGTCTGTTTGATCTGTGTCTGGGTGTTATAATCGTATTTAAGTATGTATATCAGTCATCTGGTTACCATAGTACAGGCTTCTAGCCTAGTTTGGGACCACGTGACCGTGTGTGGAAGTTGTCCCATATTAATATTATTATGTCGCTCGAAAACACGGGATATACCCGGTCTTTTGATAGGCGTGCACGGAGACCATTTTTTTTTTAAGTCCAACGTGCAGAGGAAATGAAAAAAAAAAAAAAAAAAAAAAAACTTTAACTACATGCATTATTATTATTATTGCTCTCTGCTATCTGTTAAAATATGAAAGGACTCTGTCATATGAATTTATTTCACCCAAAATACACAAATAACGGCAAATACAAATATTTTTACATGATCTTACGCACAAATACCTCTACATTTTTAAAGTTTAAAGTTCACCAAGTACGCATTACACTAAGCTTTAAAAAGTGTTTTAGAGTTTCAAATACAGGCAAAAAAGTGTCAATGCCTATTTTTATGAAGCACTTGCTTGATCTGCTAAGGCTTCTTTCTTAGGCTTTGTGCCGATAGCAGATCAACGGTAAGACGTGCACATTGGCAATTCACCTTTTATCAGAATTGCTAGTCGCAGCGTGTTTTAGAACAGCTGTTGTGATGTTTATGAGCCATGCTGTCTGCGGCATGATATTAAAAAGAAATAACGGCTTGCTGACTTCTTTAGAAATACATAGGACAGGTGATAAATATGCACGCGGCATAGATGCGCGTTAATGTGAGTTGATTCACACATTAACTAGGGCGCGAGTCGGTCTTGGGACGGGTCTGATGTTAGACAAGGAAAAGCGCCTTACCAATGCAGTCAGTGTGTTGCCTTCTATACATTATATACAAGGAAGACAACTTGACCCGTCCCGCGCAAGACCCGCGCTAATGTATGAATCGACCTTTAGACCTAGATTCAGTTTTTAAACACCTACATAAATAATATATATAGATATTTTAGAATGGCAAATTTCGCACTTTTTTCTTTTGCAAGTTTTTTAGGTTGACATATATATACATTCACGCCTTTTTCCCGAAGGGGTAGGCAGAGTTGTACCCAGGACTCAGTTCCATAGTAGATACACCCACATTTCGCCGGTATGTTATTGGTCCCATGTAATAGGTGGCGAGCCTATTGCCATCTACCGGGCACAGTTCCAGACTCCAGGCAGTTATTGAGATAATTCCTAATGGAAAAATCCAATATTAACACTATGCCTGACCTGGGTATCGAACCCGGGACCTCTTGATTGGCAGTCGAGCATGCGCCATTTTTAGGTTGACGGATGGATGCAATTAAGAATTACTCTAAGTACACCTATTTGCAACCCGTTATAAAGATAACTCACCAAATGTAAACAAACAGGGCTCTGGCAAACCACTGGAAATGGTCTAGTTACTTTTTAGACCTGCAACCAACCTGGCACCACACATTGACTCGTCATTCCTGGGGATCCTGCCGGTTAGGTCGAGAGAATGGTGTAGGTCTAGGGCACGCCTGCACCATCATATTTGCGTCCCAGTCGATGCAGCGTCCGTCAAGAGGACACTTCACCCACTTCAGCGCAGCTAAGTGGAATCTGCCTTACTAATCATGTAAGTGCCGATCCTCGAACATGGACACTGCTTGAATCATCTGTTACAGATGTTAAAGACGATGATGATGATGATGATGATGATGATGATAAAGGTAACTCACCATGAGTGGAGGTGGGTGGTTCCGGGGCAGCTCGCGACGGCCTCGGTGATTCAATCCTGGATGGTTGCGCGGGCGGAGGCGGCGCCCTTCTCCGAGGTTGCCTGCCAGTACTAGGGCTTACTGTCACCGTGACATGCCCTTCAAATCCACCATCCTCCTCCCTTTAATTTTATTACTATTATTGCAGTATATCCTGCTACTATTATAAATCTCAAATGTCAGTACAATGTAAAAAAATTACGTTTGTAACAGTTAAACGAAACGCTAGCGTGTTCTAGCTCGACTCCAGCGCAATCTAGCGTTGTTTTTTCGTGTGTGTATGTTTGTTCCGCTTTCACACTAAAACTACTGAACCGATTGAGCTGAAATTTGGTATGTAGATAGCTTAGACCCTGGAATAACATGTAGGGTACTTTTTATCCCGATATTCCCACGGGAACGAAGACTACGCGAGTTAAAACGCGGGCACCGCTAGTCTTACATAAAATCTACTTTACTAAGGCGTCCATAACATGGATAGGTTTTACTGTCAGTTTGCCAGTTACGACTGATGGTTAACCTATCGAGTAATGTGACAATTGACCTAAATTAAAATAAAAATCGTCGTCAATATTAATCAATTGATTACGATAATCAATTGATAGCACTTGATTGACACCAACCTATGGTGTAATGGACGCCTTATTAAGGTTTATAAAGTTAATAACTGATATTAGACCCTGCCATATGCAGTAGACTTCTGCCACAGAACAGATAATAAAATTGACACCAACCTATGGTGTAATGGACGCCTTATTAAGGTTTATAAAGTTAATAACTGATATTAGACCCTGCCATATGCAGTAGACTTCTGCCACAGAACAGATAATAAAACTATGTATAGAATGGACACTGTCATCCGCCCACCAATTGGACCTTCCTCACTCCAGGAACGAGATTGAGCTCTCCTCGAGCCCTGCTTTGCTGGGAAATCACCTCACACACACTCTTGCGCATGTACAAAACTCCATGTGTGCAGTGTCTGTGTAGTGTGTAGGTAGTTATATTGTGACTTATGTATTGACTAGTGTCTCGCATGTGCATAGCCAATAATCCAGGACCAGAAAAAGTGACACCAAGAGCCTAATCTTAATTACTTCTATAGATATAAAAGACCTAGACTTGGACCCTGCAACGAGATGATCATATTCATCACAGCCGCACGAAATCCACTGCTGGAGATGAGCCTCCCCCATAGGTGGTTGTTTTGCCAATACTCTCCACACTCGGCAGGTGGATTGGCAAGAGCGTTCTGATGATTTTTACACAGAGGACACTGCTGTTCATCCTCTGGATCTTATAACCCTTAGCCGGCTATTACGGCAACCACATAAGAAATGGTGGGGTACAACCACACCACACGGGCCGGCAACCCACAGCACTGGGATGATACATGCTTATAATGAATATGATGATAATAAAAAACTTGTACCTTGTATCCCGGACTGGACTAGCCATGTTGGAAGTAGGTGTACAAACAGTCAAATTAACAGATGTGATAGCTCTCGGGCTCTCATAATCTTCTAACCAGGGATCTGTGTAACCTCTACTTAAGTCCATATGACAATTCACATTCACTGAAAGATTTAAAGGGTAGCCTCGCTCCGGTCGGTATTGCTTTCCTTCTTTTGTTTGACTTTCAGTTTTAAATGAGGGAGCAGGAGAAATAGTCCGACAAGACTCAGCTTCAGACTCTCTAAGCAAAGGTTTAAATGCAATATCTGGATTTGGTTTAATGAAGTTTAAGGTGTTTGGCCGTTTTGGCTTTTCTTCTTGTGGTACTTGATTTTGTAGCTCTTCTTTCTTGATCTCCTCCTTTTCCACTTCCTCCTTCAATTCAACCTTTTTCACCTCCTCCTTCTTAATAGTTTTCTTCTCTTTCCCTTTTTCTAATCTTTCATGCAAGTTACTTTTAATTTTACAACTTTTTAATATCCTGTAGTTTGTGCCTTCTGCATCAGCTAAGCTTTTCTGTGATGTGCTTTGATTTTCTGCCTCATCTGTCAGATTATTAGTAAGCTCTATATCACTCGGTGAATCTGTGTTGTATTTAACACGGCAGTTATCAATGTTTATTATAGTGACAGGTGAACTGTTCCTGATAACCTCTTCATTTTTTGCTTCAACTATATTTTGATTGGCGTCAGTATTTAACTTGTCAGTTAAGATTGCCTTCTGTGGTCCTAGACACAGGACAGATGTGATAGGTGTAGGTTTGTCAGCGTCGTGTTTTATTATAGGCTGGTTCCTACATTTGAGTGGCGGGTTTAGCTTGAGCTGGTTGAGTTGACGCGCGGCTGCGGATGACGAGGCATGGTAGGCGTGCGTTAGGGAGGCCTTGACTTCGCTGTGCAGGTGCTTCTCGCACGCTTGCTTGTCGTGACAGTACAGCTCGATCGTGTTGGACACGACATGGTCGGGGACTCCGGGAAACTTCTGTTTCAACTCGTGGAACAATTGCATAAGCGATATATTGGTGCATGCGCAGGGCGCGGGGCTCGCAGCGCTATCAGACGGGGCAGACATCGCCGCCCATCCTAGCGGAGCCCGCGACTTGCCGCTACTCACTACACCTCTCACAGTGTCACAATATTTAACATTTTTCAAGCACTTACTCGATTTGCACAGTAAATACACTTGACTATTTTGTGACGTCACGATCCAAAAAATCACGAATATGGTTCGTTACGTCCACATCACAGAGCTTTCTCGGATATTATCGTACTCGCCTCAGTAATCCCCACGGTACACATATGACGAAAAAGAACGCTTATTGAGACAAGAGCTGTATTTTTATATCTTTTGTTATCATACGAAAGTTACATTTCCAGAAATCGCAACACGCAAACATGCATTTGTGATGGTCACCCACTTGATTACACTAGTTAATTACTGCTAATAAACCTTAAAAAGAAACAAAGACAATTTAGTACAAAGGCAATAATTATTGTACCCAAAAATAAAATTACGAAAATCACACGACTGTCAATCCGATTCTGCCATTTTGGCAATAGACTAAAAATATTTTTCACTAATTTCTTCAACGACGTCAGCCGTCAGACGTCACAATATCTAATTTTTAGAATCAGTTTATTTTATTTAATAACAATATGCGCTGCATGCATAACATATGCCAGTGTGTACCCTAGCTAACAAACAAAAACTTACAAAAGGCTCAAATTATTTATTTATTAGATTGAATTATTTCAGTAAACATGATAAGTTTTAACATTGATTCGTTTTTGGTCCCCATTTTTTGTGCTTGTCTTATCGATAGATTTTAGCTAATGTGTATCGCAAGCAGCGCATTTAAAAATTAAAATGTATTATCCTTTTCCTCAATTTCCTTGACAACACAACTCATGGCTATTTTCAATTCAATTCAAATAAATTCACAAATAGCCATGAATATTTGTCAGTGTCATAGCCAGTTTTATTATCATTGTCGGCTGTCAACTGTCACTGCCAGCTGTCTGATTACTGATTGCTCTGTGTGTACGTGCGCGAAGTGCGAATGGGTAGATGATAGATACATTCAGTTCAGTGTTGCCGTTCTATCAACTTTGTCGCTAGTTCTAGCGTATTTCATGAGCGGTTAGCGATAAAAAAATGAGACAAAAAATAATTTAGCGACATCTAACGACTTCTGAGCCATAGGGTAAGCGAATTTTTCAGAAAACAAATTGTCATTTTCTAGACCACAACGACCCCACATTGTGGCTAACGAACCTTTTTGAAACAATCAATGTAAATTAATAATCTCAATGTGATATATTTATTTGATTTGATGATTTTTTTGCTTTTGATTTTGAAATTTCGGTACAAGAAGTATTGACAGCCTCGATGGCTCAGATAGTAGTAACTCTGCTTTCTATGCCGCAGGGCCCGGGTTCGATCCCCGGTCAGGTCAAACATTTGTGTGCATGAACATGTCTGTTTGATCTGTGTCTGGGTGTTATAAGCTTATATAAGTATGTATATCAGTCATCTGGTTACCATAGTACAGGCTTCTAGTCTAGTTATTTGGGACCAGATGACCGTGTGTGGAAGTTGTCCCATATTATTATTATTATTATTTATAAATAGATTTTTTGTAAAAGTCACTGATTATGAATTTAGAGATAAGTGTTTGTACTGTGTTGATCAATGACATTGACACTGAGTTTAATTTGTATGATTTTTATTTTGATTTTTATTGTACCTTTTTTAATGATTTTTTTGTTTTTTTTAGTAAAAAAAAGATATTTGCATAATCAGACAGTCTGGGGACATCTAGCGGATTTTAAGGGCAATTAATTTTCTCATAGTATCTAGCGGAATTTTTCAGATTACTAGCGATTTTTCATTTTGTCGAACGGCAACACTGATTATATTGTTGTTCACAGAACAGAGAGGAAATAGAAGAAAAGCTCTCCATATAACCTGTGGGGCGCTACAGACCTTGGTAGATTTGGAGTCACTGTGGAGTTTGACATAAGCCTGAAATTTGACAGAAGATTTTTTTTCACTGTTTATTATTTTGGCGCTACACGGTCTCTTTATAAACCTAATAATGTACACCAGGATTTTTAAATTAAGGTCCATTTATTTTTAAATGAAAGTCCATTCATTTTTAAAGATATTTAAATATATTTCACAAATAACTGATTAACAAATTATGTGTTACATATATTATAACAATATAAATAACTATTAAACAAAGATGTAGCACCATAACTAAACTAACTTTTTCTGTGTCATGACTTGTAATTACAGTGCTTAAACAGTAATTATTAATAAAATAAATCGTAATAGAAGTGCTCATACATACAGTAACTATCAACATACAAAATTCACTATAGTTCATATTACAAATTAATGACTTTCAATAGTATCTAATAATGCCATGAACAAGTCCATTTATTTCTTCCTATTAACATTTGTGTCTTTTCATGCATACTAGCCGCCAACGAATAGTTAACGATGATATAATATTTTACTGATTGTAACATTATATAAATAACTAAACTAAAATAATGACAATATTATAGCTCAACTATGTATGACTTAATAATATTTAACTATATTACTACAATAACAATATTAAAAACCGCTTATATACTTAATAATAATGCAATCACAAAACACTCTCTTTAAAACCTAATGTCAATACCAAAAAAATGTAAATGTAATGCAAATACCAAATAAATCACTTAATAATATTATGCAATGATTACAATAACTTATAATAACAATATTATATAATGAACATTATAAAAACTAATATAATATTATGTAACCTTAAACTACTACTATGATAAAATTAATATTGTGGTTCACCAGGATTGGCAGGATTGATATTAAATATAGCTTATAACATAAATTACACATACGACATATATTTTTCATTTGAAAGGATTATTAAATATATTCAAGTTATACTAATGTTACGATAATTATGAATGTATTATTAAAAATAACAATTAATTAATAGACATTATTGTAAAAATGAATTATTGCGGACTGCATGGGTGGCGTAGTGGGTGCAAGCTCTATCTGCCGATCATGAGGTTCCGGGTTCGATCCCCAGCTAGGTCAGGCAGTGTTATTGAATTTTTCTATTAGGAATTTTCTAAGTGACAGCCTGAAATCTGAAACTGTGCCCTGCAGATGGCTTTACTTTTACTGATGATAAATGAAATACTTTCCAATGTTTTGATGGCTTCTTGCCAAAATGTAACATGATGTTGACTGGTCCCCTATTTTTTCCTGGTGCAGATCCTCACCGTGAGTCGTTAACACTGTCGAAGAGCTTGTTGAAGAACAGCACTGCATCTGACGTAGTCTCGTTGAAGGGCTTTCGACTTGATTGGATTGCTACAACAAAACATACACACATCGTGTTATAAATGGGTGTAGTAATACATAAGGAGGTGAATTAAAGTAAATAAGTAACAAAAGAAAGAATTGCCAAATTTTTGTTGTGAATTTCAAGTGTTTATTTGTTTGAAGTTATTTGTTCAGCTTGACGGGTACTTGTAAGTTTTACTAGAGCATATTTTATCAAGTTGTATATCAATCACAATATTAATATAACATTTATTTATTTATTTATTTATTTCTCTCATTTACACTATTCTTACAGTTCATTCCAATACAATAGTGTAAGTATACAATGTTAAAAAATAAAAATAAAATGATAATAACTAATAATATGACATATAAAAACATATACTAATACATAATATAATCAATGATAATGTACGGATTCCATTTAAGAATTGGCATATAACGTAAATACTTAGTGATAAATATGTAGGCCAAAGGTAATTAGGTATTTTCAATTATCATGCATACCACATAATGTGTTTTATAGGTTCCTTCTCTTCTTGTAATTTGATATTAATAGTTTGCTAATTAATTTATATTTTTGGATTTGCTATCTGATTTTATACACAACACATTGTATTGACCAGATCAGATGAACTTAAACTCATCACATACATAATAAAATATCAATTCATAGCTTTACTATATAGCTAAATACCTAGTTCAATATTGTGGCGTATTTGATCTCATCATAAATCATTCCGAAAACTATTCATGCAGGAACGAAAAGTCGCTCTCTGGTGGTAAACAAGTGATAAGGCCGTGTTTTGGATGTCTAAGAACCATACCTCTTAAGTCTTTTAGTTTCCGAGATCCGTTGACCAGATCTAAAAAAAATTTTTGCACCCAAAAGCGTCCCAAGGTTTTAATAATTTTAGTATAAGGAACCATACCTGAAAGAATTTGAAAATTTAATTTAATATTGAATCAGTGGCCATCTTTTTTTTCGCCCATCTAAAATCTTCAGGGTTTATGCATTTTTATTTTCCGCCACCCACTCACAAGCCCTAACGTTTCCAAGATCCATCGACCTGTTCTACCAGGGTTCCACCCAGAAGACCTCCCCCCTGTAGGTTTTATCACATATTCATAGAATTCCCTATCCGACAGTGTGACATTCTCAGCCCTCAGACCTCAAGCCATTGAGTCTGTAGCCCAGTGGAAATATGTCCGGCTTTAAATCGGGAGTCCCTGGAGCAAATCTTACCATGTGGACTTTTCACCTGAGCGGTACCATGTTTCAGATGACACGTTAAACTGTACGTCCCTATAGTTTCATATAAGATATTATGTAGGAGGCAGTGATAAGGTCATGTCTGAGGCCATGTAAGAATCTTGGCGACCCGTAACTCGGACAAAACGGGTTGTCCACATAACTCATGTGAATTAATCAAGGAGTGTACTTGGGGTAACCCGTTCTGTTTGAGTATAATTTTAAATAATTGTGTGTATATTTATACTCTAACAGAATGGGTTTCCCCAATTAAACTGCTTGAGTCCGACCATTGTGGGGTATGTGGTCAAAAAATGTTTGGGTCACCAAGATTCATACAAACCCTCTGGACTCTCCGGCTTTCTCTACATAACATTATTACTATATTGTCTATATCCGGGCCTCAAGACAAAAAGTCCACATTATGTCAATGCAATACTAAACCAGAGCTCCAAGTCGAAATATAAGCTGAATAGAACATAATGGTGCCCTTTACAGTTAAAACTCCGAGAAATTGGCATTCTATGTCACATCACATCATCAGCCAGAAGATGTCCACTGCTGAACATAGGCCTCCCCTATATAACGCCCATAAACTATTCATAATATGGAGAAATATTGCCAACATCACCATGCTTGGCAGGCGGCTCGATGATCGCAGTAGCTGGAATACTTGGGAACTATTTAAAGCCGGGAACCAAACGTCAAATCTATGTACTAGATAATATTTGCATCAATGATAACTTGGCTATGATTTTATAAGCCTATGTGGTGATTAGAAAATGACAACATCCTAGACAAAATAAACTAGTGTAAGTTATTATTATCAGTGACTATAGGAGTATGTTACTTATATAATTTTTCATTCATTACTGACATTGCTGACTTTAATTTAATTTATGATCCACTTACCCTAAGTGCTTCTCGACTTCGTATAATATAATATTATGTGGGGTGTGAACAAAACTTAGGTGGACTGAAGCTGAAGTTCTTAGTATACCAAGTACTTTCATCTCTGATCGGCTGCTGCACTTTGCCAAGTTCTATATAATTGAAAGCTTGCTACGAGCTTTCATCCTCTGTAGTGACCTAGAATGTATATCATTCCGTGTCAAATAAAAAAATCTTTTATAAACTAATCAAATATAATTATTCGATGAAAATTAGAGGTTATATGACATTATAAAATTATTAATTTAATAATGCATTTTTATGTATTTTGTTATGTACGTTTGTCCGAAATCAATGTTTTTACTTACAATGTGATGATATTGTATATGAATATAATTGTTCTTCATACTTCCAAATAGCACAAAACAACACGGCATGGTTTCGATCTTTTAAACATTGTTGATATATATCCACGTATGATTTACATCTATTAGAGATATAAATGATTAGTACACCTTTTCCTTGCGGTATTATGGATAAATACTTCAAATAATTATTCAAAATTCTTAAACACGTAAAAAGCCAAGCGATCAAAACAACAAAACTAGTGATGTCTAACTGTCGATGGTTGACCTCAAAATTATTTTAAGGTATCGATCGGCTTATCCACAATTATGATAGTTTCTTGAAGATCAACAATTTTTGATATGGGTGATATTAATAAGTAATTGTGTAAAAAATTTACTTATGAATCAAAATTATATTTTATGAGAATTATATTTATGATATTTATAGATATTAACCACAATATGTGGCAGATGTTATTGTAGATGACTTTTAAATAGTATAAATTCCATTTACGCAACTCGGTGACTGCCTCGGTGGCGTAGAGGGCACATCGAGTGCCAATCAAGAGGTCCCGGGTTCGATCCTCAGGTCAGGCAGTGTTAAATATTGGATTTTTCCATTAGGAATTATCTCAATAACTGCCTGGAGTCTGGAACTGTGACCTTAGGTACATGGCAATAGGCTCACCCCCTATTACACCCCCTATAACATTATACTGGCGAAATGTGGGTGTATCTACTATGGGACTGAGTCCTGGGTACACCTCTGCCTACCCCTTCGGGAAAAAGGCGTGAATGTATGTTATGTTACGCAACGACGATATAATTGTCGTACCCGAAAACTATAGTTATCATTACTATTATTCAGTTAAGAAAAATCGGGATATTCTCATAATAATGCAGCTTAGCTTATATTTTATGAGCTATATGAGTGAAACTGTGAAGTTTTGATTAATATGAGCATACACATAATTTTATCGTATATGTATATGTATATATATATATATATATATACATATTATATATATATATATATATATATATATATATATTACCATTCTATTTATTATACCTATTTATTAAAACCAATAAATAAAATTCATATTTACAAAATTAATCGTATATTATTTTATATTATGTTGTTAACTAGGTTTTCCTCGGCCGAAGCTTGGCATATTAATGCCCAGATACCCTGAGGGAATGGGCTGTCCAGTTCCCCATAAACGAATAATGAATACCCCAATACATAAACAAAAGGGATAGGCAAAGGTGTACCCAGGACTCAGTCCCCTAATACTTTACTTCAAATTGTTGGCGTATGGATCGCGGCATGTCTTTGAACGATGTGGATGTTAATGTTGCAGTCGAGCGAACGGTGCCCCGGCTTTATGTTGTATCATAACATTATTTAATATGGCGATAATCGATAGTGGGCTATCGGAGGGCATCACTACTTAGATGTAAGATGGCGGTCATTAGTGTTGCTACTTTACATAAAATATACATATCATAGATAATTAATATGAGAAATGTTTGAGCCATAGACTTAACAAAGAGAATGATTAAACGACTACAGACTTACAAGGAATTCCCTCAGGAACGTCAGTAATGTCATATCCCACAGTGACTGAATTTGTATTTGAAAATGGGTCTTAAATAAAATATTCAAAAGTTCAGGTTCGCTTGTTAGCAACACTATATATATAAGTATAAATTCATAGACATATATAGCTGCCACAGACTGCCACTAAGACTACATGTGTTTGTATGGGAGTGAACCACGGCTGTTGTTGTTGAATGAAAAAATACATATCTGCTTCTTTTCTTGATTTTTGTGTAATTTTCAATTTTCACATTTTCCATTTCCCATGGTGTTCAATATGCATTAAGCAATTTGAGGTTTAGTTGATAATAAAAATATTGTTTCATAATAAATACTAGAAACTAGAAAGCATAATGGTTGACGACCTCAGGAAATATATGAATCATTTGCTTGAAAAGTGAGTAGATAAACCTAGCCAACAAAATAAGTTTTAATGTTTACAAAACTTCGTGAACATAATTGGCTCTTTATTCCTATTTTAGGGTGAATGGTCTGCATTGTATATTAATAACAGACAGAGACGGAGTGCCATTAGTGCGAGCGGTCACAGAAAGAGCCCCACAACTAGCATTAAGGCCAAATTTTATATCAACATTTGGAATGGCGACAGATCAAGCCAGCAAGCTTGGTCTGGGCAGGAATAAGACCATAATTTCTATGTATTCGAGTTACCAGGTAAGCTCTTCCTTTCTTGAAGTATCAGCTGTTGGCTGACACTGTAGGAATTTTGGTAATTTCTCAAGTTTTCTTCGCACTGCACTGTGCCTGTCACCATGAGATATTAGTTGTTATAACTCGTCATGCCCAGTAATTTCGCTGGTAACATTGCCATTTAGACCAGTACACAGTAATATTTGCACATTACTGCTAGGGGGATGAATAACTGGCAAAGGAGTGGTACTTCCCCAGGTGGCCCCCTGCAAAAGACGCCTAACACCACAGAACAGATAATAATACTATGTATAGAATGGACACTGTCATCCGCCCACCAATTGGCCTTTCTCACCCTTGCGAACGAGAAGAGCACTAGTGTGCAAGGACATGATTAGCACCACCATTTTAGATTCGTTTCTTTATTGAACTGGCTTATACCCTATGTGATGATTTAGGGTATTTTGCAGCAGGTGAAACTGTGTGGAGCAGCTGGCTATTACCATAATATTACAACGGCATCAAATTAAGGCCCAGAATACTAACGGGACAGGAGGGACACTTTTCAAAATCAGTTAAATAAATAGGGACTTTAGCTCCGGCGCAATAAAATGTGATTCAGGTCACACCATGCCTAACTGTAGTGGTAGGCCTCTTTTGCAGGGGGCCGCCTGGGGAAGTACCACCCCTAGCAGTAACGTGCAAATATTACTGTGTACTGGTCTAAATGGCAATGTTACCAGCAGGCACCTGATTTGCTCATCTTGTTACTCACTATCATAAAAAAAAAACTACGTGTAACATCGGCGCAAGACGAGGTGCAACTGACACGACTCAAGCCAATAATAGCTTGACTAAAGTTTGCCATGCAAAGTGGGTTATAACACATCTACCTCAGTTGGTATAAAAGTTCATTGTGATTAAATGCTCCTATCTTTTTTTTTATTGTCTTTTTTCTAAACTTCCAGGTAATTCAAATGAACAAGCTGCCCCTAGTAGTAACATTCATAGGCAGTGACAATTGCAACACTGGCCACATACTTTCACTGGAGAGTCAAATAGAACCATTCTTAAAGGAATTGGCCCTCGTGGCAGATGTTCCATGAGTATAGATATGTATAATTAAGGCTTTTGCTACAGACAACTCAACTCAGAGGACAACAGTTTTAATTTGCACCATGATCCTAGAAAAAAAAGCGGATGGAGTCTTCTAAAGGGAACAATTAGGCCTCTTGTACACGCACGGTTTACCGCCGTGAAAATCTACGGTTAATTCGCCGCGTGTAGGCACGGTCGTCAGTGTTGTATGGATTACTATGAAAGCTTGTAGACGCGCACGGCGCACACGGCCGCAGCGCCGCGCCGTGGCGGCACCGTGCGCGGTAAACCGTGCGTGTACAAGAGGCCTTAAGCTCCATAGTAGCCAGCTCGCACACTTGTTTGGGGAGGTCTACTTTGAGTGGACAGAAAGAATTTTTGTACTAAAAGCTCGATCAGTAACCACTTTTGCTGACCCCTAACTGCTTGTGTGCACGCGTGTTTATTATAATAATTTCTTTATATTAATATGACACATAGATCCCATACTTATTACATACATTACATACATTAAATTTATAATCGATACAAAATGTTAAAATTAATTCATAAAATTAAAATCGAATTGACATCCTTATATTAAAAAAATAAATGTCATTATTATTAGGAATTAGGGTTATGCAGTGACTGAAGAAAGATGACTTCCTACGTTGGTAGAATAGTAGCATACCTCCCCTAAATTGTCGTCTTTTATGTTCAGTTGTCTGTAGCTACTGCACTCTGCACACGGCGCTTTTTATCAGCGCCGAAGATGCGCCAATGCAGCGCATTTAAACGCAGTTTCACTGCAGTCCAGCGATCTAAATCGCTCGGATCGCGCGGTCATGGACCAAGCGTTAGTCATCAGCACTGATAAAATACTCCGTGTGCAAAGGCTTTTATAATGTAACTAGGGATTTTTTGAATAATTTGTCGGCGCCAGCTCTTGGTAAGCAAACTGTAATGTTAATTTAAATAAAAAAGTGAAATATAAGTAAACCCATTAAAGCATAATGACCAATATATTGGACAAAGTAAATTGTTTATAAAATTTTGTACAAATAATTAATGTAGGTACCTATATATTATGGTATTTTATTTTCAATTTGGAAATTTTCAATGGGGAAGTTTGTATAATAAGTGTATGTTTGATACATATTGATACATTTATAAAGATGCGCCACCGTCTTTTTGCTGCAAATGAATGCTCTCCATCCATCGGTTGTCTGGAAGAAATCGCTTATTAGCGATAAGACCGCCGCTTGTACATTTCAGTATAGTTTCTCTGTATCCTTTGTGTTGGTTCTTTAAGTGTGGTGTACAATAAAGTATTATCTATCTATCTATCTATATTCACGACAAAAGTACTGAAACTATTGGGCTGAAATTTAGTATAAGGACAATTTATAAATTTTACACAACTAATATAATAATGGTGGTTATGTTTTTAATTTTCTGTTTAGTTTTTAATTTTAATTGACATTTGGATTGACAAAATAATGTAAATAAATCCGGTTTATTATTTTTAGTTTATATTCTTTATAATTTATAATATGGAACTGGACATTCTAAACAAAATATATTTTTCAAAACCATAATAAATATAATAATTGACTTTAATTTAAGAGGTCATTATTTAAGTTTTGATGTATTCAGTTGCTTTTTAAAAATTATAATATACCTAAACATACATAACATACATTCACGCCTTTTTCCCGAAGGGGTAGGCAGAGATGTACCCAGGACTCAGTCCCATAGTAGATACACCCACATTTCGCCAGTATGTTATTGGTCCCATGTAATAGGGGGCGAGCCTATTGCCATATACCGGGCACAGTTCCAGACTCCAGGCAGTTATTGAGATAATTCCTAATGGAAAAATCCAATATTTAGCACTATGCCTGACCTGGGGATCGAACCCGGGACCTCTTGATTGGCAGTCGAGCATGCGCCCTCTACGCCACGGAGGCAGTCAATAATATACCTACTCATATTATATTATGTACTTTCATGTTAAATGAAGATAATAAAGCTGAGTTTCACCGGCCAACTTAGACAAAAATGAATTTTCCCAAATATGGAGAGAGAGAGAATATTTATCCACTCAAATGTTTGTGGTTGGTCTGGCCTTAATTTGCGCCAAAATATCTAGTTTTTTTTTTTTTTTTTTTCTCTTGGTGGTATCCGCGATCAGTTTCAAACTATAAGCGGATTTGTTGTGATTGTAGTTTTTGATTGAGGCTCGGACTCATTAGTTCCTGTTCCTCCCTGTAGTAGGCCATCGAGAATGTGGGCTCTCTTTAACCGTTTGGTGGCATTTGAGTTATTTGTAAGTGCTCTAGCAAGAGGGTTCGGATGCGTCCTAAGGCGGTTGCAGTAGCTACTGCCTAGTTTTATTATTTGCTCATCCACCGTGGGGACCTCCAGGTACTCGTGTATTTCCTTATTAGTGGTGAACCAGGATGAGTTAGATATAGCACGTAGTATTTTGTTTTGAGCTCGCTGGATGATGTCACGGTTAGATTTGCTAGTAGTGCTCCAAATTTGAAGTCCATAGGTCCACACTGGCTTCAGGATGCTGGTGTACACTAGTCGTTTGTTACATGTTGATAGTCTGGATTGTGGTCCTAGCAGCCAATGCAGACTTTTGAACTTGTGGTCTAGCTCTGCCCTCTTAGATTTAACATGATCTTTCCAGGTCAGTCGCCTGTCCAGGGTGAACCCGAGGTATTTTACGGTGTCTTTGTGTAGTAGCTTTTCACCACTGAGACTTACAGGTGGGCAGTTGCCTCTATCTGGTTTTAGATAACCGTTTTTTTTTCATTTACAAAAAACATAAATAACCTTTTTTACTGAACAACTTTATAAATGTGATAAAACAATATGGTTTTTTTAACCAAATATATTTTGACGCAAACAAAGGCCACATCAAAAAGCAACAACAAACAATTGAGTAGAAAATTATTCTTTCTTTCTCCATATGTATTTGCAAAATTTCATTTTGTATGGAAGAGCGGCCCCCTTAATTGAAGCTTAAACAACCCTCATCTCCCTTTAGACCGTTAGACTAATATTAAACTTGCCACCACAGCAACTGAGATGACCGTCAGTGAAGCTTTAAGCATGTAGGGGACATTTTGACGCGCAACACTCAACCTACGTGTCGTTGCAACGTTGCAAAGCGTCCCGCAACAAGTTCCACAATATTTTACGTGATACGAGAGTTGCATACTCTCGCTCCGAGAGCGAGCGCACGCGTCAATATTTCACGGCATTCTCTTTGGGACATTCACGTAGTTGTCGAGCAACATGTTCCGCGACATGTCGCTTCGTTTGTCCCCTAGTGTATGCCAGGCTTTAGTAATGTTAGAGTTAGCTGGTGAAACTCAGCCTAAGGTTGAGATTGTTAAATATTAGATCTAAAATATGACTTATAATATAATAAAAAGCGTTATATCTCTGTATAAATATTGTAATTTATTCACTAATAACTACAGGACATCACTTAGATTTATTATAAAGTATACTAGCGTGAACCCAGAAAAAAAGGTGGACGGAGTCGCCTTTTTCATGATATTTACTCAACACACAAAGAAATCGATTCCTCGTTAGATTAGATCTTCCATCTCTATGAATATTTTAGAATCTAGTAGCTAGTAGTATAGTAGCATAGCATGAACTATTCTAGGCATGGGGGAAGCTACATCAGCGAGGCTCTTTTCTTTCGGTACCTATATCTAAGATATACGCGGTGAACTTTTAAGTCCTGTCAATCGATCGTCAAACCGAGCAGCTCACTGTGAATGTGGTAAAATTTTACATTTATAGGTAAGTAATGAATGAGGGAGCAGCTTGCTGCGAGCGCGGCGAATAATTTTCGGATTAAGTAGATGGTTGTTGAGATTTAGCAAATCGTGCTAAAATCTCAAAGGTTTAGCGCGAGGCCCCTTGAAGTGCAAGAACGGGGACGTGGGGCCGTTTTGCTCACGTCTAGCTACCTCACTGCTAATAGACTGTCATAATGGCCACGTCGCCATCCTCACTCACTTCAATTTGTATGTTTGTGGATTGATTTCTCCTTCATGTCTTTTACTCTGTGACATATTTTTTCTAATAGAAGACGTATCATAGTTGTACAGGCGTGATGAGAGGTTTCCCAGTGAGTGCGTTGACGACGTTGTTAGCGGCGAGCACGCCCATGTCGCTGCGTGTGCGCAGCGTCGCGCTTCCGATGTGCGGGAGTATGACTGGAATATGTATTATTAGTTAGCCTCGCCATCTCTTACATCGTCATTGTCTCAGCCGTAGGCCCGTAGAAGTACACTGCTGGACACAGGCCTTCGCCATAAGGGAGGGCAATACTCAAGATCACTGGTACTGGGGTAGATACTCGACGAAGATTATCTCGATTTTTAGCCAACTCATGTCCGTGGCCGGGGTCCGTTGGCCGTGTGGTTTCCCGGCTTTAAAATAGGGGCCGCCTCTCTCTCATCTCGTGGGAGCCGTGAGACCCGGCAAGGTGAAGCCGCCTGCCAAGCGTGGTGATTACCGAAAATATGAATACTTGCCCCTCCCCATATGAATAGTTTATGGCGTTCTATGGGGGAGGCCTATGTTCAGCAATGGATGTCTTCCGGTTGATGATGACCCATTAATTTTTTATTTTTTTATTTTTTTAATCAATTAGACGGCTATTGCCAATTACCTAATTAATAATAATATAATTACAAAATAACATTCAAATAACAAGTCAATCAAATTATATAAATAATGGTCAAATAATCTAGATAATTACAATGTCTATTTTTAAAGAAAAATTGCATTTTGCATGCTTTCGCATTGTTTTCTGATGAATAAATTGAATTGAATGTGATAGGCTAGCTAGGACTAGTATAAATTTTAGGGTAATTAAGGCCGTTTACTTTCAAAATCGTACTGATACAGTCGAAACTTTATTTATGAAATGAGTTGGCAATGTAACCCGGGCATATTTTCACTTTTCCATACGAGCTAAACAAGTATTCCACAAGGGCAGAGAAGATGGTGTCGTACCCATCTCAGTGTCTAATACGTTCTCCTATTCCGATCCACTCCATTGGGCTGATTGGGCTTTTTAGCAATGTTTTTTTTATTAGAAGCAATTAATGATCTACAATTACACTTTGCAAAGTGGTTCTAGTGATGTAGGACATTCTGCAAGTTTTACATTTCTATCAAAATAGACCACACTAGGTAACAAAATAGTTTACTCACAGATATTTGGTAAAGTCAACAGTTTGTGATCTCTAGGCAAGGGTTCTGGTGTGGTCACATCCAAACCGGCTGCGTAGATCTGGCGACTCTTCAGTGCGTCGTACAGAGCTTCTTGGTCTACCAAATCTGAAAATAACATTGGTATTTCAACAGAATTCAGAGCTATTTAAATATAAGCTATTACGTGGACCACACTGCAATTAATTTGCTTAATTCTTCTTATCGAGTCGATCTGTGGTCAACTGTGGAGTTTTCAGGTCGCCCTAAGGCTTCTGACGTGTTCTGACAATTACCATCCATAAGGAAAGCTGCGACCAACTGCTTTACGCCCGAAAGCATGTAGCGTCCAAATGTAACATGATATGAAATTCAGATCTGTAGGTACTAGACCCTCGTTACGCCATACATCAGCCAGGGTCCAGGGAGTCCGGATTACGGATTCGAAGCCGGACACATTCCCGATGGGCCAATGACGCTGGACGGTACAATTCCACTATGGAAATAGCAGACTGCTTGTTTAAACTCGATTTTACCCCCTCGTCCAACGTTAACAACGATAGCGTTTTTCTTCATCTTAGCCAAGGTGTCTTTGTTGATTAAATGTTTGGTCTCGTTGGTGAGCGGTACAGCCAGGAGAATGAAGTCGCTCTCTCGCAGCAGTTCGTCTTGGCTTACAAACGTTGCGGCTAGTTTCTTGGCTGAAACATAGAATTTAGGATACAAAGTCATAGGTGTAGAATCTAAGGAGCTGTAGGTTCCCCACACAACCTGCTATACTAATGAGTTAAGCTGTCTTTGGGGAAACCTTTTCTGTTAGAGTATGCTTGTTGTGCCGTGGGGTTACCGGCTTTAGAATAGTGCTCCACCCTTGCTTGTATGATCTGAGTGCTCCACCCTCTCTCCCCGTGGTTGCCGTAAGAGCCGGCCAAGGGTTAACAGATCCAGCGGACGGGCAGAAGCGTCCTCTGCGTAAACCATCAAACTGCGCTCGCCAACCCGCCTGCCAAGCGTAGTGAGTATTGGCAACAACCCCCCTTATGGGGGAGGCCTGTTCAGCAGTAGACTTCCAACGGCTGGATGATGATGATGATGATGACGATGATGATGCTTGTTAGCTTTTAACTAGGCGTAAAAATGGGTTCAGATAGGTGGTGAACACAACTTTGTAAGATCATCGGGCCACTTGACCCGGATATAAATTGTTTCCCCGTTTTTTTTCTCTTTCGCGCTCATATCTGCTGTCTCGTTCTAACCCCCTGGGATTTAGTGTCCCATGGTTACTGCTTTTCATGGCAAATAACTGCCTAAAAACAACATGAACGGCGCCAATCAGTAATTTTATAGTAACCCTAAACAGTTTTTTTTTAAATTTCGTGCTTCTTGGCCCAGTCCATTTTTGATTTCGTACCTTCAGGTTTCTCCCTATGGCCAGAGTACAGGAACCTAGCTACCTCGAAGCCAGCCAACCTCTTGGCCGTAGCTTGTCCAATACCACCGAATCCGATGATGCCAACGGTACTCCCTCGCAAGTCCTGCCCGAGGACCTTGTCGAAACCAATCTCCCATTCTCCGCTAGAAACGGATGAAAAAAAAATACGGGTCAACTTCTAGGTACACACGGTCATCTAATTGTAATGATACTCTGACAGAACGCAGCATTCGTTTTTTTAAATAAACTGCTTTCGGCAGAATAAAGGACCGTTTATCTACTAGTACATGTCATCGTCGCGACATGGAGTCTAGAACTGTGCCCGGTAGATGGCAATAGACTCGCCCCGCCCCCTATTACATTGGACCATTAACATACTGGCGAAATGTGGATGTACCTATTATGGGAGTCCTGGGTACACCTCGTCGGAAGTAGGTACGACCAGATTTCAGGATGTAGGATGGCGACCGATAGAAACCGTCCGTGCCCGTGTGCTCGCATCAACTAGTGATCACGATCTTCTATAATACTGATTACAGTTAAACTCATACCTATGTCATTTGTTGCAAATAGGCAGCATTTTTAAATGTGTCTGTCAAAATGTTTTGACTGGACAAAATGATCTACTTATTTTGAGGCTGCTTGTCTTACTGGCCTTTTCTAAAAACTTTCAGTGTGCCCTTTGTACCTTCGCACTTGATCCAAGTTCTCAGTGAATCGCCTAGCGGCTCCTAACATCAAACTAACAGCTATTTCAGCGACGGCAGCGCTCAGCACGTCAGGCGTGTTGGATAGCTTGATGCCTCTCGCGCGGAGTTCGTCCAGGTTGCAGTGGTTGTAGCCTGCTGATACTGTTGCTACTACCTTAAGTTGGGGACCTGAGAATGTTTAAACTTATGACATTACACATAACATCGCACCTTTTTCCAAAGGGTTAGGCAGAACCGTGACCCAGTCCCTTATTAGGTGTCCCCACAATGTAATCCTCATATTGGTTAATAAAAACAGTCAAAACTCGTTTTTAGGTTCATTTTCATTAAGAAATCCATAGGGTTTCTTCAGCCAAATACGTCTTGGCGTAAATAAAGGCCAGATCAAGAGCCAACCACAAACAATTGAGTGAAAAGTCTATTTCTACATTATTTGTGTGTTTCTTATGTTGTAACATATTATTTTATTTTTTTTATGCCATAGGTTGCAAACGAGCAGATGGCCGCCTGATGGTGATCGGTTACCGCCGCCTATGGATACCTGCAACACTAGGGGTTTTGCTAGTATGTTGCCGACCCTTCAAAACGCCCAAAAGAGATAACTGGGCTCTCAGAGGGTAAATTCAAAACCTATATAAAATCTACTTTACTAAGAAAGGCTTATTATAAAGTCAACCAGTACATAGAGGACAAAGATGCCTGGAAACTTCTGCATAGCCGCCTCGCGGCACCTTCAAAGAAAACGAATGTAACCAAACCAAATATTGTGAAACTATCTGTTGAAAAAATTAAGCCCTACAAGTTTCTTGGGCGTTCTTCTTGTAGAGGTATCTTTCCGAACGCACGGAGGACTCAGTACTGTTTATCTTTATTGACGTGCAAAAGTGTCAGATTATGACCTATTTGAATAAATCTGTTTGAGTTTGAGTTTGAAACGCTATTATATTTGTGCGGATGCGCTCTAATGCCCGGTTCCTATAAACATAGCGATGGTGGCTAGTAGGTACGATGATTAAACCGTGACGTCGGTATCAGGTTGAAAAGTTCATCAGAACACTCCCCGTTGTAAATGCATGTTGTATGGAAATCTAACCAACTTAAGCTTACCAGCCTTATCCAAAAGTTCCTTAGAGATGGGTAGATGGGAGACCCACACCAGAGCCGATACTCCAGGTATGAGTTTCATCAGATCCTCACTAGTCTGGTTGCGGCCCTCATCTCCGAAGTTCTTGTATTTGGTCTGAAGGACTGTGAAACTAATAACACCTAGTGTCAGTTTTTAGAAAACAAATACCGACTTCTTGTCATAAGGAAGGGAGGTAGGTCCCTTAAAAAAATGAGAAGATCTGAACAAGCGAGGAGTAGACATTGATCTGTTCTGCACGAGCGTTGCTTCGGCTAGACGGCTCATGAGCGAAGAATTCTTTGCATCATAATATTTTATTTTATCATGTATTATGTATACCTAGGCTCTTTTTATCTATATTTAGTTACCTGTACTTGCTTTCATATTTGTGTTCTTAGTGTGTTTTTGACATTGTTTCATTTTTTATTGAGTATTTCTTGGCATATCCGTGAGGACCTATTATTGGCTCTCTATTGTTATAATAAGTTTATCTACATTTTTCTGATTTATAGCTGTTGGTCCCCCTAGTAAATAAATAAATAAATCTCACTCGATCTCACCCACGGGCCGGATTCGAACCACGCACCCTCAGCACCATTCCGGGTGGTGGGCACTCTAGGTACCACTTGAGCTACCGTGGAGGTACTAGTCTTTGGCGAAATTTTTCTATCCTATATCTACCTAACGCACTGTAGGGACGCGTGTATGTATAAGAAAGTAATTCAACGTCATTGATGTTTATCTATAGGTGATGCATTTCGTATTCTACCCACCGACAAGTCTAATGTTACGATTAGAATTCATATCGAAATTGATAAACACTTCCTCTTTTCATAATATTTTATATTTTTTAGACTAAGTGGTCTACTCTCGACCACAACATAACACGCCTCTTCCCGAAGAGCTAGGCAGAGGTGTTAAAACCAGGTGCCGTAATTAATAGGTTTATGGTACTTCGCTAATTGTAGCTTTTTCTTAGCTCGCCTGTAATTATGGAGTAAGCCTGTTCCAACCAACCGGGCACGGTTCCAGACTCCAGGCTGACAATGAGAAAATTCCTAATGGAAAAATTCAATAACACTTAAACGCGACTGTAGCGCTTGCGAACGGTGGTTCGTAAGCAATCAGCGATACAATAAAATGGGCCACCTTTTCCACCACCAAAGTCCCAATTTTGATCCAATTTTGATGAATATTTCATCATTATGTAGATACCAGCTGTACCCCGCGGTATCACCCGTAGACTTCGTTCCCGGGGGAATATCGGGAAAAAAGTACCGCATATGTTATTCCAGGGTCTAAGCTACCTACATACCAAATTTCAGCTCAATCTGTTCAGTAGTTTTGGCGTGAAAGAGTAACAAACACCCATCCATATCAATCTAACCTAAATCACGCTAGATGGCGCTGAAGGTGAGTTAGAGTCAGAACTCGCAAGCGTTTTGTTCACCTGTTAAAAACGTAAGTTTTTTACATTGAACTGAAATTTGAGATTTATAATAAAAATTGGTAGGAAATAGCATGAAGAAATAATAGGTATATATTTTTGAAGAAAACACAGATTTATAAGAGAAAAAAAAGATAAGATTAGGTATCTATGCACCTGTATCTATTATCTAGGTACACAATTATTGCTGAAAAAACCGAGGAAATAACATACATTGTGTTTTTTTTGCGCAACACAAGTGCGGCATCACACGCCAGGCGCGTTATATTAAGCCTACTTTCAATACAACTAACTGCGTATTTCTAACAGTTTATAGAACATAAAAAAAAACCACATCAGTAGTTAGCAGTAATTGTGTTAAGTAGTTGGTACCTCTTCAAATGTAGATAGCATCATCCGCAATTATCTTATCTGATAAGTCAAATATTATATAATATCGCATTAAAAAACTGACTGCCTCGGTGGCGTAGTGGTTGCAAGCCATATTGCGTCGAGGTCCCGGGTTCTATTTACAGGTCAGGCAAAATTATATTGGCTCTCCCATTGGGTATTTTCTTAGTGACAGCTTGGAGTCTGGGACTGTGCTCGGTAGGTGGCAAACGGATCGCCTCCTATTACATGTTTTGTTAACATTTAAAAACCTACCGAATACCTATCTACCCAACATAATTTATTGTTACTAACTAAATTGATCTATTAGAAATTTATCGTAAATTTCAAACATAAAAGTGGTTATTATCTAAAATTACTTGTAGATATAATATATAGATTTATTCAAAGAAACATTAAAAAGTAACACACAAAACACTATTTACAAAACTCACTACCTACACTATTTACATTTTATATACAAAACCTTACTCATTTAATTAAATCTATTAAACCCTTGGAGGAAGGGTAGGTGGCCAGAATGCTGGCGGCATTGCCCCGTTGGATGCAGATGCTTATCCTCTGGGCAAAATACAGGCCAGCATTCTGGTCACCCGATGCCTCCACCAATCGTTTAGCTAGCTCCTTGTACAGGTAGCTACTCCTTGTAGCTACTTGTAGATACATACCAATATACATATTTATATATTAAATTACCTACTTAAAGCTAACAGAATAAGTAAAGAATAAATTGTCAAGGCGTACGTTTAAATGCAGTGTAGGGTTCCGTATCTAATCATCAAGAACATACAGCGCCGTCTATTAGTTCCTTGCGCAAAGTATGGAAATATGCAGTAAAATGGCCATAACTCATAATCTTTGATTGCTTAGAAGTATGATTTTTTTACAGCCACAAGGGACCTCAAAACTGAGTAGTCTTTAGTTGATATCAATTTCAACTTGATACCTGCACGCGTTCCTGTTAAAAAGTGTCTTGACAGACGGACAGACAGACGGACAGACGGACAACAAAGTGATATCTTTTTTTCTTTTGAGGTACGGTACCCTAAAAATCGGTCTATTGACTCTCCTATATATATTGCCAGCCGGAAGACGTCCACTGCTGAAAATAGGCCTCCCCTATTGAACGCCATAAACGATTCATATGGGGGATTATGCCGTAATCACTACGCTTGGCAGGCGGCTTGGTGATCGCAGTAATTGGATAACTTGGAAATGAAGAGCACTGCTGCCCCACTCTCCGAATGTCCCTCTCACGGCTCCCACCATATGAGAAAGGGCTGGGCCTATTATATAACCGGGAACCACAAGTACTGAGTTATTGAGAAATCTATCACGTTCGTAAAACGCAATGTGCAGAGGCTCAAAGAAAAGATTTCTAGAAATCCACCCAGGAACGCACACCCAGGTGAAACCGCTGGTTTGCATTTATTGTGTATAATAATAGTTAGAATAGAATAGAATAGAATACTCTTTATTATGACCAAGGTACACCGAATACAATCAACTTACAAATTAAATTATTCTTATTGGTCAACAATGGGCGGCCTTATCGCTTTAAGCGATCTCTTCCAGGCAACCATAGTTGTATAATATACTAAACTTAATAGGGGCCATATACGAAATTCTGCTGATTAAATGATTTTACAGACGTGATTTTACAGTTAAAGTACTGTATTCTTATAAGTTTTAAAGCATAACATGAAAGATCATTTCCATTATGGTCTATTAAGTGAGCTACTTTTTAGGGTTCCGAACCCTAAAGGGGTGCCGAAGGAGCCCTATTACTAAGCCTCCGCTGTCCGTCCGTCCGTCCGTCTGTCACAGGGCTCTATCTCATAAACCGTAATAGCTAGGTACTTGTAATTTTCACAAAACATGTATCCCTAATGCCGCTACAACGACAAATAATAAAATTAAAAAAAAGTTTATAATTAAGGGTACTCTCCATACAAGCAACGTGTTTTTGCTCAAAATTTATTTCTCGATTTCGTTCGTGTATCGTGAAAACGGCATCAGCTAGGTATTTGATTAACAACAAATACTAAAAATTAAATAAATTCAAAAATTCAAGGATTTTCCCATACAAGACACTTTTCCGACTTATTAAAATCAAATAAGACTAATTCTGACTAGAGTTTTCGAAGAAGATTTCAAACATTATTTGGCAATATACATATAACATTATCATGATTTACCTTATATTATGCGAGTAAGATACCGTATCTTGTGTAATATTTATAATCTAGATATCTATTGCATACCATCATCAGGTTATCCGTATAAAAACTCCTTAATGTGATGAGACTGCCGGTTACTTACAGTCTTATCATTGCCACCTACGTTCCCTTAACTAACAACCCTTAAAATACCATATCTCTAAATATTTTCAATACGCAAAAATCATAGATAAACAAAGTACCTATTGAACAGCAGCAGTGAGGTTAACCTAGTTAGGAACTGTTAAATAAATAGATAAAGAATACATAACATAATATTACATCTAAGCCACATATTGGTATTTTTTTAAAACGATCAGTTACCTCTTAAAAATTAAAATAAGTAAGTATAATAAAATCATGAATATAGTAAAATACTACAACATCTGCTCTTTGTTTTTTTTTGGAAGCTGGTCATTAAGATTGAGTCTGGGACAAAAAGTTCATAGTCAAGTGGCACTTCAATGGACAGAAAAAAATGGACAAACAATGTGTGAAGATTGGTTTCAAGAGGAACAATAGAGTCCGAATAGTACAAGGAACGTGTTTTTCAATAAAAGTGGTAGACCCGCAGATTTTTTATGATACTTGCTTTAGAAATTGACGTTTGAAAAGAATTTATTATGTGACTTACTTGACCGACAATTGTTTTTTTATTAATTTGCTGTGTAAGGTACATTAATTTGATGGGAAGACGTGATTTCTATAGCTATATCAGTACATACGGTGGAGAGTGAGGAGCCCTTCACATGCGCGTCCCAACACGCATTTGATAAGTTTATTTATTTTTATAATTCAATTTTGATTACTCGAACTCATACCACCGACTGTTTTGTAAATTTTTGCTGGGAGAGGTTTAGAATATCACATTATTTTGAATCGTTTTGACGTTTTACAGGTATGAAAACAGTAACAATGCATTGTTGTGAAAGTCGTCTATATAATAAATGTATCACTTTTTACCAGTTTTATATAAAATTTCTGAGTAAAAAAATATTTAACAGTCTCAATATTTTGTGAAAATAGATAAAGAATTGCTTTTGATTTCGGCTACTTAAAAATTAATACACATAAAATTAATACCACAGAAATAAACTTTAGTACAAAATCAATCCATTTCCTGAAAATGAAACGCAAATATTAAAAAAAAATTTGGCAATTATGAATCTTTTGAAAAACATTTTATTTCTAATGATAAAAATCACGGGAGTAAAACATACGTATAAAAATATCAAATATATCAAAATAGTTGAATAGCCGTACTGGCTATCGACTACTCCGAAGTCACGCACACCAGCGACGATGCGTTCCCGCATGTGTGCGTGAGAGTTCCAAATATCGTCTAGATTTCGTATACACGGCCTCTTAAACCTAAATATAGTACGTTAGTAGAATTATTTATTCCGTGGTAAGCAAACCTAGACAAACTATTTGCACATTCGCTCAGGAAAAATATACCTACTCAATTAATTATTATTTCTCGACAACAATCTGACTCATAACATAGTAGACATTTCTAATCAACGCCAACACAAAAAATACGATAAAATAAAACAAAACTTACTGTTCCTGTAGAATCTTCAAGCCGCTTTCCGGATAATCATTTGACGAAACCAGCACTTTCAGGTTTTTAGTCATGGTGTCGTTCGCTTGACACATCAACACTGAACTGATCAGAATAAAGCCACAGACGGAACACTTCATTATCTATATATGTATTGTATGTAAGATAACACACCTGTTATCTTTACAGTACTAGAATAAAGTATATAGGTACTTACGTATTAGGTTAGGTACTATTTGCCATACCAAAACCATTCATAATTCTACGCTTATTATCGTTTTATTAGAAAGGTAGGTAATGCGGGCGCCTCACAATGAACATTTTTTCATAATGTTATCATTATTACAAATACTAGTGTAAGTACAGCGGGTTGCCCGCTCGCAATATGAAATATAGGAGTTTTATACCAACATTTTGACGCCCTTTTTGGACCCTTAGAATGTCAATTTTGTAAAAATTCTTTCTTAGCTGCCATTCAGACAACGAAAGGAACCTACATTCCAAGTTTCAAGTCTCTAGTATCAGTGGTTTGGGCTCTTCTTTGCATGTCAGTCAGTGAGTCATTTATTATTTTATATAGTGATCATCAATGTGTGACCATCGCATTAGTACCTAATAACTACTAATGTTTGGAGACCTACCTACAGACCTACAAGGTTTTAATTTTCCGGAGGTTCTATTATTTTTACGAAAACAATAGGCTTTGGATCGGACGGAACGAGCCCTTCTAAGGGCATGAGGTAAAATAAAGATTTTATATTTATTAGCCTTCTGATGATGCAACATTGCTAATTTGGTAATCAAAAGTAGCTTATGCAGCCTAGATAGAATAAGCTACAATTTGCAAAGGAGTTGTTTTTTTTTGGGCTACGTGGAAATTACATTATAATTTTGACTTTATTTGATAGGCCTAATAATAAGATTTTCAAATATACATAAATAATGTGTTTTAAATCGCCATTAATTATGATACATCTGTTTTCCTTTAAAATTAGAGCGCTATTAAAATATTAAGAACTGAACCTTACTTTATTCAAATTAAATTATACTAGGTATGTACTATGTTAAGGAATATTATTGCAAATAACATTCTCTACCCGGCAAGGCAATATAGGAAAAACAATGAAGGTTTCTGGGCCCAGCTTCCTTGTATTCCAAGCCCGTTATCTTCGAACACAATTAGGTATGTATGTATCTAAGAACTTTTTACGGGTATACCTATATAGGTATATTGGATATACCTACCTACTTCCCATTAAATTAAAACGCTGAAATAATTGTCTAAAATTATTCTTATTGTGAAATCAAAATGCTTAACCCAAACTAGAATAATTTCCTTTCATGTCCTTTGTCAAATCTTTGTAAAATCTACTAAAATTGTGCAAACAAAACCTTTTATTTGTATGGGAAACACTTCACCGTATATTATTCGCGCGAGTAAACGTCGCAGACTGAAGTCGGTCGTCGGTCAGTGCCAGGCCAGTGCTACAAAACGCCAGCTCTATGTATTTCGTAATCGGCGATCGGTCATTCAGTTCAAGGTCTCCATTCCAGCACATATTCTCGTATTTGAGTTGAAACGTTATAGCTTCGTGATTAGATAACACAGGAAGTTTACGGAAAGGTTAAGATGTTTTAATGAAATTCGTTTTTTTACTATGATAATTTATTATTAAAAAAATAAGTTTTATTTTTTACTATACCTACCTGATACCTATTCTTCCAATGAACTTATACATCTTTAAAAACTATAGGTACATTGTGGCATTATATCTAATTAATAATATATGTACCTACTTGGCTAGTGGCCTTCATAAAAAATACAATGACAAATAAGACCATCATATTATTTTTGTATACTTAGGTAGCTCTAGTTGAACGTCTAGTTGAACTTAGGTAGTCTTGAACGAAGAGCTTGAAGTTGCACTAACGCAACGTACCTAAATCGGACACAATTCAGTTTTTGAAAATCTACGGCACAGACGATGATAGAAAACGCCATGTGCAAAGTCTCTTAGTTGACAAATTACATTTCTGACTGGGAAGTAAAACCGGGGATGCGAATTATAACTGGCTAAATAACAATTTATTACTTTATAAAACGTGTTAAAAAAAGGTGTAGTATCTAATACTTACGGGGTACATCTACCCGACAATCTGAAACAACTTTCATAAGAAAGAATTGCTAAATTCCCACAAAAATATATTTTGAAATTCTATAGGTACAAATCTGCCGATCAAGGTGATCTCTTGTCTTGAACGAATTAACCATTTTTGTATGGGAAGTCCATTTTTTGCGAGTATCGCAATCCTTTCTTTTAAAAGTTGTTCTATTTGAGGGTAGGATCCACTCCCTTCAGTATTACCACACTCCGGACACCCGACTCAACTAACAATACAATTTTGTATGGGAAGTAAACATTTTTTTTACGAATTCGCAGTTCCTTTTTTGGAAAGTTCGGATTCGCGGGTAAATGCACCCCCTTAACTATAACTAGCGCCTCAGCCGTAGGAAATCCACTGCTGGACATAAGGCGCTTATAGGAGCTAAACTTCCTTCTCGCTCGCACATTGCAAGTTAAGGTAGAAGATTTTTTATCATCAATAAATAATAATAATAATAATATGGGACAACTTACACACACGGTCATCTGGTCCCAAACTAGGCTAGACGCCTGTACTATGGTAACCAAATGACTGATATACATACTTATATAAGCTTATAACCAGGGCCGTCTTAAGTCTATTCTGCGCCGGGGTGCGGGACTCAGCCTGCGCCCTCGTTTTGTTTACACTGCAGCGTGGCATGCGACCGATGACACACTGCAGTATGAAAGGGGTCCTAGTCTACCAAGAAAACACAATACACGTAATTTTTTTTTCCCCTTTCAAATGAATGAATTTACACTTTATTGACTTAGAGATCATTTTGCTTCAAGTGCGGGCGACCGGGCGGCAATGTCAAAGGGCGCAATTACTCGCCCATGACAGATGCACAGGTGCCGCGCCGCGCGCCCATTTCAAATGAACTTACACTCTATTGACTTAGAGATCATTTTGCTTCAAGTGCGGGCGACCGGGCGGCAACGTGTCAAACGTACATACATACACTCTCTTTGGATTAGAGATTTTGCTGCGCGCGTGTTGTATTAAATAAAATTGTTATTTGTGTAGTGTAGTAATGCGGTATGACAAGCGCCGAAAGCGTAATAAAAGTAAAAAAAAAATATTATTGTTGATGACTATTTTTTTTTGCTTGCGCATACATATTTGTCGTAAGTAACAAGTATATAAAACTGTGCAATAGCGTTAAGTTCAATGAAATATCCAAAAATTGAGCGCTCGACAGGCGCCCCCGGGCGCTCCGCGCCTGGGTGCACCGCACCCCTTGCACCCCCTGGTAAAGACGGCCCTGCTTATAACACCCAGACACAGATCAAACAGACATGTTCATGCACACAAATGTTTGACCTGGCCGGGGATCGAACCCGGGCCCTGCGGCACAGAAAGCAGAGTTACTGCCATCTGAGCTAACTAGGCTGTCAATAATGTAAATTGCGCGAACGAGATGGATGGATTTGGCTTCTATAGGCGCCATAAGCCAGCTACAGATCCAGAGGACGGGCACCAGCGTCCTTTACGTAGAAACCATCAAACAGCGCTCGCCTGCCAAGCGAGGCAATTATTGGCAAAACCTATTATTTAATATCATTTAATAATTTAATCTAAGTTTTTAATATTTTAATCTATAAATTGTGTGATTGTGTTTCACCTATATGGTCTTTGACTGAATTAAACGATTTTTATTTTATTTAAAACCTAGGTAGATGGTAATAGGCTCGCCCCCTATTACATGGGACTAATAACATATTGGCGAAATGTGGGTGTATCTACTATGGGACTGAGTCCAGGGTACACCTCTGCCTACCCCTTCGGGAAAAAGGCGTGAATGTATGTTATGTTATGTTAGGGGAGTTTTGCTTGCATTGCATAACTGATTGGCAAGCGCAGTTTGATGGTTTTGCGCAGACGCTGCTGCCCGTCCTCTGGATTTGATAACCCTTGGCCGGCTTTTACGGCAACCACAGGTAGAGAGGTTGGTTAACTATTGTAAAGCCGGTAACCAGTTTAATTCTTTTCAAAGGTTGACAGGTGTGATGAGAGGCTTCTCAGTAAGTGCATTGACGATGTTGAAGGCGGTGAGTTCTCCCATATCGTGCCGTGTGCGTATCGTCGTGCTGCCCATGTGCGGGAGTATGACTGATTTGGAAAAAATACTCTTATTACTGTGATAGTAACGAATGGTTTATTGGATTCGACTAAACCTACGAAGTACATACCTAATTCTGAGAATAAAATCATACCATATAACATACAATCACATCTTTTTCCCTCAGGGGTAGGCAGAGGTGTACCCAGGACTCTCCGTCCCATAGTAAGTACACTAACAATTCGCATGTATGTTATTGGTCCCATGCAACAAGGGGCGAGCCTATTGTCTATCTTCTGTGCGCAGTTCCAGAGCCCAGGCAGTTATTCAGATAATTTTCCTAATGGAAAAATCCAATATTTTTAACCCTCTGCCTGACCTGGGGATCGAACCCGGGATCTCAAATAAAATCAGAACCTACCTATTTCATCATCATGATCATCTCAGCCGTAGGACGTCCACTTCAGTAGTGGACGTCCTATAGATAAGTCTCCCCCATAGATTTCCCTACCTATTTACTCAACTTGTCCTAAACTAGCAGCCCGTCAGGCTCTCTCTTCGCTCCGGGACCATGATAAACCTTCGTCTTAAATCACTCTATCTATTGAAGAAAACCGTAGTAAAATACGAAGTGTGGTTTAAAAGAACTAAGCGTACAGATGGTGAGAAGCTTTGTAGTGTTAATGAAAATTGAAGAAAGAAAAAAGGAAAGGAGGATCGTTAAGTTTGGTCGATTTCGGCAGTTGATTTTGATATAGTTACTCACAAATATTAGGCAATGTTAACAGTTTGTGATCTCTAGGCAAGGGTTCTGGTGTAGTCACATCCAAACCGGCTGCGTAGATCTGCCGACTCTTCAACGCTTCGTACAGCGCTTCTTGATCTATTGACTCTGTAACATTAATTTGTTTTGAAATCTGTAATCTGAGGAAGGTATGTCTTCAAAACCTAAGCCGAGAGTTTCCACTTAAATAGGTACTGTGTCTATAAGGTAAATATCTATTATTAGGTAGGCCTTACCTACATAGGAAAAATTCATAGTGTAAACGTGCCTTTTCCATTAAATAATACTCGAACACTTCAGCATATTTTACATGATTTATTTCAAGGCCACCATCTTCAATCTCGCTCTACAATCATCTGTCGCGCTGGCATCCACCTCCCTGTGTTGCCATCGCGCCCTCGCACATGCCATAGATCTCCGTGAAATCACACGTTGCCATTAATACTTTCCATAAAACCACCAAAACGTTCACAGAATCCGTAGCATGCGCGTCACAAAATAACATCAACCCTACACTCGGCCAACCTGACAACGTGTATGCCCCCATACACGCATTATATAATAACCCTACAATAGTTAATATGTTGT
This sequence comes from Hemistola chrysoprasaria, assembly GCA_947063395.1. Lineage (NCBI taxonomy): Eukaryota > Metazoa > Arthropoda > Insecta > Lepidoptera > Geometridae > Hemistola > Hemistola chrysoprasaria. Next base: position 12,109,767 of record OX346724.1, on the reverse strand, counting down.
GGTATAAAAAATGCCTTACCCCCTCGTCCAACATTGACAATGATAGCGTTTTTCTTCATCGTAGCCAAGGTGTCTTTGTTGATTAAATGTTTGGTCTCGTTGGTGAGCGGTACTGCCAGGAGAATGAAGTCGCTCTCTCGCAGCAGTTCGTCTTGGCTTACAAGCGTTGCGCCCAGCCTCTTGGCTGAAAAATACAAATAAGTAGATGTACCTTTGATTACCATTTTACCACAATTCTTTCAGAAAATGTAAATTTAAGTGCAAGACAAGAGACAGGTAAATACATTACAATCTCAGGATATTCTGTGTGTTCTTCGGGACTTCGATAGGTAATTTACCCATTGAAGTCCCGCAACACTGCATTGTATTTATCACCCATACTTGCCATCAGCAGCAGAATTTCGGGAAAACCAGAGCAGGTATGTATGGACCACTGCTGTGCAGGTAGGTATATTGTTAAATGTTACCCTCATAAGGATAACATTTAACAATATACCCTATATAGGTTATATTCCAAGTCATAACTTGGAACTCTAATGATGTAGGCGTCGTCTTTCCAAGAGTTCTACCCTCACACGTCCGAACAGAATGAACTTGGTGTATCTTTATCTCGTATTTCTCGCTACAGGGAAGTTATTACCCATGCTAGCTCTGCTGAACACTGTCTTGTCAACCTGAATCTCTGCAGAATATTCGAATCTATAGGGAAAAGTCAAGGTGCCTTAGATTACGAAGTGCCTTAGATTACTAAGGTACCGCATAACCTGCTTTACCATACGTACCTTCAGGTTTCTCCCTATGTCCAGAGTACAATATTCTATCCACCTCAAAGCCAGCCAACTTCTTGGCTACAGCTTGTCCTATACCACCGAACCCGATGATGCCAACAGTGCTTCCTTTTATATCCTGACCAAGAGTCTTGTTGTAGTCGATCTCCCATTTTCCACTGGAAATTTTGAATAGAGGACATTTATTAGTTTTCATGATCATTTTAATCCATCCAGCCGTTAATCTGTGTGCTTATGTGAACTCAAGTATGGACGCCCGTACACTGGATCTAGATCTACTGGGGACTATCATCATCAGATTATTTTAGCAGTCTCAGTCGCAGTAAGCTTCATAGTGCGACCTAACTACTGCGTCATAATGTTATTTTTATTATGGCTTCCACTCGTTTTACATACGAGTAGATACGCACTTTCATTCCAGCTTATGCACTCACCCGTTCTGCTACTGTCTGAATAATTGAGTTTTAATCCTTGCCCTTGACGGTTCGGAGCATAATATATAACCACGACCAGGGAACATATTATCTTTATTAGCGAACAGATTTCATCAGCATTCACTTAGTAGCTTTGTGTTTATATCATTATAATTCTAACTATTACTAGAAAGATTCTAAAACTGTATTTTATACTCACGTGCGCACTTGATCCAAGGACTCAGTAAGTCTCCTGGCAGCTCCCAGCATCAGAGCAATAGCTATTTCGGCGACAGAGTCGCTGAGGACTCCAGGCGTGTTGGTTAGCTTAATGCCTCTCGCACGGAGCTCGTCTAGGTTGCAGTGGTTGTAGCCTGATGATAATGTCGCTATTATCTTTAGTTGGGGACCTGGGAACGATATTTTTTCATAATTATGAAGCATTATGATGACTTCCGACTTTTTCAGTGACTTCAGTGACAGTGAAGTGATGTTTCAGTGACTGAAGAGTCGGGTCGAGCAGCAGTAGAGGTCTCCACATTCCAAAATGCTTGGTTGTACGCCGTTTATACATAAAACGCAAACCTGTGACCATACATGTGACTGATCAGTAGGCCACAATAAAAGCTAGTTTCACTATAATGTAAAGTAACTGTACTACTTAACTATCATGATATATGTTGACTTCACGTGACGGCGTATTGCTGGCATGACGCTTCCACGGTGCAACCGGTGATGCTTACGTGCAGTACGCAAATAATTGTCAACTTTACATACAACTCAATATTAGACAGTATATGCGGATTATTCGCAATATCTTACAGTAATCTCACATACCAGCCCTTTCTAAAAGTTCCTTGTCAATAGTATGGTTGGACATCCACACCATCGCCGACACTCCAGGGATGAGATTCAGCAGATCCTCTCTGACCTTGTTCAGGCCGTTCTCTTCCATTCCATCAAAGTTACTGTACTTGGCTTGAATTACTGTGAAACTAAAAAAGTTGGTAGGGGTATTTAATAAAAGATAATTTTACTCGGTGCTTCGGTGACTGCCTCGGTGGCGTGAGGGCGCATGCTCGACTACCAATCAAGAGGTCCCGGGTTCGATCCCCAGGTCAGGCAAAAGTGTTATATATTGGATTTTTCCATTAGGAATTATCTCAATAACTGCCTGGAGTCTGGAACTGTGCCCGGTAGATGGCAATAGGCTCGCCCTCTATTACATGGGACCAATAACATAGTGGCGAAATGTGGGTGTATCTACTATGGGACTGAGTCCTGGGTACACCTCTGCCTACCCTTTCGGGAAAAAGGCGTGAATGTATGTTTGTATGTTGATAATTTTACTGGCGGGACTGCTACGAATAATAATAAGTCGTGACTGTATGTTAAAAACTTACTGTTCCTGTAGAATTTTCAAGCCACTTTCAGGGAAAAAATTAGAAGATATTAACACTTTAAGTTTTTTAGTCATCGCGCTCTTCAAGTTTCAAGTTAACAATGAAGTTTTAACATAGTAAGTACCTCATGAATATTATTATTATTCATATATTTTTTTACATTTTTAGGGTTCCGTAGCTCAAAAAGAAATTAGGAACCTTTATAGGATCACTTTGGTGTCTGTCTGTTTGTTTGTCTGTCTGTCTGTCTGTCTGTCCGTCTGTCAAGACACTTTTTAACGGGAACGCTTATGTGGAGGTATCAAGTCGAAATTGATATCAACTACTCAGATCTGCGGTACCTTGTGGCTGTAAAAACGAAGCTCTGGTTACTTAGACGGCCGAAGCGAAAAAATCCTACTCCTGAGTTAACACATCTAAAAGTTATGGCCATTTTACTGCATATTTCCATATTTTGAGCAAGGAAGCATCACGATTGCCCATATCAGACACAGTGCCACCCAGTGCTTTAAAATTTAAAATTCTGCGCGGCACTGCACTGCGCCTGTCACCCTGAGATATTAGCTGTTGAATCTCGTCATGCCCAGTAATTTCGCTGGTAACATTGCCCTTCATACCGGAACACAGTAACGTTTGCACATTACTGCTTGGCGGCTGAATAACTGGCAAAGGTGTGGTACTTCTCCAGGCGGCCCCCTGCTAGGCCTCCCCCATAGATTTCCATCCATCCTGCAGTGTTCCTGCCGTCCTTATCAGATCGCCTGTCCACTTTGTGGGAATAGTTGGTTATTTTTACTATCATATCCATTTACTGCCTCGGTGGCGTAGAGGGCGCATGCTCGACTGCCAATCACTGCCCGGGTTCGATCCCCAGGTCAGGCAGTGTTAAATATTGGATTTTTACATTAGGAATTATCTCAATAACTGCCTGGAGTCTAGAACTGTGCCCGGTAGATGGCCATAGGCTCGCCCCCTATTACATGGGACCAATAACATACTGGCGAAACTTGGGTGTAACTACTATGGGATCAGTCCCATAACTCAGTCCCAGGACTCAGGTCTTGTGACTGAGTTATGGGTACAACTCTCTGCCTACCCCTTCGGGAAAAAGGCGTGATGCTAAATTTTGATGTTTGTAAGTTTGTTACCGCTCAAAGTGTACCTATTCATTTTTTAATTTTTCGCCTAATGAATTATATTAAAGGTAAGAAGGTAACCTAACCTTAACCAGTACTATTATTTATTCTGTGTCTTAACTTTATCAATTAATTAGTCCATTGGTAAAAATCCCATGAACTTATTTAGTTTATTTATTTTACACTATTTATTTATTATTTTATTTTACAAAAGGCTGGGTTTTTTGATCACTGGTTAAATCCTTATTATTTGACAAATAGTTAAAATTCGCCATAATTAGTTTTTTCATCCCTAGTTAACTATTTTTTCCACACGATACAACCATTGGTTAGAAATTGAACTATAGTTAGTTTAACAAATGGTTAACTTAACAGTAACCAACGATCAAAAAACCAACGATTTTTACCGAGATAAAACCGCGAGGCATAGTTTGTATATAAAAAGAACCTAGTTTTTTCAAAATTTAAATTTTATTGTTGGGAACTAAAAATAAAATGCAAATAACAATACTCACGAATTAAAACGCAAGAGCGTGTGTAAAAAATATAATTATACAATCAATAGAATTTTATCTAAGAATACAAAAGAATTTATTATTCTGTTCTGTAGATACCTACCTTTTTTATAATTAATAGTTCTGCGTTCGACCCCAATCTCATCTGATGGGACGTGAAGATGAGGCCTAAGATGGAGCATGCTTTCCTAGAAGGTTCTAGAATTTCCTAGAAGAAGATGTGAATAGAAGAGTGATCTTCTCTTGAAGACCAACTTATTATTAAACATTTGGCTTTAGAATACTACCCAACTCTCTTTACCTGTGGTTGCCGTAAGAGTCGGCTAAGAGTTATCAAATTCAGAGGACGGTTAGCAACGACCTCTGCGTAAAAACCAAGTTACTGCTCTCGCCAACCCGTCTGCCAAGAGTGACGAGTATTGGCAAAACACCAGCAAATGATACCTTCAAGTAGGCCCAACTTTTAAATCTTACACTAAATTCAGCATTGTTTCCCCGAAGCCTGACCTGGAAATCAATTCATATTCAGCAGCAGCAGCTTGCGACCGCAAGACCAACGAGACATCCTATTAATTAAATCCTATCTAAGTACCTACTAGGCAATAGGCAATAGGCTCTCCCCCTATTACATGGGACCAATAACGTACTGGCGAAATGTGGGTGTATCTACTATGGGACTGAGTCCTGGGTACACCTCGACAGCCTCGCTGGCTCAGATGGTAGTAACTCTACTTTCTGTGCCGCAGGGCCCGGGTTCGATCCCCGGCCAGGTCAAACATTTGTGTGCATGAACATGTCTGTTTGATCTGTGTCTGGGTGTTATAAGCTTATATAAGTATGTATATCAGTCATCTGGTTACCATAGTACAGGCTTCTAGCCTAGTTTGGGACCAGATGACCGTGTGTGGAAGTTGTCCCATATTATTATTATTATTATTATTACCTCTGCCTACCCCTTCGGGAAAAAGGCGTGAATGTATGTTTATGTTTTTTTTTATTTAAGTACCTATATGTATTATGGAGAAAACGATTTTGAATTTGACAGTTCCTTACACCTCTTCTGCACCCTAGGGAGCGCAGGGTGGTAATGTGGCGGAACTCTCCGCCGGCAGATATCCATACCGACGGTATACCCACTAAAAACCCCGGGGTGTTCCATTGCGACGCCACGTGTCGGAGCTTACGGGTACGACACAGCACTCATCAGCGGCCCCGATGGCGTTTGGTCTTCAATAAGAGGTCCTCACGGGCTTTCGGGTACCCACGTATCGGTCACCCGGCCCGCATTTTCCTGTCGCCACCGCACAGGAGGAGTTCTGCACGGAGGCGAGCAGAGAATCGTCCTTCACTTCTCTATAAGGACTCTCTATTGTCTTCTCTATTGTCCTGGTAACGGAACACCGGACGTAACACTCATCTCACTCATGTGAATTCAACTGCTCATTTTCATACAAATTAGCGGCCGACCAAATTGTCGCAAGTAACCTCAGATCATACAAACAAGGAGTGACGCTGCAGTCACGTTGTGGTTGTCGCTCGTGTCAATAGGCAGTAATAAAAAACAATATTTGTTCGTTTATTTTGTCTAATTATGCATCTATTACATTATAAAATTAATTCATCTATTTAGATAATGCAGGTACAGGCGAAGGCATAGGGTTTCCCTGTAGTGCCGCGCAGATGTTCTTGGCTGCAAGAGACGCCATCCTGTTTCTGGTTTGGACTGTTGCGCTTCCGTAGTGCGGAATTATTACTGAAATCAAATTATTTTACAAGAAATTAGGTTAACTATACCTAATAGCCCAGGAAATCTAAGAAGTACCGTTTGACGTTTCATCTTTCCAAGCTTTGAGAGAGGAGAAATAACTTTGCATTGGCGTTACTCACACAATATCTATAACCTTCGCCTTAAACTATGGAATTATGATTTCTGTGACAAGATGTACAATTCTTGATCACTAAATATATTAAAATATTTTATATTTTTATATATTTTATATTTTTATATTTTTGCCGTGGGGTTACCGGCTTTAGGATAGTACCTCACCCTCTCTACCCGTGGTTGCCGTAAGAGCCGGCTAAGGGTTATTCTTATCCAGATCCAGAGGACGGGCAGCAGCGTCCTCTGCGTAAGACCATGAACTGCGCTCGCCATCCCGCCTGCCAAGCGTGGCGAGTATTGGCAACAACCCCCCTTATGGGGAGGCCTATGTTCAGCAGTGGACTTTAAATGGCTGTATGATGATGATGATATTTTTATAGACTAGCCGTCTAATCGCTTGACACGCCCCTATAGGCGTTAGGTAGATGGGAAAGAAAAATTTCGCCGATGACTACCTCCACGGTAGCTCAAGTGGTAGAGTGTCCACCACGCGGAATGGTGCGGAGGGTGCGTGGTTCGATCCCGCTCGCGGTTAGAAAATTTTTCTTCTCATTTCAGATTGTATACTAAATATAAATTCTAATCCTTCAAACAAGGCATAATATGCGATTTTGAAAACTATCGTGAGTGGCGTGGTACTCATATTTATTATTATGTTATATAACGACTTAACTCACGTTTAAAGTCGAAATCGCTCGACCTAGGTGAAACGTAGGTTTAAACGTGAGTTAAGTCGTTATATAACATAATAAATAAGGCATAATATGAACTGTCAAATAGTACTTCTAAATTTGCTGGGCTGTAGTTCGGTAATATTAACTAGAATTTCTTGATTTTCCAAATTGTTTTCGTACTAAGTAGTTATTCAGTTTAATGGATGTCGCGTCCGTGGCTCAGTGGAAATGTGTCCGGCTTCAATTCTGATACCTCTGTTTATATGCTTACAATAACATATTATTATGAATCTAAATGGCTGCTTTTGAATTTTATAAAAAGGTTTTGTTTTGACATTCCCAATATTCGCATAAAATCTTGCGAATGCGAATGCGAATAATAATAATAATATAATAATATGGGACAACTTCCACACACGGTCATCTTGTCCCAAACTAGGCTAGAAGCCTGTACTATGGTAACCAAATGACTGATATACATACTAATATTATAAGCTTATAACACCCAGACACAGATCAAACAGACATGTTCATGCACATAAATGTTTGACCTGGCCGGGGATCGAACCCGGGACCTGCGGCCCAGAAAGCAGAGTTACTACCACCTGAGCCAACGAGGCTGTCATATGTATATTCGTTACATCACTACTCGTAATATACTAGATTAAAAAAATCATCTCCCAGTGTTTTAAAATTCTAAATTCTGCGCAGCACTGCACTGCGCCTGTTACTCTGAGATATGAGTTGTTGAATCTCATCATGCCCAGTAATTTCGTTGGTAACATTGCCCTTTAGACCGGCCCCCTTATTACGGACGCAACAGAAGTGTGGAAAGCGTTTACATAATTGCTTAATGTCTGCTGTCAAAAGGTATACAAAAAATGATGTTTGACAGCAGACATTTAGCAATTTAAACGCTTTCCACACTTCTGTTGCGTCCGTAATAAGGGGGCGAACACAGTAATGTTTGCACATTACTGCTTGGCGGATGAATAACTGGCAAAGGTGTGGTAATTCCCCAGGCGGCCCCCTGCAAAAGAGGCCTACCACTACAAACTACTTACGACAATTAGGTAAAGCTATGATGGGATGGTCAGCGTTGATAGGTTCCGGCTCCACCACATCCAGGCCCGCGGCGAATATCTTCTTCTCCTTCAATGCTTCGTACAGGGCATTAGTGTCCACCACTCCTGGGTTATTTAACAACACATTTTTATAGGTTGGATTAAATTGGATGGATTACTCGTTTGGATTAAATTATATTTTCTACTGAATCTTTGTATTGTTATTTTCCAGAACCTAGTTGTTTTTATTTTACGTAATTACTTGTAGTATTTTTTATATCTTCAAAAATGTGGGTACGTGTGAGCGAGAGGGCGAATTTGCTTTCTTTTTTCTTTTTTTGAAATTCGCAAAACAAATTTCGACATCCCTTACAAAATGGATCTGCTAGCTGATCGGCAATTTGTATGGGAAGTTGAAATATTTATTTGCTTAATATTTATTTTTCGTCGAGTTGCCGTCGCTCACGGTCAAGTTAAGACGCCTATAACAGCCAAATCTTCCATCTCCTTCGCTCGCTCGTTTTCTAGTACACAGGCATTGAATTTCCAAAAATCATATGTTGTGTTTCTCTATCATACCATATAAGTATAATAAATTTAAGAAACCTTAGTTTGGATATCTTTTAATTTAACAGAAGAGTTCGAATAAAACCTAAAAAAAAAAGAAAAAAAGCTAAATGTATATTTAATACATTCATAATCTAATGATAAACAAAAACATTTATTGTTTGGAAATTCACATTTATAAGTGATTTTTTATCTTCAATAATATAAATTGCGCGAGCGAGATGGAACGTTTGGCTGCTAAAGGCCCCTTAATTGCGGTCGAGATGGCCCCCAACATATGCTGGAGTTTATCACCACTCACCACCTTAAGACGTCAGAAGTGAACCCACCTCCTCTCGCAATATTAACGAGGATTGCAGTAGGCTTCATCAAGTCCAAGGCTCGAGCGTCAATCAGATTCCTGGTCTCGTCAGTGTAGGGACAGGATAGGATCACGTAGTCACTGTCCTTTAGGAGTTGGTCTAGGGACACTCTCTCTACTCCTAGCGTTTTTCCTGAGGACAAAAACGTTACATTTCACGAAATTATCATATCCTACTTTACATATCCTAATCCTATCCTAATACTATTATAAAGGCGAAAGTTTGTAAGTATGGATGTATGTATGGATGTTTGTTACTCTTTCACGTCAAAACTACTGAACCGATTGGGCTGAAATTTGGTACGTAAGTAGCTTAGACCCTGGAATAACACATAGGGTACTTTTTATCCCGATATTCCCACGGGAACGAAGACTACGCGGGTGAAACCGCGGGTCACAGCTAGTTAAGTATAAATGTGAAAGTTTCAATTGTGATTGTGATGGATGTTTGTTACTCTATCACGCCTAAACTACTGAACCGATTGGGCTGAAATTTGGTATACAGGTAGCTTAGATCCTGTAATAACACATAGGGTACTTTATTTCTCGATATTCCCACGGGAACGAAGACTACGCGGGTGAAACCGCGGTGAAGCTAGTATTTATTATATTGTAGCATAAAAACCTGTAATCTAACTATACAAGAGATCTTCTAACGAGGCTTAAATGAAAAATTCCTCAAGAATAATATGAAATATGTGTAATTGTTGCTAACCTTCTTGTTATATTATATTGTAATTGGTTGATGGTTTTCTACTCATTTTACAATAGATGCAATTGAGTAGGATGAATTTTTTTTGGCTTAAATGGAAAGATCATGCAAAATTCGTACCAAAACTAGTTTTATTTTATTTATTCGCTTTAATTACAAAGTTATATCAAATTAAAAAGTCATTTTTAATCCAGTACTGAAAACACGCTGAAAGTACCCGAACGAGCTGGTGACCTGTAGTGACGTCACAATGTTATAAATTCCCATACATAATTATAACATAATGACGTCACAATCATGGCGACCACTCGTAGCGCATTCGTGATCAAGTGACACTCATTGGAATTTTATCAATTTTGAATTGCTTATAAATAATTAAAAAATATTTATTTAAAGTGATTTTTGAATCGGATTTTTTCATTAATCTTTCAAAATAATTTTTAAAATACGTCATTTTTTTTCAAATACACAATTAATAAGTGAAATACCTACCTGGATAACATTTTATTACACCTACAAGACTGAAAATAAAACTTTATACTATAATTAGCATACATTTAACATCCTACTTATCTACATTCTATCTATACCTACATAAAAGGTGTAGTTTATTAAACTCATCACTATCTATTCTTATTAGTGACTCGTGTAACTAACATTTACTCTCTCGCTCGCTCTTGCAGCCGACCCTCGCAAGCAAACGAGATGGAAGGTCCAAATTACCTTCAGGTTTATCCTGTCTCCCAGTATAAAGGAACCGAGCCACATCGAATGATTTGAGCCTCTTTACCAGCGCTTGCCCGATCCCACCTAAGCCGATGATACCCACTGTGCTGCCTTCGACCCCTTGCCCAAGATACCACTGCACGCCGAATTTCCATTCTCCTCTGAAATAATTAAAGGCACCACTCATTTATCATTGACCTTCTAATATGGAAGATGATTCGAGCAGCGTTAACAGGAAAGAAGACCTCTTAACTGTTTGACACAATCCTATGGAAAATTTACTAAATCGATGTTTTGTATTTCTCTGTTTTCTCCAAATACAGTTAACCTATTTGATATATTTATATCCTGATATATTATGGATGTAGTAATGTATGTCCCTATCATTTTATTTTTGTCTACAAACCCTACATTTTTTTGTAGTGGACGTCCAATCACGCGAGTAAAACTGTGATTTTTGGAAGTTCACTATGAAAAAACCAAGGGTTTATAAGAAATATTAAAATGACAGGGACATAGGTTACTTCACTGTAAAAATATCAGGATATACATTTATAGAATGAGTTTATTATATTCGGAGGAAACAGGGGAATACAAAACATCGATTTGGTAAATTTTTCATAGGATTGTGTCAAATTCCTAGAAGGCCGCGTACGCTCTTTTGGCCATGGCATTTGCACTTGTGGCTGAAGAGTTAAGAACTAAATCACCTTTCACCATACGCTACAAAATCATCATCACCCAGGGCCCACTACATCCCACTTCTGGGCATATACTTACCGTGTGTATGCATTATAGTTTATATTTATCTTATGCGATATAATTTTTTTTATGATAGTGAGTGTCAAGACGAGCTTAACAGATGCCTGATGGTAAGCATCATGATTGCCAATATCAGCTTAATAATATATTATTATTACTGGTCAAAAGTTAAAAGAATTTAAAAAGATGAAAGCAATTTCAATCTCTATAGGTATAATCACTAAGCCACGATTCCTTTGAAGTCTAAAACCGCAAACTTTTCCTGCTGAAAAACTAAATACATAATAATAATTTTTATTTTTTTTTTTTTTATGGCAGCGTGCCTTTATTGAAAAAAGACTAAACAATAGAGCTACCTACTTACTACCTACCCTAACTAAATACACTATACCATAGAACGCTTCGAAAATCCACAGGCCGACATGCCAGCCTATAGAAAATCCAAGTGCTCTAAACCACTGTCAGATGGCAGCGTACCCAAGATACTGGCGGCATTGCCACGTTGAATAGCAATGCTTATACGTTGAGCCAGATAAACGCCAGCATTTTGATCACGCGTCGCCTCGACCAAGCGCTCAGATAGATTTTTGAAAATGCGATGAGCTCCCGGCCCCCACGGTCCCAGAGTCTCGACTCCAAACGGTTCAAATATAATAAATAATAATAAATAAATAAAATTGCTTTATTTCAGGCATAATAAAAACCCATAAAATACTTTAAAAAACACACTTAAAAACACAAATATAAAAAAAAAAAAAGAACTATCATTAATTTAAATAAATTGTCATGTTTTTTTTATTTCTTGTTGCCGTTCATGTGAACGGATATCCATTTATTAAGTATGGGATTCGTCATGTCGTCGTAGACAGCCCTCAGAATGCCGTTCTTCGACCTCTGCAGACGGATCCAGAACGAGGCTATCCTGGATCTGATAGTTGCAAAGAAGTCGGGAACCCTCGCTTCTGCAAACATGCTCGATGCGCTGCAGCACCAGGGCAGCTTCATAAGAGCTCGGTATGCGTTATTATACTGAACTCTTATGGAGTGATAAGCTCTCTGCGTGTAATTCACCCATAACTGGCAAGTGTACATGCAAAGGCAGTACGCCTTGAACAGGGTGAGCTTCACATCGGTGCTGCAGCTGGAAAATCTTCGAGCGAGCATGTTGCTCCTGACTGAGATGGCTCGCCGTTCACGCTCCATGTCCAAATCGTCCAGTAATTCCTCCGTCAAAACGTGACCTAGATATTTGAACTTTTTCACCCTCTGAATTGCAGAGCCATACAAAAACAGATCGCACATTTTCTCAGGACCTTTACGACTAGAAGTAAAAACAAGCACTTCCGTCTTACCCACATTATACTTCAGCCCGTGAGCATTGGCATAATGCTCACAAATTGAAAGGAGTTTCCGCATTCCTTTGGTCGAAGGACTGAGGAGCACCATGTCGTCCGCGTAACTTAAACTATTGACACAAATTGTGCCCAAGTGACAGCCAATTCCCGTGCTCCTCAGTTCTTCGATCAACCCATTAACATATACGTTAAAGAGGTCCGGAGAAGTCAACCCACCTTGACGCACGCCGCATTCTAGCCTATACTCGCTAGATGTCGCGTCGCCCCATTTCACTAAGTTAGTTTGGTTTCCGTACCAGTATCTCAAGAGATTGATTACTGAACTAGGTACTTGCAGTTTCTTCAGTTTGGCCCAGAGAATATCATAATTGACCAGGTCAAACGCACGACTTAAGTCTAAAAAGCACGCATACACGTGCGTCTTGCGACTAGTGTAGTATCTGACTGTACTTTTTAGACTCATAATTGCGGAATCAGTTGAGAGACCGTTACGAAAACCAAACTGCGCGTCATCTATTCTTATATTTCTCTGCAATTCCGGGTGAATCAAACGTTCCAGCACCTTCCCAATCACCGTGCCCAGAGATATGGGGCGGTAATTGGAAGAGGAGCTGTGATCTCCCGTTTTGTTTTTGACGATGGGAACCACCACAGTTTTCATTAATTCATATGGTAAGTAGCTGAATTTAATACATTGATTAAAAAAAACACTCAACTGACCAAAAATATTATCACCAGCCCAGAGTAGATGCTCGACACTGAGACCGTCATGACCGGGCGACTTGCCACCTTTTATGCTCTTAATAACCTTCTTCACATCCTCTCGTGTAAATTCTAAGCCACTTTCCAAGTTCTCAACTTCTCCAGTAGTTCCAGCCGGTTATCCTCTTACGCTGTTTATGTTCACATGAGCGGGAGCTTAAAGTAGCCGCCTTTTGCATAACACTTACGATATGATTATAATAAGAGTCAATTCGTCTATAATAATCCGTTATATGCTTACAACACAAAACATTCTCACAAGAACACTCAATAATATTATCATAAAAATTCTTTAAATTTTCATAACAATATTGCCCATACTTATTAATCTGATCGGTGTCCCTTTCGCCCCATTTAATAGACTTTAGTGGGTCATTGGTGTCGGAGATGGCCCGTCTACTAGTCCCGTCAGCTATCTCGCAGGTAATACGTAATGGATAGTGGTCGGACCAGTGCACGTCATAGATGACGTCAGCGCTTACCACTGTATTCCAAGCTGCCTCCGTCGTAAGACAGTGGTCGAGCCATCTTCGACTGCCATGAGCTTCACTTTGAAATGTGTAAGTGTCCGAGTTTAAGCCTAATATATTAATATCTGCACATTTCCAAATCATATCGTCACAAAATTTTAATAGTTCATAACCAAAGTTTGCCTGGGGATGGGCATTAAAGTCCCCCATTATAAAAGCAGCTTGAACGTCACATTCTTCAACAATGGCACTAATATTTCCCAAACAGTCCGTAAACTCTGTTATATTATCGTGATTATCCACTGGCATATACACATTAATGACCAATATAGCACTACAACCAACAGTTATTCGCACAGCTGCGATCCTATCACTTGAGCACAGTATAGGCGACACAGTAAGACATTTCAGTTTGTTCCACATGATTGCGAGCCCTCCGTATGGTCTTCCCCGCAAAGTGCCTGCCGAGGTGTCCACAGAAGACTTGGCCACATATTCAAAGTTATTGTTTATCTGGGAGACATAATTTAGATCGTGTGGTAAGAGCCACGTTTCTTGCAATAATATAATGTCGGTAGACTTACAAAGCTCACGTACACACTGTATTGATCTTTTAATAGATTTACAGTTATAAGATACCAATGTTATTCTATTAGTTGTACTATCCATACTGGTTTTGTAATGTATCTTTGCCTACTCTCGCCGTGTATTCACGGAAGCGTCTGAATCTAATACCTTGTGGCCAAAAGTCATTGCTTAAGAATATTTCTAACTTCCGCCGTAGTATTGAAATCTTAAAGGAATTAAATTCCATTTCATTTTTCTGTGTAAGTAGTTCAACTTTTAGGCATTCTTCACCTCGTTCACGAATGTATTCTCGGACCCCATCCGCGTTCGTCGTCTTACTTAAACGAGATACGTAAACAGCTGACGTCAACTCAGCTACTTGCAATTTAGTAGAACTTTGTGCGGTTCCTATTAGATTATTCATCTGTTTACGTTTCTTATGTTGAACGATAGTAAAGCTGTTATCATTTTTACTGTCTCCTTGCGTAGACTTCATTGTGGTATGGGTAGGGTTATTATTACTAATTACCATATCCCTATATAACGGTGTGTGCCTAGTTACAGCATGTATCGGCCGGTGAATAGGTGACCTTGACCGTGAATGCGATTGCCCATGCGCTGCTGTGTTATCTAAACTGCTCGTCGTTAGATTATTAGTTTGCGTGTTAGGATGTATGATAGATTGAATGGACGGTTGTGTGGTATGCTGTATGCTAGGCTGCATAATTAATGAGCTATCAGGATAAGAGTTGCCGCGAGCTGGTGTTGTATTGCGATTGATCTCGACTATTTGTTGCGTTTGAATATCCTTCAGAATAGCCTTCACCTCCTCCAGTTCCTTTTTTATACATTCCACCTCGGAAGAACTTTCCGAGTTCGACATAGTGGGTTTCTTATCAGCTTTTATGGAAGCTACGTCATTTCTTAAAACAGCAATTTCTTTAAGAAAAGCCGTCACGTCAATATGGTCAAATGTAATTGGGGGTAGTCTGTTCAGATCCTTTGCAACAAAAATAGGTAAACAATCGGGTTCAAATTCCTTAATGAGTTTTATGATCTCCAACAAACTCTTTTGCTCGGAACCTTCTTTACGCCTCGTAACTTTTTTATTCGGTGCCAACAGCTTATACACTATGTTTCTAGCATTTTCAATATCATTAAAAGAATATGCACTCTGACAGATTTGCAGTATGCCGGTCTCCGGCAGCACATCAACTTTGTTACTAATAAATGCCAATAATTCATTTATCGTAACTTTACATTGTCCACATTGTTCCGTATCCACATCGTTATTTTCGCGAGTGCGCGGATCTTTAGAAGGCGATCGAACCAAAGGCATCGTGCGTGCGATGCTCTCAGCTACGAGCTGACAACTGATATGTAACCGCTACCGAGGTTTGCATACTTGCCCCGCTTGCGTTAGTAATTATATATCGACCATACATTTCTACTCTTATATTGTAAATTAACTATACCTTTCTACTTTCTGCATGCCATCCTTAAAGTTCCTGCCAGCGGCTATCATCAGTCCCACAGCGAGATCAGCGACAGTATTGTTCAAGGCTGAGGGTGTGCTGCCTAGGAGAATGCCTCGCTTCTCTAACTCCACCCGGTCGATGTGGTCCAATCCCGAGGACATTGTGGTCACCGCTTTCAGCTTTGATCCTGGAGTATTGTTTGAATGTTAGCTTTCGAGACGATTTCCCTATAATCTTTCCTCCTTTTAGGAAACCTAAAGTATCATCATCAGCACTTGTTTGTTGTTGATGGACAAACAAGGCCAAGGAAATTATAGCCTTCCACTAAGGCACTCCACTTTGCTCGGACTTTATTTCTCCTTCGAAATCTCTTAGTTACCTTGCGTTGGTGGGTAAATCGCTTGCCGAAGCGCGCTTTCCGCTCCAGAACTGGCCTACCCCAATGCCTATCGGTTACGAGACATATATTGAGTGATCTGCTCATTTCTATTAATTATCATCATCATCATCAGCCTTTGTAGCCTACTGTTGGACATTTGCCTTCCTTTTTTCGTGACACTCTTCTGTTTCTCTTGCCATTCTCATCTCGCTATTTTGATGTCGTTAATCTTTGATTTCGATATTATGATGACCTGGAAATATTCGTCACAATTTCTTATCAAGGTTTTACTCGCTATAGTTCATAATTACAAACTACAATTTGCTATTCATATCAGGTTCAAAAAGCAACATTTTATATTTTCTTATATCATCATCATCTCAGTCATAGGACGTCCACTGCTGGACATAGCCCCCCCCATAGATTCCCATCTGGGCCGGTTGTAAGCGGCCCGCCTCCAGCGTGTTCCTGCCGTCCTTATCAGATCGTTTGTCCACCTTTTGGGTGGACGATCTACGTTGCGCTTGCCGGTCCGTGGTCTCCATTCGAGAACTTTACAGCCCCATGGACCATCAGTTCTATGTGCTATGTGCCCTGTCCATTGCCACTTCAACTTGCCAATCCGCTGGGTTATGTCGATAATTTTCGATAGGATCTCCTCATTTTTGATTCTGATTTTTAATTTTGTTATATATACTATTGTTCTCCAAATTATTGTGAACTTACTCACCAGCCAAATCAAGTAAAGCGGCATTAAGTTTCTCCTTGGTATTCCATACAAAGCCGCCATAGCCATCGATGATATTGTTCTTGATCTCAGCTTTGTACTCAGGGTCTTCTTCTGCGCGAGTCAGTACAGTTGTTTGATACCCACTACGTAAGCAAAGCAGAAAGTTAGCAAAAGTAGTTAGTCTTTTAGGTTCAATTGTTTATTCGATTGTTTTAAGGGATTCCGTAGCTCAAAAGGAATCAAGGAACCCAGATCCAGATCCAGAGCCAACCACAAACAATTGAGTAGAAAACTATTCCCAATTTCTTCATATCTGTGTATTTTCATTTATATGGGTGACGTTTAACCTGTGCGTTTAACATTAACAATCCTTTGTTAATTGGAGCCCCGTTATTTTCTATCATTTTCTGCTGAGATGTATATCTATAGCTGTATCCTACTTCCTACTATCCTTCCTACTTCCTTCTTTTTTTTTTTTTTTTTTTTTTTTTATGATAGTGAGTAACAAGACGAGCTAATCAGGTGCCTGATGGTAAGCATCATGATTGCCCATATCAGACACAGTGACACCCAGTGTTTTTAAATTCAAAATTCTGCGCGGCACTGCACTGCGCCTGTCACCCTGAGATATGAGTTGTTGAATCTCATCATGCCCAGTAATTTCGCTGGTAACATTGCCCTTCATACCGGAACACAGTTATGTTTGCACATTACTGCTTGGCGGATGAATAACTGGCAAAGGTGTGGTACTTCCCCAGGCGGCCCCCTGCAAAAGAGGCCTACCACTACAAAGACTAATATCCCAATCCTATCCTAATCCTATCCTATCCTAACTATTATAAAGGCGAAAGTTTGTAAGTATGGATGTATGTATGGATGTTTGTTACTCTTTCACGCCAAAACTACTGAACCGATTGGGCTGAAATTTGGTACGTAAGTAGCTTAGACCCTGGAATAACACATAGGGTACTTTTTATCCCGATATTCCCACGGGAACGAAGACTACGCGGGTGAAACCGCGGGTCACAGCTAGTTATTAATATGAAAGTTTGTGTAGATGGATGGATGGATGTTTGTTACTCTTTCACGCCAAAACTACTGAAGCGATTGTGCCGAAATTCGGTATGTAGATAGCTTAGACCCTGGAATTACACATAGGGTACTTTTTGCCAATATTCCCACGGGAACGAAGACTACGTGGATGAAACCGCGGGGCACAGCTAGCATTTTTAATTTTAATACTGTAGTCAGGATAACTCACGTAATACTTGAGCTATATCATAGATTCAAAGATTATCAAGAAAATCTCAAATATGTACAAACTGTAGTGGTATTAGGCCTCTTTTGCAGGAGGCCGCCTGGGGAAGTACTTACCTCACCTTTGCTAGTTATTCATGCTCCAAGCAGTAATGTGAAAACATTACTGTGTTCCTGTCTGAAGGGCAATATAACCAGCGAAATGACGAGTTTCAACAACTAATATCTCAGGGTGACAGGCGCAGTGCAGCGCACAACTTTGAATTTTAAATACTGGGTGGCACTGTGTCTGATATGGGTAATCATAATGCTCACCATCAGGCATCTGATTTGCTCGTCTTGTCACTCACTATCATAAAAAAAATCGAGTTTGTAGTATGCTTGTGAACTAATATTATTAGAAATGTATTTATTTATAGGTACTCATGGCGATTGGTCACAATGACCGTGGCGGTTAATATACGTTAATTTTATATACCTAGTATTTAGGTCAACTTTTATACAACGCGTTACAAATAGGTGTAGTAATACTTAAGGGGGAGGAACAACCTGAACAACATGCAAAATACATCTACGGATGATCATTCTACGGAAAGGAGCATAACTGAAAAACAGCGCGTTTCATGCAAGCATGGAACGCATATTATTTATTTATTTAATCAATTAGACGGCTATTGCCAATTACCTAATTAATAATAATATAATTACAAAATAACATTCAAATAACAAGTCAATCAAATTATATAAATAATGGTCAAATAATCTAGATAATTACAATGTCATAATAATAAAAATTCAAATAATTAAAATCGATATAAGTCATGTCAAACAAAAAGATTACAATTACAATTTAGCTAATAACATTCATTTTAATAATTAATAGACGACACTACCCTATCATTCTTCTCACAAAAATTCAAACACTCAGCCAGAAACACCTTCCATCCATCCGCAAACATGTCGCAGTCAGGGTTGGCTTCCAGGAGAGCATTGAGCGCAGATAGAGTGCGCGGGATAGGGGAGCGCGCTCGCGCGACTGTACGGGACAGTGGCACATGTAATAATCTGTGTCGTCTCACGCGCCTGTAGTTATCGGGTACATATAACTGACATAGCTCGTCATGGAGATCGGGTGCATCAATTTTCCCATTGAGGATTTTGCACATCGTCACTAATTGGTCCTTAGCTCTCCTTACTTCAAGTGAGTTATAACCCAGCGTTCCCAAGAGGAACTTAGTTGGGTACATAAATGGGTAATACCCATACACTTTCCTGTACAGAAACCTTAGGAAGGCCTTTTGAACTTTCTCTAACATGAGAGCATACGTGCTCTCATACGGGTGCCATATACAAGAACCTGCTTCCAGCCTGCTACGAACTAGCGCACTGAAAACTAGCTTAATCACTTTCTGACTCTGGAAATCTCTAGAATTCCTCAAGACGAAACCAAGTCTTCTGAAGGAATCTTTAGCTCTCTACTATATGATCATGAAATGTAAGTTTTCGGTCGAATGTTACACCCAAATCCTTCATATTTGTAGCTCTAGTGATGCTGTTACAATCTAGTTTGTACTGAAACTCAATTGGGTGCACCATTCGACCGAAGGTCATGGCGTAGCACTTGGAATGATTAAATTCCATTCTGTTCTCTACACCCCACTGGTACACGGAATCCACATCACGCTGGAGTAACAGGCAGTCATTCTCAGACCTTATTTCGCACAGCAACTTTAGGTCATCTGCATACAGAAGACATTTGGCGTACTTTACTACCGCGGGAAGATCGTTCACCATTAAAATAAAAAGAAGAGGTCCAAGAATAGAGCCTTGGCTGACTCCAGATCGCGTGTGGTATGGCTGGGATTCATACAGACCTAACCTAACATATTGCTGGCGGTCGCGGAGGTAATCTATGCTGAGAATGAAATATATGCTGAGCTATGTCCTTTTCATTACCACCTAATAAATCGAACTTAAGTATAATGCCTAACCTAGTCTTATCAATTTAGCACATAACAATTCTAACCATAGAAATTAATATTATCTGATATTGTACTTAGTTGTGGTAATGAATAAATGTTTTCTATTCTATTCTATTCTATCTACCTATCAAATTGAACAACTTTTAAAAGAAATAATTGTGAAATTCGCCAAAGAAGAAAGTTGAAAAGAATTTCGACTTCCCATATAAAATGGATCAGCTGATCGGATTTGTATGGGTAGATGATTTTTTTTCTTGAGAATTTCGTAATTATTTCTTTTGAAAGTTGTTCAGTTTGATGGGTAGATGCACCGCCTTAAGTATGACTACACTTATTTTAACACTATTTTTAGTACCTATAGTACAATACTCATAGTAATACTCATTGAATAAATAAATAAATAAATAAATAAATAAATAAATAAATAAATAAATAAATAAATAAATAAATAGTAGGTATTGAATGAATATTGGTACCAAAATAATACAGAAAATAACAAGAAAGAAAACTTAAAACTAGAAAGGGTTATAACTGGCGGCCCTATCGCTCAGAGTGATCTCTTCCAGACAACCATGCAGCGAAAGGAAATACAGACACTGAAGAGCCGTTAAAACGATAAACGTTAGAGTAGCTAGTAATGTTTTATAGAAAATAATATTATTGGTCTGTCTATACACTAGACCGATAGGTACGTAACAGGACAGTAATCGACACGGATACGAAACGGTCTACCTGCCCACTATAACGTATGAAAAACATTTTCATAGATAGAAATTGTTGACGCAGCACTAACGTTCGGTGCATGGAAGAATATTTTATGACGCCTATCGTTACGTTCATATTACGTTCCTTTCTGTTTCATTATAGTGGGCCGATAACTGTGTAAGATTGTAGACGAATTTTTTATCATTTCATCAGCAATCTACGAAAATGATATCTAATCGAGTCAGCTGACATTGACAGGAGACAATGACGCATACAACAATTGGTGCGTAACCGCGAGGAAACGTGAATACAAAACATCGATTTGGTAAATTTTTCATAGGATTGTGTCAAATTCCTAGGAGGCCGCGTACGCTCTTAAGTACCTATTATTAACTCGTTGTATAATATATATGTACCTACTTAATAGGTACCTACCTCTAATATAATTATGTAAAGATATTATAGGTTATGCTGAGTCTACATGAGCGAGTAGAACTTTAACATTAGGTGTAAAAGATTAAATATAATTCAAAATATAATTATATTCACTTACTTTTCTCTAAAAACATCCAGACCAGCTTGGGGATACGTTTTGTTTAGAATCAACACTCGCTTGTCAAAGGACGCCATCTTGCGGAATTCTTTGAAACAACTCGAAGCTGAAAAAAACTCGTTTGTTAAAATATTATTTTGGTAAACACACAAGTCTTCTTTCTAATATGAACTCCGCGTGTAGACTGATGTAATTTAAATGATCAATTATTCAGTTCCTGCCGAATAATATACTCGAAATTAGACCGCTTTATTTTCGATGGCAGAAAATAAATTTCAATATTTCTATAGCTAGGGTAGGTACTTAAGTGTTCATTTAAAAGTATTTACATATTTTCCTTATAATGATATATTAAGTAAGGGTGTAATACTAGCTGTCCCCCACGGTTCCACCCGTGTAGATCGATGTCAATAAATTTACTTATAAATAAATCATCTTTCATAATATGAAAAACATCTGTTTCAAACATCATGTTATCGGTCAACGAACTTTTTCTACCAATTTTCCATATTGAATTTTTAAATGATTTCCTTTGCAATTTGTGTATTTTGACGGACTTTCATAAGCATTACTACCCCTATTTGTAATCTGGTAAGAACAAATAACATAAAAAAATATTACTAAGGTTACGGTCGCGTCACCAGGAGGACGCTTTGGAGGGGGGCTTTGCGCAGGTGTGTTGGTCGAAAAGTCCCAACAGATCTAAAAATCGATTTCTGCGCATTCAAGGTCAGCGCTATTAAACCGTGACGCGACTTGTATGCTTTCTTATATTATTGATGTACTTGCATTGTTCATTCCCGTGGGAATTTTGGTATTCTTTTCTTATTATTTGTCTACGCCATAATAGTAATTTATGTGTAAAATTTCAGCTCTCTAGGTCCAAGGGCTGGGCTGACTGACTGACTGACACACTCACACACTCATCAACGAGTGTGTGAGTGTGTCAGTTAGTCGGTCAGGAATTTGATTCTTATATAATATAGAAGAAGAAAAGATTAAGAACTAAGGTACACTAGTTAATTAAGACTTACCCATTTTTGTGTGTGTGATATATTAAGTAAGGGTGTAATACTAGCTGTCCCCCACGGTTCCACCCGTGTAGATCGATGTCAATAAATTTACTTATAAATAAATCATCTTTCATAATATGAAAAACATCTGTTTCAAACATCATGTTATCGGTCAACGAACTTTTTCTACCAATTTTTCATATTGAATTTTAAAATGATTTCCTTTGCAATTTGTGTATTTTGACGGACCTTCATAAGCATTACTACCCCTATTTGTAATCTGGTAAGAACAAATAACATAAAAAAATATTACTAAGGTTACGGTCGCGTCACCAGGAGGACGCTTTGGAGGGGGGCTTTGCGCAGGTGTGTTGGTCGAAAAGTCCCAACAGATCTAAAAATCGATTTCTGCGCATTCAAGGTCAGCGCTATTAAACCGTGACGCGACTTGTATGCTTTCTTATATTATTGATGTACTTGCATTATTCATTCCCGTGGGAATTTTGGTATTCTTTTCTTATTCTATGTCTACGCCATAATAGTAATTTATGTGTAAAATTTTAGCTCTCTAGGTCCAAGGGCTGGGCTGACTGACTGACTGACACACTCACACACTCATCAACGAGTGTGTGAGTGTGTCAGTCAGTCGGTCAGGACTTTGATTCTTATATATAGAAGAAGAAAAGATTAAGAACTAAGTTACACTAGTTAATTAAGACTTACCCATTTTTGTAACTACAGTCGACTTGAACATGTTGCGAGTTGGAGCCGGTTAGGTACTTACTGCTTAACAGTTTTTATCATAAGAAAAGGCTTGTTTGTGTAAATATTTCCTTATCACTCACTAAGTGTTAGGCATATTTTATACGCAAATATTCTATCCTGCCTCGACTGTGGTAAACCTCCTTTTCATCATCATCATCATCATCTTAGCCATAGGACGTCCACTGCTGAACATAGAGGCCTCCCCCATAGATTTCCATCTAGTCCGGCTGTAAGCGGCCTGCATCCAGCGTGTCTTCGCTGTCTTTATCAGATTGTCTATCCACCTTCTGAGTGCCTCCTTATGAATTTTTTAAATATTTTTTTAACAAATCTTAGAGCATTGTGATGTCGCTTATACCTTATACCTTCATACAGGTCGCGTCACGGTTTAATAGCGCTGACTTTGTATGCGCAGAAATTGATTTTTAGATCTGTTAAGACTTTTTAGACTAATACACCTGCATAAAGCCCCCCTCCACTTTTTTCGAGCGCTATAAATTCGTGACGCGACCTGTGACTACTCCTATCTAGTTTAGTCTAGTTAAAAACGTAAGCTTTTTGCACTGAACTGAAATTTCAGATTAATATTAGTATTACTTAATATGTTAAGTATGTAGTAGTGAAAAATTAACATAAAACATACATTCACGCCTTTTGACCCCTTCGGGAAAGGCAGAGGTGTACCCAGGACTCAGTCCCATAGTAGACACGGTAGACTCAGTACTGTTTATCTTTATTGACGTGCAAAAGTGTCAGATAATGACCTATTTGAATAAATCTGTTTGAGTTTGAGTTTGAGTAGATATACCCACATTTCGCCAGTATGTTATATACGAGTAGGTCCCATGTAATAGGGGGCGAGCCTATTGCCATCTACCGGGCACAGTTCCAGACTCCAGGCAGTTATTGAGATAATTCCTAATGGAAAAATCCAATATTTAACACTGCCTGACCTGGGGATTGAACCCGGGACCTCTTGATTGGCAGTCGAGTACTTAGATATTATAATAGGTACTATTGTTATCTGCTCGCATTTTTTAATATTTAGTTAAGTAGGTAGGTACTAAAAATAAGTTGGAATAAGACCGGAGGCATTCATCTGTATCACGTATCACAAACCAACTGTCTACGTATCACAAAGTAACAATCTAAAATTCGAATACACGTTACGATTGATAGATTGCCTTACTGCTTAATTGACCGACGCTGGCGCCATCTTGCGGAGTGTCTTGAAACTATAACCTGTGGTTTAACCAATGGTAACATAATTTCAGTAACTGTTATGTAAGAATACTGTCAGATGGCGCTACACGACATATAACACTAGTTTGAGATTATAATATTCGTTCGACTTCCATACAAGATGAATATACACAAATACGAAGAAATGGGAAATATTTCACTTAATTGTTTGTAGTTGGTTCTTGATCTGGCCTTTATTTGGGGGTACTTGTCGATTTCTTTTTTTTTTATTACCTATACTTAGTAACAAGACAAGCAAATCTGATGGTACCTACGCATAATGATTGCTCATATCAGACACAGTACGACCCAGTGTTTATATGTATATTCAAAACTCTGCGGGGCACTGCACTGCGCCTGTTACCCCGAGATTTTAGTTGTTCGAGTGCAGCGGCGATCTCACTCACGGCACGGCCGTTCTTTGTGTTCTGTGGCACGGCCCACACTGCCCAGTTTATATGTATTATCTATGCACACTGCCGACACCCGAGGACTCGAGAGCCCCACAGATTATGCCAATGTGTGCATGGCAGGGCGTGCGTACACGTCGCGCACACATTCAGACCTGCAGGAGGCAATTTCTATGAAGACGAACTACTGTTCTTAGTGTACTGTGTAGTTAGTAACAAAGACAAAAGAAAGTAAACTATCGGACATCTGGAAAAGACTGCCACATATATAATAATGCCAGACCATTTATTGTAGTCTGAGCCGTTTGCCAAGCCTTTGTGTGTCCGAAAACTTATTTACGTATAACTCGGGAGATTTAAAAACAATACATCTGTCCAAGATTTAAAGAAAAGTTTTATAATAGAAATGGGAAAATCATTTACGAAAATCAAACTATTATTCATCATCATTAACTCAAAAACTGTGCTCAAAAAATGCCTTTATGAAATTTTTACCGGTGGACGGAGTAGGTGATTCGGAGTTATTCGGAGTTATGTTCATACACGATGATTCTTTTTGATAGAAACAATAATTTTACCATATCACAGACCATATGTAAAATAATTTTTAAAGGTATGTTTATTATGAAAGTAACGGAATTATTACGGAATTACATCTTAAAAGGATCAAATATACCTATTTCTTAGCTTTGCTCCTCTACCCGTGCAGATTGAAACATTTTCCGCTGCTGCAAACTTTCGCTCAAAAACATTTTTTGGAATGAAGACCTTCAGAACCATGCAATATTTTTTTGGCAGGCTTTTTTTTGGCCGAGGAAAAATGCCAGACGCATACCACCCGCACCCGGGGCAGGGTAGTTACACAGTATTACAAAATATTGTAATACTGTGGTAGTTATGTGGGATTCCTCGCCGGCACACACATACATACCGTCGGTATACCCACTAAAAACCCCGGGGTTTCATCGTGACGCCATTGTGTTAAGGCTGCGGGCACGCCGAACCACTCACCCCTGGCCCCGACGGAGTTTGGTACTCAAATAAAAGACCCGCCGCCACGGTAGCCCTGCGCCCCAACACTCCTAAAGAGCGCCACCTCGCGGGCCCTTTATGTTGGCAAAAGATACCCCGTATTTATCGCCGAGTTCCCAGGATTCAGATTCTCCGGTCGCAACTGCACAGGAAGAGTTCTGCACAGAGACGAGCGGAGAATCCTCCACGTCTATAAAAGGGTTTGGAAGCCTGTTCCGGGACACGCGGAAGCGCGCCTCCTGGGCGTGGCGGTCTTCTCACTGAAGAGCCCACCATAGCCCATTTGGCAAGCAATGGGGAATGTCTATTTATTTTTGTTTTTTGTAATTTCAAAACCATTTGGAGGAATAAGGTTGCTGATCACTACCCATTACTTAAAAACAGAAAATAATCACGGATTATTATTATTTTCGGCTTTAATTGAATAACCTTCATTTGACCTTAGATGACGTCACACGTAGATTAATGGAAAAACGTGTGAGCCTAAAAAAAAAAAAAAAAAAAGTGAAATGTCCTTTTATGTCATTAAGTTGTCAAATGTCGATGTATGTAAACATAACCTATATCTAGCCGACTGCAAAATCTTAGAAAGTTACTGTGATTTTATTGTTTACTGGCAGCTTCTTGTAAAGACCACCACTTTACTAGAGCTGTGACTTGACTGGGCTTGCCCTGACTCTGAATTGACCATATTAACTTGAAAATTTATATAACTTGACACTGGCAATACATTCGTGTGGGTCCATAAAAGAAGAAAAAAAAAAGCAATGAACAGTTTTTTTAGAAAAGTGGGGTTATAGGTGTGTGATAATATAATGACATTGACAATCTGAATTTCATTGCCTTTTTTTTTTTTCTGTTGAGGCCGCAGTCACCGTCTATAAAGCTTATGATGACGTCATCATCACCAAAAATTCTCAAATTTTTAAAAATGTTTTTAAAAATAACTACGACGAAAATAGCAAAAATATTCAAATTAGTTTCTTATATTGCTCTATATTTTCATTATCTAAAATAAAAATGGAGGTCAAGATAATTTGGACATTCCCCATTGGCCACCGTCTCTGGCCAGACGCCGTTGTCCAGGGTGCATTACGGGGAGGTTTTCTGCACGCACCCAAAATCTGCCTTGTTGACACAGATCACGTCATTGTTCCCCCGCTTAGTTTCCCCGTTATTTTACTTCTCGATCGCGCCCGAACAATGCACATTTGCGCTCTCGTTCTAACCCCCTGGGATTTAGTTTCCCTTGGTCACTGAGCTAGCAGGACTGAGCGCGTTATTAAAAAAATAAAGGTCACAATCAGGTCCATTGATTTCTACTAACTATTTCTTCCGATATTCTGCAACCCAAATGAAGTAGATAAGTATTAAGAACTAAGTAAGTATAACGTAATACATAGTGGCGTATTGAACTCCGGCAGGTTGGCGTAGGGCCGCGTATCGACCGCGTAGTGGCGCCGTTTTGGCGCCGCGGTCTCGGCCAGTCCTTTTATTGCTATTACTACATACCCTCCAACTCTCCAACTAACGAGTATTATAATATTTAGTAAGGGACTTCCCATACAAAATTGATCAGCTGATCGGAATGGTATATGATGTCGAATTTATTCTGCTAATTTCGATTATTATCTTTAGCAAAATCAATATCAAAATTTATTTATTTGTAAAAACATGGTTACATTGAAATGATCATCCACAGCTATCAGTATTCATCCGCATGTTTTGCCTAGAAGGCGTACAAATGTCATGGTATATAATATAATTAAACAAATACACAAAAGATTAAAAATTATTTCAATAATCCTATTACCAATAATTATCATATAACAAATAGAAAAAATATTATCTTTATTATTCATGTCCATGCTAATTCATGTCAAAAATTATAATTATGCAACCAATAATATAATGTCAAATTCCTAATTCATGTCAAATAATAATAATTAATATAATCAATAAAATCAAGTTATTTAGGTAGTTGAACCTCCTCGAGTATTACTGCACCTTTTTGTAACATTCATGTTGTACGCGTCATTTAATAGCGCTGACCTTGAGTGCGCAGAAATCGATTTTTAGATCTTTTAGGACTTTTTAGACCAATACACCTGCGCAAAGCCCCCTTCCACTTTTGCCAAGCGCTATTAAACCGTGACGCGACCTGTATAGAGTGCCGCGCCGCGCCGTGGCGGTATCGGCTACAGAATTTTCAGCTAAGGGTTATATAAGATCAAGCTCAGGCAGAAGCGTCGTAAGCTCTACTGCCGATTATAAGGTCCCGGGTTCGATCCCCAGGCCAGATAAAATGTAAATGGATTTTTCCATTAGGAATGACTTTTCGCATTTTCTAGAGATGTTCAGTTTGAAATGTACTTTATACTATTTTGTATACCTACCATCTCTTAGACACTAGCACCCTTGATCGATCATGTTAGAAAATAATAATGTCCTCCTAACCGTTTTCTATTATGGCGATCCGTTTGCGTCAATCCTTTTCATAATATTACAGCTCCATATAATATATAATATACAGCTCGCTAACCCAAATTTAGTTTTAAATATTTATTTGCATATGGAGCAGAACAGCTGACCAAAGCACTATTATTGTAGTTGTACCTAGATACATTTAGGCCGGGACTTTTCTGCAGACGCTTCTCATCAATTGTCAGCAAGCGGGCCTCTTCGAAAGCTTATTTACACCCTTCTGAATGTTAGAACGGCAGTCACATCTATTCTCAGCGAGCCCTTCAGTTGATGTGATCTCTCGCAAGCTGTTAGGTGCCTTTTAAGGACATCTTTGTAGCGAAAGTGCTGTCCACCAGGTTTACGCTTGCAGTCTGACAGTTCCGAAGTAAAGTATCCAAATAATGAATGAAACCGCCAAACAATAGATACTCGTATCTATGGCGGTAAAGCCGTGACATGCTGAATTTCCGTTTGACTAGCTCACCTGTCACAGTGTGTAACTGGCGCAAGGTGGCCGAGCACGTGCCGCGCCGGTGTGCAAACGCCCTATCAAATGCCACCTGTAGCTTTCAAGTTTTGGCTGGTAAATTGACTTTTGAAACCTTAATGTGGTACAGTTGAGCCTAAGAATAAATAGGCATGTATCTAATCTAACTTGAGCATATTTACTAATAATGTAAGATTCTTCGCCGTAATGCTCACGGTGAATGAACAAACTTCGAGCATCGTGTTCGAAGTTCGATAAAATTAAAAGGCGCCGAATGCTCAATGTAATGTTATGTGTATCTGTTCTTCTAAAATGCTTAAGAGGGTACATGGCCTACTAGGAATTTGACACAATCCTATGAAAAATTTACCAAATCGATGTTTTGTATTCCCGTGTTTCCTCCAAATATAATTAACCCATTCTATAAATTTATATCCTGAGATTTTTATAGTGAAGTAACCTATGTCCCTGTTATTTTAATTTTTCTTATAATCCCTTGGTTTTTTCATAGTGAACTTCCAAAACTCCCAGTTTTACTCGCGTGATTGGAGGTTCACTACAAAAAAATGTAGAGTTTATAAACAAATATAAAATGATAGGGACATATATTACTTCAAATTTAAAATATTAGGATATAAATATATCAATCATGTATACTGTATTCGGAGGAAACCGGGGAATACAAAACATCGATTTAGTAAAATTTCCATAGGTTTGTGTCAAACTGCTAAGAGGTCCTGTATCCTGTTAAGTTTATCTTTAGACCTAGTAGTTACAAGTCCAATGACGTTAGTGTTTGAGTTTTGAAACATCCTGCTAATATTACAAATCTCAAATTTTAGTACAATATAAAAAACGTACGTTGTTAACAGGTGAACATACGCTTGCGAGTTCTAACTCACCTCCAGCGCCATCTAGCGCGGTTTTAGTTAGCACATTTTTGATAGTTTCTTAAAACAAAGAGGAGAATGAGGTCAAACCGGAGAGCCAGAAAGAATAATACTACTTAACTAGTGTTCATTTAGTGAAGTTATTCGGAATGAGACACTAGTTATCTAACATAACATAACATACATTCACGCCTTTTTCCCAAAGGGGTAGGCAGAGGTGTACCCAGGTCTCAGTCCCATAGTAGATACACCCACATTTCGCCAGTATGTTATTAGTAGCCAGTATGTAGGTATATCTAAGTTCCTATCTTATATATATAAAAATCTTGTGTCACGATGTATGTCCCGAATAAACTCCAAAACTACTGAACCGATTTCAATCAAATTTCACATGTACCCGTATTTTGGTCTAACTTACTGGATAGGATAGTTATCATCTCAATTATTCGCTTATGTCGTGAATGTTAACGAATAAAATGTATCAATTAATTGTTTCTTAAGCAAGTGTTTATTTACTGTTTAGTTTTATGAAGTTCTCATAGATGGCGGTGTACGTTGACTCATCGATAAAATTCTTCAATATTGTTTGACATCTAGGTTGCAAATACACCCAATAGATGTATTCTGTTCTGTTCTGTTCTGTGTTCTGTTTCTTAGAATATAAATTCTATTACTTTATTTCACGTAATATTTATTTATGCTCACGATATAACCGTATTATTTTAATGGTTTGTGACTGATATTTTTATAATTATACTGCGTATTATGTTACAATATTATTACCATTAATAACAAAAAAAAAATTGTACTATTTTTGTTAGAGAATTATCAAAGTCTTGGCGCCAAATTTTAATCAAAGTTTTAAGATCTGGCCATCAAATTCTATCGAGTCGCCATCTCTGGTTTGAATGTACAAAGCTTTGGTATCTCATTCGTTCTCGAGACCTCCTCTGAGCGTAAACAAAGCTCCCTCTCGAACCATCGAGACCCACTATTTCGAACAATCGATCAATCGATTCTTCTCGAAGCATGCGAACTAGAACGTTCGGGAAATTCAAGGTTCAGGTATAAATACTGGCGCCGAGTGTCACCGCAGTTCAGCTTTACGGTAAAGCTGTAGAGGCCATCTGAGGCCAACAGCATAAGTCATTTAAAAAAAAAAAAAAAAAAATCACCGCAGTGCAGTTCCTTTTTAAACGAGTGAATTAATACTATCTCCCGGAAAGTGATAGTCTCAGTAAAATCTCCACGCATTTTGTACAACAATATGAATTTTTCAATTGAGTACTCCAGTTTTATTTTAAATTTAGGTAATTCGATTTTACCGGAAGGGTTTTATTTCCTCAGTTGCGATTAGAGAAATAAAATATGGCGGTACGAAGTTCGCCGGGTCAGCTAGTATAATTAAATTTTAATCTAAAATACTTATAATTTGGAGTTTTTGGAAATAGCTATACTTATTTTGGATTTTTATCATATTTTAGTCCAAAGTACTTTTATTTTGGATTGAAATATAATTAGGAAGCTCCAGATAAGAGCTAGTGTCTCATTCCCTATTCTCCGTCCATGTCTATTCTCCGTTTTAAAATGATGTAACTATTACGTTTGTATGGCGAATTCTCCGGTCGCCGTCTCCTTAAGATAAAAGTCATAAATCATAATATACTTAAGGACATTATTTGTTTATATTATATTTCTATTTTAAACCGAAATGGTTTATATTAGATTTTATTTTATTAGACACTCTCAAATTCCGCATATTTTTCCATTCGATATTCTTCGTCAACATGTCAAAGTAAGTAATTTTGGAAATAGATTCTATTAAATTATTACCCCAAAGGTTATGGGTTAAGGAAACACCTCATTACTTCTGTTAAATCTCTCGTTCTTTACACCATGCAAATAAAGTTCAAAATTGCACAATTTAACAGCTGATTAACTAATGACACAAAATATTTAACACAATTAAGTAGTAGTTGAAGGAGTTGTATTCAATTTTTGACTCTAATTCATATTTATAAGGTTTAGTTTTCAACAGTTGCTGACGAAAATGCAAGTTAATAATTAGGGTATTTTAAAACAGTCATCAGGACCATTTTATTTTACAACCTTGATTATGCTTATAGCAAAGTTTGTAGATTAAGTTTTTCAATCAAAAAAATAAAGTTTACGGTATACAAAACATATGAAAATTGCAATATCGCTTATTGAATATACCATTTGAGATGACGGTAGGGGTCGACCTAGGCATACCTTTCATGAACAAGTTGATGTTATCTTAAGGAAAGGCCAGGTCAAAAGTACCAACAACCGACGAGTATGCATGAAGAGTGTGATGAAAGAAGAAGAAACAAAAGTTGTATGTCAGGATCGTAGCAAGTGGAAAGTAATAGACTCTGCCGACCCCAACGGCAACAAGGCGTGACTGTATGTATGTATATATTTGAGATGACATAACAATATAACTCGAGTTGTTCCGTATTCATCCGATGAGATCTCATCCTAATGGGATAATAAGATGAGGATATTATGCATACAGTATATTCCTAACTCAAATTCATACGGGTAGGGTAACCGGTAGTATTGTTAGCACCCCCCCAATCATTGGCACTTTCAACTTTTAATCGTAATATTAATAACACAACACGACTGTAGTCATTTCTAATAATTTTTCCTTTATAGTATTTTAAATTTAGCGTCTGCCAAAACCAAATTGTAAATGACATTGACAGTTGAATTGGCGGGATTTATTTATTTCTTAAATTTGCGCGCCATTGCTGGTGATGATTTGAAAAAAGTTTGTGAAGTAGAAAAGAAAACTGCGTTAAAATAATTATATTTAGGTATATCCAATTTGTTTTTTGGATGTAGGAGAGTGATTTTTATAAGTGCAGAGATGTACAGAACCCTAGCCAAAGTGAGTCGCACACTTGGCCACACGTCTGAAGCCGGACCACATGTGCAGCCGGTTGCGAGTCGTTAGTTTATTTTTTATAGCATTTCTTTGTGACGCGTCTCCGTGTCAACACAAATTGACACAGATGTTGAGCTAAATTATTGTAACATGTAAGAAAAGAAATGAATTTTATGACATTTGAGATGAAGACGCTTACCTACTTTTTGGTATTATGTCTCGAGTGATGCAGGTGAAGTTTTTATTGTGATAATTTAATTGGTCCGAAGACTTTTTTTAGATGGAACAACATCATTACTGCCTCTTCTTAAAAGATAGGGTGGGTACAAGATGTAACGTAATACGTTACAACGAAATGCGTCAAAATGCGCCCGTTGCTCGCGTATGTAACTGCCTCGGCGTAGAGGGCGCATGCCCGACTGCCAATCAAGAGATCCCCGGTTCGATCCCGAGGTCAGGCAGTGTTAAATATTGGATTTTTCCATTAGGAATTATGTCAATAGCTACCTGGAGTCTGGAACTGTGCCCGGTAGATGGCAATAGGCTCGCCCCCTATTACATGGGACCAGTAACATACTGGCGAAATGTGGGTGTATAATCTACTATGGGACTGAGTCCTGGGTATACACCTCTGCCTACATTTATTATGCTCGCGTATTCGTGCTTTTTCCCCGTCTAAGTGACTCCATCAATGGTCGCTTTGTAACATGCTACGTTATGCGTTGTAACAATGGGGAGCCACACGCAAAGCTGTTTGCAGATGGCGCTCTAATCGACTGTACTATGTTTACATTTGGGTGTTAGTAGAGCGTTTGCAATTTTCTGCGATATTCTATGATAATATAAATTATGTATTCACTTATGACTGTGACTCAACTTAAGAACGAACGCTTCGAGGAAGAAATGCATCAGTTGCTGGGAAAAAGGCCGATTTGATAGAAAGGTGACGATATCAAATATTCAAGGTTATTTTTATTTTTATATATAATTTCGTCTGACTTCTTTTCTCAAAACGATGTTGTCGTTCTAGAGCAGCCGGAGTTTCAGGTTTTACCTTAGTAAAAGAGAATATCTATGGTACAGCTGTCTTTCTGAGAAACCTTGCAAGTGGTTCATTACCTGAAATAAATAATAGATAAGGATGTTATGAGCGCCAAGAATGACTAAGAAAGTGGAGAATAGGCATACTAGCTGTACCGATTTACCTGTATATATTATCTAAATAACTCAATTATAAAAATCATCAATTGTAACATCAATTCACCAAATTCATCACAAATTTTCTAAAATCTACAATCATTCATCACTCTTATTACATTACATAATTAAATCTTTAAATAGAATGTTTATCAACAATTATAAAGTCAATTAATTTATTTCTCTATCAAATTATAAGCACTTTTATCAAATAATCTTCTTTGAAATGCACTGACAATCGTGCAGAAGCACTTGATTTGAAGTTTTGAATCCGTAAAGCAGACTTCCATTGTTTTTTGCGTTTGGGATCCTTAGGGAACAAATGTACGCCCTTATTATTACAATTAATAGCAGAACACTGCGGCATTATAAAAAAAAAAAAAA
Organism: Hemistola chrysoprasaria; assembly: GCA_947063395.1. Taxonomy (NCBI): domain Eukaryota; kingdom Metazoa; phylum Arthropoda; class Insecta; order Lepidoptera; family Geometridae; genus Hemistola; species Hemistola chrysoprasaria. Next base: position 12,075,726 of record OX346724.1, on the reverse strand, counting down.
AAAAAAAAAAAATTATTATAAAACTTTTTAAAAATTCTATATGATTTGACAGTTGTAATGTCAAGGCAAGGTACAGTCGATCATACGCCATCTATCGTGATAAAAAGTTAGTTTTCCTCCCCATTGTAAAAATACAATAATAAAAATTAAAACTTATTGTTTAATTTTTTTTGGCACCTGCTTCGCATATTATACCTTATTCTATATCCACCTACTTTTAACATATACCTAGAACCTTTTATAAACTTGTTATGATTTGTTAAATATAATCATTTAGCTTAGTAATTATACTGTTAGAGATGGAAACTCTCTTCATCATCATCATCATCATCATCATCTCAGCCGTTGGTAATCCACTACTGAACATAGGCCTCCCCCATAAAGGGGGGTTTTGCCAATACTCGACACGCTTGACAGGCGGGTTGTCGAGCGCAGTTCGATGGTTTGTTGCAGAGGACGCTGCTGCCCGTCCTCTGGATCTGTTAACCTTAGCCGGCTCTTACGGCAACCACGGGTAGAGAGGGTGGAGCACTATTCTAAAGCCGGTAACTCCACGGCCCCTCTCACTCTCTGTGAAACTCTCGTATTATTAATAAAATATTATAATGTACGTATATTATAATTTTACATTAAGTAATGGCTCAAAAGTAAGTAAGGACTCAATAGTTAGGTACTGCTTTAAGAACTTGACTAATTGATTTATTGACATAAATGTTACAGCTTTATTATATGAATCCATAGGTCCCCGAAATAGTTAAACACTGTATTTCAGGGACCAGTGGCTTCTCCCATTACGTGTTTTTTTTACAATATTTTGCAAAGATCTCAATATAATGCAAATAATGCAAATAAATTAGATACACTATCAACCTATCAAGTCAACGCCCAAAATATTAATTAATTTACAATAGTATATAAATAAAAATACAAAAAATATTAGTCTTAATACATTTATTTAAAAAAAACCCGCTGCCTTATTCATGGAATCATCAGCATATTTCGCTTCAAAAATGGCAACCGAAAAAATTACATTTGTATTTCCAGGTGACTGCTGCAACGACTAAAACTTTTTTACGATTGCATTATAACAGTCAAATTCAAGTTCGTAAATATACGTAAAAATATACCATTAATATAGCTTTTGTAAATAAATATTTTTAACGAAGACATAAGTCTTGGTGTCGCACATTTTTTCACTTGCAATATATTTTGTACCGACTGCACCTAATTTGAGTTGCCCTAATAAGGTTTTAAGCAAAAAGTTCGGAGTTTTCGGAATAATGACATTAATTTATTCGTATTTATTGCGATAAACCTTAACTATTCGAGCTACGCAAGCTGTGTATGCAATTTATGTATCAATAAAATAGCACTTAATTTGCTGATAACCTCTGTTGCTTGCTATTTTGGAAAAGTAAGTTATTGCGGCCTGTATGAAAAAGACAATAAATGTAAATGCCTTAAGGCGCGGTGCTTAAGCTAATTCGCACTCTCGCTCATACGTACCCACGTTTTTGAAGATATAAAAAATATTACATACAATATTACATGTAATAACGTAAAATGAAGACCACTAGGAACTAGAAAATAACAATAAAGATTCAGTAAAAAATCCAATCTAATCAATCCAAACAAGTTTTTATTTATAAAAACCTGCACAAAGAAAAAATAAAAAAGTACTAAAACTTGTTTGGATTAAATTGGATTTTTACTGAATCTTTGTATTGTTATTTCTAGATCCTAGTTGACTTTATTTTAAGTAAATAAATGTAGTATTTTTATATCTTCAAAAATGTGTGTACGTGTGTGGGCGTATCAGCTTAGCACCGCGTTTTAAATTTTCTGAAGTCGTTCTACGTTTACCCCAACCTCCTCTTTTACATAGGTGTCTTTTGCCCCACTAGCACGCATAATTATATTTAGGGCTAAAATACGAATGAAGAGTTTATAAACACACTACACACAGGTAGATTTCCTTAAAGTTGTTGCCCACGAAAGTGCAAGTGAGCCTTAGAATAAAAACCCTTCTGCGATAGGTACACCTTTTACCATATCACCTAACATAATATTATCGTTAAAATAAAATTAACCTATATAGAAAGTGGTCTAGACTAAACGTGACGTGTTAGGACACCTGGTGGCAAGGTGTTGCCAACCGTCGCGAGCTGAATGTAGGCTGAATGATAGGTACCAATCTATTTTCGTAGCTACATTCATAAATATTATGATTATAATTTTATTAAAATCGTTTAAAATCATCATCATCATCTTTTTTTCATGTTTTTTTGTGTAGTGTGTAGGCCTCTTTAGCAGGGGGCCGCCTGGGGAAGTACCACACCTTTGCCAGTTATTCATCCGCCAAGCAGTAATGTGCAAATATTACTGTGTTCCGGTCTGAAGGGCAATGTTACCAGCGAAATTACTGGGCATAACGAGTTTCGTCAACTAATAACTCAGGGTGACAGGCGCAGTACAGTGCCGCGCAGAATTTAGTTTTAAAACCTGGGTGGCACTGTGTCTGATATGGGCAATCATGATGCTTACCATCAGGCACCTGATTTGCTCGTCTTGTCACTAACTATCATAAAAAAAAAAAAAAAAAACACGTGTAAATATTTTTTTCACATAATTTTTAATGCATCCCACACAATTCGATGATCATTCGCTTTGAGTATTTTCTTTGCAATCAATCAATCAATCAATATATCTATATTGACATAGTAAATATGGTACAGGTTTATTTTGAATCCATAGGCTCCCGAACTAGTATAAACTGTGTTTCAGGAGCCAGTGGCTTCTCCCATTTTTTGAGCTTATAAACTATAATATGTCACTACAATTTGTTATTAGATTATAATAATTATTATTATAATATTGTATATGTCAAGTGTCAAGTTACAAAAAAAAATAACATCAGTGACCAGAATATTTTGGTACTTCACCCTAGTCCCCTTGTGTAGGTCACTCATTGGTGACAACAGATTTTTTTTTTCAATTTGTCCGTCTTGTCACCACTAGTCTAGTCACTGGTGACATGTGGAAATAATGGTTATAGCTCGACAGAAAAGAGTAGAAACGGAACTAATTTAGAGTGTATGTGTTAAATAAATTGTTTTGAGTCTTGTAAAAGACAGTGGCGCCCCCTTCTACACTTTTGTGTCGGACTATACGTTCTCACAAGTGTTGACATAGTCGGATAATTCAGGGATCTCTGGAAAATCATTTACTGTATCTAAATGCATAATTACACTCAAATTAGGCGAGCCGTTTCCAAAATCCATGGTAAAATATATAATTTCTGCTTATATAATTATACAGGGTTAGCATCTTCTGCAAGAATTGTGAAATTCGGAACAAATTCACTATGAACTCAAATTTGTACTCGAAAAAGTTCTTGTTAAAAAAATACGTCTCTCGTCCTAAAATTTTTCTCAGTAGAAGATTAATCTAATTCCAATAACAGTTGAAGTATACATAACTGCTAAAAAACGAAATCTAAGGCACGTGTCAGACAAGTCGCGCGAATCGAAAACGTACATCGGCCCGCTACAAACAGCAAAAACTACGACCTGTTGCCCATCGTTATTAATCGTAATAGCTTAGGAATTACCCTACACTCATTCTAAAAGACCAAGGTGTGACGCAACTGTCATCTACAGGTGACTACGTCAGGTGTAAACTCACCCTAACATGCTACCAATACCAACATAACAAACTATAAACGTCAAAACTGACATTCATACTTCTTCCGAATAGAGTTTAAAATGGCAACGCAAGGTAATTACATACAGCGTCGTTATTATTGTGCTTTCGAAACCTTTGTTAAAGAAGACACCTTTTAAAACATTTGCCACAATTTAAGGTCATATGACAATAAATTTGTAATTAAAATAACGATCAATGGGGGGTTATTTATGGGGTAATATCGTTATGTATTTTTCTGGTTCTTAATCGATCAATGTCTGTCGAGAAGTGAAATTGTAAGTGATAATCTGACAGCTCTGTAAAAAAGTTGAATTCATTGAGTACGGTTCAGACTTGCCAACATAAAGAAAGCTATTTTTAGGCTAGACACAGGTGACATTGTGTGCATACAGCTTGGCCGGAGATAGTAAGTAGGTGGAATAATAATAAATGATCTTTGAAGTAGATATCAAGCTACATATACAATTTCAGTGCACCCCCTTTAGGTACAACAAAAAATAAAATGTATAGAAATAAGTATGTAGATATAAAATTAAGTAGACTAGTTAACAATTAATAAATACATCTTGTAACCGTTAAGTTGATCGACTTGCCAACGAAACAGCTGTGCTATAATTAAATAAGTTCAGGAAACGTTCTCTTTACCCTATTGCTCTACGATAACAGCATATTTTAACTTTTTTTTTTCGCAAAACGCAACGGACGGCATTTTCTTTTGCCGGCTGTATGCGATCCGGATAATGATGCTGGCCGCTAGCTAGGCCAGGTGTCAAAGAGTATTTATTAAAAAACACAGTCTTAAAAAATCTGTGCAGGTGACCGAAAGTTGGTCAGGCGTGCGGGCAGATGGGAAACGGGCAAATTAGGAATCATTAAGGTCCCGATCGTGGTGGTATGCCAAATTGCTTGGGCATTTGTTTTTTAATTGTTTTACGATGGTCAAAAACAGAAATAATGTTGTAGGTGTTTTGCGTTTTAAACATTATAATATATTTAGGCGATAAAAAAAACGGGTGAAGCTATAGTCAATAGTCAGTCAGGCACCGCTTACTGTACCTACTTAGTAAGTATATTTTAAAATATTATTCGAAAAAAAAATATTATTCGGTGCTGCTATAAGTAGCAGAGCACCGAATAATATTATTATTTTTTAACGAATATATTATGTAGTATTATGATAAATATATTATTTATAGTATGGCTATTTGTCACTCACATGTCGATCACTTCACGACAGTTGACTAATTTGATACAAAACAAATAAACACCCTTTCTTCATGTCGCAGGGATTAACTAAAATAGGCAATTATACAAAACCCCTAATTTCATGATTACCGGAAAAAATATTTTTTAGTTTTATGGATAAAGGTATAAGTAAGTAAAAGCCCGTTTAGTACTTATTACTATTTAGTATCAACTCTCGTATTTATTATAATTTAAAATATGTGATCCTAATGATAAGCTTCTAAGGGCCGGTTTATTGATCGCTAGTTAAGTCAACAAATTGTTCAATTTTTGACGAATAGTTAAAACATACATAACATAACGACATAACATACATTCCAAATTCAAATTAAAACTCGGCAAAGTTTGTTTTTTCATCCCTAGCTAACTACAAATTTTTTCCACAAGATTTAACGGGACGGGATAGCAAGAGGATCGCGTGGTTAGAGGACAACCTCGTGTCACTCAACGTTAGTAAAACCAGATACCTATGCTTAAGAAAAACTGAGAAATCAGCACCACCACCTGAACTCAAAATAATAGCCCATTCTTTCCCTTGCAATCGTCCATTAAGTAAGTACCTTGGTGTTACGCTGGATAACCGACTAACCTGGGCTCCCAAAATTGGGCTAGTCTCAAAGCGCGCTACTGGATCGCACTCTAACTTTAATAGTTATAATATTGTGTCTACATACTCTACTACTAATACATTACCTCTATGCAAATATATTATAAAGTAAGACTCGAACTTGTAAAATTTAGAAATAGAGTTAGAAATAATGACTATCTATACTATTATATAAAGAGAGAAAGTGATTCACTGACTGACTGACTCATCAACCCAGAGCCAAAACTACTGGACCGATGATGATGAAATTTTGACAATAGATTATTTTTACAGTCTAAACAAGTAATAAGAAAGGATTTTTCAAAATTTTACCCCTAAGTGTATTAAATAGGGGTTGAAAGTTTGTATGGAGAAGACTTCATTTTTCAGCCGATTAATTTCAAATTTTGTAGAAATATTCTAAAATGAAAATAATTAAACACGTGTTTCAGCGTTTTCAAAAATTTCAGCCCTTTTGTGGAAAAATACAGTTTTAAAGTTTCTTATGAATATTTTAGTTCCAACAATGCTTACTAGATGGCGCTACAGAAAAATTTCAATATTTTCTTGCAAGACATAACCCTAAAGCAACATTTTTAGATAATTTAGTTCCAACATTGCATAATTGATGGCGTTCTGTAAATAATTAAAACGCGCTTATGACTTAAAAAAAACATAACAAAAATATACATTCACGCCCTTTTTCCCGAAGGGGTAGGCAGAGGTACACCTCTGCCTACCCCTTCGGGAAAAAGTCCTGAGTCCTGGGTACACCCAGGACTCAGTCCCACAGTAGATACACCCACATTTCGCCAGTATGTTATTAGTCCCATGTAATAGGGGACGAGCATATTGCCATCTACCGGGCACAGTTCCAGACTCCAGGCAGTTATTGAGATAATTCCTAATGGAAAAATTCAATATTTATCACTTTGCCTGACCTGGGTTTCGAACCCGGGACCTCTTGATTGGCAATCGAGCTTGCGCCCTCTACGCCATAGAGGCAGTCGCTTATGATTTCGCTTCTCTTTATCATAGCTCTATTAAACTGGGTTGCAACAACATCGAATTATGAATGCTCTTCTTACTGTTTTCACTGTTTCCGTAAGCCGTATATTATGTCTCCAGATTATTCAATCTATTACCAATACCAATATCATAGTATAAAGTGAGAAACTTTGTTTTTTATTTGCAACGAATAGGTTCCGAAACTACTGGACCGATTTAAAATTTTTTTTACTTATGGAGAGCTTAAGTGAGTGACATAGGCTATATTACAAGGTTTTGAAAAATATTAGGGATCTGCAAGAAATCTGCAATATTGTGAACTAAGGTGTCACATTATTACCAAATATATTCATTAATTTGCGTGCGCTGTGAAATCTATTAATGGTAGAATAATATAATGTACTAGGGGTTTGTAGTACTTACTAATATTTACAAAATAGTCCACGGACATTATATCCATCTATTTTGGTTTAGTCACAATAATCGAAACAGTCATTATATGCATGCACTGTGAAAAGTATTGGTGGTAGAATAAAGTAATGTACTAGGGGTTTGCAGTACTTACCAATATGTACAAAATAGTGAACGGACATTATTTCCATCTATTTTGGTTTAGTCACAATAATCGAAGCAGTCATTATTTTTCATGCAGTGTGAAAACTATTGGTGGTAGATTAAAGTAATGTACTAGGGGTTTGTAGGGCTTATCAATATCTACAAAATAGTCTACGGAAATTATATCCATCTATTTTGGTTTAGTCACAATAATTGAAGCAGTCATTAACTTTCATGCGCTGGGAAATCTATTTGTGGTAGAATAAAGTAATGTACTAGGGGTTTGTAGTATTTACCAATATCTACAAAATAGTGAACGGACATTATATTCATCTATTTTGGTTTAGTCACAATTATCGAACAGTCATTATATGCATGCGGTGAAAACTATTAATGGTAGAATAAAGTAATGTTCTAGGGCTAGGGGTTTGTAGTAATTATCACTATCTACAAAAAATAGTCCACGGACATTATATCAGTCTGTTTTGGTTTAGTCACTGTATCACGAATTTACTCCTGTTAAAACGTTCACTTCTACTTCTCCCGTGCGAAGCCGGGGCGGGCCACTAGTTTAGAATAAAATTAGTAATAAGCACTCTGTTATTATTTATAAAATAGTTGTTGCCACTATCTTTTGCATCACAGTTTTTGAACTAAAGCAAAAGGTAATCTTGATAACTGCTGTAATTATTAATATTATTGTCAATGTTAATGTCAATGCCAGTGATGATATCTGAGACGTGGTCTCTGACTGTGGGCCTTATCAGCAGGCTCAAAATAGCGCAACGAGCTATGGAGAGGGCTATGCTCGTAATTTCTCTGCGACACCGAATCAGAAATGAGAGTAGACATTCTTAGGAAATAGTGTACGTTTCTATAATAAAATCCCCAAAGAGATAACTGGGCTCTCAGAGGGTAAATTCAAAACCTATATAAAATCTACTTTACTAAAGAAGGCTTATTATAAAGTCAACCAGTACATAGAGGACAAAGATGCTTGGAAACTTCTGCATAGCCGCCTCGCGGCACCTTCAAAGAAAACGAATGTAAGCAAACCAAATATTGTGAAACTATCTGTTGAAAAAATTAAGCCCTACAAGTTTCTTGTGCGGTCTTCTTGTAGAGGTATCTTTCCGAACGCACGGTAGACTCAGTACTGTTTATCTTCATTGACGTATAAAAGTGTCAGGTTATGACCTATTTGAATAAAGCTGTTTTGAGTTTGAGTTTGAGTTTAGACAGAAATCCGTAGACGAACGAAAGTTATCGACATAGCCCAGCGGATTAGTAAGTTGAAGTGGCAATGGGCAGGGCACATAGCACGTAGAACTGATGGCCGGTGGGGCTGCAAAGTTCTCAAATGGAGACCACGGACCGGTAAGCGCAGCGTAGGACGTCCACCTACAAGATGGACAGACGATCTGATAAAGACGGCAGGAACACGCTGGAGGCGGGCCGCTTACAACCGGACTGAATAGAAATCTATGGGGGAGGCCTATGTTCAGCAGCGGACGTCCTATGGCTGAGATGATGATGATGATTGTCAATAAAGATTTTTTTTTGTATAGGATAATTAAATAACGCCCTATTCTCCTCTCTCTACAACATAAAATTCGAACGTTTTCAAGCGGGAAAGGGCACATGTCAGATCGGTTACTTTTTAATTTAATTTTGGCACAGGTGGTTGTCAGATGCCATGGATGAAGTATCGATATTGTTTTCTGGATCCTTAATTACTCAACGTTTTTATCTTTGATAGTTTGAATTAATACCATTTCTTATTAAGTTTTTAAAATGTGTTTTAAAAATTATGAAATTATAGGTAAGTACAGGTCGCGTCACGGTTTAATAGCGCTCGGCAAAAGTGGAGGGGGGTTTTGCGCAGGTGTATTGGTCTAAGAAGTCCTAAAATATCTAAAAATCGATTTCTGCGCATTTAAGGTCAGCGCTATTAAACCGTGACACGACCTGTATGCTTACTTATATTATTGATATTATATACTAGCATTGTTCATTCCCGTGGGAATTTTAAGAATTCCTTTCTTATTCTTTGTCTACGTCATATTAGTAACTTGTGTGTAAAATTTCAGCTCTAGGTCTAAGGGCTGGGCGTTGATGAGTGTGTGAGTGTGTCACTCAGTCAGTCAGTCAGGACTTTGATTTTTATATATAGAAGAAGTAGAGAATATATTATACTCGTATAGAATATATATTATATACGTTTATTTATTACTTAATATAAATTACACTAAAATTTAAAATTATAGCTATACTAGTTAACTAATAAATATCAGTTGTCTTAAATCCTACCAATATTATAAATGCGAAAGTTTGTGAGGATGGATGGATGGATGGATATTTGTTACTCTTTCACGACAAAACTACAGAACCGATTGGGCTGAAATTCGGTATATAGATAGTTTAGATCCCTGGAATAACATAAAAGTACTTTTTAGTACTTTTTATCCCGACATTCCCACGGGAACGCAGACTAAGCGGGTGAAACCGCGGGGCACAGCTAGTAAATAAATAAATATTTGATTTGAGTTCTATAATATCTAGTTGGTAAGTAATACTTCTACCATAAAATTCTTTTCAAGGAAAAAGCCTACCGAAATACTGTTTTATCATCATAGGCTTTTTGGCATCATTTACCATGGCGAGCGACTTTCAAATAATCCGAAACTTCCAATCGAATACTCAAAATATCCAGATAAGATCAAATACTTCCAGATCTGCATGAGATGTAATAAACATCCTGTATAATATAATTACAGTGACATCCTTAGAGTATTAGTATGGGATGACTCAAACACTATTTTTTTTTACCGGTTTTTGCAGAGGGTTTGTGTAAAAATGGGTTAATGCGGAAAATGAAGGGACAATATCTTTTTTTAATATGGGACAACTTTCACACACCGTCATCTGGTCCCAAACTAGGCAAAGGCTGCACTACGGTAACCAGAAGGCTGATTATATACATACGCTTTTTTATATACGCTTATAACACCTAGATACAGATCAGATCATACAACCTTGTTTGTATGATCTGAGGATCAAACAGACATGCTCATGCGCACATATGCTTGACCTGGCCGGCGATCGAACCCGGAACTTCCGGCTCAGATGGCAGGAGCAATACCGGCTGAGCCAACCGGCAATGTCAAATGTCAACAAATAAGCGTAATTTCCGCGACTTCTTTACCGTGGCAATTCCGGGAATCCCTTTCTTATTCTTTGTGTACACCATAATAGTGTGTCTTTTTGACTTGATTTTTGTATAAATATGTTAGAGTTAAAAGCCGCTCACAAACACAAAATAAGCTTATAAATCTAGTCACAACGCAGTGTGGCAGCCGAGTTCGAATGACTGGAGATCACATAATGAACAAAAATTGTTCATGTGTGAGTAAGTTATCAGCAAGGAGAGGGAGGTTGACTATGACTATTCCCGTTCTGAATGCTCAAATGTGACATCAATAATGTCTTCAGTACATACATCATGTTATAGATTCTAGAATCTAAGGTATATATACATATCCCGACGTCCCAAGTTTAAATCGGAGACAGACACTATGCGACGCGCCACGCGAGTGCATTTTGTAGGATGCACCAGACGCGGCGCCGTTGTGGCGCCCATTCGCATAGCTCTACTGCTTCTTCACAGAATTGGTCACTGAATTGTCAGTGTCAGAGAAACTGGCAAACCATGCTGTAATCTATGATGATTTCACATGTCAGCATGTTCTTGTCAACCATGTTTGACGCAAATGAATAATTTCATTTCATTTCTCTGTAATATTTAATGGGAGTTTCACAATAATCATAATTTGAACATCACATGTTTTTTTAATTTCTACTAACATTTTAGAAGCTTTTACCCTTGCGTCGCATTTTGGCATTCGCTCGCATTCCGCATAGTCTGTCTGCGAAATCGACTTGGACACTTGTATGAAAGTTGGTTTTACTTGAGAATCTTCGAACCGATCTATAGGATTATACACTTTGTACCAAATAAAATTGTTAGAATAAATACTTTCTTTTTTAGGTCACGAAACTTCAATATAGGAGGTACTCTCTAACTACTTTCTTTCGAATCTATCTCTCTACGAAGTCTAGAATTTAAATCGGTGTCACTTTATGTCATACCTACCTTACAAGCTGTGCCCCGCGGTTTCACCCGCGTAGTTTTCGTTCCCGTGTGAATATTGGAGGAAAAGTACCGCATGTGTTATTTCAGGGTCTAAGCTACCTACATACAAAATTTCAGCCCAATCAGTATAGTACTTTTGGCGTGAAAGAGTAACAAACATCCTATCTTACCAAAACTGCGCTAGATGGCGCTGGAGTCTAGTTAAAACTCGCAAGCGTTTTCTTTATCTGTTACAAACGTAATTTTTTTCATTGTGATATTAATATTTGAGATTTATAATAGTAGTAGGATTTTAAAATTAGAATAATGAGTAAATACCTACCTATACCAAATTAGTTGATCAAGATATTGTCTTTATTAGGCGTCACGAAACCTGATCTTACTAGTAAAATCCTGTTCTATGACTAAAACTAAAATAAACACTCAACCCAGCAAAAAGTATTGCCATATCTATAAAACCGTTTAGATATTGGCAAGACCAATTCTCTACAGCGCCAGTAGCAGACGCGTGCTAATCGGTGACGAATCTGTGAAATTGGCTCGTCGCGGGCGCGCGAGCTCGCTAGATACACCTCGCGATCTGTGCCACCGGCTTTAGCGGATACTATTTATTATTATCTTTTACCAAATAGATTATTAAACAAGAGTACAGAGCAAGGTTGGCTCAAAATCATATTATGGGTATCATATTATGGCTCCACTTTCCGCTGTACATACTTAAGACACAGGTTAGACTGTAGAGTTCGCCGTCGGGTGCCGGCAATAGAATAACACCTCACCCTCTCTATTCGTGGCTAACCCCCCCTGATGGAGGAAGCCCATGTTCAGCAGTGGATTTCAAACTCAAACTCCTTCCTAAGGCTGAAGTGATGATGTTGATAAGATCGTGGTTCGTCATTATAAAGCGTTTTGGAAAGCTAAGTTTGGTAATGCAGATAGCTGGGCTTACGCAGTCTAATCCCAATAATCCTATCCTGATATAAAGGCGAAAGTTATATTATAGTCGTCCCTTTGCGCGCTGAAACACGCGGGCGCACCGAACGTGTGAGAAAGGACACGGAAAGTCCATTCCCGCCCACCACCACGCGCAAATAGCGCAGGAGGCAGAGAGCTCTCCTCAGGGCAGCTAGTAGATCTATAAATTAACCATTGACTCGATAAAAAGAAGAAGATTTTCAGGTCAGGATCTGAATAAACCCGCTTGCCTCCTTTCCCTTGCACATTTCTTTGCGCATTACATGCACGTTTTACTGCGACTGCAAGTGCGTCTGGACCTATGGTCGGGACGAAGACGCCGGATCGGATCGCCATAACATTGCCTGAATGAGTTTTACCCACAGACACTAGGTTCATCTTATTACGCCACCCATCAAGAAACTCAAAACCGATCAAACGCTGAATGGAAAGAATGTGAATGAGGTGTTTAATGAGATACGTGTTTATTGTCTCGAAGATTGTTTATTTGGTACTTAATTAATCTTTAAAATATTACGGATTTGGTTTGTTTACTTTGTTTGTTTGATCAATAAAGGGCTAGCTGTGACTCGCGGTTTTACCCGCGTAGTCATTGTTCCCGTGATTTATTTCTTTATGATTATAGTGAGTGACAAGACGAGCAGATCAGGTGCCTGATGGTAAGCATCATGATCGCCCATATCACACAGTGCCACCCAGTGTTTTAAATTCAAAATTCTGCATGGCACTGCACTGCGCCTGCCATCCTGGGATATTAGTTGTTGAAACTCGTCATGCCCAGTAATTTCGCTGGTTACATTGCCCTTCAGACCGGAACACAACACAGGAAAATCGGAATAAAAAGCTTTATTTCAAAGTCTAAACTATTTAGGTACATACCGAATTTCAGCCCAATTGGTTCAGTAGTTTTGGCGTAAAAGAGTAACAAACATCCATCCATCCATCCTCACAAACTTTCGCATTTATAATAATAGTAGAATAACATTTATTTTAGGTACGAATAGAAAATAAGCACTCTTTATTATCACCAAAAAGAACATCATACATATTAAACTAACATAATATAAACATAATTTTTGGTTGACAATGGGCGGCCTTATCGCTTTAAGCGATCTCTTCCAGGCAACCAGTCTTTGGATGGATAGGGGAATGTTAGGATAGTAGGGGATGGGAAAGGGTACACATTTTATTTCTCCTAAAACAATAAAGGTACTTCAATACGTACATCAAAATATCATCGCGTGTGTCCCTCTTCAAAGATCGTCAAATCCTACGTGATTTTATGAATGAAAGTTAAACCTTATGATCCGCCACTGTATATTATACCTTGTACATGTTAATTTAGAATATAAAATCGGTTGTGGTATCCAGTTCATCAGATCCTGGGAAAATTTGGAAAGGTCAACATTAGTAGGGCTATTTGCGTGTTTGCCCGCCCAACTGCATAGGTGTCAACATGTTGCCCATTCGTGAGGCCTCTAATACAGATTGTATTTGTTTGCTTCATAAACCTTGGCTTGGTCAGGGTTACCACTGGAAATGAATAGAATCCAGAGATATTTTGACTTACCTATTCTGAATCCTACAAGTTTCTCATTTCATGTCTCCCTGGTTCAAGATTGTGAGCAATTTGTGCTAAATAAGTATTTATTGCAAAGATTTTGTTTCTTGTTATGTTTTTTTTTTTTTGCAAACATTGACACAATTATTAAGAATTCCGATTCAAGGGAAAAGGATTATATCAATTATAATTTTTCATCAAGTATCATGATTTCTTAATCTTCATTTCATTTATTTGATTAAAGTATAATTTATGCAGTTGTAATTGGCAGGTTCGTTAGATACATTATTGTGTAATTGAATTCCTTCAAAATCATAAAACTAACTCGAGCCAACCCTACAAGTTGAACTCTGTGTTTGACCAGCGAGAAGTGAGGGAAATGTCAACAGTCGTGGGTGAAGGGTCAGGTAGTAGGGCTGCACCTTACGAAATGTTTGCCTCACCTATCTACTAGTCACTCCTGTTCGAGTCTGGAGGACGATCACCGTTAGATGGACCTTTTTATGAGGTTTATTTAATGTTACAATACACATAACGAAATACAATCAAGAATTTTTCCCGAAACCCAGGACTCAGTCCAATATTGTGTACACCCACGTTTCGCCAGTATGTTATTCCCATGTAATAAGGGGGCGAGCTTATTGCCATCTACCGGGCATAGTTCCTGACTCCAGGCAGTTATAGCAATTTTACTAATGGAAAAATCCATTATTTAACACTCAGCCTGACCTGGGGATTGAATCCGGGACAGTAATGTGCAAACATTACTGTGTGTTACCAGCGAAATTTCTGAGCATGACGAGATTCAATAACTGATATATCAGGGTGACAGGCGCAGTGCAGTGCAGTGCCGCGCAGAATTTTGGACTTTAAAACACTGGGTGGGCACTGTGTCTGATATGGGCAATCATGATGCTTACGATCAAGCACCCGATTTGCTCGTCTTGTCACTCACTATCATAAAAAAAAAACTTTTTGGAATAAGCGATATAGTTAGGTTCTCTTATTTGACCATAATTTCGAAATACTTACCTATTGAAAACTAAAATCCTGAAAGACAAGCATTGGATGACTATTATTAAAACTGTCATTAGTAATCCCACTAATTTCACATAACATACATTCACGCCTTTTTTCCCGAAGGAGTAGGCAGAGGTGTACCCAGGACTCAGTCCCATAGTAGATACACCCACATTTCGCCAGTATGTTATTGGTACCATGTAATAGGGGGCGAGCCTATTGCCATCTACCGGGCACAGTTCCAGACTACAGGCAGTTATTGAGATAATTCCTAATGGTAAAATCCAATATTTATCACTAATTTTACATATACATAAAACAATAAATTGCTATAGCCGAGTGTTAAAACCAACATATAAATTGTCAATAAGTACGTCTTTATTATAAGGTCTTCACTAGACCGGGTTCCCGGAAGGCTATTTCTCAGTTTCTCAGTCGGTAAGATGCATCCAATTTGTTCTATCGGCGGCGCACGGATCCGCCTTACAATTAGCTTTAATTGGTACGTTTGTCTGTCGGTCACCGTTTCCTGTTGCTTCTGACCAGCCTGCAATGTCTATTTCCTGTGTTTTTTGGGTCTGATATGAGCCCGCCCACACGTCAGTATCGATTCAACTTGAAGTTTGAAAAATTTTCACTGATATGAAAGCTTAGATGTTTGACTGCGCCAAGTGTGGCGCAAGCTCGACTGCGGATCATGCGATCCCGGGTTCGATCCCCAGGTCAGGCAAAGTTTTTTTTTATGACAGTAGTGACGAGATGAGCAAATCAGGTGCCTGATGGAACATCATGATTGCCCATATCAGACACAGTGCCACCCAGTGCTTTAAATTTCAAAATTATGCGCGGCACTGCACTGTGTCTATCACCGTGAGATATTAGTTGTTGAAACTCGTCATGCCCAGAAATTTCGCTGGTAACATTGCCCTTCAGACCGGAACACAATAATACAAAATAATGTTTGCACATTAATGCATGAATGAATGAAAACTCTTTATTGCTACCACAATTTAACAGAAAATAACAAAGAAGAAAACCTTAAAACTAGAAAGAAGTAACAACTGGCGGCCTTATCGCTCAGAGCGATCTCTTCCAGGCAACCATGCTTGGCATGCAACTGCTTGGCGGATGAATAACTGGCAAAGGTGAGGCTCCTTGCAACAGAGGCCTACCACTACAAAATAACATTATTAACTTATATTAGTATGCTTATGCATAATTAATTATACAAGGGTCAGTTTGTTTGTCTATAATCTAGAGTAACTTTAAGTTTGGTTGAACCACAGCAGCTTTAAGTACTGCACATTTAATAGTTAACATTGGACCAGTATTTCACGTAGTTTCTAATATGCGTCATAAAGGAAAAGTACACAAGTAATGACGATCGGTACCGTTGTGGCCGGAGGTGAGGTTACAGTTCACACAATTCGGCCTTAATCAACAACAATCTCGTGTGAAAGCACGTCAAATGCTAATTCAGAACCGATTAGAAGATATAACCGTCTTGATGACTTGATGACAGGGTCTCTCATTATAATGTGGCTGAAAATGCTTTGATTGTTGTTATTATCGTTTTTAGTACTGTGTCGTGAGAATTTGTCATACTAGTAAAACATAACATACATAGAAACAATCACGCCTTTTAGCGCTTTTAGCCACAGAAAACATAACATAACATAACATACATTCACGCCTTTTTCCCGAAGGGGTAGGCAGAGGTGTACCCAGGACTCAGTCCCATAGTAGATACACCCACATTTCGCCAGTATGTTATTGGTCCCATGTAATAGGGGTCGAGCCTATTGCCATCTACCGGGCACAGTTCCAGACTCCATGCAGTTATTGAGATAATTCCTAATGGAAAAATCCAATATTTAACACTTTGCCTGACCTGGGGATCGAACCCGGGACCTCTTGATTGGCAGTCGAGCATGCGCCCACTACGCCACCGAGGCAGTCAAGCCACAGAAAAATCTGTTACAAATAGTTACAGAGACAAACGACTATTCTATCCGTCAAACTTAACAACTGATGTAGTAAACTAATATACTACTTACTGGCTTCGCCTAGTTTGGGACTAGAAGAACGTTTAAATATTAGGAACTTCAAATGAATCCCTATAAATAACTCGCACAAGGTCCAGCACGACCTCCGTGACTTTAAATACGATCGTAATCGTATCGTTGGTCATCCTATGGCCTGATATCGGATGCATCACGCCTATGTGGAGCGATCAGCGGGCGATTTCTTATTGGAGCGACAGCAAAAAAAGGAACGTTATTATTTTGTTAAAAATTTACATCATTACACAATCGTATGAAAAATTTACCAAATCGATGTTTTGTAATTCCACTTTTTCCTCCGAATATAGTAAACCTAACAACACTTTTTATATCCTGATATTTTGAAGATGAAATAAACTGTGTCCTTGTCTTTTTAATTCTGCTTTTAACTTTCAGTTTTTTCGCAGTTTTACTCTCGTGATTGGACGATAACTACAAAAAAAATTAAGAGTTTATAAAAGAAAATAAAATGATAGGGACTTGATTACTTCAGTTTCAAAATATCAATATATTAAATAGGTTTACATATTCGGAGGAAACAGGGAAATGCAAAACAACATATTGGTATTTTTTTCATAGGATTGTGTTAAACTGCTAAGATCCCTTTTCCTGTTAATAAATTATCCACGAGCGTTCTCAGCAGTTCGGTTATTTAGTCCGGTCCCTGAATTGGTCAGATTTTTTCCTCTCAGCAGTTCTTGGATTTTAAACGACAGGATTATTATTGAGTATGATAGTTCTGTATCGATATCGCGCCTGTACAAGTATAGGAAGGCAATCACTCAGTGGGACAACACAAGCTGAGAAAACTACAATAGTATTTGTGTGACCTCTAGCTATAATAAAGTGTAGAGCTTAAGAGAATTTGAATGGACTTCACTGCCTATGTTAGGTAAATGCGATTAATATTAATTCTTGCAGTTCTTCTAAATATCTTTCGATAAATATAGATACGGAGCAATAACATTTTTTTTATCAATAAATTCAATTGTATTCTTTACAAAAGCTGAAGTGAAGTGGAAAATGCTATTTTAGTATTTGAGGACTGAATCTAATTGCTTTAAGATAATAAGGAAAATCTACGTCTAACAACAAAAAGCCAGTTTTTACATAATTAATAATTATCCAACTTAAACATTTATATATTGTATTTCTATTTATTCAAACAAGAATCATCATCATTTTTCTAATGGTTTTTTACAACCTTATTACAACTAATCGAGAACTAATCTACATTGAAACGTAGATATTAAATAAACTAAACGGTTGCGATCTCAGTCGTGATACACGAGAATTTATTAATTTTCTATCGGTACATCGGCCGCACTGTGGGAATGTCTGCGCGTGATTCGCCCGTGGCTTATGACAATTTGCATTTTTTTGCCGACAGTACCGACCGACCGATTTACTTTACAAGTCAAAAGGGCTAAAGATTTGAATGGTGATTATAGTTTTTAGCTAAATTAGTAATCGAGGTCGTTATGACGTATATGATCGCTACTAGGAGGATTGGCAAAATAGGGCACTGGATCGTGAGTAATAGATGAGGAACGGTCTGAAAAAGAATTCTTTGAACAAAAATAAGAAGAGGAATTGTAAAAGGCCGTAGAGACGCCTTTTCCAGCAGTGGGCCCCACCGGGCTAAGAATAATAAAAATAATACAAAACCGAGGTCGATTTCTACCGGGATCGATGAAACATAGCTCACCGCTAGGAGAGTCACCAATGTGCGGAGCGGCGTCGCGGGACTCACCGCTTAACCGCTCACTGACAAAAGACTCGCTGCTCGCAGTGTCATCGACCAGGGCACATATCGAATTTAGTCGGGAATCCTGACATTTTCTTTTACAATTCCACTTCATCTTTCGTTTCAAAGTATGCTTTTTAAAGAAAGTTAGAAATGAAGTAGTTTTGGCGTATTATTATGTATAGATAACGAAGTCTTAAGAAATAATACCTATAATAAGTACGTACCTAACCTACCTACTGCTGCATGGCTTGCAATACCCATCGCATCCTCAAAACAAAAGCATATGCTGGACCCCCATAAATTGAATATAAGCCTAACTATTCATATTAATTGTATGTATTATGTTGTAATTATTAACTTTCTGGATTAATAGTACCAGATCCAGATTCAAACACTCAACACAAAATTATTTTTTTTCCATGTTTCGGAACTTACGCTTCATATGAAAATCGAACCGAATTTTTAAAAGTTGGTAGGTACGACCTTGTATGTCGTTAGGTATATAAACAAAAAAACATTAAAAAAATACCTTAAATTAGAACAAAACCCAATTTTGTTCATTCAACAAAACCCATGTATGATAAGCACACAAAATCAAAAAGTGTTAAAAAGAAATCAAATTAAAACTGAATAATATTATAGAATTAAAATAAGTAAAAGTAAATTTTAAAACAATTCAAATAAATAAAATCAAATAAAAATAAAATAATAATAATAAAATCCATTAATAAATTTGATGTCAAAATTAAAATTAAAATATCCTAACCGGCATAAGCACGGCAACGTGTCTACTGCAACAATGTTGGATGAACGGGCAACCCAGCCCTGTTGCGATCATTGCCAGGACAATTTTGGAGCTGCCCCGCATTCTGCGCACCAGGGAGGCAATTTTAGAACTGTATCGAGAGATCGAAGTGTTTTAACTAGGTCTAAACCAAAGTCTTTTAACTTATACCAAAGCCTAACCCGGGGCACCGAGCGCTCTCCGCTCACCTTTCTACATTGCCACTATGCGATACCCTTAACTCTTAACATCGCGTGATATGACCGTGTGATGGAGCTCTATTCTATTTGATATCTCTTAAAATATTATTAGGCTGAACCTACTAATATTATAAATTTCAAATCTTAGTACAATGTAAAAAAGTAAAGGTAATCAAAACCCGTGTTCTGACTCATCCCCAGTGACATCTAGCGCTGTTTTTTTGTGTGTATGTTTGTTCCGTTTTCATCCTAAAAGTACTGAACCGATTGAGCTTTGGTATATACGAGTACATACGTGCCTTTTCCATTAAATAATACTCGAACACTTCAGCATATTTTACATGATTTATTCCAGGTCCACCATCTTCAATCTCGCTCAACAATGATCTGTCGCGCTGGCATCCACCTCCCTGTGTTGCCATCGCGCCCTCGCACATGCCATAGATCTCCGTGAAACCACACGTTGCCATTCATACTTTCCATAAAACCACCAAAACGTTCACAGAATCCGTAGCATGCGCGTCACAAAATAACATCAACACATATATAAGAAAGAAAAGAATCCTCAAATTTACGCGAAAAACTTCCGAAAAGTCGAATTTTTTTTTCTCTAATTGGATTTTTTACTGAAAGTTTGTATTGTTATTATTTAATTCTTAGTAGACTTGATTTTACGTGATTAAATGTGAATTACGTCATTTTAGTGAACAAATTCACTTAATATAACTAATATATAATCTGTTAAGAACTGAATTATAGCACGAGATACCGAATACTAATAGTTAGTCAAATATATGTGTCATAGATCAATCTGAACATAACATACAATCACGCAGAGGTGTACCCAGGATTCAGACCCATAGTAGGTACACACACATT
Organism: Hemistola chrysoprasaria; assembly: GCA_947063395.1. Classification (NCBI taxonomy): domain Eukaryota; kingdom Metazoa; phylum Arthropoda; class Insecta; order Lepidoptera; family Geometridae; genus Hemistola; species Hemistola chrysoprasaria. The sequence continues at coordinate 12,055,242 of OX346724.1, read as the reverse complement.
TCGCCAGTATGTTATTGGTCAGAACAATATGTCTATAATTAAAATAATTATCGTTATTGTGACCTTTTTGTTGCTTTCTATTGCCCTAGGCCGCGTTTATGTCTTTATCTCAATCGTTGGCGTTAAGTTCCCATGAGTTTTTTTTATCTATGGTAGATTATAGATAGGTACATCTTACTTGACATAATAATAACCAATTGCGACTATAAAATGTGAACGGCTTAGAACATTATGTAGAGGAGTTGCCATACACTCGTTGCCGAGGTACATGAACAATATGAGTTCATATCTCTATGCCATCATCATCATCGTCAGCCTACGAATAATAATAAGTCTTATTATATAATAAAGACTTATTATTTATTCGTAGTCGTCGGCCCATATTATCATTTCACTGCTGGGCATAGGCCTCTTCCCTCTTGTGCCAATTTCCTCTGTACTAAGTGGATCGCATCCAAGTTTTACCTACGATCTTAATGATGTTGTCGATCCATCGGGCTGGTGGTCTCGATGAGCAAATCAGGAGGAGGTTGACTTTTTTTATGATAGTGAGTATCAAGACGAGCAAATCAGGTGCCTGATGGTAAACATCATGATTGCCCATATCAGACACAGTGCCTGGGTCTGTGTCAGTGTGAAAATACTATTGTTTTAAAATTCTGAATTATGCGCGGCCCTGCACTGCGCCTGTCACCATTCCTGGCTCATTCAGCAAATACTCCTCGTTTTGTGTTTGTGACCTGCTTTCATATGTTATATTGACAGTTGAAGCTTAATAAGCTTGCGTGATAATGTCAATGTGGGCTGTATCTGTGTACCTGTATACATAACCTCCCGCGGAAATCGGCTGAAATAAAAAATAAACGGAAGTAGCGTAGACACTTCTAGAGATCTTCGTTCTATGGTGAAAGGTCATGTCACAATTCGTTTGTTATTCATTAAGAAAAATTATTAGGTAAATAAATCATTGCCTTTCTCCATCCCAAATGAGTCATAGACAATAGGTAAATATTTGCTTAAAAAACGTATTGCTTCCACCCACTGCATTTATGTACATATAGATATTTTCCCACTCGTCTTTCTATATTTGGGATTTTTAAGAAATTACCAAGATAAGATCTATTTCATTCCCCTGATTCCTCTGAATTAATAATAATAATTTGAATGTATACTGTAACAGAACGGGTTACCCCAATTACACTGCTCGAGTCAATTCATATGAGTTATGTGGACCAACCCATATTGTCAGAGTTTTAGGTCGCCAAGATTCCTGCAAGGCCTCCGACATGACCTAACGATAGCTCCCTATATATCTTATAGGAAACAGCCGGGACCTTCAGTTTAACGTGCCATCCGAAACACGGTAGCGTCCAGGCGAAAATTCCACATGGTCAGATTCGATCCAGGGACTCTGGATTTAAAGCCGGGCATATTCCCGCTGGACCACGGACGCTAATCTATTCAATAAACTTTAAATTCTGATATAATGCTTAATCATCTCGCTTGAAAATGGCAAGCTCAAATTAGGTCCCATTAGGTCCAAGTATGTTAGTAAACTAAGGTCGTACGAGCGAATTATATTGTTTGTCTCGGTCGCACTCCGGTCTTAGGTACGTCTTTCTATCTTTGTTGTTCATTATATGTCACCGTGCAAACTTCACACTGAGCACATTGCACGTGCCATTTGTTGAGTAAGCGCTGAGAGAACTACGCTATCTACTACGCTATCTCCCCTTTTCTTTAGACAATAGCCTGTTCTTATTATTATTAAGGACAACGAGTAACCACTAGGTTAAACCCAGTAGTCCGTGGCTGGCATATTTTATGTGCGCGTTACAAATAATAATTTGAATTTTATTACGAATTTCATCATCATCATCTAAGCCATAAGACGTCCACTGCTGAACATAGGCCTCTCCCATAGATTTCCATCCAGTCCGGTTGTAAGCGGCCCGCCTCCGCTGGAGGTGTTCCTGCCATATTTATCTTTATCCTTACGAATTTATTTTAATTAAATTTCAATTTTTTCAATTCCACTGATATTTTCTGAAGGTTGGTTGACGTGGTTCTAACATGTCGTAATGACACGAACATCCAACAAATCCTTATCTAAAATCCAGTTAATTTATTTAAATACGTCTTAAATAGCACCTATAATTACACAGAAGCGTTCGATGGGAAAAAGTAGCCAGACTAACGTAATAAAATATGATGTTCTAACCAATTACGGCGAGTTACACCATCTACAGTTTACGACGGATTTAACAACCAATAATCGTTTCGATAATAGATAAAACGTGATTTGTGTTTCCGGTTACAATACTGGTACAGCTACTGGGTTTAACCTAGTGGTTACTCGTTGTCCTTAATAATAATAAGAACAGGCTATTGTCTAAAGAAAAGGGGAGATAGCGTAGTAGATAGCGTAGTTCTCCCAGCGCTTACTCAACAAATGGCACGTGCAATTTGCTCAGTGTGAAGTTTGCACGGTGACATATAATGAACAACAAAGATAGAAAGACGTACCTAAGACCGGAGTGCGATCGAGACAAACAATATAATTCGCTCGTACGACCTTAGTTTACTAACATACTTGGACCTAATGGGACCTAATTTGAGCTTGCCATTTTCAAGCGAGATGATTAAGCATTATATCAGAATTTAAAGTTTATTGAATAGATTAGCGTCCGTGGTCCAGCGGGAATATGCCCGGCTTTAAATCCAGAGTCCCTGGATCGAAACAGAATTTTGAATTTTAAAACACTGGGTGGCACTGTGTCTGATATGGGCAATCATAATGCTTACCATCAGGCACCTGATTTGCTCGTCTTGTCACTCACTATCATAAAATAAATCCTTCCTACTTAATAAAACTATATCATCCTACTATAATATCATAAATGCGAAAGTTTGTGAGGATGGATGGATGGATGGATGTTTGTTACTCTTTCACGCCAAAACTACTGAACCGATTGGCTGAAATTTGGTATGTAGATAGTTTAGACCCTGGACATACATAGGGTACTTATTATCCCGATATCACCACAGAAGTACCCGGGTGAAACCGGGCGGGCACTGCTAGTGATTTCATATATAGGATTCATTTAAATCCGACGTCAACTTACACAGTGATTCTTCATTATCCACATTACAACCGGACTAGATGAGGGAGGGCTATATGTCCTACAGTGAAAATCCTACCGCTAAAGATTGTGGCAGTGGCATTGATTTAAAGAAAAGGGGAGATAGGGTACGTTCTCTCAGCGCTTACTCAACAACTGGCATGTGTAATTTGAGACAACATAGAAAGACGTACCAAAGACCTAGATGCGAACTAGACAACAATTAACTTTACTGACCTACGTGGACCTAATGGGACCTAATTTGAGCTTGCCATTTCAGAGAAGCCAGTACCTGAAAAGGAAACCAAAGAAAAGGGGAGATGACCATCACTAGATGGTGAATACTCGTACAAACGTATTCTGAAATACTGGTCAGTAATTCTTTTCGTTATTATTCTTGAGAGCGCCAAGTTTCGTGATAAATTCTTCAGCACAAAGTATCACCAGTTCCCACCGTTGGTATGGTACGGTAAAGGAGGCTGGTTCTCGCGTGGTGGCCTCAGGGGTTCCCACGCAGCTGGTCGTGCCTTCACTGAGTACCAATGGTATTTCGTAACGAGAGGCTAATGAATAGTGGGGATCACAATGACCAATGAGAAAGCAGTGCTAAAATGCGCTTTGAGAAACAGTTATACAATTCAGGGATGGTTAACTCTTTATTCAGTTAATTTCGTAAATGCTACTGAAAGATTAGTCAGTGTATTACAACGCCTTTTACTAAACGACTATTATTTATTCTGTGCCCTTACGTACTTAAGAGCGCACATGGCCTTCTAGGAATTTAACACAATCTTATGAAAAGTTTACCAAATCGATGGTTTATATTCCCGTGTTTCCTCCGAATACAATTAACCCATTCTTTTATAGTGAAGTAAGCTATGTCTCTGTCATTTTAATTTTTCTTATAAACCCTTGGATCATTCATAGTGAACTTCCAAAAATCGCAGTTTTACTCGCGTGATTGGACGTTCACTACAATGAAATGTAGAGTTTATAAACACAAATAAAATGATAGGGACATACTTTACTTCAACTTTGAAATATCAGGATATAAATATATCAAATAAGTTAACTTGTATTTGGAGGAAACAGGGGAATACAAAACATCGATTAAGTAAATTTTCCAAAGGATTGTGTCAAACTGCTACGAGGTCCTGTATACTGTTAATACATAAGTACCCAAACTTCGCCACTTCGCCAATGTTTTAAGTTAATTTAAAATCTTATTTAATGACGGCATCGACTTTAAGAACATAGGTAAACCTAAAATAAATGAAGAGAACGAAAGTTACCCACATAGCCGAGCGGATTAGCAACACCGCAATGAGCGGCACACATAGCACGTAGAACTGATGGCCGATGGGGCTGTAAAGTTTTAGAATGGACACCACGGACCGGCAAGCGTAGCGTAGGACTTCCACCCACAAGGTAGACGATATGATAAGAACGGCAGGAACACGCTGGATGCAAGCCGCTTACTACCGGACTGGATGGAAATCTAAGGGGGAGGCTTATGTTCAGGAGTGGACGTCCTATGGCTGAGATGATAATGATGATGATGATACCTAAATAAATAACGTTTTCAATATCCATAACTCTTGGCAAAAAATTATCAAAATAAAAAAAATGACAATCAACAACAACGCTTAATATATATACCTAAAACAAAATACTATAATAAAAAAAATACCCAAAGAGCCACAGGAGCGTGTATTCTTCTCTAAAAGTGAAAACTCAAACGGATACAAGCGTATCCAGCCCTCCGTGTCCAGAAAGTCCAGATGACGATTACCCTCGAAGTATCTTCAGTTTAAATATTCAACCAATTCCGTGACTCGACTACTGGCCAGGAGCTATGCACCAATCAAAATTTTATTTTAGAATAATCAGACATCAGCACCGTGCCTATAAGCATTGTAGGGTTCCGTAGCTATTGCATCAACTTATCCTATTTAAACATACTTCCACATACATATATAATATAATATATACATTTTTTTTTTTATTCAGACCATAGAGCCATATACATATATATATATGTAACAATATTGGCAGAGTGCCTTTATTGAAAAAAGACTAAACAATAGAGCTACCTACTTACTACCTACCCTAACTAAATACACTATACCATAGAACGCTTCGAAAATCCACAGGCCGACATGCCAGCCTATAGAAAATCCAAGTGCTCTAAACCACTGTCAGATGGCAGCGTACCCAAGATACATTATATATATTATATATACATTATACTTACATGTGAAAGTTTGTTTGTTTAGATTATTGTTAGTCCATCATTCAAAAACAGCTGAATCGATGGAGCTGAAAGGTATCATGTAGCTTAGACGCGCTGCTCCCCGGTCCCAGCGGCTAAGAACGAGACAGCAGATAATATGTAATATTCGGGTGCGAAAGAGACATAAAACGGAGAAAACAAATAAATTTATTTTCCTGTCATGCAAGGCCTGATGGGCACTAGGTTATGTACGCATAAGTGGATGAAACTGCGAGTAGTAATGTTATAAGATTTTGTTGAAATTTGTTAAGAAACTTACCACTTTAAAAAAGTCCTTCAGATCCACGTTTTTCTTGCGTTAACGCATCAACCAATTACAGCGAAATAATTGGGATTTTCGCTTATTATGATGTCGTCCCTATTAATCTTATTGGACAAATTTATAATTAAGATGTCATAAATGGGCCGTGCACCGACGACAATTGTTCTACGGAACTCTAAGCAAAGTGATCGAACATCCTCGCGTGACGGCGTCCAGGCTACTGATTACCAAATTCCTTGCGTGTTATGTGGTCACATGAGGATTGAAGACCTACTTTAACCCCCTCCTCTGTCAATTTTAAAGGCGATTGAGGGGCATATAATAAGGGGCAGGGAGGTCTTGCAATATGGACGGTCAGAAGCATCCAGATTTGAATATTTAGGATAATAGTTTAATTTTAAGGATGTCACAGATTCCAGATTCCATTCTCACGAAACATTTGGTGCAATTTGGAAATAATGACTTGGAAATTTGGAGTGAATTCGCTTCACTGGGACTGGGATTTAAAATTTGCATCAATTGATGATTGTGAACAGGTCTTTTGAATACTAAACTATAATTTTTTTTCGAAATGAGAAGAAAATGGAAGAATCTTTCTAATAGCAATGTCTTGACTGCCTCGTTGGCTCAGATGGTAGAAATTCTGCTTTGTGTGCCGCAGGCCCCGGGTTCGATCCCCGGCTGGGTCAAACATTTGTGTGCATGAACTGTTTGATCTGTGTCTGGGTGTTATATGCTTATATAAGTACATATATATATCAGTCATCTGGTTACCATATGCAGGCTTCTAGCCTAGTTTGGGACCAGATGACCGTGTGTGGAAGCTGTCCCAAATTTTTATAAAAAAAAAGTGAAACCAGCAAAGAGGGAACAAGTCATAGAGGTAGATTAAACAGTCAATATACATTTGTGAAAATTCATAAAATAAACTGGGTTTTTATTTTAAAAAAATAATCAGTCGCCACCTTTATGTTAATCAATAGGTATTTATTAAAGTAACTACTGGGAAAGGAATTAACTTTATAACTACATAATATGAGAACGTAAACGTATCTAGGAAAGTAGCTTTTTCTTTTCACTAAAGGCACCTTGTCCTATTAAAAAAATTGTGTACATGTAACTTACCAAACTCTTTTTTTATGAATCATATTCACATTCCTAACCCTTTCAAAAGGTGTTATTTCGCAGCTCTATTCCAAATTCAATTATATTTAACAGCCGAAGGAGCGGCAAAGGCTCGCGGTCACTGTGAGCTGTCAAAACAGGCGTTTGCGCACCCATTGGCAAACTTGACGTTTTATGGTTCCGTTAGCTAGTCAAAAAACCTATAGGCTCCACCATCCATTCCCCGACTGGTGAGAACTAGGATTGTGGTACAAAATATTATGTCCCACTTAGTCACTAGTGTACCACTTTAGTCAATTCCTAAATGGAATGACCCGTAGTGTTTCTCTGTTTATTCAATCGTCTATATAATATTACCACAGAGACGATCAAAGAGTCATCCTGATCTGTGAATATTACAAAAACTACAAAGTGTCTATCCTACTATTATAGCTAACAAGAAGTATTAATAAAGTAAAAATAAAGTCCCCCTAAAGCTTATTATCGACATAGCGAGCCTGGCTCGCGAGGCCCGCCTCGCTACATTTTCTCTTCTGACTGTACTTATTTGCGCCGCGGTCAAGCTGAGCGGTCGAGTTTATTGCGGTCTAGATGCACCCCAACTCGTTCTTATTACAAAAGCATTAAAAATATACTTAAAGTTAATATAGGCACCCGTACTTGGGGTGCGTGCAGGAAACCTCCCCGTGGTGCACCCTGGGCAACGGCGTCTGGCAACAGACGTCCGTCTGTTCGTCTGTTGCCAGACGCCGGCCGATATCCTGCTAAATGGGCTGTGGTGGGCTCTTCAGTGAGTAGACTGCCACGCCCGAGAGGAGCGCCTCCGCGTGTCCCCATGAAGTTAGCATGGGGCACAGCGGACGGCGCGGGCGGGCTCAATTGAGCCGAGAGATGGATTCTCTACTTTCCCATTTTTAGATCCACCACTGCACGGGGGCAACTAGAGCGGTGGGCGGGGGCGGGTCTTTCGCGTCCTCCCGCACGTTTGCTACGGCGTTTGGGAGGACGGGAAACACCCCTCCATGCCCTTAAGTTGAAGAGGGTTCTCTACTTTCCCCTGTGCAGGTCTGGACGCCTGCACAGGGGCAACTAGAGAATACCTGCGCTTGTTGCGCGTGGTGGTGGGCGGGGGAGGGTCTTTCGCGTCCTCCCGCACGTCTATGACAGCGTTCAGGTGGGCGGGAAACGCCCCTTCAGGCCCTTATAGTGAAGAGGGTTCTCTGGTTGCCCCAGTGCAGTGGTCGACTTCTGCACAGGGGAAAGCCGAGAACCCTCCCCCGCCCACCACCACGCGCAACAAGCGCAGGTATTCTCTAGTTGCCCCTGTGCAGGCGTCCCCTGCGCTGATTGCGCGTGGTGGTAGACGGAAAAGTGTCTTCCGTGTCCTCTCGCACGGATTGAATGCTCGTTCGAGAGGGCACGGAACACCATTCCGGATTGGAGGACGATTCTCCGCTCGTCTCCGTGCAGAACTCCTCCTGTGCGGTGGCGACCGGAGAATCAAAATCCAGGGGCCCGGGCGACGGATGCGCGGGGGTATCGCCGATGCCTAAGGGCCCGCGAGGTGGCGCGTGCGTGTTTCCGCGCGCCCCTTGGGGGGTTGGGGTGAAGGTATTCCTTCACCGTGGCGGGGTCCTCCTCGGAGGACCAAACGCCGTTGGGGCTGCGGATGAGTGCTTCGGCGTGCCCGCAGCCCCGACATAATATGGCGTCGCTGAGGAACACCCCGGGGTTTTTTAGTGGGTATACCGTAGGGGCGAGTGTGCCGTCCGGGAGTCCCACATAACCACCCGTCGCTCCCCCGGGCGCGGGTGGTATGCATCAAGCATTTTCCCCCGAGGAGAAAAAAAAATAAATAAAAGGCACCCGTACTTAAGTTAAATATTGAATTGAAGGCACAGACTAATAGTAAACAATAGTTATTACTAGAAGGTAAGGAACCCACCGTGTAGAAATCCGACTGGCCCTTGGCCAGTTTTTTCTTCATAAAAAAAAGTAAAGATTTTATGGCGGCGCCTGACTTACCTGCGCCGGCGCTCGCACTGTGCGAAACAGAAATAAGAGCAAAAAGTCTATTATATTCACTTTATTTAACTTTTAAAAGCTTGTAGAGGAGTTGAGATTGTGCAAATCATAGAAATAGTATTATTTTCTTTGTGGTGCAAACTAGCCGAATGTAGTTCTGGAATGAATGATGGAAATGAGGTACTTCAGATGTGTTTGGTCCTTCATTCAATACTTCAGTAAAGATTGATTCAGTAAAGATTCAGTAAAGATTCAGTAAAGATTCAGTAAAGATTCAGTAAAGATTCATTAGTCCAGTAGGACTACTGAACTACTGTTCAAATATATTTTTTTTGTTTCCATAATATAAGAATATATGAACGTAAAAGAAAATTTCGCAAAATCAAAACTTTCTAGTTTTCCTTCAGAGAATGAGAAGGACACGTGAAGGAAAAGTACTAAAATGAACGAGCGAACTAGTGAACGAAATCCGAACGTAAAACAAAAACTCTCTTGTGTCACTGAACTAATTGAACCAAAGAGTTCATGTTCTAAATCTATGAATTGAACTACTGAACTAAATGACGGATATACTGCTCAGAGATGAAAAAATATTACATATCTTTTCTTTTTAGTGACATTGTGCGTCCGTTAAGCTTTTTTTATATGATAGTGATTTTATATGATAGGCCCAGGGGGCCGCCTGGGAAAGTACCACACCTTTGCCAGTTATTCATCCGCCATGCAGTAATGTAACAAACATTACTGTGTTTCGGTCTGAAGGGCAATGTTACCAGCAAAATTACAACTAATATTTCTCAGGGTGACAGGCGCAGTGCAGTGCCGAGCAGAATTTTGAATTTTAAAACGCTGGGTGGCACTGTGTCTGTTATGGGCAATCATGATGCTTACCATCAGGCACCTGATTTGCTCATCTTGTCACTCTCTAACTTAAAAAAAAAAACACAATACGTGTCAGTCTGTACGTCTGGAGATCGAGTGGACCGAAGTGATCGAAGTGACGAGGGAACAAAGACGCCGCGCTGCCTTATCGCTCGCCTCTTCTTCACTTTTATTATTACTTACTTAGATTATATGATAAGTCTCCGCGCGCGCTTCAATCAGATACCGCATCAAAGCTTTGTCAATGGGGCAAATTTCAAATTGTAGACAATGCTATAATCACGCCTAGAAGAGTTCTGTTGAGTTGAGTAGGAGTTGGTGCTAGTATACATGAACAATTGTGTTCGACAGGTTTGCTGATTTCAGCATAGTTTTAGTTGTCGCATTTGAAAAGTGTGATAGCGATATCTAATCGGAGAGCGTGCGGAGACCAATCAATAATCTAAGATACACTTGTTCAATAAATGCACTTGCCAAGTTATTTAGGTATTATATTATAGGTAATAAACATTCCATAGAGCACAGGAAACGAAAGGCAATGGTCAAACATCGTGGATTAGTAAAGGAAATGATTAATTAAGGCGAGAATGCCCTCCCGCCATAAACTTGGCGGAAGATCTAGTATGTGCCCTACTTGCTAAGTGAATTTTGAAACAATAGAGTGTTGTTCTTGTTAGAAGTATTTTTGTGGCTAACTGAATGGAGATACTTGTTATTATCTTACTAATCCTTTCTACTAATAATTATGAATGCGTAATTATTAATACTCATATTATAAATGCGGGGTTTGTGAGGAAGGATGGATGTTTGTTACTCTTTCACGCCAAAACTACTGACTCGATTGGGCTGAAATTTGGTATGTAGGTAGCTTAGAACCTGGAATAACACATGGGGTATTTTTTTCCCGAAATTCCCACTTGAACGATGACTGCGCGGGTGAAACCGCGGGCCACAGCTAGTTTTCTATGAAACCTTTGGAAAAAAAGTGATGTGAGGTATAGAGATCGCACTTACGTAAACCCCGCACGAGAGCTACTAAGTTAGTGTAGGCAATTAACGGTATAATAGTGTTGCCATTATGATGGATTAACTTCGGAACTTTAAATAAGTAAGGTCATACACAGGAAACATTACATAAATCTTGATGTATCTAGACAGTTCATGCGTGATCCTGTTTCGGAGATGGGTCATCATCACTTCCCATCAGGTGAGATTGGGGTCAAACGCAGACCTATTTATTATAAAAAAAATTGGTTGTCTGTAAAGTCGGTTTACTGACGATAGTTGAACGTGACAACGCGCTCACTCAAGTAGGAGAGAGACTGATGTCGAACGCTGCCGAACGCAAAGGCCGATTGTGCTTCTTTGTCGCTCGTTCCGCGCTCTCGCTTGCACTTCAAGCCTTACATGGTACGCCTCAGAGCGAGGTAACGCCGCATGAGTCATGTTTTTTCGTGCGTGCAGCCGGCTCTATCGAATTATAAGACGTTGTCACGTCAAAAAAGGGATTGCGCTGTGGCGGTACCGCAGCTATCGGCTATAGAATAGTACCTCTCCATACTACCTGTGGTTGCTGTAAGAGCCGGCTAAGGGTTATCAAATCCAGAGGATAAGTGGGATTAGTACTTATTAAAGAGTTGATAGTTGAATTAAGAGTCCGCCGTGGAGTTACCGGTTTTAGAACAGTGCTCCACCCTCTCTACCCGTGGTTGCCGTAAGAGCCGGCTAAGGGTTAACAGATCCAGAGGACGGGCAGCAGCGTCCTCTGCAAAAAACCATCGAACTGCGCTCGACAACCGCCTGCCAAGCGTGTCGAGTATTGGCAAAACCCCCCTTTATGGGGAGGCCTATGTTTAGTATTGAATTACCAACGGCTGAGTTGATGATGATGATGATGAAAGAGTTGATATAAGTAGTACTTACTTACCGTGGTCAGTATGGCTAACGTTAGGCTATTTGTCGCAATTTAGGCTATTCAGGACGAGAATCAAGGCGATGAATAAATCTGAAAGGCGACTGGGCGCCTATTAGGCTACTTCCAGACATCCTCTATAAGGGGATGTTTTGCCAATACTCGCCACGCTTGGAAGGCGGGTTGGCGAGCGCAGTTCGATGGTTTAACGCAGACGACGCTGCTGCCCGTCTTCTGGATCTGATAACAAAAGGAAATTCCTATGGAAATTTCTTATTACCGATTTAATCCTCAGAGTAATTTTAGTCAACGTTTATTAATAGGAGAGAAGATAAGTGTTTTTTTAAAGAAGGTATGCGCTTTATATTTTGGCGTTAGGACTACTTTAGGCTACATTATGCTGATATTCGGCTACATTAGACTATTTACATAAGCTGGGAATAATGGTGACATCAGGCCCTACGTTGTTAGCGACACTGGCCGTGGTTAAATCGTTCTTGTACTTACCTAATAATTGCGGAATATCCCAAAACCTCAACAACGTATAGTGTTGCTACACTAAAAATCTTGCAAATGAGGTATCGAACGAGGCTGGCTTAATTGACCTGCTTTTCAGTTCTCGGTAAATCAATTTTTGTTAACTGATTCATTGAACCTTACCTCTTTGTTCCGTTATATGAATAATTAAAATTTGTTTGTCAGTTTAGTTTAAAAGAATGTACTTATTTTGAAGATATTTTTATTATGATTTTATTTTATCACTATTTTAAAATAATGCACTATTTAGGGCATAATATATTTTCGTACAGTTACTGTTTTTTAATACCTAGGTAAAAAATACGATATATTAGTGAATGAATGAATGAATGAATGAATGATAACTCTATATTGGTACCACAATAATACATAAAAGCAAACTGAAAACTAGAAAGAGTAACAACTGGTGGCCTTATCGCTCAGAGCGATCTCTTCCGGACAACCATCATCAGATAAGTGTCTTTTTATTTCCTATTACTAGTACCTAAGCAATAAGGTACTAAAAGCCATGGTTTTAATAAAGTTAATCATTGTCATCATCATCATCCCAGCCGCCGGCAGTCCACTGTTGGGCATAGGCATCCCCCACCAGGGAGGTTTTGTTTTAAGTTTTTAGAACATATAATAAATGTGAAGACCTCTACATTCATTTTCTCTAAAAAAAAACTAACCATATTTCTATTTCAGACTTTATTGTACACCATATAAATTACAAAGGATGCAACATCAATAGTGGTCTTATCGCTTAAAGCGTTAAATTTCTTCCAGGTAACTGGAAGATAATTATGAGTGAAATGAAGTAAAATGAAATAACATGAAATGAAATTGTTTATTGTGATAAAAAAGTGACGAATTATTACACAAGAAATAAAATATAAGAGCGAAAAAATATGCAATAAAATTTGAATTAATAATTAAAATAACAAATTACAAATTAATAATCAAAACACAAAAAAAAATCTCAGCTGTTGGTAATCCACTACTGAACTTATAGGCTTCCCCCATAAAGGGGGATTTTGCCAATACTCGACACGCTTGGCAGGCGGGTTGTTGAGCGCTTCGATGGTTTTTTGCAGAGGACGCTGCTGCCCGTCACCTGGATCTGTTAACCCTTAGCCAGCTCTTACGGCAACCACGGGTAGAGAGGGTGGAGCACTATTCTAAAGCCGGTAACTCCAAGACGAAAAAAAAAATTTGTCAAATAAAATTGGTGTGTGTTTCTGGTTATACCAGTCTCGCGGTATAATCGCGTAATAAGTGACATAATAAATTAATGCCATTTTCACCTTATTTATTCTTATTAATATTGAAATTAGAATAGTATAATTTTAATTTCTGATAATTCTGTGCTTTATTTAATAAATTATGATATCGAATGCAAATGATTCTAATAATAATAATAGATGCATCAAAAACAAATATAATATCAAAATGATAATACATTAATATGCAAACGTAACAACTTTCGCCACATTATAATATTATTATCTTAATGACAATATATTTATTGTCAAATAGTATTTTTATTGTCAAATATATTATGTAACATCACGCAATACAAATATGGGAACATATAGATTTTCTCTTGGTATGAATAAATAAATAAATATTTATTTCAATGTGGCTTTAAATTTGTAATACAAGTCCTAAAATATTATAATATAATTAATTATATATTTAATATTGTTATATATTTATAATATTATAATGGTAAATTAGGAAGAAGATTAAATAAAGAAAGTCCTAATGGTGTTCCTGTATTAACATAATATTTAATATTATTAGTGTAATACTTACTAAGTTTTAAGTTCAATGTGAATGAAAATATTTTATATAAAACATAATATAATATTTTATTTTTTGTCGATATTTCAAAGGCGTGGCGGGATTTGCATTTCTGTACACTTCTGTTACATATTTGGAATATAAAATTTACAGGATTTTACTCAATTCATATATATTTTTTATTATTTAATTTTATAATTTTAATTTTATACTTTCTTAATTAATAATACAAAAATTTTAACCAATTGATTATTTTAATATCTATATATAATATAATATATTTCATGTGTTATTTTAATTTATTGTTCTTTTTATAATTTTATGATGTGTAAGTATTTTGATTGTTTGTATGATTATGGTGAATAACTGAAATAAATGGATTATTATAATAGGTAGAAACCTGATGTTGCTCCACATTTTTTTTAAGGATAAGGGATTTTATTTTTTATTATACTCGGACAAAATTGCAGTTTTACAAAGAAAATATGTTTACAGATCAAACTCAAACTCAAACAGATTTATTCAAATAGGTCATAATCTGACACTTTTGTACGTCAATGAAGATACAGTACTGAGTCTACCGTGCGTTCGGAAAGATACCTCTACAAGAAGAACGCACAAGAAACTTGTAGGGCTTAATTTTTTCAACAGATAGGTAGTTTCACAATATTTGGTTTGGTTACATTCGTTTTCTTTGAAGGTGCCGCGAGGCGGCTATGCAGAAGTTTCCAGGCATCTTTGTCCTCTATGTACTGGTTGACTTTATAATAAGCCTTCTTAAGTAAAGTAGATTTTATATAGGTTTTGAATTTACCCTCTGAGAGCCCAGTTATCTCTTTTGGGATTTTATTATAGAAACGTACACTATTTCCTAAGAATGTCTTTTTATTTGTTTTAGATAATCTAAAGCTAGGTACAGCTATTTTGTCTTTATTCCTAGTATTAAAATTATGAAGGTCACTATTTAATTTTAATTTATGTAAATTTTTACGCACATACATGATGTTCTCATAAATGTATAAGGATGGTAGGGTCAGTATGTTTATTTCTTTAAATAATTCCCTCAGGGATTCGCGTGGACGTGGATCACGGCCGGACCCTCACAGATGTGTCGTATATAGATACTGATTAGTACTAAAAATTGTAGATATTTAGTACCAAAGCTGAATTTCCTCATGATACTTTGCTAAAAAGCGACAATAAAAATAAGTTTTAAAACCCTTCAAAAGTTCCATAGGCATGTCATGCCTTTAACAAACAAAATTAAATAGGTTTTAAAGCTCTATCACAGTAACTCGTTTTGAAAGGTTGTGATAATTTAATGGAACCCGTCAACTTGAGTTATTGTGAAAAGGTATTAAAGTGTGTTATAGAGTTTTCGTAATCCACATTACACCCCAATGCCCTATCATACTCAGCTGCTAACGCACAGATGTCCGCAAATTAATTGGAAATGTCAAGTGCACGGCCGCCATCTTGTGTCCCCCTATTCTTTATTTTTTTCGCGCGCACGTGCCCTTATTGCCAGACAGCTGGGCGATAGTAGCGGCTTTTTAATACTGGCAACTTTTGTTTTTTTGGTAAAAAATAGAAATGTAGATACATATTAGTTATAGGTCGTTCTTTTTTGTTACAGCGTTATAATATGTAAAAACTTCCAGCTTTTGTTACCGATCTTAGTTTATTTCGAGATATTTTTTGAGTAGATCATAGCGAGAAGATTTAAATATTTTAAATAATTGTTATACCTACACTAAATTCTGGACCTACTTATAACTATAAAATTAACATTAATCTATATATAGTAATAATAAGAATAAGAATACCTATGTTTGCATGCCGTATGGTAGAATAAGGCGATCCTATGTTCACATAACATCTTTATCATTTTACCCTTATCCGCAATAAATGATATGATTTGATTTGAGAAGAAATTAATGGGTTACTTACATTGATTTCTTTTATTTATTTGCATCATACAAATAAATATATTGTATGGAAAACTGTAACGTGACCTACATTATTAATATATTAGTAGGCTCTATTTACCATATCTCTAATAAAAATACATAATAGAGGCTAAAATAATATACAATCTTGGTTCATAAGTATATAATTACTTCATTTAAGTTATTAATAGGAATCAGGGTAATCGGAATGCTTGCTTGTACTTATTTAACCCAAGGGATTAGCATCTGCATACAAAGGGGCTGTGCCGCCAGCATTCTAGCCCCTTTCAACATAACATAACATACATTCACGCCTTTTTCCCGAAGGGGTAGGCAGAGGTGTACCCAGGACTCAATCCCATAGTAGATACACCCACATTTCGCCAGTATGTTATTGGTCCCATGTAATAGGTGGCGAGCCTATTGCCATCTACCGGGCACAGTTCCAGACTCCAGGCAGTTATTGAGATAATTCCTAATGGAAAAATCCAATATTTAACACTATTCCTGACCTGGGGATCGAACCCGGGACCTCTTGATTGGCAGTCGAGCATGCGCCCACTACGCCACCGAGGCAGTCATGAGGCTAGCTTGGTAAGCCACTTTCCCCTCAACCAAATGAAGATCTAGATTTTTTAGATGTAGGTTATTTATACCTTTTTGTATGTAAATTATGCTATTGTATTAGAGTTTTTTTTAATATTAAATAGGTTAGCGTAAGGATTTTTTGGGTAGAAATTCATTGCGTTTGACCACCATCTCACCTACAGATCACTATATCTCACCTGATGGGAAGTGAAGATGAGGTATAAGATGAAAGAATATAAATGATTATCATTCTAGGTGACAATTATTCACTCTTCTGATGAAGGCTCCAAAACCGTATTCAGGAGGGAAGACGTACGCCGGTAAGAGAATCCCACTTCTTAGCAGTCCTTGGGATGAATGAAGATGGGTTTAAACTGATTTCAAACAAAAAAAGCAAAATGTAATTATAACGTTATAGATCTAGTTTAATAATTTATATTGGCGTCTGATTATCTTCAAAGTCGGTAAAATTTCCATATGCACAGTCCCCCAGAACGAAAGCATCTTTAAAACGTATTTAAATGCGGACTTTTTGTATAAATAGTTCATTTTAGACTTTAGACCGCACGCATCTGCCGGCCCATGGCCAATTTTTATGGCAGTCTTAAGTGATTATAAAAATTGATACCGCAAATATCCGTAGACGCCGAAACATTAAAATATTTGTAATTAAAGGGGAGTGGATTCCGTAACAAAAGGACAAGGTGGTTATATGATCAGCTGCAAGTCGCATCAGGCCATCGGCCATCAGGCTCAGAGTCATCAGGTGCACGTATTCAAGGAAAGGTGTACAAGGAAACAAATTATTTTGATAAAAAGCGAAATGGGCCGTGATCGCCTTAACGGCGGAAACTTTTTAATTAAGTACCTTTAATTGTGTTGTAAATAGGTCGCTTGTTTTCGTATGTGCTTTGTTGTAGTCTCACATATCTTTAGAAGTAAGGTAAGAGTTAAAGTGTTTTTATTCCTTAGATATTATGTAAGAGTATCTGCTGAAGTCAGTAACTGTAGGCATGTACCTACTTTGTGTAGCAACTTGCATGCAAAAAATATCAGAAATGAAAACACGAATAACCCGTCATCTGATTTTTTTTCTAAAATTGTTTTATCAGCAGTAGTAAGACTGTAAATCTGGGATTTTTTGAAGTTCACTATGAGAACACGATGCCTTTATAAGATAAACTAAAATGACAGGGACATAGTGTTTTTTACTTCACAATAAAAATATCAGGATGTAAATTTATAGAATGGGTTAATCATATTCGGAGGAAACAGGGGAATACAAAACATAAATTTGGTAATATTTTAATAGGATTGTGTGAAATTCCTTAAAGGCCGCGTACATCTTGATAAATTATTTATGATTTATTCTGTGACTCAGGATAATATGTAACATTGCCCATATGACGGTGCAGTCGGATGAAGTCTGAGTAAATCCAGTCCATTGACTGTCGGCAGCTAAATGCGAAACAAACACAAATGTTTGCGAATGATATCATCGGGTGCGGGAATCACAGATAGGGACACTATGATTTCAAAGATTTTGGGATAAACTTACTAAATTATTTAAAACGTTAATAAGTATATAGTTTATAAGTTAAAGTAGTGTGTATGAATTTATTTGTTCGACTTTATTATTGTTTCCAATTTTAATTATAATTTTATTTTTACTATAAAAATTCAATTTGAATTTTATTTATATTACTCTGACTGAAATCGTCCCGCTAAATAATGAATTGCATTAAATTAAATAAAAATTTAATTACGCCGAACTATATTACACATCATGGTCTAGTGACTGAAATAAATATATTGATATATTTAACTGTTTATTAAAACGTCTAAGTTAACGAGTGTTAATTTATATATTGTAAATGTACCAGTATATGCAGCGTAGGACACAAGGTGGACAAACTAAAATAACAGGGACATAGTGTTTACTTCACAATAAAAATATCAGGATGTAAATTTATAGAATGGGAAAGAAAGAGAAAATTATGAGAAATTTATAGAATATCTAATAGAGCATAAGACAGCGCCCACGCTGTTTGCAACCAGAGAAGATAGAATTCAATGAAGGAGGCCTACGTCCAGCCGTGTACGTCCTACAGCTGAGATGACGATGATGTTGAATGTATCAATAAAGATTCATAAGATAATAATAATATGGGAAAACTTCCACACACGGTCATCTGGTCCCAAATTAGGCGAGAAGCCTGTACTATGGAAACCAGATGACTGATATACATACTTATATAAGCTTATAATGACACAGATCAAACGGACATGTTCATAACACACACATAGCACACAAATGTTTGACCTGGCCGGGTATCGAAATTGGGGCCTGCAGCACAGAAAGCAGATTTACTACCATCTGAGCCAACGAGGCTGTCAATAATCTAACTATAAGACCGTTTTCAGCTCCTACTTGCTCTTTGTATGTATCACAACCGTCGCCCTATAGCATATTGCCCAAGGATTATCTTAAGTGTTCACAAACCAGGGTATCCCTACTCCCGCGCCATATGCGACCGCGATGCCGGCACTGTTGATAATTGCACCTGTGTTGTATCAACAGACATGATCTGTTTGTCATTGCCTTACGATCTGATTACCCTTGCTAGTGGAATTACTGAATTGTCTACGAACATGGAAATTACTTTAAACTACGTTAAGGGCGTGCGGTTTCCATACAAAATGAAATTACGCAAATATGAAGAAATAGGGAATAATTTTAAAATTAAAAAGAACACCATGAATTCAGTTGTAAAGCTGAGATACTTCCTACTAATTTCCTACTACTACTATCTATCTTTTGTAGTAGTAGGCACCTTTTGCAGAGGGCCGTCTGGGGAAGTACCACACTTTTGCCAGTTATTCATCCGCCAAGCAGTAAAGTGTAAACATTACTGTGTTCCGGTCTGAAGGATAATGTTACTTATAAAACTGTTATTAATAATGAGAGAAAGTGATTCACTTACTCATCAACGCAGGGCCTAAACTACTGGACCCATTATGATGAAATTTGAACAGTAGATTATTTTTATAGCTTAGACAAGTAATAAGAAAGATTTTCAGATTCAGAATTCTATCCCTATAAGTGTGTTAAATAGTGTTTGAAAGTTTGTTTGAAAACCAATTATTTTTCAAGCCAATTTATTATTCTAAATGAAGACTTTTAATAAACAATCATACACGTGTTTTAGGGTTTCTTGAGGGTTTCTCTAGGGGTTCCAAAATTGTATGATGAAGTTTTATTCTGAAGAAAATTACCTTCAAATAAATATTGAAAAAAATAAATAATTAAATCCGTCTGTATTTAAAACGGTTTTTCTAAATTCATCCCCTAGGGCGACAATTGGATAACTCTCTTCCAAAAAGACGATTCAGTTAGGGTAAGTGTTAGTGGATCGAACTCATCAAGAAAAAAGCCTTTAAAAATTACAAGTATTCTGTAGAATACTAAAGATAACAAGCATTCTTTAGAATACTGTAAATAACAAGAATTCTTTGGAATACCTGTAATTTTTAGGGTTTTATCCTAAAGGAAATATCCCAAAATAATCAAGGGGACGAAGTCCCGCAGGGCCTCTAGTTAATAATATTATAAATGCGAAAGTTTGTAAGGATGGATGGATGTCAAGCAAATTTTGGATGTTGACATGAACTAAACCGATACCAATCATAAACATCAGATCATTCCTCAAGAAAATACGGTAAGGGCACTCCCTTTCCGGAAATTCCGAGGCATTACACTAAAGCATGGTTAACGAATGACTAAGGATGACGAGAGCAATATGAAGTACCGTTAGTGATGCGTGGGCGCTATATACTTGTACCACCAACATCAATACAGAGGTACGTAAAATAATATAATTGATAGGTGTACCTGTATCCCTAAAGTCCGGGTAAGTTGGATAGCTTTATTTTCGGGTCCGCCCGTTGTCGCTCGGTCCCATTTTCACCCGGTCCGTTCTCACCTGATTCGAATAAGGTTTATAATATCAATATTTTGGTCGCTTTTGCGTTGTTATTATTAAGTACCGGCGAAAACTAAAATGTTTCCGATTTTTATTTTATTATAAATTATTTAGCTCTATGGTAAGTTTGAGACCACGGACTGGTTAGCGCAGCGTAGGACGTCCTCCCACAAGGTGGACAGACGATCTGATAAGTACGGCAGGAGCACTGGAAGGACTGGATGGAAATCTAAGGGACGTCCTATGGCTGATATGATGATGATGGTAAGTTTCATGTTTGAATATGTAATAATTTTTCTATTATGTAGCTAACCAAGAGCTCTACAGAGAAGAAAAAGACATCAGATGTATTCTGTATGTCTATGTTTTTAACATAATTATTGTTTATGTTTTTAACATAACATAACATCACGCCTTTTTTCCAAAGGGGTAGGCAGAAGTCCCTTATGATAGTACCTTAGTACACCCTTACTTTTTTTTTAAATGTTTATTTTGGTTGTACAAGGAAAACAGTGCAAAAATAATATAATGCTTATCATCAGAATAGACGGAAACTCGTCGCATGCCAAGCTTATATCTTAACTGTTAAGTCGTAATAATATATTATATTAGTTATAATCACTAATCACTGTAGATATGGGTGATACAGGTGCCTGATGAGTAGGATAATGCCCCACCGGTGGGGTGGCTTGGTGGGGCAGGGTGGAATAATCCGATAAATATAAATCATATTGAAAATGGAAGATAGAAGAGACGTAAGTATTATATCAATTTATCAGTAATAGAGGTGTACCTACTGTTAATAAAACTAACTTATTTTTAGACAAGAAAAATATTACAAATCTAAAGGCTCTAACGACCAATGAAAATGAGCCTTTAACATATTATTATAGCAGCGCCGATAGAAAGGCAACGGGAAAACTCTACCATATCTCAATATAATGCACTCAAAATGTAAAATAAAAACAAGTCATCCAAGCGGAAATCGTACCCCCAACCTTTTAGAAATGCGAACGTGCGCCTCATAATAGATGTTGCCCCGTCGGAGGTCAGCGCGCGTCTGGCGCGTGTCTGTCACGTGACCGGCCGCAGCGTCACATCGTTATATGACTACCCTCTTTTTAAATGTTGATTTAGAGTCTAGCGGGTGCTCCCTGAATCTCCAAGTAGAATTGCACTGAATACTTACACAATTGTTAGTCAATACCAATATTTATCTCAAACTTAGCATATTACTTTTGATCACAACTCTTTATGTGGTCTACTAAAGGCGTAATGTGACTTGATTTGGTTTTTGATGCGATATGTATTTTTTATCTCTTTTATAACAGGAACACCGATGTATATTTATTTACAGTCTGAAATGATATAAAAGAAGCTTCAGATACAAAACCATAATGTATTTTTTAACTCAGCATTCGTTGGTATCCATAGTTTTGATGATTCTTCTGTATCCTGAATCCTGTATCAGATAGGTAAGTAGCATTCTGGATCACTCTGTATTATATTTGCCCTCGTTCAGTGTGCTGTCTTTAATAGGTATACAATATTTCTACATACTGGGTGAGAAGCAGCTGTCCAAATGATCTATCTTTGCATCACCAACTCAAAATACTCTCCCGCTGATTTCCTAATTAAGAGTAACGATGTTACCTAACTTTTGATTAAAATTGTAATCAGACCTTGTATATAATGCTCGTTATTCTCATATTGTTCTCATAACAATTTGATTTTAATTATTATATAATTACTTTTTTATTATTATAATGATTTATTTAGCCCGTCAGTTTCTTTTACGTTAGGGTCCAGATTCAAGAGTTTTATGATTACATTAGTGGACATTGGACATACAGAGAAATCATTGTGCGTGTTTTTTGGTGAAATAGTTAATATGTAGGTATATTGCTTACTTATTTGAGAGACGCACACTCACCATCCGAGCTCACCGCAAAGTTTGAGTATATATATATATACATAGTTAACATAGTTTACATAGTTAAGTTTCACTCTTAGGATACACATCGAAATCTTAGCGTGTCCAATTATTGCCGATAACGAGTGAAATTATTGCGAGTATAAACGACTGGATGCACGCGTATCCTCTATTCCAGATGGCGAAAGACCAATGTTATCTTTGAACACAACGAATATATATATCACACGGTCATCTGGTGCCAAACTAGGCTAGAAGCCAGTACTATGGTTACCAGATGACTGATATACACACTTATATAAGCTTATAACACCCGGGACAGATCAAACAGACATGTTCATGCACACAACTGTTTGACCTCGCCGGGATCGAACCCGGGGCCTGCGGCACAGAAAGTAGAGTTATTACCGTCTGAGCCAACGAGGCTGTCTTAAGTTTCTTTTAAATTGTTAGGTTCAGTTCAGATTCAAGTTTTATGAATAATAATTTTATGAATATACTAAATGGACATTGGACATACAAAAAAATGATTGTGCGTGTTTTGGCGAAATGGTTAATTACTTACATATTTGAGTGACGCACACTAACCACAAAGTTTGACGTAAATAACAATACTATGATGGCCAGAACGCATAGGGCCGGTAAATCCAATTGGAAACAATTGGAAACATTGTTCGTAACGACGAACGTGGTGATAATTTCTTACTTAACACAGTACCTTACATAAGTATTGTTCTTGAAGACAGGTGAGAGTATGGTTTATTTTAAGCTTAACTATTTGGACATGCTTCATATCTTAGCTTATCCATAATTGACGATAACAAGTGAAATTATTACAAGGTTAACCGACTGAATGCACCGCATCCTCGAGTCCATCTGGACACAAGGATGCGTCTATAACATTGGTCTTTCGCCAGATGGCGAATCTTATCGTTATCTTTGAGCACGACTTAAAATTCTTTTAAGATTCTAATAAGTATACAAATTCCAAACTCCCTTTCACCGGCGCGGCGTTCAGTCGTTCAGTCCACTCCACCCAGATGCAAGCAAGACAATGGTTTATCTATAAATATCGAGAGCAGATGGTCCAGGATATCCTGTCGGAACAGATTGCCCGAGTAATAATAGCTGAGGGCTTCATACGGTGCTTGAGGAGAGATTTGTAAATAAACAGTTGAAGATGTTACACGGGTAACGAGGACTATGTACCTACATAGTTACTGGCAATCAGTTCTCAGCATCTACCAGTTTCGTAGTACTCATAATTTGATATGACATATAAAAGAAATCAACTGATGCTTTCTAGTCTTACAAAAAAACTAGCTGTGCCCGCGGTTTCACCCACGCAGACATCGTTCCCCTGGGAATATCGGGAAACAAAGTATTCTATGTATTATTCCCATGTCTAAGCTACCTACATATCAAATTTGATCTAAATCGATTCAGCGGTTTAGGCGGGATTAGGTAACATTATATAATGTGAATGTGCATACACCAAACAGACAGAGTGACAGAGTTACAAACGTTTTTATATTATTAGTCTGGATTAGTCTGGATTATTGTTATGTCGGCGTAAAAAACATCAAACTGCGCTCGTCAATCCGCCTGCCAAGCGTGGCGACTATATTGGCCGACCCGGCTCTGGGGTAGGTTTAGTGACTTCCAGATTGGCCACAGTAGATAGTAGGTACTTCAGTAAAGGGTCCGTGCCAAATAAAATCATGTGTTGTAAGTTAAAAAAGTGTTTTTAAGTTTCTTCCGGCCTAAAAGCATAAAATTTCCTACCAGAACATCAAACCTTTCTCCTGCAGGGTAAGGCAGAGGTGTACTGAGGACTCAGTCTCATAGTGCACCCATAATTCGCCCGTTATGTGTTTGGTAGTATATGTAATAACATGTTCAGTGATTTATTATGAAAGTGTTCGATACGACACTTCTTTCGTATAACCATCGAGGAGGATAAATTCGTCGGCCGCGTGTGGCTTCCGTCCGATGGATTGCTGAGAATGCAGGTGTACGCAACATTTATTTACTTTATAAATTAGGGAGAAGCGTTGATAAAAATTTGTTCATAAATTAGTGTTCTACTAGAACATGTTTTAATTTTCTTTGATATTGGGATTCATATTTTTTATAAGATCAGACTTATATTAGTATTGCCTTATACCTACCTACAAGCTATGTTTCTTATCGTTTTCGAAGTCGAATAATGTCAACTATTTATTAGCATTATACTTTTTCGACACACAACCAGACTTTGTGTAATATTTGTATGCGAAATTTGCTACGAAATGAGAAATTTGGACTGCCTCGGTGGCGTAGAGGGCGCATGTTCGACTGCCAATCAAGAGGTCCCGGGTTCGATCCCCAGGTCAGGCATTGTTAAATATTGGATTTTTCTATTAGGAAGCCTGGAGTCTGAAACTGTGCCCGGTAGATGGCAATAGGCTCGCCCCCTATTACATGGGACCAATAACATACTGGCGAAATGTGGGTGTATCTGCTATGGGACTGAGTCCTGGGTACACCTTTGCCTACCCCTTCGGGAAAAAGGCGTGAATGTATGTTATGTTAAATGAAATTTGCTACGAAAAAAGTTTTTCGAATTTCAACAACGTAGGCGCAAGCAGCTTGCTGCCAGCGCGGCGATTTTTTTTTAATATTAAGAACGAAAAAAAAATTTAGTAGCAATATTTTTAATTTCTGTAAAATAAAATAAAAATTGGCCTCAAATTTCTTTTTTTCTGCCATCCTATCTGGGTCAATCCCAATCCGCCTTCTGGTAAATCAGCCACTGGAATTATAATAAAACGTTGTCTAAATAATAAACAAGATAGTTGACAACCCCTACTATAAGTCCAGGATGTCGGACTTCCGAACAACTGTTCAAGCTTAGTCGCCACTGAGTAGAGACGTTATTTATTTATGTTTACTCTCGAAATAAACCTTTTTATACCGACGTAAATAACATTCTTGTTTATCCATACGGAAATCTATAAAATACGGTATACGACAAACTTGCTACAACATTAAAACAAAATAAATTAACAATGTAGTAAAAGCCAAAATAAAACTAATATAGTATGTTAAAATGACAAAAATGCTATGAATGC
The DNA here is from genome assembly GCA_947063395.1 of Hemistola chrysoprasaria. Classification (NCBI taxonomy): domain Eukaryota; kingdom Metazoa; phylum Arthropoda; class Insecta; order Lepidoptera; family Geometridae; genus Hemistola; species Hemistola chrysoprasaria. The sequence goes on along the minus strand of OX346724.1, from coordinate 12,029,733 downwards.
TATGCTTGAACATGCTATGTAAGCTTTGACAATTTAGGGACAATATATGGGCCAACTTCCACACACGGTCATCTGATCCCAAACTAGTCAAAGCCTGCACTATGGTATAATATAATAGTATAACCAGAAGACTGATATACATACTTATATACGCTTATGTAACACCCAGACACAGATCAAAGAGACGTGCTCATACGCACAAATGTTTGACCTGGCCGGACACCCGGAATCTGCGGCTCAGAAGGCAAGGGCACTACCAGCTGAGCCAGCCGATTAGTCAATGTTAGCAATTTCATATTAATCCTATGGCAAATTTACCAAATAGATTTTTTGTATTCTCCTATTTCCTCCGAATATACATATAATTAATTAAATTATTTGATACTGATATTTTGGAGATGAAGTAAACTATATGACTATAATTTTATTTTTTTAATAAACTTAATTTTTTTTTGTAGTAGTAATCACACGAGTAAACCCGAAATTTTCAGAAGTTGACTACGAAAAAACCGTTACGGGACATGGCTGTTCACATGACTAAATGTCCAAATGGTTCGTTCATAAAAGAAGCTCAAATGATTAGAGACATTGTTTACATCACTATAAAAATATCAGGATATAAATTTATCGAATGGGTTAATAATATTCGAAGGTAACAGGGAAATACAAATGATTGTGTGAATTTTTTCGTACCACTGCACCTTTATATTATACGTAGCATAAGGAAGGCTTCTTGCATCAGTTTGCGAAGGGAAACCTTATTTTACTAGGAAACCATTTTTTCGCCATAACTTATGACGGTTTTTAAATTTTTGAACGAAATTTATTGATTTTTCGCATTGATATAAAGAAATGGGGAGATAGGGTATGTTCTCCCAGCGCTGACTCAACAAATTAAAATTAAACAAATACAAATTAAACTCATTAGATTTATAACTTCACTAATTAACAAGTCATAAATTCCTGTAACATAATGCGTTTAGCTTTAATCTGGGCCCAATTTCCAGCTAATTATGCATAGCATCCGGCTCATTGGCTGTCAAATCTTCGGAACGTTGCTTTTTGTGCTATGAGATATGTTACAGTTTAAGGAATCTCCTGTTTTGTTGGGTTAGTGGTTTGACTAGATGAAAGTTTTGTATGGATACGCAGGACTAAGCTGCTATAATAAAATTATATACCTATTATATTCTGTGACTGTGCCCGGTAGATGGCAATAGGCTCGCCCCCTATTACATGAAACCAGTAACATATTGGCTAAATGTGGGTGTGCCTTGTGCCCTGCGCTATAGGACACTGAGTCCTGGGTACACCAGGAGTTGTATTTTATGTTATGACGTCTTTTCTATGCAAATTCCTTTTTATTATTGACAAGCAATAATGAATGATTACGTGAAAAATTCCGGGTCTCAATGTCCTTAATAGGCCCATGTAATAGAAAAACCCGATGCAAGCCTCCATAATATTATATTGGTTCCAGGCTTTCATTAAGAGATCTCCTAATAGAATAATACTATCCTATAACACATTGCCCGACCACTTGCTCCACAGTAGCGCTTTGCGACCTCTTTAATTTTTTTAGGTAATTAAACCAACCCTACCTACATATAGCCACCCAGCGACATCTTCCAGTGAAACCACCCAAACAAATATGGTAAAAGTTGAAAAAATTAATCCCTGCAACATTCTTGTGCGTTCTTCTTATAGAGGTATCTTTCCGAACGCACGGTAGATTCATTACAGTTTATTTACATTGACTTGCATAAGTGTCAGATTGTGACCAAATTGAATAAAATGATTTGTCTATATCTTTTACTTTGACCTGTTAAGCATAAAGTTGACACATTGTTGTTTTTGTTAAAATTTAAAATGAGTAGGTACTAAGTTCGATAAGTAGCCGTCATGTAACTTCGAGAAGTCAGTCTTGCCAGTCTTTTTATAATGCCGGTCACTCACATGCGTACGAATACGCGAACCCACAAGTGTAGGACGACATTCGCAAATAGTTATGCAAAGTTTTCGCTGCATTCGTGCTTTTCCAAGTTGTGTCGGTTTTTTGACGCACATCAAAGGGCGCGAACCTCGAACCTTCGCGTAGTCTCCTACACATTCGTGCAACCAGTTGTGCTCACAGAGTACTTTATATATCTTAGCGATAAGACCGCCCATTGTTACACTAGTTATTATGAATTATTATTGTTATTAGCTTTTAGATCTTCTTGTTTGTGGTGTACCAATAAAGTGTTTATCTATCTATCAAATGCAAACGGGTTTCCATAGTGAGTTTGCGAACCCATTCGCATATCCGCTGAGTTTGCGAATAGTATATATCTGACTGCCCTCACATGAGTGCAAACATTTGTACAATGTACGAATATTTTTACGCATGTGAGTGGCCGGGGTAACACAGGCTGTTATTTGTTTTAAATCGCCAGTTTTTTAATCGAGTTGTATTTTTTACAGAGTTACATCGCTAGTCTTATCCACACTAACCTGCCGGTACACTTCACACCGGAAATTCATATCGTAATTTCATCCGATGACATGTGTCTCAGGAGCCACATGTCGCGATTTTATTGCGACAGTGTGACGTCATTATTCCCCAACTTGTGCAGTTTTTCGACGTCTGCGGTGAAGACCTCACACGAATGTTTCCGCACTTGACTTGTCTTAAGAGCTTTATATCATTGGATGTATTATGACATCAATTTATGATCAACATTTAAAAAAAAGTTAAAAAAAATATCTTGCATCCTAATCCACAATATCTTATGCAACAAAAGAGGTGGTAATACTTAAGGGGTGCATGTACCCCTCCACCTAAATAACTTTCAAAAGAATTGCAAAATTCCAAAGAAAATTTTATGCCTTCCTTAAATTAAAAAACAAACGGTATTAATTAGTTGGGAAATCAATTATGTTTCCGAATTTCGTAGTTCAGGTTTTTATACATGAAAACTCGTTTTTATACTGAATCTCTGCATTGTTATAATCTCTGCATAAATAATATAATCATAATTCTTGGACAAATGGGCGGCCTTATCGCTTTAAGCGATCTCTTTCAGGCAACCAGTCTTAGGACGGATAGGGGAATTATTGTTAATTTGAGGTTTGCTTGTGTAGACGTGCCTTTTCCATTAAATAATACTCGAACACTTCAGCATATTTTAAAAGATTTATTCCAAGCCCACATCTTCAATCTCGCTCTACAATCATCTGTCGCGCTGGCATTCACCTCCCTGTGTTGCCATCGCGCCCTCGCACATGCCGTAGATCTTCCTTAAAATCCACGTTGCCATTAATACTTTCCATAAAACCCCCAAACGTTCACAGAATCCGTAGCATGCGCGTCACAAAATAACATCAACCCTACACTTGAGACAAGTATAGTCCATTCCCTCTACGTGACCATCAACAACCTCCTTCATTTAGCATTAAAATCAAAATTCAACCAAAAGTAGGTATAATCAGCTGTATTCTTGTAAACAAAAAACGTCTGTCTGATTGTCCATTGTTCCTGAACAAAGCGCTACCTGTCTCTCCCCGTAGGGGCCTGTATGAACACTGTAGAACCTTCTCATAATAACCTGATATGTGTTAATTCAGCAGCTCTAAAGTTCGATGGAAAGTTTCATTGTTACAAGGTAGTAAGTCGTATTAGAAAGATGTCATTGGCTGCCAAGTGTGGTGTCGTTATTTTTTGAGGGTTATTTCTATCACTTGTAAGGATTTTAAAATAAACCTTTTCTACGAGATATTTATTTGGAATTCGGCGAGTGACTTGCTGAAGAAAGATCTGGAATAATTCGGTATATTTTTATTAGAGTTGACTGCATCGGTGGCGTGTTCGCGAGCGCTATTACTGCCGATCATGTACCTGGGTTCTATCATGGTACCTGGTCATGCCAAAACTGTTGTTAGATTTTTCCACTGTAGGTTTTTAAAAATAAACTATAGGTTTCGGTGGCGTAGAGGGCGCATGCTCGACTGCCAATCAAGAGGTCCCGGGTTCGATCCCCAGGTCAGGCAAAGTGTTAAATATTGGATTTTTCATTAGTCCTGGGTACACCTCTGCCTAACCCTTCGGGAAAAAGGCGTGAATGTATGTATGTATGTTTAAAAAAAAATTATAGCCTGGAACTGTGCCCAGTGGATGGCAATAGGCTCGCCCCTTATCACATGGTACCTAACAACATATTCTGAAATTCTTGAATATAATGCTGTTCAAGCTGTATCCCGCGGTTCCCATGGGAATATCGGGATAACAATTACATAATGTGTTATTCCAGAGTCTAAACTATCTACATACCGAATTTCAGCTCAATCCGTTCAGTAGTTTTGGCCTTGAAGAGTAACATACATCCATCCATCCATACAAACTTTTGCATTTATAATAGTAGTAGGAAGTAGGATATTAAAAAATATCACTGATATCATACTGAAATAACACATCGGTTTATTATCGGCAGTATTATCATCTCAGCCGTTGGTAATCCACTACTGGCCTCCCCCACAAAGGGGGGTTTTGCCAATACTCAACACGCTTGGCAGGCGGGTTGTCGAGCGCAGTTCGATGGTTTGTTGCAGAGGACGCTGCTGCCCGTCACCTGGATCTGTTAACCCTTAGCCGGCTCTTACGGCAACCACGGCTAGTGAGGGTGGAGCACTATTTTAAAGCCGGTAACTACACGGCTTAGATATATCTAAGCTAAACTGACTAACACTGACTGAGCACTGACAGCCTCGTTGGCTCAGATGGTAGTAACTCTGCTTTCTGTGCCGCAGGCCCCGTGTTCGATCCCCGGCCAGGTCAAACATTTGTGTGCATGAACATAATGTCTGTTTGATCTGTGTCTGAGTGTTATAAATTTATATAAGTATGTATATCAGTCATCTCTTACCATAGTACAGGCATCTAGCCTAGTTTAGGACCAGATGACCGTGTGTGGAAGTTGTCCCATATTATATTATTATTATCTTTATATATATTCCAGTAGTAAACCATGGGGCTTTTAGATAAATATATAAGTACTCTGTACTATTCACAGAAAAACTGCTTATCTAAATCTATTGCAACCCTATAGGTCACTAGATATAAAAAGCGTATATAATAATAACATAATCTAACGCTCGGCTAACCTAGTTCTGCACCTGATGCGCGGGCGCACCTGCAACAATCCTTTGGTTTTTGTACCCACCTGCGCCTCTCGGGACCCTTTGTGCAATGTAGACCTTCATCCGTGTAGAGCCGACCTAAATAAAAGTTTTATCAAACGCAAACAAAGAAAATGTATGCGTATAAGTCCTAAAAATACATTTTTGAACGTCAATAAATAATATAAGAACTACAGTAATAAATCTACAGCGCGTTCCGAAATGTACCTGAATGATCTGGATGCAGGCCTCTTACAACCGGATCAAATGGAAATCTATAGGGAAGCCTATGTTCAGCACAGTTCGTCCTACGGAAGAGATGATGATGATGATGATGATGAAAAGTTTGATAAAAAGGACACAACAATAACTGCAACTTCAGTCGAGTGGTATTTTGTGTCAAAAACCACACACGCGCGTGTGTTTTTTTTTACATCTTCATGCCAAATTATTTGACTGTACAAAGTGGTACGCCATTAAAATCTGTCATCGTACATTATCATGAATATTGCGCAAGACTCATAATTTACTATATTTATGGTCAAGATAAGTACGCGCCTTACGTCAAAAACAATTTGTAAATAAATAGGGAAAAAAATATATTTCAATTCGATGATCGAAATGATAATAATCTTGTATGACAATAACGTAGATAACATTAACAAAAACGTATCTACATTGATTACCTAGTTTTCCTTATAGATAAATATTTTTTTGTTCATCAAGAAGATTAACTTTTTCAGTGTCAAGTGTTAAAATAATTTGGTGAATTATTGCCGTGTCTTAATTTATGTAGCACTGTACACATCTACCATGCGAAAGAGAAGGAATATATTTTTTACAAGAAAGGTGTGATTCCGAGACAAGTGGGTAATTTTTAATTTTTTTATCAAATAGGGTAAAGGTAAAAAATGGGGTAAAAGTGGAGTCATGAAAGGCGAATACAAATTGACATCAGCAGTGATGCGCATTTACTGTATAAACTAGACTGCCTCGGTGGAGTAGTGATTCCCAAGCGCTACTGACAATTATGATGTCCCAAGTTCGATTTTTAGGTCAGGCCACACCCTGGACACTCGACTCAATCCCATACAAAAGCCGCGCTATAACTACCTACTACACAGACACTGCACACGACATGGAGTTTTGTACACGTGCAAGAGTGTGCGTGAGATGATTTCCTATAGAAGCGGGGCTCGTGGAGAGCTGAATCTCGCTGGCGGGGTGAGGAAGACCCGATTGGTGGGCGGATGACAGTGTCCATTCTATACGTAGAATAATTATCTGTTCTGTGGTCACGCATAACGTGTAAATAATGATTTAAAAGTAACTACAAGAAACATCTTTTTCTTCTTGTAGAGGTATATTTCTAAACGCACGGTAGATTCGTTACTATAAGTTATTGAAATTATTTATTGACGTTTATATATGTCTTTTTAAGAATTATTTAAATAAGTTTTCTTTGAGTTTGATTTCATAAATATTAAGTTACTAGCTGTGTCCTGCGGATTTACCCGCGTAGACTTCGTTCCGGTGGGAATATCAGGAATAAAAGCCTATGTGTTATTCCAGGGTCTAAGCTACCTACATACAAAATTTCAACCCAATCGGTCCAGTAGTTTTGGCGTGAAGAGTAACAAACATCCATCCATAAATCCTCACAAACTTTCACATTGATATTAGTAGGATGAAAGACTCATTCAGTAAATATGAGGAGATAGAGTCAATATCATGAATATTATAATGCAAAAAAAAAAACAAAGAGCCGTTAATTTATCAGTATCGCGTTCCCATTACGCAGTCTCTGTCACTGATACGCCTTCAGTACAGTATGCACATCTGGGAGCAATGGAAAACAACTCTTAATCAAAAGATAACAAAAGCCACTTATCGCTCAATCAAAAAAAGACCGTATTTCAAAAGATTAAAACATAGTTTCTCAGATTTCACATTGAAGACGCTAAACTAACACCTGTTTCAACCGCATCGTTTATTCGAACTGGGTAAGATATGAGTTGGAGCTTTATTACCGGGTGATATAGTTGAGATTTGTGCGTGTGAATAACGTCCCTGCATTCCTGTTTCTTAGGGATGTTCGCATAAATTATCGATGTTCCTCTCTGGGGCTCCGCGCTGCTGAGTCTGTCTCTTTCTAAACACTTGTTTTGTTTCGACAGACAGAATGTGTGGACGCGAGACTAGCGCCGCGCGCCAAGATTTATTTTATACTAGCTGTGACCCGCGGTTTCACCCGCGTAGTCTTCGTTCCCGTGGGAATATCGGGATAAAAAGTACCCTATGTGTTATTCCAGGGTCTAAGCTACTTACGTACCAAATTTCAGCCCAATCGGTTCAGTAGTTTTGGCGTGAAAGAGTAACAAACATCCATACATACATCCATACTTACAAACTTTCGCCTTTATAATAGTATATAGGATAGGATAGGATAGGATAGGATTTTTTGTAACGTCCACTTTTTCGTTGTTCGATTGTATTTTTGTTTCATAAAAAATAAAAAAATCCTATTAGATTATGTAATGGTCATTCGTGAGTTTAATTAAATTTTTATCATAATCTAATTTTTGTTTAAAGTTGATCCTTCTAGATTGCCATTAATTAGTACCGTATAGGTCCCATTTGCTTAGGAATTGATGGTATTAGTTCATTTGCTGAGTCAAATACCAGTTGATCGACGCCAGGTCACGGGGCTAGTCCATAATACACGAGGTGTTGGCGGCCCGCCGGCGCCACGGCAAGCTCGGCGCCTGTTATCCTGTCACTTATATCCTCACTACCACAATCGAAAAACAACCTTAACATACAACACAATAGAGCTTCATATTACCTGCATTTTAATAAAATAACGTCGATTTCTCAATCGCTTAAATTTCTGCTCTAACTACAATACAGAAGAGCTGTTTTTACTTATCGATATAAAAACTTTGATAGTAGTTCCTCGATTTTGAATTCCGAGCATCAAGTAAAAGAAAGCGATTTTTAAGGAAGCATTTATTGTCTTTTGTCGTATGTTTATTTCATGTGTTATGCAATAATAGATTTGATTGTTTCGATGAAACCGTGTGTAGCGCAAGAAAAAAAGAAAGTTTCGGAATATCGACAAAAACATTGGTCACAATCGGAGTGACCACGTTGTAAAATGACGATGATTATCCTATTATCTGGATATTATTAAAAAAAACATACATGAACGCTAATAATAAATAAATGTCCTCAAACGTCTGGCTCTCAAAAAGGTCTTTATTCAGAATACTGTAAAAATATCGTGTAATTTTTGGAGGAATCACTTGATCCTGGATGAAACCCAATGTGCAAATGATTTGTCTAAGTAATTTTCAATATATCTGCTTTTATATTCCCGCCTAAGTTAACGAAGCATGATCGTAGAGATATAAGTTCTGTATAAACTACTCAGCACTTACACCACCGCAGAGAGGTCAGTTATATTTGGAAGCGCTTGTGCCGCCAGGTGGCTCGCCACTTGTGCAGCTACTGCTATTATTTCCTCTGTAAATCTTATTAAACCTCACTCTTAGCACTCGACTTCGTAAGGGCGAGTCAATTTAACTCTGACTTGCTGATTGACAGGTCATTCATTCATCGGGCACCTTTTCGATTCGCCAGACTCTGATTTGGAACTTGAAGTTTTATAACCAAGTAATAAAGCATTAAAAATATCGGTATCTACTTATGGGCGTATTATTAAGCCACAAGATGCTTGTGTCTCATGGCTAACAACAATTTGGCTCGACTTACACGGCGGGTTCAAGTTTTTACAAACATTCATCATGTAGCCAAAAAACTGTAGATGTTAAATAAAACGCGACGAGATTAACGCCTGTTCTTTTGGGGCTATGGCTAGGTGTCAAAAGCTTTACCTGACCGCCTACACCTACGCTAATATACTGGACCGCTGTTTGCTATCTCAGAGACATTCTGTTTGTTCGGGAGTTATCCCTTCACACTTCACCACTAGGCCACTACTCAAATTAAAGTTTAAACAATTCAAACAAATATTTTCGGAATCACAATTTTCGGAAACGTGATCCGCTCAATTTGGGGAGTTGACAAAAGTGTTACCTAAACAGTTTAAAATGTAAAAGAACATCAAACTGGCCAGTTTTAACGCACGAGTATATGTGAGACTGTAATTTTCGATTACCTTATGACTCGAATTAATGCAGTAACCCCTGTTTGAGGCCATAAAAATTCACGACAAAACCTGTATAAACGGCTGGAGGCGAAACTTGGTTGTTTTGCGACTCGTTCCCCGAAATCGAGGAAACGTCCGAGCAAAAAGTCGCTGGAACAGGATTTTGTATCGACATTGCCAAATCTGGACGCGTTAAGAAATGATAAAGAGGACGCCGCCACCGCCACCGGCAAGCACCGGCACCGGCACACTGCAAACTGTAATAAAAATAAGAATATTATAAATCAGCACGCAGCCTTAAACGAAATGTTGTTGATATAACATCTGCAGGCAATCCACTTAGAAAGATAATTAAACATGTAGACTAATCAAATAGCTAAGGTACTGTAGGACTGAAACATATAACCTTTATCACAGCAGTTAAGTGTGATTGATAATCTCTTTACAGTCATACGAAATAATCTGTACTAAGATAACCGTCGATATTATAAACATACTCGTAGCACATGCCTACCATCACCTGTTTAGCATGCGATGGATGATTGCAAATAAATAACATATAATAGAGCACGACTTCGAAATCGATTATCCTGATAGAATTCTGATAGATTTGGGTGATCTGAATGCGTCGGGTGGGCAGTGTACGAATAATGTGTACGTAAATGGTTGTATAATGTGAGTGCGTGCGTGAGTCACGGATGTGCACATGTGCATGTGGAAATAGCCTGTAAGTTTGAACAAATGTTCTGAACAGTGTGTGCCGCGGCAGTGTGGCGATCCTCACGACGACAAGTCGCCGCCAGCCAGGGAATGCGACCGGCTGGCGCACCAGTGATGTCAATTATCGATAACATTTGAATATCGATAACTTATTGTTTTATACTAACCACTCTGTTACAATTGGTTTTCAAAATCTGACGTTGAATAATCTGTTTATTTTTTAATTTTATACAGTCCTCTCAGTACCTATAAGTATTATATTAATTAGTTTGTAATTATTGGTTCTTTTACAATAATAGGTGACACTTGGGAAAGGGTCCGGCCGTTATGGATGACTGGCTCGTTTGCTTAAATGGTAGTAACGCTGCCATCTGAGACGCAGGTCCCGAGTTCGATCCACGGGCAGGTCAAACATTTGTGCGTATTAGCATGTCTGTTTGATCTGGGTCTAGGTGCTATAATCATATATAAGTATGTATATCCGTCATCTGGTTACCATAGAACAGGCTTCTAGCCTAGTTTGGGACCAGAGGACCGTATGTGGAAGTTGTTCCATGTTATTTTTATTATTGTATTAACAAATAAGGAGTTAGATTATGCAACGTGGCCGTTTCAAGTATATCAGATATAGAGAACAATCTCATATATTAATCTCATTATATTACGACGGGTATAATTTTATCACTGGTGGGAAAACAATAACAACACAATGAGCCGAAATTTCACCGTTCGATATATTTGTTTGATATGATATCGCACATCTCTAAGGGCGAGACTGGGCTGGCGCCGTGCTTTTTTACCCCGACCCGGCTACTCTGGCCAAGTTATACTGTGTTATACGACTCGTCAGTTGAACGCAGCGTATCGCAACGTAGGGATGTGTCACGTACGCTTCCGCAGAACTTACGAACGCGCGATCGTATTCGATAATGACTTCTAAATTTTAAATGTGTCTTATGATGTGCCAATAGTTTATAGTGTTTAAAGTTATATTGTCGACTTAGATTGTTTTGTTTGGTGTTCCGATTGGATTTCTCTTACGGATATTTACTGAAAATGTCGAATTTCAGCGCTACAGGAGATAATTTACAGGCTGCCGTGAAAGGTTGGTGTTTATTATCATGATTTTATTATCAAGATTTTTCACGGTATTAAATTTGTATATTACACAAATATTTGAATGATTATTAATAAAAAGACAAAAAGTTCAATGAAAAAAGATGTATTTCATGAAGAGTTCCGTGTTTTATTATTTTTTTATAAAACACATTTTTATTTGAATTTTACCGATAAAACAAATAATTTATTATATTTTTCAATAAACAATTGTTACCGGCGTAAGTTGCATAGCACTATTCTTTTGAGCTGCAATAACAAAGCCTAAGATTAAAACAATAACTATAATCAGATAATATCTTAATTTATGATATCGTTTATTTTTTTTTAATTATGTTGGTAAGTAGTACTTTCTTAGTTACTGGGGTTGGATTTATGACAAACAAGGGTTTACTTATATAATTAGTAGGAGAGAACATACTTGCCATGTGACTAAAGTCTATGTTAATGTTTATTCTGTAAACTGTTCTCTGTGGTTAAAGCTGTTATGGTATTTATTACGCTACTACTATGTATTTTAAAGGTACTACAAATTTGTACTCAAAATGCACTAACCTTTTTTTTGCCAGTCATCCTAAGTACTAAGTACAGTACGTGTGTTTTATCTTGGAGAGTCTGAAAATAGGATCTGCAAACTTCAGCGCATGAAAACTCGTGAACACAACTGTTGTTATTATGATTAAAACTAAACTGAACATTACATTTTCAATAAACATTTGTTCGTATATTTGTTTATCTGGGAATAACAGTTTTCTTCACGAGATTACGTGCGCTAAAGTTCGCAGCGCCTATGTTCAGACTCGCAAAGATAAAACGTTCGTACTTACTGTATAAGATTAATATATAGTTATATATTAGGTATACAAAGCAAGTGATAACTGTCTACTAAGTGCTTAGAGTAATAAAGTTCTTAGAGATGCGTACAATTTTTATTTATTTTTAGCTTATCAGTTCGAATCAATCCGGAAATCCCAGAGCAAGTACCTACATAAACAATTATAGGTAGGTTTGGATAGATTCAAAATAAGTAGGTACTTTACTGATAATATTTACTATTAAAATAATATTTTTTCGCCGTGGAGTTACCGGCTTTAGAATAGTGCTCCACCCTCTCTACCCGTGGTTACCATAAGAGCCGGCTAAGGGTTAACAGATCCAGAGGACGGGCAGCAGCGTCCTCTGCAAAAAACCATCTAATTGCGTTCGACACGATAACCCGCCTGCCAAGCGTGTCGATTATTGGCAACTGGCAACACCGCCCTTCATGGGAGAGGCCTATTTCCAGTAGTGGATTACCAACAGCTGAGATGATGATGATGATGATTTATTAAAATATAAGCGTGAATATTATCGATTGACTTATTTACTGTAAAATTGTCCAATTCACCACAAAAATTCTGCGCAGTGCCGCGCAGAATTTTGAACTTTATGGGTGGGACTGTGTGGGTTATGGGCAATCATGATTACCATCAGGCACCTGATTTCCTGGTCTTGTCACTCACTATCATATAAAAAAAATAATGGCTATAGGCTCCCGTTATTATATGGAACTTCAAATACATAACTAGTGAACACAGAGGAGATGAAAGAGGTGATCTGTGCTAGTGAAGAATTATTATATATACATATATGTGTGTGTTTAGTGTGTTATTATGGCGTGGCACGCAGTTATATATTTGCTTTTATTATTATCATTATATTAGGCCTAAATTAATCCGCGAAGGTTCTCAGTTGAGACAACAATAGCCGTGGAGTGGTGTGGCATAACCCAAAAGAACTTAGGATACTTAATTTATTCAATACCATATTAAGAAACTGATTGAAGATTCAATTCAATAAATAGAAGTAAATTTTATATCTTCCGCTTGCCAAATATGGCTTGTCAAGTGTGGCCGTGTCAACCGACATAAAAAAAATAGTAAAATTACCGTAACTACGGTAATTTTAAAAACAAACCAAGTTGACAAAATGTTGATACGATTCTAAAAATATTTTTCCAAGGTTCAAATGTTTTTGACTGCCTCTGTGGCGTAGAGGGCGCATGCTCGACTGCCAATCAAGAGGTCCCGGGTTCGATCCCCAGGTCAGGCAAAGTGATAAATATTGGATTTTTCCATTAGGAATTATCTCAATAACTGCCTGGAGTCTGGAACTGTGCCCGGTAGATGGCAATAGGCTCGCCCCCTATTACATGGGACCAATCACATAATGGCGAAATGTGGGTGTATCTACTATGGGACTGAGTCCTGGGTACACCTCTGCCTACCCCTTCGGGAAAAAAGGCGTGAATGTATGTTGTCAAATGTTTTTTTAAAGCACCTTTTTAAAAAGATAAAAATACGCTTTGATTATTATTTTATGGGTCTATATTATTTATTTGTACTCTATAACTAGAATATGGTAGGTACCTAATGTTAAAACTAAACCCGTCATTGTTCTCAAAAAAATTAAATTCTTGTTAAAAGTCATGTCAACACTTAAGAATTTAAAGAAAAAAAAATTAAAGAACTTTTAAGTAAATTATTTATCTAAAAATCTGAGTTCCACAATAAGTTGAAACAGTTACAAAAATATTAAAAAAAAACTGCCCCTAATCGGTTTCACAAAGGGGTACAAAAACCCATGCACATGTTAGGGTGAACCCCCATGCGAAGACAAGTGCAACGCATCATTCCACCCAATAACATAACGTATTACGTTATAACAAAGTTTAATTTACTGCACCAAAATTGAAGTTTTTTGTTTGGTCATATGTCACCAACAGAGGGCTCCGATGTTGACACCAAGCTTACAGCTATTAAGAATTCCTAATTACGTTTGGAATTATTGACATCTGTTAAAAATGTAGAGCTTTTTTCAATGAAAAAATATAAAAAATAATTGGATATTATGTGCTTGCAAATTTTAACTAAGGCAAACGCCTTTCACAATATTATATTATGAATGTCTAACTTTTAAATATAAAATAATAATAATATAATATAATAATACATTATAATTGAACTAATGATTCAAACATTCAATTTAAAACAACTTCATTGTTACTGAATAACCAAATATATCAATTTCTTTTTCGCAAAATGCGCTCTTGCTTCCCACATACTTAAAAAAAAGAAAAACAGATCATCCGTAACCAGCCAGTGTTAAACTAATTTCTCAGAGAAATAAAAAATAAAGAAACAATCGTACCGAGCACAAAAGTGCCACATGTAAATGACGTCACTTGCCGGCCAGATGTGATCAGAGCCAGATGTGGCTATTTGTACTGTGTGACATCTGTATCTTTATTGATGAGTTAAAACGCGGGGGTCTACAGTTATTACTACTGACTACTGACATGCTACTGTCGATTAGCCGAAATATTGAATTTGGGAAGCAAGTTGGCTTTCTACTTTGTTTATTGTTATCTCTTTTTTATATCTGCTCTACATAAATTTAGAGAGATAGATGTAGAAGCGAGGTAGACCTCTCTCCTCTCTCTCGGTAAATCTACTTATTTCTGATACACTGTTCACTTTAACATAGCATAACATACAATCGCGCCTTTTTCCAGAAGGGTTATATTAGGTAGAGATGAACTTTACCAGTTCACGATATCATTTTAAATAATACCCAATCATTATAATTCACAATCTAAAAGTAAATCGCGAATATTTTTATCTCAAAATGACTTGCTATTAAAATAGCAAGTATCGTTGCATTACCAAGTACTTAGTATCTTAGGAAAATCTTAGTTAGTTATGTACGTACTTATAGATAATTAATCACAATATGGCTGTAAAAATCTGGATTAAAACTAAGTATTTCATTTCATTTCAAAATATGAGGAAAATATGAAACTCCCTAAATTTATGGGAAATATCTAAAAGACTAGTAAGATCAATGTTTTGTTCAAATTAGTATTAGATTACATATTTATATTATAGACTCATCATCATCATCTCAGCTGTTGGAAGCTGCGGGAACCTCCTAGGGATAGGCCTCCCTCATAATGTGGGGTTTTTGCCAATACTTGTCACGCTTGACAGCTACTCTTTTTTATGATAGTGAATGACAAGACGAGCAAATCAGGTGCCTGAAGGTAAGCATCATGATTGCCCATATCAGACACAGTGCCACCCAGTGTTTTAAAATTCAAAATTCTGCGCGGCACTGCACTGCGCCTGTCACCCTGAGATATTAGATGTTGAAACTCGTTATGCCACTTACTATAATACTTATTAGAATTGAATAAGAAGTACTATAAAGTACTTCTTAAATAAGAAGTACTATAAAGTACTTCTTATTCAATTCATTCTTTAGTTAATAATAATTTTAGGTATTTCTTATGCAATAATGCATACCAAATAAAAAAAACTATGTTACAAGAAAAAAATCACTTATATAACCGGAGGTCTTATCGCATTAAGCAATTTCTTACAGGCAACCTAATTTTCATGATGTACTAGCTGTGCCCCATGGTTTCACCCGCGTAATCATCGTTCAAGTGGGAGTATCAGGAAAACAGTACTCTAACTATCTAGGTACATACAGAATTTCAACCTAATTGGTTCAAGTAGTTTTAGCGTGAAAGAGTATCAAACAAACATCCATCCATCCATCACAAATTTTCACATTTATAATATTAGTAGGAAGAAGGATTATTATAGAATTAATATTAGCAACCATAAGCATAAAGCAAATTAAAATAACCAACATAAAGCAAATTAAAATAACAAAAATTTAGTTATTTTATATTCATTGTTGTACTTGTTTTATAATATTAGGTATGTAAGGATTATTTATGTATTTCTGCCTTAAGGTGGATGCACATCTATCCCAGACGAAAGCGCCGAACAAAACGATTATTAGAATTATTTATATGAAATCCTGTGAAATCTTGCACATCCCACTGATTCAGACGATTCGACGCGGACAGGCGTGCGAGGTTTCATAGGAGTTCATATAAATAATTCTAAAATTCGTGTCGTTCGCCGCGTTCAATTTGGATAAATTGCGCGTTCACCTTAAAAAAGTTACGTAGCGGAAAAGTATTTGCAATTTTTTCCGGAAACCGTAGCAGCAGAAAATGTCGTAAAACCAACCCGTTTGAGGAAATGCTACCACGTGACATTCTTTGTGTAGATTTTACGGTAGTTTTGAAATAATCACGTGCATAATACACGTGTTCTCTCCTGCAGTTTGTTTGCAAAACCTTGCGGATAAGAATTTATTATGGCGTTTGGCGACTTTCTACCAAATTTTCAGAGCGCCAGTTTTTTAAGTTTGAGCTACGGAAGTTACGACATTTCTAGCAAAACCAAGTTATATCTAGGGATCTAGGATCTAAAAATTAGGTAAGGCTATGCCCAGCAGTGGGTATACCTACCTACTCAGGGGCCTACTCAGGGAAAATGATGAGTAAGCCTTTTATATATTACAAAAAGGTTTAGAATAGTACTTAAGAGTTACATATATCCGTGCTTGTATCCGAATTTACCGATCAGCTAAGACATTTTGTATGGGAAATCGACGAAAAATCTGCGAATTTCGAAATTATTTCTTTTGAAAGTTGTTCAGTTAGACGTGCTTTATGCATCCCTTTATTAAGGTTCTCCTTCTCCTTTTGTAAGACAATATAGATTTAAAACAAGAGAGACCGCAGGGCACTGCTATTATATTATTATTATATTTATAAGTAGTTAGTATCTATGAGATCCTTAAAATCCTTATCCTATCCTATTATTAATTTTGTAAATGCGAAAGTTTGGATGGATTTTTTTACTTTTTCACACCAAAACTACTGAACCGATTGGGCTGGAATTCGATATGTAGATAGTTTAGATCCTGTTATAAAACATAGGGTACTTATAATCCCGATATTCCCACGGGAACGAAGACTACGCGGGTGAAACCGCGGGGCACAGCTAGTAATCTCAAATCTCAGTACAATGTGTGAAGTTACGTTCGTAACAGGTAAACAAAACGCTAGCGAGTTCTAACTCGACTCCAGCGCCATCTAGAGGGCACAAAAAAACAACGCTTGCGCTGTTTTTTCTGTGTATGTTTGTTCCATTTTCACGCTAAAACTACTGAACCGAGTGAGCTGAAATTTGGTATGTAGATAGCTTAGACCCTGGAATAACATGTAGGGTACTTTTCATCCCGATATTCCCACGGGAACGAAGACTACGCGAGTGAAACTGCGGCGCACAACTAGCGTTACAATATGTGTGCAGTAGTGGTAGGCCTCTTTTGCAGGGGCTGGGGAAGTACCACACCTTTGCCAGTTATTCATCCGCCAAGCAGCAATGTGCAAAACATTACTATGTTCCGGTATGAAGGACAATGTTACCAGCGAAATTACTGGGCATGATGAGATTCAACAACTCATATCTCAGGGTGACGGTGACAGGCGCAGTCCAGTGCCGCGCAGAATTTTGAATTTAAAACACTGGGTGGCACTGTGTCTAATATGGGCAATCATGATGACATCAGGCACCTGATTAGGCTCGTCTTGTCACTCACTATCATAAAAAAATGTTTAACGAATACAATCGTCAAAACCGTGGTCCTATTACACAATTGCGCGAATAAATCGCTTATTTTTTGTCACTCACTCGGTACACAACACGCTTACGTTATGGGAAAACCCAAGAACCGCCCGAACGATACAAGATCCAGCGACTTGTTAATTAGCATGACAAATTCCTAAGAAACATAAATTGTGTTAACTTCATTTTGTTAATGTAGAGTATTTTCGATGACTTGTGCGATCGCTACTTATTGTGAATTATTTATATACGTAGTTATAGGCTAGCAAATATATGAAGTATCGTTTGACGTTTCATCTTTTCAAGCTTTGAGAGATAAGAAATAATAATAGTAATAATATGGAACAACTTCCACACACGGTCACCTGGCCCCAAACTAGGCTAGAAGTCTGTACTATGGTCACCAGATGACTGATATACATACTTATGCTATATAAGCTTATAAAACCCAGATACAGATCAAACAGACATGTTCATGCACACAAATGTTTGACCTGGCCGGGGATCGAATCTGGGACCTGCGGCACAGAAAGCTGAGTAACTACCATCTGAGCCACACAATATCAATAAGTTACCTTTTCCGTCAAACCATAGAGTTATGATTTATATCACAAGATTTACAATTCTTAATCACTAAATATAAATTCAAATCCTTTATATAAGAACCGTCAGATGGTAGTTTATTGGGTGATGATGATTTACTGGGCTGTAGTATCGTTGCTTCATCTCTGTCTATAATTTGTTCAAATTTTCGAACTGTACCTGTGACTGTACCTAAGTATTATGTATAACTATTAGTAAGTACGAATCAAAAATATATGGTAGTACTTACGTACCTATTACCTACCGATCGAGTTTATGGAAAACTAAAGCAGTTTTGTTGAGTGGTTATTCGACGTTTTGAAAATTGATTGTTCAATCGAGCACTTCTGCCTTATTCAAATTAGCAGGGCATAAGCTACGCATTTTGATGACGAAACGGTCAACAGACTTAAGTCCTAAGTAGGTACGTACGTACTACACTAGCGCGCGAATCACACGCGAAACAGCGAACGAGCCGAGAAACACGAGTGAAAAACTGTTCGCACGTTTGCGCCTGTACTTATCGGTTTTCGCCATGTCGATCTGTAACTGCCAGTTTTTTTTTTACTTATTTATTCAACACATAATACAGATTACAATCGAAATATGAATTTTTATTTAGACTACATAGATCTTAGATCTACAAGGATCACTATGAAACTAAGATCTGGACTGGATTGTAATACAAGACTTATGTGACTAAAGATATGTAAAACTCAAGTTTCAACAAACAAATAATTATACAGGCAAATTGCAGTTAATTTAGAGCAACTTAATTCTAATTATTACAAAAGCAAGTGCAGATCTATCTGCAGCCACTCTTGTTCTAACAAGAAGTTTATAGCGCGGACTACAGTTACATTCATAAGATCATAAACATAAACATAACATAACATACATTCACGCCTTTTTCCCGAAGGGGTAGGCAGAGGTGTACCCAGGACTCAGTCCCATAGTAGATACACCCACATTTCGCCAGTATGTTATTGGTCCCATGTAATAGGGGGCGAGCCTATTGCCATCTACCGGGCACAGTTCCAGACTCCAGGCAGTTATTGAGATAATTCCTAATGGCAAAATCCAATATTTAACACCTTGCCTGTCCTGGGGATCGAACCTCTTGATTGGCAGTCGAGCATGCGCCCTCTACGCCACCGAGGCAGTCTCAGTCATCAGTCATAAGATCATGTCGTTTTTTTTTTCACCGGCAGTCGTTTAGTATTGTTTGAAATCAATAGCATTATTCAACTGATGTCGAAGAAGTTACTGGCATGAGGTCAACAGATGTGGCTCGGCTTGTCTTTTGAAGGCTAGCTGTACAACAGATGTTCGCGTTACTTTTACACATGTACATATTTCTTTGTTTCAATTATTGTTGTTTGTTTAGTCATCATTTTGTAGTGATGAGTAGACCCAGCGTTGTTACGCTCTTCATTTTAAACAAGTATAGATTTTGGAAACTACTGTGATATATAGGTAGTATATAGTATATAGTGAATTTTTTCTTTAATTTTAGGCATATTATAGTTTAATATAATGGAAGGAGATATTATAGTATAAACGGACCAGCCCTTACTAAAGACTGTTAACGACTTCATTACTTGAAAAAATACTAAGATTGAATATACACCTTTCACCTTCCTATTTACGTAAATTTAGAATTATAATTAAAAAATTTGGTAAATAAAGAGAAAAGCGATCCCAAGCTATGGCAACATGTACATTCACCCTAATTTTTTATGATTATTTATTTAGATAAATAAATTATTTACCTTATTAATTTATTTAATTAATTAAAACTGTTAGATTTATTCATCCATCCGTTTTGTAGTTTCAAAACTTGTAAGTATACAGCTCATATTATTATAATTACAAAATGTTCTGAGTTCCGACGCCGATGACCCGGATTTCAAGCTTAAAACTGACCCTACGTAGGTATTCAATAAGTGTGCCCTTACCGGTACCCTTACCGGCAATAATCCGGAGCAAGGAAGCAGCGGAGCGTGGTAAATAAATACACTCGGTATATCGACCTTACAAGGTAAACCACGTGTCATTCACGCCACCACGTCATAAAAATAATGTATGTAAGAAAAATGTAACAAATCGATGTTCTGTATACCTACGTTTCCTCCTAATATAATAAACCCTTTCTATGAATTTATATTCGGATATTTTAGAGTGAATAAGTATGACTGTTATTTTCAGTTCTCTTATAAACTCGGTCTCGGTTTGTTCTTGGTGAACTTCTAAAAATTCAAGTTTTACTCGCGTGATTAGACGTTTACTACAAAAAAATGATTTTTTTTAATGAGTGACTACGGGGAATAGTTTTCCTGTACAATTTTGATAAATTTTGATTTTGTGCGGCTTACCAGTAAATCGTTTAAATCCGAACTCCTTGACGTGGGAAAACCTTCACACGTCATACATGTCGTTGACACATGACAGCTGTCATGTGCTGTAAACGGCGGGAAGGAAAGTGCATGAACATTCCGCCCACCAAGAACTTGGTTCTTCATATTGTCTTCTTGGTGTAGAGCTTCCAGCAGATGGCTTGCTCCTTGACGTCCTACTCCCACCCTAACGGACTCGGAAATGAATTTGCCTACTTAATACATAATTTGAATTGGGAGTAGTCATATATTGAATTTAGAGGTTGTTGTTAGTTCATTGATTTGTGTGGACTGTATCTTCGATAGCTGTTTTTGTTGTGTGTGGCAGGCCAGATACACATCAGTGATCTCCCTTGTGAGATGCAAGTGGTTAGGGAGCACTAGGTGCATTCCACTGAATGCCTACCGCCCACCGTGGATGACTGGGTTTAGTGGTTGATTGGTAGAGCAACCAGTTTGGATACTGGTCGCTTGAATATAGTATTCTTTCCTCTTAAAGTGACCACTCTAACCTGGTCATCTTGTCCAGGGTGTATGTCTATAACTTCTGCCATCATCCATTTTGTTGGAGGAGTAGATTCCTCCTTTACAAGAACTATCTCTCCTGGTGTGGGTGCAGAAGTCTCATTTTGCCACTTATGGCGTTGTTGTAGAGTATGTAGATATTCCTTTGACCATCTTTGCCAAAAATGTCTTGTCATCGTTTGAACAAGTCTCCATCTTTCTAGGGGAGATATGGAGGTAATAGGTTCCACTTCATCTGGCACAGCGACTAGAGGTTCCCCAATTAAGAAATGTGCTGGAGTCAACACACTGAAATCTGTAGGATCATCTTTCAATGGGCATAACGGCCTTGAGTTCATACAAGCTTCTATCTGAGTCAGGAGTGTGGAGATTTCTTCAAAAGTGAGTGTGGAGTTGCCAAGGACCTTCACTAGACTGGTTTTGGCTGACTTGATACCTGACTCCCAGAGACCTCCGAAATTTGGAGCACGTGGTGGTATGAAGCGCCATGTAGTTCCATCATTGGCTACTAACTCCGCAACTTCCTCGACTAGACTACCTTGGCCTTCCCTGAATAAAAGATCTAATTCATTAGATGCTCCAACGAAATTTGTCCCATTGTCACTCCACAGCTCTGAAACATGTCCTCGGCGGGCTACAAATCTTCTGAATGCAGCTATAAACCCTTGAGAAGTCAGGTCACTAACTGCTTCGAGGTGTACACATGTTGTCGAGAAACACTTGAATAGCACTATATAACCCTTGTATGCTTTATGACCTCTTCCCTTGGAAGCTCTAATTTGTATGGGACCAGCGTAATCGACGCCGCTAATCCAGAAAGGTCTCTTCGGGTGTACTCGCTGGGACGGTAAATCCCCCATTTGTGGTTGCGTTGATTTAGCTCTGTGTCTGACGCAAACTACACAATCCCGAATGCAGCGCTTTACTAACGGTTTTAATCCAATTATCCAGTATTTCGAATGTAGATAGTTGGCTGTCATTGCATTTCCTCCATGAAGTAGCTTCAAGTGTGCATCTTTCACTACAAGCCATGTCAGATGTGATTTCTTGGGCAGAATGATTGGATGTTTAACTTCCTGAGGTATCTTGGCATGCTTCAATCGACCACCAACTCTCAGTAGACCTCCTTCCATATAAGGTGACAAAGTTTTTAAGCTACTTTTTTGTTTTACCTTTCCCATATGTGTCAAATCCGTGATTTCCTCTTGAAAATGCTTTGTTTGAGCAATTTCTATCAATTTGACTAGAGTTTGTTTTAATTCTGTGGCATTGAGGTAGGTTGTTTGTTGCTCCCTAACCTCTCTGTTTGTTTTTAACCGTAGAAATCTTCTGCAGTACGTCAGCACACGGACCATTCTACTTAGAGAAGAGAACCCATCCCATATGTTTACTTCTGGAACTTGGTGATGAAACACCTGTGCTTTTTGCTTCTTCTCTTCCAAATTGGTTTGGAGTGTGGTTGGCCTGTCTCGTTCTACTTCTATTTTTCCTAACCAGTGAGGTCCCTGCCACCACAGCACTTGGTTAATTAGTTCTGATGGGTCCACCCCCCGGGAAGCCAAATCAGCGGGATTGGCTTCGGATTTAACATGGGCCCAACACTCAGTGTCTAACCTAGTCTGGATTTCTGCTACCCTGTTGGCCACAAATGTTTGCCATCTAATTGGTTGTGATTGTATCCATGATAGAACTACCATTGAGTCTGTATAAGCAAAAATCTGTGTTGGTGGTATTTTCAGAACTTCTCTTGCTTCTGAGAGTAGCCTTGCTACAAGGACTGCACCACAAAGTTCCAAGCGGGGTATTGAAATTTGTTTAAGTGGTGCTACTTTTGTTTTGCTTTCTAAAAGATTAATAAAGACACCATCCTTTGTTACCACCCTTGTGTATAAAACTGCTGCATATGCTGTACTGGATGCATCGGCAAATCCGTGAATTTCTACTCTTATGTTGGTTGGATGTGTGTGTAACCATCTGTTAATTTCAATTTTTTGGAGTTGTTGTAGTTGTCCACGGTATGCTATCCAGTCTTCTACAAGTTTCTCTGGTAGTAAATCATCCCACCCGGAGTTGCATAACCACAACTTTTGAATAAATAGCTTCGCTATGATGATAGTTGGTGCTAGCCATCCGAACGGATCAAACAGCTTTGCTACATCTGATAATATCTTCCTTTTTGTTATAGGATAGCTCAACTCTGGCAGATTTACCTTGAATTTAAATTTGTCATCTTGCCTGTCCCAGGTCACTCCTAGGATCTTGATGATCTGATCAAAATTTATCTCAAACTCATGGGGTTGGTCTATGTCTTTACATATTCTTCTCAAAAACTCCTCAGAGTTACTAGACCATTTTTGTAATTCGAACCCTCCAGACCTAAGAAGTCCATTGACCTGGTTGTATATCTCAACTGCGATGTCTATATTATCTGAGCCGCTCATCATGTCATCTACAAAAAATGAGTTTTTGACTATATCCGCAGCCAGAGGATAATTTTGGCGTTCATCCTCTGCTACTTGTTGTAGTGTACGTACTGCGAGGTATGGGGCCGAAGCTGTCCCAAAGGTCACTGTCAACAGCTTGTATGACTTTATTTCATCTTCAGAGTTGTATCTCCATACAATACGTTGATAGTCAGCATGCTCATCAGCTACCAGCACCTGCTTAAACATTTTGACTATATCTGAGACAAGTACTATGTTGTAAGTTCGCCACTTCATCAGTAAGGTTCTTAATTCAGGTTGCAGTGCTGGCCCTGTAAGCAGTGTGTCATTCAATGAATAGCCCTGTGTTCCTTTGCACGAAGCATCCATGACTACTCGAGTCTTCGTGGTTTGTTTATCTTCTCTGATAACCGCATGATGTGGTAGGTATACTGTGTCCTCATATTTTTCGTCAGCTGCTGTCATATGGCCCAGCTCAATGTACTCATTTATGGCCTTTGTGTAATCTTCTTTGAGTTTTGGATTGTGTTTAAATTTTTTCTCAAGTTGAAGTAACCGTGCTACGGCTATTTCCTTTGTTTTTCCACATTTTTCCACAGGAGACTGTATTCCTCTTTTGAAAGGTAACCTCACTTTATATCTGCCTGTTTCTGTGCGTGTTGTGGTTGATTCATAAATTTCCTCACATTGTTTTTCTTCACTAGTCAATTTTCTTTCTGATGTGAGGAACTCATTTTCCATTTCCCAGAACTTCTTAAGCATGTTGTTTTCACATACACAGGAATGCATGCTCACAATTCTGTTGTTTTCTATAGTTGAAGTTGTGTCACCTGACAAAATCCAACCTAAGTGTGTATTTTGTGCTAAAGTTCCAGTTGGACTCCGGGCTAATCCTTCATTCATGATCTTACTAGTGACACTGGATCCTAGTAACATATCTATCCTGCCTGGCTTATTGTATCCAGGGTCTGCCAGTGCCATTGTGTGTAACTCCGGGAAGTCTAATAACTTGAAATGATTCTGTGGTAGATTGGTTGTGATGTGATTAATTACATATGCACGTACCCATAAAGTGAAGTTTGTGTTCTGCTTAGACCTCATTTCAAACTCCACTGTGGACTTTGAATGCAATGTCTTTCCTTCACTGAGGTGAAACTCATTGTTGTTTTTGTATCGCTTCAAACCTACAGTCTGAACGAATTCCTCTGATACAAATGAGCATTGTGATCCCTGGTCAATGAGCGCACGGAAGATGTGTGATTCTCCACTGTCTGATATGACATCCACCAGTGCTGTTGCTAATAAAACTTGACAAGGATTGTTTGCAAAATGTGACACATAAGTTGACTTTTCTAGTTGATTTACTGGTAATTCCGACACTGTTGATTTCACAACTGGTTTTTCTGGGTGTAAAAGACTATGATGTTTCCTGGAGCATAAACGGCAACGTGTCTCCCTCTTGCACTGAAAGGCTGAATGATTCGGTACTAAACAGTTAAAGCATAACTTATTGGTTTGTACTAACTTCTGTTTGTCATTGTAATCTAGTTTTGCAAACTGCTTACATTGATACAAGAAATGATCACTCTTACAGTGGACACATTTACTTGTACCTGTAGTGGTTGTAGTGTTGACAACTGGTACTGTTGAAGCTGCATGAAATGTCTTTGACTTTGCCACCGGTTGAGAATTACCCAGCATTTCTAGAGAACGGAATCTGTTTTCTAAAAACTTGAATAAGCCTTCTATTGTGGGTAGATCTTGCGCGTTAGCTGATGAAACATGTTGTTCCCACAACTTGTGAGTTTCTGTATCCAGCTTAGATACTGTGAGATACACTATTATTGGATCCCATGATTGAATACTCAATCCTATGTTCTTCAAAGAACTCAAACATTCAGAGGTTGTATCCAATAATTGCTTAATAGCTTGTGCAGATTCTTGATGTATCTTAGTTATGTTGAACAGATTTTGAAATAGGCAATTCGATATGTATCGTTTGTTGCTATATCTGTTTTTGAGTGTTTCCCAAGCCAAAGTGTAATTCTGACTTGTTATTGATATATTCTTCAACAGTAATTCTGCTTCACCGCATAGACTTGTTTTTAAATAATGTAACTTTTGCACGTTGTTTAAGTTAGTATTGTTATGTATTAAGGTTTCAAAGATATCATGAAATGATGGCCACTCAGTGTAAGACCCTGAATATTTAGGTATTGACAAGACTGGGAGCCTTACATCTACATGCTGTGGAGTGTATTGAGACACTTGTTGAGAGCCTTGTGTTTGTACAGGTACATTTTGTTTTATCGCTGGTTTTAGTTCATCGAGTTTTGTCTTTAAATCACTTTTGTAAAGTAAGTAAACCTCTTCACATTCGTAAAATATGTTGTCCTGAAAATACTCTAACGTTGTTTTTTCTTGCTCGGAAATAATCCCTACTACCTCCCTATGATGACTACAGAACTCATTCCAAATCTCCTCCAATCTACTCAGACGAGTTTCACAGTAACTATAGGTTAAATTTTTTTTGGCAGTTTTCCCGTAATTGATTTGAGCTTTCTGAATTTGCTCAAATCTGTCTTTTTGACCAGCAAGACTATGCTTATAATCTTCCATCGTGATGTTTGACGGAAAACTATGTAGTTTAACGAACTTTTGGTAGGGCAAATTTAATTTTCAACCGTTCTGTCCGTTAGGGTATTACGTATTTTACGACTTATTTCGTAAGTTTTTGTTAAAAATTACACAGAAAGTTTATATTATAGTTGAATCACACACAAATATCACGACTTTAAGCACTTTTGTCCAAATTTATGCAAAAAGTATGAAACTTACGTGATGTCCATCAGCACAAAACTTACGAAAAATGATTGTTACTTTCTACTTATTTTACACTAAACACTCGCGAACTGTTATTTTTAGGCATCGGAGGACCAACAATGACTACGGGGAATAGTTTTCCTGTACAATTTTGATAAATTTTGATTTTGTGCGGCTTACCAGTAAATCGTTTAAATCCGAACTCCTTGACGTGGGAAAACCTTCACACGTCATACATGTCGTTGACACATGACAGCTGTCATGTGCTGTAAACGGCGGGAAGGAAAGTGCATGAACAATGAGATAATGAAATTATAGGGACATAGTTCATCTTCAAAATATCAGGATATAAATACATATATAGGTTTATGCATATATTCGGAGGAATTAGGGTTACTTATAGAAAACATCGATACTCACCCCTGTGTTTTAAAATACAAAATTCTGCGCGGCACTATACTGCGCCTGTCACCGTGAGATATTAGTTGTTGAAACTCGTCATGCCCAGTCACTTCGCTAGTAAACATTACCCTTCAGACCGGAACACAGTAATGTTTGCACATTACTGCTTGGCGGATGAATAACTGGCAAAGGTGTGGTACCTCCCCAGGCGGCCTCCTGCAAAAGTAGCCTACCACTACAAAACCTTTGGTTCCTCGAACGACAAACTCTTTTCGATCCATGTTCTCGTGTGAAACAAACTTGATATAATTATGATAGTACTTATAACAATACATTAGCAGATGTGTTTAGATTTGTAATTTAGATAGATTTTTAGGATTTTTGTCTGATTTCCGCCAGTCATGCGCATAAGCATAACATCGACTTCAATTCAACGTTGAGTCATATCAAAAATGATTTTGATGAAGAAAACAATTTCGAAATTCACTAAAACTCATAAATTGACAATCACATACAGTACATTGTTCAATTTTTTTTTATATATACGTATAATAAGGGCGTATAAAATATGCATGTATTTTTTCCGAGTTTTTTGTATCCTCGTTAGAAGGGAAGTTAAGTTTTTGTCGCTGACCACCCGAGAGCTTCCTCCCTTTGTGTTGTTCAACGAATTTTAGGTCTTCCCTACGTGACTAACTAAATCATAACATAGGTACTAAGGAGGTTTAAAAAAACCTTGCCTTATTTTGCCTAAATTAAAAATAAAGTCTCCAAAACTGGGTGAAATTAGATTTTGTTAATCAAGTATGTATCACTTCTGATACGTGTTAAATCTGACAAAGAAATAAGTGGAATAAAAAATGCGTGCTAATAAACATTAAAAACATAAAGATTAGAGCAAAATTTTGCTTTAATCTGTTCGTTAAATTTATCTGCCATAAATTGTTACTTTTTTTTTTATTTATTTAATGCACAATACACATTACGACCACATACATAAAAAAGTAATTATAAACTAGAAATGTAACTCTCGATTGTAACGAAAAACTGTGTGCGTACAGCTAATCTAAAATATAATTAAAGTAACAACACTAGCGTACTATCTCGCTGAAAACGTGATCAAAAAAAAGACAACTAACAACCAACCACACAGTTTGCAAAGAAACTAAAACTATGGCTCCTGGATAGAATTTTTTATTCCGTTAATGAATTCTTAGACTTAAAAAATCCTTGGGTATATCGTCCAAAATAAAATAAAATATTTTTGTACAACATTTAAAGCAAATAAAGTTATTTCATTTCATTTCATTATATTTGTATAATGAAATGAAATGTACATAGTAGTATCTACTTATAAAACTAATATTAGATCTTTCTGTATATAGTTATATTGTGTTGCGAAGAAATTCAATAGTATCAAAATGTTATTGTTTACATATTTTGTTTACTGATCACTATTAGATCGCATATTAATTGATTGATTAATACATGATTGACACATTACTCATTGAAAATTTAAACTTTCTGATCCAATGTGGGGCTGAAAACAAAATAATGGATCCGTAATGTGGTTTTAATTCAGACAATATATATTTCAAAAGTTTTTATATTTGTTATCTTTGAAACTCAATTTATTTATACATTCATGCCTTTTTCCCGAAAAGGTTTTTTTTTATGATAGTGAGTGACAAAACGAGCTAATCAGGTGTGCCTGATGGTAAGCATCATGATTGCCCATATCAGACACTGTGCCACCCAGTGTTTTAAAATTCAAAATGCTGCGCGGCACTGCACTGCGCCTGTCACCCTGAGATATGAGTTGTTGAATCTCATCATGCCCAGTAATTTCGCTGGTAACATTGCCCTTCATACCGGAACACAGTAATGTTTGCACATTACTGCTTGGCGGATGAATAACTGGCAAAGGTGTGGTACTTCCCCAGGCGGCCTCCTGCAAAAGAGGCCTACCACTACAAAAGTAGTAGGTGGTAGGTAAAGTAGTAGGAAGAGATGTACCCAGGACTCAGTCCCATAGTAGGTTCCCACATTTTCTATCCACATTTCGCTAGTATGTTATTGGTCCCATGTAATAGGGGGTGAGCCTATTACCATCTACCGGGCACAGTTCCAGACTCCAGGCAGTTATTGAGATAACTCCTAATGGAAAAATCCAATATTTAACAGTTTGCCTGACCTGGGGATCGAAACTGGGACTTCGGGAGTCGAACTTGCGCCTGCTACGCCACCGAGGCATTCATACAATGTTATTCAAAAGCTTTTATTTTTGGTACCTTTAAAAATCTTTATCTTTATTTTTATTATATATAAAATACTTATACAAAACTGAGTTGTTAAGTCACATCGTTAAATAGTGACATGATTATTTTATTTACGTATAAAAATGGCTATTTTGTATGCAAAATACTAATTCTACGGCGCCAGCGGAATCGAGACGCCCACACGTTAAATATTATACATAGATAGATAATAGATAGTCGTATTGGTTCACGTTTTTCTTGTAACGAAACGAAATTTAAACGGTACATTATAAGGACAAGCCAAGAAAAATTATGAGCTTAATGTGAAGCTAAGAGGCGTTGCTGTCGTCGTCCAAGAGCCAATAAAAAGCTAGCATTCTAGAGAAAATTATTATTGTTTTGCACACTAGTAAACTTTAGGTAGTATGGTAGCGATTTAAGGCATCGTTTACACGAGCAGTTTGATCGTTTGCATATAAGGAATAGTTCAAATTACATTACCCGTAATAATTGTAATTATAATTATAAAGTTCAGCCGTAATTTGTATTAAAGTTAGTACTTATTCATCTTGTCGATGATTGATTGTTATACCTATAGATAGGCTATATACCTATACTAATAGATACCTACTACCTACTTAAGTTGACCTACCTAAATCTGCTGAGTGCGGAGAGGATATACTCCTTATCAACATCATCATCATCGTAATCATCAGCCCATGATCGTCCACTGGTGGACATAGGCCTCTCCTATGGCACGCCCTCCAACCACTCCCAACGACCTTGCGTATATCATCGCTCCATCTAGCCCAAGGACGTCCCACACTACGCTTGCCAAAATACAGTGAGTAACAAGACGGGCAAATCAGGTGCCTGATAGTAAGCATCATGATTGCCCATATCAGACACAGTGCCACCCAGTGTTTCAAAATTCTAAATTCTGCGCGGCGCTGCACTGCGCCTGTCACCCTGAGATAAGTGTTAGTTGTTGAAACTCGTCATGCCCAGTAATTTCGCTGGTAACATTGCCCTTCAGACCGGAACACAGTAATGTTTTCACATTACTTGGGGACACATTACTTAATGCTTGGCGGATGAATGTTGAGCCCAAGGACGTCCCACACTACGCTTGCCAACACGCGGTCTCCACTCTAGAACACGCTTTCCCCACCGGTTGTCGGTTCTGCGGCAAATAAGACCGGCCCATTGCCACTTTAGCTTGCTAATCCTCTCGGCTATGTCAGTGACTCTAGTTCTCTGTCGGATCACCTCATTTCTGAGACGAACCTTCAGAGAAACTCCGAGCATAGCCCGCTCCATAGCTCTCTGAGAGAGTTTGAATTTGTGGATTAGTCTTTACTCCTATATATATATACTTTTAAATCATTTTAGGCCGGTGCTCACTGAGAGTTGCCAGGCGTGAATGTATAAAAAATGCTTATAATTATGAATAAGTACATAATATATAACCAGTTTAAGAGGCAAAACGGCGCCTGAATATAATCATTAACATACCAACATATAAAACATAATGCTTAATGACTTTATAGCAAGATTTTTCAATATTTTAATATATAAAATATATATTTATTTAAAACCAAATTCAAATATGTAAAAGGAGGTCAAGAAGCCAATATTTAAATGGTCTAACATTTCATTCTTTTGCGTAACTATTTTATAAGTGCAAAGTTATTTGCATGGCATTTTGTCATTTAAACATTCCTTGACGGAATAAAGATGATGTTTGTTTAATCAAATAATATTTAACATAACATAACAATCACGCCTTTTTCCCGAAGAGGTAGGAAGAGATCTAGGACGATTGTGGTTAATTCGTTCAAGGAAGAGATGTACCCAGGACTCAATCCCAAAGTAGGTACACCCACATTTCGCCAGTATTTATTGAGATAATTTCTAATGAAAAATCCAATATTTAACACTTTGCCCGACTTGGGGATCGAACCCGGGACCACAGAACAAGAGGAACCCCGGGACCTCATAATCGGTAGACGAGCTTTGCGCCCAAAACGCCACCGAGGCAGTTAATAGTTTAGTTGTATTAAAACACTACTAAAATATTAAAAATAATCATAAAATATTTTGTTAAGCACTAAATAAATCATCATCATCATCATCATCTCAGCCGTTGGTAATTCACTACTGAACATAGGCCTCCTCCATAAAGGGGGGTTTTGCCAATACTCGACACGCTTGGCAGGCGGGTTGTCGAGCGCAGTTCGATGGTTTCTTGCAGAGGACGCTGCTGCCCGTCCTCTGGATCTGTTAACCTTAGCCGGCTCTTACGGCAACCACAGGTAGAGAGGGTGGAGCACTATTCTAAAGCCGGTAAATCCTCGGCACTAAAGAAAAATACATTTACTATATTGTAACATGAAATCGGTCAATGATATTCAAAATTTAATGAACGCATGAAAACATGAATTGAAAGTTTAAACGTCTCTTCTTAACCCTGTCAAAAAGTATAAATTCCTCATCTATAACGTTCAATCGCCTTCATGCCGTAATATGCAAAACCAACTGAATCCACAATGTATTTTTTGCATCCCGATTTTGTTATTCTCGTGTGACAAATTGTCTGACTGCATATATGCGACATACAGTCGTTGCCTACTTTATAATCTAGATCTAGGGGTGCGAGGTAAATCAATTACCTAATTTTTATTATGAAATAATGTAATGTATAGAGCCTTGGGCTCAAAGCTCAGAGCCTTAAAGTTTTTATCAATAATTATTATTATAAAGGCCGTGTGGTTCTGGCTTTGTAATTAGGCCACCTTTTTCTCATTCCGTGGGAGCCGTGAGACCCGGAAGAGGGAGATATTTAGAGAGTGGGCAGCAGCGCTCTCCGTTACCAACTATTCCAACTACTGCGATCACCAAGCCGCCTGCCAAGCGTGGTGATTCCCCCCATTACCCCCATATGAATAGTTCATGGCGTTCTATGGGGGAGACCTATGTTCAGCAGTGGACGTCTTCCGGCTGATGATGATGATGATGATGATACATACATACATGCATACATACATACATAAATACATCCATACATACATACATACGGTCACGCCTTGTTCCCGGTGGGGTAGGCAGAGACTATTTCCCTCCACTTGATACGATCTTGACATACAACTTTCGTTTCGTTCACTCTCATGACATTTTTCATACATGCTCGTCGGTTGTAGGTACTTTTGACTTGGCTTTTCCTAAGAACAACGTCAATTTGTTCATGAAAAGTACGCCTAGGTCGACCGCTACCGACTTGACCATTCATATTCACTCACATGATGATGATGATGATGATGATGATGATGATATTAACTAGCTGTCCCCTGCGGTTTCACTCGCGTAGTCTTCGTCCCCGTGGGAATACCGGAATAAAAAGTACACTGTGTTATTCCAAGGTCTAAGCTACCTACTTACATAATATATCAAATTTCACCCCAATCCATTCAGTGTTTTTTGCGTGAAGGAGTAACAAACATCCATCCGTCCTCACAAGCTTTCGCATTTACAATATTATTATTAATTAATAGTAGAATATGATTTTCGGCAAACCAATAAATTCAGTGAGCGACAACCTCGATTTTCTTCTAAATGGTCTCAATACCACTGAAGCGTTCAGCTTTTTTTCTGAGCAAAAATGTATTCAAAAATCCAAAACTTATTCAAATATACAATGCTGGCTGCTGTGAAATAAATTGCTGTGACAAAATGTCAGGGAAATGCAATTTTTCACGATTGACCAGGTGGTTAATTAAACATAGATTTTAGATTTTATTGTCATCTTTACATAATGCATTTGGAATAAATTGAATAAAACATTTATATGGGACTGTGGACCGTATGAATAAAAAGTCTAAGTAAAGTACTGGAAAGGAAAAATGAACAATTTATAAAACCATCTGAATATTGGTAAAAAATAAAAAAGGTAACTACTTATGCGATTTCGACATTCGCTCAATAGTTCGCCATCCGTCTGGAATGGATATGTAATACTACTTGGCTATAGCATATACACTACATACAACGATGCCTAAGTTAATAATATTACTCGTGAGTAAAAAATAAACCTACTTAATTCGATATTTTTAATTTATTGAAAAATGCCGAATACTTTTATGTATACTATAATTAGTATTGACCATAGTAGCCTCGCTTTTCTTAATTTTGTCTTATCTGTTTATAAAAAGTCAAAATTCCGAAGCTAGTTTCTCGTAAAGAGTACGATGGCACTGTTTTGAGCTCTTACTTTGAACTATAATAAATAATAATATAAATAATAATATATCTCATATCTCATTTGACAGCCTCGTTGGCTCAGATAGTAGTAACTCTGCTTTCTGTGCCGCAAGCCCGGGGTTCGATCCCCGGCCAGGTCAGACATGTTCATGACATGTCTGTTTGATCTGTGTCTGGGTGTTGTAAGCTTATATAAGTATGTATATCAGTCATCTGACTACCTTTATACAGGTTTCTAGCCTAGTTTGGGACCAATTAACCATGTGTGAAAGTTGTCCCATATTATATAGTGATCTAGTACATAGCGCCTCCAAATTTCGATATATGTATCTATGGAATACCTAGAAAAAAAATCACATTAAAAAGCTATAAGCTACTAAAAATACTTACTCCGAAATAGTTGTGAATTTCTCCTTACTACATAATTATTATTATTACGAAAATATTATACCTATCTTGCGTCAGTTCGTAAAGAAATAGATTTTTTTATTTATTAAGGAAAATAAGTAATAAAACAACTTTAAAGAAACGTTATTACAACTAGTAAAATGCTATAAATTGCAGTGCGTTAAGCGCTGCCTATGAGCGCATAACATTTCGTGATAGAGCTCTCAATAAGTTTTTAACATCGATCATCGATAAACTCTGTTGCACCAAAAAGTTTACTATACAAATTAGGGCTGATATTCATCGATAATGTCGATAATATTATCAAGCACGTGTCATCCAGGTGTCACCAGACATGAATGTTGAGTCTACACGAAACAATGGGCTATTTAGACTCTGATGTCCTCACAATCAGACTGTTTGAACAGTTGGTACCTAACAATGAAGCGGTGGGCTATCGACACCGCTAACTAGAGGTACTACGAGCATTCTAATAGGTGCCGTTCTTTCGGCACATTAAATAGTAGCAAATGCAATAATATTGCGACGACATAATTAATTGCACTGAGTTTTAAAAAAAACCTTTTTGCTCCTATGTTATATTGCTTTTTGGAAGCGACAACATTATCTATGTAGTCTTTAAAATACACAGAATTACTGTGATCTTTGACTTAAAAAAAGCCTTTTACCAAATCCTTTTATTTTACGTTAAAATGTCTCCAGTACATATGTGTGGTGATCGATAGCACGAATTTTCCAAGAAATGCTTCCATAGTGAATACGTAATGTCATGTGAACCTAGTATCTAGGCTTCTAGCACAACTTAAATAGATACAGAAGGTAGGCTCCATAATTATATTAAAACGAGTAAAAACCACATGAAAATAAATCACATGAAAAATCGAATAAATATTTAAATTCGAAGGGAATCGCGGGCACCAGCTAGTTAGCAATTAAACGTGTCGTAATTATGCTCACACTCGTAAGTTTGATTAAGCAACACTATTTCAATATAAACAGTATGGACACTAAATACAATAGAAGATAATATCGGCTCGATTAAAAACTTAGGTGAAAACACTAACTTAGGTTCGAAAAAACTTCTCTTCGAAAAAGCTCTTTTAGTCATCATCAATGTGTCTTATTTATATTATCGTTTATCCTTCTATCCTATCCGATCCTATCAGAAAAAGGGCATAAAATTCACCGTCGAACATAAATGTCAACGTGTTAAACTAATTCCTGCAACGAGGTTTGCTTTAAAATTATGTATCTAATAGTAAAGTGGATCAGAAATGTTAATGCCTATTTCATCTGAGGTGTAATATATTACGTAAGTAATTTTGTTCCAGCTTAAACGCTCGTGAAAGATTAGGTCCTAATTCTTGCTCTATTATTTTTTAGCGACAAAACCTTTGCTGTTCAATGATACCTATAACAATTTATTTAATATCAAACGTTAATGCTTACATTGTGTAACCTACTTGATGCTCATAGTTATGGTCGATAGGAAATATAGTAGCATCATGTTAAAGCCACTATGTCCATACTGTGATAGTTGTGGACATAGGTGGCGTCTGCCAGGCGCCTGACGCCGTCGCATCGGACGCATAGTTGATTCGTATTACAATACTTTGATGATACTTTGGCGGCATATAAGGGGGAGTGATAGAAAAAAAATATCTGAGAAAATTATGACAATCGTGCAATATATTTAGATGGAGTGCTAATTGTATTAAGTTTCCTGTTTTGTGTATTGCAAATCATGTGTACATGTTACGAATAATATGAGATAGTAATATTATAATGGTTCAAATTTGAGTATAGCGACTTATTATGCCTACATGAAGTTATACGACTATAAATTGCTTATTTAAATAATAATTTTTTTTAATAATATCTACCTAGAATTACTAGATCTTACAGCCTACTGTTAGTTACACTTTATACATTTATCTACTTACATATACATATATATACCCAATACCCACTTGCATATTTATTACATCTATACTATCTATACTAATATTATAAAGAGAGAAACTTTGTTTTTTTGTTTTTTTGTTTTTTTGTTTTTTTGTTTGTAACGAATAGGCTCCGAAACTACTGGACCGATTTTAAAAATTCTTTCACTTATGGATATCTTAATTCAGTGTGAGTGCCATAGGCTATATGAGATTTTGAAAAAAATGGGGATCCGTAAGAAAACTGCAATATTGTGAACCAAGGTGTTACATAATATAATTACCATATTCATAAATTTGCGTGCGCTGTGAAATGCATTGATGGTAGAATAATATAATGTACTAGGGGTTTGTAGTACTTATCAATACCTACAAAACAGTATACATAGATTATATCCATCTTTTTTGGTTTAGTCACAATAATCGAAAAAGTGATTATTTTCATGCGGTGTGAAAACTATTGGTGGTAGAGTAAAGTAATGTACTAGGGGTTTGTAGTACTTATCAATACCTACAAAACAGTATACATAGATTATATCCATCTTTTTTGGTTTAGTCACAATAATCGAAAAAGTGATTATTTTTCATGCGGTGTGAAAACTATTGGTGGTAGAGTAAAGTAATGTACTAGGGTTTGTAGTACTTATCAATACCTACAAAACAGTATACATAGATTATATCCATCTTTTTTGGTTTAGTCACAATAATCGAAAAAGTGATTATTTTTCATGCGGTGTGAAAACTATTGGTGGTAGAGTAAAGTAATGTACTAGGGGTTTGTAGTACTTATCAATACCTACAAAACAGTATACATAGATTATATCCATCTTTTTTGGTTTAGTCACAATAATCGAAAAAGTGATTATTTTTCATGCGGTGTGAAAACTATTGGTGGTAGAGTAAAGTAATGTACTAGGGGTTTGTAGTACTTATCAATACCTACAAAACAGTATACATAGATTATATCCATCTTTTTTGGTTTAGTCACAATAATCGAAAAAGTGATTATTTTTCATGCGGTGTGAAAACTATTGGTGGTAGAGTAAAGTAATGTACTAGGGGTTTGTAGTACTTATCAATACCTACAAAACAGTATACATAGATTCTATCCATCTTTTTTGGTTTAGTCACAATAATCGAAAAAGTGATTATTTTTCATGCGGTGTGAAAACTATTGGTGGTAGAGTAAAGTAATGTACTAGGGTTTGTAGTACTTATCAATACCTACAAAACAGTATACATAGATTATATCCATCTATTTTGGTTTAGTCACAATAATTGAAGCAGTGATTATTTTTCATGCGGTGTGAAAACTATTGGTGGTAGAGTAAAATAATGTACTAGGGGTTTGTAGTACTTATTAATACCTACAAAACAGTATACATAGATTATATCCATCTTTTTTGGTTTAGTCACAATAATCGAAGCAGTGATTATTTTTCATGCGGTGTGAAAACTATCGGTGGTAGATTAAAGTAATGTACTAGGGGATTGTATTAATTATCAATACCTACAAAACAGTATACATAGATTATATCCATCTTTTCTGGTTTAGTCACAATAATCGAAGCAGTGATTATTTTTCATGTGGTGTGAAAAGTATTGGTGGTAGAATAAAGTAATGTACTAGGGGTTTGTAGTACTCATCAATATCTTCAAAATAGCCCACGATAAATTATAACATGTGTTAAGGTTTGGTCATTGTAACAGAAATAGTCATTAATTTGCGTGCGCTGCGTAAACCATTAGGGTTATATTTATTAAAATACAATGTATCACGAATTTACTCCTGATAAACGTCCACTATACCTACTTCTGCTACCCGTGCGATGCCGGGGCGGGTCGCTAGTAATTTATAATACGAACCAAGTACTTAGGTACTTACTAAATAATACCTTTTATCCGTTTAATTTTCTTAAATCCTTTTATTATTATGATTTATGATATTGAACCGATATCCTTTGATCTTTATACGAGTAAGTACATACATCTTAAAATTGTAATTATAACAATAATAATGTTGATACAACTTAAGCCATTATTAATTAAAAAATGGAAAAGGCTATTGATGATGGAGCCTTTGGACCTTTTCTTTAATATTATTTATCTTCAAATTAGGTAAAATATGAGGAAATCATCTTAAAGTTATGGATCATACATCATAGAATTGCTGTCCAGTTTTTTCTTCCGTCCTTTTCATATTATAAATCTGTATACCTTACTTTACTCTAATATACCTACCTTACTATACCTACCTACCTTAATATACTCTAATATAATTACTTCTATAAAGCGATCATTGAGCTAGACTAAGGTACCTCCCAGAAGTAAGACATAACAATTTTTACCTCTCTGAGTCACATCTAAGCCTCATTATTGCTGTGAAATGCTATAGGTCAGTGGTAAAACAATATCGTACGCATGCCCACGCCGCACCGGCGCCACCGACATCGGTGAAAGTCAGACGATCACGACTTCTCATACATTAACTCCGGATACCGTGCGAATGCTAAAAGACACTGAATTACTCCATTTTTTACGTAAGTGACCGCTCATCATAATCTCATTTGGTACGGTAAAGTCGCAGAGAAATTGGAGGTAAATCTACCGTTAAATATGCTGAGACGTCACTATTTTGTAAACTGGACCATATTTTTCGAAGATATCCTAATGTTATAAAATATATCTGGGTAAAGGATTTCTCTATTTGGAAGTTAAGAGAGGAGATACAGGTTTCTATAAAAAAATTTGAAGTTAACTCAAACGTACAATAGAGCACGACTCTTGAAGTAGATAATATAAACATAGATAATAAGTAGAGATTAGTGAAGTATCCTTTTGAGTGTAACAAACATAAAACTCTAAAAAGATAAAAACACTTTTCGGATGTAAATCCAACTGAGTCAAGAATAAGAACAACAGTCAGAATGACCCTGGCATTATTCAAAAAGGTAACATTTCTAAGGGCGTTTCTGTGAAATTTGGCGCCAGATTAGTATCGAGATGTGAGGTGAAGTCTTATCAGTCGATCTCTCTCGACCACGGACCGCGGGCCTTTTGAGTGGGGATTTTTAGTTTTTTGTTTTAACAGCTCACACGGAGCTAATGAAGGGTTCGGCCCAGTTCGGCCATTCTCTGTGATGTATTGTAGCCCTTATATGTATTTAAATTTAATTGGGCGGCAGGTCCAACATTTTCCATTTAGCTAAGAACTGTTAGAAGTTGAAATGCTTTTAACTGCTGCTGATTATTGTAGAAGTATAGAACCTATAGTTTCACTTGTTATAATACACTTTTTACTGTTTATTTACACACAGAAGACTTTTTCTAGACATTAGTAAAGCATTACATTTTATGTACTCCAAGAAAGTGCTATAAAAGCTTTATATATATAATTATATGCAATCAAATGATCAGCGTGTGTTAACAGAAAACTAACACAGAAATCTTGATACTATGATTTAAAAAATCTGCAAAACTGACATTCAGATCTTTACGTAGTAAGTCAGTATGGAGTCCCACAGGGGTGCAATCTTGGTCCAGTCCTATTTCCGCTATTTTGATTTGATTTGATAGGTATTACCTATGATTAATACGAATCAATAATCCAACAGTTTGTACATGTTATCAGGGAAAACTTCAATATGTGAACGCACACCTAATCTATTTAGATAAAGCACCTGTAGTGTGAGAAGCTCGCTGCCGCTAGTTATACGACGCCACTTAACAATATTAACTTAACTGTTTCTAATATAACTGTGAACCTTAAGGGCTAAGAAATAAAGTTTTTTATGAATACAAATTTAGTTGGTAAAGGAATGCCTTCTCGGCGCCGGGCCGTGTACGATTATGAGTAATAAACTAATTCCGGTAGCTTGGCTATTAGAACGATAATCCACACGAGAATGTTGCCTTCTCTAGCATTTACGAGTATGTATCGTGGTGTTGGGTTGGTCAACAGTCAACATAATAATATTAATTTGATATTGGTAAGCAAATTAATGTAGGTAAAAGTCTAGTTTCACACAGAAAGGCTTTTTGTCGAGCTAAGCAGTACTAGAGTGAAGGAGTTTTGCGCTCGACAGCGTTGAGCAGGATTACGCAAAACGCGATGAAAACAGAATAACGATAGTGGGATAATTATTGTAATTAAAAGACCTACTAAAAACCACAATTACCTTTTCTCTAGTTTGTTCCAATGTACTGAAAACTCCTATAAATTTGTCCGAAAACACTTATTGTATACTTACTAATGAGTTGCATTTCCTTATTTTGGAAAACTAACCAGCTGGGCAACTACACATAAGACTCTATTTTAAGTAGGTAAAATAACTTTAAGACTAACTTTAAATAGGTTTAACTTAAGTTGGCAAAAATAAGAACAAGATGGGTTATATCTTTTAAATTTAGTAAGTTTCATCATTAAGTCTAAAAGCTATAAATTATGTTTTGGGTTTTTCATGTCTCTCGTTAACGGCTTTGATTTTCTTCATAATCTCATTATAATCTGATCATTATGCCCAATCATTATCGGTTCAGTCCAAAATCCTGTAACTTAATACATTGAAACTGTACACCTATGATGAATTGGGAAATCCACAGCCACATATAGTCTATTAATAATGTGTATTTTACATAAGAATGTGGTTTGATGTTGTTATTTTAATATTGGTTCACTAGCTACTTCGCGCGGAGGTTTTATTTTGAAAATATAAAGGTTACATAATTATTTATGTCATTTTATACCAGTATCAAACTATTTTCTGTCGATGGCGTAGTCGGAGCAAGTTGGATTGCCGATCATGAGGTCACGGGTTCGATCCCCAGGTCAGGCAAAAATAAAACATACATTCACGCCTTTTTTCCCGAAGGGGTAGGCAGAGGTGTACGCAGAACTCAGTCCCATAGTAGATACACCCACATTTCGCCAGTATGT
Organism: Hemistola chrysoprasaria; assembly: GCA_947063395.1. NCBI lineage: Eukaryota > Metazoa > Arthropoda > Insecta > Lepidoptera > Geometridae > Hemistola > Hemistola chrysoprasaria. Next base: position 11,989,065 of record OX346724.1, on the reverse strand, counting down.
TATTGGTCCCATGTAATAGGGGGCGAGCCTATTGCCATCTACCGGGCACAGTTCCAGACTCCAGGCTGTTATTGAGATAATTTCTAATGGAAAAATCCAATATTTATCACTTTGCCTGACCTGGGGATCGAACCCAGGACCTCTTGATTGGCAGTCGAGCATGCGCCCTCTACGCCACCGAGGTCAGGCAATTATATGGAAATAGGCTCACTCCTATTACATTGGACCAATTCTAGCGAAATGTTAATGGTAGGTACCTACTATGGGACTGAGTCATGGGTACACCTAATTAATAATAATTAGCTAATATCTGGATGACCGAGCTTAGCTCGGTATTTTTTTAATAAAATGACATTTTTTTAAAATGATTCCTAGCTAGATCGATTTATCGCCCCCGAAACCCCCTATATACTAAATTTTATGAAAATCGTTGGAGCCGATTCCGAGATTCCAATTATATACAAGAATTGCTCATTTAAAGATATAAGATTAAAGATATAAGATATATTTCGTAGGATGCAACTAAGCCTTTTAATACAATTAAACAGTTATTTAAGAAACATGAAACAGAATATTTTTGTCCGGTCCAGCAAACAAAAGAAAGTATTTCCCATACTAAATAAATACTAGAAAAATTTAATATTATCATACATTTACGCGATATATTAATTAGCTGATAGGAGAAGTTTTTTAATTGGAATATAGGTACTATCCATCCATAAGCAACTTGCATAAAGTTTGGATAAAAAAAATTAGGTACCTAATGTACCTATTTAATGTACTAATTAAATTTCGGCCATATTTATTATGTTTGTCACACCACTGACCAAATGTGATTTACGGTACTCTTCTCTCCCTGCGCGTTGTCTGGAAGAGATCACTTTTAGCGTTGAGACCGCCAATTGTTACACTATTTATTGTGATGGGGAATAGGTAGGTACCTATTTTTAATTTTAAGCATTATTTTTCGTGGTCTATCAATAAAGTGTTTATCTTGGATTGTTCCACTATGCCCCACCAAGCCGTGTAGTGGAATGCTACAAATTATGTCGCGGAATATGCCCCACTAAATTCATTTTTCTTGTGATAATGAGTAACAAGATGAGCAAATCAGGTGCCTGATGGTAAGCATTATGATTGCCCATATCAGACACAGTGCCACCCAGTGTTTTAAAAATCAAAATTCTGTGCGACACTGCACTGTGCCTGACACACCGGGGATATTAGTTGTTGAAACTCGTCTTGCCCAGTAATTTCGTTGGTAACATTGCCCTTCAGACCGGAACACAGTAATGTTTGCACATTACTGCTTGGCGGATGAATAACTGGTAAAGGTGTGGTACTTCTCCAGGCGGCCCCCTGCAAAAGAGGGCTACCACTAAGCTGTGTGAACTGGGCATGCCAAGTTCACACAGCTCTACCACTACAAGAGTCTATCTATCTATCTATTATTATAAGAAAGAATTTAAATAAAATAATATTGAATTCTTATTTACATATTAAAACACTTCTAATAAGATGTCTACCATAATATTTCAACCTAAGTCTTATTATATATATTATATATACCACCCGGTAAGTTGTAAGTACGGCAGATCAATGGTATCATAATACACAGACACACAGACATTCCGACGTTTATATATATAAATAATATAACAATCACTGCTGACCATATGGAATGAAACCTGTTTGTATTCAGACATACATGCATACCGCTGCGATAGCTGATACACATGAGATACAAGTCTCACGAGTTGAGTTACGATGATTAAAAACAATAACTTTGTACCAAAATTTTAATATTAAAATATTTCCCTTAAAGTTAACAATGACACTTTTTTAATACACTTGTTACGGTCTGCACTCGCCCCATGGCGTTGTTATGCAACCTACTTTTAATAAAACACATTCGCAACTGTCATCGGGGCCTTTCGTCATAAAATCGTCGACTGGACCGCCGCGCGTTATCCTAACTTCGGTCTCGCTTCGGCAAACCCTAAGATTAAGTTAAAGTATAAGGATAACTTTTGTGGAATTTGGAATAAACTCTTTTTATTCATTTAAAAATCAGCTTTCATTTGCATGGACACTAATAACTACTAACGTACATAATTTTTTATTAGGTAAGTAGATAAATAGAAGGGACAAATATTTTAAAATTTCATCAAATATGATAAATTAAATTTATTAACGTTTTCTGTGAAAATAATAATCGGCCGCTTTCTCTAATAAGGCTTTTCTTTATAATATCTTAATAAATTATCTTATATAAATAAAAGATATTGTAGTGGGTACCTCATATACATACTTAGTTACCTTTTTAAATAATTTTCAAATTAATAAATAATAAATACACTGCCTCGGTGGCTTAGTGGTTCGCAAGGGTTACTGCAGATTATGAGGACCCGAGTTGGATCCCCTAGTCAGGCAAAAAGTTTTAAACCCACGCTGTTTTTTAGCCACGACTTCGGGAAAAAGGCGTTATGTTCAGTTTAAAGACATTTATTCCCATTACGACAATTGCCATTTACATGAGAATCTTAAAATTTAAATCTAACAATTTATTGAACATCGTCCAGAGAGTAAATTTCAAATGTTATTATACATTATACAAAGACTTATCTGAAATTATGTGCTTATATAAGGAAATCTTAAAAGTATTGAAATTTTCTTCATTTATTATATCTGCTGGAAGTTGATTATATAGATGTGCTCCTTCATAGCATACAGATCTTTTACCATAATTTGTTCTTGTTTTTGGCAGAACAACCTGATTGGCCCTACGACTGATGTGATATGTTACTTAGTTGTTATGTTATATTATCTTTAAATTACTTGCGAGCTTATTATAATGTTTACCTAAGCAATGCAAAGGGTTAAAATAGCCAAGGTTCAGATAGAAGCACCAATATGGCATTTTTTATAAAATTTTATCCGTCGACACGTCTCAGTCATCCCTCGACCGTGTGGGTACGATGACGTCACGTGCGCAGGCGCCGGCGCCTTGCGACCGGCCGACGGCACAACCTTGTCCTTCCCATTCTGTTTAGAAAAATAAACCGACCTGTTCTGGATCGACCTGTATCCTTTAGACGCGATTTAAAATAACTATTTCCGTGTATTTCATGATAAATTCCATGATAGTCATGTTTTAGAAGATCAACTTTGTTATACTTAAGTAGAGAAAGATTCCAAAAAAGGAAACAATGTTTGTCCTGTATCGGATGTCTAAAAGAAATCGATTATTAGAGATGAGACGGTTATACCGTCTTATCTCTTTGTTTTAGATAGCGCTTTAAAGATATTCTATAAAAAAGTTGGGTATGGTACTGGGACATAACAAAGCACAAAAATACACTAACTAGAGTTATATTAGGATAAGTATTGATTTTTGTCAATTTCCTTTAGCTTTCCTAGTTTTCTAGTAAGTATATGTACTTATCTATAGATAGTTTGGTAGGTATATTCTTTGATATTATCTGTCTACCAAAGAAGCATTATATACCTACTAGCTGTGACCCGCGGTTTCACCCGCGTAGTCTTCGTTCCCGTGGGAATATCGGGATAAAAAGTACCCTATGTGTTATTCCAGGGTCTAAGCTACTTACGTACCAAATTTCAGCCCAATCGGTTCAGTAGTTTTGGCGTGAAAGAGTAACAAACATCCATACATACATCCATACTTACAAACTTTCGCCTTTATAATAGTAATAATAATATTAGGATTAGGATAGGATTAGGATTAGTTAACTTATATTCGGAGGAAACAGGGGAATACAAAACATCGATTTGGTAAATTTTTCATATAGAACTGTGTCAAATTTCTCGCTTAGCTGGGATACGCTTTAAACGACAGTAGTCTGGTCTTGTGAATAACGTGTCAACTATATTTCTCTACCGTTCTAACAAGCTAAAAACACTTGAATTGACAATTTTGTACGGGAACAGAAACACCTGATATTTCTTATTACTCGCAGATTGTTACGAGTAAGTGACACTTTCCAAGCAGTCCGCGTCGCGCTACCTTCGCGGCGTCGTTTATACATACCACTTTTATACTGTTTTTATACAGCCATCTGACTTCTGAGGAATCCCACCGCTAATTGTATAGCATCGATGGCTTGTGATTTATGGACTACGTGACGAGATTTAATGGTGGTCATAGACTGCTTTATTAAATACTAGAAATACTTATCTTAAAGACAAACTATTAGGTAATAGCTAAGGTTATCGACAGATAGAGTTCAAGCAGACCTGGGACACTCCGCAATAGAGTTATGAAGCTGCAAGTACTTAGCTAGGGCGTCCGTCTTGACGGTACAATTTCTATGGGCTAGACAGAGAGAACAGATGGAAAGATACGAAACCTACTTAAATAGGTACCAAACATCCTCCTTAAAACTACGACTAACAAGATTTATGTATTGTTATAGAAACGGATCGCATAGAACGAGACGCTGGTTTCGTCTCCGGCGGGGATGACGACGATTCCTGCTCAGGACCTGCTCACTCAGATGACTCTGGCGTGCGGCTCACTGAAGACCTCAAGAGGCCACGGAGCGCCGCACGACTGCAGCCGCCGAAGAAGAGAATACGACTGAGCTCGAGCGATGATCAGCCGAGCCCGGAGAGTGAGGCCTCCAGCCCTTTTAGGCCTTGGTCTTTTACAGGTTGGTTGATACTCATTAATAAGTACCTACCCGAAGGTTTAATGTTTTTATAATAAATTGCCTTTGCACCAACGTATTTGGGAGTGACAGTATTGCAGTATAGTGAATATTGGTAGCTTAATAAGTAGGTATATTAATCTTATCATAAAAGCCTACTAACATATTATTATTAATAGATATGCAATGTAATGTAATGTAATATATATACAAAAGCTTGTAACAAACTACAGAAACTACTGAACATTGGGCTGAAAAAATTGGGCCGATTGATAAGTAAAATATTAGTTAGGACCCTGGAATAATAAATAGGTTACTTTTAAATGGTAGTAACCGCATAGCACAATTAGTAGATCATAAAGTATCCATATAGATAATTTTCAATGAGTGAAACAGCAGGGAGAAAGTACCCAGGGCGTTTATTATGAGGGCAAAGCCTTGATTCCTAATTTTTGTTCACAGAACAACCGCAGCAAGAGCCCCTATCGCTAGTGAAGAAGGGCGGGGAGGAGCCGCGGCAGAGAAGAAGGCCAGTAGCGGTCGAACCACCGCCTCCTCTTCCACCGCCTCCCCCACCTGGACCACCTCGAGTCCCTCCACACCCTGCCGTCTCAGACTACGACAAAACAAAACCTAGAGAACAAAGAAACTACAAGAACATGACCAGAGAAAGACGCATAGAAGCAAATGCCCGAGAGCGCACTCGAGTGCACACCATAAGTGCAGCTTTCGACACTCTACGGCGAGCGGTCCCAGCGTACAGTCACAATCAGAAACTCTCCAAACTCTCAGTGTTACGAATAGCCTGCGCGTATATCACTGCACTTTCGACCGCTATAGACCCTGAGGCAGATCTATCGACTGTAGTGGATAGTGTCACACAAACTATTCACACGGAAGGTAAATTAAGGAAGAAAAAAGACGACCCTTGAAGAGTTGTGGGCGTTTCCTGATTTTATGTTTGAAGAACGCGATTAGCTAGCATGGCTGGGGATGAAATAATTATTCTCGTCCTACCTCCTGAAACGGCAGTTCTATTGTTAAGTGGATAACAATAGGGAAATAAATATATTATTACCTTCACCTGCTAAGCTAAGCAATAATTAGAAAAACGAAACGTTTTTCTAAAGAATGAACCGATCAAATGGATCATTTCGTTCATTCATTAGCTGTCAAATATGTCGAATGAAGATTAGGTACGCGCAGTGCTAATTAAATAGACATCGAAGAACATTACCGTCCGTAAAGGGTGTTTTGTGGTAGTACAAAATTGACAATAATATTTCTTATTGGTAAAAACTTTAATTAGCGAAATTATTTATGAAATATTTTGAACAGTGTTATAAAGTGAATCTCAACAGACTGATGTTTCAATTTCTTATAAAATAATGTGCCTATTGTTAAATATAAAATTATGTATGTGTAATAATATGTATTTAGTATCTTTTATAGTAATTTCTGGTAAATAGTTGGAAAAACAAGAGTTGATATTATATTGTGTGAAGTTTTAGAAAATCTCTGTCGTTCTTCAGCTGTTAAAATGGACTGTGTATTCAAAAATATTTTTGTATACATGCTTTCTTAAAAGGTATCTAAAAATAACGTTTCTCGTATTAGATATTTTCAGATCTCAGATATTTTAGCTAATTATTCCTACTAAAAATATAAAGACAGTGATTTAGTGCCTATTTATTAATATTGTGCATCAATAAAACTCAAGAAAAACAATGAGATGTTACTACAATCTAGATGCAGTTGAATGTTTTCAAAGAACGATGTTAGCTGAATACTAACGTCTTAGCAGTAGGTGCTAGGCACTTATTATACAATATATAAAATAATATGCAATAGGAATATAGGAATATAGGTACCTATTGTTTGTTTTATCTATTAGGTATGGATACCTACTATCTGTAATGATTTAGACATTGACAACCTTAAAAATGTTAACCATTCCTAAACCCAGTATTACATTTAAAGAGCATGCAAAAATGACAATATTGTTAATATTATGTAAAATACAAATAATAGTATTTTGGCTTTAATACCTACTTACCGTATTTATTGTTATATAAAAATCGAGTCAGTAATTTTAAGCTAAGTATAAAGAACTGTATTTAATTACAAAAAGCCTATGTGAACTGCATTTCACTACATAAGTAATTGTAAATAGCACTGTAAATACTGTTTTGTTTGCTTAGTTATAGATAAATTTAGTCAAGGTTAAATGGCAAAAAGAGAATTAAAAAATAAACAAGCACTGTTCTGACATATTATTTGAAGATTTTTATTGACCCGGGTGGTAAAATGCATAAGCCGTGCGATGCAAAAATGAAAATATATATTTAAATCATTCATTCAATACGTTCCAAATTACGTAAAAGAATTTGCCATCACTCATAAATTTCTACTTTTCCCACGCTATCTTAGCCTTGATGAAATCGTGATATAATTATGTAAATAATATTAAATAAATATAGATTAGCAATATTAAATAACTACCTACATCATTCATTTGCAAATATTACATAACAAGAAATTCAAAAGTTTTCAAGTTTCATTCAAACATTAAAATAGCCACTTACACTATCGCTTAATTGAAAAAAAAAAAAATCTTATTTGGCGCTAGTGCAAGTCGAACCATTTTTTTTTACATAAGTACCTATATCCATGAAATATGAAATGTTACTATTTATTCTGTAACCAGTGTCGGCAATAGATAATGTTGAGGAAAATTACAATAAATATTATAATGATACACATTAATATTTCGTTTTATTCCAATCTAGATAAGATACAGAATTAAATCTTAAATTATATTATGTACTTACTTACCTATGTTGATAACGTAAAATAACATAATATAAAATCTAACATTTTCCCAAAAAGGAGTTGGCAGTGGTGTACCTAAGACTCCGTCCCCTATAAATATGAGGCAAGCCTATTGCCATCTACCGGGCAGTTCCAGACTCAAAGCTGTCATTGACAAGATTCCTAATGGATTAATCCAATAAGACTTTTTGGCTGACCTGGGGATTGTACCAGGGGCATCATAATCGGCAGTAGCGCTTGCGAACTCACTTTGTACGTTGTGGCGTCCGTGGTCCAGCGGGAATATCCGGGCTTTAAATCCGAAGTCCCTGGATCGAATCTTACCATGTGGACTTTTCGCCTGGACGCAGCCGTATAATAAGATATGTATATACATGCCCCTTATATAGGGGGCAATCATTAGGTCATGTTGGAGGCCTTGTAGGAATCTTGGCGACCTGAAACTCTGGCAATATGGGTTGTCCACATAACCCATATGAATTGACTCGAGCAGTGTAATTGGGGTAACCCGTTCTGTTAGAGTATAAATTCAAATTATTATTTATTATTATTATTACGCTACCGAGTACCGAGGTAGTCAATGCCTATTATGTACACCTCTCACACCTACATACCTACTCGTATACTCGTGTAGGATACCTACTGATAGGTTGTCTATTACAAAAAGGTTTTGTAATACTTAGGGGGTAACTTTAAGTGTGGTTCCCGGTTATATAATAGAACCACCCCTTTCTCATCCCGTGCGGTCGTAAGACCCGGCAGAGGGACATATTCGGAGAGTGGGCAGCAGCGCTCTTCGTTCCAAGTATTCCAACTACTGCGATCACCAAGCCGCACAACAAGCGTGGTGATTACGGCAAAATTCCTCCATATATATTATTAGTTAATGGCGTTCTATGGGGAGGTCTATGTTCAGCAGTGGACGTCTTGCGGCTGATGCTGATATAAAATGGATCAGATGATTGGCCAATTTGTATGGAAAGTCTAAAATTTTTTTTGCGAATTTTGCAATTCCTTCTTTTGCATGTGGTTCAGTTTGACGGATAGATGTACCCCTCAAGTAATACAACACCTTTTTTAACGTGTACTTATATATAATAATGTTGTGCTTACCGTTAAATTCACCAAAAATACAGATATTTTTTACTGGTAAAATCCCGGAAGTATATTATAAGTAAATAGGAAATGACCTCGTCAAGCATCTGTCTGAACATAGCAGACTCAAATTAAATACAAGAGTAGGTAGCTAATGTATGAAGTGTACTGTTATCAACCAGATGTTGATAACGCGGCACGTGGCTGTGAACACCTTTCAATTGTTTGGATCATGACGGCTTACTACAACGATGCCTTGTTTCTATTTTTATAACTGCCACCGTTAAGAGCAGGGGGCGTTTTTAGGTAGGTAAGTAGGTAGTTAATCATAAGTATTACTTTCCTTCTGGTTGTCTGGAAGAAATCTCTTTACGCGATAAAACCGCCACTTGTACTAGGTAGATTGTTTTAAATATTATTCCAGTATCGTTGTGTCCTATTTATGGTGTACAATTTCCATTTTATTTGATAGGTCTAATAATAAGATTTTCAATTGAGCATAAATAAATTTTTTTAGCATTGCCATTAATAATAATGAAACAATAAATGTACTATTTAAATTCGGTTTAAAGACTCTCGTCGCCATTGAAATATACACAGTACTTAACCTCACTTTATTCAAATTATAAATTATACGGCGATATATTAATATATAAATTATTTATAATATTAATATATAAATTATACGACGGCTACTATGTTTGAGAATATTATTTGCTAATAACATTGTGCAAATAACAATGTGCAAACATTACTGTGTTCCGGTCTGAAGGGCAATGTAACCAGCGAAATTACTGGGCTTATGACGAGTTTCAACAACTAATAATTCAGGGTGACAGGCGCAGTGCAGTGCCGCGCAGAATTTTGAATTTTAAAACACTGGGTGGCACTGTCTGATATATGGGCAATCATGATGCTTACCATCAGGCACCTGATTTGCTCGACTTGTTCCAAATTATCATAAAAAACAAAAAAAAAATATATTCTCCACCCGGCAATATAGGATAGACAGTGTAAAGTTCTCTGGGCCCAGCTTCCTTGCATTCGAAGCCCATTTCCTTTCCGATAAATTCTTAATTAAAAAATTTAAATAATCGTTAAGATAAAAGAATATCTATGAGGATGTACCTTTATATAGGTATAATTAATCAGTAACTAATACGTCTTCACAATCCTGTATGATCGGTTTCCTATCTTCTTCAGAGGAATCCACGGAATCGTTTGAAGGACTCAAAGCGTCCACAAAAGTGGTGTACTTCCTAAAACCATAGTTTCGTTCTGGTAGCCCATAATCGTTCCGACTATATTTCAATTTCTTTATAATTTTCATCACCCCAAACCTAAATTCAAAATTTTGTTCTGGATTCATAGACTTCATTTCGGGAAGTATGGTTAAAAGAAAATTCATGTCCGGATCATTTTTGTTTGGCGTAGATATTGGCGTATTTGATAAAGTCTCCTCTGCCCCTTTAACCTTTTTGGTTTTCGGAGTGAAGTAATCGTTTGAAGACTGGCTGTCGTCTGAGCCAGTGGGATAATGTAGGTTGATTTCGTTAGTATCCCCAGATGTCTGATCGGTTGATTTCGATACATAGACAGCCCTTAGAAAATGTAACATGTCCAATATTGGGGTTTCGCGTTCTCGCTTCTTTACCTTAGCGCTTTTATCTTTCTCTCTGTTGTAGTAGTCGCGTAAGCCTTTCCATTTTTTCTGCAATTCTTGTACTGAAATAATAAAAAAGGAGTTTACTACTTGCGTGCATACCTATTGCAAACAACATAATCTCACTCAGCCTTAGTAAGTAGGAGCCTAGGCCTCCCCCCGTAGATTTCCATCTAGATTGGTTGGTAAGAGGGTTGCATCCAGCGTGTTCCTGTTGTCTTTATTAGATCGTCTGTCCGCTGTTCACCAGTATTTGGTATTGGAATACTACTATAAAAATATTTTGAAATCCACGCCATCTATCGACAACATCGATAACTAGAACGGCTATGCACTATGAGAAAAATGTTTGGTTCTTATGTTAAAATATAATTATTTTGATTTTTGTATGCTGCACAGAAAATTCATAATAATTATTTTAATCATAATTAAATTAAATATTATGTTATATGAAATATTAATAGATCCAGAGGACGGGCAGCAGCGTCCTCTGCGTAAACCATCAAACTGCGCTCGCCAACCCGCCTGCCAAGCGTGGTGAGTATTGGCAACAACCCCCCTTAAGGGGGAGGCCTATGTTCAGCAGTTGACTTCCAACGGCTGTATGATGATTATGATGATGAATTATTTTAATGGACATAATATTATGAACACATTATAAATCAATGCAATTTACTTCTCTTCGTCGTAGATTTTTCATCCAACATGATTTGGTGAAAATCATTGCATACAATCTCTGCAACTTCAGTCCAAGCTTCACGTTTTATTTGGGCGCTTTGTTCTACTTTAGGGTTCCAAATGCATGGTCTATTATGTATCTCCATAATAAAACGTTCAGTATCAAGCAATTTCTGCATGGTAAATATTTATTACACATCAAACAACACGCTAGTAATTCAAACAAATACGCCACAAACAACCACTCGCACAATAGTGGCAAGAGGCGTAACGCCACAAACTGCTTACAATACGCAGTGTTGCCAGTTGCTGGCAATATTTTGCAATAGTTTTGCTTGGTTGTTTAGTATTAATTAATCCTTAAAATATTATAATATATTTTTACTGTTCATTATAATGTATATAATACGATCCAACTTTACCCACCTATGTTATACATACATTCACGCCTTTTTCCCGAAGGAGTAGGCAGAGGTGTACCCAGGACTCAGTCCCATAGTAGATACACCCACATTTCGTCAGTATGTTATTGGTCCCATGTAATAGGGGGCGAGCCTATTGCCATCTACCGGGCACAGTTCCAGACTCCAGGCAGTTATTGAGATAATTCCTAATGGAAAAATCCAATATTTAACACTTTGCCTGACCTGGGGATCGAACCCGGGACCTCATGATTGGCAGTCGAGCATGCGCCCTCTACGCCACCGAGACAGTCCTCCTCACCTATGTTATACCTGCTATTAAAGTAGTTAAATTAGCGTTTAAACTAAAGCACAGGAAAACATAGCTTGATTCGCGTGAAATCTGTCACCGGAATCTTGGGAATAGACTCAAATCAATCGATCCAACAAATCATCGATTATAGTAGGTAAGTCACTAGATAATTTAAATAAAAAAAACAAAGCATTGCAGCGCGTTTCTGCAGCGCATCGGGCATGTTCGCCGAGTCTCGTGTCGATTGTTTTTATACAACTATGCGGAAGCGGTGCGCATCCCTGTTGCGCAGGGTCCGAGGCAGCCCGAACACCATCCTGAAGGCATTCTCAAAACGGTTTGACTGTCGGTACTTGAATCACTGCTTTAAGGTTCATTTAGTAGTGGTAAAATAGTGCTGACTTATACGAAATGCATGGACATAATTCTCACATATAACATATTTTAATGAATTGACATGGGTATAATTGATTTTAATTTATATAATGACATTTTCTTATTATTTATTATTATTTAATTCAATTTATAATTTATGACTATTTATTTCCAATTTCAATCAATTATTATGTCGATTCATTTTATTTTGTATTTTTTATTTGTTAATTTGTATTGTAATTTAATTTAGTAATTAATATTGTGTACCTATGATCCTTGTTGGTCGAAATAAACGAATAATAATAATAATAATTAAATTATATAACAAGCTATAATAATTATATTAAACATTATAATATTATAGCTCAAGTAGGTACTCAAAATAAATATTATAGATAAATTAAATTAATGTTAACATTTATTTACTTTTCAAGTCGCTGGATCCAATGGGGTTTTCGTTAATTAGCAACACTGACAGTACGCCGCAAACGATTTTATTTTGCTGAGAAAGCTTAAAAAAGCGTCACCTATCCTCATCATATGAAACTATTCCATACACATGCAAGAGGATATCTAAAAGTTTCTGCTACTCGTCACTAGACGGTACTGCTAAAAAGTATTGGAACTTGCTCATAGGTGGCGCTAAAAATAAAATTATAGTTGTGCGTTTAGATGCAAATTAAAAATCTGGGATATGTACATATTTTTACTAAGCAATATTATACTAACGAAGGTATGTCCAGCGGAATTTACGATAGTACTTACATTTTTATTACTCAAACTGAAAACCACGTAGTATGATTATCAAATCTACGAGTCGCTTACTTTTCTGTGATAAACTCGTTAATCGTGCAGCGCCACTTTCTTCAGAAGAAAAATAAATGGCGGGAACATTTTTTATTTACAGCAGTCAGCTATAACTAAATTTCAACTATTCTGTTCACTATTAATTTAATTATTAAAATAAAACACCACAATAATATTATTGTACGTAATTTATAGTAATTCAAGCAGTCCATTTGAGGCATCTAGTGTCGAGGTGTGTCCCGAGGCATCGCACGCTGCAGTATCGGGCGCCGCAAGGTATGCAAGTGTAATTAGATGGGAATCCGCAGACTGCGCAAAAATGACGATCGGGAAACCTGAAAATGAAGTACTTTTTAAAATAATCTGATTTTCGCACGGGTGTTATTCATTTAGTACATAACATTACACTTTTTCATGCCATACATGCCATGTATGTAATGTACATACATTACATACATGCCATGTATGTAATGTACATACATTACATACATACAGGATTCATGATAAAATAAATTATTATGAGATTTTTTCCTTTACTTATGATACAAGCTCTAGCTTGTTTTGTGTTTCTTTTGTTGTGTTTCAAGTTCTATGTACAGGGAGAAACTATCAACCTATAAACAGGGCAAAAAACTAGACTTCATTCAGGCTGCTTTTGAAAAAAATACATAAGACAGAAAAATCCAATAATAATTTTTGCCCGAACTGGGAATCAAACCCAGCCCATCCCACGCTAGGTGGAGTCAGTCAGGGCAGCACGTCATCAGCATTCACTCATATCCTCATTCAATCTATTCAGGTCTGTTTGAGATGCTCCTTCCCCGCTTAGCCACTTACATTCTTCACAGTACTACCTCAGAACAGATAATAATACTATGTATAGAATTGACACTGTCATCCGCTCACCAATCGGGCCTTCCTCACCCCGCGAGCGAGATTGAGCTTTACACGACGCCTCTTTGCTGGGAAATCACCTCACGCACACTCTTGCGCGTGTACAAAACTCCATGTTTGCAGTGTCTGTGTAATAAGTAGTTAGATGGCGATTTTTGTATAGAATTGAGTTGAGTGTCCAGGGTGTGGTACCACCACATGATTTGCAAAATTAACCACTCACTTGGAAGGTGGTACTTGCGCCGACATATAATTGGGTGGATCAGGTCTAAACCCTGCATCTTCTTCCACCAGCTGAGCGAACGTCTTCCTAAACCTTAATTTATAATATTCTGCGCTCTTGGGCTTCTTCTTCCTGGTTGGCTTTTCATTGGTATCTGAGAATTTTGGCACTTTTTTTGACATAACTAGGTCTGCGTGAGGATCTTCATGGAAATTGTCCTGTTCTAATGCTTCCACTGCTTTCCTGGCGCGGCGCTTCCTCGCTGCCTCGTCTAGAACCTTAAAATAACAGTTACCTATATAATATTAGAGCAATATAAGGTCAGGCCTGGGAAACTCGGCATTATAAGTATGAAGCTGAGTAGTCGCGGCTTGCAATAAACCGGTACAAATTCAATGGACTTGAAAGAGAGAAAAGCTAGAGAGATTCGCGATAGAAAGAGAGGCTATATGTAGATGATTATTATATCTAGATCATTAGCATATTATGTGAGCTTATTTGCACTTTATTATGTTGCAGTCGCAACTTATATACATGAATTTGAGAATTGTCCATTGGTGGCGTTGTGGGCACAAGCTCGACTGCCGATCATGAAGCCCCAGGTTCCCCAGGTCCCAGATCCCCAAGTCAGGAAAAGTGTTAAATATTGGATTTTTTCCATTAAGAATTATCTCAATAACTGCCTGGAGTCTGGAACTGTGCCCAGTAGATGACAATAGGCTCGCCCCCTATTACATTGGACCAATGACATACTGGCAATATGTGGGTGTACCTACTATGGAACTGAATCCTGGGTACACCTCTGCCTACCCCTTCGGGAAAAAGGCGTTATTGTATGTATATTATGAGGATTGTTCCTTATGTACTGTACTACTGTGTACTGTAGGTACTTCTGTACTCTGTATGTATTCTGTGGTAAAGTTTTATTGGCTTATCGAATAAGTATTCTTCAGATATCACTAGACTACTAGTTTTTTTGTGTTGACATTTCGGTCTACCTTCTTCGAATTTCTTAAATATCTTAGCAGCCTAGTGTTTGGGTCTGTGCCTGGTGAATGCCACTAGGCTCGCCCCCTATTACACAAGACTTGAAAAATAACTAGTAAAATGTGTGTACCTACTATGGGACTGGGTACATCTCTGCTTATACCTTCAGAAAAACAATAGGGATGTGTTATGTTTGCTGACTTGTAATATTTTGCTTGTAATGTACCAAGTTTTTGTAGTCAATGCAGCGAGCCAATGATACATTATAAGCAAATTTTACAAGTCAAGTTGCCTTAAAATAAAAAGAATAACAAACCTTTTTCCTCTCCGCATCCTTAACCCTACCACTTTCTCTGGATGCCATCTTACAATCCTTTATCATGCAATGGGATGCTTAATTGATCCATCAAATCATCAACACGGGCTTGCAAAGTCTCCACTATATCTGCCGATATGAACACATGTGTTTCGTCCAGATCTTGCAGTATAAACTTCCTCCCAAGGGCCAAGGTCTCGTCCAAGTGTAGCAGAAATTGTTTCATAGCTGGATCACTGAAATGTCGAAGAAAAGAGGGCTCAGTGCTGAAGAGAAGAGGACGAAGATGCTTGAGATTTTTCATGGGAGCAAGGATTTTTTTCAGTTGAAGGTACGATTTAACAAAATAGTTAAAGTTGATTAATTCAATGATTTTACTAATTTATACATATCATTCAGAAATCTACGCAATGTCTTCTCGCCCAAAATACCTCAGAGCCTCAAGTTGAAGGACCAGTGTGTGTTACTTAGTGGTGATTTATGGCTCTGAAACATGGTCTTTTACAGTGGGCCTTATCGGTAAGCTCAAAATTGCGCAATGAGCCATGGAGAGGGCTATGCTCGGGATTTATCTGCGAGATCGAATTAGAATTAGGAGATCCATAGAGGAATGAAAGTTACCGACATAGCCCAGAGGATTAGCAAGTCGAAGTGGCAATGGGCAGGGCACATAGCACGTAGAACTGATGGCCGATGGGGCTGTAAAATTCTCGAATGGAGACCACGGATCGGCAAGCGCAGCGTATGACATCCACCCACAAGGTGGACAGACAATCTGATAAAGACAGGAGGATAACGCTGAATGCAGACCGCTTACAACCGGTCTAGATGGAAATCTATAGGGGAGGCCTATGTTCAGCAGTGGACATCCTATGGCTGAGATGATGATGATGACTAATTTATACACAATACACGGCGGCGTGTCAGCCAAATTTGTTAAGCATTTAAGAGAACTGGCAAAAAACATTATAAAGGTCATTAAAAATATTTCATAGATTGACAGATTATACTCTTTAATTATCATTAATTATCACCACATAGTATAAACATTAATTAATTATTAATATTATTTAATTATTAATATTATTTAATTATTAATATTATTTATTTCTATTATTTAAATTATTAATTAAAAAAACTTATTATTACTAGCTGTGCCCCACAGTTTCACCCGCATAGTCTTTGTTCTCGTAGGATTATCGGGATATAAAGTACCCTGTGTTATTCCCGGGTCTAAACTATCTACATACCGAATTTCAGCCCAATCGGTTTGGAATTTTCTGCGTGAAAGAGTAACAACATCAATCCATCCTAAAAAATTTTTTGTAGTTATGGTTTACTTTTTAGTTTTACCCTCTGAAATGTATGAATATTTGTGTTATGCAAACTTTCGCTTACTTGAATACCAATTCCCATTAACATTAGAAATGCGATAGGATTGGAAATCGTCACCTCTACGGCAAAGTCCCGAATCTGCAGTTTTTGCAAATTTGACATTTATATAAAAAACTACACCTTATGTAGTGCTACTTAATCTGGGAAAATTTCAAACTTCTATCGCTAACGGTTATAGAAATCGAGTAGTTCGAATCTCCATTTTTTGTTGATATTCCTAAAGTAAATTTACGAATGTCATATTCGTGAGTTTACATTGACGGAGTATGTTCTTGAAGGGAGTCAAGTAACCCATAGCAAAGATACGGATCTGGCATATTCGTCAGTTTACATTGGCAGAACATGTTCTTCAAGGGAGTCAAGTAACCCATAGCAAAGATACGAATCTGGCATATTCGCAAGTTTATATTAGCAGAATATGTTCTTCAAGGGAGTAAAGTAACCCATAGCAAACATACGGATCTGGCATTTGCGTAAATTTACATTGGTAGCTAATTTGTCAAACGGACTCGTAGTTCATTACAAACTTACGAATCTGGCAGTTTGTTTTATAATTAAGATTGAAATTGCAACAATTGTACGAATATGAAACGTTATTCGATAAACAATGGCATAGGATGGTTAAGGCTTTCTTTAAAAATGATATCTTCAGCACCCACAGCTACTAAACGTACAGACATAATTTTATAAAGTCGCGCTAATTTCAAAGTTTATTAAAGTTTTGAATATCTTATCATAATAAATAGACAGGGTTTTGCAATTAAAAGATGTTAGTTATTATTTAAAATATTTTAAACATAATCGAATAAGCAATTCGAATAACCTATGACTAGCTAATTAATATTAGTACTAATTTGATTGCACAATATAGCTATTTTAAATTTTAAAGGCTATTTTAAACACAGAAATCTATGAATTAACGTCATTTAAAACTTTACATACACTCATATAACTAAATATTCGTTAAATTGCCTGCAGAAATGGTATAATCCGTGGAAAATTATATTATATGCCTTGAATACACATACGCACATGCTGAGCGGAACAATGTCTCCTACTTTAGCTTCATCGGCCGATGCTCCCACTCCGGCCCTTTTGTATCTTATGCAAAAGATCCGATGAGCCGCAGGTTTATTTTTTTAAATGGCCTATATACAATATAACTCAATAGTATAACTCAAGGGCACCTAGATGGTACGAATCTCGGCTTGGGCTGTCGCTAGGATACGTGGAGTCACACTTGCCTCTGCACCGGGCACCCCAGAAGGGGAGTTTCCTACGACCCTATCAATAGTTTGATCTGTTTGATTATTTGGAGAGAAACTAACTGATCTGAAGGATCTGTGAGATCTTCGATGACTTGTAATTGGTCCAAGATGACGTGGGAGGTGAGAGCGAACCCAACTGAGGCCTAAGTCATGACGGGGCGTATGCAAATTTGGTAAAATGTCACCTTATTTCTAAGGAACATCTTACTGCGCTGGCATAGGAGGGGGGTGAGGCGGCCTAAGAAGGAAGCCGCTCGGTTCCGAACGATCTGGACGTGTTTCGCGCAGGTGAGTCGACGAGCAAGGGTCAGGCGCCAAGATACTTTACGTGGGAGGCCAGGGCCAGGGGTCAGGCTGGTTGTGAAGCTTGAGAGAGAGTGGGTTAGGTTTAGTGGGATGAAAGTATATTGCTGAACTTTTATCCGGGTTAAACATGATGGCCCACTTCTTAAACCAATCGCCATCAAGCAAAGGGCTTTTTGAAGTCGGCCGATCAGATGGGCGTTGTTTTACCCTCTAGTATAGATAGCGGTATCGTCAGCGAAGAGAGCCTATATCTGCAAGTGGGGATCGGGGGATGTTGCTGGTATACAGCGAGTAGAGAAGGGAAGAGAGGGCAGAACCCTGACCCTCGACTCGATAGCGAGAATTTGGAGCCCTGATAAAGTTTTGTATAATGGGTACAAGACGGTCCGGCACACTAAACTGGTATAACTTGTATATAAGACCGTTAGTGCCACACCTTATCGAATGCTTTCGCCACGTCCAAGAAGACTGCTATAGATAGTCCCTTGAGGGTAAGGGTGGGTAGTTTCATGTTAAAACCTTCTAGGATGTACTCCGTGATGTGGTGCACTTGTTAAACACCTAAGTTTTTGGCTCGAAAGCCAAACTACTCGTTGGGAAGGAGGTTGAGGGACCTAGTGACTGACCAGAGACGCTTCACGAGGAGGTATTCATAGATCTTCCCCAGAGAGCCGAGGTGACTAATAGGGTGGTAGCTAGAAAGGTCTGATGCCTTTTTGCCTATTCTCATAATAGCATCATTACTATTATATAATTAGATGCTGAATGCTGACTAGGAAGTGAACTAGGTTTATAAGTGCTTGATCCCTTTATTAGTGATGCCATCCGCACCAGGAGCTTACCTGGAGTGGAGATCCTTGATGATAAACTCAAACTCATAAGCTTTTATACGCTCAATGGGATCGGAGGGTGGTAGGGAGAACTTAAGTTCGACTACGCTGTTCACCACAGCGAGGTAAATAGGTTCAACTTGATCGAGACTGGGGCTGCATTGCACCTTGAGGCTATCGGCCAGACATTCTGCCTTTACATCGTCATCGAACGTGGAAGGGAGACTCGAACGAGGGAGTCAGGTCAAGGGAGACATTGCGACTTTCAGGGCTCACGCCAACCGCCAGTAAGTCTGGTGAGTCAAATCTTCCCACCTCTGATCACGGAGTTCACTCATACTGGCACAAACCGTTATTTCGTAGCACCGCAGATTGAAAGAAAGAAAGAAAGAAGAAGAAAGAAAGAACTGTTTTAACTTCAGTGGGACTATAATTGTATGCTCTATGGGCTGCGTTCTTTGCTCAGAAGTTCCCTCACATCCTCAGGCAGGGCCCAGCATCGGTTATCCGCGGCTGGTACCTGCTTGGAAGAGTCACCGATGGGGGTGCGGAGGTGACTAGTGAGAGCATCGATCGAGCAGGAGACATCATCGGGGGTAACTATTAACTATGTCGTTGGGGATTCGGTCCAGAGCGGGTGAATGGCCTTACCGGTCCGTATACCGATACGTTCGTACACGTTCAAAAACAAGTATAAAGTTCACTTGCCCTCGTGAATAGCAACTATACTAGTAAGTTTTAATTTTAGTGGCTTAGAATTCTTTTTTTTATTAATTATATAAAACTCATTATTTGAATATGTTTTTATTACCTACTCATTTCTGTATCCCTATTTCAATTATGATGTTGTGGTTATACTTTAATTAATTCAAAATAACTTATTTTCTCTAAAACACGGGATTTATGCCAGGATATACTAACGAAATTAGCTCTTTCGTAAGTTTACCAAAAAATCAAATTGATACTTTTCTTACGTAACTTACGAAACTACCATTTTCGTAAGTTTGCTAAAGTGTAACTAAATACCAAGGAACTTTTATGTATGAAGTGTAAAGTAACGAATATGCATTTATTTCCATATCTTGTTATATTTTAATAATTCATTAATTATATTTAAAAACATCAGGATTTTGAAAATCAAATATACCGCAGGGTTTATTACATCTGTCTCTAAAATAAAGTTATTGTCAATCTAATATTTTAAAACGTTCTCCTGTAAAATGTGTAATTTTCACTTTCGTAAGTTTACCATAAAGGTGACGAAATGATCTCCATACTATTTTTCCTATACAAAATCAAATATAGATAAAATCAAGTATATTCCCATCTGCCCTTTGGTATTTTTTTTATGTGTAACTAAACAGGCGTTTGACCAAATTATTTATCATCGAAATAATATTTTTTAAAGGAGTTGGAAAAAATAGCTCCGAAAGAGAAGGGCATAACAATGCAGTCAGTTAAAGAAGTCATTCAGAGCCTAGTTGATGATCATCTAGTTGACACCGAGAAAATTGGCACTTCCATCTACTTCTGGTCGTTTCCTAGGTAGGTAATTACATACTATCTTATATGAAAATATTAATTAAATCCATAGAGTACTTAGACCTCCAGCATGGGATTTCTTCTAATGAGTTCAATAGATATGAACAACCTATTTGTTCATGTATATTATATAAGTATTTTATGTTATGCATTTGTTATGTTGCCATTTCATTAGCTGTGAAATTGTGTGATTATGTTATTGTGCGCTGGGCTCAACTTATTAGTCATCTGTAGCTATTGACATTAGTCAGTTTAGTTGGTCTCTTTAATAATCTCTCTCTCAGAAAAATTTCTGATTGTCCTTGGTAGTCAAAAGTAGTCACATCAATTTTTACACATTTGTTAATAATACAACCAAGAGTTTAAAAATGCACAATAAAACATAATAAAATTTAAAAGTGAAATGCATGTTATCTTTCAGTAAAGCCAAAAACGCCAAAAAGAGAAAACTAAATGACATGCAAAATGAAATAGCAGATTATGTAAAAAAGTTGAAGAAAGTTGATGACACTATTGCAGCAGAATCTGTGAGTTTAATCCTAATAATATAATAAAAAATATATATATATAAAAAAAAACTATGCCATTAAAAAATTAAAATTGGTTCATACATTTAGGAGCTTCAATGCCACAGACACACAGATTCCCTTTTGTGAGGCCTTTTTGTCATCTTTTATAATTTTATTTATCATTTATATATTTTATTTATCATAAATGATAAAGTTTGAATGTTGATCTTTGCTATCATAGAAGAAAGACATTCTTCTATGTTTGCTATCTTTTCAAAAACATCTAGGCTGGTTAAGTTTAAATTTTGAAATGACTTTTAAAACAGAGATTTATTCATAAAAACAGACTACAAATGAAAAGTCAAATTTTTATTTAAAGATTGGACGTGAACCCAATGAAGAAAGGTCTGAGGCATTGGAAACCTTAGAAAAACTGAAAATAAGGGAGGAAGGATTGAAAAAGGAAATGCAAAAATATAGGGATTCAGACCCAGATTATATTGCTGAATTGAAAACTGAAACTCAGGTATGGCATGGTATTATTATGTATTAATACACAACCTAAAATAATATAATAATATTAATGTAGGCAAGAGAGTGACATAATAAATATGAAGTAATAGTATGCAAGTCTGTCTCTTGATTTTATAGTACAGGAGCTGATAATGTTGTTATACATTTAATTTTAAGATTTTTTCAGTTACTACTTTTGTGATATATTACCAGTTAAAAACTATTATTTTATTTAATTATTAATATTCATATCCATCATAAGTCTAGTAGAAAGAGGACAAAAGCCTTTGTGGTACGGCCGTACCATGTTTGATTGTTTATCCATAATATTAGTAATATAACCTATAAGTGAATTTAGTAACTACCAATTTATAATAATAGTACTCGTATTATTACAGGATTTGAAGTCAGCCATTAATAGATGGACAGAAAATATCTACATTATGAAGTCTTACATCAAAAATACGTTTCAAATGGAAAATGATGTTGTTGACCAGAATTTCAACATACCTGCTGATTTGGACTACATAGAAGCTTAACATTACTATGTTTTATTTGATTTTTAAAAGTTTTAAGAAGTATTTTGTGATGTGAACTAGCTAATAATTTTGATTACCAATATTGGATTTAAAAATAAACACATGATTCTCTGCACCTAAAAATTATTAAGAAACAGATGTTTATTAACTTACTCTGGGCGGTTGTTTTGTATTAGTTTTTTTGAGGTTATGTTTATCATTAGATTTGAACACTTAGAATATTACTTATATAAAATGATATACATTTATTACTACTTATATATTTATAAAAAGACAGTCTTAATAAAATGCGTTAGTGATAGGAAAACAGGAATAAAATGTCGTATAATTTACGAAGTGACTATTTGTACGGGTACTGGACGAATAAATTATATTTATTTGTACGGGTACTGGACGATTAGCTTGAGTCTATTAATTTATCGAAGTGACTATTTGTACGGGTACTGGACGAATAAATTATATTTATTCGTACATTTATTGGATGATTAGCTTAATAATAAATAAAATAAAATCACATTAAAATTTAGATTGGAATATACAAATTAGAGATAGAGCCTCTATTTCTGATTTATATATAAAATTTATGACAACGTAAGTAATAAATACTTTTATTGGATTAAAGTTTTTTGTAATTTATTACTAAGATATATAGACAAAATGAATGCTCAATTTAAAGGCGGCCATGTAATAATAATCGAAGTGACTATTTGTACGGGTACTGGACGAATAAATTATATTTATTCGTACATAATTTATTGGATGATTAGCTTAATAATAAATAGAAAATAAAATCACATTAAAATTTAGATTGGATTACACAAATTAGAGATAGAGCCTCTATTTCTGATTTATGTATATAATGTATGACAACGTAAGTAATAAATACTTTTATTGGATTAAAGTTTTTTGTAAATTATTACTAAGATATATAGACAAAATGAATGCTCATTTTAAAGGCGGCCATGTAATATAATACACAGCAAACCGACTTCTGTAGGTTAGGTTTAAGGTTTTTTTTTTTATTTTTTTTTTCGCACTCTAATTGATAAAATAAAATTATTCTTCCGACTTCTGTACGAATAATAATAAATTGTTCGTACGGTAACCGTATTAATAGACTCAGCCTTTAAGCTTATCATCCAATAAATGTACGAATAAATATAATTTATTCGTCCAGTACCCGTACAAATAGTCACTTCGTTATGTATATACTAACCATTCTACCAACACGCCTTTCATAACATTCACCATTGTTCATTTTATATATTTCAATTGCACATACGAAAACATTCAGGTATATTTTAAGAAATATGCACAAAACCACCGATTACAATTAAATAATAATAACTATTTAAACGCTTTGTTTCCTCACTTTTTTCAAGACAAAACAAACATGACAAAATTCGTAAGCCTACTAATCACAGAACACATACTACTAATTTTGAAAATCGCCAATGACCACAGATCACAGAACACATAATATACAAGCCAACGACGGGTTGGAAAATGCAGTGCTGCCAATCCCTATCGAAAAATTCCCCATGATTTTTTAAAAATACCCCTAAAACCTCTTATACGGTACGATTTTGATGTAGTGCCCAATACCCAATGGCTCAAGTCGTTCAATTGTTCATAATAATATAACATCTTTGTTCCTATTACTTAATAATTAGGTCTAGAAAGGTATTTTTGAGTAAATTGTATCCTCTGACTAAATCTTTTCATTGAATTGTATTTTGTTTGCTTCTCAAGATCGACTGCTGAACAAGGTCCCGGGTTCTATCCCCAAGTCACGCATAGCGTTATTGGACTTTTTTCCATTAGGAGTTATCTCAATGACAGCCTGGATCTGGAAGTGTGCCCGGTTGATGGCAATAGGCACGCCCTCTTTTACATAGGACCATTACGTACTGGTGAAGGTGTTCCTGCTATGGGACTGAGTTTTAGGTACACCCAGGTCCTTTTTTCCGAAGAGGTAGACAGATGTACACATTTGCCTAGGCCTGCCTAGTAGGCAGGTAGGCAGTGCCAAGCCAACCCCTTCAGGAAAAAGGCGTGATAGTATGTGTTCTCTTTGGATATAATCACCATACAAACCAAAACAAAGGATTCAAATCAATCACAAATGTAACGAACGAGAATGAAAACACGGAGTATTAAGAAGATATTTCCTATAATGAAATGGAAGAATATATTAGTAATGTATGAGTGAGAAAAGAGGCATATTCCAAAAATCCCCTCAGAGGATCCCTTGAGCTGGTAGAAAGAACGTGGTTCGCAATTCGATCCATTCCACGCAGCGGCTGAGTTCAAAAATAAAATTTAAAGCCCTTAAAAATAACCCCAATGTTTTTTTCACCCTATAAGTCCCTCTATTTACATGTCCTCCCCCTAAATTTAGGGGGAAAACCCAAGTTGGCAACACGGAAAAAATGAAAAATTACGATTGATAATATTGAGGGCCGTCGGCAGTTTTGACATTGACAATTTAGATTAATGACAGTGACAACCTTAAAGTTAAAGTTGACATTTAACAACTCAACCAATCTTGACAGTAAACAGTTTACTTTTTTATTATCATCTGCACTTCATACTTCACGATTTGTGAATAAATAACTCGAAGCAGACAAAGCCCTTAACTGGCAAAGGTGTGGTACTTCCTCAGGCGGCCCCCTGCTAAAGAGGCCTAACACTACAACCACACCTTTGCCAGTTATTCATCCGTCAAGCAATAATGTGCAAACATTACTGTGTTCCGGACTGAAGGGCAATGCTACCAGCGAAATTATGCATGACGAGTTTCAACAACTAATATCTCAGGGTGAAAAAGGCGCAGTGCAGTGCCGCGCAGAATTTTGAATTTTAAAACACTGGGTGGCACTGTGTCTGATATGGGCAATCATGATGCTTTTTATCAGGCACCTGATTTGCTCGTTTTGTCACTTACTGTCATAAAAAAATATCTCATAACTTTTATATATCCTGAACCTCTGGGCCGATTTTCTATGAAGGTAATTACGTAAAATTAACACAACTAGGTTCTAGAAAATAACAACACAAAGATTCAGTAACAAATCCTCAGAGTAGGTAAGGAGTAAGAAAGCAATTCAACGTCATTGAACAAATCCAATTTAATCCAAACGAGTTTTTATACAAACAACCAGCACAAAGAAAAAAAAAAATCTTTGAAAAATAAAAAAAGCACTGAAAATTTGTTTGGATTATATTGGATTTTTTTTACTGAATCTTTGTGTTGTTATTTTCTTTAACCTAGTTGTCTTAATTTTACGTACCTACCTAATTACATGTAGTATTTTTTGTTTTCCAAAATGTGGGTACGTGTGAGCGAGAGGGCGAATTTGCTTTGGACAGCGCCTTAACAAAATTTTCTGTGTGGGTCAATGACGTTGAATTGCGTTCTTATTAGGTGCGTCCCGGCCGAGGGCGTACCGGAATGGGACCCTAACGGCCGGACCCCTTCGCGGGTCGGTCGATTTATATACAGGTGTAGGCAAGGAGGCAACGGGTATACGGTCAAAAGATACAAATTTTAAGTTATATGGGTTTATTTTTTAAAAGTTTGTTCTGTTATATAAATTACATAGTTTACATAAATCGTGACTAGAATAGGGTACGGCATCGATTTAAAGAAAAAGGGAGATGAGGTACTGGCTTCTCGAAAAGGACAAGCTTATATTGTTGTCTCGGTCGCACTTCTGTCTTAGGTAGGTACGTCTTTCTATAAAATTTGTTCATTATATTGCACTGTGCAAACTTCACACTGAGCAAATAGCACGTGCCAGTTGTTGAGTAAGCGCTGGGAGAACGTACCCTATACCCTTTTCTATAAATCAATGTAGGTAGGTATCAATTTTGTGAATAACTTCTACCAACATAATATTAAATAACCTAACTTATTTACAGTACATAATTATAATCATAATAAATAAATTTAACAAAAACCACCTACTTATTATAATATTACGAAATAGATATACCTAATTTAGTAAATGATATAATATTATAATTATAACGATTAAAATTTGTTCTACTGCTAATAAAAGATAACATAAAATAAATAGTTATCCTCTAGGTAACAACATTGGGTGCCAATAACAATGATAAATAAGGGCGTTGATTCTGGATACACTTTTACATAATTAAATACGACGTAATAAATACACAACATAACACATAACATACAATCACGCCTTTTTCCCGGAGGGGTAAGCAGAGGTGTACCCAGGGCTCAGGCCCATAGTAGGTACACCCACATTTCGCCAGTATGATAATGGTCCCATTTAATAGGAGGCGAGCCTATTGCCATCTACCGGGGCACAGTTCCAGACTCCAGGCTGTCATAGAGATAATTCCTTACGGAAAAATCTAATATCTCTTTGCCTGACCAGGGCATCGAACCCAGGACCTCATGATCGAGCTTGTGCCCACTACGCCACCAAGGCAACATACTTTACCTCTATTAAATAACAATTTGAAATACATTGTGCTTGTATTTAATGTGTTATAAAAAGATTTAGTAGGTAATAGGTACTCAAGGGGTCAATCTACCCTATCATCAAACTTCGAACAAAAAAGTACTTAAAAAAATGCTTTCAAAAGAAAGTACTTATTCGGAAAATAGCAAAAAATATTCGACTCCCGATACAAAATGGATCAGCTGATCCACTGATATAAAGAAAAGGGGAGATGAGGTACTGGCTTCTCGAAAGTGGCAAGCTCTAATTAGGTCCCATTAGGTCCACGTACGTCAGTAAAAAGGTCGTACGAGCGAAGAATATTGTTGTCTCGGTCGCACTTCGGTCTTAGGTACGTCCTTCTATCTTTGTTCATTAAATGTCACTGTGCAAACTTCACACAGCAAATTGCACGCGCCAGTTGTTGAGTAAGGGCTGGGAGAACGTAGCCTCCTAGTCCTAGTCCTCTTTTCTTTATATCAATGAGATGATCAGTAAATATGTCTCGGAAATCAAACGTGGGAAGTAGAATTGTTTTTTGTGAATTTCGAAATACCTTTTGAAATACTTAGCTTAAGTTTGATATACCTACTTAAGTTTGATGGGTAGATCGGTAGATACACCACCTTGAGTATTACCACATCTTTTTGTTAGACCTCGTAAAGTGAAATACTATATACATAATATATAGGTATGTAACCTACCTAGATATTTAAGTATTCCTATGTCTACAACTGCCCACTGCTTGTAATTACCGACAAAACATTTTCTCTCTCAAGACAGTAATCTTATGACTTACTTATGCCTAACTAGGTAAGTATATTTATTTTAATTATATGTACAGAAGGTATAATTATTAATTATATTATGTACACGTATCAACCAATTTAACATTAATTTCTATAATAATTGCTGAGCCCCGAGGTTTCCAGTTTTTCCCCCTGAAAAGTCAGGGTACTCATGTTTCCAGCTTAACCGACATAAATATTTACATTTCAAATTTCAGCCCAATCGGTGCAGTAGTTTTGACGGGAAGAGGTAACAAACATACACACTCGAGAACTATTGCATTTTTATATTAGTAGAATCTGGGTTTGATTCCCATATAGGCCAAAGTATTAGGTAAGTATTAGATTTTTCCAATAAATGAATTTCCCAATAGCAGCCCAGTCTTAACACTGGTCTTGCAACATTAATTAGTAGTGTGGATACGTCAGATTAATTGTTGCGTTTTATTTTTAATCAACGGCTACGAAAGGCATAACGATAGATGGGTGTTCTGTGCAACGGAGACAGATTACCATTCTGTGTCTATTTTTCTATAATACGTACAGTCACTTGTCACTCATTTTGCTCCCCTTTTTTAATCTCTTTGTGTGCAATAAGATCAGTGATTAACGTATGGATAGTTGAACCTATCCGCGAGCACGGTCAGTATGCTGTTGGTGCTCTTCTTCACTCTGCACCAGTGAAGTGCCTCTTCATCACCGATAAGATTTGTTCTAGCCTACCTTGGAATACCGTTTGAAGAATGTTATCACATATTATGAAAATTTTCGACGTCATTTTCACCTTGTTCACGTGAAATCAATGAAAAACGATGTGCAAAATTTCAGCTTTCTAAGTCCAAGAATTAGAAATGAGGTTGATGATGCGTGAGTGTGTTAGTTAGGAATAAGGACTTTGTAGTTTTAAATAGAAATTTAGTTAGATAAACAAGCTACATGATAAAACTTCCCATTTTAATGCTCACGACATGTATACTTAACTACAAATAGACGATCGAACATGGTACAGCCGTATCACGAACTTGGTTCGCCACCATACCATGTTCGATGTGGCTTACCTACTGTCCGGCAAACATTATTACGTGATTACGTGGTACGGTGGAACCATGTTCGATCGTCTATTCGTAGTGTTTTAGGGAACGGCGGCAGATTATTTGTTAGTCTTATAATAATAGAGATTTAGTAAGATCGATAGCTGTCAAGCTGCAAGATAAAACTCTCAGTGCTGCTGCCATCCTTCCCGTTTTCATGCTCACAGCATTTAGGGAACGGTGGTAGATTATCAGGTTTGTATATGAAAGTCTTGCTGTAGTTGTGTTTGGTGGTCTCGTGTGTGGCGCCCGCGCCGGAGCTCCGCCCTCAGAGCTTCGATGTACCGTTGGTTAGTAGACGGATGCTGCTGTCTCGGCCTACACTGGTGCTATAAGAAAATAATGTTATAATATATTTGAGACATTGGATAGATACTTGATTGCCGTGCATTGTGCGATTTACCCGTTCTTTTCTGCCGCATACGTGTAAACAATGGAATTATCTCACTGCTGCGGTCTTCCCATTGAGCTACAACATGGGGCTCTTCAAAAGGAGGGTGAATAGAGTGCTGAAGGGTCGGCAACATACTGGCGATACCTCTGTTGTTGCAGGTATCCATAGGCGGCGGTAACCGCGAGCCATCTGCTTGTTTCCCGCCTTTGACGGTGAGGGAGGCCCGATTGGTGGGCGGATGACAGTGTCCATTCTATACGTAGTCAAACTCAAACTCAAACTCAAACAGATTTATTCAAATAGGTCATAATCTGACACTTTTGCACGTCAATGAAGATAAACAGTACTGAGTCTACCGTGCGTTCTGAAAGATACCTCTACAAGAAGAACGCACAAGAAACTTGTAGGGCTTAATTTTTTCAACAGATAGTTTCACAATATTTCGTTTGGTTACATTCGTTTTCTTTGAAGGTGCCGCGAGGCGGCTATGCAGAAGTTTCCAGGCATCTTTGTCCTCTATGTACTGGTTGACTTTATAATAAGCCTTCTTTAATAAAGTAGATTTTATATAGGTTTTGATATAGGTTTGATATAGGTTGATATAGGTTTTATATAGTATCATGACCTATTCTGTGCAGACGGTCTAATAAATGTATTGGGGATCTAATCTAATATAATAATCTAATATAAGGGATGAGCATAGAAAACTGATATAAAGATACTGATAAAGGTAGATAGTGATGGTAAATATGTATGTATGACAAAATGAAAATCTTACGTTCTTGGCACCATGCTGATATTAGTTTTCCTGCTAGAGTGAAGCCTTCTCGATGTGGAGAGCGACATGGATCCTCTCGGCCCGTGGCCTGACGCACTACGGCACAGAAGATATCTGGAATACAACAGAATTTCATCATCATAAGTACATAACACTACATACATACAGTCATGCCTTGTTCCCATTGCGGTAGGTAGAGACTATTTTTCAGCATTGATGGCACAAATGACATATCTTTGTATCTCTAGTACCATGATAGTACTCGTAAAGTAAAGGATATTTCATCGTAATTAAGATGGAACTAGCGACAAAATTTGGTTTCTCAGTTTCGAGAGCGAATAGACCGCTTAGTCTATAAAAATATATAAGTATTAATGAGCGAAGTTATCCAAAAAAGCCATTGACTTGGTGATGATTTCATCCGTGGGGATCTGGCTACGATCCTGCCGTACAACTTTCGCTTATGACATTTTCATCACATTCTTCAAACATGCTCGTCGGTTGTGAACAATTTTCTCTGGCCTTTCTTGAGACAACATCGATTTGGTCACTTTGTCAATCTTCTATCATTCATTCTCTCTACACGACCGAACCATCTGAGCATTTCCTTTCTCCATCGTTGTCACTACATCTTGTTTTATTTATTTATTTTATTTTTATTTATTTTATCTTAAAAGCCACAGCGTTCCCTTAACATACTACATCACTTTGTCTATCAAGGTCACACCAGTCATAACTCTCAGGCTTCTCATCTCCACAACATTAATCTTACTTTTATACTTCTGCCAGACCCAACATTCAGTATACATAAGTTTCATACATAAGTGTGGGATTCAGCAGCCCTCGATGGACAGCTAAATAAAGTTTAGTGGAATGTATACCTGTTAAAATGTTTTCTAAAGATTCCGCTAGTGCAGTAAAGCGCGATAGGGTTGACGCAGCTGTTTAGAAATGATAGACAGAACCCGACTATCCGCAGCCCGTGCCACCAACCGTTGTAGTCTTCTTGTGCAGTGGGACTGCAAAAAGGAAAAATAACACAATTTAGGACAATTAATTATTTATTACGCAGCCTGTCACAATGACTGGTAAGACTTTGGAAGCGTGATGCAAATTTAAAGAAAACTCGTGTGCGTAGAAATTTCCTTAGCAACTTTGCCCATTAAATCGGCGAGAATTTTGGGCAATATACCAATAAGATATTGTTTCTTACCAAATTACATGATGGGCCAACAAGTCCAACGGGACAGTACCCTAGTAGTTTTTGCTCGTTGTTTAAAGTAGGTATGGATATCAAAAGATACGGCGATTATACCAATGGCCGTATCTTTTGATTACGTTGACCTATAGAAGTTTGATTTTTTACAGCAGCAAGGGACCATGGACCTGAGTTGTTTCAAATAAACCATCACTCGTTCCTGAGAAAAAAGTTCAGACGGAAAGAACGAAGTGGTTTCTATAAGGGTCCCTTTTTTCTTTTTTAGTTACGGAACCTTAAAAATGATACCTTATCAGGAAGATGATAGCAACTACAAACTATACACTTACCAGAAATAGAACCACATCATGAAAACGTGTGAAGGCAGGAAGCACGCCGCGAATACCAACACGAACGCTAAGACTGTCATGGCTACTTTTCTTCTGGCTCGCATCTGTAATTATAATATACATGGTGTTTTTAATGATTGTAATACCTAAGGTGGTTTATCTTCCCGTCAAACTAAACCACTTCAAAAAATTAATTACGAAATTCTTGTACCATATTTTCCAGTTCCCATACAAAATGGATCTGGATTTTTCTTGCGAATTTCGTATTTCTACCTTAAGTATTACTATACCATTTTGTGACACGTTTGTCAGTTATAAAAAAGGCTTTAGTATCAGCAGTAACATGATTAAAAATCTGAATACTGAGCTGTTATCTCCGATATAATTTAACAAAAATCGATTGTCGAGAACGCTGCGTTAGCAGATAATATAAAAATTATGGCCTAATTGATTTATTTCTAATATCCTTTCACTTTCCAAATAAATAACACATTAATAACATCTTACTCTTCTATTTAGGACTTTGCCCAATATTCTGCCGCGTTTTGCCGCGAACGAAAAGGCAAATGGATTTGGGAAATATTTGAACATACGAGACTAATCAACTGATCAACTTCCTCCTATTGTCCCCATTACTTTAGTTTTGAGTGGCTACCTAAGTGTACCCAAGTGTTAATTCTGCAAATTTCACGACCCCTTTTTTAGCACTCGCAAACTTTACTATCCAATTACGAGTAAGCAATCGAAGTTATAGTCCTACATCCAAACTTTCTCAATTAGGCTTATCTAATTTCCTATAAACCTTACCTGTCTCTGGGTTCCCTGCATCTCTCCCGGCATGTTCTGCGTACTCAGTACTAAGTGTCGTGCCATTAACGCGTAGAATAATGCGATGATGGCAAGAGGTAAGGAGTAGTAAACCAGAAACCTCATGAGCACCATCATCTGAGCCCATTCGTCTGGATACGGATAGCAGACTTTGAACTGTGGACAATTTATTGGAGATAAGTTAAATCATCATCAGTGTCGTTGATTCGTGGCAATAATTAACCATTTATACTAAGATAGAGGATTTTTGGAGGATAACCAATTGTTGCTTTTTTTTATGATAGTGAGTGACAAGACGAGCAAATCAGGTGCCTGATGGTAAGCATCATGATTGCCCATATCAGACAGTGCCACCCAGTGTTTTAAAATTCAAAATTCTGTGCGGCACTGCACAAATGAATAACTGGCAAAGGTGCGGTACTTGCCCAGGCGGCCCCCTGCAAAAGAGGCCTACCACTGCAATAAAAGTAATAATAATAAGTTCCTGTCACTGTAATCGAGAAACAGTCGATTGCGAGCACATTTCAATGTAATCGTAAGGTGGTGATAGATTTGAGCGTTTGCTAGTAATGCAACATTCTTGCGAATGGAATGGCAAAGCTCAGTGTCCAAGAGCATTTCCATGTAATATAACGTTTCTACGAATGCTCAATGCTCCGCTCGCCGAAATGCTCACGGTGAGTGAACAAAACATGAAGGGTCGTGTACGATCGGTTCGCTAAAATTAGGCATACGTGTGTATGCATAGTGTAGGGTTCCATACCAGCACCATCTATCAGTTACTTGCGTAAAGTATGAAAATAAACATAACATAACATACATTCACGCCTTTTTCCCGAAGGGGTAGGCAGAGGTGTATCCAGGACTCAGTCCCATAGTAGATACACCCACATTTCGCCAGTATGTTATTGGTCCCATGTAATAGGGGGCGAGCCTATTGCCATCTACCGGGCACAGTTCCAGACTCCAGACAGTTATTGTGATAATTCCTAATGGAAAAATCCAATATTTAACACTGCCTGACCTGGGGATCGAACCCAGGACCTCTTGATTGGCAGTCGAGCATGCGCCCTCTACGCCACCGAGGCAGTATGAAAAAGCAGTAAAATGGCTATAACTTTTGATTGTGTTAACTTTGAAGTCTGATTTTTTTCAGCCACAAAGGACCGCAGTTCTGAGTAGTTGATATTAATTTCAACTTGATAGCTCCACGCATTCCCGTTAAAAAGTGTCTTGACAGACGGACAGAGATAAGGGTTCCTTTTTTTTCTTTTGAGGTACGGAACTCTAAAAAACAGCGAATGCTCGATGTTCTGCTCGAGGAAGACTAAGAATGCCTCGATGACGAACTAGTCGCAAGCGCTACTGGGTTCTGTCCCCAGGTCAGGCAAACAGTGTTATTGGATTACCTACCTACTATGGGACTAGGTCCTGGGTACACTCTGCCTGTCTTTTGGGGTAAAAGTTGTATTGTTTTGCTATGTGTGCCGAGTGGTTTTTTTTACTTAAGGCGTTATCCAAAGCGAATTCACCCTCTCGCTCACACATACCCACATTTTTGAAGATATAAAAAATACTGACTGCCTCGGTGGCGTAGAGGGCGCATGCTCGACTGCCAATCAAGAGGTCCCGGGTTCGATCCTCAGGTCAGGCAAGTGTTAAATATTGGATTTTTCCATTAGGAATTATCTCAATAACTGCCTGGAGTCTGGAACTGTGCCCGGTAGATGGCAATAGGCTCGCCCCCTATTACATGGGACCAATAACATACTGGCGAAATGTGGGTGTATCTACTATTATATAGGACTGAGTCCTGGGTACACCTCTGCCTACCCCTTCGGGAAAAAGGCGTGAATGTATGTATGTAAAAAATACTACATGTAATTACTTAAAATTAACCTAGTTAATTTTACGTAAAAACATGTAGTAATTTTTTAGATTTTCCAAAATATGGGTACGTGTGAGCGAGAGGGCGAATTTGCTTTGGATAGCGCCTCAGGTTTACTTCAAAATTGCAAGACACAGGTATTTATTCGACCAAAGTTTTCTGATCTCCGAACACTTGACCTATTAACTAGTCCTACTTTGGAACTATTGTAGGCAGGTAGTTCAGGGATTTCAGTGACACGCAGCCCCTAATTGGAGTTCTCTTTTATTTAATTGCGGATAAAACTTAATAAGCCAGACGGACAACAGGTCTGCCAACTTTTATTTCAAGAAACTTTATATAGGTAGAATGTTCCGTTTCCACGTTTTCATTACAAAGATTTAGCTTGTTAACGAAATTCGTTTTTGTTGTTGTAATTAAACTTGGAGTTAAGGAGCAAAAGTTTCAATCCAATTATGGTGCTGCCGTGTTTCCTTTCACAATTGCTTCGGATTTTCAATAGAAACTTTGACAGTAGGTCTATTGGGCCGAAAAAATATCAGTAAGTATTATAAAAGACAACTTTTCCTCTGCAAAAAACCATCGAACTGCGCTTGACAACCTGCCTGCCAAGAGTGTAAAACCCCCCTTAATGAGGGAGGCCTATATGTTCAGTGTGGATTACCAACGGCCGAGATGATGATGACGATGACTGCCGATCATGAGGTCCATGGTTCCATCCCCAGGTCAGACAAAAAGCGTTAGGAACTATTGAATTTTTCTATTAGGATATTTCTCAATGACAGCTTGGAGTCTGGGGAACTGAGCCCGGTAGAGATGGCAATAGGCTCGCCCCCTATTAAATGGGACTTAAAAATATAACTGGCGAAGTGTAGGTATGTTCTATCTATGGGACCAGATCCTGGGTACACCTCTGCCTACCCATTTGGGAGAAAAGCGTCTTATCTTATGCAAACTGAGGCGAAGAATATGTTTAAAAAATGTTATGATGCTTTTGTTCGAAACATAAATACATTTTGAGTTATTTCAAAGATATGGCACTGAAGATCCTTTTAAAAACCCAATCTGTAATAAATATCGTCATCTTAATCATCATCAGCCGAAAGATGTCCACTGCTGAACATAGGGCTCCATCATAGAACGCCATAAACTATTCATATGGGGTACCCCCATCCCTTAAATCGCTGATCCCTCAAATGAACACCTACGTAAGTAATCACTACGCTTGTTAGGAGGCTTGATGCTTGCAGAATATGTCCCTCTGCGGGTCTCACGGCTCCCACGGGGTGCTTATTATTTAGCCGGGAATCACACGCCCAATACGGGAAATAAATATTCTATATGTTGTTTACAGCTTTGGATCGGTCAAAGTAGACTGAAGAAACTTGTGACTCCCACGTGTCACAAGTTTCTGGCGGATTTAGCGTTTGATCGTCACGACTACTTTTGTTTATGTTGAATAAACAATGTCTTAGAACTTACTTTTTATGCAATCCACTTGATTGGGTAAAATGTTTCTCTGAGGGGCCATTTCAAAGGTTTCTACTGTGCTATATAATTTTATCAACTGTTAGGGAGTGTCTCCACATTGTGAAACTGCCATCAAGATATTCTAGCATGTGAAAATGGGACTTAACCCTTCGTATGTCGGAGTGATATGGACGCAAGATACAATGCAAATTCTGTAGTGACGGGAATTTCGGCACACTATGGTTTAAAGAATTGGAAGGCCTTGCCTGCCTTTTTTGGCAGATATATGATAGTGAATGACAAGACGAGCAAATCAGGTGCCTGATGGTAAGCATCGTGATTGCCCATATCAGACACAGTGCCACCCAGTATTTTAAAACTCTAAATTTTGCAAAGATCTTCGGGGCTCTAGAAGAGCCATGGTAAATTAAATGTTAGGTAGGTTAAATGATCGATGCATACTTACCTCTTAAGACTCGTATACACTTGAGGCAACCTCGAGTCGGGCAGCTGTCTCGACGCGAGGCTACGCTGTAGATATACGCACCTTTATACGATTCTGCTCCGTTCTCTGTACATATTGCATGAAAGTCTAGCCTTCACTCTAAATATTATATTCATATTGTTTAATATATTTTACCTTTGTAGTAGGATTAACAACAAATTCCCTTAGATAGGAGTTGAGATACGCTGGTGTGGCGAGAGATGCGGCCAGCACCCATATTCCTATTGCCGTGGCCACTGTCAAACGCGTCGCTCGCTTACTGCCTCCTGAAATAAAGAAAAAGTTGTTAAAAAATAAAAACTTTTGGGTTAGTTTTCAATGCAACTTAAGCTATGAAAGCTTAGACCATAAGTTGGACCGTTAAACGTCTGTCTCGGTAACTGCTTCTATAGGTAAACCTGTCAGGTCACAAACGCCTGTCATCATCATCATCATCGTCATCATGGAAGTCTACTGCTAGACAAAGAACTCCCCCATTGGGGTTGCCAATACTCGCCAAGATAGGCTACGCAGAGGACGCTGCCCGTCCGCTGGATCTGTTAACCCTTAGCCGGCTCTTACGGCAACCACGGGTAGAGAGGGTGGAATACTATTCTAAAGCAGATATTCATACGGCAAAGCGAAACCTTTAACTTGTATGGCTACCGTAATAATAATAATAATTTGAATTTATACTCTAACAGAACGGGTTACTCCAATTACACTGCTCGAGTCAATTCATATGGGTTATGTAAACAACCCATCTTGTCAGAGTTTCAGGTCGCCAAGATTTCTACAAGGCCTCCGACATGACCTAACGACTGGCCCCTACAATCTTATAGGAAACAGCCGGGATCTACAGTTTACCGTGCCATCCGAAACACGGTAGCGCCCAGGTGAAAAGTCCACATGGGATCCAGGGACTCCGGGTTTTAAGCCGGGCATATTTCTACTGGGTCACGGACGCTACATCTAGGTATCTTAACATCTAGGTATGTTTCCTCAGAAGTAGTCCAAAATCAACTAACATCAAACGTAAACGGATCCATCGGCAATAAAACGGTTCAGTTAAAATAACCATAGCCGTTTATTTATCATTGTTTAGTACTGCAATAAAGATGTTCGAGTAAACAACTAGTACCTGATCCTTTTGTAAATAAGGTAAATCGTAAATATCGTCAGAAGGTGAGCTATTTACTGAGTTTGAGTCTATTTATTTGGCAACGCAGCGACTGTTATATTGGTCTAAAGTACCCATTACCGACGAGCATTTTTATGGAATGTGGATAAGAACGATACGGTGTTTGTAACGATCTACGTGTCCAATACAATGATGCTTTCAGGGTATTGATGGGGCTCCTACGCTACTGTAGCGCATCGCAGATGTTTGCGGAGACTCATATTGACGATTTTTACGCCATCATGAGGAAAAGGACCGAGTATGTGGCATAGGATGCGTGTGAGCTCTACCCACGAGTCACTTTATGAGCAAGTATTTTGAAAAATAATATAACCGTGATTTCCTCGTTGGCTCAGATGGTAATAACCCTGCAGGGCCCGGCTTCGATCCTCGGCCAGGTCAAACATTTGTGTGCATGAACATGTCTTTTTGATCTGTGTCTGGGTGTTATAAGCTTATATAAGTATATATATCAGTCATCTGGTTACCATAGTACAGGCTTCTAGCCTAGTTGGGACTAGATGACCGTGTGTGGAAGTTGTCCCATATTATTATTATTATGTACACAGTTTTTTTTATGCCATAGGTGGCAAACAAAATATCTTCTTTATCTAAAATCTGTATGGATAATATACATTAAGGCTTTTTAAAAATTGCATATAACTATAGACCAGCACCTTGCTACCTCAATAGATACGCATGCTTATGAATGAACTGAAATCGTTTCAACATACTCTGTATAAAGATCTCAGTACTATTTACGCTTAAACCTACATATTTCACTCTATTTATACATCGACGAGTAAATCTCTAGAGTGCGCATAAAAGCCACAGATCTTGGTTTTAAAGGGATTTGTGTGTAAGCTGCCGTACAGTCGCCAAATAACCGAAATCAAGCAATCGGATTACGAATAAAGTCGATGACGCACTAGGTATTGTTGGAACTGTGGCAATAACGTCAAAGTGGTTTAAAAAAAATTATTTTTCATACAAAGTTATAAATATTATTATAGTTAGACTATTTATGTCGGTAAACATTATACGCCTTTTTACCAAAGGCAGGCTACAAATCTGGACCACCCAGGACGCAGTCCCATTGTAGGTACGCCCACATTTGTCTAGTTATGCCTTTTGGGGGCGAGTATGTATAATGCCATCTACCGAGCACAGTTCTAGACTCCAGGCTGTCGATATTGGGATAATTCTTAGATACGAGCTTCAAGTTGATACCTCAACGGTTTCCCGAGAAAAAAGGGTCTTGGCGGACGGACAGACACACGGACAGACATAAGGGCAGACAGACAGATGGACAAAGAAGTGACCATTAATATAGGGGTTCCCTTTGAGGTATGGAATCCTAAAAACGACACTACAGCTATTACGAATCACCGATCAAAAGTAATTTAGAAGGGGTTTTAAAAGTTTTATCGCTTACGCCTAAGCATCAAATTCGAAGTCTTTCAACCTCTTCTCGGCGCTTCGAGTTGAATGAAATCAATCCTTTTGTTTTTGAGGACTTTGAGAGGTTTAGAAGGAATTAAAGAGTCGGGGAGGGTTTATTAGGAAATTGAAATCAATTAAGTACCTACTAACATAAAGGATAGGATGATAGGAAAGCAATTAAGCCCCACGAGAATTATGTCCATATTATTAGCGCGAAAGGACGTCAATTTGTATCCAATATGAGATGCGTCCAACTCCTTGGAATTTCACTGTAATTAGGTGCAGTTTTCCGTTAGTCCAGCCAATAGGATCGACTAATTCAATCTGCGGAGGCATAGTGAGCTAGTCTTTATTGTTTAACGTCAAAACCTTTATGAAGTTGGTACCTACGGTTGGAGTATGCTCGCCCTTCAGGACGATGACACCCGCTTCTCAGATCTTCTTGTGACCACGGTTGATGCATTTAGTCACGTCGAGATAAATAAATATTTGATATGCTAGCTCTTTAAGTCCCGTATTTTTATTTATTTAAATTGGGTTAATTTTTTTTTTTACGTTTTGATATTATTGCGAATTGTACTATTTATTTACCTTTTGACATTATTAGATTTGGATTAACTATAATGTATATTTTGAAATCATTGTTATAATTTTTTGTGATCCGTTTTTAAATAATATGCAGGTTACATTGACATAAGCTATTAATAATTTTAATTTATGTCACATGGTTATCAATACTTAATATTATTTTATAATTTTTTTATTTACTTTGCCATTTATTTAAAAAATTTGTAAGCCTTAGTATTTTTTGTCATATTAATTATTATTGAAATTGTTTGACTGTATCAAATGCAACATTATACAACAATTGTTATAGTTATGGTAAATAAATGAATCTGAATCTATAAAATTCTGAATGACTCACTGACTGAGCAACATAACATAACATAACATACATTCACGCCTTTTTCCCGAAGGGGTAGGCAGAGGTGTACCCAGGACTCAGTCCCATAGTAGATACACCGACATTTCGCCAGTATGTTATTGGTCCCATGCACAGATCAGGATGAAAGAGGTTAGATTGGAAATAGTTCCTGATTTGTATCAGAACGCTCGTCGCCGCTTGTCTCCCACTCCTCAACTCCACTACAAGCAAGAGACCAATACGCGCACGCATTACGCACACAAATTAACCATACACACATCGATCGCGAGTTTGCTATTGATTATCATCTAGCGCAAACACTGCGTTTGACATGCACTCACACACGCGCAAAAGCTCATCTAGACACGCGGCAGCGTGTCAAGCCAAGTTAAGGAACTGGCTAGCCAGCGCCGAGTGCCACTTTTGACTCTTCTATAACTCAAAATCTCTTTAACGTTCACACATAAAACTACGTGTGTTTAATTATATCCATAAGGACATCTAGTAGCCCAAATTTCATGAAGCTAGCTCAAACGATTATAAAGATATTATGAAGGTCAAAAAGCCGTAAAATTTAGCACTGACTGACATATAGTACCTAAATCTAACCTACTTCCAGATGACCTAGAAGGATGAAATTTGGAATCCAGCTCGGTAATTGTGTTCAAGTGTAGGAAAAAATCTAAAAATTAAAAAAAAAGGGGGGGTCCCCAAACGACATTTTTTTTAAATGTAGCGTTGGAACTGTTACAACGTTACAAGCAAATATTTGAAATTATCCCAATATATTTGCTATATAACAGAAATATAAAAATAAAGTTAAGTCAAAAAATAAGTGGTGTCCTGGCCAAGTCAAATCTAACCTAATTTAAATCTCAATTTTTTTTTAATAACAGCAATTGTTATAGGCAATACCTAAAGCAAAGAAATAGAGTTTGATACTTGTTCATAATGTTATTTTGTTCCTATATATAAATATTTGGAAAATCCAAATATTTATATAGAACTTGAATAGAACTTGGCACTCATTTAGATCTCCAATCTTTTTGCGGCGAAGCCCACAGCCAAACATTAAAAGTATTGAACTTGGCTCTCCTTTTTTACATGTATGTTTTTGGTGGGATACATGTTACGGTCACCTAAAGGTCGATTATCGATATCGATAAAATTACTGTATCATTATTACTTTAATTTTTTGCTATATTTATTTATTTGTTATGAACTAATATGGCTTCATAGCCAATTATACTAATTAATTAATTAACTATAATACAATGTCCTTACAATGTAATGTTGTTACTATATAATTTCTGTGTCTGGGTGTATAAATAAGCTTATATAAGGAGGTATGTATATCAGTCATCTGGTTACCATAGTACATGCTTCTAGCCTAGTTTGGAACCAGATGACCTTGCGTGGAAGTTGTCCCATATTATTATTATTTTGTGACTTATTATAATTTTATTAATTCTATGTTTTTTTTTTGGTCTGTGAGTTACCGCGAAAAACGTCGTTCATGCATAGAAAGACATGGGTTAAACCTATAGTAAGTAAATAAATGACACAAGTTAAAAATACAAGCGTACCTATTTATTAAATGATCATTTCCCTTAACTCACACTAGGTGGGGACGCGGGGAAAGAACCGCGGGGCACAGCTAGTAGGATATAAATCATATTATGCTACCTACTTACTGAAAAAGTCATAACGATATATTTGAGCGGCGTAGGTCCTGGTTTTAAGTATCTTTTTCCTGACTCTTTTGTTATGTCATAATCATTTTCTGCAAAATGTTGAAAATTTTGCAAAAAGAACAAATTGTGCTACATTTAGTAGGAATCCATTTATTTCTACCGGTTGCCTCAATCCACAATTTTCTCATATCTGGATTTTTTGGCAACCTAAAAATAAAATTTTAATTTCATTATAAACGGAACAATCAAACAAAATTTTAGACAAAAACCCACACTCTACAACTAAATTGATAATCACAATTAACATGGTGACCACAGTAGATGCCACGTATTTACTTCGCGTGACAAAGAGAAGAACAACTTTTTTTTTAGACGCTGTTTCACAGACAGACAGACAGAAAGAAACACACACTCACTTGATAATATCCTGACACACGGCTTTCGCTTCTTCCACTTTCATGAAATTCTTCATACTACATGCACGTCGGTTGTATAGGTACTATTGATTTATTGATCTTTCCTTAGGACAACATCAACTTGTTCCTAAAAAGTACGCCTACAAAGAGGTATTTTAATTACAAAATATTACTCATAATAATCATTTGCATACGACACTTAATATCGACAATGTTTACAACATGGTACAACACTATCGATGCGCGGGGATTTCCCGGAATTCAAGCTTCGCCTTGGCGCACGCGACCCCTCGCAAAGAACGCAGTTCATTGCGCGGTCACCTACGAGTACAAGGTGGAACCTATGTATTGTAGTAAGCAATGTATAATTTCCAATATGTTTCGCAAGTGTGTCGTTTTTGTCTAACAATTACATAATACTTTTGTAATAATTACAAATATCACTTGAATTTAAAGGTTTTAGGACTTACCGGTGAAAAGAAATCCCTTGTCGGGCTACACTACACACCTGACTTCTTTTTCGACAAGTTATAATAGCGCAGGACGGCATTATACACTATCTTCGCGGAGCTACGTACGTTGTGACCACATGAGCGCGACTATTAGCCGGTAAAGCTAATTTCGGCGGGATTACGAGCGTCTGCTCAAGAGGGCAGCAAAGCCGGCCCCGCCCACAAGGCCCCTCTAATCTCTTTCATCTCCTCTGTGGTCCCATGTAATAGGGGGCGAGCCTATTGACACATACCGGGCACAGTTCCTGACTCCAGGCAGCTATTGAGATAATTCCTAATGGAAAAATCCAATATTTAACACTATGGGTTCGATCCCCAGGTCAGGCCTGGGGATCAAACCCGGGACCTCTTGATTGGCAGTCGAGCATGCGCCCACTACGCCACCGAGGCAGTCTGAGCAACGCCGAGCCCAAACCACTGATCCTAGACTTGAAACTCGGAATGTAGGTTCTTTACGTTGTCTGGACGTGTGCTAAGAAAGGATTTTTAAAAAGTCA
This sequence comes from Hemistola chrysoprasaria, assembly GCA_947063395.1. Classification (NCBI taxonomy): domain Eukaryota; kingdom Metazoa; phylum Arthropoda; class Insecta; order Lepidoptera; family Geometridae; genus Hemistola; species Hemistola chrysoprasaria. The sequence continues at coordinate 11,946,498 of OX346724.1, read as the reverse complement.
CATTCTAAGGGGTCCAAAAAGGGAGTCAAAGGTTTGGAATTAAACTCCCAAATTTCATAATTGCGAGCGGGCAAAGCCGCTGTTCTTACACTAGTTTCATGAATAAAATATGAATTGAAGGTGTATAAACCAAGCGCTTGATAAATTGCAAACCTAAATCCCAAATTGGCTGAGGCTAAATGTAATCCGGATCACGCAGATCACATTGTGAATTCACCTGCAATAATAATGTGGTATTATTATTGCTTTAGAAAAGAATGGCGTGTATTGGCAACACCCCCCTTATCATCATCATCAGCCGAAATACGTCCACTTCTGAACACCTCCATAGAACGTCATAAGCTATTCATATGGGATGATTTTGCCGTAATCACCACGCTTGGCAGGCGGCTTGGTGATCGCAGTAGTTGGAATACTTGGAAACAAAGACCGCTGCTGCCCACTCTCCGAATATGTCCCTCTGCCTGGTCACATGGCTCCCACGGAATGAGAAAGGGGTGGCCCTATTATATTTATTTATTTATTTAATAACATAATGATAGAAAACTTACAGTATAAATACCAAAGCGCTAACTATCTTAGTAACATATAGCTTAATTAAACTCTAATATTAACTGATATAGACCGCATACTATCATCAAATATATCGACATGTTGGAGTTCGCTTGTGAATGCGTTCAAGACGGATAATGCTCGCGAGGTAGGCGTGTTGTTAGCGTGGCGAATGCGAAGTACAGGACCCGAGAACAGTAAATGTCTTCGACGCCCGGTCCGTAGGTTGTAATATTATACATACTATACTATAAATATTACATTATTTTCTTGATCACTTTTATCTGAATTATCCTTTGCTGATGTAACATTTGATGTATTTTGGTATTTTAGTCATTATTTCGCTTGAAAATCGTCCGCTAAAAATTTGTAAGCATGTCGTCTTAGTTTCTCTTCATAATTCTATCGATTTTAGCTGAAATAACTGAAAATTTGGTTTGTTTACATTATTAATTTTTGCAATTTTGACTGACATGTTTATAATTGACACATTCAAATTGTCTAATGTCTTTAAATCTTAGTTATATTTTTTTAATTTTGTGAGGTTGAATACCTTTTTTACTTGATGTCTGTAGAGGTTACATACCTTGTTAAAAAGTTTTAATTATTTTTTACTGGCTGCATGTAGTTTTCTTAAAACTAAATTCAAAATTTGGGGTTTCGAAATTTAACTGGGAAAATTTGGATAAAAAGCGGGGTCCTGGATACTTTTGGTCATTCTCCTTCTGATTCTCAATCTGATTCTCATTCGGATTCTTATTCTGATTATTATTCTTAATCATAGTCAGGCTCAGTCGGAAACTATTCTCGGTCCGGTCTGAACCTTCTATAACTTGTTCTATTCAACACTTGGTCGACAACTTGGACAACTTGGAGATATAAATAAAATAAAAGAAGGCCAAGAAGCGCTGTCCCTTGGGCCCTCCAGAGGGGTACCTGCGAAGAAGATAGAATTGATCTCGATGATTCAAGGGGAGGGCCCCTTGAATCATCGAGATCATAACAACTAGAGGAACTCAGGTAAGCCGACTCTCCCTATTATTCCGGCGTACCGAGGGGGAGGTGCACAATACCTGTTCGTGGTATTTCGTCTGGCTGGGGACCTCACCGACCTGAGGTCACATCTGCGGTCGGCGGCGCCCGGGCGGCGTCCTACAGTCTTCAAAGAACCCTCTGCAACAGCTGCCGACCTCACACCTCCTCCCTCAATAGTTTTTTTTTTTAATCTAATGTTTTAATCTAAAGTAAATAAATTTTTAATTTTATTTTGTTTATCATAATATCTACCTAGGTAGTGCTTATACTAAGTAGGACTTAGGTAGGTATCTACATTGGTACGTTACCAACACAGTAACGTTACAAGGTAGTTGTAGGTATATAGCCGAAAACAACACGGCCCCCCTTATGGGGGAATCCTATGTCCAGCAGTGGACTTCCAACAGCTCAAATGTTGAAGATGATGATAGGAGTTGCAATGATACGAATAACTACTATACCTAATTTTTATATCTTGGAGAATTTATATTATCCTATAAAAAATTTACCAAATCTATGTTCCCCAGTTTCCTCGGAATTCAATTAACCCATTCCATAAAAGTATATCCTGATATTTTTTAATGAAGTAAACTATGTCCCTGTCATTTTAGTTTCTTTAATAAACTCTCGGTTTTCGGTTATAAATAAGCCCCTTATTGTGATAGGTCCCTCAGGTTATCAGAATAAGAAACGAGGAAACGAAATTTCTTCTAAAACGTCTATGAACATTAAATTGAGATAATAAAAGCAAAATAAATATTTCGAAAATATTATGAAAAATCTCGTCATATTGTAAAATATATTATTATCTGCTAATAATATAATAGGTATTTATACCATTGTACTATTGTGGGTAGATATGACTGAAATCCCTCATAAAGTCACAATATCTCCCATGACCCTTGTGTTTAATGACCACATTATCTTAGAAGTAATTATTCCAAGAAGATAAACTTTTATCGCTCGAATAAGCACCTTATGAACATTAACCATAGAATAATATAAGTAGAGAGATGTATTATCTTCATTATTCTTCTTGTGAAACTGATGTGTAGTTTAGCGAGGCTTGAATGTGCGACTTCCGACAGAAAAGTACGTGCGAAAAAGACAGCAAATTATGCATTGTGTTTGACATTCTTATTCTTTGGTCTTGATTTAAATAAATTGTTAAGGCATACCTTATATCGAGATATAAATAATAAATATCAGTGTAATTTTAGTCATATTGTATATTAAAGGTAACTTAACAGACTTCCTCTGCAAAGTACCTACTAGCAGAAGTCTGTTTAAATATTCTTCATCCGTTTTAAATAATATTATTTGTGGTAACTTCCGGTTGATGTCTTGACACGTAGTGCCGCATAGTCATTCGATAGTCTTTTTCATATTACTTCGGTGATTCCAGCTAGTCTTTATAGTATCATGCGACATTTTATTTTATCCAGTCTTTTCTGTATTTTGGGGAGAACACAGTTCTCTATGTAAGAAGTGTAGTTTTTTTTCAAGTGTGTCAAGACGTCAGACCGTTGGACGCGAGGGCGCCCAACCTTACTGTTATAAAAGATAAATACCCCTAGCATGCTAAGTAAGCAAATAGTCGTTTTAAGTCAAAATATCAGACCTACTATCTGTATTAGGTTACCCGCGCTGATGGTAAAGCCCGTCACACACGCAGCTATAATATATATTAAAATACCGTCCTATAATATATATTATAGCAAGCTACCACACACGGAGACGATGCTATAATATATATTTTAGCCTTCATTCATTCAATAAGAAATTCTTCGTAGTTTATATTAATATGCAATAATAATACATATTACGGTATATGTTGGTGACGTCATAGAATTATCCTAATCCTAATACTATTATAAAGGCGAAAGTTTGTAAGTATGGATGTATGTATGGATGTTTGTTACTCTTTCACGCCAAAACTACTGAACCGATTGGGCTGAAATTTGGTACGTAAGTAGCTTAGACCCTGGAATAACACATAGGGTACTTTTTATCCCGATATTCCCACGGGAACGAAGACTACGCGGGTGAAACCGCGGGTCACAGCTAGTATATTTATAGTTGCGTGTGCGGTCAGTCGAATATTTGTATAGAAAATATATGTGCCTTGCTTGATTTATATTAAAATATATTATAGCTACGTCTGTGACGGGTTTTATGCTATCACCTTGGTAAGTCTGCTTAGTGAAGGGTTCCATACCTAGATACATGAATAAAACGCTATAATACCACGTTCTATGAACAAACATGTTTATAATGACAAAAAAAAATACGGTTTTGGGATTCCTTCCTTTACTTATAATATAAGATCTTGCTTCTTGCTAAATTTCAGGATAATAGGTGATGACAAAAAAAATACGGTTTTGGGATTCCTTCCTTTACTTATAAGATCTTGCTTCTTGCTAATTTTCATGATAATAGGTCAACGGGACGTACCCTAGAGGTTTTCAGTCCGTTCCGCTATGTATGGAAAAAATGGCCGTATCTTTTGATTGCTTTTGAGTGCCTCGCGGTTTCACCCGCGTGGTCACCGTTCCTGTGGGAATATCGGCATAGAATGTGTTATTCCATTGTCTAAACTATGTACATATAGAATTTCAGCCCAATCGGTTTTTGCAGTTTTGGCGTAAACATCCATCCATCCTTACAAATTTTCAAATTTATAAAATTAGTAGGATATTAATAAGGTAAAACGGGTCGACTCCAAATTTTTCATCGTCTAGGTATCAAGTGAATTTATAAAAAAACATAAATAAAACAATTCAACTAATAACTATATGAATTTTAAATTTAATCTTAAAATAGGCTTATTGCCAAGTAATAATTCCGATGGTCGTCAATTCCGTAGCCCGTCCGTTTCTCGTTATTTTCTGCTCTCGTATTTCAATGAGATTGGTATCCTCCAGTCAATTCTTGAAGCTCAAATAGGTTTAGATTGGATGTCCCTTTTTATATTTGCTTAACTAACTTGACGAATGGCTTTGCCCTGCTTGTGTATTTTTTATTTAGTTGCTTTTACTTTCTGGTGCAAATGAAAATAAAATTTTAAAAAGAGTTTGTTTTGCCTTGTAATGTAGAATAAGTTAATCTCCATAACTCGTTATGATGGAGATTTTTTGTACCCTGATGCCGAATAGCCACGAACATCTTTGAAGCGTAGAAACTTGGTACCGCTTTTCCGCTTAATACCAAGCTTACGCTAGAAATCACTATAGCCAAAAGTGGCTTGGTAGTTTATTATTATTACTTACGAGTACCCTATGGCCTGTTGGCCGTGTGGTTCCCGGCTTCATAATAAGGCCACCCCTTTCTCATCCCGTGGGAGCCGTCAGACCCGGCAGAGGGACATAATTTGGAGAGTGCGGGCAGCAGTGCTCTCCGTTGCCAACTATTCCAACTACTGCAATCACCAAGCCGCCTGCCAAGCGTGGTGATTACAGCAAAATTCCCCATAATATGAATAGTTTATGGCGTTCTATGGAGGAGGCCTTTGTTCAGCAGTGGACGTCTTTCAACTGATGATGATGATGACCCTGTTATTATTGTGGCATGGTTTTGCGCATATAGAATAATTGAGGCATGCCGTTTGTTATCATAACTTACTCTATAGGTAGAAAATTAAGTCCTCGCCTGCAGAGGTACAGGGGGAGGTGCAGGTGGCAGGCGCCTGCCGCCCGCACCTCTCCCGGTCTCCATTCACGACCTACATTCGCGCCCCCGCGCCCCTGTACCCCGCAGGCGAGGACTCAATTAAGCGGTCTAACTATAAGAAGCTGGGTATAGAACACCTTACACTGTCGAACCTATATTGCCGGGTAGAGAATGTTATTTGTAATAATATTTTGTAACATAGGTAAGTAAGCCCTCGTATTATCGCCGATTAATGTATAATTTGATTTTAATAAAGTGAGGTTAGGTACTAAATATTTTTAATGGCGACGCGCTTCCCAATAGTAGAATATTTGCTAATTTACTATAATTAATATGCGATAAGTTATATGATTTATTATAATCTGTGATAATTGTTTTTTATATACTTTACTTGTATGTACTTTACGTGTATGTATCTAGTTCTATTTATTATTAAACAAAGTATATATATTATATTATATGGTATTTTTGTGTGTGTACTAGGTTTATTTTGATAGTCACATATAATATTTATAAAATCTGTTTGTGTTATTTTTTAAGTTTCCCGGCAAGTTATTTTAATTTTTCTACAAAATTTTCTACAAACACTGCTTTGTCCTCATCCCATCCGATTTATCTAACATTTTCTCCAGTTTCCAGGATAAGTGGTAGAAAATGCTATTTTAGCATAGTTAGTCCTCGCGTTGTGCTGAATTATAAATAAATAACACATATTATTTACACATATTAATACATATTAATATGTGTAAACAATACATATTATATATGTATATTTAAAAATCTTATTATTAGTCCTATCAAATAAAATCAAAATTATAGTATAGGTAAGGTCGACGTGACCCTAATAAACAACTTCTTTATATATATATATATATATATATATATATATATATATATATATATATTGTATATACAAATCTCTCAAACAAGACAAAATAAGAACTTTCAAATGGTACTTTTAAGATTTGATAGGCTCCTTATTGAGCTAGCAGAATTAGTCGTAGATATTATATTCCGTAAATACGTAAGTGTACCCCTAATAATATCACAATCTTGACCTACAGCCAATGAAAACAAGTTGTCGACTGCAAAATTCCGTTTTATTGTAATTTTATTGCGTATTTAAAAACGGCTCAACGTATTCGTATCACAGACAAGTTAACCTTAAAGACTTCAGGGGGTATGCTGTCGTCAAGGTTATGCAGTGACACCGAAACCGTTTTCGCGTCTTATTAGTAGTATGACACGTTTGAAGTCTGAACGATCCAATAAAAATCAGCTCACTTTCTCCGCACCCCGCCGCTGCCATGAATTGGCGATTTTGGGCGATAAATTGGGAAAAACTTCCCGTATTTCCAGGAGTAAAAAGTTTTGTAAAATAAATAATTATTGCCTACTAGCTGTGACCTGTGGTTTCACCCGCGTAGTCTTCGTTCACGTGCATTCCAGGGTCTATAAGCTATCCACTTACCAAATTTCAACTCAATCGGTTCGTGTTAGCGTGAAAACGGAACCAACATAAACAAAAATAAAACAGCGCTAGCGTTGTTTGTTTTGTGACATATAGATGGCGCCGAGTTAGAACTTGATAGCGTTACAAACGTAACATTTTTACATTGTATACTGATATTTGAGATTTATAATATTAGTTTGGTGTCACTGATGACTGCCAATCAAGAGGTCCCGGGTTCGCTCCCCAGGTCAGGCAGTGTTAAATATTGGATTTTTCCATTAGGAATTATCTCAATAACTGCCTGGAGTCTGGAACTGTGCCCGGTAGATGGCAATAGGCTCGCCCCCTATTACATGGGACCAATAACATACTGGCGAAATGTGGGTGTATCTACTATGGGACTGAGTCCTGGGTACACCTCTGCCTACCCCTTCGGGAAAATAGGCGTGAATGTAATGTTATGTTATGTTAGATGCAAATAAATAAAATTGCTGAATCTTAGGTATTTCAAAAGTAGATTTATTTAGAAAAATGATTACGGTTGCGTATAAAAAAATAAAACCCATCAATTCCACGCGCATGAAGTTGCTAGCTAGTTATAACGAGCTAGTTATTATACGTATTACTAAAATTCACGAAAGTGGGGTCTTTAAGGTTAAGTAGCCTGTGATTTGCAATAAATGGGTTATTTTGAGTTTATAACGCCAATGGCGTGTTTTAAATGATTTGATGATCGTATTGTTCGACAATTGAGATTGTTATCCGTTTTACGAGTTGTAAAAGTAATGTTATGGGCGCAGTTAACCGTAAACGGCTACATTCACCTTGCGCGCTGCAAGCTGTGCTTTTGAATCGCTTATTGTTTAACCTGGATACGATCTAATGGCCCGCGGTCCTAAAGATTTGATCATCAGACGTAGTACTCAAACCAAGGGTACCAAGAATTCCTTTACATCTTTTCTTACTATATCTCTACTCATCTCCTAAATATCTATTAAATAGTAAGTATAAGCAGGTGGGTATAGTAGTTATAGTACAGTATCGTAGGTACACCTATATCTCTAAAAGGAGGCTAGCCTAACCGGGCACGGTTCCAGACTCCATGCAGTTATTGAAATAGTCCTGGGTGCGCGCGAATCTAGTCTCTGTGTAGCCTTGCTGTGCTGCGACCTATCGCCCGCGTTCGACACCGCTGATCATAGCCTGATCGCCAATAAACTAATGTTTTATGGTATCCATGGCCCAGCGCTGTCTTTGCTGACCTCATTTATGTCCGGACGCACGCAGACCGTGGTTGGCGACAGAGGCCGTATAATATCATCGGAGCTGGCAAACAACATGGGCGTGCCACAGGGCTCATGCCTATCTAACACCCTGTTCAGCATATTGTTGAATGACCTACCCGATGCAATCAACAATGCAGAGGTCTATATGTACGCGGACGACGTGGCCGCCGTCGTCACCGCGCCGACTAAACTAAAGTTGGAGCAAAAATTGAACACAGTCGTTCAAAAGCTGGAAGGGTGGTTCCGGTCGAACGGTTTAGCTCTAAATAGAGATAAAACCTATGTTTTGCCATTTCTTTTAAATGGTCACACTCCACGCAGTGATCGCTGGAGATACCATCTTACAGATGATCAACTCGACTAAACTGCTGGGTTTCCACATCGATAGCGGCATCACGTGGGAAACACACATCGATGAGCTTTGCTCCAAGTTAAGCCGAACATGCTTCGCACTGCGCCGTCTCGCTGGCACCGCTGCCCGTAACACGTTACGGGCAGTGGTACAATGTTACCATGCGACCGTCCACAGCACCGTCACGTACGGTGTAGAGCTGTGGGCACGGGCTGCAGATGTTAACAGTGCCTTTGCCATGCAGAAGCGAGCTATCCGTGCCATTGTGGGTGTTCCTGGCGACGAGTCATGCAGGGACCTTTTTAGAGAACTCGGGATTATGCCACTTCCCTGTGAGCTTATAATATACCAAGTAGCTCTGTTCACCCACAAAAACATAGACATGTTTAAACTTAGGGGCTCAAACGCAGCCCACCCCATGATCCGCAGCAATAAGTTTGCCCACCTTCTCGCGACGCCGGATCATAGGTTGTCCAAATCGGAGAGGTCCGTCTACGTAATGGATCTCGCAGTGTACAACAGGCTGCCGGACACGATGAAAAAGGATACGTCCGTGACTGAATTTAAATCTAGTGAAACAGAAGTGAAACAGTTTGCTAAATATTTGTACCATTGCATTTATTTCTTGGAAATATAGATCTTTGCACTTTACGTCATATAAGCTTAGCGCTTTTCACTAGGAGTTTATTGACGATCCGCTTCCTTTGCCGGCTTGTCGAAGAATGTGTCATTGCCTTCTAACGCTCTATTCAAATCTGCAGGGCGTAGATAATGTAGATGCGTTCCATAGACAAGTCCATGGACTGGCTGGTGAGCTTGACGAAGGTCGGTCTACTCTGCAGGATTAAGGTTGGTATACTCGGCAAAGGCTGGTATCGTCAGCTATCGTCCGGCTGGACTTAGCATGGGTTCGCCTGGCTTGGCTAATGGCTTGGCTAATGGCTTGGCTAATGGCTTGGCTTGGCATGGCTATCAGGCACGGCATGGCATGCCGTCCGCTTTATAAGTGCGCGTTACAATCGGCCATCCTGAAACAATTGCTCCCGCAATTGGGAGCGGAAAAGAAGAAAACTATGACTGGGCTACGACATGGCTATAGGCCACGGCGTGGCTATTTGGCTCCCTAATGGCTACAGTGGTGGCATACGAACTAGACTTCTACAGTGTAATGACGGCTTGGCTTGGCTTGGCCTGGCTTGGCTTCGCTTTGCTTGTCTTGGCTTGGCTTGTGACAACTGGCAATAAGTTAATGGGCAAACTATTGGCTATAGCTAATAATGGCAAAACGTGGCAACGCACCTTTTTATGCTGGCTCTTCACAGCTGTCCGCTCATGTAATTACTTGGCTGGCTGCCATTACAACCTCCTTGTCGGTCCTGATGACCTTTATTAAGGCTCTCTTCACCGTGACTTTGCCACAGTACTGCGGAGAGTTTATATCCATCCATTGGTATAGACATCGACGAAGATGATTCAAACAGTATTAAGACAGGCCATAGCATTTGCGCTGGCAGCTGAAGAGTCCTATACGGGAGCGGCAGCTACGGTTGAACCTTGTTCAGATGAGGTTGCTTTTCCAGGCGTAGTAGGGCAGTACCAGTCATTTTCCTTGCGAGCTCCCCGGACTTGCAATTTCTCAGGATAACTCGTAAACTTTCCACAGTATCGACTACAATACCACACGATCTTTGATATCTGAAATAAATGAATTTATTATTATTAGCATAATATCTCGTGATAGCATATTATCTGTTCAGATTTTCCTCCTTCGTATTTTTTTACAATCCGTGACATAATTTCATTTCGCAATTGTTTTTCACGTCAGAAACAATTGAATGCGTTTCTTCGTGGCTGACATCAAACTTCCAAAGAAGCTAGCTATCTCGTAGAAAGAGGGTTTATCCGAGTTCAATATTTTCCCTTCATATGACTTTCACTAAATCTCCCTTGATCTTGATCATTCTTGTAAGTGTGGATAATTCTGCAGCTGTTCGATGCCCTCACATTTCTGCTACTGCTTTTGATCGTCTCATATAGTTTCAGAGAACTATTGGGCGTGAACGGGAAGTTTGGCATCGAAAAGCGATATAAAGAGCTTGACCACGTAGCTTAGTTCGCCGGAGAAAAGCTTTTGTCTTCTGGCTTCCTTTCCTTGAATATTGCTGAGCTGGTCCATTTTCTTCAAGCACGCCGCTACGGTGCAATCTTCGTTTCATCTCTCGGTGCATTCTTCATTTTTCTCTATCCGATATCCAAAATCGTGAATGAGTGACGACACGGCGCGACGATTTCTAGAACATTCGAACTCGTTGGTTCGAACGATGTTTACTCGTAACTCGTAATCAGAGCTGCGTCTTGATTTTTCTAGCAGATTTTAGGCAATCCTCTTGGTAGAAGTCGGAAATAGTTGCTTGCGTTAGCATCGCTTCCATCTTGGATTTGGTTCGAAAATTTTCATGGCGAGCTCCATGCACTTATCTATCAGGATATTTTGGGTCTATCCCACTTCTGATTGAAACAGAAGTGAAACAGTTTGCTAAATATTTGTACCATTGCATTTATTTCTTGGAAATATAGATCTTTGCACTTTACGTCATATAAGCTTAGCGCTTTTCACTAGGAGTTTATTGACGATCCGCTTCCTTTGCCGGCTTGTCGAAGAATGTGTCATTGCCTTCTAACGCTCTATTCAAATCTGCAGGGCGTAGATAATGTAGATGCGTTCCATAGACAAGTCCATGGACTGGCTGGTGAGCTTGACGAAGGTCGGTCTACTCTGCAGGATTAAGGTTGGTATACTCGGCAAAGGCTGGTATCGTCAGCTATCGTCCGGCTGGACTTAGCATGGGTTCGCCTGGCTTGGCTAATGGCTTGGCTAATGGCTTGGCTAATGGCTTGGCTTGGCATGGCTATCAGGTACGGCATGGCATGCCGTCCGCTTTATAAGTGCGCGTTACACTAGATTAAAGAAGTGGCTTTTACAACACTCCTTCTATTCAATAAAAGAATTTTATTCTATACAAGTGGTAATATGAATATATAATAATATATAAATTTTAATTAATTAATATTTAATTTTTGGTAACTATATACATTGTGAAAAATGACATGTAACTTGTGTTGAAATAATTATGATCTGTATCTGTATCTGTATCTGTAATAATAGAATAGAATAGAATAGAAAAATCCAATAACGCTTTGCCTGACCAGTGATCGAACCCGGGACCTTATGGTCGGCAGTAGAGCTTGCCACCACAAAGCCACAGAGGCAGAGTACGCAAAAGAGTCATTATTTTATATAATAAATAATAATAAACTTATCCAGCTGTTGTTGATTGATCGCTACAATTAGCCAGAAAATAACATCTGCTCAGCTCATAATTGAATGTGCGACCATTTGTGTAGTCCTAAGTACTTCCTACTAATATTATACAGTAATACCCCGACTTACTCTACCCCGTTTTACGCGAATTCTGAGATACGCGGTTTTTCATTTTGAATGAGGTTTCACAAAAAACTTTGAATGGTGTTTGGAAAAAACTGTGTCCATTTTTTTCACGACTGAAACCCAAAGGGAATAAGTGTCAGATCCTGAACAAATCGATAGCATAATAGAAGAACTGGTCGATGTCGCCAAACAATTAAATTTAGAGGTCGACGATGATGACGTTCAAGAATTGCTAGATTCACACAATCAAGAGCTAACAATTGACGTGCTTATAGAAATGCGTAAGCATGAGCAAGACATTGAACAAACTGATTCGCTAGACCCAGTTGAATCGGAAAATCAAATGACAATTGCAAAATTAACAGAAGGCCTCAATTCAATTGAAAAGGGGTTACACATTTTAGAAAAAATAGATTCTAATGAAGAACGCGTTTCTACTACAAAACGAGGAATAATAAATTTACTGGTATTCTACGAGGAAATTTTGCGTGAGAAGAAGAAAAACTTAACTCGTCAGGCAACATTGTTAGAATATCTGAAGCCTTCGACATCAAAATAACTTCGGTTTAGGTTACTTTAGTCATAACAATGTAAATTGTTTTATTATCTTACATTTTATTAAATATATTTCTACTAAATTATTGTTTTCTTTGACTCTGGTCCCGATTAAACATACTTTATATGTATTTATATGCAAAGTTCAACCCCGACTTACGCGAATTCGACTTACGCGGCAATCGCTCGGACCCACCTATCGCGTAAGTCCGGGGTATTACTGTATATGTGAAAATTTGTGAGGATGGATGGATGTTTGTTACTCTTTCACGTCAAAACTACTGAACCGATTGGCCTGTTTGGTATGTAGGTAGCTTACTTAATAACGCATGGGTTACTTTTTTCCGATATTCCCACGGGAACGAAGACTACGCGGGTGGAACCGCGGGGAACAATTCAATTCGTCACGACAGCCTCGTTGGTGCAGACGGTAGTAACTCTGCTTTCTGTGCCGCAGGCCCCGGGTTCGATCCCCGGCCAGGTCAAACATTTGTGTGCATGAACATGTCTGTTTGATCTGTGTCTGGGTGTTATAATCGTATTTAAGTATGTATATCAGTCATCTGGTTACCATAGTACAGGCTTCTAGCCTAGTTTGGGACCACGTGACCGTGTGTGGAAGTTGTCCCATATTATTATTATATTATTTTATTATTATTCAATTCATTTATTCATAAACAATCAATTAATTGTATTTGAAATATAATAGGTGCAGGTAAAATATAATATAATAAAACCATTAAAAACCTTAATCACTAAATAGAATTAATTACTCTTAATATTATATTTATTTCTTATTAGACTGCCTCGGTGGCGGAGTGGGCGCATGCTCGACTGCCAATCAAGAGGTCCCGGGTTCGATCCCCAGGTCAGGCATAGTGTTAAATATTGGATTTTTCCATTAGGCATTATCTCAATAGCTGCCTGGAGTCTGGAACTGTGCCCGGTATATGGCAATAGGCTCGCCCCCTATTACATGGGACCAATAACATACTGGCGAAATGTGGGTGTATCTACTATGGGACTGAGTCCTGGGTACACCTCTGCCTACCCCTTCGGGAAAAAGGCGTGAATGTTTGTTATGTTATGTGTGTTAGAATTAATTACAATAAATAAAATTACAGAGGATGTCAAGATAAAAAATAAAATAACTAATAAAATAATAATCATTCCAAATTATTCCACAGCTAGTACAATTATACTTCATTCCATTTGCTAGAATATTAATTTTGATAGTATAATTATTTTTGCATCTGGCAACTACCATGCTGCGGAAGGCATGAACTGAGCTGACGTTGACGGAGGCCTTCGGGCGAGCTAAAATTTTAACCATTCGGTACACTGCTTTTTAAAAAGGATCAGCTTTAATAACTAATAGCTATGCACCGCGGGTTCACCCGCCTTTCCATAGAAAATTTAGGGATTTTTTTATGATAGTGAGTAACAAGACGAGCGAATGAGGTGCTTGATGGTAAGCATCATGATTGCCCATATCAGACACAGTGCCACCCAGTGGTTTAAAATTATTCAAAGAACGTTCTTGAAAAATATTTGCTCAAATTCTGATACATAGTTCATTAAAGATGTGTTTATTTATTAAGGTCAAATAAGTTAACAATAGTTTGTAATCAAATCAAACGAAAATTAAAACTCGATTTGTTGTCCCGTAATATAAGCACACCTCCGTACGCGCTCACATTTTATAGATGTCGAAGCTACACTAAAGTAAGGTTCACGGATTGAAGTGCACTTTAGACGAGCAAGTGAATGTTCGGAAAGCGAAATCTAGTATATTAATATTGTTGGTTTTAATCATCATCGTCATCATTGCCAGCTTTCTATAGCCCACTGCTGCGCATAGGCCTCCCTATGTTTCTGCCAATCTCCCCTATCCTTTGCCCTTTGCATCCAACTGCTTCCTGCCACTTTTTAGATGTCCTATGACTTCTATGATTCCTATGACGACATGATGTCATAATCATCGCGCCATAGGACGACCTGGACTTCTCCGTCCAAATCTAAGGCACCACTCTGTTATGGTTGTACAACACCTGCCATCACAAGTCTTGCCACGTGTCCTGCCCAACTCCACTTGAGTTCCATCACCCTTATTCCGATGTCTTTGACCTTCGTTCGGTGCCTGATTTCAGTATTACGGACTCGATCTTGAAGTTTGATTATTTTTGTTTTTACTATTGAGCTGTAATTTGATATTATGTAGATTCAGCCACGGTAAATATTATACTTCAACCCAATAGTTTCAGTTGTTTTAACATGAAAAAAAAACATAAGAAAATAATACACACACAAATATAACCGTACATAATACTTATTAGTGGAATGTGGGTAGTAGGTAATATATAATAATATGGGACAACTTCCACACACGGTCATCTGGTCCCAAACTAGGCTAGAAGCCTGTACTATGGTAACCAGATGACTGATATACAATAAGCTTATAACACCCAGACACAGATCAAACAGATATGTTCATGCACACAAATGTTTGACCTGGCCGGGGATCGAACCGGGGCCCTGTGGCACAGAAAGCAGAGTTACTACCATCTGTGCCAACGAGGGTGTCAATAATTAGGGTAATTTATAGTTCCCCTTCGTGAAATATTTTAAAGAAGCTAAAACGCCAATAAAACGTATGTTTACTTGTTTTGTAACCAATGTTTAGTATAAGAGAAGCGAATGTTCAATTATCTCACCGCACTGTTTTGCCTCGTTACTCTACATTTTACGGTACAGGTATAAAAGTAACATTTATTATTTTCGCGTGGTTTGTGTCCAGAGTTACACATATTTGAACTGCCTACGTTTGGCAAGGTTTAAACATTTAACTCATTGAAAAAATACAGATTTTATAAATACCATTTAAGCTTATGCGGGCTTAAGTAGTGAATTATAATCCATATGTGCTGCCACAGTAGATCAGCAATGGTCGAAGCCGTTTCCCTATAGATGATATAAATAATATTAACTTAGAGCGCGAGCGAAGACTTATAATATATCCACAAAATTTATCTACCCTCTTGACTCTTGACTGCCTCGGTGGCGTAGAGGGCGCATGCTCGACTGCCATTCAAGAGGTCCCGGGTTCGATCCCCAGGTCATGCAAAGTGTTAAATATTGGATTTTTCCATTAGGAATTATCTCAATAACTGCCTGGAGTCTGGAACTGTGCCCGGTAGATGGCAATAGGCTCGCCCCCTATTACATGGGACCAATAACATACTGGCGAAATGTGGGTGTATCTACTATGGGACTGAGTCCTGGGTACACCTCTGCCTACCCCTTCGGGAAAAAGGCGTGAATGTATGTTAATGTTATGTTATGTTAAATTTATCTAAAACCTATTATAGCCTGAATCTCGACACGATCTAGGATAAAGTTCAAATAAAGGCGTGAATGTATGTTATGTTTATGTTAAATGATTTCCGAGAGACCAAAAGTGGCTGAATATTGCGTAACAATATGCCTTGACGGAGTTTTCCTGGTAAAATATCTATTTTTATTATAAGCGGAAGGCGGATAAGACCAGATTTTTAGCATTTTCCTGGAGCTGGACGTTTGCCCTAAAAGCGAATTTGCCGATAAGCGTTCAGCCATAACAAATTCTCCCTAGAAACATGAGTACGTATTTAGATAAACTTCACTAAAGATTTATCTTTTCATATAAAATGTCCAATAATTTAGTGACCTTTTCATATTTTCTGAAGGCCGCAATAACTAAGCGGTTCTTTCTATATCAGGAATCGTATTTCCGGGCCCAAACGACTTTGCATGAGGTAAATAACTTTTTACGCAACTCTGGGTAAAAATATGTCTATGGCAATCTTAACTCAACATAAGGGATTCTCAATCAGCGCTGCGTGTGGTAATTTTTTAACGAAATCTGCCTATACCTTCGTTACGTTTTGCCTTAGCTGTCACCTGCCACCATAATAATTACATTTGTTAATCTAAGCCTGCTTCTTCCGAGTTGGAGGAAATAAAAAAGATTTGAATCATTTCTGTTTATTTTCATTGACGTACAAAAGTTTGAATAAATCTTTTTGACTTTGACTTTGAATAGGAAACCATTGCGCGCAAGCAGATGGAGTGACAGGGGTTGACAATAGGCTCGCCCTCTATAATACCAATGTGACTAAAAAATATGACTAGTAACGTGTGGGTGTACCGACATTACTATGGAACCAGATCCGGCGTTTACCTCTGTCTATCCCTTTGCGAAAAAGGCGTGATGTTATGTAATTTTATCTATATATATAAAAATTTCGTGTCACAGTGTTTGTTACCATACTCCTCCTAAACGGCTGAACCGATTTTGATGAAATTTTATTTTCACACTTCGTAGGTCTGAGAATAGGTTGTTATCTATTTTTCATCCCCCTAAGTGAAGACTTGGTTGGGCCGCTTTCTCCAAACTTGAATTCGCATTTAAAATGAACCTTACCAGACTACAAAAAGCTCACATATTTGACCAATGCGTCCTACCAGTCCTCACATACGGAGCAGAAACTTGGGTAACCACTAACGCTGTTGTACAAAAGTTAAAGGTTCTTCAAAGGGCAATGGAGAGAAAGCTGGTAGGTATAACACTGAGGGACAGAAAAACAAATGAGTGGTTGAGGCAAAAAAGCCAAGTGTATGCCATCAGCCGAAGAATTGGAAGATTAATGTGGGAGTGGGCAGGTCATATAGCTCGGAAACCAACTACAGGGTGCAAGAGACTCTTGGAGTGGAGACCATGGGTGAATCAAAGACCAGTGGGACGGCCACAAATCACAAAAAAAGATAGCGGGCAGCAACTGGACTCTAACTGCCCAAAGTAGAGGGAAATACACCAAACTTTTTTTTTTTTTCAGACAGAATTTTTTTTATGATGTGGCATTAAAAAATACATACATCCCTAAATTTCCTACCTTCTTCCATCATCTCCTATTTTTCTTAATAGCGATATTTTTACAGCGCTCTATGCTTTTTCCACTCATACACGACATCCTCACGTACTTACAATAATTTATTAATTTTTTTTACTAAAATAATCTCTAAAAAGAATTTATATGGCTAAACAACGTTTGCCGGGTCAGCTAGTTTTACTAATAAAAAACTGCATTAAAATTCATTCCACCCACACTTTATATTCAGTCATACATGAATAGTATACCTGCTATCTAAACGGCCAAGAAAATTATTTTTAAACTGGCAAAAAAACTGGAAATGCTTTCACGTAGATATTAAACTTTCCTCATTCACATTTCCCCCGTGAAACCTGAATAGAGCGAGTGTTTTCGTTCACTTTTAATCTTGTTACCACTTCGTTTCGCTTTTATAATCTTTTATAACTTTTAATAGGTTTCTAATTTTGTGTTTTGGCTTATTAAAGCGTATTCTAGCTGCGATAAAATTTTACGCAATGCTAGACAAAAAATTAAGAAATCGATGTTTTGTATTCACATGTTTTTTTCGAATTTATTTAATTCTATTAATTTATATATATATTATGTTTTTATATTGAAGTCCCTGTCATTTTTAGTTTCTCTTATAAACTCCCAGATTAACGTGAACTTATCAAAATGCCAGTCACTTCGAAAAATTACAAACAAAAACAAAAATAAAATGATATGTCGTCACCCCTTTTACTTGGGGAAACCAGCAACGTGATACAAAATCGATAGTTGCTGGTTGCGGCAATTTGAAACTGATTCAGTCGTTGATTGCAGCAACTGAAAACTGTTGTTGATCAGCGAAACTAGCAACTAAAGTCAATCCTCTGTTTCCTGTTCCTCCTAAAAAATACTTTACAAAATCAAAGTTTATTTATTTTATAACGTTCACTGCTGCTGGACATAATATGCCTGCCCCATAGATTGTAGTAAGCGGCTTGCAACCATTGTGTTCCTATTGTCTTTATTAGATTGTCTGTCTTAGTCTGTCTAAGATTACTTTACAGCCCCATCGGCCATCAGTTCTACGTGCTATGTGCGCTGCCCATTGCTACTTCAACTTACTAATCCGCTGGGCTATGTCAGTAACTTTCGTTCGTCTATGGATCTCCTCATGTCTGATAAGATAGCGTGGCACATCGTATAGGTATACATAATATCAATATTTTGTAAAGCAATTTGGCCTATAGCTGATTCACTATTTAGCATATGTGCTAGTTTCTGATCGAGCTAAATATCCCATATTAAAATGTACTAACCTGTAGCATGCAGTTTCCTCAAAGGATCCACAATCGCGAAGTACCTGTCCGCGGACAACGCGGTCAGTGTGAACACCGATACGCCGATGCTCACATCCTTGGCCGCTTCAGAAACACGGCAAACCGTGGCGCCCCATGGCCATGACTCCACAGTGTAGACGAGAGATGTGAATGGCACGCATGTGATGATTACCAGCAAGTCGGCCAACGCGAGAGATAGAATGTACCTGTAGACAAAATTGACGTAACGTAACCTGTGTTTATAAAGTGTATGTACCTATGTACGTATGTACCTATGAAGTAGGTAAAAGAGTCCCATGTGATAGTGGGCGGGCCTATTGCCACTAAACAGATGCAAATCAGACTTCAGGGGCTATTTATTGAGGTAAATTCCTAATGAAAAATCAAATATAACTTTACTTTTACTTTTTATTTTAATTATGTATTACCGTCGATTACGATCAATGATGAAGACTATTTTCACATGTCATTTTGCGTCTAAACCACACTGCCATACTTATTTGATTACAATAAGTCGGTTTTATATAATATAATACCAATATAATATACAGAACGCGATTCTCGGAATGATTGTAATGTGGATAAGAAAATGTCTTTTTTATACATGAAACATTTATTCCAGTGATTCTGAGGTTTTTCCAATCCCAGTTGTTTCACAAGAAGGCTTAGGTACTAGGCTCTCAGAAGCTGTGAGGACACTCATGGATTCTTTATGTTAATACGAACACGCACGGTAACTTCAGCGCCTTTGTACATTTTATATGGCTTTCGATCCGATTCTTTTAGAAATAAATTGGTGATCGTGCTGGGTTCTCTTGGATTAAAAATGCTTTTTTAACTATTTGCTATACTGGGACAGGATTCAGAATACTTATAAGTGGGACCCAAAAGGTCACTGACGGATTGCAGATGACTGACTGCGGATTGATGATTCATGGAGACTAGATTATGGAAGGAAGAACTTCTCTTATGTTGATTAAGTTGAACTGATATTATTTAACAGATTTACCTATTAAATAATAGTTCGGATTTTGCCTGACTATAATAATTGTATTTCCTCTTGTCCCGACTTATTATTTATGAAATCATAAATCAATACAATCGATTAATTTATTTATATTGATTATGACATAAAATTATTATTTAAATAATTGTTTTGTGATATTTCATATAATACCTACATATGACATGCCATTGTAACAGAAATAGTCATTATCATGGTCCATAAACAATCTGAATTTGAATCCAAAACCCGCCACAAAGACACTAGCATTTGTCCTGGGTTCGATTCCCAGATCAGACAAAAGTAGCAGACTATTGAGTCTAGATTGGCTGGTTGACGGCAATAGGCTCGCCACCTTATTATACGGGATCTACGACATAACTGGCAAAGTGTGGGTGTACCTACTATGGGAATGGGTAGGTACACCTCTGCTTAACCCTTCGGAGAAAAGGGCGTAATCGTTGTAAAATTAGCGTACTTTTTCCATTATGACAATAATACATCTAGAAAAGAATTGAAAGTAAATAAAATTCAGACTACATTTCCTAGAAATTGAACAAAAACATAAGGAATGTGTTTCTTTCGTCAGAAAAAGCGTTTTTAGCGAAAATTAAATTACACGACGTTTAATTTGTGACAATATTGGTTTAGTCGAAGGGTTTCTCTAACAGCAATAAATCTGAGCGCGGCGCATATTAGGACAATTTCAGTTAAGAGGGCGCTGCAAGCAAAGATTAAGCAAAAATTGTATTTATAAACCTTAGAGTAAGAAGCAATTCAACGTCATTGTTTTAAACCCATACCACAGAATACTAAAGTACTAAAGGGACAGAAGAGACACTCCTCAAAATCAAAATAGCAATCATCTCAGCCGTTGGTAATCCACTACTGAACTTAATGCCTCCTCTATAAAGGGGGTTTTGCCAATACTCGATACGCTTGGCAGGCGGGTTGTCACACATTTCGATGGTTTTTTTGCAGAGGACGCTGCTGCCCGTCCTCTGGATCTGTTAACCCTTAGCTCTTACGGCAACCACGGGTAGAGAGGGAGGAGCACTATTCTAAAGCCGGTAACTTCACGGCGGACTAATTATCGTTATATAAATCTATAAGTCTCTCTTTCTATCGCGTATATCTCGATCTGTTCTCTGTCTAGCCCATAGAAATTTTTCCGTCAAGACGGACGCCCCAGTTACTTGTAGCTTCATATCTTTATTACGGAGTGTCCCAGGTCTGCCCATACTTTATTAGAAACCAAGGTATATGTTCAGTTTACCATAGTAAAAATGTTCAGTTTACCATAGTAAAAGTGTTCAGTTTACCATAGTAAAAATGTTCAGTTTACCATAGTAAAAATGTTCAGTTTACCATATTAAAAATGTTCAGTTTACCATAGTAAAAATGTTCAGTTTCCAATAGTAAAAATTTTCAGTTTACCATAGTAAAAATGTTCAGTTTACCATAGTAAAAATGTTCAGTTTACCATACTAAAAAAATCAAAATAAAACACGTTTAGGTAAAGAAAATAAACAAGAATTAACTTTCCGTCATCAAATTACTAAGCGTGTGCATGTATCCCTCGAATGCGGTCCTATTACATTCCGGTCTAGTGGACACACAGCTTAATGTGCTCGTCCATTTTTGTGAAAAAATAATATTAAAAACTTTTCCCGAGTGTGACAAATCTGTGGTGGCAAACCCCTGCTCAGTACCACCGTTTTTTCAAACGCTCTTTTAAGTTTTATGTAGAATTATGCTCTCCACATTTCATTTTCGGTCATGTTGTGTGGGTTGGATTTGTTTTCCTCTAAATAAAAGTATGTGGACTCAACAAACAAAATAACATCACGCATATTAGGGGTAGGCAGAGGTCTCAGTCCCATAGTAGGTACACGCACACTTTGCCGGTTACGTTTGAAGGTCCCTTGCAAAACGAGCGTATCACACCATCCACTGAGAGTTTGTAATGGAAAAGCCCAATAACACTTTCCCTGAAATGGGGATCGACCTCAGGACTTCATGATCGGCAGTAGAACTTGCGAGCACTACGCCACCGTGGCTGTAAGTACGTGGATTAATTTGTATTTATTATAATATGTCTCATGATCAAAACCGAGTGTAAGTCTCTAAGGACCAGAATTTGATATTAGGGATTTCCATTAGTTGTCCAGTGTGATCAACTGTAGTCATAATTTTGAGGACATGCTTAGAAAATAGAGCATTGGAAATGCTAAGCTATTTTCAGTACATATTTTGTGCTTTCATGTGGTACTTGTGCAGAAAATGAAGCGTCAATGTGTCAAGTGAAAGCTGCACATAACATGCATATAATCACGGCTTTTTCCTGCAGGGGTAGACAGAGGTGTACCCAGGACTCAGTTCCACAGTAAGTAGAGTTGGGCGGCAGCTCGACCACAATAAACTCGACCGCGTGGTCGACTCGCCACCTTTAATATTTTTATTAATTTGTGGGGGGCGACTCGACCGTGGGCGCAAATAGGTACAGTCAGAAGATAAAATATCTTGATAAAAAAAAGTAATACAGAATAAATTATTCTAGTTTAATTTCAGTTTTTAGACCACCTCGGTGGGGGCACAAGCTCGACTGCCGATCATGAGGTTCCGGGTCCGATCCCCAGGTCAGGCAAGGTGTTAAAGCACCCATGAAAAACCAAAACAAGCAAAAGAAAATAAAATGATATTACTATTATAATCGGAGGAAATAGAGGAATACAAACTTCAATTTGGTAGTTTTTTCATAACATTGTGTCAAATTCTTAATAGGTGGCATATCCAGTTAAAGATCATGAACAACTTGTTCATGTACCTCGACATTTGAAGGCCTAGTCTTCACTACCGTTCTTAATACTCTAAGGAATACACGTTATAAATAAACAAGACTTAGTTCGATAGAGGTAAACGCAAGTCCCAGTACATTATCTTTGTTGAATATTTAATAGCTCAGCTTTTACGGGCGATCAGTGGGTATTACAACTTGGCGGTACCAACTTTAAAATACCCTACCCTCTTTGGGTTAAGCCAGTTCGCTCCACATCTATTGTTTTCATATGAGCAAATGTCCATAATATATTGATTCCACTGCGCTCCATCTAACAAAAGTTAAAATAATATTTTTGGTCGATATAGCTCCATGAAAATTTGGACACAGTTAGGTATGGGCAAATAAATCCTTCTTACTTATATTATAAATGCGAAAGTTTGTGAGTTTGTGATGGATGGATGGATGGATGTTTGTTACTCTTTCACGCCAAATCTACTGAACTGATTAGCCTGAAATTTGGTACATAGATAGTTTAAACTCTGGTATAACATAAAGGGTGTCTTTATCCTGATTTTTCTACGAGAACGAAGACTACACGGGTGAAATCGCGGGGCACAGCTAGTGCTACCATCATACTAATATTATAAATGTGAAAGTTTGTGAAGATGGATGGATGAATGAATGAATTAATGTTTGTTATTCTTTTAAGCAAAGACTACTGAATGGAATGGCTTGAAATTTTGTATGAATATGACAATGATGTTGAATTGCTTCTAATATGGTTTAGACCCTGGAGTAAACACATAGGGTACTTTTAATCCCTAAATACCCACGAGATCGAAGACTAAGCGGGTGAAACCACGGGGCAGAGCTAGTTGTTCCATAAACTTAAGCACTGCAAGTCCAAGTTTTAGTCTTAGAATTTCAAAGCCAAGAACAAACACCGGATATGTTTGAGCTGAATGCTGCAGAAATTATATTAGCCTTCGACCGACAGTTCGACGTTCTACCTATAACTTGCCCTTTCTTGGCCATCTCTGACAAAATCAGTTTACGTTGATTCATGCTCCAATTGTATTCCAATAATCTGAACAGGGAGAAAATTACTGTCGTAGATTGGGATTTGAAATATATTTTATTTGTGATGCGGAAGAAAGTTCATTAACCTATTCACAGGTTACTAAGCAAACATCAAACTATAACAGCCTTGTTTTTGACAGCCTCGTTGGCTCAGATGGTAGTAACTCTGCTTTCTGTGCCGCAGGTCCCGAGTTCGATCCCCGGCCAGGTCAAACATTTGTGTGCATGAACATGTCTGTTTGATCTGTGTCTGAGTATTATAAGCTGATATAAGTATGTATATCAGTCATCTGGTTACCATAGTACAGGCTTCTAGCCTAGTTTGGGACCCGTGTGTAGAAGTTGTCCCATATATTAATTAATTAACAAAGCGCTGTTCTTCCCGAGTTATGACAAAATAGGAACGAAATTATAGTTAATACATGCGTCACGTCACGCTCTTTTCACGAAGAGGTAGGTAGAGGTACACCTTCTTTCATTGGGTACACCCAAAACGGCTGAATCGGTTGGGCTGAAATTTAGTTTGTAGGTAGCTTAAACCGCCGTAAATAGTCTAGTGTTACACAAAGGGTTAATGACACCATTACCCATTTAGGGAGGAAGTAGTTTGAAGTTTTGTAGTGGTAGGCCTCTTTAGCATGGGGCCGCCTGGGGAAGTACCACACCTTTGCCAGTTATTCATCCGCCAAGCAGTAATGTGCAAACATTACTGTGTTCCGGTCTGAAGGGCAATGTTACCAGCGAAATTACTGGGCATGATGAGATTCAACAACTAATATCTCAGGGTGACAGGCGCAGTGCAGTGCCGCGCAGAATTTTGAATTTTAAAATACTGGGTGGCACTGTATCTGATATGGGCAATCATGATGCTTACGATTTGCTCGTCTTGTCATTCATTATCATAAAAAAAAAAGTACTTACTCGGTCGCTGAAATCGAAATAACCGAGTCATAATGGGTTTTAGTACCGTGTGTTACGCTTTACTTTTCAATATGATTGTGGTATACGTGCAACACCAAAAAAATGTTGGTAAAAAAAGTGTTGGTAAAAGACAAAAATTAAAAAGAAATTAACTTTATTCCCTAGAAGATACCAATAATATGAAACAACTTCCACACACGGTCATCTGGTCCCAAACTAGGCTAGAAGCCTGTACTATGGTAACCAGATGACTGATATACATACTTATATATGCTTAAAAGAACCAGACACAGATAAAACAGACATGTTCATGCACACAAATGCTTAATCTGGCCGGGGATCGAGCCCGGGGCCTGCGGCACAGAATGCAGAGTTACCACCACCTGAGCCAACTAGGCTGTCAAAAGATGAAAAGTTATATTGACTCACTTGTAAGTTATTATTGACTCACGTATTGCAAGTATTGCATCTTTTATTAAGGAAAGTGACCAAATATGGAATAGTATCCATAATATGGAATACCCCCATTTTTCTCAAATGCAAACTCACACACACAATAAACAGTGATTTTCTGTCTCTTTCTACTCTTAATTACGCGTACAAGTTGTAGCATGTCAGTCGAGCCAGCTCTTTCGTCGTAGTGACAGTGTTTTGTTTTATCGCTGCCGCATAACTTTCTAAGGTACGAAAAAAATAATTATTTTTCGTACAGAAAGTGCACACAGTATTGTTTTTAATACTTTTAGAGACCCTTTAGATGTTTTTTAGTATGTTTTAGCGGTATTAGATAGTATTACTTTCTGAAATATAAATATGTGAATATCAGTTTGAAATAGTTGGAAAATCCAAATATGGACGGATCACAGTGTCCAATTATGGACTATTCCATAATTGGACACTGTGACGTATCAGCTGACTTAATGACTTTGTTAATTATATTTTTTTTCGGGTTAAACAAGAAATTAAAAGGTTAAACAAGAATGAGAAGAAATCAAAAAGAAAAAAAACCAAAAGAAAAGACTAAGCCTATGTTTGATTCAGATGATGAGGAGGTGATGCTGTTTGATACAGACAGCGAATCCGATGCCTTGATAGGATGTACAGCTCCAGACTCTGAAGATTCGGAGTGTATTTTCTGTGGTATGCTGTTTTCGAATGACACTCATGGGGAAACATGGATCAAGTGCCTCATGTGTGGGCTCTGGGCACATAATGATTCCGCTGGGCCAGAGTTTGATACCTGGATTTGCGATTTTTGTAAATAATTTGTGTTTATTTCTTTATTATACCAGTTTTCAAAGAGTCCCTTATAAGTTAAGGTTAATTTTCATAGTGATTATAGTATTCCATATTTGGGGTACCTATTCCATATATCCTTTAACGTTATTTAGTTTTTGAAAATTTTTCTTACCTCAAACTGAACAAAATAATCTAAAATTGTTACAAACTTAAGTGCAAATTGGTTGTTAATAACTAGTAGTTCGCCTCGAACTGAGACCTCGCAAACCCCAATTCCCTGTAACTTCTAGACTTAGACTTTACATACTTAGGCAGGTAATGGATACCTAGAGGTATTTTATACATGGATGAAAACTCTTTCCCTTGCAAGGGTTTGAGAAGATTTTTTCTTTGTTCGCAGCATTTTTGTCGATCTCTTTTCGATATAATAATATTTTGTATTCACATTAACAAAATAGATAATATTAATCAAAAGATTCAATGGAAAAAAAGAATTAAAATATTACTTTTTTGAAAAAAAAAAATGTACTCTACTCCCTAAATACAAAAAAAAATTCCATACTAAAGCTTGCGTTTTTAGCGTTTTATTAATTAACATATTAATTTATTGTAAAAACTGTTTAAACAAACATGAATTTGGTATTATTAAAGTGAAAAAAATTTAAGTTTTTTCAAATTAATTACCGAAATCTAAAAAGTTGAGGAAAGAAAAAAAGGAACGAAAGGAAAGGATTAATCTAGGAATATATTATTGTAATTGAGGCACTTAGGTTCTAAGAATAACTCTAATAATGAAGTTCAACAGTTCATTAAATGAACTGTTTTATTTTGTATCAGAATAACAGTCGGTAATCGGTAAGGTTAAATAAATAATTATTAGCTATATTTTCCAAAATTAAAAAAAAATTATATTCTTAATAATTAATCTTTAGACTTTCACACTATTCGCTGTTAACTTATTACTTATTATTAGTCACTACTGCCGTCTTCCATGCGCAAAATTAATATAATTTTAAACTTAAGTGGCGTCTTGGAATAATACATACATAACATACATTCACGCCTTTTTCCCGAAGGGGTAGGCAGTGGTGTACCCAGGACTCAGTCCCATAGTAGATACACCCACATTTCGCCAGTATGTTATTGGTCCCATGTAATAGGGGGCGAGCCTATTGCCATCTACCGGGCACAGTTCCAGACTCCAGGCAGTTATTGAGATAATTCCTAATGGAAAAATCCAATATTTAACACTTTGCCTGACCTGGGGATCGAACCCGGGACCTCTTGGTTGGCAGTCGAGCATGTGCCCTCTACGCCACCGAGGCAGTGGAATAATACATTTATCTTCAATCGAACTAATATACCAGAGGTCAACCCTTAAGCTGGTACAAGCGCAGGGATTTCCCACTTGTCGACTCTAAGACCTCGCTTCGCTCGGTCTATTACCACAAAAAGTATTTTATTTATAAAATTTGTGAAAATTATGCCTGAAAATCAAAACGGTATTCCATATTTGGTCACTTTCCTATAATATTATTATTTATTTATTTTGTTAAGTTTTATTAAAT
This sequence comes from Hemistola chrysoprasaria, assembly GCA_947063395.1. Taxonomy (NCBI): domain Eukaryota; kingdom Metazoa; phylum Arthropoda; class Insecta; order Lepidoptera; family Geometridae; genus Hemistola; species Hemistola chrysoprasaria. The sequence goes on along the minus strand of OX346724.1, from coordinate 11,919,320 downwards.
AAATTACGTATTAGTTTTAAGTATATAAGTAAGTATATAACTTATTATATTTTTGGTATAGATTTTAAATTAATTAATTTGTATTGTGAAACCACCGTCCTTCCAGCATTTTGGTATGAGTCCTGTCACCGCATGGTTGCCTGGAAGAGATCGCTCTGAGCGATAAGGCCGCCAATTGTTACATATTTTCTATTTTTAATATGTGATTTTACTGGTTTTTTTTGTACTAGTTGTGATAACATTAAAGACTTTTCTATTCTATTCTATTCTATTCTATATTAGCCCCGCTCTGGTACGCAACAATGACGAACTTTTTAAGGAAGAGAAGTGAAAAAATACTTACGTATTAGGCACATTCCTCATCGCCTTATGCCTGACGAAGACTGCCACTAGCGTCCCATTCCCCACCACTCCTATGATGAAGATCAGTGCGAACAGTATGGGCACTATGTACGTCTCTGGTCGCTGGTAGTACGGCTGGAACGACTCTGATGAATTGGTGTCGTTATGGAAGTAAGTCTCATTTAACTCCTCCATGGTGCATTATCTGGAAAGAGATGTGATACTGTTATTGTTTTAGCAAGTTTAGAATTTTTACGTCAGCATTGGTCTGCCTATCTAGAGAAGGGAAACTCGAACAAAACCGGCCCCTTATTACGAACAGCAGTAGAAGTGTGGAAAGCGTTTAATTGCTTAATGTCTGCTGTCAAACGGCATACAAAAAATTACGTTTGACAGCAAAATTTACTGCTGTTGTTACACGATTGCATGTTCGTAATACCACCAATGGGGCCTTCGTCAGGCACGAGTAGGGTACAACCTGAAATTAGTGGCAGTCTCCTGCAACCAAACTGTCTCCGCACGTATCAACATGTCATTCCTGCATATTCAGCCAGTGAGGTCGAGAGGGTGGTGTAGGCTCTGGGCAAACCTACGTTTCCTTAAGTCGTCCCATGCGAGATATTGTCTGTGGAGAGTGTTATAAATGCTCTATACAGACTTTGCAGACCTTATGTTTAAATCGACTGCCAAAGACGCCAAGGCCAATAAACCTATATATAGGTACATATATCCATAGCCCACTCAATCACTTGACTTATGAGCTTTACTCCAAAAAGTTGCAGTAAACATTCACGAACGACATCAAATTCTATTTTCTAACTTCTAAAGCATATAAAACGCTTTGTAATCTAAGTGTCTTTAAGTAATAAAAAACATTTCCTAAAATACGACTCACGAGCGATAGCAATTCTAATTTCTAACGCTGGCTGCGGCACACATCTCATCTCATCTCACATTCAAATCTACTGTTTTATTAAAACCCCGCGTGAGTATTTTTATTTGAAATGAACATTTATCTAAGGCAATGTCTACACGAGTCGCTATATATGCAATTTACTATTTATTGGTATTTTTAGGGTTCCGCACCTCAAAAGTTAAATGGAACGCTTATAGCACTTTGTTGTCCGTCTGTCTATGCGTCTGTCAAGATCTTTTTTCTTTTGAAAGCGTGAAGGTATCAAGTTGAAATTGATATCAATAACTCAGAATACTAATGGGACAGAAGGGACACTCCTCAAAATGATTTAAATAAAAAGCGACTCCAGCTCCGACACAATAAAGTGCAATTCAGGTCGCACAGCGCCTAATTTATTATCGTTATATTAAACTACAAGCTGCCTCTCTTTCTATCGCTTATCTCTCTATCTAACCCATAGAAATTTTCCTGTCAAAACTGGCGCCCCATTTACTTGTAGCTTCATACGTTTATTGAGTGTCCTAGGCCTGGTCTAGGGCCCTAGCTGCTGTAAAAAATATTATCAAACTTCTAAAGAAGAAGTTAGAAGTAAAGAAGAGTTTCTGTAGAAGAAGATAATTAAATATCATAGCTGATAATTAATTATAATAAATAAATTACTTATCCATTTTAATAAATTCGTCATACGTGTAGAAAGCTTGCTCGACAAGCCAACGCTTCAAACGTAACTTGAAAGAATTCAAGCTAGGGGCGGAGGTTATATCTAAGGGTAGTTTATTATATACTGTCGGCCCCATTACATGAGTCAACTTCGCTGATTTCGCCATGGTTCTCGACACTCCAACAAGCTTCATCCTGTTTCTCGTGTAGTGCGAGTGATGGTCACAGTTTCGATTGTACCGATCCTCATTAAGCCGCACAAACATTGCAACCTGATATATCACTATCGACGGCAGGGTGAGAATACCAAGCTTTCTAAAGTGCGGTCTGGCTGTTTCATACTGCGGAATTCTGACGATTGCTCGTACAGCTCGCTTCTGCATTCTGAAGACAACAGCATTCTGAAGGCATTCTAAACAACCGGCGGTATTATCGCGTTAAGCAATTTCTTACAGACAACCTGGGGATGGAAACGGAGAGTGGAAACAATATACGACGATGGTGTGTAATACGGAATATTATATAGATAATATGGGATTTGGTATTTTACTCATATACAACAACACATTTATTAGATACTTCAACAGAACATACTCGTAGATAGAATAGATATTTATAGAGTATATAATACAATGGTATTAATAATTATTATAATTAATACTTATACTATACTTATATATACTTTGCGCAACGGACTGAAAGCCTCTAGGGTACTTTCCGTTGGCCTAGCATTATGAAATTTGGCAATAAGCAAGAATCCCAAAACCCAATCCCAAAAACGTACAATTAAAAAAAAAAAAAATATTACAACACGTTTGCGATATCTAGGGTATGGAACCCTACTTAGGATATTTATAGACCTTAATATTTCCAAATGTTAACATTACGCCATCGCCGCAAATTACATGATCTAATCTTTTTATATAAGTGCGTCAACGGCCGACTTGATTCTATTGATTTTACAAAACGCATCCAATACTCAGTTCCATCTAGAATCCCGAGATACCCTATCACTAATCTTCTTTTCACGCCAACCTGTAAAACAAACCTAGGACTTAATTCACCAGTTATAAGAATTTGCAGAGACTATAATTTAATTACGAAGTACTCCCCTGATATCGATTTATTTGGTGACTCTTTAAAACTATTTAAAAATGGTATAATCGCAGTTTACTCTACACCTCATCATAATTTGTAATATCTCTTATATAATATCTTCTTTTTTAACTTTTTCCCAACTTGTACAAGTTATATTCTGTTTTTAATAATTATTTTTATAATTCTTTTTTATTTTATTAGACGTCAATCATACGCGCGAATGTTGTGGCTACCTATAATTGGATAAGCATCTTGAATTTTTTTAATTATGTAACTGTTTTTGTATATGTAATAGTTGCTTATTTGTTGGTTGCCCTTAATAAATAAATAAATAAGGTATGCCTTAACAATTTATTTTGCAATTTATCGAGTATTTCGGCGTGCCGGCAGCCCCGACACATGGCATCCCGCAGAACATCTCCCAGGTTTTAAGTGGGCATTCCGCCGGGCTAGCTACCCTAGTATGCGTCGATGCATTTTTAATGGATCGAAAAAATAGAAGACGAAAGTTTGTATGGGATCAGTAATAAGTCCCTCGTGACTTAGTGACTACCTCGGTGGAGTAGTGGGCGCTAGCTCAACTGCCGATCATGAGAGTACGATCGCCAGGTCAGTATTCCAGTCAGTATCAAAGTATTAAATATTGGATTTTTCCATTATGTATTATTTCAATTACTACCTGGAGTCTGAAACTGTGCCCAGTGGATTTTTTTAATTTTTTTTTATGTATATGAGTGACAAAACGAGCAAAACAGATGCCTGATGGTAAGCATCATGATTGCCCATATCAGACACAGTACCACCCAGTGTTTTACAATTTCAAAATTCTGCGTGGCACTGCACTGCGCCTGTCACCCTGAGTTATTAGTTGTTGAAACTCGTTATGCCCAGTAATTACGCTGATAACATTGCCCTTCAGACCGGCGCCCCTATTATGCATGGTCAAGCGATAGAAGTAAAAGTAGCAGAAGCAGTGAAGTAGCAGTAGCAGTAATTGCAAAATGTCACTTTGAATTCGAATTACGCATGCTTTCTGCACTGCTGTTTTGTCGCTTTGGCACACTAGCGGCCTAATGGAATATTAGCAGTAAATGGAACTAATTATTGCGGTTTAATTTTTTTTATCTGTGGGAGGCTGCTATAGTCTGTTCTATTTTTACCTTTGATTTCATCAAATTATTTATCTTCTATGGGTACGGGCCACTAAATCAATGAGACAGAAGGACGGTTACTATATCACCAGATATTCGAGTAATATATTTTCAACTTGGAGTAAGCGCACTACATTTATTTTTAAGTGGGTGCATAATTGTTATGATTGTTTTAGTTAAATATTATTTATAGTATAAACTTCATACAGAAGTCCGCAGTCTGTACTACATTAAAGTTCATATTACCTATTAACATCCAATCTATTCATATCAAAATACGGACACAATATTATGTAATAATATCTTCGGTGCGGGAGAAATCTCCAATCCCCCAAAAGTGGTTAGGTCAAGTTAAATGGATTAAAACAAAACATAACTTTAAAAATATACCTTTTCTTCTTTTTCCTTACCCTTTCCCCCTAAATTCGTGGCTTGAGTCACAGTAGCGGCACAATAATAATATCTCTTCGGCAGATGGGCGGGAAGGGTAGGAAGTAATCTCCCTTCTCCACATACTAGCCAATTTTGTGCTATTCGATTCCAATTTCTATATTTAAATATACATAAAAATCGAAGCCCTGGTAGAGCCGGCTTTCTGTTTGATTTTATTATGTGGCAGCGTTGATGGATTACCTAAATTCTAAATCTGACAACAATAAAGTTATCCATTCATAATAATGTCCAGTCTTAATTAATTACTTATATCCTTGTTTAATATGATAATATCTCACTTGAACTATATTTCACCCATATTAGCTGCAAGAGAAGGTAAGTTACGAACGCATAGATTGCATATACCTACTCCAACTGTTGTTGTTGTTTACATATTATCGAAACTAATATTACTACTTGTTAACAGGCCAAACGTAAAGCTCCAGTAGCCAGATGGAACTATATACAGAAGGATGAGGCAGAAACCAGGGGCCGATGTCGTACTTATCACCGTCGTACTGTGGCGGAACGTAAACACCTACCTACCCAGTCTGAGAGGTTGTGGCATAGGCCTCGCGTTTGATTTGGCTGTAAACGTGCTAGAAATAGTGACTGTGACGCATACCTACTAACTATCTCGAAAGAGAGCACCCTAGGGAACTAATCAAGTGTGCAAGTAACTCATTGAAACTGGCCCATAATAAAACACATATAAAGCTCCAAAATCTTTTATTTTCTCCTACTTAGGTGTGAGAAACAGATAAGTACGCGCGTGTAATAATAAATAAGTGTATTTTTAGTTAGTGTGATCATATTTTAACATAACAAGTAAGCATAATAGTATGGTGGCCCTGGGTTCAATCCCCGGGCAAGTTAAACAGGTATGAGCATGTCTGTTTGATTGTGTCTGGGTGTTAAAAAATATGCATATATAAGATGCGTGGTCGCGAGCGCTACTGTTGACCATGAGGTCCCGGGTTCGATCCCTAGGTCAGGAAAAATGTGTTATTATTAAGTATGAATTTTCTCAATGACAGTCTAAGTCTAGAGTCTGGAACTGTGCCCGGTAGATGATAATGGACTCTGGAATTACGCTAGTTATTTTATGTTATTGGCAATAGTAGTTAACTACATGTAAGTAGGATTATAAATCCTACTTCTTACTAATACTGCAAGCTATTCCTACCTTTCACTATAATACAGCTTAGACCCTGAAATAACAGGGGTCTAGGGTACTTTCCAGCGCATAAAACACAGGTAGTATAAGTATATTATATTCTTACTTTCCTTTTTATTATTCTTTTAATGACAATAATTATGTTGAATAAATCTATAAATTCTATAATAAGTAAAAAATAATATGGTTATTATCAAAGAAATTCAATTTATAATAGCAAAACAGAATAAACTATGAACAGCTCTATTGATAGTCAGTAATTAGTTCTGGACCCTCAATCCCTAAGTACAAATTATGGGTCTGATGAGTCTTCTTAACAGTCTCTTCTCTCATGTCTACTTGTCTCCATCTATTAAGTGGACATCTCTTGTAGCTGCAAAAGTATAAAATTTTACTAAATAAATAATATTTAAAACAGCCCAATAGCCTGTTGGCTCAGATGGTAGTTACTCTGCTTTCTGTTCCGCAGGATCCAGGTTCGAACCCTGTCCAGGTCAAACATTTGTGTGCATGAACATTGATCTGTGTCTGGGTGTTATAAGCTTACATAAGTATGTATATAAGTCTTCTGGTTAGCATAGACCAGCTTCTAGCCTAGTTTGGGACCAGATGACCGTGTCTGGAAGTTGTCCCATATAATTATTATGTATAACATGGAGATAAAATAAGAATAATAAATACCTACACCAGTCACTGGGTGGAATTAAATATAAGCTGTGTCCAGTTGCATCGAACCTACACAAGACAAGCACAAGAAAGAATCGAGTGGCTGAAAATGAAAGAGATTCTTAGACCTCCTGTATGGATCTTTGAGGATGTTATTGATTGAAAGAGAAGTTGTTGTGTCGAGTGTTATATAATTGTTTAATATACTAAATGAGTCGCATGTAAATGATGAAGTGATTGATTGCGAACTGGTAAATTTAGGCCGCAGCAGTTTGATTTGCAACCGCAGCAAGACGCAGGTTTGGTTTGACCATACACCTTGAGACATACTTATTCAACAGAAGGATATTTTATGATATTAGGTAGGTACATATCTAGGCTGAATGAAGATAATTTATTAGGTACCTGGTAAGTTAGTGTTTTATCACAATAAACGTTTGCATGTTATGAATTTAATCATTCAATAATAATAATTTATAGGCACCTACCTAGACACATTAAAACAATAAAAAATAAGGCCAAATTACCTTTCTGATGTGTCTTGAGATTCAAATACTTAATTTCTCGTTAATCCTCAACTTTCACAATGGGTAATATTATGGTTTTTGAAGCTGTAAACACACCAATAACCAAAATAAGGTGTTTGAGTTCGACTCAACGACTTGGACTCTTGTTTTATGGGTCTTGTAAATAAGTTTATGCAGGTAAAACATCACGATTTTGGTTAGAGTTTTTTTGATTTGGATAACAATCTGAACAACAATCAGCAAATAGTAGTCGCCTTCTGTCAGTCCCATTTCGCGCTGCTACTTCTATCGCTCTGCTGTTGAAACGCTTCGGTAATAAGCTATTCTCCTATTTTTTCAAATATTTTTTAAAATGCTCATATATATCAGATAATCAAGGATTATTTTTATTTCTGCAAAATATACCTGCTAAATGTTAAAAAAAATATATCAAAAATTTGACTTAAAATATACGCGCCAAAACACCGACCGCCATGATGGTGGCGGCGACTGACGTCATATAAACTAAAATGAAGAAATGTCAAAATGCCAGTTTGTCTTGTACTCTTGTAGTGATTTAATATAATTTAATTTCAAGTAAAAATGAGTTTTTATAGCCCATATCGTTGGTGTGTAGCGTTGAATTGTAAAAATTCTACGTTGAAGACTCCAGAAAAGTTATTTATTAATGTGCCGACCGACGTTTCTATGAGAAATGTTTGGTTGGAACTCGCGGGACGAGATCCTGTAAAATATTCTAAGAAATCTCATTTATATCTTTGTGAGGATCACTTTGACGTAAGTACATAAGCTTTTTTTATTGATTTTTATTTAAATTACGATATTACTCTCTTTTTTACTATGTAAACGAGACTTTGAGGTTATTTTTACTACATAGCTCGGTATCATTGCTCTGCTTAGCTAAATAACCTACAATAATTATTAACATTTGTTTTTAGCTAGAGCAAGACATGGAAAATTATATGCAATATAAAATAATGGGCTCAGTAAAGAAAATCAGAATGAAACCTGGCATTATACCATCTAAGTTTAATAATATACCCATTGTGAGTCCTGGCCAGGAAGCAGAGAGCTCTTCAACAAGTGTACAACCTGGTTCATCAACATCACGTAAGTATATTTTATTTACCAAGCTTTGATGGTGCTAAAATGATAAAATATATTTAAACCTAAAGGGAAATTTTGTTTCTAACTGAAATCCTACCATTTACATCGTGTCATAGAGAGGTTGTGAATCTCAGCCAAACACCATTTACATCATGTCATACAAGAGGTAATCCCAGTCAAACAGAAGAGAGTGCTTTAATAAATAACCATACAGCCCACTTTATTAACTCAACTTAAGTTTAATGATGATCACTCACCATCGCATTACTTTAAATTATTACAATGGAAAGGCTGCTCTACAGATTCTTATCTATTGTTTTCAGATGTTGTGGAAGTGGAGGAAGATGAAAATATTTCACACAAGGCAGATAAAGAAGTTCAAGTACAGATAATGCCAGTTATGGAATACAAAGCTGTCCAAGTGAATTTATCTGCCCATTATAGAAGCAAAGCAACACAAATAAATTTAAAAGTGCGGCACAGCACTACATCTCCAATAAAGTTAAGCACCTCAGTTGCCACTTCACCACTCATTAAAATGAGCACTATAGATGTACCAAGTACATCAGGTATCACAAGACCAGCAAAAAGGAAATTGTCTACCTTGTTCGAAGACCAGTCTGATAGTGAGATATCATTTACTCCATCAGTATCTGGATCAACGAGTCAAGACTTCTCTCCAATAAAAGTCACAACATCTGACAGTAGTTTGCCTGAAGAAATTCAGAGGGACAAGAAAACGAACTTAGAAAACACAATCTTAAAAATAAAGAAAAAGCCTAGACTCTATATTGGTATCCCTAAGGAACTTTATTTTTTACTAAATATCATACAAACACAGACAAACATTTCTGAGGCAAATATTTTGTTGTGTTTGACAAAAATTAGGCTAAATAGCTCATTTTCACAAATATCTGATGATTTTGGTTTGTCACTATCACAAGCAAGTAAACTTTTTTCAACCAACATAATACCAATCAGTAAAGTAATGTTACCTTTTATTAGATCGTTTACAACGGAGTCAATAAAATTAAATTTACCAATAGCATTTAGACATAGATATAATAAAGTAAGTTGTATAATAGATTGTTTGGAGATAGAAATACAGAAACCCACTAATGCAGTCCACCAAGCACTGACTTGGTCCGAGTATAAGAAGGCCAACACAATAAAATATTTGGTTGCTTGTACTCCAGATGGATTAATAAGTTTTATATCTGCAGGATATGGCGGAAGAGTAACAGATGTACATTTATTCGAACACTCCAAATTTTTAGATACTCTCCCATCAAACACATGTGTCTTAGCTGACAGAGGATTCAAGCACATTGAAACATATTTGTCTAAAAAGAACATAACTTTATTAAGGCCCCCAAGTGTTGGTAGTGGTTCCAAACTGTCAAAAGCTGAGGTACTTCAGACAAAAGAAATAGCAAGCCTCCGGATTCATGTGGAAAGGGTGATCCGAAGAATCCGGGAGTTTGCTTTTTTAAAACCACATTCTGTGGTTAACATAAATTTAGTTCACCTTCTTGATGAATGTATTACTACTGCATGTGCTCTGATTAACATACAAGATAGTCTTATTAAATAAATACATATACAATTTTTTTTAAACTTTTATTTATACCCATAATATCCCAGCCAACTGTTCAAACCAGATATTGACATATGCTATTTATTACATTAAAGTGGACAGTCTGTAATTGATATAACCATGTAGTAGAAATATTAGGTTTTTCATGATTTTGGTAACTTGCATGAGCTAGTTAGAAATGCAAAAGTAACTCTGGCAGTCTGTCTGTTACTTCTTTTCTCTTTATCCTATGAACAAGTTTGGTTAAAACTCAGTATAGAGGAGATAAGTTTGAGGATTTTATCTAAGGTGTGGTTTGAGGTCCGGGGGCATAGGTAATAAAGATTCATCCTAAGACAAGGTACTGTAGCTAGTGGTAGAAGCCTTGGGCTAAAGCATATAAAATAAAACAATACACATAAATACTTACAAGTTCTATATTTTGGTACTTTCATACAAAATTGGATATATATTATTTTTCCAAAAAGGAACAATTTTGTCCAAAAGTTCCTGTACTACTTTTCTATCATACTGCACCTCTACAATACTGACATCATTGGAAGTCTCAAAATCACTACTCGCAACACAAAAAAAACTTTTTTCTGCTTTTGCACAGAACATTTGCATTTGCACTTGTGCCATATATTTTTTGGTCACAGCACCATCCTTAATATAATTTGTTAAAGTTTTTACACTTGTTGGGCACTTTATTTCTACCAAAGTACTTTTTTTATAGATGCCATCAGGTGAGCCTGCAATCATAGGATATGTTTCTGAAATAGAAAGACCACATTTTTCAATCTTATGGCCCAATTTTTTTTCTACTGTTTTCCTTACTTTTTCTTCTAATTTTTGCCCTCTTTTCATTGCTGAAGTTAGTGGAGTCCTTGCTCCAAGAATAGCCGCTACTAAGGAGCCATCCACAGTTTTGCATTTGCTCACTTCGTAGCATTTTGATGCTGTAACTCTTCCATAACGTAGCTCATACCAAAAGCTTGTTTGATGCTGGTGCCTTGTCTCTTTTTCAGCATTTCTTAAGTTAATATCATTAAATACACTACTGATATTATTTAAAAATGAATTACAATCCAGTCTTTCATTAAATTTGCACATCAAATAATGTAAAGAAAGCATATTAATTTTTTTTTCAGCATAGTTAATCTCATGTTTGAGCAGCTGGCATGAGCTTATTTTTCTTTTTTTACATTCAGTCACAAAGATTTCTGCGACACTTTTATGTGGTGCTACTTCTGGGGTTTGAGTACTACTTCCTTTTCTTTTCTTCAATATGTCCTTAGCAAGTAATATTTTTAGAGAAGATCCAACTTTAGATAAAGTAGATTTCCTCCAATAGCACTCAATAGCAGTGCAAGGTGGCTCTTCACTCCGACGATGACACCACATTAAAAAAGCAACAGCATGCTTACAACCACCTTCAGATGCTGGACAGTCATGGCATACTACACTTTTAATTTCTTCTTCCTGTTCATCAACAGTAAGTGTGCAAGAGTATGGCTTGGAACGCACTTTGTGTTCAGGACACATTTTGCATTTGACAACGCATGTCTGCTGATCTCTTTTCAGCTGCACATACCCAACAGCATCATCGCCATACGTTTCTCTGGCTGACCTATAAAAAAAGATGAAAAGTTACGATACCTACTTATTGTTTACACATAACCTCAAAACACGTAAGGATACTTTCATACACAATAAAACTATTTAGTTTTAAATACAAGTTGTAATTTAAATACATTATACTTACATAGCTGTTTTGATATTTCTGCATTCGGCAGAAAAAAAGTCGGTATTACACGCAAAGAACTTTGCAATCATTACCGCATCTATTTTCGGGAGATTAGTACTTTCGGCTTTTACAAAACCGACGTCCATTTTAATTAAGTAAAACTAACGTATTAAAATATTAAATCTTTTAAATTTAAGCTTCAAAACACATTAAACTCAATAAAAATATTAAATTTCTATGAGCGCTGGTAGGTAAGTAGTTTGTTGTTTGTAAAACGAGTGACGGACGACGAGCTTTAGTGAAATTGACGTCACATCATGGCGGTCGGCGTTTTCAATCACGTGACATACAGATAATGAAACCTCAATTTTAATTTTGAAAAATAAAATTAACCTTAGGTTTTCATGGGAAAATAACTTTATATTTGCATTTTCCGTGATGAAAACTATCCAAGTAATATAATTTCATAATTTATTGTTGATATAAGAAAATGGCCTATTCCGAAAATTCAGCCTTAGCAGCAATTTCTGCCACAGACCACAAAGATTTCTTCACTAACGACCAATTTTTGGTTCCTTTCCCGACGGTCAGAGGGCGTCTTGAATCGAGCTAGCAATCAATTGCAAGTTTTTTTGGGTAATTCGAAACATGCCGTTTGACAGCAGAAATTGAGCAATCTTAAACGCTTTCCACACTTCTGTTGCGTCCGTAATAAGCCCGCCGGTCAATGTAGATTGTTGCGAATTCCGATCTAATGTTCTTTGGCGTCTAGATCGATATGATGCCTTATTTGAATGCGTTTTAGTAATTTATTAACCGAAGACCGAAAAAGGAAGATATTTTATATATAACCAGCGTAAGAACAGCGGCTTTGCCCGTTCGCAATTATGAAATATGGCAGTTTTATACCAAAACTTTCACGCCCTTTTTGGACCCCTTAAAATGTGAATTTTTAAAATTTCTATCTTAGCTCACATCCAGAAAACGAATAGAACCTACATTCAAAGTTTCAAGTACTCTGAGATCAGTGGTTTGGGCTCTGCGTTGCATGTCAGCATGTTGCATGTTGCTGTGCCCGGTAGATGGCAATAGGCTGGCTCCCTATTACATGGGACCAATAACATACTCGTACTGGCGAAATGTGGGTGTATCTACTATGAGACTGAGTCCTGGGTACACCTCTGCCTACCCCTTCGGGAAAAAGCGTCAATGTATGTATGTATGTTGCATGTCAGTCAGTGAGTCATTTAGGATTTTATTATAAGTATATAGTGATTCTTTTTTAAAAGCTTTTAATTAACTTGCAGTGTATGTAAAGGTACGTATGTACCTATAGCCAATATGTGTCGTTCAGTACAAATCTTACAACCGACTTTTGAAGCAGTTAGCCTCAACCGAATTAGCTGAATTTTCGCATACTTGTACAGGTCGCATCACGGTTTAATAGCGATGACCTTGAAAGCGCAGAATTGGATTCTTAGATCTGTTATGCTTCTTATTGTATTAATTGTATTGATAGCCTGGTTGGCACAGATGGTAGTAACTCTGCTTTCTGTGCTGCAGGCCCCAGGTTCGATTATTTCGAACCCGGCCAGGTTGAACATTTGTGTGCATGAACTGTTTGATCTGTGTCTGGGTGTTATAAGCTTATATAAGTATGTGTATCAGTCATCTAGTTACCATAGTACAGGTTTCTAGCATAGTTTGGGACCAGACCATGTGTAGAAGTTGTAACAAAAAAAAATAGTACAAAAAAAAAAGAGTTAAACAGTGTTACATTAAATCAGCTCCTTACGAAAAATAGTTCTAGTAAGCCTTGCTTGTATGCGTGACAACATAATAATATAGGATAGCCTAAAACGCCTAACTTCTCAGAAGCAATCAGAAATTACATCATAACTATTCTCTTTTATTTTTAATATTTATATCTCAAAACTCAAACTCAAACTCAAACAGATTTATTCAAATAGGTCATAATCTGACACTTTTGTACGTCAATAAAGATACAGTACTGAGTCTACCGTGCGTTCGGAAAGATACCTCTACAAGAAGAACGCACAACATCTATTATGGAGATTTATAGTATATGGAGACATACCAGTGTAAATGGTGGGTTCCCATTCAGTCACACTAAACGAGTCACACTGTGAAACGTTGGGACTTTTTTTCCCATCGAGTAACACTGTTACTCGTTGCAACCTTTTTTATTCCCAACGCAACTTAAATTTTTTAATCCGTCCCATCCAGTCACACTGTGACGCAAGTGTTACTCGATGGGATTTTTCCCCAACGTGTCACAGTGTGACTCGTTTAGTGTAACTCGTTGGGAACCCACCGTGTAAATGACCGAGTCAACATACAAACATAACATTATTGGAACACCAAATAGCTTTCATACTAATTACACATAATTTTCCCTATATTGACCTACTATTAGAACGATAATGCTATCATTAATATAACGCAATCGTAGACACTGCTATGTAAGTGCTACGCCTCGTAGCTTCGTAGCACTCGTAGCACTAAAAGCCGTTAAAAGCTGTGACCTATCATCTTCGAGTTACCGTCTTTAAACATTAAACATTGTTTGATCTTCGCCGCTTTTTAGGTGCCATTACTCCGAAATGTCAAGAAAATTGAGGAATTCTTTTAAGGTTTTTACTTTGTGTCGCTACTTAATCCTGTTTTAATATTTTAGGAGATTTTTATTATCATTTCATATAATAATAATGTTTAGTACAATCGACAAAAAGAATAGAAAATAATTTGACGACAACAGGCAATCGAGAAAGTCAGTCAGATTCTAAGATTGTTATAAGCCGGTTCGCTAGAGAAACTAATCTAAAATGGTCTTTCAAATCATGTCTTCTCGCTTACACACTAGTTAGAGCACGAGTGTGCAAGCGAGAGGACATGATTTGAGCCGCCATTTTAGATTCGTTTCTTTATTGAGCCGGCTTATAGCGTACGCATCAAAACTTTGTCGCTAACTCTAATGTTATTGTGGTTTAGGTATGCGAGGCATTGGATCACGAGCTGTAAGGCAAGGTACGAATCAAGCAGTATGTGATCGCTTTTTGGATTTTATTTTTTACTTATCAGTTTTTATAAAACGATTTTATTTATAAAAAAATCCCAAAACCGAAAAATTTTACAAAAAAATGTGATTACTAACATGTTTTCTGTAGTTTGCTACTAGATGGCGCTTTATGTTCTTGCTCTAACTCGCGTGCAAGCGAGAGGACATGATTCGCGCCGCCATTTTGGATTCGCGTCTTTATTAAACCCGCTTACAGCACACAGATACGAAATTAATTAAATATGTGAGTTCGGTCAAGCCACATATTTTGACAAAGGTAGAATTTGTGAATTTAGGGGCTTGTAGAGTTAAACCGTCTAGAGATAGAAACTTGGCTCTACATAAGATCTAGTTAATTTTTTGATAGTGCAAGCCATTATTATGGTCTCGTAACATAACACACAATCACGCCTTTTTCCCGAAGAGGTAGACAGAGATTTACCCAGGACTCAGTCCCATCGTAGGTACACCCACATTTCGCCAGTATTTTGTTGGTCCTATGTGACAGCGGGGGCGAGCCTATTTTTTTTAATTAAAATTAGGTTCTCACTAACTGACATGCATCGCAGAGCCCAAACCACTGACCCTAGAGACTTGAAACTTGGAATGTAAGTTGTTTTTATAGTCTGGACGCGTGCTAAGAAAGGGTTTTTGAAAATTCTCATTCTAAGCGGTCAATAAAGGCGTCAAAGTTTTGGTCTGAAAATCTCGTATTTAATAATTGCGAGCGAGCAAAGCCGCTGTTCTTACACTAGTATATTATATATTATTTTAATTTTGTTTTCAATGTCAGTGAATATATATTTACGTCGGAACCCAAGTGGAAATAAGGCTTATGTCGTTAGCCCGCAATTAATTAAATTTATAATTACTAAGCCCTTACGTTACTTTAACAACCTTTGTTCTCACTCTTTCGGCTTACCGACGAGAATTGAAGGCAGAGACTAAGTTTTAAAATTAACCATTATTTTTTTAACCTCGACATTCGACACTGACTATATTGAAATTTTGAATGTTACTTATTCTTTTAATATCTATAATTTTGACAAGTAGAGACAATGACTAATTTATATTATAAAATGCAATTTAAATCAATTTAATAGGTATTTTACTTAATAAGACTATATAATTTTTTTTCTTAGGTTATAAATTAATAAATTGTATAACATTTTTTTAATTATATATTATAATAATACTCGAAAAATATGTTATTTTATGAAAATTAGATTTGATTAGTTACTTAATACATTTGCACTCCCTATGGGCAAAATAAGGCGTGAGGAACAAAATTGTAATAATAGTGGATAAGACCTATATAGTATCCATGTTTTTATGCAAATAAAATTTCTGATTTCTGATTTCTGATAGAAATCAGAAATCAGAAATCAGAAATTTTATAGTAATTGATATTATAGTAATGCAGACAGAAGTCTGCATTACTATAATATCAATTAAATTAATAGAGAACAATGAAATTATATATAATATAGGGACTTGATATTTTATGTTAATAATTACATAATACTTTCAATATTTAATTATATAAACATTTTTGCATTTCACTATAAATTGACTAAATGTTTTGGACTAAGAATACAACTCTGTAACACCTGAAAATTTATGTACAACATTTAAAGCAAATAAAGTTATTTCATTTCATTTCATTAAAATAATATCTAAATATGAAGTTTTTTTTTATGATAGTGAGTGACAAGACGAGCAAATCAGGTGCCCGATGGTAAGTATGATAACATAACATACATTCACGCCTTTTTCCCGAAGGGGTAGGCAGAGGTGTACCCAGGACTCAGTCCCATAGTAGATACCATACCATAGTAGATAGGTAAGTATGATGATTGCCCATATCAGACACAGTGCCCCCCAGTGTTTTAAAGTTCAAAATTCTGCGCGGCACTGCTCTGCGCCTGTCACCCTGAGTTATTAGTTGTTGAAACTCGTCATGCACAGTAATTTCGCTGGTAATCATGATGCTTACCATCAGGCACCTGATTGGCTCGTCTTGTCATTTACTATCATAAAAAAAGACTTATATTATGACAATGCAAAAAAACAGTTAAAAATATGAAGTTCAACTACTGTATCAATCTATAATATAGTTATGCGGCTTCGGTTACAATAAAGACTACCAGAGGCGCAATAATAATAAATAACCGCTGGGTGTTCACCTGGAGATTAGAACAATATTGTTATCGTTTCATTCCTTTTTCTACTTGCAAAGGAGTTTTGATGAAATTCTTGCAAAACAATTCTATTTACAATATCTGTATGTTTTGGGTTCCAAAACTCGAAGAGAAAATTAACTTTTATGGGATCACTTTGGTATTCATCTGTCTGAGCGAGGGGCTTGATAGAGATGACGATAAAAAAAATTATATGTCAAAATTTATTAACACACATAACATAACATACATTCACGCCTTTTTCCCGAAGGGGTAGGCAGAGGTGTACTCAGGACTCAGTCCCATAGTAGATACACCCACATTTCGCCAGTATGTTATTGGTCCCATGTAATAGGGGGCGAGCCTATTGTTATATACCGGGCACAGTTCCAGACTCCAGGCAGCTATTGAGATAATTCCTAATGGAAAAATCCAATAATTAACACTATGCCTGACCTGGGGATCGAACCCGGGACCTCTTGATTGGCAGTCGAGCATGCGCCCACTACGCCACCGAGGCAGTCAAAATTTATTACAATATTATTTTATCATTTAGGTATTCCTGTACCGTATAATGAGTTATTATCAATAGTTTGCTTAAGTTTCAACTCAAGGCTGTCGTTAAGATAATTTGTAATGGAAAAATCCAATAACACTTTGCCTGACCTGGAATCGAATCCGGGACCTTATGATCGGCAGGCTAGCTTTGCGATCACTACTCCACCGAGGTAGTCGCCGCTTCAACTTCAATATCAACTTTACATAATAATATACCAAAACTCATTTCGAGTTGCCATAAGACGAGTTATGTCACAGAGGATATAATCTATGTCACATATAATGTCAATTATGTCACAGTGGATATAACAGTCCTAATATTATAAATGCGAAAGTTTGTGAGGATGGATGGATGGATGGATGTTTGTTACTCTTTTACTGCAAACCTATTGAACCTTTGTCTTTTTAGTTTTTATTTAGTTATAGTTAAGGGTCTTAATAACATATAGGGACCTGAAGGAATTGTGTTTCGGCGCTTTAGGGAGGCGAGATAGAAAATTATCCCTGCCTATGTGTTTTATATTTGTATGTATGTTTGTCTGTAAGGTATTAATATAGCACTCTGGTGCGTAATAAATTATACAGACACTATTGCCTGAAATAAATGAATTTTATGGTATATATATATTTTTTATGTTAGTGAGTAACAAGACGAGCAAATCAGAGGTGCCTGGTGGTAAGCATCATGATTGCCCATATCAGACACAGTGCCACCCAGTGTTTTAAAATTCAAAATTCTGCGCGGCACTGCACTGCGCCTGTCACCCTGAGATATTAGTTGTTGAAACTCGCCTTGTCCAGTAATTTCGCTGGTATCATTGCCCTTCAGATCGGAACACAATAATGTTTGCACATTACTGCTTGGGGGATAAATAACTGGCAAAGGTGTGGTACTTCCCAGGGGGCCCCCTGCAAAAGAGACCTACCACTACAAAATTTTATTTATTTATTTATAGGGTATTTTTTTATCCCAATATAGCGAGGCATAGCTAGCATAACATAGGCATATGCCTATGTTAATATAATGATAAATTGCCATAGCAATCAAACCTTAAGTATTATTAGTTCGAGCAACACAAATTAATTTCACGAAACATCACAGATGTAACCAACTAGTGGCACGTGGGTTATGGTGACGTTGTTGTTGTCCTCTATGATTGAGTAACGTTAAAGTTTTGTTACCACCTGTTTCGTAACTTCCAAACATTCAATAGTATCTAAGCATAATATCATATATATAAGGCTGAAACCCACGGGCACGCGGCGCACGTTAGTTACGTGGATTCATTGTGTATCTACGTTGCTACTGCAGGACACGCTATTGCGTGAACCGCGTGCACATCGTGCATGGCGTTGACAACGTTGAGTTACGTGAGCGCCATATTCAAGCAAGCCACACGTGTACCAACGTGTACCGCGTACACAGCTTGCATAGCGTTGAAAACGTTGAGCAACGTGAGCGCCATATTCAAGCACACCACGCGTGTACCAAAGTGTACTGTGTACATAGCTTGCATATCGTTGACAACGTTGAGCTAAATGAGCGCTATATTCTAGCAAGCCACGCGTATACCTATGGCGTCAATTTATGCGTTACGTGTCCGTGGGTTGCAGTGGACCTAATTGCGTAGTCTCTTCGTGCGCCGCGGTTCGTTTGAGCCTTCACTCATAATCCTGCCAATATTAAAAATCTCAGTATAATGTAAAAAAGTAACGTTTGTAACAGATACACAAAACTCTAGCGAGTTCTAACTCGACTACAGCGACATCTAGCTGGCACTAAAACAGTGCAAGCTCTTTTTTTGTTTTCTGTTATGTTTGTTCCGTTTTCACGCTAAAAATACCAAGCCGATTGAGCTGAAATTTGGTATTCAGATAGCTTAGACCTTGGAATAACAAATAGGATTGTTTTTATACCAATATTCCTACGGGAACGACATACTACTAACAACGAAATATTTATAAAAATGGGAATGGGATAAAGTAAACCAACACATGTTACTTTAAAAGTACAAAGTAGTAGTACAATGAGTTATGAAGAGGGATATGTTCGGAAATTTCTTTACGAGATCGAATCGGAAATAAAGAAATTTGTAGACGAACGAAAGTTATCGACATAGTTCAGCGGATTAGTAAGTTCAAGTGGTAATGGGCAGGGCACATAGCACGTAGATCTGATGGCCGATGGGGCTGTAAAGTTCTGGAATGGAGTCCACGGACCGGCAAGGGCAGCGTAGGACGTCTACCCACACAGTGGACGGACGATCTAATATAGACAACAGAATAGGAAGGGTTAGGTGGGGTAATTGGTATGGTGGTAAATGTAATAACATAACATACATTCACGCCTTTTTCCCGAAGTGGTAGGCAGAAGTGTACCCAGGACTCAGTCCCATAGTAGATACACCCACATTTCGCCAGTATGTTATTGGTTATTGGGGCGAGCCTATTGCCATCTACCGGGCACCGTTCCTGACTCCAGGCAGTTATTGAGAAATGTAATAGGTGGCTATAATTATTATTTTGGAAGTTCCCTTTGGTAATGGATCGACCATTTATTATTTACTAGCTGTGCCCTGCGGTTTCACCCGCGTAGACATCGTTCCCGTGGGAATATAGGGAAACAAAGTACCCTATGTGTTGGGATATTCTAGGGTCTATGCTAGCCACGTACCAAATTTCAAACTTATCCATTCAGTAGTTTTTGCATAAAAGAGTAAAAAACATTCATCCATCCATCCATCCCTCCATCCATCTATCCTCACAAATTTTCGCATTTATAATATTATTAAGTAAGATGGGATCCATGGACATGTTAAATAATTCCCCGCAATTTGACGCAGTAGGGATTTCCGGAATAAGAAACTGTGGCCACCTATTTACCTATAACGTTTACCACTATCACAACTGCCCCACCTGACCCTATCTAGTTACTATATGTATATATAGATATAACGGTTATTATGAGATAGAGCCCTGTGACAGACGGACGGACGGACCGACAGCGGAGGCTTACTTACAGGGTTCCTTCAGCGCCTATTAGGTGGAACCCTAATAAAACAGGTATGTACCCATTACCCATATCCAAAAGGTACGAAATATCTAACGAGAGGCTTCGAAAATCGTTCACAAATAAGTACCAGTAAAATTTTATTGCGGTCAAATACACTATTAAACTTTTGCTAAACTCCTTTCACTCGCTTAATCGAAGGGATCCTGGTAATAACGCGGATATTTTCAAATGAATTTTTGAATTTTCAACGTTAAAACCGGCCCCCTTATTACGGACGCAACAGAAGTGTGGAAAGCGTTTAAATTGCTAAATGTCTGCTCAAACGGCATACAAAAAATGACGTTTGACAGCAAAATTTACTGTTGTTGTTACGCGATTGCATGTTCGTAATACTAACCCGGGTTTAGGGAAATAATAAATGTTTTAGATTAAATAAGATTAGATAACACTTTTATTGATACCACAGTACAGAAGATTAAAAAAATAAAACTTAAAAAAACTAAAACGTGAGTAACAATAATTGGCGGTCTTATCGCTCAGAGCTACCTCTTCCAGACAACCATTCGAAAAGAGGAAAGGCATATATTGGAAAGAAAGAGAAAAAGAAAAAGAAAATTTTTTAATAAATAGGTCTGCGTTTGACCCCATTCTCACCTGATGGGAAGTGAAGATGAGGCCTAAGATGGAGCACGCTTTCCTAGAAGATAATTATTCACTCTTCCCTACTTCAAGTTTGTGTTATTGTGTAGTGGTAGGCCTCTTTTGCAGGGGGCCGCCTGGGGACCTTTGCCAGTTATTTATCCGCCAAGCAGTAATGGCAAACATTACTGTGTTCCGGTATGAAGGGCAATGTTACCAGCGAAATTACTGGGCATGATGAGATTCAACAACTCACATCTCACAGTAACAGGCGCAGTGCAATTTTGAATTTTAAACACTGTGGCACTGTGTATAAGGGCAATCATGATGCTTACCATCAGGCACCTGATTTGCTCGTCTTGTTACTCACTATCATAAAAAAAAAGTTTGATAATCTTAAAGGGTGCTCTACTCGAATCCACTATGTGTTTTGCTTTTTCCACTCTTCTCTTCGACAGCCGATCATGAGGTCCCGGGTTCGGTCTCCAAGTCAGGCAACGTGTAAGTTATATGTTTTTTCCGACCGTCTTACTGAACTTCGAAGTTTATAATATCTGCCGTATTCATAAAGTTTAAAAGTGCGAAAGTACGCTATAACACATTATTTAATTCAGAATGTTCATAATCGCGATGTTTGGAACTTCGAAAGCCAGCTATGACAAAATTTTCCATTACGCTTTGTAGTGGTAGGCCTCTTTTGCAGGGGGCCGCCTGGGGAAGTACCACACCTTTGCCAGTTATTCATCCGCCAAGCAGTAATGTGCAAACATTACTGTGTTCCGGTATGAAGGGCAATGTTTCCAGCGAAATTACTGGGCATGATGAGATTCACCAACTCATATCTCAGGGTGACAGGCGCAGTGCAGTGCCGCGCACAATTTTAAATTTTAACACACTGGGGGGCACTGTGTCTGATATGGGCAATCATGATGCTTACCATCTGGCACCTGATTTGCTCGTCTTGTTACTCACTATCATAAAAAAAAAAAAAAAAAAAAAAAGACCCAACTTGATCAATGACAGCTGAAAATCTATTTTAAATCAAATCAAATAGTTTATTTGCAAGAAATACAATGTTAAAGGTGCAGATCTTAATAATACCTATAGTATGCCCTATGCATTTCGTCTGCAAGCAGACGTGCAAAAATATCATTTTATTTTATTTAACATTATATTCACACAATCTTAAATTCTAATACATACTACTAAAATAATCCATAATTTTTAACATGCAATCATTAACCCTTTTTAAATTACCGCATTACAGGATTCCTTAAACTCTTTAACACTATAAAAACTCTCATCAAGTAGCCAGTCTGACAACGATTTTTTAAATTTACTTTCATTTACACTTTTTAAATTATCAGGTAGAGAGTTATAAATTAATATGCTCATATTGTACACATTTCTTTTATATATGTCCTTGCGGGAACGTGGTCGATATAGTATTTATGCACATTTCTGTAAATTAAGGTCTAAGAACGTTCTTAATTTATCGACTGAATATTAAATTACACGTTAAGATCCCATTTTGGTATCAAATTTTAAGTAAATATGACCAAAATTGATTTTTGTTCAGCTGTTATTGATCAAGCTAAATTAGACAAGGTCTAGGCAGTCTGGATTCTGAAACTGTGCCCGGTAGATGGCCCTAATATATGTAATAGGGGGCGAGTCTATTGCCATCTACCAAACTGCATTAGGTCCCATGGGACCAATAACATACTGGCGAAATATGGGTGTGCCTACTATGGGATTGAATCCTGGGTACACCTCTGCCTACCGCTTCGGAAAAAGACGTGATTGTATGGTATGTTATTTTATTCTAAAGTGACAAAACTTGCTATGCTGGGCCATATCGGTAACTTTCGTTCGTCTACGGATCTCCTCATTTCTGATTCGATCACCGCCGAATCATTAAGCATACTTATCTAATTATCTGTCGGATCATTAGAGCAGAAAGCGACAGTTAAATTGATCGATTCAGTAAATACTGAATTATACGCAGAGGTTATTGGAACTGTGCGTTTTCTATTAAGAATTTTCTCAACCTGCCCGTCTAGGATAGCACGGAGATAGTTCGTTTTCCCCGTTTTTTCTCTCTTTCGCGGCCCGAACAATTCATATTTGCTGTCTCGTTCTAACCCCCTGGGGCTTAGTTTTCCCTGGTCACTGTGCCGGGGTGGTGTGTACCGGGGTTGGGGTCTAAAACTGTGCCCGGTAGATGGCAATTGGCTCGCTCCCGATTACTATAAACACTGTTTCAATATGTGTACTAGCAGATGTTACGTGTTTGGTAATAAACGCATTTTTCTTTCTTCTTTTCTTTCTTTCTCCCTATCAGATGGAACTTTAAAAACTGGCAACTTTTAATAACTGGCAAGTTTAGAGGTGGTTTAAGTTAAAATCAGAACGATATAGTATTACTAGCACATGAAAAACTATCTCAAATAAATGCTATTCACACTGAATGTGCAATTAGGTCAGCATTGTGTCAAAACTGGGCTTAATTATAATTACAGCTTAAATGGTTCAACTAAATTTGAACTCGAATAGTCCCCTTAATTAAAACATTACGTTCGTAAAAGCGGTAAAACTGCCTGAATCCTTCCTCAGTTCATACCGTCTATAATCTAAAGTAAAGGCTCGTATTCACTGAGGAACATTTGTCGCGCACCATTTCGTCTCTTTATAATAAAATAAAGGGGCAGGCAAAGATGTACCCAGGACTCTCAGTCCAATAGTAGGTATACCCACATTTTGCCAGTATTTTATTGGTCCCATTTAATAGGGGCAACCATCTACCAGGCACAGTTCCAGACTCCAGCCTCACATAGTTCCTAATGAAAAAAATGATCAGTAGTTAGACTGATAAAATCGTAACCATTCCCATGTCGCTTGCGTATCAAAGTCATAATACAATTCTTTGAGTAACGTCGCTCGACAGCTCGACATAATGTGTTGCGCGACTATAATTTACCCAGTGAGTCCGAGCCTTAAATTCCTTTTGCGCACCATCGCCTCAACTTCGTCTACTTCAATTCGTTCATCATAGTTACTGAGCCGTTCATTATATTTACCTTCCGACATCATCGCTAATATCCTAACTGCGTATTTACTTCGATTAATTGCTTCTGAAATAGGACCCCGCCCGTTCTTGGTACAAAATCGTTGATTGACTGCGACATGACCTCACCCGAGTTTGCTTTAGGTTTGGTTCCTTTGTATTTTACTTTACATTTCTTTGTAGTTAGTAAAGGAGAAAGTTGGCTCTTCATTTGGCTAACGAATGCTAGTTTGAAACTTGAATATATAAAATAACAAAGCGACCGTCCTTCGTTCATCATCTTCGGCCTTAGGGCCTGTGTACATCATATATTTTTAACGCGCCGTCGACGCGCATTTTTATAGAAACGTGCGTCGACGGCGCGCTTTGGATAGGATAATCTACAGAGCAGTTTGTTGTCGTAAGTATCGATACACACGCGCGTTAGCATAGCTTCTGTATCGATTCAAACGCGTTTTGAAATTTATAATATAGGCGCGCAAAAATTTTAAATGCATGCAAAAATAAAGTGTTTGTCAAAAACTATAATATAATAATTATTAAAAAGAAATCAAAATGTCAATTAATTAAGTAAAAGTAAAAATTAATCATTAATTAATTGTACCTATATAATAAACTTTATTTGTCAACATTGTTTTCAATTTCTTTTTAAAAAAATATTATTCATTATTTCATTACATCTCTTATTAATTACATGAGCAATCGTGAAGAGAAAACTGTTATTATTAGGGATGGGCCGAAATTCGTTATACATTCGGTTTGACCGAATTTCGGCAGCTTGAGCAGAACTTCGGCATTCGGCCGAAATCCGGTTTAAATGCCGAACATTCGGTGCAAGAAAAAATTAAAACCTATTTGCACTATACTAAATATTATATATATCCTTTGACGACTAAATAAACCAACAACGGAGTGGCACCTCGAGCAGATGTCGTGTGCGCGTGCTCTTGGAGTTGTGCTGCGATTGGGCTGTTTTGCTCTTTTCTCAGAAAGTCTGTCGAACCTGGCTCTATCGCTGAGCCCATACTGCATTAAATACACGCTTTATAAATTCACGCCTTGATCCCGTTGAAATGATAGGCAAAGACATTCTTGTTTCAACATATTTGTTTCCACTTCGTACTATCTTGACTCACAACTTTCGCTTGTTCTAATTTCTTCTCATTCTTCGTACAAGCTCGTCGGTTGTGTGTTATCAAAGCCAAGGCCTTTTCTTAAAACATTGTGATGAAAAGTACGTCTTCACAAATAATATTCGCCTTATAAATCTCTAGGCCTTCATCATACACCCTCTCCAAATGTTCGAACCATCTAGGCTTCTAGATTCTTACCTATCCTTGTCACTACATCTTGTAATACTCCACAAGTTATAGTCACAGATAACATGTATCTGTTCCGTTGACACCATCGCTAGTGAACAGGTTGTAAATAGCATTCATAAAAACGGCAGCTTACAGGCAGTAGTTCCAATTTTGCCCACATGAACAGACATGGTCAAACTACTCATTAAAACAAAAAAAATATCTAAAGTTAGGAAAATTTTTACTTTTTACTAAGTTCGAGTACGTAATTAGTAGTTGCCAACAACGTTGAAAGTAAGTTAAAATCTCTATTTAACACAAATATACTAGGCCGCAATAAGAACAAGATTTTTGTGCTATTTTTGTCCAAGAGTCAGTGATGCGACCTATAGTAGTACTTCTCAAAGTAAATAACACAAAATTACGGCTGTTGATCGGATTTTTCTCTGAACTTTTCATTAATTTAGCTTCTTCAGCCTTTAAGAAAGGTATTGGAGAAAAAGTCACGTACTTTCGGTTCCCATCGGTAATGCAATAAATACGATCCGACTTGTTTATCGACTTGGTTATTTTCTATGTATGCTAAACATTCCTCTATGTTTACTCGGTATATTAACTGTGTGATATATAGATATAAGATATTAGGTAACAGGGCTAATACCATACTCGTATTATGTAACTATGTACCTTCGTATGTACATAAAGGTAAATTACCTCCCTCAAACAGCCATACAGAAAATCCGTAATATGATGATGAATTTATTATATTGATACAGATATTCATTGACAGAGCGAGCGTTGCGCGTCTCAATCAATCAATTCAAACATTTGCTTTAGTCAGAGATTTCTGGTACAAAATAAATAGTATTAATAAATAATTATGCTCAACCAAAACCTGCCTTTAAGGCGTCTGAATATTATATATAATTTGAACATTAAAATTATTAAATTCAAAATATTATTGACATATAAATTTGTGAGCATGAACATGTCTGTTTGATCTGTATTTGGGTGTTATAGGTTTATATAAGTATGTATATCAGTTATCTCGTTATCATAGTACAGGCTTCTAGCCTAGTTTAGTACCAGATGATCGTTTGTGTTTCATATTATTTATTATTTTATTTATTTGTTTAAGATATGTAGGGGGCAGTCATGTCGGAGTGTTAGGTCATGTCGGAGGCCTTGCAGGAATCTTGGCGACCTGAAACTCTGACAATATAGGTTGTCCACATAACCCATATGAATTGACTCGAGCAGTGTAATTGGGGTAACCCGTTCTGTTAGAGTATAAATTCAAATTATTATTTTTATTTGTTTTTAATGTCATTATCAATATAATACCAAGGCTAAAATTAAACAGTCAGAATAAAAATGTCTAAACGAAAATAATTAGAAAATAATCATTGTTTAATTTTCAACGTTGGGTAAAATGCTTTCGTTTGTATAACCGGCTATTCTCCTCCAAAGGTCGCATTTCACAAACGCTTTTTGTGAAATTTCTTGAGGAATTCGATATTTATATTACAGTATTTGGAATTTTTCCATAATGGCGGAGCCATTGGGATGAAAAATTAAGAAATTTTAAATTTTTTATCAAATCAAATCTGATACTCACGATCTCTACAGCTCACAGAGCCACTAGCAATATGAAAGTTAAAAAAAAAAAAAACCGCATTTATAAAAATGCCGCAATTAGTTTCAAGTTTCGTTTATTGCAAATCATGTGTACAAAATGGTGTTACAAGTATGATTATATGGTTCAACATGATGCCCATTTGAGCATAGCAACTTAAAATATTCCTACACAATTATAAAATAAATGTTTATTTAATTAATTTAATTTGGAACGTGTAGCGGGTCTTATAATGAATTTTGCTTTTTTTTTATTGTTCAACTGAATTTGCTTATGGTTATTTTTATTAGAACTAATTCTTGTCATAATTTTTAATAAGTCATATGCACTTAAATACAGTTCATAATATTAATACATTTGTCAAATAATTGTTAAATTTCAATGTTAATAAAATAGGTGAATGTCAATATTAGATTAAGTTAGTTCTATGTGGATAGTCTTCTGAAACTTTTTTTGAAATGCAAAGAGTCAATTATGTAATTCAGTCTTTTGATTTATACCTGACAATTTTAACCGAGGCCACTCGAAACAGCAACATTTCAACTTAATGTCGCAAACATAACATTAAAGAGGGAAAAGTCTCATTTTGTCGGTTTACTGTGCGCCGTTAACGCTGAAATGGTGATATTATTGGGTAATCTAAGCACCAAAAATAAGCATAAAAATAAAATAACAATTGTAAAGTATTATACATATTTCTGGATATAATAATAATTGAACATGGTGTCTATAATCATTATTATAAATAATACTAATAATTACCACTATATTATACTAGTTGCGTCCCAAGGTTTTATTCGCTATAAAGTATCACATGTGTTTTCAAGCTTTATTGCTGATTATGAGGTCCCGAATTCGACGAGGTCGAGGTCAGCAAAAAAAGTGTTATTGGATTATTCCACTAGGAATTTTCTAGATGATGGATCTGTGGTGGCAGGTCCAGGTAGATGGCAATAAGGTCATCTCTTATCACCTCCTAATAATTGGGAATAAAGAACATAAGTGGCGAAGTATGGGTACCTACTATGATAATAGATCCCGGGTACATCTTTGCCTACCCCTACGAGAAAAAGGCGTGATTGTATGTTATGTTATGGATTTATCGGCGTTCGGGTCACCATAGTATTGCTCTTGAATACATACTAAATTTCAGCACATTCTTAAAGTTTTGGTCTGAAGAAGTATAACAATAATACAACAAATACACACATTCATAACGACACAATTTCGCATTATTAATATTAGTATAATTACTAATTCTGCTAATTAGTAGGTATAATCTACGATATAATTCGTAGGGTAAATGCAGTGAGTAGAAATGTGTCTATTTCAAAAATCATGATATCATGAAACGTTTCCTAATTATTTAAGTTTGAAACTATTTCTGTCTAATATTATAATAGGTGCCTATACCTAAACCAAGGAATACTAACTATAACTACGTCGAAACTTTGAAGGAGCCTTGTTTCAATTCTGATGTAGTAAACTACACAGTATCTAACAGAATTATGGAGGCATTATGATTAAATATTCGGGAAGCGCGCTGTGAGAGGCCAGATTAAGGATTTTGTTTGGGGGCAAGTTTGGGGCCGAGAACGTGCATCTTTTGTGGAAAAAAAAAACTGAATATTTGCATGTTTAGGTTTTGTTTAGTTATCTAAGCGTAACATATTTTTTGGAAGGTAAGTACGTATAACTGGCGCAACCTATTGTCGATGGACGATAGTTCTGTCAGATTAGAGGCCTTATTTTGGCTATCTGAAACTTTACAAGAAAAACTACTATTTCAAATGTTAATTAAATGTCGAAACTGTATAATTATACCACTATTCAAGCTTTAAGCGATAAGACAGTGACTTGTACAGGTGTACAATACAGTGTTTCTTTTAGTCAAAGTATTATTCAGTTAAATTGAAATGGTGGTATATCTTCTTCTATCTCTTAAGATGTTCTGCTAAAAAGCTTGTAAGTAATACTAAAAACTAGCGCAATCCTTGCAACTTCGTTCCCATCATAAGGAAAAACTACGAGGACAATTCCAGCTTGGGCTACTTCCAAGGCTTAGGTGTTGGCGCTACTGATTCAGTGTATCAGTCAGGACTTGGCATTTTATATTAAAAAGAACTGAGAATTCGCCACTGAATTGCGTGAGCTGATTCCACCATCGCCCTTCTCTTACCAAACCTCTAGACAAACGGCAAAGCGTCTCCATTATTTGGCAGATTTACCTATAGCTCGCACGAAGCGATTTGCCTCATCATTTGTCATGAGAATGACGAAGCAATTGAGCTCGCTGCCGTCGTCTGTTTTTCCCGAAAACTATAACGTGGGTTTGTTCAAATAAGAAGTGAATAGGATTTTAATAAACAGGCGTGCTCCAACTTAGGCCGCATCATCACTTACCAGAAGGTGAGATTGCGGTCAAACGCCTGTTTAGTTTAACACAAAAAAAATAAACATATATAAGTTCAATGTCCCGCCCTTATTATAGATCAGGGCCATTTACCCCCCTCCTTAATCCTTTTTACATTCTCTAGAGTGTTTTCTCGCCCCGAGTGTTACTCAAACGGTTTATGTTTTTGGTATTAAATTCCGTTGAATCATTCAACTCATACAACGCTAGTCTGTGATCTTATTTATAATATAATATTATATATTCGTTGATAATATTCATACGCGTGAGATGAATACGTGATGAAGAAATTTTTGGTATAATATTTGATTTCCTTTTCCGATAATTCTGACCTCGCGATAAGTAAAATTTTAAATGAATAGAAAGATTTAATGCAAATTTAAATGATTAATGCAAATAGCTTTTTTTTTCCAGAAAACCACAAAGTTATTGAGTGACTAAACTTTAGAAGTTTTAAGTTTGACGTTCCAAATATCTTTTTAAGACTGACTCATTAAAATAATTTTTTTAAGGGTTTGAGTTTTAAAACTAATTTTATCGTTATTAATTAAAGTTCGATCCCCAGGTCAAGCAAATGTTATTGGAATTTCCATTAGGAACAATCTCTATGATAGCCTGGAGTCTAGAATTGTGCCCGGTTGATGGCAATAGGCTCGCCCCTATTACATGGGACCAATAACATACTGGCGAAATGTGGGTGTACCTACCATAGTAGGAATGGGTACATCCCAGTGATCCAGTGACAGGTTCACATTATCCTAGTGACATTTCAGCACTGGACTGGAATGCTACTGGAATAATGAGAACCGGGCATAATTGATCACAGTTTATCAATTTATATGCCTATTCTGCTTTTGTCTAAGTCTTTTTGGGAATTACGCCAAATGGCTTATTCATCATTAAATACTGAAGTTGGAGTTAAGAAACTTTTCAGTCAAAGTTTAGTAAGTTGGTAAATAATAGAATACGTTTCTTTCAAAGTTTGATATTTTAAGCAATTAAAGTTCGAGTTGGCAAGGCATATATCCAGCAGTGGAGTTCCGACGGCTGTGATGATGATAAAGTAAACACTGAGATTAGTAGTAGATTTTTGTAGTGGTAGGCCTCTTTTGCAGGGGGCCGCCTGGGGAAGTACCACACCTTTGCCAGTTATTCATCCGCCAAGCAGTAATGTGCAAACATTACTGTGTTTCGGTATGAAGGGCAATGTTACCAGCGAAATTACTGGGCATGATGAGATTCAACAACTGCTATCTCAGGGTGACAGGCGCAGTGCAGTGCCGCGCAGAATAAAACACTGGGTGGCACTGTGTCTGATATGGGCAATCATGATGCTTACCACCAGGCACCTGATTTGCTCGTCTTGTTAATTACTATCATAAAAAAAAAAAAAAAAAAAAAAAATAGTAAGTCATTTAAATTGCAACTTAAGTTGTTTAGTGTACACCGAAGATCTGGCCCCCCAAATATTGGAGATTTTTTTTTTCCACACACGGTCATCTGGTCCCAAACTAGGCCATAAGCCTGTAATATGGTAATCAGATGACTGATATACACACTTATATAATTTATTTATTTATTTATTGGCTCCTCAGCAATAACTACATTGATGCTTACAACTAATTAAAACTAATCTTAACTCTATTTATCTTAATGCATTATTTTCTAAGAGGAACGCAAGCGGGGCAAGTATGCAAACCTCGGTAGCGGTTACATATTTGAACCGTTTGGAGTCGAGACTCTGGGACCGTGGGGGCCGGGAGCTCATCGCATTTTCAAAAATCTATCTGAGCGCTTGGTCGAGGCGACGCGTGATCAAAATGCTGGCGTTTATCTGGCTCAACGTATAAGCATTGCTATTCAACGTGGCAATGCCGCCAGTATCTTGGGTACGCTGCCATCTGACAGTGGTTTAGAGCACTTGGATTTTCTATAGGCTGGCATGTCGGCCTGTGGATTTTCGAAGCGTTCTATGGTATAGTGTATTTAGTTAGGGTAGGTAGTAAGTAGGTAGCTCTATTGTTTAGTCTTTTTTCAAAAAAGGCACTCTGTCAAAAAAAAAAAAAAAAAAAAAAAAAAAAGAGGAACACCACATGCACATTATAATTTTTTATCTTAATGTAAAAAAAAGGTTGTTTTGCAATGTATTTTTTATTATTATTAATTCCTAGTTACACTTTATGTATGTATGTATTCTGTTCTGTATTTGGTTCTGAATGAAGACTCAAACAAATTATGGAATTTATTAAAAAGAAATAAAAAAAAAAAAAACATGAAATATAAGTCAATTTGGAAGATTTGCAAGCAAATGTTCACGAAATTGGTTTAAGTTAGATGAAAAGATGTCCACCGATCTGTCACCAACAAAATCATTTGATAATCTACACAATCTTGGAATAGAGGAGTTTCTACCATAAACTGTATTCCGTAACGGTGGGCATAGTAAAGTTATTGGTTTACGTGGTGGTCTGCGTGATACTCTGAACTTAAATCTTTCTAACAGCTGAGGTCAATCAATTCGGTTATTAAGAATTTTGTAGACAAATACTATATCTAATAGTTTTCGATGTTTTTCAAGGGAAGATACCTTAAAATATTCCAGTGTTTTATTGTAACAAAAAAAATGTTTTTGAAACTTTTGCGGAAAAACACAGATGCCATAAAAATCTTTTTTGAACTCTTTCTATTCTGAGAATGTGTGTTGAATAATGAGGTCTCCATACAACTGAGCAATATTCCAGTATACTCCGAACAAGTATAATAGGTATATAATATGATTCTAGACTCCGGTTGTTTAAATGTTTTGCTATTTCTAATAATAAATCCTAATATTTTTTAGGCATGCCTAACTACATTATCAATATGGTGCAGAAATGTTAGCTTTTTATCTAGTATCACTCTCCGAGATCCCTTATGCAATCTACCTCTTGCAAACGTTTTCCTCCCATAAAGTATGCAGATTTGACGGTATTTAATTGACGTGTAAATTTTATAAAGTAACATTTGTCTTTATTAAGCTCCATACCATTTGAACAACACCACTTACATACATACTCTATCTAAATCGTGCTGTAACAAAGTAACATCCAATTCCGATATAAGCTTATACACCCAGACACAGATCAAACAGACATGTTCATGCACACAAATGTTTGACCTGGCCGGGGATTGAGCCCGGGCCCTGCGACACAGAAAGCAGAGTTAATACCGTCAGAGCCAACGAGGCTGTCAAGATTGGTATCAATAAATAGATTATATTACATTATTGGCGAGATATGAGTTTACCTACAATGGAACCAGCTCTTGTGTCCACCTCTGCCCACCCCTTCGGAACATAGTCGTGATGTTATATTACGGAAAATTATCTGAACGGCAATGTTACCGCAGTGCAGTGCCGCGCAGAATTTTAGATTTTAGAACACTGGGTGGCACTGTGTCTGATATGGGTAATCATGACGCTTACCATAAGGCATCTGATTTGCTCGTCTTGTCACTATCATGAAAAAAAATTATTAAATGTCAATTTATCATAATATAACCAGTATTTTCGGTCCTAATATTGCTATGTCAACCATCGTAGATTTATTTTCCGTTATGTATTTTCTATTTGAAGATAATACGATCTTTATGCTTTATAAAGATGTCACGTACACATTCTGTGGCTCCTCATAGAAAACAAGAACCGAGGTCGTAAACTGCGATATCATAAAAATACTTGTACATACGAGTAGGTATACATTCTACTTGAACTATTGACATTATTATTATGTTGTGTATGAATTATGAACAATACCCGGGCACGATGAATAATGACTGGCTACTTTGGACATGGTAACCGGCAAAGTGGAAGCGATGCGATGGTGCGATCAGATTCGCACCACACTCGACTCTACCGTTACGATGCACCCCGAGTGTCGGAAGATAGGACGGGATGGCGTACCATCGTGAGGACGACACTAATGGATGGTGGTGGTCACGACCCTCAGGCATGAGTAACACGATTTAATGAGAAGAACTTTGGGCAATGTGATTGTTCTTCATCATCATCATCTCAGCCATAGGACGTCCACTGCTGAACATAGGCCTCCCCCATAGATTTTATCCAGTCCGGTTGTAAGCAGCCCGCCTCCAGCGTGTACTTGTCGTCTTTATCAGATTGTTTGTCCACATTGTGGGTAGATTGTGGGCACGCTGCGCTTGCCGGTCCGTGGTCTCCATTCGAGGACTTTACAGCCTCATGTGACTGTTATAAAACTTTGTTATTTAACACATTGCCCGGTCATTATGAATACTGCGACGTGATTAGCTCGTAATATAATAATATACAACATAACACAATCACGCCTTTATCCCGAGGGGACGGCAAAGGTTTACCCAGGACCCCGTCCCATAGTAGGTACACCCACATTTCGCTAGTTATACTATTGGTATCATGTTATATTGGGCAATGTTCATTATGTCCGGGCATTATGAAAAATAGCCATTTCCATATTCTCATAACATATTTATTATAATATACCCCATAAACTCTAAACTCAAAGTCAAAAATGTTTATTCAGTTATATTCATAATCTGACACTTTTGCACGTCAGTGAAGATATACAGTAATGAATGTACTCGTACCGTGCGTTCGGAAAGATACCTCTATAATAAGAATCGTAATCGTAAGGTTCGTGGAAACGGAGCATGAGAGCATTATATGATTATGTTAGTCACGTAAAGCCCCAGATTTAGCGTAAAATTTCATTTGTCAATTCCATAACAAAATAAGACAGGATTCAGGATCGACTTCTTTGTTGAAAATATTGAACCCAAAATAATCCCTATGAAATGTGGGCGGTATTTTCGCGGGAAAAATTTAATTATAATTTTTTCGTATTTGAAATTTGATAATGGAATACGAGTACATGAGCAAATAATACATGAGCGTCTGGCTTATTGATGTTTGGTATTCCAGAATGCTTTGTTCTAACAGATTTTGAAATCCCGTTTCTTAATGTAGATACACGTCTAATATTACCGAAAAAAACATTTTTTCAGAATAAAATTACATTTTACCGCAAATTAATGCATTTTTAACTTTCTAATTTAAAATGAGCGCGAAAACGCTCGTATGTGTCATGGCGTCGGGTGACGTCACGCCTTAGTAAATATTTTATTTTTGCTTAATAAAACCTTGTCCCATCTTCGATGATTCCTGGATTACCACGAATATATTATAACAAATCAAGTGACTGATCACAACACAACAAAAGTTAATGCGATATGGTGAATATTTACTTCAAGTGTTTATACTCTCAGTAACAGTTTACTTAGGCGTGACGTCATTCGCTCTGATTAGCGTTTCAGTTAAGATGGCCGATTGCAAATTTTTGTACTTTTATTTTAATAAAAATATTATTAATCTCAATGTTTTCAATAGTACTGGGTCGTTTTTTAGAATCCTTTCGATATATATTTTTCACTAAAACCATTTATTTTTTTATTCTGTTATAGTGTCATCATGCCTATTGTACCTAACATAACATTTTAATTTATTTATATAAAAGACTAGCTGTATGCCCCGCGGTATTATCCGCGTAGTCTTCGTTCCCGTAGGAATATCGGGATAAGAGTTTCCTTGTCTAAATATCTAAACTATCTAAATAATGAATATCAGCCCAATTGGTTCAGTAGTTTTGGTGTAAAAGGGTAACAAACATTCTTACAAACTTTCACCTTTACAATATAAGTAGTCGGTAGGACAACTCTATCGTGTTAAGAACATTAATAATAATAATATAATTATAATATGGGACAACTTCCACACACGGTCATCTGGTCCCAAACTAGGCTAGAAGCCTGTACTATGGTAACCAGATGACTGATACATACTTATATATGCTTATAACACCCAGACACAGATCAAACAGACATGTTCATGCACACAAATGTTTGACCTGGCCGGGGATCGAACCCGGGGCCTACGGCACAGAAAGCAGAGTCACTACCATCTGTGGCAACCAGGATGTGAAATATCCTAACAACAAGAAATTTGACACAATCCTATGAAATATTTACCAAATCTAAGTATGTTTTCTATTCCCCTGTTTCCATATTCCATATATTTAACTTATTTGTGCCTGTAATTTTAGTATCTTTTATAAATACTAGTGAAATTCTGAATATCACAGTTTTGCTCGCGTGACGTTCACTACAAATAAATTGTTAAGGCATACGTATGTATGCATAGTGTAGGGTTCCATACCTAGATATCAAGAGCGTACAGCGCCATCTATTGGTTCCTTGCGCAAAGTATGGAAATATGCCCTAAAATGGCCATAAATTTTGATTGCATTAACTTAGAAGTATGATTTTTACATGGTGTGGAGTTACTGGCTATAGAATAATAGTGCTCCACCCTCTCTACCCGTGGTTGCCGTAAGAGCCGGCTAAGGGTTACCAGATCCAGAGGATGGGTAGCAGCGTTCTCTGCAAAAACCATCGAACTGCGCTCGACAACCCGCCTGCCAAGTGTGTCGAGTATTGGCAAAACACCCCTTTATGGGAAAGGCCAATGTTCAGCAGTGGATAACTAGTCAAACGGCTTATGATTGTGATGATTTTTACAGCCACACAGGCACAGCAGATATGAGTAGTTGATATAAATTTCAACTTGATACCTCCACGTGTTCCCGTTAAGAAGTGTCTTGAAATACAGACGGACAACAAAGTGTTCCTATAAAGGTTCTTTTTTTCATTTTGAGGTACGGAACCCTAAACAATAAGAGTGTAAATATAGGAAAATAAATGGATTCGGACATAGTTTTCGTCATATCAAAAAAATACAAGATATAAATGTATATAATAGGTGAACATTAAAAACTAAAATTAAAAACTAGACTTAAAAACCAACTATAAATAAAATAATTCACCAAAATCGCCGTCGATTGGTAGCGTGCCCAGAAGGCTGGCAGCATTGCCACGTTGTATGGCAATGCTGATCCGCTGTGCTAGATATGAGCCAGCCCTCTGGTCACGTGTCAGCTCTACCAAGGTGAACTATATGATGACGATGTGTTCCGGCCGAATTTTTTTTTATGATAATTAGTATCAAGAAGAGCAGACCAGGTGCCTGATGGCATCATGATTGCCCATATCAGACACAGTGCCACCCAGTGTTTAAAAATTTAAAATTCAGTGTGGCACTTTTTTTACTTTCACTTCGCCTGTCACAGGTGTCACAGGCCTGTCACACACAGTGAGATATTAGATATTAGTACTGAGATATTAGTTGTTGAAACTCGTCATGCCTGTTTGCACATAACTGCTTGGCGGATGAATAACTTGCAAAATTGTGGTACTTCCCCTGATGGCCCCCTGTAAAAGTACCCTACTACTAAAAAAAAAACGAACATGGCGACAGCTTCAACTCCGTAATTTTTGTCTATTGTGTGCTGGCATGTGGTTAATGTAGCCAATCTTCTTTGTGAATATTCTATTACATTGCGGGCATGTAAGCACACCATTTATATAGTTGTAATTTATCGCCGCACATGTAAAAATGCGGCATAGAGACAACTCAGTGAACTATATACGGAGGAAACAGAATACTAAAAATCGATTGGGTTAATATTTCCATAGGATTGTGTCAATTTGTGAAGAATGAATGAATGAATGAAAGTTTATTCGTGTTCAAAGATATTTCACATAATTATTTTAGACCAAATGTACTTACAAAATATGAGCAAAAAAAAAAAATTCTGTGTAGCACGAAACGGTCGCAACTCAGCATGTTGCCAGCCATTCGACCGGCGCTGGTCTTCCGTTGCGGCCGCTTTGCTGACTTCACGGACAATAATGATAATAAATATTACAGACACAATGACATACTTATAATCAAATTTAAAAAAATTTAAAAGAGGTTGCCTGTATCATGGTTTTGGCTTAACAAGGCTCAATCGCTTTCTTTTGATTTGTTCTAAGCCCCAGCAAAGGTTTATCTTCTAACTCCTATATACCTACAGCTGTATTCTGTATTTATTGTTATTGACTGAATTCTTTTACCTCTTTTTCAAATTGAAATGAATGAATTTATTTATTTGCTATACTTTTTTCACTGCCTTGGTGGCGTAGTGGGTTCCGGGTTCGATCCCCAGTTCAAACAGTGTTATTTGGATTTTTCTATTAGCAATTATCTCAGTCACACACACAGCCTGGAGTCTAGAACTGTGTGTAGGTAGATGGCAATAGGTTCGCTCCTAGGACGATTTACTCCCATTGGATCAACAACATACTGGCAAAATAGTAGGTACACCCAGTACCTACTATGGTACCTACTGAGTCTTGGGTACATTTCTGCATACCCCTTCGGGAAAAAGGCGTGATTGTATGTATAGTTTTATATTTTACTTATTATATAATATGACTTTTAAAAAATTTAAATTTTACTTTATTATTTATAAAACATTATTTTATTCTAGACGTGACAAATTAGGTTTTTGTAAATTGCTCATAGCAATAAAAAATGAAGACACGATATTCTGGGAAGTGGGAGTCAGTTAACTCCCCTCGCAATATAGCCTAATAAATTGGGGAATAAGTGGAAACCGATAAATCTTAAAGGTCTTCACGTGCCTCATTTAATTAAAGGTTACAGCCAATATACGGAAGTAATATAATTTCTTGTGTACGGGCTCCATCCTGCACACATTCGTGGGGTCAGG
Organism: Hemistola chrysoprasaria; assembly: GCA_947063395.1. Taxonomy (NCBI): domain Eukaryota; kingdom Metazoa; phylum Arthropoda; class Insecta; order Lepidoptera; family Geometridae; genus Hemistola; species Hemistola chrysoprasaria. The sequence goes on along the minus strand of OX346724.1, from coordinate 11,881,330 downwards.
TTAAGATGGCCCCATTTATCTCCGTCTTTCGGTCATTGCGTTCCGAAATGAACTTGAATATTACTTTCCCGGTAAAACTATACTGATGTCAGCAATTTATCCTAAGGCGGCCCTATTACATTTGGCTCCATTCGCAATTGGCGGCCACTCATCATTAAGCTATTCTTCTAATCCTACTTCCTACTATCATAATTTCTACTAATATTATAAATGAGAAAGTTTGTGAGGATGGATGGATGAATGGATGTTTGTTAGAGGTTTAAAGGCCAGTCAAGTGTTGATTAATGTTAAAGTTAGTTTGTAGTTGGTGTAACCCAGTTTTTAATATTAGGATCACTGACTACGGGATAATTACCATGATTCGACGTTCTTCGAGTTTCTCGACATTTGCAGTTTCATGCGCCATGATCACAGAAGAACTGACAGGCATCGGTGAGTTGATTTTTACTAGCAGATAAATCTAGCTACCCTTTTTTTGGTCCCGACAAATGATACTACCATCATAATAATCAAATCACTGGCCTTTAACATCTATAGAAGATGATTCAAGCAGCGTCCATGTTCGAGTATCGGCACTTACGTTATATAATATGACTAGTAAGGCCGATTCCACTTAGCTGCAGTGTCCTCTCCACGGACGCTGCATCGCCTGGGACGCAAATAAAATGGTGCAGGCGTGCCCCACAAACCACTCTCTCAACCTAATCGGCAAGATCCAGAGGAATGACGAATCAATACGTGTGGTGCCGGCTCGGTTGCAGGTCTAAAAAGTAACTAGACCATTTCCACCTAGATGTTGTGTAGCAGGGTGCACCGCGTGCAGATGAGGTTGGCTTTGATCCTGAGATGATTTTGGGACCCTTACACCCTTACGTCATAATAATAATCAAGGTCAAAGCATAGTAATTACGAACGAGCATATTAAAATACAACCCCTTATCCCTTATAAGATCCGATTTCTCTGTAACTTTCTTTTCATTTCGTCTCATTAAAGAGTATTGTATTCCATGTAGGTACAGGTGCTATAGTCTGTATAATTAACATTTAAAGGGGTTATCAGATGTCGAAGACCCTTAACTTTCCAAAAACCCTCAGGCTAATAAGCTTTCTAAGCTTTATTGGTCCAATTTTCGGCAGCAGGCCAAAGTTTGAAGGCAACATTTGAGAGAAACCATAGATTATAGAGAATGTGACAACTTCCTTATCGGAGCTTGTCCCAAAGCACTTTAGAATGATCTACGAACTTGTACAACTTTCTACAAAATTATCGGGAAAAGTACGTTTCTGAGGTGAAAATGGAAAATAGGGACATACTTTCGTTTTACGTAGATACTTAGCGGTTTCCTTAAGAATTCTTTGGCAGAACTTTCAGAACTCGGCACATAATACAACGTGTAAGTTGTAGTAATACTGAAAAGGGTTTATCTACTCGTCAAACTTTATTTTTTATGATAGTGAGTAACAAGTCAAGCAAATCAGGTAAATCAGGTACCTGATGGTAAGCATTATGATTGCCCATATCAGACACAGTGCCACCCAGTGTTTCAAAATAAATAATTTTGCGCGGCACTGCACTGCGATATTAGTTGTTGAAACTCGTCATGCCCAGTAATTTCGTTGGTAACATTGCCCTTCAGACCGGAACACAGTAATGTTTGCACATTATTGCTTGGCGGATGAATAACTGGCAAAGGTGTGGTACTTCCCCAGGCGGCCCCCTGCAAAAGAGGCCTACCACTACAAAAAACTGAATCACTTTCAAAAGCAATAATTGCGAAATTACCTAGAACAATTCTATTTCAACTTTGTGTGCGACAAATTTGCCGATTCATTTTGTATGGGAAGAGGAACATTTTTTTTAATAAGTTCGCAAATCTGTGTTTGAAAGTTGTTCAAATTGACTGGTAGATACACCCCCTTGAGTATTACTTCATCTGACTTGATTTGACAGCCTGGTTGGCACAGACGGTATTAACTCTGCTTTCTGTGCCGTAGGCCCCGGGTTCGATCCCCGGCCAGGTCAAACATTTGCGTGCATGAACATGTCTGTTTGATTTGTGTCTGGGTTTTATAAGCTTATAAAAGTATGTATATCAGTCATCTGGTTACCATAGTACAGGCTTCTAGCCTAGTTTGGGACCAGATGACCGTGTGTGGAAGTTGTCCCATATTATATCTTTTTGTAACACGTTTTATAACTATGTATTCGTATAAAACTAATATGTTATGATTTACTAGAACTAAGTTTATATAGTATTATATAATTATTATTATATAGTAGTTGGAATACATGAATGGTCAAGCGGAATTCAATTTGTAATACACGAGCAGGCATGATGATACTTTTCGATTACGACAAATGACACGGATACGTGCACTCTCGACATGTTTGGAGGCGCGACTGAAGTCAATTAATGTGAATGTTGTCGCAGCGACTTCATTTAGAAGGACCGACCAATCAATGCGAGTTATTTGATGATCCTAGATCCTATTATCCTCCTATTTACTATTTTTCTTTCACTAAAGTATTTGTTGTATCGATCAATATTCCTTTGACGTAGAAACTTTAAACCACTTCGTTAATATTTAAGAGATGGTAAATAATGGTAATCAGTAATAAAGATGTAAAGATTTATCGCCCGTTTCATCAAACAGAAAATTTAGATTGATAATTAATGGCGCTGTGATTAATTTTAATTATTGTACAGCAATAGAATAATGAATTAGGTTGTCTTCTTGTGGGAAGAATAATAAGTATCCTAAGTAATTCGGTCAGTTTTCCGAATAACGGAGTCGGAACGAATTCGTTTAGAATGCAGTGGGAAACTGCTCTTAGTTTCCGTTGTGTCTCGTAGATAGATATCGGTCATAAAATGAAGATTTTGTTTTGTTTTATACCTCAGTTGTTTTATTATAATCTTCTTTAGTAAGCGTTAAGTACCTTTGATAAAATTGCTCCATTTCTTGCGAATGTGTGTTCATAAGTTCCTTTGATGCTTGTGAAACTGCTCCAAGTCTTGCTGCTTGCTAATTCTTATGTGTACAATATTGCACCATTGTTAATAATGGGTCCAATTCCCCAAGGAAGTCTCTGCCCACCCCAACGGGAACAAAACGTGAATGCGTATGTATGAATCGCATCAGGATCTTATCATTGTTTTCAAGTTCCGATCCACACATTGGAATATTGGAAACAATGTTAACATTGGTGCAAATATGCCCAGTATGTGGCCCCCCATAAGACTTTTAATCACAAATAACTCCAGCTAATTCAAGTAGTGCTAGAGGGCAATGCTGTGAATTTCTTTACGAGATCCAATCAGATATGAGGAGATCCGTACACGAACGAAGGTTACTGAGATATCCCAACGGATTAGCAAGTTGCATTGGCAATGGGCAGGGCACATAACACGTAGAACTAAGGGTTGCTGGGGCTGTAAGGTTCTTGAACGGAGATTGGGACTAGCAAGCGCAGAGCCGGACGTCTAACCACAAGGTGGACCGATGATCTAATAAAGACAGTAGAAACACGAAGCCGCTTACAACCAGATTAGATTAATATCTATTGTGGCGGTCTATTCTATGGGCATCATTGGACATCCTACTCGTGATATGATGATGATGAATTAAATAATAATGCAAATCTAAAGGTCCTGAAAATGTACGGACGTATTTGGCACATGTACAGTCAAAACAATCCTCTTTATTTATTTTATTACTCCTCACGAAACATGTGTCCAATTTTACGCCAATTGAAAGAGAGTGTAATGAAAAAAAATACGATTAGGCCCCTAAAACCCAATATAGGCTCTAAAGACTAATGAAAAACAGTAGTTAATGAACGGTAAGCTGATAATGGAATTCAGTATCGATTGCGCCTATATTGGATGGCTAGTGAGTACTCAACCAGTAAGAGTTGGTTACATGGCAATCGTTTAGAGCACTCTATTGGGGTGACCATTAAAAAGTGGACTCTGGAATTTTCGCCCAACTACCTAAAGTAGGTACCTATAACCGACGAGCATATGTATGAAGAAAGTGATAATAATACGTAATATTAATATGGGACTTCCACACACGGAACATCTGGTACCAAACTAGACAGAGCCTGTACTATGGTAACCAGATGACTGATATACATACTTAAATACGATTTTAACACCCAGACACAGATCAAACAGACATGTTTGACAGACACAAACGTTTGACCTGACCGGGGATCGAACCCGGGGCCTAGGGCACAGAAAGCAGAGTTACTACTATCTGTGCCAACCAGGCTGTCAAATTAATTCAGATGAAGTAATACTTATGGGGGTGTATCTACCAGTCAATTTGAATAACTTTCAAAATATAGAATTCCGAACTTATTAAAAAATGTTCCTCTTCCCATACCAAATTGGATCAGATGATCGGCAAATTTAATTACACAAATTTGAAGTAGAATTATTGTTCTAGGTGATTTCACAATTATTGCTGTTGAAAGTGGTTCAGTTTTTTGTAGTGGTAAGCTTCTTATGCAGGGGGCCGCCTGGGGAAGTACCACCGCCTTTGCCAGTTATTCATCCGCCAAGCAGTAATGTGCAAACATTACTGAAGTGTGAAGTCAAGTCTGAAGGGCAATGTAACAAGCGAAATTACTGGGCGTGACGAGTTTCAACAACTAATATCTCAGGGTGACAGGCGCAGTGCAGTGCCGCGCAGAATTAATTATGATGAAAATGGAAGAAGCAAGTATTTATTTATTTATTTATTTATAATTCAGCACAACGCTAGGACTAACTTAATGCTAAAATAGCATTTTCTACCAGTTATCCTGGAAACTGGAGAAAATGTTACATAAATCGGGTGGGGTGCAGACAAAAGGAAAAGATAGAAAACAATTTTGTATAAAACAAATAACCTACCGGGAAACTTAAAAATAACACAATTAACACACTTAGTTTAATAATAAATATAACTAGATACATAAATATATAAATAATTAATGTTTACTATATTATAACATATATATATATATACACATAAGTAATATATCAGAATAAGGCAAGTGGCGATAAATAGTCTCTGTCTACCCCAACGCGAAGATGGCGTGAATGTATGTATTTAAATATCGCAAATCAAAAGGACGACATACCGTGGACAGGTTTTACGCAAAAGGGGGTGCACCTACAAGACCGCGGTTTTAAAGGTGTTTCAACCTTTGGCTCGTTGACGAACCACAGGTTTATCTCGCAAATGGATCACCCCCTAAACCCCTTCCAGCTATTTTTAACGCACATTACATACATTATGCTTGAAGTTGCATAAAATTAATCAATGAAATTTCGTAACGCGATGTACTAGTAATGGTTTTATTATTAATAAGCAAGAACGGCATTAAAATTGAAGAAACGACATGAAGAAAATAATGTCTATACCACAGAATATAGAACTATCGTCTATACCCATTGATTTAAAGATAAGGGGAGATAGGGTACGTTTTCTCAGCGCTTACTCAATGATAGCTCTTTCCTCGTTAAGAAAAGTACCTCTTTACATGGCTTAGACAAAATCTGTCAATTCATAAACTCATGGTATCCCTACAAATGGCGATGTGTTGGTACTGTTACTTGATAAGACAATATTGATGCTCCACTCGCCCTATATGACTTATCGTAATGTATCTGATTCAGGATATTTTTGGTAAGGGTGTTACGGAATGAGAGATTTATCTATTGAGCCTTATGTAACTGATAAGATTATGGAATAAACACTGTTTTTACTAATATTTATAGTTTTTAGGATTCTGCAGAATCCTAAAAACTATTTCTTTTTTCTGAACAGAAAAATGGAACCTTTAAAGGATCACTTTATTTTATTTTAATTTAATTTAATTTTTAAATTTTTGGTTGCAATTTGGTTCATATTTTTCTAATTCCTGATAATAATTCGATTTAATTTTTTAATTGTAATTTTAATAATTTAATTTCATGTTTTAAGTGGATCCTATTGTGTCTGAATAAAGAATTTAATTTAATTTATTTATTACCTCAACTCAAACGCTGCCTCAACCTGATTTAATATGCCGAGTATCAAATAAAATTAAATTCTTCCTGTCGAATCGATATGTTATGTGGTGTCAGAGATTTTTGGTTGCTCGAAGGCCAACAGCGAACGGTTTCACTTGCTTTCCTAAGTACGCAGCGCTCTGATGTTATAAATACTTATCATACAAACTGAGCTAAAGTGATAGGCCTATTTTGGGGGCCTATCAAGGGGCCCCCTGGGGAAGTACCATACCTTTGCCAGTTATTCATCCGCCAAGCAGTAATGTGCAAACATCACTGTGTTCCGGTCTGAAGTGTATACATATTTTACTGGGCATGACGAGTTTCAACAACTAATATCTCAGGGTGACAGGCGCAGTGCAGTGCCGCGCAGAAATTTGAATTTTAAAACACTGGGTGGTACTGGGTCTGATATGGGCAATCATGATGCTTAGCATCAGACACCTGATTTGCTCGTCTTGTCACTTACTATCGTTTTAAAAAAAAATACAAACGGTTTTATTCCTCCAAGTACCTAAACCCAGCTTAGAGTATCCTTATATTATTAATTTTAGGGCCCTCTAGGCGCGATTCATTGATGTATTAAACTTTGTATAGAGCCCATATTAATAGACTTATATTAATATTACGAAAAATTAGCTGTTCTCATATTAAAATTGTGTTCGCAGTGATTTTTCCCGTGACGACGCTATTGCTCGTACGTATAGTCTACTAGATTAAAACCAGCAGTTTTATGCCATATTTCGTAGACGCGGTTTTATTGCAACATAAAGCCTGGCCATTATAATTTAAGTACGTTATTTAACGCGGTAAAAACCAATAATATCTGCAAACAGATAATAAGAGGTTATGGCTACGTGAAATTGTGGTACCTTCGATAAAAGTGGCAAGCAATCTGTATGATGAAATTAGCTCCACCTTTTTGCGAATTTAAAGTTAGGAACATGTATGTGTATAATAGGTATAATATACATGTATAGTTTGTAAGTGGTCACATGAAAAGAGACCTGTAGGAATAATAATTTATTTCGAGATAATCGAGTTAAAAGTTTGGTGTCGTGTACAGAGACATTTTCTACGGTTTTCGAGTAAAAAATGTTATAAAAAAGAACAATACTTACTACTTTAAAAATCATCTGTGTAGACCAAAATAACGAGGAATCACCTTATTATATTAAAAAATCAACGTGTACCCAGTAATAGGAGGTGAGCCTATTGCCATCTACCGGGCACAATGCCAGACTCTATGTTTTTATTAAGATAATACGTGATGAAAAAATCCATTAGCACTTTGCCTGACCTGGGCATTGAATCCGGGACCTCATGATCGTCAGTCGAGCTTGCGCCTTCTTCGCCAATATTTGATACATAATATACATACATTCATACAGATACGCCTTGTTTCCGGAGGGGTAGACAGAGGCTATTTCGCTCCACTTGCTACGATACTGACAAACGGACACTCGACTCAATCCCATACAAAAGTCACGATATTACTACTCGTACCTACACAACTACCTGCACAAGAAAGTGTGCGTTAGGTGATCTCCCAGCGAAGCGGGGCTTGTAGAGTGCTCAATCTCGTTCGCGGGGGTGACGAAGGCCCGATTGGTGGGCGGATGACAGTGTCCATTCTAAACGTTTTTTTTTTATCTGACAAAGGTTCATGGCAAGCTATTGACCTAAACAATATGATGTAAAATTTCGATGTTGTACAATTTAATATTTAATGATAAAATTACATGTATGTGACGTTTATACGTGCACTGTTGTGCCTAAATAAATAAAGAATTGAACTGAACTGAACTGAACTGAACTAGTATTATATCTGTTCTGTGACATAACATTAAACTGTAATATTATTGTAAAATTTTTGGTTGAAACCGACGTACCGACTGTGCGACGTAGTACGAGAAGAAATAAATTGAGTTTCTTACTAAAAGATACTGCCAACGTGGATTTTACGAAGTAGAGATACTAGTAATATTCACAATATAAATATGGAAAGAAAAAATTCACCCACGAGCGTGAGTTAAACCACGCACCTTCCGCACCATTCCGGGAAGTGGGCACTCTACCATTTTAGCTACCGTGGTGGTACCAGGAGCGTGTATATTTCAAGTGAATAGATTGCTTACTCTATAATTTTTTTTTATTATAGTAAGTGAAAATACGAGCAAATCAGGTGCCTGATGGTAAGCATCATGATTGCCCATATCAGACACAGTGCCACCCAGTGTTTTAAAATTCAAATTCTGCGCGGCACTGCACTGCGCCTGTCACCCTGAGATATGAGTTGTTGAATCGTATCATGCCCAGTAATTTCGCTGGTAACATTGCCCTTCATACCGGAACACAGTAATGTTTGCACATTACTGCTTGGCGGATGAATAACTGGCAAAGGTGTGGTACTTTCCCAGGCGGCCCCCTGCAAAAGAGGCCTACCATAAAATATACCTACCTACCATAATACAACCTACCATAATATAAAATAAATATTAGTAATATTCTGTTGGATATTTTCAAGCCTATCTATTTCCAACGCCATTATTCACTCGCAAACGTTTCAATTTACATATTAATTTGCATACAACGCTTTTTCGACCCTTGCTCATGTATGTATCACTATGATTTATAGTGAATTCAGTACTAAACATGAATTATTTGGTGCTTAGAGTTAGAGTGTTTACTTCATAAATTCAGTTTCACAAATGCTTAGGTAGAGATCTTTCAGCGCCCTAGCACAGTGAAACAGGGACATTAGGTCTCCAGGGGTTTAGACAGGAACATTATATTATATGTGTCGCCATTAAATCGTAAGAAGCGTTAGTTTATAATTCGCTTAGTTAGTTTAGTTAGTTTATATAATGTCACTCGTTTATATAATAGTTTGTGTAATAGTTTATATAATGTAACATATATTATTATTGAGAAAAAACAAACGGGTCTTACAAATTCACGGCGAAATATGCATTTTAAAAAGCACGAATGAGTATAAAAATAGAAGAAATATAAATAATTTATAAAAAAAAAGGCTCCAAAGTATTTGCAAGAGATATGTCTATTGGGCAAAGCCGGTTGACAAAGCTGAAGAGAGAAGATGGCAGTATGGCGTCGACAAAAGCGAAGGTGTTAGAGGAGATCGAGAGGTTCTATGGACAGCTATACGCTTCGGTTGCAAAGCCTGTTAGTAGCGCGGCCAAAGACCCAAGAGCCAAGCTGATCTGACACTATACCGAAGATATCCCGGACATCAGCCTGTACGAGATTAGAATGGCCCTCAACTACTGGCACGTGCAATGTGCTCAGTGTGCAGTTTGAACAGAGCAATATAATAAACAACAAAGACGTACATAAGACCTGAAGTGCTAACCGAGACAACAATATTATTCGCTAGTACGACCCGACTTTACTGACGTACGTGGACCTTATAGAACCTAATTAGAGCTTTCCATTTTCGATTTCGTCTTTCTTTCTGTTGTTGTTAATTATATGTCACAGTGCAAACTGCACACTGACCAATTGCACGTGCCAGTTGTTGGGTAAGCGTTGGGAGAACGTACCCTATCTCCCCATTTTTTTAAATTGATGCCCTCAAAATAAATAATTTAGCCACAAAAACATTTTCCCCAATTCTGCAAGGAGACTAGACTTAAGAAGACTTTACATGTGAATATGAATCCAATTTGAATATGAGATGTGGGTGAAATGTTTCTTTTAATATTCAGATCATATTTCAAGCGATTAGACCGCTTTTGTCTTTAAATATATAAAATATAGTTTTTTATTATTGGAGCGGCATGCATTTTTAGACCGGAATATCTCTATAGAATACCTTATTAGAAGATAGGGAAGCAGGGCCCGAACACATTACACTGTCTAATAGACAGTGTTATGTTTTATGTAATATAGGATAGACAGTCTATCCTATATTGCCGGGTAGAGAATGTTATTTGCAATAATATTCCCAAACATAAGTAGCCATCTTATCATCGCCGTATAATTTATAATTTGATTCGAATAAAGGCTAATTTTTGTCGCGATACTAAAAAATATTATTTATATCCATTCCAAAATCTTATTATTAGTCCTATAAAATAAATGTGGCTCAAAAACCAACAACTCGTTTATTCTTACCTTTTAGAAGCAGAAGGTATCACTTTCTAATGGTGTCGAGAGTTGAAGACACAAGAAATATAACACTAACGACGTAATTGAGATCAAAGATAAACTCAAACTCAAACAGATTTATTCAAATAGGTCATAATCTGACACTTTTGTACGTCAATGAAGATACAGTACTGAGTCTACCGTGCGTTCGGAAAGATACCTCTACAAGAAGAACGCACAAGAAACTTGTAGGGCTTAATTTTTTCAACAGATAGTTTCACAATATTTGGTTTGCTTACATTCATTTTCTTTGAAGGTGCCGCGAGGCGACTATGCAGAAGTTTCCAGGCATCTTTGTCAGAGGACAAAGATGCCTGGAAACTTCTGCATAGTATATACATAGAGATGTACTGGTTGACTTTATAATATGCCTTCTTTAGTAAAGTAGATTTTATATAGGTTTTGAATTTACCCTCTGAGAGCCCAGTTATCTCTTTTGGGATTTTATTATAGAAACGTACACTATTTCCTAAGAATGTCTTTTTATTTGTTTTAGATAATCTAAAGCTAGGTACAGCTATTTTGTCTTTATTCCTAGTATAAAAATTATGAAGGTCACTATTTAATTTTAATTTATGTAAATTTTTACGCACATACATGATGTTCTCATAAATGTATAAGGATGGTAGGGTCAGTATGTTTATTTCTTTAAATAATTCCCTCAGGGATTCGCGTGGACGCATCTCATAGATGGCACGAATCGCACGTTTTTGTAGTATAAAGATAGTTTCTATATCTGCAGCTGACCCCCACAACAGAATCCCATAAGACATCAAGCTATGGAAATATGCAAAGTACACTAATCTCGCCGTGGCTACATCTGTTAGTTGCCTAATTTTATAAACCGCGTAAGCTGCAGAGCTTAGTTTCCCTGAGAGCTCGGTGATATGAGTGCTCCATTGCAGTTTAGAGTCTATATTTATGCCAAGGAACAAAGTTGCATTGTCAATATTGAGTCTTTCACCGTCAAGAACTATGATTGGTTCTATACTTCTGACGTTAGGCAACGAAAATTTCAAACATTTAGTCTTTTTCGCATTCAATAACAGATTGTTTGCTGTGAACCATCTGGATATACTTGCTAAAGTATTATTAACATGTACTAGTGAAGTATCCTTCCTATCAACTTTAAAAATCAATGACGTATCATCGGCAAATAGAACTATATCTGCTAGACCGTGGACCATGTAAGGCAAATCGTTAATATATGCCAAAAACAGGAAAGGACCCAAAATTGATCCCTGTGGGACTCCCATCTTGACAGGAGAACTAGCAGATGTGATACCATTGACGCTAACCTTCTGCTGCCTACTAGACAAGTATGATTCCACCAGGTTCAGGGCATTCCCATGAATTCCATATACTTCTAACTTGCGCAGTAACGTGCAGTGTTCTACACAGTCGAATGCTTTAGAAAGGTCACAAAACACTCCAATGGCATCCTGTGAACTCTCCCAAGCCTCCAAGACAAGAGTCATGAGATGACAGCCTGCATCGCTTGTTGATCTGCATTTGGTGAAACCATACTGGTTTGAATGCAATATTCTATTTCTATTGAAATGTGACAGCAGTTGGTTTAGCATCAATTTCTCAAAGATTTTACTTAATACTGGCAAAACAGAGATTGGCCTATAGTTTGAGGGATCTGTCTTACTTCCCGATTTAAAGATAGGAGTGATTTTACTTATTTTCATTAGTTCTGGAAACGTGCCTTTATCTATGCATAGGTTAAATAAGTCTGCTAAGTAAGGAGCAATTGTGTTTATTATAGAATCTAGCATTTTTACAGATAGACCCCATAGATCTTCAGTAGCTTTAACATTTAAACTCTTGTACGTCTTTTTGATATCAATTAATGAGATGTGTTCAAACGAAAATTCAGGTATGGTGCGTTGGAAGTTTTCTTTAAGAAAAGCCTCCGCCAAGTCTGGGGATGAATCAAGTGACTTGGTCGCGTTCAGGGCTATGTTAGAGAAGAAATCGACAAAAATATTAGAGACTTCCTCAACATTTGTAATGTGTTCATTATTAATTAATAGTTTATATTCAGAATCTCTACATTTATCTTTACCTGTTTCTACGTTTATTGTTTTCCAAACCGTCTTAATTTTATTACTTGATTTGCGAATTTTGTCTCTAATATTTATGGCTTTTGCTTGGATGCAAACAGCTTTAAAATTTTTTGAATAACATTTAACATACTCATGAAATGATTCTGAATTGGAATGGGCTTTATCCCTATATAACTCATACATATTATCTCTACTTTTCCTGATACCCTTGGTAGCCCAATCACTAAATTCTAGTTTCCCATTCGTGTGTAATTTCTTTTTGGGACATATCTCATTGAACTCCTTACTTATTACAGAAAATATGTTTTCATAATTGAAATTAGGGTCTTCCTCAGAGACAGCGACATTTTCCAGTTTTGATTCTATATTATTCCTAAGCTTTTCGAGTTTATATGTTGTTAGGGGCCTATGTTCAATTGTTGGTTTTTCTTTTGATTTTTCACTTATAAATTCTAGTGAGAGACCCTTGTGGTCAGACCTAACTCCACCCGTTATTGATAACTTCCTACTTTCGAAATTGGTAAAGATATTATCAATACAGGTCGATGAGGTAACTGTAACTCTTGTGGGCTCAGAGAATAGGTAACTCAAACCGAAGGACTTAAATAAACTAGTCAAATTAGTTTTATCTGGAGAATCTGACAAAATATCAATGTTAAAATCACCGCATACAAGTACATGTTTATTACTTTTACAAATTTTGTTTAGAATTATTTCCATAGAGGACATAAAAGAAGTGAGATTCGAGTTCGGCGGCCTATATACACATAAGATTATGTGCCTTTTCACTTCTACACAAGCCACCTCGCAAGTTCGTTCCACAGAACAGCTGACAATATCATTTCGCTCTTTATATTTAATTGATTTTCTTAAAAGTATAATCGAGCCACCTCCTTCAGCAGATGTTCTGTTGAACTTACTGGCCACCTGAAAATTATTAACATTAAATAACATTTTATCATTTTTTAACCAAGTTTCACAGAAACATAAAATATCATAATTATATTTATCTACAAGTAATTCAATGTCGTTAATTTTGCCAGAGAAGCGGTTTATATTTTGATAGAATAAAGATAATGTACAAGTACCACTCTCTGTTGTCTTAGAAATTAGTTTAAATTATTTTCCACAGTGTTATTTTTAGTACATATACTAATCACTGTGGAGTCATTATTTAACACCGTTATATTACCTATAACTGAATTAATATTATAAGCTACCAATGTAGCAAGCATCGAAATGCATTTCTTCGAACAGTACATAATATTGTCCGGGGTCAGTTGAAAGTTTTTAATAAACTTATTCATGTCAAAAAACATTAATTTGTCACTATGACGAGATGTCAGATTATGAAATAAATTGTTTATCATAAATATAATATAAAAGTAAGTTTCCTACATACGAGTACATACAGTCACGCCTTTTCCCGGAAATAGTATCTGCCGAGTATTTCTCTGCACTTGCTACGATTCTGATATACAGCTTTCTATTCGTCCACTTTCATGACATTCAAACTCAAACTCAAACTCAAACAGATTTATTCAAATAGGTCATAATCTGACACTTTTGCACGTCAATTTCTTCATACATATGCTCGTCAATTGTAGGTCATGAAAAGTACGCCTAGGTCGACTCCTACCGACTTGACGAGACATTAGGTTTCCCACTCATTATTTTTATTGAGATATTAAGCTGGGTATATAACTCGTCTGTGGCCCAACAGAAATGTACGGGGCTTTGAATCCAGAGTCCCTGAATATCACTATGTGGCCTTTTCATTAGGGCGCTACCGTGTTTAGGACGGCACGTTAAACTGTAGGGACCTTCTTACATATGGCTGTTTCCTATAAGATATGAAGCAGTCGTTAGGTCATGTCGGAGGCCTTGTAGGAACCGTGGCCATCTGAAACTCTGACAATATGGCTTGGCCACATACTTGACTTATATAAATTGACTCATAATTGAGGTAGGTAACCCGTTCTGTTAGGGTATAAATTCAAATTATTATTAACTAGCTGTGCCCGCGGTTTCACCTGCGTAGTCTTTGTTCCCGTGGGAATATCGGGATAAAAAGTAATTTTTATGTTTTTCCAGGGTATAAACTATCTATATACCGAATTTCAACCAAGGCGGTTCAGTAGTTTTGGCGTGAAAGAGTAACAAACGTCCACCTATCCATCAATCTAACAAAAACCGCGCTTGATGACGCTGGTGGTGAGTAAGGTCTTGTTCACACTGCGGCTTTGAGCTGCCGCGACAGGCGTTTTTGCGTTTGCAGCGCCGCAGCTGCGCGTTTTGGCGACTCCCTGCGTTCGGAAGCCTGCAGCGGCGATCGACGTTTTTGCGTCTGCTGCGCCGCAGCTGTGCGTTTTGGCGACTTCCTTGCGTTTGGAAGCCTGCAGCGGCGATCGGCGTTTTTGCAACTAAGCAGCTAGCTGCCGCAGCTAAAAGTCGCGGTGCAGTGTGCGGGGTGCAGCGTTTGTCGCGGCATCTAGCAACTGAAAAGCAGCTAAGCAGCTAGCTGCCGCAGCTGAAAGTCGCAGTGTGAACAAGACCTTAGAACTCGCAAGCGTTTAGTTCACCTGTTAAAAATGTAAGCTTTTACATTGTAGGTACCTACTGAAATTTGGGATTTATAATATTAGTAGGATAATTGTATATTTTCTACCAATTAATTGAATAATTCCATATGAATTAATTAGGAAATATGTACGTACCAGCTGAGCGTGAGGAGTGTGGTGCAGTGTTAACACCTTATTAGCAATTGAAAGTGAAATTATAACAGTAGATATTATATTTGAATGCAGCCTTTAATTAAAGGGATATAAAATTATTGTGGGTTTTATTTATCTTGTTGAAAACTAAGGTCGTAAATGTTATTGTTTTTGTAATAATATTTATTGCTTTACAAAACTGATTCAACATTTTATACACCCTGCACTGTACGAGTAAGTAGAAATTTTTAGACATAACATTTATAATTTTTTTGTTCATCTGTCGCCAAAATATTTTTGCTATAATAATAAATAAGATGGGCCTCCCCCATTAGGGGGGTTTTGTCAACAATACTCGCCATGCTTGGCAGGCGGGTTGGTGAGCGCAGTTTGATGATTTTTACGCAGAGGACGCTGCTCGCCCTCTGGATCTCATAGCCCCTAGCCGGCTTTAATCCTCCCCACCCCCCTATTTTTTATGATAGTGAGTGACAAGACGAGCAAATCAGGTGCCTGATGGCATTATGGGTAATCATGATGGTAAGCATCATGATTACCCATATCATAAACAGTGCCACCCAGTGTTTTAAAATTTTAAATTCTGAGCGGCAATGCACTGCGCCTGTCACCCTGAGATATTAGTTGTTGTAACTCGTCATGCCCAATAATTTCACTGGTAACATTGTCCTTCAGTCCGGAACACATTAGTTTGTACATTACTGTTTGGCGGATGATTAACTGGCAAAGGTGTGGTGCTTCCCCAGGCGGCTCCCTTGCAAAAGAGGCCTACCACTACAAATGACAAACCTAATGGGGGAGGCCTGTGTTAAGCAGTGAACTTGTTGACAATGACTGAGATGATGAAATAGATGACGAATAAAAAACAAACCAGGCATATTATGATATTTTTTGCCTTAAAGTTTCATGTAATATGTACTTATGTACTTCTTTATCAAAAAAATCAAACCTAAAGAATAATTCATTTTTCTTCCATTATGTAAGATATAAAAAAGAATTTATAGAAGCTTAGACTTGTCAACGATCCACTTACAGTGACGAATGTAAAGGTAATATCAAAACTCTATTATAGTAACTATATTTTCATCAAAAATTCAATATCTGACAAATGGCGTCGAAAACGCCTGTTATTGAAACATCTATTATTCAATAATATAATATTTGTTGCGGTTGGGAGATTACATTTTTTTATATCTTAGACACAAATTATTGAAGGTATCATCGGACTGCCTCGGTGGCGTAGTGGACGCAAGCTCGACTGCCGATTTTGAGGTCCCGGGTTCGATCCCTAGGTCAGGCAGTGGATTTTACCACTGGGATTTATCTCTATAACAGCCTGGAGTCTTTAACTGTGCCCGGTAGATGGCAATAGGCTCGCCCCCATTACATGGAACCAATAATATACTGGCAATATGTGTCCCTACTATGTAGATGTACCTACATGTAGCGTTCGTGGTCCCATGTAATAGGGGGCGAGCCTATTGCCATCTACCGGGCACAGTTCCAGACTCCAGGCAGTTATTGAGATAATTCCTGGATTCCTGGATTCCTAATGGAAAAATCCAATATTTATCACTGCCTGACCTGGGGATCGAACCCGGGACCTCTTGATTGGCAGTCGAGCATGCGCCCTCTACGCCACCGAGGCAGTCTGTTATGTTAATTTATGTTATTAATAATAATATAAATGTGAAACCAATTAGCTTTGACTACGTAAGCACAAAACCGCCCATTTCACGTTCAAAAGGCATGATTAAAAGTAAAAGCTGTTTCCAATAGTGAAAGTGTTCTAACAGCTTTAACGGAGTAATTAGGGCTTAATAGGTACTTAATTTTGGTCTCGAAGCTTAATTTTCACTACAAAATGAAGCACTGGTATTAAGTTACATTTTATTGTCCAGGAAATAACACATAGGTTACCCAAAGCCTATGCTTTGCCAGACTTATACGTCTTATACAAAATCTGGAGCAAGATGTAGGTACTCGTGCACGTCAATTTAAAAACAATATATTATCTTTCCTTCTTAACCTCAGATCATGTATGATCTGAGTTATTAACAAATGTTTTTTCTATCCTTGTCTTCCCTCAGCCAATCATAGGAACTCGTTAACTCTTGGGCCGTATAATATGAAATCTAGACGATATTCGGAAATCTCACGCACACTTGCGCGTGCGTATGGTCGCTGGTTTGCGTGAGTCCGGAGTAGTCGATAGCCAGTACGGTTATTCAACTATTTTGATGTATTTGATTGACTTGCGTGATTTTAATTATTTAAAATACAAGGTTTTTTTAAAAGATTTTTATTTGCCAATTTTTTTTTAAAATTATTTAAATTTAATTTTCAAGAGATGGATTGAGATTGAACCAAAGTTTATTTCTGTGATGTATATTTTATTGTAAGTGGCCGAAAATAAAAGCAATTCTCAACCTATTTTTACAAAAAAATTTGGTCACGTAAATATTGATTTACTTGCGTGATTTTTATTATTTGAAATACAAGGTTTTTTAAAAAGATTTTTAATTGCCAATTTTTTTTTAATTATTTTAATTTAATTTTCAAGAGATGGATTGAGATTAAACCAAAGTTTATTTCTGTGATGTGTATTTTATTGTAAGTGGCCGAAAATAAAAGCAATTCTCAACCTATTTTTACAAAAAAATTTGGTAGGTAAATATTGATTTACTTGCATGATTTTTATTATTTAAAATACAAGGTTTTTTTAAAAGATTTTTAATTGCCAATTTTTTTTTATTATTCAAATTTAATTTTGAAGAGATGGATTAAGATTGAACCAAAGTTTATTTCTGTGATGTATATTTTATTGTAAGTGGCCGAAAATAAAAGCAATTCTCAACCTATTTTTACAAAAAAAATTGGTCCGGTAAATATTGATTTACTTGCGTGATTTTTATTATTTGAAATATAAGGTTTTTTTAAAAGATTTTTAATTGTCAATTTTTTTTTAATTATTTAAATTTAATTTTCAAGAGATGGATTGAGATTGAACCAAAGTTTATTTCTGTGATGTGTATTTTATTGTAAGTGGCTGAAAATAAAAGCAATTCTCAACCTATTTTTACAAAAAATTGGGTCAGGTAAATATTTTTTATTTAGAAATTTTATATAAACCGGTAAATAGCGATCCATTCATTATTAAATTTATAGACGATTTTCACAGCAATGCATTGTAATTTTTTCAAACCGGTAAGATCACAAAACGATTCAAATATATGCGATAGCTATTCTAAACCTCTCAAAGCAAAATTTACAAAACAGTCGGTGGTCTGAGTTCGATAAATCAAAATTAAATTATGAAAATAAGAAAAGTAGCTCATTTATTAGATCAAAATTGAAATGATCTTTCATATTATGCATTAAAATTTTGAAAAAACACAAATCGCATAATCAGAAAAATTTACGAAATTTTGCTGATTATGTGCGGCTCCTTAATGGTAAAAATAATAATTTAGTAATAGTACAGTTGGTTATAAACTGGGGCGTAGAAGTATCATTTGCTTCACATCGCTATTACCGATCGCCAATCATGGTCCCTTGTTCAATATCCAGGTCAAGCAAAAAGTGTAATTGGATTTTTTCATTAGGAATTATCTCAGTGACAGCCTGAAATCTGGAACTGTGCCCGGTAGAATGAGTTAGGCTCGTTCCCTTTTTACATGGGATCATGGGACACAATTACTAGTGAAGTGTGAGCACGAGACTGGGTCCTGGAAACACCTCTGCCTACACCTTTGAGAAAAAGGCACGGAGTTGTGTTAATAACATAACATACATTCACGCCTTTTTCCCGAAGGGGTAGGCAGAGGTATACCCAGGACTCAGCCCCATAGTAGATACACCCACATTTCGCCAGTATATGGTATTGGTCCCATGTAATAGGGGGCGAGCCTATTGCCATCTACCGTGCACAGTTCCAGACTCCAGGCAGTTATTGAGATAATTCCTAATGGAAAAATCCTATATTTTACACTGCCTGACCTGGGGATCGAACCCGGGACCTCTTGATTGGCAGTCGAGCTTGCGCCCTCTACGTCACCGAGGCAGTCAAGTCGAGATGTGTTAATGTTAGTAGAAAATATCCAAATACAAATAACAAATAATTGAATTTATACCGTTACCAATTGAATTTTTTTTTATTGGCGTAAAAAGAAAGATCATTTAAAAGTTTTGTAACAATACTATTTTAATTTTTTTTTTATTCGCTATAATTACAAAGTTATATCAAATTAAAAAATATTTTTTAAAGCCAGTACTGAAAACACGCCGATAGTACCCGAACGAGCTCGTGACCTGTAGTGACGTCACAATGTTATAAAGTACCATACATAATTATAACATAATGACGTCACAATCATGGCGACCTCTCGTAGCGCGTTCGTGATCAAGTGTTTATTGGAATTAAATTGCTTATAATAATCTTGAATTGCTTATAATTAATTTAAAAAAATATTTTTAAAGTGATTTTTGAATCGGATGATACAAAGTTTTGAATAAACTTTCAAAAAAATTAAAAGATCCGACTTTTATTTCTTTTCAAATACTCAATTCTATAAATGCATAATATAAAGTTTATTGATGACGGTGAGTATTTGTGTTTTTTACTACTCCAGACCAAAACTACTACTGATTAAATACTGATCGAGGTGTTTGGTATTGAGTACTTCGATCATGTAATATATATTTATAGGGTAGGTATAATACTCTTTTCATCATAGTAAACTTCATCTTCGCCGACATCGTTACGATCGCAGGAAAGACCTAGATGCTGTTAGCACAAAATACAGCTGGATAAGGCAGGACAAGACACAAGAGATAGAATTTTAAATTCTGAACTTAAAACTAAAACGATGTCCGGTCTATTTGTTTATATGTCGATAATGATAAAATAAATAATCTCAGCATTGAATCTGATCCCCAAATAGCGGTGTAAGGCTGGATTAAAGAAAGCTTTCTTGTAACACGGTCAATAGACAACCCTTGACATATAGACCCTTGAGATTACGGTCGTAAAGGATAATGCGGTCTGACTTGATAATCAAAATCTCAGAAGTAGGCTTTTTGGGGTTCCGAACCCCAGCGGGGTACCGAAGGAACCCTATTACTAAGTGTTAAAAATAAAGACAGTGCAATGTAATAGTAAGAGTATGATGGATAGTATCTTGTTGTTTGTTATCTCTCTCTCTCTTTTAATGAAAATGTCATGGCGGATCTTTTCTTGTAACTAAACGACTGTGTGCTTATAAATAAAAACTTATCGTATTAAATTAAGCCTATATTTCATTTATATTTCATCTGGTTATGTGCCCAGGTCACTAACTAGCATGGATTAATAAATGTAGGCTTAAGGATTACAAATACTGCAGTGAAAATTAATAGTGAAAAATACCGGCGGCGTGGGTTGACGCCATTTTTGAGGTTAAGTAATACCGGGAAGGAAAATTACTTGTCCTACTATCGTTGGGCAAGGCAGGAGAGCCTACAGGAAGGTTTTGAAATGGATTCGACACAGGGAAGTGGACAACAGAACGTCATGAAGCTGGAGGGTTCCAGGAATTGGAATATTTGGAAGTTCAAAACGTCCGTGTTGCTGCGTCGTGGACGGGACAACAGTAAAACCTGAAGATGAGACTCAGCGTAGTACTTGGGAAACCCAGGATGCGCGAGCTCAAACGCTGATTGTTACGAGGATGTCGGAAGAAGTCATGTTGCATATCATCTCGTGCGGCGGCTATGTGGAGGAAATTGTTAAGCGTGTATTAACAAAAATCTGAAACTAGCATTCACATTGTGCAACAACGCTTTTTTCAATTCAAGTTTGATGCCAAGCAGTAATGTGCAAACATTACTGTGTTCCGGTATGAAGAGCAATGTTACCAGCGAAATTACTGGGCATGATGAGATTTAACAACTCATATCTCAGGGTGACAGGCGCAGTGCAGTGCCGGGCTGAATTTTGAATTTTAAAACACTGGGTGACACTGTGTCTGATATGGGCAATCATGATGCTTACTATCAGGCACCTAATTGGCTCGTCTTGTCGCTCACTATCATAAAAAAAAGACAATAAGCTGGTGCTGGACGAATTTCTGTCGTTGTTTCTTCAGATGTGTATATCATGGACTCAATAACAATAAAGCAAAGAGTGAGTTGGTGGTTTTTAAAGCACGAAAAAACGTATGACAATTTGCCACCAGTCTGCATCAACGGAACTCTTCTTGCTAGAGTCACGCGTTTTAAGTACTTGGGTCACTGGGTCACGGAAACCTTGCGTGACGATGAGCACTTGGAGAGGGAGCGCAGAGCACGGTCAGATGCCAAATAATATAAATCATGTTGGCTCGCAGGTTCGCACGTTGCACGAATCAAGTCAAAATCTGCTTGTTCAGAGCCTTTTGGCAAACTTTTAATATGTGTAGCCTGTGTCTGTCAGTGTGTGTGGGTTCTGTTGGGGCTGGGTCCTTACTGCAGCGCATCAGGCATTTTCGCGGAGGTGCTCATGTATGGGTTTCACGCAATGACGATGAATTGCTTTGGTATCCTTACTCTGAGGTTTCACGAAATACTGCGAAAGAGAGCATCCTCTATGATGTCGCGGCTTCGGGCCAGCAACAACAGATTTCTGAGTTTGTTTGGGGCACGTACTGACGATCCTCTTATGTGGCGCTGGCGTGGAGCGTGCTGGTCTAGTGCCAAATAATAATATTTGCCACTGTTTTTATTTTCAGAGGGTAAATTCAAAACCTATATAAAATCTACTTTACTAAAGAAGGCTTATTATAAAGTCAACCAGTACATAGAGGACAAAGATGCCTGGAAACTTCTGCATAGCCGCCTCGCGGCATCTTCAAAGGAAACGAATGTAACCAAACCAAATATTGTGAAACTATCTGTTGAAAAAATTAAGCCCTACAAGTTTCTTGTGCGTTCCTCTTGTAGAGGTATCTTTCCGAACGCACGGTAGACTCAGTATTGTTAATCTTCATTGACGTGCAAAAGTGTCAGATTATGACCTATTTGAATAAATCTGTTTGAGTTTTTTTGAGTTTTTACTGGCTTTTGTAGCCAAAGGGCCTTTTAGAAACATATTTACTTAATCAAAGGACCACCAAAAGGGATTAGAATTATTTGCTCTTTTCATTGTTTGTTCCAATGAAAAGTAATAAATTTGTGAATGAAAAACGTTATTTTTTTTTACAAATGGCGCCTGCTTCAATTTAATGCTTATTTAAGGATCTTTTAATCAATTAATTATGTGTTCTAAATATAAAAAAAATAACACGTAGAGATAATGATTAAAATGTTCTAAGTCTAAAGTAATAAATACTTATAACATAAACATAACATACATTCACGCCTTTTTCCCGAAGGGGTAGGCAGAGGTGTACCCAGGACTCAGTCCCATAGTAGATACACCCACATTTCGCCAGTATGTTATTGGTTCCATAGGCCTAGTACTAGGCCTATTGCCATCTACCGGGCACAGTTCCAGACTCCAGGCAGTTATTTAGGATAAGAAAAGTGAATATTCAAATAGACTTAATTGCGTACCGTTTGAAATTAATACTGATATGTTTAGAAAAATATACTGATCAATGGGAAAATTTTTGCTTTCTTGTAAAATACCCCATAACAACTGAAATTAATTAAAAACAAGAATATTATTCCGATGTAACTTACATAAACTCTCACCGTTTTGATTTAACGTTGAGTTGAAAGAACACATTACATTTGTAGACAAGAAAATTCTCTCCAACTTTCATTACGAGCATTATGTGCAAATTGTTTTCGTTTTCGCATTATATAAATCTAAAGCTAAACAAATAATTTTACTATTACGAAATAAACACAAGTAAGATAAACCGAAAATCCTTCCACAGAACACAAAGAATCTTACTTTATTTTTTTTTTATTCACGAAGGAGAAAATGGACCATACGTTCGTGTATTTGCCACTGTCAAGTATTTTATGTTATATCATAATAAAGATTCATTGTTCTTAATTTCATATGTGTATTATGATTTACTTCACTGTACATAATTTTTTGTTTGCTAATAATATGAATAAAAAATAATTATGCAAATTAAACAGCAAGTAGACGATCCGACATGGTACGGCTGTACTACGAACTTGGTTCGCTATCTGGTTTGATAGCGAGCCAAGTAATATTCGATCGTGTGGCACACTGTACGGCGAACATTATTATTAGTATTACTCGGTACCGTATGTCGGTACGGTGGTACGGGAGCTTGCATATCAAACTTGGTACGGTACCGGACAGGTTCGGTTGTCTGCACGGCGCACCGTACTGGTTCTGAGTTCAGTCGCTCGCCGTCATTGGTCGTCGCGCAGCACGTTGCGATGTCACACGTAATGGATGAAATAAAAATAAATACTGGTTCCGATATTGATGACATCTTAATTAAAAACAATAAAACCTGTTACCTTTTTATTTGTTTTAGATAATCTAAAGCTAGGTACAGCTATTTTGTCTTTATTCCTAGTATTAAAATTATGAAGGTCACTATTTAATTTTAATTTATGTAAATTTTTACGCACATACATGATGTTCTTGCACATAAATGTATAAGGATGGTAGGGTCAGTATGTTTATTTCTTTAAATATGCAAAGTACACTAATCTCGCCGTGGCTATATCTGTTAGTTGCCTAATTTCATAAACCGCGTAAGCTGCAGAGCTTAGTTTCCCTGAGAGCTCGGTGATATGAGTGCTCCATTGCAGTTTAGAGTCTATATTTATGCCAAGGAACAAAGTTGCATTGTCAATATTGAGTCTTTCACCGTCAAGAACTATGATTGGTTCTATACTTCTGACGTTAGGCAACGGCAACAAAAATTTCAAACATTTAGTCTTTTTCGCATTCAATAACAGATTGCCAGTATGTTATAGATCCCATGTAATAGGGGGCGAGCCTATTGCCATCTACCGGGCACAGTCATCAGTCATCAGTCGGGCTGGCGAAATGTGGGTGTATCTACTATGGGACTGAGTCCTGGGTACACCTCTGCCTACCTCTTCGGGAAAAAAAGGCGTGAATGCATGTTATGTTGTTTTTAATAACAGATTGTTTGCTGTGAACCATCTGGATATACTTGCTAAAGTATTATTAACATGTACTAGAGAAGTATCCTTCCTATCAACTTTAAAAATCAATGACGTATCATCGGCAAACAGAACTATATCTGCTATACCGTGGACCATGTAAGGCAAATCGTTAATAAATGCCAAAAACAGGAAAGGACCCAAAATTGATCCCTGTGGGACTCCCATCTTGACAGGAGAACTAGCAGATGTGATACTATTGACGCTAACCTTCTGCTGCCTACTAGACAAGTATGATTCCACCAGGTTCAGGGCATTCCCATGAATTCCATATTATACTTCTAACTTGCGCAGTAACGTGCAGTGTTCTGCACAGTCGAATGCTTTGGAAAGATCACAAAACACTCCAATGGCATCCTGTGAACTCTCCCAAGCCTCCAAGACAAGAGTCATGAGATGACAGCCCGCATCGGTTGTTGATCTGCATTTGGTAAAACCATACTGATTTGAATGCAGTATTCTGTTTCTATTGAAATGTGACAGCAGTTGGTTTAACATCAATTTCTCAAAGATTTTACTTAATACTGGCAAAACAGAGATTGGCCTATAGTTTGAGGGATCTGTCTTACTTCCCGATTTAAAGATAGTGTAATTGGGGAAACCCGATCTGTTAGAGTTTAGAGTATAAATTCAAATTATTTTTTTATTTATTATAATTTATTGTACTTATTTTCAGTTATTTCTTCTTCTTCCTAGCAATTATCCTGGCTATAGCCAGGGTCTGCTTTCCGGCTATTTCTCCTCCATTTCGCTCGGTCTTGTGCATCCTCTACGGAGAGTTCATTGGCACTCATGTCATCCCTATTTATCCCATTTTCATAGCTACTATTATTAAAGAAATCGTATCTATTGCTTTTTACGATAAGTTAAATACATAGTAGTATTCATATTAATCGTTATAATATAATTATGGAAGTCGTATTTTAGCTATAACCATGTTTCTGGGATTACAATTCAAAAGCGTTGTTTTTTTCAATTTCCGTCGTTTGATCTGTTTTCTTACGTGACATTGACAATATTGAATGTTGATTGAGGTAGAGAAAAGAGTAGAAAATAATGGGGGCGCCACTGTCTTTCACAAGAGTAAAAACAATTTAATCAACACATACACTTTAAATTAGTTCCGTTTCTACTCTTTTCTGTCGAGCTATATTCCTTAGAGTTTTGACAAGCCAAAATAAATAAATTAAATATTTTCTTGTTTTTAATTATTATCAATCGTTATGGGGTAATAAAAAGGAAAGCAAAAGTTTTCCATTTGTTCAGTATATTTTGCTGAACATATCGGTATTTATTTCAAACGGTTCAAAATTAATACTGTTTCACCTAGCAAATTCAGGCAATCTGATTAGTCTAATTGAGATAATTCCTAATGGAAAAATCCAATATTTAATACTGTCTGACCTGGGGATTGAACCCGGGACCTCTTGATTGGCAGTCGAGTATGCGCCCTCTACGCCACCGAGGCAGTCAGTAAATACTTATAAGACAGTTCAAAACAGATGAAGACGAGTACATAACGCTCTTTGAAAGTTGGTCTCTTTTAAGTGTGTCCGCCGGACACACTTTGACTTCAGCCACGCTTAAGAATATGTCTTCTCATTGATATCAAGTGCCTGACTTTTAGTACCAGAAAACAATTTTTATTAAGAATCTCTATTACCCAATGACCGGGTGATTTGGCCTTATAAAGGCTTTGTCATAATCTGCTGTTATAAGCCATAACGCCTTTCATCCTGTTCCCATTGAACTACGCGCTTTGTCAGATAACAATGGGTCAACAAAGAATATCCTAATTTCGACTTGCCGATAATATCCTGCCGCTGCAAGGAAGTGACCTCCTTGTTTGTATTTAGGGTTGCTTCTGGAGTATAAAAATGAAAAGAATTAAAAATGTGCCTTTTTGAAAAAATCATCATTATCTCAGGCACAGGACGTCCACTGCTGAACAAAGGCCTCCCCCATAGATTTCCATATAGTCCGGTTATAAGCTCCCTGCATCAGGCGTGTTCCTGCTGTCTTTATCAGTGTCTTTATCCTGTGGGTGGACGTCCTACGCTACGCTTGCTGGTATGTGGTCTCCAAATTAATCGACGAAAATGAATTTTTCTTTGGTGGCGTAGTGGTCGCAAGCTATACTAACTACCGACCATAAGGTCCCAGGTTCGATTTCCAGGTCAGCATAGTGTTATTGGATTTTTACATTAAGAATCTTCTCAATGATAGCCTGCGAGTCTGGAATTGTGCCCGGTCCATGGCAATAGGCCCCTTTTATACAGAGCTTACAAACAATACTGTCGAAACGTGGGGTGTGTATTTCATATCGGATTGCGCCTGTTTACGGAGACACATAACTATAACTTAGGAGATAATTCCTTATGGAAAAATCCAAAATTTAACATTTTGCCTGACCTGGGCATCGAACCCGCTCAATATCTCCGTGACAGCCCTACAGTTATCATAGTCCAGCAACCGCTCGTTCAGAATAAAGAATAGGTTGTAAAGGCGCCGTTAATCTGATTTACTGGAAGCGTTCAGTCTGCGAGCAGATTCACGCTAGATTGGATTCTTTGAACCACAGGACTGTCGCCTGTGCGAACAAGACCTTATATAGGACTAAAGGATTTATAAGGAATACTTATATATAAAGCATTGTTATGAAAACGAACGATGAACGCATTTCTATACATGGATTTCAGATTTTCTAGTAATAATAACATATACAATATATGTAAAAATATGTATACAAAATAGTAATAATTGTTTTTAGGTTTGAATTTATTACGAACAAAGTCAAAAGTTAACCTTTGCCGGGAATTTTTTATCGCAACTACTAAAATATCATAATAATATACCATCACGCCTTTTTCTCGATGTGATAGGTAGTCCTGTGCACCTCGCACAGGACTCAGTCCCATATATGGTACACCCACATTTCGCCAGGTATGTTTTTGAAGTCCCATGGGGGTGAGCCTATTGTCATCTACCGGACACAGTTTCAGGCTGACTCATGTTATTGAGTCAGCCTGAAACTGTGTCTATAGTGTTAGGGAATTCAAGAGCATTTGTAACGTGAACGACTAATTTTATAATATATGATTTTTTGTTTGTTTTCACAATTATTACAATTTAAATATAAGTAAGTTTTAAATATATATATTTTTTTTAATGATGTAATTTTAGTATTATATAGAAGAATCTCAATAATAATTGCAAATTTTTGCACGTCTGCTTGCAGATGAAATACTTTGTGACTTAATATAAGGTACTACTAAGAACTATACCTACGTGTAAAAGTATTTCCGCAAATAAACTATTTGATCAACAGATACACATTTTAAATTATATATGGTACATTTTATATAAAATGTACCTCTGCCTACGTAAACAATTTTATTCTCATCACGACTGACTTATGTGTACCATACCCTTGTCACACCAAAACTAGGATGAACGTAGTCATTAATATCATTCTGAGTGAATTAAAAGCTTTCATGGCATATCTCGTGGCCGAGGAAATATTAAATGTGTCGTTCTTATGAGATTACTGGAAACTCGCCGGCTTAGCACTGGTAGCATTGTCATATCATAATATATTCATAAGAGGAATAATAAAATTGTCGATGGTTACACAAGAGGGCTAAACAGACCCAACGAGTTGTTACGAGGTAATTTAACTCCCGAGTTATATATAGCGAGCGGTTTTCCCGTAGTAAGTGCACGTAGAATTGATGGCCGATGGGGCTGTAAAGTCCTCAAATGAAGACCACGGATCGGCAAGCGCAGCATAGGACGAGACCACCCACAAGGTGATAGACGATCAGATAAACACGGCAGGAATACGGTGGAGGCGGGCCGCTTACGGACTGAATGGAAATCTATGAGGGAGGCGTATGTTCAGCAGTGGACATCCTATGGCTGAGATGATGATGAAAATGATGATGATGACGATGATTCAATGTTTAAATGGATTTTTTTGTCGATTCAATTTTTGGAAATTCATCAAAATGACGGATTAAAAACAAATAAATGTAAAATCTCCTATATCACATCAAATGACAAGGGAATTTATCTGCTTTCAATATAATATAACTAGGGTTTCAACTGACTCCAAAAAAGGAGGAGGTTCTCAAATCTGCTTTTGCGCACTTAGCTGCGCGATGAACAAAATACTAAAATAATTAAGTAAAAATAAAAATAGACGCTCGCCAACCCGCCGGCCAAGCGCGGTGAGTATTGGCAAAACTCCCCTTATAGGGAAGGTTATGGACTTGATTCAATTATGTAGGGACTTGCCGCATATCTATACCTCAATAAAATAAGTCGTTGCCGGTGGCGGCCACTTAAATAAATGTGTGTTACTCACTGACTGGTGGAGTCAGTTGTTCGTTTGCTCCGAGCCTTATTTCAGTTATTTTTATCAACATTGATGTGCCCCGCCACACTCATCCCTATTTGAATACCGAAGGCTATTCTGTGGTGAATCTTCGTATCGATGTTTCTTTTGAAGTGTTTTTGTAATTTGCATGTGTTTCAGATACGAATCTCGATTGATGGCCTTCTATTACTTCTTTATGCTACGGTTTTATATGAGATAATAATAATAAGAAGGTCGTTGAAATTAACGGCATTATTGTGATTTTTCGATGACCTATTTCGGAATTTCTAGTTAATAATTTAGCAAATATTTGGCCTTAGTACGAGAAAAATTTAATAACTAAAATGTAAGATTTTAATGGTCTTTGTATCGATCTCTAAGAAATTATAAAAAAGTTTATATTTAGTAGGTACCTACCAATTAGGTATCTAAATTTTAATTTTGTTTTTTGTTAGAATTATAGCAATGAATTGCAGTGGCTTTTGCAGGGGGCCGCCTAGAGAAGTGCCACACCTTTGCTAGTTATTCATCCGCCAAGCAGTAATGTGCAAACATTACTGTGTTCCGGTCTGAAGGGCAATGGTACCAACGAAATTACTGGGCATGACGAGATTCAACAACTAATATCTCAGGGTGACAGGCGCAGTGCAGTGCCGCGCAGAATATTGAACTTTAAAACACTGGGTGGAACTGTGTCTGATATGGGCAATCATGATGCTTACCATCAGGCACCTGATTGGCTCGTCTTGTCACTCACTATCATAAAAAAAAGTTAATATATTTGGTGGGATACTTATTTTATGAAATATACGTATCATATTAGGAATAGTATACCTTATATTCTCTAAATTTTAAACCTTTATCCCGTGAAAGTTTTTTATTATCTCGTTGAAACTTTTCAACAGTTTTATATGATTTATTATTTTTGGGAAGGTTATAATCCGTTCTCAAAGTATTGTTTTCGTTTTAATGAAAACTTCAAAACAATAAAATCGGCCACTAGAGGTTTATTATGAAAATTCGATTACAAAGTTAAACCACTCTCAATGTAGCTGAAATATTAAATTAATTGTAACTAAAAGCTTTACTTATTACACACATACAGAAGTATTTCTCAAAAATTGTGTACGTAACGAAAAAGTCATGACGAAATATTATTACGAAATTGTCGTTAAATTTTGACAATTCTTGACCGATTTGTGTACATAATCCATAAACTTCTATCATCACATTTAGCTCCACAGCATACACGCATTTTTTTTATAGAAATTAATAGAATACAGCCAGCCTTATGGAGGAGTACTTTTTCGTAACGTGACGAAATTCACAAAAAAGTAACGAAAAAGTGATAGGCTGCATTATTCCAAAACGGTAAAAGTTTATCAGAGCTTCAAATTACATATGAAATAAGCTTAAAATCGTCAATTCTATGAGTACGACGGAGAAATAAACAAAACAAGGCTTCCCTTATCAAATAATCCCGCCTTCAGTTTATTGTCTCGAAAAAGTAAGTTGTCTTTGACGACACTCTCCGAGTAGATTAACAACAAAAAATATGGCGTAGACACCAAATGAGCAACCAATCAGAAAAGCGCCGATGTTGCGAACTGCTAAAATCTAAGAGATGCGTCCAGAAATAAGTTGGAATACAAATAATGCGTAACGAAAGAGTAGTTACTAAAAAGTAAATCTATGCGAGACTCTTTGATTTTATTAGTTTAATTCAATTATTTCTATGAAATGATGTATCAAATTAAATGGCATATGACACTACGCTTCATGTAGGCCTAAGTATAAACGAGAACAATCATGGCATTATTGTTTATATAAACAATGTAGTGAAGCATTAAACACTCGAAGGGAGATGCCATTTCGTGTTTGTATGAATGGTAAAATTGACCTCTAAGTTAATGTTTATTTATTTATATTATTAATTTTAAGCCGTGGGTTTACCGGCTTTAGAATAGTACGCCTCTCTACCCGTGGTTGCCGTAAGAGCCGGCTAATGGTTATGAGATACAGAGGACAGGCAGCAGCGCCCTCTGCATAAAACCATCAAACTCCTAGATAACTAGTGTCTCATTCCAAATAACGTCATTATATGTTGATTATAAATGATTTTACTAGGTATTAAGTTTGTATGGAATAAGTAGACAATTCTTCGTTCGACGCCCCGTTAATGTTTCTTATTGGTATAATGGGACACGTGCTTAATAAGACTTAACTCATTTCATTACCTTATAAGTAGGTTGCTGTTTATACCTTATACGAGTAAGTATCCGCTATAAGTGTTCGAGTGAGTCACTCTATTATCATCTTTGTGTAAAATCCGGCGTAAAACACTTCTCTCATTTATAAACAGATATTTGATCAGTTTCTGACAGTTTATTTGATAAATAGCGTAAAAACCTTCATAAAAACAAGGTGATCAACAAGTCAATGGCGCGTTTTATTAATTTGACTGCTAAGAAGAAAGATATATTACAGTTTTTTAAGTGCAAACACGCTACATATTATACAACCATTAAACATATACATTCACGCCTTTTCCCCAGTAGTCCCAGTCCCAGTAGGCACACCCACATTTCGGCGGTGTGTATGTTATTTGTTCCCATGTAATAGGGGGCGAGCCTATTGCCATCTACTTACCGGGCACAGTTCCAGACTCCATGCAGTTATTGACTATTATATTCCTAATGAGAAAATCTAATTAAAATGTGTTACATAAACACTTTGCCTTATTTGGGGATCGAACCCGGGACCTCGTTATCGGCATTAGAGCTTACGCCTACTAAGCCACCGAAGGCAGTCCCGCTACACATTTAATCTAAATTAGTGTAAACTCCCAACACCTGGTGTAAAATGATTAATCATCATCATCTCAGCCATGGGACGTCCATTTCTGAAGATATAGGCACACCCCGGACACTCGACTCAATCCCATACAAAAGCCGCGCTTTAACTACTCACTACACAGACATTGCACACATGGAGTTTTGTACACATGCAAGAGTGTGCGTGAGATGATTTCCAATGAAGGCGGGGCTCGTGGAGAGCTCAATCTCGCTGGAGCTGCGAGAAAGGCCCGATTGGTGTCCATTCTATACTATAGTCTATATTAATAAAAAAAAAACCATATTACAATAATATTTAATAACTAACCTTCACCTTGTTATTTATGTTCTTTATAGGTTATGTATTGTATACTGTAATATCTCATCACGTCCACTTCGATATAGGTTTAGTATTTTTATTTTTAGATATGATTATAAGTATATTATTGTGTTTTGTCTGTAATATTTATTATCATTAATGTCCGTGAAGTCACCAAAGCGGCCGCAACGGAAGACCAGCGCCGGTCGAATGGCCGGCAACATGCTGAGTTGCGACCGTTTCGTGCTACACAGATCTTTTTTTTTTTGCTCATATTATGTGAGTACATTTGTTCTAAAATAATTATGTGAAATATCTTTGTACACGAATAAACTTTCATTCATTCATTCATGCATTCATTCATTCATTCATTCATTATCTGTTCTGTGACATAGGCCTCAGCCATAGATTTCCATCCAGTCCGGTTGTAAGCGGCCCGCCTTCAGCGTGTTTCTGCCGTCCTTATCAGATGTGTGAGTGACTATTATATGCATATTGCACAAAGGTCATTAATTTTTGATGAAAATGACCAAGAAATTAAAATTAATTTATTACAGTGATTAATTTATTTTACGACCACCGCAATGCAATTATCATGCATGTGATAATTATTTTAACCGTAAAAGCGTGAATATTACCTCGTGCACATATATCGTCTGGAGGCTTAGTAAATCCGATGTGACATATAAACCATTTCAGGAGCTTAGAAAGTCACATAAATATCGAATAGCTCAAGCCTACAAGTCGCATATTGGTAGAATTGAGCAGAATATTAAACTTAAGCCGTGTGAGTTTTGGCAGCACGGCTCAAGCCTGCGATCCAAGGGCGGATTTGAGCCTAACATAACTTACAAAGGCGAATCTTTAAATGGGGTCGACGCAGCGGAAGCATTTGCCGACTTTTTTGCATCTGTTTTTGCACTTGATATACCAGTCTTAGACTTCGAAGCTGCTGCCACTAATGAATACACGAATTTAAATAGCAATTATGTTAATATAACTGAAATCACTATAGCAGATGTCATGCATGGCATAGACAAATTGAAGGTAGGGTCATCAGTTGGTCCGGACAGTGTTCCATCAGTATTAGTTAAAAGCACAAAAGAATTTGTTTGTGAACCGCTATGTCATATATTTAATATGTCCTTAAAAACTGGGTTGTATCCTTCATATTTGAAAACATCTAGAGTAACTCCAATACTCAAATAAAACAGATGTTGAGGGATATCGACCAATCGCAATATTGTCTACACCTGCTAAAGTCTTTGAGAACGTCCTTCACAAATATATATACGCACAGGTTGAGAAATATCTCTCAAATGCACAGCACGGCTTCAGAGCAAAGAGGTCAGTTAATTCGAACCTCCTCACTCTCGTAAACTTCGTATCAAAGCAATTGGACTCTGGCAAACAGGTTGACATATTATATTTTGACTTTAAAAAAGCCTTCGACAGAGTCGATAATGATATTCTCCTGAGGAAACTGAGTGCCATCGGATTTGCGCCTAATCTTCTCAAACTTATAGCAAATTATATGCGCGACCGTCGCCAGTTCGTTAGGGTGGGCATATATGAATCTATGCCTTACCACACACGCTCAGGTGTAAGTCAGGGTTCCGAGCTAGGTCCCTTGCTTTTCCTCCTTATAGTAAACGACCTTCCGACAATTCTCCGGCATGCTAAATGTCTCTAGTACGCTGACGACCTCAAGTTGTTTATCGAAGTACATTCTGAGAAGGACTGTTTGATGCTACAGGAGGATGTTCGTGCGGTATATGAATGGAGCATCAAAAATAAAATGGAATTTAACTACTCAAAATGTTATGTAATGAGTTTCGGTCGAATGCGACATCCAATTAAGTTCGACTACAAAATTGGCGATACTATCATGCCTAGAGCCATTACGATGAAAGATTTGGGTGTCACATTTGACCGTAAACTCACATTTCATGAGCATATTATAAGCGTTGCAAAGGAGTCTTTTCAGCGCCTAGGATTCGTAATCAGAAACTCTGGTGATTTTCGAAATGAACATGTGGTAAGGTTTTTATTTGATACGCTTGTTCGTAGTAAATTAGAAGCTAGCTCATGCGTCTGGAATCCTTACGAATCCACCTATGAGCTTATGCTAGAAAAGGTGCAGAAAAGATTCCTTAGATATCTGTATAAACGTAATTTTAAAATCTTACGTGGTATGATTGACACTCCCGATCTTCATAATGAATTGGCTCGCTTATCTGCTCCGCAAAATTATTTCCGCGTTCGGAGACACCAATTATTTAATGTGCCTTTCAGTCGTACGGTAGCGCGCACGAACTCCCCCATACCTCGCATTCTCACCGCTATCGGCACTCTCTTAGACGCAAATCCAGCCTTTGATGTGTTCGCTGATAAGTGGAATACCGTTATGACAACTTGTCAAATATTATATGACACGTGTTAATTTTTTGATTTTTATTTGTGATATGACTACTTTTAAAATTATTATTATTTTAATTTTTAATTTTATTTATGACATTTGACATTTTAATTGTTTTTTTTTTTTTTACTACTTAAGAAATTGACTAATGTAATTTTATAATAACTTTTTTATGCAATGTTCCTAATATTATCAATGTGTTATTTAGTGTAAGTGGTATTTTGCAGTGCCGTACTAATTATCAATAAATAAATAAATATGTTTGAACACTATCATTGGATTCATAATTTAAAGAAGCCTTAAAGTTTATTGGCTCTAGCGTAGCTCAGCTATTCTGCGGCAAATATGACCGGCCCATTGCCACTTCAGCTTGCTAATCCTCTCGGCTATGTCAGTGACTTTACTTCTCTGTCGGATCACCTCATTTCCAATACGATTCTTCAGAGAAACTCCGTGCATAGCCCGCTCTCTGAGCGACTTTGAATTTGTGGATTACTCTTACCGTCAGTGTCCACGCCTCGGCGTCTCGGCTCTTCATTAGTAATGACTTTAAAGTAGGTGCTAAAGCCCCATTCACGTAGCGATCCATTCTCGTTCCAAGGGTCTTCCCATCCTACTGAGTGAACTCTAAAGCTCTAGTAAAATCATAAATAACGATGTGACACAATGACGTCATGTCACGCCACACTCGTCAGATAAGCGTGACTGACTGGCGGGTCACGTCGCGTGAAAGCGTGTGCCTGTTCCTCCGGTTCAGAGTGAAAAATTGTTTGTCACTTAATAAATGGAGCTGCGTTGGGATTTGGGCAAGTGGTATTCGAAAAGATGAAACGGATCAGCCCACAGGTGAAAATTTAATCAGCAGATTATCAGTTTGAGTTTGAGTTTTGAGTTTGAATTATAGGTATTATAATGTAATAGTTTAATGGTTATATGCGTCTTAAAGAATTTTCGCTGCGAGTTTCTTCTTGCTTGGTTTATACATTTTATCGCGATATTTCCAAGGGAATAATGACTACGCGGGTTAAACCGAAGGACACAGCTAGTTAATTATTAGGTTAATAAATTTTGATTATTAATCTACATTTTAACTTTATTTGAAGACTTGAAAACTTCTCCTCTTGACTGTGGCACTAAATCTAGTATTTAAAAAAAATATACATGAATAAAAAATAAAAAAGGTACATAATTTTAATTTTTGTTGATTCCGAAGGCCGAGCTTGTAGTGAGACGAAACGACGAAGGAGCCATAATTAACTGTAAAGCAGGTGATTTTGTTTTTTACCAGCTTCTATCCTAGTATGTGCTTGTTCATATATTTTTTTAAAGCTTTTATTTGACTTGCAGTCAGTGTATGTATGCATTATAAATCATGTATGTCCGGTACAAATCTTGCAACTGAATATTGCAGCTATTTAAAACAAATTATAAATATAACAATAAATAAAAATAGTAGTCGGTAAAAAAAAAGATAAGTAAAAGCTAGCAAAAACAAAACCACCTGATTTACAGTTAATTTTGGATCCTTCGTCGTTTCGTCCCACAATAAAGTATCTTTCGTTCATCGTTTCTGCCCATTTTTTTTTATTTTTTTAAATACTTGATTTAGTGCAACAGTCAGGAAGAGATTTCAATCTTGAAATAAAGATAATAGTTTCTATTATAATCAAAATTTATTTACCTAATATAAAATAACAAGATGTGTGCCTCGGTTTTACCCGCGTAGTCATCGGAATAAAAAGTACAGAATAAATAATAGTACTAACGTAGTATGACATAGAAACTGTGTATATTTTGGGAAAATTAGGGGTCATTTTAAAAATATTTCTAGTTCCGCCCCTACAAACAGTACAAATAGGGGCCCCATTATCTAAAGTACCCAGGGCCCCCAATAGGTTAAAGATGGGGCTCGCTTGCTTAGAAAACCCTACGGATTTTTCATTCTTCTGAAATTTATTAGAAATCGTTTTTGGTTATTATATTGTTTTTTTATATGTATGAAAAAAATAATTGACTGCCTCGGTGGCGTAGAGGGCGCATGCTCGACTGCTAATCAAGAGATCCAGGTTTCGATCCTCAGGTCAGGCAGTGTTAAATATTGGATTTTTCCATTAGGAATTATATCAATAACTGCCTGGAGTCTGGAACTGTGCCGGGTAGATGGCAATAGGCTCGCCCCCTATTACATGGGACCAATAACATACTGGCGAAATGTGGGTGTATCTACTATGGGACTGAGTCCTGGGTACACCTCTGCCTACCCCTTCGGGAAAAAGGCGTGAATGTATGTTATGACGGTGCGTGCTGAAAAACAGCGCTGTGCACGGTTAGCCGAGCGCAGCACATGCTGAGCACAAGCCAATATGTTGTAATATCGTATTAAGGTTGGGTAATAAACAAATTTTTCTTTCTTTCTTTCTTATGTTATATTTTTATGAAAAAAATATCATATAAATATAATATGGTCGGTTTTATTCAACCAAACATATATTACCGTAGAAATAGTCAGATCAAGAGACAACAATTTTTTTCAATTGAGTGAAAAAAAATTTTCCCTTTGTTCATCATATTTGTGTAATTTCATGATGTATGGATATTGAACGCCCAGATTAGAAATTGTGAGTGGACGAAGCCTCTGGGTTAATTCTAGTATTTTATAGGAAACAACCGAAAACTACAGTTTAACGTGCTATCCGAAACCGAAACACGGTATACGATTAACAGTGTGAATTGTATTTTACAGAACACCAGTGCAGAAAATCGATGAAAAAAGTTTCAAACGGTAATGTTAAAACATGCGCGATTTGAAATAATATTTTACTCGACTAAATGCGGGTTAGTTTGTGAATGTGACAGTGCTTGCCTTTACCACTGGTATGTCATATGAACTCGGTTTTCAATTTACCCTGCTAGGAGCTCCAGTATGTGTCGTCAAAGAATGTATCTCCGCGTACGTAAGTAGTTACATAGATTCATAAATTCCTTCAATACTCAGAAGTTACTCCCCAAGGGATTTCTGATATCAAATTCCAATCCAATATCGCTTAATCTGAATTCTCACGTACTTTCATAATATCGTTTAAAATTCCATGCACACACCTCTAAGGAAATCATAAAAATATTAGAATTTAAGATATTTAGACCAGATACAGCACTACTTAAAAACAACAGCAGTGTCCAATTTCAAATTGTAGCGTGTGAACACAATGCTAATGTGCGTAAAAACAGTTCGCAATGAGTGCGTGTGCGTGAAAAAATGCATCGTACGAGCTCAGGTACGTCGATTTTGGCGTAGTTTAAGCTGCCGCATTTGATAAGTATAACAGCGGTATCTAGTCAGATCGTCAAACTCAAACTCAAACTGTTTTGAGTTTGAGTTTGACGAGATAACGCTACGGGTGACCGCGCGCGGTGACCTGTTAATTAACTTTGCCTTAAATAGGTACATAGTTACGAGTAAACAATGTGGTTTTATATTTAAATTGATGACATCAAGCCGTTGACTCCAGCACCTTCTTTCAATGCTTGAAGACTTCGGCGGTACTTCGTACCAAAACTTTGACGCACTTTTTACACCCCTTAGAATTGAATTTTCAAAAATTCTTTCTTGTAATACGTCCAAACAACGAAAATAAACCAACTAATATTTCAGGGTTACAGGCGCAGTGCAGTGCCGCGCATGATTTTGAATTTTAAAACACTGGGTGGCATTGTGTCTGATATGGGCAATCATGCTTACCATCAGGCACCTGATTTGCTCGCCTTAACACTCACGATCATAAAAAAAACATACATACAGAGACTATTTCTTTCCACTTGCTACGATCCTGACATACAACTTTCGCTTCTTCCACTTTCATCATATTCTTCATACATGCTCGTCGGTTGTTGGTACTTTTGACTTGGCCTTTCTAATATTATGTAGGGGCAGTAAGGTTTAATCTTGGTGTCCTAAAACCAGACCTGCAGGGCTATTGGCGTTCTTCATAATCACCAGTCGCTATCAGGCTTATGTCTTTATGTTCTGTGGTTTGAGTTAGTTACAAAGACGTTTTACCTTTCTAACAAGACTTTACTGTCAAATTTGGAGGAGAGAAAAGGAAAAGGATAGCCACTACGAGTGGTTCTCACTCGGGACCGACACAGTGCACAGTCTACTTAAGTTTATCATAATGTCTTTGGTTAGTAACCGGACTTTGACATTTGTAGTTAATGTCAAATCAAGTTAATAGTCACTAAAGTGATAGTCACCAAGAACGGCAATAGCCCCCCTGACCTACCAAACTAGCAAAAGAATTTATTTTATGAAAGTTATGATGTTTTTAATGAGACGTAGCTAGCTGTCTTGTTAAGCTAGCTTCTAATAGGTATAAGTGGATATTATTAGGAGCACGAAATTTTTTTAATAATGCACTAAATTACAGAATTTTATTGCGTAGAATGATAAATCTTTAACATTAATTTTTATTTTTGAAAATATTCCTCATTGTACCTATTCAATATTATTTTTAAATGACCGTGCTCAGTTCTCATTAAGGTGCATGGGGGTTATTTCGTTAACCAAATATATATATATAGGTATATTATATATATAGGTATATTCCAAAAATACTAAATTTCTACCAAATAAAACCAATATTTGCAACTGACAGCACATGTCTAGACGCCATCTTTATTAACCTCGCCGCGTCAGTTGACCGAGTGTAGCTAGTGCTGAAGCTAAGAACGTGGCAAGAACTTAATTAAAACAAGGCATTGTCGCGCTATTATTTTTGGTGTGTCTCAATAATCTCAACATAATTTTCTTAAAGTTAGTTCATTTACATTTTTTCATTCAATATTATCGTTAATACAGCTTCTTCGCAATATCAGAATAATGCCGAAAAATTATTTATTTCATCACGTATAACGCAAACATAAATTTATTTTAGCCGATGATACCTCTCAACTCATATCGTGGTTTTAATAAAAATGTTCGTAAAATTGGAATAGGCCTATCGTAACTTCTTACCTTGATTATATTAAAACATGTTCGGTTTCGCTAACCTTTTTCAGGTTCCTTTTTTTGTAATAGAGTATTAATACATTTATCCGCGACTTTATTCGTGTAGTGCAAAAATATCTTACTCATATGAACTCATGACTTAACATAACATACAATCACGCCTTTATCCCGAAGGGGTATGCAGAGGTGTACCCTGGACTCAGTACCATAGTAGGCACACCCACATTTCGCCAGTATGTTATTGGTCCCATGTAATAAGGGGCGCGCTTATTGCCATCTACCGGAGACAGTTCCTCATGAAGGTGCGATTTTAAAAGCGAATATAATGGAAGATGAGTTGATAACATGGCAAGTATGTTACAGCGGATGTACGAGTATGTTGAGGCGGCTTTAATTGATTTTTAATTTATCAAATGGTTTTTTTTGCAGCACACAACAGATAACAACTAAGAAGTTGAAGTTATCGCCAAGGTCGAAATCGGCCGAATCGCATCAGACATTAAGTATACCCACCGATTTCTAACAAAATCATCCCTCCAGATTAGATTCGACAAAAAAGCACTCGTAACTTAGCTTTTAGCATACGAAGATGTATTAAGCGTAGTTCAGACGTTTGTTTCGATTCATCAATGTCGTTCAAGACTCTCAACTTTTCTTTACGTGACAGATAATGGATTTAACCACTGAGGAAAATGTTCTGTGAATTTAGCATAGTCTTTTGCGGTGCCAGACTTTCTCCTTGAGAGTTGCTGTTTTATACAAAATAATATTTTCCATATTTCCCAATAATTTTGAACAAGAGAATAATTTTGTGCTCAATTGTTTGTAGTTGGCTGTTGATCTGGCCTTTATTTCCGCCAAAACATATTATTTGGTTAAAGAAAACCGTATTTATCGTTTTTTCGTATTTTTAAGAAAATTGAAAATCTTCAACCTAATATTTTTTTTGTCATAAATTTAATTGCGAAAGTTCACTTCGTATGAAAAAGCAAACCCCACAGGGTTATTCCGTATTCCCGCTATCCCAATTAGTGTCCTGTACACTTTGTCACATTTTTCACTCATAAATTATTTGTTAAAAATTCTGAAAAATATAAATCATTATAACTAACATAACATAACATACATTCACGCCTTTTTCCCGAAGGGGTAGGCAGAGGTGTATCCAGGACTCAGTCCCATAGTAGATACACCCACATTTCGCCAGTATGTTATTGGTCCCATGTAATAGGGGGCGAGCCTATTGCCATCTACCGGGCACAGTTCCAGACTCCAGGCAGTTATTGAGATAATTCCTAATGGAAAAATCCAATATTTAACACTGCCTGACCTGGGGATCGAACCCAGGACCTCTTGATTGGCAGTCGAGCATGCGCCCTCTACGCCACCGAGGCAGTCATTGTAACTAGCTCTGGATATTCCAATATTTCACCTCACCGGCTCTCTATTTTAAGTTTTGTGAAAAAATCGTTATTGTACTCGAGATCGTAGCGACTCGACCGAGTTTTGCGTGGGTTAGCTAAATTTTTCACCTCTACTGTGCGAATCTTTTATTTCCCAGAATTCATATAATAATATATACATTATAATTAAAATTAAAAATAATGTTTAATTTTCAGACATTAGGTACGTGCATTGTATTATATTAAATACAACTTAAATTAACATAATAAATAATCATTGAAATTAAATTACATTACAATAAATCTATTTAAATCAAATCAATAAAATCATAATCTGTGAAGTGCTGGCGCGGCTTTTCAGTTTATGTCTGAGGCATTGTTATCTGCCACAGGAACTCTATAAGAACATTAGTTGTTCCTATAGTAAAAAATAAAACAGGTGATATCTCGAGCATGGCCAACTATAGACCTATCTCACTTGCCACAGTACTAGCCAAGGTACTTGAACGGGTAATACACGCTAATATGGGTGATACCAATATAGACGATGGTCAGTTTGGTTTTCGCCCAGAAGTTTCAACTGACATGGCAATTTTAGCATTAAAAAAGGTGGTCAATTGTTACATGAGCCGGGGTACAACTCTTTATGCCTGTTTTTTTGGAATGAGCCGAGCCTTTGACACCCTGAATCACGGCATATTGTGGCAAAAGTTATACGATAAGAAGGTCCCCTCTGAGATTGTGAACCTGTTGGCTTACTGGTACAGTAATCAGATTAACAATGTCAGATGGGGCTCAGAAAGGTCGGACTGCTATTCACTGTCTTGTGGAGTCAGGCAGGGAGGGCTCACTTCTCCTGATCTGTTCAATGTATATATCAATGACTTGATCGAGGAACTCAGCAGCACCGCTGTTGGGCTTAGGCTTGATGATAGATTTGTCAATAATCTGAGCTATGCGGATGATATGGTGCTGCTCAGTCCCTCGATTAAGGGTATGAGAAAACTGATTGACATCTGTCAAAGATACGCTAATGATCATGATCTGATATATAATGCTAAAAAGACAGAAATGTTAGTATTCAGATCAGGAAAGGGACCCTCGCATGTGCCTCAGGTTTGTGTGAACGGACAGCCTGTGTCGATTGTGGAACAGTTCAAGTACCTTGGTCATATTGTTACCTCTACGCTTAAAGACGACGCTGATATCGAAAGACAGCGGAGAGCACTCTTTATTGTCGGCAATATGATTGCCCGGAAATTTAAATTGTCTTCGCCTGACGTAATTTTAACTTTATTTAGGTCTTTTTGCCAGACGTTCTACACCTGTGAACTCTGGACAGATTACACGAAAAAAGTGCACGACGGTATAAGAGTGGCTTATAGCAACTGATGGGGTTGAAGCGTTTCTGCAGTGCCTCTGGGATGTTTCTAGAAGCACGTGTGGACACATTCAATGCCATTCAGCGAAAGAGGATAGCGTCTTTTATGTCCAGGGTTGACAGTTGTAGTAATAGCATTATTCGTAGTGTGGCAGAAAGATTTACATCAACATGTACCTACAGACGATGGGTGGAGATAGCCTCCTGATCTCATGAGTCATGAGTGTGACATAATGTCTGTACTTAGCTACATAATATTTTTATTATTGTATAAGTTTTATTTT
Source organism: Hemistola chrysoprasaria (assembly GCA_947063395.1). Taxonomy (NCBI): domain Eukaryota; kingdom Metazoa; phylum Arthropoda; class Insecta; order Lepidoptera; family Geometridae; genus Hemistola; species Hemistola chrysoprasaria. The sequence goes on along the minus strand of OX346724.1, from coordinate 11,839,145 downwards.
AGTATTTTTTATTGTATTTTAAATATTTAATGTCATATGTACCTAATATGGATCATGGGTCTGCAATAAAGAATTATTATTATTATTATTATTATAATAAAAATATGTACGAGTATAATATTTTTTATTACTTATATTTTTTAGCGTCGAAGTTACTTGAATCGCGGTTCCGATTTGCTTCAGATAAACGAAATGTTGTCCTTGGCGTTTATAGCGTGAACGCGAAATTGCGATTTGGCTCAGAATCTGTTCAGTAATTACTAGTTCGGAACTACATTGAGCTTTATTAAAGCAGCTGTGCTGAGCTTTGAGCTAAATAAAAATCTACAATGTAGCATACATAACATAACTTCACGCCTTTTTTCCGAAGGGGTAGGCAGAAGTGTGTACCCAGGATCTGATATCATAGTGGTTATGTATCATTTCACGAAGTGACTTTTTCAAGAATGGTTATTATTATTTTTTTTATTAGTGAGTGATAAGACCAACAAATCAGGTGCCTGATGGTAAGCATCATGATTGCCCATATCAGACACAGTGTCACCGAGTGTTTTAAGCTGCACTGCGCCTGTCACCTTGAGATATTAGTTGTTGAAACACGTCATGCCCTGTAATTTCGCTGGTAACATTGTCCTTCAGACCGGAATATTTTGCACATTACTGCTTGGCAGATGAATAACTGGCAAAGGTGTGGTACTTCCCCAGGCGGCCTCCTAAAAAAGAGGCTTACCACTACAATTTGTTTTTGAAGTTAATCAAATTATTTGTTAAAGTTGTCAATTCTTATGTTTTCTAAACCGCCACAAGGAGTACAGTCGCGTGCACTCTGATATGTAAACATGACCAAATTTTCACATGGCTATATATGAATAAATAGGCTACTATATCAGCGTCATAATATTATGTTAAACCTAACATGAGTGTGCATATCAGTGCACGCGACTATAGACCTATATTTTGCCAGGTATATTTTAAGGTCTAATGTAATAGGGGCGAGCCTATTGCCATCTAACGGGCACAGTTCCAGGCTCCAGGCTGTAATATTGTAGCAAGTAGTGTTAATTTAGTAATAAGTGGAGAAATGGTGGCTTGAACTGGCTTGGCCTGGTTTGGCCTGGCTTGGTCCGGCTTGGTCCGGCTTGGCCCGGCTTGGCCCGGCTTGGCCCGGCTTGGCCTAGCTTGGCCTGGCTTGGCCTGGATTGCTGGCATGCTGTCCATGGCTGGCGAAGGTGTGCCTTACAAAAAATATTTTTTGAGAAAGAAGACTGCCCATTATTCCTAGTTCTTCTTGCTTATTATAAAAATTTTCAATAGCGTTTTTTTGTTTGTTTTATGTGTATGAATAGTAAATTTGATACATAAACGTACCTGCCTAATTTTTTACTTAACTTTCTATTAATTCCACTTTCCCAAATAAATCTTTTGCTTAAATAAATCGTAGAGAAGCCATAAGAACTTATAAAGACATCTCTTCAAAGAAAATTCTTTTGAAATGTATCATAACCTCATATCTTAAGTTTATTAAAATTCTCTTTCAATATTATGCCTGTAATACGAGTAACAATATCAATATTAGGTACTTCATAAAAAAAATAATATAATTTCTATAATATTATTTAAAATCGATTAGTGGTCTGCACTGGAAGTTGCTCCTTAGCCGCTAGAGCCAATAACCTGCAAGCAGCTTCAGCTGCTTCATGAAAAACTGATTTTCATGAATTTTGTTAGTTAAGATTGTGTTAGTTAGTTATGACTGCGTCAGCTTTGAAACAAAATAAACCACATCAAAATCGGTCAAAATTAGTTTTAGGCGCGTTGCCACAGACACTCAGACTCGTCAAACTTAGTATATCATCTCTTTCCTTTTCAGTAGGGGTTAAAACGACCTTTAAATAGCGTATGAATCGCGTGAGTACAGTTTTGACTCGTACATTGACGAGTACGTCCGGTTTTACCAATGAAATTCATCCACTTCATTCATTCAGTCAGCTTGGTTTATTATAGGCACTTACTTATATTATGTAGGTTACTGTCTAAATCAGTCAAACTGAAAAACTCTTAAAAGCACGTCTACCGAGCTTCCATGCTCCCACGGTATTATGGTGAAAAAACAATGATTTGTAAATGTATCTTGAATCTTTAGAAAATAAATTAAAATTATTTTCCTGATTGCTATGCGGAAAATATTAATAATAATAATAATATGGGACAACTTCCACACACGGTCACCTGGTCCCAAACTAGGCTAGAAGCCTGTACTATGGTAACCAGATGACTGATAAACATACTTATATACGCTTATAACACCCAGACACAGATCAAACAGACATGTTCATGCACACAAATGTTTGACCTGGCCGGGGATCGAACCCGGGGCCTGCGGCACAGAAAGCAAAGTTACTACCATCTGAGCCATCGAGGCTGTCGATCGTTATGTCTGCTGTCTGTCGATTATTATGATCTTATAAGTAAGTTTTTAAAATATTCTTATAAAAATATAAATTAATATAAAACATTGTAAAAAACCTAATACTAGAAGTGCCGCCGACAGCGAAGCGGGGGACCCAAGCTACCGGTGGTGAGGGGCGCAGGGTGAGGAATCGTCGCTCGTAATTACGGGCTATCTTACACCATTTTGAGGTTTAACATGCAGTGGTTTGAACCTTTAGGCTTTTAATTTAAATGTAATGGATAGCCTACTGCCTCGGTGGCGTAGAGGGCGCATGCTCGACTGCCAATCAAGAGGTCCCGGGTTCGATCCCCAGGTCAGGCAAGTGTTAAATATTGGATTTTTCCATTAGGAATTATCTCAATAACTGCCTGGAGTCTGGAACTGTGCCCGGTAGATGGCAATAGGCTCGCCCCCTATTACATGGGACCAATAACATACTGGCGAAATGTGGGTGTATCTACTATTATATAGGACTGAGTCCTGGGTACACCTCTGCCTACCCCTTCGGGAAAAAGGCGTGAATGTATGTTTATTTTATGTATATGTACCTAATGGATAGCACTTACCTATCATTTACCTATTTTTTTTTTTTATGATAGTGAGTGACAAGACGAGCTAATCGGGTGCCTGATGGTAAGCATCATGATTGCCCATATCAGACACAGTGCACCCAGTGTTTTAAAATTCAAAATTCTGCGCGGCACTGCACTGCGCCTGTCACCTTGAGATATGAGTTGTTGAATCTCATCATGCCCAGTAATTTCGCTGGTAACATTGCCCTTCATACCGGAACACAGTAATGTTTGCACATTACTGCTTGGCGGACGAATAACTGGCAAAGGTGTGGTACTTCCCCAGGCGGCCCCCTGCAAAAGAGGCCTACCACTACAAAAAATTATTATTCCTAGTAAATCGGTTGTCTGGTCTCTGTGATAGAGACTATAATAAATAGAGACGCACAGTTTTGAGAATTAAATCTATACTATCTATACTAATAATAATATTATAAAGAGAGAAACTTTGTTTTTTGATTTTTTGTTTCTTAGTTTGTAACGAATAGGCTCCGAAACTACTGGACCGATTTTAAAAATTCTTCCACTTATGGATAGCTTAATTCAGTGTGAGTGACATATGCTATATGAGATTTTGAAAAAAAAAATAGGGATCCGTAAGAAAACTGCAATATTGTGAACCAAGGTGTCACATAATATAATTACCATATTCATAAATTTGCGTGCGCTGTGAAATCCATTGATGGTAGAATAATATAATGTACTAGGGGTTTGTAGTACTTATCAATATCTACAAAATAGTCCACGGAAATTTTGTCCATCTATTTTGGTTTAGTCACAATAATCGAAACAGACATTATATGCATGCGCTGTGAAAAGTTTTGGTGGTAGAATAAAGTAATGTACTAGGGGTTTGTAGTACTTATCAATGCCTACTAAACGGTATACATAGATTATATCCATCTTTTTTGGTTTAGTCAAAATAATCGAAGCAGTGATTATTTTTCATGCGGTGTGAAAACTATTGGTGGTAGAGTAAAGTAATGTACTAGGGGTTTGTAGTACTTATCAATACCTACAAAACAGTATACATAGATTATATCCATCTTTTTTGGTTTAGTCACAATAATGGAAGCAGTGATTATTTTTCATGCAGTGTGAAAACTATTGGTGGTAGAGTAAAGTAATGTACTAGGGGTTTGTAGTACTTATCAATACCTACAAAACAGTATACATAGATTATATCTATTTTTTTGGTTTAGTCACAATAATGGAAGCAGTGATTATTTTTCATGCAGTGTGAAAACTATTGGTGGTAGAGTAAAGTAATGTACTAGGGGGTTGTAGTACTTATCAATATCTTCAAAATAGCCCACGATAAATTTATACATGTGTTAAGGTTTGATCATTGTAACAGAAATAGTCATTAATTTGCGTGCGCTGCGTAAACCATTAGGGTTATATCTATTTAAATACAATGTATCACGAATTTACTCCTGTTAAACGTTCACTATACCTACTTCTGCCATCGTGCGAAGCCGGGGCGGGTCGCTAGTATTATATATAGGCGATGACAGGCCATTCGGGTAGCTATTGAGTTAATCAGGTCATCGCTATAACCCTAACCGATTGAATCTTGCGTTGTTAAGGAAACCAGTTTAGTATTAAATTTAATTATTATATGTAATTCGACTAAATATATTGTGTGAAGGGTCAAGGCGATAGTACTCGACGTTGGCGTACTTTTCATGATCAAATCAATGATGTCCTAAGGAAAGTGTAGGAAAAAACGCGCAACCGCCAAGCATTTACGAAAAATGTGACGAAAGTGGAAGAAGTGAAAGTTTCTGCCTTCTCTTATCTGCCTTCACTTACGGGAACAACTTATTTGAATGTTTAACCTGTTGTGTAACTGAATTCTTACTTTGGCTCAATCCTCTCATAAATATCTAGAGCCTAATATAACGAACAATTCAAATTTTAATGAATTATAAATGTTGAGTCTATGTCTGCGTTATGATAAAGTTTATTCAATTCAGCATAATTTCCCTAAATCAGAACCAGTTGGTGAAAGTTTACTTTATTGTTGTTTCCCTCCTGAATTGGAAACCAGTGGGAGACATGTGGTTTGAAAATTTGTTTTTGGAGACTTCACAGACAATAATAGCACTTGGTATTATTTGATTTTACGTTCATATATGTTTATTTCTCTATAATATTAAAGGAGCCACCAAATTATTATAATTAAAAGTGTAAGTCATATAATTCTTCCGGTCCTTTGTACTCGTTCTGGTACATAATAGGTACGTAGGTATTCGTACATTAATACACTTTAATTAAGTTAAATTTAACTTTATTGAAATGTCACGAGATTTAGTTCGATAGAAGGGTCCACAATCAATAACAAACAGACGTGAAAGGAATTCGAGGTAACAGTGCTCAGTGCTCGCTAACAAAATCTTGCCATTTTGTGAATTAATTTACAGTAAACATAATAAATAATTAGCCGCAGGGCAGCTTATGGCGAGCTGTTGGGGAGTAGCGACCGCACGGACCTGAGTGCTCCCGGGGCTTATTAGGTATTATACTTGTATACTCAATTATATGTTACTAATATTTCTAGAATTATTATGCATGGGAAACCAAAAAAAATAAATATATTATTTGGGTTACCATTGGGATTATTTTCATTTATGAGGAATAATGCATAATTCTAGAATTTCTTATTTTGTTTATCATTAAATTTTTTACGTAGCATAATCATCATAAGGCATAACTTTTTTAGCACATGTCATACTTTTCTACAAATAGAAACACTTTCAACCTTTTTGATACTTATGCCTAACAATGAGTATTTTTAGTATGCCTAATGATTTATGCGAATGAAAATTATGCATATAAATGTTATGCTAAATTACAGTATGCATAATTATTGTTATGCCAAAATAACATTATGCGAAACATACGTTATGCGAAAAAGTTATGCAACATAACATTATGCGAAACACAATTATTATTCCAAATGTCTATTATGCCAATTGAAGCATTATGCCAATATCAAAAAAGGAAGTGATTGATAACAATTTCGTACCACCACGGTAGCTCAAATGGTAGAATCCCACCACACGGATTGGTGCGGAAGGTGCATGGTTCAAATCCTGCTCGTGGGTGAAATTTTCTTCCCATATGTATTCACAAAAAATAAATACAATATTTTTTTCTGTTGCTGCAAATTCAGACAAACATTTAGCTTGCCTCGTTCACTTTTAAGATCAAGAAAACCTTTTTTAATAACCAACAAGAATTCTTGGAGATAACAAACTAAAGTGAAAACAATGGAATTTTACGCCCGATCCTACCGACTGCTCCACTTTAACTTTAACCATCATCCCCCTTACATGTGTTTCCTCTCTAAAACACTTCCTATTGGAAAACTTTTTCAATTGAAACAGTCACTTCAAGTCAAACTAATTCATCCTCGCTTTTAGTATAAAGGAGACTTCATATATATATTATGCCGACGTGTAGCGTATATAGTATACAATTGCACATATCACTCGAAAATAGGGGCTACATCCGGTATTTTGAGGAGGAGACCATTAGTTTAGTCCAACGTGCAGGCTATTTCTCGAAGGGGTAGGCAGAGGTGTACCCAAGACTCAGTCCCGTATAGGTACACCCACATTTCGCCATTATGTTATTGGCCCCATGTAATAGGGGCGAGCCTATTGGCATCTACCGGGCACAGTTCCAGACTCCATCTAAATTATATTTAAAGTAAGACATTGTAATTGTATTTATATTAGTGTAATTGGCAATGAAGCCGTACTATAGAAATTTAATAATTAAAATAATAAATAAGTATTTTGAATTTCGTCAACTTCTTCCAAATGTGCCATTAGCAGACGCGTTGATCATTTACTCTCAACTTCAAATAACGTTTTCTTATTATGAAAACACGGCTTATGCTGTGAGTAGTACGAGTATGTAGGGTAGCCGAGGGATGCCGGCAAAAGAATCCCCCACTCTCTACCCATGGTTGCCGTACGAGGTGGATAAGGTGTCAGAACTCCACGTAAAATCAAATTGCGCTCGCCAACGCTTGTCAATCGCGCTACGTACCGTGTCAACAGATGTAAACACGCCTTATTGTTCTGTAGCAGACGTGGAGAGACAAGATTTCTTCCGGGAAAATCTTAGATAGTCAGAGACATAATTTATGAAGTTCGGTAAATCTGAAAAGTTTTGCTTGTATGACAGCCAAGTTCGTCTCGAGTGGGATTACTGATTACTTAAAAGTTTATAGAAATTGCTGGCAATTTTGTTGGAACCCATGAGTATGGAGTTTTAAGTTAATTACTTGCTTTAAAAATATGTCGTGCATTTTGATTGAAAAATTATTTTATCATCATATTTATTTTATCTCATCATCTCTCATCAGCCATAGAACGTCCACCGCTTAACATAGGCGTCCCCCTTTGATTTCCATCCAGTCTGGTTGTAAGCGGCCTGCATCCGTGAAGTACTTTGGATTAAAATATGATAAAAATCCATAATATAGGTATTTTCAAATATTAATCCAAATTAAAAGTATTTTAGACGAAAATACAATTAGGAACCTAGATAACTAGTGTCTGATTCCAAATAACGTCATAAAATTTTCGAAATATGCTGTGATTTCGAATGATTTAACTATTTACGTTTGTATCGGAAATTCTCAGTTCGCCGCCCCGTTATATCAATTAGCTTGAGCCAGCAACATCCACTTTTTTCATTTCGTACCAAATCGGTGGTCAAAGAAAGTGAAGTCTTTCGATTTTTTGTAAAATAAACTCGAATACAAATAAAGAGTTGTTCGCTATGCGTTAGTTTTGAGTTTAAATAAAATGTAGAAAAAGAATGCTTGTTCAAACTTTCAAAACGTTGACTGTCAAAACGTCGCGAAAAAGCAAAAATATAAAATCACATCCAGCACATAAATAATAATAATATGGGATAACTTCCACACACGGTCATCTGGTCCCAAACTAGGCTAGAAGCCTGTACGATGGTAATCTGATGACTGATATACATACTTATATAAATTATACTTATACATACTTAAATGCTTGACTCAAGCATCAAGCAAACATTGTAAACGGTCAACATGCTTGGATCAAGCCAAAATTTACGTGCTTGCCATCAAGCCGCTTGACTGTCTTGGAACCCTTTAAAAGAATGACGGGGCTATTAAGAATTTTGCAGTAACAATGAGACAGCTATTTGTATAAAGAAAAGGGGAGATAGGGTACGTACTCCTAGCGCTTACTCAACAAATGGCACGTGCAATTTGCTCAGTGTGAAGTTTGCACAGAGACATAATATAATGAACAACAAAGAAAGACGTACCTAAGACTGAAGTGTGACCGAGACAACAATATCATTCGCTCGTACAACCTTACTTTACTGACGTTAATGGACATTGGACATAATGGGACTTAATTTGAGCTTGCCTCTTTCGAGTAGCCAGTACCTCATCTCCCCTTTTAGCAGCAGAAAATTGCGCAATTATAACAGTCTTTTATTTTTTTATAAGTAAGTTCTAAATACCTAGAATTACTTTTGACATCAGTAATTTCACAATACCTATTTCTAACGCAAACTTTGTGATAAGAATCCCACGGGTTTCCCCTATTACCCTGCAAGAAAAACCATTAGGATGTGTGGTCAATCCATAAATGTCGTCTAATTAATTATTTATAGGTTGCCGGAAAAAGAAAATCACGCGGAATAGAAATAAACTTTATTGATGATACAAGTGCGATCCCAATATCTTGACCAGTATAAAAAGACCTGCACCTTTTTGGTCAAGAGAAATAAATAAGTTCCTATTTCCAACTCTTAAAACTGCTTATTTACTTGTAAAAGTTTCGTTATAGTAGCATAATATTTCCTTGTGATCCGTTTTAATTAGACCTATTGATACCGATTTGCCGACATAAGTACAGTTAATTATAAAGTATTGGGCTCAATGAGATAGTCGACTAGATTAAGCTTCATCGCGCGAAACAGTGCTATCTGGATTGTTTATATATACAATAAAGACAAAATAGCTATACCTAGCTTTAGATTATCTAAAACAAATAAAAAGACATTCTTAGGAAATAGTGTACGTTTCTATAATAAAATCCCCAAAGAGATAACTGGGCTCTCAGAGGGTAAATTCAAAACCTATATAAAATCTACTTTACTAAAGAAGGCTTATTATAAAGTCAAACAGTACATAGAGGACAAAGATGCCTGGAAACTTCTGCATAGCCGCCTCGCGGCACCTTCAAGAAAACGAATGAAAACAAACCAACTATCTGTTGAAAAAATTAAGCCCTACAAGTTTCTTGTGCGTTTTTCTTGTAGAGGTATCTTTCCGAACGCACAGTAGACTCAGTACTGTTTATCTTCATTGACGTACAAAAGTGTCAGATTATGACATATTTGAATAAATCTGTTTTGAGTTTTTTTTTAGTATATTTTAAGCAAAGAAGTAAAATGCTTTGGTGCATAAAAACAATCCTGCAAAGATATGTCCACGCTAAATGTCGACTCCACTACATTCCTTTACCTACAGAAAACAGAAAGTAATACTTACGGTGCGCCGTAGTTCAGTGCGACAATCTCTCAGTCTAAAATAATTACGTAAATTATAATAGAGTTCACATTTCAGTTCGATCCCCGGCCAGGTCAAACATTTGTGTGCGTGAACATGTCTGTTTGATCTGTGTCTGCGTGTTATAAGCTTATATAAGTATGTATATCATTCTCCTGGTTACCATAGTACAGGCTTCCAGCCTAGTTTGGGACCAGATGACCGTGTGTGGAAGTTGTCCCATATTATTATTATTATTATATTATTAATTACGTCATTGAATTTGAGCCACACAAATGTTATATTTTTAAAAGCCCAAATAAAAAGACGAACACAATTATTAACTAATAACAATAACCGGATTGTTCCACCCTGCCCCACCAAGCCGCCCCACTGGTGGGGCATAGTGGAATGCAACAAATTATTTCGCGGAATATGCCCCACTAATAACCTACATTCATGAGCTTAATATGCATTATAATATATCTGCGCATACTGTACCTACGTATTATTGTATATCTGAAGGCAATTAAGGGTGTAGGGCAGAGTATATTCAGTGAAGAGGTAATTGTAGAAGAGTAATTAGCGTCGAGCTTAGGTTCCATTTTAACGAGGTTGGAATTTACACCTTTAATATTTACTCCTTTGTAATTTTACCTAGGTTTTATAAAAGGTATGCTTTATGTATTGATATAAAGAAAAGGGGAGATGAGGTACTGGCTTTTCGAAAATGGCAAGCTCAAATTAGGTTCAATTAGGTCCTCGTACGTCAGTAAAGTAAGGCCGTACGAGCGAATAATATTGTTGTCTCGGTCGCACTTCGGTTTAAGGTACGTCCTTCTATCTTTGTTGTTCATTATATATCACTGTGCAAACTTCAGACTGAGCAAATTGCACGTGCCAGTTATTGAGTAAGCATTTGGAGAACGTACCCTATCTCCCCTTTTCTTTCATAATTATCGTTTTCCACTAGGAAATGTTATCTGTGATAGCTCTGTAGCCTCTATATAAAGTACATTCAAAATGATGACATTTTGAAATTTTGAAGTGATAAGTACCTACTTAACATTTTTTATATTTTGTATTAAAGGTCATATACGTAAATTTACTTTTGACAGTTGTCGTATTGCTAACGCAAACTTCTCAATATCCCACCCTGTCCTCAATAGGTAGACCGCTTAGCAGGAAAGCGGACCTGTTAGCAGTTTGACACAATCCTATGGAAAATTTACCAAATCGATGTTTTGTATTCCCCTGTTTCCTCCGAATATAAAAAAAAAAACTATTTGATATAATTATATCGAGATATTTTGAAGATGAAGTAAGCTATGTTTATATCATTTTATTTTTGTTTGTAAACTTTTAATTTTTTAGTAGTGAACGTCCAATCAAGCGAGTAAAACTGGAATTTAAAGAAGTTAATTATAAAAAAAAAACGAGTGTTTATAAGATAAACTAAAATGACAGGGACATGGTTTATTTTACCATAAAAATATCAGGATATCAATAGGATAGAATGGATGAATAATAATTCGGAGGAAACACGGGAATACAAAATTTCGATTTGATAAATTTTTCATATGATTGTGTCAAATTCGTAAAAGCTCAAGTACGCTCCCTCGTCTGTGAGGAAAAGGTGCGTAGAATGCGGCGGGCACCGCCCGCCCGCATCTCTCCCGGCCCCCATTCACGTCTACCTCTGCGCTCTCCGCCGCCCCTGTACCCCTCAGGCGAAGACTCAATTAAGCGCTATAGAACAAATAATTCTAAGCGACGAGGACGCCACGTTTATTTGCTTAAAATGAATACCTAATTGTTGTTTCTACAACATTCTATGAGTCCTCTGTAAGGTATACGCCACGGTCTTATCACTTAAGTGTTTATTTATCCATCGTATGTACATCGATACAAGATACAAATCCCAAGAAGTATGAATAGGCGTCATGTCATTAACACCTGTACGCTAATTAATTAATGGAGTTATTTGACGTAAAACATTACGGTACCTTTGCTTAAATACTTGTTTTAAGGTCGTTGGTGTTATTAAAAACATCTACATTTTGCTATCAGTGAAGCAGGGGATTATAATAATAATAAAATTAAATTAGCAGTCATCTTATGTAAGCATGAGTGTGGCTTTAATGGGGTAAAAAAAGGTTTTTATAATTGTTTTTTAATGATTTTGTTTTAGTTTTGTAGGACACACTTCAAAGGAAGGATGTATGGTGATTCAGCTTATTTGTTAAACACTCACACTCAACAAAAATATACAAGTTTATAGGTCGAGTTTGTATTTATAGCTAAAAATTCGGTATTTTACCTAATAATTGGCGGAATAATCGCGTTACAAACATCCAAAACTCCTTACTTTCTTTGAGGGTAAAAAAAGTAACGCAGTCGCTGTGTTGAATAATTAATATTATGTACGCACTAGGTAATTTAAATTAAGAAAGTTTAAGCAAGAATAGTGCTTCTATAAGTATAATTCTACTACTTAATCGCAACCTCAGTGGAACTGGTCAAAATTGGAAAACAATATGCTATAATATAACTCGACTCCCACCGCCATCATTGTTTTTTGTCTCTGGAAAAACACATGGTACTTTTATTTAGATATTATTACAGGAAGTTTTCACCATATAAACCGCGGAGTAGGTACAGATCAGATAGTTTAAAATTAAATTATAGGTACAGAAAAATATTGTACAAAATGCTTATGCTGGTATCACCCTTAATTAATACAATACTATATTATAAATCTCAGTACAATTCAAAAAAGTTTTCTTATGGTGAACAAAACGCTACCGAGTTCTAACTTAACTCCAGCGCCATCTAGTTAACAAAAAAAAAAAAGGCTGGCACTGTTATATTGTGTGTGTTTGTTCCGTTTTCACGCTAAAACTTACGGAATGATTGGGCTGAAATTCGATATATAGATGATAGTTTAGACCTAGGAATAACATAAAAAGTACTTTTTATCCCTTTAATTCCACGGGTACGAAGACTATGCGGGTGAAACCGCTGAGCACAGCTAGTGAAATTTAATTAAACTTTCTGTGCCCCGCGGTTTTACCCTCGCAGTCTTCGTTCCCCTGGTTATTTGTGGATTAAGTTACCCTAGGTGTTATTTCAGGGACTAAACTATCTAAGACCCACGACATAGGGTATCCTAGTGTGGGGGCAAGTGGACCCCACTGTAGCCTAAGGATTAGTCTGTTGTATAATATAAATAGCGTTTTTAACATAATTTTAGTTTCATTATTTTTTATTTTAACTATTTACTGCTTTCAAAAGAGAATTTTCTTTTGAAAAAGTAAAAATATTATTAAATAACTTGATTACATGATCCACCATCCATGGTCATGATGATGACAGCCTCGTTGGCCCAGATGGTAGTAACTCTGCTTTCTGTGCCGCAAGGCACGGGTTCGATCCCCGACCAGCAAAACATTTGTGTGCACGAACATGTCTGTTTGATCTGTGTCTGGATGTTTTATGCTTATATAAGTATGTATATCAGTCATCTGGTTACCATAATACAGGCTTCTAGCCTAGCTCGGGACCAGGTGACCGTGTGTGGAAATTGTCCCATATTATTATTATATTAAGTTTTAAAAACCAAATAAATTCTGTATGGGTCGTTTCCATAATACGGCAAATTTTGAACTAAAAAAAAAATTGCAAGAACTCGTGTGACTTATATTAAAATGTTATTACTACTGTACTATATTTATTGGTGCCTACTATTTCCTTAGGGTACCTAAAATTTAGTCTGATTAGAACGAGTAGGTACAATACGGGTAAACAACGCCAGTCTAGAATTAATCCTCAAGTTTCTAGAATAACGAAGACATCAGACAAAGCATTCGGTCTCCTTTGAGACAATTTAATTAAACGATAATATGAGCCCTGATAAGGTTCAAATAAAATAGGTTTCTAATACGCGTAGATAAGGCAGATGTTTCACTATACTTCCATCTCATAAATATGTATGTGCATATGTACAGATTCTTTATGGAAACAGGGGCGGAATAGGAATATTTGTTTATATGAATAAACGCCTCCTTGACTGTCCTTGGTCGAGGCGACGCGTAATCAAAATGCTGGCGTTTGTCTGGCCCAACGTATAAGCATTGCTATTCAATGTGGCAATGCCGCCAGTATCTTGGGTACGCTGCCGTCTGACAGTGGTTTAGAGCACTTGGATTTTCTATAGGCTGACATGTGTCCGCCTGTGGATTTTCGAAGTGTTCTATGGCATAGTGTTGTGTATATTTGTTTAGGGTAGATAGTAAGTAGGTAGTAGGTAGCTCTATTGTATAGTCTTATTAGGGATCCGTACCTAAAAAGGAAAAAAGAGTCCGTCTATCTATCTGTCTGTCTGTCTCTGTCTGTCAAGACACTTTTTAACAGGAACGCGTGGAGGTATCAAGTTGAAATCGATATTAACTACTAAAATCTGCAGTCCCTTGCGGCTATAAAAATCATAGTTCTAAGTTAACGCAATAAAAAGTTATGGCCATTTACTGCATATTTCCATACGCAAGTAACTAATAGATGTACGCCTTAATAATTTATTTCAATAAAGGCACTGTCCTTGATTTTATGTTATGCTTATAATAAACTAGCTGTACCCCGCGGTTTCACTCGCGCATATAATACCGGGATTAAAGTATTCTATGTGTTATTCTAAGCTATCTACATACCAAATTTCAACCCAAACAGTTCAGTAGTTTTGGCGTTAATGAGTAACAAATATCCATCCATCCATCCTCACAAACTTTTGCATATATAATATTATTAGTAGGATTATACTACATATTGGCGAAATGTGGGTGTGCCTACTATGGGACTATGTCCTGGGTACACCTCTGCCTAAAAAAAGGCGTGATTGTATGTTATATGTTATGTTATATTAGGAAGGAGGATAGGACAATCTGTATGTATGAACATTTTTAAAGATAACTCCATTGCGTTAGACTTAACATAACATAAAACAATACATAATAATAAAAATTTTATGAACTTATTATTTTCTTATAATTTTTATATATTTTATTATTTGTTTGTATTATTATGGGACTTGCACCTGAATAAACAACTTATATTATATTATTATAACATCAATCATCCTTTTTCCCGAAGGGGTAGGCAGGGGTGTACCTATGATCCAGTCCCAGAGTAGCACACACTTTCCAGTAACGTTTTTAGTCCCATTTAGATGGGAGCGAGCCTATTGCCATCTACCCGGCACCCGGCGGCTGTAAAAATTTAATAAAACTTTTTAGCGACCACTAGGTAACTAAATAGGTTGTGAGTTAAAACTAAAATGGCAAATAGTATAACCTGTTAAGTTTATAACGACTACCTCGGTGGCGTAGAGGGCGAATGCTCGACTGCCAATCAAGAGGTCCCGGGTTCAATCCCCAGGTCAGGCAAAGTGTTAAATATTGGATTTTTCCATTAGGAATTATCTCAATAACTGCCTGGAGTCTGGAACTGTGCCCGATAAATGGCAATAGGCTCGCCCCCTATTACATGGGACCAATAACATACTGGCGAAATGTGGGTGTATCTACTATGGGACTCAGTTCTGGGTACCCTTGGGTGTCTGCCTACCCTTTCGGGAAAAAGGCGTGAATGTATGTTATGTTATGTTAAGTTTATCGTACATGATCTCAAATTTTTTTGCTGTTTAAAAAAGACTTATCGAGACTGTAATTTTTACATATAAGTTTTGTATAATTGGATATAATATTGTAGATGTATATTAGAGAATAGTTCTTCAATGGTGGAACAAAGGTCTAATAAATGTAATCATTCCTATCTGTAGAATTGTCAGCGATCGGTCTGACAGCCTATACTCGTAAATCTTCAAGCCCTCCTGAAGGTAATCTCATCGTGCGTGATTGGTTATCAATGAATAGAAATGTGCTCTAGGAGGGGTGTTGTGAATTACTTTATTGTTATAAAAATGTACGATTCAGGGAGCAAATATGGAATACATTTGTATGAGGAAAAGTGAAGAAAGTTTTCTACTTTTTTTTTCTTTTTTTATATGATGGAGTGTGACATGACGAGCAAATCAGGTGCCTGATGGTAAGCATCAGGATTGCCTATATCAGACACAGTGCCACCCAGTGTTTTAAAATTCAAATTCTGCGCAGCACTGCACTGCGCCTGTCACCCTGAGATATTAGTTGTTGAAACTCTTCATGCCCAGTAATTTCAGACCGGAACACAGTAATGTTTGCACATTATTGCTTAACGGATGAATAACTGGCAAAGGTTTGGTACTTCCCCAGGCGGCCCCCTGCAAAAGAGACCTACCACTTCATAAAACTCCTATTAAGAAAATATAAGTACTTATTTTATACAACGTGATTGAGACGAGCAGAACATTCTAGCATATTATTACCAATCGCAGTTAACTCACCTTTTGAGTCTAGGTCAAGGACTTTAAAGCGTCCAAAAATCATGACCTTAATTACTAGGCTCTTAAGTGTTATAATTGCAGACAAAGAGTACCATCTAAAAAGTGGACGAAAAATTCGAACAAGCAAAAACTCTTTACTAAAACTAGCGCAGAGGCGGGAGTCAGATGGCACTACAAACCACTTGACGCAACCTCCCCGAGTGTCGTAATGCCCTACTAGTGTATACAGGGTGTCTGGATAATATAAGACTGCCTCTTTCGTCTAGCGATCGCAAATTCTGGGCGATGCCTCACGGCTTCATGGCTAATTTGGTAGAGGGAGGAGTTTTTTTTTTTTTTTTTTTTAATGATAGTGAGTAACAAGACGAGCAAATCAGGTGCCTGATGGTAAGCATCATGATTGCCCATATCAGACACAGTGCCACCCAGTGTTTTAAAATTCAAAATTCTGCGCGGCACTGCACTGCGCCTGTCACCCTGAGATATGAGTTGTTGAATCTCATCATGCCCAGTAATTTCGCTGGTAACATTGCCCTTCATACCGGAACACAGTAATGTTTGCACATTACTGCTTGGCGGATGAATACCTGGCAAAGGTGTGGTACTTCCCCAGGTGACCCCCTGCAAAAGAGGCCTACCACTACAAATGCCTATCCTATGGGTTCAAATCCTAGCCGGATTTAAATGACACAAATATTTGCCATATTTGTGCAATGTGCTCAAATGTTTGTTCTCGGGTTTTGGATGTATTAATTTTATGTGTCCATGAAGCCTGCGGAATCCTAGTGTCTTTACACCTGTGTATCTTTGTACACAGTGAGCTAAAGAGACCCATGTAAACGACTCCCGAGCTTTAGCAAGGGAGTAAATAGAAACAGAGTTATAATGGGTTTTAGTGCCGTGCGTCACTTCACTCATATTTACTGCAAATGTGAAAAACTAAAATTTTACTTAAGGATTTATTTTTATATAAGCATTTTTTTTTTCTATTTCAATATTTCTCAGCCCGGAGTCTTGAATTTGTGCCTGATAGCAATGTCTGTCGCCTTGTTCATGGGTCTTAAACATAACGAATGAAAAAATGTGGGTACCTCTGCCTTGCCCTTCCGCGAACAAGGTATTATGGTATGTTAAGTGCTACCCGGTCGTGTGGTTCCCGGTTATATAATAGGGCCACCCCTTTCTCATCCCGTGGGAGCCGTGAGACCCGGTAGAGGGATATATTCGGAGAGTGGGGAGCAGCTCTCCTTTTCCAAGCATTCCAACTACTGCGATCACCAAGCCGCCTGCCAAGCGTGGTGATTACGGCAGTCCCCCAGAATAACTTCAGCCGCCCGTCACTCCATACAATCGCCAACGCGCAATAGCCTACTACTACTACATCGTGGAAAATATAAGGTGTGTCAGTGCGGCAAGCATAAGTGCGAGTAGCGCCCGTACTCCCGTGCGTCACTGCCTCGTGAATGCCTAGTCGCAGGTGTCGGGGGGATGTGAGTGTCACTTCTTTACGTAGTAAATTGTTAGGTAGGTATACCACGATTAATAAATAAATAATCACCATCAAACGTCAACCTCGACTGCCTCGGTGGCGTAGAGGATACATGCTCGACTGCCAATCAAGAGGTCCCGGGTTCGATCCCCAGGTCAGGCAGTGTTAAATATTGGATTTTTCCATTAGGAATTATCTCAATAATTGCCTGGAGTCTGGAACTGTGCTCGGTAGATGTCAATAGGCTCGCCCCCTATTACATGGGACCAATAACATACTGTCGAAATGTGGGTGTATCTACTATGGGACTGAGTCCTGGGTACACCTCTGCCTACCCCTTCGGGAAATAGGCGTGAATGTATATAATATGTATGTACGATCAAACGTCAATTTTGCTTAAAAGTATCGTTAGCTACCGAAAGTTTAATAAATATCTAAACAACTTAAAGGTCAAGCTGAGTAAAAGTTTAGAACATTTAAACCAGAACAATAATTACAACTGTGACGCACTGCCTGTATTAATTCTACTTGAATGGGTGACCTACTTGTATGATTTACTTGTAATTTGTAACTTGTTTTTACTTATAACTTGTGTGACTTGTAATTTTTCTATAAACTTTGACAGTTGGCTGTGACGAAGACTTTTTATCGAAGGGGTGGGTAGATTCAGGACTCAGTCCCAGAGGCGGGTGTATGTATACCTTATACATACACCCGCCTGTTAACTTACTTTAAGTCCCATGAAATAGAAGCGAATAGTTCCAGGCTGTCATTGAGAAAATTCCTGATGGTAAAATCCAACAAAACTTTTGCCTAACCTGGGGATCGAACCCGGAACTTCTGATCGGAAAAAGCGCTTACGAACCACTACGCAACCGAGGCAGCATGGGTGACCTTCTTGTAATTTTTCTAAAAAGTTTGGATAATGATATGGCTGTATGGGTGATCTTGGAATGGCCTTGACCTTTACAATATTCGCATAAATATAGATATTATGCTGATAAGTTATGCATCTTTGACTTAGCTATCTATACATATTTTTATTCTCGTGTTTAAATATTAATGAGGCAAAACGCGAGGGGAATCAACGAAAATTGCATGACATGACATATTATATAATAATGTTAGATGTACTAAAAATAACAAGACATTTGCTTCATCTTATGCCAGGTTCTCATGTCATAATTTACATGAATCATTACATCCCCAGAAAATGATACGTATTACACTATACGCGTACAAAAGGGTGTAGAAGGCTGTCCCTATTAATTTGTCTAAATGCCTACTAAGGTACATTGGCCATGGGATTAACGCTCAAATAAAAATCAAATTTTTACTAATATTATAAATGCAAAAGTTTGTGAGGGATGGGAAGGATGGATGGATGGATGTTGGTCACTCTTTCACGCAAAAACTACTAAACCGATTGTGCTGAAATTTGGTATATAGATAGTTCAGACCCTGAAATAACACATGGCGTACTTTTTATCTCGATATTCCCACGGAAACGAAGACTACATGGGTGAATCCACGGGGCACAGCTAGTATTTCATAAAATAAGGCTGTAGAGTGTAGAGCCTGCGCTCGGGTTCGATTTCTGAGCAGTAAGGCTGCTAATTGTTTGACAATATTTTATCGTTTTCATTTATACGATTTTCTATATGTATTGTGGTTGAAATTATTAATAAAAAGTGGTCTATATATAGGTATAATATTATATGTTGTTTACCATGTCTTTTGTATTGTGTCTTTTTGTAAAAATGTTTTTTTTTGGTATGCAATAAAGTATTATTCTGTTCTATATTATACATTATTTATCTTCTATATTATACATGCTTCTGTGGAAATGAATATTATGTTTTCACGCATTGGCTGGATCCAGTCTTCTGCACTTAAATAATTTGTGGTTTATACATTCATACCTTCTCGTAAAAATAGCTCAATTTACTTCTAAGAAAGTTACTCTTTCAGATAGATTATGCTAATTTTCCTATTCTTGAAAAGGCCTTTGTGTAGGCTTTTCTCATTATTTCCGGTCAAAGGTTTGGACGTGGTCCCATTCAGTGAATTTTCTTGACAAATCACTATTAGGTATATTTTATTGGGTCGTTTTAGAGAACAAAGAATTGTGGTTCCAGACATTGATTTAAAGAAAAAGGGAGATGAGGTACTGGTTTCTCGAAAATGGAAAGCTCAAATTAGGTCCCATTAGGTCCACGTAGGTCAGTAAAGTTCATTGTCTCGTTCGTACTTCGGTCTTATAGTTACGTCTTTCTATTTTGTTTCAAATTGCACATTGCACATGCCAGTTGTTGAGTAAGCGGTAAGAGAGCAAACCGTATCTCCCCTTTTCTTTAAATCAATGGCTCCAGACATTGTCATGTCTGTCTCAAAATAGGGTTTATTTACACTTTAGGTACTTTTTCATTAGACAGTGTATGTATGCATTTAATTTCCACCAATAAAAAAATTTGTTATCAATATTTATGCTTAACCAGGTAGCATATTATTATCTATTCGTTTCCACCAGAGCAAAGCCATGAATATAATAGATTTTGATTGGTAGATTTATTCATTACATGCATAAAGTACGAACAGACGATCGAACATGGTACGGCCGTACCATTGTACTACTTAATCTGTGTCCGTTCGGTACGGTGTTCACGCCACACGATCCAACCGTTTTAATGTGCAAGCGACCGTATCATAGTACCAAGTTATATCAATAATAATGTTCGTCCGACAGTGCGCCAGACGATCGAACATGGTATGGTGGCGAACCAAGTTCGGGTCACAGATTAGGTACTAAAATGATACGGCCGTACATAGTTCGATCGTCAATTCGTATTTTTATCTAAATGAAAGCAAACTGAAGCACCGTATAATACCATTGATTTAAAGAAAAGGGGAGATAGGGTACGTTCTCCCAGCGCTTACTCAACAACTGGTGCGTGCAATTTGAAACAACAAAGATAGAATGACGTACCTAAGACCGAAGTGCGACCGAGACAACAATTAACTTTACTGACGTACGTGGACCTAATGGGACCTAATTTAAGCTTTCCATTTTCGAGAAGCCAGTACCTCATCTTTCCTTTGTACCTCATCTCCTCTTTTCTTTAAATCAATGTAGGTTACACACCAAATTACGCGTATAACAATGTTCATAACCCAGGATCCGTAACAGAAAAAATCAATGACATCAAAGTAAATAACGTCCTGCCTTTCCTTACATGGTAAACACAAACAAAGTCACTTTTTCTACGATTCTTTTAAGCTACGCAACGAATTTTAATGCGGTTTTCATCAATAGACAGGAGCAGGAGGCCGCCTGGGGAAGTACCACACGTTAGCTAGTTATTCATCCCCCAAGCAATAATATGCAAACATTACTGTGTTCCGGTATGAAGGGCAATGTTACCAGCTAAATTACTGGGCATGACGAGTTTCTTCAACTCATATCTCGGGGTGACAGGCATAGTGCAGTGCCACGCAGAATTTTGAATATTAAAACACTGGGTGGCACTGTATCCGATATGGGCAATCATGATGCTTACCTACAGGCACCTGATTTGCTCGTCTTGTTACTCACTATTATAAAAAAAGACAGAGTGATTCAAGATGTAGGTTTCTATAAATAAATAAATATAAATAAAATAAATATGGGACAACTGCCACACACGGTCATCTGGCCCCAAACTAGGCTAGAAGCCTGTACTATGGTAACCAGATGACTGATATACATACTTATATAAGCTTATAACACCCAGACACAGATCAAACAGACATGTTAATGCACACAAATGTTTGACCTGGCCGGGGATCGAACCCGGAACCTGCGGCACAGAAAGCAGAGTTACTGCCATCTGAGCCAATGAGGCTGTCAGTTCTATGTATATTTACCTAATGGTACCCAGAGCGAAGCGAGGGCGGGTCGTTAGTAATAGATAAAGTTAGTATGATTAAGTCGCCCGAAAACACGGCCTATACCCGGTCTTTTAATAGGTGTTCACGGAGACCATTTTTTTTCAAGTCCAACGTGTAGAAGCCCATGAGCTTCTAAAGGTATCTAAGGATATAAAGGTATTGGATAGCACCTATTGGGGTCCATCTCTGAAACCATCTACAGAACATGAGCTTAAAAACAGCCCCCGCTAGGTGCAAGGACTATTGTGAATGGATGGAAGCTACTTGATTTGGCTATAGGTTTGATTTCAAGAAGGATGGTAACCGGGCTATTGCTAGAGACTCCAGCACCTGCCACTGCAGTCTCATGGTGAAATATTACCGTAGGCGATGACTCGCCGCTTACTAAACGGGCCCCCATTAAGGCCGCCCTCCACAAGGGAATAAAGACGACGAGAGTATAGTAGGTATAGAGTTGTCCCTGGACTTTAAACGGCGATCATTTGCGTTTAAGTAATAAGTATTATTATTATAGTTGTCGAGAGAACTTTCCATACACGGTCTTCTAGTCCCAAACTGGACTAGAAGCCTATACATACATACTTAAATACGTATTATACACAGAATACAAACTTTCGATACATTTTTCTCTGGTGTCAACCTTCATTACGTATTGTACCATTTTTCGGTGCTGCAAACTTACGATGCGACTATTTTTGGGAATGTAAACTTTCGGAAATATTTTATTCGAAAATGAAATTTGGAATCATTTATCACACCCATTATTTAGCTACACCACACATAAGCCCAATGCACATTTGACCGCGAGCGTGGGTCGTGCGCGGGCCGGATGACGTTGCATTCCTTGTTCAACACACTAGAGCGTGCGCTGGATGGGCGCGTTTACTTATACTTCGGGTCTCAACCGAAGACGATTATAATATTTACTTGCAGCAGTACATGGGATTGTACTGTCTCCGTCACACTTTTAGATACTCAACTATGAAAAAATCAATTCTCTGTTTCCTGTTTCTGTCATCGTCCGAGTGGTGGCGCCTGTAAGTCTTCATTACGTGTTTTTGTGCTGTCGAAGTCACACGCTTCGTAAGTAAAAAATAGATTATTATTGTAGAATGCATGCTCATTGTGTCCATGATTGTTTAATAATTTTAAAAAACTTCCTTCTCTTTAAATTCCGCCGTCTGACTATCTTCATACGCGCAAAGTTATAGTGCACAAAGCGTTCGTTTTGTTCGGCATTACAAGTAAGTTATTTTACTCTGTGTAACATTCGTTAATTTTATTTTTATTCTGTGTCACATGACGCGATTCTTTTGTCTTTTTATTCTGTACGATTCCGTGTCTTTGCCACAAGCCGTGAATTTCTTTACTTTTATCATCAAAAAATTTATTAAGAAACGAATAATAAGTGCTAAAAACAATGGGGAAAAGAAAGAAAAACGACTACGAAGTTATAAGTGCAAAAATTAGGAAGCTGGAGCGCAAATTGAAGAAAAGGCATACTAAGAGAAGCAGCTCATCATCATCAATATCAATGTCAATGGACGACAGCTTTATTGGATCTCAGGATGAACATGATATTATCTCCCCACGCCCAATTGGACCCCGACGACACGGAATATCGGGAAAAATCAGGTAAGGTTATTTTATTTTTATGTGCATATCCTCTGAGAATACGTCATAAATACCTAACATCTAGTATGCCTGCATACCTATACGGTCAGGTAGCTACGCCTTCACGTAAATCGTGTCGATATACTATCTACTATAACTGCTTTCTCGTAAATCGTGTAGCACTCCACGTAAATCGTGATGAGTCAAGACACTTGCTTCACGTAAATCGTGTCAAGCTATTTATTCTCTGCGTAAATCGCACGAGATATTCTTACTTACATAGGCACTTTGCTGGTTACAGACGAAGAAGCCGCCAAAAATGAGGCATGCTTACTACCTCATAAAACTTCTGCAGAAGACCCGACAACTTCAGAAGAAGTTTTAGACCCAGACATTCTGTTGATGCTGGGAGAGGATCCTACAGTTTAAAAAGACCATGACGAGGACCTACATAAAGACATAGCTACCAGGTGGACACACATATTACTTAATGGTTTAAAGAGGTCAAAGTAGATTTAGATTTAATAAAAGAATATCTGCCACCTAAAAACTGTCCAAACATAAAAGCACCTAATGAAATAGTTTTAATTCAGATTTCTACATCCATATTGTGATTAATTACATATCTTATAAGTACCTAAATAACTAAGAAAATTTAAAACTAATAATAAACTATAAAATAAAACTAGGTGATTGGTGTGTGGTAGGCCTGCCATGTTCGGTGTAATGGACTGCAGTCCCACACTCTCGCGGCAGCCACCACTGCGTTATCGGAGCAAAAAATGGCGGCGCGAGAGGCGGCCGTGCTCCTAAGCTCAATTTAGAAATTGAAGCCGCTCTTGCACCTATCTATATAAAGAAAGATTTATTCAGTCAAAGCAAACAAAATCAGCTATCTAGTTGTTTAGCAGCTATTGGAAAAGTCCTCAATTTGGCTTATTAAGCCACTAAGCGACGCTGGCGGAATTATTAGTGACCGTCAATACAGGAAGTCACAATCGAGACGGTATGCTATAATAAATAGCCTTAACAAGCAGACTAGGGATGCGATTAAAAATACAAAGATAGATGAATGCTTATTTGGTTCAAATTTGTCAGAACATTTGAAATCGGCAAAGGCGATTGTAAAATCAGGCCATGAGATGAAAAGCGTGGTGTAACGCCCGCCAGCCAAGATACCTACACCACGTCGAACCACACAGAGAGGTGCTTTAAACGGGAGGGGTACGTCGCGCGCGGGAGCCTTCGAGCCGCGTCAGAACCCTGCTCCTCGGAGGCCAGCACTACGGGATCGGGATCGAGATCAGGACCGGGATTGTCACCACAACACCAGTCGCCGAAACAATTATTCTGCATGCAGAGGTTACAGCAGGAGACAGTAACGGCAAGCTCACAGGTACCTATTGCAGGCAGATTACAATATTTTTATGACCAATGGTGTAGCATAACAAATGACCCTGTAGTATTATCATGGGTAAAAGGTTACCGAATATACCCTTCAAAAAACAACCTGTACAATTAACTCATCCTCAAAACCTTGTTAAGTCCAAAACTGATTGTAAAATTATAGATCAGTGTGTAAAACAATTAATTATTAGAATCAAATTTCATATCAACATGCAAGCTGTGTCAAGGTCAATTTCTTTCTTCTATATTTACAATACCTAAAGCTAATTGTAAAATTATGGATCAGTGTGTAAAACAATTTTTAGAATCAAATTTCATATCAACATGCAAGCCGTGTGAAGGTCAATTTCTTCTATATATACAATACCTAAAGCTAATTGTAAAATTATTGGTCAGAGTGTAAAGCAATTATTAGAATCAAATTTCATATCAACATGTAACCCGTGTCAAGGTCAATTTCTTTCTTCTATATTTACAATACCTAAAACTAATGGTAGTCACCGATTCATTTTGAATCTGAAAAATCTTAATAAATTAATTAAATTAGAACATTTTAGAATGGAGCATTACAGAACAGTTATTAAACTATTAGATAAAAAATATTTTATGGCTACATTAGATATAAAAGATGCATACTTTCTAGTTGCTATAGATGAATCTGATAAGAAACTTTTACGCTTCACATGGAAGTCGCAAATGTTCCAGTTTAATGTTCTGCCGTTTGGTCTTTGCACCGCCCCATTCGCTTTTCACTAAACTTTTAAAACCAGTACTAAAATATCTTAGATCAAATGGACTTATATCGGTAAATTACCTAGATGATTTTATATCTATTGGATGTACCTATTCTGAATGCTATAACAACATAAATACAACAATTAATGTCTTGCAATCACTTGGATTCATAATAAATCATGATAAAAGTTCTTTAACACCTGACACTAAATGTAAATTCTTAGGATTCATATATAATACAGAAACTATGTCTCTTTATTTACAAGATAAATATTGACAAAACTAAAGAACTATTAAAAACTAAGAAATATACAATTAGATTTTTGCTAAATATATAGGTATATTGACTTCTTTATGTCCAGCCTTCCAGTATGGATGGTTGTATACAAAACTGTTCGAAAGGGATAAAATATTGGCATTAGGTAACTCGGACAACTATAATAAGAAAATGGTTATACTGGTAGAAACATAATGCTAAACATTCATTTTGTCCCATACGTAGCAATAACTATTGTATTGAGATCTTTAGTGATACATCAAGTACTGGTTGGGGTGTATCTTGTGGTGTTCAAAGTACACACGGCAACTGGACCACATCTGAACTTGATATGCATATTAATATTTTAGAATTAAAAGCAGCCTATTATGTTTTAAAAATCTTTGCCTCTGAACTGCAATATTGCGACATATTGCTTAGAGTGGACAATACCACAGCAATTTGCTATATAAATCGAATGGGAGGTGCACAACACACTCAGTTAAATGACTTGGCTTGCGATATATGGCAATGGTGTGAATCCCGAAAAATTAACATTGACACAGAATGGGAACTCGCAGATTATGCATTTACAGAAATCACACAAAAGTTAGAACTTGCCACCCCCTACACTGAGACCTTACACTGGTGGCGACGAGGCTATCAGGCAAGCGCTGATAACTCGCGGCATCCCAGAAGCGGCATTAGGTATTGTTATGGCCTCATTCTCCACACAAACCTTAAAACAAAATGATTCATCGTTTATATCATGGTGGTCTTTCCGTCAAGATCACAATTATACATTTAGTGTTACTCATACTGAATTAATTTTATATTTAACGAAAAAATTCGAAGAAGGTGCAAATTTTAGCTCAATCAATACTCATAGATCGACTTTGCCAACAATTTTAGGAACAAATATAACATTAGATGATAATGTGAATAGGTTTATCAAAGGAGTATATCGCTTAAAACCTCCTAACCCTAAATATTCTGTAACCTGGGATACCAACAATGTTCTGCAATTCCTTTCAAACTTCTACCCATATGAAGACAATATAACTCTAGATGTCTTGTCTCACAAAACTATAACCTTACTTGCAATTGCTTCTGCGCAGCGAATGCAAACATTGAGTCTAATAAAACTTAATAATATATCCATAGATTTTTGATAAGATTATGATAAGATTACCAGATTTAAATAAAACGTCGCGACCTGGTGCTTTTCAACCACTTATTAGGTTACTTTTCATAATAGAAAACCCATCCATATGTCCGGCAAAAGCTATACAGGCATATATGTATAAAACATCACCTCTAAGGCGTGAACAGCCCGATGAGCATCTCTTTATCAGCATAAGAAAAACCACACAATAAGGTAGGCCCACAAACTCTTGGGCATTGGATCAAGAAAATGTTACATAATAGTGGTATTGATATCTCTATATTTGGAGCACATAGCACTCGCCATGCCTCCACATCGACTGCTCACCGCCTCAGTGTTAACTTAGAAGTGGTTCGTAAAGCTGCAGGTTAGAACGATTCCTCTAATGTATTTTTAAAATATTATAATAGAGATGTTTCCAATCCGGATAATAATGAATTTGTCGAAGCTATATTTAATAATGTATAAAATAATAAGTATGGTTATAGTTACCATACCCATCTAATTTAATCCCTTTACCTAATCAGATGCATTTATTGATTGACATTTTGTGTTAAGTTTATAATAAATGTTAAACACTTGATTACCTAATATTATTAATTAATAATATTATTATGATTATAGCCTAAGAAAAATCATTGCCAAATTAGTATTTTGGTTTTATTGAAAAGTTTAAATTTTTGTTGTTGCATTAACTAACTCATACAAAATGTATAATCTAGTGAATAAATAGAAGAGAATGTACATTGTTCGCTTTTTATTTTGTGGGTAAGTTCTCTGAACATCTGCAAGTAAATATTATAATCGTCTTCGGTTGAGACCCGAAGTATAATTAAGAATCAAACGAAACTTACCTTGTGAAGTTTGATTCCAATTATGCGAGGGTCTCAACCGAAGACGATTATACTCCCACCCACCCAAAGTGAAACCCTCTACAATACATACCGAGAGCGAAAATGTACATATATACTTCTCTATCTTTAAAATTAATGAAGACTTACAGGCGCCACCACTCGGACGATGACAGAAACAGGAAACAGAGAATTGATTTTTTCATAGTTGAGTATCTAAAAGTGTGACGGAGACAGTACAATCCCATGTACTGCTGCAAGTAAATATTATAATCGTCTTCGGTTGAGACCCTCGCATAATTGGAATCAAACTTCACAAGGTAAGTTTCGTTTGATTCTTAATTATATTTGACACCCAACCAGCCCATGAGACGAAGGCCGACCCCGGCGCCCGAAGCGCCCGCTCTTGTGTGTTTTGACTGTTAAAAGGTCACACTAAATCCCTTAAAAGTTTTACAGAAAACCCAATTTTCAAATGTAATCAAAAACAGCCAGTCTCAGGAGGAATAAGAGCTGCTATTTTCCTACATTCCAATAAAAATAATAAACGTCAGAGTGTGAATGAGACGGGAGCGATAAAACTGCGGAACGTTTACCATCCCATACAATTTACACGGAGCGTTTGTGTTTGAATTAACATCTGGTAGAGTCAGTGGGTGTAAACGTTTTGATGTTTGGATAAGTTAAGTAGGAAATGGTAATGAGTAATGAGATAATGTAGGATTTATCAGAGAACATAATCGTATATAAAAATATTACCTGTCTCCCCTGGTCACGCCATGACGGGATTCTTAGAGCCACAGTTCCGGAGAGCTTACTCGGGAACAAATTTACCGATTGACTTTTCAAGTTTTTGAGGTAACCGGGTACTAGGAGATCAGAATCTGGGAAGAGGTAGGTAAGAAAATGACTTCTTTATGATTTTGAGTATTCACTTTATTTATCTATATAAAACTTAGGGCCTCTTTCACCATCCTCGAGTAAACTGCCAAGTAAACTTGACAGACGGACTGACAGACGGACAACAAAGTGATCCTATATGGGGTCCGTTTTTCCTTTTGAGGTACGGGACCCTAACAAATAAGTAAAACGAATAAAAATTTGCATGCTCAAAAATAAAACTTTACGGATACGTTTTTTAAAATTATAAATAAAATAAATACTCCTATTTAGATAAAGTGTAAATTTAATTCTACAACCTACCTAACATTTAAATTAGGTTTTAAATCGTTACTATTATTTTAGATATTGGATTTTTCCATTAGGAATTATCTCAATAACTGCCTGGAGTCTGGAACTGTGCCCGGTAGATGGCAATAGGCTCGCCCCCTATTACATGGGCGCAATAACATACTGGCGAAATGTGGGTGTACCTACTCGTAGTATGGGACTGAGTTCTGGGTACACCTCTGCCTACCCCTTCGGGAAAAAGGCGTGAATGTATGTTATGTTATTTTAGAAATTCATTAAAAATGAACGTTTTTTAAAGCTTAGTAACTTAGTTGCGAAAATCAGAACTCATGCAAAGAATTATGTGCAGGTACTTTTATTCGAATCTACTTACTGTCTAAAGTCACAGAATAAATAATAGCTAGCAAAGGCTAAAGTGACTCTTGACTTTCATTATAAAAATATTATTACGTTAAAATGTTTTTAGAATCTTTAAAGGTAGAAAGGAGTTGATGGTGTTAAGGCCACGTCGATATAGGCCTAATGATAAGATTTTCAAATGTACATTGAATTATATTTAGGTCTCTAATAAATTAAGCTAAAGTTCTACTAAGTGAGGTACCCAGTATCTAGAATAAGCCTACTTATGTTTATTCAGTATATTGAAGCTACTAACTAGTTTGTAAGCTTACGTAGCTTAGGTATAAGGTTATCAACTTAAATATACTAACTAACTGACTTGACTGCTTCGATGGCGTAGTGGGCGCATGCTCGACTGCCGATCATGAGGTCCCGGGTTCGATCCCCAGATCAGGCAGTGTTAAATATTGGATTTTTCCATTAGGAATTATCTCAATAACTGCCTGGAGTCTGGAACTGTGCCCGGTAGATGGCAATAGGCTCGCCCCCTATTGCATGGGACCAATAAGATACTGGCGAAATGTGGGTGTGTCTACTATGAGACACTGAGTCCTGGGTACACCTCTGCCTACCCCTTCGGGTAAAAGGCGTGAATGTATGTATGTATGTATGTATGTATGTATACTTACTAACTTATTATAGGACGGGTTCGCATCAATAATGCGTAAGAGAACTGCATCTCTGATGCGCCGAATGCGAGGCAGTTCCAACACCTATTTGAAACTGATCGCAGGTAGGGTGGGGCTGGATACGCCTATACTCAGGTATTGGACCAGAGTTCATATGAGGCAGTCCAGCCCTACACTACACTGACGGTATTATTGTATTTGTAACTGTATGACTGTATTTTGTGTTTTGTATTTTGTGTTTTATATTGGTACATTTTATTTTATTTATTTTTGATTTTATAATTTTTGACATATTGAATTTGAATGATAATAATGATTGTAATTGTGAATAATAATAATAATGAAGATGTATGGACATGGTCTGAATTAAAGTTATTTGAATTTGTATTATACCTTCAGGTATATTGAGTTTTCTCTGTTCTAAGACTGTCTCGCTATAAATTATTTATTGTATGAAATAAAAATCCGTTTTGGCCGTAATTTTAATTATATTATTAATAATAAAATAAAAATTGTGAGGCGCGTCGAGATTAAAAAAATGGTATGTTTGGAATGTTTGGTATGTTTGTTAGTATGTTTGGAGAATTAATGCGAATATCATTCTCAATATAGGACAGACAGTGTAAGGTTTTCAGGGCCCAGCTTTCTTCGATTCCAAGCCCGTTTCCATTACGTTGAAACCTTTTTGACGTGACAACGTCTTATAATTCGATAGAGCCGGCTGCACGCACGAAAAAACATGACTCATGCGGCGTTACCTCGCTCTGAGGCGTTCCATGTAAGGCTTGAAGTGCAAGCGAGAGCGCGGAACGAGCAACAAAGAAGCACAATCGGCCTTTGCGTTCGGCAGCGTTCGACATCCGTCTCTCTCCTACTTGAGCGAGCGCGTTGTCACGTTCAACTATCGTCAGTAAACCGACTTTACAGACAACCAATTTTTTCTTTTGAAATTTGAACTCTCGGAAACGGATTGAAAATAAACTGCAGAGTTTTTAGATAAAAAACTGAATCTGATTGATATACTTTTTCTGTTTGTTTATCTTTGTACACAAAGATCAATCTGTGTCTGGTTTGCTCGTAAGGCCACGCACACACTAGAGGCAGCCTCGGGACGGGCGGCTGTCTCGACCCCGAGTCTGTTCAAGAGGAGTGATTCGAGGACTTCGTTGTGTGGAGTGGAAGATATGGATATGTTTATCACACCACCAATTAGAATCATTTATTATTTAACATAACATAACATACATTCACGCCTTTTTCCCGAAGGGGTAGGCAGAGGTGTACCCAGGACTCAGTCCCATAGTAGATACACCCACATTTCGCCAGTATGTTATTGGTCCCATGTAATAGGGGGCGAGCCTATTGCCATCTACCGGGCACAGTTCCAGACTCCAGGCAGTTATTAAGATAATTCCTAATGGAAAAATCCAATATTTAATACTGCCTGACCTGGGGATCGAACCCGGGACCTCTTGATTGGCAGTCGAGCATGCGCCCTCTACGCCACCGAGGCATTTATTATTTGCTGTCATAAGTAATATACATATTATATAATATATGTACTTGTCGATGTGTCATACGCATAACATTATGTGGGAAATGAAACGTTTGCGTGTGTGTGAGTAAACCATAGACATGACGTTTTTATGCCATTTCTACACATAGCATAAGGTCACGCCTTTTCTCAAAGTGGTAGGCGGAGGTGAACCGTGGACCGCTAATTGTGTAAAAAAGTGAGTGAAGCTCATTATTTTTACACTCTTTCCGAGTGGAGTGTATACGTAGTTTTAATGCATTGTTCATTTAAGACTCATCATCATCATCATCAGCTGGAAGACGTCCACCAATACTTGGTACCGGAGAGCGCGGCTGCCCAGCCCTGCTGCTCTCCGAATATGTCCCATTGCCGGGTCTCACCCCTCCCACGGGATGAGAAAGGGGTGGCCCTATTATATAGCTGGGGACCACACGGCCAAACATTTAACCCTACCACAGCAAATCAAAATGTTGTTTTTACAAAAATATGAACAACATAAAAAATATATTATATAATTTTATTTTTAAAAGTGATTAGGAAGAAAGAAAGAAAATTGCGTTTATTACCCAACCTTAATAACAAAAACGTTATTGCATCTTCTAGTATAATATATATTGAGACAGTGGTTGTGGTAGTCGGCTTGTGCTCAGCATGTGCTGCGCTCGGCTAACCGTGCACAGCGCTGTTTTTCAGCACGTACCGTCTTATTTAGATTTATACATATTTATCCTTAAGGCATATACACACCATGCTAAGTGAATTAAAAACTTGATTAAAACCGACTTGGTTTAAAAGTTATTTGAAGGTATACCTATAATATATATCGGTATGTCTATTTTCGAAGCATTCTATAGTATTTTTAAGGTACGCAGTTATTATAAGTAGCTTTAGTTTTGTTATAAGGGCACTAGCGCTATCATATTAGATAGCAAAAGAGAAGGAACAATATTGAAGATTGATGAACGCTTGAGTACTCGGATACGGGCTTCCAAAACTGATATGGTAGATCCCTAATGCGTCTAATGCGAAAGATCCGTGGGTAAGTACTATATGTCAGATATTTTACCAAGATTACATCGAGATCGAGTATATTAATATTAATAAATGACTTAGCTAGCTCTTAACGGCTTATACGGTGACAGACGCTATGCATTCTCCCCTAGGACGATTCAAGATTCTCCCCCACCCAGACTGCCAATTATGAGGTCCCGGGTTCGATCCCCAGGTCAGACAAAGTGTTAAATTTTGGATGTTCCCGTTAGGAATTATCTCAATAACTGCCTGGAGTCTGGAACGGTGCGCGGAAGATAGCAATAGGCTCGCCCCCTATTACATGGGACCAATAACATACTGGAGAAACGTTGGTGTAACTACTATGGGACTGAGTTCTGGGTACACCTCTGCCTACCCCTTCGGTAAAAAGGCGTGACTGTATAATATATTATGTTTTGTTATTCTAAATGTGAATGAATGAATGAACGTTCATTCGTGTACCTACAAAGATATTTCCGACATATTGTAGACAACCAAATATACATATGTACTGTGTTCCGGTCTGAAGAGCATTGTTACCAGCGAAATTACTGGGCATGACGAGTTTCAACAACTAATATCTGAGGGTGACAGGCACAGTGCAGTTCCGCGCAGAATTTTGAATTTCAAAACACTGGGTGGCACTGTGTCTGATATGGGCAATGAAAATGCTTACCATCAGGCACCTGATTTGCTCGTCTTGTCGCTCACTGTCATAAAAAAAACCATAACATTATGAGCAAAAAGAGACATCTATGTAGCACGAAACGGTCGCAACTCAGAATGTGTTGAAATGTTTGAGTGTAAGTATATATTGGTTAACGCTTCACGCCGTTTGTTAACTTGTTAACTGATTAGGCTGTTTGGTATGTAGATAGCCTCCAGGCTGTCTGCTATCTAAATACTAAACAGTGAACAGGGTCTACTCTGGAAGTTATTTCAAGCTAGGTAATATGTGTTAACATAGCGTAGTTTTCGGCGGATATGTATCTATGAATAACTAAGCTGTGCCCAGCGGTTTTACCCGCGTAGTCTTCGTTCCCGTGGTAATATCGGGATGAAAAGTATGAACTATGTGTTATTCCAGGGTCTATCTAAGCAAATACCGAATTTCAGCCTAATCGGTTCAGTATTTCTGGCATGAAAGAGTAAAAAACATCCTCACAAATTTTCGTATTTTGTAGTATTAACTAGCTGTGCCCCGCACTTTCACCCGCATAGTATTCGTTCCCATGGGAATATCGGGATAAAAAGAACTTTTTATGTTATTCGAGGGTCTAAACTATCTATACAACGATTTTCAGCCCAATGGGTTCAGTAGTTTTAGCGTGAAAACGGAACAAACATACACACAAAAAAACAGTGCTAGCGCTGGTTTTTTTATGTTATCACCTCTGTAACACTATGTGGTTGGATAAAATTAGTTTCGGCCTATCCCAACGGAAACAAGGCGAGACTGTAGGTATATGTATTAAAACATAAGTATAGCACAACTGATCATAATATAATGGAAACATCTCGGCTCGGTAGCTGGCAGCAATGAAGTTTTAGCATATTTTAAAAATAAATATTGCACCTTTTATATATCTCAGGGTGACAGGCGCAGTGCAGTGCCGCGCAGAATTTTAAATTTTAAAACACTGGGGGGCACTGTGTCTGTTAGGGGCAATCATGATGCTTACCATCAGGCACCTGATTTGCTCGTCTTGTTACTCACTATCATAAAAAAAAAAACCTTTTATTTACTTTGTCATGTATTGGCTACCGTGATGATTATGTATTCGATAATCCGAGTAATAATAAATTATTGACTGTTTAATGTGGTTGCCACGATTCACTATATAACTTGACTTATATTGCCGTAGGATCAGTTAGGAATAGAAATGGTATGAGAAAAAATTAATAAAACGTCATAGGATGAATACAAAACCCACTCAAATTTTATTTTTGTTAATAATCTCTACATTTTTTTGTAGTGAACGTCCAATCACGTGGAGTAAAACTGTGATTTTCGGAAGTTCACTATGAAAAAACTAAGGGTTTATAAGAAAAATTAAAATGACAGGGACATAGGTAACTTCACTGTTAAAATCACAGGATATACTTGAATCTATAAAATAGACTATTATTATATTCGGAGGAAACAGGGGAATACAAAACATCGATTTGGTACATTTTTCATTGGATTGTATCAAATTCCTAGAAGGCCGCGTACGCTCTTAAAGGATTATATTATTAAATGATAAAAAAATGCCTTATTGACTTATTGGTAGGTCACTAATCGTGTAAAAACAATTACGAAATATATTTGGGAAAGTAGTATGCGTAGTTTGATACTTTGTTCATTTGATTCTAACAAGGAAAACCGAAAAGTGTTGTTTTTTAAAAATTAAAACATTAATTACTTATGAAAATTGTTTTATTTATATTCTAAAGTGGTCACTAAATTGTTGGTATACCGAACTACCGAAACGCAGAACTTAACCGAAACACAGAATTAGTATTTTTTTATATCCTAAAAATTTTAAATTCTGTAAATACTTACGTTAGTGATTTACACATCTATGATGAAAAGTCTAAAACTGCTGCATAAAAATAAATCCTGGATACTTTAATTTTTTTTAAGTGTATAATAATAAAATTTTATTATGTTTAATTAATTATATTTAAATAAATCTCTAAAACCTGTCATTCTATAATAGGTAATTAATTATACTATGTTATGTAAGTTAAAAAATTATAATAAAATAACTTAGTAGGTATCCGAACCAGTCTAAAATTTATCAATTTAGAAACAAAATGTTGTACTTATTATTAAATGTATATTTAATAATAAATTAAAAGTATATTCTTTTTAATTTTTATTTATATTTTTATAGACTAAGCGCTCTAATCGCTTGATAAGCAATATGAAATGAGAAGAAATATTTCACCCACGGGCGGAATTTTTATTTTTTGTTAATTAAGGGTAGCATTTCTTACAAAAGTTCGTCAGCTCCTTAATTGCATAACTTTGACTGACCAGTTAAGCTTTTTTATCTTTTTCGCTTTGAACTTTGATCACGAAAAATGTAGGTAACAGCTATATCAACAATAAATAATAATTAAAAAGCTGTTTAAAGTTACTTACATGTAAACTCAAGTTTTGAATCAGTTAGAGATGTCTTCTTATACTCGTAGTTAAAAGTCACAAAAAGGTCACCATATATATCACTTTCACTGACTGGTTTTTTAATAAACCATAATATTACAACATAAATTAATCTTATAACAACACTAAAATATTTACTATGTCTAAACTACATAACGCACGTTTTAATTCCAATATCAACACTTATTTTAAAAAATTTAAATTATTACTGGCCATCATATTTACAGTTTTCTTTTTTGTTGTTTTATTTTAAATTAGGTAATATTAGAAGATGATATCGCGTCAACTCCGTGAGTCGATCTCACAAGGTCGCGACTCGGCCGTCCGCCGTGAAAGCTATCAAACGACTGTGCTCTCTCATAGGAACTTCCGACGAAGCTGTTTCCTGAACTTTTATGCACTTTGATAGTAGGCTGGCTTTGATAGTATAGCATTTATATATCACTCACATAAAAATCTAATCAAATCGCTCAAAAATTAAGCACTTTTACATATTTAAGGAAACCAAATAACTAAGTAAAGATGTTGAACAAAATATTATCGACGGTGGAAAGGGTAGACACTAGACGCGACAATGAGTTATATATATACGTATTAATATCACGTATCCCTATTACATGGGACCAATAACATACTGGCGAAATGTGGGTGTATCTACTATGGGACTGAGTCCTGGGTACACCTCTGCCTACCCCTTCGGGAAAAAGGCGTGAATGTATGTTTTTTTTATGTTTTTTTATTAATATCAGCGAATTTTTCGGCGGTTTGGTCTTGGTTTCGTAGCCATTTGGCCACTTTGGTGTCGCTTTCAAGTAATGGTACTTTTGGCTCATATGTTCAGACGCAAAATGAAGTGACAAAGGATTATATCAATATTGGTCCATTTACCGTTTGAAATACCGGCTCTGGAGGTAGTTAGTAAGTAGATTGTTATTTGATGTGTTTTTCCTTTTTTGTTTCGGATATTATAAAAAAAAAAGTTTTTATTCAGGCAACCAACCAAAAAATAAACCCATGTAACACACAAAATAAAAATTCAGAATGAAATCAAATTAAAACTAATTAAAATCATAATATTAAATTAAGTAAACGTAAATAAAACAATTCAAATAATAATCCATTAAATAATATATAATATAAAATCAAAATCAAAATAAAATAATATTAATTAAAATCAATTATATTATAGGTTACTTAAATATTTTTTCTCCGTCATAGGAAATGTTATTTTAATCACTACATACACTGTTAGATTAAATTAGATTAGATAGCAGTTTATTTAGAAAAAAGAAAATATTATAAATTAAAAACAGTGTAACGATTGGCGGCCTTATCGCTCTGAGCGATAAAAATTAGCGAGCGATTAAAAATGTTATAGGTTACTTAAATATTTTTTCTCTGTCATAGGAAATGCTATTTTAATCACTTCTTACACTGTTAGATTAAATTAGATTAGATAGCAGTTTATTTAGAAAAAAGAAAATATTATAAATTAAAAACAGTGTAACGATTGTCGGCCTTATCGCTCAGAGCAATCTCGTCCAGACAAGCATGACCAATGTTCCATGTTATATACATACTAAAATTCAACCCGATTGGTTGGAAACATACATACACAATCACCTTCATACCACAGAACAGATAAATACTACGTATAGAATGGACAATAATTCTTGTTCCGTGAATTTAGAATGGACACTGTCATCCGAATGAATTTAGAATGGCCCGATTGGTGGGCCAATCGGGCCTTCGCCAACCGAGATTGAGCTTTCGACGAGCCCCGCTTCGCTGGGAAATCACCTCACGCACACTTACGCGTGTACAAAAATCCATGTGTGCAGTGTTTGTGTAGTAGGTAGTTATATCGCGACTTTTGTATGGAATTGAGTCGAGTGTCCAGGGTGTGCTCATACTGTCAAACTGTCAAATTTATATTATATTAGTAGGATAACAGGATTGCAGGTAGGTATTATATACATACATTGTGAATATATACATACATTGTATTTGAATTTTTGTCTGACTTGAGTCCTATTCTTCAAAGAGTTCCAGCAATTTTTTATTTATTTTTTATTTATGATAGTGAGTGAG
This sequence comes from Hemistola chrysoprasaria, assembly GCA_947063395.1. NCBI lineage: Eukaryota > Metazoa > Arthropoda > Insecta > Lepidoptera > Geometridae > Hemistola > Hemistola chrysoprasaria. The sequence continues at coordinate 11,801,649 of OX346724.1, read as the reverse complement.
TGAGTGAGACAAGATGAGCAAATCAGGTGCCTGATGGTAAGCATCATGATTTCCTATAACAGACACAGTGACACCCATTGTTTTAATATTCAATATTCTGCGCGGCACTGCACTGCGCCTGTCACCCTGAGATATGTTGAATCTCATCATGCTCAGTAATTTCGCTGGTAACATTGCCCTTCAGACCGGAACACAGTAATGTTTGCACATTACTGCTTGGCGGATGAATAACTGCACGGAAAAAAAGGAATTGTCCCATCAAGAAAAAAAATATTGTTACCAATTCCAAGACAATATTTACTTAGCTTACCAATATATTGTCATTTTAATAATTTCCATTTCCTTCAAAATACAAAAAAATATTGTTGCTTTATTGTCTTAAAACAAGTAAATATTGTCACGTAAACATTTTGATATTTTAGTTTTAAGACTAGGATTAATGTCGTAGTAATAATAAACATTGTTACATTAGGATAAATTAATTATTAGACTAACAATTTCGTTGTTCTTTTGAAACGCTAAATTATTCAATTAAAATTTTGCAACTACTTATTTTAAAATAAACAATATTATAATAATAACACGGCAAATTATTCGACAAAGATTAAACATTTTCAAGGCGAGAATACGTTAAGTGTTTACTTGAAATGACAAGTATTCTTGATAGAAGATTATTATTTTTTAGAATAATAATTTAAATTGTTGAACTAAAATTCTTTAATTTTTAAACAAGTTGTCACATATTGTTGTTTCAAAACAAGAATATTATTTGAATAACGCGGCAAATTGTAAGACGAAGATTAAACATTTTCGATGCGAGAATATGTTAAATGGTTATTTGGAATTACTAGTCGTCTTAATAGAAGATTGATTATTTCTTAAACCAACAATATCTATTGTTCTGCTGAAATCCTTTAATTTTTAAATAAGTTGTCACATATTGTTGTTTAAAAACCAGAATATTATTTGAATAACGGGGCAAATTGTAAGACGAAGATTAAACATTTTCGATGCGAGAATATGTGAAATGGTTATTTGGAATTACTAATCGTCTTGATAGAAGATTGATTATTTCTTAAAACAACAATATCAATTGTTCTGCTGAAATCCTTTAATTTTTAAATAAGTTATAACATATAGTTGTTTCAAAACTTGAATATTATTTGTATAACGCGGCAAATTGTAAGACGAAGATTGAACATTTTCGATGCGAGAATATGTTAAATGGTTACTCGGAATTACTACTCGTCTTGATAGAAGATTGGTTAATTTTAAGAATAACAATATCAATTGTTCACGTAAAATTCCTTAAATTTTTAAACAATTTTTTACATTTTATTGTTTTGAAACAAGAATATTATTTGAATAACTCAGCAAATTGTAAAACGAACATTAAATATTTTCGATGCGAGAATATGTTAAATGGTTATTTGGAATAACTAGTCGTCTTGATAGAAGATTGGTTAATTTTAAGAATAACAATATCAATTGTTAGGGTAACATTCCTTAAATTTTTAAACAAGTTGTTACATTTTGTTGTTTCAAAACAAGAATATTATTTGAATAACCCGGCAAATAGTAAGACGAAGATTAAACATTTTCGATGCGAGAATATGTTAAATGGTTATTTGGAATTACTAGTCGTCTTGATAAAAGATTGGTTATTTTTTAGAATAACAATATCAATTTTTCATGTAAAATTCCTCAAATTTTTAAATAAGTTGTCACCTAAAGTTGGTTCAAAACATGAATATTATTTTAATAACGCGGCAAATTGTAAGACGAAGATTAAAACATTTTCGATGCGAGAATTATGTTAAATAGTTACTTGGAATATCCAGTCGTCTTGATAGAAGATTGGTTATATCTTAGAATAACTTTATCAATTGTTTAGCTACAATTTCTTAAATTTTTTAAATAAGTTGTCATAAATAGTTATTTCAAAACATGAATATTATTATAATAACGTGGCAAAATGTATGACGAAGATAAAACACTTTCGATGCGAGAAAATGTTAAATAGTTACTTGGAATATCCAGTCATCTTGATAGAAGATTGGTTATTTCTTAGAATAACATTATTAATTGTTCAGCTAAAATTCCTTAAATTTTTAAATAAATTGTCATAATATGCAGTTGTTTCAAAACATGAATATTATTATAATAACGAGGCAAAATGTAAGACTGCCTCGGTGGCGTAGAGGGCGCATGCTCGACTGCCAATCAAGAGGTCCCGGGTTCGATCCCCTGGTCAGGCAAAGTGTTAAATATTGGATTTTTCCATTAGGAATTATCTCAATAACTGCCTGGAGTCTGGAACTGTGCCCGGTAGATGGCAATAGGCTCGCCCCCTATTACATGGGACCAATAACATACTGGCGAAATGTGGGTGTATCTACTATGGGACTGAGTCTTGGGTACACCTTTGCCTACCCCTTCGGGAAAAAGGCGTGAATGTATGTATGTATGTAAAATGTAAGACGAAGATTAAACATTTTCAATGTGAGAATATGTTAAATGGTTACTTGGAATTACTAGTCGTCTTGATAGAAGATTGATTATATCTTAGAATAACTCTATCAACTGTTCACGTAAAATTCCTTAAATTTTTAAATAAGTTGCCATCTAAAGTTGTTTCAAAATATGAATATTATTTTAATAACGCGGCAAATTGTAAGACGAAGATTAAAACATTTTCGATGCGAAAATATGTTAAATAGTTACTTGGAATATCCAGTCATCTTGATAGAAGATTGGTTATTTCTAAGAATAACATTATCAATTGTTCAGTTAAAATTCCTTAAATGTTTAAATAAGTTGTCATATATAGTTGTTTCTTAACATGAATATTATTATAATAACGCGGCAAATTGTAAAACAAAAATTAAACATTTTCGATGCGAGAATATGTTAAATAGTTACTTGGAAATTACTAGTCGTCTTGATAGAAGGTTAATTATTTCTTAGAACAACAATGTCGATTGTTGAGCCAAGTGCTTTTTATTTTCAAATAAGTTGTCAGATAAAGTTGATTCAAAACAAGAATATTATTTGCATAAAGCAGCAAATTATATGACGAAGAATACACATTTTCAATACGAGAATGCCAGTTATTAGTTTGCTTCAGTGTGTGCTGCGGCAGCCTGCATCATTGAGAAGTCGAGAATCGAGAATAGTACTGGTGAGTTTTTGATTTAATAACTAGGTAATGTTGGCTAGCCTCTAAAAGCTAAAAGCAGGTCAGTTTTTATTCATGAATACATTGTTGTAAAATGTGAATGTATCCAGCATTATACGGATTATTTAGAAGGTGCCTAATTACCTACTTCTTTTTTCCGATTAGATCGGGCATAAATATGGACGCCGGCGCCGTTGAATGTTCATTTCAAGAAGAATATTACGAGTATATTGGTCAGAAAGCCACTCTTGATTTGCTGTCTAAGTGGGTAATGCCATCGGATGCTCGGAAGTTTCAGAAGTAAGTAAAATTACTACTAACCCCTTTAGAAGGCTTTAGAAGGAAAGAAGGCATCCAAAAAGTTTGAGGTTAAGAGTGTAGCCATTGAGCACACTGTAGGAATAACTCATACTTATTAAAAATACGAAGCCTTTATAGTTGTTATCTGGATAAGTATCTGCTTTTTTAATGTTCTGCTTTAAACATAAGTAGTTAGATAGCAGCAGTAGCAGGTTAATTGCTTCAGGAATCACGAGGTATTTGTTAATAATTATGTTAACATATACCTCGTTTATTTTATAATGTAAAATTTTAGTTCTATGGGGACAAGAAACAGTTACACAACGTAATGCAAGTGGCAACAGGCAACAGCTAATTAGTATGTCTAGGTATATTATGTCTAAAATACCTCAGTGCCTCAAGTTGAATGTCTTTGACCAGTGTGTGTTACCAGTGATTACATATGGAACTGAAACGTGGTCTCTGACTGTGGGCCTTATCAGCAGGCTCAAAATAGCGCAACAAGCTATGGAGAGGGCTATGCTCGGGATTTCTCTGTGAGATCGAATCAGAAATAAGGAGATCCGTATAGACGAACGAAAGTTACAGACATAGTCCAGTGTATTAATTAATTATAGCAAATTGATGTGGCACTGGGCAGGGCACATAGCACGTAGAACTGATGGCCGATGGGGCTGTAAAGTTCTCGAATGGAGACCACGGACTGGCAAGCGCAGCGTAGGACGTCCACCCACAAGGTGGACGATCTGATAAGGACTGCAGGGACACGCTGGAGGCGGGCCGCTTACAACCGGACTGGATGGAAATCTATGAGGAAGGCCTATCTTCAGCAGAGGACTTCCTATGGCTGAGATGATGATGATGATGATGATGTATAGGTATATGTATGATAATATGTGTATAATAAAGTATGTAAATTCCAGGTATTAATGATGACATTGTTTGGCTGAAAAATAACCATGAACCATGGGATATTGTAATGCAGAAATGGATGAACACATAATATTATGATGAAAGAATAAGAATAAACTTTGTGTGCAAGACAACCTGACAGAAATGAAGTGAAGTGAAGTGTCTGGTATGGGTAACTTTATTTTTTTTATCAATGTGATTGCCTCAATATCAACACCGGTGGCAGCTGGGTCGTTTATTTCTTGATATTGCTGTATTTATTGACATGTAGCGGCGTGCGAAACAGGTGACAAAATCTAAAATCTTTCTAGTTAATTTTGCATGCTTTAGTTTTTTCTTCTGCCACCAGTGGTGGAAATGATGGCAACTGGGAATAAACTTAACATAATTTATAATCTTTTGTTTAAAGTTTTGAATATGTTATTAAGTGAAAATGTGATTCCTTCGACAAAAACTACTTACGAATTTAAATTAATCTAATCCAAACTGGTTAGGTTGAGAACGTGTACTTCCCAAAAGTGCATTTCTCACAAAGAGCGCATCCTAATATATTATACCATTTTTTAGAAAATATGAATCTTACGGTAGTAAATTATTTTGATTTTAGTAAAACATGTTAATTGAGTCATCATGTTTAGATAAAAAATTTAAATAACATAATAACACCATTCTGATAGTATTTACGTTGTTTTAAAAATTTATTTACATTTAAGAGTGCTAATTTTGAAAAATGCCCGTTTTGGTAAGTGTACCAATCGGGAAGTGCGTTCAGGACCTAACCCATATTATTCTCAATATTCCACTAGTTTTTTGTGTAATAGATTTATTTCAATGGACATGATTACATTTTAAATATTGTTTTTGCTAAAGCGGATGGCATAATAATTGTTATAAGTTATCTTACCCACTAACTATCTAGTAAATGAAAGATAGCTGGATATAACAGTATTGAATTGTCAGTATCTAATTAAAAATAGTTTCATTTGAACAGAAAATATATTATAATTGAGAGGCTTTTAAAATAAAAACGCTCATTACGCAAAAAAATACCTGTTTTTAAACCTTTTTTTTTCGTTATTGTATAGATGAGCCAGATAATTGTAATTGATCGCAATAACGGACACCCATCTGTGATTATTCTTCACATTATGAAGAACTTATTGCAAACTTTTACAATAGTTACCTTGTTTGGCTAAAATAACGAATTTTTTTTTTAAAAACTTGTATTTCCCGTCATTCGTGGCTTTAAAGATTTTTTTACTTTAAAGATATAAAAAGCCGTATATTCCCAGTCTTCCCCTCATGGATTGCCCCCAGGTGGCAATCGGGAATAAAATATCTCCGGGTGGCGGAAGTTATTGCTCCCAGCTTAAATCGCTGTACACTGCTGCTTGCATCACCCACCTCATCGCTGTCTGTCTTACGGCCGCGATGAAGGAATTGACGGTCAGATATTTCCAATATGCTTTTATTTGTAGATAAGTGATATTATTATATCTGACCGCCAACCCCTAGAGTCTAGGGGGTTGATCCAGGCAGCAAAGTACAGCGATTTGAAGTGGGGGCAATAACTTCAAACGTCAACGGGGGAAATGGGAATTTTATTCCAGATTTCCACCTAAGGGCAATTCATGTGGGGACTACTGGGAATATATGGAAAAAGCATACTGTACAAAAATGTTGCCCACAGCAAGCGAGACGTGGGCTAGTTTTTTTTGCCTAATTAGCATATTATTTATTAAGCCAAACACATGAAATCTTTCATAAAACTACTGATTATTGTTATTTCAAGCTATCTGTCATTTACTGGACAATATACATATTGTTTAGAAGTAATATATTTATTTTTGAAGGAATAAATAAAAGTCTTAAAATGAAACAATAGTAGTTTTATTACAAAACATATTATTGTAGGTCTAAGTGAACTATATTTTTGATACAACAATATATTACTGTAGGTCGAAGTAAAATATATTGTTAAAAAAACAATATATTACTGTAGATCTAAGTAAAATATATTGTTCAAAAAACAATATATTACTGTAGGTCGAAGTAAAATATATTGTTCAAACAACAATATATTACTGTAGGTCTAGGAAAAATATATTGTTCAAACAACATTTCCTGTATTTTCATTCAGACAATAAAAATTACTGAAACAAGTAAAAGCAAAAGTATTGAACGAAAATCTATGTTTTGTTGGTTTAAATAAATCATAGTTTTAAACCAAGCTAGTTTGTATTCTCCTAAAGAGAATAAGTTTTCTTGAAACTAGTAAACCATGCGTATTACGGACAAAAATCTTTGTAGAACCAAGTAAATCTTAGTTTTGCAACAACAATCTGGTATTCTCATAACTACAATGATATTTATTGTTAAACGAAGAATCTGTTTACTCTCAAACTAACTAAAACATAATTTTCAAACTAATTTAACTCGTATTGTTATAAAAACAATATTATATTGTTAAAATAAGTGAACTACTAGTATCAAATCAAAACAATGTGTTGTTGCTACAAAAAAAACATATTGTCTAAACAATCTGATGTATATTCTTGCAAAAACGATATACGTATTGTTGAAACAGGGATTATGATGTGTTAAAACAAAAATTTTGATTTGTTTATTCAAATAAACCAAAGTATTACATCAAATCAATAAGGTTGCTTGGGATAAATAAACTATATTGTTATAATAACAAAACCAAATGTTTTTGGACTAATAAAACGGTTGTATTGTGTGAATACAATATTCTTATCAATATCACATTGTATATTTAAGTAAATATAGTCTTCCTCTATAGGAAGACAGGATTTGCTTTGAACTAAAGCAACTTGCTTTAATTTAACAATTCCTTTTTTTCCGTGTGGCAAAGGTGTGGAGTACCACACCTGGGGAAGTATCCCCAGGTGACACCTGCAAAAGAGGCCTACCACTACAATAATAATAATAATAAATATAGAACAATTGTTGTATATTTAGAGCAAGTTAGCAAATGGACCTTTTGAGTTTGAGTTTGAGTTTGATCCGTGAGAGTCAGAAGTCCTATATTTGTACACCGCTGTCGAATTCAGGAATTCGTCCTAATATAGCTCTATAGGTAACTCTCTATTATGTACTATTATTATAAAGCCGGTAACCTCAAGCCGGAGGAGAGTTAATGTGTATAATTGATAGGAATCAAACCAATACTAAATTTTTTTTTTAGTTAGAAGAGTGGACATTTTAGGAATAGCACACATATAAAAAGTTTTCGAAATTTCGAAAAGTGAGCGAAATCGCCAATAAGTATCAAGTCGTTTCAGAAAGATAGACATTTTCAAAAGTAGTTATTGAAATGCACATTTAAGAGATTAAAGTGTAAATTTCATGATATATGTACTCTTTTCATAGAGGAGTCTAAATAAGAAATGTAGAATTTTTTACTTAGCTACTTTGAAAAGTGGACATTTATAGAATAGCACATATTATTAAAGACAGACATGCCGCGAAATCATAATTTTATATTCTTTCATCAACCCGTATGTAGGTTTATCGTCTGTTAAAAATCGGGACTAGGTATTCGGTATTGACCTAGTGCATATTTTAGAAGCAAATATCTATAGGACAGCAAGGCAAATGATAAATACGCTAAATTATTTTGTGTCATTAAGAGAAGCCTCTTATAACTTTATAGAATCTGCTACAAAAATATTCTATCTCAAGTAAACCATTTGTCTTATCGACACCTTATAGAACACTTGGCAGGGAAAGCTTAGACTGAGTTGCACCAACTGAGTTTAAGATTAACTAAAGGTAAGTCGCCCTCCGTATCTTTGGTTCGAACAATATTATTCGTTGCATCATTTCTGTAGGTAATTGTTAAAATGATATCAATATAATATGAACGTTGACATGCACCGCGTGTTTTTGGCATAATTTCATTTGGTATAACGACTAAGGCATAATGGCTTTTGGCAAAATTATAGTTACGTATATTACGTTTTGGAATAATGATAATTACGTTGTTTGGCATAATATTTATAAGCATAATGTTGTTTCGCAAACTTCTCATTGTAAGGCGTAAGAATCTACATGGATAAAAGTGCTTATACCTAAAGTAAGCCAATAAAATATACTAAAAATGTTATAACATTTTCAGTATACCATGTAACATGATGCCTTACAATTTTATGCGAATGAAGAGGGAACCGCACCGCGTAAACTGGCAGAGAGAACACAACCAGAGATACATGAATGTCGGTTAACCTTTAGTTAATGTTAAACATAGTTGGTACAAGTCAGCCTTAGCTTTTCGCCTCATGTATCAAGTATAGACATACGAGTTTGATAGATCGCCACACAATGTGTAAATAAACATTTATTTTATGAGTGAAGTTATTGCCAATCGCAATGGAAGTTTATGGTCGTATCGAACTCAGGTCTTAGCTAGGATTGGCTTTTAGAGATCTAACGGGGTCGTTGATCTTGTGACAAGAAACAAATGATGTTTAAGCATTTACAGATTGTTCTGATGAACTTTTCAACCTGATACCGGCGTCACGGTTCACCTTACTAGCCGCCGTCGCCTGAAAGCTCATAATCGTACGTGGCCGTCGCAGATTGCGCGAAATTTCCGTTCTTTTCTGCCGCATACGTGTAAACTTTGGAATGATCTCCCTGCTGCGGTCTTCCCATTGATCTACAACATGGGGCTCTTCAAAAGGCGAGTGAATAGAGTCTTGAAAGGTCGGCAACATACTGGCAAAACCCCTGCTGTTGCAGTTATCCATAGACGACGGTAATTGCTCCCCATCAGGCGCCCCGTCTGCTTGTTTTAAAACCCATGGGATAAAAAAAGCTTTTTTTTATGATAGTGAGTGACAAGACAAGCAAATCGGGTGCCTGATGATAAGCATTATGATTGCCCATATCAGACACAGTGCCACCTAGTGTTTTAAAATTCACAATTCTGCGCGCACTGCACTGCGCCTGTCACCCTGAGATATTAGTTGTTGACACGCGTCATGCCCAGTAATTTCGCTGGTAACATTGCCCTTCAGACCGGAACACAGTAATGTTTGCACATTACTGCTTGGCTGATGATTAACTGGCAAAGGTGTGGTACTTACCTCAGGCGACCCCTACAAAAGCTTATCTACGGATAATCAGCTTAATCCTTTTGTTACTGACGATACCTTTAATCATAATATATAAAACGATCCCTGTTTAAATGTTAAACTAGCAAACTAGGTTTAGCTTGTTAGGTTATTATGGTAAAACACGACGGACGCTAGAAACAACCCTTAATTTCCGATTATTTAATATAACATATAGGTATCGGTAGACTCAGTACTGTTTATCTTTATTGACGTGCAAAAGTGTCAGATTATGACCTATTTGAATAAATCTGTTTGAGTTTGAGTATCAAAGCTTTATGGCTGGTAGATGGCATACCCACCCTATTACAATCAGCGTCACAGTTTAATAGCGCTGACCTAGAATGCGCAGAAATCGATTGTAAAATCTGTTAAGACATTTTAGACCAATACACCTGCGCAAGTGACTGCCTCGGTGGCGTAGAGGGCGCATGCTCGACTGCCAATGAAGAGGTCACGGGTTCGATCCCCAGGTCAGGCAGTATTAAATATAAAATTTTTCCATTAGGAATTATCTCAATAACTGCCTGGAGTCTGGAACTGTGCCTGGTAGATGGCAATAGGCTCGCCCCCTATTACATGGGACCAATAACATACTGGCGAAATGTGAGTGTATCTACTATGTGACTGAGTCCTGGGTACACCTCTGTCTACCCCTTCGGGAAAAAATCGTGAATGTATGTTTATGTTTATGTAATAGGGAGCGAGCTTATTGCCATCTACCGGGCACAATTCCAAAGTCTAGGTAGTTATTGAGATATTTCCTAATGGAAAAATTCAATATTTAACACTGCGAACCCGGTACCTCATGAAAGGCAGTCTAGCTTGCTGCCACTATGCCACCGAAGTAGTCATCATCACTATAAGTATATTATAAAATCCTAAATGACTCACTGACTGACATGCAAAGCAGAGCCCAAACCACTGATCGTAGAGACTTGAAACTTAGAATGTAGGTTCTTTTCGTTGTCTGGACGTGTGCTAAGAAAGGATTTTTAAAAATTCACGTTCTAAAGAGTCCAAAAAGGGCGTCAAAGTTTTGGTATTAAACTCCTATATATTATAATTGCAAGCGAGCAAAGCCGCTGTGGTTACCCTAGTTATTTTTTTATAGCGACGCGCGTTCCAATTTTGGTAGATTTTTTTTTATATATATATTTCGGCACAGGAGGCCGAGTTATCTCTGCAGCCGAGGTATCAGATAAGGTTCTTCGGCGTGGGTATGGCGGGCGAGGAGAATAAGACATCGCACGTACAATATAATCAGCTTTAATGTAAACTCTTCTGTACAACGGGTAGAACGACGATATTATAAAACAGTATTGTTTCACGGGGACAGAGTGTTCCACTGGGTAACGAACGCTGCAACCGACAAACGTAAAGTGACCCTGCACGCCGTTCGTCCGCACGCTACCTCTAGCGCACCCAACGGACCGAACCCGCAACTTTTACCGAACGCTGATTGGCCGACTTCACTTGGCAACACATCGACCAATCAGAAAGCAACGCATGTTACCTGTGTTACACAAGAGATGGCGCCACTTCCATCTCTAGTCCACCGAACTTAAACTATATGGCGCTAAACTAAATAATTATAGACGAAGGTACTAGGCACCGTCATATATTAATTAAAGGTGATGCTAAAAAAATATTATTATATGTAATAAATTATTATATGTTATATGTAAATCACATAAAACATTTGAAAATAAGATTTTCAAATGTGTTATATGATTTATCAAATAAAACCAAAATTATATTATAAGGTCGACATGGCATTGAAACCAACAACTCCTATAAAACAGAGTTTTCATATAAATGTAGTTACCTCTTTCATGTGTGTAAACCTTTTTGTCTGCCGAACTTTTTTTTAATCAAGGTTCCCATTTAAGGTCTTTGAGAAGCTTTCAAACCTTAAAATAGATTCACTCTGCTTCTAAAGCTCTTATATCAAAGGATTTTCTTTTGCACGTCTCTCATTCAAGTATTATGCCTGCGACCGTAATTAACGTGGAATAGGAAATAGGAACTCTCTCATAGGTGCTAATTTAAGGGGCATACTGAAAGTTTTTAGAATAGGCCCGTAAAAAGCAGCCGATGAAAAGTGTGTTTAAATTTCAAATTAGGAACTCTTTGTATTTAATTAATATGTCGGAGTTTTGGCGGGAAGCCGAAGAGTAGGTAGTATAGTTTGGCTCCCGTAGCTTTATTATTAACTTGAAAATTTATTTTACTTGACACTGGCAAATACACTAATGGCAATATATTCGTGTGGGTCACCAGTCACCGTTTCGCCAGTATGTTATTGGTCCCATGTAAAAGGAGTGAGCTTATTGCCATCTACCGGGCACAATTACAAACTCTAGGTAGTTATTGAGATATTTCCTAATGGAAAAATTCAATATATAACACTGCGAACTCGGTAACTCATGATCGGCAGTCGAGCTTGCTGCCACTATGCCACCGAAGTATCCTAAATGACTCACTGACTGACATGTAACGCTGAGCCCAAACCACTGATTCTAGAGACTTGAAACTTGGAACGTAGGTTCCTTTCGTTGTCTGAACGTGTGCTAAGAAAGGATTTTTGAAAATTCACATTCTAAAGAGTCCAAAAAGGGCGCCAAAGTTTTGGTATAAACTCCCATATTTCACAATTGTTAGCGGGCAAAGCTGCTGTTCTGACACTAGTTCGCTATAAAATATTGTAGGCCCATACTAAAACTTTAGCGCAAACTTGAAACAATAGGTTTTAAACCTTCAAAAGGTAATATTATTACGCGTACGTACAAACTTTATTATTCTATTGTTAACTCTGATGTTGCCGTCAAATTATAACGCAATTATCACACACTAAAACGTAAACTACATATCTTGCTGATCTTGTAACGTAAAACGTAGACAGGAGAACATAACATTATGTAAAGCACAGTGAATAAATTAATGTTTATGCAAATTATACTCGTAAAAAAATTACAAAATATTAAGTACAGTCAGGTATATAAGTTAAAATGTGTATGTTCAAGCGCAACATGCATATAATATCTTAGCATGTATAACTTTAGTTTGCGACGTTGTAAACAAGATGGCGTTACTGTGGATTTAAAACTCGCAAGTGTTTTATTCCCAATTGTATTAGTTCTAAATGTGAAATTTGTTTATAAAAGAGCCAGAATAGGGTTACTACGTTTCATTTATCCCAAGCTTCCCCCCCTAATAGCAATCGCAATCATTGATAGCATGCGATTGCTTTAATAGCATATAGCAAAAATGAAGTTGCGATATTCTGTGATTGCGATTTTAGCGAATTCATCGCTTCATACGATCATAGCGGCAGCGTGCGCTGTGTGCTCTCCCTCGGCCGTCGTAACCACGGGAGACGCCGAGACGGGAATACTGAAAACTATATCTGTTTCACATGACCCGTGACTCGAAAGCAACGAGGTCAATCGACCTCGTTGCTTTCGAGTCACGAGTGAAATTATTAGCAATTTGGTAGGCGCGATTAAGCCATTATTATCTTTATTTGCTTGTACTTAGGGTCGTATATTGAATGAACGTGATTATTTAATTCGTTAAAATTAATAGCTGGGCGGTGTGAAGTACGAAGTGCGAATTATCGTCATAGCAAATAGCATAGCAATAGCAAATAGCATGCGATGACTCATTAAATCGCATGCTTATGATATTATTGTGAAATCGCAATAATTACCATCACTACCCCCTATGTCTATATTATGTGATTAGACAGTGTAGTGTGAATTGTGTAGATAAAAGATTATAATTGTTTCTTAGACTTTTATTATATGTTTCTTTAAAATTGCTGAAGTAATAAGAAGGATGCTTTATTTTCTTAAAATTATTTTATCATTATAATTTTACTAGTGTGTTTACTAATTTATATTGATTTGAACGTAAAATTGAGTTTTTAATTGAAGACGTTATAAGCTCAAAACTATAGCAGAATTATTTGGAATAATTATTCAATTCTGGTTAATTGAAACAGAGATTAAATAATGTATAGTAATAGTTATTAAGTATATATAGCAATATGGCAATGTTACCAGCGAAATTACTGGCATGACGAGTTTTAACAAAAGTTTTAATAACTCAGGGTGACAGGCGCAGTGCAGTGCCGCGCAGAATTTTGAATTTCAAAACACTGGGTGGCACTGTGTCTGATATGGGCAATTATGATGCTTACCATCAGGCACCTGATTTGGTCGTCCTGTCGCTCACTATCATAAAAAAATGTTTTTATGGTTTAAAAGTCTACATAGGTACATTTAGGAATCGCGAACGAATCCGCGAATCAGCCCAATTTTCTAGTGAATGTCTAAATATTTTTTTTTACTAGCGTTGATATCCACTAAACATTGTTTAAAATAAAATGTTATAGGACATACCTTTACAGCCCATTGAATTTGAAAAGTACTTACCGTTTGACGTTTCATCTCAGTGAGATTTGAGAGAGAAGAAACAACTTTCCATAGGCGTAACTCACGCAATTTCAATAATAACCTTCGCCTTAAAACCATGGAATTATGATTTTCATTACAAGATGTATCTACTATTCTTGAGGTGGTTGGGCCGACACCATTTTCCATACAAACTTTGAATAAATTATACTCCTTCTTTAATGTGTAATTCTTTAATGGTCATTGGTTCATCAAAGTTTTAATGGGAAATGCTGTCGGCCCGACCACCTTAATCAGTCAATTTAAATAAAAATATTTTAAATAAGGCAAAATAATAATTGTCATACGGTACTTCATAGATTTGCAGGGCTGTAGTTTATAAGTTCTTCCTTAAAATATCTATACATACATTTTCAAAATAAATATTAATAAAAAAATTCGAACGAATTACTTATATTCAGAGAGAACAGAGTGAATACGAAACAGATTTGGTAAATATTTCATGGGATTGTGTCACATTCCTAAAAGGAGTAATTTCCTCTTAACAGGACAGCGTCGCACGAATTTCTGCCACAAACGTAATACCTACCTAAATCATTTAAAATCAGAGCATATTTCCAAAATTCAGTTAAGTTATTCGGAATGAGACACTATTTATCTAGGTTCCTAATTATATTTCAATCTAAAATAGAATCACTTTGGGCTTAAATATGATATAAATCCAAAATATAGGTATTTTGATAAAATATAGGTATTTTCAAATATAACTCCAAATTCTAAGTACATATTTTGGATGAAAATATAATAAGGAACCTAAATGACTAGTGTCCTTTTTCAAATAACATCATTGAATGTCGAAAATATGTTCTGATTTTAAGATTTAGGTATTAACATAACATAACATACATTCACGCCTTTTTCCCGAAGGGGTAGGCAGAGGTGTACCCAGGACTCAGTCCCATAGTAGATACACCCACATTTCGCCAGTATGTTATTGGTCCCATGTAATAGGTGGCGAGTCTATTGCCATCTACCGGGCACAGTTCCAGACTCCAGGCTATTGAGATAATTCCTAATGGAAAAATCCAATATTTAACACTATGCCTGACCTGGGGATCGAACCCGGGACCTCTTGATTGGCAGTCGAGCATGCGCCCTCTACGCCACCGAGGCAGATTTAGGTATTACCTACGTTTTTGTACGGTTTGTCATTCAACGCCCCGTTAAGAACTTTATGTGAAATACGATCACGATTACAATCAGAACACAAGTTATTTAATTAGGTACAAGTAATAAACCAACACTAAGCTTTTTGCACATATTCTTTGTTGGAATTAATAGCGAAACAAGTAATTACTTTGTGCGTATACTCCGGTAATAAACTTACACATTTTGTAGTAAAACTTGTGAAGTACAACTGTTACAGTCCTTAACTGTCCAGCGAACAGTAAAACCCTCGTGGGTAATAAACCGGCAATGTAACTGACATTTTTACACTTTTTCCACGTTTTATGGAAATTGTTCAATTATATTAACAGATCCAGAGGACGGGCAGCAGCGTCATCTGCAAAAAACCATCGAACTGCGCTCGACAACCCGCCTGCCAAGCGTGCCGAGTATTGGCAAAACCCCTCTTTATGGGGAGGCCTATGTTCAGTAGTGGATTACCAACGGCGGAGATGATGATGATGAAAATTGTTCAATGGTAAACTGTTGTGGAGCAGAATTATCATTGAAATCAAAATGAAGCTAATTGAGTGCGCATTTTGTACGAAAGGTGATTTCAGATTGTAAATAGGTATGTAGTGACTGTCTCGGTGGCGTATTGGCCGCGAACTCAACTGCCGAACATGAGGCCCCGGGTTCGATCCCTAGGTCAGGCAAAGTGTTAAATATTAGGCTTTTCCATTAGGAATTATTTCAATAACTGCCTGGTGTCTGGAATCGTGCTCGGTAGATGGCAATAGGCTCGTACCCTATTACATGGGACCAACATACTGGCGGAATGTGGGTGTACTTATAATATGATACTGCGTCCTGTAAACCTCTGTCAACCCTTCGAGAAAAAGGCGTGATTGTATGTTATATTATGTAATATGTAAGTAGGCACTTTATGAGCTTCATTTACAACCGAATTAAAAAAAAAAGTTACATTACCTTATGTAAGGTAATGTAACTTAGTACAGTAGTGCCGAGTAAGGAATTTATCACTGCAATTGTTTCCAATTCAATTTCCGGCCCATGGTGTAATTTATTTATATAATTTCAGCACCACCTATAAATACGTAGGTTACCATGACTTGATCCGAAGAAAATGTCTGTGTTTACAATCAATTTAAAATACTGCAAGAACCGCTCGCGGATGAGTGGATCTGTCGACAATTCATTCGTTAAAATATGATCTATCGTTGATATGTTTTAAAATTATTGCTCCTTGGTAAAAGTGCAGGCACATTTATGGCCTGTTCCCACCAAAACGTCCAGTTTTATAAACGGTTTTATTCAACTTGACCTCTATGTTTGGATCAAATTAAGTAATTGAAATTTTACCTCTACCCTCTTGAGCTATCTTATATTCGGTGCCTTATTCAGTTCTGATGACAATAAAAAAACGTATTTTTTCATTTTAAGTTAATGATTACACAGTCCTCCGTCTCTCCATACAAACACTCGCGCTGAATAGCTTATAATACTACATAGAACACATTACGTGCCAAATGTGTGCGTGAACTATGTAGTGCCATCGCGTCGCCGTACGCTATCTCAACTTTTATAACAACTAGATGGCGTACGCGTCGCAAAGTAACTTTGCAAGGGAGTTCCAATTTATCTTCAGGTATATTGATATAAAAAGGAAACTTACTTATTATGTAAAACACAATAATATTCATACTAGACATTTCCTCGTGTTACATACGATGGTCATACGTTGACACCTCGTAACTAACATTTTTTACGAAAATGAGTTTCGCTCATGAAAAAATTCAAATTTTCGCCCCTCCTTACAATTGATAGCTCGTAATCTGCAAAAAATATCATTCGAACAATTATTTCCAAAGTTGACACCTCACAGTTTCAAGTATCAACCTGTTCACACTTTGCATGCTGTTACGAGTTGTCAACTCTTATGATGAAGAGATTTTCAGTCAAGTTATTGCTGGTAAAAAAGAATTAGTAGTTGAAATTAAAGTTTCTCGTCAAGGCAAAAGTGAATTTCAATATGAGAGTCAATCCCAAGAATCTTGGAAGACCACGAGCAATATTGAAGTATTTACTTTTGAAGTAGACGAAACTGGAGAAATGATGTTACTGGAGTAAAGCTGCACGCCAGTTTTATCTGATGAAGTACCCCCTCAAGAAGTAGCGCTTCTTGTGAAAATACTTGTGCACATTCTCCACTGCTACATGATCAGAAACTAACCAGATCTTCAATATCCCACCTGATTCAGCCATCCACCGGCCTGCAACATAACAGCTCTAAAAATGCTCAGGAACTGAGAGTTGAATCTGATTCCTCACCATTTTTGCTTCAAGCTATACAATAATTTCTTCTTTGTCGCATCACTCTTGACAGAGTGGTCGTGGCCGTTATGGTTAAGATGTGATCCGTTTCACAATCCGTCGCCATTCTTCTCTAATTGATGCCTTCTTTAAACACTCGTGCAACGGACCACCCACGGCTGTTTTTACTTGGTCAGTCCATTGCATTGGTGATCTGCCGCGAGGTCGTGTTCCCTCCACTCGGCCTTGGACCACCAAACGTTCAATAGATGGGCTTGGCTCCGCGATATATGTCCAAAGAAACTGAGCATGCGAGCCTGGACAATAGATACTAGACGCTGCTTAATGCCGAGCTCTTGGAGTATTGAGATGTTGGTTCTAAATTCGGTCCACGATACTCCAAGCATTTTTCTCGAGCACCACATCTCTACAGCATCCACCTTCTTTTTCTTGCCTTTTCTCAATGTCCAAGTACAGAAATACAGAAATAGGGGAAACACAAGTGGTCGAACAAGTCGGGTCTTAGTGGTTTTAGTAATTTTACGGTTTCTTCCTTTTTTTTCAGTTTGTCCATTGCAGATCTAGCAATCGCCATACGTCGCTTCACCTCATCTACGCATCCTCTATTGTTGGAAAACAATGCACCCAAATAAACATATGATTGGACCACTTCACAATTAGCAATATGTGTGACTTCGGGCGAATTGTTATTGGCTCGGTCGACAATCATCATTTTGGTTGTGCTTCGGTTTATTCTCAGACTAAACTCGAGGCTCACGTGTTATACAATAATTATGATAGACAATAAAAGCCCTTTAATATGATACCCCACGTTAAAAGTTAATGTTTTTAGTCAGATGAAATACACCAATTTGGGCGATTAAAAAAAATAAAAGGGGTTAATTCACAGGGCATTAAAAAGCATCAAATGATACCTATTTTGCCCAATTAAGACTGGTAGATTATGCACTGCGAAGGAATAGATAAACATACTTACAAACCTACAAACATACACCCACATACATTCATAGGTACATGCCCACATACATACAACATTCTCATGTTGTATGTATGTAAACTGCTAAAATCAAGTCTCTTTTTGGTAGTCGGGTAGTAAAAAATCCTTTATCAAGTTGTTTAGGTTACAATTGACTACTCGTAACTAGATTTTTATTGTACTCCTTTAAAATTGTAAACTCGTATCTGCTTATTTTTTGCATTATTGAAAAAAAAACCTATTGGGGCCCTATTATATTTTAATTTCATTTAAAATATAAACAAATTATCTTCCAAGTATATTTTTGTTTTATTTTATTAGCAGCTATAGCAGTTTTTAGACAGTTTTTTTATTCTCCTGAAATGGATACGAGGTGTCAACGTATGACCATCGTAATTATGATTAAAATGTATATAAACCTTATGTTATAAACCAAGCTATCACCTATATACGTACATACCATTTTTCATTCAATACATAAATCACATTTGACGCGTGTAGGTACACACGTTATGTGTTCTATGTAGTAGTATTACGCGTGAGCGTTTGTATAAATAAAATAAAAAATAATTAGCCCACGGCCGGTGTGACACTCTTTTGCTTTGCGCACTCGGCTGACGCACTACCGTGTGTCTAGATCCTATATTATATACACGAACATTCACTTTGTGGAATCCAAATTGCTGTGTGCGCGTTAGAACACATAGATTGAAACCTGTATATACTGAGAATATTATGTTTATTTAAATCAATGCCAGTCAGTAAAGTGAATCTCGAAAAAAACTGAATGTTGACGGGAAAAAGGGTTTTAGACCACCTTTTACAAGAGTGCGCGTTTACAATAATAATGTAAATATAATAAAAAATAATGATATAATAAAACTAAGTACATTATAAAATAATATTATAAGGTGAATGCATATTTTGAGAAGTGTTTACGTTACACCGCGCGTTGCCGACCTAATTAATTATTTTGTTCTTCAAACCTCTGTGAGATGTTTTCCTACAATTAGGCTGGTATTTACATAAAATAAGATTTCAATAATTGTTGTGCCAACTATAATATTGTTTAAACTCTCTCAATATTAGATTTATGTCTTAAATCAACACCGAATATTGTGAATGTGTTAATTAATCATTAGGAACGTGATAATTGCGAACCGGGATATAGTTTAATGTTGATGTGTTGATTTGTTATGTATCAAAACAAAACGCCTTAATTGAGTATAAATGTATCTTCCGATTCAAAAATCACTTAAAAAATATATTTTTTAATTATTATAAGCAATTCAAAATTGATAAAATTCCAATAAGAGTCACTTGATCACGAACGCGCTACGAGTGGTCGCCATGATTGTGACGTCATTATGTTATAGTTATGTATGTTTCTTTATCACATTGTGACGTCACTACAGGTCACGAGCTCGTTCAGGTACTATCGGCGTGTTTTTGGTACTCGATTAAAAATGATTTTTTAATTTGATATAACTTTGTAATTTTAGCGAATAAAAAAAACAAAAATTGTTTTAATACAAAACTTATAATATATGATCTTTCCATTTAAGCTAAAGAAAATATTCAAATACTCAATTGTAATTGTAATTGTAGTGGTAGGCCTCTTTGCAGGAGGCCGCCTGGGGAAGTACCACACCTTTGCCAGTTATTCATCCGCCAAGCAGTAATGTGCAAACATTACTGTGTTCCGGTATGAAGGGCAATGTTACCAGCGAAATTACTGGGCATGATGAGATTCAACGACTCATATCTCAGGGTGACACAGCAGGCACAGTGCAGTGCCGCGTAGAATTTTGAATTATAAAACACTGGGAGGCACTGTGTCTGATATGGGCAATCATGATGCTTACCATCAGGCACCTGATTTGCTCGTCTTGTCACTGACTATCATAAAAAAAAAAAAAAATAAAAAAAAAAACTCAATTGGCTAATATTTTATTTTTATGTACTATATTGGAGTTATAGCTACTGTGACTTTTACTAGTTATGAATGTAGGTAGACATTACGGTTAAACGTCACCCATACAAAATGAAAATACACAGATATATATAAAAAAATGGGGAATAATTTTCCACTCAATTGTTTGTAGTTGGCTTTGGATCTGGCCTTTATTTGTGCGAAAACATATTTTGTCAAAGAATTGAGGCCAAAAAATTGAGTGGAAAATTATTCCCTATTTCTTCATAATATCTGTGTATTTTCATGTTTTATGGGTGACGTTTAACTTTAAATAAATACATATTCTTCTTATCTCCTTCGCCTTGTCGTTGACATAATGACAGTTAAATCTATGATATATCGATATAAAGAAAAGGTAAGGAAAGATGAGGTACTAGCCTCTCGGAAATGGTAAGCTCAAATTAGGTCCCATTAGGTCCACGTACGTCAGTAAAGTAAGGTCGTAGGATTAGCAAGTTGAAGTGGCAAAGGGCAAGGCACATAGCACGTAGAACTGATGGCCGATGGGGCTGTAAAGTTCTCGAATGGAGACCACGGACCGGCAAGCGCAGCGTAGGACGTTCATTGTTCCCAATATTTTAACATTGGTGAATTGGTGTAAGTATGCCCAATGCCCAATGTGTGGCCGCCGAATATGGCAATTAGTCATGTCAGAGAAATCGCACATTCTATCTAAAGCATCCGGATTACATAAAGCCGTATCTTCGGGCTTGTTTTATACTCGCTTTAAAACCGGATGGAAGCTAACCCTTCATGTTGTTGAAATATACCTACTACGCAGTATATGGTTTGTCGCCATATTTTGTTCAACTAAGTCGTACGTGTTACGCTAGTTATTTTTCTTGTGGATTTTCAAAGCTATTACTTATATTTATTTAGAATTTAGACACACTGTAGCGTGTCAGCCGAGCTCGCAAAACCAAAGGGTGACACCGTCTGTAAGTTAAAATTCTCTCAAAGGGGTGATCCATTGGCGAGATAAACCTTTGGTTCGTCAACGAGCCAAAGCTATAAACCGTTAATGGAGCACCTACAAGACCGCGGTTTTAAAGGTGCTCCATTAACGGTTTACACCACAGATCAAGGGAGATTTGGCTATTACGCAAAATTGTTCGTGTCCCGATGTCTCCACATTTCTCCCTCCAATTACACTAACACAAAAACAAAAACGATGAGTACGACGCACATGCTCATATTTCTCACGCACACTGAGAAACTTGCAGGCACACCAAAGACCTTATTGATTGTACACATGCATAAAAGGGTGGTGCATCAACCCAGTAGCTACGGACTCTGCATAAACACACATATGTAACTAGAGATAGAAACTGGCAATCGATATAAGTAAAATCGATACTTTTCAATTATTATCTGCTCTTTCACTTAGGATACATTAAGTGTACATTAAGTGTAGTGAAATAAAACATTATAATAAGATTTTTAAGTATTTCATTACTGGTCCGTAAAATGTAAATATTTGCCACCATAACGTATTTGCCATACGTATTTTCAATATAGGCACCGACCATTCGAAGACGCGATGAACTTTCTTCAACGGTTGAAAGCACTTTGTCCCAAAGTGAGAAAAGCATAATCTGCGGTTTTTGGTTGGAAACCAGGTTGTACCTCTTCCTGTTGCATTTATCCACTCTTCTTTTAAGTTTGGATCCTTTGGATAGCTACAATTAAAAAAACTCGCAAGATATTAATGAATTAGTACACGACATATCAACATAAATAATTGACAACACAACAGTGGGTTCATCTCCTCAAAATGTCATAATTTTTAATAGACACGGATTGAGTACATCATACAATGCAGGCTACTTTTTGAAATATTATATATATTTTATTTCAAAAGTTATCAGACTCGATACATATAAAAAACACATTTCCCTTTACAATACAAATAAGCAACATTTCCCTTTTTCGTGACCATCGCGAGAGAAACCGCGGGGCACAGCTATTATATATTACATAACATTATTACAAAGAAATCACACTTTAGGAGACAACCTTATATAACTTTCCTATTTTTAAACGTTTTATGAACTATTTATATCATACAAACATGAAATGGGTACAAATTGTTTAAAAAATACTAATATTAGTAACCAAAGTAAAATCACCCAGTACAGTAAAATAATCGACAACTAAAAGAAATCACATCTCATCTCTATTTTACGCAAGCCAGTGCAGCGGCCGCACTACGAAATTATTTTGTTAGAGAGAGTAACTGTAAAATATTATCCATTGCGCTATTACAACCGACTGATATTTATCGAGTTGTACTAAGCAAGCAATGGTGTCTGACCTATCCTACTAGTTAGATAATGTAATGAACTTGGTACTACATCTTCAATTTATATATTTTTGGTTAAATTTATTGAAAATACAATATTATTTTAGTACTTACGTATGAAAAGAGATGCCATTATTCACGTAGTTCACTTTGCTGCTGGTATTATTACATACAACTACTGAACAACTCGGAATTTTGTTAAATTCGTTGGAGATGATGCCGCGCGACATAACATTCGACTACTGAGGCGCAATTTTGGCATCAAGCCCGTTTTGTGCCTGATGCGTTCCCAAGGGCCACGCCCCCTCGCCAAATCTCCCTTGTTTGAATGATCTGAGGTTTACACCTTTGGCTCACCGGCTCATTGACAAAGAAAAGGTTTATTTTGCCAATTGATCACCACCCTTTAATGCAAATTGGTCACAAGATGTCACTTTTGCGTTCGGAATGATACCTCTACACATTGATTCCCATTAGGTCCACGTACGTCAGCAAAATTAGGTCGTACGACCG
The DNA here is from genome assembly GCA_947063395.1 of Hemistola chrysoprasaria. Classification (NCBI taxonomy): domain Eukaryota; kingdom Metazoa; phylum Arthropoda; class Insecta; order Lepidoptera; family Geometridae; genus Hemistola; species Hemistola chrysoprasaria. Next base: position 11,778,415 of record OX346724.1, on the reverse strand, counting down.
ACTAATTTTGATATCTCGGTCGCACTTTGGTCATAGGTACGGGTTTCTACATTTGTTGTTCATTAAATTGCACTGTGCGAACTTCACTGAAGTGACCAAATCACACGTGCCAGTTGTTGAGTAAGCACTGGGAGAAAGTATCCTATCTCCCTTTTATTTAAATCGATGCCTCTACAGGAAGATCTTCATTATCACCATCCACAGCCCACTGCTGGTTGCACGCCTCCTTCATATTATGGCACTTAATCTCCTACTTAATGACCTCGCGGCACCTTCAAAGAAAACGAATGTAACCAAACCAAATATTGTGAACATATCTGTTGAAAAAATTAAGCCCTACAAGTTTCTTGTGCGTTCTTCTTGTATCTTTCCGAACGCACGGTAGACTCAGTACTGTTTATCTTCATTGACGTGCAAAAGTGTCAGATTATGACCTATTTGAATAAATCAGTTTGAGTTTGAATTTTACCCTGCACTGTCCGACTGTACACTGCTTGAAATACAATATTATAATAGGGAAAAATAAGCCCTCTTTTAACGTGTGGAAATGCATTTACGCGGAATAGCATATTAAAATAATTAGTTAAGTACCAAGTTCCCAAAACACTCGCCATTGTCCTTTAATTAAGCCGGATTGTATGAGGGCAAAATAATAATCTTGAAAATATACAGACTTCACCCTAACTACTAACCCCTACAATCCTTTGTCTAATTCCGAGCACGTTGCCATTATGAAACAATAAAGACGCGCATCCTGTAAGAGGTAAGATATTATAGATCTGTTCTTTTTTATCACTAACCGAAAAACGAAGGGGTATAGACACATTTTTTTTTATGATAGTGAGTAACAAGACGAGCAAATCAGGTGCCTGATGGTAAGCATCACGATTGCCCATAACAGACACAGTGCCACCCAGTGTTTTAATATTCAAAATTCTGCGCGGAACTGCACTGTGCCTGTCATCCTGAAACTCGTCATGCCCAGTAATTTCGCTGGTAACATTTCCCTTCAGGGGGACACTTTCTTTTTCTAATATTTATTTTTCTGAAAATCTACGTCGCCTATAATGATATTATCGGCGATGATAAAATATGGAATGTGTAGTTTGAAAAGTAAGTAGATGGGTTGAGAGCCTTTTAAGTCTACTTTTCAAACCAGATTGCACAAAGTATTTCAAAAGACTTGCTACTAAATTCCCTGCAATATCCCGAATACATACTACCGTGACTACATCTAGATAATATTATACTATATCTAGGTACTCGTATACTATAAGGAATACGAAATATTGTACGTATTATTAAAGTTGCTGCGAGATGCTTTGAGCTAAATATAACCTAAAATAGATAGGTACAGACAACCGACAAAATACAAAGAGCAAAAACGCTTAGGCGTATTACACACCGCCTTGCATCCCGCTGAGACGAAGATCTGCATCATATTCATACAAAAAGTTTTTTTTTGTAGGATGCTCACGGAAAATCACATGATGTGCAGCCGTGAGCATGACTTAGAAAGTAACTATGACTCCTGTCGTATAGTGACAGGGACTTTAAAACCCACAGCAATTACCAGCTTATACACCCTAGCTGGGTAAGTTAATTTCACTCACTTTTGGCAGCGAATTGACATGAGAAATACATACCCACGGAATCTATTTAAATAAGTACCTATACTTGCGCATGTCTGTGAGTTTTTCGGGTTGTTCTGTATTCATCCTATGACAACAGTCACTTTTCTTCACTCATCCCATTTAACATTCTTACTCATCTTGCAGCAAATTTTGGTTTTATTAATTCCTCAATCATATTATGACCATATTCCTCACTCATCTCAAAATAAAATTTATTGTTTTTTTTATGATATAGAGCAACAAAACTAACAAATCAGGTTGATGGTAAGCATCATGATTGCCCATTTCAGACACAGTGCCACACAGTGTTTTAAAATTCCAAATTCTGCGTCGCACTGCACTGTGCTTGTCACCCTGAGATATTAGTTGTTGAAACTCATCATGCCCAGTAATTCCGCTGGTAATATTGCCCTTCACACTGGAACACAGTAATGTTTGCACATTACTGCTAGGCGGATGAATAACTCAAAGGAATGGTACTTCCCCCCTGCAAAAGAGGCCTACCACTACAATATAAAATAGTAGACAAGTTTAGATATTTTTGTTTTATTACATTTCATTTCATCTTAATCAACGAGCCGCATGTCAGCGCGACCGTTCTTCTGTACATTTTTGTTTGTTTGAAAGCTTCTTATTCTGTTACATACAAGAAGTCTGCCAGAGCCACACAACTGTGCTCTAATATTATATTATAATAACAGAGTTTAGCTACTCTTTAGTGGTTTGCAAGCTGAAGCTACTCGTTTAATAACGTTTATGATATGATTGTGCGTAAACGTTGTTTTTTATTTGGATTTCTTAATATGCTTGCGTTTGTTAAGTGTCTTTTGCGTAAGGTTCAAGCCATTTTGTATTGAATTTGTTAGAGATTCTACGGTGATTCTATCTTTGGAAGAGCATGATTCTAATCCGGTTAAGTTGATGATAGAGTTATGAAGTACTATTCTGAAACGACAAGATTGTCCTGTTGTAATTGTTCTAGCAGTTCAGAGAAATATCTATCTTAATTGAAAAATTTAAAAAAAATTAACGTAACATAACATACATTCACGCCTTTTTCCCGAAGGGGTAGGCAGAGGCGTACCCAGGACTCAGTCCCATAGTAGATACACCCACATTTCGCCAGTATGTTATTGGTCTCATGTAATAGGGGGCGAGCCTATTGCCATCCACCGGGCACAGTTCCAGACTCCAGGCAGTTATTGAGATAATTCCTAATGGAAAAATCCAATATTTAACACTATGCCTGACTTGGGGATCGAACCCGGGACCTTTTACAAAGTGATTTTGATGGCGGTTCTCACACTAGACGTGAGTCTGTGTCGTAAGAGCCATGGTAACGGATCTATATAATACCATGTTATTATACAGTGTGTTGTTATACAGTGCTAAGTTGACTGTACATAATTTCAAGAAAGTTCTCGTAGCGCTAACTTATTTATTTAACATATAATAATATTATATCTGATGAACATCATTGAATATCAATCTAATGAATATGATTTAAATTCTTTGCTGAAAAACATTTGCAAAAACTTTCCGAATGGTACTTTTGTAGACATTAATATAGATTCGAAAAAAGATGAGAATAGAGGTATTTGTAAAAAAATTAACAGCATCATTGACCAATACGACTACGAGCACAAATTCTTAGGTTAAAATAAGTACACTATTTATTATTATTATTTATTATTACCTTTAGATCTTTAGACTTTAGAATTAACTTTAGATTGCCTCGGTGGCGTAGAGGGCGCACGCTCGACTGCCAATCAAGAGGTCCCGGGTTCGATCACCAGGTCAGGCAGTGTTAAATATTGGATTTTTCCATTAGGAATTATCTCAATAACTGCCCGGAGTCTGGAACTGTGTCCGCTAGATGGCAATAGACTCGCCCCCTGTTACATGGGACCAATAACATACTGGCGAAATGTGGGTGTATTTACTATGGGACTGAGTACTGGGTACACCTCTGCCTACCCCTTCGGGAAAAAGGCGTGAATGTATGTTATGTTGTTGTTGTTAGATTAAAATCTCAAAACGGCCTCTGCACGTTGGAATTAAAAAATAAATTGTTAAGGCATATTTTAGTATGCTTGTTAGGTTATGGTTCCTACCTATATCGTTAACATGTTAGGTACTCATAATTTTAACGGTTTTGGGATTTTTTCATTTACTTGTGATAATATAGGAAATGGCTTCTTGCGAAATTTCATCATGCTGGGCCAACGGAAAGTACCCTAGAAGATTTTAGCCCGATGCGCAAAGTATATAAATGTTCGGTAAAATCGCCTTACCTTTTGATTGCGTTGAGTTAGAAGTTTGATTTTTTTTTCAGCAGCAAGGGACCGTGGACTTGTGTTTTTGATATAAGTTCAACTTGATACTTCAATGCGTTCCCGACAAAAACGGTCTTGACAGACGGACAGACAGCCAGCCAGACAGACGGACAACAAAGTGATCCTGTAAGGGTTCAGTGTTTCCTTTAAACCCTAACAACCCCTTAGGAACCCTAAAAATGGTCTCCGCGTCAGCCGATTAAAAGAAAGGGAATAACACAGGAATAACCCATGTTTTTGAGTGACATAATACCTAACATTCTATAATAAAATTAAATTTTTTTATTTTATTTATTTGGCATACATCAAATTACAATCAGATCAAAAATAAATTTAGTTACAATAATATGTTCTAGATTGTAACTCAAAACGATGTACACTCAGAAAAACAATTAGGTAGAGTATCGAGCGAACAGAATAATATGTGTGTTCAGTATACTTAACATTTATTTATTATAACTACAAATGGAACTAAAAACAAAATATTCTTGTTCTAGGAATTTATATAATATAGTTATCTAATAGCAGAGCAAGGTTAGTTACAATAATAGTAGCATCCAGGTATCATTAATTAATATACTATTATATACGACAATCCATCAAGGGGTTGAATTCAGATAATATGTGTGTTCAGTATACATAACATTTATATAATATAATTGATTGAATTTGGCGTTACTTTTCGGAACTCCATTGCAAACTCCTAGAACAAGAATAACTACAAACGGAACTAAAAACTAAATATTCTTGTTCTAGGAATGTATATAATATAGTTATCTAATTGCAGAACAAGGTTAGTTACAATAATAGTAGCATCCAGGTATCATTAATTATTATACTATTATATACGACAATCCATCAAGGGGTTGAATTCAGATGCAATGCTGTCGTTGCAACCGAAGTTCTACGTTTGGGATGAAGGATGTTTATAATTGCTAAGTTTAGGACTAAATATTATATCTAAGTTTGTGTTGTTACATGCCAGTACATTATATTGTCGAGCCATTCTCACTAAAGGATTAAAGTACGAAATGTTATTCTTATGAGCAAGTAGAGAAAAGAGATTTGTAGTATTTGATCTACGTGCACTGTATTTTATATTAATTGAAAATTGTCAGAGCAAGTCTGGATAAAATACCTGCTATAAGAGGTATTTATTTATTTATTTATTTATTTTAAATTCCATGAAGTGCTTACAGCAATGCCAAAGCGCACAACAAACTAGTTTAATATTCAATTATAACATAACTAAATACTGAATAAGTTAACAATACTACTTACCTAACAATAACTTATAAATCTACTACAGTAATTTAAGAATGTATTAAGAGGCATGTGGAATATATCCACTTCTGGCTCTCGAGCAATTAATGTGTTGAGCAGTTCGATAGCTTGTGCTGTGGGGGCGTAGTGTGATGTTTTGGTCAACGCAGGCGGACCCAACAGCAGTCGCCTCACATGCGCTCACCGAGACCGAGCGATTAATGAGCAGCGCGATAGTATTATATGACTTACCGTTCGAAGGACCGTTTCATTTCAATCTCCACGCGATTTCTATATAAAGCTGATACGAACCATAAACTCTGGCTCGAGGTCAAGTTAAAATACTATACCGTCATAAAATACTCTATTACGCTCTAAGGAACGAGGGTCACATTTGCGGCAGTTTTTAGCTGACATTATGTTCAATATGTGACTGCCTCTGTGGCGTAGAGGGCAATGCTCGACTGCCAATCAAGAGGTCCCGGGTTCGATCCCTAGGTCAGGCAAAGTGATAAATATAGGATTTTTCCATTAGGAACTATCTCACTATGTGCCTGGAGTCTTGAACTGTGCCCGGTAGATGGCAATAGGCTTGTCCCCTATTACATGGGACCAATAACATACTGGCGAAATGCGCGGGTGTATCTACTATGGGACTGAGTCCTGAGTACACCTCTGACTTCGGGAAAAATGGCGTGAATGTATGTTATGTTATTATGTTCAATATGTGGATGTACCTACTATTGAGACTAGGCCCTGGATAGGTACATACACCACTGTTATCTTAAAATCTGCTTCAACGCCCAGCTCAGTACGTAAGTTTTATCTATAGGCAAGTCTGAACTCTGAACATAGGCTATGCGAACTTAAGCGCACGTAATCTCGTGAAGAAAACTGTTATTGTCATGATTTAACTAAACTGAATGTTACATTTACAACAAATATACGAATAAACATTTGTTCGTATATTTGTTTATCTGGGAATAACAGTTTTCTTCACGAGTTTAAAAACATACATTCACGCCTTTTTCCCGAAGGGGTAGGCAGAGGTGTACCCAGGACTCAGTCCCATAGTAGATACACCCACATTTCGCCAGTTTGTTAATGGTCCCATGTAATAGGGGGCGAGCCTATTGCCATCTACCGGCAACAATTCCAGACTCTAGGCAGTTATTGATATAATTCCTAATGGAAAATCCAATATTTAACACTTTGCCTGACCTGGGGATCGAACCCGGGACCATTTGATTTGCAGTCGAGCATGCGCCCACTACGCCACCAAGGCAGTCACGTCTTCACGAGTTTACGTGCGCTAAAGTTCGCAGAGCCTATGTTCAGACTCCTCAAGATAAAACGCACGTTCTTTAACATCGTATCAAAGAGTATGAAATTAATTAGCTGCCAGAGGTAATCAGATATGAGCATGACTATTTATCATCATCATCTCAGCCGTTGGTAATCCACTATTGAACGTAGGGCTCCCCCATAAAGGGGGGTTTTGCCAATATTCAACACGCTTGGCAGCGGACTTTTGCAGCGGACGCTGTTGCCCGTCCTCTGGATCTGTTAACCCTTAGCCGGCTCTTACGGCAACCACAGATAGAGAATGTGGAGCACTATTCTAAATCCGGTTACTCCACGACGACTATTTATCCATTTCCAATCTAGATTTAGGGAATTCAGTTGGGGTGAAATAGCACACGAGTAGGAAGTGGGTGTTAGTGCATTGCATGAATCGGAAACGAATTCTCACCACCCACGCTACGCCCTCGCAATTCATTACTATGCTCAAGGGTTAATTCTACTATGTAGGTCAGATAACATCGAAATACGTTACTAACATAGCATTGAAATATAATGAAATACTCTTTATTGAAACTATTTCTTTCACTGACAATTCGAACACCAATAAAAAAGGTGTTTTTTACAGCAGATAAAAACTTCCAACGATACCATAAGGTGCAGTGCACACCTAATTCGCCCTTTTGTGTCACATCTAACACGTGCCCACAGTCTTGAAGATATAAAAAATACTACATGTAATTATATTAAATTAAGACAACTAGGAACTAGAAAATAACAATACAAAGTTTCAGTAAAAAACCCAATTTAATTCAAACAAGTTTTCATGTACAAAAACCTGCACAAAGAAAAAAATCTATGATATATTAATGTAAGTTTTACATATAAATATTAACAAATATGAATACTCCTCAGGCTATAATGTCAATAATACATTAATAGACTTTACATGTGATGTGTGGTCAGATGGGCGTGGGTTCTTAGTGTGCCTAAGGTGTTATGTGGCACTGAGCCCACTGTGAGGTTGTTTATGAAAGCCCTTGCTCCGCGAACTAGCCAGCAGTTAATAAAGAAATGAGCATGAAAAATGGGTTCTCAAAGCATGGGTGTTCGTTCAGCCTAGGGGATGAGAATACCGATATTTATTTATTTATTTATTTATTTCAGGCAATAGTACGTATAACAATAAATTATACGCACCAGAGGCCCATATTAATAAATACCTTACAGACTAACATACATAAAAACATAAACTAAAACACCTAGGTAGGGATAATTTTCTGTCTTGCCTCCCTAAAGCGCCGGAACACGATTCCTGCAGGCCAAAATTCGGGTGCCAGGAACATCTCCTTATATTAAACCGGAAGCCGGAGTACGTAGGACTTGAAGTTCTGCGTCCTCGCTGACTCCAACCTCGACAGTGAGATCTGGGAGAGTTCCTGTCCTGGGACTCGTCCTTGGCTCTTCTCCGTGATGTAGCGTACTACCTCCTCACCGGATGTGCTCTTCTCAAACCGGGAGAGATAGATCGCCATTATGGGCTCTGCGACTCGAATAGTAGTCGCAGCGGGAGCGGTGCCGCGTTGGTTGCGTACTGGTTGCGTTGGTAAATCTATATATAATGATAATAAAACCTTTCACCCTATCGTGTCACAGTACTTCAGTCATTATACTAAAATTAATAATAATTGGAACGATACAGTAATGAGGGTTTTCATGTAAATTTCTGATACCACAAATGTCGTACTTTTGTCGTTGGTGATTTGGTTCCATAATGAAAGTTATTCGAAATGATGATCCCAGTAATCTTCTAAGAAGTACCAGTTCTTTTAATTTGTGTTTGAGATATATATTTTAAAATTTAGTAATACACAATTTGTATTTTATATGTATGTAAGTGTATCTTTTGTGTAAATTAATTATTTTTTTTATGATAGTGAGTCACAGGACCAGCTAATCAGGTGCCTGATGGTAAACATCATGATTGCCCATATCAGACACAGTGCCACCCAGTGTTTTAAAATTCAAAATTCTGCGCAGCACTGCACTGCGCCTGTCACCCTGAGATATGAGTTGTTGAATCTCATCATGCCCATTAATTTCGCTGGTAACATTGCCTTTCATACCGGAACACAGTAATGTTTGCACATTACTGCTTGGCGGACGAATAACTGGCAAAGGTGTGGTACTTCCCCAGGCGGCCCCCTGCAAAAGAGGCCTAACACTACAAAAACCTGACCTGACCTGACTTGTTTGAATTGTGATAACAGATTAACTAAAATCGAAAAATATAATTTGACACTGGTAATACACATTAGTGGGTCTATCAAAAGGAAAAAAAAGAGAACAATGTTTATGGGTTAAGTTGTCCGAAAAAAATACTTCAATAGAAGTCAATAATTCAAATAAAGTAATAAACTACATCTTTACTAAACGAAATAACGATAAAACAGTTTTACTGCTCAACTGCTAAACGCATGGCTCAGCCCTTATCCAAGAATTGCGTTAACAGAAAACAGGACCTCTTAGCAGTTTGACACAATCCTATGGAAAATTAACTAAATCGATGTTTTGTATTCCCCTGTTTCCTCCGAATACAGTAAACCTATTTGATATATTTATATCCTAATATTTTAAAGTTAAAGTAAAATATGTCCCTATCATTTTATTTTTGTTTATAAACTCTACTTTTATTTGTAGTGAACGTCCAATCACGCGAGTAAAACTGGGATTTTTGGAAGTTCATTATGAAAAAACCAAGGGTTTATAAGAAAAATTTAAATGACAGGGACATAGGTTACTTCACTATAAAATATCAGGATATAAATTTATATAATTGGTTAATTATATTCGGAGGAAACACGGGAATACAAAACATCGATTTGGTAAATTTTTCAAAGGATTGTGTCAAATTCCTGGAACGCCATGTACTCGTAAGCTCTACATCACATTGATTAAAAAAAAAGGGGAAATAAGGAACTGGTTTCTCGAAAAAGGAAAGCTCAAATTAGGTCCACTTAGGTTCACGTACATCAGTAAAGTTAATTGCGACCTCGTTCGCACTTCTGTCTTAGGTACGTCTTTCCATCGGTAGACTCAGTACTGTATGACTTCATTGACGTACAAAAGTGTCAGATTATGACCTATTTGAATAAAGCTGTTTTGAGTTTGAGTTTATCTTTGCTGTTCATTATATTGCACTGTGCACACTACACACTGTGTAAATTGCACATGCCAGTTGTTGAGTAAGCGCTGAGAGAACGTACCCTATCGCCCCATTTCTTTACATCAATGCTACATAATCAATATATATAGTAGCACTACTTCATTAATTTTACTGAATTAAAGGTATACCTTGAGACGATGGTACGCATTTCCACTTTTCTTAAATTTATGGTTTTGTTATTGTAAAAAGGCGTTCTAAAATTCTCGTGCACTTTTTTGTGTTAAATTATATCTTTGTTCTTTATGAAAACATTTCCGTGTAGCGTACCTATATTACTACCCCACGTACATTATTAGACAAGGGTTCAACTAAGCATTCTTTGTAAAAATCACAAGAGCCTTCAATCACATCAAAGAGCACATTATACTGAAGTGACCTTTTTCATCTCGACTCACAAAATTCGACTAAGAAAATCTGTTTAGGAAAATGTATATTTACCTTCGTAGTACTTTGATCGAGAACTGTTTTTCAATCATAGTTTAACGATCCAGATGGTGGGTGTATTCGACTGGTTTGTTTTTAGACTTTTTATGAGATTACAAATCACGGTTATGACCCTTGGAAATGATTTTTACTACTTTGTAGTAAAAGTTTGGAATTGGCGGAAAGATGCAATTGAAAAGTGCTTTGGTCAATAATAATATTTTTCTAACACACCTAACACGCCTTTTTCCTGAAGGGTAGGCAGAAGTGTACCCAGTATACTTCTGCCTACCCTTGTTGTGTTTTGTTGTGTTTTGAAACATCCCTGTACTTTTGGACTATCAGCAAACATTGGAATATCTGTAACAACAGTCTGATAATGTATAACTTTCATGTATGTTTACTTGAAAGTTATTCTTAAAATATCAGTCGTGTCTACCAGCCGCTGTTGCTTTATTATGGAGAACTTTTGACAGTAGATAATCAAAGTGGAGAACGTAGATTATTATGTATACTTAGAATTGCATCTTAAGCAGAACGGCATCATATGACAGCCTCGTTTGCTCAGACTGACAGTACAGACTCAGACAGTAACTCTGCTTTCTGTTTTGTACCATTCTTATACATAATTTATGAGAACATCATGCATGTGCGTAAAAATTTACATAAATTAAAATTAAATAGTGACCTCCATAATTTTAATACTAGGAATTAAGACAAAATAGCTGTACCTATAGCTTTAGATTATGTAAAACAAATAAAAAGAAATTTTTAGGAAATATAGTGTACGTTTAGATAGATAGATAGATAAACGCTTTGTTGGTACACCACAACAAGAACTTCTTAAAACTAATAGCAATTAATAATAACTAGTGTAACTATGGGCGGTATTATCGCTAAGAGCGATCTCTTCCAGACAACCCTCAGAGGGTAAATTCAAAACATATATAAAATCTACTTTACTGAAGAAGGCTTATTATAAAGTCAACCAGTACATAGAGGACAAAGATGCCTGGAAACTTCTGCATAGCCGCCTCGCGGCACATTCAATGAAAACGAATGTAACCAAACCAAATATTGTGAAAATATCTGTTGAAAAAATGAAGCCCTACAAGTTTCTTGTGCGTTCTTCTTGTAGAGTTGTTGTATCTTTCCGATCGCACGGTAGACTCAGTACTGTTTATCTTCACTGACGTGCAAAAGTGTCAGGTTATGACCTATTTGAATAAATCTTTATGGGTTTGAGTTTCAGTTTTTGCAAGTGTCGATTAAGAGGTCCCGGGTTCGATCCCCAGTTCAGTCAACAACAAATAGTTGTACGTTGATTCTGAAACATAATATAAGTACGAGTATGCTATATTTTCGCGCATCTTATTTTAATAATTAGTATCAATAAGGTTACTCCAAAAACTTTCCAATATTGTTTGTTTAACAACGAAAATTGTATTCCACCCAAACCTGTTATAGCCAATTACATTTAATTTTATTATATAATAAAGCAAACCACTGAAACTCCTTCAATATTGAATATAATCAAGTTCTCAGCTAAAATCCTAATTAATTTAGTTCAGCCTCTTTGTTCCTTCGTTCCTCATAAAATTCCCTAAGGGCCGGCTTTTTGATCGCTGGTTAAGTATTGTTAAATTTTTTGACAAATATTATAGTTAAAAAACTTAAACATTGATTAGGAATTTAAATATAGTTAAGCAACAAATTAGAGTATTTTCGTAAAGTTACAACCACTCAACGACTTTGACTTTTACTGGCTCGTTGTCTCACTTGGTTGAATTTCTGCCTTCTAAACCGCAGTTCCCAAGTTCAATAAAACATTTTTGTCTATCCATAAACGTAGAAAAAGAGGCGGACGGAGTCTTATAAAACAAAAATTAAGCACCATAGTAAACCACCTCGCTAATACAAACGTATATGACGGTACACACACATCCCCTGGCTTTATTACATAAACTAGTATTATTCCTGGCTCTGCACCGTTCTGACCTCTCTCTCTGGGACTGCCTCGGTGGCGTAGTGGGCACATGCTGGACTTCCAATCAAGAGGTCCCGGGTTCGATCTCCAGGTCAGGCAAAGTGTTAAATATTGGATTTTTCCATTAGGAATTATCTCAATAACTGCTTGGAGTCTGGAACTGTGCCCGGTAAATGGAAATAGGCTCGACTCCTATTACATGGGACCAATAACATACTGGCGAAATGTGGGTGTATCTATATTATGGTACTATGAGTCCTGGGTACACCTCTGCCTACCCCTTAGGGAAAAAAGGCGTGAATGTATGTATGTCCGCACCGTTCTTACCAGGTTCCGTTTTCACCCGGTCCGTTCTCACTCGATTGGAATAAAGTTTATATCAATATTTTTCATCGCTTTTGCGTTGATTTACATGAAGTACCGGCGAAAACTAAAGTGCTTTCCAATTTTATTATAATATAAATTAAATTATTTAGCTGTAGAGTTTGTTTTAGTTTTCACTTTTGTTAATTTTGGTATGTTCGTATTCAAATATATGTAATAATTCCTATGGTGTGAATGTGTGCGTGTCGTCATGTTTGTAATAACGAGCTGGCTTACTATGGTGCTTTACTTTTTGTTTTATAACTCCAGCCACCTTTTTTATAGATTCATAATGTCTAATATTAATTTGCAAAAGTACCATAATAAATTGTAAATACTACCATGTCGGCCTGTGGATTTTCGGTATAGTGTAGTGTGTATACTTACACACTACACTACATATACCTATACACTATATAATACACTATACCTATATTCTATGGTATAATAGTGTATTTAGCTATGGTAGATAGAGTAAGTTGGTGGCTCTATTGTTTAGTCTTTTTTCATTCATTCATTACCCGAAAAAAAAAAGAAAAAAGTACCAGAGGCACATACTAATGAATAAGTTTACAGACTAACATTACATAAAAAACACTTAAGGCGCAGTGCAAGGCAAATTCGCCCGCTCGCTCACACGGGTACGTGTGAGCGGATTTTGGTTGAATCACGCCTTAAGTAATATTGTGGTTTAGGGATAGTATTGTTCAGTTTCATTTATCTAAAGCGCCGGAAAACGATGCCTTAAGGCCAAAATTGTGGATTTAGGGACTTCTTGTATTTCGCCGGAAACCGGAGTAGGTAGGTTGACTTGAAATTTAATTTGTCTATGAGCATGTCTGTTGTGATTTATGTATGGGTGTTCTAAGCGTACCAATTTATGAAAGTATATCAGTCTTCTAGTTACGAACAGGCCCTGCCTAGTTTGGGACCAGATAACCGTGCAGAGATTTATAATTTGAAACTGTCTTGGTTGTAAACATTAATACTTATCACTTTTTACGAGATAAATACCGTGATTCAAGTTTTTCGAGTTTGCCGATATTCCGCCAATAGTTCTCCGATGACTGTCAGTTCTTCCGTGATCATGGCGCATGCAACTGCGTAAAGAGTTTACATTAGGGGTGATATTTATATACAAACGTATTCCCGTGTTTCCTCCCTAGATAACTGCGTCAGAGCAATGGGCGGCCCCATATTAATAAAACTAAATCAAAGATCATTATAACACCCAGATCATTATAATATATTTATTACTTATTTTGTGAAACTATACAGAATGACCATCAATCCAATTTGGTTCATGAGGTAGCGTTGTGCCATTGAAAGCAGCAGCACAACGGGATTTTTTTGTGTTTATCATATTTTTCTATAACATTATATTACAATCTAGCTCATTTCTAACTTAAACTGCTATGTAGACATTTCAAACTAAGAATTTGTCCATTAACACGTAATTCTTACTGTCTCTATTAGTTAAGGCGAAACATTATGTTCACGTGTCCGTTTTCAGTAGCACTACACTATCGACTCCATAGTGCATTTAATTGTCACTTCACTATACTAACTCAAAAGGTTTTGTCCTTTTAAGTCTCCTTACTAGGTCAGTGTTGTCGAGGAGCTGGATGGCCTCTACGTTCACGTGGTGATGGAGCCTTCGTTCGTTGGCTCGTCATTTCGAATGTACCACGGGGCATTCATTATTGCACGCAGCACTTTGTTCTGAAACCGTTGTATCACGTTAATGTTGTTTAGGGTGGTACATCCCCATAACTGAATACCATACGTCCATATTGGCATCAGAATTTAATATTTTATTACGTACAGACAGCACAATAGTGAAAAAAATAATTACGTTCTGTTCGTGTTCCAACAGATTCAGAGGCTGTCATTGAGAAATTCCGAAATAAAAAAATCCAATAGCTTTTCCGTGTAGGTCCCGGCTGTATAATAAAGCCAGCCCTTTCACATCTTGTGGGAGCCGTGAGACCCGGCAGAGGGACATATTCGGAGAGTGGGCAGCAGCGCTTTTCGGCACCAAGTATTCCAACAACTGCGATCACCAAGCCGCCTGCCATGCGTGGTGATAACGGCGAATTCTCCCCATATGAATTGTTTACGGTGTTATATGGGGGAGGCCTTTGTTCAGCAGTGGACGTCTTCCGGCTGATGATGAATAGCTTTTTGCCTGATCTGGGGATCTAACCCGGGGCTGATCGGCAGTAGGAAATGATCATCATCATCATCGTCAGCCCACATTATCATCCCACTGCTGGGCATAGGCCTCCTCCCTCTTTTGCCAATTATCTCTGTGCTGAGCGGATCGCATCCAGGTTTTTCCTGCGAACTTAATGATGTCATCGACCCATCGGGCTGGTGGTCTGCCGACGCCACGCCTTCCTTCTCGAGGCGTCCATTCAGTAAGGGACTTACTCCACCTGCTATCACCGCGCCTAGCAACGTGTCCTGCCCAACGCCATTTGAGACGCATTACCCGCTTACCCACATCGCAGACTTTCGTCCTACGACGTATCTCGGTATTGCGGATGCGGTCTCTAAGCCTAATGCCTAACATGGAACGTTCCATAGCCCGTTGTGCGACTCGCATTCTGTGCACAGTTTCTTTAGTAAGCGTCCATGTTTCAGCACCGTAGGTCATGGTGGGCAGAACACATTGATTGTAGAGCCTGGTTTTCAAGCATTGCGGTATCTTTCGGTCCCTGAGTACGTCATCGAGTTTACCAAAGGCAGCCCAACCCAATTGTATGCGGCGTGAGATCTCTTTGTCACGATGCTCTCTGGCAAAAGACAAATAGTGTCCAAGATATATGCAATGATCAACAAGCTCCAACGACTCCCCACCAACACGAATGCTCATGCGAGAGTTGTCAGCCATGTTGGTCATTACTTTCGTCTTGGACATATTCATCTTAAGGCCCACCGTAAGAGAAGCATCGTTTAGTTCTTGTAGCATGACTTCGAGATCCTGCAACCGCTCACTGAACAGAATCAAGTCATCTGCGAAGCGAAGGTGTGACAAGAAAACACCATTAATATTAATACCTTTTCTGTCCCAATCAAGCATCTTTACCAAGTCTTCCAAGACAGAGGTAAAGAGCTTGGGTGAAATGGTGTCACCTTGTCTCACACCTCGCTTGATGGGAATGTTCCCGGTAAGAGCATGAACTCTCACCTGCATCGTTGCTGACTTGTAAATATCGCGGAGAACATCAACATACCGTGAATCAATCTGGCAGCGATGAAGAGAATGGAACACGGCCCAGTGTTCTACACTATCAAAAGCCTTTTCATAATCTACGAAAGCAACACTTAGGGGCCGTTGGTATTCGTCACATTTCTCCATCAGCTGCTTCACAGTATGGATGTGATCGATAGTGGAATATCCTCTCCGGAATCCAGCCTGTTCAATGGGTTGGTACTCGTCGAGTTGGCGTGTGAGTCTATGGCACAGAATTTTGGCAAAAACTTTATATATCTGAGAGAGAAGACTTATATGTCTATAATTTCCTAGCTTAGTGCTATCACCTTTTTTGTGGAGAATAGTTACTATTGCGTTTTTCCACGCTTTGGGCGTGTGACCGCTAACGAGTACTTTGTTGAACAATTCCACAAGGACCTCCAGCACCGCATCTCCTCCTGCCCGCAAAACCTCTATGGATATGCCATCTTCACCTGATGATTTGTCTGCTTTCATGTTTGCCAATGCCCATTCTACCTCTCGATGCAAAATGGCTGGCAGCAACTCCTCACTACGGCTCTCAACAGGCTCGGCTCTCGGATCTGTTGATTTAATGTTGGGCTCTGGAATTTGAGTTTCATAGAGATCCCTATAGAAATCCTCAACAATTGTTATAATTTTCTCACGGTTGGTGGTCTTAACTCCTTGTGCATCTGTAAGTGACTTCATTTGAGGTGTTCCGGTTTTAAGCTTTCTCCTGAATACATTCGGTCCTCTATTTGCCTTTATAGTTTCTGTTATAACTTTTGTATTATACGATCTTATGTCTCTCTTTATTGCTCTATTGACTCTTTTATTTAATATAATTTTTTTTTTTTAGGAAATGATGCACCTTGGAAATGATGATTACTAATATCAACCTTTATTAGGTTATTTGAAACCCGCGCGGTATTTCCCGCTTCCCGGAGCGGTAGCGAATAACGCTTAGATCTGAATAGGCCTTTAGAAAGGGTTTTTTTCAGGATCTTACTACTTTGTGGTAATAAACAAACATGTTTGCTCAAAGCCCCATAAAATAGTGAAGTGCAGTAGATAAGAGAAGGTAAAAAAATCAATTTCCGACATGTTCATATCGTATCTCATAGAAAATTATCTGTGACATAACAAATATCAAACGACACATTAACACCGTGGACTGACGTTTTATTACAGTGAACATCCGGATTCTGAAGACCCTTTACAAATACGAGAAGATACAAATAAATAAAGATTTTACAAATCCTAGTCATGGTGGGGTGGATAATTTAATCACTATCACTACATGCAACGCAGAGCCTAAACCACTGATCCTAGAGACTTGAAACTTGGAATGTAGATTATTTTCGTTGCCTGGACGAGTGCTAAGAAAGGATTTATTAATTTTCACATTCTAAGGAGTCCAATAAGGGCGTCAAAGGGCGTCTCGTTACTCATATCATATAATATCATAAAAAAAATATTATATACATATTATATATATTTTCGACTCGTAAAATTTTACTTTCACCTTTATAATACTAGGTACATACATGTTAAATTTTGTTTAAGTTAAGTATAGTATAATATATAGCGGATTAATTTACTCATAAGCTAATGTACCTATCCGTTTGGGAAATAAATAAATAAATAATAATAAAATTCTTCTCCAATTCACTCTAAGCTTCGAACGAATCCTTCAACTTAAAAAACCTTTGCCTGAAAGCTTTAAACAGATTTTTTCTTCTAATAGGACTGCGGTGACGAGTTTTAGTAAGTAATTGTATTTTAGTAATAGCTCTTCGTGAAAATAAAAGAGAATTTACTACTCCTCTAACAAAAAATACTAATTAAATTAGTATTTTTTGTTTTACTAATAAAATACCAATTTTAATAGTATTTTTTGTTTTGTTTTGTTTGCAGAAAATACTAATTATATTAGTATTTTTTGTGTTCAATGCCTTATTCTGTTTAATCGAATTGGTGAGAGTTTATGCAGGGAGCCTCAGATATTTTTAATGTTTTTTATTAAATTAAAGTTATTTAGCGGAATTTAAAAAGAAAACTCTTCAGACATAATTTTCAGCATATTTTTCATAACGTAACATTATTAGTATTTATTTCAAACGGTTCAGAAATATTTCTATTTCCATATTAATATCTACATTACTATATACTTTAAACCATATTATGAATGACTATATTATAAACTAGATGTGCTACGCGGTCACCCGCGTAGTCTTCGTTCCCGTGGGAATATCGGAATGAAAAGTACTTTTTCTGTTATTCCAGGGTCTAAACTATCTATATATCGAATTTCAGCCTAATCGGTCCAGCAGTTTTAGCGTGAAAACAGAACATACATACACTCTAAAAAAACAGTGCCAGCGCCGTTTTCTTTGTGTTATCTAGATGGCGCTGGAGTTAAGTTAGAACTCACGTTTTGTTCACATTATAAAAACTTTACTTTTTTACATTGTACTGAGATTCGAGACTTGTAATATCAGCAAGATAAGAAAAGATATCAATGACAATGCTAGTCAGGGTATGCTCTCCAACGTTTCTTATTGCAATGATGATTAGTTCAATCAGCCCATACTCGTAAGAGGATGCTATTCGATAATCTTAATTATTAGCGGTTTTAGCCTTTGAAAAGTACCCTCTATGCTCTATACTATTCTGCCATATGTCGTAGTGGTTTGACAGCTCTACCGCCGATCATGACGTCCCTGGTTCGATCCCCAAGTTCAGGCAAAAAGTATTATTGGATTTTTAAATTAGGATTTTTCTCAACCACAGCCTGGTTTCTGGAACTGTGCCCGTTAGATGGCAATAGGCTCGCCCCTATTAAATGAAGATTACCTCAATGCTAGTCCCTCTATGCTTTTCAAGGATACGCAAGATACCTAATTCAAAAAGGTAGCTTTTCATGTAGACATAACACACAAACGAATAAATACATCATAAGTAGAAGTCGGAACTCTATATTAACCATAAATCTTTTCGATATTGCTCACTACAGAAATATTTGATTAAAGGTTTTCATACAACTCTGCACAAAAATACCTACACAAGTACTTACCATTTTCCTGCTTTGATTTTTCCTTATTTGTGAAAATATCGCATTTTTAAGAGAGTTTTGGGAAGCGTTTCCTTAAGGCATCAAACCCAAAAGCTTTTTGCTTCCTTTATACTAAAACTAGATTGTGCTCGGTAGTTTCATTCAGTAATCAAATATTTCAAGGCCTATTGTGTATAGATCTACAATCTACATTTTTTATGACAGTGAGTAACAAGACGAGCAAATCAGGTGCCTGATGGTAAGCATCATGATTGCCCATATCAGACACAATGCCACCCTGTGTATTAAAATTCAAAATTCTGCGCGGCACTACACTGCTCCTGAAACCCTGAGTTATTAAAGTTGTTGAAACTCGTCATGCCGTCATGCCGTTCAGACCGGAACACAGTAATCTTTGCACATTACTGCTTGGCGGATGAATAACTGGCAAAGGTGTAGCAAATCGCCTCCACAGAGGAATAAGGGAATCCCCTCTATTAACCAATATTATAACTGATGTTTTATTTAATCAAATACAAACAGCTTGTTAGATAATCAGTCTATATCTGCCAGCAGCATCTTGCCGGAGCGCACGCGGAGTTCTGTAATAATATCGGAGACGACCCGTCCGTCTTGGTCTTTCCCACTGGTGGGTGGACGGGTGAAATAATATAAATATTTAGTACAAATAAAGTTTCATTGTGTTAATAATTAGAGGAGACGATTTCAATAAGAAAGCCTAAGCTGAGAGGTGCTCAGCTTAAGTTTTAAGTATCCTGAAAGTTAGTTCATTAGTAGGCACTAAGTGAAGAGAGAAAACTTCAAGTAAACACGTTTTAGACAAACTCAACTTATAAACCCCGCTTTTAACTTTTACGTATCTTTAGCTGTGCCCCGCGGTTTCATCCGCGTAGATATCGTTCCCGCGGGAAGGTCGGGTAAAAAAAGTACCCTGCTATGTGTTATTTCAGCCAGTGCATTGGGTCGGCTAGTTCTTATGGGATTGTGACTTTAAACATGTCAAAGTTCATGTGATGGGCGCTCCAAACTGGCGCGCGAAGCCGCGAACGAGGCGCGAACTGCGAGTGTGTTGACGGTTCGCAGTTTACGCCACGATCGCGCCGCGATTCACGGTTCGACATCGCACGCGATTCACGCGCGATGTCACAGGCGATTCGCGCATGAACGTGAAGACGTCAATGTTCCTGTCGCAGATCACGCCGCGATCGTGCCGCAATTCACGGCGCAACATCGCACGCGATGCGCGCGCAAGAGTGGAGGTGACAATGTTCTCGTCGCAGTTCACGCCGCGATTCACGGCGCGACGTCGCACGCTATTCGCGCGCGAGTGTGGAGAGCCCATTACGTTATGCGCAAATATTGAATCGAATGAAAACAAAAAGGGGCGGGGCCAGATGTTATGAATTGTCACTGCATTATCTTGGCGAAATATTTTATGCTGAGTTGTCTGTGGTTCAAATAAAAATTTAATAAATAATAAAATAACAACGCAAAGAAGATTTAGAAAAAAATCCCACTTGTTTAAATCTTAAGTCCGTAAAAGGTGGAGTATTTTATAGAAAGTTAGATGTCATTTCTTAGGGATTATTTTCACAGCCTTGATAAGAAAATTAAATTTCTTTTATAACATTTTTATAATAATACGAATTATACGTAAGTCGTCAATTTTAGCACGAACTTCGCTAACTTTCAATTAAATCGCAAAAAAGACAATTGTGATTGCCGTGATTTTGAACTTTATGCCAACTTTATGCCAAGGTTACAGGCTTTAGAATACTTATTATTTAAGTACATCACCCTCTCTAACCGTGGTTGCCGTAAGAGCCGGATAAGGTTAATCAGATCCAGAGGACGGACAGCGGCGTCCTCTCTCCGCGTAAAACCATCGAACTGAGCTCGCCAGCCAAGCACGGCGAGTATTAGCAAAACCCCGAAATTTATGATAAAGATTTTATCAATGAGAATATGAAATTTACACACTTGTAAAGGTCAGCTGAGCCCTTAGACTAAGGTGAGTGCTACACGACAAAACAAACAACTTCAAAAGGATTGTTATACTTATTGTAGTCTGAAGTGACACGTCCTCACCAAAACTATACCTGACAGACCCCTTTTTCTAGGTCAATATCCCGTTTTTTGCTGGCTATTTTTTGCTAGATCCTATTTATGGATACAATATTCACTTGTTTTCACGTCCATGAGCACCAGAAAATCCAAGAAATGGCTAAAAGTTGCCGAGGGAACAAAGCCAATAGGTAATTTTTTACTATTTTTATGGACCCACAAAGGTATTAATTGCCAGTGTCATGTATGAATTTTCATGTTTCATGTTCGTGTACCTATTTGCCAGTGTCAAGTATCTCAATAAGTACTTGTGGGTAGTAGTCTGAAAATTTTTTCTTGTTTTCCGAAAAAATTAAAAATTAATATAATATACTTAATCACAAAATACGCATACGTAATGTAAAATTACCACCTATTTTAATTTATTTCTTTTATTTTTTTATTATCTGTCGAAAGGTAATAAATAAATGACTTACTAAAAATGATGACGTCAAATTTAGTTAGGTCTACAAATATAATAACCATAATCAAATTTATTTCAAATAAAGAAATAAAATTCATACCAATAAGATCCACTACACGTTCCAAACTAAATTCATTTATAAGCGTTTTTATGGTTGTATAAATTCATTTAGGTTTAAAAGTTGCTATGCTCAAATCATTTTGAGTCATGACCCTATTTGTAACACATTTTTTAGCAGATTTGAGAGATTTTTCATTAAAGAAATTTGGAATTACGTCTTAATTAGGCTTTAAAATTAGAACGTAAATAGAGTTTAAATTCAAATCAATTGGGACATTTTCACCGTGAAGTTTGTTCAAGACGAGTTGTCCTGATTATTTTAATAATCCCATTGTTGTTTCGTTAACTCTAGTGCGTTATCATAAAATCAATACAGAGAGACATACATATATTATACAATATATATAACTTCAAATAAATCTTCAGGTGCGAAATGGCTTCAGCTGTCACGACCATAAGGCCAATTTATTAGCAGTTCATAAAAATTTATGCTTCAATAAAATGAGCTAACAAAATTTTATAGTTTTTGAAAACTAAACAATTTTTATAGGTGAATTGCATTTTATGAGTTATAAAATTTAAAAATTGGGTGCTTTGGAAAAACTGCCAAATGATGTGATTGAGATTCAATTTGCAAGCGCTACTGCCGTTCATAAGGTCCTGGGCAGGATCCCGAGGTTAGGAAAAAGTGTCAATATTTTTTTCCAAAATAGTAAGAATTTTCCCAATGACAATCTGAAGTCTGGAAATTTATAGAACCTGTAGAAGGCACTAAAAAAACATTACTAGCGAAGTCTGAACTATGGGACTGAGTCCTGCGTATACCTCTGCCTACCCATTCGGGGAATAGGCGTAATGTTAGGTATATAACGTACAATTCTTACTTTCGTGTGGAACGGTGAAAGCAAACCATAACAGTTGTACTTCTCTTGTACTTATGTCCGAGTGTTTGTGTCTGTTACTTATTTGTATTCTGTGCTGTTATTATGATACTTCACATTTTGTATTGAAAGACTTTGTCTATCTTACTATTTTTTTTTATGATAGAGAGTGACCAGACGAGCAAATCAAGTGCCTGATGGTAAGCATCATGATTGCCCATATCAGACACAGTGCTACCCAGTGTTATTAAATTCTAAATTCTGCGCGGCACTGCACTGCGCCTGTCACCCTGAGATATTAGTTGTTGAAACTCGTCATGCCCAGTAATTTCGCTGGTAGCATTGCTTTTCATACAGGAACACAGTATTTTTTGCCCAATACCGCTTGGCGGATGAACAACTGGCAAAGGTGTGGTACTTCCACAGGCGGTCCTTTACAAAAGAGGCCTACCACTACAAAAAAATATTTTCCAGGTTCATGTACTGGTTTATTATACTTGTGGAAGTACTTATGTTTAAGGATACTATCTAAAGTTTAATTGATTGAATTTGGCGCTACTTTTCGGAACTCCATTACAAACTCCTAGAACAAGAATATTTAGTTTTTAGTTCCGATTTTTTAGTGTCAAAAACAACATGCACAGTGCACCGCCCTCCCAGGAGCGAGGAGGAGGAGGAGCGGCGTCGTACTACCATTTGTCGCCCTTACAGCGGAGTCAGAGTCTATTTCCTGATGATTCATCGTGTAGACGCGAAACACGTGTCGATATATGAATGGTGTCGCTAACAAAAATAATACCTAATAGCATATCCTCCTTGCATGCAATTTTGCGGACGGGAGGGCGGTGCACTGTGCATGTTGTTTTTGACAATAAAAAATCGGAACTAAAATCAAAATATTCTTGTTCTTATAGGAGTATCTAAAGTTTCACAAACGAGACACGTTGATTACGTATTCTATGCCCGAGTTTAGATTAACAAATATTTGAGTTGGAACTCGCTTGCTATCCTAGAATAGATAATATAGAATAGAATAGATTTCAGATACTAGATTCCGCTGGTCATCCTCACCCTGTTTAATATTTACTTGACGTGAACTAAAGATATTATTTATAAAGGATTTCCTAATAAGGTAAGATAAGCTTATAATTTTATTATTTAAAATAATTACAATTAATAAATATTTATTTTGTTATTGAACGATAATGTTACAAATCACATAACTAAAGAATCCACCCCGGATTGTACCCGTTGCAAATGTACCTGTGACGCTAGAGCCATTGCCACGCTGTAGGGCAATTGATAGCCTTTGCACTAGGTACGGGCCGGTAATAAAAAAAAAACATACATTCACGCCTTTTTTCCCGATGGGGTAGGCAGAGGTGTACCCAGGACTCAGTCCCATAGTAAAAAAAAATACAAGTATTAGTAAGTAAGAGTTATGCCAAGTAGAGCTGATGGCCGATGGGGCTATGAGGATATTGAATAGAGACCACGGATCAACAAGCACAGCGTAGGATGTCCACCCAAAATATTGACTGATTCCCCAGTAAAAACCGCAGTAACACGCTGGATGCAAGCCGCTTACACCAGGACGAGATAGATACATAATATGGGGGAAGCCAAGTCTAGTAGATAGATAGATAAACACTTTATTGTACACCATAGTACATAATTTATTGTATAAAAATTATTGTACATAAAAATTAAATATTGGATTTTTCCATTAGGAATTGTCTCAATAACTGCCTGGAATCTGGAACTGTGCCCGGTAGATGGCAATAGGCTCGCCTCCTATTACATGGGACCAATAACATACTGGCGAAATGTGGGTGTGCCTCCTATGGGACACTGAGTCCTGGGTACACCTCTGCCTACCCCTTCAGGAAAAAGGCGAAAATGTATGTTTTTTTTATGTTTTATAGGTACATAGGATACAACATAAAGAAATAATATTTAAATTAAACTTAGGCTAATACAAGTGGCGGTCTTATCGCTTAAAGCGATTTCTTCCAGCAGTGTACTTCCGACGCCTGTAATGATGTAGAAATATAATTGTGGGGGAAAACGCAGGGGAATCAGAACGCCGCTTTAGTTTAACCACTTTTTATTATTTCTTATACAAGGACACGTCTTTCCGTCTTTACAGGCTTCCACCATCCTCTGTTCTCCCAAATCAGCTTTCTCCCTCGCTCTTGCATACATCATCCATCTACTATCTCTTTCATTCATACTGCACTTCACACTGCATTCTGCCAATGTCATCGCTCATACGTCATCTACTTACGTTCCATTTCCCACATAATTATAGGCCATTTTACTAGCAAATCATTAAAAGCCAATTTCCTAAAATACGAGTATCGTCTAAACTAAACCAATCTCTCATTTCCTTGGAAAACCACCGATGACGGAGTTAATTAAATTGTATGTTTTTGATCTGTTTATAAATCAAACCAATCCCGAATTTACAGCGGTTTCCTGTTATTTCATATTTAGCCATGAACTTAACCGAAGGTTGAGATCAGGAATTTACTAAATAGTTATATCGCTTAGACTCAAAATAGGTACACCATGTTTTTCTTCATGGCGAATAACTGTATTTCGGTGATCAAATTATTTTGGGTGTAAATCACAACCTCGACACGATGGGACTAGAACAGGTCGCGTAATGAGCTAAATAAAAATTAATTGTTAAGGCATATCTTGGTGAGTATTCTTTGTGTAGGGTTCCGTACCTAGATACCTGAATGAAACAATACCGCGTTCTAGAACACTACTGCAAACATGTTAGTAGACAAAAACTTTTTTGATCTTAGGAAATAGTGTACGTTTCTATAGTAAAATCCCAAAAGAGATAACTGGGCTCTCAGAGGGTAAATTCAAAACCTATATAAAATCTACTTTACTAAAGAAGGCTTATTATAAAGTCAACCAGTACATAGAGGACAAAGATGCCTGGAAACTTCTGCATAGCCGCCTCGCGGCACCTTCAATGGCGGCGGCATTGTGAAACTATCTGTTGAAAAAATTAAGCCCTACAAGTTTCTTGTGCGTTCTTCTTGTAGAGGTATCTTTCCGAACGCACGGTAGACTCAGTACTGTTTATCTTCATTGACGTACAAAAGTGTCAGATTATGACCTATTTGAATAAATCTGTTTGAGTTTGAGTTTTGAGTTTGAGTTTGATGTTATGTTTTATAGTTTTATGGATTTCTTCCTTTACTCGTGATATAAGATCTTGCTTCTTGCTAAATTTCTTGATGCTGCCAACTGGAAATACCCTAGAGGTTATATGTTGGTTTAGCAATGTATGGAAACGTGCGTTATAATGGCTGTGTATATTTATTGCGATGACTTAGAAGTTAGATTTTTTTACAGAAGTCAGCATCAAGAGATCATTGATTTGAATGGTTGATATCAATTTCAACTTGATACTTTGACGCATGCCCGAGATAAAACAGACGTACATACATACAGACAGATATACAGACAGGCGGATAGACAGGTAATAAGGGTTCACTTTTCCTTGTAATGTAACCCTAAAAAAGATCAACTGTTATGTCGACATCTATGCTAAGATTTTGACGTGTGTTCAGGCGGGTATACATATAGTTAACAATTCTTGTTTTCTTTAACTCGACACGAAGTTTTATTTCAACTATTTTAATTCTAATCTAAAATACAGCAGCTACGCAGATAGGTGGTACTTTTGTGTGCCATTGTAAAAAGTGCAATAGGGCATACATTATTTTAATTCTGATCAAAAATATAGCAGCCACGCAGATAGGCAGTGATTTTGTGTGCTGTTGTCAAAATTGTGAGGAATTTCACTCTGAACGCCCAGCTAAAGAGCACCTGAGGAATAGGGCAATTTGTTGTAATTTTATCCTATCCTAATCCTAATATATATATACTATTATAAAGGCGAAAGTTTGTAAGTATGGATGTATGTATGGATGTTTGTTACTCTTTCACGCCAAAACTACTGAACCGATTGGGCTGAAATTTGGTACGTAAGTAGCTTAGACCCTGGAATAACACATAGGGTACTTTTTATCCCGATATTCCCACGGGAACGAAGACTACGCGGGTGAAACCGCGGGTCACAGCTAGTAATAAAATAAAATTGATAACGATAATATTTTAAGAGCGTACATGGCCTTCTAGGAATTTGACACAATCCTATGAAAAATTAACCAAATCGATTCCCGTCGATTTGTTGTATTCCCGTGTTTCCTCCAAATATAATTAACCAATTCTATTAATTTATATCCTGATATTTTTATAGTGAAATAATCTATGACCTTACCACTTTAATTTTTCTTATCAACCCTTGTTTTTTTTATAGTGAACTTTCAAAAATCGCAGTTTTACTCGCGTGATTGGACGTTCACCACAAAAATATGCAGAGTTTATAAACAAAGATAAAATAATAGGGACATACTTTACTTCAACTTTAAAATATCAGGATATAAATATATCAAATAGGTTAACTGTATTCGGAGGAAACAGGGGAATACAAAATATCGATTTAGTAAATTTTCCATAGGATTGTGTTAAACTGCTAAGAGCTCCTGTATCCTGTTAATACTCGTATGCTGGTAGAGGAAATCTAGTCGTTAAAAATAATGAGCAATAATAAATCCGTTACAAAATTAACAACAAAGGAATCATTTCCCATTGTTACCTCAAAAGTTTAAGGATTTTAAATATTCATTGTCGATTCTCAGAATTGTTGGGAATTTCGAGATTAAAGTCGAATGTTTAATGTTTGTTTTGATTCAAACTTTATAATTATTAAAACAATAATTATTGTAACATCTAGAATTATTAATTTTGTTTTGAGTAATTTGATGAGAGTTTGATAAGTATTATTTAAGGCTGCTTAATTTAATGGCAATTTGACTGAGAGCATAAAGTTTATTTTAAATACAAGAGCTTCCTCGGTAAGGCTGAAATTGTTTTACTATTTGTATTTATTTCGAATAAATTTAAAATATCTGTCTGTGATGCCTCGGTGGCAAAATAGTTTGCAAGCAATAGTGCCGATGATGCGTTGATTGTGTGACAAAAAAAAATTAAACGATTATTTATCTATTGACTGGCCGGTTGACTCAGCTGGTAGTGCCCCTGCCTTCTGAGCCGCAGGTCCCGGGTTCGATCCCCGGTCAAACATTTGTGCGCATGAGTATGTCTGTTTGATCTGTGTCACACGGTCATCTGGTCCCAAACTAGGCTAGAAGCCTGTACTATGGTAACCAGATGACTGATATACATACTTATATAAGCTTATAACACCCAGATCAAACAGACATGTTCATGCACACAAATGTTTGACCTAGCCGGGGATCGAACGCAGGGCCTGCGGCACAGAAAGCAGAGTTACTATACCATCTGAGTCAACGAGGCTGTAAAATTATATTATATGCATTTATTGTGCGTTTATTGTTTCAGATTTTTTCCGCCTTTTTAATTGCTGAGTCTTTCTTACTTGGTACTGCAACCAAAAGAATATTTAGCTAACGCTCGAGTTACGAGTTTTCTTTTAAAACTTTTGTTGTGCTAGAATGAGCAACTGAGAATGATTGAAAAGGACACTGATTGATCACATTTTATCCATTTCATGTGAATTACTGCGGAACGAGGGCACGGAGTCGTTTGCACTTACGTTTATTTTTGAGAAGCGTCTCCGGTTCAACATGGACAAAAATGCTTTCGTATGTCCGCCCGGCGATTCTCCTCATTATTTCTGCTGCTGAAAATAATGGTAGCTAAAATATTCAAAGTTTGTAGCGTTGATTTAATTATCATAAAGATCTTCCCGACGCAATGACGTTGAAATGATTTACTAAGTTCCGACAGTAAATTTTATTAAGTGCCAGTTGGAAACTCATTTCGCAAACTAATTTTGCACTCGATTAGTTCAAATGAAAATTGAAGAGGACATAAATTGTAATTTTATTTGACCATGGTATGGTAACTTTGTCCCTTATTTTTGTGATAATTCGAAATTTTGAAATATACCTAATTTATTTTAGCACAGAATGAAGCCTGGAACAGGTCTTACAGCTGATGTAATAATAGGTACCTTTCATAGGTACCATCTGAAAACTCACTATTCTAGCTTAGATAATCACACATCATATTTTTGCTGTAACAAATACTAGGCTTTTTTTTTATAATTGTGAGTGACAAGACGTGCAAAAGGTGCCTGATGGTATATAAGCACCATGATAGTCCATATCAGACACAGTGCCACCCAGTGTTTTAAAATTCTAAATTCTGCGCGGCACTGCACTGCGCCTGTCACCCTGAGATATTAGTTGTTGAAACTAAACAACAGTAATTTCGCTGGTAACTTTACCCTTCAGACCGGAACACAGTAATGTTTGCACATTACTGCTTGGCGGATGAATAACTGGCAAAGGTGTGGTACTTCTGCAGGCGGCCCCTTGCAAAAGAGGCCAACCAATTGACAAGAAAGAGGAAGAGAAAGCGGCAATTGACAACGTTCAGACCCCGAAACATTCGAAGCCAAACTCATGTCTGCTAGGCTCCGCACGCTATCAAAATTTATACACCTGCTGTAATCAAATATAGTAAAAACGGTCGTTAATTTGGATGAAGCCTATAATTTCTTGGCTTTATATCGAACACAGCTCAATTGAATAAAATTACTGTCCGACGTCCTTATGGCTTACAGTCACGAATTTCAATATAACTTCGTTAATTTGATTCTACTCCATTAGAGAAAATGTCAGTGTTCCCTATCGAGGTGCTTTACATTGAATTTACATAAGCTTTCAAATTCTTTTTGGACCGAGTTGCATCGAATTATTGAACGTCGTTGTATAAGTCATTGTCAACAAAAACTAAAATTAGTTCATGCATGTTTATATATATATATATATATATATGTTCGATTATATATATGTTCGATTGCTGTATATATATATATATATACAGCAATCGAACAGGTGAAACAAACAAATTTCCTCGGTTTTCACCTAGACAGCGCTCTCACGTGGGAATTCCACATTGACAACCTGTGCGAGAAGGTTGGTCGTGCCTGTTTCGCGCTATGGCGGGTGTCAGCGGTCATACCGCCAGAAATGGCCCGAAACTGCTATTTCGCATCTGTGCACTCTGTCATCCAGTACGGTATTGAGCTCTGGGGACGCGGAGCAGACTGGGAGCGTGTCTTCCGGATGCAGAAAAGAGCCGTACGAGCACTGTTACGAGTGCCACAGGACACCCCAGCTAAACCTCTGTTCCAATCTATGAGGATACTAACAGTCCCTTCCTTGTTGATCCTCCAAACTGCCCTCTACGCCAGGGCACATTTGGACGAGTACCCAAAGTTAGGCGACGGACACCGCTATTGCACAAGGAACGCGCACCGCCTGCGGTCCGTATCGCGCAGATTAAAGAAGTCCTCAAAGTTAGTGCATGTCATGGCACCCGATGTATACAACCGATTATCAGAAGACATCCGTAACACTACCTCAATGAATTCTTTTAAATTTTCACTGAAAAAATGGCTTGTGGAGAAGGCGTTCTACACAGTCAATGAATTCTTTGACTAATTTTTAACTATTTTATGTTTGTTTGTGATGTACCATTTTTTTTTTTTTATTTTGATATAATTACTATATTTGTAA
This sequence comes from Hemistola chrysoprasaria, assembly GCA_947063395.1. Lineage (NCBI taxonomy): Eukaryota > Metazoa > Arthropoda > Insecta > Lepidoptera > Geometridae > Hemistola > Hemistola chrysoprasaria. The sequence continues at coordinate 11,748,456 of OX346724.1, read as the reverse complement.
TGGATTATTTTATTATAATGTGTTATAATGTGATAACGTTTTATTTTTGACTAAATAATATTTTTAATTTTTTGTATTGTATTATTTGGATTTTGATATCAATAATAATAATAAGTATGTAATCAATATTATATGATGAATGAATTTATAATGTAAACAAGACGTGTAACACTGTTATCAATAAATGAATATGAATATGAATATGAATATATTTTATAATATTTTACTATGTAACTTCAAAACACTAATGTATTTCAAGAATTCTGGGAAGAACTGCCTTCTGGTCCACAGCTTCCGCTTTTCCAGGAGTCAGGGCGTCCACTTACTAATTGTTAAAAAGTTTTGTAGAAAAATAAATGATTTATGATTATGATTGTAAATTTTACATTGTATACGAACCGTTAGTTTATAATTATTAAAAAAGTGAGAGAATGCTAAAGGGACAGAAGGGACACTCCTCAAAATCATTTAAATAAATAGCGACTTTAGCTCCGAGGCAATAAAGTGCAATTTCTGTCGCACGGCGCCTAACTTATACCTATCGATATATTAACCTACAAGTTCCCTCTCTCTGTAACTAAGCGTAATCATAAACAAACGGTTCTTATAATTTACGGTGTCATATTATATTCTTACTTTCTAACGCGTTGTACCATTTTAATAACTGATAAAAATTACGCTTAAACTAACGTTATCATATACGTTATTATCTTGCTGATTAATATAATAAATACACCATGTAAAATTAAAACATCATCAAACGCGTGGATGAAAATTTCCTGTTTATGATTTTTCTATCAGATTTTTCTAACAGAAAGAAAGAAAGAAAGAAAGAAAAATGCGTTTATTATTATTATTATTATATTTAGACAGTGGTTGTGGTAATCGGCTTGTGCTCAGCATGTGCTGCGCTCGGCTAACCGTGCACAGCGCTGTTTTTCAGCACGTACCGTCTTATTTAGATTTTTTTGGAAGAATAATCACAACACAGCCAAAAAAAATATTTTTTTAACCTTGCATACTGTAAAATAAATTATTAAACTAACTTAGGTGTGTATTTACTAAATGGTTTCTTCTTTAGTCATTTTTAACGCAGAAAAGCGACAATTCCAACAGCTAAAACTAGATGAAAACTTGAAAAATTGCATTAAGGTAGCAACGAAGTCTAGAGGTAAATAAGTTACTTCAATAAAATTGATTAAAAGACTCCATTTTCACGTCGCATATTTTACTCATTTGAATAATACCTATTATAATAAAAATTCTGCCGTGTGCTGTGAAAAGAGTCATTTCTTTTTATTTTTCGTTTTTTGTTTGTTTTTATTATGAACTGCCTCGATGGCGTAGTGAGAGAGAGAGAGAGAGAGAGTAGATCATGAGATCCCGGGTTCGATCCCCAGGTCAGGCAAAGTTAAATATTATTGGATTTTTCCATTAGGAATTATCTCAATAACTGCCTGGAGTCTGGAACTGTGCCCGGTAGATGGCAATGGGCTCGCCCCCTATTACATGGGACCAATAACATACTGGCGAAATGTGGATGTGCGTACTATGGGACACTGAGCCCTGGGTATACCTCTGCCTACCCCTTCGGGAAAAAGGCGTGAATGTGTTTTATTTTTGTTTTTATTATGACAGGACAATCTAAAACGTTGTGCCCTTTCGCATTTTGTTGTGCTAATCTTTTGTGCCAAAATGTATATGCTTGTGGGTGGTGGTAATAACCCGTCGGAGATTATATGGTGGGTTCCCATCCAGTCACACCAAACGAGTCACACTGTGACACGTTGGGACTTTTTTCCCATCGAGTAACAGTATTACTCGTTGAAACTTTTTTTGTCCCATCGTGTCACACTGTTACCCGCTGCAACATTTTTTTTTAAAAGGATCCCAACGAGTTACAGTGTCACCGGTTGGGATTTCAATTATGCGAAAAAAATGTTTTAGTAATATTATGATCATCGTTTTATTGTAAAATCATCTTAAATATAATAGTTTTTTAGATGAATTAGGCTCCAAACACTATATTTATTTTCCATATGATGTAAATACTGGACATAATAATATAAAAAACATAACATAACATACATTCACGCCTTTTTCCTGCAGGGGTAGGCAGAGGTGTACCCAGGACTCAGTCCCATAGTATATACACCCACATTTCGCCAGTATGTTATTGGTCCCATGTAATAGGGGGCGAGCCTATTGCCATATACCGGGCACAGTTCCAGACTCCAGGCAACTATTGAGATAATTCCTAATGGAAAAATCCAATATTTAACACTATGCCTGACCTGGGGATCGAACCCGGGACCTCTTGATTGGCAGTCGAGCATGCGCCCACTACGCCACCGAGGCATAATAATATTTTGTTATTAAAACTAGCTATGCCCCGCGGTTTCACCCGCGTAGCCTTCGTTCCCGTGGGAATATCTACTAAACGGGTTCGTTTTAGGGTTCCGTACCTCAAAAGTACCTCAGTTAACGCAATCAAAAGTTATGGCCATTTTACTACATATTTCCATGCTTTACGCAAGGAACTTATAGATGGCGCTGTATGTTCTTGGTATCTAGGTATGGAACCCTACACCGTAGTATTAGTTATTATTCTCTGCATACACTATGCATACATACGTATGTCTTCACAATTAATTTAGAGCTACAGTCCCGGAAAGTCGCAAAAAGTCACACTAGTTCGATAACTTTACTGAATCCGTGGGAAAGCCGTGGGACGGAGCCGTTAAGAGCGTACATGGCCTTCTAGGAATTTGTCACAATCCTATGAAAAAATTACCAAATCGATGTTTTTTATTCCCGTGTTTCCTCCGAATATAATTAACCCATTCTATAAATTTATATCCTGATATTTTTATAGTGAAGTAACCTATGTCCCTATCATTTTAATTTTTCTTATAAATCCTTCGTTTTTTCATAGTGAACTTCCAAAAATCGCAATTTTACTCGCGTGATTAGACGTCGTTCACTACAAAAAAATCTAGAGTTTATAAACAAAAATACTCCCATACTTAATTAAAATAGTTTACACAATAATTGTCGCCTGAAAGATTTTATAAATACCGTGGAATAAATAATTACTGCTAAAGCTACCGCGTGTGGCCAAGTTTATTCCAAACAAAATTGCTATAATTTTACTGGCAATAAAACTTTTAATTAAATAACACATCTGACGTCATATATCTTAGTAAGGCTATTATGTGGTCTCCCACAGTGAACGTTAAAATTAAAAAGTAGTGCAGGGTGGTAACACAAAATGGATACAAACAGAAGGTAAGGTGCTTTTGAAAAGAACTCAAAGTTCATGGTTGTCTGGAAGAGATCGCTCTGAGCGATAAGGCCGCCAGTTGTTACTCTTTCTAGTTATAAGTTTTCTTTTTGTAATTTTCTGTATTATTATGGTACCAATAAAGTGTTATCATTCATTCATTCATTCAAAATTTCACCATCACATAACATAACATACAATCACGCCTTTTTTCTGAAAGGCAGAGGTGTACCCTGGACCATCATAGTAGGTAGGTACACTCAAATTTTGCCAGAAGGTTATTGGTGCTGTGTCGTAGTGAACTGCCTAGGTGGCGTCGTGGACGCAGCCTCGACTGTCGATCAGGAAAACCCGGATCCGATACCCAGTTCAGGCAATGTGTTAAATATTGGATTTTTCCTTAAGCAATTATCTCAATAACATGGCTTCAATAACATAGTGGTGATGTGGGAGTGCCTACTATGAGACTAAGTCCTGGGTACACTTCTGCCTACCCCTTTGGGAAAAGGGTGTGATTGTATATTATGTTATATCATAGTTAAAAACACACGTGAAAATAATATTCTGTAGAGGCGCGTCCTTCTAGAGTCGTCTTCTTGCGTGCGTGCGTCTGTGTGTGAGTGCGTTTTTCAACATTTGTATGCACATTTACTACTGTTGTAATAGTCGGTCGTTAATTTGAATTAACTTTTACTGCACAAGTTAAGCTTTATAGTTTGAACCTTGTAGTAGGTAGTAGGTAGAAAAGTAGGTATATTGTTTCCTAGAGCTTAAAAGCTAAGAAAAACGATATTTGCACCCTAAGACCGGCTAAGCACTACATCCTAAACGAATGCAATCCGAATCCGTTATTCGGAAGACTGACCCAATTCGACTATCGCTTTTCGTACTACCCGGAGGTAGTACGAAACCTACCTATATTACCTACCTATATTTAAACCGGAGTTTAAATCCGTGATCGCGGACTTAGATCGGATATTTATTAATAATATTTATAACAATTATTAATCAATTGTGTGTTCGAAAAAATGGATAGATAAATAGATAATACTGTATTGTGCAACACTCATAATGAAATAACATTACAGGACTCAGAAATTAAAGTTAAATACCCCTACAATATAGAGTATATATATTTGATGGCCCCATAAGAAACATGTAAGGCATAGATATTTAAATAAAAAGCTCTACCACATCGCACAGTGTGGATTAATAATAATCAGACCAAAACATTTTCATGTAAAATTTTAAACAGACGTGACACGATATGGCTCGCACTGTCAAAAAGTTGTGAGATCTCATGTAGAGCTTCTAACTCTACACACCCTAGCACAAACTCTACACCTCACTCAAAATATGTAGCGTTCGCTACGGTCACATGGGGGTAAGGTGAAAAATTTAATCATTCTTCATTCTTTTTCTGTTATACAATAGTTCTTGTAGTAAAGAAACGGCCAAGCCACATAATATTTGGACTAAGTAGAGTTTGGGCGTGTAGATTTAGAAGCTTGGCTCTATATGAGGATAACTTTTTGACAGTGTGAGCCTAACATAACATGGTCTCGTCTTGGCATCATATTTCTGATTACAAACTTTTAAAAATTGCCGTTTTTTGTATTTATATCAGCAAACCTATAATAAATTATACTCGTATTTGATATCGATATCATGGGGGTGTACAAAAAATAACTAACCCGCCATTTCGGGCCGCCCGCCATATTGGAATCAGAATTTTGTCACTTTAAATAGAGATTCTTTTTTCTCATCGGTTAAAACTGCACTTTTTTCACAAAATTACTATGAGAATTAAATCTCGGGTATGCAAAGCGCAGGGGCCCTAGTTACACTTAAATAGGGGTTTATGATAAAACTATGGTTGAATTTATTGGAATGGAAGTATTTATTCATACATTCATGGGAAAGCGGATATATTCATACATTCATAACATACATTCACGCCTTTTTCCCGAAGGGGTAGGCAGAGGTTCTTTTTTTTTTTTTTTGATAGTGGGTGACAAGACGAGCAAATCAGGTGCCTGATGGTAAGCATCATGATTGCCCATATCAGACACAGTGCCACCCAGTGTTTTAAAATTATTAATCCTGTCACCCTGAGATATTAGTTGTTGGATCGTCATGCCCAGTAATTTCGCTGGTAACATTGCCCTTCATACCGCAACACAGTAATATTTGCACATTACTGCTTGGCGGATGAATAACTGGCAAAGGTGTGGTACTTCCCCAGGCGGCCCCCTGTAAAAGAGGCCTACCACTACAATATTATATAATATAATATTTTATATTGACTTTATAATTTAATTCATAATTAGCGATTTTTTTTTCTCATTGTATATTTTTAATATAACAATATGTATCACAGCATATGCAAATCAGAACGTGATGGAACCAATAACCTATAACCTCCTTATTTTATACCTCAGAGTGTAAGAAAGCAATTCAACGTCATTGTTTTATATGCCATGTTTTTGACCAATAAAATGTCATAATTTCATTTCATTTCAATTTGTTGCAAGTAAGCGAACTTCTATATAACTGGCTACGACAGTCTTGGGTACGCCGATTACGGCGTTGTTATAGTTGCCGCACTTGACATGTATGACAGCGGTATCTAGTCGGAGCGCGCGGTTTTGACAATAATCTAAGAAATTATAGGTAGCTTACATTTTTGTAACGATTTCTATAATTTTCAGTTTATGAGTTAAATTATACACAGGAAAACATTTCTTAAAACGGGATAAGAAAGTCCTTGTAAAATTAATTAAAAATTTATACCTCTACCCACGAAAATGTAATTATTACTACTGTACAGTAAAGAGTCCACCTTCATTACGTGTAGACTATAAAGGTCATGAATGTCACACAATCATGACCTTTATAGTCGAGGAGATAATGTCCCAAATAAATTGCGAGCGACGGTAAATAATTAGCATTATATAGTTTGTTTTAATTAATAACTGTTCAGAGTTTTTTTTTATATATTTTCAATTTTTCATAAAGTGTATTATAATATTATCCATCATGTTACACTATATACAGTAGGTATACAGTAACTTTGTACAATAAATAATAGCAGTTGCATTTTTTAATATAAATTTACATATTTTTTTAATGTTTGTCGTTATCACATACCTGTATCTAGAATAAATGAACTATTTGACATTATAAGAAGAAGACCTGGATCTAGTCTTTTCAACTGTTTAAGATAAGTATCGTTATTATTTTAGTAATTACTAAAATAATTACTAAAATAATAAAATTTTAATACCTTCCTTCCTAAAAGTATATAATTACATAAACATAAAACATAAACATACATTCACGCCTTTTTCCCGAAGGGGTAGGCAGAGGTGTACCCAGGACTCAGTCCCATAGTAGATACACCCACATTTCGCCAGTATGTTATTGGTCCCATGTAATAGGGGGCGAGCCTATTGCCATCTACCGGGCACAGTTCAGGACTCCAGCCAGTTATTGAGATAATTCCTAATGGAAAAACCCAAAATTAACACTATGGGATTAACACCTGGGGATCGAACCCGGGACCTCTTGATTGGCAGTCGAGCATGCGCCCACTACGCCACCGAGGCAGTATATAATTACCGTTATACTTAGTTTAAAAAATATAAAAAAAAAACATTTATTCCAGCCAAAATTCTGGCGCCAGGAGTCTCCCTAAATTTCACCGGAAACCGGAGCACGTAGGATTTGAAATTCTGCGTCAGCGTAGACTCCAGCCTCGACAGTGAAATCTTGGAGAATTCCTTATTAATGTTACATTCATAATGTAAACATTAATTTCCAATTTTTTTTTGTATAGAGCAGTGTTATTATTGAAAAAAGACTAGACAACAATACAGCTACCTACTTATTATCTACCCTAACTAAATACAATATGCGTTGGAACACTGGCATGAATGCACTGGCATCAATGCATGAATCCACAGGCAAACATGTTAGCCTATAGAAAATCCCAGTGCTTTAAACCACTGTCAGATGGCTGCGTACCTAAGATGCTGGCGGCAATGCCACGTTGAATAGCAATGCTTATACGTTGGCTCAGAAAAACGCCGTGTTGCCTCGACCAAGCGCTCAGATAGATTTTTAAAAAAGCAGTGAGCTCCTATACCCCACGGCCCCTCGAAGTCTCGACTTAAAAAGGTTCAAATATTTAACCGCTACTGAGATTGGCATATTTGCTCCACTTATTTAAATATAAGCGGCTTAAAAAAAATCAAGGGTTTTGTCGATATATCATATTACCATCTGGCCCCGTCAATTCTGCCCCCTCGGGGACAGACGGTAATATGTTTTTTTGTCGTGTAATCTGTTCATTGCAGTAACGTAATACACATTGATGTAATAGATATAACCTGAAACAGCAATCACGTAGAAAAAAAAATTGTCTGATTGTAAGACACTATTAGCGAGATCTGGGAGAGTTCCTGCCCCGAGACTCGTCCTAGGCTTTTCTAACAAAAAAAACTTCAAAGAATTTAGATTTGATTGTCATTTTATGTTGTCTGATAAAACGATGTTATTAAATAAATAAATACAAGAAAAACTTAACATTTTATAAAAATAAAATTTTATTATATTACGAGTTCGTCAAGGAGTTTAAAACTGATTCCGTGATCAAAAACTTTTCGTTTCGTTTGTCTTCCGAAATGCGACGGTCGATTACAAAACAATTCTTAAAGGATTTCAATTTAACTTCTAGAACCTAGGGCACATTGAAAAAGCTAGTTTAAAAGGAAATTATATTTAGTGATATTTTTTTTTTTTTTTTTTCTTTATTAATCAAATAAATATTACAATATAATGTTTCTTGTACCAATAAACCACATGGTTTGTGCCGGTACAAACAGATACATTCGCTTCGCTCCGTCACTAGGTATTATTATACAATTACTAGGTCTATCTAAGTAAATTGGGTAATATAATTACAAAGTAAGTACTTGTTACACTATTGTTAAGTACCCAAACCTATAAAGCCTCAGCACTGAGCTACAAAAAATACAAAATAAAAAACAATATAAAAAAAAAAAAAAAAAAACTGAATAGGTATGTTCTTACCTATGAACCAGAAACGAGTACAAACTTAGTTACCAACTGCAGTAGGTAACATGCAATAATTACTGATAGGTTTTTTAAGTGTATACCTTGTTTAGGTATACACTTAAAAAAAAAAAAAAAAAATAAAGAACTCGTTAATGCTAGTACAATTAAAATGCTCTGTGTGGTCTTCATGGTCGATATCTTGGTCAGCACTTAAAATAGAGGTGCCTGTCTCTCTATCTACTACCGCCGACTCCTTGAGTCATCCACCGGCATCAGCTGTTTTATATCATCATCACATCTTATCACGGATGGTTTGTCATTATCCGCTTTACGTGCCAGCACCTTTCCATCCTGGAACCAGACGTATTTGTATATTGTTCTCAGCTGTTGTTGCGCTTTCCATAGTAACATCTTGTTGTATTTAGTTAGGGCTCTTCTTATAATAATTTTAGATTTCGCAACTTCTACAGGTGCGTCTTTGACAATACTCTCAACCAGAATGGTATCTTTTTTGGCTGCACGTAACCAGGTCTCTGCATACTCGCCATTTTTAAAAAACATTTGCAAGTACCCTTCCGTACCATTTCTTCCTTCCACCCATGTGAGGCTGCCGACTTCCTGCCTATTTTTTTTTAATTGATCCGCCAAGTTCACCGCTACTACTTCCATTTCTTTCCCCTTCGGGATTCCGAGCACTTCTACGACGTTTCTCAGCCTCTCTTGTTCAATTGCTCTTATCTGTTGTTGCAAAGATCCGACTTTTACACATAAATATATAAGCTTATAAATGTTTGACATGGCCGGGGATCGAACCCGGGGCCTGCGGCACAGAAAGCAGAGTTACCACCACCTGAACCAACGAGGCTGTCTAAAAAATAATTATGATCAACTCGAATGGTTAGATAATTTATTTATTTCAAGGATGGGTTGTATAGTTTTTGCTGGTAATTGTGTTGACACAATTAAATTCAAAAATCGGTGGGTGTTTACATTTCACCACACGTGACTGTACACTCTGATTAACCTATCATCCTTAATAAACATGCTTCTCAATCACACAATAACACCGTGACGTGGGAGTAGCTATCCAGCTTTACCTCTTGTCAATATAAGGGTTACCTATTGTTAATCTAGAACCCTTCGATAATTGGCTCTTAACCTCATTATTAAATTCAATAGCATTCCATACCTCGTTAGGGCGATGCCACATTAGTTGCGTTGTAGTGCGTTGTAGACGTCGCAGCGCTTGATGGTGCATCATTTTTCATATATTTTGTGATATGCCCCATTAATGCGTTGCGTCTTCGCACGCTTCGTTTCAATTTTCGCCGCTATAATCCACAATCTGACTGTATCGTCACTCTATCTAATGAAATAATAATTATATGACTCGGAAGTGACAGGTGCCGGAGTCTCTAGCAATAGCCCGGCTACCATCCATCTATAGCTAGACTGTTTTTTAATTGAGTCATCGCCTGCGGGGCACAGGGGCGGCAGGAGGGCGCTGAGAAAGACGTGAACGGGGGCCGGGAGAGGTGCTGGCGAGCGGTGCCTGCCGTCCTCTCCAATCCTACGCACCTTTATGCCGCAGGCGAGAAATCATACCTATAGCCAAAATAAGTAGTTTCTGTTCACAATAGTCCTTGCACCTAGCGGAGGCTGTCTCTGAGCTCATCTTCCGTAGATGGTTTCTGAGATGGACCCCGATAGGTGCTATCCATTACCTTTAGATTAAAAGCTGAAAGGGGCCTCTGCACGTTGGACTTAAAAAAATGATCTTCGTGTACACCTATTAAAAGACCGGGTATAGCCCGAGTTTTAAAGCGACTTATTAATTATACAAACGAAATGTTTTGTACCCTTTGAAATATTGCGAAATTCTGAACTGTGATGACGTAATACTGAAGCATTTAAGGCGAAGTTTCATTAGGAGTTCTTCTTGCTTGCGAATGACGGCGGGATTTTAATTTCATGATTGATGGATTAATGCTAATGTGTTTCGTGTTTTCGTCTGAAACGTTAGTCAGAGGAGAAAAAAGTTTTCTTTTTAACACTGGCAATTTCATCCTCACACTGAATTTTTATATTATGATCTGAGGAAGGTATATCCAAAATATTTCGTTGAGTGACGTAATTATATTCAGGAGTCAAAAAAATTTATAGATACTCAAAAATTTGGGATTATTTCGCAGGATTCCTACATAATAATAATGTGATCTGAATATTGTTTAGTGCAATATTACGAAGGGGTGAGAGTATTTCTAAGGAGCCCTGAATATGTTCGCAGGTATCGATATTTTACCAACATTCTAAAACATACAGATGCACACATAATATAATTCATGCATAAAACACTAAAAGAATACTAATAACTATTACCACGTAAAGAAGCGACACTCACCTAACTTTGCAATTTTATGTCGCCTGCGACCAGGCAGTCAACGAGGCAGTAACGCCCATACTTACGCCCACATTTGATGCGAGTACATACGTTAGGTTTTTAAGTAGTGGTTGTATGGAGTTACGGGGTTCACTCATACATTAATAATAATAATAAAGCCATTCAATTCCATAATAAACTTAATTAACAGTTTTAATTTTGAATGTATTGACAAATTTTAAAACAATAAAATACATACATACATACATTCATGCCTTTTTCCCGAAGGGGTAGGCAGAGGTGTACCCAGGACTCAGTCCCATAGTAGATACACCCACATTTCGCCAGTATGTTATTGGTCTCATGTAATAGGGGGCGAGCCTATTGCCATCAACCGGGCACAATTCCAGACTCCAGGCAGTTATTGAGATAATTCCTAATGGAAAATTCAATATTTGACTCTTTGCCTGACCTGGGGATCGAACCCGGGACCTCTTGATTGGCAGTCGAACACTATTTCTTTTTCTATTTTACTTTTGTGCCGTGCTTTATACGTAATGTACGTATTCAGTATAATAGTCCAAAAATACAGCTTAGTCATAAAGATAACATAATATTACTTATAATATTAATGACAAACAAAAGCTAAAATTCATAAACTCACTTGGTTAAACCAATGTGAATGTAATTGAATTTTTAACCAACCCCACTAAAAAGTCAAGTCTCTTTTTCGTTCAGTTTCTGTAGGTATAGTAGGTATATATATTTTTGGCGACGCTCCATTAATTTCTTAACACTGTGTATTGTGTATGTCACTTTGCAGATATTTTACTCTTCGAATAATTTTCTCTTTTATTTTTGTAAGTACGTTAAGAAAAAAGTAGAATAGAATAGAATAGAAAACTCTTTATTGTTATCACAACTAGTACAAAAAAACAGTAAAATCACATAATATAACTAGAAAATGTGTAACAATTATTGGTGGTAAGTAATTCTTGAGGAAAAATCAACCATGACTTTGGTTGGACATCTATAGTTTTTATAATTGTGGGAGGATTTATCGCGAGAAATCCGTTTGGATATCATAACTTTTCTTATTGTTCTGAGATTTTATTCGGTTGGAAGGGAAAAGTAGCCAAGTAATGTGATGTGAGGGTGTGTCTGAGCGTTTTTACTATACTTCCCGATGTACTGAAAACCATACAGGCTACATGGCGCTGTGGGATAACCTAATCTTTTTAATATTCTATAGATACCCATATTTTATTAGCTTTTATTGGTATTCGTTGTTACGTCTCTTTGTTTCTCGATTCCATACCCTTATCTATATTAAAATCACACAATCGCAACGCTGTCATAATTATAGCTTTGATTTACTGCTCTAGTGAAAATTAATTTTATATTTTCGTTTTGAACTTTGAAAATTATGCGGTCGAAGTTTCGGAGATAAATCAATGACTGAGTTTTGACCCTGAATAATTACTAAAGCAACTATATTAAAGTTAATACAAATCAAAGAAAACAAAAATTGTATCAGTAGAGCGATTGGTTTATTACCTACCCGTGGTCTACCTATTCCACGGTTACGGACTCAATTTTTATGTACCCATGGTACACCTACGTATTTTATGGGTAATTCGATGTACCCGTGATCCATGATTGATATCTTTTCTCTACGTTTTATTGTCACTAGATAATTATTGTTACACTTAGGCAAGTCAATGAAGATAAAGATTAATTAATCAAGCGTGCGTTCGGAAAGATACCTTTACAAGAAGAACGCACAAGTAAGTTGTAGGGCTTTATTTTAACTTATAGTTTTACAATATTCGGTTTTCATTTGTTTGGAAACAAATGTGTCTAGGCATCCTTGCCCTCTATGTACCGATTGACATTATAATAAGCCTAGTTAGTTTATAATCTCGACAAAATTATAATTCTACCTAACCTAAACGTCAATTTATAATCTAACAAACAAAAAAACTGCTGATTTATACAATGTTCTATGAACTATAAAAAATGTAGGTGCGATAAGTAAATTGTATATTGAAAGAAACGACAGAACATGTCGTAGAATAGATGCCATACGATTTGAGTAAAGCGGTTATAAGGGTGAAGGTTGTCCCTGGAGTCGTACAATCTTTTTTATGCCGTTCATATTTTGTGAACCAATAAAAATATACACCTACTTGCAAGTCGAGACCGACTAAATTTATTTTTCTACACGGTTTTTAAATTCCAAATTTTTCTCACTGTCTGTCGTAGATACCCCTTATAATATTGTAGGGTTGTGAATACTGACCTCTTCCATGTAATAATGCATGACATTTACATGTGGACGCCATTTTACTTATTTTTGATCTTCATGAATTATTAAAATAACGATCAACGTTTAAGATGTTAACAGAAAATGCTTTCATTCAATTTAAAATTTAAATTTTCTTATTGCTTATTACTTTAAAAATATATCTATCAACAAAACTTTGTTGAAATAGATGTTGCTAACGTTAAGTCTTATTAGAGGCCTTGTAGAGCTTATTATGATTGACGACAAAATCCATAATGGTTTGACTCGGGTAATGTCATCATCATTTATTTATTTATTTAATCAAAACGGTTTAGTTACACCAATTACAATGATTAAAATAAAATTAAGAAAGAAAAAAAAAAGAAGAAAAGTAATCATAAAAGAAATTACACAGCAAATTATTATAAAAATATAAGGATAAAAAAATAAAAAAAATATATATAAATACCAGTCATACATCACGCTCGCAGTACCTCAGACACTCAATTAATATCTTCGACCATTCATCCGCAAACAAGTCAAAGTCGGGATTGTAGTCCAAGAGAGCGTTGAATGCTGCTAGAGTGCGTGGTATGGGCGCATTGGTACGTGCTGTAGTGCGACACCAAGGAACGTCAAGCAGCTTATGCTTTCTGTTCCTCATCACATAGGCCTCCCACATAGAACGCCATAAACTATTCATATGGGAAGATTTTGCCGTAATCACCACGCTTGGCAGGCGGCTTAGTGATCGCAGTACTTGGAAACGGAGAGCGCTGATGCCTACTCTCCGAATATGTCCCTCTACCGGGTATCACGGCTCCCACGGGATGAGAAAGGGGTGGCCTTATTATATAGCCGGTACCCACACGGTCAATTCAAACTCAAACTCAAACTCAAACAGATTTATTCAAATAGGTCATCTGACACTTTTGCACGTCAATGAAGATAAACAGTACTGAGTCTACCGTGCGTTCGGAAATTATTAGTATAGGACTACTCTAAAACTATCAATTAAACATCTACACCTTGCAATGACTTGACAATAATCGGTCAGCACACCCTTGTAAACTTTCCGTATAGTGAATAAATATAGAGCATGCATTTAATTTCGACAAGGTTCTCTGACGAGGAGTGTCGCAAAATTGTGATTCCACACTCGGATGCCCCGCAGACCAATTTTCCGCCACACACACTGTTGGTGGGTTTTCTTTGTAATTACGCGATGGGTTTTGTGATTTGGCGACTTTCAATTGGAAGGTTTTATGAAAAGCTTTTGGGCATTTGTGTCAAATATGGTAGGATGTTTGAATATTGATGATTTCTTACATTTTCGAGATTGTCACTTTTTGAACATTGAATTTAACAATTTTTAGCAGTCTGTTTTTAGAAGGTTTATTTTACTTGCAATGAACTTACGTATGTGTGTTCGGTACAAATCTTGCAACTGAATTTAGAAGTAATTAGTCTTATCCTATTTAGCTGAGCTGGTTAAATAACAATACTTGATTTGTGTTGGTGACAAAGGTGCAAACTGAACTGTTCCATCCCTGAGCATATTACCTTATTTGGTCATAACATTCAATTTTCTTGAGGATAGCGATGGGACAGTTCAGTTTATTGTAACCTTTGTCACCAACAATACTAATTTGACTGAAGTATATTACGATGTAGAAAGGATTTATTTTAAAGGTCATTTAACAAGATTAAGAATCAGCTTTTTTTTACGCAATTTCAAAGTCAGCACCATGAACTAGAACTTTTCATAAGACATTAAGGTGGCTATTTTTAATACAAAATAGAATTTCATAGTTATGGAGAAAAAGATAATGCAGTTTTTTAAGAAAATAAATATGCTGGGGAACGGTATTTTGAACTTCAAAATATCAGAAAATAAATAAATTTTTACAATAAATAAATTTCATCATCATCAGCCACAAACTACCTTCATGCATATGGAGGGATTTTACCGTAATCACCACGCTTGGCAGGCGGCGTGGTGATCACTGCATTTGGAATACTTGGTGCTGGAGAGCGTTGTTGCCCACTCTCCGTATATGTCTAAAAATGGGTGGCCCTATTATATAGCCTAGAACCACATCATCATCATGAGCCGAAGACGTCTACTACTGAACATAGACCGAGAACCACACGGCAGAATATTATACAGGTATAATCGAATAGTTCCGGAATTCCGATCATTATCATGTTGATTTTGGCTTATCTAAATCAATCATCAACCAGACCAGTGAGTTGGAAACAAAAAAATAATTTATATAACCTATCCTATTACCTATAATTTACTACTAAATTACATAATAATAATAATAACTCGGACTGCCTCGGTGGCGTAGAGGGCGCATGCTCGACTGCCAATCAAGAGGTCCCGGGTTCGATCCACAGGTCAGGCAAGTGTTTTAAATATTGGATTTTTCCATTAGGAATTATCTCAATAACTGTCTGGAGTCTAGAACTGTGCCCGGTAGATGGCAATTGGCTCGCCCCCTATTACATGGGACCAATAACATACTGGCGAAATGTGGGTGTATCTATTTATGAGACTGAGTCCTGGGTACACCTCTGCCTACCCCTTCGGGAAAAAGGCGTGAATGTATGTTATGTTATGTTTTATAATAATAATATACTAAGCAGTATAATCGGTTTTTTTTTTTTTTTTTTTTTTTTTTTTATTTGTTTATAATAAGCCAATCAAGAACTACCTACTTACTACCTACCCTAACTAAATACACTATACCATAGAACGCTTCGAAAATCCACAGGCCGACATGCCAGCCTATAGAAAATCCAAGTGCTCTAAACCACTGTCAGATGGCAGCGTACCCAAGATACTGGCGGCATTGCCACGTTGAATAGCAATGCTTATACGTTGAGCCAGATAAACGCCAGCATTTTGATCACGCGTCGCCTCGACCAAGCGCTCAGATAGATTTTTGAAAATGCGATGAGCTCCCGGCCCCCACGGTCCTAGAGTCTCGACTCCAAACGGTTCAAATATGTAACCGCTACCGAGGTTTGCATACTTGCCCCGCTTGCGTTGCTCGGCAGAACCCGCCGCCGCACCAGCCGTACCTTGGGTCTCTGGTACATGTGACGGCGCTAGTGTGGATTGGACAATATATAACGCCTTTGGAACAGTTTGGCTTACATATTTTTTATAACAATATTTTTTATCTGCTATATCTTATAAATAACTCTCTTCCTCTGTGGCGCCAGCTCGACTGCCGATCATGAGGTCCCGGGTTCGATCCCCATGTCAGGCAAAGTGTGTTAAATATTGAATTTTTCAATTACTAATTATCTCAATAACTCGTACTGCCTTGGTGGCGTAGAGGGCGCATGCTCGACTGCCAATCAAGAGGTCCCGGGTTCGATCCACAGGTCAGGCAAGTGTTTTAAATATTGGATTTTTCCATTAGGAATTATCTCAATAACTGCCTGGAGTCTGGAACTGTGCCCGGTAGATGGCAAA
This sequence comes from Hemistola chrysoprasaria, assembly GCA_947063395.1. Lineage (NCBI taxonomy): Eukaryota > Metazoa > Arthropoda > Insecta > Lepidoptera > Geometridae > Hemistola > Hemistola chrysoprasaria. The sequence continues at coordinate 11,731,937 of OX346724.1, read as the reverse complement.
AGGCTCGCCTCCTATTACACGGGACCGATAACATACTGGCGAAATGTGGGTGTACCTACTATACTATCGGATTGAGTTCTGGGTACACTCTTACTCTTCGGGAGAAAGGCATGATTGTATGTTATGTTATGTTCAAATAATTTGTATTGTACGTAACACAATGCTATTAAGAGTTAAAAATTGTGTTAGACAGATACTCAGTTTAAGCTATCATATTTGACAAGTATGGCAGTCGGAGCGCGCACTTATCAATAATCAAAGCCGATGCAGTACTGGAAAGCGAATTTTTTTATGTAAAAAATAAAGCGCCAAATTATTTTTGTCTTCAACTGTACCCAATAAAAGAAACTAAGGACAAAATAAAGGGCGTGAAAATGAGACCCTGAAATATACGACTGTAGATTACCATACTCGGGAATAAAAAAGGGACTACTACTTTAACAATGTTGGAAGTAGGCGTTAGACTACTTTTTATTGCGAAAGTGCGAAGTAAAAACTACAGAACCGATTCGGCTGAAATACGTTATATACCTAGATAGTTTGGCTCCGCACCGTTTTCACCCGGTCCGTTCTTACCTGATTTGGTTTAGGTATGATTATTTTATCCAAAGCAATTTTTTATTGAAAGTACTGGCAGGCACAAAATTATTATAAAGATAAAGATAAGATATAGATACATTTATTGCCAGTATAGGAAAAATACAAGAAATCGAATACAGATTACAAAAAAAAAATAGATTTATATTACTAGCAATTGGGATATGCTCAGCTTTGTGCTGCACAAGGTGACCCTGTGCAGCGCTGGTTTTTTAGCATAATATCCCATGCTCGAACAAAGATGTTAACCGAGTAACGAAAAATATGATGATCATCATCATCATCTCAGCCATAGGACGTCCACTGCTGAACATAGGCCTCCCCCATAGACTTCCATCCAGTCCGGTTGCAAGCGGCCCACCTCTACTGTGTTCCTGCCATCTTTATTAGATCGTCTGTCCACCTTGTGGGTGGACGTCCTACGCTGCGCTTGCCGGTCCGTGGTCTCCATTCGAGAACTTTGCAGCCCCATCGGCCATCAGTTCTACGTGCTATGTGCCCACCCATGGGCACAAAATGGTTCGTTGTAATTAATGTTAAAGTAAAATATTGGATGTTTGTTTATTTAGACCCTGGAATAACATAAGAAGTACTTTTTATTCCGATATTCCCACGGGAACGAAGACTACGCGGGTGAAACCGCGGGACACAGCTAGTGTTTTAATAATAATAATAAATAGCCCTTCTAGTAATATGTATGACCTATAATATAATAATGAAAGCATATGTGTGCATATCTGTCAATAGATCCACTGTGTGCCTACTCTAGTTATTATCCTACTACATAAAATATGCGAAAGTTTGCTAGGATGGATGGATGGGTGTTTGTTACTCTTTCACGCCAAAAGTACTGAACCGATTGGGCTGAAATTTGGTATGTAGGTAGCTTAAATCCTGGAATAACACATAAGATATTACTTTTTTCCGATAATCCAACTGGAACGAAGACTTCGCGGGGCACAGCCAGCATTAATATTTATATTTTTATCTCTATCTTAGAATGTGTAATGTGTATCACATTATATTATTAATTAATAGAATGGAATGCGAAATTAAAATAATTAAACATAATTTGAAAATACTTAAACATAATATTATAAAGACTAAGTTAAATCGCTCATCCGAAACATTGTACGGGATCCAAAAAACCTATTGTAACAACCTAAAATCCTATATGAACTGTGACAATAAACAATTTGTATTTGTATTTAATGTAGCAAAAATCTACATCATAGACTTATTAGCTAGTAGCTACAGCATTAATATCATAGCTCTGTACAAAGAAAAGAAGTACCTCACTGTGCGCGTGTACGGGTCGATTACAAGCGTCAAATAGCTGGACTCTTTTTCTACGGGTTTTGCTGCATCAGAGAGCATCGACAATCTAGTCTATATTATACATTTCCCTCTTCCTCGAAATGCCCGTCATTGTTGCGTTCCAGAGCTTGGCTAAAATATTTCAACCATTTTTTAAATTTTGTTAGAGAGATTATATTATTTCTGGTGTCGCACGTAAAGGATATTAGCCAAAATGTGTGATAAAATTATTAAATTAATTTTCTCACAATCGTCATGAAAAGTAGAGAGACACGGCGCTAAAACACATTATAACTCGGTTTCCATTTACTGCCTCATATACAGTGGGTCGCTTCAGCCCTCTACTATTATCGAAGATTTCAATATAGAATGACAGAGGCACATTAATAATACTTCAGCTGGGATTTTCTCATCAATCGAAATGATCCAAAACTCTTTAAAGCAACGCTCACAAAACTCTCGCCTTCATTACTAAGTCATTTCGAGTTTTACAATTCAAATGTTTTATCTACAAAAAGCCTGAGAGAATGTTTGAGTATTCATGTATATTGATTATCTGATATATTTCTCAAATATGTTGTGGGTTGGTATGTAAAATTCGTGAGAAAGCAGTTTGAAAGGGTTAATTTCAACATTCTCCATGAAAATGTACCCAGTAGCCTCCACGGGCAAAATACCCCTCGTAAACGTTATCAAAAGCTAATATCTTACTTTCCTTAATTGTTTCCTTAGGGGTTGAATTTTGAAAAACCTTATTATATACGGATTTAATTCAATAGTATATTTTTAAGTATATTTGTGCAAATGTACTCTTCTCAAAAATAAAATGTTCATCATACAATTTTTGAACCCCTATAATTCACGCTTAGGGTTGTTTTTGAAGAAACAACTAATTTTCATCTTAACTAATTTTCGTATTATTCATTAAAAGGAGGCTGCACACATGATACGTTTTGTACACGCGCAAGAGTGTGCGAAAGGTGATTTTCCAGCGAAGCTGGGCTGGGAGAGCTCAATCTCGCTCGCGGAGTGAGGAAGGCCCGATTGGTGGGCGGATGACAGTGTCCATTCTATACGTAGTACTATTATCTGTTCTGTGGCAATATGCTCGCCGTCTCTTACATGGGATCAATAACATACTGGCGAAATGTGGGTGTGCCTACTATGGAACTGAGTCTTGGGTCTTCCTAACCCTTTAGGAATTTTCTCAACGCCATTTGGCATGATTGTTGACAGCCTGGTGGGCACGGTTCCCTATTCATTCGCATACTATTATTAGCCATAATTTTACAACTCATAAAATTTTATCGTAAGGCGCTATTACTGATTATGAATAAAAATGAAGGTAGTTTCATTATTATTATAAAAATAACACAAAGTAAAATTTTAGTGTTAGTATTTGGAACAAAGAGCTTAGTTTTGAAATTATAATTACAATGGAAAACGAGTACAAAATATGTACAACAAAAAGAGAAGCCAACAAATTAAATATCAGTGGATTGACATATGAAAAAAATCGAGTTAATAAAAAAAATTATTATTGGGTATGTGAGTTACGGCGAGATCCTTCCCATAAATGCAATACAAGAGTGTTACAATGTTACGGTATATAATCATATCCCTAGGAATATACATAACTATATTACGGCTTTATCTATCTTACTGCGACGTATACACCAGAAACGTTAATATAAAAATATATACATAACACTATATATCATAACACTGTACCAAAAATACTCTTCTAGATAAAGGGATTGGAATAAAATTTGAATTTGTAGAATTTGTAAACATACTTAATAAGCAATATTCAGGACAACACTAAAATATACTTGCAAAAATACGTACAATACCGATTATATACAATAACAATTATGAACAATGAAAATTAGTAGTGTTTTCAGTTTGTTTCAATAGGAAGGTCCTTTTGTAATAAATAACACAAAGAAAAGAGTAAGGAATGTCCGCATCTGTATGTTCAGCGTACCCTTCAAACACAATGTATATGTAAATATTTCTAAGTAATCCGTCATTGTTATCCTATACTACGCTTCCTAACCAAACAATTTTTATTGACCTACTCGCGCTCGTTCGATTTGTCCAGTGCCCGATAAAACGAGGGTTATGGGCCATCACCGTCATCATATGGGTCGTTAGGTTCCATCATTGACAATTTAACGTTAAGACGACGATTAGGTGGAGGGGGTGAATGCTTTCGCCAAGATTGTGCAGTGAAACTACATGACAGCCGGTCTCGTTTTCGTTACTCGTTAGGTTGATAACATGACTTCAAAAACATTTTTGAAGTCCTGAACGATCCAATAAAATTCGCCTCCGCTGCACGCACGTATAGGCTATTTTATTTTCATAATAAAATTTATGAAAAAATGCAGATGCTATAGACGTGTGGAGAGACAAGACAAGACAAGACTAGATAACCTAAAAAATTAAGTCTGATGGAACCAGTGATTGAGAAATAAAGAAGACTAGCCTCATGGTATGGACATAATGTATTGTTATGCGAAGGGATGAACGAAATATGTTTAGTTCGTACCTGGTTACGTTTCGTAACCAGGTACGAACTAAACATATTTCGTATCCGGTTACGTAGACGCCCGAAGCGGAAAGGACTATAAGGATGAATGTAAGTGCTAATGTGAAGAGAGGGCGTCCTAAAAAGCTCTGGATGAACTGTTTGAATGAAGATATTATGCCTAAAAAGCAGTGCGTTCAGATATGACCCATCTAGTATGGGATAAAGGCAGAAAGATCTTGACTAAAATCATGAAAGCGGAGTCTTTTTGGTTGAGTTGTCCATGGGTTCCATCAAATAAATAGCCATTGCTATAAGTATTTTGTTGATAGCGGACATTGCGGTTTGGAGCCTCGAGCCAAATTGTTTGTCATACCACTCACGTAACTATTCAATTTTGCAATGGAAAGCGCAAGCTTGAAATTGCCATTAATAGCTTTCTAGCTTAGTATAATATTATTATTTTATTGATCTTTATACCTATAAATTATGTGCCGTGGAGTTACCGGCTTTAGAATAGTGCTCCACACTCTCTAACCGTGGTTGCCGTAAAAGCCGGCTAAGGGTAAACAGATCCTGAGGACGGGCAGCAGCATCCTCTGCAAAAAAACACCAAACTGCGCTCGACAACCCGCCTGCCAAGCGTGTCGAGTATTGGCAAAACCCCCCTTTATGGAGGAGGCCTATGTTCAGCAGTGGATTACCAACGGCTGAGATGATGATACCTATACATTATATCTCAGCAGATTAGTAAGTTGAAGTGGCAATGGATAGGGCACAGAGCACGTAGAACTGATGGTCGATGGGGCTATTTCCATTATCACTGCCTCTAATGAGACCACCGATCGGCAATCGTAGCGTAGATTATCCAATCACAAACCTCTTTCAACCGGACTAGATGGAAATCTATGGAGACCTATATTCAGCAATGGACTTTCTACGGCTGAGATGATTATGATGATGATGATGATTATTATTATGAACACATTCTTAGTAGTAAATAGTTTATGCTGAGCTCAATCAAACGTATATTATTTGAATTATACAAGAATAATTTTGTCAAGTTAACCATCAAAATAATTCAGTGAAGTCATTACTTACAGCCGCACAACGAGTATCTCTCCAAAAACGATAAGCTTTTGTTCTCGAAACAAAGTAATTTGCATCTCATGCTGTTCTCGTATAGGGGATGAACCCACGAGACATGAAACAATTGCTGAATGACAAGCACTTCAGAATTGTGATGCATAGTAATGCTTCAGAGCGTACGCTATCAATAAGGAGTTTGACACAATCCTATGAAAAGTTACCAAATCGATGTGTTTACCTGTCTCCGAATATTACTCAGCCTTTTGCTTTGAATTCTATCCTACTAATATTATAAATGCGGAAGTTTGTGAGGATTTTATGGATAGATCTATTGGCTAGTCTGTTACTCTTTCATGCAAAAACTATTGAATGGATAACATAACATACATTCACGCCTTTTTCCCGAAGGGGTAGGCAGAGGTGTACCCAGGACTCAGTCCCATAGTAGATACACCCACATTTCGCCAGTATGTTATTGGTCCTATGTAATAGGGGGCGAGCCTATTGCCATCTACCGGGCACAGTTCCAGACTCCAGGCAGTTATTGAGATAATTCCTATTGGAAAATACAATATTTAACACTGCCAGACCTGGGGATCGAACCCGGGACCTCTTGATTGGCAGTCGAGCATGCGCCCTCTACGCCGCCGAGGCAGTCATGAATGGATTGGTTTAAAATTCCGTATAATGTATATAGTAGCTCAAAACCCATGACACATACGATACCTTATCCCGATATTCCCACGGGAACGATGACTACGCGGGTGAGAACGGGGGCCACAGCTAGTATAAAATTATATGGCACCATGGAAATGGCATTGTACGGATTTTCCCTCTGCTGGTTTTATAGTGCGCAGTAGCCTATCGTCGATGTCGACTTCGATTGAACGAAATCAAGTGGATTCTGCAAAATATAACCTATGTCAATAAAAATTCAGTGAGAAGCCTACAGATATACTGGAATACGTGAGTCGCACGTACATGGTCGTATCAGTTATTCGCTCCACTAAGCACGGTGGGTATTGAGGCTAGCTAGATGCGCAATCGTGTAGTAAACGTACCAGATTCTCTGCTTCTGCTAACTGAACACTAATGAGATAGTTGTACGGCGCCAGTCATTGGCTAATCTTTACATTTATCTAAGTCTGTGATGAGCTGACTGCCTCTGTGGCGTAGAGGGCGCATGCTCGACTGCCAATCAAGAAGTCCCGGGTTCGATCCCCAGGTCAGGCAAAGTGATAAATATTGGATTTTTCCATTAGGAATTATCTCAATAACTGCCTGGAGTCTGGAACTGTGCCCGGTAGATGGCAATAGGCTCGCCCCCTATTACATGGGACCAATAACATACTGGCGAAATGTGGGTGTATCCACTATGGGACTGAGTCCTGGGTACACCTCTGCCTACCCCATCGGGAAAAAAGGCGTGAATGGATGTATGTTTTGCTGTGATGAGCTTTTTGCCTAGTCAATTCCGAGACTAACATTTTTCAAGCTCTTAGCGATCGATATTTAGGAACAGCATAAATAAATGCTGTTCATACACTAGTATTAAGTTAGTCCTAGCGTTGCGCTAAATTATTAACAAACTAGCGGCCCGCCCCGGCTTCGCACGGGAGAAGTAGAAGTGAACGTTTTAACAGGAGTAAATTCGTGATACATTGTATTTTTATAGGTATAACCCTATTGGTTTACGCAGCGCACGCAAATTTATGACTATTTCTGTTACAGTAACCAAACCTTAACGGATGGAAACAATTTCCGAGGCCTATTTTGATGATATATAAGTACTACAAACCCCTAGTACATTATTTCTACCACCATTAATTTTCATACCGCATAAAAATAATGACTTCTTCGATTATTGTGACTAAACCAAAACAGACTGATATAATGTCCGTGGACTATTTTTTGTAGATAGTGATAATTACTACATACCCCTAGCCCTAGAACATTACTTTATTCTACCACAAATAGATTTCCCAGCGCGGGAAAGTTAATTACTGCTTCGATTATTGTGACTAAACCAAAATAGATGGATATAATTTCCGTAGACTATTTTGTAGATATTAATAAGTCCTACAAACCCCTAGTACATTACTTTAATCTACCACCAATAGTTTTCACACTGCATGAAAAATAATGACTGCTTCGATTATTATGACTAAACCAAAATAGATGGATATAATGTCACCAGTAATAGAGTCCCACACTGCACGCAAGTTAATGAATATATTTGGTAATTATGTGACACCTTAGTTCACAATATTGCAGATTTCTTGCGGATCCCTAATATTTTTCAAAACCTCGTAATATAGCCTATGTCACTCACACTGAATTAAGCTCTCCATAAGTAAAAGATTTTTTAAATCGGTCCAGTAGTTTCGGAACCTATTCGTTGCAAATAAAAAACAAAGCGCCTCACTTTATACTATGATATTAGTATCGGTAATAGATTGAATAATCTGGAGACATATACGGATTACGGAAACAGTGAAACAGTAAGAAGAGCATTCATAATTCGATGTTGTTGCAACCCAGTTTAATAGAGCTATGATAAAGAGAAGCGAAATCATAAGCGACTGCCTCTATGGCGTTGAGGGCGCAAGCTCGATTGCCAATCAAGAGGTCCCGGGTTCGAAACCCAGGTCAGGCAAAGTGATAAATATTGAATTTTTCCATTAGGAATTATCTCAATAACTGCCTGGAGTCTGGAACTGTGCCCGGTAGATGGCAATAGGCGCGTCCCCTATTACATGGGACCAATAACATACTGGCGAAGTGTGGGTGTATCTACTGTGGGACTGAGTCCTGGGTACACCTCTGCCTACCCCTTCGGGAAAAAGGGCGTGAATGTATGTTTTTTTTAAGTCATAATTATTTACAGAACGCCTTCTATTATGCAATGTTGGAACTAAATTACCTAAAAATGTTGCTTTAGGATAGTTATGTCTTGCAAGAAAATATTGAAATTTTTCTGTAGCGCCATCTAGTAAGCATTGTTGGAACTAAAATATTCATAAGAAACTTTAAAACTGTATTTTTCCACAAAAGGGCTGAAATTTTTGAAAACGCTGAAACACGTGTTTGATTATTTTCATTTTAGAATGTTTCTACAAAATTTGAAATTAATCGGCTGAAAAATGAAGTCTACTCCATACAAACTTTCAACCCCTATTTAATACACTTAGGGGTAAAATTTTGAAAAATCCTTTCTTATTACTTGTCTAGACTGTAAAAATAATCTATTGTCAAAATTTCATCATCATCGGTCCAGTAGTTTTGGCTCTGGGTTGATGAGTCAGTCAGTCAGTGAATCACTTTCTCTCTTTATATAATAGTATAGATAATATATAGATATAAAGATTATTTGGAAAGGTTTACTGTTTGTATGTATGTTTGTCCAACGATAACTTGAGAGCCGTTGATCTGATCTTATTGAAACTCTTATTTATGATAGCAACAGTAATAGAATTTTCACTTTTGAACATGAGCTAAATCGGTCAAGGGGTTCCAGAGTTATTGAGGATACGAGGTCTCAATCTTTTTTTTTAAATATCATCCGATTTCTATGAAGTTCGGTGTTGAAGTTGAGAAGGTAATGAACAATAAGAGACAGTCGTGAAAGTAAAAATTGTTAAGTCTTAGTTTGAGGTGAATTACTAGTTTAACTAGTAAACATAACAATGTTTGTAAGTACCTATGTTGTCGGAAATTTGGGCTAAATCTTGAAACTGATCTTTAGATCCTCAACTGATTGAGATGAAAATTTGCATGCATTCATACACGTTTAGTTTGGATGACAATGCATAGTAAGTTAAGTGACGTCATTATAAATAGGACGATTGCTTAAATTAGCGGACTACCTATCTTTTTTTTGTGCTGGCCCATGATAAAGGTATCAAATGAAATAATTTGCTGAGAAGAATAATTAAATAAATGTCTTTAAGTATCAATAAATCAATATATTATTTTAAGTACAGTAAGTAACATAGATGTAAGTAACATGACAGCCTCGTTGGCTCAGACGGTAGTAACTCTGCTTTCTGTGCCGCAGGCCCCAGGTTCGATCGCCGGCCAGATCAAACATTTGTATGCATGAACATGTCTGTTTGATCTGTCTGCTATAAGCTTATATAAGTATGTATATCAGTCATCTGGTTACCATAGTACAAGCTTCTAGCCTAGTTTGGGACCAGGTGACCGTGTGTGGAACTTCCCATATTATTATTATAGATAAAGCCCTCTATATATATTTTTAATTATGTTTAACTTTAATTAAGAGTATATCCTACGTAAGTTACGTATTCCTTTTATTGTCGTATATAACTATATTACTATAAAACCAAAATCTATTATATTATATGATGTGTGTTAAATGTGTATTAACAGATCCAGAGGACGAGCAGCAGCGTCCTCTGCAAAAAACCATTGAACTGCGCTCGACAACCTCCTGCCAAGCGTGTCGAGTATTGACAATACCCCCCTTTTTGGAGAGGCCTATGTTCAGTACGGCTGAGATGATGACGATGATGTTGATATGATGTGGAATGCCAAATAAATGAATAATGAGGCAACGTCAACATCACACTGAGAATAAAACATTCCACATACATTATTAGTGTGAAGAGTAGGTAAATATATATATCCTCCATAAATTAATTATTTATTTATATGCTGCCTCTCTTTTTGAGTACCTACACCTACATAAAAATGTGAGAAGCACGTTCTTTGTTTACGTAAAATTGGCAGTAAAATTGTGTCGAAAACATGGTAAACCTTTAAAACTCCGCTCCTCGCCTTACATTCAGGTGTTTTATTAAAAGGGTCCATAATACGCTTTTGGCTAACGCTCCCTTCGGGTTTGAGATTTTTGGGTGAAAACTTTTGACATTTTACCGGAAACTGTATTAAGTTAATAAGTAAGTTGAAACATGTAACTTAATGAACCAGTTTAACATCTTTAACTTTATAAGGAAAAAATTTAAAGATTGTGCTGAAATAAGTAGTAACTACTTCGACTAGTAATGTGTTATGTGATCTAGTGAGTGCTTAGTCTGAAAAGCTATCTTCTATTCGGAGATGGCTAAGGGCAAACGTAAGCAAGGCGGTCAACATCTGCGCTATAAGGATGTGTTCAAAAGACATCTGAACACCTGCACTATAGATCCCGAATGTTGGAAGGAGCTCGCTGTCCGTAGGTCATCTTGGCGATCGACCATCTATAAAAAGATTAAGCTGTTTGAGGAAAATCGTCTCCAGACGCTAGTCGACAAACGCCAACAACTAAAAGAGAGACCTAAGCCCTCCTACACATACACTTACAACTCCACGGGCCAACTCTACTTTTTTCAAAACTCAAACAGATTTCAAATAGGTCATAATCTGACACTTTTGTACGTCAATGAAGATACAGTACTGAGTCTACCGTGCGTTCGGAAAGATACCTCTACAAGAAGAACGCACAAGAAACTTGTAGGGCTTAATTTTTTCAACAGATAGTTTCACAATATTTGGTTTGGTTACATTCGTTTTCTTTGAAGGTGCCGCGAGGCGGCTATGCAGAAGTTTCCAGGCATCTTTGTCCTCTATGTACTGGTTGACTTTATAATAAGCCTTCTTAAGTAAAGTAGATTTTATATAGGTTTTGAATTTACCCTCTGAGAGCCCAGTTATCTCTTTTGGGATTTTATTATAGAAACGTACACTATTTCCTAAGAATGTCTTTTTATTTGTTTTAGATAATCTAAAGCTAGGTACAGCTATTTTGTCTTTATTCCTAGTATTAAAATTATGAAGGTCACTATTTAATTTTAATTTATGTAAATTTTTACGCACATACATGATGTTCTCATAAATGTATAAGGATGGTAGGGTCAGTATGTTTATTTCTTTAAATAATTCCCTCAGGGATTCGCGTGGACGCATCTCATAGATGGCACGAATCGCACGTTTTTGTAGTATAAAGATAGTTTCTATATCTGCAGCTGACCCCCACAACAGAATCCCATAAGACATCATCCCATACTGTCATACATGTCATAAAAATAATACTAATCCATGATTGCTAGGGTCGCCGTCATCGAAATCGATGAGGAGGACTATAGTCTGAAAGGACCAAATTGAATGGACCGCTGGCCATTGGACCGTGAACAACAATCAATTACGTTCCAAAGATCCGTTTAGAATTCTACTCATATGCGTACTTACTTTCCGATGGTCTCGTACATCCTTGGTCAGCACTGTGAATCTGATGACAAGTGGGACGCATTCACAATTAAAATTCTCACATGTCACAGGGTTCCCCCCTGTTGGACAAAATTTTTTTTTATGGTAGTGAGTAACAAGACGAGCAAATCAGGTGCCTGATGGTAAGCATCATGATTGCCCATATCAGACACAGTGCCACCCAGTGTTTTAAAATTCAAAATTCTGCACTGCGCCTGTCACCCTGAGTTATTAGTTGTTGAAACTCGTCATGGCCCAGTAATTTGACAGCCTCGATGGCTCAGATAGTAGTAACTATGCTTTCTGTGCCGCAGGGCCCGGGTTCGATCCCCGGTCAGGTCAAACATTTGTGTGCATGAACATGTCTGTTTGATCTGTGTCTAGGTGTATAAGCTTATATAAGTATGTATATCAGTCATCTGGTTACCAAAGTACAGGCTTCTAGCCTAGTTTGGGACCAGATGACCGTGTGTGGAAGTTGTCCCATATTATTATTATTATTATTATTTCGCTGGAAACATTGCCCTTCAGACCGGAACACAGTAATGTTTGCACATTACTGCTTGGCGGAACAATACAAACAAATCTCAGTTGTTATCAATGGTGACCAGCTGGAAGAACCTCAAAGTAACTGAAAATTATTATAATCTTTGTTAGTAAAAAATATTGTAAACAATCGTCCCGGAGCGCTTTAATTTAAATAACAGATGAATATCTGCTCTCAATGTTGAAGAATAGCAACTTTGGATGAGGAATTTGTCATTTAAATTACAGTTTTTGATTGAAAAACAGCCTGGCGTTGATTTATCTACAAATGTTTACAAAGTAAGCTAATGACAATGTTACTACATGTCTACCTACTTTTTAACTTTTCCCTCTGCGTTGGTCGGATCAGTTTCGCACTACATTAGACTCCTACCGCACCCTGGACACTCGACTCAATCCCATACAAAAGCCGCGCTATGACTAGCTACTATACACAGGCACTGCACACATGGAGTTATGTACAAGTGCAAGAGTGTGCGTGAGATGATTTCCCATAGAATAAGCGGGTCTCGCGATTGGTGGGCGGATGACAGTGTCCATTCTATACGTAGTAGGTATTATTATCTGTTCTGTGTTCCTCCATGGTGGACACCATGGTCTCCAAGCGGCCGGAAATAGGACCAGATGGCGTACCATCGTGTGGACGAGACTTATGGGTGGAGGTGGTCACTACTCTCAGCCATGAGGAACGCGACTCAAGAAATATCAGTAAATAAACATAAAACAACTTACCACTAACTTTGTTATAAAAAAATTACTATTATCAGTAATTTCATAAATAAATACAGTAAAAACGGTCTAGTCTACTTATGACCATGGCCTTTATAACTTAGCTGAAACGTGGAGTTTTATAAAATTATCAATTGTAACGAGCTAAATCGCGATATTGCCATAAAATACAGTTCCAATCGCGAAAATAAAAAAAAACTAAATTCTCTTACTGTCTCACTTACATAACATACCTACAATCACGCCTTTTTCCTAAAGGGGAAGACAGAAGTGTATCCAGGACTCAGTCCCATAGTAGGTACACCCACATTTCGCTAGTATGTTATTGGTCCCATTTAATAGGGAGCGAGCCTATTTCCATCTACCGGCCACAGATTCGGACTCCTGGCAGTTATTGAAATAATTCCTAAAGGAAAAATACAATATTTATCACTGACCCGGGGATCGAACCCGGGACCTCATGATCGACAGTCGAGCTTGCGCCCACTTCGCTATCGAGGTAGTCTCACTTACTGGATAATAACAGCCTCGTTGGCTCAGACGGTAGTTACTCTGTATATCAGTCATCTGTTTACCATAGTACAGGCTTCTAGCCTAGTTTGGGACCAGGTGACCGTGTGTGGAAGTTGTCCCATATTATTATTATTTTATTATAATAATATAAGTAATGCATATTACTGTACCTATATATAAGTAATACATATTATCGGGCTTTAAAACAACATACATTCACGCCTTTTTCCCGAAGGGGTACGCAGAGGTGTACCCAGAACTCTACTATGGGACTGATCCCATACTACTATGTATCTACATACACCCACATTTCGCCAGTATGTTATTGGTCCCATGTAATAGGGGGCGAGCCTATTGCCATCTACCGGGCACAGTTCCAGACTCCAGGCAGTTATTGAGATAATTCCTAATAGAAAAATCCAATATTTATCACTGCCTGACCTGGGGATCGAACCCGGGACCTCTTGATTGGCAGTCGAGCATGCGCCCTCTACCCCACCGAGGCAGTCTATATCTAGTTAACGGGCATTAAATTACTTATATATATTATAGATAAGGCTATAATACATATTATATAGGCTTTGTAGAGCGCGGCACTTGCGCACGAAACTATAATGTTTACTAGATCAATAAGTATTCTTTACCTAAAAATTTTATAAAAACCTACACTACAATTTTTAAGAAACACAATTACTTACTATATTATTATTAAGTTTGCTTAGTTTACTGTATTTATAAAGATAGGTTGGCAAGTCTTTCGCTCAGACTTCGGAGATTCGAACAATAGATTACTTACGCTAACCATTACCTAGCCTAAAAGTATAGGATCCCTCCTTTGTCCACGGCACAAAAAACTAGGCTACCTATATTTACACAAAAGTAAACCGAAAATGGTTGAGAAAATAGGGTAAACTCGTTCTATTTACCTAGAACGCGTGAATTTCCATCGAACTACAATTTCTATTGTCAAGAATTAATTTAGAATTTCTTGAATTACCTGTCAAGAAACCTTTTAAAAATCGAAGAATTGAGCTCCTATTTATTGGAAACGTTCGAGATCAAAGAAACAGGAACTGTTTCGATCTCAATACGGTCCTGATAATGGACCACAATTTGAAACTTGTTTTGTTTTACAACATAATATTTAGATTTTTTTAAATATGCATTTATATTGAGAAACTTCGTTGCGCTTACATAATGGATAGAAAAGTTTTAAACACCTATTTAGAGTAAATAGATATAGGTATATTTATTTGTAAAAAGTTTTTACAATTATTCTTAAGTTTGGAATTTCAATATTATGTTAAGGAATCTTAATGAATAATAATTACATTATTACAATAGTGTTAAGTCATACATATCATATTGCTAGTTACGGTGTACAGAGGAATGTTATTCTATCAATATTGGCGATCGGCACTTGTCACCATCCCATTATCAAAGCTGCTACGCCATACCGATAGAAGCCTCCACATCTGACCAGTTCAGATGTGGAGGCTTCTCTAACTCTAACTTAGTTACTAAGTTAAAAACTTGTATTTCAGAGTATAGAGACTCCCCGATAGACGTAGTAGACAGTAGGTAAGGAGTAGGAAGCGGACCGTAGCTCGTAAATTGACTGAATTATTTTAATCATAAAAAATAATACATTGATAGAAAAAATACATACTCGTAATATAACAGTACCTATTTACATTATTATTAATTCCTACCTAGAGATACAATAGAATACTCTTTATTGAAACCGCATTATACAAAATATACTTACAGATTTCATTTAAAATAATTAACTCGATAATAATCGGTCGACAATAGGCGACCTTATCGCTTTAAGCAATCTCTGCCAGGCAACCAAACTGTGGACGGATAGTAGAGGATGAGTAGGAGGTGGGAATGGGTACAAATCATATTATTAAAATAAATAAAATAAAATGAAATAGATTTATTGGCAGGCACATATTTATTCATAATATTGCTCCACCCTCTCTACCCGTGGTTGCCGGCTGTAAGGGCCGGCTAAGGGTTATGAGGTCCAGGGGTCAGGCAGCAGCATCCTCTGCAAAAAAAAACCATCGGACGGCGCTCGACAACCTGCCAAGGGTGTCGAAGTTAGGCATAACCCCCCTATGGCGGAGGCCTAAGTTCAGTAGTGGATTACCAACGGCTGAGATGAAGATTCATAATTTGAGTCTAAATGTGGGTACTTGTACTCTTATGTACCGTTGAAATATTTTCTTATGTTTTAATGATGTCGGTGAAATGATTGGGTCCTTCATCGTGTCGTCCCACAATTGGGGTGGTTATAATGTCGGCTGCATTGAAGTGTGTGTGGGTGTACCTACTCTGGGACTTCTGGGTACACCTATGCCTACCCCTTCGGGATAAAGGCGTGATGTTGTACAAATACCACATTATGCTAAGTAATTTAATTTGCATTTGTTTATATTGATAAATATTTCTATTAATTTATTGTATTAATAACAAATTATTTCTAAGTATCTAATGAAGCACGATTGAAACTGCTTATAACATCTCAATATTCGATATATTCAAAACAATGTTTATTCAATTAATTTGAGTTAATTGATGTTGGTAGAGAATTATTTCGATATTATTATTATTCGTAAGTACTGTCGAGTTTGAAATAGGTGGTATAGGTTTACATAAATAATTCTGGTAAGTGTTATTGGTAGTTGAGCGCGCTGGATTCCGTAGTGCCTGATTTCAGCAGTGACACACAGTATCAGAAAAATAAAATAATATTATTATGTCTGTCTTGCAGGGGGCTGCCTGGGGAAGTACCACACCTTTGCCAGTTATTCATCCGCCAAGTAAGTAATGTGCAGACATTACTGTGTTCCGGTCTGAAGGGCATAATTACTGGGCATGACGAGTTTCAACAACTAATATCTCAGGGTGACAGGCGCAGTGCAGTGCCGCGCAGAATTTTTTAATTTTAAAACATGGGTGGCTCTGTGTCTGATATGGACAATCATCATACTTACCATCAGGCACCTGATTAGCTCGTCTTGTCACTCACTAACATAAAAAAATGTCAAAAATGAAAAGTTTTTCTTTTTAGTCATAAGCGTTTATACTTTATACCCGTGGTGTACCTATGGTGTGGTTCACCTAAGTATTCCATGTGTCAACTTTTTGTATTGTCATTGTTTTGGCTGTTACGAGCACCTATCTCAAGATTATGCTTGAAACTCTACCTCCAATTACAAACTCGTCTGCACCTGCATAAAGTAGAGGAAAATAAAGGAGTTTTAAGGAGACCTACACCAGCCTACTGGTAGATAAAGACTGACAAGAAGAAGGAAGAAGATTTTATCTTTGCGGTAGTTGGTTCAATTTGCTTTTTCTTTGTAGTCAGACCCAGTATGTGTTAATAATAATAAACTAAGTAGGTCGAAAGCTGCTCTCAACTAAGAAGTCGAGAGCAGCTTTCGACGGACCTACCTAGCAAATCAATGCGCCACCGAAGACGGTGGCGCATTGATTTGCTAGTGCTACTGCTGATCATGAGGTCCCGGGTTCGATCACCAGATCATGCAAGAATTATTGGATTTTTCAAGATTTTTTGAATGACAACCTGGAGTCTGGAACTTTTCCAGGCAGATGACAATAGGCTCGCTCCTTATTACATGACTTTATAAAATCTTATAACTGACTGAGTGTACACCCACACTCTGTCAGTCATTTGCCTATTTCTTAGGGAATAAGGTGTGACGTGTCTACTTAGCATCATCATCATCTGCTGGAAGACTGAACCCTACTGCTGAACACAGGGCTCCCCCATAAAACGCCTTAAACTATTTGTATGGGGGAATTTTTCCGTAATCACCACGCTTGTTGTACGGCTTGGTGATGGCAGCAGTTAGAAAACTTGGAAACGGAGAGCGCTGCTGACCACTCTTCCAATAAGTATGTCCCACATACATACATTCACGCTTTTTTCCCGAAGGGGTTGGCAGAGGTATACCCAGGACTCAGTCCCATAGTAGATACACCCACATTTCGCCAGTATGTTATTGGTCCCATGTAATAGGGGGCGAGCCTATTGCCATCTACCGGGCACAGTTCCAGAATCCAGGCAGTTACTGAGATAATTCCTAATAGAAAAACCCAATATTTAACACTTTGCCTGACCTGGGGATCGAACCCGGGACCTCTTGATTGGCAGTCGGGCATGCGCCCTCTACGCCACCGAGGCAGTCACTGTCGGGTTATAATATTACTATTTTTAAACTTTAAGTGTACCTCAGTAAGTTTATTTCAAGTTTGTGTGTGTATCTCAGTTGATCGAAATAAATGTACCTACTTATATAACTTAACAGCTCGCGCGCATACTATAAGGTAGGTATATTCAAGCAACAGTGCAACGATTAGGTACGATAATAAAAAAAATATCCGAAGTGCGGAAAAATCCTCATCTACTTGTATCAGTCCATGAGTGAACTGGACGGTTGCCAAATCACTGGCAAGCTTGCGTCCATTTACTATGACAGACTCATTAGTGATTCGTCGTTAAAGCCTAAATGTTCCAATTTTGTAAGCAATTTGGATTTTAAAGTTACAGTTCTCTGGGCTAAGTTACCGACATTTATTTTATGGTAGTGAGTGACAAAACGAGCAAATCAGGTGCCTGATGGTAAGCATCATGATTGCCCATATCAGAAACAGTGTCATCCAGTGTTTCAAAATTCGAAATTCTGCGTGGCACAGCACTGCACCTGTCACCCTGAGATTTTAGTTGTTTTAACTCGTCAAATGACGAGATGGCAATGTTTCCTGCCCAGTAATTTCCCTGGAAACATTGCCCTTCAGACCGGAACACAGTAATATTTGCATATTACTGCTTGACGGATGAATAACTGGCAAACGTGTGGTACTTCCCCAGGCGGCCCCCTGCAAAAGAGGCCTATCACTATACTCCTTCACGCCAAAACTACTGAACAAATTGGGCTGAAATTTGGTATGTAGGTAGCTTAGACACTGGAATAACACATAGGGTACTTTTTCCCCGATATTCCCACGGAAACAACCACGGGGAACAGCTAGTAATATATATGTACGTATATACTCTATATCTTTTCAACTTCAATATGTTTCGGATCACTTATTACGGGATATTCTGTGGTCATGACACATGCAACTGCGTAGAAATATTGGGAAACTCGCAAAATGTCTAATGATGATAATATCCCGTAATAAGTGATCCTAATGCTTGCAACCATGATAAGTAGTTGTCAATCTTCAATACCTTTATTTTGTAAGTGTGCATGTCGTCAGATGTAGAAAAACCTACTGTTTCAAGTTTAATAACGTCCAGAACGTTCTCTTTTCGTTTTAAACGTCAGTTCGTCGAAAATGTTGTTCCTTTCATCGTGATGACGAGGATATCCGCTGTGAAAACAATTCAGGTCAGCGTTGGTGTGACTGTACGGAAATTAAAACGTCTAAAACAACTTGCGGTGCCGGAGACCCACTGCCAAAGACAGGATTAAAATTACACGAATTATTAGGGCTATACAGGGTTTTACCTACCTATAGGTATCACTTTCCTTCACCTACCAAATAAAATTTTTCATCATCATCATCTCAGCCGTTGGTAATCCACTACCGAATATAGGCCTCCCCCATGACAGAGGGTGCCAATACTCGCCACGCTTGGCAGGCGGGTTGTCGAGCGCAGTTCCATGGTTTTTTGCAGACGACGCTGCTGCCCGTCCTCTGGATCTGTTAATCCTTAGCTGGCTCTTACGGCAACCACGAGTAGAGAGGGTGGAGCACTATTCTAAAGCCGGTAACTCTACGGCATAAAATTTTTATTGCTTATAAAATAATACATAAAAATCGTTAAATTCAGTCTAGAAGACCATAGGTGAAACACAATCACACAATTAAAATACCTATTAAAATATTAAAACGTAGATTAAATTCAATGATATTAAAAAAATATTGTATAACAATTTTAAAATATATTATTATAGTGTAAGAATTTATTCTTTTTGCAGTGAAAGTCTTAATAAGGCAATTTATTTAACATTTATAATTATAGTTGAATGAAGAATACCTTTAATTATTATCTTTGTTTTATTTTTATTATTGTGAAAATTAAGTGTAACAATTGTACGTACTATTATGAGATAGAGCTCTATCTGTCACAGACAGACGGACGGCGGAGGCTCAGTATGTTGGATAAATATTATAATCTAACAACCATGTTGTGCCAAACGTAAAGAAAAAAAAAAGAAATGTAAACTTATTGATAAACATATCTGTGGACTTTCTATAGTCTACATAATTTTGTACTCTATGGCTATGGCCGATAAAATAACTGTGTATTGTAAAACTTTTTGTAAAACTAGTGAACTAAAATAAAACCAGTATTTCCATAAAACATAAATTGTTTATTTGAATACCATAATAAAACAAATATTATAACACAGTAGAGGGTAACTTCGGCTCCCTTTGGGTACGAAACCCGGAAAACTAAAAATTACTGTTATTAGTTATTCACATTTACAAATCCTCAATCTCTATCAATCTCAAATTTCAGTACAATGTAAAAAACTTACGTTTTTAACAGGTGAACAAAACGCTGGCGAGTTCTAACTCACCTCCAGCACCATCTAGCGCGATTTTGGTTAGATTGACAGATGGATGGATGTTTGTTACTCTTTCACGCCAAAACTACTGAACAGATTAGGCTGAAATTTGGTAAGTATATGTAGCTTAGACCCTGAAATAACACGTATGGTATTTTTATCCGATATTCCCACGGGAACTGTGTCTACGCGGGTGAAACCGCGGGGCATAGCTCATAGCAGCATTTAATAATAAGTAAGTAAACCTGCAGTTCCATCATTTTATTGGAACAGCTAAAACTAAAATATATTATGTTGAATCGAACTATTTATAGAGCGAGTTTCTTTTAGAGTAAGCACTTGGCTCCGTCGTTTCGTCCCACGTCAGGTTCGTCCCATTGGGTAGGTACCTATTTGTTTGGTGAAGTGATTGGTTCTTGGTAAAATTACGTATTTACCTATGGTCTACTAGCTGTGCCCCGCGGTTTCACCTGTATAGACATTGTTCCCGTGGGAATATTCGAAAAAACCTGCATACCAAATTTCAAGCCAATCCGTTCAGTAGTTTCGGCGTGAAAGAGTAACAAACATCTATCCATCCATATAACCAAAACCGCGCTAGATGGCGCTGGAGTAGAGTTAGGACTCGTTAGGA
Source organism: Hemistola chrysoprasaria (assembly GCA_947063395.1). NCBI lineage: Eukaryota > Metazoa > Arthropoda > Insecta > Lepidoptera > Geometridae > Hemistola > Hemistola chrysoprasaria. The sequence continues at coordinate 11,711,134 of OX346724.1, read as the reverse complement.
CGAAGTTTTCCGAATGCTACCCAGCCTAGCGTATTCGCCTGCCAGCCTCTCTCTCAAAGTTGTTCTTACCCATTTGTCCGAGGTAAGTATACCTATACAACAGTACAGTACTTCGATAGGAGCATTGTTAACGATGACGGTCTATCTAGGATCTATACTTTATAGTAAGCTGTTCAACATGATTTTAGTCTTATCAATGTTCATGCCAAGGTCGATCCGTTTTGAGGCAATAGTAAGGGCTGGTCAGCATTCGTAGTTCCTGAGCCGACTCCGCCATTATGACAATGTCGTCAGCAAATCGTAAGTGTGAGTTGCGCTCGCCATTGACATTGATGCTCATGCCTTTCCAGTCCAGCGTCTTAACATATCTTCCAGGGTATTCGTGAAGAGTTTCGGGACAGACAGACAGACTGTTCAAAATTATCTAACTATTATGATCCAGTCGAATGGTTAGGATTGTGTATACGAATCTGCCTAACCCTCGGGGGAACAATGTGTGTTTTAGGTATGATCTGTGTGTAATAATATGTAGTACACCTTAGAACCTATTTTGTATACTCCCACAATCTTATCTGTCCAGTTACCAGAGTCGCTAGTACAGAATTTGGTAATGACGTCCTCAAAAAACGCCTGACAAGCCGTAGTTCAATTTTTTTATTTTTACGTATGACTTGAAGTCGTTAACCGTTGTTAATTGGCCTCATCTTACCCTCCCTGGATACTGCTGCGTCGTCTCGAAGCAATCGAGAATGACAAATTGCTATTCTTCAACGGACAGTGACTTGACGTAGTTCGGGTGAAAAAATTAAAATCTTTAGGGAACATTGTGGATAACAGATTATTGGGAATCAGTGAGCGATGACGTTGTGTAATTCGGGATTCCTCCGTTTGGAATATTTTTTTTAGGCATAAAATTTATGGCATTACGTTTTCGCATAACTTTTATTAGCATAATAATACTATTGCATAATAGTACTGTAGCATAATAGAAAGTTTGGCATAAGTAATAATTGGTCTAACATGTTAAGGCATAATTGTTTGTCCCATATTTTTAAGGCATACTAATAATTCGTATAATAATCATGTGGCATAAAAATATATTGCGAAATTCGAATGAGTTGGTTAGGTTAGGTGAGTAAATTAGGACTTAAAAGTTTATGCGAGTTTGGGCTTTTATACAAAGAAGATTATGTTTAAATATCATTATGCGTTTATAATCTTATGCTTTATAAAAATATGCTTAATTACTATTATGCTATTAGTATTTATGACTATAAACATTATGGCAAAATATTTGTGCCTAATAATATAATGAGTAGTGATCATCATTCTGAATGTTGTTGTGCCAAAGTATATTATGACAATACATAATTATGCGTTTCATTAGTAAACCGTGTAATTCATTTACTGATAAGTTGTGATGAATTCTTTATTTTAGACAGTAAAAGCTATTCATAAATTCTTAAGAATTTATGAATAGCTTTTACTGTCAAAAAATAAATAAAGTGATTATTATATTTATTTTTTACTTTCTTTATTTTAAGGAATAAAATGTAAGTACTACTTAATGTAATTCTGTATCACCTAAAATTCTAAGTTACCAATTAACTTACAAGTGAAATGTAGGTAATCATTTTATCCTTATTTTTATTTCAAGACGCCTTTTCACTGTACAGCGAGTAATTTTTAACAAAAATCCGAGAACTATTTTGTTAGGAAATTATAATAAGAACTGACGTAAATAAGAAACAATCGGGCCTCATAAGGCCGTACTAAAAATGTTATAGATTCTACGCTTCGTTCTAAGCGTTTTTCTTCTAAGAAATAACTTACTTATTATTCGTCAACTCGTCTCATTTAATTTTTGCCTGCTACTTTGAATCATTGGTGAATATTAGTAAATGGAAACCGAGTTATACTAATGTGTTTTAGCGCCGTGCCAATCTACTTTTCATGACGATTGTGAGAAAATGAATGCCTCGGTGGCGTAGAGGGCGCATGCTCGACTGCCAATCAAGAGGTCCCGGGTTCGATCCCCAGGTCAGGCAGTGTTAAATATTGTATTTTTCCATTAGGAATTATTTCAATAACTGCCTGGAGTCTGGAACTGTGCCCGGTAGATGGCAATAGCCTCGCCCCATATTACATGGGACCAATAACATACTGGCGAAATGTGGGTGTATCTACTATGGGATACACCCACATTTCGCCAGTATGTTATTGATATGCCAGTGATTAATTTGAGTTTTTATATGACTAGCTAGATAATTAGATATTTCTCATTTCTGTACTTTCGTTGTGAGGAGATTATATAATTAAACATATTACTTAAAATAATCTACTATTTTGGAGTCAAGATTATTATGTCAGAAGTTTAATGTATTTTTTATTAGTTAGTATTTTATTTGGATAATGAGTAGATATAGCTTCAAAAATTGCACAAATACGGCTAGCGCTGATTTTGCACGGGGACGCGCCTTTGAGAAAAGCGCCTTTTGAAATTATGACAGCTAATAGCAAAAAATCCACCTCATTACTACACCTTTTGCCTCCTTGGGGTGAAATACGATCATAATTTAAGAAAACCTCTACCGATCGCACATTATCGTAACCTAAAGCCTAAAGGTCGTGATCAGCTTTCTTAGATTGTAATTGTAGCACTCCTGGGACGCTGGTTGCTTGTTAGCCGATCGAGTTATCGGTTTGTTGAACTAGCAAAACGGGATTGGAGCTTGGGAATTTTATGCATGTCTGCAATGTTTGCAGAAAACCCTGAATTGTTTGTGGATTTAATAATCTGAGTTCTCTGTATGTACAATGAGTAAAAATCACCAAAAACTAATCACTAATGAGGCTAAGGGCAGGTTGTGTAAAAGAGACCTAAATAGGTACTAAACAAAACGGAGGTAAGTACAGGTCGCGTCACGGTTTAATAGCGCTGACATTTAATCAGAAATAGATTTTTAGATCTGTTAGGACTTTTTAGACCAATACACCTGCGCAAAGGCTCCCTCCACTTTTGCCTAGCGCTATTTAACCGTGACGCGACCGTACCTCCTACATACATAATCCCACTAGAAGATTGTGAGAATGGATGGTATATGTAGCATCCGTGGTTGAGCGGGGATATGCCCGACTTTAAATCCGGAGTCCCTGAATCGAATTCACCACGTGGACTTTTCGCCTGGGCGCTACCGTGTTTTGAATGGCACGCTAAACTGTAGGCCCCGGCTGTTTCCTATAAGATATGTAGGGGGCTGTCGTTAGGTCATGTCGGAGGCCTTGTAGGAATCTAAGCGACCTGAAACTCTTGCCAATATGGGTTGTCCACGGAACTCATATGAATTGACTCGAGCAGTGTAATTGGGGTAACCCGTTCTAGTGTAAATTAAAATTATTTATTTATTTGTTACCTTTTCACGCAAAAACTACTGAACCGATTGGCCTGAAATTTAAAGCTAAGCTTTATTAACAAGCTGGGTTACGCTTAAGTACTTAAAGTATTACTCCAGAGTCTAGAGTCTAAGGTGCGTACAGTTTGCTGCAATGTGATATGAAATGTAACATTCCGGCACGTTCGCTTGCAAGCATCCATGCTTGGTACCACTTGCATTCACTACGACTTACGAACCTTCCGCCTGCGCACGGCGCGCCACTTTGTTCCTCCGAAAAACCAATAAATTACGGATGGCTCCGCGCGCGACTTGAAATACTCGTAGCGTGAGCGTGGAATGCACATCTACAGTTAAAATCTTGCAGTTCAAAACCCCAAAAATTACAATACCTTATACTTGTAGTGGTAGGCCTCTTTTGCAGGGGGCCGCCTGGGGAAGTACCACACCTTTGCCAGTTATTCATCCGCCAAGCAGTAATGTGCAAACATTACCGTGTTCCGGTATGAAGGGCAATGTTACCAGCGAAATTACTGGGCATGATGAGATTCAACAACTCATATCTCAGGGTGACAGGCGCAGTGCAGTGCCGCGCAGAATTTTAAACCACTGGGTGGCACTCTGTCTGATATGAGCAATCATGATGCTTACCATCAGGCACCTGGTTTGCTCGTCTTGTCATTCACTATCATAAAAAAAAAAAACTTCACTGACGTATAAAACAACGTAAGTTTACTATTCCTAACATCCAGGTGACCCAATTCAACTCGACCTAACCAACAAAATTCGGTCTGCGTGTATCCCCGCCAGAAGCCAGAAGTTCAAGCGGTTGCCCCTGAACGTCTATGATGTGAAGATTAAAATATGTCTTCTTGTGACCACGGCTGATGTAACTCAGTCGAAAAGTCGAGGTAAATAATAAATGTTTTTAACACAATTAAGTTCCCTCCCTTTCATGAAATACTTAAAAACTGTAAAAATTGCAATTTATTACTTAACATCAATTGAAATTTTACATATTATTTCATTACAAATAAATTAGTATTACTACTTTTATTGACTTTTAACAAGATTTTAAAATGAGTATAGTTAACATAATTATATTTGTCTATGGTTGGCTCTGGATCTGGCCTTTATTTGCGGGAAAACATATTTTGTTAAAGAAAACCGTATGGATTTTTTGCTATTTTAAAAAAACATTAACATAACCTATAAACTACTTTTTTTGCAAGTTTCATAAATATGAAGAAACTGTAAGGTTTTCTTTAACAAAATATGTTTTCGCTCTATTTGAGAATACAGAAACATATTATATACAGAAGGCCAGATCCAGAGCCAACCACAAACGAATGAGTGCAAAATTATTCCCTATTTCTTTATATCTGTGTATTTTCATTTTGTATGGGCGACGTTAACCTTAAGCGCATGTAAACTTGTGAAGAACACTGTTATTGAATTATTATAATTGAACTAAAATAATCATTTACAATATATGTTTGTCTGTATATTAATTTATTTTATAAACTGTTGTTGAACAGTTATTATTTTTTTATTATTATTATAAGCCTGATCTGTCCCACTGCTGGGCAAAGGCCTCTCTACCCTCAATCCACTTGTGGTAATGAGAGTAAAGGTTTGGACGTTTAACCCACCACGCTTGTCCAATGCGGGTTGATGGGTGTGTGCAGAGACCCTTTAGGCTCGAATGTTGTGGGTGCGTAGTATTCAATGTACTCTTTAGACGCCCACGAACAACTATCACCCCGCACTAGTGATGGTTGTTATGACTAAGATGTTAAGATATTTATGTCATGAGGTCCATCTGTCGCCTTTTACGGCATGCAGGTAGGAGATTCAGCCGAACTATTCTGTCCCGGATCGGCACGGGCTTGAACAGTATATAAAATAAATTAATTCACATGCGGTAAAGTTCACAAAGCCTATGTTCAGACTCGCCGTATTGTACATGTAATTTCATTATCATCAACTATTTCATATCATTCATCAAGTACAGCCATGGCCATTTCCTTAGAGATACTCTCAGACATGCTATTCCTCTTCTCCACCTCTTGCTCGTCACTCGACCACCAACTCTCATCGTCATCATGAATGAAACAAAGGAACAAATCGTCTTCATAAGTAGGAAAGTAATATTCAGGCTGATCCCAACTTTCTTTCCTTAAATCGTAGTGCTTCATTTCTTTTAAATGTTTCTCCAGGTTTTTTAAGTCGTCAAACTTCAAATCGCACGACAGACATTGCTTTAAATGTATCTTTCTACGTATGTAGTTGACAACTTTAACTTTATGGTAGAAGTTAAGACCAGATGTAGATTTTGTGAACGAAAACTCATGTGTCCGTTCCATGTGATCAAGTATGTTTTCATATTCACTCTCCGAATGCTCGCAGAGTAAGCAAGTAATTTTTGGAGCGTTTTCTTCTGTCCATTCGGACCAATCAGGATCACTGTCTATATTTGAATCATTCTCATACTCTGTCGGATTTGTATTCCTAGGTTTGTACGGTTTATTTTGTTTCGGTTTACTTTGCTTATCTCCTATATAATTAACTAGAAAATACTTGTCGTATTCTTTGTTATCTGGATTTATTCTCTTATGGCCTTTCTTACGCATGTGTTCCTTTAATATTGTACGGTCTTTGAAAACCCCTTCGCAGTAAATACATTGTAGATTATCCAGTTTTTGTGATACAAAGCTGACTAATTCGTCAATGAAAATGAGATTGTCCGGTTTGGCTATGTGAAAGTTGTGTTTTTCGTACAAATGATTTAAATAGCTTGCTCTAGTTGTTGTTGATACGTAGCGGCAAAATAGACATTCTCTAACATAATCCTTAGCTTCTCTTTCAAACTGATGTCTTTCCAATAAGTTTTCTAGTTTAGTTTGTTGTATATTCATCCGTAGTTCTTTATCTTCGGGTAAAATGTCACTAAGTAGGTAATATTCTTCGTTCTTTGATTTTGTTCCATCTGGCTTGCTGTCTAATAGCATTGTTGAACAGAAGAATGGTAGATTATGATCTGAAACATTGCAATAAAAGAATAAGGTATATATAGGTACATTAACTATATTAGTCTAAGTTGAATTGAAACCTGCTGTCTTCTTTTTTTATGTGTTAGACTAAAAATATGTTTGACTACATTTTCACCTGCTGCATGTTTAGTACAAACCTATTCACTCTTGACTTGAACAAACCCTTATTATAGTTTTCGGGGAAAACGGACGATGGTAGCTATTACCATTTATTCGCTTCATAAATTAAAAACAATAAAAAAAAATTGGTTACACATCTGAAGGAAGATGAGAGTATAAAACGGTTGTACTTATGCATCATTGGCTGAGTGTGCAAGGTTGAATATTGTATCATACAGTCTGTTCTGACACCATGCAACTGATAAAATGCGATGCATCTTCCATCGGATGTGTAATGACCCTAATTTATCTCAACCTGTGGAGTCTAAGCTGCTGATCCAATAGCAAGAATGTAGTGTCCAATTTGTAAAAGGGAATCTTTTGAGAGATTCCCTCCTCACTCATCACTCCTTTTATTTATATAGCCTTGGTGTGTGTAGTGTAGTGTGTAGTGGTGAAAGCGCTGCTACTGATGAGGTCCTGAGTTTGATTCCCAGGTCAGGCAAAGTTGAGCGCCTATATTAGGAAAGAAAGGCTGGACTTGTGCCCCGTTGAAGGATGGCAATGCTTATCCACAATTACATGGGACTGTATCCTAAATATACCTCAATCTAAACTGCTTAATCTGGAAACTTCTGCATAGCCACTGCCTGGCACTTCACAAGCAAACAAATATAACCAAACCAAATATTGTAAAACTCACGGTTGAAATAATTAAACCCTACAAGTTTCTTGAGTGTTCTTCTTATAATGGTATATTTTTGAATGCACGGTAGATTTATTACTGGTTATTGATATTATTTATTGATGTTTGAAAATGTCTTTTAAACATACATTCAAGCCTTTTTCCCGAAGGGGTAGGCAGAGGTGTACCCAGGACTCAGTCCCATAGTATATACACCCACATTTCACCAGTATGTTATTGGTCCCATGTAATAGGGGACGAGCCTATTGCCATCTACCAGGCACAGTTCCAGACTCCAGGCAGTTATTGAGATAATTCCTTATGGAAAAATCCAATATTTAACACTGCCTCTACACCACCGAGGCAATCTTTTATATGACATATTTAAATAAATTTTCTTTGAGTGTGATGTTATGTATTTGTAGGTTGCAGGCATGAAAATTGACATTGGTTAGTTATATTTAATATATAACTGCTGCTACCTAAACCAAATCTTGATCTTTGACAAATTAAGTCCCATAAGCAGATATTTACACTCAAATAGGAGCAAATCTTACAAAAACTTTGAGAACACATCTATATCCAATTTCCATCATATCAATATGAATGTTATCAGCTGTTAATGAGGTTAATTTAATCTATAAGTATAACAGTGATGCGTTATTACAACTATAGGGAACTCAACACACCTTTTGTGTTGCTTTCAAGTTTTGTGCCTGGTGCTTTCAAGCTTACAATGTTCTATTTTTGAAACCTTCTTCGAGAGAATATATAAAGTTACCGACGGTAAGCAACAGAAAAGTTGTGTGCGGTGCCACCACTATAGTTTTATTTACAACTCATAGAGATTTAAGAAAATCTAACCTTTAAATCTGAGTCGCCAATATCGTAGATACTCGACAACATCAGCTATCTGGTTAACATCAGCTATTACTAGACGGTGCTCCATGAACAAATGTGTGAGCAGCTGCTTCTCAGAAGCTGGTAAAGTGTACTTTTCATCACATAACACACAGCAAGTCTCATGAGGTTCGTCACTTTTGAATATCGTTGGTTTTTCAACTTTCTGATGAAGTGTTAGTGGTCCAAAGAATTCTTTTTCACTGGACGCCATTCCGGTAACGGATAATAATTATAAATTGAGAGAATTAAAGGATAAAGACAGAAAAATAAATTATTTTCGAACAAAACAAATTCTGACAATCAGTTCAGCCAGGGGGTGTCAGCTTAGTTCCCGGCCAATGCCAACACGGCGAAGGAAATGTTAAAAAGAAACGGAGCTCTAAAAACGACAGAGAAAGCACTATTTACTGACCCTACTAAGGAAAATATAACATTTTAGTAGAATTCAAAATTATGGGAATTATTTAATTAATTAGGAAGATAGAAATAATAAAGAATAAACACTTTTAAAATAAGTAATGAAATTTATTAATAATTTTATTACATATATTGTTCAAATTAGTTAAATTTAGACCTCAGATTCTTATGATTACTTGAATCAGCGTTAGAAGAATTTCTTTTTTGCCATCTGGCAACCGGATAATAGAAATGGCTAATAAAATACTCTGTGGAAATGGCTGTTTTTTGTTTACGATTTTCACTTTTTTATTGATTTGCACTTTGCACATCTTTAGTGGAAATAAGTTTTGTAAAGTTTCTCGTATTTGTTATATTGTGCTATAGAAAGTTTTGTTCTTATGCTAACGAGATCATAGACTCTATTATTGCGATTGTGCGAAAACGACGCCTAGGTTAGGCAAAGTGTTAAATATCGGATTTTTCCGTGAGGGATTATCTCAATAACAACATGGAATCTAGAACTGTGCCCAGTAAATGGCAATAGTCTCGCCTTCTATTACATAGGACCAATAACATACTGGCGAAATGTGGGAGTATACTTAGTATGAGACTGAGTTCTGGGTACACCTCGGCCAACCCCTTCTAGAAAGATGTTGTGTAATATAAGATTTACCTTATTTTCATCTGAATAAAGACTACTTCTAATACCTGCCCTTATTTTTTACCCTTTGCGTATGGCATGAATAGATATAGAAGTAAATATAGAAATATAATATTGGTAGGTACCTATAGCTAATGTTAGAAATATTAAATCTCCCGCGCTACTGAATAGTTCCAGTGCGAAGCGTTGGTAGCGCTAGCGTCGCTTCGTGTACGCAAATCTAAAGTACGTAGTGGGCCTTCTTCTTGTATATGTGTTCTGTGAGTTCAGCTGTCTCGAAACTCGAATTTTATGTTGACGTTTTCTGTCAATGCTGTCGATAACTTTTTTATTCTTTTGCTTAGCAACACACGGCTTGTGTATTTTCCTACTAGTATGTCAATAAACGTCAAATTATTAACAATAAGTTTTTGTGGTTCACAGCACGGCTTGTATATTTGCCGATTTGAGGAAAAGGTATTTTTTAATATAAAACAAACATTTACTTAGAATATTAATTCAATTTATTATTATTGTTTAAATAATAAGTTTATGTAGCTAGATATTTACATTGCATTGTATTGTAGGAACTATGATTACGAGTAGGTACAATCGACAACAAAGAAATATATAAATGTCTAAAATTTCAATTTAAATCAAATAATAATTAATATTAATAGTTATTGGGGTAATCATTTCTACTTTTCTTAATAATAGGTAGGTAGGAACATTAATTGTGGATTGTACCTAATCTTATTTATGTTAATTATTAAAAGTTTTATTAATAAATGCATAATTTCATATTCATTCTATCTGAATAATTAACATTTACACATTATAATATTATTAATTATTTAAGTATTATTTTTTAGTTTTCTTATTATGTTAAAGTTCTACATAAGTATATTAAGTTTATTGTCTATGTAGGTAGGTACATACCTACGTCTTAGGTAATATTATCAATATTATTTTTATTATTAAAAATAAGTAAAATGTATAATGTATAGCGTAAAATTCCCTCTATACAAAATTACTATTACAATAATTTTCTTAGAACTAAGCAAAAACACACGCCATAAAAAAAACTTATAATTTATACTACATTTATGATATTGATAATATAATACCTAATATTAAGTACATTATGAATTAACTAATTTTATTCTTACCAATTCAATAACATCGAAATGAAAATACCCGACATAGCCCAGCGGATAATCAAGTTGAAGTGGCAATGGGCTGGGCACATAGCACGTAGAATTGATGGCCGATGGGGCTGTAAAGTTCTCAAATGGAGACCACGGACCGGCAAGCACAGTGTAAGACGTCGGAACACACTGAGGCAGACCGCTTACAACCGGACTGGAAATCTATGGTGGAGGCCTATGTTCAGCAGTGGACGTCCTATGGCTGAGATGACGAATATAATGATGAATGAAAATACCTACCTATAATAAATTACACGTCAACTTTTAATACTGCCATACAAACTTACCTCTATTATAAAATCTGCAATATTAGTATATTATGTATTAGATTTTTATTTTAAGTTACATTAATATATTATGTAGTATGTATTAAAAATTAAAATGAATTATAACATAATACTACGATAATTATTCAGTATAGGTAGGTAGGTAAGTAGGTACATAAAGGTGTTATTATTATTACGGTATATCTTATAGGCAGGTATACCTACTAAACAAGAATATAATCAGTAATAATCACCCATTTTAATATTTAATTACCTCACTGTTATTACATAGGTACTATAACTCAATTAAAATAGATATTATTAAGTATGTAGATTTTTTTATATTAATATGTAATTAGGTAAAACAATAAATAAAAAATAATTATTAATAATAATAATATTTAATGAATTTTTTGATATTTTAATTTCATGTCATGAATTAGTTAATTATCATTTTATGTTTAACATTGTATACGACTTATAATTGTATTGGGATGACCTGTGAGAATAGTTGCAAATGAGAAATAAAAAAATAAATATACATTAGAATATAATGTATGTTATAATAATAATCTAATATATAATGTTATATAATAATATATAATATATAATGTTATGTAATATATAATGTTATAATAATAAAATGACTGCCTCGGTGGCGTAGTGGGCGCATGCTCGACTGCCAATCAAGAGGTCCCGGGTTCGATCCCCAGGTCAGGCATAGTGTTAAATATTGGATTTTTCCATTAGGAATTATCTCAATAACTGCCTGGAGTCAGGAACTGTGCCCGGTAGATGGCAATAGGCTCTCCCCCTATTACATGGGACCAATAACATACTGGCGAAATCTGGGTGTATCTACTATGGGAATGCGAGTCCTGGGTACACCTCTGCCTACCCCTTCGGGAAAAAGGCGTGAATGTATGTTATGTATGTTTTATAATAATAATAATTATTAAGTACCTAATTAAAAATTATTACTTGATGGGTAGGTATTGTATTATTGATTGTACCTACCCAGAAATTATAAATACTGATCTTGAACGATGCCGATTGTAATCGAAGTTAAATTAAATTAACTTTATATTTTAAACTCTTTTTTTTTTCTAATCTAATCCAATCTAATCGTCTTTACAGGATATGTTAGTATCAACGTAAAGAATGTTGTAAGGCACGCTGCTTCCTTTGTTTGACGCCATAACTTGTATCGCGTATTTCTTCCCCGCTCTCAAGCCTAATATTTTTTGTACTATCACTCTCGATCTGAAAAGGAAATAAATCACTATCTAGAGACTTGAAACATAAAATGTAGGTTCTATTCTTATATTCTTTCTATTTGTGTTATAAGCCTTTATAAGTATGCATATCAGTCATCTGGTTACCATAGTACAGGTTTCTAGTCAAGTTTGGGACCAGATGACCGTATATGGAAGTTGTCCCATATTATAATTATTATTTATTTCGTTATCTGGGTTTTTGAAAATTCACTTTCTTTCAAGTGGTCCAAAGAGGGTATCCAATCCAAGTTTTGGTATAAAACTCCCATATTATTTTGAAATTGCGAGCGAGCGAAGCCGCTGGGCTACACTAGTCTAGAATATACTTATATGATATTCAAACTTTTAGACGACAATAGCAAAATGTAAATTATTGGTATGTAGATAGATATCTATCTATAGAAGATCTATCTAGATCTTCTATAGATAGATATCTATCTATAGAAGATCTATCTAGATCTTCTCGACTGCCGATCATGAGATCCCGGGTTTAATCCCCAGGTCAGACAAAGTGATATACTTAGAATTTTTTTTTAGGAATTACCTATATAATTTTAAGGAATTGACAGCTTGGAGTCTGGAACTGTGCCCGTGTTGGGACATGTTGACATGGGACCAATAACATACTGGTGAAATGTGGATGTATCTACTATGAGTCCTGGGGACATCTCTGCCTACCCCTTTGGAAAAAAGGCGTGATTATATATGTTGATTGTACGTGAAATTTAAATACAAATAATTCAAACAAGGCATAAGAAGAACCGTCAAATGGTACTTCTTATATTTGATGGACTATTGATTATTAATAACCTAAGATGTAAAAAGCCACTTTTGCGGGCCGCCTGGGGAAGTACCACACCTTTGCCAGTTATTCATCCGCCAAGCAGTAATGTGCAAATATTTCTGTGTTCCGATCTGAAGGGCAATGTTACCAGCGAAATTACTGAGCATGACGAGTTTCAACAACTAATATCTCAGGGTGGCAGGCGCAGTGCAGTGAGCGCAGAATTTTTAAATTTAAAACACTGGGTGGCACTGTGTCTGTTATGGGCAATCATATGATGCTTACCATCAGGCATCTGATTTGTTCGTCCTGTTATTCAATATTATAAAAAAATATATAATTATTATTGCACACTCACTGTCAAAACGTGGAACGAATGTGTCTTCGAGGCATAATGGCTGAAATTGTTACAAGATTTCTTTAGGAACTTACGGTTGTGGGTGCACATGGTTGGTGCACTGCGCTCTTGAAGCCTTCTTAGTGGTACACGCGTACTGTTCACTGCTCGTCTCCCGCGCTGATACACAATATCTACCGAGAAAAAGATATCATCATCATCATCGTCATCACCCCATATTATCATCCCACTCACCCCTTTATAAGTATTACTCTTCATCCTTTCGTAACACATTGTATAACACTAAGTATTCGGATTTACCCAAACTTCGAAAGACTGCAAATTGCAAACCTAATAAAGGATGTAGTAATTAACAATAGCTGTCTCATTTCATAGGTTTTCAATTGTCCTGAACACCATGATATCATTCAACATTTCAAGAAGAAGAAGACATGACATAACATACTATCACACTTCACACCATTTTTCTGTTAGAAAGTTCATGTTGTAAGGATAACATTACAAAAATATTGTCACACTAAAACATTTACTGACGAATGTTAGAAATAGTTACATTCTGTTAGTATTTGTTAGATGTTTTACTGATGGAGAATGTTTACGAATGTTTTTAACATTTTATATTTTTATAGAATAAGCTGTCTATTCGTTTGGGTTGATTTATTTTTAACATTTGAAAACATGACATCGGCTCGCAGTTTGTATTTATGCTCCGAGATGTCTAAATGTTAAGAAATGTTTTTAATTGGTTAAATAACAATTTTGTTTAGAAATGTTTTATAACATTACCTAAAATGAAAAAATTTTCTAACATTGTGATAAAATATTTTTTAAACAAATGTTTTAATGTTTGTAGGTAAACATTTTGTAACATCAGTGTCATATTATATAATAAGTCTTACATTTCACTATTTTATGTATGTTTTAAGTTCCATGTAATAGGGAGAGAGTCTATAACCAGACTTCAGGCAGTCCGAAGAATACATCATAATATCAAGAAATACCTGATAACGTCAGTAGCATTATGTGCAGCAGGCAGGAAGGCGATGTAAGTGTAGCGGCACGAGCGTCTCTGGCGGAGCTCACGTACGACGGCGACGTCTCCTAACAGCTCGGGCGTGTTGCTGCCCCATCGGGTCGTTGATGCTGTTATCTGCGAATAATATTCCTTTCCTGGTGTTCTTTCTCTTTTAGAATGCGTGTTGTTTCTTTCTCAGTTAATATTATTCTCGTTTTTCTCTTTCTTTAGATTCAGAGGACGGGCTGCGTCTTTTGACTAAAACCATCAATGTAGAAAGTAGAATTACGCGACATCTTGTGTGTAATGAAGACCTTAATGTGCTTATCAAATTTCGTAAAATCGTCGATAAATAACACTAGAGCATAATGGTGCTGTAAGGGGTGCCTTTCCGCCCTTTTCCTTCCCCAATCAGTAATCGCAACAAATTATTAAAATTAAATAAATTAAGGAACTTGTGTGCTAATTTTCGTCAAAATCAGTTGGTGTAATAAATAAAAACTAATTAAAATTATTTCCTAAAATAATCATAGGATTGACGATTTACGGACAATCTTTATAATACATAAGATCAAACAAACCGTGCCCCAAAATTGTAAGGATCCTACAATTTTCAAAGACACTGACCTCAACATTAATACCACTACTCCGATCCCATCTGCTAGGAACTATCTTGATGACGAATCTGACCCGAGCTTCTTCAGAGCTCGAGTCGAACTGCACGGAGCCTTCGTCGCTGGTCTCCTGCATCGATGAAGGCATCTTTGGCGCTGCCACGAAGAACTTCGAGTGAGGATCTGAGAATTAAGCGATGGATGTTGATACGATATTGACAATCTAACTAATAAAACCTAACTAATAACACATACCTAACTAATAAGACCTACCTTTTTACCTTGCCTATATACCTACGAAATGTTTCAGTAACTGTTCATAGATAAGTAGGTAATAATAAATATAATTATGTCGCGATTATATAAAACTAGCTTACCTACTAATTACCTATATAATTAAAATTACCTATTATTGTTTATTATATGTTTTCTCTGTTCTTTTGAGAAAATAAATCAATCTTAAACCAGAGATTGATAAATATTTTGGAGTTGATACTCTAACCTCCATACTTCGATTTTGGTCGTCGACGAAAATCGGATAAAATTACATGAACTTCTTCATAATATTTTGAGAGTACCTGTTATTTTGTCGGATCCGACCCCTGACTAGTGGGAATTGGAAATGGGTGGTAACAGAAAGGGTTTCCCTAATATAACCGATAGAGCAATCGTAGGTGTTGACTCATTATCTCGGAGTATTTGGACTTAGAACGCGCTCGGAAAAAGGATCATCACGAGCTGATGATTGTCCCTTTTATTACTCATATTATAGATGAGAACCATTACTATGTGCCGCGTCAGTAGCGCCTGGATGTAAAACACCACAAAAAGTGGTCGCTGGCAAAGGGGCAGTTGTTTGGTCAACCATATAGCCCAATAAATGTCGGTGGTTCAGGGCGCCAAGATTCCTACAATATCTCCAACATGATCTAACGAAAATATACATATACACCCGTTATAATGAGTTAATTAATAATATGAATTTTAAGGAACTGCTTCTACCAACCAATATCTTTGACGTTTGACCCTTACCAATATCTTTGGCGAAGTATAACCTCTTCCCTCGGACCAAGACCTCCACATCGACTGCACCACCACAAGTGGTCAGTGTGAACCACGCTCCATCAGCCACGCTGTTTGTAGTCTGAACAAAATACAGATTACACCCATTACAATACATAAATAAATGATGACTGAAAATATGACTCCGGTTAAAACTAATTAAAAAAAAAATGTAAATAAAAAATGTGGCAAATACACTAATGCTCTGAGACCATAAGTTAGAAAAATATTATATAAGTGATAAGGATGGAGCTGTGATAATCTGTGGAGCACACAATAAATATTCACTAAAAGGGGGTAGTTTGCAGTTATTCGCTAAAAACGGTTTCTGTATAAAAAGTAAAAATGTAAATAATTCCATTATTTTTTCAGTGATTATGATTTTATGACGTGAACTTTCAATAAGTGAATCAAGTGTAGAATAATTTGAGAGTGGTGTCTTCCGTATTCAGAGTATCTTGTGTATTTACTATTATGTATTTCTATTATTGCATGTTTGTTACTTCAATCAATTCTAATAACTTCACGCCGTTCAAAAATATACTCGTTTACGCCTACGTATCGTAATGTATTAATTTTTGATATGATTCTGGATAATAATTTATGTTTTATAGGCGACAGAAAAATAAATAATTAGGACGATAGAAAAATAATATATAGTTTGAATACCTCAAAAAAATGTTTTAATTATTGAAAATGGTATGACAATGTTAATGGGTTGGAATTTTCGTCAATATTTCTAGAAACAATATTTTACATTAATATGTGAATTATATTGTGTTTTTTTTTTATAAAATTTGACGATTTTGCGAAGAGCTCATTTTCAGTTATTTTTGAATATTTTTGAGTTCAATAATATTTGACAAAATTTTATATGCAGAAGTTGACGAATGATTGAATGAGTTTTTGTAAATCAAAATAATTATTTAAATAGCACTAGATAAAATGTTTAGCAGCTTACCTTAAAGTAATAAACACTTCGTCCTTTTATATCGGATTTGTAGGGTGTGTTTTCCTTCAACCGCTTGGCGGTGGACGTCCTGGCGCGGACCCGACCGGTGGCTAGCAGCGACCCTGAGCGACGGTCTCTAGCCACTGCAAATACGCTTACAAAGTATGTCTGAAAAGAAATAGAATCATCATTAAATCTTTTCTTTTCTCTACCTCCTTCTTATTCTTCATTTTATCGTACTTTTTTGTAGCAATTTTGTTTATGTTCCAATAAGTATAATTTGAATTTGGAATTATACCGGCTATAGCCAGGGTCTGATCTTTGACTTCAGACTGGAGCATTTTCTTCTCTCATATCGTCCTAAGTAATTCCTCACGTTTCCATACAATAACTTCCAAACACGGTCTACTGCTATCCTAGTCCCAAACTAGACTAGAAGACTTTAGGTACTATATTTACTGGTCGGCTGAGACTAAATTATATTCAAATAAGTAATTTTTATTTCAATTAGTCCTAAGAAGATAATTTTTCAAGTAAATAAGTTAAAACTAATGATTCCAAAGTGCGTTTGGGAAGAATGAAAGATACCTCTACAAGAACGCACAAAAAACTATATATAATATTATACGGCACAGCCAGCCATGCTGATACGCCCAAATGTTGACCTGCTTGGGGATCTAACCCGGGACTTGCAACTCAGAAGGCCAAGGAACTATCATTGAGCTAACCGGCCAGCGTTCGGCTTATCGTCTTTTATTAGCAAATCAAAAAGAAAGAGATTGAGAAAAATTACCCGACTTGGATCCAAGTTCTCTATCAAATGATGTGTTCTCTCACCAACACAGGCTATCACTGGATCTTCATCTGATACTTTTGTACTGCGACCTGTACAAATGTTTTGTAAGAAATCTTAGAAAAATAATTAATTATGAGCAGGGTATATCCGTGGCAGGGTATATATTATCTACCTCCACCTATAGATTTTGTTTTGCCATTACGTATAAAATATAGTTGGAGCATATAAGAGCCTTTGCACACAGTGTTTTATCATCGTCACTGACGAAGGAGCGCGTATACGCGATCAGAGGCAAAGAGAACGCAGTCCAGTACACATTTTTGAAAATCTACGTCGTCATCAAGCGCGTGTATGTGATACGCGTATCGTTGGAGATGATAAATATACCGCGTGTTTTAAAGCTTCTAATAAATAAATAAAAAAATTAAACAAAAATCGTATTCAGTCAAGAAAGTCAAGAAAACCTTATGCATGTGCTCTAAAGTGTAGCAATTGGATCGCTGAAAAAATGAGGAGAGGATTTTCTATCCCGTTCTACATGGCACAGGCCCCTGCATTATTACCCACTGCTGCATGTTTGATAAGAATTCATCTAAACGATTGATTTGATGAGAAGAATTCTTTAATAGATCCTTACCAATTTTCTTTCTTCTAAATATATTTCTCAAATGCCCATCGAACAAACTAAAACTGTCATCCGCATCAATCTTGTTATCAACTTCCGTTGAGCTTTCTGCATCAAATCGTTCTTTCGATCGACTTGAATCATTCTGATCGATCTTTGTTTCAGCTAGATGATTCATTTTCTCGAATCTACTTATTTTGATGTCATATTGTGCTGCGCAGAGCGACGTGTAGTTTCTTCTGTGGGAAGCTACGACGCAGTATCTGGTTTCTTGAGGATCTATTGGGCTGAAAACAATTAAAATTTCATGTTATTTTTTTTATTCACTAACAAGTATTTTTTTTAATCTACTGCTGGCAATCTGTCTGAGTAAAATTAATATAAGCTACTGCTTGAAAATCTTAGTGTCATATTTATCAGGAGATTGTCCATTGAGTCATCTATCATTTTTTGTGCACGAATCTTGCTGCTAGTCCGTAAGTATATACTCGTATGTTATAGCGTTTCAGCCGGAAGTTAAGAGACTCCATAGACCTTGTAGTTAAGCAGCAAGTTCGTTTCAAAAGAAGCAATTAACAAATTTATATACATAAACACAAATTGGTGATCGCAGTAGTTACGACAAAATCCCCCATTATGAATGGTTTATGGTGTTTTACGGAGAGGGCCTATGTTCAGCAGTTGTCGTCTTCTGGCTGATGATGATAATGATATACCAATTAATATTATGACTAACACAAATTGTTAAAGTTTTTGCACATCTCGTTTTTATCATCGCCGACTACGTGGAGATGCTGTGCGTTTACGCGATTCAAACATAAATCGAACGCAATCCAGCACTGATTAGCGCCGATAGCGCGCGTTTGTGAAATGCGCGTTGTTGGAGATGAAAAAAAATGCCGTGTGCAGAAACTCTTCCAAATTACCTATTAAATAATTAAATAAACATAATTCGTTATCGTTTCGTTTATTTTGGAACAGATAACCAATAGACAAATAAAGCGGTAAAGGAACGATGATGCCTGCAGTAGTCGTTAGACTGTGTCGCAAACACCAACGGCCCCCTCCGGAACAATAGAAGTGCTTATTCCAAAGTATTAACTTAATTATGAATAACAAGGTTTAACAATAACCGATACAGTCTAATTATATTACGCTGTTTTAAAATGATTGTAGTTGGTACCGATTCTTTTGATTTTATATAATTTTAATAATATAGGAATACATATTACATAACATAATTATTAAAAAACTAATTACTTATGCAACTAACATAACAATATTATATTTATAGGGAGGAAGTGTGTGCGTGTGCGTGAAGCGTGTGGGGGTGAGTGTATGTGTGTTAGTCCCTCTCCAAGACACCAGCCTCGTAAGAGTTGGGCATGGAGGGAATGTGTGAGTAGAATGAACGAGTGTAGGGTGTGTGCGTGTATGTATATTATGGGGTGGTGTGTGTGTGTATATGTGTGTAAGTCTAACGAATAAGATCTTCAGTTGCTTCGTATGAAAGAGACAGTAGCCATTCGGTGCATATTTCTTTCTTTTAGTTAGGTAAATAAATAATCCATTCTTCTAGTCTTTACTAGTCTTTACTTTGAGAGATAGTTTACCTATCTCTCAAAGTAAAGATGTAGTTATTTACTTTGAGAGATAGAGGACCTTTTCCAAGCAACCCAAAAGGCTGTAGATCCGACAAAATACTGAACCAAAGTATTATAAATATAAAACATTACAGATATTCCGATTCGAAAAGAAAAAGAACTTTGAGAGATCGAATAAGAGGCCTTTGTCTACATAGCTACCATTATTTTGATATCACATTATAGAATTAATTATTATCTTGGTACCTATTCACCTGATTATAATAATTACGATGCAAGAAGTGTGTATCTAAGAGTTAAATATTCGATAGCTTCCTCACGCCAGTTTACGAATTTGAAGTTTATGCTAAATATTGGTATAAAACGGTACTTCTAATGAGATTGCAAGAAAAGTGCATGACGGAATGCTAATTAAGTAAATAATAATAGTAAACATGGACACTGCCAATGTAGAATAATAGAAGACCTTGGAAGCTCTTTTTAGGATTCCGTACCTAAAAGGAAAAAAATAACCCTTATAGGATCACTTTGTTGTCCGTCTGTCTGTCTGTCCGTCACGACACTTTTAACGGGAACGCGTGGAGGTATCAAGTTGAAATTGATATCAACCACTCAGATCTGCGGTCGCTTGCGGCTGTTAAAAAAATCATACTACTAAGTTAACGCAATCAAAAGTTATGGCCATTTTACAACATATTTTCATACTAATAGATGGCGCAAGGAACTAATAGATGGCGATGTATGTTCTTGGTGTGTTGGTATGGAACCCGACCTTATGCATGCATATTATACGTATGCTTTAACAATTTATTTTCTATCATATTTAAACGTAAATTAAGAAAACATGCCAAAAGTTCACTCATATCTGATTTTAAAAAGGGATGTTGGGCATTGGTGAAGTTTGGATTACTAAACGTCAGTGCATTGGTTTTTATGTATAGAGATATAAAATCCATCTTTCTTTTGAACAAATATTACCAACGTCTAATCATTCATTTGAAATACCATAATATTATAGGGCCTTTCATATAGGGCCGATTATTATCGGCAAAGTTTAATAAACGACTGAATTACGAAGTAAAATAAACAGCGAAGAGAACCACCAATTTTACCCAAAATTAAATTATACAGATCGCAAAGAATTAACCTAATTTCGCAAAAATGTTTCGGTGCAAAATACATAATGGTACGGAAGGTGAAGTTGTAAGGGATACGAAATTGCCTTTTAAATTAGGGTCACGAGCGCGGGCAAAGGTCAAACTGTCAATACAAGAGATATGTTTTATACCAAGGGACTGTGGCATTACTGATAAACGGAAACATACAAAAATAATTAATTAAGTGTCTAGTAATCAGTTGGCATTCTTATAAAGGGTCATTCACAATGGCATGAACTTTGGAGTGGCGAATAAAATTAGCTGTTTAAAAAATGGGAAAAGGTTCTCTGATGAAACGTATGAAACATGAAACGGCAGATTTTAAATGACTTATGCAGTTGACCTCAGATGGTCTCTACCGGGCAGTGGTAAAATGCATACTACACTGAATCAGGGCTCCTAATAAATAGCGCCTTAACGAACCGCTATGGAATGTTTCTGCCTTAATGTTATTGCACCATACTTATTTAAGCTTAGGGACCCTGATTCAATGTAGGTTTAATAGGTCTTTATGTGAATGAGGCGCTCGACTCAAAGTTTAAGGGCGACTAGATCAAGGGCACCATATTTACCTAGACGGTACGAACCTCAACTTAGGCCGTCGCCAGAATACGTGGGGTCAGACTTGGCCCTGGAACCCAAGAGGGAGTGTTCTAGGGCATTATCATTGGCTTGCTCTGTTTCATTATTTGGAGAGAGAGAGGTCGGCGTTGTCATTGTGTTAGTTGGTGATCTGGTATCGGAAAACGGAATATTAGTAGGTTTGGAATAAGCGGCGGCGATTGGGTCGTCCGGGACGTCCAGGACTTTGCGAGAGCTTCTACGGAGGGGAGGTAGTCCATCGAGATCTTCTCGAACTACTCGATGGTTCCCACATTTAGTACCAGTCCGGTCCTCTAGACTACGCGGGAGTTGGTGGCTTCATAACGGTGATTTAAATTATGAACTCACGCGCCGAGGCCGAAGTCGCGACGAAAAATCCATATTGTATATGGACCAACCACATTACTTATTAATAGTTATACCTAGGTACCTATTTATAAAATACTCTAACTTACTCTAAGACATTGGAGAAGAGACTACTGTTAGCAAGCTAAAACAAAAGGTACAGATCCCAACATTTATATAACCTTTTTTACCCAATAATGGGGACATTTTTTTTTTTATAAAACGTCTGAATCCTATAGTTCGAGCTGTTTCAGACATAGTTCATTTTATACTCGTAGTAAATAGAAATTCTTAGTTGTAATAAAACCGTATCATCATTCGAATTGAGCTCGCTCCTTCGATGGAATCTGACCGATTAGATACCTACGTAAATGTGTAGTCGGCAAGTGAAGATTCTGAATTTAGATTATACCCTGCGAACATAATTACAACCTGTCACATTAATAACTCATTAAACATTGCAACACGCAACTACGTTTTCATTTATCTATTACTAGCTGCTCCCCGCGGTTTCATCCGCGTAGTCATCGTTCCCATGGGGATATCGGGATTAAAATGTGTTATTCCAGGATCAAAACTATCTAGATTCCTAATTTCAGCCTAATTGGTTCAGTAGTTTTAGCGTGAAATAAATAAAATAAATAAATATGGGACAATAAATATGGGACAACTTCCACACACGGTCACCTGGTCCCAAACTAGGCTAGAAGCCTGTACTATGGTAACCAAATGACTGATATACATACTTAAATACGCTTATAACACCCAGAAGAAAATGGAACAAACATACACACAAAAAAAACAGAGCTAATTTAAGCGCTATTTGTTTCAGCGATATCTAGATGGCGCTGGAGTCGAGTTAATAATAATAGATAATAAGTTTATTTATTTATCTTAAAAACCTACAAAATAGTACAGGAAATGTAATTGGTTATCGACATTACACTGAGGTACGTCTTTAAAATAAAAATATACTTTATTTTATTACAATAACCCTCATTAGGTCTATCAAATGTTAAGTTTCTGGAATTGTAGAGGTTTTTAGTTGATTTTAAAATTAAAATTCACAATACGACCCACAAAACCATGGAAATCCTGCGCCTGAACTAAGATAATATCTTATATCTTGGGACACAGAACTGAATGTATATTTTTCTTGTTCTATCTAGAAATCGCTAGCGTTAATTATAAAACTGTCACATTGCACAATAATTTAAACTAGTCTAAAGAAGCGTTTACACGTAAATGCGCAAGTTTAGACTCAAGTCGAACACTCCCTGCCATTACGAAGATCCCACTTGCCACCACCCCCTCAAGCACCACTGGTGGCAATCGAAAAAATAATTAATTCCCACTTCACATCACAAGATGTCCCCCCGATTTTAAGAATGTTGTACCATACGAAAAAAACGGAATAATGTAGTACATGTTAATTATAATTATTGTTCTCATAAACCTGTTAAAGTTAAGTACTTGCATTTTAATTAACTTAGAAACATGTCTATTCCATAGGCTGTGCTAAAACAAGTAGTTTTGAATACAATCCTATTTCTAAGAATAAGTTGAAAGAAGACCTAGGAATGAAGTTTGCCTTTACTTTATTTATTCTGTTCAAGTCAGCACCATTTTTAGATGAACATAGTATTGCAGTTGGAATGTGCAGAATTGGTCTAAGATAAGATGCCTATAATAAAAAAAATTGTATGTATAAAGGTAGGTATAAAAGGTAAATAAAAGTATATTAAAAAAAAATATATATAAAGGTAAATAAAGGTAAATAAAGGTATATAAAAGGTAGGTAGGTAAAGGTAGGTTTGGTAGGTAATTTCACCTACCAAATTTTTTATAAATTATATCGTAATAACCATTAAAATTTTAAGCCTTTTTGTTGCGTTTTATAAAAATATACTATTCTTTTTTAATGTTAGTGAGTGACAAAACGAGCAAAACAGGTGCCTGATGGAGAGCATCATGATTGCCCATATCAGACACAGTGCCACCCAGTGTTTTAGAATCCAAAATGCTGCGCGACACCGCACTGCGCCTGTCAAATTGAAATTTTTACCACAAGGAAAAAAATTATTATCATAAAAAAATCTTTTTTTTTATGATAGTGACAAGACGAACAAATTAGGTGCCTGATGGTAAGCATCATGATTGCCCATCAGACACAGTGCCACCAAGTGTTTAAAAATCCAAAATTCTGTGCGGCACTGCACTGCGCCTGTCAACCTGAGATATTAGTTGTTAAAACTCGTCATGCTCAGTAATTTCGCTGGTAACATTGCGCTTCAGACAGGCACACAGTAATGTTAATTAATACTTATTATTATTATTAAAATTAAAATAAACTATGTTAATCTCAGTCATTAATAAATCAAGATCTTGACTGACTGACACACTCACTGCTTACTCATTAACGCCCAGCCCTAATCTTTGGAGTTAAACAGTTATTTGGCATACTTTCAATATAATGTAGACAAGGAATAAGATAATAAATTTTCACATGAATACAGTCGCTGAAATTAATGTAATGTTTATAATAATAAACAACTGAACCGTCTAATAAATACCAATATATATTATTACCTATTTCTGTCACACCACCGACTAAAATGTGATTTACTGCACTCTGCTTTACTCTCCCTGCATGGTTGTCTCGAAGAAATCGCTCTTAGCAATAAAACGATTAATTGTTTAATGAATTTAAATTTTAAGCTGTCTTGTTTGTGGTGTAGCAATTAAGAATTTATCTATATTTTTTTTCTTTATTAATCAAACAAATGATACATATATAGGTGATAGGTTGTCTGGAAGAAATCGCTTTAAGCGATAAGACCGCCACTTGTACTAGCCTAAGACTAACTGTACCTACTTTATTTACATAATATTATGTTCGCTGTAAGGTGTACAATAAAGTGTTAATCTATCTATCTACATAACATTTTTTTCACCCCGGCACTAGAATTCCCTGTTGCAGGTGGCATGGACACATACAATAACACAACACACATATCTAACACCCGAGGACAAACATATTAATATAATAATGTTTCTTGTACCAATAAACCTTAAGGTTTGTGCTGGTATAGTGTGGCTTATAAATCTATCAAAATACTATTCGATAAAAAATATTTCTCATCGTATTTTTATGTGGCAAAGTGCTTAAAATGCAAAAAGATACTTTTTTTACAAGGTTTCAAAAAGCTTTTAAATGGTTACAGTGACCAATACGCTCCATCATTGCTACAAGGAATGTCAATAGCAGTCGGTATCCAGCTATCCAGTTTGATCTTATACAATCAAAACTAGTGGCTAATTACGAGGATGCCGCGCCATAAAAAGTGTAAAAGGATCTATTTGCTAGAATTGTTACAATGGAGAGTTTTTATCTAATCCTAGGTAATAAGTGTAACTACCACTTGTTTACTACTATTACATATTTTAGGTTCTGGATCTAAGTAACCAATTTAAAAAAAACTAAAATCACTAACTATAAAAGTCATCTACTAATATTCTTTAAGCTAACTAACCTAACTTTTTTATTTATATTGTACCGCCTCTTATCTCACTGTGTCTGATATAGGCAATTAAGATGCTTAACATCAGGCATCTGATTTGCTCGTCTTGTTACTATCATCAAAAAAAAGACCTATACAAAAATATTTATAATTAAAAAAAATTATTCGAATCGGTAGGTGGTAAGTAGGTATGTGCTTAGTGCTTACCTAACAATTATTTTATTTTATATAAGTACATTTAAAACCTAATAATATAAATAATATTGTATGATTGAAAAACATAATAGCGTGCAAATTTGACCACTTATGTCTATTTTAATCTTTTTTCACTACTCACAGTGACCAATACATTTCAGTTTGACTACACTACAATGAAAACAATTCAGATGAGATTGGTTGTTTATCCGTAATTCGTAAAATTATGCAATCATCAGTACGACCAGTGGATGTAGAGGCATTTATTTGTATGATTTTTATTACGGTGTCAACCCTAGCATGCTCCAATAATTATAATTTATTGCACTTTAATAATTATGAATCAGTAAAACGGTTGCTACGAGTAGAATGACTTTGAGGACAATTAGGTATAAAACTTGTGTTTTTATCTTTTTAATAGCTATAACCTAGTCAATCTTAGAAGTATCGGTTGACGTTTCATCTTTTCAAGCTTTGAGAGAGAAAAAATATCTTTGCATAGGCCAAGGGCGTCGCCTGCTGCTGCCAGCCCCTAGAGAATCGAAAACATTTAGCCTTTATTATTGTCAATGTTGACATTCAATTGCCGCCATACGATAGGCACGTATTTTTAAATACAGAACCATTTGGGCCCTATTCCATAAAAAAAATAATCTACAAAACTGTAAAAAATCTACATAATCGTAGGATTGTAGGGTTTTTCTGTTTCATAGAAATTTATAATTGTAAATTGTATCCAGGCAAATACCTGTTGTATATCTACCGTCTACCCAAATTGGGAATTTGGGTAAAAATTCCTTGACTAGACCCCCCCCCCTTGATCATCGGCTGGCGACGCCCTTGGCATAGGCGTTACTCACACAATATCAATAACCTTCGCCGTAAAACCATGGAATTATGATTTTATTACAATTCTTTATCACTATATTAATATATAAATTCGAATACTTCAAGGCAAAATAAGAACTGTCACGGTACTTCATAGATTTGCTCAGCTGTAGTTCCTACCGAAATTATGTTGTCTGTGGAGGATATTGTAAAGGACATTTTTATAGAAAATTCTTGCTTTTTTTATTCATTTTAACCGACTAGCAACTAATTTTTCTTTACTTCTAGAAGAAATAATCTATTATGTGCGAATGAAGTTTACCAAATTGTTAAATTATATAATTAATTATTGATGCAATTTGGTTGAACGCCTAAACTCTTAACATTTGTCTTTTGTGACCATCCTAAAATTTCAAGCGATACTGTCACAAATATTAGTAGACAATCTCTTTATAAGTCATTTTATTTTTTTATTTCATTTCAAAAATGATACAGCCCTATTCACCTCAGCGACCAATGCACTCCGTCCTGCCTATAATCCGGTACGTTGGTAGATGTTGCTCATTTATCCATGATCTTATACAATTAAAAAGCAGTGGAATACCAACATCGAATACAAAGTTTGCGTGATACTCAGACTCTGCACATCGTATTTTTATTAGGGTTTTCACTTAGCTGGAATTGACCAAAAATATTTGTTTTTATGGCATTACTAATTTTATTATTTAATCATTTATTATTGTTAATGTTCAAAATGTATATAAACGTCGTTGAAATATTAAGATATATATATCTTTTTTATTTTCTGGTTGAAATCTAGCGATTATTGGATCAGGAGCTCGGCAATTTCTTTATTTACACTGTATCACAGATGAGGATGAAAGAGGTTAGATTGGAAATAGTTCCTGATTTGTATCAGAACGCTTGTCACCGCTTGTCTCCCACTCCTCAACTCCACTACAAGCAAGAGACCAATACGCGCACGCATTACGCACACAAATTAACCATACACACATCGATCGCGAGTTTGCTATTGATTATCATCTAGCGCAAACACTGCGTTTGACATGCACTCACACACGCGCAAAAGCTCATCTAGACACACGGCAGCGTGTCAAGCCAAGTTCAACCAACTGGCTAGCCAGCGCCGAGTGTAATATTAACACGAACCACTTGGTGCCACTTTTGACCCTTCTATAACTGAAAACTTCTTTAACGTAAACACATAAAACTACGTGTGTCTAATTATATTCATAAGGACATCTAGAAGCTCAATTTTCATGAAGCTAGCTCAAACAGTTATAGAGATATGAAGGTCAAAAGGTAGTAAATTTTAGCACTGACTGACTAACATATAGTACCTAAATCTAACCTACGTCCAGATGACCTAGAAGGATGAAATTTGGAATCCAACTCGGTAATTGTGCGTAGGCATAGGAAAAAATCTAAAAAAAAAAGTTTAAAAATAGAGGGGGTCCCCATACAATTTTTTTTTTAATTGTAGCGTTGGAACCGTTACAACGTTACAAGAAGATATTTGAAACTATCCCAGTATATGTATTATTATTATTTGCTATTTATCAGAAATATAAAAATAAAGTTAAGTCAAAAAATAAGTGGTGTCCCCATACAAAAAATTTGTAATACGCGTTAAACAAACGGACAACTGTGTGTCTTCGGCGACGCGCGGCACCACATATTTATACACAGAACAGAAGTAAATTTTCAAAATTATAAGCTTACCGCTTATAATTGGTTAAAATTTAGCGGGTCGGTTGGTTTATACCTGCATGGTAGTGATTTTAGTCCACGGCTCACTAAAATATCAAAGATCAGTGCCCAAGGTTCGTTTAACTGATTTCTTTTGAAAATAGGAAATAATATTTTAAGGTATTAATTTGTTTGTTAGAACTCTTTGTACCTTAAAGAAAGTCCAAAGTGTATGACATACACATAATTGGTATACATTGTATACCAAGTTCAAAACAATAGCGCTGTCTTATTGTTACCGATATATGTATGTATTGACTAATTTAAGAATGCAGGTTGAACTCGCTCGCGCCTTGATCTTGTATTGGATACCTATAACAATTGCTGTTATTTAAAAAAAATGTAGCAAGGAAATAGAGTTTAATACTTGTTCATAATGTTATTTTGTTCCTATAAATACATATTTGGATTTTGCATAGAACTTGGATCACTCATTTAGATGTCCATTCTTTTTGGGGCGAAGCCCACAGCCAAGAATAATTTTTGTATTGAACTTGGCTCTCCTTTTTTACATGTATGTTTTTGGTGGGTACATTACGGTCACCTAAAGGTGGATTATCGATATCGATAAAATTACTGTAATATAACTTATACTTTAACTTTTCGCTATATTTACTTATTTGTTATTAACTAATACGGCTTCATAGCCAATTAAACTTATTAATTAATTAACTAATATACAATGTCCTTACAATGTAATGTTGTTACTATATAATTTCTGTGTCTGGGTGTTATAAGCATATATAAGTAGGTATGAATATTAGTCATCTAGTTATCATAGTACATACTTATAGCCTAGTTTGGAACCAGATGACCGTGCGTGGAAGTTGTCCCATATTATTATTATTATTTTGTGACATATTATAATTTAATTAATTCTATGTTTTTTTGGTCTGTGAGTTACCGCGAAATACGTCGTTCATGCATAGAAAGACATGGGTTAAAACTATAGTAAGTAAATAAATGACACAAGCTAAAAATACAAGCGTATTTATTAAGTTATCATTTCCCTTAACCTGTGGGTTAGTGTGCTAGGTGGGGACGCACAGCACAGCATCTTCTTCCGTTAATACAGTCTATCATCCGTCATCTCTGCACTCACTCCTTTTTCTCGCATATCCTCATTTATACTTATTTAATATTGAACACAACACATTGATTACAACGTCAGATCACTAGTACGCTGCTATTAGCAGCGTACCCAAGATGGTGGAAACATTGCCACGTTGAATAGCAACTTTTGGACAAGACAACGTATTTTTTTAAAACCTAAAAATAAACCTATTACACCATAATAAACCCTATTACATGGGACCAATAACATACTGGCGGAATGTGGGTGTCTCTACTATGGGACTGAGTCCTGGGTACACCTCTGCCTACCCCTTCGGGAAAAAAGGCGTGAATGTATGTTTATGTAAAATTAAAATTTTAATTTCATTATAAACGGAACAATCAAACAAAATTTTAGACGAAAGACGAAAACCCACACTCGACAACTTAATTGATAATCACAAATAACATGGTGACAGACCACAGTAGATGCCTCGTATTTATTTCGCGTGACAAAGAGGACAACAACTTTTTTCTTTTGACGCTGTTTCACAGACAGACAAACAGAAAGAGACACACACACACACACATTTGATACTATCCTGACACACGCCTTTCGCTTCTTCCACTATCATGAAATCCTTCATACTACATGCACGTCGGTTGTAGGTACTTTTGATTTATTGATCATTTCTTAGGACAACATCAACTTGTTCCTAAAAAGTACGCCTACAAAGAGGTATTTTAATTACAAAATATTACTCATAATAATCATTTGCATACGACACTTAATATCGACAATGTTTACAACATGGTACAACACTATCGATGCGCGGGGATTTTCCGGAATTCAAGCTTCGCCTTGACGTGACTCTCGCAAAGGACGCAGTTCATTGCGCGATCGCCTACGAGTACAAGGTCCAGGAACCTATGTATTGTAAGCAATGTATAATTTCAAATATGTTTCGCGAGAGTGTCGTTTTTGTCTAACAATTACATAATACTTTTGTAATAATTACAAATATCACTTGAATTTAAAGGTTTTAGGACTTACCGGTAAAAAGAAATCCCTTCTCGGGCTACACTAGACACCTGGCTTCTTTTTCGACAAGTTATAATAGCGCAGGACCGCATTATACACTATTTTCGCGGAGCTACGTACGTTGTCACCGCATGAGCGCGACTGTTAGCCGGTAAAGCTAGTTTCGGCGGGCATACGAGCGTCTGCTCATAAGGGCAGCAACGCCGGCCCCGCCCACAAGGCCCCTCTAACGTCTTTCATCTCCTCTGTGCACTGTATATTAGCACAAATTATTATAATATTGTTTCTTTGGGTAAAAAAACTTTAATAATTAAAATTGAATAATATGTAATAATTTATGTAGCTGTACGGAATTTACCTTATATATTTCTTGTTGAATAATTTCTTGTTGTTGTATATCTAATGGTTGTCAACCCTACCATTCTCCATGAGGGATCGATAAGAGGACGGTGTGTCTTATAATGATATTTTCATTGGCATATCAAAGATTATTTAAATTAATATAGTAGGGCTTAGTAAAATATATAAATAATAAATAAAATAGATTTATTTGCAGGCACTCAAGACCCATTTAACAGTTTGAAATGACACTCACACAATGTATCAAGTATTATCTAAATTAAAATTAGATTATATTATATAAATAAACTTGTCAAATGCGTGTTGGGACTCGCATGTGAAGGGCTCCTCACTCTCCACCGTATGTACTGATATATATATAAAAATCACGTCTTCTCATCAAATTAATGTACCTTACACAGCAAATTAATAAAAAAACAATTGTCGGTCAAGTAAGTCACATAATAAATTCTTTTCAAACGTCAATTTCTAAAGCAAGTATCATAAAAAATCTGCGGGTCTACCACTTTTATTGAAAAACACGTTCCTTGTACTATTCGGACTCTATTGTTCCTCTTGAAACCAATCTTCACACATTGTTTGTCTATTTTTTTTCTGTCCATTGAAGTGCCACTTGACTATGAACTTTTTGTCCCAGACTCAATCTTAATGACCAGCTTCCAAAAAAAAAACAAAGAGCAGATGTTGCAGTATTTTACTAAATTCATGATTTTTTTATACTTACCTATTTTTATTTTTAAGAGGTAACTGATCGTTTTACAAAAATACCAATATGTGGCATAGATGTAATATTATGTTATGTTTTCTTTATCTATTTATTTAACAGTTCCTAAATAGGTTAACCTCACTGCTGCTGTTCAATAGGTACTTTGTTTATCTATGATTTTTACGTATTGAAAATATTTAGAGATATGGTATTTTAAGGGTTGTTAGTTAAGGGAACGTAGGGCAATGATTTTTGTTAAAACTTGAAATAATAAGGAAGACTGTAAGTAACCGGCAGTCTCATCACATTATGGAGTTTTTATACAGATAACCTGATGATGGTATGCAATAGATATCTAGATTATAAATATTACACAAGATACGGTATCTTACTCGTATAATATAAGGTAAATCATGATAATGTTATATGTGTATTGCCAAATATGGTTTGAAATCTTCTTCGAAAACTCTAGTCAGAATTAGTCTTATTTGATTTTAATAAGTCGGAAAAGTTTCTTGTATGGGAAAGTCCTTGGATTTTCGAATTTATTTAATTTTTAGTATTTGTTGTTATAGCTATTATAGTTACCCATATTGTGTAAGATTTTCAAGTAGATAACTATTGCCATTACGGTGTTACAGAGTGAAACGTTGAAAAAAAATCGCGATTTGTATGAACGCTCCAGTTATTTATTAATTTTATTTAGTCATAATTATTTCATATTATAGCAATCATAATCATTAACGTTCCGTGAAAAAAATCAAATACCTAGCTGATGCCGTTTTCACGATACACGAACGAAATCGAGAAATAAATTTTGAGCAAAAACACGTTGCTTGTATGGAGAGTATCTTTAATTATAAACTTTTTTTTAATTTTATTATTTGTCGTTGTAGCGGCATTAGGGATACATGTTTTGTGAAAATTACAAGTACCTAGCTATTACGGTTTATGAGATAGAGCCCTGTGACAGACGGACGGACGGACGGACAGCGGAGGCTTAGTAATAGGGCTCCTTCGGCACCCCGTTAGGGTTCGGAGCTCTAAAAACTAGTTTGTGCGGTTGCTCTTATACTCAAAGTCATAAATTATATTGTTAGTGTTGGTCTTTATTCTATTCCTCTCCATGTGAACCGATATCCAATGTTTTAACATGGGACTCTGGAGATTATCGGCAACTGCCTTTACAATTGCGTTACCTGAGGCATTGACACAATTCCAAAACGACGCTACTCGAGATCTAAAAACTAAATCTAAAAAACTCAATTACTATTCGAGTAAGTATAATATATTCTGAAACAAAATATTATGAAATTGAATTGAGATGGTTTAGGGATATTTCTCTTGAATAACTATATACAGCCTGGTTGGCACAGATGGTAGTAACTCTGCTCTCTGTGCCACAGGTCCCGGGTTTTATCCCCGGCCAGGTCGAACTTTTGTGTGCATGAACATGTCTATTTGATCTGTGTCTAGGTTTTATAAGGTTATATAAGTATGTATATCAGTCATCTGGTGACCATAGTACAGGCTTCTAGCCTAGTTTGGGACCAGATGACCGTATGTCGAAGTTGTCCTATATTATTATTATAATATAGCCCATCAAGTCTAAGAAGTACCGTTTGACGTTTCATCTTTTCAAGCTTTGACAGAGAAGTAATAACTTTGCATAGTCGTAACTGACACAATATCAATAACCTTCGCCGTAAAACCACGGAGTTATGATTTTTATCACAAGATGTACAATTCTTAATCACTAAATTTAAATTCAAATTTCCTTGGAGCTTTGTCACCCAAAAATATGATTATAATTTTTGTTTGGTTGAGCGCAGTGGAATCAAAGTATGGACATTTACTGATTTGAAAACAATAGCTGTGGAGCGGAGTGGCATAAAACCCTAAATAATTTCATGAATTATTGACAATGCAACTTTGTTCCTTTATTGACAATGCAACTTTGTTCCTTTATTGACAATGCAACTTTGTTCCTTTATTGACTGCAACTTTGTTCCATATTGACAATGCAACTTTGTTCCTTGGTATAAATATAGACTCTAAATTACTCGATGGCGTAGAGGGCGCATGTTCGACTGCCAATCAAGAGGTCCCGGGTTCGATCCCCAGGTCAGGCAGTGTTAAATATTTGATTTTTCCATTAGGAATTATCTCAATAACTGCCTGGAGTCTGGAACTGTGCCCGGTAGATAGCAATAGGCTCGCCCCCTATTACATGGGACCAATAACATACTGGCGAAATGTGGGTGTATCTACTATGGGACTGAGTCCTGGATACACCTCTGCCTACCCCTTCGGGAAAAAAGG
Source organism: Hemistola chrysoprasaria (assembly GCA_947063395.1). Taxonomy (NCBI): domain Eukaryota; kingdom Metazoa; phylum Arthropoda; class Insecta; order Lepidoptera; family Geometridae; genus Hemistola; species Hemistola chrysoprasaria. The sequence goes on along the minus strand of OX346724.1, from coordinate 11,677,500 downwards.
CGTGAATGTATGTTATGTTATGTTTTCTAAATTACAATGGAGTAATCGTATTAATATACTGTCAGGGAAACCTCAGCAGCTTACGCGGTTTATAAAATCAGGCAATTAGCAGATGTAGCTACGGCGAGATTAGTCTATTTTGCATACTTCCGTAGTCTAATGTTATATGGCATTTTATTATGGGGGTCAGCTGCAGTTATAGAGACTATCTTCATACTGCAAAAACGTGCTATTCGTGCCATCTATGAGATGCATCCACGCGAATCTTTAAGATAATTCTTTAGAGATATAAAAATATTGGCCTTGCCATCCTTATACATCTATGAGAACATCATGTATGTACGTAAAAAATTTAATAAATTCAAATTAAATAGCGATTTACACAATTTTAGAATAGAATAGAATAGAATACTCTTTATTATCACCAATAGTTGTAATTAGGCCTATTTAAAGTTTTTTTATTTACATATTTCCCAAAATAAATAAAACATCGATTTATTTATGAACTGATGTACTCGTACTTAACGTTAGATATAAAGGTTTCGTAATAATAATAATGTACTTATGTAAGGAGAAATCCACAACTATTTCGGAGTTTGTAGTGGTAGACCTCTTTTGCAGGGGGCCGCCTGGGGAAGTACCACACCTTTGCCAGTTATTCATCCGCCAAGCAGTAATGTGCAAATATTACTGCGTTCCGGTAGGAAGGGCAATGTTACGTACCAGCAAAATTATTGGGCATGATGAGATTAAACAACTCATATCTCAGGGTGACAGGCGCAGTGCAGTGCCGCGCAGAATTTCGAATTTTAAAACACCGGGTGGCACTGTGTCTGATATGGGCAATCATGATGCTTACCATCAGGCACCTGATTTGCTCGTCTTGTTACTCACTATCATAAAAAAAGAGTACTTTTAGTAGTTTTACGCTTATGAATGTGATTTTTTTTCTAGATATTCCATTAAAATTTTGAGGCCGCTACGGTCTATAAGTACTAATAAATATACTCCATTATTCAATAAATTAAAGTTATCTTAGTCTTTTACTTCCTAAGAACGCCAAAGTTGACTGTTTTATACAAAAATTACGTTTGAAATGTTATTTTTAAGAAGTTAGCAGTATCTGTAGACAAAGTTTCAAGGACCATGGAAATTTCAGATCTCGTTTAGGTTTATTTTGACAAAAATAAGAATTCCACTGTCACAGTCAAAATGATTTTTCTTTTACAAAAAAAAAAAACAACAGTAACTTTCTTGCTGTAAACCGCTAAAACAACTACCTTTATAGCTTCCGCGAAGCTGATTAAATATAATATCGAACGGCTTTAGAAGAAATCACAGTTTTCTCGGAGATACACGCGGCTTAGTATCATATGGGCCTTATATGGTGACCTATCATAAATTCATCCATACTAGTTTCTGTCACGTACCACTGACAGATAGGATTTATGAGCCACTACTGGTTTAGGGTGGAGGCAGTATGGGTGATTCAAAACTAGGTGCTGCTGGATAGTGATCATTTTCTTGAATTTTCAAAAAGAAATAGATCATACTATGCATAGTTAGGCAGTAAATTATTTAAACTACTCCCGCAAAATGATCATATTAAAATATTTAATAAGGACATCTTGCGTATATACTGAAGTTTCATCAATAATTTTGCATACCAAAATTCTATTGGAATGTCTGGCGCTTCATTGGCCGCTGCCGCGGCACTTGTAAAGTCAACATCGAGACCGTTAAGACCTTCAAATATAAATATTGTAATGCTTGACAATTATTTATCCTATCCTATGCTTTTCTAGTAATATTGATAAATATTATAAATGCGAAAGCTTTTTAGGATGGATGTTTGTTACTCTTTCACGCCAAAATTACTAAACCGATTGGGCTGAAATTCTGTATGTTTAGATGTATGTTTAGTTTAGACCCTGGAATGGAATAACACAAAGGGTAGTAGTAGGTTTTTAATCTGATATTCCCACGGGAACGAAAACTGCATAGAAACCGCGAGGCACAGCTAGTGATAATCTAAATACAGCTAGTGATAATCTAAATTCATATTTTCATACAATACTTTGGCTTTTTTATGAGTATAAAATTCATTGATGGCCAGTAAAATTTTATGCAATCTAGACGCAGTGAATTTAAGCTGATTATTTATTAGTAGATTCCTAGCAATGACGTTGAATTGTTTCTTACCTTCCTAGTCAATATTGTAGTTGTTATGTCATAAATATTAAACGAGTATTTTCAAAAAGAAAAACTGAGATACTGTATCGGAATACGTTACGCCACGAACAGTAAGTATCGGCGATAGATAACGGTCAACGGTATTGCATTGACGGGTTTTTATTAAGATGTCCTAGTGTCAATGTTGTTGATTTAATGCCCTATGATGGTGAAATATGTGAACTATGTTACGAGTACGAATAGCTTTCGAGGTATTACGAGAATTTAGGGTAAGGTTTTCTTTGTGGAAGACCATTTTTCAACAATTATTTTTCCTTTGATATTCATACACGACCTCTCTTTTTATACCACGTTTCATATACGTGGAATGCAGTTTTTAGAAATTCCCTTCACTGTCTTCTTTCTTTGGAGGTGACATTCAACAACATCCGGCAATATGGGCCACCCCTTTCTTATCCCGTAGGAGTAGTGAGACCCGGCAGAGGGACATATTCGGACAGTGGACAGCAGCGCTCTCCGTTTCCAAGTCGTATTCCAACTACTGCGATCACCAAGCCGCACAACAAGCGTGGTGATTACGACAGAATCACCCCATTTGCATAGCTTATGACATCTATGGGGAAGACCTATGCTCAGCAGTGGATGACTTCCGGCTGATGATGATGGTGAAGTACATACCTGGGATCCCAATTAGCAGCCAATCTCCGCCTGGACCGCACCCGGAGTCGAAGCCGCACCTGTCTAGTGGGTTCGGCTCGGACACTCACTACCGCTGCGCCACCACGAGATGATGACAGCTATAAAGAAAATAATAATATGGGATAACTTTCCACACACGGTCTTCTAGTCCCAAACTAGGCTAGAAGTCCGTAAAAGACTAATAAACGCATATAGCATCCAAAACAGATTAAACTTGCTAATGCCCCAGAATACTAAAGAGACAGAAGAGACACTCATGAAAATAATTTAATAAATAACGACTCTAGTTCCGACAAAATAAAGTGCAATTCAGGTCGCACAGCGACTAATTACTTATTGTTATATTAAACTACGAGCTGCCTCTCTTTCTGTCGCGTATCTCTTATTCCTTCTGACTACGTTAGGGATGTCATCTTTTAAACTCGTCTATGAAACTATATAATTATCTCCCTTGGAAGTGGGAAAAAGGTGTGATTTACCTGAATCATGTACTGATCATGCTGTGATACAAATAATGAGAAAGTTGCCATCTCACCGCTCCCGTCTTCCTTCATCAGCGTGAGGTGACCTGGAACATGAAATGAACAGACATCATGAATGGGAGAACAAATCGATTGCTCAATGTGATATTATAAATGCGAAATTTGAAGTGTAAGTATGTTGTTACTTCTTCAAGCTGAAACTACGTAAGTTATTGGACTGAAAGCTATGTAGGTACCTCATTCCCATCTGATCGATTAAAAATTTGGTATCCTGTTACCTTATGCATATTCCAAAGACTTGGTACCTTGATCTGACTCTGAGTCAGTAGCCAGTTTTTGTCTGCACACCGTTTCGAATGGCACATTAAAGTATAGGTCCCGGTTATCTCCTATTAGATATGTAGGGGCAGTCGTTAGGCCACTTCAGATTGGCGACTTGAAACTCCAATATTTGGCCAATATGTGTTATGTGGTCAACCCATGCGCAGTGTTATGGGGAAACCTGTGTTTTTATGGTATAAATTACAATGTATCATTTTATTAGGAGACTGTGCACAGTTTTGAAGAACATTATTTGATGCTGCTAGCTTTCGAAGCGACATTTTTCGAAAATGTGAACTTTCGGAAACATGTTATTTGGTAAATGTTCTTTGGAACCGTGTAGCACAATAATTTTGATCCCTTAATAGGAATCCAAATTTTGACCATACCGTTAGAGTTCCCAGCTTTTCCGTAGTACAAGGCCCAGTGGAAGTCCTTGGTGCAAGGACTGATGGTGATAAATACTGTTGCTTGCTTTATTGTTGACGTGTTAAGCTCCAAACTAAAACAAATTGTTATAATTATTCTTTCCATCCATAGAAGCCTTGACGCGCGTGCGACGCCGAGATTGCCGCTGCATGCACCGCCGCGGGCTCCACCGTATTTCCGCAAACGCATGTAAAATCGCTTTTCCGTGAACGCACTCATACAACGCCGTATGTTTGAATTTCGTGCGGGCCGCGCCGCTCAACGCGCCGCGCAACGCCCCGCTTCACCGTAAACAAGGTCTTATATTAGACCGTTGCTGATCTATTGGTGAATCTACTGAGTCTAGAAATTTCTCTTTTTACCGGGGAGTTTGTATCTTCCATTGTGCTTTGAATGGCCTGCCTTCACAGGCTTCCTCGACCCATATTCATCGTAATTTTAGGTTTGTGTAGGTAAATAATATAGTCTATTATCATCAGAATTATTATACAGCAGAGAAGGTAATAAAATATGTGTAACCAATAATCACAAATTTTTTTTAAGTTTAAAATTCGTATGTTTCTTTAAAATAATGCTGGCAAGATGTGGATGACAGTAAAAAAAAATAGGACGAATGTATGTATGTATATTATAATCTAAAGCATTTGATAAGATATATTATATTATAGTATGTATATTACAGTATAATATTATATTTAACATTATACTATGGTTTCATAAGAATTAGTTAGATTCATCAGCCACACAACCAAATACCGTGGCCCATGTTAACGCTGCTTGAATATTTTTTAAGTATTTACGGCCAATACGGTTTTGGTTTTGTTTTAGTGATTTTATACATACCTCCGTCTTTCCCCCTCTCCAAGTCTGTAAACAGTCTGGTTATCAGTCGGCAGCCATTCAGCAGCGACCCTGGGTATTGGCTTGGTGATCAGGACAGTATGGAATGCGAGGCCGGCGCCTGCTGCGTGCAGCATCAGCAGGGTGGCTAGGCGTGTGGTTGCGTCGTTAAGTTTTCTGTGAAACGGTGGTTCTATTACAAAATCTAGATCTACATAGGGTAATATTACTTGTATACTTATTTTTATTTAACAGGAAACTTGACCTCTTTGACTTTGAGCAGTTTGACACAATCCTGCGGAAAATTTACCAAATCGATGTTTTGTGTTCTCCTATTTCCTCCGAATATTGTAAACTTATTTGATATATTTGTATATAATATGTAGTAAACTACTTACCCTATTATTTAATTTTCTCTTATAAACTCTTAATTTTTTTGCAGTGAACGTCTAATAACGCGAATAAAACTACGATTTTTAGAAGTTCACGATAAAGAAACCGAGAGTTTATAAGAGAAACAAAAATGACAGGGACATAGTTTACTTCACTATAAAAATATCAGTATAATTTATATGAAGAAGAATACATGAAGAATGTGATGAAAGTGGAAGAAGCGAAAGTTGTATGTCAGGATCGTAGTAAGTGGAAAGAAATAGTCTCTGCCTACCCCAACGGGCACAAGGCGTACGACTGTATGTATGTATAATTTATATTTTATCCTAACAAATAAATTTATAGGATGGGTTAATTAAGTCTTATGTCTTGAAAAAATACGGGAATAAAAAACATCGATTTGTTATTTTTTAAATGTATTGTGTCAAATTTCTCGTAGCTAGGATTGATATTTATAATATTATATTGTGTTTTATAATTTTAACATTGTGAACATAAACTAAAGGTTGTTTTGAAAACAGTCCGTGAGCTTGCACGTCTGAACTAATTGGCTGAGTTTAGTTTAGAAACAATTCTATATAAACATAGCTTTTCCTAAATGTAAACATGTGAATGTTGAACAATTCGACATACCTAGTAACAGTACATAAATAATACGAATATTATGTTGAAAAAAATTATAAATGAAATATTTTTTTTGTGATATAAAAATTACTGGTTTTACTAAGATCATTATAAAAGTCTTACTTATAAATCTCGAATATCAGTACAATGTTACGTTCCGTTTACGTTAATGTTACGTTAAGTTACGTTTGTAACAGGTGAATACGCTAGCGAGTTGTAACTCCATTCCAGCGCCATCTAGCGCGGTTTTGGTGAGATGGATGGATGTTTGTTCCGTTTTCACGCTAAAACTACTGAACCGATTGGGCTGAAATTCAGTATATAGACAGTTTAGACCCTGGAATAACATAAAAAATATTCCCACGGAATTCCTTATTATCCTGATATTCCCACGGAACAAAGACTACGCGGATGAAACGCTATTTTCAAAGAAAGTTATTATGGTTCCGTATAAAAAAAATAAACCGTTAAAACCACGCTGACGAAGTCGCGAATAACAGCTAGTAAAATGATGTTTACAATAGATTGAGATAACTGTTTTGCATTATTATCATGTAAACGTGCCTTTTCCATTAAATAATACTCGAACACTTATTATTTTACATGATTTATTTCAAGGCCACCATCTTCAATCTCGCTCTACAATCATCTGTCGCGCTGGCATCCACCTCCCTGTGTTGCCATCGCGCCCTCGCACATGCCATAGATCTCCGTGAAATCACACGTTGCCACTAATACTTTCCATAAAACCACCAAAACGTTCACAGAATCCGTAGCATGCGCGTCACAAAATAACATCAACCCTACAATCAGCTTAAATACAAATGCAAAAAAAATCCGCGTCAAAACTTGTCGCACGCTACGTTCTATGTTCACAACTACGTACTACGTACCAACCTTTTACCACAAAATAATTAATCAAATGTTTTAAATTTTGTGATCTTACCATTTACCATAAAGTTTGTTCGAGACTGTTTGCTCCTGAACGTAACTACATCGTTTGATGCAATGGTAGTGCCATATGTCGAAGTAAAAGACTAAAAAAGAGGGTAGATCGATTTATCTGACAATGAAAATGTAACATCTTATTACTTATGTTATCTTTTTTGCTACAATTTTGTTTAAGATACTCATTAAAAACATCACATTCCAGTATTAAGTTATGTTGACTATAATAAGTACGTATAAAATAATAATGATGATGTGAAGTGAAGCGGCGCGCATCGGGCCGATGTCGTGGGACTCGCGCGGACTAACTTGACTATACCTACCTATAATGATGTACTTATGTTAGTATGTATTAAAACATTATTTATTCCTAAGTTCCGTAACCAATGTATGTTTCTCAAGCAAGTGAATAATGTATTCTATTTGAGGAATAAAAATGTCTTAAACCACAAAATAAACTCGCCGATGCCTGTCAGTTTTTCTGTGATCATGGCGCATGCAGCTGCGTCGAAGTATCGTCATCGTAAAACCGAATCATGTTAAATATCCCGTAATAAGTGATTCTAATATTCTGTTGTTTTTTTTTTAGAAAAATTAAACTCTCTCTATTACTCTATAAATATCTATTCTATGTATGTTCTGTTGAAGTATCTATTGTATGTGTTGTTGAATAGAAGTTTAATACCAAATCCCATATTATCTAGATATTCCCTATGGCACACCACCGTCGTTTATTGTTTAAACTCTCCGTTTCCATCCCCAGGTTGTCTGTAAGAAATTGCTTAACGCTATAAGACTGCCGGTTGTTTACCGTATTACCTGTTAATTGTTTTGTAACATTGTTTTTTATTTTATTTTGGTATGCAATAAAGTATTTTTCTATTCTATTCTATTAAACAAAAATTATCCTATTTCAAAGGGCTTGTAGTAAACAGGACGTGACGTCTCTCACAGGATAATCCTGATATGTATATAATGCTGCTATCCTTTCGCCTCCTATTGGTTAAAATTAGCAATACTCGGAATGGGATTTGAATAAAGACGTAAGGACGGTAATAAAAGAGGCAGACAACGTGTTCCTAAAACAATACTGAAGCTAACGGCCCAGTAATGTGAACGACTGAATATGATATTAACATGATTTTTTCTTTAGACTGTAGAGGTAATAAATTAAATACCTACGAGAAATTTAACACAATAAAATAAAAAAATGACCATGTTTTGTATTCCCCTGTTTCCTCCGAAATTCTGGGCAATTTTACATAGATTGGTGTCAAATTCCTAGTAGATGGTATAGCTTGACCGAAAAGAGTAGAAAATAATGGGGGCGTCATTGTATTTTTACAGTAAAACCCATTAAATCTATCCATCGGTTGTCTGAAAGAAATCGCTTATTAGCGATAGACCGCCGCTTGTACATATTTTATTTTAGTTTCTGTGTCCTGTAATGTTTCTTCATTATGTGTGGTGTACAATAAAGTATTATCTATCTGTCTAAATCAACAAAATAACACTGAATATTGAATATATTCTTCGCCTTAAATAAATTATTTCCTAAAGACACAGTAGGTATTATAACACGACTTAATAGGTTCAAAAATTTGTGGTAAATATGTGACCATAATACGAGAAGTGCTGTTTTGGCTGCGAACAGGAAAACGTAGCACTCGAGAGTATTAGTATTACTGGGTTTGGCCTCAGTTTTGTTTTTGAATCATAACGTCTGGCCTTATTATTAGCGTCTGTGAAAAAATGCTACAAAATCTAATTGATATCTAAGAGCAATAGTAACGTAACTCACGACATAATGTGCATTAAAAAAATTCAATGTCCTTTTTGACCTGAAATGGCTACATGACCTGTATTGAATAGATTTGTCTGTATGTAAGTAGTGTTGGCATTTGACTTTTGTGTTGCCAGGTCACCCCTGCACCAAAACACTGAATCCATTATGAATTGTGACCGATTTAACATAAACGCTTTTGTTCATGCAAATTCAATTTTAATAAATCAAGTCTCAAAAGAGTGTCTAATAAAAATAAGCAGTAATATATTAATTGTGTCTCGAAGGGCGTCGCGAAAACCAATCTATAAATAGTTTCAGTCTGCCGGTGCGTCTGTCTGTGCGTTTTGTATTTCCCTCAGTATTTGATGTATTTCTTAGACGGAGAGCTTACAGTCATTCCTTTAAGGTTGCTTGATATTTGATTAATTTGTGTATGATTTATTTATGTAGTAATTTTATGTAGTAATATATGCAGTAATGACATGGATGTCACAAAATAATGAATATCTCAAAGTTAGATAAAAACGTGTTACAAAAAGGTGTAGCAATACTTAAGGTAGTACCCGAACGAGCTCGTGACCTGTAGTGACGTCACAATGTTATAAAGTACCATACATAATTATACGTCACAACGATGACGTCACAATCATGGCGCCCACTCGTAGCGCTTTCGTGATCTAAGTGAATTTTATTTTTATTTTATTAATTTTGAATTTCTTATAATATAATTGAAAAAAATATTTTTAAAGTGATTTTTTTTACATAATTTTAATGAAACTTTCCGAAAACATTAAAAATATAGCATTTTTTCATTCAAATACTCCATTAATATTAGCGAAAAACACAAGTTCCAATAAGGCGTGGCACCTTATTCTACCAACCGACAGCTCTCCACAATTTACTTTTAAGTCGTCGGATTTGAGTCGTCTGCGCAGACGACTCAAATCCGACGTTATATTTAGTGCGAAGGTTTAAGACTTAGTTCCGAATGAATGGTGCGATCTCTTTGTACGTATTCCTTGTTTTTTTACGTCGCTCAATTAGAGTTGTGACTGAGTTTGGTTATTTTAAGACTTTAGACACAATGCATTCTCTTTCATCTGAATTTTGAAGGATTTATTATTTTGTTACGACTTTGAGATCAGGAGACAAGAAGACGCCGTTAAGGTCAAAGCACAACGAGCGCGGTTTGGACGCAATTGGGTTGGAAGTACTACGCTGATTCCTTAACGTGCTCTTTAAATTTGTTTCCTCTGTGTTTCCTCCATTATGAATCCAAAAATTAAACCCGTCATTCTTCCGATCTGACCCTGACATGTTTTGCGCCCGCACTCTATGAGTTTCAGAAATTATTTCGAGCATTATTATTTAAGTTTAAGGGCTTATTATTGCTATAGTATACTCGATATAGAGGAATAATTACAAGACCGTGAAATAATAATTAATAAATTATTATAACGTTAATTATCATATATTTATATAATTTATCATAAGTCATGAAAAATTTAATTAATTATGATAGCATACTCGTCAAGTTTGACACTTAACACCTAGATATTAAGACCTATAGCATGTACCTACATTATGTTGATATAAATAAATAAATAAATAAATTAATTAATTTTACGCTCTGAGCCGGTGAGACACAATTTTCCACGCACACTACTATAGTGTTAAGGACACTTAAATTATGTGAAAGTGAGCGCATATTCAAAGCTATATGTTTTTAGGCAGAGTGTTATGTAATAGCGTACGTATCGTATCGTCCAATATTATTATATATATTGACATCCTGATTTTTTAAATAATTACTAATTTAATTATTAATTTCTATGTATATTGGTAAATATTTGCACGACAATTTGGTCGAGTACAGTGGTCTATATACAATAGAATAATCAAGATGCAAGAACATTCTATACCTGTATTCATGCAAATAAAGTAATCATTTCATTTCATTTCATTACGTGGTCTTCTAGGAATTTGACACAATCCTATGAAAAATCTACCAAATCGATGTTTTGTATTCCCCTGTTTTCTCCGAATATTATAAACCCATTCTATACATTTATATCCTGATATTTTTATAGTGAAGTAACCTATGTCCCTGTCATTTTAATTTTTCTTATAAACCCTTGGTTTTTTCATAGTGAACTTCCAAAAATCCCCGTTTTACTTGCGTGATTGGACGTTCACTACAAAAAAATATAGAGTTTATAAACAAAAATAAAATGATATGGACATACTTTACTTCATCTTTAAAATATCAGAATATAAATATATCAAATAGGTTCACTGTATTCGGAGGAAACAGAGGAATCCAAAACATCAGTTAAGTAAATTTTCCATAGTATTGTGTCAAATTGCTAAGAGGTCCTCTTTCCTGTTAATATCTTGCGGATGTTTTGGTAGGTATTATGTCAAATATTGCAATGCAGGAGTAGTGCATACCGTGCCTAACTAACCCATACAAACTTTTTTAGGCTTAAGGTTTAATTAAGCTATTTATTGTATTGTATTAGTATTAGAGGTAAAGCTGCTGTTTCGCATACGAATAATATCAGACAATTAGTTTTCAAAATAATTTCATATTTTGCTCTTTATGATAATTAGACACCCATAACGACGCTCGTTAAAATCCGGGCTCTAGAAATTTCCTAGAAAATTACAAAATATTATTATGAAGTCAATTTTAGTGTGCACTTAGTTTGGCTCATAAATTATAGGCGTATTATGGTGTTAAATCATTATGATTAAAACGATAAAATGTTGAGCTATTATTATTTAGTAAAAGGGGTTATTTATCGTATTTTATAAAGTGTCATCATAACACTAAAATGTATTAGATACATTTTATTGCCTATTACGAAATTCGTTCTGAAAAGTCATTGACAATTTTAACAGACACACCGTTACGCCTTTTTCCCGAAGGGATAGGCAGAGGAGTGCCCATAGTCTGTAAAAATGTAAATGTACGCAAAAATAATTACGTACGTACGTATTAAAAATGTACGTAACTATACACTATATGTCCTATAGTGTAAAGTTACGTTCATTTTTATGTCCCATGTAGTAGAATAGAATAGAACAGAACAGAACAGAACAGATGAGAACAGAACAGAATTCATTTATTTCATAAGTTTCGTCATATTTAGTCTATTGCAATTTTATTAATATCTATAAAGTGCTGATCGGATGCTTTGTTTCGACCATTTACTATACTTATGATTAGGTAGGTATATATTATATAAATGCCAAATCTGCATGAGGCGGCTGCCGAATGACCCGTTCAAAATAAAATCAAAATATGTATGATTAACGCCAGGTTCGATGTATATCAGGAATTTCCATTCAAACGGAGCAGGTTCACCACAAAAGGTCATTATTTAGTACAACGACCAATAATGGCGTATAAATCTTACATAGTTTGAGTAATAAACCCCTTGATTTAGATGTTTTTGTGACTGTTATATAGCTTTCACGTGACTTTTATACAGCTTTCGCTTAGGCTACTCGAGTGACCATTCAAACGGTTGGTCTTAAGGCATAATGGAGTAACAAAACCATAAGGGGCAATACAGCCAAGGAATTTTACACAATACTATTTATTATAAAAATATTGCACTTTTTTTTTCATTATAATATGGTTTAGTCATAATAAGATCTTATATTAAGAATAAAATAATATATACCCTTTCCCACCCCCTACTCCTCCTATCATGCCCTATCGGTCCAAAGGCTGGTTGCCTGGAAGAGATCGCTTAAAGCGATAAGGCCGCCCATTTTTGACCAATAAGAATAATTTAATTTTTAAGTTGATTGTATTCGGTGTACCTTGGTCATAATAAAGAGTATTCTATTCTATTCTACTATAAAAAAAACACTACTTATTTAAGACTAGCAGAGCCCCGCGGTTTCACCCGCGTAGACATCGTTCCCGTAGGAATATCGGCAAAAAGTACCCTATGTGTTATTCCAGGTTCTAGAGTACCTGCATACCAAATTGCAGCCCAATCTGTTAAGTAGTTATGGCGTGAAAGAGTAACAAACATCCATTAATCTAACCAAAACCGCGCTAGATGGCGCTGGAGGTGAGTTAGAACTTGCAAGCGTTTTGTTCACCTTTTAAAAACAAAAGTTTTTTTTACATTGGACTGAAATTTGAGATTTGTAATTTTATTTATACAGGGTTCGGCACTCGAAGTGTTACTAACTTTACGTTGCCATAGCAACTAAACTGTTTACAGTATGGCGCCCATTTATTCACATTCCTTAGTCTATTGTATTGTTAATAAACATACAAAAGCTTATTATTTTTCGTCGTTGTTAAAAAAAGTTTTGCAGATGGAAGTCAAACGAAACAGTGTCATTTCTTTGTATTTGGCTGGAAAATCGCAGTCAGTCATCGTTAATGAGCTAGGACATTTACATTTGAACAAAATGTTTGTGTATCGGACCATCACGCGTTACAATGATACGGGTAGCATCAAAAAACGCCATGGAGGTGGACATCCAACAACAGCAACATCATCAGAAATGGTTCGAAAGGTAAAGGCTAGAATTGAACGAAATCCACGACAAAGCGCAGTTAAATTGGCGAAAAGTCTTAATGTATCTGCCCGGAGCATAGGACGCATATTGAAAAATAAACTTCAACTGAAGCCCTACAAATTACAAAAAGTGCAAGACCTAACACTTGCACAAAAGGCAACTCTTCTAGAAAGAGCTAAGAACTTAAAGCACTTGCACGTTGGGGGCATGCTTGAAAATTTGGTATTTTCCGATGAAAAAATTTTTACGGTTCAGCAATATGTGAACAAACAAAATGATCGCGTACGGTTAAAGTGTAAATCAAATGACAATTTAGACCAACGAATTGCCTTGCGAAAGCAAGCACCAGCATCTGTGATGGTTTGGGCTGCGGTAACTGCCACGGGACGCTCACCTCTCGTTTTCATTGACCAGGGTGTAAAGATAAACCAGCAGATCTACCGTAAAAACATTTTCAACGATGCTTTGTTACCTTGGGCACGTAAACAATTTGGTAGAAATCATTGGACCTTTCAACAAGACTCGGCACCATCCCACAAAGCACGTGAAACCCAAATTTTTTTTACAAGAAAATGTTCCGAGCTTCATTTCTTCGCAACAATGGCCACCATATTCGCCGGACTTAAACCCAATGGATTTTTCTATATGGTCAATTCTAGAAGCCAAAGTGTCAACAAAAAAATATGTGACGGTCGACGCCTTAAAGATTGCTCTCCGCCGAGAATGGAACAAAATACCAGCAGCAGACCACATTCGTGCAGCGTGTGAAGCCTTCTCGGTCAGACTCGATGCTGTTATCCGCGCTAAAGGTGGTCATATTGAACAATAATTTCTTTTTTATTTATTTTATATGTTTTCTTTTCGATACTAAAGTTTTAAAATAAATATGCTCATAATTAACAAAATTACAGCATTTTGTATTAGTAACACTTCGAGTGCCGAACCCTGATAAGGTGAGATAAGAAAATCCTCTAAAAATATAAAAAGATAAACTAAATTACACATTTAAGTACATTAAACCTACATATTTATAAGTGTTGACTGCCTCGGTGGCGTAGAGGGCGCAAGCTCGACTGCCAATCAAGAGGTCCCGGGTTCGATCCCCAGGTCAGGCAAAGTGGAATATTGGATTTTTCCATTTGGAATTATCTCAATAACTGCCTGGAGTCTGGAACTGTGCTCGGTAGATGGCAATAGGCTGGCCCCCTATTACATGGGACCAATAACATACTGGCAAAATGAGGGTGTATCTACTATGGGACTGAGTCCTGGTTACACTTCTGCCTACCCCTTCGGGAAAAAGGCGTGAATGTATGTTATATATAAGTGTCTGTACAATAACCAAGTAGTGTGGAAACAGGGCAATAGGGATACCATTCAGCATATGTTGGGAGCACATAAGCTGTACACACCCAACGCTATTTTTCAATGTACCCTTTACTCGGTCTACGGTCGTATATCGATGTTTTGTTTTCCTCTGGAAAAATAATTAACCCATTCGATTAATTTATTTTATTATTTTGAAGATTTTAGGATATAACATGGAAGGGAGGAAATAGCGGAAATAAAACATCAGTTTGATTTTTTTCTAGGTAGGTGGTATAAATATATACCCTCAAAGATTTAAGGGGGCATATTTTGTAGCCTGAGTTAGCGAATTACTAAATAATTAATTATAAATTGGGTACCTTTATGCTTAGTGTAGGGTTCAGTACTTAAAACACCTGAACAAAACGCTACCGCGTTCTCTGAACATACAGCGTCATCTAGTTGGAAACTACTGCAAATATGTTAGTTATTACCATATTTTTTTGTAATATTTTACTGTTTTGAAATTTATTATTTCAATTGTGATAAAGGATCTTGCTTATTGCCAAATTTCATGATGCTAGGCCGACGTTAAATACCCTAGAAGTTCTTGCGCAAAGAATGGAAATGTGCGGTAAATAGCCGTATCATTTGATTGGTTTGCCGTTTCATGACTTAGGGCCGGTTTTTTGATCGCTGGTAATTGTCAACTTAACAATTTGTTAAACTGACAATGGTTAAGTCCTTAACCAATGGTCAACTCGTGTTTTCGTTTTTTGATACATTTTTTAACCTTGGCTAGAATTAACAATGGTTAATTATGTTGCCATTGCAATGAACTACTGATTTACCCATTTTGGAGTCGGGAGATTTTATTTTATATGGCAACTCTTGTAATTTTGACAGATTTAAACGTCAACGATGTCATTATAGTCAAAACCACAGAAAACCTTTCCGTGTTTTGTGTAGGTTCCTGCGATTTCGCGGTATTTTACAAGTTCTGTTCTGTGTTTTACAATTTATAATTACGACATAATCTATTAAAAAACACGACTTTCACAATAATAAGCCATCAAGCCATAAATTAAGAATTGAATTGAAGATTATTTTCTATTGTATGTCGTATGTAACGGTTCGGCAGTTCAGCAAAAGTCTAAAATTATTGTGAATAATGGAATTAAACAAACATAAGTAAGTACCTAGGTATTATATTTTAATTCTGAACATGATACAATGAATATATTAATTAATCTCTTATTCAACACTCTGTTGTCCTGAATTGACAACAGAGTGATTGACAAATGACTGATAACTGATAACCTGAAGAACGACCTCGGCACCTGGAGAACGACGATCTCTATCAGTGGGGACGTCAAGGACGTTCTGTCTCAGCATGTACACCTGCCAACTATGGGTTAATTATACCAGAAAGTCCTTTTACACCATAATAGTCCAGTATAATGACGCATACCGGGCTCTTATGTGTTATCCCAGCTTTTGCAGTGCATCAACAATATTTCTCTCACATGTGAATACCTGACTTCTTCGCAATATTAAGATCTCGAGTAGCGTTGTTCTGGAATTGTGTCAATGCCTCAGGTAACGCAATTGTTAAGGCAGTTTCTGATATCTCCAGAGTCCCATGTTTAAACACTGGATATCGGTTCACATGGAGAGGAATAGGATAAAGACCAACACGAACAATTTAATTTATGACTGGGTATAAAACACCTGCACAAAGTAGTTTTTTATATAATTTAATTTTAGTTGACTGCCTCGGTGGCGTAGAGGGCGCATGCTCGACTGCCAATCAAGAGGTCCCGGGTTCGATCCCCAGTACAGGCAGTGTTAAATATTGGATTTTTCCATTAGGAATTATCTCAATAATTGTCTGGAATCTGGAACTGTGCCCAGTAGATGGCAATAGGCTTGCCCCCTATTACATGGGATCAATCATACTGGCGAAATGTGGGTGTATCTACTATGGGACTGAGTCCTGGGTACACCTCTGCCTACCCCTTCGGGAAAAAGGCGTGAATGTATGTTATGTATATGTAATTTTAATTTAGATAATACTTCACAAAGTGACATACATTGTGTGAGTGTGTCATATTAAACTGTTTAATAAGTCATGTGTGCCTGCTAATAAATCTATTATATAAATTCATTTCATGTAAATACACCTACTTATTGTGTTTCAGGGAACGTAATACTTCTAATAATTTTAGCATAGAAGAAAGTTCTTAATAAATGATGTTAGCTACAATGACGGACCTTCTTGAAGCAAACCAAAACACCGTAGACCTGGCAAAATACTGGACCAAAATTTTATAAGGAGAAAACTAGCCATATTGACTCGAAAAGAAGAAGAATTAATGATGTACTCAAAAAGGCCTCCACATGCTTGAAATGGAATTAAAGGAGCTTGATATAGAATCGAAGAAGCGTGAATTGAAATTTAAGAAAGTCAGGAAGGTGTATCTTATGATTAGTTATAGAAAAAGCATTATATATTAGAAATAAACAGCCAATAAAACTAAAATAAATTTGTCATATTTTAATCACTACATTATTATTATCCTATCCTACTTCCTACTATAAATCCCTACTACACTATTAAATACGAAAGTTTGTGAGGATAGATGTTGGATGGATGTTAGATACTATTTCACGCCAAAATACTGAACCGATTAGGCTGAAATTCTGTACCTATTAAGATAGTTTAAACCCTGTAATAACACAAGTAAACTTTTTAGTCCGATATTCCCAAGGAAACTAAGACTACGCGGGGGGGCACAGC
This sequence comes from Hemistola chrysoprasaria, assembly GCA_947063395.1. Lineage (NCBI taxonomy): Eukaryota > Metazoa > Arthropoda > Insecta > Lepidoptera > Geometridae > Hemistola > Hemistola chrysoprasaria. Next base: position 11,660,126 of record OX346724.1, on the reverse strand, counting down.
TAGTGTTATATAGTATATAGCTTGAAATATAGGTAAACGTGTTATTATTAGTTAGGTAGGTACATTTGAAACCAACAGTATATATATAATATGTAGGTATCAATTAGTTCTTGACGAATACTTATGTGGAGTCATAGTTCTGGTTTGTTACCTATATCATGCTGTACCCCGCGGTTTCACCCGCATAGTCTTCGTTCCCGTCGGAATATTGGGATAATAAGTAACATATGTGTTTTTCTAGGGTCTAAACTATCTACATACCTACTGAATTTCAGCCCAATCGCTTCAGTAGTTTTAGGTGTCCATATTCACCAACTTTCGCATTTATAATATTAGTAGGATTCACAACACGATTTCTTTTGATAGACGCACAATATAGAATAGACGATACCGCTTATGAAAATTTTCATCGTCCGAATACTTTAGCGGAGCTGTAAATTACGTGGCCGGTCTTCTTGATAAGGTATAACATCTGAACATAATTCCTTCGTCTGAGGAGCTATTTCGATTTCCAGTATGTTGATAAATTATGTAAATCCATATCATTAGTATTAAATACTTTCCAAAACACTCGAATAAAATCAGAAGCAGCAGTAAGTAGATACGATAAGATTAATAACCATCTGTTTTTGGCGCCAACCAGTCGACGGAGCAGTGGTTAAATATTCCGACTAATGGTTACTTATTTGACTATCTGTCAAGCTAACTAGGGATCAAAAAACGAATTTTTTTGAAATTTAACAAATTGTCCAGAAATTTAACAACTAGTTGACTTAACCCGCGATCAAAAAACCGGCCCTTAGGGCCAGTTTTTTGATCGTTAGTAACGGTTAAGTTAACCATTTGTCAAAATAACTATAGTTAAATTTCTAACCAATGGTTAAATCGTGTGGAAAAAAATAGTTAACCAGGGATGAAAAAACGAATTTTGTCGAATTATAACTATTTGTCAAAAAATTTAACCATTGGTCGACTTAACCAGTGATCAAAAAACCCAGCCTTAGAAGTTTAATTTTTTTACAGCCGCAAGGGACTCTAGACTCGAGTTATTGATATCAATTTCAACTTGATATCTTCACGCATTCACATGAAAAAAGACCTTGTCAGATGGATAGACACACGGACAACAAAGTTATCCTACAAGGGTTCCGTTTTTGTTTTGAAGTACGGACCCCAAAAAAAGAGTAATCAAAACAGCTACTCATGCATTTTGTTACGGCTTCTAGATCCTTTTTCATATAAAACAATTTTTGGATTTGAGAGTGTGTTCCTATACAAACATTGCAAATGAAATAAGAATGCAATGGGTCAAAATGTTAGCAGATAATCTGCAACCATGAAAGTGTATATTACGCGAGGGTTAAGTTTATAATAAAACAAGATGTAAGCTAATGTTACCCGATTATTGTTAGCCGGGCTTCCCACGTCATCGAGTTACTTAGGGTTAATATTGATTAATGTTTAGGGTACCACCCCTGAGTAGACGGAAATGTTAGACATTTTTACCGTAGAGCCTCTGCATATTGCGTTTTTTATCATTGAAGACGATGCTTTCACGAACGAGCACATCACATTATCATCAGCCGAAAGACGTCTACTGCTGTACATAGGCCTCCCTCATAGAACGCCATAAACAAACTTGGGGGGGTTTTGCTGTAATCACCACGCTTGTGGATGTATTATGTACCTAAATATAACACCTCACCACAAATGAAAGCTTATTTACTGACTGTTCCTATAATTTGCTAGGTATTCGATTAAATAGTTGGTGGTGCCTGATGGTAAGCATCATGACTGCAAATACCAGACACAGTGCCACCCATGTTTTAAAATTCTAAATTCTGCGCGGCATTGCATATTGCACCTGTCACCCTGAGATATTATTGATATGAGGGGATTTTGCTGTAATTACCACGCTTGTTGTGCGGCTTGGTGATCGCAGTAGTTGGAATACTTGTTGCTGGAGAGTCCCTCTGCCGGGTCTCACGGCTGCCAAGGGATGAGAAAGGGGTGGCCCTATTATATATCCGGAAACCACACGGTACATGTAGCGTCATAAATGTTCTAAAATTAGTTTAATTAAAATAGGTACATAGGTACCTCAAAGGTTCCGTACCTCAGAAGGGACAATAACATTCTTTTTAAACTCAATTCTACCAATGTCTTTATTATTAGTGATTTATTCTACACTCTGTACCTATCTTTACCTAAGTAAAACCTATTTTAGAACTAACAAACAAGATTGGAATAAACAACATTACGATTATGATAATTAGTTCATGGGATTCAAATTTCCTGCATCCTAAATCTAAAAACGGCAAAAACTTATATGTGTGACGTCAATACTCACGATAAGACAAATAGCCTCATTTTATTCACTTCTAGCCGTAATATTTAAATCAATTTTATTCATAATAGGTCTTTTCAGTACGATTCAAATGATCAGGCTTATATAACTTAAAGACCTATTATATAACACTAAATTAAGGCCCCTAAACCCATAATAAGCATGGTGTAATAACAGTATGGCAGAATAATCCCATAGCCGTTAGTTAGGATGCCCTTAATTAGGGACCCTGATTTATAAGTAGACATTGTAGTGGTAGGCCTCTTTTGCAGGGGGCCGCCTGGAGAAGTACCACACCTTTGCCAGTTATTCATCCGCCAAGCAGTAATTTGCAAATATTACTGTGTTACTGGGTCTGAAGGGCAATGTTACTAGCGAAATTACTGGGCATGACGAGTTTCAACAACTTATAAGTATCTCAGGGTGACAAGCGCACTGCAGTGCTGAATAGAATGTTCAATGTTAAAACACTGGGTGGCACTGTACTTTACTAAAGAAAGCTTATTATAAAGTCAACCAGTACATAGAGGACAAAGATGCCTGGAAACTTCTGCACAGCCGCCTCGCGGCACTTTCAAGGATAACGAATGTAACCAAACCAAATATTGTGAAACTATCTGTTGAAAAATGTTTTGGGCAATCATGATGCTTACCATCAGGCACCTGATTTGCTCGGCTTGTCACTCACTATCATAAAAAAAAAACAATATACACACAGTTTTGAAAAAATAGAACCAAAGCTTTGACCTAAGAATTTGATCTCCGGAAGCTTTTGTACCCATGAAGTAGAGGCCCACCTCTGCCTACCCCTTCGGCAAAAAGGCGTATTGTATGTTATGTTATATGATATTTAAGAAAAGTAATAACTTTTTACTCATAAAAGTTAAGATTTATAAAAACAAAGATCCTGTGAGCCGCCCCTTATTAACTTATAAACAAAAAAGTTACAAAAAGGTGCAGTAACGCTTAAGGGGTTCATCTACCCGTCTAACTCAACAACATAAAAAAAAATTGCAAAATTCGCTTAAAAATATCAACTTCCCATTTTTCATACAAAATGACAATGATCGGCAAATTTGGATGGAAAGTTGAAAAAGTTTTATTTGATAGATATTACATAATATATTATTCTTATATATTAATAATAATATGGGACAACTTCCACACACGGTCATCTGGTCTCAAACTAGGCTAGAAGCCTGTACTATACAAACTAAACAGACATGTTCATGCACACAAATGTTTGAACTGGCCGGGGATCGAACCCGGGGCCTGCGGCACAGAGAGCCAACAAGGCTGTCAAATTTATATCATTTATTGTATATGTCAATTTTTGACAATTATTGCTTATTGTCAATATTATTTTATTAAAATAAATTAAAAATCAAAGTTACAACTATAATACAATAAATACAATACAATCGTTCATCAACGCAACGCGCAGCCCTAAACCTTTAGGACTTGGAAAAGTGAAGTTTTGATTTTGAGTAGGCTTAACTGGAAAGAGGACCCTATAGAAGTTTCAAATCAAATCAAAATCATTTATTTAGCTAACTACGAAAGTTTTACACACATGTAATTGGTGCCTTACCTCCTGGAGAAGCTTGAGCTGTGGCCCTGAAGGCAGTTCTCCCCAGATAACATTTAAGATAAATACAGTTTTGTAGTTCTTAATTTTAAAATAAATTTAATTAAATAAGTTATTACTTCACGAATTATAACATATAATAATATTTTTATAATTAATTATATTCTATTAATATTAAATAGCTCTTAGCAGTTTGACACAATCTTATGAAAAATTTATCAAATCGATGATTTGTATTCCCCTGTTTACTCCGAATATAGATAACTTATTTGATATATTTTATATTCTGATATTTTGGAGATGAGGCAAACTATGTCCATTATACATTTTATTTTTAATCTTTTATTTTGTAGTGAACGTCTAATCACGCGAGTAAATCTGGGATTTTTATAAGTTCATAAAAAAACCAAGAGTTTATAAGAGATATAAGAGAAATATAATGACAGGGACATAGTTTACATAACATTAAAAATATCAGGATATAAATTTATAGAATGGGTTAGTTATATTCAAAGGAAACAGGGGAGTACAAAACATCGATTTGGTAATTTTTTCATACGTTTGTGTCAAATTTCTCGAAGCTAGGATACGCTCTTAAGATAAAAACGATGAAAGAATGAAAGATATAAACTTAAGATATAAATGCTTAGAAAAGAGAATTTTTTTTTATTGCGGAATCACTCAATCACTTCAATTTTATAACTAAGTAAGTTAACATTATAATAAATGAACCAGCAAAGCAATTTAACGTCATCGATACGAGCTCAGTTTTTGATCTATAAAGCGATTCAACGTCATTGTATCTAAAGGTATTACCTGTGGGATGAGTAAAGAATAGAAATGAGATGATTGAGACAAAAATTGGGATGAGTAGGAGGTGGGATGAGACACGCTGTAAGTCTACTTATTATAAATAATACTTAATGCTGTAAAAATATGGAGAACAAAGACGTATCTTTTTTAAAAGCTTTTCAGGTTTCTAAGGTATTTTTTTTTTCAAAATAGATGAAAGAATTCTTAACCTAAGGGTACCTTCTACTTAAGGGGATCAACCATAGATATGATCAACTTACCCCATAGTTGCTAATCTTCGTCTTCCTATAGCACAACACTTCCCGTTGAAAACCAACAGGATATAAAGAACCAAATAAAACACCAACCTCTTATAAACTAATATTTGTAATTCAATGCGCTCGTGAAAAATGGGTTCCCATTTGAAACTGAAACCAGGAACGTGTATTTAAATTATGCGCTCGATTGGACAAGTGGAAGGTTGCATTTTTATTCAAAATTCAAAACACTTCGGAAAAAATTACACTGAATTTGAAATCAAAGGAATCACAATAAATTCACAATAACACTTGAGTTGGCGCGTAAAATCGATTTGTTTATTTTTTTTAATAGAGAGGTTTTTGTTAAGTGAGGTTTACACTGTTGGAATGGATGAGGAAATCGCGCGGGATTTTATCGTCCGTATTTGTGAGATGCGTGACGCAGGCGTCTCCCGGCAACTGCAATGAGCACGCGTGTGCGGCGAGTAGCTAGCGATGCATCCACCCTAAACACGTGTGCAGTACTTTAGCTTGTGCAATCTATTTTTTTACGAGTTTGACGTTTATCTGATGATAATATTTAGTTAATAGTTTCGATCGGAAGTCCTCCGAATTGCAGTACGCTTTTCACCTTGGAACTCTTTGCCTTGTCATTGCATGTAATTGACTTGTATGAGAACCATTATTCCATCCAATTAAATAGGTACGTAGAACTTTTCCCGTAGTAAAATAAATAGGTACATGCCTACTGATAACAGTTTAAGAATTTTGATCTAATTCCATGTCAACACACATACAAGAGGAATATTTTACTTTAATAGATTTTTGTCAATAATTTTTTAGGAAGATATATTCAATTTCAGGTTTTAAAATCAGAATCCCAACGTATTTTTAACGTTGTACAGTACGGCTGGCGTAACTTGACTAGTCTGAACATAGGCTCTGCTAAATTTGGCGCTTGCAAACTCCTGAAGAAAACTGTTATTGCCAGGTAAACAGCCAGGTATACGAACTATAAATGATTGAATTGAACTGAGCATTACATTTACAATCTACTGTAAATGTAATGCTCAGTTCAATTCAAACATAATAATAACAGTTTTCTTCACAAATTTACAAGCGCTATAGTTCGCAGAGCATAAATATGTTCAAACTCGCCAAGTTACACCAGCCGTATTTAGTATTCGTTAAAAATTCCAGTATGCTTAAAAAATTTTGCAAACTCATCAGCTGTTTTACACGAAACGCATCGGCGCTATGAAATAAACAAAAACTCAACGGTGTACGCAAGCTCGAGCGCGCTCACAAAATCACGAAATGTTAATTTTACTGCAGTATGCGTGATAATGGATTGTGTGCAACTTGCGCTTCTGTTTCAGAAGTCTTCAGTATTATTTAATGTACGGAAGCATATTTTATTGAAAACAATATATTTTATAATAAATAATAATAATAATATGGGACAACTTCCACACACGGTCATCTGGTCCCGAACTATGCTAGAAGCCTGTACTATGGTAACCAGATGACTGATATACATTATATAAGCTTATTACACCCAGACACAGATCAAACAGACATATGCACACAAATGTTTGATCCGGCCGGGGATCGAGCCCGGTTGATATACAATATGAAATGGGAATAAAAATTTCACCCACCGGCGGGATTCGAACCACGCACTTTTCGCACCATTCCGCGTAGTGGGCACTCTACCACTTGAGCTATCGTGGAGGAACTAAGTGCTGGAATGGTGCGGAGGGTGCGTGGTTCGAATCCCACCCGTGGGTTAAATTTTTCTTCGCATTTAATATTGTAAATTTTAATTAAGTATGGAAAAAATAATAATTTCTATTGTTTCAAACTTGTATTCCATTTTTACATGCGTGTAAAACTACCTTAGATGATTTTTCCTTTCTCATTTTTTAATAATAAGTGTACCATATCTGTACTCTGTATTTTTCAATTGTATTATCGTTTATGATAATACTGGCTGTGCCTCGCGGTTTCACCCACGTAGACATTGTTCCCGTAGGAATAGGTTCCCAGGGTCTAAGCTACGTAAATACCAAATTTCAGCCTAATCAGCTCAGTAGTTTTGCCGTGAAAGATTAACAAACATCCATCCATTCATCCTTACAAACTTTTGCATTATTAATATTAGTAGGATAGGATAACTATTCAAATGTATGAAATATTATTTGTTAAAATGATTGGATAATATTATAATTTATTATGGTTAAAGATTTTTATTTACTCAAAAGAATTTACAAAATTCACTTGCCGAGATAACATAATTTGAAACTATATAATATAGTTATATTTAAGTATAAATGTTCAAAACTATGCTAGTTTTATTTGATTTCAAATCACTAATACACATTACGAACCATATAAAACAAAAATAAAAAAAGTCGATACAATTTTTCCCTAGAATTAAAGAAGCTGACAGAATAATAAATAACTTTTACTATGCACATACAGCTCTAAGTGCTTAACGATATCACGTATCGAATCGCCCACTATGTGCTATTTAATTAATCGTATCCTAGCCTTAAAAAGAAAAAAAAGCTGTTCGGCGCACGCGCAGAATTCAAGGAGCGCATTCAGTTTTAAATATAACCGGCCAGTGACAATGGACACTCCGTCAGTGTTCTAAAACAAGGATCTTTGAACTATACTTGTATTGCGTGATTTATTTGAACTTCGAATTATAATCGAATCATATTCATATTCAATAAATTGCTTTAAAAATCAATGGTTCTAAATCGATTAATTTTTTTAAATATAGACGTTCATACTAGAATTATTTGCCATGTCATTATTTTCAACAAAGGAATGCATTTGCAATTATTTTCTCCATAACGTGTCTAGATAAATGTTTTATGAATAAATACATTTATTACTATCGGCACAATAGAAATTAGAGATGGCTAGAATAAAATTAAATGTCGTGGCATTTATAAACATTAATTCACTAGGAAAAAAAAAAGAAATAAATTCCTGGGCCATTTGTCATGGGATAAGCTATTTTTAATCCGGAATGTACTCAACTAAACACGTTGAACTAAGATTTTATTGGAAACCAGTGTTCGCGAAATGTATAAATTTAAATAAATCTGCGTGATAGAGGGAGGTCTGCGCAGGAGCGTGGGTTTGATCCCAGAACAGAGCATGTTTTTTGCATCAATAATGATGAACAATATTCGACATATTCTCATCTGCCTCGGCGTAGTGGACGGAAACTCAACTGCCGATCATGAGGTCCTAGGTTCGATCTGCAGATCAGGCAGTGTTAAATATTGGATTTTTATATTATAAATTATCTCAATAACTGCCTGGAGTCTAGAACTGTGCCCGGTAGATGGCAATAGGCTCACCCACCTGTTACATGGGACTAATATAAATAACATACTGGTGAAATGCGACTGTACCTACTATGGGATAGAGTCCTGGGTACACCTCCGCCTACACCAAGAGACGATTTAAAATAATAATATTAATTTAAATCTTCTCTATTTTTCATTTGTATAATGCTACCGAATTGAGCTTTTTTACATATTAAAAATATAATGCGCTAACCTTAAAACATCTTATTATTTTTGTATTTAGTAAGTATATACAGAATAATATTCTAAGCGCTAAAGGGCGTTCGTCTTCCATACAAAATTAAACATAACAACATAACATACATTCACGCCTTTTTTCCCGAAGGGGTAGGCAGAGGTGTACCCAGGACTCAGTCCCATAGTAGATACACCCACATTTCGCCAGTATGTTATTGGTCCCATGTAATAGGGGGCGAGCCTATTGCCATCTACCGGGCACAGTTCCAGACTCCAGGCAGTTATTGAGATAATTCCTAATGGAAAAATCTAATATTTATTACTTTGCCTGACCTGGGGATCGAACCCGGGACCTCTTGATTGGCAGTCGAGCATGCGCCCTCTACGCCACAGAGGCAGTCAAACAAAATTAAAATATACAAATATTAAGATAAAGGAAATCATTTTCCACTCAATTGTTTTTTGGCTTTGGTCTGGCTTTTATTTGTGCGAAAACATATTATGTTAAGTAAAGAAAACCTTACAGTTTCGTCGTATTTATGAAAATTGTAAAAGTTCTTTTTAGGTTACGTTAATGTTTTACATATAGTCCAGTTAGGTAGGTCTAACTATTACCTATATAATTAATATTACCTATTATTGTTTATTATAAGTTTTCTCTATAAGTGAACTATGTTCTTTTGAGAAAATAAAGAAATCTTAAACCAGAACTACGACAAAGAGATCGCACGACGAATTCAAATAAAGGCCAGATCCAGAGCTAACCACAACTGAGTGAAAATTATTCTCTATTTCTTCGTATTTGTGTATTTTGATTTTGTATAGAAGACGAATCACTTAAATTGAGTTTTATTCCGTTTTTTTAAATACAACCTAACTCAATAGTTACATGTCGTAACAATACAAAGTAGTTATCGGTCGTGGTTCACCCATTTTAAAAATCAATCCTTCAGAAAAGGGCAAGCACCCTACTCAGAATTCATTTACACAAACCAGTCACTTACGTCTCACGCCTTCACAGAAACGATTAATTTATTATTATAAAGCATCCCTTTTCGCGCATCCAATTTAAAATTTGACGTCTTAAACAGTCTTAAATTACTCACGGAATTATTTCATTAGCGGCCAGCACCCGTGGGGCTAACTTTGATATAATCGGTACGCAGTTTTTTGGTACCAAAGATGTAATCAACACGTCAATGTGGACACGCCCTAACCTCTTCGCCTTAATAGGTAGATCCCGATATCGGCTCATTCAGCAAATTATGCAATGTTATCTGTGCAGTTTTTGACATATTTTTATAACATTTTAAACTTTATGCGGAAAACTTTAGAGTTATTTTTATAATCGTGATGATAAATAACCGTAGTGAAGGGTTATAAGTTAGTATTTATGATGTTGTGTAAGTTTTGTTTGTTAAACACTTCAGTTTACTGGCGCTATAATGCCGTGCGGAGTTTGTCTCAAAAAGGAACCGTCTTCCAAGAGTGATTTGCCTAAACACTTAGATCATAAACAATGGAATTTTGCGAAGACTGTTTTATTGCCCCATCTCATCGACGCCGGTTTATATTTGCGTCAAACTATAATTTTATGGGCTATTAATGCGGTCAGTACAGTGCGTGTAAGAATTTTTCTTTAACTACTAGTGCTATCACCATTAAATTCAACATTAAGGATATCAATTCAATTTATTTTATAGCAGCTTTTATAAGGACAGATATTTACAACGAGATGGCTTTTCTTGTAACAGTACCGCTTAATATGTTTACATAAAGTTCGAACAATGTTTATTAATTTATTTATTTATTGTTCCCCACCTTAACAGGCTACAGGACCTCTTAGCAGTTTGACACAATCCTATGGAAAATTTATTAAATCGATGTTTTGTATTCCCCTGTTTTCTACGAATAGAGTAAATTTATTTGATATATTTATATCCTGATATTTTAAAGTTGTAGTAAAGTATGTCCCTATAAATTTATTTTTGATTACAAACTCTTAAATTTTTTTGTAGTGAACGTCCAGGCACGCGAGTAAAACTGCGATTTTTGGAAGTTCACTGTGGAAAAACATAGGGTTTATAAGAAAAATAAAAATGACAGGGACATAGTTAACTTGACTATAAAAATATGAGGATATAAATTAACAGAATGGGTTATTTATATTTGGAGGAAATATGGGTATACAAAACGTCGTTTTGGAGAATTTTTCATAGGATTATGTCAAATTCCTAGAAGGCTATGTACGCTCTTAAGATATATAATTTTAATATATATTTTTGGACAGGTCTCCGCTCGCTCCGTTGTCATAATCTGTATCAAATAAAGTTATGTCTGTCCAACACAAATTTTCACGCACACTAGCGACCTTGCATACTGCTTTTTTCACACAGTAAAACTTGAAAGTTGCCGCATTTTCAACTTTTATTTCTAATAGAAAACCTTTTAAACTTTTTGTTTACGCATATTTTTTACAGACTATCAAAAATTTGGTACGCACCACCACTTCTGTCTGCTATTGCTTTTCTTTTGTATAAAAATTTGATTATGTATTAGGACATCCAAATGACATATTCGAGTAGATATCATGTCTACTTAACAGGATACAGGACCTCTTAGCAGTTTGACACAATCATATTAAAATTAACGAAATCGATGTCTTGTATTCCCGTGTTTCCTCCGAGAATAATTGATTTTATCCATAAATTTATATCTTGAAAATTAGAAGATGAATTAGGCTATATCCGTGTTATTTTATTTTTGTTCTTTAACTCTTCATTTATTTCTAGTGGACGTCTAATTACACGAGTAAAACTGGGACAATTTTTCATGTTTTTAAAGGGTCATACTTCATTTAACAATGAGTTTGTAGAAAAATGAAAATGACAAGGACAAGCTCACTGAAGACCTAGATTTTATTTTTAAAAAACCATTGCTCTCACGCAGTTATCTAGGGAGGAAACACGGGAATACGTTAGTATGGAAAAATCACCCCTCATGTAACCTCTTAACAGTTGATATCTAAATGACGTTGCTTAAATTTTTATAAATTTTGGTAAGAGGATAAAATTCTAAGATATTTTAAGGTAGTAGTGGAAAGCCACAGGGTGACCTGATTTTGCGGTCAGATGTGTGATGTGACAGAGTGTTGCAAAAGTGCATGCCTTAATGGGAACAAGCACTTACAACATACCAGACCAAAATAATAATATAAAATATAAGTTAGGGCATTTATTTGTTTTATTTTATTTACTAACTAGTGTAAGAACAGCAGCTTTGCCCGCTCGCAATTATGAAACATGGAAGTTTTATACTAAAAAATTTACGTCCTTTTTAAACCCTTAAGAATGTGATTTTTAAAAATCCTTTCTTAACACACGTCCAGACAACGAAAAGAACCTACATTCCAAGTTCCAAGTCTAGGGTCAGTGGTTTGGGCTCTGCGTGGCATTTCAGTCAGTGAGTCATTAAGGATTTTGTAATAATATATAGTATGTTATAATTTTTTTGTGTAAAAAGTGAGCAACTAATTTAAAATTATATTAACATAAATTTTATTTGGAAATATTCATTATTAATATTAGTGTATTGGAAAAAAATTTCGCTTAATAACTTAGTCTGATATAAATTTATTTTTTCGATCCAATGATGTCTTATCCCATTTAGTTATTTATTCCTTACTCATCCCATTTCTATTTCTCGCTCATCTTGCAGCAATTTATTGATTTTTATTCCTCATTCATCCCACGATCATATTCCCCACTCATCCCTATCACCTGCCTCGATGGCGCGGCTTACTGGTCGGAGTCCTTGGGTACACCTCTGCCTACCCCTTCGGGAAAAGGCGTGAAAAGGCGCGCGAATTGGGCTGTAATTCGGTAGGTATGTAGATAGTTAAAACCCTGGAATAACACATAATAAGGCACTTATTATCCTGGTTTTCCCACGGTAACGATGACTAGGCGGGTAAAACCGCGAGGCACATGTTGTACCTATAAAAAAAGAAAAAAATTCATAGTTATAGTCTTATAGATAACGTAAATGACACGAAAAATTCGGTAAATGCTTTTACAGCTTTATTCATTGGGTCCGTCGATTTGTTCGATAGTTCCGTGTCATTCTGAAGATACCAGAAATAAATCGATAGGCTCGTTAGCTCAGACGGTAGTAGCTCTGCTTTCTGTGCCGCAGGGCCCGGGGTCGATCCCCGGCCAGGTCAAACATTTGTGTGCATGAACATGTCTGTTTGATCTGTGTCTGGGTGTTATAAGCTTATATAAGTATGTATATCAGTCATCTGGTTACCATAGTACAGGCTTCTAGCCTAGTTTGGGACCAGATGACCGTGTGTGGAAGTTGTCCCATATTATTATTATGTCGCTCGAAAACACGGGATATACCCGGTCTTTTGATAGGCGTGCACGGAGACCATTTTTTTTTTAAGTCCAACGTGCAGAGTCCCCTTTGAGCTTTTAATCTAAAGGTAATGTATAGCACCTATCGGGGTCTATCTCTGAAATCATCTACAGTTTTTTTTTAAGATGGGCACAAAGACAACCCCCGCTAGGTACAAGGACTATTGAGAATGGATGGAAACTACTTGATTAGTCTATAAGTGTGATGTCTAGATGGATGGTAACCGGGCTATTGCTAGAGACTCCGGCACCTGCCACTTCCGTCTCATGGTGAAATATGACGGCAGGTGATGACTCGCCGCTCACTAAACGGACCCGCCATAAAAGCCGCCCACCACATGGGAATAAGGGCGACGAGAGGGGCAACGTTGGTGTGAGCGGCTAAGGGTAGGAGAGGTGTCCCTGGACTTTAAACGGCGATCACTTGCGTTACCCTAAGGTCGCATCACGCTCGACCACTCGCCACTTATGCTTCACATCCTCCCTCGAGCACGAGGCTCTCGCGACTCCACTCTGGTCGGCCAATGAAGGCAAGACAGAGGTGGGGGACTGTGTTCCTCGTCAGTGTTCACTCCGGCCGGCCGGTGAAGGCAAGCCGGAGATGAAGAACTTAACCCTCCCCCGGAAGCACTCAGGTACGTGGGGTCGCTACTCCCCAACAGCTCGCCATTATTATTATTATTATTAATCTCAAATCATAAATTATTTAAACATTCCTGGCATACCCTAAATCTTGGAGCTTAAGGTTCAAATTCCCTTGGCAAGGTTTAATAAACTAATGAACATTTTCTTACCCATTAACTTAAACCAATTTTCGAATAGGTATAATATTATTATTATATTACCGGTACATAATGATTATATTTATAGTCGTTGCAGACGGAAACCGTTGCCTTAAAGGACTTTGCCCACTAGATTGGAATGTAATAAGGCCGTATGTAATGAGTGGCAAATTAATATCCTATCCTACTATCCTACTAATAATATTATAAATGTGAACGTTTGTGAGGATGGATGGATGGATGAATGGATGGATGGATGTTTGTTACTTTTTCACGCCAAAACTACTGTCAACGTGCCTTTTCCAATAAATAGTACTTGAACACTTCAGCATATTTTAAATGATTTATTGCAAGCCCACCATCTTCAATCTCGCTCTACAATCATCTGTCGCGCTGGCATCCACCTCCCTGTGTTGCCATCGCGCCCTCGCACATACCATAGATGTTCCCTAAACCACACGTTGCCATTAATACTTTCCATAAAACCACCAAAACGTTCACAGAATCCGTAGCATGCGCGTCACAAAATATCATCAACCCTACTGAACCGATTGGGCTGAAATTTGCAATGTAAGTAGCTTAGACCCTGCAATAACACATGAGATACTTTTTTCCCAATATTCCCACGGGAACGATGTCTACGCGAGTGGAACCGCAGGGCACAGCTAGTTCTTCTAATTTATAGAAATATATGAGACATTGCTAACTAGACCATATCATGGGCCGTCGCGTGCTGTTTGCGGCGCGTTAGCTTTCCGTTAACAATTTGTATGAGGACGGTGTTGATACGTTACAGTGGGCAAGGTAAAATAATAGAGCTACCCTTTTCTCACCCCATGGGAGCAGTGAGACCTGGCAGAGGGAGATATTCGAGTGGGCAGCAGCGCTTTTCGTTTCCAAGTATTCCAACTACTGCGATTACAAAGCTGCACAACAAGAGCGGTGATTACGGCAAAATCCCCCCATATTAATAGACTGCCTCGGTGGCGTAGAGGGCGCATGCTCAACTGCCAATCAAGAGGTCCCGGGTTCGATCCCCAGGTCAGGAAAAGTGATAAATGTTGGATTTTTTCATTAGGAATTATCTCAATAACTGCCTGGGGTCTGGAACTGTGCCCGGCAGATGGCAATAGGCTCGCCCCCTATTACATGGGACCAATAACATACTGGCGAAATGTGGGTGTGTTTACTATGGGACTGAGTCCTGGGTACACCTCTGCCTACTCCTTCGGGAAAAAAGGCGTGAATGTATGTATGTATGTATTATAATAGATTATGGCGTTCTATGGTGAGGCCTATGTTCAGCAGTGGACGTCTTCCGGCTGATGATGATGACGATGCATCATCATCGTCATCATCATCAACATACCAGTATAATGGGCAATCATCTTTATACTAGAAATAGTGTTTATTGGTTAATATCAGGTATTAAAAGCTTACTTATACACATGCTTACTTATATAGTTAATTAATTAAATAGTAGAAACTTAAATCCAAATTAACCTACAATTTACAACGTTTTATAAAAAGATATAGTAATACGACACCCCGGACACTCGACTCAATCCCATACAAAAGCCTCGCTATAACTAGCTACTACCACAGAATACTCTACTACACAGACACTGCACACATGGAGTTTAGTACACGTGCAAGAGTGTGCGTGAGGTGATTTCCCGGCGAATCGGGGCTCGACGAGAGCTCCATATCTCTGGAGGGATGAGAAAAGCCCGATTGGTGGGCGGATGACAGTGTCCATTCTATACGTAGTATTATTTGTTCTGTGCTATGGGGGAGGCCTATGTTCACCAGTGGACGTCCATCCGGCTGATGATGATGATGATGATGAGTAGATAAGTTTTACATCACCTTCACTACAACAGAAATTATCAGCAAGAATTGCCTTGATGGCGTAGTGGGCGCAAGCTCGATTGCCGATTATGAGGTCCCGGGTTTGATCCCCAAGTCTGGCAAAGTATTATTGGATTTTCCTATTATAAACTATCTCAATGACAGCCTGGAGTCTGAAACTGTGCCCGGTAGATGGCAATAGGCTCGCTCCCTATTACATGGGACCACTGGCAAAATGTGAGTAGATACCTACTGTTGGACTTTGGGTACACCTCTGCCTACCCCTTCGGGGAAAAGGCGGTTACAACAGGACCCTTCACCAATTTTACTCCTTGCCTTGCCTTGCTTTGTAATATACCAGCGTAAAGCCGAGCTGATCCCCAATGCTCTAGTAATGTAACCTTATTTTATTTTTTTATTTATATTTTTTTATGATAGTGAGTGACAACACTCATCATGCCCAGTAATTTCGCTGGTAACATTGCCCTTCAGATCGGAACACAGTAATGTTTGCACATTACTGCTTGGCGGATGAATAACTGGCAAAGGTGTGGTACTTCCCCAGGTGGCCCCCTGTAAAAGAGGTTTACCACTACAATATATTGTATACTTAATTTGTATACTATATATTGTATACTTAATTTCTTTTTTTTTTCTATACATGTCAAAAAATGTATTTTTATCTTTTACTCAGATAACGTATCATATTCGGCGTTGGTTCACATCTGCGTCAAAATGCACAAACGCACATGATTTCCTGATTTATTCCCGTATTGGGATGAGCTGTCCAATTTACAGCTTTTGACTTAAGCCGATGTCCGCTTTAACTTGACCTCTGCCTTCTAAGATTTCTCCTTGTAATTGTACCCAGTAAGTGTTATTTAAAGATGTCAGAGTTAACGGTTATTGTTGACTGTAAAATGGGAATAACTACCAGCACAAAATGCCCTTAATCTGGTTCGGAAAATTAGTCGACTGGAATGGAAGAGTATGGCATCATAATTTATTATATTCTCTGGATATAAAAATCAAAGTTTGACTGACTTCTTGACACATTCACTCATAGGGTCTGTGCACTTTTATTCTACGGATATACTTTACACTCCACAGGCTGCGTCCGACTTGCATGTAGCAAGAACTTTCGAAAATCATCCTTTTATCATTGATATAAGGAAAATGGGAGATGAGGTACTGGCTTCTCGAAAATGGCAAGCTCAAATTAGGTAAAAAAAAGTCAAAAATGTCAAAAAGATTTATTCAAATAGGTCACAATCTGACACTTTTCTACGTCAATGAAGATAAACAGTAATGAGTCTACCGTGCATTCGGAAAGATACCTTTACAACAAGAACGCACAAGAAACTTATATATAATTTTTTCAACTGATTGTTTTACAAAATTTGGTTTGCTTGCATTCGTTTGTTTGGAAGGTACCATTAGGTCCACGTACGAGTACGTAAAGTCATACGAGCGACTAATCGTGTTGTCTCGGTTGCACTTCGGTTTTAGGTACGTCTTTCATCTTTATTGTTCATTATATTGTATGATGTAAAAACTTCACACTGAGCAAATTGCACGTGCCAGTTGAGTAAGCGTCCAAAGTAAATTCGCCCTCTCGCTCACACGTACCCACATGTTAGAAGATCTAAAAAATACTACTTATAATTACGTAAAATAAAGACAACTAGGTTCTAGAAAATAAAAATACAAAGATTCAGTAAAAAATCTAATTTAATCCTAACGATTTTTATGTTTATGTACCTGCACAAAGAAAAAAATCTTAGAAAAATAAAAAGGCACTGAAATCTTTGAGCTTTTAATCCAATCCAGTATCGACTGGATTCGATTTCAGAGATGGCTCTGAAACCATCTACAGAAGATGAGCTCAAAGACAGCCTCCGCTAGGTGCAATGACTATTGTGAATGGATGGAAAAAACTTGATTTGTCTATGGATGTGATTTCTAGATGGATGGTAACTGGGCTATTGCTAGAGACTCCGGCACCTGCAACTTCCGTCTCATTTACACATTATTTATTGTTACCGCAACTTTATAGAATCCTTTATTGTATAAGTACAATTCCTAGGAAATGCATACAATTCCTACAAAAGTTAAGAAATGTATGATAATTGATTGCACTTTTCCTAGGAAATTTATACATTTCATCATCATCATCATCTCAGCCGTTGGTAATCCACTACTGAACATAGGCCTCCTCCATAAAGGGGGATTTTGCCAATACTCGACACGCTTGGCAGGCGGGTCGTCGAGCGTAATTCGATGGTCTTTTGCAGAGGACGCTGCTGCCCGTCTTCTGGATTTGTTAACCCCTTAGCCGACTCTTACGGCAACCACGGGTAGAGAGGGTGGAGCACTATTCTAAAGCCAGTAACTCCACGGAGCTATACATTTGCTAAACAGCAATCGGAAATGTACATATTACAGAAGGACTACTCAGTTTGTTAAGTTGGTTGACGTTGTTTTGTGACACAAAAGCCAGATACCTACTATTTCTATTCACTTGCTACGATCCTGACATGCGGCTTTCGCTTCGTCTCCAGTGACTCCAGTGAATATTTTACAGAAAATCACCTAAAGTTTATAAAGATGTCGGTTATTTTCTCGATAATTTGTGATTTTAGTATCGTTTTATTACTCTTGTATTTAATTGGACAATCTCGACACTTCATGCTCGTTTTGGCTTCAATAACTACAAAATTTGTATTAAAATGTAATTGGCCTATAATTTGAAAGTGTAAGGTGGTTCTCTTGGTTCTCTTGGTTACAGAGTAAAAATATCCTCTAAAGATTTTTTTTTTATTTAGGTACTATGTACCGTAATTAATAAAATAAATTTTAGATTTATCATTTGTACGATATTAAACATAGAAAAAAAGGCGGACGGAGTCTTCAAAAACAAAAAATTAAGTACCATTGTAAGCTCAGATCATACAAACAAGGATTGTAAGCCAGCTCGCTAACACAAACATGACGGCATGCACAAATTCACACCCATGAACCTTGAAAAAGGGTGTAGATGTGTGCGTGAACACAAGCAGCTTAAGTGGTATTAGTACAAAAATCATGATTAATATGTGCCCTCATTTCCGTCCACTCCAGTTAGTAAATCAGCTCCCCAAAGAAGTGTACGAGCTGGCTTACTATGGTGCTACAGTTTTGTTTTAAAACACTCCGTCCGCCTTTTTTTCTAGGTTCATGTTTACGATATTATTGAGATAATATTAGCTCTACAAGAAGAAAAAAGGGGGTTATTCAGACTTTACTTGAAATAAAAAATTTAATTGAAATAAATTAAAATAAATGAGGATGCATCCAAACATCTATCTCCTTAATTTTAGAAAAGAGAAAGAAATTAAAACATACATACATTCACGCCTTTTTCCCGAAGGGGTAGGCAGAGGTGTACCCAGGACTCAGTGTCCTATAGTAGGCACACCCACATTTCGCCAGTATGTTATTGGTCCCATGTAATAGGGGCGAGCCTATTGCCATCTACCGGGCACAGTTCCAGACTCCAGGCAGTTATTGAGATAATTCACAATGGAAAAATTCATTATTTAACACTTTGCCTGACCTGCGGATCGAACCCGGGACCTCATGATCGGCAGTCGAGCATGCGCCCACTACGCTACCGAGGCAGACAAGAAATTAAAAATACATAAATAATAAATTTTTTCAATTATTTCGTTATATGAGTGGCTGGTAAATTAACTAGCTTCTGATTATAATCCCATGAGTAAATTAATTATGGTAATATAAGAGTTATTTGCTGACATGATGATTGCCTTGAAAGCCTGCATCTTCCGTAAATCACCATTATATTTTAATTTTCTATATAAAAATTATCCATACACCGTTAAATATCAAGATAAAGCGTTTAAAATAATTACGGCATAATTTTGTTAAGGTGTGGTCTCGTTAATGCAGTTTACTAAACTATAATTTGTTAAATGTAACTTTAATTCTTTTTTCTGCTCCATCATCAACTCCTTTTTATCTGACCCTGATATTTAACTATCTCGAATCTTTAACATTTTCGTGAAGATGATTGCAATGAACCTAATTCACAAATTATTTACTACAGCCGGCTAATTCTTCTTCGGTGACTGCCTCGGTGGCGTAGTAGGCGTAAGCTCGTCTGCAAATCATGCCAATCATCATCGGTCTCGCATTCGATCTCCAGGTCTTTCAGAAAAGTGTTATGGATTTTTCCATAAGCATTATCTCTATGACAGCTTGCGGCAGACTCCAGCTCTGGAGTCTGCTCCAGTCTGTCATAGAGATTACTTACAGTTCCAGAGAACTATCCCCGGTAGATGGCAATAGGCTCGCCCCCTATTACATGAGACTAATAACATACTGGCGAAATGTGGGTGAACCCAGGACTCAAGATCCAAAGTCCTTTTTTCTGTAGGGGTAGGCAGATGTACTAGGTCCCATGTAATAGGGGGCGAGCCTATTGCATTTGCGTGATGGTATGTTCATCATCACGCCTATTTCCCAAAGCTTAACTATGTTACTGGCCCATTCGTTTTGAAGATACACAGACACGTCAAACTTATAACACTCTTTTCTCTTTTAGTCGGGGGTTAAAATAACAATTAATAAAATGGACAAAAATCAGACGTAGCATTGTAGTTAACTTACTAACACTTTAAACTTTACAATAATATAATGTACGAATTACAATTATTACGGCATTTAAGCGTTAAGATAACACTGATTCAAATTTAATTTATACCACGGTTGACTTTCTTTTTTTATTGCTTTTTAATCAATTTAAGTCAATTCGCAGTTATACTATTTTTTTTTATGTATAAGAATTAAAATTGACCACACAAATTATAAAGATTAAAAATAAACGCATCAGTGAGTCCACACCTTAAATGTTAAGGTGATCGAGCTGAACGCAAAAATTTCTTGCGATTGCGCCGGAATGTCATTAAGTTTTACGAGCACACGAGAGGCGCAAAACTGCGCATAACGTGCAATTTAGCTTTTACATGTGCTCTAGTTTTAACAGGTCGGGTGATAAATAAAGCCTATAAAGTCTCAACCGCAGTATCAATGATGAATAGGTAGCTGAAAGAAAAGTATTTTTTGCATGGTAGAATATGATCGATGAGGCGATGTGGTAGAGAAGCTCACCACATCTGAGGAATGATCACTTCTCATTAGTTGCGGGTTTGTTAGGTACAGATGATATAATATATTTTGACTGTACAGGATCTTATTTTTAGGGTTCCGCGCATCAAAAGGAAAAAAGGGACCTTTAAAGGATAACTTTGTTGTCCGTCTGTCTGTCCGTCTGTCAAGACACTTTTTAAAAGCTTTTTTTGCCTTAAGAATTTATTTTCTATAACTGTACTTAGCCCAAAGTAAAAAAAATTAGATATCAAATTTATTGTAATCCAGTTTAACTGCCCGTGTAGAAACGCGTCGGAGCCGATTTTTCTGCAACTACTTAAATACTTACTTTCATGATTATTATCAGTTAAACTTTATCTGTGAGTTAAACAGTCTCGTATTTAAAAAAAAATAGACTTTTCATGCTGAACAGAAAACACCAACAAAATGGTCAATCTACGTGGCCTCCTAGGAATTTGACACAATCCTATTAAAAATTTACCAAATCGACGAGTTGTTAATTTTTTTATAAACCCTTGGTTTTTTCATAGTGAACTTCCCAAAATCTTTTACTCGCGTGACCCATTCTAGTTATAAATTTATATCCTGATATTTTTATAGTGAAGTAACCAATGTCTCTGTCATTTAAATTTTTCTTGAAACCCTTGGTGTGAACTTCCAAAAATCCTTTTTACTCGCGTGATTGGACGATCACTACAAAAATGTAAAGTTTATAAACAAAAATAAAATGATAGGAACATACTTTACTTCAACTTTAAAATATCCACATATATAAAGAATATATATATAAAGAAAACCATATGGTTTTTTGCTATTTAAAAAACAATTTAAAACATAACCCAAAAACTACTTTTTTACAATTTTCATAAATACGAAGAAACTGTAAGGTTTTCTTTAACACAATATGTTTTCGCGCAAATAAAGGCCAGATCCAGAGCCAACAACAAACAATTGAGTGGAAAAGTATCCCCTATTTCTTCATATCTATGTATTTTCCATTATGTATGGTGACGTTCACTATACTGTTGCTGCTAGACCTGTGTTATATAAAATAAATAAATAAATAAAAATCTTTTATTTCAGATCATTCAGATCCAGAATATAAGACCGTGGTTGCAACTCAGTCTTAATTATTATTATTCTACAAATATATTATATTAATAATGAGAAACATGAAAATATGTTGCTCAGTAAATTTTAAACACAGGCCATTAGTTATAAAGTTGACGACCATCGAGCATTACATTGCCAGTAGATATTATATCGCAATCTTTCATTTAACAAGATTAAAATAAATGGTCACTCGTAAATAAATAATTTGTTGTAATTATGGAGAACGGAATATAAAGCGTTACTGGTTATGCTAAACATTTGTTTAGACTTTTTAAAGTATTTCAGTAAACATCTTTTTTATATTATAGAACCTGCAAATATACTAAGTGAATAATGTGTTATCTTACTAAATATAAAAATATAAATTAATAGATAGATAGGTGGATAGATTAACTCTTTATTATTACACTAAAAACATGAAACCTTAAATTTAAAATACTTAATAACAAATAATAACAAATAATGTAACAATTGGCGGTCTTATCGCTAAGAGCGATCTCTTCCAGACAACCGTGCAGGGAGAGGAGTGTATAAATAAATCTCAGTACAATGTTTAAAACTTTGTAAAAAAAGCTAGGGTATTCTATCTTGACTCCAGCGCCATCTAGCATTGTTTTTGTGTATGTTTGTTCCCATTTCACGCTAAAACTACTGTAACGCGCACATATACCAGCCATGAATGTCATGCCATGCCGTGCCTGATAGCCAAACCTGAAGGCCAAGCCAGGCTAAGCCGGGCCAAGGCGGGCCAAGCCGGGCCAAGCCAGGCCGAGCCGGGCCAAGCCAGGCCAAGCCGGGCCAAGCCAGGCCAAGCCAGGCCAAGCCAGGCCAAGCCAGGCCAAGCCAGGCCAAGCCAGGCCAAGCCAGGCCAAGCCAGGCCAAGCCAGGCCAAGCCAGGCCAAGCCAGGCCAAGCCAGGCCAAGCCAGGCCAAGCCAGGCCAAGCCAGGCCAAGCCAGGCCAAGCCAGGCCAAGCCAGGCCAAGCCAGGCCAAGCCAGGCCAAGCCAGGCCAAGCCAGGCCAAGCCAGGCCAAGCCAGGCCAAGCCAGGCCAAGCCAGGCCAAGCCAGGCCAAGCCAGGCCAAGCCAGGCCAAGCCAGGCCAAGCCAGGCCAAGCCAGGCCAAGCCAGGCCAAGCCAGGCCAAGCCAGGCCAAGCCAGGCCAAGCCAGGCCAAGCCAGGCCAAAGCCTTTGCCGAGCATACTCATTCCCTGCAGAGTACACCGACCTTCGTCAAGCTCACCAGCAAGCTCCAGCAATACTGTGTTCTGGTCTGAAGGTCAATGTTACCAGCGAAAATACTGGACATGACGGGTTTAACAACTTATATCTCAGGGTGACAGGCGCAGTGCAGTGCCGTGCAGAATTTAGAATTTTGAAACACTGGGTGGCGCTGTGTCTGATATGGGCAATCATAATGCGGTAAGCATCAGGCACCTGATTTGCTCGTCTTGTCACTCACTATCATAAAAAAAATCTAATATTGTATATTAAAAACCTACATAACATATTTAGATTGTTAGGATTTTTTCAAGTAGGTATTTATAGTTAGGTCTTTTAGAATACTAAGCAACCCTCTCTACCCGTGGTTGCCGTGAGAGCTGGCTAAAACTTATCAGATCCAGAGGACGGGCAGCAGTGTTCTATGCGTAACACCATCAGATATGAAATTGATGGAATTGATATGTGGACTGCCTCGGTGGCGTAGAGGGCGCATGCTCCACTGCCAATCAAGAGGTCCCGGGTTCGATCCCCAGGTCAGGCAAGTGTTAAATATTGGATTTTTCCATTAGGAATTATCTCAATAACTGCCTGGACTCTGGAACTGTGACCGGTACATGCCAATAGGCTCGCCCCCTGTTACATGGGACCAATAACATACTGGCGAAATGTGGGTGTATCTACTATGGGACTGAGTCCTGGGTACACCTCTGCCTACCCCTTCGGGAAAAAGGCGTGAATGTATGTTATGATATTTGGACTAGTAAAAATAAATAAAACCGCTCCAGTTGAAAAATGGACCGGAAACAAAACGTCAGTGTGAAACAAAAATAATTCTCGTGGTTGTGACATCAGTAGGTACATACATACATAAAAGCCGGAATACATTGCCTAAATCTAGACTCATGTCACCGTGTCACAAGACAAATAACTCAAAAATCCATTTAAATATATAAAACGATACGGAATATAATTTCTAAAAGAGAATCAATGGAAAAATTAAATAGTTTAATATAAAGGTCATTTTCTCAAACTTACACAAGTCGTGCGAATTCAGGAAATTTGTAAAATAAAACAAAATATTGTATGGAGTAATTTATTTAGCAAATGATTTTTCACATACAGGCTCCTAGTGACTTTTCATGGTAACGCATTAAGTTGACAGCGCCAGCTTAGTTGACATTGACAGTTGTTTATATAGTTCGCCAGTTGAGAGGTTCTAAATAATATTGTATTCATAACAAGAATCTAGGCATCAGTACGTTCCTGTTATAGATTAACCTAAATACCAAATTAATCATTGATATAAAGAAAAGGGGAGATAAGGTACGATCTCCCAGCGCTTATTCAACAAATGGCACGTGCAATTTGCTCAGTGTGAAGTTAACACAGTGACATAATATAACGAACAACAAAGATAGAAAGACGCACCTAAGATCGAGACAACAATATTATTCGCTCCTACGACCTTACTTTACCCATGTATCTGGCCCTAATGGGACCTATTTGAGCTCGCCATTATCGAGAAGCCAGTGCCTCATCTCCCCTTTTCTTTCTGTCAGAGAAATTGATACAATAAATTAATTTAAAACTATTGATAGCGGGCCAAATGGGACGTAGATGATCGTTAATAATTAAATACATGTAACAGTTGATAACATTGGTTCATAGAATCGCTGTGTGTAGTTGGCAAAGGCCAATGAAGAGGAAACGGTTGTGGGTCACTCAGTCAGTTGTAGTGGCAAGCCTCTTTTGCAAGGGGCCGCCTGGCGAAGTACCACAGCTTTGCCAGTTATTCGTCCGCCAAGCAGTAATGTGCAAACATTACTGTGTTCCGATCTGAAGGGCAATATTATCAGCGAAATTACTAAGCATGACGAGTTTCAACAATGAATATCTCAGGGTGACAGGCGCAGTGCAGTGCCGCGCAGAATTTAGAATATTGAAACACTGGGTGGTGCTGTGTCTGATATGGGCAATCATGATGCTTACCATCAGGCGTCTGATTTGCTCGTCTTGTTACTCACTGTCATAAAAAAAAATCAAGCTTAGAAGTGTCCACCTGAAACGACAAATAATGCGCCCAGATGAGAAATAATAAATACAAAATAATAACATAAGCCCTTCCCTTCCCTATCTGTATTTGCTTTCTCTTCATGATTGCCTGGAACAGATCCTTGATACCTACTTCGGGAAACTTAAAACTTTTCATTCTACAGAAGGTACACGAAATTTATTCTGGGCATAGTGGGAACTTTACGTACCTAGTACCTAGTACTTTACTATATTTTTCAAGTAGATTCGTGCCTAACCCATCTCTATAGGTGAATTAACATCAATCCATTATGTAAGTAACTGATTATCTGAGTCGGTAAACGCAAACAAATACCAGATTCCGCAGATAATATCATATTCGGATTCACCTGCCAATAAAGTTCTTTGTCCCATAATGATAGTCGTCAGAAGAAAAAGTCAGCTTTACATCGATTCATCGAATTCAAGACATAAGAATAACAACCTTAACTTTACCTTCACCATAACGAAATCATGCGAATTTGAATTTTAAGTATATGGTGATAAGATTGAAGAGACTTTTCGAAGTGTTAAGGATAGGTTTGATGTTGTATAACATTGATGAATCTCCGACCGTTTTAGGAACGGCCAAAACTGACATAAAATGAATTAAAATTTCAAATAGGCCCCCGCGACTTTGTTGTCAACCGCACAAAAGAAAAAATAAACCTGCTCCGAAAAGCTACAATTTGGAAGGAAGAATCACAATATGTATGAAAAACGTTATGTTAAGCAAACCGTTCGTGTCGTCAATTTTATCTGATTGTGTTCTTGAATAAATAAATTTAAATGCAGCGATATTAATTGTTTATTTTATTTGTGTTTGTGTCACAGACAACTTAACCTAAAAGACCATTTTCATGAACGTTAGTATTAAAACAAAAGCGCCAATTCATGGCAAGGACGGAAGATCTCCTCTAGTATAAATTGGATCGTTCAGACTTCAAACACGTCATATCGACGGCGAAGTGCAATACCTTCTATCTGAACTTTAAATGAAATTATTGAATATTTTTTTACAATTAAATACCTCCTAACTCTCCTAACTAATGAAAAACCATACCTACCTACCAACAAAATAAATACGTACCAAAATAAAGGTATTATTTTATGTAAACAGAACAGATTGTCCTATTTTACATTAAAGAGAAATTAAAATTTTTTTTCACTTTGCGTAAATTTAGATTTTATCAGTTAGATAAGTTATTGGAACTCACCGTCGATAAATAGTTTATACCACGGTCTTCGGTTCATACTACAAACCTTAAATCTAATGGAAAATCAAACAAAGGAAAATCAGCGGACTCAGCGTTTATGCAATCTCCCTGCTCAACCTTGACGAAAGCACATCCTCTGAAGACTCGTCTTTAGGCTGAGTTGTCCATGAATAACGTGCAATTGTTAAAATCGATATTGCAACATTGTTTCAAAAGGAGTCAAAAGCTCCCTTGTAATAATAAATTATGTATAAATAATTGGTTTATTAGAATTCGTAGTTGTCACCAGTTGTTCAATGCAACATTGTACAGTTGCAATGGTGGCAGATTTCATCACGATAACATAAGTAACTAGAAACCGCCCAAGCTTATCATCACGTAAACTGCTACGGCAGGTTGAAATTGTCCTTCAATAAAGGTGGCACTTTAACCATTGATATAAAGAAAAGGGAAGACTCGCTTCTCGAAAATGGCAAGCTCAAATTAGGTCCCGTTAGGTCCACATACGTCAGTGAAGTAAGGTCGTACGAGAGAATAATATTGTTGTCTCGGTCGCACTTCGGTCTTAGGTACTTTCTGTCTTCGTTGTTCATTATATGTCGCTGTGCAAACTTCACACTGAGCAAATTGGGAGCGCTAGGAGAACGTACCCTATCTCCCCTTTTCTTTTATCAATGACCTTATCAAATACAATAGTCGCGTTTTCGAGACGTTTTCAAAAGACGTTGAACAAAATTAAACATGTCGCTGAGCCCGGAGTTTTGAAAAACATTTTTTTTAAGATAGTGAGTGACAAGTCGAGCTCATCAGATGCCTGATGGTAAGCATCATGATTGCCCATATCGGACACAGTGCCACCCAGTATTTTAAAATTCAAAATTCTGAGCGGCACTGCACTGCGCCTATCACCCTGAGATATGAGTTGTTGAATCTCATCTACCCAGTAATTTCGCTGGTAACATTGCCCTTCATACCGGAACACAGTAATGTTTGGACATTACTGCTTGGCGGATGAATAACTGGCAAAGGTGTGGTACTTCCCCAGGCGGCCTCCTGCAAAAGAGGCCTACCACTACATGACATAACATTGAGGATGAATGCTCTAAAAATAAGACCCAAATATTTTTTTTCTATTCCTCGCATTACTTCAAAAAATAAACCCCAATAATAATAATTTGAATTTATACTCTAACTAATTTAAAAAAAAAATACTAATTTATAACTAATTTATAAGTCAATTCATATGAGTTATGTGGACAAACCCATATTGTCAGAGTTTCAAATTGAATGCTTATATTGTTGTTCCGGTATAAATCAATTTGTTCCATAAAACGGACATTCGGTCACAATTCAAAGTGCGATTTTCAAAATGTCAGGGCTTAGGAGGCTATGTGTGAAGTTTTTTCAGACCTGAGAAGCAAACCCAGGGGCCACATGCCTAGCAGTATACCACTCGAAAAATGAGAAAATTTCGTTAATTTTCACTGAATAATATTTTATCAATATTATGTTAATTGCTTCAGTGGCATAGTGGGTTCCCCAGGTAAGGCAGTGTTATTGATTTTTTCATTAGGAACTTTCTCAATGACAGCCTGGAGTCTGGAACTGTGCCTGGTAGGTGGCAAAGGCCTCGCTCCCTATTACATGGGACATAAAATAATAATAACTGGATCTCTTGCCTACCTTTTGGAAAAAATTCAAAATTCAAAAATTCTTTATTTGTTCAAGTACTAGGTGTTACAATGATTTGTGGCAGCCCTAAAAAAGCAAAAAAAAAACCCCTAGCAAAAAGGGAGTGACGATAAACTATTATTACACCACATAATATAAAAACTTTAAAGTAAAAGAGTAACAATACATAATTTCTAGTGTAACAATTAGCGGTCTTATCGCTGAAAGCAATCTCTTCCAAACAACCGTGCAGGGAGAGGGGAATAGACTGATGTTTTATTAACGGGGCAGCCACCGGAGAGTTCCCCATAAAATGTATTAGTTAAATCATAATTTAAAATCAGAGTATATAATATTTCCAACATTTAGACATTATTCGGAATGAGACACTAGTAATCTAGGTTCTTAATTAAATTTTAGAGTAAAATACTCATAATTTGGAGTTATATTTAAAAATACCTATATTTTGTCAAAATACCTATATTTTGTCAAAATACCTATATTTTGTCAAAATACCTATATTTTGTCAAAATACCTATATTTTGTCAAAATACCTATATTTTGTCAAAATACCTATATTTTGGATGTTTTTTTTATGGTATTTATTTTGGTCCAAAGTACTTCTATTTTGGATTTAAATATAATTATGAACCTAGTTTTTATCTAATGTTTCATTCCGAATAACGTTATTAAATGAAAGAAATATGCTATTTTTTTTTTTATAATATAGGACAACTTCCACACACGGTCATCTGGTCCCAAACTAGGCTTGAAGCCTGTACTATGGTAACCAGATGACTGATATACATACTTATATAAGCTTTTAACACCCAGACATAGATCAAACAGACATGTTCATGCACACAAATGTTTGACCTGGCCGGGGATCGAACCCGGGGCCTGCGGCACAGAAAGCAGAGTTATTACCATCTGAGCCAACGAGGCTGTCAACGAGCTATGATCTCAAATAATTTAACTATTATGTTTGTATGGGGAACTCTCCGGTCGACGCCTCCTGAAGTAAAAATATCTATAGCTTATAGAATATAATAGATATGATAAGTATCAACATCAAAGGTAACTTGTCTCATATAAAGTACGTTAGCGAGGTGTGTATTGTGGGTGTGCGATGCACATGTAACATTGTCCCATATTTGCCTTCCTTCCCCCTGACATTGTAACACATTCGCGAGACAGTACCAACTTAACTTTGCGGACCGATAAATTTGGAACTATTTCAAAAATTCTAATTTTATAATTTCAAAACCATTCTTTTGTATCATCTTATTTTAAATAGAAAGAACAGGTTTAATTTTTCGTTTTATATATTTATTGTTTTATAATATAACAATATTTTTTTTATCTTGTTTGCAAATACTCACTATAATTTACGATGCAATATGAATATAGCGATACCAAAATATATGGAGTTGAAATGAAAATGAATATAATTTTGGTATCAAACAGGACAACAGCTTTTTTGGTAGACAGATCTCGATAAAAACAGTCAAATGCCAACCTAATAAGTTTTTTAGATTAGCCATAAATATTAAATATATTAATCTAAAAGGCATAGTAAAAGTGTCAGAATCATAGAACCCCTAACTGTTCGTTAGGTATGTTAAAATTATGACGTTATGTTAAATTTATAAATAATACTGATCACTAGTGGCGCCACAGCCGCAAAATTAACTTTGTCCAAGTGCGTTTTACAATTATTTAATAATAAATTCTGGCCGCGCACGACATTGACACCCAGCTACGCAATATTATATAACTCTTTGTTTATTTCTGTTCAAGATTACCGTTTTTGTCTAAACTGCATTTTACTTATTTGGAAGGATTAACATTTTGTTGATGAATGCAAAGTAATAAAGTATATTGCAAGAATGTTGCACAAGTGTTCTGAGAAGGACAATTTTCATAGTGTTTTAGTGTGGGTTACTGCGTCATCAGTTAACATCCTCATAAAGGGTATTTATACTTACTCATAATTTGGAATATTTTGTAGTGGTAGGCCTCTTTAGCAGGCCGCCAGGGGAAGTACCACACCTTTGCCAGTTATTCATCCGCCAAGCAGTATTGTGCAAACATTACTGTGTTCCGGTCTGAAGGTCAATGTTACCAGCGAAATTACTGGGCATATCTCATTCAACAATCTCAGGGTGACAGGCGCAGTGCAGTGCCGCGCAGATTTTTGAATGTTAACTGGGTGGTACCCGAGGCTGATATGAGCAATCATGATGCTTACCATCAGGCACCTGATTTGCTCGTCTTGTTACTATCACTACAGTGAGTACTATCATAAAAAAAACTAACTTCTCTTTATAAGGAAATCGAAACTTGCTTTATTTTGAAATATAACAAATTAATACAACTTTATAGAACCGTAAGTACAACTGCTAAAAATGTTGTGATATACATGAAATATTTAATGAATTATTATTTTATTGAAATGAAACATTTCACTGCTTCGTTGGCGTAGAGGGCGCATGCTCGACTGCCAATCAAGAGGTCCCGGGTTCGATCCCCAGGTCAGGCCGTATTAAATATTGGATTTTTTTCCATTAGGAATTATCTCAATAACTGCCTGGAGTCTGGAACTGTGCCCGGTAGATGGCAATAGGCTCGCCCCCTATTACATGGGACCAATAACATACTGGCGAAATGTGGGTGTATCTACTGTGGGACTGAGTCCTGGGTACACCTCTGCCTAACCCCTCGGGAAAAAGGCGTGAATGTATGTTATGTATATATGTTATGAAACATTTAAAAAAAAACTAAAATAAAAACAAATAAACGTATCTCCCATTTATCTAAACAGTATTTTCATAAAATCTGAAGTGATTAATAGCATAACATAAAATCACGCCTTTTTTTCCGAAGGGGTAGGCAGAGGTGTAACCCAGGACCATATTTACCCATATTAGCGGTAGTGGGTATACCTATAGTAGGTACATCCACATTTCGCCAGTATGTTATTGGCCCCATGAAAGGGGGGCGAGCCTATTGCCATCCAGGCACAGTTCCAGACTCCAGGCAATAATTCCTAATGGAAAAGTCCAATATTTAACTCTTTGCCTGACCTGGCATCAAACCCAAGACCTCATAATCGGCAGTCAAGTTTGCGCCCACTACGCCACAGAGTGATTAATAAAATAAATACTGTGCGCTAGTACAAACCCTTCGTTTCAGAGTCCATTTCGTACTTGGCCGGTTTATTTAAAACTTGTCCCTTTCATCAACAAAAAACTCAAATATAAGTTTTTTTTTTACTACTTTTATCTTAAAATTACTATTTAAATAGTAGTACGCCATTATAAGCATATCTGGCTCGTAGCTCATAGCTGCGAGAAATTAAACACAATGCCATGAAAAATTTACCATATCGATGTTTTTTACCCTCTTCCCTCTGATTATAATCAAATTAACACATATGCGATTAAAATTTAAAGCTTGATATTTTTTAAATGACATAAGCTTTTTTTTTATGATAGTGAGTGACAAGACGAGCTAATCAGGTGCCTGATGGTAAGCATCATGATTGCCCATATCAGACACAGTGCCACCCAGTGTTTTAAAATTCAAAATTCTGCCCAACACTGCACTGCGCCTGTCACCCTGAGATATTAGTTGATGAAACTCGACATGCCCAGTAATTTCATTGGTAACATTGCCCTTCAGACCGGAACACAGTAATGTTTGCACATTACTGCTTGGCGGATGAATAACAGGCAAAGGTGTGGTACTTCCCCAGGCGGCCCCCTGCAAAAGAGGCCTACCACTACAAGCAAGCTATGTCCCATTAATTTTAATTTATTTTATGACCAATTGGTTTAATTACTGTTGTACCTCTAAAAATCCAACTCGCGTGATTAAACGTTCACAATAAAAAACATGAGAAAAAAAACGATAGCGACATAGTTTACCTTATCTTCAAAATATCAAATAGCGGAAGAATCAGGGGAAACTAAAATGAACTTGGTAATTTTTCATTGAATTGTGTTCAAATTGCTAAAAGGTGGCGATTCCCGTTAATATAATCTTCTTCCAACTAAATTATTACACGAATTTTCTCCGTCAAACATCTTATCGGACGTCCTTCCGTCTAATCAGAGAGGAAATGTTTCTAGCTGAGAACATTCAAATAAGTCGATAATTCAACATTTATTGCTTGCACCTCCATAACGGGTTTAATTGCCAAAAACGGCGGCCATATTATTGAAGATTTGGAACAGAACAGGTTAAATCAATTTTATAATTTTTTTATTAAATAGTATATTTTATTATATTTAACTTATCACAGAATGGGGGTTCTGTGATAATTAAAATATACCAAAATTAAAACTTAATTTACTTTTATTAATTATCTTCAATAAGTCAAGAAATGGTAAGTTAACTAGGTCATTTATTTCAGAAATATTATCTATATAGAGTCTTAACTCTAGATATTTAATGTTAATGTGATTAATTAATAATGTTAAAATGATTATTGTTGAGAACTAACATAGACTGCCTCGGTGGAGCAGTGGTTTGTAAGCGCTACTGCCGATTATGAGGTCCCGGGTTCCTGGATTTCAGGTTAGAAAGAAAAGTGTTATTGTATAGTTCCATTAGAAATTTTCTTAATGACAGCCAGGAGTATGTGAGCTGTATGTTATATATTACTCAGAATTAATATATAGAGTAAATAATAAGAGAAACAATTAAATTAGCAATATATGGCTATAGAATTTTATTGATTATTTTTTTAAGTATTTAGTGATTGGTTAGTAAACTAAATAAATTATTTGTTATCCTTCAAATACACCGTACATTGTAATTTAACACATCACATGAAAAAAACAAATCGTAATATGTAAACGCAAACCTCCATAAAAAAATCTTGAAACTGGAATTAACCTGTTTTGTTCGAAAGCTTCTCAATTTTAAGTAATTTTTACGATTCGTTCAAGTATTTTCGTCCGTTGTTCTGTAGGTGAAGGTTCCTCTCCTTGATCTCAATTCGTTATTCCTAATTTTGTGACTGCACTTGACTCACATAAGTTTATAATGCATTTAAGCCGGTTATTTATTGTAACACTGACTTTTAAGGATTGTGGGATGAATGAAATGAATGAATTAAATGAATAATTTCATATTAGTTGGACACGTGTAGGTATTCTGAAGGATATTATTTTAATTAAATTGCATGGAAATATAAATTTAATTGTGTTTTTTTAACGACCATATCCTTTATATTAATCTATAATCATCCCATTATAAATTGAAATTGTCTGACTTATTTTAGTTTTTCAAAATTGACGAGAGCGGAAGAATTGTCTCTTACTAAATATGAAGCGGGACTTGAACCCGCAAATTCGTCGCGGCACTCTACCAATTCAGCAACCATTGAAGTCCCAGATCCAACCCACTAATAATATGGCTGAAAACTAGCTATAAAGCCAGAAGACGTTCTGATTCAATAGGCCTCCTCCATAGAACGTCATAAACTATATATGGGGGGGATTTAGTCCTATTCACCACGCTTGTTGTGCGGCTTGGTGATCGCAGCAGTTGGAATACTTGGAAACTGAGAGCGCTGCTGCCCACTGTCCGTATATGTCCCTCTGCTGGGTCTCACGGCGGTTTTTTTGAGTCTGTCAAGCAAATTATCTGGTAGTCTGGAATACATCGCTCTTAGTGATAAGACCGCTAATTGTTGCACTATTTGTTTAAATGCATTTTTATTTGATGATTGCTTGTTTGTGATGTACCATTAAGGAGTTAATCTATCCAATTTTCGATCAAATTGTGGGTTTTTTCGTTTAACTTAGTTAAATGCAATTAATAAGTACTTAGTTCAACTTATCTTAGTAGAAACACCAAACTTAATTTATTATTTATATAATTTATCATGCTCAAGTTCCATTAACCTAGCGTTGGAATTAGATTCCCATCGCGTATGCGGGCTCAACCGCGCGGCCAGACTGCCAATAGACTGCCTTGACGCGGCCTTTACACCATATCACATGGACTCTTTCCCTTCCGTGTCATGCACTTCCGTCTGATAACGATTATTTTGGGAATTGAGTCATTTATGAGTTATGCGCTTAGATTATTTTTTTGATATTATAAAAAGTTGTAAAATGTATAAACTCTTAACAAAAATAATACCTAATAGCATACCCTCTTTGCATGCAATTTTGCGGGCGGGAGGGCGGTGCACTGTGCATGTTGGTTTTGATATAACTAAACATTCTTGTTCCAGAAGTATGTTAGGTAGGTGTTATTATTCTTAAAATTAATAATTCGCGTAGTTACCTATTACCTACTTGATAATTTTAAGTATTGTTTATCTACAAGTACTTACAATCGATGCAATAAATCAACCATCCTCACTGTTATGGAGATGTCGTTTAGATATTGCACTCATGACAACAACCATTAGCTCAAGATGTACTTGCTCTAGTTTAGAAGATAACAAATTGATTTTAACTATGTCATTTTAACGATATGTGCCCTGTTCGATGACTCCGCGAAACGATGAGTCCCGCGACGCCGCTCCGCACCATGGTGACTAAAACTATTAAACGCTTTCCACACTTCTACTGCTGTTTGTAATAAGGGGGGCGGTCTTTTGATAGGCCTACACGGAGACCATTTTTACTCCAACGTGCTGACGCTTTTATTTTTTATTCTAAGGTAATGGCAGAGAATAGTGACTATTACTGTGTAGTAATGGAAAGCACCTGTCGGGGTCAATCTTTGAAATCATCTACAGAGACTTCAGACTGTCATTGAGATAATTCCTTATAAAAAAATCCAATAACACTTGGCCTGACCTGATCGCACGCCACCGAGACAGCCCCTTAAAATACCTTTTATTCGGGTTATAGTTAGAGATTAAATATATGAAGAGTAACGTATTAGATTCTATTAATATTACAATAAATCTCAAATCTTAGTACAACAACTTAACTTACGTTTTTTAGAGGTAAACGAAACGTTAGTGAGCTCTAACTCGAATCCAGCGACATCTAGATGGCACAAAAAGAACTGATTGGGCTGAAATTTGGTATGTAGATAGTGTTGATTTTATTTAATATTTAAATGCAAAAATTAACTTATAGTTGCTGGTTTGACAACTTCTGGAGTTTGAGTACTTCGTTAGTACATCAATTTACTGTCTTTTTAAAATAAACACGCCCCAATTTTATTTTTCTCTCAGTCAGTCTGTGTGGGTATTTCAGTGTGATAGATAATGGACATATTGCCTTCCTGTGATATATATAAAAGTATATATATATGAATTATGGTACTTTTTATCCCAATTTTCCCACAGGAACGCGCACTAACTATGCGGGTGAAACCGCGGAGTACAGCTACTTGCATAATAATTATATTATACACGTAAAAATAAAGACTGATAGTAAATTTAGATGTAAATATATATCACTATATTATGTTATAAAATTCTAAATGACTCACTGACTGACATGCAACGCAGAGCCCAAACCACTGATCCTAGAGACTTGAAATTTGGAATGTAGGTTCTTTTCGTTATCTGGACGTATGCTAAGAAAGGATTTTAGAAAATTCATATTGTATGGGGTCCAAAACGGGCGTCAAAGTTTTGATAAAAAAAACTCATATTTCATAATTGCGAGCGGCCAACGCCGCCGGACTTACACTAGTTTATAATAATTTGTTTAAAAGTCAGCTCAGTGGTCTTGTCCCATTTAGATGCACTTGACCAAGTGGTGATTGATTAGTCACGTGTAAGGTGACCATGAATCTAAGATGCAGTTCTGCTTTGCTTGCGCAGATTAGATGCTTATTTTCCTGCATTTTGCTCTACACGTGAGAAAAATTGTATTGAATGTATGTGTAGTGTAACTATACTACTGTTTTTTTTTTTTATAAAATAAACTTTTTGTTTTGTTTATTTATTTTTCCATGTTTCAGTCTAAAATGCTTAAAAATTGCTCACAATATGACAATTTTGTAAGTCAATGTAGCTAATAAGTTTTTTCAACACTCTATTCACTCTCCTTTTGAAGAGCCGCATGTTGTATGCATGTAGTTGCGTTCACAATAAATTGTGGCTTAATAGATCTCGATAAAAAAAACTCAATTCTCAAAAAAATATAGTAAAAAATAAATTAAAATGTCAAAAGAGAAATAAAATTAAAAATAAAATAAAAAGCGACAACCAGCTTTCCGGAGCGCGCTCGTCTCCTTGCCACTGTGGAGTGGGAATCCGGGCAGTGGCTCCAAACTCTGCCTTCCATATCGCTCGGCACCCTACTAGATAACTCCACATTCAGCCTGTCTGTCGCTCTTCGCCTGGGAGTTACCTGTGTTGCCAGACATCGCTGTCGCTGTGGTGACCCAGTTGACCCGCTGGGTCATCACGGATTATCCTGCGGCAGAAGCGCAGGGCGTGCCCCTCGCCATGCCAGCCTTAATGATGTCATCCGTCGGGCCCTAGCCAGCGCGGGAGCACCGGCTGTTTTAGAACCGACCGGCCTCGCCCGCGACGACGGTAAGAGGCCCGACGGCATGACCCTCGTGCCATGGAGGATGGGACGGCCCCTAGTTTGGGACGCGACGTGTGCCGATACTCTGGCGCAGTCCCACCTTCGTGGCACCGCTGTAAAGGCTGGCTCTGCCGCCAATTCGGCTGAGTCCCTCAAGCGGCGCAAATATACAAATATAAATAGTGGATGTATATTTGAGCCGTTTGGGGTTGAGACTCTAGGACCCTGGGGGGAAAGCGCCAATAGGGTCTTTAAAAAGTGCAGCCGGAGATTGGTAGAGCTGACACGTGACCAGAGGGCTGGCTCATATCTAGCACAACGGATCAGCATTGCCATACAACGTGGCAATGCTGCCAGCCTTCTGGGCACGCTACCAATCGACAGCGATTTTGGAGAAGTATTTTATTTATAGTTGGTTTTTAAGTCTAGTTTTTAATTTTAGTTTTTAATATTTACTTTTAAGGTAGTTTTATTGTTTATTGTAATTTATTTAAATTAATTTCATTATTGTATTGATTGTTAATGAATAAATTTAGTCATTTTCAAATAAAAATTAAAATTTCAAAAACGAATGTTTCACAAAAAAATTAAGTTGCCATATCGGTATTCCACTTATCAGCTATAGACTCCCCCTTTGACTCCCTTGGACTTCCACATAATTAACAATATTAAAAAAGTTTTACATAGCTCCAAACTACACAATCAGAAAAATCGTATTATTATGGTCACCATACAGTAAGTAGACAACGTATGGAAATATTCGATAACGGCATATGTAATCATCTAACTAATGGGAATCATTTCCGCGACTCTAATCGCTTGTTATCGACCAAGGTTGCCTCGCGAACCTGACAATGAAATCATAGTAGAGATGCGCTTACTTGATTTGTCGATATCGAGTTAATTCACGTTTATTTTTAACAAGAAAAAGTAAATAAATTATTTATTATGTGTTTTTTTTTGTGTGTACCTTTACATTATGTCTATATTTTAATTGCGCGTGCAATAATTATTATTGTAGAGTGATGATTTTCTATAATTATAATTTATTTTATTTTAATAAATGATAATTAAGGCAATTGAAATGCTATGAGTATGGTGCATATTATATTTAAGAAATGTTGGAACATTAGTTATGTTATCATAGCAGAATCTCACGTGGGGAAGTGAGGGCATCGATAAATTTTTTTTTTGTATGATAGTGAGTGACAAGACGAGCAAATCCGGTGCCATCATGATTGCCCATATCAGACACAGTGCCACCCAGTGTTTTATAATTCAAAATTCTACGCGGCACTGCACTGTGCCTGTCACCCTGAGATATGAGTTGTTGAATCTCATCATGCCCAGTAATTTCGCTCACGTAATTTTTTTTCCACAAAAACTACAGAATCGCTAGTGAACTGGGTTTGTAAAACATGTTTCTCTACTTAAATATGGCTAATTTCTACACAATTATATTTTTCACGGTCATGCAAAAGCCGAAAGTAAGAAGTAAGAAATCGAAGTAGTAGATTTTCTCATCTACTACTTATCATCTCTCTGTGCTTCTAGACTATCGTGAATTCATTGATACATTTTTTTTTCGAGTAGCTGGATTAGCGGTAATAATACGCTTTTTCAAAAATCTCTCGTGAGATTACTTTGGGGGTGTCGAGCGACATCTCACGATATCTCACCAAGGGGGAAGGCGGAGGGAATGTCATAAAGTCACCAAAATCACCTCACGTCATTTATGGACGCCCCCTTAACGCGGGTGATGAAAAATAACCTCTTAATCAATAAGAATTTGTTTATGTTTTTAAAGCACGATATTTGACAATAAAACTGAGTTACCGATATAGATATTTTTGCTTCTTCAACTCATCCCTAAAGTAACTTATAGGGGTCAACCTTCAAACAAACGAAGGAGGGCCGTATCAATACAAATCATAGGATACTTATATCCTTATGAAATTCACGAAACATATCAGTAAGTGCACGCACTTTGTCATAAAAACACAGTTCTGTTGACATAATAATAATATATTTGATATAATATATAATAAATACTTAGACCTAATTAAAATATATGAAGGAAATAATAAAGTATTGTTAAGTGAGATCTTTAGATCGTTATTTGTATTCATAATAATGAGACGTGTTGTTGTGTGCTTCATTGTCGTGTGTGTAAATATTGGATTGTGCTATGTTAATTGTAAGTACCTAATTTATAATTATCATCATCACAGCTGTTAGAAGTCCACCGCTGGACATAGATAGGTCTTACCCATTTTTAATAGGTAACAGCTTCTTCAAGCAGAACAGTCTTGACGTGAAGCTCGCTCCAAAAGTTAGGGTAGAGCGATGGAAGAAGGAATACCCTCCTCCGTCAATTTTTATATCACCTGCAGAGAAACTTCCACCGGATGGCAATCTTCCCTGGCCAGTTTGGAAATCCTTAAACAGACTTCGAGCTGGTGTCGAAAGATGCCAAGAAAACCGGGTTAGGTGGGGTTTCTCAAGCGATGACAATAAGTGTGATTGTGGAGCTGTCCAGTCAATGGCTCACCTCCTGCAGTGTCCCAACTGCCCCACGATAGCTACAATGGCGGATCTTTTTGAAGCAAAACAAAACACCGTAGACCTGGCAAAATACTGGACCAAAATGTTATATGTAGAAAACCAGCCATTTTGACTCGAAAAGAAGAAGAATATGCAAGCGACTTGCTTCGTGCCGTTATTTAATCTTGGTGTCAAGTAAAAAAAACAATTATTTTACTAATATTAATTATTTTCTGTTTAAAATTTGAAGTTAGATGTCTCAAATAATTCAATATTGAGCTAATTGGCGTGACAATTAAAATTTAAATCATCTGTAGGATTGACGACAACAAATTACACAGAAACCGCTTTGAAGTAACCGCTTTTGATAATTTCTGTTGTTCGTTATTACAATGAGCAATGAAAAAGCAATTAACACCAATTTATTTTTAATGAGATTTTAAATTTTAATATATGTTCTTTTTAACTTCAATTTTGAGAAAGGCTGTTTATAGAGCTTTTCCTAGAATCTATATAAAGCTTTTGAATGCAACTACACTTTTTTAAAACTAGAATTCAGTGT
Organism: Hemistola chrysoprasaria; assembly: GCA_947063395.1. Lineage (NCBI taxonomy): Eukaryota > Metazoa > Arthropoda > Insecta > Lepidoptera > Geometridae > Hemistola > Hemistola chrysoprasaria. The sequence goes on along the minus strand of OX346724.1, from coordinate 11,620,434 downwards.
TCACTACAATAATATTTGACACCGTTATTAATTTGTGGCGGAGAAAGATTTCTCCGATTGACATTATAAGAAAAAAGCTAAATTACGTAACGTTATAATATTAAGAGCCTTGAAAAAAACATTATCTGAAAAAAATACGATTGAATAATGAAGGAAATGCAAAAATAACACACCGAAAACAAGTCTGCCTTGAACTACAGTCTTTTTAACAGATGTAAACAAAATTACCCTTGACTTAGTGATTGAACCTATATTGCTCACCCACACGACACGTTGCGCCGCCCGAGGTTACTGATAGCATTTTTTAACATGCTAATAAATAAAATAAATAAATTGTTAATGCATATGTGTGTATGCATAGTGTAGGGTCCCATACCAGCGCCATCTATTAGTTACTTGCGTATAATTATGGAAATATGCAGTAAAATGGCCATAACTTTTGATTGCGTTAACTTAGAAGTATGATTATTTTACATCCGCAAGGAACCGCAGATCTGAGTAGTTGATTTAATTTCAACTTGATACCTCCACGCATTCCCGTTAAACAGTGTCTTGACAGACGGATTGACAGACAGACAGACAGATGGACAACAAATAAGAACAACAACAACAACAACAACTGAGAATTTATAAAGGTTGTTGTGTGAATTTATAAACTTTAAAAAAATCTCAGTTAACCCCAGATGGGAAGACCACAGCTGGGCAAACAAGTTCCGCTCGGAGACAAATAGTCTAGGAAAACTAACAATATAACTACCGATAAAGCGACAACTGAGAATCATCCCCACTTCCTTGTTCTCCACTGGGGACAACTGCGTTTTTTTTAAAGCTGTCTCAGATGACCCCAGAGGTGACAAGTGGGACAACTTTTTCTAAATCCCAGTTGTTACCAGTAGGGACGAGTGAGAATGACCCAACCGACGAGCTATGGAGAATGTAATTAAAGTGGTAGAAGCGAAAGCCGGGTGTCAGGAGTCAGGATCTTAGCATGTGGAAAGAATTCGTCTATGCCTACCTACTCCAATGGGAAAAAGGCATGACTATACGACTGTGTGTGTTTGTTAAATAAGAATATTAAAATTACATCTAGGTCATTTATCTTCTTCTGTGTCAGTAAGAACAGCAGGCTTGATAACCATGACTGCTAAAGCCAAGGCATAGGTTCATCATAGGTCAACCTGGCAGACATCAAATAGTAGTGCAAGGTAAAAAGAATTGATTAATAAACCTGTTATACAACGAGTTACAAAAAGAAGTAGTAGCCATACAAATTTGCCGATCAGCTGATCTGATCGTATGGGAAGCCGAAATTTTTCCGAATTTCGAAAGTGGTTTAGTTTGATGGGTAGATATATTATCCTTTCAAGTATTACTACACATTTTTGACACATTGTATAGGTACTTATACAGTTGATAATAGGACTTACTTTAGGTACATGCTGCAACCATTATAAAACCCCACTGAAATACAAATAACACTTTAAAATTGCTTAATTTTTAAAACTATAAATATCATCATTTCGCATCTTGTATCCAACAGTGGCAGACGTAGAATGCGGCACTAACACTGGACGAAATGCTCGCATAGTCGGCGGTGAAGACACCATTCCTGGCGAGTTTCCCTGGGCAGCCAGCGTGTGGAGACAGGGGGCGCACCAGTGCGGCGCCACTGTACTCAGCGATCGGTGGCTGATGACGGCTGGACATTGCATTTGCAGGTAAGCCTGTCTAGCCGTGGCAGTACCGGCTATGGAATAGTACTTCACCTTCTCTAAGTGGTTGCTGTATGAGCCAGCTAAGGGTTACGGATCCAGAGGACGGGCAGCAGCGTCTTCTGCGATAAAACATCGATTTGCGTTCCTCAACCGGCCTCAAAGCGACACCCTAATGGAGGACGCTTATATCTAGTAGTGGACTTCCTAAGGCTACGGATGATGATGATGATAATGAAGTGCTGATCTTATGGATATCTCAAAAAGATGAAGTCAGAGATTCTTCTTGGGTAGGAAAAGTGGGTAATTTAGACCATAGGCGGTAACTTAAGTCAAAAGCTTTGAATCAGCAAAGGCACCGGCAGCACCAACTCCCCACCCACCATCTCGCGCAAAAAGCGCAGGGATTCTCCAGTGCCCCCGTGCAGGGGTGGATCTATCAAGATTTCACCAAATTTTCTATATTTTGTACCTCTTTTTTCAGTGTTTTTGATGAGTTCTACAAATCCAAGCAACTGTCTGTGGTAGTCGGATATAACGATATTTCCTCCAAAGACGAAGTGGAACCTGTTTCCAAGATCATACCACATCCTGATTACAGGTAAGTATTGTATTTAATGGAAAACATAACTTATCTCTACTTTAATTTAGAAAGCCTTGGAATTGCGTTGTTTAATTTTGCCCTTCCTTCTAGTTATTAAGCTTCTCTTGTTTTAACTCTATTCTACAAGTACCTCTGAGACCTTTGCTGGGTTTTCATTAAAATTATTTTAAATTGATTACTACTTAAGTATCTCTTAATCTTCTTACTTAATTATCGTTAATAAAACCCGGGTAGATAAATTATTTACAAGTCACTAGACATAAAATGTCTATGTTTATTTTAAACTCTCAAGTTTTCATCACAAGTATTCTTCTAACTAGATAAAAGCCAATTAATTTGCCAAGTTTGAAAACCCATTTACTACAAATTAAAATATTGTATTATCATATGTTGTGTATATTATATTATGTATAATGTAATTTATATTAATAAAATTACCAGACACAACATACACCTCTTCATGTAGAAGTTAAAAATAGATCTGTTTCTTTGTTTAAGGAACTACTATGAGAGAAATTCCAGAAGCCTCACAGGCACAGAACAGATAATAATACTATGTACATAGAATGGACACTCACCCGCCCATCAATCGGGCTTTCCTCACCCTGCGAGCGAGATTGAGCTCTCCACTAGCCCTTGTGTGCTCGGAACGCTCCACACGCACACTCTTGCGCGTGTAAAAAGCTGCAGTGTCTGCGTATTTGGTAGTTATAACGCGGCTTTTGTTTATAGGAATTCAGTCAAGTGTCCGGGGTGTGCCACAGGTCAAACACTAAGTTTTCATTAGGATGTAGCCAAGAAAATAACTCTAGTTTACATCTACTTTGCAGATGCAGTAAAAAATCCAACGACGTAGCACTATTGAAGACAGCGCGACAACTCAGATGGTCTCAGAACCTACGGCCGGCTTGTCTACCGATGTCTCTGTCTGAAGACTTCAGCGGTACTCCTGCCACAGTCGCTGGTTGGGGGTTTACTCATGAAGATAGGGAAATTGGTAAGTAATACTTATTCGTATAACAGATGAAACAGCTATTAAAATCAAATACAACAAAAAAATTGAGAGTCAAGAATGCAACTTTGCATGCAAACTGACCTATATTATGCTAGTCCGTCTGAATGATCTTATTTTTTACGATTGATTAAATTTGGAGAGTAATTGAAGCTCCTTAAGTTTAACTACTCATTTTTAACGCACCTAGTACTAGTTAGTATATGTATATCTTGCACTATTTACATGCATATCTTTTTAAGGTTTAAGGCCCAACATCCTCCAAAAGACAGAAGTAACAGTGGTGACCAACGAAGAATGCAACGAGTGGTATCAGTCGCAAGGCAGCAGGGTGAAGATCTTCGCTACTCAAATGTGCGCTGGCACTGAAAATGGGGGCAGAGATTCTTGCTGGGTAAGACTTGCAAGATACAGAAAGAAATTTTAACCATGTGAAATGTGCAGCAAATGCAGCAAAAGCAGGCAAATGATATAGTTATAAAATATCCAAGATAAAAACTTGTGAAAGTCCAAGTTAAACCTTGGACCCAGTCCCATAATATGTACGCCTCTACTATGGAACTGAGTCCCAACGAGAAAATGTTTTTTGTTTATGATAATGAGTAACAAGACGAGCAAATCAGGTGCCTAATGGTAAACATCATGATTGCCCATATCAGACAAATGGCGTGATATTGTGTTACATGTTATGTAAAAACCTTGTGATATCACCTGTTTTGTCCCAATCTCATTAGTAGTCTATTATGCTTCACACAAGACCTCTTTTAGTTCTTCTCTCCTTATAAGTAGTACATTGAACGAAGCCCTTCAGGTGCTGCCCTCACTCAAATTCTTTATGAATGTAGAAGGAATGTTAAATTTGTTTCAAGTCATAAACCTCTTACAGGCTGACAGTGGTGGTCCCCTAATGGTTCGAGACAAACGTCACGTGATGGTTGTTGGAGTGGTCTCCACAGGCAGTGGCTGCGCCAGGCCGAGGATGCCCGGAGTCTACACCAGGGTCTCTAGATATACTAACTGGATTGTTGATAGTGTTAATGATGATCAGAGTAGATCTGGCTTGAGTTGGTATCCTAGATTTGGGTAGAACTGGTAATTTAGACTAATTAAAAAGAAAGTAGATTTTTTTTTATGATAGTGAGTGTCAAGACGAGCTAATCAGGTGCCTGATGGTAAGCATCATGATTGCCCATATCAGACACAGTGCTACCCAGTGTTTTAAAATTCAAAATTCTGCACGGCACTGCACTGCGCCTGTCACCCTGAGATATGAGTTGTTAAATCTCATAATGCCCAGTAATTTCGCTGGTAACATTGTCCTTCAGACCGGAACACCTGATGTTTGCACATTACTGCTTGGCGGATGAATAACTGGCAAATGGTGTGGTACTTCCCCAGGCGGCCCCCTGCAAAAGAGGCCTACCACTACAATAGACATTTGAGAAAGATTTTTTTGTGTAGACGAAATTTGAGTTGAATGATAAGAGGCATGACAAAAGAAAATTTTTATTTAGCTAATAATTAGACTGTTGTAAAAATGTGATTATAGGACAATTTTTATTGCTGTTATTCTATTAATAAGATAATTACAATATTGGTTAGTAATTTAGTAAGTAAAATAATTTAAGTTAAAAGTTTATTTTATATTATATACCAAGTTCTTGTTTTGTAGGAAGAGGTATTTTGTGTAAGCTAAATATTGCTAGATAATTTTAAAACTAAAATAATAATAAAAAATGTATTTAGAGCTGATTAAGCTAGCTTATCAAATAGGAACAACTGTGATATTATTTAGTAGACTAAAGTAACAAATAAAAATATACAAACATAAACTTAAATAAATAACTTCTTTTCTTTACACAGCCTTTCAAATTCCTTCTTGCTATTCTTGATTACGGAATATAGTTTTTTGCCAGAAGTTTCTTCAGTATCGTCTTTTAAAGCTGTTAGAGCTTCTGTTATAGCACTTTTAGCTTCTATAAGCAATGGCTTAATTTCTCCGAGCTTTTTTGGAGATCCATCATTAATTGACTTCTTTGCTTTCATGACCATTGCGGAATACAATTCGTGATGTAACACGCTGTTATACAAACTTAATCGTGCATTCCCTGGATCTAATGTTTTGGTTATTCCAATCAAATCTTTACACATTTTAATCTTTTTATTCAAGATTTCTATTGATGAATAACCGGGCAGTCTTCCATACAACTGAATTAAAGAATGTTTTATCGAATACATATGGTAATGGTTTTGATGTAAAAATGTAGAAAGACGACATAGAAGATTTTCCAATATTGTAACTGATCCACTCATCTGAACATTTTCGACTTCTTCTCCCATTTGAGAGACAATCATATTTACTTGAGAATTGCTTACTTTAACTGTGCATTTGTTACAAACCCAATCAGTCTCATCATCTAAAGGATCTTCAGGTAGATGAATACCGTCACAATCACTGCCATCACCTAAACATTTCATCGCGCTGAGATACGTTCCCAGTTCAGTCGGATCACTGCATCTGACGCATTTACAGGAGAAAAATTTGGTATCTTTCAAATGCTGTCTTCTAGCTTGCGTACCCCACAAAGCGTGGCTGTACATCGTCGACAAGTTCGATCCTTTTGCCACGGGAATTACGACTTTCATTTTAATTTTATAAAGTTCATTCTTGTTTTTCACATTAACTGAAAACGTGTGTTTGGTATTAGGTATGCAGCTATGTTCTATTAGACAAGTCTTGGCAAATAAAGCGAATAGTTCTGATCCTTCAGGTAAACGGATTTCCAGTGCATTCGTGTCAATAATGCCGCATATTCTGTGAAGAAGCTCTGCGGATATATCTGAGAGGTATTTGCTCTTGACATCTTCGGACAAGTTCAGAACGAAGTTGTTTATTAGATACTCGACTATGAATTCGTCTGCTTCACTGGGAAAGACAAAATAATGAATCATTACAAAAATAATACAAATAAGCTTTTATAATATTATGCTATATTTTATTCATTTTTGCAGGGGGCACCTGGGGAAGTACCACGCCTTTGCCAGTTATTCATCATGTGCAAACATTGCTGTGTTCTGGTCTGAAGGGCAATATTACCAGCGAAATTACTGGGCATGATGAGTTTCATCAAATAATATCTCAGGGTGACAGGCGCAGTGCAGTGCCGCGCGCAGAATTGTGAATTTTAAAACACTGGGCGGCACTGTGTCTGATATGGGCAATCATAATGCTCACTATCATAAAAAAAATCATCCAGGACTGTTTTGATTGCGCTTCTATAATAATAGATTATTGACAGGGTTTAGTAAAATTCAAACTTTCTAACTTTTAATGGCAATAATAAAAAAATATTATGGAAAGTGGATTGACAACCTGGTCAAAGTCGAGGGGGCTCGCAGTGGACGCAAACGGCGAGAAACCGCGCCCTGTGACGTTTTAAAAAGGTGGCCTATTCAGCAGTGGAAGTTGTTCGACTGATATTATGTCAGACAAGTACTTCGAAATCAACATAGTTTTCCTTTTCTCGTATAATAATTTACAAGGTTAACTTACTCGTAAGACTCAGTTCCCGGTGTTCGGCACTCTATATGCGATTGCATTTCCATTATCGCCCTCCACCCTTCAGAATCAGCTTTTTGGAGAAGAGCACATCTCAGTGGCAGCAGAGCTTCGTGCCTGAAAATCATTTTAATTTATTATGTAACCATTTATTATAAGCCATCATTAATTCGTTCATTCAGCAGCATTTATCAAGATACTGGCACCGATCAGTGATATTTTTTTATAAATATTATTAGACTAGATTATTACTAGATATTATATCTAGATACTATATATTACTAGACACTATATACTAGATTATAAATTTAATTATAAATATTTCTTAGTTTGAGTTTTATCACAAATTCAAACGCAAAAATACTTATTGAATTAGGTCACAATCTGACACTTTGGCACGTAACATAACATAAACGAAGATAAACAGCAATGAGTCTACCGTGCATTCGAAAAAATACCTCTACAAGAATAACGCACAAGAAACTTGTAGGGCTTACTTGTTTCAACTGATAATTTTAAAATATTTGGTTTTTTGCATTCGTTTGATTAGGTGCTGCGTGGTGACTATGCAAAAGTTTGCAGGCATCTTTGTCCTCTATGTACTGATTGACATTATAATAAGTTTATCTCTTTGGGATTATCTCACAAAAACTCCACAATTAGTCTGTCTATCGATCATAACAGCTCGTTAATTTCCTGCTATTCCATCGGCTGCCCTCGAGCCCGCCACTGGGTGGTCGTTGGCAATAAACAAGTGTCGCTTACCACCCCGGTGGTGAATGACACAGATTATTAATTTGTACCAAACGTTTTTAAGTAAATGTACATCACAAGGAACAACATTAACGTTTACAATGGAACCAACTCAGGGCGTATCCTAGCGACGAGACACAATCCTATGAAAAATTAACCAAATTGATATTTTGTATTAATTATAAAATATTGATTTGGTAAAATTTCCATAGGATCGTGTCAAACTAAGTACTAAGAGGTCGCCTTTCCTGTTAATTACAAACAAAATATATAAAATAGCTGATTGTTTTCAGGATGTTTTCAGGATCAGGATCAAAGTTGAGTGGAAGTTGATCCAAACGAACAGCACAATGACCCGTGACGATGCTGATTACCAAATTACTCTGTCTTCTTTAAACTTTTAATATTAGGTATATCATAAGTAATAGTTAGGGATCTTAGATCAGTCAAGAGGCTTTTACCTATAGTATTCAGCCATATTGTCAAGAGCGCATTCCGGACGGGCGCTGAGGATAGCACACTCCAGGCCATGATGACGAGGGTCTTTGAGACCAGGGCAATAGCCGGAGCAGACTGGCCAACCACATCTGAAATTAAAGCATTTGTTGTTAGTGGGGTACTTGGTCAAAGTAACTAAGTAAATTGTACTTAGTAGTGGACCAGCAAGCACAGCGTGGGACGTCCACCCATAAGAGGGACAGACACCTAATAAAGACAGCAGGACCGCGCTGGATGCAAGCCGCTTACAAGCGGACTGGATGGAAATCTATGGGGGAGGTCTATGTCAGGTCTATGTCTGGCAGTGGACGTCCTACGGCTGAGATGATTGTGGTGATTGTTGTAGCTAGTTCCTTGCGGGTTGAAAATAGCAACATAGAGCATGGAAATGGAAATTGTCAAACGCTGCATTCGTAAGTAATATAATATTTTCCATATGAAAACGAAGTAAGATTATAGTAATTCTGAGTAAAAGTACGAGAGTTAAAAAGAGTTTACCTCTGACATCGTTCCCCAACGTCAGTAAGCACAGGTTTGTAACACCCCACACAGGGCATGGTGGTCTCCGGATCTGACATTCCCTTAGGGCCAAAAACCACCGGCATCTCATTCAGAACCTCTTCACCTGGATGTAAATCTCTTGATGCGACGAGGTAGCGTCCTAATTCTTCTGAGGTACGTACCTGTGTAAATCAGTTAAGATGATTTTATTTGAAATTGTAAAATTGTCTGTATGCAGTGCGCTTTGACCCTAAACTGAGCGCTTACTTTTCTTATTCGGTTGAACATACGTATAGCGCCATCTATGCACATCATTGTAAACTAAGTTAAATTGCTTTTAGCGCCATCTAGACGACAATAGCGGTAGCTCATAGAAAGCTCAGAATAGGCCAGTGTGTCACTTTTGAACGAACTTGGTGGACACACTGCTCAGTGCCGACATTATTTCCAGTTTTGTAATAATAGTGCTGCCCATTTTTAATAGATGGCGCTCCGTAATTTATTGCCCCCGTAAAAAATAATTCATTTACCTCGTAAGCTGCGACGATTCCATTCTGAAGCCCCATCTCCCTGTAAAATCGGTGATACAAAATTTAAAAACTTTATTCCTTTATGGAGGAGGCCTTTATGGGGAACCATAATAATAATAATCGACGTAGCAATTTCAGTTACAACTTACAAAAAGAAGTGAGATCCCGATCAAAAATATTTTCATGTAAAATGTTGCCAGGACGAGACTATAAATTATGGTTCGCACTGTCAAAAAGTTTGCAGATCTCATGTAGAGCCAAGCTTTTAACTCTACACGCCTTAACTCTACAAGTTGGTCTAGGTTCACAAACTCTATATATACTCTAGACATCTAGTCAAAATAATATGTGGCTTGGGCGTAGGGTGAAAAAAATTATTCATTATTCTTTATTTTTCTGTCAAACAATAATTTTTGTAGTAAAGAACTGGCCAAGCCACATATTTAACTCAGGTGTAGAGTTTGTGAAGTTATTGTTTGTAGAGTCAGGACATGTAGAGTTAGAAGCTTGGCTCTACATGAGATCTGATAATTTCTTGTCAGTCAGACCGAGCCATATTTTATGTTCTCGTCTTGGCAATATTTTATATGAAAATATTTTTGGTGTGATTAGTTGTTACAATTAAAATAAAACTCTAATGAAGAAATTGTGTCTCTTCTATCATCGTTATTGATAAGTACTTCAAAGTTTTTATATGAAATGATGTTGGCCCATCCACCATAAGCACCTAGAGCGTAAACAACTAGGGACGCTAGGGTTGCGTAGTGGACGCATGCTCGACTGCCGATCAAGAGGTCCCGGGTTCAATCCCCGGGTCAGGCAAAGTGTTAAATATTGGATTTTTCCATTAGGAATTATCTCAATAACTGCCTGGAGTCTGGAACTGTGCCCGGTAGATGGCAATAGGCTCGCCCCCTATTACATGGGACCAATAATTATAAAAATTAATAACAATAATAATTTAAGTTACACTATTAATAACGTTACATTACAGTCCGTCAGTGAAATTCGTGATTTAGGTGTCACCCTTGACAGCAAATTAAGCTTTAAGTCGCACATAAACAAAATAGTAAAAAAATCAGCGCAGATGCTAGGATTTCTAAAACGCAACACAAAAGACTTTAAACAGTATAAGACCCTAATGATACTCTACAATTCTTTAGTTCGAAGTCACTTGGAGTTTGCTAGTACTATTTGGAATCCTTTTTACGCAGTTCATTCACAGAGAATTGAAAATATACAGAGACACTTCACACGACACATCAGCTTCAACTACAAAAGCATATTCTACCGTAAATCATATAACGACAGACTTAAATATTTCCAAATGTTAACTATACGCCATCGCCGCAAATTACATGACCTAATCTTTTTATATAAGTGTGTTAACGGCCAACTTGATTCGATTGATTTTACAGAACGCGTCCAATACTCAGTTCCATCTAGACTCCCGAGATACCCTATCACTAATCTTCTTTTTACCCCAACCTGTAAAACAAACCTAGGACTTAATTCACCAGTTATAAGAATTTGCAGAGAATATAATTTAATTACGAAGTACTCCCCTGATATCGATTTATTTGGTGACTCTTTAAAACAATTTAAAAATAGTATAATCGCAGTTTACTCTACATCTCATCATAATTTGTAATATCTCTAATATAATATCTTCTTTTTTTTTAACTTTTTCCCAATTTGTACAAGTTATATTCTGTTTTTAATAATTATTATTAGAATTCTTTTTTATTTTATAAGACGTCAATCATACGCGCGAATGTTGTGGCTACCTATAATTGGATAAGCATCTTGAATTTGTTTAATTATGTAACTATTTTTGTATATGTGATAGTTGCTTATTTGTTGGTTGCCCTTAATAAATAAATAAGTAAATAAATAAATAACATACTGGCGAAATGTGGGTGTATCTACTATGGGACTGAGTCCTGGGTACACCTCTGCCTACCCCTTCGGGAAAAAAGGCGTGAATGTATGTATGTTTATGTAGTGATAGGCCTCATTTGCAGGGGGCCGCCTGGGGCAGTACCACACCTTTGCCAGTTTTTCATTCGCCAAGCAGTAATGTGCTAACATTACTGTGTTCCGGTCTGAAGGGGAAACATTACCAGCGAAGTTACATGACGAGATTCAACAACTCATATCTCAGGGTGACAGGCGCAATGCAGTGCCGCGCAGATTTTTGAACTATAAACACTGTGTCTGATATGGGCAATCATGATGCTTACCATCAGGCACCTGATTTGCTCGTCTTGTCACTCTCTATCATAAAAGATAAATAAATATTAATGTACCCGAATTTATGTGCCAAATTTAAAAAAATATGACCAAAAATATTATTTCTGTTCAGCTGTCATTGATCAAGCAAAATTAGACAAGTTATAGGCATAGTTAACTACTTAGTTATGGCATTTGACAATATTTATTTAGTATCTAAAGATCATTGCTTCGCTCCTTTCCTTTCAACTCTATAGTATACAAGCCGCCTGTGTACAAACTGGTATTGCACACGGTATTCAGGGCCCTTTAACACAGAATAAATAATAGTAGCAAGGGTCCGATCGCCCTTGCTATGGCAACTTAATCTCTTTCTTCTATTACACCACGCTGATTCAGGGAAAGGGACCCTAAATTAAGGGTTGTGTAATATCAGCTTTAGGTGTTAGAAAACGTGTGTCGGGTGGGTTCTGTCATTCTCTTGACAGCCTCGATGGCACAGATGGTAGTAACTCAGCTTTCTGTGCCGCAGGCCCCGGGTTTGATCCCAGGCCAGGTCAAACATTTGTGTGCATGAACATGTTTGATTTGTGTCTGGGTATATAAGCTTATATATTTATGTATATCAGATAACTGGTTACCATAGTACAGGCTTCTAACCTAGTTTGGGACTAGATGACCGTGTGTGGAAGTTGTACCATATTATTATAATTCTGTCGCAGGGCGTTATTCGCGCGTCCCGCTAGATGCTTTACAGAGTATATAGCTGTCAGATTAGTCGATGACTCCAAGATCGCCCAGCACCCAGAACCACTCAGTATGCGCATGAGACATCGGGTCTCTTCGTGTTTTTTACAGCATTTACATCGGGATGTGTTCTGATGATATTTTGAACCTGTCACCGGCGTTACAGTTCTATCACATCGTACTAGCCGCCAGCGCCTGAGATTTCATCCGCACATAATCTATACGTGGCACATTGTGCGATTTTCCCGTTCTATTCTGCAGTATACGTTGCAAACTGTGGAATTATCTCTTTGCTGTAGTCTTCCCGTTAAGCTACAGAATGCGGGGCTCTTGAAAAGGAGAGTGAATAGAGTGTTGAAGGGTAGACAACACACTGGCAATACTCCTGGTGTTGCAGGTATCCATTGGGCGACCCTTCAAAGAAAGAAAGAAAGAAAAAAAAAAGGTTTATTACCCAATCTTAATAACAAATAGGATATTAGAATCTGCTAGAACATATATTTAGACAATGGTTGTGGTAATCGGCTTGTGCTCAGCATGTGCTGCGCTCGGCTAACCGTGCACAGCGCTGTTTTTCAGCACGTACCGTCTTATTTTAGATTTTTACATACTTGTGGCATATGTACACCATGCCAAGCAGCTTGTTTGCCATCTATGGCAATAAAAATCCATTCATTTGGTGTGGACTTGTAGTGCACTCGTAAGACAAAGTTTATAAGGATCAATATTAGCCCAAGAGGGCCAAGGGCTACTACTACGTCATGTACCTAGTACCTACTTGCAATAAGTACTTATCTAAATATGATTCAGTATCTAAAATTATCTTGGCAGAGAACTTTAAGATGTCAAGGTTCGTATCGAATAAAATCTGGATCAATGCTCCGAATCGATATTGATGGATGAATAGAAATGGTGTCATTTAACTAATAACATACATACATTCACGCCTTTTTCCCGAAGGTGTAGGCAGAGGTGTACCCAGGACTCAGTCCCATAGTAGATACACCCACATTTCGCCAGTATGTTATTGGTCCCATGTAATAGGGGGCGAGCCTATTGCCATCTACCGGGCACAGTTCCAGACTCCAGGCAGCTATTGAGATAATTCCTAATTATTTTAGCCGTTATTTTTATAATTTGATGTTATTATCAAAAATAATTTCTGTATTCTGGTTTCTGGGTAGGTACTATCCAACTCATATTATGAACTAGTGTAAGCACGGCGGCTTTGCCCGCTCGAAATTATAAAATTTGTAGTGGTAGGCCTCTTTTGCAGGAGGCCGCCTGGGGAAGTACCACACCTTTGCCAGTTATTCATCCGCCAAGCAGTAATGTCCAAACATTACTGTGTTCCGGTATGAAGGGCAATGTTACCAGCGAAATTACTGGGCATGATGAGATTTAACAACTCATATCTCAGGGTGATAGGCGCAGTGCAGTGCCGCGAAGAATTTTGAATTTTAAAATACTGGGTGGCACTGTGTCTGATATGGGCAATCATGATGCTTACCATCAGGCATCTGATGAGCTCGTCTTGTCACTCACTATCATAAAAAAAAAAAAAAAAAAAAAAAAAAAAAAATATGGGAGTTTCATACCAAAACTTTGACGCCCTTTTTGGACCTCTTAGAAGATGAATTTTCAAAAATCCTTTCTTAGCACAACTCCAAACAACAAAAAGTACCGACATTCCAAGTTTCAAGTCTCTAGAATCAGTGGTTTGGGCTCTACATTGCACGTCAGTCAGTGAGTCATTTAGGATTTTATGTTGAAGTTGTTAACTCGTACGTCTACTTAAGACAAGTCCAACTCGGTACGTCCAACTTCAAGAAAGAGGTCAATCGTCGAATCGAACTAGGCTGGACAGCGTTCGGAAACCTACGCAAAGTCTTCTCGTCCAAAATACCTCAGTGCCTCAAGTCGAAGGTCTTGGACCAGTGTGTGTTAGACATTGCGAGATTCTCTGCGAGATCGTTCCCTTTTTATTTTTTATTTTTATTTTTATTTATTTATTGGCTCCTCAGCAATAACTACATTGATGCTTACAACTAATTAAAACTAATCTTAGCTCTATTTATCTTAATGTATTATTTTCTAAGAGGAACACCACATGCACATTATAATTTTTGATCCTAGTATATAAAAAAAGTTTGTTTTGCAATGTATTTTTTAATTATATATTAATTTCTCGTTACACTTTATATAGGTATGTATTCTGTTCTGTATTTGGTTCTGAATGAAGACTCAAACAAATTATGAAATTTGTTAAAAAGAAATTTAAAAAGAAAACATGAAACATAAGTCAATTTGGAAGATTTGCAAGCAAATGTTCACGAAATTGGTTTAAATTAGATGAAAAGATGTCCACCAATCTGTCACCAACAAAATCATTTGATAATCTACACAATCTTGGAATAGAGGAGTTTCTACCATAAACTGTATTCCGTAACGGTGGGCATAGTAAAGTTATTGGTTTACGTGGTGGTCTGCGTGATACTCTGAACTTAAATCTTTCTAACAGCTGAGGTCAATCAATTCGGTTATTAAGAATTTTGTAGACAAATACTATATCTAATAGTTTTCGACGTTTTTCAAGGGAAGATACCTTAAAATATTCCAGTGTTTTATTGTATGAAAAATGTTTTTTTGAAACTTTTGCGGAAAAACACAAATGCCATAAAAATCTTTTTTGAACTCTTTCTATTCTGAGAATGTGTGTTTTTCACGCTAATACTACTGATTGAGCTGAAATTCGGTATGTAGATATTTTAGACCATGGTTTAACACAAAGAATACTTTTTATATCGATACTCCCACGGGAACGAAGAATACGCGGGTGAAACCGCGGGGCAAACCTAGTACCTACTATATAAGTACTTAGGACGGAGACGAAATTACAAAAAATCAGAATATCAGACCCTGGTCACCATCCTATCTGTAACGTGTTCATAGAAACTTTTCCAATAGGGCCAATCACGGCCATCAAACATATTAAAACTACAGGCCCTTGTCCACCAAGGTTAGATAGTTAACAATCGTTGCAATATTGTTGGAGTGATTATAACAAAATTCTAATTCGATCAAACCACTGGAGGTTACAATATCCCTTCAGCCACTAGAAAAGAGCTGATAATTTACAAACAGCTAAGCGACATAGTTAAGATGTCGACGACAGATGAATAAATATCTTTTTTGTGGCTAAACTGATTTTCATGAGACTGCATCATAATTGGTCTATTCGTTTAGGAGCTGCGATGCCACAGACGCACAGGCAAACTTATTAACACCTTTGCCATTTTTCGTCCTAAGGAGTGCCGGATTGACTGGATGCCAATAATAGTAGAAACAATGGGAGGGGGGCTATGGAGGGCTGATGATGATGATGATGATGAAGATGTTTTTTTTATGATAATGAATGACAAGACGAGCAAATCAGGTGCCTGATGGTAAGCATCATGATTGCCCATATCGGACACAGTGCCACCCAGTGTTTTAAAATTCAAAATTCTACGCGGCACTGCACTGTGCCTGTCACCCTGAGATATTAGTTGTTGAATCTCATCATGCCCAGTAATTTCGCTGGTAACATTGCCCTTCATACCGGAACACAGTAATGTTTCCACATAACTGCTTGGCGGATGAATAACTGGCAAAGGTGTGGTACTTCCCCAGGCGGTCCCCAGCAAAAGAGGCCTACCACTACAAAACATACATTTTGTATGTTTTGTAGTATCCAAAATGGTGTCTCTCTTCGTGTATAGGGCACTTACTTGCCTGTGTATATAAATGTATGTTTAGCATTCTACCATTGCACTACTCAATCAGAAACTAGGTTATGGATATCTATTTTAGTAATACGATTTCGCATAGAACCGTATCTACTACTCGTATTTCTTATATCTACCACTTAATACATATTTTATTAGACATATCTATTTGGCGGTCTTTCTATAGGCGTACAGGGAGACCATTTTTAGTTCAACAAAAAAAGGCCTTTGCGGCCTTTTTGAAGTTTTAATCTAAAGGTCTAATTAATCTAAAGGTATATAAAATTAAATGGATAGCAACTAACGGGATCCATCTCTGAAACCATCTACAGAAGATGAGCTTAAAGACAGCCCTCGCTAGGTGCAAGGACTATTTTGTATGAATGGAAACCATTTGATTTGGCTATATGTGTGATTTATAGATAGATGGATGGTAACGGTGATATCGCAGAGACTCCAGCACCTGCCAATTCCATCTCATGGTGCATGATTATTTTATATTATTAGAGAAGAGAAAGATTATTAGAGAGGTGGATACCTACCCTAACATAATCCTAAACACAAAACGATATCTATTTTACTATAGCAATATCATTTTCTCGTTAAAAAATATGATACCGACCTATCTCAATCTAAAACGAGCATTGAGGTTAATAGGACAGCAAAAAGTGGACAAACAACTTACCTTTTAAGTAAACCTTTACATGAACAAATATG
This sequence comes from Hemistola chrysoprasaria, assembly GCA_947063395.1. Classification (NCBI taxonomy): domain Eukaryota; kingdom Metazoa; phylum Arthropoda; class Insecta; order Lepidoptera; family Geometridae; genus Hemistola; species Hemistola chrysoprasaria. The sequence continues at coordinate 11,603,802 of OX346724.1, read as the reverse complement.
GGTCTAGACGGCACAATTACATACACCAACACTGAACACAGAAAAAAATTAAAAAAACATTAATTATATATTTTTTTGTATTTTGTTGACGCACACGGGCTCGCTCCACGCTGCCTGGTTTAGACAGACGAAATAGATCAGTTGCGTAACCAAGACGGATGTACCTAAATGAACTAGATTTTTTGCTCGCAATGGCTATTCTTAACACTTGCGGTATTTTACATAAGAAAAGCAATTTTAAAGAAAAGCTAAGTAGATGTAAGTACCTATTGAAAAAACAAGAAGGTTTAAACTTAACGTTTTAATCTAGGATCGGAACTCCAACAACATGATCGAAAATCGCTCGAGCACAAATTAATGAAATTAATAAAATTACGTCATTTTAATACGGATTTATTGTGGTCAGCTTCTGACTCCATAATGAGACCGGCATTTTGATATAGGGATTTATATACATAGTCACGCCTTGTTCCCGTTGGTATAGGCAAATATCTCGTGCTACTAGCTATGATCCTCACATAGGTAATAAGTATTAGTTTCGCTTCTTCCACTTTAATCACATTCTTCAGATAGAAATCAATGCATATAGGTAATTTATGATAACATTATGTATTTGTCTTTTAGCAAAATTAAACATCGTGAAATAAGAGGTCAAAAACTTATCATTAGGAATATTGTAATATGAATTGATTAGCGACATAGTTTGTAGTGGTAGGCCTCTTTTGCAGGGGGTAGCCTGGGGAAGTACCACACCTTTGCCAGTTATTCAACCGCCAAGCAGTAATGTTTGCACATAACTGTGTTCCGGTCTGAAGGGCAATGTTACCAGCGAAATTACTGGGTATGACGAGATTCAACAACTGATATCTCAGGGTGACAGGCGCGGTACAGTGCAACGCAGAATTTTTAATTTTAAAACACTGGGTGGCACTGTGTCTGATATGGGCAATCATGATGCTTACCATCAGGCACTTGATTTGCTCGTCTTGTCACTCACTATCATAAAAAAAGCTCTCATTGTATATTAAGGTTATTTAATAGGTCTTGTTAAATTCGCGTTCGTACCTAAAATACATCGCGGTTTGTGAGTCTCTAAATTTCATAATAAATATTATTTATATTATTACCCTAACCTAGGTTACACCTACGATTTTATCGTGACAAGATTTTATAGACATGAATGAAACATTCAATAAGAAAGTGTAATTGAAATGAAATAGTAGAATATTTCATCTGAAACCGAGCGGATCATAAAAAATAAAGTTGTAAAAAAAAAACAAACACAATGTTGAGCCCAAAGCTTTTATCTATAGAATTATATCGTAACTACGTTGTTAAGATGACATGTTTGCATTTAAATTTAATTTTATTACCACATTTACTGTGAGCAGCAACTTCTCTGATCTTTTGCCAATTTTCAATACAAAATGCTTTCTTTCCAATACAAAATGCTTTCTAATGCAAGATTACAATAGATATTTTTGTTAAAATGTCAGCAAGAAGAAATATATCCGTAATGCACTTATAGACTTAGAGGTTATGCGATAATTTCCCCAAAAACAAAAGAGCATCTAACACTTTGGCAAAGTTCCCAATATTGTACCGGCTAGTAATTAAATTAGTCTATTTAGAACGAGTATTGTGTTCGGAGCGGAGCCGGCCGGGCGTGCTCTACAATAATTTCGTAATGGATTACAAGAAACGCGAAATGCCGATGTGCGAAGTGTGCCAACAACCAGCTAACCAGACATGTGGCGGATGCAAGCTTGTTTATTACTGCTCGAAAGGGCATCAGAAGCTTGGATGGCGGGAAGGTCACAAGTTCAAGTGCTGCGCCTTCAAGGTCCAGTACACAGACACTATGGGACGCCATATGATCGCCACGAGAGACATAAAGCTAGGTGAAATGATCCTGAAGGAAAAACCAGCTGTGCTAGGGCCGAAGATGAGCTGCCCTGCTTGCTGTTTAGGCTGTGGCAAACGGTTAGAACCTCAAAAAATCGGCAATATCTACGACTTCTACAAATGCTCTATGTGCAATTGGCCGATGTGTGGACCTGACTGTGAGAAAGCTGAGATCCATAAACCAGAGTGCAAAGCTATGACGGATAGGAAATACAAATGCACGGTGAAATATGAAAAGCCTGACAAAACAGAAGCGGCTTACTGTGTCATATCACCATTACGTGTTTTGCTGATGAAGCAATCAAACCCTAAGCAATACGAAAACATTCTCAACCTGGAATCTCATTTAGAAGATAGGATAAACACTCCATTGTACATGATATTAAAGGCAAATTTGGTAACTTTTGTAATCCATGTGCTAGGACTACCGTTTCATGAAGAAACAATATTAAAGATTGCTTCCATATTTGATACTAATGCCTTCGATGTGAGGAGTCCTGATGGTGCTATCAGACAAAGAGGTATTTACTGTACTGCATCTATGATGAATCACAGCTGCAAGCAGAACACTCGACACGTGTTCCTCGGAGAAGAAAATTACTTTGCTGTTATAGCAACTGTCCCAATAGCCAAAGGTGATCTGATTAAGGCTACGTACACACAGTCATTATGGGGAACCTTAGAAAGACGAAGGCATTTGAAGACAATCAAATGTTTCGATTGTGAATGTGAAAGATGCAAAGACCCAACCGAATGTGGCACTTATTTAGGGAACATTTACTGCTCAGTTTGCAATGGACCAGGTAACAGATCAAACCAAGGAGCTATGTTGCTATCAACGAATCCATTAGATGAAACCGCTCCGTGGAAATGTGAGAAATGTGATCACACTATACTCAGCAAGCAGATGTTTTGGGGGAATAACGCATTGAAACAAGACTTGAAGAAGTATAATAAGACAATGCCGACAGATTTTGAAGATTTCATTCAGAGATATAGCCAGACGTTGCACCCGACCAATCATTTGGTAGTGCAAGCCAAATTGGCATTGATACAAATATACGGCAACCAGAAGGGATACATGTTGTCAGGTAATAAACGAAAAGTTTTTAAACCAATACATCGTGATGAATGTATATAAAAGAGATAGATTTAATTTCTTTGATTCAGCGTAATATAAAAAGCATCCTCTTGGGTACGCTCCCATCTGGCAGTAGATTTTTGTCACTGCAAAGGTGTCATTCATTAATCATTATTAATTTATTATTTGCTATTTGTCATTTATCAGCAATACTATTTTTCACTTTTCAGAGCTGTCCGACGACATACTTAAACGAAAGATAGATCTTTGTCACGAGCTCCTGGAACTGGCAGACCAGCTAGACCCAGGATGGTCCAGATTCCGAGGGACTTTACTCTTGGATCTGCAAGCAGCTATGTCTATGCTTACTAAGAAGGAATTTGAAACCGGGAAACTGACGAAAGCCGGAGCTCAGGTATAACAACATTTTCTTTAAAAAACAATACAATCCATCTTTCTTTCATCCTTTGCAGGATCTTTGTTATTATTTGAAACTCTAGCTTATTGAACCTACTCTAAAAATATGCCAAAAATAGCTTTTTCATACAGGAGGCACTTTGACCTTAAAGTATAATGACACTTTTGTTCAAGACATTTTGTACTGGATATGGAACTTCCCCTATAATAGTATATGGCATACTATCATAAATCTGTTTTATTTTTGCGAAGAAAAAGTTAAATCTATCGTGAAAGTAGGTAACTCCAAATTGTGAGAAAAATCATATTAAAAGAGCCTTTAATTATGCGGATCCTTACGCCTAACTGTTACCAGTAATTCTGTATAGGAAAGCTCCAATTTTTTACTTTCTTCCTGAAGATTTTTGCTGGTATTTAAATTAACAAAGATCCATATATTCCTTTCCAGGATCAATTGATGGAAAGTATGATTTTACTCCAAGAAGCCACCAACATACTTCGCGTGGAACCTCACATGAGAGAGATCTTAGAAAGGAAAATCCAAGAGCTGTCATATCAACTTAACTTGACTAAGGAAGAAGTAGATCCATTCAAGGTATAAATAGTATAAAAATTTCATCATGGTCAGTTTAAAATTATTGTGGTCTATATTAATGATACGAGAATAACATAAGTACTTTAAACTAATGTAATAGAGATTAAGAAATTATGTCGCTAAGGAATGTTAAGTAATGTTTATTGATTTTTGTTTCAAATAGTATTAAATCATGTACTTAAGTAAAGTGTCTATTTTATAAAAGCACATTAATCAGTTAGTTCATTATAATGTTAATTTGATCTTTGCGATAAACAATACCTACGATCTATCAACAATTCAATATATTGACAATTCTACAATAATTTTATGACATATTATATCAACCATAGTTATTACTACTATTAAAAAATATTGTCACAGTTGTTCAGTTATTTTCAGTGGCGTACATTTAGTAGGCTTTGCAGTGATCTCTTCGTTTTTATTCAAGCTGAATTCAATAGTATCTTTGTTTATATGAAGCATGTTTTGTATGACCCGTTTCAGTTTCTTGTTCGGTCGAGGTGAGTCTCCTATTACGAAGATCTTCTCTGTGTTCTTGTCTTCTGCCGTGAGTTTCTTCTTCTTGAACTGTAAAACATAATATTATGGTTTATTCCATCCTCAAATGCTCAAAAAGACGTTAATGATTATTTTATTTCAAGAAATTTTATAATGAATTTTAACTTGTTGTACCTATTAAAAATGTTATTTATACCCAAATTTTGTAACAGTTTCTCCAGTCTCTAGGATAACTGGCAAAAATGCTATTTTACTATTTAGTTAGTCCTAGCGATATACTTAAGCAGGACCGGGACACTCCACTGAAGCTACAAGTCGGGGCTACAGGTCGGGCAAGCCGGGGCGCCCGTCTTGACGGGACAATTTTTATGAGCTAGACCTCTGTCTAGCTCATAAAAACAGATAGAGAGATACGCGATAGAAAGAGAGGCAGCTTGTATGTTAATATGAAGTTAGGCACTGTGCGACCTGAATTAAACATTATTGCGTCAGAGCTAGCAATATTTATTTGAATATGAGTGTCCCTTCTATTACTTTAGTATTCTGTTATATAAGCAAAAATTATGAAAATTTGTCTCCATAATAAGATTCATAATCTCAGTATCTTAATAGTATATAGGTACATTTCGAGATAATTATGTGTTATCTTAATATTAAAGTTATAAGCTACTGATCGAATGGGGGCATTATCGCTTATGCGATCTCTACCAGGTAACCAGCCTGTCGACGGATAGGAATATTTTCAGTAAGTTAAGGATTTGCACTATACTCATTGTTTTGTAAAATAGTAACTGAACATTTATTCATTACATTAAGTCAATAGGAACTCCTGTGGCTGAGATGATGAATAGGAACTCACGCAAGAAAGCACGCAGCACCAAGAACCGAATTTACACCAAGAAACAGGAACGGTCCTGTCCATGGCCTTCCTGAACCTGCAGTTGGTGAAGCCGTAGATGAGCGGGCTGAGGGTGCAGTTCATGTAGATAAGGCAGTTCGCTGCGAACCACATATTGCTGAAGCTTCCCTCCACCTGATTATCATCAAGATCATAAAATGTCATTAATACTATTTATGTCGAATTCTGTAAGGTAGATTATCATCAACATCATCCTCGAGGACCGCCTCGGTGGCGTAGTGGGCGCAAGCTCTACTGCCTATCAGAAGGTCCCGGGTACGATCCCCAGGTCAGGCAAAGTGTTAAATATTAGCTTTCTCCATCAGGATTTATCGCAATAACTGTCTGAAGTCTGGAACTGTGACCAGTAAATGACAATAGGCTCGCCCCCTATTACATGGGACTAATAACATACTGGCGAAATTGTTTGATCACCTGTTGTTTCTAAACATAAAGTGGATGTAAAAAAGCCATACCGCATTAATTTCCATGGGCAAGTTGTTCCGCCAATACATGAGCGCTGTGTATGGAACCCGGCAGACCACTCCTGTGAGTAACACGCAAGCAGCGATCCTGAAAGCTCGGCCTCGAGCTCTGGCGATAACGCGCCCTCCTCCTCGAGATGCAAGCTCCCGTACGCTGCATTCAAGGCGCCACATGATTGCTGTGTACTGAGACGAAAGTCAAATTCGTTATGCACGTAATAACAACACCGCCATCTTTCCTCGAAGGATTAGGCAGAGGTGTACTCGTACCTATTCCAATATTAGGAAGAGTTAGGAAGGGACCCCCATTTCCTTGGGGAATATTGGGATAAAAATATGTTATTCCAGGGTCTAAGCTATCTACATACCCAATTTCAGCTCAATCGGTTCAGTAGTTTTAGCGTGCACACTAAACAAATATACACAGTTTTGTAGTGGTAGGCCTCTTTAGCAGGGGGCCGCCTGGGGAAGTACCACACCTTTGCCAGTTATTCATCCGCCAAGCAGTAATGTGCAAACATTACTGTGTTCCGGACTGAAGGGCAATGTTACCAGCGAAATTACTGGGCATGATGAGATTCAACAACTAATATCTCAGGGTGACAGGCGCCGCGCAGTGCAACGCAGAATTTTGAAATCTAAAACACTGGGTGGCACTGTGTCTGATATGGGCAATCATGATGCTTACCATCAGGCACCTGATTTGCTCGTCTTGTCATTCTTTATCATAAAAAAAAAAACACAATAAACAGCGCTACATGGCGCTGGGGTCGAGTTAGGATGCTAGCTTTTTTTTAGTACCTGCCACTAGGGTAACTTTTTACAATGTACTGGGATTTGAGATTTTTAATATTAGTAGGATATGCCATCTAATAGGGGCATCTAAATAAAGTTAACTGATGATGCTACCGTGCGATCGGAGAGGTACCGCTGCATGAAAATACACAAGAAACTAGGACTTATTTTTTTGTGCTGCCAGTTTTACAATAATAATTTGTGTGGTTTTATTTAGCCTCCTAGGTGGCGTAGTGGTCGCATGCTCGACTGCCAACCAAGAGGTCCCGGGTTCGATCCCCAGGTCAGGCAAAGTGTTAAATATTGGATTTTTCCATTAGGAATTATCTCAATAACTGCCTGGAGTCTGGAACTGTGCCCGGTAGATGCCAATAGGCTCGCCCCCTATTACATGGGACCAATAACATACTGGCGAAATGTGGGTGTATCTACTATGGGACTGAGTCCTGGGTACACCTCTGCCTACCCCTTCGGGAAAAAGGCGTGAATGTATGTTATGTTTATTTAGTTTATTTGTAAGGCGCTGGGCGATCGTTATGCAAAAGCTTTTAGGCATCCCTGTCCTCTATCAATTCATGAGTATAATACTCATAAATTGATAGAGGATAAGAAAATAGTATCATGGTACTATCATCATATTATTAATATTAAACATCCATACAAAGAATCACTCAAATCGGACAAGTCGTTTTCGAGATAATCGGTAAAAATAAAAGAGCGGGTGATGAAGCCAGAATATAGCAATATTGATGAAACAGTCTAGTACATGACAGCCATTTTTAATGAAGTTAAGATCAAGATAAAAACCAACATGCTTTTGTTTCGACAATAACTTTGTTCAGTATTGTATCACATTGGGTTATATTATCTAGTTACTGGATACCTCGTACGGTACAACTATAGTGAGTTATCTGGATATAATATACATAATTGTGCCGTTTGGGAAATATCCTTAGGACTATGCGAGCTATAGCTACTCTGGAATCTGCATCTGTAAAAGTGGATTTTAGCTCTTTAGCCAAACTGCGCGTGGTAAAGGCACCAGGTGACAGCAATGCTGGCTTGTTTATTTCCCAATAGATAAGCATCTGCAACGTTGCAATGCTGCCAGTATTCTTACTGCCAGCAGTCCGGTCACCTGATGCATTTAACATTCGCTTGCCTAGTTTAGCTATTAGTATACTTCCAAAAAAGCTTATCCCAATGGACCTATGGACCTAGACCAAAAGGCAACAAACATGCAAATATGACATCCAGATTGCTATATTTGTCGTATGAAGTATTCAGTAACTAGAAAGCCACATTCCTCTCCACCAAGGAAGGGCTTAGCAGATCGAGATTAGTATTTAGGTTATGTTGGTATTCTTATTGTTACAAGAACTTACTGTAAACACCATGACACCTAGTGGAATCCAGACGAGCAGGGTCAAGATGAAGTGCCAATACACACCCATTACCTTCACGTCTTCAGCGCAGTACATCTCGGTATGGTCCAGCCATGGACGTTCCTAGAAAGTATTGTAAAACTGAAGGATTCGTCTGAGTTGATCCAGACCTGAGTTTACAGGAATGACTCAAACTTATGTATTCAATAAATAAGGCATAATAATGATCTTATTATGCCTTAAGCTTCTCTTTGTCGAGTCGCTCAGCGTCCAGCGTTCAGGTCATGATATCCTCTGACATGACCTAAAGTCTCTTTCCATCTTACTACTGTCGTCTATCAAACCAGTACATAAGGGTTACACCGAATTTACGCACACGGTGTCATCATAATCTCAGCCTTAGGAAATTTACTGTTGGACATCCTCCCTCATGAAGAGGGCTATGCTCAGAATTTCTCTGTGAGATCGAATCAGAAATGAGGAGATCCATAGACGAACGAAAGTTACCGACATAGCATAGCGGCTTAGCAAGTTGAAGTGGCAATGGGCAGGGAAAATAGCACGTAGAACTGATGTCTCCATTCGAGAACTCTACAGCCGAAGCGCAGCGTAGGACGTCCACCCACAAGGTGGGCGCAAGCTAGACTGCCAATCATGAGGTTGATCCCCGGTCTCTCTTCCATTGGGAATTATCTTAATGACAGCCTGGAGTCAGGAACTGTACTTGGTAGATGGCAATAGGCTCGCCCCTATTACATGGGACCTATAACATACTGGCGAAATGTGGGACTGAGTCCTGGGTACACCTCTGCCTACCCCTTCGGGAAAAGGCGTGATTGTATAATGTTATGTTATTAGGTAATGCTTATAACGTAAGTGACATTACAGGCATGCTTCTTACCACGTAAGTCCGGTTAATAACCCACGGTAAAGCCAAAAGAGCGCTGAATATCCAACAACCAATGATGAGTTTAGGCACCACTTTCTTGGTGACCCTAGCGTCAGCAGTTAAAGCTGCTGCAGCGAGACGATCGTAGGAGACCAGCATTACCGCTCCCACGCTTGCCAGGAGAAGAGATGCTGAAAAGAAAGAGAGTACGAGAAAAAAATAAGAATCTGAACTAGAAAATAGAAAATAGATAGACATAGCCGTTACGGGACATGGCTGTTCACATGACTAAACGGCCAAATGGTTCGATTGTGTAAGTGTCAAAATGTACAAAGTTGAATGGTTAAAATGTTGCAGGGACAAAATGACAAAAGTTCATTTATTATCTCTGTTAAATCGTGCTTATGTCAGAAAGAACAAATTTTACTATGCATTTATGTCAGATTAGCTAGCACAAGACAGGGTCAAGTAGCGTAATATTATGAAGGATACCGAAGCCCAGTAGTGGTATATAAGTGAGCTGTGTAAATATATCAGCAGGGCATTAGTGATATTATTCCATTATTAAAAAATATCTATGTATCAATATAAAATATTAAATTTTAATTGCTGCAAAATTATTATAAGTAGGCAAGTACGAGGCTTTTTCTTCTGAACTTTCGGAAACATAATATTCGGGAAATAAGGCTTTAGGTGTTAAAATATCATATTTTTTTATACCTACTCGTATCAATAAAAAACATCTCAGTTTTTCGAACAACTCACCTTGCAAAAACCCTTCAAATCTACATCCAAAGTTCCTCAACACGAAGTTCTGGTAGAAATCTCTGACGAGCATGAACCAAGGGCAGAATAGCAGAGTGATGAAGTCAATAAACGCCATGTTTGCTATGAGATAGTTGGTTGCAGACCAGAGCCATCGGTTTCTGATGATGAGAAATATAATTGAAGTTTAAACAGAACGGCAGTAAAATCGCGAAGAACTGCTGTCAATAAATGTATAATTTCTTTTGGCTGCTATCTTTGCTGCTGTTACTCCGCGTTTGCAAGTTCGTGTTTCCTTCATAAATGCAATATTATTATGAGTTGTGTGGACGACCAGTGTATTATGTCAGTGTTTCCTGATCATAACCTGAATACAAGTACCATCTATAAGGTACATTCTAGAACATTTTAACCACTGGACGCGAGACGTACTTGATGAAGTATGAAATCCCGTTCAACCAATTCTTTCGGGGGGAGGAGGATTTCTATGCTGACTTTCACGAAATGTTTAATTCGTCCAATGGTATATGGTACATAGTCAAATGGTATAATAGATGGCGCTGTCTGTTTAAAGCATTTAAAAGCGTTTTGTTCAGGTATCTAGGTATGGAACATATATTGCATACATACGCATGCCTTAACAACTTATTTTGAATTTGTTGCTACGCCTTAAGATAAAATATAAAATATACACGATACCTGATGATGATGAGCAAAATTACAAAGTTGAAGAACAGCCCGGAGACTCCAATGGTGAGCATAATGGTTGTCTTTATGGCTACTTCCTTGGCAGGTTTGACATGCCATAGCGTGTTAGGAAATGGATATTGAGATGTGTCAAGCTGAAACGAAGAATTGAATTATCAGTTAGAGCTTACGTTGCGCACTACGTCCGAAACGAATCCGATCTGAATCCGTTATTCGTCGTTTCCGAAGTGGAGATTCACGGATGACGGATAAATCGTATCTGGGGCGCTAACTTCCATACAAATAGTTCTACGACCACTTTGGATTATTTTTCACGGATTCGGATGACGCTGCAACCCTAAATCATGACCTATACAACAGCAGATACCATTCCTATCTGTTCTACGCAGTTAGGTACGCCTTCCGATCTTTCAAAACTGATAATTTCATAGACATAGATAACTGTATGGACCAGAAATACCGACAAACAGATGCATACCTACAACTCAGGTTAGACAATTCAACCGGAAAATAACAAAGAAACCTGTCGCATAAGATTGTTGATCAGGCACTATCTACAACTGCTGTCAATACTTTTATAAGTACCTATTCCTCCCTTCAAGGATAATTTGCTTAGCCAGCGTTACTTTACCATCATGTTGTGTACTACATTTGGAATACTGGACCGTACATTACAAACTTATTATTGGTAACTTGCCTATTATAATTCTATCATAGATCATTTTATAAATAGATGCGATGCAATTTGTATGATTCCGCTTTTTACAAATAGCGTCGTCCGTTTAAAAACGCTCGCAGTTATGGAATATGTCGAAGGCAAAATGTAAATGGTCATGTCATATAATGCCACATCATTGACAATTCAAACGCCGTTTACAAAATGCGGAACGTGGCACTAAAGAAAAAAAAATAAGAAATGTTTTTGCTGAAATATTACGCTCATTACTCAATGTTTGGACTGTCCGACTTGGACCAGTCAGGTAACGAAGGGGTTCTCTTCGTGGTTTTTTTAACCACCCAAAAATAGTCGTCGACTACCACCAACAAGATAGGCAAATATAATGCGTCGTCTCACAATATTTTTGACTAAGCCACTAAGCAAAATGTAAATCAATGTCGAAATTAAGGCAATTGAAGGAGAAGACAATTTGCCTTCGGCATATTCTATAACTAAGCACGAGCATTTTTAAATGGACGACGTCGTTTGTAAAAGACGGAATCATACAAATTGCCTTACACAACACAACCCATTAGGTACAACATGAATACAAATACAGGCCCCCATCACTCCATACAATCGCCCGCGCGCAATAGACTACTACAGTCCTGCTGTGTAGAAAACATAACGTGCGTAATTTTCCCATTCATTTAGCTATACCTATGTGGAGGACATGCGGCTTACAAAGCGTCTGTTAAGTCTAAACCGAAAGAACCTTAAAATAATGATAGGGACTATTAACAGGTCACTGTCCCTTGAACAAACACTTATTCACTATAAACGCCACAGACAGTCCTCTACGCAGAGGCTGTTTCATGGCGAAAGAAACGGTTGTCCACGTAGTCCTGGAATGCAAGGCGTAGCCCTTCAACGTGTACAAATCGTCGGAACAGTGAGGTCACTCCGCGAAGCCTGCGAAGTTCCCCAAAGCGCCTGAGCTTCTTCCGCCCAGAGGCGGAGTTAGGCTGGCTAGATTAGCCAGGACTTCACGCACAACGGACCAGATAAGAGTCTAAGTGCGCAAAAGGAGTCCACTTTACATTACATAACATATATACCTATGTAGATAGACAAAAGTTTTTTTTTTATATATGTACTTACATTTTCAAAATAATCCACCGACCAGTTACTCCAGTACTTTCCATAACCATCACCATAGTCATCATCTTCCATATTATTCTAGAAATTCACATGAAATTTACGAAAATAAAGTTCTGCGTACTCTTTCATGGCTCTTTGCTTATCTAGTGTGCGTGACTAAATATCGAACTGGCTTTCGGTGGAAATAAAAAGATAATAATAAAAACAGTATGGTATCTCACTGACCACTTAAAATTAATACGTAGTATGCTTATAGCTGTGGAATGATCTCCCTGCTGCGGTCTTCCCGTTGAGCTACAACACGGGGCTCTTCAAAAGGAGAGTGAATAGAGTGTTGAAGGGTCGGCAACATACTGGGAATACCTCTGGTTTTGCAGGGTATCTATAAAAATAAAATAAAATAATATAATAAATATGGGACAACTTCCACACACGGTCACCTGGTCCCAAACTAGGCTAGAAGCCTGTACTATGGTAACCAGATGACTGATATACATACTTAAATACGCTTATAACACCCAGACACAGATCAAACAGACATGTTCATGCACACAAATGTTTGACCTGGCCGGGGATCGAACCCGGGGCCTGCGGCACAGAAAGCAGAGTTACTACCGTCTGCGCCAACGAGGCTGTTAATCGCTAACCATCAGGCGGTTGTCTGCTTGATTGCCATTGTACGTATATATGAATAGTGTAGGAATCCATACCTAGATACCAAGAACATACAGCGACATCTATTAGTTCCATGCGCAATGGATGGAAATGTGCAGTAAAATGGCTATAAATTTTGATTGCGTTAACTTAGAAGTATGATTTTTTACAGCCACAAGGGACCGCAGTTCTGAGTAGTTGATATCAAATTCAACATTCAGCGTTCCCGTTAAAAAGTGTCTTGACAAACGTACAGACAGTCAGACAGACAGTCGTACAACAAAGTTTTGTGGTACGGAACCCTAAAACAAGTTTCTATTCTTAATAACTATTGAACGGAACTAACTGCGAAAAGGTAGGTTTACACATACGCGGACGCGGGTCAGGTGCGGTACGGGTCGGGTGTCAGCTAAACAAGGAAATGCGACCATCCCGTGCATTATGACGCCAGTGTTGTGTTAATAAAAATAATATTTATAATATCAAAATATGTCGTGGAGGAAACAGGAATCAATGTATAAAAATGAATTTTTCGAAAACAATAGGTCTTTGGAGGAAATGGAGTATCCCTTCTATACTGACACATACAAGGAATACAACTTGACCCATTCCAAGCAAATACCGACTTAATTTTTCACAAATGAGCCATTTTGCCTTGGGGTGTCGAAAATAATAGAATAGTAGAATAGCTGTGTCCCGCGGTTCCACCCGCGTAGACATCGTTCCCGTGGGAATATTGTGATAAAAAGTACCCCATGTGTTATTCCCGGGTCTAAACTATGTATACATACCGAATTTCAGCTCAATCGGTTCAGTAGTTTTGGCGTGAAAGAGTAATAAACATCCATCCATCCATCCTCTGGATTTATAACGGATTTATGACGGATTTATGACTGTTGTGCCTAGCATAGTATCGTCCCTGTTAATCTAACAAATGCAACGTTAATAATTAATTGATTACTAGTAATTATATCTACTTACTTACTTATAGTATCTAGGTTTCGCACCATTTTGAATAATCCGCCGTCAAGTCAGAGTATTTTTTAGGTACTTAATATCTATTTATTGCAAATAAATTGGATAACAGGTACTTGTTATAGACAACATGTATCTAAGTATAATTATTGTTTTGTAAGTACTTAGATTATTTATTATTTATGTATCTAACAATTATTGTTCTTGAAATAAATAAATAGTAAAAAGTTCTTTTTCCCGAAGGGGTAGGCGGAGCTGTACCAAAGACTCAGTCCCATAGTAGATACACCCACATTTCGCCAGTATATGTTATTGGTCCCATGTAATAGGGGCGAGCCTATTGCCATCTACCGGGCACAGTTCCAGACTCCAGGCAGTTATAGAGATAATTCCTAATGGAGAAATCCAATATTTAACACTCCCTAAAGAGTTAAAAAGCCTGTTAAAAAGTTTTAATGATTTTTAAAGTTTAATAAAAGTTAACCTACGGTTAATACATAACCCGATACTTCTCCCACACTCGAGATAACAGTTCAGTTGCAGTAGTCCATTATACTGAAAGCTTTTTTATCATTGTTGATTGATAGTGTCACGTTAAACCCCATGGTTGAAGGTTAAGCCTAGGCTGGAGGTTGACATAGATCTCCGATGGGTAAACAAACAACTCTATCAAGGACTAGCTGTGCCCCGCGGTTTCACCCGCATAGTTTTCGGTCCCGTGGGAATATCGGAATAAAAAGTACCGAATTTCAGCTCAATCGGTTCAGTAGTTTCGGCGTGCAGGAGTAACAAACAATCATCCATTCATACCTATAGTTCGACACAAAATAGTAGAAACGGAACTAATTTAAAGTGTATGTGTTGATGAAATTGTTTTTACTCTTTTAAAAGACAGTGGCGCCCCCATTATTTTCTACTCTTCTATGTCGAACTATACATTCCATCCTCACAAACTTTCCCTTTTATAATTATTAGTAGGAATTTGTAGGATTACATTATTACTAAGTATTAACTTAGTAAGTAGTAACTTGAAACTTAGTACTAAGTAGGAAGGAAGTTGGATTCTATATAAGAATGAGAAGAAGTTTTTTTGGAACCCTTTTATTGATAATTATTTTTAGTAGCGCTATCTTGCGGAATTTTAGGAAACTAACTGAGTGATCATATTATTTTGTATAGCACACATTATAATTTGTAGTTTCAGCGTTCTATCAAGTTTTGCTATCCTCTCCTAGATGGCGCTGTTAATAATTTCAAGAATGCTAGTATTATACAGCGTGATTTATTAATATATCATTCATAAGTGTATTGTAATGAAGCATTTCGTATCGTACGATGCGTGTTGCGAAATAAAACATGAGCAGACAATTTTATTGTCTTACTTTTCACACACTTACTCGATTTTAATGTCTATTTGACGTGCGTGAATATATTATAATATTATGGGACATACATTATTAATATATACATACATACAGTCACGCCTTGTTCCCGTTGGGGTAGGCAGAGACTATTTCTTTCCACTTGCTACGATCCTGACATACAACTTTCGCTTCTTCCACTTTCATCATATTCTTCATGCATGCTCGTCGGTTGTTGGTGCTTTTGACCTGGCCTTTCCTTAAGATATTATGGGACACTTATGAGATGTTGAGATGTTTATAAATACTTATATCTATATAAACATAGTGACATAAATTATGATAATTTTAGAAATGTGAATTCAACTTGAGAGGCTTTTACGTCAACCGAGGCCGCCTCGAACTCAACCCGCAGGATTGTTTTTATTTAGTCAACTGAGGCCACTCTTCAAACTTTACTTTAAGTTCTTCGTCTTAATATATACTCTTATTGAATAATTTAAATAACTCATTGAATGTGAGTGCTCGAGCAATGCCGTTTTTACGAATTTCGTTTTTTTTTCGTTCGTAGCGTTTTTCTATAAGTGTGTTGTTTTGTACCTACGAGTACTAACATATTATTATATTTAGAATTTGGTTTTAAGTCTACTAACACAATTGAGCCTTTGCTGCTTATTAAATAAATAAATTATTATTATTATTAATAGGTCAACTGAGGCCTCTTATGAAATCCTGTTGGTAAACTGATCCCGCTCTCCGTTTGAGTATAAAATATATACAAATACAAATACAAAAAAAAGTATTTGCCAACAATTAGTTTTACAAATATTTACTATAAGTAATATCTGTCTATATATTTTCGTTTATATTATATCCCGACATTTAAATATCAAACACTAGCTGTGCCCCACGGTTTCAACCGTGACCCGCGTAGGCATCATTCCCGTGCGAATATTGAGGAAATAAATTAAATACTCTGTGTTATTCCATTGTCTAAGCTACCTAACTACCTACCTACAAGCAAAATTTCAGCCCATTCGGTTCAGTAGTTTTGGCGTGAAAGAGTAACAAACATCAATCCATCCATCTATCCATCCTCACAAACTTTCGCATTTTTATTATTATTATTTTTTTTTTATGATAGTGAGTGACAGAGCAAATCAGGTGCCTGATAGTATAAGCATCATGATTGCCCATATCAGACACAGTGCCACCCAGTGTTTTAAAATTCAAAATTCTGCGCGGCACTGCACTGCGCCTGTCACCCTGAGATATGAGTTGTTAAATCCCATCATGCCCAGTAATTTCCCTGCTAACATTGCCCTTCATACCGGAACACAGTAATGTTTGCACAAGTGACTGCCTCGGTGGCGTAGTGGGCGGATGCTCGACTGCCAATCAAGAGGTCCCGGGTTCGATCCCCAGGTCAGGCATAGTGCTAAATATTGGATTTTTCCATTAGGAATTATCTCAATATCTGCCTGGAGTCTGGAACTGTGCCCGGTATATGGCAATAGGCTCGCCCCCTATTACATGGGACCAATAACATACTGGCGAAATGTGGGTGTATCTACTATGGGACTGAGTCCTGGGTACACCTCTGCCTACCCCTTCGGGAAAAAGGCGTGAATGTATGTTATGTTATGTGTGTAACCCATTATCTTTTTCTTTCTAAAGTCTAACTAGTTCGGAATTAATTCACATACTTCCCATGTGCCCCCTCGTTGTCCCCCTCGCCACCCCTTTCAATAGAACGAGCGGCAGAAACCGCACCATTTCTCCCATTACGTTTAATTCCTCGATCGCGTATGTCTCAGTGAATTTTTATCAGACGACACTTTATTAGATTTTATTCAGTCTGCGGGATTTCAAGATTGATATTTTATCTTTTGTTACCTTAAGTTTTTGATTTTGATAAAGGGTTTAGGAATCTTTTATGGTTTAGAAAAGGTGAAGTTCCAAGCTTGTGATTTTCACCAGTAAATTTAAATAATCTTTCAAGATAACTTTTGAAGTTAATAGACAGCCTCGATGGCTCAGATAACTAATAAAAGTAGTAACTCAGCTTTTTGTGCCGTAGGGCCCGGGTTCGATCCCCGGCCAGGACAAATATTTGTGTGCATGAACATGTCTGTTTGATCTGTGTCTGGGTGTTATAAGCTTATATAAGTATGTATATCAGTTGATTTGGTCGATTGAGTCGATTGAGTCGAGACTGCCTCGGTGGCGTAGTGGGCGCATGCTCGACTGCCAATCAAGAGGTCCCGGGTTCGATCCCCAGGTCAGGTATAGTGTTAAATATTGGATTCTTCCATTAGGAATTATCTCAATAACTGCCTGGAGTCTGGAACTGTGCCCGGTAGATGGCAATAGGCTCGCCCCCTATTACATGGGGCCAATAACATACTGGCGAAATGTGGGTGTATCTACTATGGGACTGAGTCCTGGGTACACCTCCGCCTACCCCTTCGGGAAAAAGGCGTGAATGTATGTAATATGTAGCTTTATATTCTGAATCAGCAAAAAAAGGCGCATTTACCAGTATTTATTTATTTTTTTAAAGCAACAGCATCCGCAACCCTATAAATAAAGTCGCAAAACTATAAAAAAAACTGCTATTTTGTCCTCGGTTGAACATTCTTCACAACACTTTCGGAAAAAAAACTTACCAGCAGTTGATTAATTTGTGAAATTATTTAGTTACCCGTAATTTCATAGTCCATCATTTCAACATAAAACTAATTACAGACCGTAATGTCTCTGTGTCGACATTGTCTAGACGTGTCGTCTTCAACACGTCACGTTTCATATTATTTTACTTAATTCATAAAATATTACTGAGGAATAAGGTTCAGAATGGTATAAAATGAGTAAATTACTCAGAGCGATGTGTAAGAGATTTTGTGTGATTACGGTAGACAGCAGTTTTGCGGTTTGTGTAAGATGTGGGGCTTTGTTAATGTATTTAGCTACTCTAAACAATTATTGAAGAAAATATTATAGCAAAAATTATAATATTATTGTCTGCTCTACTGGATTCTAGACTCTTGGTTTTGCAGTGGTAGGCCTTGCCAGTTATTTATCCGCCAAGCAGTAATGTGCAAACATTACTGTGTTCCGGTCTGAAGGGCAATGTTACTTCGCTAGTAGCGAAATTACTGGGCATGACGAGTTTTAACAATTAATATCTCAGGGTGACAGGCGCAGTGCAGTGCCGCGCAGAATTTTGAATTTAAAACACTGGGTGGCACCGTGTCTGCGATATGGGCATTCATGCTGCTTATCATCAGGCACCTGTTTGCTCAACTTATTACTCACTATCATAAAAACTCAGGAAACCTAAGCAATTATTAGACCAATGTCTAGTGCATTAGTGCCAGCCTGTGAGCCTGCGAGCACAGACTGCAGTCTAGATCTGAACAACTTTATAATGTGTGCACTTCTTATCTTAAGGAGACATGCCCCTTATGTATGGATAGCAAAAAAGTCTGTTTCGTTTTGGGAAACAAAACGAAATGTAAACACAAGATACTCAATTTAATTGCGTATTATACCAATAACCGAATAATAATCTTCGTTGATAATATGTTTTTCCAAAGATTTTCAAGATTTGCATTTTGATTAGCAACATTTGATAATTGCTTTATTCCGAAAATTGTACCTACTCAAACACAGTAGGCAAGTTTGATCAAAATTACAATTCATAGTTATAATACTATTATATTATGTTATTACCTTCTTATTAATTAATGGTAATTCTTAAAAGTACAGAACTCTTGTAGTTATTATCTAATATACCTAACAAAACTAGAAATAGAATAAAGTAAAAATAATGTGCTGACGATTCGGATACAAAATTTTCGGACATAGTGTCCGAATCGATATATTTTAATTTCAACATTTTTTTATTGATAATAAACACTAAAAAAGATAATAAGATAATAAATACAAAAAGCTGTTTTACGTATATAGTCCCATCAAAACTTAATTTTGTTATACATTCAATAAAAAATATTCATTAAATATAAGTTGTGGGCGCTGAGGTGTTGATGGATGATAAATAAGAAGTCCAACGCCCACTTTTTGACGATTGCCAGCTAAAATCGGTATATTTGTACCCAAAATCGGTATTTGCCAAAAAAATACAATATTTAATCAAATTCGTTTATTTATTGAAACAAAAACTTACAGACTAATTTATAACAATTATATTATATACTTATTTTTTATACCAATATTCTATTCTTCCCATTCTTTTCTATAATATTGTACATATTTTTTTCTTCTTACACTTATGTCGTGCTTGTTGGCGCCTCGTCAGACGACATTTTAACTTAATTAGCTTATTTTGTAGGCACTCTTTAGGAAAGTTACTCTCTCTTCTTCCTCTCTCTTCAAAGTTTAGAAAATTAATGAAAAAAATAAAAGCGAATTCCTGTTTATATAGACTAGATAGGTAAATTCCCGAGCAGGAAGCCCCTAATAACATCGAGTTGTAGGACACAAGGGTATTCCCCAAACAAAATATGGAACATTCTGCACTAGGTCCATTGAGGGCTTCCCCGTAACATTAAACATAAATTAAAAGGGTTGTCAACTTATAAGTGTAAAATCGGTAGAACAATCGGGAGAATTTCCATGTATACTCTGAAATCGTAGAAAAATCGTTATATTTCGGTATTTCGGTAGAACAGAGCCCATATCGGTAGAAATACCGAAAAATCGGTAGGTTCGAGACCACTGTGCTGCATAGATAATATAATACATACTGACTGCTGCCCGGCGTTCGAGTGCCGCGGAGCGCGGGCGCACGGTGTCCGCCGCTCCCCACTTCACCGCTCTTCCCGCTGGGTCGCAGCGTAGACATAAGTAGATACTTTTTTGCGAACGATACATAAGCAAATATTCTCCCACATTATCGGCACATCGGGGCACATTTGAAATATTCATACGTTAACAAGAAACCATTAATGTTCAATGAAGCTTTATCATTTTGTACGGAATGTCTGGGTCTGGGTAGAATGTCTTCGGTGCTTCGAATTATTTAACTTTCTTTGGAAAAAAACATTTAAAACGCTTTTAATACTAAAAGTTTTAGTGCTAAAAGGTGTTGTAATCATTAAGGGGGTTGCTTTTCCATACAAAATGAAATTTTTATCGAAAATATTAAGATATTATGAGGAATGTTACTGGTCCCATCAGTCCCATGTAATAGAGGACGAGCCTATTGCCATCTACCGGGCACAGTTCCAGACTCCAGGCAGTTATTGAGGTACTTCCTAATGGAAAAATCCAATATTTAACACTTTGCCTGACCTGGGGATCGAACCCGGGACCTCTCGATTGGCAGTCGAGCATGCGCCGTCTACGCCAGCGAGGCAGTCCTGTATGTGTGTATGTGGGTGTAACTACTATGGGACTGAGTCCTGGGTACACCTCTGCCTACCCCTTCGGGAAAAAAGGCGTGAATGTATGTATGTATGTATTATGAGGAATAATTTTCCACTCCATTGTTTGTGATTGGCTCTTGATCTGGCCTTTATTTGCGCCAAAATATATTATATACATAAAAGTTTTTGTCATATACACAAAAAAAAAAAAAAAAATTAGGTTATAATATTGTAATAATAATATAGGACAACTTCCACTCACGGTCATCTGGTCCCAAACTAGGTTAGAAGCCTGTACCATCGTAACCAGATGACTGATATAAACATAACATACATTCACGCCTTTTTTCCCGAAGGGGTAGGCAGAGGTGTACCCAGGACTCAGTCCCATAGGAGATACACCCACATTTCGCCAGTATGTTAATATTGGTCCCATGTAATAAGGGGCGAGCCTATTGCCATCTACTGCCATAAGCTTATAACACCCAGACATAGATCTGACTGATCTGACTGATATCAACTGACATGTTCATACACACTAATGTTTGACCTGGACGGGGATCAAACCCGGGGCCTGCAGCTCAGAAAGCAGTGACTACCATATGAGCCAACGAGACTGTCAAATGTTTTTTTTTATAAAAATGAAATAAAAACATACAGTGTTCTTTAACCAAATATGTTTTGGTTCAAATAAATACCAAATCAAGAGTCAATCACAAACAATTGAGTGCAAAATTATTCTTTCTTTCTTCTTTATTTTTTTTTATTCTTTTTTTCTTTCTTCATTATATGGGAAATTTCAATTTTTATGGAAAAGCAACCGCCTTAAGGAGGTTCACATCTCCCCGTCAACCTAAAAATCTTGCAAAAGAAAGGATTGCGATTATCTATAACACCCAGACATAGATAAAACAGATGTCCGTTTGCTCATACACATAAATGTTAGATCAGTCCTGGGACCGACCCGGAACCTGCGGCTCAGAAGACAAAGTTACTAGATAACAACTGAGCCACTCAGTCAACTTGAAAAAAAGTCTTCGTTAAGTCTAAGTGAAGAGGAAAAACCTCTCAAAATCTATTTTCTTATGAATTTTCGAAACATCATTCGCAACAAAATTGTTTACCGTTCCCTAATTAACATCTCATTCACACATTCGAGCGAAATCTTGCTGAAAGCCCTCATAAATAAATTAAAGGAATGAGCTTAGTCATTCGTTCGTATTCATTAATTAAGATCACATGCGGCTGCTTAAACCAATCCAAGGAACAATTGGCTTCATACTTGGGAGTACTGTGACTATATTGCGTGGTTTTATAGGACAGCTAGCGATATTCCCGCGAAATCATTCGCGTGCAAATTTTGGGCATTCCTTTTCAATCTTACTTTATAATGGAAACATATTATGTGCAAAATTTCAGCTCTTTTTTTTTCCGAGGATTTGGGCTGGGCGTTGATGAGTGAGTGTATGAGTCAATCAATATGCCATGACTTTGAATTTTGTATATACTTAGATATAAGTGCATTTTTCTATTGGCTGGCATGCCAGCTTTAGTATTATCGAAATGTTCTATTATAGTGGTAAGCATCTAAGTTGTTAGCTGAAGTGTGCTTTAATTTTTTTTTTTAATTACAAATCTCTTTATTGAAACATACACAAAACTTGTATATAACAATATGAGAATAATGATGCCTGTAAATGATTGGAAAAACTGTAGTGTTGCAGACACAATTTTTTCTATGCAGACACTATAATATATACATATAGATAAAACAACCCATATTTACAAAACAAATGTCCACATATAAAATACACATAAAAATAATATTCAAAGCACCGTTAGCTTTGTTACAAAACAACTTATTACTAAAATATGGTTCTAAATCTATTCGTAATAAACGATTAATTTCTGGTGGGCTCAAAATTATTGACAAAACGGCGCGATCTAACAAAAATACTATAGAAAAGACATACACAATACTTTACGAGTACAATACTTTATTATGCATAGCTCGTGTTTCAACTACAATAATATACAATTTATATTAATAAATTTTTAGATTTACAAATGAAAAAATCTCAATGTAATAATTATTTAGACCACAAACTTTGCTACCAACTATTTCTTGTTTTTTTTTTATTTATTTAGAGACTCATCCAAATCTTTTAGTAAAATATCGAATAATATAAACAACCTCATGGCCACTCTACATTCAAGACAAGACGTGTATTACTCTTATTCAAACTTTTGTATAGAATTTGCGAGTGGGGGGTTCCTTTAAGGGTGGCTGGGGGTTAGGGGGTGCTAATGATAACACACACAGTTTCTTTTGTTTCAAAAACGCTGAGATACGTCTGAGAAGTAATTTGGTTTAAACTTTTTGTTAAGATTTGTTTTGAAGAGAGAGTGAATTTTAAGCTGCTTCAATGTTATTACAACTGAAACATTTAGATAGCAGACGATTAAAAATGTATGAAAACTGGTTCGCACTGAATAATATACAAACTTTTATTTAGACAGTGGTTGTGGTAATCGGCTTGTACTCAGCATATGCTGCGCTCGGCTAACCGTGCACAGCGCTGTTTTTCAGCACGTACCGTCTTATTTAGATTTGTACATCCATGTGGCATATGTACACCATGCCAAGTGAACATAAGTTCTTTTCGTTAAAATATATCTTCTTCTAATAATTAATAAGTTAATAATAAATAATTAATAAGCGGCAAAGAGTGGAACTCACTGCCGAGGTCTGTTTTTCCGGAACGCTATAATCTGGACATCTGTAAGGCCAAAGTGAACAGACACCTTCTAGGCAAACGTGTACCATCTTAGGCCTCATCTACGCCTTCCATCAAGCGAGACTGAGGTCAAACGTAAACCTATTTTATATTAAAAAAAAAAAAAAACTACTATCAACATTCCGATTCAAATATGATTAATACATATTACTTTTATAATAAAACAGACCTTATAACATTATATTAATATTATTGTCTTAACATAATATTATCATCTTTATATATCATTTTTTGCATCCATACAATGAATATTATTATTTATTATCACCACCTTACATTTTACTTTTAAATGCTGATTAATTATAGACAAACATAATTATAAGCGCCACTGCCGATCATGAGTTCTCAGAATCGATTCAATCAAAGAATCCCCAGGTAAGGCAATTAGATAGATAGATAGATAGATTAACACTTTATTGTACACCTTACAGCGAACATAATATTATGTAAATAAAGTAGGTACAGTTAGTCTTAGGCTAGTACAAGTGGTGGTAGTTTTAGGTATTGGATTTTTCCATTGATTTTTTTCTCAACGACAGTCTGGAACTGTGCCCGGTAAATGGCAAATGGTTCGCCGCTATTAAGTGAGACTTTAAAAACCATAACTGGCAAAGTGTGGGTGTGCTACTACGGGATCGGGTCCTGTCTTAACCTTTGGACGCGATGTTATGTCATAATGATGATATACATAATGATATTAAGTCACTATAATATTTTATAAAAACATATAAACAGACATTCACGCCTTTTTCCCGAAGGGGTAGGCAGAGGTGTACTCAGGACTCAGTCCCATAGTAGGTACACCCACATTTCGCCAGTATGTTATTGGTCCCATGTAATAGGGGGCGAGCCTATTGCCATCTACCGGGCACAGTCCCAGACTCCAGGCAGTTATTGAGATAATTATAATAATATTTTATGCATAGCTTAAGAATAAAAAATAGTTTTTTGGTTTAATTTTTTTAATTCAATAGGTAATGTTTTTAAGTAGGTATTACTTAAGCTAATGCATTTAAGTAGGTTTTTGTCAAATTTTACTATTTAATATTATTTACTTAATTTAATTTATATTCTAAATATATCACTTTAATTAATAAAACAAAACTTTAGAGACATTATTAACCTTTTATAAATCTTTAAAACTGTATCGAAGTCTTAAAATAAGTAATACAATAGGCTCAGAAATTACACAACTAAAAAGTGTTTTTATTATAGTATAAACACACCAGGATAGAAACAATGCATAATAACGCCTTCGCGATTTTGCAATACATTCATTAGCGCCTTTTGTTCGCAGCATTTTGGGGGTAGACAAAAATTATAACATACAGTAGCATTGTGTGAAATTTGTGTGCCGAGGAGACGACGCGGAATAAGTGCCAAAATATTACAGCAGGGTTGTCTACTTTGCATTTTATTTTTATTAAAATTTACTCTGTTTATATCGGTATGTGGTACATATTGTACTATATTCTGAAACGTGGTCTACCGTGGGCCTTATTAGCAAGCTCAAAATAGCGCAACGAGCTATGGAGAGGGCTATGCCTGAGATCCAATCAGAAATGAGCAGATCCGTAGGCGAAATACAGTTTTAAAGAAAATGATGATCAATTAATTCTTAGCGTAAAATTAGTATTAACATCTTTATTATATTATGTTATTATCCTAAAAAACCTCATGCGACGTGTTACAAAAAAGTGAAGTAAACTCATCAACCTCAATAACATGCAAAAGAAGAAAATGCGAAATTCGGAAGAAATATATATATATATATATATATATATATATATATATATATATATATATATATAGAGATCTCTTTACGGTAAATGTTGATCTCACGCGACTTCACGCGAGCACTTTGTTGATCCAAAAATGTATGTTGATCCGGCGCCTTTTGTTGATCTAATATGCATCTCTAGTAACTAATGTGGCTCCAACCGGATCAACATCTACACTCACGTGACTGCTTCCTCGCGTTCGTCGAAGTTGATCCGATATACGAATCCACCGTGCGATGGTTACGGTAAATGTTGATCTTATTTAAATGAGCCAATCAGAGCACAGCAAACGATCGGATTGGCTAAAAGCAGCCGCGACGTTGCCGTTTCGTGTGTACAAGCTATGAAGCTACCGATTAAACGGATAATTCAACAACTTGACAACACCACGGCTAAAAGCGGATTTCAGGTGGTCATACTAATTTGTCATATCAGTATGACTACGAAGACATTTATAACATTCTCGTATATTGGTTGTACTCACTTTTCAGAACCCCCTGTAGGAAAAACTAATGCCAGCCCATATGAAAATAAAATATAAACTAGAAATAACTACACAGAAATGTACTGCCTCGGTGGCGTAGAGGGCGCATGCTCGACTGCCAATCAAGAGGTCCCGGGTTCGATCCCCAGGTCAGGCAAAGTGTTAAATATTGAATTTTTCATTAGGAATTATGTCAGTGAACGAAGCGAAAGTTGTATGTCAGGATCGTAGCAAGTGGAGGGAAATAGTCTCTGCCTACCCCACCGGGAACAAGGCGTGACTGTATGTATGTATGTATGCATGAATTATGTCAATAACTGCCTGGAGTCTGGAACTGTGCCCGGTAGATGACAATAGGATAGGTAATAGGTAAATAGGTACCCATAATAGGTACATAATATAGTATTATTGAAATTGTAGAGGTAGGCCTCCTTTGCAGGGGGCCGCCTGGGGAAATACCACACCTTTGCCAGTTATTCATCCGCCAAGCAGTAATGTGCAAACATTACTGTGTTCTGGTATGAAGGGCAATATTACCAGCGAAATTACTGGGCATGATGAGATTCAATAACTCATATCTCAGGGTGTCAGGCGCAGTGCAGTGCCGCGCAGAATTTTGAATTTAAAAACACTGGGTGGCACTGTGTCTGATATGGGCAATCATGATGCTTACTCGTGCTCTTTGCTCGTCTTGTTACTCACTATCATAATAAAAAAAAAAACATGGAACCAATAACATAAATGTGGGTGTATCTACTATGGGACTGAGTCCTGGGTACACCTCTACCTACCCCTTCGGGAAAAAGACGTGAATGTATGTGTGAGAAATGTAGTCGAGGCGCTCGTGGCCAAATGGCGGCTACTAGTAGGTATCAGCCGGTAACCGAGGTCAAGCGACACTAGGTACGGCCGGCACTTGGATGGGTGGCAGTTATTTACACAACGAGTTTCCTCCGTGCCTCGGAGAGCACGTTAAGCCATCGGTCCCGGCTGACTTTGAAACACCTTATAGGTAGTCGGAGACCATCAAATTTGACATTCACCAACTTGAATTTGGCGAGTGTGGCTAAAACACACTCAAGCTGAATATATTTTTATTTGTCATACAAACTTCCAACCCCTATTTTACATACTTAGGGGTGGAATTTTGAAAAATCCCTTCTTATTACTTGTCTAGGTTAATAAAATAATCTCCTGTCCAAATTTAATCAACATTGGTATGGTAGTGTTGGCCCTGAGTTCAAGGGCGTCGCCGAGGGGGGGCAGGGGGGGCTGCTGCCCCCCCCCCCCCTAGAGGATCGAGAAAATTTAGCCTTTATTGTCTATGTTGACATTCAAGTGCCGCCATACCATATAGACACGTATTCATAAATACAGAACCATCTGGGCCCTATTTCATAAAAAAAAAATCTACAAAATTGTATGGCTTTTCTGTTTCATAGAAATTTGTAATTGTAAATTGTATACAGGCAAATACCGTTTGTATATCTATAGTGAATTTGGGTAAAATTCCTTGTCTAGCCCCCCCTTGATCATCGGCTGGCGACGCCCTTGCCTGAGTTGATGAATCAGTCTGTGAATCACTCTCTCTCTCTCATTATATAATTCTACTTCTAGAAGTCTGAGAACGGAGACAGCGTAGTTTGTGGTGAAGGTGGTAACGTAAACCGAAGCGGAGGAGGCGGAGCGGAATTTGTGGTGAAGTCGGAGATAGTGGAAGCGGGAAGAACGGGGTAGGAGGTGGATCAAGCTGAGTTTGTGGTGGAGGCGGAGAGAGTGGGGTCGGTGGGCGGTGGTGGATAAAAGAATAAAGAAATAAAGGGTCTTGACAGGCAGACGGACGGACGGAGAGACAGACGGACAAAAAGTAATCTTATATGGGTTCCGTTTTTTCCTTTTGCGGTACGAAACCCTAAAAACGATCAAAATTGGTTCTATCAAATCCTACAGGACATGTCCCAAACTAATAATATAGGGTTATTTAGGACTGTAGTAGGATATTACGTAGGATATAGGTATATGATGTTCTCTTTGTTAATTGATAGGTATACAAATACCTATCAATTAACTCATTTTGAATGCTTTTAATAGTTCTACTAGACTTTTTTTTTTTGAATATCATTTTTGACATTGTAATAATGAAGATTATTTTAATACTATAAAATAAAAACAAGACGTATAATTATTTTTTATGGATAAAATGAGTTTGAGTTTGACCCCAGATAATGTGGGACCAAAACTGAAATCGCGAAAAATATCAGCTGTTATATATAGGTACGTTTTGATTAAATATTTTAGCACTTTTGAATGGAACAGATGCAATTTTTCGCGATCTCATCTTTAGTTCTCTAATAAAAGTTGTTTGTTTTCATGAGTAGGAAAATCTCTAAAATTATACATAACATACATTCACGCCTTTTTCCCGAAGGGGTAGACAGAGGTGTACCCAGGACTCAGTCCCATAGTAGATACACCCACATTTTGCCAGTATGTTATTGGTCCCATGTAATAGGGGGCGAGCCTATTGCCATCTACCGGGCACAGTTCCAGACTCCAGGCAGTTATTGACATAATTCCTAATGGAAAAATCCAATATTTAACACTGCCTGACCTGGGGATCGAACCCGGGACCTCTTGATTGGCAGTTGAGCATGCGCCCCCTACGCCACCGAGGCAGTCAGAGATTATTCGGGATGATAAAAATTAACCCCGCATAATACAGTATCGGTACCTACTATGCATTTCAAATAACAATAGGACCCATCTTATGCTGCGACGTCACTAAACAAAACTTCTGAAATCTATACTTCTATAAGTAGAATTATATAATGAGAGAGATAGTGATTCACAGACTGATTCATCAACTCAGGGCCAACACTACCATACCAATGTTGATTAAATTTGGACAGAAGATTATTTTATTAACCTAGACAAGTAACAAGAAGGGATTTTTCAAAATTCCACCCCTAAGTATGTTAAATAGGGGTTGGAAGTTTGTATGAAAAATAAAAATATATTCAGCTGATTTACTTCAAATTCTACATGAAGCCTCGTTTTAATAAATAATTACATACGTGTTTCACGGTTCCTTTAAAAACAACCGTATGCGCGAAATATAGGGGTGCAAAAATTGTAGTGAGTTTTATTTTTGAGATTACCTTAGCAAAAATAATTTAAAAATGTATTGAATTAAATCCGTTTTTAATAAGGTTTATCAAAATTCAACACCTAGGGCAAAAATAAGGGTTGAAAATTTGTATGAAAAAAATTCAATATTTAATGAATTAAAGTATCTTGAAACTGCACAAATTACACGCTTCTCTATATGTTTGTTTGTTTAAAACATTATTTTATTTATGAACTAGCGACCCGCCCCGGCTTCGCACGGGTAGTAGAAGTAGGTATAGTGGACGTTTAACAGGAGTGATGGATATAATCTATGTATACTGTTTTGTAGGTATTGATAAGTACTACAAACCCCTAGTACATTACTTTACTCTACCACCAATAGTTTTCACATCGCATCAAAAATAATCACTGTTTCGATTATTGTGACTAAACCAAAAAGATGAATATAATCTATGTATACTGTTTTGTAGGTATTGATAAGTACTACAAATTCTTAGTACATGACTTTATTCTACCACCAATAGTTTTCACACCGCATGAAAAATAATCACTGTTTCGTTTATTATGACTAAACCAATAAAGATGGATAAAATCCATGTATCCTGTTTTGTAGGTATTGATAATTACTATACAAACCCCTAGTACATTACTTTATTCTACCACCAATACTTTTCACAGCGTATGCATATAATGTCTGTTTCGATTATTGTGACTAAACCAAAATAGATGGATAAAATTTCCGTGAACTATTTTGTAGATATTGATAAGTACTACAAACCCCTACATTATATTATTCTACCATCAATGGATTTCACAGCGCACGCAAATTTATGAATATGGTAATTATATTATGTGACACCTTGGTTCACAATATTGCAGTTTTCTTACGGATCCCTATTTTTTTTCAAAATCTCATATAGCCTATGGCACTCACACTGAATTAAGCCATCCATAAGTGAAAGAATTTTTAAAATCGGTCCAGTAGTTTCGGAGCCTATTCGTTACAAACAAAAAAACAAAAAAACAAAGTTTCTCTCTTTATAATATTAGTATAGATGTGAGTAACAATGACTATAAAAGAAATTGCAAAAAATTAGGGATCCGTAAAAAACAGCAAAATAATCATTAATTTACTTACGTACGCTATGAAAACTATTGATGGTTGAATAAAATAATGTATTATGGGTTTGTAGTACTTATTAATATCTAAAAAATAGTCGGCAGACATTATATCCATCTATTATGGTTTAGTCACAATAATCAAAGCAGTGACTATATCGGTGGCGTAATGGGCGTATGATCGACTCTCAGTCATGAGATCCCGGTAAATATTGGATTTTTCCATTAGTAATTATCTCAATGACTGCCTGGAATCTGGACCTGTGCCCGGTAGATGGCAATAGGCTCGCCCCTATTACATGGAACCAATAACATACTGGTGAAATGTGGGTGTATTTAGTATGGGACTGAGCCTTGAGGTGTACCCAGGGCTACCCCTCAGCCTACCCCTTCGTGAAAAAGGCGTGATCATATGTTGATATTATGTTATCTTATCAAAGCAGTAATTATTGCTCTGTGACAACTATTGGTGGTAGAACCAGGTAAGTAATGTACAAGGGGTTTGTAGAACTTATCAATATCTACAAAGTAGTCCGCGGATAATATATCATCCATCTATTAGGACTGCCTCAGTGGCGTAGTGGGCACAAGCCTCACTGGCGATCATGAGATCCCGGGTTTGATCCCCAGTTCAGGCAAAGTGTTGAATATCGGATTTTTCCATTAGGAATTATGTCAATAACTGCCTGGAGTCTGGAACTGTGCCCGGTAGATGGCAAAAGGCTCGCCCTCTATTACATGGGCCTAATAAATACTGACGAAATGTGGGTGTACCTACTATGGGACTGAGTCCTAGGTACACCTCTGCCTACCCCTTCGGGAAAAAGGCGTGGTTGTATGTTATGTTATTAAGATTTTATCACTCTATCACAACATAACATACATACACGCCTTTTTCCCATATGGGTAGGCAGAGGTGTTCCCAAGACTCAGTCCCATAAGTACACCATTGGCTACGTAAAAAATAGGGTTGTATAAATAAAAAATACAATGTATCACGAAATTATTCATGTTCAATCGTTCTCTAGGTATACATATGCTACCCGCTACTCGTGCGAAGCCGGGGCGGGTCACTGGTTTTGTAAATATGTAGGTACAAGCTGTACTTCGCGGTCCCACCCGCGTTGACATCGTTCCTGTCGGAATATCGGAAAATAATTATCTCATGGTCTAATGTCATGGGCCCATGGTCATGGTTCCATGGTCAAAGGTACCTACATACCAAATTTCAGCCCAATTGGTTCAACAGTTTTGACGTGAAAGAGTAACAAACATCCATCCATCCATCCATCCATCCTCACAAACTTTCTAATTTATAATATCAGAAGGATGTTTGGTCTTTTTACGTACTTAAATAAAATAAATAAATGTTCTGAACATTTCGCACATAAGTTCCTAGTCTCAAACTAGGAAAAACCTACTGTACTAGGTATGGAGGCCTGAGAAATACATAGCCAAGACACAGAGCAAACATCCGCGTTCGTCACAAAAATGTTTGTCCTGGTTGAAAATCGAACCCACTACCTCAGGATCCGCAATCAGAGCTACTAACCACAGAGCCAAAAGGCCAGTCATATAGTTATTGGTTTTCTATTTTATTATTCTGATTTGACTTCTTGCAGGCAGCATTGGTGAAAAGATAGCGTCTTTACTGGTCCTATTGTTATTTGAAACGCATATTAAGAATGTACACATAACTAAACATAATTGCAACTCCTTTTCGTCCGAGGTTACAAACCGGTAGGTAGTTAAGTTAGTCCTTAGGTATCATAATGTGAATAGGTACCTATTTATAACCATACGTATCGAACATGGATGAGGGGTGCCTTTCCACTGAAGCGGTCTCTACTTCCCCCCTACCCCATTCATTTGAGCCGGGATCACATACGGCCAGATTAATTTATTAATGTAAAACATTCATAAAATCATGTTTCCAAATTGATAGATAATCAAAATGCATATGGATAATAAAATACTCACCATCATCTTCTGATTGGTCTAAGACAAAAAACAAAATAACACAAATTCACTAACACGATACCAAAAACATGCGCAAACGTTTTTACGCAATAAAATCTGCCAAACACGAGTGAAGGAATAAAAGTTTGATCCTCAAACGCCGCAGCTAACGCATATATCTTACCTTATTACTCTAACGAAGTAGTGTATACTGGGTTCTCTGTCATACGAAGAATGCGACGTTGCCGCTTTGTGTTCGAGTACCTATTCGTCAATTTTGGCTCCGGATCCACTTAATCTATGTAAATGTCGCATATAAATTAAATATACTCTGGATCTAAGTAATCATATTCAGTGTGATTTTTTCGACCGTTGGATGGATCAAAAAATGTTGGTCAAATCGATGACGAGTATGTTGAAAACCTGTAAGTACAGATCCACCGACGTCACACGCGCATCAAGGACGGATCAAAGTATATCAGTTTGCACGACGCAGAGCTGAGTAAACACGTAAAATAGGTGGATCAACAATTGTTCTAACTTCTCACTGAACCAACATTTACCGTGAAAGGTTGATTATATATATATATATATATATATATTGTAGGGTTGATGTTATTTTGTGACGCGCATGCTACGGATTCTGTGAACGTTTTGGTGGTTTTATGGAAAGTTTTAATGGCAACGTGTGATTTCACGGAGATCTATGGCATGTGCGAGGGCGCGATGGCAACACAGGGAGGTGGATGCCAGCGCGACGGAGGATTGTAGAGCGAGATTGAAGATGGTGGCCTTGAAATAAATCATGTAAAATATACTGAAGTGTTCGAGTATTATTTAATGGAAAAGGCACGTTTACAATATATATATCAACTTTCCTTACAAATTTGCAGATCAGATGATCTATTTTTTTATATATTTATTTGAAAATTCAAAATTTATTTTTGCGAATTTCGCAATTCTTTCTTTTGAGAGTTATTCTGTTCGTGTAGTCACACCCCCTAAGTATTATTACAAAAAAAAAACATTTTCTATATATCAATGTGACAGCCCTAGCATGCGTAGTTGTGAGATTTAAACCTCGCGTTAACGTTAAGGAAACACCCATCTAGAGGGTGCTTTAAATTCATTTCACAGCGCAAATAAACAAAATTGTTGGAATTTTTCTTATTTGTGTTCAACTTGTTTGTGGTTTTTGATATTTATTATAACCATGTGTTTGTGATTTTTTGTGGGGACCTTTTTGTCAGCATTAGGGTCTCTAATACCTAAATCAGTTACCATCTTGAAACGTCATTGTGTTCATGACTTATGTCACAGAACAGATAAAGTCGACTTTTCAAAAAACTCCTACTTTTTTCTGGGAATTAGATGATTTTTTATCATAAAATAGTTTATATTAATTATAATTACTGCCATGTAAGTAGTACAAGGGGCACACTGAAAGTTTTTAGAATAGGCCAGTAAGAAGAGCAGCCGATGAACAAATTATTTAAATTTCGAATAAGGAACTCTTTGGGAATGTGTAATGTGTACGTATTATTTATGGGTAAAACTCTCAGTGTTGCCCATAATATTATGTAGTAATAATTATATATTTTGTAATGAAAATGTGTAATGAAGAGGTCTGGTAAGTACCTCACCACCGAATACCCTGCCACACAGCAAAATAAAAATTGTATGCAACCGGTGGATTTTTTCGCGACTTCAGAGTTTGATAAGATTAAAGTACATCTCTGCCATTCTTTTTTTTTAATATCTTTCACAAAAATAAATGAGAAATAAATCAACCTTTAAGGCAATGAGTTTGGAAAAAACCTGAGAGATATTCGCAAGCGCGAACAGGTGAATTTTAATAAGTTAATTTATTTATTGTTATTGACTTTATAATATTTAGGACTGTAGAAATCAAAACCGTTTCTTTAGGCTGCTACTTGAAATTAATATTATTTTATGGTTCATATCTTTGTACGGTTCAACTACTCGTTGATAGATGGCGCTACTAGGTCTGATTTTTATCAATTTGTATGAATTAGTTATTAATAATAGGTACCTTATATTGCATTATAAAATTATTTATTATGTCATAATAATAAATAATATCGTTTTTATTCACCTAGCTGCTGCTGTATTATAACTTTAACATGTTAGCGCTGTCTACATGTCAATTAAACTTTTATTATGGGCTTATTGGATTGGTTGAGTTAAATCCCAAATCATACAAAATAATACTCTTGAATTGTATATTTGTTATTTTCAAAATAATTTACAGTATTTCCTTACATTACGAAAATGATTATTCTTTAAGACTTCTCGTACACTGCACAATTTTATTATCGTTGCGAATAAAAAAACTATGAATATGACTAAAATAATACCATTCCTGGATTCCATTTGCCGTGGAGTTACCGGCTTTAGAATAGTGCTCCACCTTCTCCACCCGTGGTTGCCGTAAGAGCCGGCTAAGGGTTAACAGATCCGGAGGACGGGTAGCAGCGGCCTCTGCTCAATATCTACATCTTAGGATGTAGATATTGAGCTGAGATGATGATGATGAATACCATTCCTATGGTTTATAGAATGGTAATATATTCGCAGATTTTTAATTTGACCATACCTATAAAGTGCACGCAATGTGAAAAGAAATACTTACTTGAAGTTTGGGATTGGTAGTCGTATATCATAAATGCAGATATTCAAATTCAAACCTTCGAATATGGCCGCAAACCTTCGAACAAAGTTTTAGTACCTTTTTGTAAATTTTTGCAGTAGGTATTAAAAATATTTTCATTTTCATTTTTAAAGCGCACGCCGGCAATGATGTTGACGGGGATTCGAGTCTTTGCCTCACATAGTCTGGACCTATCTTTATGGTTCTAAAGGTTCCATCACCCGCGTAGTCTTCGTTCCCGTGGGAATAACGTATAAAAAGTACTTTTAATGTTATTCCAGGGTCTAAATTATCTACATATCGAATTTCAGCCCAATCAGTTCAGTAGTTAGGGCGTGAATGAGTAACAAACATTTAGTAGGACTAGTAGTCCTAGACTAGTAGATTGGGCTGAAATTCGGTATGTAGATAGTTTAGGCCCTGGAATAACATTAAAAGAACTTTGTATCCCGATATTCCCACGGGAACGAAGACTACGCGGGCGAAACCGCGGGGCACAGCTAGAATAATATAATAATAGAGTAGGATTAAACATAACATAACATACAATCACGCCTTTTTCCCGAAGGGGTAGGCAGATGTGTACCCGCAGGACTCCTATCCCTTAATAAATACATTGTAGTGGTAGGCCTCTTTTGCAAGGGGCCGCCTGGGGGAGTACCACACCTTTGCCAGTTATTCATCCGCCAAGCAGTAATGTGCAAACATTACTGTGTTCCGGTATGAAGGGCATTGTTACCAGCGAAATTACTGGGCATGATGAGATTCAACAACTCATATCTCAGGGTGACAGGCGCAGTGCAGTGCCGCGCAGAATTTTGAATTTCAAGACATTGGGTGGCACTGTGTCTGTTATGGGCATCATGATGGTTACCATCAGGCACCTGATTTGCTCGTCTTGTCACTCACTATCATAAAAAAAAAAACCAGATTTCACCACTATGTTTATAGGTCCCATGTAATAGGGGGCGAGCCTATTTCCATCTACCGGGCACAGTTGATACATAATATTTTGATGTTGCTATAGCATACCTACGTTAAAGCACTTGTTGATAGAGTAGAAATAAGACTAACCAGCCCGAATAACGATGGCCAATCAGATTAAAGCACACAATAGACGTACAGATCGACCATAGACAATAGAAGATAATGTTTTGACATATTGACGTCTTATTATCCAGGTGATAGGCGGCGATTGTATCTCATGTAACGAGGTTGGTTAATAAGAGGAAGATTTTAATATGAGTGCATTGATTTAAAGAAAAAGGGAGATGAGGTTATTGGCTTCTCGAAAATGGCAAGCTCAAATTAGGTCCCATTAGATCCACGTACGTCAGTAAAGTTAGGTCGTACGAGAGACTAATATTGTTGTCTTGGTCGCACTTCGGTCTTAGGCACGTCTTTCTATCTTTGTTGTTCATTTTATTGCTCTGTGCAAACTTCACACTGAGGAAATTGCACGTGCCATTTCTTGAGTAAGCCCTGGGAAAAAGTGCCCTTTCTCCCTTTTTCCCCTTGTCTAACAATCTACTATTTGTTTAGCGTGAACTCTAACAGTCGTCGTGTGGTTCCCGTGGGAGCCATGAGTCCCAACAGAGGGACATATTCGGAGAGTGGGTAGCAGACATGAGGATCGAACTCCAGACTTGAGCGGCAGTAGCGATTGCGACCACTATGCCACCGAAGCAGTCTTTGTGTTTTTTCATAATAGATATGCGTACCTATTTTGTTTTTTTATAATAATTTGTAATAAATCAATGAAACCCAGGAACGTAATAAAAAAATAATAATAGGCCTATTTAATTTTTATTCTGAACTTATAAATGCATTACCCACATATAAATACCTACATGACATTTTTTCTATCCCACGTTTTGGACAAAGAACGTCAGAGGTAGGATTCTGCAACAGCATACTATCATGTCCGATGTCTGATGATGCTCTCTCTTTGTATAGGCTAGTTGATTTAGGATTAAGTTTAACATAATTAGAATAAGTTTGGTTTTTTTTTTGATTGTCTTTGTAAATTATGGTCTACAGGACGATATGGTCGCTAAGCGACAAAGTCCTAAATAAATTAAAAAAAAAAAAAAAAAAAAAAAAAAAAAACTATGATATACATACATACATACATACAGTCACGCCTTGTTCCCGGTGGGGTAGGCAGAGACTATTTCCCTCCACTTGCTACGATCCTAATCCTGTACTATAATATAATTAATTATTATAATACGTTTTACTTTATTTTAAGTATTCAAGTTAATAATACCTACTTAACACGAAAGAGGGCCTCTGAGCAGTTTGACACAATCCTAAGGAAAATATACTAAATCGATGTTTTGTATTCCCCTGTTTCCTCCGAATACAGTAAACCTATTTGATATATTTATATCCTGATATTTAAAAGTTGAAATAAAGTATCTCCATACTATAAAGTATCATTTTATTTTTGTTTTTATACTCTACATTTTGTTGTAGTGAACGTACAATCACGCGAGTAAAACTGTGGTTTTTTGGAAGTTCACTATGACAAAACCAAGGGTTTATAAGAAAAATTAAAATGACAGGGACAAAGGTTACTTCACTATTAAAATATCAGGATAAAAATCTATAGGATGGGTTAATTATATTCGGAGGAAACAGGGGAATACAAGACATCGATTTGGTAAAATTTTCATAGGATTGTGTCAAATTCTTAGAAGGCTATATGCGATCTTAAGGCGGTACATCCACCCATCAAACTGAACAACTTTCAAAAGAATGAATCGTGAAATTTGCAAGAAAAATTTCAACTTGTGTTTTTAATACGTTGTATATTAAAATATCTTTCTAATCTTACTAATATTTTGAATTTTTATTTTGAATCATGAAATACAAAGCGGTCTAAATCGCTTGAAATACAATATGAATTTACAAAATTAATTTAATTCGAAAAATAAAAATAATCGTCCATTTATTTAAATCCGGAACCGTAACAATGGTTCCAACATGATTCCAAATTTAAAATCAAGCGGATAGTCTCATTAAAGAGGTCATAGATCAGTCACGGCTCGTGATACTGGCAGAATGCAAATGCGCTACCGAGATACGCAACAGTAACCTATCATTGCAGGGTTCAATAATTTCGACACTACAAAATTGTAAGGTAAAATTATAATAAAAAATCAGTTTAGTGAAATTCGGCTAAGATCATAAAAAAAATATTAGTGTCCGACCGAAACACGATTTTCTGCCGAAACCGAAACCGAAAACGAAACTTTTTCGGACATGTTAAAAATCTACTGTTTACTCAAATTTGGCTTATTTTATACACTTGTGCAGACATTTAATACGTGTTGGATGAAATACAAAACAATAATGTATGTAAAAGTATGTGAAAGATAATTACTTATTTTCTTTGATTATTTACTAACTTACTTATTACTGCTATAAAATAAAAAAAATACGCAAAAACACGTTAACACTTCGTAGAACAAAAATTTGCCAATAATCAACACTTCGATTTTGCCAATACTCGACACGCTTGGCAGGCGGGTTGTCGAGCAAAGTTCGATATTTTTTTGCAGAGTACGCTGCTGCCCGTCCTCTGGATCTGTTAACCCTTAGCCGACTCTTACGGCAACCACGGGTAGAGAGGGTGGAGCACTATTCTAAAGCCGGTAACTCCACGGCTTAGATATGTATGTTACGTTTCAATCGATCCGCTCATAATGCTACCAAAATAAACGAAATATCTGAAGGTCACACATAGTTACATCATACAGAATTAATATATTATACAGAATTAAAATATCATCCAACAAAAACTTAATTACCTAAACAAATGTATATTGTAAGTAATAAATGTATGTGTGAATAAACATACTTTTACATACTTCTCATAATTTAAAAATACGTATTAATAACTCAACGGAAAGGACTTCAATGTCTAATGAACATCAATAAAATATGTTAGACAAAAACAAAAATAAACACGTACCACTGCCACCACACGTAATTACACGTAATCACTGTGCGCGAAAAATAATACAATAATAAACTAAACTCACGACGAAAACACGCCGGACCGGCCGGCGATTTGATAACTGACGATGGCGGGTGACACGCGAGATACTAACTCTCCCGAAGTCAACCGAGCGACGCGCGATAGTTCACGAACGTAGAGTTTCGGTGTGGCCGAAGATTCGGCCATTTTTTGGCCGAAACCGAAACTCGTGCCGAAACTAGATTTTTGAGCCGAAACTGGCCGAAACCGAAACCGAACCTTCGGTCGGTCACTACAAATATAATCAACTTAAAAATGAAATATTATGGGCCACAAATTACTACGTTCGGGAGAGAATTTCGGGAACTCGTTTTTATTCTTGGGTTTAAGTACCTACACATCATGAAAGAAAACTACATATTTGCAAATTTTCAGCTTCCTAGCTCAAAGGGTTAGTTAGGGTTGGGCATGAGTGATGGTGTCAGTTAGACAGAAATTAGATTCCTAATTTTTATTTTATGTTTAACATTATTATTATTGTATTACAGGTAATTTTTAAGGCCCGTACCTCAACCTTACACAGCCTACAATTTTTTTTTATTAATTCAAGTTGAAAACTGCAACATTTAATTCAACTCCTGAACAACCCTGAAAGATAAACGGAGCACTTAAAAACGTAATTATACACACCGATGCGCATGATTCACGAAATATTAGAATACTACACACATACACGCTCCAAAACATATTAACCACCAAAATAAACCTATGTTATAATCAACCTTAACATCGTGTGTTAAGATTCAAAATTGACTGAAAAAGTGTGAGAGGTCGAGTGGATTTTAAAAATCAGCATCACCTCTTCGGAGTGCATCTCCCAGAAACTATTAATAAAGTAAAAGGTGATTTATGTCAGTAGCTTTAAGGTTTCTTTTGGATTAAATGTAGATTGACATGGCGTGGGAACTGGGACCGTTCGATTAAGATAGTTTGTTTTCTAGTACAGGCTACATGATACAAAATGGGGCTGAACGGGATATAATAATTTCATAATACGAGATCATGTATATATTATTATTTTTAATTAAGAGTTTGTAGTCAACTCGACCACTCATACAAAGTACAGTCGAAAGAAAAAGTGTTGTAAATCAAAATAATAACATTTTTATGGGAATCAAATAACTAAGTGGTTTACAATGAATTATTTACAATGAAGTTTTAAGTCCGAAGAAGTGTATTATTATTAAATTTATATAAAATACATCATGATAAAAAAAAACTAATTTACCCAAAATATAAAAATATTAAGATTAATTAAATATATACCTAAATCTGATACCTAATCTTACACAAAATTAGTCACCTAACTGTACACGACTTATTCTATTATAATAAACTAGCGACCCGCCCCGGCTTCGCACGGGTAGCAGAAGTAGGTATAGTGGACGTTTAACAGGAGTAAATTCGTGATACATTGTATTTTAATAGATATAACCCTAATGGTTTACGCAGCGCACGCAAATTAATGACTATTTCTGTTACAATGACCAAACCTTAACACATGTTATAATTTATCGTGGGCTATTTTGAAGATATTGATGAGTACTACAAACCCCTAGTACATAACTTTATTCTACCACCAATACTTTTCACACCGCATGAAAAATAATCACTTTTTCAATTATTGTGACTAAACCAAAAAAGATAGATATAATCTATGTATAGTGTTTTGTAGGTATTGATAAATACTATAAACCCCTAGTACATTACTTTACTCTACCACCAATAGTTTTCACACCGCATGAAAAATAATCACTTTTTCGATTATTGTGACTAAACCCAAAAAGATGGATATATCTATGTATACTGTTTTGTAGGTATTAATAATTACTACAAACCCCTATTACATTACTTTATTCTACCACCAATACTTTTCACAGCGCATGCATATAATGTCTGTTTCGATTATTGTGACTAAACCAAAATAGATGGATAAAATTTCCGTGGACTATTTTGTAGATATTGATAAGTACTACAAACCCCTAGTACATTATATTATTCTACCATCAATGCATTTCACAGCGCACGCAAATTTATGAATATGGTAATTATATTATGTAACACCTTGGTTCGCAATATTGCAGTTTTCTTACGGATCCCTATTTTTTTTCAAAATCTCATATGGCACTCACACTGAATGAAGCTATCCATAAGTGAAAGAATTTTTAAAATCGGTCCAGTAGTTTCGGAGCCTATTCGTTACAAACAAAAAAAACAAAAAAAACAAAGTTTCTCTCTTTATAATATTAGTATAGATATAGATATGTTCTCTACATTACGTACAATAAATACTGACCGTCAAAAATTAAAAATAAACATTTTCCAAATTTGAACAAATTTGAACTTGATTAAAACTGTTGATTAGAATCAACGAATACAGATTATAAAATATGAAATAATGGCGCGTACATACTAACGGCGATACGATAGCAAGACGAGATACATCGATGACGCATACTTGGCGCGGTTGCGGGGAAATGCGCAGATAAGCCGAGCGGACTTTGTGATGTCTACTGTCCGCGCGTCTCCGCTTGCCGGCACGTAGTGTGGATAAGACTTTAAATATAATTTATACTAATCGAGGCAAAATGAGGACCGCAGAGACTTTTTAATCCTACCAATAATATTATGTACAACAAATAAATAAATAAAAATGTTTTATTTTCAGATATTACATCCATAGTCCATACTTAATCAATTCATTGAAAATAAAATTAAAAATAAATTATATTAAATGAAGTTAAGTTAAATCAATCATTCAAATAAATAAAAAATCAAATTACATTAAATAAAATCAATAAAATCATAATAGAAATAAAAATTATTCAAATAAATAAAAATTACAACATTACAAAGCAAACTGATCTAGATGAAATTATAAAATAAATTAAATAACATAAAATAAAAAATGGAAGGAGCAACATATTTTATCTCAAATCTCAGTACAATGTAAAAAAAGTTACTTTTGTAACGGACAATAAACAAACGCTAGCGTATTTTAACTCAACCCAGCGCCATCTAGCGCTGTTTTTTGTGTGTATGTTTGTTTCGTTTTCACGTTAAAGCTACTGAACCGATTGAGCTGAAATTTGGTATGTAGATAGCTTAGACGTAGGAATAACACTTGGGATACTTTTTATCTCGATATTCCCACGGGAATACACGAAGACTGCGCGGGTGAAACTGCGAGGCACGGCTTATTATAAAATGTCCCGGGTTCCGTGTTCAACAAAAAATATAATTCAAACAAGTACAATTTTTCATGTATAAAAACCTACACAGAGGTAAAAATCTCAGAAAAAAACAAGAGACTGAATACTTGTTTTTTTACTGAAAGTTTGTATTGTTATCAACTGGTGTGATTGTGTATACTATAGGTGTGTAGTGGAAATTTGATTTGATTACCAACCAAGCCAAAAAAAATCTACAATAATTTATGTCATGTGATATCCATACTAATCCAACGTCCACCTACAAGCGAATCAGAACATCGAACGTCGCATTGTTGCACTGATTTAGCCCAGCAGTTACCAGACATCTCCAAACTAACTCTGTACTATCCTCTCATGTAATACCTGTGTATCGATATTCTATTCGATTCTAATACGTATCGATATTAATAGTAGCGATTATCGCATCGAGTTGGACATGGAAGTTTTGAAATGTTAGGAATTGTTTCTGATCGTTTTATGTGATTTGATTATTAGGATTATAATATTATTTATTATATTAGGACTGCCTCAGTGGCGTATTGGGCGCAAGCTCGGTTCGATGCCCAGGTCAGGAAATGTGTTTAATATTGGATTTTACTACTAGGAATTCTCTCATTGACTGCCTGGAGTCTGGAACTGTGCCCGGTAGATGGCAATATGATGGCGCTATGGGACTGAATGCTGGGTACAACTCAGCCTTCCCTCTCGGGAAAAAGACGTGAACAATCACGTCTTTTTAACATACAAATCTTATGTAAAAAGCAGTGCGTTTTCAGCAGATACATGTGAAAATTCCCTATGGATACTTTATAATCGGATTTTTCCACTTTGCCCCACCAATACGCCCCACGGTTGGGACAAAGTGGAATGATACAAACTTTTGTAGTGGAATATGCCCCATTAAATGGACTGGGTGGGGCGCGTTAAAAGCCGAGTGTATTATATTCGGGCATATCGAAATGTTTAGTATTCCACTTTGCCCCTCCAGTTGGTCGGCTTGGTGGGACAAAGTGGAATAATCCCATTAGTCCATAATATATCAATATCTATAGAAAGTCTTATTTAATTCGAGTTCAGCAATTAGCCGTAACACATTCCAAAAGGTAGTCGTACAAAACAATAGGAAATAGAACCGGGTCGAGTCTGAGGCGATAAATCTAAGGATCGCCTCCCTTCAAGTCCAGATAATGTATTTCTGTTCGGACGTTACACTTACTTTGGCAATTTGCGGGAACCTTTGTGCCCCTAAGATATCTCGTCAGACTATTGTAAAGGGTATTCCTTGAGCGGGATCTTTATGGAGGCGTTGACTGTGTTTTGGGTTGATTTCAGTGTGATAGTGTACCTACTTGTAAAAAGAAAGTAAAGGTCTTTTCAATCATTTTGTTCACATTACGGATACTCTTTGCCGTTTCTACGAAGGCCATTAAAATTGCCAAGATTTGATACAATGACTTACAAAATTCTAGAAAATAACGCATTTTAAAGTTTTGTCGTAAGGTATTGAAGTTATTATTATTATGTCTATATAAGTAATGAGAATAAGTTTTAATTTGATTGTTTTTGTTTTTTTATTTTCTACAGGACGATATTGTCGCTAAGCGATAAAGTTATAAATAAATAGCTGTCTAAATGTCCTTAATATATATAAAAAATCTACGCGCTGTAGACGCTGTAGAAAGAATAATATAAAAATGACATCTTTTTATTATAAGCGATGACATTTATAATACAAAGAAGGGTTTTATTGTTTTCTAGGGACCCTTTTTTGAGAATTTTCCCAAACCTAATAATGAGTATGAAATATTATTATCTACATACAGTTAGCAGGTATAATAAATTTTGATATAAAGCTAGAATATTAAAGTAGATGTTCTTATCAG
The DNA here is from genome assembly GCA_947063395.1 of Hemistola chrysoprasaria. NCBI lineage: Eukaryota > Metazoa > Arthropoda > Insecta > Lepidoptera > Geometridae > Hemistola > Hemistola chrysoprasaria. The sequence goes on along the minus strand of OX346724.1, from coordinate 11,560,098 downwards.
CTCCATAAAGTTCCCTAAACAAAGTTATCTCACGGCTACGTGATATATCCCGTCTTCAGGAAGGGCCAAGGTCCGAGCCCATTTACAAATCACAAACACTGACCGCCCCCCTCCGAATTATATAACCCTTTACCTTTAGGTTACGTTTTGATATATAGCTGGATTTGGATGCCCTTCTGTATCTACTTAGAATAGTTATTCCATTGACGGCTAATTATACAAATATTGTAAAACTGCCCCTGTAGCACAGTGACCAGGGAAAACGAAGTCCCAGGGGGTCAGAACGAGACAGCAGATATGCAATGTACCGATGCGAAAGCGAGAAAAATCGGGGAAAATAAGTTTTCTCCGTGCCATGCTAGGCGGGCTGGTAGTAGAAAAAAAATATAGCGTTACAAGTTCTTTTGTGCTTACTTCGCGTAGAGAAATCTTTCTGAACGCACAGTAGATTCATTAGTTATTAGCCTATTTTTTTTAAAGATTATTTTAAGAATAATGTTATTGTTGTCCATAAATTAACTCTATTTTCCAAATAAAGAAGAATATAATTTAATAACATACTAAACTAGGTAAACCTGAACTTTTCCCAATGTACAATATTTTTACAAATATCATTGTAATTTATATTACAATGTAAGATCATTCAAATTGAAACAACAAGATACAAGAGAATAAAAGGAGCTAACTGAGCATAAATAAATTGAACATTAAATATGGGTTAGTCGGCGACTTTTGTAATTTTCGGATGTGCTCCGATGAGCCAAAAAGAAGAGCCACGGAAACTGCTGCCAGTGGTATTGCATTACGACCTTTTCGCCCGAGAGCAATCTGTATCACATAGGTCAAGTGGTTAAATGGTCAGTATCTGTGACTATAGGGATTTTCTCGTATCGACCTTCTGTTTACCTTAGATTAATATGCTATGTGAGTTTGTGTGAGTTCCGTTGGAATGCTTCTGAGAAGTTACGTAAACCTCTTGCTGGTTTTTGATAGCCTGGTACTTCTTGAACGAAATAAGTAGTAGAATGATCAGTGTTTCCAAGTGCGTTTATTAATAAACTAACTACTTATTTTTCCCTTTTTCTTAAAAACTATTAATTAAAGCGTATTAATTAAATGTAGACAAGATTTTTAAAATCTAAAGACGATTTTAAATATTCATCTTTTGGTAACTTCAACTCGTTGGTTCTCTTGACTGCCTCATTGGTGTAGTGGGCGCATGCTCGACTGCCAATCAAGCGGTCCCGGGTTCGATCCCCAGGTCAGGCATAGTGTTAATATTGGATTTTTCCATTAGGAATTATCTCAATAACTGCCTGGAGTCTGGAACTGTGCCCGGTATATGGCAATAGGCTCGCCCCCTATTACATGGGACCAATAACATACTGGCGAAATGTGGGTGTATCTACTATGGGACTGAGTCCTGGGTACACCTCTGCCTACCCCTTCGGGAAAAAGGCGTGAATGTATGTTATGTTATGTTATGTTAGTAACTTCAAATTTTTCAAATTCACAATTTGAAGGCAGAGAGTCCTAAAATTCTTTGTGCACACAGTCAGGAGAAACTCAGATAGTCTGGAAAGGCTAATTATCAAAGGGTAAGGCTACCTAAACCTAAGTTCGACTGCCGATCATGAGGTCCTGGGTTCGATCCCCAGGTCAGGCAAAGTGTTATATATAGGATTTTTCTATTAAGAATTATCTCTATGACAATCTGGAGTCTGGAATGGTGCCCGGGAGATGGCAATAGGCTCGCCCCCTATTACATGGGACATGTTGGCGAAATGTGGGTGTACCTACTATGGGACTGAGTCTTGGGTACACCTCTACCTGCCCCTTCGGAAAAAAGGTGTGATAGTATGTAAAGTTATTATAATGCATTTTATCTAGTTACTTATAAAGTTTACTTTATTTTTTTTAGTACAAAAACGTTACTTTTTCCAGTCAGCTATCAAAAACCTTTTGTTTTATTCTACCCTCAGAAAAATCAGGTCAAAATAGTAAACCCCATACATTATATACCATTATGGCTTCAAGAATCCGTTATCGCGCCACCCTTCCACATTTGAATAACTATCGCCAGTTAATTCTTCAGATAAAGACGGTTGGCACCGCCGCTTCCGCCGGATACCCAACTTGGACGGATATTCAAACTTGACCGGAAGTACGTCGAGTGGCGACATACATTTTGAATTTGGAATTGCTATTGTTCCTTGAGATTGGATTGGGCTTTGATCGGACCTTAGCCTACCTATTTATGCGAATAACTATTATACGTATTTATGTATCGTTGGTGTAGTGGTCACTAGAGCGATTGCAGACCCAGAGCTCCTGGGTTCGATTCTCAAGTCAGACAACAATAAGTGTTATTGAATTTTTCCATAAAGAAGAACCTAACAACTGAGCTACCGTAGAGGTACAGGTCGCGTCACGTTTTAATAGCGCTGACCTTGAATACGCAGAACTGGATTTTTAGATTTGTGAAGTCTTTTTAGAACAATACACCTGAGCAAAGCCCCCTCCACGTTTGTCGAGCGCTATTAAACCGTGACGCGACCTGTATTAGCCATCGGCGAAATTTTTCCACCACATACCGCCATATTCATATTGTATTTCAAGCGAATAGACCGCTTAGTCTATAAAAAATATGAAATAATTTGTTATTGTAGTAATATTTGCAGTTGATAAAGTTGATAAAGCAAATAAAATAAAATTTGGCGCAATTAAAAGCCAGATCAAAATGCGACAACAAACAATAATTGAATGGAAAATTATTCTTTCATGAGTTTTTTTTATGATAGTGAGTGACGAGACGAGCAGATCAGGTGCCTGATGGTAAGCATCATGATTGCCCATATCAGACACAATGCCAACCAGTGTTTTAATATTCTAAATTCCGCGCGGCACTGCACTGCGCCGGTCACCCTGAGATATGAGTTGTTGAATCTCATCATGCCCAGTAATTTCGCTGGTAACATTGCCCTTCAGACCGGAACACAGTAATGTTTGCACATTACTGCTTGGCGGATGAATAACTGGCAAAGGTGTGGTACTGCCCCAGGCGGCCCCCTGCTAAAAAGGCCTACCACTACAACCACCTTAAACCACCACCCACCATCACCTTACCACCACCTTAAACTAATTTTTGCATATTTGCAAATAAATACAATTATGTTTATTATGGTCCGTATCTACTTTTCTACCATCGATTCGATGATACACACATTTAGTTCTGATGATAATTCTGTAATTTTTTTTAATACTTGTTTACATAAAAAAATATAACATAACCCTACAATCGCGACCTATCTACACAAACCTTAGTTAACCCTAAACGATCCAGATCCAATTGTGTGTAGGTATCCAGTGCGCACGCGCAGCGCACTCGCTCACCCGCTCGTGACTCGCGCCGACATTTTATTACCATAATTTAAAACAAATATCTGATTGTGTGTACCCGGCATTAAAGTGTTAAACCGGCCAGTTAGGGGTGTCAATATCCGGGGTTCGTTTTCACTAATTTACTAAATTTTCTAGTCAGGCCACCCTATGACACTTTCAAACAGAGGTAGAGTCTCTCTATAATAATAGTGTGCAGAAATTGCAAGAATAGGTTATAAACAACCAAACTTTTTGGAGTTCCATACCCAAAGGGTGCCGAAGGAACCCTATTACTGAGCCTCGACCGTTCGTCCGTCCGTCCGTCGTCTGTCTGTCACAGACCTCTATCTCATAAAATGAGTCAATCTCGCTGGTCCCCACTAATTGTCCTAACTGAGGACAACTGGGAATTTTTAAGTGACAAACTAGACACTTGTAATTTCCACAATATAAATGTATTTCTTATTCCGCTATAACAAAAAATAATAAAAATAAAATAAATTTTATAGTTAAAGGTGCTCTCCATATAAATATTTAATAGGTCATTTTATAAGACTTTTTTTGTTAATTCTTATAATAATTAGAATAATGGTAATAAAATTTTATTTGGTAAGCGAGGAAAGGTGACACCTGTAAAGATATATAAAGGCTATAATATACATAGGTAGGTAAAAATAGCTACTTGGTGAGTAGGAACCCGTCATATGCAAGTCCCATTCGCATTTGACCAAATTATTATTTTCGTACAGAACTGTGACACTCGTTTTTAATACTTATTCTCATAGATACCTTATACATGCAATATCTAGTTTTAAAAACCTAGGCCACAGCCTCACAGCCCTGATGATACATTCCTAAGAGAAGTCACGGTTCGCATCAGGTAACTCACACATGCATGCAGTCACATGTAATCTTACACTTGCATACGTGTGAAGTTTCTATGAGGAGATAGCGTTTGAGCATATTTTTATCAGACCTCTAAAATAGGCGGACGGATAAAAAATCGCAAGGTGATTCAAGAAGAAGCTTTAAAAGTTGCCTGTGCAATTTGGACGGAATTTGATGATGAATACAAGGACCTAGCAAAATAGGCGGACGGAGTCTTGAAAACAAAAATTGAAGTACCATAGTAAGCTTGCTAATGCTTGCTTTAACAGCCTGGTTGGCACAGATGGTAGTAAATCTGCTTTCTGTGCCGCATGCCCCGGGTTCGATCCCCGGCCAGGTCGAACATTTGTGTGTATGAACATATCTGTTTGATCTGTGTGTGGGTGTTATAAGCTTATATAAGTATGTATATCAGTCATCTGGTTACCATAGTACAGGCTTCTAGCCTAGTTTGGGACCAGATGACCGTGTGTGGATGTTGTCCCATAATATTATTATTAATACAAACATGACGGCACGCAGACGTTCACAACGTATAAGCATTGCTCTTTCGTTGCATTTCCCAACGTGGCAATGCTGCCAGAATCTTGGGTACGCTGCCATCTTACAGTGGTTTAGAGCACTTGGAAAAAAGCCAGGGGATGTATGCATGTCAGGGAATCTATATATCTATCTTGTAGTCATTGAACACACTAGCTCCTAAAGTATAAAGGTGCAAAGCTGTCGTACGCGTCGCTTCGTGCACCAGCCTGAGGGCCGTGGTGCATCTTCGACGCGATCTTTATAACGTGGTAAAACATATATTTAATGCTAAACGCTCGACACGAATCGCCTTGTTTTGTGAGAAACTTTCTCGTGTGTAGTGCTTTATAGTGTAGATTGATTTGTGGAACATGATCGCTTAAATTGGATTCTTAAGCCTAACGCACTGCCTTGCGTTTACCGTACGTGCGTTTATTCTACCGTACGGCCTTTGAGATTATCATCATCATCATCATCATCATCTCAGCCGTTAGTAATCCACTACTAAACATAGGCCTCCCCCATAAAAGGGGGTTTTGCCAATACTCGACACGCTTGGCAGGCGGTTGTCAAGCGCAGTTCGATGGTTTTTTGTAGAGAACGCTGCTGCCCGTACTCTGGATCTGTTAACCCTTAGCCGGCTCTTATGGCAACCACGGGAAGAGAGGGTGGAGCACTATTCTAAAGCCGGTAACTCCACGGCGAAGTTGAGACTATGTTTTGTCCCAATGCGTGCACTTCTGTGACATTCCATGCTTCACAGAATATGCTTGCGGTTAACGCAACGCAAGGCCTTAATGCCTTAAGCCATAATGTTTGCGGATGAGATATCTTATGAAGCTTAAAGCAAAGTATTTTGTGCCGTCTTAAAATGTAAGAGATTCTCAGTTCATATTTTTAATTAAATAATAAAAATAACATAACATACAATCACACCTTTTTTTCGAAGGGCTAGGTAGAGGTGTACCACGTACTCAGTCCCATAGTAGGTACACCCACATTTCGTCAGGATGTTATTGGTCACATGTAATAGGGGGCGAGCCTATTGCTATCGACCGTGCACAGTAATTAATAATAATATTAATTATTATTATTATTTTTCATTTATAGATTTTGTGGGAGCCGTGAGACCCGGCAGAGGAGCATTCGGAAAGTGGGCAGCAGCGCTCTCCGGCACCAAGTATGTCTGGCGTTTTATGGGGAAGGCCTATGTGCAGCAGTGGAGACTTCCGGCTTCCGGATGATGATGAACATGAGTCATTTATCATTATAATTTATTAAATAAAATAAGACTGCACAGGACAGGGTCAATTGGCATGATATGATGGAGATGACGATGATGAAATAAAATAAAATAATTAATAATGTACGAAAACGATGAAGTCACAGAATCTTGGTAGTTGGATTCTTGGTATAAAATAGGTATAATATCTTAGTTGACCCTGATTATCATATCCATTAATTATAAAATAAAACGGATTAATATAAGTTGGAAACCAGCACTGTTTATTTTCTCAGATTGATAAAACATACATACATACATATACATACATTCACGCCTTTTTCCCGAAGGGGTAGGCAGAGGTGTACCCAGGACTCAGTCCCACTGCAGATACACCCACATTTCGCCAGTATGTTATTGGTCCCATGTAATAGGGGGCGAGCCTATTGCCATCTACCGGGCACAGCTCCAGACTCCAGGCAGTCATTGAGATAATTCCTAATGGAAAAACCCAATATTTAACATTGCCTGACCTGGGGATCGAACCCGGGACCTCCCGATTGGCAGTCGAGCATGCGCCCTCTACGCCACCGAGGCAGTCAAAAACAAACAAACAAAAACATAAAACATGAAAGCTATATATTCAATGTTGAAGTAGAGCGGTCTGTCACTTATCATTTTACTCTTTGACTGGTTCATATAGGTTACCCACCAGAGGTACAGAACTCTTTGCTAGTTAATATTTGTATGTAAGTATGTAAGTAATGTACATAATAATATAGGTTAATATAATATAGGAAGCCTTCTTATGAAGGCTTCCTTGTTTCTAGAAGTTTTTCATAAGGAAAAATTCTAGAAATCTGCCCATATTGGGACCAGATAACCGCGCGTGTAAAAAAAGGAAAAGAAGTTGAATATTTCAAAATCGACCTTTTTGTTAACATTTAAAGTTAAGTTAAACAAATTAAAATTGCATCAAATTGAATTCCTCCCCTTTTCCTATAACCGCATTTGAGACGGTTTCGTAACTATCGAATGCCAATTAATATCTCTAATTAGGGAGCTCACTTGACCGAGCTCAGTGTGGGTTTAGGATCTCATATTGTTGAGGCTTGAGATTTTGGGAGACGTTATTGGATTTGGCTTTAGTCATGTGGATATTTTGATGTAATAGAAATATTATCTTCTTAAGCAAATTTTAATATTTATTTTAATATTTACATAAGTTTAAGTATCCGAAAGTAAGCAGAGGAAGTTTTAAGATCCACAAAAGATACTCAGCGGGCTATTACATTTAAATGTATTTGGTTTAGTGATTTAAAAATTAGTAGGTGTATTTAACGGTGACCTAGTGGTACTAAAGCGGTCCTACTGATCATGAGATCGCAGGTTCGATCCCCCGGTCTGACGAAAAGTGTAATTTTTTTTATAAAGCTGATAATACCAAACAGATGAACTGATTTCCATTAGAAATGAACTATAATAAGAACATTCTAGATAACGTCAGCTTTCAAACTAAAAATACATCAAAATCGACCTTCATTCCCTTAGGAGCTACGATAGACACATACTTATAACACCTTTATTTTTCGGTCAAGGGTTACAAAAGTACTAGACAAGCCACCGAGACATTTTAAAATATAAATCTCTACTATAATAAGTTTTTGACCGCCTCGGCGGCGTAGTGGTCGCAAGCTCGACTGCCGATCATGAGGTCCCGGGTTCGATCCCCAGATCAGGGAGTGTTAAATATTGGATTTTCCCATTAGGAATTATCTCAATAACTGCCTGGAGTCTGGAACTGTGCCCGATAGATGTCAATAGGCTCTTCGTTATTACATGAGTCCAATCACATTATACTATCGAAATGAGGGTGTGTCTACTATGGGACTGAGTCCTGGGTACACCTCTGTCTACCCCTTCGGGAAAAAGGCGTGTTAACCTATGTTAACACGCCCCTACCCCTTCGGGAGAGAGACGTAATTGTACCTATGTACAATTACGTCTCTCTCCCGAAGGGGTAGGCTGTACCCAAGAAGAAGCAGAAAGAGTACCCAAAAAGCGTGAAAGAATGATAAATTATAATTAGATGTTAATTAAAATCAGACATGCACAGATTAAGCAATCCTGCATGAAAGGTCAACACTAAAATATCTTCCATGGCAATATTTGTCCTATCTGACCACCGACCACCTACCTGAAGAAACTCCTCTTGAGAGGGTTGGACCCTTATCAAAGCAAACTAAATTAACTGTTGGAAACATCTTGACCAAGTTATTGTTAGCCATCGGACCGTGGACGATTCGAAAAACAAACGTTGGTCTGCTGGACGTATGCAAATATAGGGAAAGCCAATTATAAAGGGTTGAATCTTAAGAACGAGAGTAGTGCGAGGTGTGAAGTGAATCTCTATGGAAATGTTATAAGGTACTTCGTTACCTTAGCTTTATGCATATTAAAACATTGGGCGGTTGATACGTTTGGGAAAAAATCCCCATTTTCCCCATCGAGTCACACTTGCGTGACTTGATAGGTTTTTTTCAAATAAGAAATGATGCAACAGGTAACAGTATGTTCATAGCTTAAATTCTTGATAGATCTTCTTATCTATTAATAAATCTAAAGTGCATAACTTAGCCTCCTCGAGAGGAGAATGATTGAACAATACTCTTTATTGGTAGCACAATAATAAGCCTTTTGTTACTAACCGGGCACAGTTCCAGACTCCATTGGAAATGTCTGTCATTGAAAAATTTCCTAATGTGTATTACAATAACATCCAAAATCTCTTCTAAACAACGAGTTACAAAAAGGTGTATTAATACTTAAGAGGTAACATCAACCCGCCAAACTTAACAAATTGTAAAATAAAGAATTGCGAAAAGCGCAAGAAAAAATTTCGACTTTCCGTACAAATTTGACAGCCTCATTGGCTCAGATGGTTCGACACAAAAGAGTAGAAAATAATGGGGGCGCCACTGTCTTTTACAAGAGTAAAAACAATTTCATCAACGCATACATTTTAAATTAGTTCTGTTTCTACTCTTTTGTGTCGGACTATAGTAACTCTGTTTTCTGTGCCGCAGGCCCCGGGTTCGATCCCCGGCCAGGTCAAACATTTGTGTGCATGAACATGTGTGTCTGTTTGATCTGTGTCTGGGTGTTATAAGCTTATATAAGTACCTATGTATATCAGTCATCTGGTTACCATAGTACAGGCTTCTAGCCTAGTTTGGGACCAGATGACAGTCCCATATTATTATTATTATTATTATTATTATTAAATTTGCCGATCAGCTGAGCCATTTTGTATGAGAAGTCGAAAAATTTTTCGCGAATTTCACAATAATATCTTTTGAAAAATTTTCAGTTTGACGGGCAGATGCACCTCCTTAAGAGCATACATGGCCTTCTAGGAATTTGACACAATCCTATGAAAAATTTACCAAATCGATGTTTTGTATTCCCCTGTTTCCTCCGAATATAATTAACCCATTGTATAAAATTATATCCTGATAGTTTTATAGTGAAATAACCTATGTCCCTGTCATTGTAATTTTTCTTATAAACCCTTGCTTTTTTCATTGTGAACTTCCAAAAATCGCAGTTTTACTCGCGAGATTGGACGTTCACAATAAAAAATTTACAGTTTATAAAAAAAATACAAAGATAGGGACATACTTTACTTCAATTTTAAAATATCAGGATGTAAATATATCAAATAGGTTCACTGTATTCGGAGGAAACAGGGAAATACAAAACATCGATTTAGTAAATTTTCCATAGGATTGTGTCAAACTGCTAAGAGGTCCTGTATCCTGTTAAGTACTACTAAACCTTTTTTTAACACGTTGTATATAAAAACTAGAGTTAAATTCACATTGCGATTCATATTCATATCTAACTCTTAACTGAATGCGGTGACAACGATCCAATGCTAGGAACGGAGTGATGGTTCTTTGAGGTGCAGACATTGAGGAAGGCGAAATCAGTCTAAAACGCACAGACGTCGGTTCGGGGCCAAGAGTGAGCTGGGCGATACGGCAGCGAAGATGGTAGAGCCGCTGAATATAACACATTTAAAAACATTATATAAAATAAATCCGCAGTTACACAAGTCAGATCATAAAGTCCACGCCAGCATAATTATAAATTCCTCGTCACTCGGCAATGGTGGAACAATGTAGTTAATCCATCAGGCAGGTCCTCGGGCGTGGGAGATAAGACAAGGGTCTGCCTCCCTTGTCTTGGCCACCCTTCACTGTGAATAGCTCGTGCAGAAGGGTTAACACTTTGAAACGGCGAATTTGCCTAGATTTTGCTAACGATTTTATTATTTTACTGTTACGGAACTGATCAAAAATTTGGAATTAAAAACTAACTTGAAAATGTATAGTACCTACTTGACGGGTGGATAGACTAATGTACATATATAAATTTCTATATAAACATACATTCACGCCTTTTATCCCGAAGGGGTAGGCAGAGATGTACCCAGGACTCAGTTCCATAGTAGATACACCCACATTTCGCCAGTGTGTTATTGGTCCCATGTTATAGGGGGCGAGCCTATTGCCATCTACCGGGCACAATTCCAGACTCCAGGCAGTTATTGAAATAATTCCAAATGGAAAAATCAATATTTAACACTTTGCTTGACCTGGGGATCGAACCCGGGACCTCTTAATTGGCAGTCGAGCATGCGCCCTCTACATCACCGAGGCGAGAGATTTCTATAAACCCACGAAAATAGCAATTAAGTCGCTAAATCATAAGAAAACTGGATATCAATACCATTGACACCAAGTTCTGATAATAATTTAATATTATTGAAGACTTTTTTATTATAAACGCGAAAGTTTGTATAGATGGATGTATGGATGTATGGATGTTTGTTACACTTTCACGTAAAACTACTGAATGGATTGTGTTGAAATCTGGTATGTTCTACTCGTAGGTAGACCTCGACTAGGCCTGCGCCGGTGGCGTAGTGGGCGCATGCTCGACTGACAATCAAGAGGTCCCGGGTTCGATCCCCAGGTCAGGCATAGTGTTAAATATTAGATTTTTCCATGAGGAACTATCTCAATAAGTGCCTGGAGTCTGGAACTGTGTCCGGTAGATGGCAATAGGCTCGCCACCTATTACATGGGACTAATAACATACTGACGAAATGTGGGTGTATCTACTATGGGATTGAGTCCTTGGTACACCTCTGCCTACCCCTTCGGGAAAAAGGCGTGAATGTATGTTATGTAGGTAGACCCTGGAATAACACATAGGCTACTTTTCTCCCGATATTCCCACGAAAACGATGACTACGCGGGTATAACCGTGGGGCACAGTATCTTAAAAAGGTAGAATTTGGTTAAAAAAAGCAGAGAGTAGGCATTTTACTATTTTATTATAGCCTGTCATATCTATGTCATCTATTCTTTGCCCACTGACCATTTCAAAGCTCACCCTTCTCAGATAGTGACGACCACCTGAGTCCGTCGTATGAATATTAATTCAACCATATCTTGACCCTGCCCAGTGCCCACTGCCCAGTTGTGGGCAAGCGGTAAGACGCCGTGACTTGTATGAATGCTTTCGCGAATAATTGATTGCTTGCTTTGCCTTGATGCCTTTGATTCGAAATGTGGTGTTGTTTGTTTGCATGATATTAATTCTGGATGTATAAGCAACTGGGATATTTATTTACTTACTAGCTGTTACCCGTGACTTCGTCCGCGTGGAATTTAAGAATGAAATGTTTGTTCCCTTCGCAGGGTTTTATTTTATTATACGGAACTCTAATAAAAAAACGCATGAGCTTCTTTATTTATTTATAGCTGCCATTGAAAATTATACCTCGACTGCCTCGGTAGCGTAGAGGGCGCATGCTCGACTGCCAATAAAGAGGTCCCGGGTTCGATCCCCAGTTCAGGCAGTGTTAAATATTGGATTTTTCCATTAGGAATTATCTGAATAACTACCTGGAGTCTGGAACTGTGCCCGGTAGATGGCAATAGGCTCGCCCCCTATTACATGGGATCAATATCATACTGGCGAAATGTGGGTGTATCTACTATGTGACTCAGTCCTGGGTACACCTCTGCCTACCTTTTCGGGAAAAAGGCGTGAATGTATGTTTTTTGAAAATTCTATATAAAGTAGTCCAACTTTTTCGGATATTAGCGATTAGCAAATAGACAGACAGACAAAAATAAGTTTTTTTTTGGTGTTGTTATCGTATAATTTGCCCAAAAAATATTTCTATACAGACCGTTATATTACCGTTTCATTTATATTATAGTACTAAAGTTTTTTTTTAGGTTATTATCACAATCAGTAAGTAAGTCCTTTCAGTCTATCGCCACAGAATAAATAATAGTACTCTATCGCGATAGTTTTGGAGATGGCCCTGACGACTGACGACCCTTCTTAAAAAAATCACTAAGTAGAAAGTACACTTTTTCACAGTTCATATTGTAGACAAAACATTAACAAGTGTCTATCATTCAGTCGGTGACTCGTAAAAACGCGGGTCACCGTACATCCCCAGCTCTTGCAATTTCCTTCAAGAAAGTTCTGCGTCATTCTTCAGCCACACATGTCAACCGAAACACGCCTCTAATGGGTTGGGAATAGGGCGCGAGGCTTAAACGTTTGTGGTTTGGACATACAGGAGAGAATTCTGATGAGCTTTTTAGACATCAATGAAAGTTGGAGCACACGTAAGACTCTAGGAAAACTCTCTTCTGGGGTGCCGGGGCAAACCTGACCCCAAGAATACTTGGGGTCAGGTTTGCCCCGGCACCCCTGAAGAGGTGACGGTCCAAGCCGAGATTGCAGAGGTGCCCTTGAGCTAGTCGCTCTTTAACTTTGGGTTAAGCGCCTTCCTGCGCTCACCATTGCTCGGTAGTGATGTAAAAGCCATCTGAAGCCAACAACACAGGTCATTAAAATTAAATAAAAAATCAACATCATACAAACACAGCTCATGAAAACACATGATACAAAAAAATATGCAAGTACAAAGCGTCGAGGCGTTCACTTTTATGAAATATCATTTTAATTTACCTAATTATCTATATCATATTATTATCATAAACATGATTCTTTTGCCTTTGAAGTGACATGGAATTCATCAGATGATTTTATAGCAACTAAAAAAATGCAACCGATTGGGAATACTGCTAACCAGATTTCATAATTTTAATCAACGCTACCCCATCTTGCAACTAAAGTAATGCAACCGATTGGGAATGGGAATACTGTTAACCAGATTTTATAATTTTAATCCCACGCAACCCCGTCTTGCAACTAAAGTAATGCAAACGATTAGGAATACTACTAAGCAGATTTCATAATTTGCCTCAAACGCCTCGACTTCGTCCCCGTCTTGCAAGAAATTCTTTCAGATCGCCAGTTTACCCTCCCGTATGTTTTCACCTAAAGGGTAAGGTGTGCTGTGGCATAAATGATCACCGACCAGCCTGACGAAGACAAATGACACCCCAAGTCGAACTTACACAGAGATAACGTAGGCTTCCCAAATTAGGTGCGTTTTACTTGACGACTCCGTGTATTTTTCACTGTCTTTGGAAGGGTTAAGTGTTTGTGAGGGGTCTGATATGGAGTGTGATGGTTGGTCATTAATTTTAAGGAAAAACTATGTATCTATATGGTGTTTAAGGCAATCTAGTATTACTTGTTAATATTACTTGTCTCACAGAAGACTACATTGAGTATTAAGAATTTGACAGTCTTGAATTTGTGTTTATATGTAAATTCATCATCATCTCAGCTATAGAACATCTACTGCTGAACATAGGCCTCTCCTATAGATTTCCATCCAGTTCGGTTGTAAGCGGCCCGTCTCCATTGTGTTCCTGCCATCCTTAACAGATCGTCTGTCCTCCTTGTCAGTGAATGTCCTACGTGCCGCTTGCCGGTCCGTGGTCTCCATTCGAGAAATTTACAGCCCCATCGGCCATCAGTTCAAGCGGCTATGTGCCCTGTCCATTGCCGCTTCAACTTGCTAATCCGCTGGGCTATGTCGGTAACTTTCGTTCGTCTACGGATCTCCTCATTTCTGATTCGATCTCGCAGACAAATCATGAGCATAGCCCTCTCCGTAGCTCGTTGTGCTAATTTGAGCCTGCTGACACATTTTTATGCCCGCAAGTTTATTTGTAAATTACTAAATCAATGTAAAAAATTAGCCCAAAGAGAACCTTACTATACACATTCTGTTGTATTTCATTTTTTTCTTTAAAATGAAAAACACCCGACTTTTGTGAGTAGCATCATTACTCCTTAATTGTATAGTTATTATTGTAAAAAGGTTCATTATTTGTCGATAGCCAAATCACTTCTATATAATAAAGCTAAAAAAAGTAAAAAATACAGGTCTTTCATAAAGTTTCAGCAGCTTTCTACTTCGTAACTTCACCATCAGAAATTAGATAAGACAAACCCGTGAGTTATCTTGTACCAGAGCTGGATAGTCCCACTCTTTGTTTGAGTTGCCGCCCGCCTTGTGTACTTGGTTCTTTGTGGTAGAAGGTACAGGAGGTAAGCGGGGTTTGGTAAAATCGGGCCTACTTTTATAGAACTTTGAAGTCATCCTAAAAAACACTATTTTAATCATAAATTTTGTTTAGTGAGTAGCCAATTATATACAACTTAAAAATTCATACATATATTACATGAATTTATTCTAGAAGCAAAGTATTCTATAAAAATTAAGGAGAATTTTCGTTGGTAAAGGTTACAGATAAATTACAAAAAATCTTTTAGCAGGTATAAATCTCGCTTTTCTTATTTATCTTGGTCATTTTAAGTTCATGTGACACAAAGTCTAGCTGTTTCCGTGATGCTCGGTCATAGTTTTTGACCTTGATAAACGGTCAGATTATCTTTAGCTAATCTTTTTATTTCACCCTGCTTCATAATCAAGATGTTACGCCTTCCAAGTGTACTTTGATTTAACTGGAGTGAAGTAACTGGAGCTTACTGCAGTTAGATGAAGGTATTGGTTGTATAAACCATACAACAATTAAATATGGGTGATACCACAACAGTCGATCGATTGTCGATCGATTATAGATTCGATTAGTCAACGTCGATCGATAGTTTTTTGTTATGTAGGAACTATCCATCAATTTCGATCGATCGTCTGGTGTAGCAACACCCTAAAAAGGTAAGTAAATCAATTTACCCATCGCTCAACGTTTTTAACTTGAGTCAAACATAAAACTAGATTATCTTAATGTATTTATATGCGGTCGCAGCTAATTTTCGGACAATTACTGTGGTCTTTCAGTTTGCTTAGGGCCTTTGTGTGGATCAGGAGTGAGGAAGGTGATTTCCGCAATACGTTAGTGCCAATTTAGAACTGGCCGTTTGAAGGTTTATACACAATAAGGTAAAGTAAGACATTGAAGTTTTGAATATCGAGAAGAAATTTTATGAAGAGTATCAGAAAAAGATTGATAGAACCCAGGATTAGTTTGATGTGACATTACAAGGGATCAATAATATACTGGCAAAATGTGGGTGCACCTACTACTATGGGGCTGAGTTCTGGGTAAAAAAGGCGTGATGGTATGTTATGTCATGGTTTGATGTTAGAGCAGGAAGGTCGGCAAAGAAACTCTATTGAGATTAAGCTCGTTAGATTGGGTCCGTGTCGTTTGGGTTGTTTTGTTAGCCAGTGTAACATGGGACCAGATTTTAATAATTTTTTGAAAAAGTAAAGTCAAAAAAATATGTAAAGAATCATTTTGTCGCCGCTGTGAGGTACCGGCAACGAAGAATATTATCCTTTTTACCCTTGGTTGCCGTAAGAGCCAGCTAAAGGTCCAGAGGATGCGCTGCAGCATCTTCTTCGTAAAAACCATTAAACTGCGCTCCATCCCGTTTGCCAAGCGTGGCGAGTATTCGGCAACCCCCCTTAAGGTTATATTATTATTGTTCAAAGCTTGTTTTTTAACTTGAGCGCTAAAATAGCAATTAGAAATAATGATTTATCAAGCATCTGCTACATAATTTGGTCCAGCTTCTTAGATATTCCGTGTAATTTGACTTAGTTACGTAAGATATCCGTTGCTGGGCAATCCACTAGCGAATTTAGAATACTCCATGGTCCGAGCCATGGGATGGGACTCGTAAATTCCTAACATCTTCAAATTCAACTATGTCCAACTATTGGTCAGTTGCTGGTGTAAAGTTTTTGGAAGTGGCAAAGGTGGAGTATCATGGAATTGTGGAGCGTACTTCGTTTTTTTTTTAAATATATAATAGGCTTACGTTTGACCTCAATCTCGCTTGATGGAAGGCGAAGATGAGGCCTAAGATGGTACATGTTTGCCTAGAAGGTGTCTGTTCACTTTGATTTTGTTTTGGTCTGACTGATTTACTCTTCTCACATAAATTAACTACGGATGTGATTAATTTCTTATAGTAACATACGGCCAGATCCGCCATTACAAAGTAAGCCAGCTTTCACGAAACACTTGACGCTTTTTTTAGGTTTCCGTACCCAAATTGTGCCGAAAGAACCCAGAGAATAATTATAAGAACTGTAATAACTAGACACATGCTGTGTTATTTTCACAGTATCCTACTAATATTATAAATTTCAAATTTCACTACAATGTAAAAAACTTAATTTGTTAACAGGTGAACATTACGCTTGCGAATTTTAAATCACCTCCAGCGCCATCTAGCGCGGTTTTGGTTAGATTGATAGGTGGATGGATGTTTGTTACTCCTTCATGCCAAAACTACTGAACAGAGGCTGAAATTTGGTATCTAGGTAGCTTAGACCCTGGGATAACAGATAGGGTACTTTGTTCCCGATATTCCCACGGGAATGATGTCTACGCGAGTGAAACCGCAGGGCACAGTTAGTAATATGTATTCTATTGCCACTGTAACAACAAATAAAAAAAACTAAATAAGGTTCATAATTAAGGGTGCTCTCCATACAAGTAACGTGTTTCATAATTAATATGTATATAAGATTTACTTCAACAAGATTAAATTCTTACACTGAATTAGAATAGGCAGGCAGAGGTGTACCCAGGACTCAGTCCCATAGTAGATACACCCACATTTCGCCAGTATGTTATTGGTCCCATGTAATAGGGGGCGAGCCTATTGCCATCTACCGGGCTTAGTTCCAGAATCTGGTTATTGAGATAATTCCTAATGGAAAAATCCAATATTTAAGACTTTGCATTACCTGGGGATCGAACCCGGGACCTCTTGATTGGCAGTCGAGAATGCGCCATCTACGCCACCGAGACAGTCAGTAGACAGTCAGTAGACTGTCTCGGTGGGCAGAGGTGTACCCAGGATTCAGTCCCATAGTAATGGGACTGAATCCTGGGTACACCTCTGCCTACCCCTTCGGGATGAAAGGCGTGAATGTATGTTTATGTTTTGTTTATGAATTAGAATAATAACAATAAGAATTTTAGTAGGTGAGATAAGGTGACATGGTAGGTTAGGAACCCTTCATATGCGAGTCCCATTCGCATTTGACCAGTTTATTTAAGATGTTTATTCTATTTAATGCGAACCTGCGAAGGATAGCAACTGCATGAGTAGAGCCGATGACCGGGCTCAGTGGCGCAAATTAGGAGAGGCCTATGTCCAGCAGTGGACTAACAATAAATAAATACAATAAATAAATAAATAAAACACTGGCTGATGATGATGATTCATTGGTAATTGGTAATAATATTAAATCTGTTAAGATTACGTCATATAATTTATTTATTATTTCTGTCACACCTCCGACCAAATGTGATCTACGGTACTCTCCCTGCACGGTTGTCTGGAAGAGATCGCTTTTAGCGATAAGACCGCCAATTGTTCACTAATATAATTTCTTTGTTATACTTATAGTATATTTTTATTTTTAAGGCTAATTCTTGTTTCTGATGTAGCAATAAAGAGATAGATAGATAGATATCTATCTATCTATCTATTGGCTTATACTCGTTTATGCATGACATGTTTGAAGTCACATCTAGCAAATCCCATCTACGTCAACCAACTAAGACTTGCTTTTACACGGGTGGCGTTATTATTGCGCCTCTGTCAACGGAATATGAAATGTATTGGTAGGTGGGATGAGCTGGTCTCCTTAGACACCCCCGCCCCCTTGACCTCTGGGTGGCGGTCAGGGAGGTAAGTGCTAATTTTGATTTGGATTTACGTTAAGATTTGGTTGCCGTATTTTTAAATCGACCTGTTGCGCTAAACTTTTGCAGTTTTGCAGAATTAGTGGGATTTTAATAGAGTAGCTGTTGTTGCTAACTGTGCTTACTGAAAGGGGGTTTTTCTTGATTATATTCATCTTCATCATCAGCCGGAACGCCACAAACTGTTCATAAGGGGGCACTTTGCCGTAATCAGATAATATCGGTGACATAAAAGTAATAATAATAATATGGGCAACTTCCCAAACTAGGCTAGAAGACTGTACTATGGTAACCAGATGTCTGATATACATACTTATATAAACTTATAAGACCCAGACACAGATCAAACAGACATGTTCATGCACACGAATGTTTGACCTGGCCTGGGGATCGAACCCGGGGCCTGCGGCACAGAAAGCAGAGTTATTACCATCTGTGCCAACCAGGCTGTTATTCCGGGATTCTGTTTTTTACATGTAGAAGAATTTCATCCACGAGTGGAATTTTTGATATTAATAATGTGTATTGTGAGACTGCCTCGGTGGCGTAGAGGGCGCATGCTCGACTGCCAATCAAGAGGTCCCGGGTTCGATCCCCAGGTCAGGCAAAGTGTTAAATATTGGATTTTTCCATTAGGAATTATCTCGCCCCCTATTACATGGGACCAACAACATACTGGCGAAATGTGGGTGTATCTACTATGGGACTGAGTCCTGGGTACACCTCTGCCTACCCCTTCGGGAAAAAGGCGTGAATGTATGTTATGTTGTAATGTGTATTTCAGGCGATAGTCAGGCGAAGTCTATGAAAATAATAAATATTTTATCCACTTATTGCTCAATAACTTACTCTTGATACTAAATATATATATCCAAACATAAGCAGTTAAGTCAGTAGATATAACAAAGTATAGCGAAGTTAGAGTGGATATAGGGAAGCTTTGTCCGAAATCCCAGGGTGGTCGGACCAGACGTCTTGGCCTTTATCTAACGAGGTTATGCAAGTGTGTGATGAATTCTGATTTCAATTGAAATGGGGTTCTCTCGAGTAATTTTGATGCATTGAGATTTGTTGCTATAATAATATAGTTATTGGTAGTTTTTGTAGAAACTTATAAATAACTTTTACACGTACAAATTACAACTACTCGTAACTTCAAAACTTATGCTTACAAATTCAGCAAATAAATTATTGAACTGATGAAAGTTTTTTTTCTTAGTAGGAAATTATTCTTTGGACATTTTCATGGAGGCTATTTTATACATAGGTTAACAATTATAAAAATATTATAAACATAACTTCTCTATGAAATTGCTTAATTAGATAAGACCCCCGCTTGTTTACTGTGTATCTGGTAATTGTTTTGTAACATGGTTTTTTATTTTATTTTGGTATGCAAGAAAGTATAATTATATTCTTTTCTATTCTTGTGTAATCACAAAGAAAACTCTTTCATATTGGTAATATTAGTCCCTATTTGGTTATAGTTCTGTAATTATCTGACTGATCTCAGTTTAAATAATATTGGACGACAACCGCAGACGCTGGATTAACCCAATTAAAATGTTGATACCCATATACCTACGCTATCAAAAACAACTTCACGCTCAACCACTGCCATAAAACTTACTACATTTGTTTACGTAATATTAAAAATGTGACACAAAAAAATAGCACTGGAAGTACCATAGTCCGTTATAGCCAAGACGTACCGTTCGACGTTTCATACTCTCAATAACTTTGCACAGGCATAACTCACAGAATTTCAATAAACTTTGACGCAAAACCATGGAATTATGAATTTTATCACGAAATGTACAATTCTTAAATACTAAATATAAATTCAAATCCTTCAACAAGACAAAATAATAACTGTCAGACGGTACTTCTTAGATTTTATGGAATATAGTATAGTAATAATAATAATAATATGGGACAACTTCCACACACGGTCATCTGGTCCCAAACTAGGCTAGAAAGCTGTACTATGGTAACCAGAAGACTGATATACATACTTATTTCGCTTATAACATCCAGACACAGATCAAACAGACATGTTCATGGACACAAACGTTTGACTTGGCTGGGGATCGAAACCGGGGCCTGCGGCACAGAAAGCAGAGTTACTACCATCTGAGCCATCGAGGCTGTCATAGTGCTTTATTACATTCAATGAGTTATATCACTTGTACATCTTAAAAATCGACACATTTCTCTATAAATTCATCGCTCACTTCCTCCAGCGTATATCAAAATTCCACTGATAACGTCCAACTCAGAAATCCGTTTCAATAGACAGAATAGCCACTGTCTTTGGAATATGCACAGATAGATTTATTAATAACCAAGGGTGGGTTGGGGTGGTAACTATGCCTCAGGGGTGGGGTGGCTAGTTGGCAAACGTAAGCCATGTGCCCGACAGGAGTGGTCATAACTAAGATATTTTGACCGTCAAGCAATTTCTTGGACGTCGTGATACAGGGTGGCTATAGTTTGGTTTGAATTAATTTCGGAATATGATTAGTGTTTTGTTTAGTTTAGCGAAGTTATCGGTTACCTGGTTGTTTGGATTGGTTTATGTTGTTTAAGTTGTGTTTCTGTATTTTCAGTGATGTCGTTTTGTATTTTAACATTGAAATAATTTAGAAATTAGCCTGTTTTGAAAAAAAAATTGTAATAACTCCGCTCAAACATAACATAACATCTTACCTTTTTCTCAATGGGGGTTGGCAAGGGTGTACTCGGGGCTCAGTCCCGTGGTAGGTACACCCACATTTGTCCAGTATGATATTGGTCCCATGTAAAAGGGGCCGAGCCTATTGCCATTTGAGACGAAAAGAGTAGAATAGAACAGAAGAAGACTTTATTTCATACCAAAAACGAAACAATGTCACAAAAGACACAACATAAAACACACCAACAAAGAAGAGAATACCCATAGTTTAGGAGTCAAAAAGTATGCGACATCACCATCATAATCATTGCAGCCGTAGGACGTTCACTGCTGGACATAGGTCTCCCTCATAGATTTCTATCTAGTCTGGATGTCGTTTGTCCACCTTACGGGTAGATGTTCCACGCTGTGCTTGCCGGTCCGTGGTCTCCATTTAAAAAATTTACAGCGTCATCGGCCATCAGTTCTACGTGCTATGTGCCCTACCCATTGCCACTTCAACTTGCTAATCCGGTAAAACGCATCCGTATTTGTAAAAAAAGAAATTAAAATAATATCATCAGCATCTCAGGAAGTCCAGAGCTGAACTTAAGCCTACCCCATAGGGGGGTTTTGCCAATACTCGCCACGTTTAGCAGGCGGGTTTTTAAAGGCAGTTTAATGGTTTTTTGTAAGTATTTAAAGCTATGTCAAAGACGTTTTATAAAATCAAGCATCCTGTACATAAGGGAGCCACCAAAGAGCGTTTTGAATACGTTTGTAACCGACGTCTGTGTATGGGGAGATATTAAATTCCAACTGACCGACACTCCTCCTTAATATAATATTATGGTAATTCCAGTTATCTTACGAGTACGCTGTAATGCAATTGCGAGCTAATTTTCATAGAGCTGATTGTTAAAGAGCTGTTTTCTTTGAAGTTAAATTAACAATAATTTGTTATATCTTAAATTTTTGTGATAGTTATTCATTAAATATTCACAGGAAGTCCTATGCCTACTAATTCTGCATTATTGGAATGTCAGTTTTAGTACATAATTATGTAAATACATGATAAAATTAGTGAAGTTGTTTAATTTAATAGTATTTAATTAAACCTTATATAAAGATATATTGTAAAACTATCATAAAAATAAATTAACATTATTATTATATTAACAAAATTATTGATATCATTTTATTTGATTGACAGTCTTCTTGGCCCAGATGGTAGTAAACTCTGCTTTCTGTGCTGCAGGCCACAGGCCACAGGTAGGGCAAAGTAAATATTAAATTTTTCCATTAGGAATTATCTTAATAACTGCCCGGAGTCTGGAACTGTACCCGTTAGATGGCAATAGGCTCGCCCCCTATTACATGTGACCAATAACATACTGAGTCCTTCCCCTTCGGGAAAAAGGCGTGATAGTATGTTATGTTGTTATGTGATATTAAAACGGACTGTAAATTTTCAACTATAATTCCTGAGGTAGGTATCAATTAAACAGTTGCACAAATTCCAAAAGTTAAATTGAGGTAGGGTTTGGACCCAAAGACCGAGCTAAGTTCCAAGTAAACTGGGCATTTAGAGCACTTGACTGATCGACGCGCGAAGCTTAACCTCAAATTAAGTAATTTGTACACTTAACTACAGTTTGGAGATTCTACTAACTACACAGTTTCAGTTCATGTGTAGATGTGGAAATATTTAGAATTGACAAGTTCTTGATATGCATTTTATCTTTTTAATTTATTAGGGAAACCAACAATTAACACAAATATAAGTATACAAATTAAGTACTACAATATAACAAATTCTAGATGCTTATCCAAGATACTTAGCTACAACATTTGAAATGAGATTGACGTGTGATCAGACAAAAAGAATACAAAAAAATATTATTCAAAACAGAAAATGACTTATACAAATTGTACAAAGTAAAAAAAAAGAGTTAAAGAGAGAGAAGAGCTGCCTCGATGGCGTAGTGGGCTCAAGCTCAACTGCCAATCAGGAGGTTGCGGGTTCGATTCCCAGGTCAGGTAATGTTAAATATTGAATTTTTCCATTAGAAATTATCTAAATAATAACTGTCTGGAGTCTGGAAATGTGCCCGGTATGGCAATAAGCTCGCCCCCTATTACGTGGGACAAATAACATACTAGCGAAATTCGGGTCAACCTACTATGGGACTGAGTTCTGGGTTCTCCTATGCCCTACCCCTTCGGGAAAAAGGCGTGATTGTATGTGCCGAGGCAGTCGTAGGTATAAAAGTATGTTTAAATGAATACCACAGAATTCTAAAAGAATGCAAACAGTAAGGTTCCCTTATTAATTATAGGTAACCTTAGTTCTCATTAACTGCCTGGAGTCTGGAACTGTGCCCAGTAGATGGCAATAGGCTCGCCCCCTATTACATGGGACCAATAACATACTGGCGAAATGTGGGTGTATCTACTATGGGACTGAGTCCTGGGTACAGCTCTGCCTACCCCTTCGGGAAAAGAGGCGTGAATGTATGTTATGTTGTAACCTTAGTTCATTCTAACTGCAAGATTTAACACACATTCTACATTTTTTTCTTGTCTAATAGATTATGAGCTCTACGTAGGAGCTAATTCAGGAAGAATGATAGGAAAGCCTCGAGCGAGCCTCTTGCTAACGACTCTCACTTCGATCTTCAGGTGTCGAACGCTCATTATTGAAGGGAAAGTGATCTTATCCTGACCTTATAGTTTACAGTAAGGCGCTCCGCATACAGAGCAACTTTGAGTTTCGTGTTGCGGCAACAGGCAACAAGCTGTGTACAATCACATAAAGAAACTGCGTAGACATAGCAACTTTAGTTACTAATTTCGATGATCGACAGGTTTTTATATTGCTGCAACTGGCAACAGTCGAATTCGTACTTTAGCTATGTCAAGTTTCTGTTTTCCCTAGACGGCAATTGCAACGATTTCAAAAGTTTATTAAGAATTGCGACAATCGAAAACTGAAATATTTAGTTGCTCTACAACTGGCAACTTTGCTACAAAAAGTTGAGTATTTCAAATACGCTGATGTTTTCTTGAACTGAAAATGACTTGTATACGGTAGGCCTTAAAAAAAATTAATTTACTTGCAGGCAGACATGACCCATTAAACAGTTTGATATGACACACTCATACAATGTATGTCAAGTCTTATCTAAATTAAAATTAAATTATATAAAAAATTAGTTTGCTCGGGTGTTTTTATACCCAAAGTCATATTATATGATATTGTTCGTGTTGGTCTTTATCCTATTCCTCTCCATGTGAATCGATATCCAATGTTTAAACATGGGACTCTGGAGATTATCAGATTGTAATCATTATATCATTGACAAAGATTTTATCAAATTAAGAGTGAAATAAATTATTAAAGCATACTTTGGTAAGCATATGCTTTGTATAGGATTCCATACCTATAGATATCGCAAACATGTAAGTATTAATATTTTTTGTAAAATTGTACACTTTTGGGATGTAACCAATACTTGTGACAGTAAGATTTTGTTACCAAATATCATGATACCAATGGGAATTACCCTAGAGGTTTTAAGCCCGCTGCGCAAAGTATGGAAACATGCGGTAAAATGTCTTTTGAATGCGTTGACTTAGGGCCGGTTTTTTGATCGTTAGTTACGGTTAAGTTAACTATTTTTCAAACTAACTATAGATAAATTTCTAACCAATGGTTAAATCGTGGGGAAAAAAATAGTTAACCAGGGATGAAAAAACGAATTTTGTCGAATTTTAACTATTTGTCAAAAACATTAACCATTGGTCGACTTAACCAGAAATAAAAAAACCCAGCCTTAGAAGTTTAATTTTTTTACAGCAGCAAGGGACCGTAAACTTGAGTTATTGATAAGAGTTTCAATTTGATACCTCAACGTCGTGTTCCCGAGAAAAAGGGTCCTGACAGACGGAAAGACAGACCGACGAGGAGATCCTATAAGGGTTTCGTTTTTCCTTTTAGGTACGGCCTTCTAAAAGAGTCTTAGGCTAGGCGTATGCTGAGACGCAGGCGACGCAGCACAGCATAGTACAGCACAGTGCAGGGCAGGGCAGTTGAGGCAGACATGTGCCCCCTCCGCATGCTGTGACGCAACTGACATTCGCATCCTTATTAATATTCCTTAAATAATATCCTTATATAATAAGTCTGGATGATTTGTATCATACAAACAAGGTTCACAACGAACTAATTCAATTAAACGTTCTGTCATTGCAACAAATTTATAAAATATTGTTTATAAACACGTCTCGACGTGCACGCGTCGCGCAGAATTCTGTGCCGGCACTACAACGAGACGCAGAGCAGGACAGACACATGTCTGCGTCGCATGTGCCTGCGTCGCATGTGCCTGCGCCGCAGCGTACGTAGTTCAATGACGTTCCATGCTTTACAAAATCTGCTCTGCTCTGCCCTGCGTAGACCTGCGTCGCCTGCGTCTCGGCATACGCTTAGCCTTAATGTCGTATCGCAGGTCGTTGGTATAATAAGCAAATAACTTGTAAAAAATATTTGCCGTCAATCTCTCATACCAAATACCGCCACTTCTTTCCAGTAGGAAGTGGGTTACCAACTTCAGTTCAGTAGTGCATCGCTGAGCAGGAAAGCAAGAACGTATCAACAAAATTAGTTTTATTACCATGCATTCAACGGTGTTCTCATATCATGGACAAACGCTGTTATGATCACTTTATAATGACTATAAAATGATTGGAACATACGAACAATGGAGAGGAATCAGCATATTCTGAGGTAAATGATCCGCTCATTAGTTTAATGTTTGTTTTGTGGTTATAAAATGTGTGGTTGATGGTGATATGGTTTTATTTAGAGGAAATATTTAAACGTCAACAGTAGTAGGTAGGTACTTAGGTATAGGTAGGTGGTTGTGTCGATGTTTTCTTCTCCTTAGTCGTGATCTAATGACTGAGCGCCGTGATTGTGGTGCGTCAAGACCCTTGCCACCATCTCCTTCTAGACATTTCTGTCCTACGACATCTTCAGCGGCATCTGTATAGATGCTTGCAGGCCCCTGTAGCATAAAGCGTCGATAGATAGACCAAAGTCGTGTCTGTCATGTCAGAAACGTTTGGGCGACCTGAAAATTCTGACGCGAACGTTAATCACAAATGCTTGTAAGAGGCGTCTCTGCTTTAACTTAGTAAAAAGTGCTTTCGTGTATTATGTGTGTCCAGCTGTATGCCTCCACAGGTCGCCTTTCTCAACCGATTGTTATGAAATGTTGTGAGCCGATTTGATCATCATCATCATCAGCCAAAAGACCCCCATAGAACGCCATAAACTATTGATATGGGGGGGATTTTACCGTAATCTCCACGCTTGGCAGGCGGCTTGGTGATCGCAGTATTTGGAATATTTGGAAAGGAGAATATAATTATGTGTAATTTCTTTTCGATTCCGTTTATGGAAACTTTTCAAAACCGGAGCAATGAGGTTGTACATAAAAAAATGTTTTAAAATTAAATAAGCCTAGAAAAAAAAGTATAGCTGTAAATGAGAAAATGAAATGACTAATAAAAAAAAACAAATTGCCTACACACATAAAACGGTTTCCCAGAATAGTAAATGTAAAATGTAAATGCTTAATCAGTAATCGTTAGTGAGATTACAGTAAATTGGTCCGTGGCTGCGCTGTCACGCTCGAATATCAAGCAGGCTTGGGCAATAGCACTTAGAGGCCAATGCGTGATGTGTTTGCTATATCCTGACCTAAGTTCGCTTGGAATTAGGACGTTATTGTTAAAGTAGGATTGTTCCTAGTTAACTAGAATTTACCCAAAAATTGCAGGGCAAACGCACTTTATTTATAAGCAAGGTCAGAAATCTATAATTGCAGCTCTTAATTTTCTGCAATCTACGCAAACGATTTGCCTTTTAGTTTTAATAGAGATGGATTCAAAGATTTTTGATAGATGCATATAATTTCGTACTTATACACGTTGCAAAGAACATAGAACATTAAACCGAATCGTTTCGGTGGCGTAATATTGTTAAGTAGAAGGTCATTCCAATTTTCATGATCCCCAGTGTTTGGGAAACGATGGAAGCAAGAGGATAATTTCATACAAATAGTAATAATAATTTGAATTTATACTCTAACAGAACGGGATTTCCTAACTACACTGCTCGAGTCTATTCATATGGGTTATGTGGACAACCCATATTGTCAGTTTCAGGTCGCCAAAATTCCTACAAGGCGTCCGATATGACCTAACGACTGCCCTCTGCATATCTTATAGGAAACAGTCAGAACCTACAGTGATGACACGGATATTCATAATTTTCCCCTTGCTTAGACCAGTTTTCTTATAGTATTAATAGATAATAATATATTCGACTCTAAACTCGGTTATATGATTATTTTATTTTCCAGTCTGACAGTACATTTAAATGACATAGACAAAACATCTCTAATTCAAACCAGATTAACCAGATCTGAATCGAACGGACAAACTATAGACAAACGTGTAATCACACTCCGACCTCTAACCTTCTAAACTACCCAAGTCCTAGGAATGTAAACATCGACTCATCTCCTAAGGCGCCATCTATAATTTTCTAACAATGCACTCAACGTGTCCATAATACCTTGACCCCTCTTTCGAAACCCATACCAGAATCTTCAACGCTTTTTGCCTGGAGAAAGAAGAAGAGGAGGTCAAGTTAACGTGGATTCCAGAACACGCTCGATCGATCTTCGATCTAGCCTAGGATATTGCATATTTATCAACCTTTGACACGGGTAACTACGTGGAAGTAACATCTTCATGGTAAGAGCAAAACAAACATCGTTAAGGTGTTTGAACTGAGTTTCATGAGAATATGTGGGGAGCAGAGACTAGTGATGTGCGGGTTTTACTAAAATCGTACATCAATTTAGTCTTCACTCCTAAACAACAATCGAATAACGGTTAACAATCGCATACAAAAAAAATCAAGTGTCCGGGCGGATGAAGTTCTTCATTTGGGGTGCTTTCCGCGGGCCCACCTCCTTCGACAACTAGTGAGCACTTTTTTTTTTTAATTTTTCCTACTTGTCACTCCACTAGTACTGACGTCACTGGTGACAATTATGATTTTATAAAAAGCTCCTGATAAATTATTTAATGAAGTACTAACTACTTGTAAAGACAAATCAAACCCGATTTTTTTTTAATATCCAGGGTTCCCGTGGTCATCCTTGGCTCCATTATCAGATTAACGTAACTTTTTCACGACAGCATACAGTTTCAATATCCGAATTCGGTCAATCATTCGCGTAACGGAAGATCATTATTCGGAATCAGGAAGGAATAAGAAGAAAAAATATCGAAAGACGTAGTGCGTAACCGCTCTAAAGTTCTGAATAAAACCGGAAGGATTTTGTTATCGCGGCACGAGACAGGTCAAAGTAATTTAAATCTTGTTAAAAATAATGCCAGTACATACGAGCTATTTTATAAAGTCAATAGAGCTTTAATTTCTAGTAATACACACGATCTTGATACCAGGTCGTGATCCGTGAGCTCGTGACGAGAACAAGGAAATTGTTCGTAATGATCGGACATGGGACTTGGATTGACAAACTTCCTTTTAACATTATAATAATTTCTTGTTTGATATACACATGACTTTCCAGATTCTTAATATTACAGCCCTTTTACTTTTTTCACTTATCTATCTAAGGAATGTTTTAAGCCTGGCCCCCAACTGAATCTCGGATGACTGGATTAAGAACCCAGTTATAGCCTAATATTAGCCTATAACATATTTTACGGCAATAAGAACGCGCCTATCATGTAAACTCAAACTCAAACTCAAAACAGCTTTATTAAAATAGGTCATAATCTGACACTTTTGTACATCAATGAAGTTATACAGTACTAAGTCTACCGTGCGTTCGGAAAGATACCTCTACAAGAAGAACGCACAAGAAACTTGTAGGGCTTAATTTTTTCAACAGATAGTTTCACAATATTTGGTTTGCTTACATTCGTTTTCTTTGAAGGTGCCGCGAGGCGGCTATGCAGAAGTTTCCAAGCATCTTTGTCCTCTATGTACTGTTTGATTTTATAATAAGCCTTCTTTATTAAAGTAGATTTTATATAGGTTTTGAATTTACCCTCTGAGAGCCCAGTTATCTCTTTGGGGATTTTATTATAGAAACGTAGGTACACTATTTCCTAAGAATGTCTTTTTATTTGTTTTAGATAATCTAAAGCTAGGTACAGCTATTTTGTCTTTATTCCTAGTATTAAAATTATGAACGCTCATTAGAACGCCGTAGATTCCCGAAAAATAGTACTAGACTGCGTTTAATTTGCGCTTTTTTAATAATACAGGACATCCGTTAATAGATGTTTCATTCAACCTATATGTGACAAGCTTACAGTTTGAATCGCGTATTGCGCGCTGCATCTGCATTTCATCGGCATTTCATACTGAAATACGCCAAGTGCAAAGTCTCAAAAGGTTTACGTGCGAAGTAAGGAAGCGTCCAGTTCTAATAGCAAAAATCATGAGATTTGAGCCCTTTGGCTTTGAAGTCGGTGACTGCCTCGGTGGCGTAGAGGGCGCATGCTCGACTGCCAATCAAGAGGCCCCGGGTTCGATCCCCAGGTCAGGCATAGTGCTAAATATTGGATTTTTCCATTAGGAATTATCTCAATATATGGCAATAGGCTCGCCCCCTATTACATGGGACCAATAACATACTGGCGAAATGTGGGTGTATCTACTATGGGACTGAGTCCTGGGCATACCTCCGCCTACCCCTTCGGGAAAAGGCGTGAATGTATGTTATGTTATATGTTTGAAGTCGGACACACTGGGAAGCGGACGCCAAGTTTTATTGTCCGAAACGTAAAACACATCTACGAACAAAACACAAAGATTCTCCCCAGCAGAAGCAAACAATGCCCCAGTACATCATCATAACAGCCCTAATGCACCCTATCATGATCAAAATGAACACCTATTAAACACTACTATAAACATTGTGAAGCGTGAGCGAGTCTAGATCTGACATTGAGCCACTTTACCTCTGCTATCATAAAGACGAGAGGCCTTATTCATAGCCCCTACTTTTTCAAAAACCTCTACTCCTAAATTGACCTGGCATTAAATATTATTAAAATCTGTCCAGTGCTTTCTAAGTCTATTTATTGGTCACAAACAGACAAACAGAAAAAATAAGGTTCTCTCTTTAAAATATTACTATAAGTAATTTTATTCTAACATCAATGGTTTTCAGAGTGCACGCAAATTAATTATTATTTTTGGTAGTTTTGGACACCTTGGTTTACAATATTGCAATTTTCTTACGGATCCCTAATTTTACTCAAAATAATGTATAGCCTCTGTTACCCACACTGAATTGATCTTTCATAAGTGAATGAATTTTTAAAAGCGGTCCAGTAGTTTCGGAGTCCATTCATCATAAACAAACAAAAAACAAAGGTTTTCTCTTTATAATATAAGTATCTATATATATTATATAGGTATATAATATTAAGTCATTCAGTATACTCTTGGGTAGCTGTTCTTTTTTCAATAGAGACACTTTGTCCCTTAGTTTTAATAACAATAGGTACCAAAAAAATAAGCGAAATGTCTATACATTTGAACACCTATAAAATAATGTATGGACTATGAATAGAAGTGGATGAGAGAGCGATGTGAGGTTCCTGAGATGTGCAGCCACAATGGCCGTTCAACAGACCATACGCTTCAAGTAAGTGCGAAATCGGTAGCTATTTTACTACAGAGTTTTCTGTGCAAATTAGTAACAGCTTTTTTCAGGGTAAGTTTAAAAAATACTGTATTGTGACTGGATCTCTAGTATACATGTAATTTATTGTGTAGTTTCAATGTGGAGGCTACACATGCAATATTATAATAATTCATACATCTAGTACATAATGAGAAGATAAATGCGAAAGATTGTCGATCTGTGAATGTATGTGTGAGTGAAATAATATCAATCAAAAAACAAGTTTTTTTGCGAAAATTTTGAATACTCACAAAGGAAATGTTCGGTAAAATGGCCGTATCTTTTGATTGCGTTGACTTAGAATTTTAATTTTTTTTACGACAGCAAGGCCAATAATTTTCAACTTGATACCTCAACGCGTTCTCGAGAAAAAGGGTATTGACAGACGGACAGACAGATAGACAGCCAGTCAAACAGCCAGACAAACAACGAAATGATTCTATAAGGGTTACTTTTTACATTTTAATCCTAAAAATACCTTAAAATCCAAAATTTCGCACCTAAACTATTTGTACAAACTGTAAAGTCCAGCTACGAGCTCCGACAACGACTCGAAACGCCACGATTTTGCTTGAATTAGGACAACAATAAATAAATTATCCAGTCAAAGTATTAGCGGATGCAATTTACTATCCGATGCATGTAGACTGTCTGTTTCTTTTTAGTTATAAGGTTTAGATATAATAGAATGATTTTTATGAGAAAAATAGACAAAAGAGGATAGGATAGATGAAACCAAATATGAAACCAAGAAAATACCTAATTCATGTTATGTATGTGTAGGTAGGCCTCTTTTGCAAGGGGAAGTACCACACCTATGCCAGTTATTCATCCGCCAAGCAGTAATGTGCAAATATTACTGTGTTCCGGCCTGAAGGGCAATGTTACCAGCGAAATTACTGGGCATGACGAGTTTTAACAACTTATATCCCTTGACTGCCTCGGTGGTGTGGAGGGCGCATGCTCGACTGCCAATCAAGAGGTTCCGGGTTCGATCCCCAGGTCAGGCAAAAGTGTTAAATATTGGATTTTTCCATTTGGAATTATTTCAATAACTGCCTGGAGTCTGGAACTGTACCCGGTAGATGGCAATAGGCTCGCCCCCTATTACATGGGACCAATATCATACTGGCGAAATGTGGGTGTATCTACCATGGGGCTGAGTCCTGGGTACACCTCTGCCTACCCCTTCGGGAAAAAAGGCGCACACACACACATCCCACATTTCGCCAGTATGTTATTAGTCCCAAGTCCCATGTAATAGGGGACGAGCCTATTGCTATATACCGGGCACAGTACCTGACTCCAGGCAGTTATTGAGATAATTACATAAGTACATTCCTAATGAAATATCCAAATAACACTTTGCCTGACCTGAGGATCGAACGCGGGACCTAATGATCGGCAGTCAAGCTACCGCCCTCCACGCCACCGAGGCAGTCACTATAATATAACTACAGAATAATATGTTAGGATATATTCAAATCAAACATTACCCAAATCAGTAAATCTCCATAATAATTATGTGTTCAAATCCCTCGTTACTGTGTCGTTTACTGGTGCATTTTTACAAATTGATACAAATTATTTGAGAGAGCTACCGCTTTGTTCTGACGGCGCTTGTTACGGGTGCGCGGCATTTTTATTATTTCTTTAGGCCAGTGGTATAGTCAGGAATTAAGCTGGGTTTTCACGACGCGACGTGTGCCCGCGGCGAGCGCGGTACAGTCTAACCGCGGCCGCGCGCAAATCGAGCAAAGAGAGCAAATCGCGCCGTGAATCTTAAATAGTTAGGAAACGCGGCGATTTTGTATTTGATATTTTGATTTATTTTACTTATTAAATATTTTACAATTTACAATAAATAAAGGTAAACTTTGGTTTACTTCCCTGTGTTTAATTTGGCTGAAATTCATCTAATTAAGCTTAGTGCTAAATAATGCTTAAATGTTATGTTGTGGTCTGTAAATGGTTATAAAGCTGACTAGATTATTAAAAGTATTTATTTTTATTTTTGTGTTCTCTGTGGTGTGTACAGGAATGTATTAGTTATCTACATTTTATCATCTATCACAGGAACGTTTATATGATACGAACCTATCCTTGGTCGTCAAAAGTACTTTATAATATAAGAATCCTATATAAAAAGAAAAGATTAATTTTGCGTAAAACTTGGTACTTAAATAAGAACTAGGTGAAGTTATTGATATAGGAACAGCATGTTTTCCAATTTCTCTGACATACACAATTCATAAATAACTCATTTAGTATTATGTGCAAATTCAAAGTCAAATTCATCAATTCGGTCACAATAATATGACACTTATGCAAGTCAATGAAGATATAGAGTAATGTATTTAAGCTTGTTTTTAAATAGGGGATTATAATATATTGAAATAGTCTGTTTTAAGCGCAGCGTAGGATGTCCACCTACAAGGTGGACAGACGATGTGATAAGGACGGCAGGAACACGCTGGGTGGAAATCTATGAGGGAGGCTGAACATAGTTCAGCAGTGGATGTCCTATGTCTGTGATGATGATGGTTCGGTTTTAATATTCAAAATAATTGTATAATATATAAATTATGAATTGACTGCCTCGGTGGCGTAGAGGGCGCATGCTCGACTGCCAATCAAGAGGTCCCGGGTTCGATCCCCAGGTCAGGCAAAGTGTTAAATATTGAATTTTTCCATTAGGAATTATTTCAATAACTGCCTGGAGTCTGGAACTGTACCCGGTAGATGGCAATAGGCTCGCCCCCTATTACATGGGACCAATATCATACTGGCGAAATGTGGGTGTATCTACCATGGGACTGAGTCCTGGGTACACCTCTGCCTACCCCTTCGGGAAAAAGGCGTGAATGTATTTTATGTATAAATTATGAAGCGATTCTAAAACGTCGTGGCGTTTTTCTCACCCGATATGCAACTGGCCTAAACTCCCATTCCTTCGACCGAGTCCAAAACATCTTATTCGCGCCCTCATAAAAGTAACTGCTTTGGCTCGTTTTTATTTCTACGGCTGTACCTGTACGGCCACAGTATTTTAATAAACCTGATTACAGTCAAACAAAAATCTACCATGACATAACGGCATAAAGTACATTTTCCTTTAGTTTTGCAGTTAAATCATGTCTTGCCCACTTATATCTAGGAGAAGATGCCTCTGAAGGACACGGGAATTCCAATTACTTTATTATGTACTAATGTTTATTTCAAAGGTATGGGGAGAATTAGTTGGGATATAAGGAAAAGGTATTTGTTTGAAATGACAATAGAAATTCGAGGTGAAAAACGTGCCTCCAATCCCCCTTTAGGCGCAGGTAATTTTAATGTATAAGGTACCTGGCCCGAATTAGGCCCGGTTCCTAGGAAGATCCACTTTCAAAATAACGTGATTCTACTGATAAAAAAAAAAATTTCGTTGGAATGTATGAACTAATCCATAAAAATTATGGCAAACTCAAACGAATGGAAACAAGCAACCATTTTAACAGATAGGTTATTAAAGAAGTTAAAGTAAAGTTAGGTTTAAGTATTTAAAAAAAAAACGTATTATTTTATTTATTTTGAAAGTTTTCATTTTCAGTATAGAATGATACATCATATTTATTCATTTTTGCAAGTGATAAAGAGTGCGGCTTAGGAGTGGAACTCTCTGCCGAGGTCGGTTTTTCCGGAAAGCTATAATCTGGACATCTTTAAGGCCAAAGTGAACAGACACCTTCTAGGCAAACGTGTACCATCTTAGGCCTCATCTTCGCCTTCAAACGTAAGCCTATTGTATATTAAAAAAATAAAAAAAATAAAAAGTAATTCAACGTAAATGTTCGTGATTCACGTAAAGATAAGTCTATTAATATTTATCTTTATAGTGTTAATAGGTAGTGTGCTAGTAGGGCTGGTATCAGTGAATGAAGCTAAGTAGTTCGCAAATATACAACTTTCTGATCAAAACATAATAATAAAAATTTTATAGGTTTTCACCTTTTTAATTTGTAACACGTTCTTGAATTTTGGCTTAAACTTTTCCATGAACCTGAACAGTGAAGAAATTAAAATTAATTTCTAATTTATTACGAGCGTAAAAAGGAAGTACAGAATTACTTACTCCTTTTCAATAAACATTCAGGAAAACTCTTGACGAAACTAATATCGACTCGTTAAGAAATATTTAATTAATTTTGACTTACTTTTATATGATTTTTTATTACGCATTAGTAACTTGATAGTAAATTCGCATTAAACAACGTGTTATAAAAAGGTGTGGTTATACTTACAACAAAAAGAATTGCGAAATTTGCGAATGGGTTCGCAAACTCACTATGGAAACCCGTTTGCATTTGATAGATAGATAAACACTTTATTGGTACACCACAAACAAGATCTAAAAACTAATAACAAATCATAATAACTAGTGTAACAATGGGCGGTCTTATCGCTAAGATATATAAAGTACTCTGTGAGCACAACTGGTTGCACGAATGTGTAGGAGACTACGCGAAGGTTCGAGGTTCGCGCCCTTTGATGTGCATCAAAAAACCGACACAACTTGGAAAAGCACGAATGCAGCGAAAACTTTGCATAATTATTTGCAAATGTCGTCCTACACTTGCGGGTTCGCGTATTCGTACGCATGTGAGTGACCGGCATTATTAGCGAGCTTTCAGACGAACGTCGGCGTAATGTCAATGTCAACGCGACGCTAACGCGGCGTTGTGGGCGGGCACTAATCGTAGTACTAATTATAGTGATCTGTGGCACTAATTTGTATTAAAAAGAACAATAGAATACACACGTCGGCATCACTCGTCTGAAAGCTCGCTTACGTCAACTGAGGCTACTAGTGAATTTTTGTTGGTAGACTAATCCCGCTCATTTTTGTCTGGTCGGAGCGCGTGAGGAGACTTATCAATAATCTACTAAGGCTTAATCCTATACCTACATTTACGTGACATTAAGTTGAAATACTACATTGGACGAATTAATCCTACCTTTAATTTTTTTTACATCGCTTATTAGTGATAAGACCGCCGCTTGTTCATTTAACTTTAGTTTCTGTGTCCTGTAATGTTATTTTATTCTGTGTGATATACAATAAAGTATAATTTTATATATCTATCTTTTAGGATTTCGACACAATCCTATGAAAAAAATACAAAATCGATGTTTCCTATTGCCCTGTTCCCCCGAATATTATATTTAACCCCTTCAATGAATTTATATGCTGTTTTCTAAAGGTGAAATAAGTAAACTGCGTACATTCATTATTATGTCACTTTCATTCTATTATATTTCTTTTCATTATTTTCTAGTGAACTTCTGAAAATCCCAGTTTACTCTTATGATTGAAACTTACACTAGAATAAAAATAGTATAAAAAGTTTATAAAAAAAAATTGGAACATACTTTTATTCGTATTTAAAAATCAGAATATAAATTATTTGAATGTACATATTAATTCTGCTTATAATTGCGGATCCTACTAATACCTATTATAAATGCGAAATATTGTGAGGATGGATGGATATTTCTGATATTTGTTACTCTTTACGCCAACACTACTAAACCGATTGGGCTGAAATTTGGTCGTAGGCTGCTCAGACCCTGAAATAACACAGTGTAGTTTTTTGTCGATATTCCCACGGGAATGATGTCTACGCGGGTGAAACCACGAGGCACAGCTAGTAAGTTATGATATTTGGAGGAAAAAGGGAAATACAAAAATATCAATTTGGTAAATTTTTCATAGGATAGTGTCAAATTTCTAAAAGGTGGGCGTTATATAAAAGTGTGTAAAATTCCAATTCAATTTTAAGTGAAAAATTGTGAATATCTCTAAATTACGCATTACAACTTGAACTATGCCCGGTAAATAGCAATAGCCTCGCCCCTATTATATGGGACCAATAACATACTGGCTAAATGTGGGTGTGCCTACTATGGGACTGAGTCCTGGGTACACCTCTGCATACCCCTTCTTGACAAGGCGTAATTTTCTAAGTTACTCATTACAGTTCTTGACAAAACATTTGAAACGTCCGAGTCACAAAACTCTTAACCGCTCGGAATGGGATGATTACTTCATCAAAACACACTTTAAACGTGTTACGTAAATCTAGTACCGTACCCCTAGCCACCCCTTAACGGGTGTTCCCCCCGTGGGGGTACAAGTCCCCCCAGGAAGGGGGGGTAAGACGATATGGGCGAACGTGAGCGCCGTCAAGAAAGCCTTGATTGCTTTTTTAATTAGTTTTTTTCGTTCCCCCTTTTCGCATCTCGACGATCGCGAAATATGTATTCGATGTTTGTGTGTTATGTATTGATTAATTTGTCGATATTTTATTTACTTACTTACTTTATAAGGTGTACAAAAAGGTGTAGTAATACCACCTTTACGTCAAATTGAACAATTAGTTTCCATCATATCTAAAAAGTATCATTAGACAGGTTTTAAATTGCCTTGTTTGGGTTTGAGTTTATATTTGGTGATAATGAATTGTTACCAAAATTGTAAGAATTATGATCTTGTGTTCTTTTATTTCGTGAGCTATTTTTTCATTCACAATTTGTCCAGTTTGACGGGTTAATACACTTCCTTAAGTGCCTATTATTACGCTCCATTGATAGACCTTATATACATAATAAACTTATGTATAAATTATGTTACCGTTAATTATTAGAACTGTATAATAGGTACGCTTGGTTAGTTTATAATTTTACTTAGTTTATAAACAACCTAACCTAAACGTTGGTTTATAATGTCACTAGATTAATTTATAAATTAACAGTTCTTACAATTTCACGGCTATATATTTATACATAGTGGTGAAGAAGGAACGTATTGAAATGTAGGTTTATTCAATTACCTTAGTAGCTTATTGGTTGCAAGCGCTACTGTCAGTCATGAGGTTCTGGGTTCGATCCCCAGGTTAGGCAAAAAGATTTTTCCATTAGGATTTTTTGCAATGACAGCCTGAAGCCTGGAATTGTGCCCGGTTAAAGGCTCGCCTCCAATTACATGGAATTTAAAAAAACAAAACTTCCGAATTGTGGGTGGTATCTTCTGGGTGGGTTCACCTCAATCTAACCCTTCGGAGAGAAAGGTGTGACGCTATGCATATCCAATACCCAGTTCCAAGAACATTACAACAATAGAAACATTAAAACTCAACTGCAAATTAAAGCACTCGTCTCAATTTAAAATTATTAAAACGGCTCCCCGTCAAGTGTTAAAATCAAGTCTTTTACGTCGAGGAATGTCCATTAGTCGGCCATAATGAGGGGAGACCGGGCAATCACGGCGCGACCATAGGCGTACCGTCACGTACTCACCCTGGAGACAAATTAAATGTCACTACGGAAAAAATATTTCTTAGAAACCATCATTATAAATTATTATTGGGACTTAAAAACACCACTTGCTAATGTGGGTGTACCTACTATGGGACTATGTCCTGGGTACGCTTTTGCATACAAATAAAACGGGCATGATGTTATGTTTTAAATTAATGGTAATGATTATATTTATTTTTGACGTCATAAAAAAAATTTTTTTTATATTAAATAGGTCTGCTTTAGATAAATTATCTATTTTTAATAGTTTTGGTGTTAAAAGATAAAAACCAAAATATTTATTTGCTAACACAATATATAAAGGTCTTAAAATCTAATTATATGTCAAGGTATTCAACCTGCATGCAGGCGTGCAAATATTAAAATTATTAGTGATTATGTCAAATGATGATACAAAATGTAGCCTATTTAACTCAATTATATATATGCTATATTATATTTTATTAATTAGAGTCATTATATATCATCATCAGCCCATGTTCGTCCACTGCTGGACGTAGGCTTCTCCTATGGCTCGTCACTCAACTCGATCCTGTGTTCTCCTTTTCCAACCACTACCAGCGACCTTGCGTATATCGTCGATCCATCTAGCCCAAGAACATTATGTATATTATTATATAATATCATTATTATTAATAACGTTAAACCACACACAAAATCGTGCATTATAGAATTGATTAACATTGTACTTAATTTGTTAAAATATTACCCAATAAAAAAGGCCTAAATTTATATAGTTAATAATATAATGTAAACATCCGGTACAGTTATTTTTAAAGTAAAAGAGATAAATATTTTTCTCTAAGACATGTAAGCACATTTTACACGCCCCATATTTTTAATTAAACGACCCACCGAATTTCCTTATCAACGTTTTAAGATCCCCTAAAAATGTTTAGTGAATATCATACACACGCATACACTTACAACGTGTATGTATATGGAATCATTCGCACACTACCATAGAGTTTTAACTCTCGAGGCGCCGGTCCCCACTAATTTATACGTTCTTTCGCTTTCATTATAATTATTATTCTTGGCAATTTATTTTCGCACACGAGGGGGCAGTGTCCCCCCGGAGGTGGAAGGGGGCAACTTCTTACAAATTCCCGTTTTTCGGTGGAACTTAACGCACCCTTTTCTTGGCCCTTTTTGTTTTTCATTACATTAACTTTTGAGACTGTGATGGTGGTGTGTGTTTTTTAGGGTAATGAAAGATTGGTAAAATGCGTGTTTATTATAGTGTACTAGCTTTGTTACCCGGGTTTACCTGCATTATGAACCAAAATTAATGTATTACCAAGTTAATGTACCTAATTCAATAAAACTCATTATCATATTTCAATATTTATTGGTCTAATAATGTCAAGGTCTCAAATATAAGTTTAGGGTTAAATAAAATGTCGCAGTTAACTGTGAGTGAATATTATAGGTAAGTATAAAAAAGGCGAAATATTTTTTTCCAATGAAAATGTCACTAAAAATGTAATACCAAGGTAAAAGTTAAAATTAATTATGTCCACGTACAAGCTAACGTTCGCAACAAGAAAAGTTTTAAACAGATACGAAACTCGACTGCACTAAAAACTTGGAACACATAACACCTCCACTAGCCGACGTCTCCACAATTTCACTCTAAACTTTAAAGTACACAATTTACGTTCACATGCGCCGGAAACGACGAACAACTTCTACAAAACAAAAGCGATTACTACAGACTTCGAGTACTCGAAAACAAAACACAATTTTCTCTTAAGAAAATGAGGGAACTCTTTCTCCCCATTGAAAAATCATCAACACCCACGGCGTATGTACCGCCGCCTCCACCCTAGGGGGGAAGATCTACGCTGCCGACTTGCGTACGCTTTAATTAAAAATAAAACATAAGAACGATGTAACTGGATGAGCCGAGGAGCGAAGGAAAAATGAAAGAGAAAGCCGTCCACCCCCACCCTGGAAAGCTGAGGGGGAAACCGAAGTCAGTCGTGGAACGACCACCAGGCGTGCCGCCCCGTACTGCTGTGTCACAACGGAATGACATCACTTTTCTTGTCGCTAATGAAGAGAACGTCTCGGTTGCCTTTTTACCCGCTGAAGGCTTTTATTCAGGCCATGCGTTCCTAGCCTCTGCTAATTTATTTAATTAGCTTTCTGTCCTTTCAAAGAAACGGCTTAAGATATGAATCTGCGTTTTTCCATGAGTCTCGGGTACTGATTTAAATCTATTCCGCATGAGATTTTCCGATTTCCATAATTTGAGGTAGCGACATACGGAAGCGCCTCGGAAACAAAACGTCAAAGAATCAGTCTAGACATTTTAAATTTTCCTATCTTTACGTGTATTGACAGATCAGACTCTTTTCATTAGTATCTGGCGCACATGTGAAGGGAAATCTTTGAAGGCAACATCGTTAGTGACACGAAGCTAAGAGCATTACGATTCAATGTGAGATAGTGTTATGCGACCTCATTATTTTCCCTACATTTTCTTTCACGCTAATGCATTGGTGGAGCTTGTTTACTTGAGTGTATTGATTTTTCTACTCGATTGTGCTTTGAAAGGCTTTTGTAGCTTTTTATTTTTCTCTTATTCGTCTTTATCAATCTCAAATATTAGATATTATAAGTTGTAATTAAAGGAATTATAAAAAAAAATTATTTTTATTGAGCGTATTTTAAAGGGATGTTCCGTATTCATCCCATGAAGTTTCTATTTTTCCCTCACTTGTCCCATTTCTATTCCTTGTTCATACTGCAGCAAGTTTTTATTTGTGATTCCATAAATCAATATTGTGAATACAATTTTCCCATTAAAAAATTGCTTATGAGCAAACATTTTAATTAGTTTAAAACGGATAAATTTTTAGAAGTAAAATTAAAGCTACCAATCGACCTAAACAATACAAAACAGACCAAACAAATCCAATAAAACCCAGATGTTTTCCAACTCCGCATACGCTCTCACACTTATTCGACGTAACCGGGGCACATTCAACATAACCTGGTTGGGGCACACTCATTCAATTTTCTAACCCATTTACGTCTCAGACGAACTCCTTGGAACAAAAAAAAGAAATAATTCTTCAACCGTAGATTTTCTGCGGTGTAATTTCATAAGCAGTCGTGGCGGGATATGTAGAATGTGATTTCAGTTAGTAAATTCAAGACAAGCGCGCCAATGTTAGAAAATGAATTATTATTATTATTATTTGTAAGCAGGCGTTCTTCTACTGGGCAAAGGCATATAATATATTCTGAGACGAGTCGTCACGATACAGTGTCCTGTTTCCTAATCATAACTCTCCAAGTGTTTAAACAATAAAGGAACTAATAAATGACCGTGTAAAAAAATTTCTTACTTTTATCACTTGATATTTGTGGTCAATATAGATAGTTTAATAATAATTTTAGTTCTTTAGCTTACAAAATTTGCAATCTTAGAAATGATTATTAAGATTATGTTCCGGAAAGAAATACTTATTTTCAATGTTACTATAATATTACATAGATAAATAAACGATGTGTCTAAGTACGTACATAGTATAATAAAACATTTTTTCTCTTGAGTAGGAAATAATGGAAGCGCCACGGAGTTTTACATGAATAAAAACTATTAAATCAACACTTACCCTAAATTAGTTAAGTTTCTACTCTTTGCCATCGAGTTGTAAAGACATAACGACATCTAGTATCAAAATGTCGAAGTTAACGTACTGTCATCGCTATTAAAAAAACCGTGTGTTCGTTTTGCCCGTGCTCCCCTTTTGAATTGATTAGGTCGGTTCGTATCGAGTTATGAATGGAGTACAGATGGTTAAGCTTAGTTTTTCTGCTTTGCTTTTCCAATATTCATCGGTGTTCCGAGTTCGTGGAAATGGAAAATAAATCATAATGCATAGGTTAGGTTTACCTTTATTGCTGAAACTAATTGACTGAGCCATGCGAGTTTTCTGAGTGATTGGAACATAATTGAATAAAAAGTATATTTTTCAATAAAACACTATTGATTAAGAAATATTTTAAACAATTCTGCTTGGGTGGCGTAGTTGCTGCAAGCGCTACGCCAACCACGCGGGCCCAGGTTCGATCCTCACGTCAAGCAAAAGTGTTGTTGGATTATTCTCAATAACAGATTTGAGTCTGGAACTGTGCCCGGTTAATCGACTTACCTCCTATTACAGGGGACTTAAGAAACATAACTTCGCTAAACTTTCGCTTTTGGCGAAATCGCATGTAACGAGTATGTTCAAATAAAAAAAAAAGTTTATGGTGAAATCTGGCTCTTATCGATTGTTTATTTCTATGTAGTCGGTAGTGCTCTGAAAATAAGTATAATAGTGGATTGATACACGATGGGCTAGAGACCCATTATGATTGTACAAGAGTTTAGCGAGGAAGTAAATAAAAAACCATAGTGCATTTATATTTACTTTTCATGACGATTTTGAGAAAATAAAATAATTAATTTCATCAAAACATTTTGGCTAATATCATATACGTGCAACAAAAAAAATATCATCTCGTTGGTAACAGACAAAATTAAGAAAA
This sequence comes from Hemistola chrysoprasaria, assembly GCA_947063395.1. Classification (NCBI taxonomy): domain Eukaryota; kingdom Metazoa; phylum Arthropoda; class Insecta; order Lepidoptera; family Geometridae; genus Hemistola; species Hemistola chrysoprasaria. The sequence goes on along the minus strand of OX346724.1, from coordinate 11,517,513 downwards.
AAATTACTTTATCTCCTAGAGGATGAAAAGTTATTTTATCCCCGCTCTGGTACACAACAATGACGGACTTTTTGAGCAAGCTGAAAATATACTAATATTTTCTTAACGATGTGAAATCCATAAGAAGCCGTGCGCATTAAGCATAGCTAAGCCTGCTTAATGATCCAATTCCTGTCATGTTCAGGAAAGGGTTTACCCCCTAAAAAACTTGAAACAAACGCCGCAAAAACCGAAGACGTTCTATAACACCCCATGGGAGGGGAGGATGGGGAGAAACCGCCCCCGTGAATAATTATAAAAGAAATAAGATAGACATCGACTTCGCCACGTCAGCCCGTAGATGAATAATAATGGTTGTTTACGTGTGGACCGGCCTTTATGAGTCGTTATAGCGTTTATGGCAGAGATTTTGTAGCGAAATGGCAGATTATTAATGTCGGTTTGATGGGTTCAATGTAAAAAGTGTGGAACGGGGTTCGGAATCCGTTTCGGGGTTTAAGAGTTTCATGTATTTTATGGCAGTTAGGCTAATAATATATAATATCCCTTTTCGATGTTAAAAATTGCCATTAAATGTTGAGAAATGTAATTAATAAACTGACTTACCTGGTGTAGCTGATGTTACAAATTTGTCAATAAATAAATAAATAAATGTTAAAATGTACTGAATAAGAATTAGGTATAACATAGCATACAACCACTCCCTTTTCCCGAAGGGGTAGACAGAGGTGTACCCAGGACTCAGTCCCATAGTAGATGCACCCATATTTCGCCAGTATGTTCCCCAGTATGGTCCCTTAAAATAGGGGGCGAGCCTATTGCCAACTACCGGGCACAGTTCCAGACTTCAGGTCGTCATATCCTCGACTGTCTCGGTGGCGTAGTGGATGTAAGCTTGACTGCCGATCATGGGTTCAATCCTCAGGTCAGGCAAAGTGTTATTGGACTTTTCCATTAGGAATAAGATTTTAATTATTTTAAGTTGAACCTGTATATTCTTTTATATTCAAAACCTTCATTCACATCAGGCAAAAATCAAGCTCATCTCGTTCTCCTATTTGCATTAAAACTCTATCTTCGTAACTTATATCCAGTCATCAAAACTAATCAAGAAACACTTAAAAGATTCAACCACATTTGTAGCGGGCTCCAACTCGGCCGACGCTACCGCGGTAGAGTTAAGGGTGCGCACTGAAGTTTTTATTCGCTAGACGCTAATATTTTATTTAATGTAATATTTTATTATAATATCGTTGCGTTGAATCCCACGTTTTATTTCTTATAATGTACTATTTCTCATGGTTTTTAACAATCGAAGGGTTGTTATAAGTTAACGTGTTTATCTATGAATCTTCGTGTCTATGTGTGGCATAGTCATGAATGGACCGATTTTAATGCATTATTTTTTGTTTGAAAGTTGTCGTGATCGAGATGATTTTTTTTTCTAGTGTCCTTCCTACACTATTTTATTTATAATTGGATACGTTTCCATTGCATTCAAAGAGCCTATCTTCTTTTTATTTGTACCGTTATATTCTTTGCTTCTTATTATCTGCCGTATATTTTTCCGCTTTCATCCTTCAAATCCTTACCCTTAAGAGGAGCGTGGGGTAAATTGATTACGTGTAAAATGGTTAGCCGATGGGGCCTACTACTTATATGCGCCTCCAAGCGACGACGTTTAAGGCGATTCAATTTGCTGACGTCTGAAGGTGTAAATTTTATAGGAGATAAGAATCGACTTATGAGATGGATGAATAATTTTTATGAACTTGAGAAGTTTAGATTGTGTGAAACTTTAGTTGGAAATTGTCAACCGTTCACTTTAATGATTAGATAATTAAATGACATTGTGGTCGCAAGTTTTTTTTTATGATAAAGTTTGACAAGAGGAGAAAATCAAATGCCTGATGGTAAGCATCATGATTGCCCATTTCAGACGCAGTGCCACCCAGTGTTTTAAAATTCAAAATTCCGCGCGGCACTGCACTGCGCCTGTCACCCTGAGATATTAGTTGTTGAATCTCATCATGCCCAGTAATTTCGCTGGTAACATTGTCCTTCAGACCGGAACACAGCAATGTTTGCACATTACTGCTTGGCGGATGAATAACTGGCAAAGGTGTGGTACTTCCCCAGGCGGCCCACTGCAAAAGAGGCCTACCACTAAAATAAAAATATAAAAAAAAATATTATATAAAAATACAATAATATAAAAAAAATTATACTTATGTGCCATACCTGTTCTATCAGTAGTAGAAAATGAGTATTTTATGTGATAATGTCCTCCCACGGTAGCATAAAAGTGTATAAATAAGTATATTGGGCTTGGCATCTTTGAAAGACGATTTAAACAAGTTTGTATAGAGCTTTAAGAATACTCTCCACAGACAACGTGTCGCCTGGGACGACTTAAGGAAACGTAGGTTTGCCCAGAGCCTACACCACCCCCACGACCTCACTAGCTAAATCCGCAGGAACGACATGTCGATACGTGTGGAGCCAGTTTGGTTGCAGGAGACTGCCACTTATTTCAAGTTTTCCTTCTCTAGACAGGTTGCGGACCAAAGCTGATGAGGCCTATCTCCCCGGCACAACACATACAAACATAAAGGTGTACACAATAGATAAACAGCAGATAAAACTTAAGCCAGACTTAATCACTTCTACTTCGTTTCTTTTCACTGTGGCCGTAGTCGGTTACAAATTACGTAGACAATTTGCACAAAAGAATCAGTGTCTCAAAACTCAGACTACGCTAGTGGAAACGTAACGTTGAAAATTAAATAAAAAACAATGTCTGGCTCACATGCAGAGAGTATAATTAAGGAGATAAAATGAATATTTAAACATTTGTGAGGGTTCTCTCTGCACTCACAATGACGTTCGGGGCACCCAAATATAGAAAGATACGTATTTTTGGAAGTCAAGTTCCGCCCTAAGGCACACCGAGAGACGTCTCATGTTTTGTGTAAAAGGTATTTATTGAAACTGATTGAAAATTTAAATAATTTTAAAATCCAAAATTTTAAATTGGAAAAGATTCGAATTTAAAATTTTGGATTTTCTATGAGTACGAAAATTCAATTTTTATTTTTAGATTCTGAAAGAATGATTTTAAAATATTATATTTATTATGATGTCCGAAACCTAAGCCAAGCAAGCGTCTTTTGACTTTCAGCAAAGTCCCGTTATATTTTGCAATTTTCATTATTTAAAAAAAAACCGATTTCAGTATAAGAGAAGTTTGTGAACATAACTGTGTGTTTTTTTGTATTTATTTGTTACGTGATTAATCCACCAATATAATTAAAGTTAACCAATATCACTTTTATGGGACCTAATTGATTTTAGCACATTTTTGGAAAAAATCAATAGTAACCTAAAAACTATTCACATAATCTAAGTTTGCACTTAAGTATAGTCTTAAAAGTCTGTTTTTCTTGTTTTTATAACATTTTTTTTTTTATTTGGGCCATCGCTTTATTTTTAAAATCATACTCTTAATTAAATACTGCTTTAAATTTATTGCGCTCTGTATATCACTGACATCATCGCCAGCGGGACGAGTCAAAGATACGCGCTGGAAGGGCGGAAGAGTTTGCCAAAAATTATATTTTTAATTGCGGGCCCTCTGCGCCCGGCTCCCCTGCATTGAAGGTGCAGTGCAATAAATATGTAATAGATGTGTGAAATTTTATTTTCTTTTATTAACTTTATAAATTACAGTGCAGTTCTTGAAATAACAGGATCTATAGAATACGTTTTTTTTTATGATACTATTAGTAACAAGACGAGCAAATCAGGTGCCTGATGGTAAGCATAATGATTGCCCATATCAGACACAGTGCAACCCAGTGTTTTAAAATTCAAAATTCTGCGCGGCACTGCACTGCGCCTGTCACCCTGAATTATTAGTTGTTGAAACTCGTCATGCCCGTGTTATTAAATTAATTATCTTTAGCAATATTATTATGAGCTGACTTTTATTTGATTTTATTAGGAAAACTAACAGCTTCTTACTTAAGATACAAACAGGAATACAATAAACACTTAGCCTAAATAGATTTCACAGGTAATAAATAGATTAGGATGTAATACATAAGTACGAACTAAATAATAAATGATGTAATTTAGTATTGATTTTAAACCATACTATGCGCTGGTGACAAATGCCTGCAAATGGTTGCCTACAAATGGAGAATTGAAAGTGGGAAGCCAATAATTAGGTAAATGAAAAAACTAGAATATTCAAGATATAAGATAAGATATAATATATACGAATAATAAAGTGGGGTTAGATAAAGAATTTGTTGCTCATTAGGACTTTGAATATGTCAAATCGTCTTTCTTCCCCAAAAATCAACATCACCTCAAGCAAATCCCTCATTTCCTCAGTTTAAAAATAATGAGTCCCGTACACACACGCCCAAAACAAAGGGAGTAGTTAAAAGTACGCAAATAAGTGCACCGACAATTTCCTTTTACTCATTATCTGCGTAAAATATTTTTGGCAACCCTAAGTAAGTATACTGAGAAGTATGTATATGTAGGTACTAGTTGCGACTCGCGGTCTCTCTTGCTAGAGAAATCCTGGATCTAATACCTAATTTCAGATGAATCGTTAGTTTTTTTTCAGTAGTTTTGAATAGGATAGAATAAGATAAATAGATATATTTATTTTATATAAATTTTATTTATATAAACATATCGGATAAAATTAGATAGATAGATACGATTAGATAGATAAACACTTTATTGGTACACCACAAACAAGATCTTAAAACTAATAACAATTAATAATAAATAGTGTAACAATGGGCAGTCTTATCGCTAAGAGCGATCTCTTACAGACCGTGTAAGGAGAGGAGAGATCCGTATTAAACATTTGGTCGATGGTGTTACAGAGACTTAATAAATAAATATAAATCATAACAATATTAAAATTTCACTTCATTTAACGTTCATTTCATGTAATCGGTTCAGTAGCACATAAAATTGAGTTTACATTTATCTAGACTCAAAGTATTAGATAGCTAAAAGCATCTAAGAGTCTAAACTCTTCTAGTTGTCCCAAAGATCTGGGATCGAAGCCCATGATCGACAGTCGCGGAATATCACATTATTAAGTACTTTACAGCGGGTAAAACGGCGAGAAGCAACTAGTACCCAATAAAGTCCAATCTAGAAATATTCTAGTAATATCACTAAGATCCTCTTATGAAAAATATCAGTAGGGAATGGGGCAGTGGGGGTAATCCGGAGCGAGACTGCAGTACTCTAGTATACTTAAATAGGTTTGGTTTCAACGCAAGCCGGCGGAGTAATGTGCTTCGCGAGATAGAGTTATTGTGATAATATCGATATTTCATAAAACTTAGACTCATAACATCACACCTTTTTCCCGTAGGGGTGGGCAGAGGTGTTTTTGAGTACCATATTTTTTTTTTTTTGATAGTGATTGACAAGACGAGCTAATCAGATGCCTGATGGTAAGCATCATGATTGCCCATATCACACACTGCCACCCAGTGTTTTAAAATTCAAAATTCTGCGCGGCACTGCACTGCGCCTGTCACCTTGAGATATGAGTTGTTGAATCTCATCATGCCCAGTAATTTCGCTGGTAACATTGCTCTTCATACCGGAACACAGCAATGTTTGCACATTACTGCTTGGCGGACGAATAACTGGCAAAGGCAAAGTACCATATAATAGGAAGCGAACCTATTGCCACCTACCGGGCATAGTTCCAGACTCCAGCCTGTCATTGAGAAAATTATTAATGGATAAATCCAATAACACTTTTGCCTGACCTGGCTATCGAAGTCCGGACCTAAAGATCTATGGTAGCATATGCAACCACTATGCCACCAAGGCGGCACCGAGGTACCGAGGAAACTTTGAATCTAATAATTTTATTGTTAAGTCATAGTTAGGAGAATTTTAGTGTTTATAATAAGGTCATCTGGTTTTGTGTACCTATATTGTGTTATTTCTTGTTATTTTATATATACATATAATTAAATAAGACAGTTCATTTACTACACCTCTTATGCGATGAATTATCGAAGAAAACAAATTTTAAAGCAGCCTTATTTCCTGTATAACCGTTAACTATGCATAATAATTTGTATAACTTAAAAAATCAGCTTTCTTTTGTGACAAATATACCTATGAATACAAAAAATAGCACGTTGTAACTGTACGTTTATTCTAGGTTGTTTTTTTTAATATTTTTGTTTATTTATTCCAATAATAAATATCTAAACATCGACAAAACATTCAAGCTCTATAAAAGAGTGGGGTCGACGCTGCTCATGCAAAAATCCCGTCTCAGGTAAAATGAAGTCACGAGAGCTAAGACACGCCGCAAGGAAAAACGAATGTAACGAAACATTCACGTTTTATTGTTTTTCTGAAGGGGGTAATGATTTCCCCATCTTACTCTTTCCTCTACTTAACGTAGTGATTTTTTTTTACGAATCTTGCAATTTTTTTTTCAAGATGTTCGGTTTTATGGGTAGAAGAAATATCTTTACTCTAATTACACTTTTTGTATCACTAATAAGTCGTAATCGAACTAGGATTCCACTGCCTCAGAGGAATAGTGGTCGCAAACGCTATTGCCGATTAGGTCCCAGGTTTGATCCTTCAGTCAGGCAAAAAGTATTAAATATATTGGATATTTCCATAAGAAATTTTCTCATTGACAGCCTGGAGTCTGGGACTGTGCCCGGTAGATGGCAATAAGCCTGCTCACTATCACATGGGATCCAAGTAGATGGTTTTATCTACTATAGAACTATGTCCTGGATTTTACCCCTTAAGGGCAAAGGCGTGTTACGTTAGGTTGAACTAGGACAAGGTATGTCAAAAACTGGTAAGATTTCATTATCTGCAATCGACAGTGCAGACTGCCTCGGTGGCGTAGAGGGCGTATGCTCGACTGCCAATCAAGAGGTCCCGGGTTCGATCCCCGGGTCAGGCAAAGTGTTAAATATTGGATTTTTCCATTAGGAATTATCTCAATAACTGCTTGGAGTCTGGAACTGTGCCCGGTAGATGGCAATAGGCTCGCCCCCTATTACATGGGACCAATAACATACTGGCGAAATGTGGGTGTATCCATATGGGACTGAGTCCTGGGTACACCTCTGCCTACCCCTTCGGGAAAATGGCGTGAATGTATGTTATGTTATGTTATGTTGACAGTGCACAAAACAAAACTAAAGCTTACCTATAATCTTAGAGCATTCAGAACTTAAGTTGTCGAGCATAGCTACCCCTCTTCCGAGGTACATAAACGCTATGTTCACATTTATTTATTTGAGTGCAGCTTTCATTTGTTACGAGTATATTAACGCTTCCTGTTTGCTCCTTATTATGTAAAGTTAACCTCACCCGCCGCGAAAACAGAAAAAATATTTGTATGGCTCAGTTAATTTTATAGAAAAGAGTTAAAATGGAACTAATTTTGAGTGCAAGTGTTAATTCTATTGATTTTATTGTTAAAAATACAGAAACGCACTCATTATTTTCTATTCTTTTTCGTCAAGCAATACCTACTGAAAGTAGCGTTGTAACTCCCAGTGGCTTCATGTTCTAAGAAAATAAGTCTTTTTAAATTTGTTTCAGTTTTTTATTCCGTAAGACGGACTAAGTCCACAGCACTCTTGACTCTTGAGACAACAGACCCTTTCCTTTATGAGCGTTTGAAGCAAGTATTCAAACTTTTTTTGGACTTACTGGACTTAACCAGACGTCATTTTTAACGTTGTTTGGTAGACTACTTATTATAGCGGAAATAATGCACATTAGGTTCAAGAGAACGATTGATTATCCGATAGGTTCGGATTTGTAGAACGGGTCGCAAAATCGACACGGCTTGCTCAGTATAAGGTACATGCGTACATGGCTTTCTAGGAATTTGACAAAATTTAATGAAAACAAAAATTTACCAAATCGATGTTTTGTATTCCCTTGTTTCCTCCGAGTATAATAAAACTATTTTATAAATTTATATTCTATTATTTTAAAAAATGAAGTAACCTATCTCCCTGTAATATTAATTTTTCTTATAAACCTTTGGTTTTTTCAAAGTGAACTTCGAAAAATCCCAGTTTTACTCGCGTGATTGGACGTTCACTACAAAAAAATTTAAAGTTTATAAACAAAAATAAAATGATAGTGACATACTTTCCTTCAACTTTAAAATATCAGGACATAAATATATCAAATAGGTTTAATGTATTCGGAGGAAACAGGGGAATACAAAATATCGACTTATTAAATTTTCCATAAGATTGTGTCAAACTGCTAAGAGGTCCTCTTTCCTGAAGTTTTAGTTTTTAAGGTCGCTAGTTATATAATATAAGGCAATCATATTCATGACTATTGAAAAACTGTCAGGAAAACCTATCGCGTCAAGTGCGCCTTAGAACACACTACGCATTGTGCGCGAAGTTTCATAACATAACATACAATCACTCTTTTTTCCCAAAGTACTCAGGATTCAGTCCCATAGTAGGTACACCCACATTTCGCCAGTATGTCATTGGTCCCATGTAATAGGGGGCGAGCCTGTTGCGTTCTACTGGGCACAGTTCCAGACTCCTGGCTGTCATTGAGATATTTCCTCATAGAAAAATCCTATGTCTAACACTTTGCCTGACCTGGGTATCGAACCCGAGACCTGATGATCGACAGTCGACCTTGCCCACTCCGACACACACACCGAGGCAGACCGAGCTCGCTATATTTTCTGAACTATTAACGAATGTTGCACTATAAAGACCGCTATAAATAAAGCAATAGCTGTCAATAGAAAATAATAGTGCGTATTAGTTCGGTTTGATATGTTGGCTGAGTGGACACTGGCACGCGATACGGATCATTCCTGTTGGACACATTATTGTATTGTCCCAACAAAATATTGCAATTTTAATTTTAATAATAAAATGGGACAACTTCCACACACGGTCATGGTCCTAAACTAGGCTAGAAGCCTGTACTATGGTAACCAGATGACTGATATACATACTTATATAAGCTTATAACACCCAGACACAGATCAAACAGACATGTTCATGCACACAAATGTTTGACCTGGCCGGATATCGAACCCGGGCCCTGCGGAACAGAAAGCAGAGTTACTACCATCTGAGCCAACGAGGCTGTCAATAATACAAGTAAATAAAATAAAATAAGTAGAGTAATACAAGTTTAAAACTTAAAGTTAACAATATATATATATATATATATATATGAACCTTCCTCTTGAATCATTCTGTCTCTATTTGATGAAAACTACGTTAAAATCTTTTATCTTCCGGGCAGCTATTGGTTTTATACTATGTAAGGATGATAATGCATGGTTTGCAAAGCCAATGTGGTGGTTTAATCTTTTTTAAATTGGCTTGTTTTTTTAAATGTTTTTAGGGTTCCGCACCTCAAAAGGAAAGAGGAACCCTTATAGGATCACTTTGTTGTCTGTCTGTCTGTCTGTCCGTCCGTCTATCAATACACTTTTTAACGGGAACCCATGGAGGTATCAAGTTGAAATTGATATCAACTACTCCGATCTGCGGTCCCATGTCGTGGCTATTACTCATAATATTTCTAAGTTAACGCAATCAAAAGTCATGGCCATTTTACTGCATATTTCCATACTTTGCGCAAGGAACTAATAGATGGCGGTGTGTGTTTTGTAGGCGGATTTTTTTTCGGGATTGGAAGCGTTTTGTTCAGGTATCTTTAGGTAGGTATGGAACCCTACACTATGCATACATACGTATGTCTTAACAATTTATTTAATATATTATTTATTGTATAGTTATACAATTCTTAACATTGTTTTCCAGCCTATAGTATTCCACTGCTGGGCATAGGCTTTATCCAAGTCCCTTTATAATATGTCTCATTCCTATGCCACCATTGGCCAGCCCGGTACGCGATTACGTCACCATGCTATCTCTTTCTATACCGGTTCGGTGACATACAACATTTTATATAATTGTATCAAAGACTAAGAACACCAAGTACGTGGTATAGCCTGTGCATGATCATAGATCTTACGAAAAATAAAAAGGTCAAGGTCAGAAAAAACTGTTTTTTAGTACGATAAAGTAGATAATTACTTCTACACTCACGAGCAAGGCTTATGCCGTGTAGGTTACTACGTCTACGCTTCACTTGCGCTGTTTAATTATCAGTGTTACTATTTGTTTTAACAAGAGACTGCGTAGACTTAGAAATTTGATTTTTTTACAGCAGTAAGAGATTATAGACTTGAGTTGTTGATATGAGTTTTAACTTGATATATCAACGCGTTCCTGAGAAAAAGGGTCTTAACCGACGGACCGCCAGACAGTCAGACGGAAAACAATGTGATCGTATAAGGGTTTCTTTTTCCTTTTGAAGTACCCTAAAAAAACATTAAAAAGGGAGTATCAACTAATCGTGTCAGTTGGGAATAGCCCAGTGGGCTGTGGCGCGGGCGCGGCGTTAGTTTCCATTACATCTAACTAATATCGACAGCTCAGCTCATGGCACCTTGTTTCCTATACAAATAGCCTTATTTAACCATATTTTTCTGATTGACAGTTTGTTTGTATTTTGACCTCTTTTTCACTAAAGTCAATGAGATTTTCTATTAATAATATAATAATAATAATAATAATATGGGACAACTTCCACACACGGTCATCTGGTCCCAAACTAGGCGAGAAGCCTGTGGTAACCAGAGGACTGATAGACATACATAAATAAGCTTATAACACCCAGACACAGATCAAACAGACATGTTCATGCACACAAATGTTTGGCCTGGCCGGGGATCGAACCCGGGGCCTGCGGCACAGGAAGCAGAGTTACTACCATCTGAGCCAACGAGGCTGTACACTGTACAGCGCTGTTACAGTGTAAAAGTCATTGTGTGATCTTTAACCTTCATAACATCACGCCTTTTTCCCGATGGGGTAGGCAGAGGTCTACCCAGGACTCAGTCTTCTTATACTCGTAGGCATACGCATACTTTGTCAGATAATTTGTCCTATGTAATGGGGGCGAGGCTCTTGCCATCTATCGGGCACAGTTCCAGACTTTAAGCAATCATTGAGAAAATTCCTAGTGGAAAAACCTAATAACACTTATTCCTTAGACCTGGAGATTGAACCCGGGACCTTATTGATCAGCAGTAGCGAACCACTATTACACCACCGAGGCAGTCGTAGTAGATTCTAGCTTGTTCAATGAGGTATGAGAATTCCAAAGGTCTACTTGTTTATTATAGTACTAGCTTTGTCCCGCGGTTTCACCCACGTTCTCTTCGTTTTCGTTGGAAGATCGGAATAAAAAGTACCATTTGTGTTATTCGCCTGCCTCGGTGGCGTAGTTGGCGTATGCTCGACTGCCAATCAAGAGGTCCCGGGTTCGATTCCCAGGTCTGGCAAAGTTGTTAAATTTTAGATTTTTCCATTAGGAATTATCTCAATAACTGCCTGGAGTCTGGAACTGTGCCCGGTAGATGGCAATAGGCTCGCCTCCTATTAAATGGGACCAATAACAAACTGGCGAAATGTGGCTGTATCTACTATGAGACTGAGTCCTGGGTATACCTCTGCCTACCCCTTCGGGAAAAAAGGCGTGAATGTATGTTTTTTTTATGTTTAATTATAAAATTTTGAATGTATTATATGTAAGAAAAGGATTTCATTTAAATTAAAATAATATTTAAACCACGCACGCGCAATACACTTAATATTCACACGATATTGCGCAGAACCCTTATTGATAGGTACAATGTGTTAATTTTAGGGATCCCTGGAAAAAAATATTTCAAAAATCTCAAGAAAGTCCAACATTGATATTAATCATTATAACATTGATATGAATTAATGTTCCAATGGTGCAAGTAAGAGTATCATCCCAGTTCCTTACGAAATATTATCGGTTGTCTGGAAGAAATCACTTATTAGCGATAAGACCGCCGCTTGTACATTTAAGTATAGTTTCTCTCTATCCTTTGTGTTAGTTCTATAAGAGTGGTGTACAATAAAGTATTATCTATCTATCTATCTATAATGTAACTCCATGTGTTTGTTTAGCCGTCACGCACACACGCATGCATGGCTAACCTAATTTGATTTTTAATTTCAAATGCAATGATTTGTGGATCTCATAGAATATGACATTTTTATTTTTTGACTGCTTCGGTGGCGAAGTGGGCGCGAGCTCAACTACCGATCAGACGTTCCGTGTTCGATCCCCAGATCATACTGTTTTAAGTAGTTTAGTTTTAAGCTTTTTTTTGCCTCTTAATTAATTAATATTTTTATAAAGTAACAAGGTTTTATATAGTTTTATAACAATTAAATTTATTTCTACTTAGGTTTTATAATTTTGTTTTCGGTCGATTTAACTATTTTCTCATCATCAAAGTACATTGTGAACAAACAAAAACTTGACAAAACTGTGTACGGAACCATACAGAGCTGAAACAATGTGAATGAGATTCGCAAGATTTTTAAAATATGAAAAATGAGCGCGTTCTTAAAAAAATTTGTTCAGCGCACAATGTGTATAAAGCGCGCCATTCATGATACAATAGATGTTTTGTGGCAAACTGTGGGGGGTACTATTGGAAAATATTACGAATTTAGTAACATATTTTAGGTGCGTTTTTCCGACTTCAAAGAAATAGTGTGATTTACAGAAGCCAGTAATAAAATTATGAAACATAAAAATATTGAAAGCTGCAGCAACTTTTATGTCAGTAAATGTTTTTTTAATGAAGCGCACTTATTTTTACAATTACCTAGAAATTGACTTATTTCATAGTCGTTTGTAAAGCTTGTTTAATTTTGATAAATATTAACTATCTAGTATAGTATCATAGTCATGGTAATTTACGTGAATTAGTTTTATGTAAATTTCTTTGGGTCTTTTAAAATGCTACTAACGACTTAACAACCGGTTTATATATTGTAATTTTTATGATTTTAATATATTGAGTGATATAATAATATCAATATTTTAATAAAATACTTAAAAGTAACTAATAAACAATTTTCAATGAAAGTAAATCAACTCAGTGTAAATCAACAAAAAGTGATATTTAAACTATTAAGGTGTAAGTAAAATGAATCTCTATAAAACCGATAGTAGCCCCCGGGTGCGTGTTGTGACCCGACGTGTGGCACAATGAACGTGTATGGGGAGCACTTACTGGATTGTTCCTGCTCTATCCACTTCCCGTTCCGCTCCACTGGTGAACTTTTATATACAGAGTACGGAGGGTGTAATTTCAGTATCTTGAGACATTTTACCGTTTCAATGTGGAATGTTAAATTTAAAAAGAGATAAGAATGATTGTTTATTGTTTTTTTTTTTTTGGTTTATCTGTAGATTTAGTGGTTTCACACTACGTCCGAAACGAATCCGATCCGAATCCGTTATTCGGAAGACTGACCAAATCCGGATATTGCTTTTCGCACTACCTCCGATATAAATCCGTGATCATAGACACAGTGCGCGAGTGTTCATTGACATAAAACTAGGTCTACTTTGGGATGTGTTCTCGTATTTCAGGGTCTGAGGTAGCTACATACCTAGTTTCAGCTCAATTGATTCAGAAGTTTTAGCTTGAAAACGGAACAAACATAATATTGTTACCAGCGAAATTACTGGGCATGATGTGATTCAACAACTCATATGCCGCCGTGCAGTGCCGCGCAGAGTTTTGAATTTCAAAACACTGGGTGACACTGTGTCTGTTATGGGCAATCATGATGCTTACCATCAGGCACCTGATTTGCTCGTCTTGTCACTCGCTATCATAAAAAATAAATAAACATAGGTACACAAAAAAACAGCGTTAGCGCTGACACGCTAGCATTTTGGTTTGGTAGTTTGGTACCTGTTACAAACCTTACTTTTATACATTGTATTAAGATTTGAGATTTATAATATTAGCAGGATTCATAAGAAAAGTTCATTTCATCATAACAAGCTCATAAGATTTTATGAAATTAGTTTTCTATTCTACATGTGAACATTATGCAAAGTTTTATGGAATTATGGGGTGTTTATGAAGTGTCTAAGTTCTTATTATGGGGTAGGTTACATCTACCATAACAAATTCGCGCCCTTCACGAAAACTTTCAAATTATATCCCTTCGTCTTTGATTATTGATTGATCTGTAAGTTTCCGCGCGCGCTGCGATCGGATACTGAACTATTGAAATATATTTTTTTGGAAAATGTGGCAGCTTTCAAATTGTAGTGTGCGTACACAATGAAAAACAGTTTGCAAGAATTGCTAAAACTGTGATGCACAGGCCCAGGTACGCTGATTTCAGCGTAGTATTTATTGCCGCATTTGACAAGTAAGAATGACGGTGGTATCTAGTCGGAGCGCGCTAGGAGACCTGTCTAATTATTATTTAAGCACTCTGTACCAAAGTACCAAAATTCAGCATTAACGGTTCAGCTGTTTTTGATTGCGTGTCTCAAAAAGAAACCTATTCGCATTTCTGGGATTTCCGTTTAAGGCGTACATTTCACACTACTGAAGTACCAAGACAACATAAACGATAAGATGTATATAAGATGTATATAATAAGATGTCTACGAAAGAGCCCTCAAATAATAGTAGAATGATCTCTACACATCCATAATACAGTAATCATAATAAGATAGGGTAGTGTGGGTAGACGATCTAATGAGCGCCAGTGACATGAAGTGAAAGACATCCCTCTGCGGTCGTGTGTGCGGAATCTCCTTTGAGGTCAAAGCGTTTGCTACCATTCTTATTTTAATACCATGCTAAACTTTCCAGATAAGATAAATACATCAAATAAAACTGTATATTTGATTATTTCTTAAGCTATAATTTAATAATAATATAAACGTTTTATTTTTTGGAAAACAATACGGCATTACTATGTGTATGTGTCATGTGCGTAAGTGCCGATCCTCGAACATGAAACTGCTTGAATCATCTTCTATATATTATGTAAAAGGCCAGTGATGATTTTTGGAAAATAAACACTATTAAATACTAATAAATAATAACTATTTAATTGTTTAAGTAATCAAATGAATAATAAGCCTATGTAACTGCAGCGTCACAAAAAGCCTTTCATTTCATGTAAAAACTTACAAAACATTACGAGCTTTTCACTTAGTCAGTTATAAGTTAGTTATTATATATATATTTCTATTTTAGGTTAGTAAAGTTGTGTATTTGTTTTGTTTTTACAAGAACCCCTCTTCAGGTGAAGGCCTCCTCTAAAGACAACCAGTTGTCTCTGTCTTGTGCCAGTTTCAACCAGTGCACGCCAGCGATATTAATTATGTCACCATTACCAGTACACATCACATAATATTTAATGACAGCCTCGTTGGCTAGTAACTCTGCTTTCTGTGCCGCAGGTCCGGGTTCGATCCCCGGCCAGGTCAAACATTTGTGTGCATGAACATGTCTGTTTGATTTGTGTCTGGCTGTTATATGCTTATATAAATATGTATATCAGTCATATGGTTACCATGGTGTAGGCTTCTAGACTGGCCTTCTAGTTTGGGACCAGATGACCGTGTGTAGAAGTTGTCCCATAAAAAAAATGAGTCGTTTTGTTTCATTAATGTTATTTTTTGGGGAAAATGGAAATGAAGAAAAAAATTAGATATAAGGATAATCCAACAGGATACATGTTGCTTTTGATAATGGTAATCCAAAAATGATACAAATTATAAAAATATTCTGCTGTTATAATTGTTGAATAATTTTTAATATTTACAAGGTAATGTAATATAATGTATTTACAAGGTTCAAATGCAAATACATTACCGCGATAAAATCAAATACGTTAATTGGAACACCGCGATTAATGAAGGCGGTTGGCAGTTGGCGTGGCGATAATGTGTGAAGAGCTGTTAGATATCACGTTTAAACATCGAACTTTTGGATTTTAAAACTCCTTTTTTATTAATCCTGATTTTATTTTCTTCTTTTTTTAAATTATTATCTTCAGCCAGTGTTTATTTATTTGTTCTTATAAATAAATATTTGATGACACTTATACAGCTTTACAAAAAGGCTTTAAATACTTAAGAGAAACATCAACCGAAACAACTTGCAAAACAAAATGGATCAGCTTTGTATGGGAAGACGTATTTTATTTGCGAATTTCGCAATTTTTGAGCGAATGAAGTCCCTATTCTCATGTCACCCGAGATCGAATATCGTGCGGTTTATATTAAAAAATAACCATACCTACTGAATTGACGTTTCGTATCGATAACTGCGCTAATATTTAAGAATACTAGATTATAGATCCACTTGAGTTTGACAGCTGTTCCAAATTTAAACTTACAAGAAACTATACTGTAATGACATTAAAGTACAGATTTTACCTACTGCCACAGACAAATAATTCTCATAGTAAAATTGGTTGTAATAATGCTGGTCATTTCCTACGGTTTCTCAACCCTTCTTTAGGGCCGGTTTTTTGATCGCGGGTAATTGTCAAGTTAACAATTTGTTAAACTGACAATGGTTAAGTCCCTAACCAATGGTCAAGTCGCATTTTCGTTTTTTGATACCTTTTTTAACCTTGGCTAGAATTAACCATGGTTAATTATGTTGCCATTGCAATGAACTACTGATTTACCCATTTTGGAGTCGGGAGATTTTATTTTATATGGCAACTCTTGTAATTTTGATAGATTTAAACGTCAACGATGTCAATAATGTCAAAACCTTTCCGTGTTTTGTGTGAGTTCTTGCGATTACGCGGTATTTTACATTTTGCAAAAATTTATTAATACCTAACCTACTAAAACCAATTTCACAATAAACCATCAAGCCACAAATTAAGAATTGAATAAATTGATTGAAGATTATTTTCTATTGTATGTATACAGTTCGGCAGTTCAGCAAAATTCTAAAATTATTGTGATATAATGGAATCAAACACAGAAAATAAGTAAGTACCTAGGTACTTTTTTTAATTCTGAACTTGAAACAATGAATATATGAATTAATCTCATATTCTCAACACTGTTGTCCTAAATTCTGACTGGCTGATGATCTGAAGGACGACCTCGGCATGGAGAGTCTTCATTGACGTACAAAAGTGTCAGATTATGACCTATTTGAATATATCTGTTTGAGTTTGAGTTTTGAGTTTTGAATGACGATTTCTATTGGTGCGAAGTAAATAATATATTAGCGAGGAAGTTCGCGCGCTGCAGTGGGGACGTCAAGGACGTTCTGTTCAAAACTTTCTGTCTCAGCATGTACACCTGCCAACTATGGGTTAATTTATACCAGAAAGTCCTTTGACACCATAAGAGTCCAGTATAATGACGCATACTGGGCTCTTATGTGTTATCCCAGATTTTGCAGCGCATTGACAATGTTTTCTTACGCGGGAATACCTGACTTCTTTGCAATATTAAGATCTCGAGTAGTTTCAATGCCTCAGGTAACGCAATTGTAAAGGCAGTTGCTGATAATCTCCAGAGTCCCATGTTTAAACACTGGATATTGGTTCACATGGAGAGAAATAGGATAAGACCAACACGAACAATATCATTTATTACTTTGGGTATAAAACACCCCCACAAAGTAGTTTTTTATATAATTTAATTTTAATTAAGATAATACTTAACAAAGTGACATACTGTCTAGACATGGGTCATGTGTGCCTGCTAATAAATCTATTTTATAAATTCATTTCATGTAAATATACCTATTGTTTTTCAGGGATCGTAATACTTCTAATAATTTTGGCATCGAAGAAAGTTCTTAATAAATGATGTACTCAAAAAGACCTCCACATGCTTGAAATGGAATCAAAGAAGCATGATATAGAATCGAAGCAGCATTAATTGAAATTTAAGAAAAGTCAGGAAGGTGTATCATAAGTTATAGTTTATAGAAAAAGCATCATATGTTAGAAATAAACAGCCAATAAAACTAAAATAAATTTGTCATATTTTAATTCATCGCTACATTATTATTATCCTATCCTACTTCCTACTAGGTATAAATCCCTACTTTATTATTAAATGCGAAAGTTTGTGAGGATGGATTATGGATGGATGTTTGTTACTATTTCACGCCAAAATACTGAACCGATTAGGCTGAAATTCTGTACCTATTAAGATAGTTTAAACTTTAAACCCTGGAATATACACAAGTGTATACTTTTTATTCCGATATTCCCACGGGAACTAAGACTACGCGGGTGAAACCACGGCGGGGCACAGCTAGTGTTATATAGTATATAGCTTGAAATATAGGTAAAAGTATTATTATTAGTTAGGTATATTTGAAATCAACAGTAGGTATATAATATGTAGGTATCAATTAGTTCTTGACGATTACCTACTTATGTGGAGTCATAGTTCTGGTTTGTTACCTTTATCATGCTGTACCCCGCGGTTTCACCCGCATAGTCTTCGTTCCCGTCGGAATATTGGGATAAAAAATAACATAATATGTGTTTTTCTAGGGTCTAAACTATCTACATACCTACTGAATTTCAGCCCAATCCCTTCAGTAGTTTTAGGTGTGAAAAAGTGACAAACATCCACCCATCCATATTCACCAACTTTCGCATTTATAATATTAGTAGGTTTCACAACACGATTTCTTTTGATAGACACACAATATAGAATAGACGATACCGCTTACGAACTTTTCATTGTCCGAATACTTTAGCGGAGCTGTAAATTACGTGGCCGGTCTTCTTGATAAAGTATAACGTCTGAACATAATTTCTTCGTCTGAGGAGCTATTTCGATTTCCAGTATATTGATAAATTATGTAAATCCATATCTTTAGCATTAAATTCCTTTCAAAACACTCGAATAAAATCAGAAGCAGCAGTAGGTAGATACGATAAGACTAATAACCATCTGTTTTTGGCGCCAACCAGTCGACGGAGCAGTGGTTAAATATTCCGACTAATGGTTACATATTTGACCATTTGTCAAGCTAACTAGGGATCAAAAAACGAATTTTTTCGAAATTTAACAAATTGTCAAGAAATTTAACAATTAGTCGACTTAACCAGTGATCAAAAAACCGGCCCTTAGAGTACTTATGATACATGTGTAGATAAAGTAATGTATGCAGCTGTACATATTTAGGGCCTAAAGTACTCATGTGATCTTATTTTGAAACTCACCAAGGCTCGATAAAACCACACTAGTGTTTTAAGGACCTTCATTATGTAACAGTTGCATAAAATACTATTATTTCATTAAACACAATAGGTAAATGTCACAACAAGCTCTTTAAATCTGTGTAATATTGATTATAAATTAAGTATCATCATCATCATCATCTCAGCCGTTGGTAATCCACTACTGAACATAGGCCTCCCCCATAAAGGAGGGTTTTGCCAATACTCGACACGCTTGGCAGGCGGGTTGTCGAGCGCAGTTCGATGGTTTTTTGCAGAGGACGCTGCTGCCCGTCCTCTGGATCTGTTAACCCTTAGGGCCGGTTTTTTGATCGCGGGTAATTGTCAAGTTAACAATTTGTTAAACTGACAATGGTTAAGTCCCTAACCAATGGTCAACTCGTGTTTTCGTTTTTTGATACCTTTTTTAACCTTGGCTAGAATTAACCATTGTTAACTATGTTGCCATTGCAATGAACTACTGATTTACCCATTTTGGAGTCGGGAGATTTTATTTTATATGGCAACTCTTGTAATTTTGATAGATTTAAACGTCAACGATGTCAATAAAGTCAAAACCACAGAAAACCTTTACGTGTTTTGTGTAGGTTCCTGCGATTTCGCGGTATTTTACAAGTTCTGTTCTGTGTTTTACGATTTATAATTACGACATATTCTATTAAAAAAACACGACTCACAATAATAAGCCATAAATTAAGAATTGAATTGAAGATTATTTTCTATTGTATGTCGTATGTATACGGTTCGGCAGTTCAGCAAGTCTAAAATTATTGTGAATAATTGAATCAAACAAACATATGTAAGTACCTAGGTATTATATTTTAATTCTGAACATGATACAATGAATATATTAATTAATATCTTATTCAACACTCTGTTGTCCTGAATTCTGACTGACGACCTCGGAATGGAGAGAGAACGACGATCTCTATCAGTGGGGACGTCAAGGACGTTCTGTCTCAACATGTACACCTGCCAACTATGGGTTAATTATACCAGAAAGTCCTTTGACACCATAAGAGTCTAGTATAATCACGCATACCGTATGTGTTATCCCAGATTTTGCAGTGCATCGACAATGTTTCTCTCACATGTGAATACCTGACTTCTTCGCAATATTAATATCTCGAGTAGCGTTGTTCTGAAATTGTGTCAATGCCTCAGGTAACGAAATTGTTAAGGCAGTTGCTGATATCTCCAGAGTCCCATGTTAAAACACTGGATATCGGTTCACATGGAGAGGAATAGGATAAAGACCAACACGAACAATTTAATTTATGACTGGGTATAAAACACCTGCACAAAGTAGTTTTTTATATAATTTAATTTTAGTTGACTGCCTCGGTGGCGTAGAGGGCGCATGCTCGACTGCCAATCAAGAGGTCCCGGGTTCGATCCCCAGGTCAGGCAGTGTTAAATATTGGATTTTTCCATTAGGAATTATCTCAATAATTGCCTGGAGTCTGGAACTGTGCCCAGTAGATGGCAATAGGCTTGCCCCCTATTACATGGGACCAATAACATACTGGCGAAATGTGGGTGTATCTACTATGGGACTGAGTCCTGGGTACACCTCTGCCTACCCCTTCGGGAAAAAGGCGTGAATGTATGTATGTTATGTATGTGTATATTAGTTGGATGGGCCACTGGGCACATACCACTCACGACATGCTCCGCAGACACCCAAACTCTCGCTCAATGCCTATTAGGCAGATTGCAAGAAGCATACAGTATAAAAAAAAAAAAAAAAATGTATGTGTAATTTTAATTTAGATAATACTTCACAAAGTGACATACATTGTGTGAGTGTGTCATATCAAACTGTTTAATGGGTCATGTGTGCCTGCTAATAAATCTATTTTATAAATTCATTTCATGTAAATACACCTACTTATTGTGTTTCAGGGAACGTAATACTTCTAATAATTTTAGCATCGAAGAAAGTTCTTAATAAATGATGTTAGCTACAATGACGGACCTTCTTGAAGCAAACCAAGACACCGTAGACCTGGCAAAATACTGGACCAAAATTTTATAAGTAGAAAACTAGCCATATTGACTCGAAAAGAAGAAGAATTAATGATGTACTCAAAAAGGCCTCCACATGCTTGAAATGGAATTAAAGGAGCTTGATATAGAATCGAAGAAGCGTGAATTGAAATTTAAGAAAGTCAGGAAGGTGTATCATAAATTAGTTATAGAAAAAGCATTATATATTAGAAATAAACAGCCAATAAAACTAAAATAAATTTGTCATATTTTAATTAATCACTTCATTATTATAACCTATCCTACTTCCTACTATAAATCCCTACTTCACTATTAAATACGAAAGTTTGTGAGGATAGATGTTGGATGGATGTTTGATACTATTTCACGCCAAAATACTGAACCGATTGGGCTAAAATTCAGTAGGTATGTAGATAGTTGACAGCCTCGCTGGCTCAGATGGTAGTAACTCTGCTTTCTGTGCCGCAGGGCCCGGGTTCGATTCCCGGCCAGGTCAAACATTTGTGTGCATGAACATGTCTGTTTGATCTGTGTCTGGGTGTTATAAGCTTATATAAGTATGTATATTAGTCATCTGATTACCATAGTACAGGCTTCTAGCCTAGTTTGGGACCAGATGACCGTGTGTGGAAGTTGTCCCATATTATATTATTATATTATAGTTTAGACCCTAGAAAAACACATATATGTTACTTATTATCCCAATATTCCGACGGGAACGAAGACTATGCGGGTGAAACCGCGGCGGGGCACAGCTAGTGTTATATAGTATATAGCTTGAAATATAGGTAAAAGTGTTATTATTAGTTAGGTAGGTACATTTGAAACCAACAGTATATATATAATATGTAGGTATCAATTAGTTTTTGACGATTACTTATGTGGAGTCATAGTTCTGGTTTGTTACCTATATCATGCTGTACCCCGCGGTTTCACCCGCATAGTCTTCGTTCCCGTCGGAATATTGGCTTAATAAGTAAAATATATGTGTTTTTCTAGGGTCTAAACTATCTACATACCTACTGAATTTCAGCCCAATCGCTTCAGTAGTTTTAGGTGTCCATATTCACCAACTTTCGCATTTATAATATTAGTAGGTTTCACAACACGATTTCTTTTGATAGACGCACAATATAGAATAGACGATACCGCTTACGAAAATTTTCATCGTCCGAATACTTTAGCGGAGCTGTAAATTACGTGGCCGGTCTTCTTGATAAGGTATAACGTCTGAACATAATTCCTTCGTCTGAGGAGCTATTTCGATTTCCAGTATGTTGATAAATTATGTAAATCCATATCTTTAGTATTAAATACTTTCCAAAACACTCGAATAAAATCAGAAGCAGCAGTAGGTAGATACGTTAAGAATAAATAACCATCTGTTTTTGGCGCCAACCAGTCGACGGAGCAGTGGTTAAATATTCCGACTAATGGTTACTTATTTGACTATTTGTCAAGCTAACTAGTGATCAAAAAACGAATTTTTTCGAAATTTAACAAATTGTCAAGAAATTTAACAATTAGTCGACTTAACCAGTGATCAAAAAACCGGCCCTTAGTCAGCTCTTACGGCAACCACGGGTAGAGAGGGTGGAGTACTATATTCTAAATCCAGTAACTCCACGGCACATAAGTTAATGGTTTTGTTCAATTCATTAATTTTCTTAATTTAAGAGCATATTTAAATAAAAGCTTGTTTAATAAATATTAAAAAATAATAATTATTAAAAAAGCTTGTCAAATATATATTTTTTTTAAATGTTTATTTTTCAGATTGTCATGATACACATGATAATAACATTTAACAAGTAAATTATGCAAGCGATAATTCACATGCGAAGCTCAACGACGTAACATTATCGAATGTGCGCCGACCATTATGTTAATAATAGGTTAACAACATGCTACTATAGTTACTGTTAAAGGGTTGAGCTTTTTAATGCCACTTTTTTATCAAGAGACGTTTTTAATATTTTTTGAGTAAATACTTTTTTATTAAGAACTATTTTCACCTTCAGCCCGCCTAGCATGGCACGGGGATAACTAGTTTTCCCCGTTTTTTCTCTCTTTCGCGCCCAAACAATTCATATCTGCTGTTTCGTTCTAACCCCCTGAGACTTCGTTTTCCCTCCTCACCGTGCTACCGGGGCAGTTTGTAATGATTTCATCGCTTTACTGAGTTGACACTGGCAATACGCTAATGTGTGGATCCATTAAAAGAACAAAGTTATGGTCGTTGCTACCGTGTTTCGGATGTCACATTAAACGTGTAGATCCCGGCTGTTTCCTATAAAATATATAGGGGGCAGTTGTTAGGCCTTGTAGGAATCTTGGCGACCTATAAAGGGGGTGAGTCATTGGCGAAATAAATCTTTGGTTCTTCAACGAGCCGACGGTTTATACCTTGGTTCGTCGGCTCGTTGACCGAAGGTTTATCTCGCCAATGGATCACCCTCTTAAAAAAAACTGACAATATTGGTTGTCCAAATTTAATAACCCATATGAATTGACTCGAGCGGTGTAATTGGGGAAACCCGTTCTGTTTGAGCATAAATTCAACATTATTTTCTAAATATTTATTATCAAAAAGCTGAATCAGATTCCTTTTTCTTTGATTTAAAATCTCAGTAAAATCTCAAATAAATCCTTACAAATCGTATGACAAGTGAAGAATGCCTTAAAAACATCTAAAATTTTACTGCATATTTGCAGGTCTTTCAATTTCACAAAAGATGAGCCGAGTTAAAAGGGCAAGATCCAGACAAAGGTAAGAGTCTTATTCATCAATAAGTTACATATAAATATATTTATGTACCAACGCATAATTTAATTATATTCTAAATCTAGGCCGAACAATAGAAATTTGAGATGAGGTAAATAAATAATTATGCCGGATAGTGTTACCGGTTACGTGAAATTTAAAGTTGGTATCAGGAAAATTTAAACATCTTTTTCTTTATAATTTAGTTTTAAAAGTACTTGTCAAGTACTTGTAAGATTAATTTCAGATGCCATAAAAGTTTCCGTGCCGTTGAGTAAAACAAATGAGTGACCCAGCCAAATTTTGGCATTACCAGCAAAAATTTGGCGGATTCACGCGAGAGTACCGAGATTAAATTAGATTTTTTTTTCATAAAAACCTAATCCATGAGGTTATTTAGAGATTTCCTCAAAAATATTCCATTCTAGTGTGTAAGGGATATTTTAATGAAAACGTGACATCTCTGCCCATAAAAATGGCTTTAAAATATTAGTACATAATATGATAGATTGTTCCAAAAAAACTGAGAGAACGCCGCAAACTCTGCATATCTTAAAATTAAACTGTGATATAATTCCACACTTTTAATTACCTATCCGGCGTCTATCCGGCAAAAAACATGGGTGCATCTCTAATCAGATGGTATTAAGATGCGTGCTCCGGGTAGCGATGGCCTGCTGTTTCAAATTTAGAATACGCAATCTCTAATAGAATGTCTGCCACGCCTATGACCTATAGTGCTTGCGAGTTATATTTAAGTGGTCAGCGAATCAATTTTTTAATAAGATATATCGATATGATTACACATATAAAATGCCACATCTAAATTAGTTTTAGGAAGGATAACAGGAGCTCTGCAATTCTCAATTCTGAAGCATTACTTAACTTCATTGCCGGTTTAATTGAATGTCGATAGAGTGCTAGTGGTGTGTGGATAAAAAGGATTTCCTTTATAGAGTATTAGCTGGGTCCCGCGGATTCACCCGCGTTGTCATTGTTCCCGTAGGAATATCGGGGGAAAAAGTACCGCATGTGTCATTCCAGGGTCTAAGCTACCTACTTACATAACAAATTTCAGCCTAATCGGTTCAGTAGTTTTGGCGTGAAAGCGTAACAAACATCCATCCATTCATCCATCCATCCATCCATCCATCCATTCATCCATCCTCACAAACTTTCGCATTTATAATATTAGTAGGTTAACATCAACTCGTCACGGAGAATAGCTATAATAATAGTAATAAGAAGTAGTAGTGTAGGTCTCTTTTGCCGGGGGCCACCTGTGGAAGTACCACATTACTGTGTTCCGGTCTGAAGGGCAATGTGAAATTACTGGGCATGACGAGATTCAACAACTAATAAGACAGGGTGACAGGCGCAGTGCAGTGCCGCGCAGAATTTTTAATTTTAAAATACTGGGTGGCACTGTGTCTGATATGGGCAATCATGATGCTTACCATAAGGCACCTGATTTGCTCGTCTTATCACTCACTATCATAAAAAAAAACGGAGAATAGTTAGAATAATACGTAGTAATAAGAATTTGATTTAATACTTCTTTAAGTGAGGTGAGGTGACACCTATTAAATAGGAACCCTCTATAAGCTAGTTCCACTCGCATTTGACCAGTTTATTATATTTTCGTCAAATCGACAGTAAGTTAAAATTTTATGATTTGAATACATGAAAACAAGCTTTTAACTGCGGCTAACTGGTCCATATCAAAAGACCTTAAAAATCAACTGGTCACAAATTGGCTGGTTAACCTCCCAGTAATAGACAAAAATATAAAAATTTCTAAGAAAATATATATAGGTTCGTGACTAGCTCTACACATTAATAATATGCAATTTCGAGTTGATTCATTAAGCAGTCTACACACGGGGGTCTTTCAGCGATGCATTATGAAAAGGCTCCTTGCGTGCGGACCGCGGGAACTTCAATATGCTGTCACGATGGGATAGTATGGATACACCTTTACCATTTTCTTAGATTTTTTTCTCGAGAAAAGGCGCGATACCTTTCCCCCAAAGGGCTAGCCAGAAGAGTACGCACCTTAAATCTTTTAAGCCCTAATGAGGCAGTTAAATTCCTAAATTATTTATTTATTATAAAACTGCAAAATATAGATATCGACAGGTCCTCCGTGCGCGCTCTGACAAGATACTGCTGTCATACTTGTCAAAATCGTGCCCGTTAGACACAAATTTTCACGCACACCGGCATTCTACAATTTGAAAAATTTCGCATTTTCGAAGCTGTTGTTTTTCATTCATCATTAATTATCATCATCATCATCATCATCATCAGCCAGAAGACGTCTACTGTTGAACATAGGCCTCCCCCATAGAACGATAAACTATTCATAAGTGGGGAATTTTGCCGTAATCACCACGCTTGTTGTGCGGCTTGGTGATCGCAGCAGTTGGAATACTTGGAAACGGAGAGCGCTGCTGCCCACTCTCCGAATATGTCCCTGCCGGGTCACACGGCTCCCACAGTATCAGAAAGGGGAGAAAGGTTGATTTAGTAGAGCGGTATCAGGTCGGAACTGTGCCCGGTAGATGGCAATAGGCTCGCCCCCTGGGTGTATCTACTATGGGACTGAGTCCTGGGTACACCTCTGCCTACCCCTTCGGGAAAAAGGCGTGAATGTATGTTATGTTATCAGGTCAGAGCGCGAGCGACGACTGATAGTTTATCTTAGCTACAAAAATTACTAGAATATAATATTATGCGTGCTTATCCATAATAGATTGTGGTTCATGACGGATAGCTCAGGCATGGCCATTCATTTTAGTTTGCTTTAACGACACTCACAATCCATTCAAGCTTTCATGCAAGCTCATACAATTATTACTTACCTGTATTATGATGTACTTAAATTTTTTGCTATATTACAATAATTCAATCAGAAATCGAATGGGATTATTATTTTGGAGGAAACAGGGGAATAGAACACGTTGATTTGGTAAATCCACTACCTCGGTGGCGTAGAGGGTGCATGCTTGACTGCCAATCAAGAGGTCCCGGGTTCGATCCCCAGGTCAGGCAGTGTTAAATATTGGATTTTTCCATTAAGAATTATTTCAATATCTGCCTGGAGTCTGGAACTGTGCCCGGTAGATAGCAATAGGCTCGCCCCCTATTACATGGGACCCATAACATACTGGCGAAATGTGGGTGTATCTACTATGGGACTGAGTCCTGGGTACACTTCTGCCTACCCCTTCGGGAAAAAGGCGTGAATGTATGTATATGTCGGTCTAGTGACCTTCTTATGACGGTGATTTGTTTTTACAAATTGGCAGCAATTTAAGTGTCTGTTGAGCGTCAAATAGATCTGTTCTCTAGTCAATAAATGCATTTTGACGCTCGACAGACACTTTTTATATTGCTGTCAATTCGTAAAAACAAATGACATTGAATATAAGGCTCATCCCAAACAGTTTCTAATTCGAAATATAAATAATTTTTAAATAATATAAATAATTTCTTACTGGCCTATTCTAAAAACTTTCAGTGTTACCTAGTCGAGTAGCTATTTAATTGTAGAAAATGCATATAATATTATCCAAACATCTGACCACAAATCCTAATAGAGCAAACACATAATCCAGCACAAACGTGGGCCATTCTAATTTATAAACGGTCGTGTTAATCTCTCACAGTGCGGTGTGGGACACGCACCCACGCTGTTTGTATTTACTTTATAATTGTGCATTATTATGAGTTGCTATTTTATATCATTCGCCGTAAAACTAAATTGCGCTTAGTGCGGGTCTTTTCCCTTTAATCTTTTAATTACTTTACTTTTACTTTAATCTTACGGAGCAGAGAAAAAAATCTCAACTGGGAACATCGAATTCAGAAGGAAATAGTTTTTAGAAATCTTCTAGCAAAATGTTAATAAAATATCATTTTCATACATTTCCACGGTAAGGACACTTGACAGACGATCCAACGACGAGACGTAACGAGAACTAAAATAATAATAAACAAAAAATCAGAAAGCTAAAACAAAAATTCGGTTAAGCGGCACACAACCCGAAACTGAAACGCTGGATTGCCCTCGAGATGGTTGGTACGGGTTGAATTTTGGGGCCACCACATCAGCGACAATGGTAGACCTTTTATTTAATTTTTTTATGATAGTGAGTGACAAGACGAGCAAATCAGGTGCCTGATGGTAAGCATCATGATAGCCCATATCAGACACAGTGCCACCCAGTGTTTTAAAATTCAAAATTCTGCGCGGCACTGCTCTGCGCCTGTCACCCTGAGATATTTGTTGTTTGTTTCTCATAATGCCCAGTAATTTATCTGGTAACATTGCCCTTCATACCAGAACACAGTAGTGTTTGCACATTACTGCTTGGTGGATGAATAACTGGCAAAGGTGTGGTACTTCCCCAGGCGGCCCCCTACAAACAAGGCCTACCACTACAAAACTAATAATTATATCAAGCGGTTCTAATGAAAATAATATCTAATCCATATTCTTGTCAATTCGTTAGAAATGGGCGGTAGGCATATGGGACGAGTTGACGACTTCTAAAATTAGTAGTTTTTCGCGATTTCAGAGTTGTTTCCATTGTCACACCCCGGACACTTGACTCAATTCCCATGCAAAAGCCGTGTTATAATAATAAGTACCTACTACACAGACACTGCACACACTCATTGGAGCCCCCCTTATGGGGGAGGCCTATAATGGATTTCCTACGGCTGAGATGATAATGATGAAACCTAGATCAAGGAAGAACAACTCCTACCAAGGTATCATAAATTATGAAGATTTGCAATATGCAGGATTACTTTAGTAGTGTATAAATTACATAACGCTAATGTAATGGCTGCGGTCTAACAAACGTTGCGAGTGAAGCAATCCTTTTTTGTGCTCTCCTTTACCGGGAAATGACTTTCAGACTCTTAATCTCTCTCGCTATCTCATTAAAATTTCATAACTCAAACTGCGGATAAATTAAAAATTGTTATTAGTATCCGAAATTATTCATCTTCTACTTCTAGTTAACAAGAATGACTAAAAGTTTATAATATAAGCACGGTTGTTATTTTAAGGAACCTAATTTAAAATAAAAACAATAGAGATTAATCCTTCTCATACTTCCTTACATAGTATAATACAAAGTCGCTTCCCGCTGTCTGTCCCTATGTATGCTATGTCCCTATAGATCTTTAAAACTACTTTTGATGGGATTAGATAGAGTGATTCAAGAGCAAGGTTTATATGTATAATACATGCATAATATAGTAGAAAAACACTGATAATATTATCGGTTTCTAATGTAATGTCGTAAATAAACACATTTTTTGCGCTTACATTGCGAACGCTGGTTGAATCCTAAGAGATAGATCCAAATAATTTACTTACAGTATTGTTAACCTTAAAAAGGTCTACAAAAAGTCCGCGATGGTATACCCAAAATAACCATTTTTTATTCTTAATGGCTTATTTACGAAGCGATTTTAAGCAATATAGCATTAATCACCCAATTTAGTACCTTAAATACATTGTGCATTTAATATAGATCATTATGGCTCTTTACAGCGTGTAAATTATATGAATAGTTTAGAAGATATTATTACAAATTTAAAATGCAGGGACATAGCGGTTGTGGCGGTACCGGCCGGGGGGCCGGCGGCGCGTGCCTATTAATAGCGCGTCGAAGGCTACTTAATAAAAACGTGCTACCATTAATAAATCGCAGGGTCAAACTTTCAACGTTGCAAGCTTAGATTTGAGCGTTCAGTGTTTTTCACATGGCCATATGTCGCTCTTTCAAGAGTAACCTCTAAATAAAACATGTTTGTAATGTCTAATGAAAACAAAGCTGTGAACGTTGTATATAAAGACATTCTGTTGTATATTTGGTATCAATATTGCACCCGTGCGAAGCCGGGGCAGGTCGCTAGTATATTATAAATCTCAAATCTCAGTACAATGTAAAAATCACCTTTGTAACAGGTAAACAAAACGCGTCACTTGTCACTCGGTCCCAGTGCCATATTATAGCGCTGATTTTTTGTGTGTATGTTTAATGTTTGTTCCGTTTTCTCGCTAAAACTGCTGACCTGACTGAGCTGAAATTTGTTATGTAGATAGTTTAGACCCTGGAATACATACATACTTTTTATCCCGATATTCCCAGAGGAAGACTACACGGGTGGAACTGCGGGACACCAGCTAGTGCACGATATTTTATATACATATATAAATATTTTATATATATATAAATATATGCCTGTGATTGAAATCTATTAATTTAAATGGGTGTTATAAGCTTATATAAGTATGTATATCAGTCATCTGGTTACCATAGTACAGACTTCTAGCCTAGTTTGGGACCAGATGACCATGTGTGGAAGTTGTCCCATTTAAATTTTATTTATTTATTAATTTAAATCTATATTTAAATCTAATCATGAAGAGTATTTTAAAAACATCTTATATTTGCCAACCCTACAAATCTTCGGTAAGGAAAGGAAGCGAATCCTTTTGGCAAAAAATGGGAATCCGGAAGGAAAACAAAACCGTCACCAGTACTGAAGCGTACCTACAGATTTTATTGCCGACAGCGTTGTAATACATTGTGTTGCAATTGCTACAGCACTGTACTTTTTATTATAAATTTTACATTCAGTTTTTATTGTTTAAATTGATAAAATTGCGTAATAAAATTCAGGATTAAAATTAAAAGGTAACTTTAACCGACACAGTATTCACGTTCGTGATTTTCAAGAAATTATAATAATTAATAAGAAATATAATATAAGGAAGAAACGAATACTAAATTGCGCTATGAATACTGCTGTAAATTTAGAAAGTTATTCGCACGCCAAAAAAGAAATATCTGCGTGCCAATTTACCACTTTTAATTTATGTAGTGCTAAACTGCTGCTTTAAGATTCGTGCTCTACTACAGAGTGGTGGTGTTCTTCCTTAATTCTTTGTATGAAGATGTATATTATTTCATGCTGTATATTTCGCGCTATTACTCAAATTCGATAGGCGTGAGGCTAGTAGAAATGGATTCGGGGACGCAGATTCTACAGTTTTCGGCAATATCCAAGCTCACCGAGCACCTAGAACAACTCAGTATGCGCAGAGACATCGGGTCTCTGAGTGTTTTATCGCATTTAAAACGCGGTATCTTCTAATAAACTTTTCTACCGGCGTCACGGTTTTATTACTATTCTAGCCACCATCGCCAGAGAGCTCATCCGCACATAATCGATACGTGAACACGCTGTGCGAGTTTCCCGTTTTCCTGCCGCATACGTGCAAACTGTGGAATGATCTCCCTGCTGTGGTCTTTCCGTTGAACTACAACAAGGGGCTCTTCCAAAGCAGAGTGAATAGAGTCTTGAAGGGTCGGCAACACACTGGCAATACCCCTCGTGTTACAGGTAGTAACTGCTCACCATCAGACAGCCCGTCAGCTTGTTTCCACCTATGGTATAAAAAATAGAAGAAAAAAAAACGAATATTATTGGTTAATACTCTTAAAATAGATACTCCTTGGTGAATCACCTCAAAATAGTTTTTTCAACACGATCAAGCAGTTGCCTCCAGCCAGTTCGCTTACGATTTTCCAGCGCGATTATGACCACATTCCCCTGGTTACAAAACAAGGAAACTATGCGAGCGGTCGTGTTAATACAATAATGAGGCAATCGACTTGCTTGACCTCTCTATTGCTGTGGAATCTTGTCCATATTGAAGGAGTTTAGTTACTGACACGTATGGTTTGGTTTATGGCAAACATTATAGTTAAATCCTTAGATTATTGAAATGACTCCGCTCATGAAAACGCTCCGACCAGATACTGCATGCACTACCTAAAAACAAAAGCTTTTAAAATGCAACATTTTTAAATTTTAGTAACAAATACCATGATAGTATACGGGAAAACGGTTCGAATGGAGTGCTAGTGTGAGTGCACAGTGCGTAAACACAGATCTAGCTGCTTCATAAGCTATGAATCCTCATCCAAGGGAATTCGCGGCACAAGATCTTGAGATATGGAAATGTGGACGGTGAAAAGAATTTCTTCCTGTGTTTAAATATGTAAAGAATTATGTGTAAAACAATTATATCTCTGATTTTAGCAATTTGGCGTGATATTAATCGTCTTGTCTGATTTTCACCCGAAGGTTTCTGACATATAGCGTCAACCCTCCGAATCTCTAATAGTCTCGACGGACAATTTTCACTCTAAAGACCCCATTAACATTAAGGAAGTACCTAATTGAAATCAACTCCATCATAAAGCTCAGCAAAGCCAGTTTTGAATCTCGTACGTCGTACAATAAACCAAACGCCCGTCCGCGCGATTATCTCGGCTTTCTCACACACTGTCGCATGCGCATTTGTTTAAATTACATCTGCATGTGCATACTTTAGTAAGGATTGTGTTCCAGGCCATTACCAATAGGATAGAGATGTATTTATTGTATCAAAGAAAGTTGTATAAGAGGAAAGTTGTGTGTTATTTGTATATAATCAAAATATTTTAAATGCACACATTTGAACACCCGTGGAAATAAATCAGTTCCATAGTTTTATTTATACCTATTTACTACATCTTCATTCGAACCCGTTATTTGTTCTCTATTATTTTCGACTTAAAACAACACTTTCGCACCCATATATACTACGAAGAGATATAATAAATTAAGGTATATTTCATGTAGTTTCATACATACATACAGTCACGCCTTGTTCCCGGTGGGGTAGGCAGAGACTATTTCCCTCCACTTGCTACGATCCTGACATACAACTTTCGCTTCCTTCACTTTCATGACATTTTTCATACATGCTCGTCGGTTGTAGGTACTCATGTAGTTGTTTATCGATAATAAAACAATAATGTTAAATAATTGGTGGGTCATTAAAAATTCGATACTTAAAACCGACTACTCAGCGTCGGCGTATTGGCACAGGAAAAATAAATTGACACTGGTATTTTCCATAGAGTGCTGCATTTAACTGATATTATTAATTTATCTAGTGACCGAAATAGTTCGAAGTAACTAAAAAGAACAGAATAAAAATTAGAAGCGCTGAAATACCGCTCGATTTTACTAACCGATTTCTGAACAAATGACAGATCCGCATCAACTGACAATTGCACAGAAGCCGGTTAGCCAGCGGTACAGCGGTCGTCTAATGTTATGACCTTATTATTCTGTGGTTATGATTGAACGACCTTCAAGAAATAAATTCGTCGGCCGTCACTCAGCATCACTTATGATTGATGGCAGTGATTGATGTCTTATCTATCGTGTGTATCGTGCCTTACATGACAAACTGTTCATATTTAGTGATCATCTAATAAATTAGACCAAATTCATGTAAAATTTTCCGAGACCCGATAAATAGATGCAACAAGGGGGACAGTTAAGCATACATCGAAAGGATCATTTTCTGACTCTGCAAAAACGAACATAATATGTAATAAATTGTATTTATACAATTTATTTGGGAATTTACAAAAATTTTCTTTATATAAATTTTTTTTAAACAATTTTGAAAAATCAATTTTGAACAATTTTGACTGCCTCGGTGGCGTAGAGGGCTCATGCTCGACTGCCAATCAAGAGGTCCCGGGTTCGATCCCCAGGTCAGGCAGTGTTAAATATTGGATTTTTCCATAAGGAATTATCTCAATAACTGCCTGGAGTCTGGAACTGTGCCCGGTAGATGGCAATAGGCTCGCCCCCTATTACATGGGACCAATAACATACTGGAAATGTGGGTGTATCTACTATGGGACTGAGTCCTGTTAAACAAGTTAAAATTATTTAAAATGTAGCATATAGCTTAACAAGAACGCCAACTTAACTCTCCGTGTAGAGGAATCACGCGTGGGCGCGAGCTCGTGATGCGCGCGCGCCGATTAAATTGCATTAACGCCGTATACTAACATACTAGACGTTTCACACTGGTACATTTTAAACGTGGGCTGTCCTACTGATTGCAAGAATATGATTTTGTTTTTTATCAAAACTTTACTTTATATACGTACATATTATAAGAGATGTTAGAACATTTACCTGAACATTATTTACGTTATCGTGGTATCCCTTTAGATTTCATCCACCCTTTACTCCTTAAGCTGGAAGATTCAATCTCGATCCATGTCGTTCCACGATGCCATCTTTGCCTACCTGTAATAGTCAGATTGATCGTGCACTTACTTGTTTATTTATATATCAATAGGGCTAGAATTCCAAGGGAATAATAATGTGGTTTTTTAAATAGTTTTCATCTCCCTGCATAGATAATGTCATACTGAATGGATACTAATGGTAGGTAACAGGAAGGGAGAAAAGGGGATTGGCTTCCTGTCTGCGGCTTATTGACTACAGCATAATAATTTTTGCAGCTTCCTGCCTGTGGCTTTATACCTTCGGCTTGCTGCTTGCGGCTTTATAACTGTGGCTTCTTACTTGCGGCATTATACCTGCGGCTTTACCTATACAATAAGTTGCGATCGATTTTTCATATTCCTCTGCCTCGGTGGCGTAGAAAGCGCATGCTCGACTGCCAATGAAGAGGTCCCGGGTTCGATCCCCAGGTCAGGCAGTGTTAAATATTGGATTTTTCCATTAGGAATTATCTCAATAACTGCCTGGAGTCTGGAACTGTGCCCGGTAAATGGCAATAGGCTCGCCCCCTATTACATGGGACCAATAACATACTGGCGAAATGTGGGTGTATCTACTATGGGGCTGAGTCCTAGGTACACCTCTGCCTACCCCTTCGGGAAAACGGCGTGAATGTATGTTATGTGTTATTCTTCATATTATTATATGAACATAGCCACTCATTCAGGTGACAGGAAGGGGATAAAAAGGATTGTCAGTAGACAGTGGGCGTTGTACATCACCATAGCCCTACTATTTTTGCTTAGTGCTGGCGGTTCAAATGCGCAAGTGTAAAAACCCCTAAAGCTTAATACGTTACTGTGAGATATTTTGTTAGCAATAAACATTTTTTAAGGTTGTGGGCTTGAACAGAATTTGCGATGTTTTCTTACATTGTTAGAGCTAGGTTTAGCACCTACTTACATGTTATTGCGGATATCAAATGCACATTTAAGGAAAGTATGTGGCGTCGTAAACGCCTTTATTTGAAGTGCTTATTTTAATTAATTGTTATACATTGTTCGTATGGTAAAGCAACATCTTATCGGTGCTTCATTGGATGGGTGGCAAGTGGAAAAGCTCTACTATTTCAGTCTAAACTCTAATTAAGGGCCAGTGGACACGACGGTTTTATCATTGTCCTACTGATAATTATTTCGGAATAATTGTGAATATTTTTAAATTGCAAGCTTATTTCTAAGTTAAGTGTGATAAGACCTAATAATTATTAATCTACTTAATAATTTTAAGACCTAAAACTGTACCGCATTTAATGCCAAGGACGTGAAATTGCTTCATATAAGCAATTTTATGCAATAAAACTGTTGTGAATTTTGAAAAATTAGCACTTTATTGGGTTCGATTAGAGTTTGAATCGTATATACTACGCGCTGCATCTGCGCGTCATCGGTGATGAAAAACACACTCAGAAAACTGTTCAGTTATGTCGTATGGCGTATTTACTTAAGAGTACGCCATACTACATATTAATAGCCAAATTCTTATGACTACGTACTCAGTTGGTAAATACCATTTTGTTTTTTGGCATTTCGCTAATTGGCTTTCAGTCGCGACCACTTTACTATTTCGGCCCGACCACGCTACGGTCGTGTCGCTTATTAACGCGATGATTTCATGATCGAGTCCTACCAGGACTCTAAGCCTATAATAACGAGCGGATAAGAACGTTTAAAAAATATTCTCACTGGGTTGGTTGAGCCTGTGGCGCTAGGCGCTCGCCTTG
Organism: Hemistola chrysoprasaria; assembly: GCA_947063395.1. NCBI lineage: Eukaryota > Metazoa > Arthropoda > Insecta > Lepidoptera > Geometridae > Hemistola > Hemistola chrysoprasaria. Next base: position 11,481,605 of record OX346724.1, on the reverse strand, counting down.
GTCACTATACTACGGACACACAGGCGGTTTCATAATATTATGTCGATAGAAAATTCTCCGTCGCTACTGTCTATGTGTTTTCCAATTCACACACAAATTACAAACAAATAATCCTCAACAATACCTAGGATATGCAAACAACGTACAGTCCAAGCTGAGCAGCCGTCTCGGCGCGTACGCAATCTGGGGCCAAATCATACGCAAACATCTCTCCAAACATCTTGAATCCATTGATTGAGACTGCCTGTTTGATTTGTACACATCGGTCTCCTTGCTTTGGATCTCTATGGAGCTGTTAAAACTACCAAATTATTTTGTAATGAAATCATAACAATTAATTAAAACAGGTTTGTGATAAGCTTTAGTCTATAATATAAAATATGACTGTCTCGTTTGTTTAGTGTTGACTACTAAGCCTGAGGTCCTGGGTTAGATTCTCAAATCAGGCAGCAAGTTTTATTAGATTTTTCCGTTAGTAATTTTCTCAATAACAGTCTTTAGTTTGGATTTGTAGAAGATTGATGGCAATCTAGGCTCGCCCCTTATTACATGGCACTTGAAAACATAGCTGGCGAAATGTGGGTGTACCCACTATGGGACTGTGGCCTAGGTACGCCTTTGATGAACCCTTCGGGGAAAAGATGCTATGTAATGTTTTGTCTATTACTAACCTGGCGCCCAACGTGTGGCAATTACTACATTTCATGATTGTAACAGCTCTATGTATTTCAACTCATCATAATGTATGTAGTAATACTTGTATCGAATAACAAGGATCAAATACGTGAGATTTGTGATGTTCTCCTTTTGGGTGTCTATTCTGGATTGGTTCTAGATGTATCGAATCTTAATATACAAAGGAAGGTAAGGATACAGATTATGTGTTTCACCTAGACCATTTCATTTTTGCTTGACATAGAAAGTAGACACAAAGACACTTTGTATACATAACAATAATAGTTAAAAAAAATGACAAAGATCCACATTGATCATTATAAAAAAAAATCTATATACCTGAATCATCTGAAGAATATCTTGCTAGTATTATAATGTATTATTGCGCATGGTAGATCTGAATTTTTGTTAGTTCAGTATTATTATAATAGAGAATAGGTCCGTGGATTAGAAGTTACCTACGAAACTACGCCGTCTGCCTGCAGTGTCCACGTAAAGTTTGTTTGTCGGACTAGTATACCTTCTATTTTATACTATTCACATGCATGGATAGAGAGGGTGGAACTTGAAGGATTATATTTAGTGATACATACATTAAAGCATTGACTTATAATACTTATGAAAGGTACCGTGCTAAGTAAGGAATTTCTCACTGTGTTTGTAACGGTAGGCAAATATTTTCAATTGGATTTACCAGCCCTATGCGTTCGGGCCATCATAGTATTGTGCTTGAATAAGGGTGTTAGACTCCAGTAAGAGTTAAGCCACTCGTTGGGTGCCAATATGTTTCAAATACCCAGTGTCATACACTAAAGTCAATCTACTTTATGTTGCTATAATTTCAATCGTTTCAAGGAATCTGGAACTGCCCTTTGAATGTTAATAGGCTCACCCGCTATCTAATATCAAACAAGTTATTGTTTGATATTAAAGTAATTTTGAAAAATAATTCGTATTAAAAGTAAATAATGGCGCCCAACGTGTAGCAAAGTTTATAAAAAAAGATTACTCGCATTTGCAGACAACCATACAAAAAGACCCCAAAACCTTTTTAGAACATAAACAAACTACAATAATTTAAAACACATTAGCTGCAGCAATCACACATCAATACACGAGTGTCGCGGAAATTGAATCCGTCTAATATTCTTGGCTTTAATCTACGTAAATATTATTGGATGTGGTACCATAAATTATAAGTCTTCTTTATTTCCTGCGCATGTCTTAACTATTAATTACCTACTCTAGACTAGTGTAGACTGTAATCTATAAGCACTTATTCTTACCTTAGATAAGTGTTTATAACTTCAGAATAGCCCCATCATTATCATTGTCAGCCCATATCATCCCACTGTTGTCAACTGTGCCTTATGTATGGCACAAAAGGCACTTTGAACGGATTTCTCTCTATTCTATTCTTTCTGTTTTGAACGGATCGCATCCAAGTATTTCCTGAAATTTTAATGATGTCTACATCAGAATGGCCAAATTAGGAAAAAAAATATTAAATCAACCCACGAAATATTAAGTCACCCAAAAAAACAACGAAAACTGTTTTGTTTGCTATTTAAAAAAAAAAGCATTGACATAACCTAAAAATAACTTTTATTTATTTTCATAAATACGAAGATACTGTTAGATTTTTATTAACATAATAATAATAATGTTTTCGCGCAAATAAAGGCCACATTCAGACTCAAAAACAAACAATTGAGTGGAAAATTATTGCCTAATTTGTAGTGGTAGGCCCCTTTTGCAGTGGGCCGCCTGGGGAAGTACCACCTTTGCCAGTTATTCATCCGCCAAGCAGTAATGTGCAAACATTACTGTGTTCCGGTCTGAAGGGCATTGTTACCAGCGAAATTACTGGGCATGATGATATTCAACAACTCATATCTCAGGGTGACAGGCGCAGTTCAGTGCCGCGCAGAATTTTGAATTTCAAAACACTGGGTGGCACTGTGTCTATTATGGGCAATCATGATTCTTACCATCAGGCACCTGATTTGCTCGTCGTGTCACTCACTATCATAAAAAAATAAATAATAATTTCACCTTAACGCCACATCCAAATTCTATTTTCTCCATAAACGAGCACACGTAACGAGTTACCCATATCGTTCGATATTATTAATTCGGATATGAATCCGATCGCCGGCGGGACGCGGACGTCTTATCTCTAAACTCGATAACCGAGTCGACATATCGAATATCAATATCACATCCCTACGGTATTGTGTTCACGCCTTGAGGTTTTTTATGATTGGAGGGGGTGGTTTTGCGATATTGTTTTTTGCAATGTATGAAAGATTTTATGTGATTGCGTGCGAAGGGTGTAAATAAAATACCCAGTGTCATACACTAAAGTCAATCTACTTTATGTTGCTATAATTTCAATCGTTTCAAGGAATCTGGAACTGCCCTTTGAATGTTAATAGGCTCACCCGCTATCTAATATCAAACAAGTTATTGTTTGATATTAAAGTAATTTTGAAAAATAATTCGTATTAAAAGTAAATAATGGCGCCCAACGTGTAGCAAAGTTTATAAAAAAAGATTACTCGCATTTGCAGACAACCATACAAAAAGACCCCAAAACCTTTTTAGAACATAAACAAACTACAATAATTTAAAACACATTAGCTGCAGCAATCACACATCAATACACGAGTGTCGCGGAAATTGAATCCGTCTAATATTCTTGGCTTTAATCTACGTAAATATTATTGGATGTGGTACCATAAATTATAAGTCTTCTTTATTTCCTGCGCATGTCTTAACTATTAATTACCTACTCTAGACTAGTGTAGACTGTAATCTATAAGCACTTATTCTTACCTTAGATAAGTGTTTATAACTTCAGAATAGCCCCATCATTATCATTGTCAGCCCATATCATCCCACTGTTGTCAACTGTGCCTTATGTATGGCACAAAAGGCACTTTGAACGGATTTCTCTCTATTCTATTCTTTCTGTTTTGAACGGATCGCATCCAAGTATTTCCTGAAATTTTAATGATGTCTACATCAGAATGGCCAAATTAGGAAAAAAAATATTAAATCAACCCACGAAATATTAAGTCACCCAAAAAAACAACGAAAACTGTTTTGTTTGCTATTTAAAAAAAAAAGCATTGACATAACCTAAAAATAACTTTTATTTATTTTCATAAATACGAAGATACTGTTAGATTTTTATTAACATAATAATAATAATGTTTTCGCGCAAATAAAGGCCACATTCAGACTCAAAAACAAACAATTGAGTGGAAAATTATTGCCTAATTTGTAGTGGTAGGCCCCTTTTGCAGTGGGCCGCCTGGGGAAGTACCACCTTTGCCAGTTATTCATCCGCCAAGCAGTAATGTGCAAACATTACTGTGTTCCGGTCTGAAGGGCATTGTTACCAGCGAAATTACTGGGCATGATGATATTCAACAACTCATATCTCAGGGTGACAGGCGCAGTTCAGTGCCGCGCAGAATTTTGAATTTCAAAACACTGGGTGGCACTGTGTCTATTATGGGCAATCATGATTCTTACCATCAGGCACCTGATTTGCTCGTCGTGTCACTCACTATCATAAAAAAATAAATAATAATTTCACCTTAACGCCACATCCAAATTCTATTTTCTCCATAAACGAGCACACGTAACGAGTTACCCATATCGTTCGATATTATTAATTCGGATATGAATCCGATCGCCGGCGGGACGCGGACGTCTTATCTCTAAACTCGATAACCGAGTCGACATATCGAATATCAATATCACATCCCTACGGTATTGTGTTCACGCCTTGAGGTTTTTTATGATTGGAGGGGGTGGTTTTGCGATATTGTTTTTTGCAATGTATGAAAGATTTTATGTGATTGCGTGCGAAGGGTGTAAATAAAAATAAGAAATGTTGATTTGATGAGTTTTATTCTGGACGTTTTTATAAGGAAATATAAAAAAGGATAGCAATAGTAACTAGACAAACATTGAATACGGTATATTTGGTTTAAAGGTAAGATTTCCAATAATATATCTATGTACACACGCATTAGTCATTAGGCTGTTCTTTTTTTACTGGGAAGACACTATCTTGGTTATTTTTAGTCAACAATCGCCGCTGCAAAGTAGCTTATGTGATATGGCCCTGAGATTACAGAATTTTTTCTACAGTTTGTCTTACCTATTTCAACGAAAATTTGCCTAAATAACCGAAGTGCGCGTGATTCAGCTAGTCGATAATAAAAGATAACATAACAATAATATATTGTATATATATACTCCAACAATTCTCAAACGGGTTTCCTCATTTACACTGCTCGAGTCAATGTATAATATTATGCATTATTTGGACAACCCATATAATTATTGTCCATCGATGAGTCTGGAAGATGACTAAATACTACCTGTGATATCCTTCATGATATATTATCTATGCGCGCATTATAAATGAAATGTGGCCCAACTTCTCGAAACATAAAGCATGCAAATTCGAATGATAATCGAGTCCAAACATATTAATTTTAAGCCCACGTCTGCATAACGTAAACTTAAAGTTACGGGTATGTTTGGGACAAGTTCGGGTCCTGAGGTCATGGGACGTACTGACAGACATTTACATATATTTACATATCACACGGTATTGGACTGCTGTGATTTTAAACGGGATTTCTGAGTAGTGGCTATTTTGATAAGATACGTACCTATATTATATTTTTATATGGGACAACTTCCACACACGGTCATCTGTTTCCAAACTAGGCTAGAAGCCTGTACTATGGTAACCAGATGACTGATATACAAACTTATATACGCTTATAACACACAGACACAGATCAAACAGACATGTTCATGCACACAAATGTTTGACCTGGCCGGGATTGAGCCCGGGGCCTGCGGCAGAATTACTACCATCTGAACCAACGAGGCTGCCATAATATGCTATATTATGTAACGTACTTGTGTGAAGATCTATCAAGGTTTACATTTCTATCTAACTATTTCTATTAATTCTACTAAAAATTTCTATCTAACGTGTCATGACTGCCTCGGTGTAGTGGGCATAAGCTCGACTGCCGATCACGAGGGCCCGGGTTCGAGTCAGGCAAATAAGTGTTATTGAATTAGTCTTTTTACGGCTGTCATCCACTTTTTCCTCATTTTTGGGTCCAAAGGCACATAAAAAAGAGTTTATAAGGTGTTTTAACTGTTGAATTGAAGCACTGAGGCACAATACAGTATTTATTTGCCATTTCTACCACAGAGAACTTAATAATTTTGATTTTTGTTCTGACGTCATCGGCTATTGAGCGCCCGCCCGTGTTTTTAAAAACCTTTGGCCGGAAATACGCACTTTGATCGTATACATATATCTCAGCCATTTTTTAAAATATGGAAAAAGTAAGAACACAGTTTTTCTCGTAATTTTTTTTAGATGTATTTGGCATGTAAAGTAAAACATGTTAGTCAGACCCATTCTAATTATGCGACTGTTTTCTTGAATGTTTTTTTCTACAATTTTAACATTATGTTTACTGATTTTGGAATCTGATGCAATCGAGTTCACTGCAAGTGATATTATTATTCATCATCATCTCAGTCGTAGGATGTCCATTGCTGAAAATAGATTTCCATCTAGTCCGGTTATGTGGCTTGCATCAATCGTGTTCCTGCTAACATTGTTCCTAGATTACTTTATAATCTGGCAGGTAACTTTCCTCCTTCTGGCATTAGGATGCTTCAGTCAAACTATGACGTTTTGATTATATCGACCAGGTTTATAATTCAGATCCCTTCCAAAAACCAACTAAGCAATTTCGCTTTGAAAGATTTTATTTTTTCAAGTGTCTCAGAATGTATTCATAATCAAATTGTCTAGAGCAGTACCATCTAGTTCATCCCTAGATTACATAGGCGTGTGTGTCAGCTCGTTGGATTAAGCTCGATTACGTGATCTGTCGCGATCCTCGCCTACGTGTGTTAATACACGGCTGGCTGGTTGACGGTACTAGTCATGAGCGAAAGCGATTTGGGAAATTTCATTTAATGTACTACTTAAGAGTTCATCAGCGAATCCTGGAGAATTAGGCGGAATCAACATACGCTTACACTTCTGTACAAAAGTGTCTGTATGACTTAAACATTTTTATACTGTTCGTTTTCTTTAATAAGTCAATGATTATAATGTGTCAACAATGCCTTTAATAATAAATAAGGGAGAATTTTTCGTCAAGACCTACCTACCTGGAAGACTGGGTAAGATAGATAATTGTGCTTTACAGGAGTAAAGCTGAATCAATCCTAATTTAACACTTGAGATTGGTTTCAAGACAACCTCAGTTATTATCTAAATTATTTGTTGATATCATTTTGGGTTTCGATTGTACACTTCTTCCAACTTTGAGCTCCCGATTTACGAATTGTGCTCTCGGGTGATAGGATCATTGGGGTAAAAATTAATCACATTTGCCCTTTACCAGAGTCCTATATATAAATTAAAGACCAAATTTCATCAAAATTCAGCGGCGCGTATTTACCAAAAAAGAGTTAAAACAATAACCAATGGCAATAGAATATGGTACTGAATAGGAACAAGGTAAAATTACTAGTATGTTTCAATCCGCGTTATGCTCATGAATTGTACCAAATAATAACCCGTATAATTATTATAGTGCGTCCCTTGTTAGAATTAATCTCGGTTGGGCACGACATCTGTATTCGACAATTATGTTCATATGAAACCAATGCTGTCGGATTACCTTCTCTTATTGTACCTACCTGCATGAAATAGAAGGGTTTATTGGTAATTGTAATATTTGTGTTTCTGTGTGTTAGAAGTTTATTTGCTTTGTTTAAGAAGCACGTTTGAGATTTTGCAAAGCATTTAAAGTTTTCTATCATATATTTGGTAAGAATTACTATATTTATACAACTTTCATAAAATATATAATATTTCCATAGACTAAGCGAAAGGTAAGATAGAAAAATTTCGCCGATGACTAATAATACCTCCACGATAGCTCCGTTGTGTGAGAATTACTAACGGAAAAAGAGAATAACAGTTTTTACGCCAGACCTGGAAATCGAACCTGAGACCTCATGATCGGCAATAGAGCTTGCAATGGCTATGCCACTGAGTATAATATATATTATATTAGGAACACATACATATTACTATTAAAACGAAAAGTTTTCTGTAAGAAATGGCTTCCTAAATCCGATTCAGTTATGTTTATGATAGCTCTCTCAGTAATTATTATAAAGAGTCGATCATTGCACCTCATTTACATGTCAAAAGTACTATAATATCCCCAAAAATAGTATATAAAAGCCGGATACGTATCACAGCTCCGATTAGCAGCAATTTATCTACAAATAGGCTTTCAGCGATACAAGAACACATCCCCGTATCGGCCCATTTATCTGGCTCATAAAGCAGCGTATCAAGCCTAGCTACCGACAAAACACATTATATCTTAAACTAACAATGGAATGGCCGAGTTGAGAGACGACAAGATGGGGTGGGGTGTGAGTGTAAACGATATCTTGTAAGTATTTATAGACTAACAATGTCTAGGAGTACCTAGGAGAGTCTAACCTAGACGGCAAATATCACATGGTGTACAAGACTAGTAAATTGGTCCCTTGTAATTAGAGACCTAAATTACAATTACAATATAACCGAATTCATAAACAAATTAATTATATTAGCCTTACTCGTTGATATTATTATATTCATCCTAATCATCATCCACTGCTGAACACAGGCCTCCCCCATAGAACAACATAAACTATTCATATGAGGGAATTTTGCTTGTTGTGCGGCTTGGTGATCGCAGTAGTTGGAATACTTGAAAACGGAAAGCGCTGCTGCCCACTCTCCGAATATGTCCCTCTCCCGGGACTCGTGGTCCCCACAGGATGAGAAAAAGCGGTACACTAATGCGTGTATAACGTGTCCTGCTTTAGAAACGTAGACCCACGTTGTCAAACAAATGAACCCACGCAGCTAGAATGTGCCGCGTGCCGATGCACTGCATGCGCAACGGTGGGTTTCAACCATTAGGGTGTATTTACGTCTAAGTACGTGCCTAATATTTAGAAACAACTGTGATCCTAACACGATGTTTTTGACAATCTAAATAGTATCAAGATCAAGCTTTACCAATCAAAAACGATTTGGATTTCATATTACGGCGAAAGGAATTTGATTTCAAAGAGATTGTCGAAAAATTCATGCTAAGCAAACTAAAAAACATAACATAACATACATTCACGCCTTTTTCCCGAAGGGGTAGGCAGAGGTGTACCCAAGACTCAGTCCAATAGTAGTTATTGGTCCCATGTAACAGGGGGCGAGCCTATTGCCATATACCGGGCACAGGTGCAGAGAGATTTGAGATAATTCCTAATGGAAAAATCCAATATTTAACACTATGCCTGCCCTGGGGATCGAACTCGGGACCTCTTGATTGGCAGTCGAGCATGCGCCCACTACGCCACCGAGGCAGTCTAAGCAAACTATATCTGTATAATCCCTTAAAGTTCACAATCCTCTAAGTACACATTGTTCCCGCTATATCTACGCACCAACCCCAACGTTAAGAAGCCCAATTAATCAGCAGGCGGTCTAATGAGCGTATATTTCATTGTCCAGCTCCTGCACGATAGCAGCGAAAGGCTTGCCAAATGTATTGCTTATAATACGTTTCTATATACTCGTATCAGGCAGAAGCATTTGGTTGGTAAACGATTGGCAAATTATCTCTTCTTATCATCTATACTTCTATACTAATATTATAAAGAGAGAAACTTTGTTTTTTTGTTTTTTTGTTTTTTTGTTTTTTTGTTTTTTTGTTTGTAACGAATAGGCTCCGAAACTACTGGACCGATTTTAAAAATTCTTTCACTTATGGATAGCTTAATTCAGTGTGAGTGCCATAGGCTATATGAGATTTTGAAAAAAAATGGGGATCCGTAAGAAAACTGCAATATTGTGAACCAAGGTGTTACATAATATAATTACCATATTCATAAATTTGCGTGCGCTGTGAAATGCATTGATGGTAGAATAATATAATGTACTAGGGGTTTGTAGTACTTACTAATATCTACAAAACAGTATACATAGATTATATCCATCTTTTTTGGTTTAGTCACAATAATCGAAAAAGTGATTATTTTCATGCGGTGTGAAAACTATTGGTGGTAGAGTAAAGTAATGTACTAGGGGTTTGTAGTACTTATCAATACCTACAAAACAGTATACATAGATTATATCCATCTTTTTTGGTTTAGTCACAATAATCGAAAAAGTGATTATTTTTCATGCGGTGTGAAAACTATTGGTGGTAGAGTAAAGTAATGTACTAGGGGTTTGTAGTACTTATCAATACCTACAAAACAGTATACATAGATTATATCCATCTTTTTTGGTTTAGTCACAATAATCGAAAAAGTGATTATTTTTCATGCGGTGTGAAAACTATTGGTGGTAGAGTAAAATAATGTACTAGGGGTTTGTAGTACTTATCAATACCTACAAAACAGTATACATAGATTATATCCATCTTTTTTGGTTTAGTCACAATAATCGAAAAAGTGATTATTTTTCATGCGGTGTGAAAACTATTGGTGGTAGAGTAAAGTAATGTACTAGGGGTTTGTAGTACTTATCAATACCTACAAAACAGTATACATAGATTATATCCATCTTTTTTGGTTTAGTCACAATAATCGAAAAAGTGATTATTTTTCATGCGGTGTGAAAACTATTGGTGGTAGAATAAAGTAATGTACTAAGGGTTTGTAGTACTCATCAATATCTTCAAAATAGCCCACGATAAATTATAACATGTGTTAAGGTTTGGTCATTGTAACAGAAATAGTCATTAATTTGCGTGCGCTGCGTAAACCATTAGGGTTATAATATTTATTAAAATACAATGTATCACGAATTTACTCCTGATAAACGTCCACTATACCTACTTCTGCTACCCGTGCGAAGCCGGGGCGGGTCGCTAGTAGTTAATATAATATAAATTATTATGATAATCTTCCTGTGAATAATAATCATAATATATTGGAGAACTAACACACGATCATCTGGTCCCAAACTAGGCTAGAAGCCTGTACTATGGTAACCAGATGACTGATATATAAGCTTATAACACCCAGACACAGATCAAACAGACATGATTTGAGCGATCGAAGCTGTCAAATTGTTAAATATTGTATTTTTTTAGCGGTTACCGCTGCTTGTGTGCATACCTGCAACACCAGGGGTATGTTGCCGACCCTTCAAGACCGTATTCACTCTCTTTTTGATAAGCCCCATGTTGTTGTTGGTAAGACCGCAGCAGGGAGATATATATATATATATATATATATATATATATATATATATATATATATATATATGGGACAACTTCCACACACGGTCATCTGGTCCCAAACTAGGCTAGAAGCCTGTACTATGGTAACCAGATGACTGATATACATACTTAAATACGCTTTTAACACCCAGACACAGATCAAACAGTTATGTTCATGCACACAAATGTTTAACCTGGCCGGGGATCGAACCCGGGGCCCGCGGCACAGAAAGCAGAGTTACTACCGTCTGTGCCAACGAGGCTGTCAATGCATGCAGGCGTGTGTTATTCCACAGAGTAAGTTTTACTGCGGTCACAATAAAAAGTATTTCTTTTCTTTTCTATTCTATTCATCCATCTGCAATCACTCCTCCTTCACACATAATCATATCCATTTACACAATTCATCCAGGTCTTGTATAATGTCCAGCATTATTAATTTGTGTGCAAAAATACACTACTATTCCAATAGAATACTTAGCAAGCATACACGCAATCAAAACATTCCCACCCGCAATATATCTACCATTAAGTTTTCAATAAGCGACGGCGCACATATTGCCGAATATTCGGGCTATTATAATTTTGATACGGGTAAGGGATCGCCAGTAGGAATTAACTTATCACGGTGCCTCCGCATCTGCATACCTTAAACATTTATGTGGGGGACGAACTTAGGTAGTTTTGCTATTAATTTTACTTTTTTTTATGATATTGAGTAACAGGACGAGCAAATCAGGTGCCTGATGGTAAGCATCATGATTGCCCATATCAGACACAGTGCCACCCAGTGTTTTAAAATTCATAATTCTGCGCGGCACTGTACTGCGCCTGTCACCCTGAGATATTAGTTGTTGAAACTCGTCCTGTTTTTGCCATAAAATAAATTTTTCGAAACATCGATTTTAAGAAAAGGGGAGATGAGTCTTCTGGAAATGGCAAGCTCAAATTAGGTCCCATTAGGTCCACACACGTCAGTGCTCATTCGCACTTCGGTCTTAGGTACGTCTTTCTCTCCTTGTTGTTTCAAATTTCACATGGCAGTTGTTGAGTAAGCGCTGAGAGAACGACCAACCCTTTTCCTCCTTTTTTTAATGATTCGAAAACGAAAGTTAAAAAAATACAAATAAAATATTCCTTAACTTTCCCATAACTATATATCCTGAGTCCGTCCCGTAGCCACCCCATTCGGACTCGGGTACCGCACGGCAGCGGCACGGGTAGGTACGGGTAGGTAGGTACGGGTAAGACACATATCTCAGACGAGGATGCAAGAAATGCCCGCACCCCAATATGTAGATTCCTACTTCGCCTGCTGTGGTCATTATTGTACTACGTGCGAGTTGATTTGATACTTGGTAATATTACTTATTAATAAAACATGTTCCTTTTCAACGCGTCATTGTACCTGAGGTGTCTTCGTGTTGTGCTTGCGTTTGCGAGTCCTATCCTATACTTATATTATAAATACGAAACTTTGTGAGGATGGATGGATGAATGGATGGATGTATATTACTAACACTCTTACTTACATTTGTTTTTTACTAAATAAAAGACGCGTTTATACTCCCTGTTCTGTCATTTTTGACACACTCCACAAAAATTTGTCGCCGCATGAGGTAAGACTCGACCCCACCTACGTTATAGAGCTACCCTAGCAATAGATAAATACACTACGCCGTAAAAAAGTAAATAATAATATGAAAAATTTCTTCACTAAGCTTAGTACCTGTTTTAGATTTTGGAGGACAGGCGGAATTAAAATTATACCATTAACAAAATTTGGAGGAGGCAAGAATTATTTTTCGGAGGAAATAGAATAAGCCCAATATTTACCTTTATTGTTTAATTATATTATAACTTAATTTGCCACAAAGATCTCTGTTTACATGGCTATTGTACTCCCATCGTAAGCTCTGCTGAAACGTAAACTGTTTAAATCGGTACATCCGCATGCGTTTGCACCTAAAGATGTCTCAGGTTTTTTTTCTACGTCCAAACATGTTCTCGAATCTCACAGTTTCTTTTCATCTTGAAAGTATCAAAATATCTTTACAAACTAGTGACGTCACATGCCCCCAGCCAATCAGCACGTAGAAAATGTTTTGTCTGTCTTGAAGCGAGAGACTCGGCACTCGGCATATGGCGAGAATATCCTTCATTGCGGACGACATGTTTCGATTAAGACAACCCTTTATAGTTTAGGAGATATGTTCACTTCTTGGTAGCTATAATTGAGTTTCAATTGAGATAGATCATAATTTTACCCAAAAAAGGAAAAGGTATTTGTATAACTTTTTGCACCTGTATGTCTTTGTATTTGTCTGTGGCATTATAGCTCCCAAACGAATGCACCGATTTTGATGCGACTTTTTGGTTTGAAAGCTGACCGGATCAAGTGATCTTAAAGCTATGTTTCATGAAAATCGGTTCTGCAGTTTAAGATTATTAGCTCTTTTCTAACAGCTGTCGGGAATATGTAGACACATAATGAAGAGTCGGTATACGTACCTATGATGTTGAGTACACCTCTGCCTAACTACTCCGGGAAAGAGGCATAATGTACCTATGTTATTTAAGGCGCAATTCAAACCTAATTCGCCCTCTCGCTCACACTCATTTTGAAGATATAAAAATACTACATCGAAATATAATTACCAGAATAAAGTCTACTAGGAACTAGAAAATAACAAGACAGTAGAAAATCCAATTTAAAGCCGGGTCTACAGCTAAATGTTAGTAACAAAACGTTGTTATCTAACCGTGTTATCTAACCGTGTTATATAACACGTGTTATATAACAACTCGTCCACAGCGACTTGACACCGAAAATGTTTTTGTTAGCAATTATCATTTTCTAAAATAAGCTCCGTACAAGGGCAAGTGTTTTCTTGTTTAAAATCCATTGATTCCGACTAACAATATGCTACAGTCTCTAAATAATTGCTAAATATTGTATGCTACAAAAGGAGATTATGATTTTCAAATATCCAGCAGAGATGTTGACGGCACGAGCGCTAACAAAAAATGAACTACGAACCCCCCCCGCAGGCGAAATCGGGTGATGTTTTCCATCCGCGACGGATAACGTGTTAGCGTGTTATATAACAATATTTTGTTATATAACACCAAAGCCACGCCCACTTTTCATGTTATTGTGTTAGATAACACAAAAACATGCCGCTGCGGACCCGGCTTAATCCAAACAAGTTTTCATGTATAGAGCACAGAGAAAAAAATCTCAGAAAAAAAAGACACTAAAGAGTTTGGATTTTTACTGAAGTTTGTATTTTTATTTTCTTGTAGTATTTTTTATATCTCCAAAAATGTGGGAACGTGTAAGCGAGAGGGCGAATTAGGTTTACACCGCGCCTTAATATATTATTTTCTTGTGAGAGCTCTTTAACTATAAATCGTGAAGACGTAGAGTTGTCCAACACACTCCAATAATATAATAACGTTATAAACTGCGATTGTCGTATGTGTGTCTGAGGGAATTATTGATGCCCGTCTGCACACGACTGAATGTTTCTATTAGATATGTACCCCCACGTGTTTTGGCCGGATTTAAGTTTTAACGAATATCAGATAGATAGATAAACACTTTATTTTACAACATAAATAGGATAATTGATTGAATTTGGTGTTACTTTTCGGAACTCCATTGCAAACTCCTCGAACAAGAATATTTAGTTTTTAGTTCCGATTTTTAGTGTCAAAAACAACATGCACAGTGCACCGCCCTCCCGCCCGCAAAATTGCATGCAAAGAGGAAATGCTATTAGGTATTATTGTTGTTAGTGTCGATATATGAATGGTGTCACTGTACATGTTGTTTTTGACACTAAAAATCGGAACTAAAAACTAAATATTCTTTTTCTAGGAGTTAACATAAATAGGACACAACAATCCAGGTATAATATTTAAAATCTCAGTAAAAGAGGATCGCGGTGTGAAGAGAGCGTACCTAGAACGGCCTATATTGGTCGACGATCGGTTGGCCGTCCTACGTACCACTGGATAGATGAGGTTATGTGAGGATGAGTGGGCACTACAAGTAGAAGACTGGCAGGACGTGGCACAGCACAGACCGAGGGGTGGAGGCTCTTGTTTTCGGAGGCCAAAACTCAGTTTGAGTTCACGCGCCATCGCTTAAACCGATTTCTTCCAGACAAGCAGAAGGAATGCCGTGGAGTTACCGGCTTTAGAATAGTGCTCCACCCTCTCTTCCCGTGGTAAGTAAGGGCCGGCTAATGTCGAGTATTGACAAAACTATTATTCTATAATATATATTCTATTTTTATTCATATTATTAGTATAGTAAGATAATGCTCAAAAACATATTTATTGGTGCCCTACCTACAGGCCCTTTTGGACTTCATCAAAGGCACCAATTATGTAACAATATACTGGTATGCTATAGAAAAAGGTATAAATTTAGGATGCACTACAACTGTATTTTCCATGGTGTATTTATATTTTATATATATAAACTGTGAGCAGGAGCGCATGTTTGGGACGTGTCTCTCTTGGGGGGACTCTCGTAACCTGAGATACAAGGTTGTCCTTAGTTCAGGGAACGAGGGCTCGAGGGAGAATGTGTGTTAATAAACGCTTTTTTTTTTTTTTATTTATTTATTATTAATCCTCCTCCACAAAGGGGGGTTCCTTTATGGAGGAGGCCTATGTTCAGTAATGGATTACCAACGGCTAAGATGATGATGATGAATCAGAAGGAAATGAATACTTATGAGTATTTCTGATCGGCCGTGTACTTATATGGTCATGTTATAGTTATTTATTAAGGTATGGCGAATCTTAATTATTGATTTAAACCTCCTGTGACTACGAAAGCGTTTGAATATATAATTAATTATTATTTCATGTAAATATCTTCTCTATTCATAAAAACCAAAGTCCTGACTGACTGACACACTCATGTATCAACATCAACGGCCAGCCACAACCTTTGAACCTAGAGAGCTGAAATTTTGCAAATAGATTTCCATTAAGTATGAAGTACACAAGGAATAAGAAAGGAACAAATAAACGGTAAAGGAATGTATGCGACCGACCGAGGTGATATTACACACATGCAATCGCGTAACAACAGCAGTAAATTTTGCAGTCAAACGTCATTTTTTGTATGCCATTTGACAGCAGACATTAAGCAATTAAA
The DNA here is from genome assembly GCA_947063395.1 of Hemistola chrysoprasaria. NCBI lineage: Eukaryota > Metazoa > Arthropoda > Insecta > Lepidoptera > Geometridae > Hemistola > Hemistola chrysoprasaria. Next base: position 11,465,384 of record OX346724.1, on the reverse strand, counting down.
CGCTTTCCACACTTCTACTGCTGTTCGTAAGGGGGCGGATTAAAAAAGAAAATCCAAGCAGTCACCAAATTAGCCGAATTCCCAGATATTGCAATTTAGACCGAATAGATCCGCCATAAACACCTAGTTCCTTGAAGTTCGGATCTATACCCAAAGGCCGGCTAAGACTAGACCTCAGGGTATTGATTAACTAGAGGCGTCGGACTTGAAAATTGACTTGCGATGTCTTGTCTTGTCTCACATGCATGCGTGTTTTGAAAGGACATAACGCAATAAGCTCAGGCAACTTAAAATTATATTCCAATAGAGGTTTTGATCTCTTCTCATCCAGTCTTTTCAAGGTACAGACTGGCCGGTTGGCTCTTCTGAGCCGCAGGTCCCGGATTCAATCCCCGGCCAGGACAAACATATGTGTGCATGAGCATGTCTGTTTGATCTGTGTCTCGATGTTATAAGCGTATAAAAGTATGTATATCAGTCATCTGGTTACCATAGTACAGGCTTCTAGCCTAGTTTGGGACGAGATGACCGTGTGTGGAAGTTGTCCCATAAAAAAAGGTTTAAAAGTGTATCCTCTTTTTTACTGCACATTAGTTTTCAAATCACACAAGTTATTGTGTTGCTAATAAAAAAATGCATTAAAAAAGTGTTGGTACATACATACATAGTCAACCCTTGTTCTCGTTGGGGTAGGCAGAGACTCTTTCTCATTCCACTATTTCACCTGTTATGACCTTAACATATTATGAGTTTCACTTCTTCCACTCTAAACGCATTCTTCTTACATGCTCGTCAGTTGTGGATACTTTTGACCTGCCAGGAAAGGTGACCTCTTAGCAGTTTGACACATTCCTATGAAAAATTTACCAAATCGATATTTTGTATTCCCCTGTTTCCTCCGAACATAGTAAACCTATTTGAAATATTTATATCCCGATATTTTAAAGATGAAGTAAACTAAACTATCATTTTATTTTTGTTTTTAAACTCTTAATTTTTTTGTCTTGAACGTGAACGTCGATTCACGCGAATAAAACTGGGGTTTTTAGAAGTTCACTTTGAAATGACCGAGTTTATAAGCAATTACGTTAAATTGCCTACACAACTATATATATTTAAATAATAAGAGAAACTAAAATGACAGTTTACTTCACTATAAAAATACCTGTCACTATATTATTCATTGAATTGAATTTGCCGTTACTTTTCGGAACTCCATTGTAAACTTCTGAAACAAGAATCTTTAGTTTTTAGTTCCGATTTTTAGTGTAAAATAAATATGCATAGTATATATCGACACGTCTCTTACGGCTTACGATATAAATTTATGGAATGGGTTAATTATATTTTGAGGAAACAGGGGAATACGAACATTGATTTGGTAAATTTTTCATAAGACAAAAAATTTCTCGTAGCTAGAATATGCTTTTACTATTTGATCTTGAAAAGCACGTCTAGGTCGACGCTTTTGCTGACACCCTTTACTGGCTGTAATAAAAACAGCACTGCACTCTTGTCTCCATATAGAGTCTCCATAATAAGTATTATACGGAAGTAAGGCTGTTCACACGTATGTGGATATAATTCTATGCCCTTTGTGCGGAGAATATGGACATGGGCTTGATTAGTTAGAGAACACATTGTTCAGGAAATAGAGACAAAAGAAAATAAGGATACGTGTGAATTTCCAAATAGTGGATATCGCTGACATTTTAAATAATTGCAGTCCAGGTTTAAAGAACTATTCAAAATTAACAATGTGAATAGGCGGTAGGCAGATAATATAGAAAAATTAAAAAAAGCTCAAATGTAGAGTGCCGGTTTGGTACTTTTTGCTTGAAAGACATACATACTTCATACTTCGTGATGATGAGTACAAAGACTCTTTAAAATAATGTCAGCTAAATACTATGTAGATTAAATAAGTTTAGATAACGCTATATTAATACCACAACAGAAAAAAAACAATATTAACAAAAAAATTAAACTAGAAACATTGTAAAAATTGGCGGCCCTATCGCTCAGAGTGACCTCTTTCCTACAGGGTAAAGGGATAATAGTCTACGTAGCTTTATGTGTAATCGCCCTCCCATACACAATGCTCACACCACAACTCATAGATAGGACAAAACCGTGGGCGTCGCGTGGGTGCTAGAAAGCTCACACTTATTACCTAGCGAATCTATCCTGGCCAGACTTCCTTGACCTATTCACCTTTCCACCTTCTCTCCACCCCTTGTATGGAAACAGAGGTCTTAGTTCCTGGTCTTTAAAGGCTCAATCAGTTACGCTTTCTGTAACGTTTGTATTAATGATGATATAGGAATATGTGAGGAGTGTTATAGCCGTCGTAAGTTAAGCTCAACCTGGTGTCTAAGATTATATAGTGACGTCATCGCTAGCCAATTAAGAATGCAGATATATCTTTATTTTAAGATAGTGAGTGACAAAACGAGCAAATCAGGTACCTGATGGTAAGCATCATGATTGCCCATATCAGACACAGTACCACCCAGTGTTTTAAAATTTAAAATTCTGCGCAACACTGCACTGCGCCTGTCACCCTGAGATATTAGTTGTTGAAACTCGTCATGCCCAGTAATATCGCTGGTAACATTGCCCTTCAGACCGGAACACAGTAATGTTTGCACATTACTGCTTGGCGGATGAATAACTGGTAAAGGTGTGGTACTTCCCCAGGCGGCTCCCTGCCAAAGAGACCTACCACTACACTATGAATGTAGTTATAACTTGCAGAAAGAATTTCGAAATTAGCAAAATAATCGTTCCATGGAAATTTGCTAATCAGCTGCTGGACAGAGTATTATAACACTAAAAGTGAAGGACCATATTAAGCCACCTCACACACTTGTTTATGGAGATCTACCGCTTTGAGTGGACGGAAAGTATATTTGTTCTAAGAGCTCGATCTGTAACTATAAATGAAGCTCAGTTTGCTATATTTTTTCATGTCCAACATTGAAAGTTTCCCAAAGGGTCCCTAAATCCGTAAGTTGGTGGCACATATGTTGGTAATACCGTCCATTTGTCAGTCTCTAATTGCTAAGTGATTCCACTTGCGCTGTCCCTTACTAAAATCTTAATGTCACTTCGCCATAGTTTGAATTAAGTGGGTAGAGCTTGATGTATGGAGGTAATCCCTTCCTACTTATTAATATACCTACTGGTAAATCTGGAAGTTTGTGAATATATTCTGGATGTTTGCTACCAACTTAGTATAAATTCGAGGTAAAACTTTTTTTTTTTTTTTATGATATTGAGTGACAAGACGAGCTAATCAGGTGCCTGATGGTAAGCATCATGATTGCCCATATCAGACACAGTGCCACCCAGTGTTTTAAAATTCAAACTTCTGCGCGGCACTGCACTGCCCCTGTCACCCTGACATATGAGTTGTTGAATCTCATCATGCCCAGTAATTTCGCTGGTAACATTGCCCTTCATACCGGAACACAGTAATATTTGCACATTACTGCTCGGCGGATGAATAACTGGCAAAGGTGTGGTACTTCCCCAGGCGGCCCCCTGCAAAAGAGGCAATATGTTTAATACTCGTACTACCCACTACAAATACCACTAGCATTTTATTAAACTGACGGTATTAGTATGAATGAGGTGGTTGGTAAGTATATTCCGATGACTTTGATGTTTGCGAAGGTTCTAGGATTTTAAGTTTGAGCGAAGAGGAGCGATTTTGTTTAAAAAAATGTCCCAATGTAGTGGACGTATACTATTGTTATAGGTTTAATTAAGCCAGCTTATGTAAAAATGTCGTCAAAAAAGTCCGTGAAGATTTTAAAATTTTGTAATACACCAGTGCTTAATCTCTGTGTATATAAATAAACCTATCCTTCTATATAAAACCGATAGAATAAGAGATCGATTTAACAAATACGTCTGCAAAAACGCTGACTGCAAAACGAGTGCAGTCAACATGGCGGCGGTACCCATGTTCAATGTTGAATCAAAAATGGCCGAGTCAACGCTAACAGTCAGCTATTTTTATTGGGGCTTAGGGATGGGAAAGGTTTGTTGCAGAATTTCTGAGAATATAAAATGATAATCACCATATATTATAAAATCCTAAATGACTCACTGACTGACATGCAACGCAGAGCCCAAACCACTGATACTAGACTTGAAACTTGGAATGTAAGTTAGTTTCGTTGTCTGGACGCGTGCTTAGAAGGGATTTTTGAAAATTTACATTCTAAGAGGTCCAAGCAAAGCCGCTTTTTATATACTAGTATTATAATATTATAATTATTATTACCTATTAAGAGGTTACGATACCATTTGACACATTCATTAAAAATATTATGAACAATTTACCAAAACGATTGTTGTGTTTCTTGCAAATATAATTAACCCATTCGATTAATTTAAATCCTCATATTTTTAAAAAGAAGTAATAACTCTTTGTTTTTAGTGAACATTGTATCAGTTTTACGCGTGTGACAATAAGAAGTTCACTAGAAGATAGAGTTAATTAAGAATAATAAAAACATACATTCACGCCTTTTTCCCGAAGGGGTAGGCAGAGGTGTACCCAGGACTCAGTCCCATAGTAGTTACACCCACATTTTGCCAGTATATTTACCTTAATCATCATGCTATGAAGAAAAAGGTAACCGTGTGGTTCCCGCCTATATAATAGGGCCTCCCCTTTCTCATCCCGTGGAAGCCGTGAGATCCGGCAGAGGGACATATTCGAAGAGTGGGCATCAGCGCTCTCTGTTCCAAGTATTCCAACTACTGCGATCACCAAGCCGCCTTCCAAACGTGGTGATTACGGCAAAATCGTCCCATATGAATAGTCTATAGCGTTCTATGGGCAGGCCTGTGTTCAGTAACGGACGTCTTCCGGCTGTTAATGAGGTTTTTTTTCTTTCATCATCAGAAGGAAAAAACCTTTGATTTTTTTTTTATGGTAGTGAGTGACAAGACGAGCAAATCAGGTGCCTGATGGTAAGCATCATGATTGCCCATATCAAACACAGTGACACCCAGTGTATTAAAATTCAAAATTCTGCCCGGCACTGCACTGCGCCTGTCACCCTGAGATATGAGTTGTTGAATCTCATCATGCCCAGTAATTTCGCTGGTAACATTGCCCTTCATACCGGAACACAGTAATGTTTGCACATTACTGCTTGGCGGATGAATAACTGGCAAAGGTGTGGTACTTCCCCAGGCGGCCCCCTGCAAAAGAGGCCTACCACTACAAAAAAATTGATGAGAGATTGTCAGAAAAATATATATACATTCATGTCACAGAAATCTCGCAATTATCGATAATTCCGGATTTACAAATCCATGTTTCGCCTCCCTAATCCCGCCCCTGAATGTTAACATGCGAGTACATTTATTTTATTTACGTAATACACGAATGAGTGAGTATAATACGTTGTGTTTGCTAACGAGTGGTAATTACGCCTACATTGGCTTAATTGTTGGGGGTTTACATGTTTTTGGCATGTGTTAATTGTCTTGTTCATTTTTTTCTGTAGTACTTACTTAGTTATTATTATAGAGGTCCGTGGCTCAGCGATATAATGTTTTAAACGGAGTCCCTGGATCGAATGTCACATGTGAACTTTTTACCTGTATGCCACCATATTTCAAGTGGCAAGTTAAGCTGTAGGTCCCGGCTATTTCCCATAAGATATGTAGGGGACAGTCGTTAGGTCATGTCGGAGGCCTTGTAAAAATGTTGGCGACCTGAAACTTTGACAAAATATGTTCAAAGTCAAAGTCAAAAAGATTTATTCAAATAGGGTACTATCTATCACTTTTGTACGTCAATCGGAAAGATATCTGTATAAGAAGTACGCACAAGAAACAAACAAGAAAGGTTAAAGACTTGAGTAGTTGTAATTGAGGTAATCCGTTCTGATAGAGTAAAAATTCAAATTATTTTTACATTAATAATATTATTCTGAGACTGTTTTATTCGTAATTAAAACGAATGAAAAAGTATTAAAAAAACTTGACTTAGAGATTTAGGTCAGTACCGATTTACCTATACATTATAATATAAGTAATTTACATAATTGGACTCTTAAATGAGAACAAGAAACAGCGAAATGTACTTTCTGTGGGACTGATCCTGGGCACACCTCTGCGTTCCTCTGTTTACCTAATCTACCCACAACTAACAAAAATATTGTTTGTTTGGCGTTCGTTTTTTAAACACATCAAAACCCGTCGCATTCGAAAACTTTTTAATTGCCCGCGACTAAATTCGCAACCATTCGACAAAAAGCTTATTGTTCGATTTTCAAATTTAAATTCCGAACGAAAGTTTCGATCACCAACTCCGTCGCTGCATCGAAGAATAATTCGCCACTCGAATTCGAAAAATAATTATAAGCGACACTCGAAATTTGAAAAATAATGGGCATGAGATTTGATTCGTACGAGTAATTAAAATTAAATAAACTTTTTAATATTTATTTATTTTCTTTTGGATATTTTTAGTAGGTAATAAATTATAGATAAGTCCTAATGAACTATACGCAGTAGATTAGCTAGTTGATATGGCAATGGGCAGGATACATAGCACGTAGAACTGATGTCCTTATGTGGCGGTATGGTTCTTGAATGGAGACCATAGACCTGGAAGCACAGCGTAGGACGTCCACACTCAAGGTGGACAGTCGATCTACTAGATGGAAATCTATAGGAAAGGTCTTCTAACTAAAAAAAAGGACTTTCAACCGCTGATGATGATGATGATGACATTCCAGTTTTTATTTATTTATTTAATTTTAGGGGACCAACAGCTTTTTATCACACAAATACAATTATCTTATTAGAAATAGAATTAGTTTTTCCAGTATTTTAAAATAATATCTTCAAATAACCCTTCAAGTGCAAAGAGATTAGAGATAGAATACAATCGTCAAATCGAATAATCGAACGCATCGATATCTCGATTATAGGTCTCTATAATGGTCAGTTACCAGCATTGTTCGACTCGTGCGCTATTCCTAAATTACACGTTTATAAGTTACCTGTTACTTAATTATACGAATTGAATGAGCACGTGGTGGCCGAGTGAACACCGGGTGTGACTCGCGGGCGGTAGAGATGACCTGTATCGAAATTTATAAACCTCGATAATTATCGATGTTACTGAATTTTAATCTCTTCTCTTCTTCTAAGTCGGGCACTTTTGACAGAGTGGTCGTGGTTGCTATGCGTGTTCTTCACTTTCGATCCCTCGGGTTGGCCTTTGCGATATTAAGCCATTTCTGGCGATTTATAGCGTTGCTATTAGAATTTTAATGTAAAGTCACAAAAACTACGAGTGACCTTAGTAGTATACGACTTTTTGGGGCCTCGCTGGTGTAGCACGACGCGCTACACTATGCGCTGATGTCGCGCATTCGAGACAGTACCAATACTCTTCATAAAACCGTATTATTATTGTGGAGGGCGACTTGCCCTATTATGAGAAACTGGAATGTGATACCACTCCTCGGTCGTTTAATTTAATATTAAATAATTTTGTTACAATACTATGATCTGATAGTCAAAACAATTTTAGTAGATAGCAAAAAAAGCTAAGATTTCAATAATTATATTTTTTGCTTAGATGATAATTAAAACATTATTCACATACACACTTTAATAAGATCCTGCATTTACGCAACGTTCGTGCACTTCAACTTCAACTTCTTATTTTTAATGGCTTGTGCGGACACAAATTTGCCAATGTCGCCGTGGATAGAGAGACCAACAAACGCTGGATATTGATCGGTTTAAAGAAAAAACATGACCGGTTAATTTGGAAGAAAACCGCAACCGAATTGAATACCTGAAATGAGAGACATCACAACATAATACTTATACTACATATATCTATGTTTATAATATGTTAGTTTTGTTAAAAAATTATTATTTTTTTTTTTTCCCATATTTACAGAACACAAATATTATACATAAATAAAGATATTTAACAACATTTATTATAGTTTAATTTTGTTAGATTTGATAAAGTTAGCCAGAGTATTAATAAAGGGGGTAAAAACTAGAGGTAAAAGGTAATCAAATTTGGTAGGACGTGGGATTTCAGGTGGGAGGATGTCATAAAGAGAGTTATGAAGTTTAGGACAATTAAAGAAGATGTGGTCTGTGGTCCCTTCATCGAGTCCACATTCACATAATGATGGAATGATCCCTTATCCTTATTTTATAGAGGAACACAGGAGTACAGGTTTTTCCTTCCCGCCGGCACTTTCCTCAGGGCACTTTCCTTCCCGCCGTTTGCAGCACATGACAGCTGTCATGTGTCAAAGACACGTATGACGTGTGAAGTTTTTCCCGCGTCAAGGATCTTCTGAATAAAACCGATTTACTGGTAAGCCGCAGCAAATAGAAAACTAATAATGTTTACATAAAAACTATTCCCATAACCACGCACTTTGTGTAGAAGTTTTTCTATATTTTAATAATGTTATCATATTTAAATTATCTGTTCTTTTGTTATAGATATATATAATACATACTGTTTGTTACATTTATTTAAAAATATGTCGTTTTAATTTATTTAATTATCTGAAGACATAGTTCTAAGTATTTTATATTCATATTAGATATTAAGATATTAACAAGTCTTTATAAATTGATTGTCGGTCCACTGGTGGAGCAAAGTGCAGTGCAATAAATGTTGCAGTGGAATATATGGCTCACTAAAATAGGAAAAAACTTGAACATACATACACAACATACATACTTGAACATAATATACATACATAATATTTAAAGTAAGAAGTCGTATAATATCTAAATATTATAACATCTCATCTCATCTCATAATATCTCATCTCTAAAATCTAATAGAGGAGCACGCAAGACGAACCGAATGATACGTTAGAGAATATCGATATTACATCGATATCGGAACAATAACACGTTATTTCAGATAATCCCCGCTATGTGTTGTTACGTATCTAATGTTTCATAGGATGACGAAATTAAATATTATGAAGAGGAGTTTAGCTTACAGTTACGAGCTGATCTTTGATATTATGGTGCCTCGATGGCGTAGTGTGTTGCGAAACACAACTGCCGATTGTCCCTAAATCAGGCGGGATAGGTCCCCAAATCAGGCAAAAGGTGTTAAAAGTATCGAAGATTCATATATTTATTTCAATAAATGTGTTATAATGATACATTATTACAAAATTACAATGTTTTCTTGGTAAAGTCATAACACATAGTTTCAACATGCTTTTGCATATTCTTCTTTTTTTTTTCTTCTTTTTTGCATAAAATTATATATTCAAATTTCAGTAAATAATAATGAACCCGTGGAAAACAGTTTTATTTTAACAAAGAAACATTATAGCACTATGTATATTTTATCTGTATGTGTCTTAGCGATAAGAACGCCAATTATTATACTATTTTTTTAATTTAAGTTCTCTTCTGTGTGGTTTAAAAATAAAGTGCTAATCTATCTATCTATGTATCTGTGCAAAGTTTACTTAATACAAATGATTCTTAACTATAATCTTTATATTTAATGTCTTTACTAACATAACATACATTCACGCCTTTTTCCCGAAGGGGTAGGCAGAGGTGTACCCAGGACTCAGTCCCATAGTAGATACACCCACATTTCGCCAGTATGTTATTGGTCCCATGTAATAGGGGGCGAGCCTATTGCCATATACCGGGCACAGTTCCAGACTCCAGGCAGCTATTGAGATAATTCCTAATGGAAAAATCCAATATTTAGCACTATGCCTGACCTGGGGATCGAACCCGGGACCTCTTGATTGGCAGTCGAGCATCCGCCCACTACGCCACCGAGGCATGTCTTTACTAATGTAAGAACAGCGGCTTTGCCCGCTGGCAATATGAAATATGGAAGTCTTATAACAAAACTTTGACGCCGTTTTTGGACCCCTTTATAGAATGTGAATTTTTAAAAATCCTTTCTTAGCACACGTTCAAACAACAAAAAAGAACTACATTCCAAGTTTCAAGTCTCTAGGATCAGTGGTTTGGGCTCTGCGTTGCATGTCAGTTAGTGAGTCATTTAGGATTTCATAATATATACTTAGTGATAGTGATTATCACAATTATTACAAGTACGCAGTTACCTTTAGTAGAATAATAGCATCTTCCGTTTAGCTATGCTAATTCTGAGAACCGAGCGGGCTAAGTAGTTAACCATAATTGATATGGAGTTCATATCGTAATAGGATCGACTCATTCGGGCATGACTTGCGGAATACTCCCGCATGTGGGGTCTGGGAGGACCGTAAGTGAATTGACGTAGTGCATGGCCACACTGCAAGCCTAGCGCGGAGGCCTGTATAAGGCGAAAGATTAAGGCGGGTGCGACGGCGGAGGCGGGTGGTGGCCACACTACGCGCGACCGGCGACTAGCGTTCAGATTCCGGTGTTGCATACCATAGAAGATTTATTTTTTTCTTAAAATTTTAAAACAAAAGCGAGCAGCTAGACTTAAAATGTTTGAGGGCCCGTGTCACAGTGTGGCCACATACAGGCAGTTATTACATTTTTTCGATTCCTATAAAATATATTACAAAATGGTGTAGTGATACTTAAGGATCTACCCTTCAAACTGAACCCTTTGGCAATGAAAGAATTGCAAAATTCGTGAAAGAATTGTTGGCACAAATCCAGACGGCAAGTTTGTTACTGAGAAAATTCTTTGTAATCCTCACGAAATGCAATAGAAGTAGTTTCAAGACCGAGAACTGTTATTTAAATATGATAATTTCCCCATTTGACCTCAGCACGCATGCTCACAAAAAATCAATCTATCAAACAAAATCGATCTACGGCAAATCAAACCATACATTACTGTTCTAGCAGGAAGAATGCGCACGCGCCCGTTCCCACGTGCCTTTGTCGGCCGGCGACAAAGAGATGCCGACAACATGCCATCTTTACCTTCATTCACTTACAAAATTAACTTTAGACCTTATACACTTGATATAACATATCCTATTGTCTGATTGGCGACCTGAAAAATCTACCCACCGACTCAACTTCAAAACGCTAGATCTACCAACACATTCGTTTTGTAATTTCTACTTTATCTGACTGCAGCAGCTTTGAAATTTCTATGTGGCTGTTAAAATGTGCTAGACCAAAGTTGACCCCTCATTTAAGGTAAGGCAATTGTTTATCAATACGTTTATGATTAATGTGTATGATGTGCCGTCGTGACCGCGAGTGGGGCCGGCTGCGGCAATTAGTGTTGATCACGATTCGATGATATGTGATGGGTCAAGTTGCTAATTTGATCGTTCGATTGTATAGGTATAGGAGGAGGTAACGGGGAATCTTATCTATTAATTTAATTGTGATGGGTTTTTTGCTGGTTAGCTTTTGCATGGTGTAAAATACATTTGTACTGAAGATTTTTTGACGATAACGTCGTGCTTAATCACTTTCTATTGTTTATTTCCATAGAAAAAAAAAAAATTATCATATTTTTTATTTATTTTGAAAGTTTAATGAATTTGAATTTTATGTATCATCGGACTAAAAAATCAATTGATTACTTGAGTCACTAGATTACGAACGCGCCACGATTGATCGCCGTTTTGTGACGTAGTAATGTTATAGTTATGTATTATGGTATTTTATCACATTGTCACGTCACTACAAGTCACGAGCTCGTTCGGGTCCTATCGGCGTGTTTTCGGTACTGGTATTCTGTGGTACTGGATTAAAAATTATTTATTAATTTGATATAACTGAATTTAATTATATTGAATTAATTAAATTGAATTGAATTAATTTGAATAAAAAAAATCTTAAATCTTGTTCCATTTATGCAAATAACAATTCTAATACTCAATTGGGTCAGTTCGCGCGATGATCGCGTAATCCTTGTTCTATTACGATGATTAACTTAGCTTACAATTACAACGTCGACTGTACCACCGAAGCTTATAGCAAACGTCCAACAGAAAATATGTGTAGTTTCACATTTCTAAACTAAATCTGAACGGTACAATGCGATAGTATCTCGTGCGTAATGTGTGCAGTGACAACTTGGACAGCGCGCGGTGCGATACTGATTTCATACTATGACTAAACTGTGTTGATACTTGAAATGAATGAATGAAGTAAGTTTATTTGGACAACACTGCACAAAAGACATTAAACTAAAACACTCAGAAATTAAAAATAAAAACAAACAGATAATATAACAATATTAATAATAAAAGGATTTAGTCATAAATGTGTGTAGTTCATAGTCGCGTCGTGTGCAGTGTCACCCGAATGGGTGATTTTGTATACAGAGGACATACTACCACGACCAATCCTTCGAAAACTACATTATTAGTTATCAATATTTGCTTGTCACTATTCTGACTGGGTGAGCTGGGTGGCTTTTAGATCTATTATTATATTATTCGTATAATATATTATATGTAGTATTATTCGTATAATAATATTTCACCTGCCTCTGTCTACTCGAGACATTTTTTTATGATAGTGAGTGACAAGACGAGCAATTAGTTGCCTGACGGTAAGCATGATGATTGACCAAATATCAGATACAGTGCCACCCAGTGTTGAGTGAGTTTTTAAATTCAAAATTCTGCGCGGCACTGCACTGCGCCTGTAACCTCAGATAGGTATTAGTTGTTGAAACTCGTCATGCCCAGTAATTTCACTGGTAATATTACCCTTCAGACCGGAACACAGTAATGTTTGCACATTACTGCTTGGCGGATGAATAACTGGCAAAGGATTGGTACTTCCCCAGGCGGCCCCCTGCAAAAGAGGCCATAAACATAAACCATAATTACATTTCGAAAACCATAATGACCATAATCGATGTTTATTCTGAAAATAATTACCTCAATCAATAAATAAATATGTATGCACTGTTTTGAGATTAAAGTAAAACATTTCCTCTTCTTGTAAAAGAACTAAATCGACTAATCATGATTGCAGTGATCAGACTCAATATCAGTTGAGTATGGTTCTTCAGAAGTATTAGTCAATACCTGTTCTGCCATAAATCTTAAACGTTTATCATCAATTTTGAAGAAAACTGAAAGAAACAATGGAAAATTAAAACTTAGATTAAACTCAAACATAAAGGAAGTGTAAAAAAACCAAACACTGCAGCCATGGCCGGGTAAAACTTACCCAAATCAGTTTGAAGTACGTATAACTTCTGCGCCAGCGCTCGAAACACCAAAGAATATTAACTATTACTACGTCGTTATATCATGTTCTATGTAGTAATAGTAGGCTATTATATGAGAGCGTTTATATGGAGTGACGGGCCTGGCAACATTGAGATCACGCCACTACGCCACTGACCTGGGAGACCTGGGGACCGCTGCCTCATGATCGGCAGGTACGCTTGCGAACCACTACACCACCGAGATACTTAGTTATTAAATGAAAAAATTAACGAAAGTATCAAAACATCATAGTCGACTAGTTAACACAATTTTGGCGACGAAGTAACAGCGTCATTCTACGGATATATTGCCGTGGACGCGAGCTTGTCGCCGATTAAACGCTAATACATGATGTGTTTAATTCACTTCAACGTTGGCGATTATCGTAAACATACTGTTACTGGTGCATAACCGGTTATATATATATCGAGGAAATGTCATTCGTGTAAACGACATTCGGCATTCGCGATTGAACGAAGTGAACTCATAAAAAGGCAAACTAAGGGCCGGTTTTTTGATCGTTGGTTACAGTTAAGTTAACCATTTGTTAAACTGACTATAGTAAAATTCTTAACCAATGGTTAAATCGTGAGGAAAAGTAGTTAACTAGGGATGAAAAAACGATTTTTGCCGAATTTTAACTATTTGTCAAAAAATTTAACCGTTTCACTTAACCAGTGATCAAAAAACCTAGCATAAGTCGAATGTATTTCAGAATAACTAACCCTATATTATTTATACAGGGTTATTGGCAATGAGTCCGCATCCTAAAGGTTCATTGCAGTCATAATTTTATCAACTTTTGCAATAGAGTGTATATATGTGTAGTATATATGTATGTCATATTATGTTATAGATGTATGTAGTATATTAATAATATGTAGTAAATATTATAATTCCAATTATGTATAGTGTATATAAGTTATGTGTAATAATTTTGTACCCGATCCCATCCCTACTCTTCCTATTACACCTTTCCGTCCAGACTGGTTGCATTGAAGAGATCGCTTAAAGCGATAAGGCCGCCCATTGTCGACCAATCACTTTTTAGTTATAGCTTAAATTTTAAGCTATTATGTTGTACTGTGTAATATTATGTAAAATGGTCGAAATAAAGAGTATTCTAATCTAATCTAATCTAGAGTTTAAAATTCTGACGCCACGAGGTACAATGGTTGGTGAGTCTACTAGCGCTGAGCTATGTTTTGTCGAGTCTTGTTATCACATACACAGCTGTTTTTGGGAAAAGGTTTATCGATTTCACTTCGCTAAGGTTACTGAATAGAGGCCCTGGTTTGTCCTTACGAACCTATTAGTGACAAAAGAAAGACGAGAACAATAATATTGGTTCCATTTCACAAATAGTTAATCGAGTCGACCCATATGTACCGTGTAAAATGCCACATAGATACAGTCCCTTTAGCGACGTTTGGCTTTTAGCAACATTTTGTATCGCGATCGTGTTACCCAAGGCCTGAATACGTTGTAACATTGGCTATATATCCGCATAATCAACGTGTAGGTAAATCTGTACAGGGGGTCCCGCTGGACACGACTCGAATGGAGCAGGGACGGCCGAAGGTTGGATTAGTTGGGAGGAAGGGGACAGCGGGGGCAGCTAAAACTAAATCTGTGAAGTTGATGAAAAGTTAACACATTACATACGCCTTAGTGAATTCGTAGGTTTTCGCGATTGTTAGTGACTGAATAAAACAATTTGTAACGGATTTTTTTGAGTATGATTACATTTTAATTAACATAAATGTACATTACTTACATTAGTGATTCTAATCTCTTGACAATAAAAGCTGTTTAATGAAATGAGTCATGTCCTATTACCGTTAAGTATGGCTGAGAATGTTTAACTCCACTTGCAGCTATGACCCTGACAAAAAAGATTTTCACTTCTGTGTAGATAATGAGCTAATTTTATTTATTTGTCTGATTTAAGCTTGTTTAGTTCTGAGTAACCAAACTGAAATAGTTTATTTCATGGAACTTAGCTTACCTATAATAAATAAATATAATATTTAAGCCTCAAATAATACACTTGGTGGATGTCTTATTTGGAATTTAAATTTTCTGGTCATTGTAAATCACCGTTGTCCTTACAACACAAAGCTTTATCAAAAAATACACCACAATCAACCTGTTCCGTTTCTTCAGAGACATGCACTTACCCCCTGTCCTGAATACGTCCATCGACCGTCCGGACAGCGGGTCTCGACACGAAGCCGCGACACACGGACACTACCGTATCGGGTTACTGATTTAGAGACCGGTGTCGTCACAATGTGTCGATAGACTGTGATTTTTGTGATGAGAGGAGCGGGTTTGGTAGCTTCAGTTAACTAGTATGGCCAAGCTGAAAAATTCCTTTCTCAATAAAAGTATTGCAACGGGTATCAGTGTGACTCTACGGAAAAAAACATTTAGTCACAGAATGTCTGGACTAGTTTGGCTGGTTGGGAATCCACTAAACCGTCCTAGTTCTTATCAATGGTCTTACTAGTTAGTACGGGTGACACTGAACGTTTTTGAAATCTGTAATGTGTATTATGTCATTTGTTTTTACAAATCGGCAGCAATTTTTAAAGTGTCTGTTGAGCTTCAAAATTTATTTGACTAGAGGAAATGATCCATGATGATCAAAATTTGTAATAACAAATAACATAATTATATGAGTTTAATACACATTACAGCAGATTCTCAACAAGTTCCTAATTCGAATTTTTAATACATTTTTCATCGGCTGCTTTTCTTACTGGCCTATTCTAAAAAAAATCAGTGTGTCCCTTGTAGCATTGGATCTTTGTTAGAAGTATCGGTTGAATATCATACAAAAAGTTATTATTTCTATTGTAATTAGATAATATATTATTGGTAATTTAAAAACTACCCTTTAGCGTAACGGTTGAGGTTATGGGTTTCGAGTTAAATTCAAATACAGTTCATAAAAATAGGATTTCTCTGCTTCATTCTCTGTACTGAAATATTATAAAATGTAATATAATTTTATACTTATATAGTTACTTACTACATTTCTTTGGGAAAAGGCGACATTTTTTTTATAACACGGTAGGATGTTATACATAATGCCTTGTTTTTACATACGTACATACAGTCACACCTTATTCCCGGTGGGGTAGGCAGAGACTATTTCCCCCCACTTGCTACGATCCTGACATACTGCCTTGTTTTTGATTACGCTAATTCAATGTGGCCTCTACCTTACACACAGAGTCTTGTAGGAAACAAGAGTAAACCGTTGTATGTGAAACTTCAATACGTTACGTACTTTATTGGAACCGTTGTTACAATAATATTAAGTATGTATAGGTTTTTTAATATTATATTATGTAGACGCAGGGCTTGTTAGAATCCTAGCGAAACTCCGACATTATGATAGGGATTGATTGATTGACATGAGGATTGACTCAAGCATTTTTCGTCTCAAACTACAATTAATTTATTAAAATAGTCCTTGATGAGACAAATTTAATATGGCCGCCAATTTGTAAAAACAAATGACATAATATGAATTCTTTACACATTTACAGATTCCCAGAAGAGTTACTAATTCGAAATTTAAATACATTTTTCATCGGCTGCTTTTCTTACGGGCCTATTCTAAAAACTTTGTGTGATCCTTATTTAGGACACCCGTTTCGTTTCTAATGAATAAGCGCAGATAAAACCTAGAAATACTGAAGTGACCTTAAATATCGATAAGTACGCTTTATTTCAAAGTTCCACTTTCTATCGAAACAACATATCCAACATTTAGGTCGTACAAATAGCCTTAGAACCAAACTAGGCTCTAGTTGTGAACACATATCGCACAAGACACACGGCGTCAGAGTGTACCGCTGACAGATGCCTGACAAATTTATGTGTCAGATAATCTTATCCGATCCGACAACATACGGCTTTATTGCCCACTTTCGGACTGTGGACACAGTGAAGTTGTATAGTAAGTCAGTCGATTTTTTCGCATAGGTATGAACTCGCATATTATGAAAGAGAAGGATCTTAGCCGCCGTGTTATCAGCCGTGGTCACGCGAAAAATGAGTGACGTGACCACAACTCAGTCGAAACGTCGAGGTAAATTAGCGCGATTAAGTCCACTCTCTTTCATAAAATATGTGTCATAATCGCGTTAAAGTTTAAAAATTACTATGAATTCCATTTTTTGCTGTGAGACCTCGTTTGTCTTTTTTTTATGATAATGACCAGTGTTTAAAATTCAAAATTCTGCGCGGCACTGCACTACGCCTGTCACCCTGAGATATGAGTTGTTGAATCTCATCATGCCCAGTAATTTCGCTGGCAACATTTCCCTTCATACCGGAACACAGTAATGTTTGCACATTACTGCTTATCGGATGAATAACTGGCAAAGTGTGGTATTTCCCCAGGCAGCCCCCTGCAAAAGAAGCCTACCGCTACAAAAACTGTCTTGCCTCTAATGATTCTAAATTACTATTGAATATTTGATAATTTCAAATTCTTATCTCCAATATTCCCTGAGAAAAACGGTCTTGATAGGCAGACAGATAAACAACGAAATGACCAACATATAGGTTTTATTTATTTCTTGTGAGGATGCACATGTCACTCATTTATCCATACAATTTTTGACATATTTTTTGCCATGAACGTGGCGTGATATTTTTTTAAACGATACATGGACGTATATCTAGGTACTATATATATTTAAATAGGAATATCAAAAACTCTTACCTTCAAGGTAATAAAATAAATTTTCGCGAAGTTTGGGTGATAGTTGTCTCCTCAGAAAAAAAGCTAGTATGCGTGGGATATTCACAAAATGCGTTGTATGAGGACAGGACAAGTTGTTAAAAAAGCTCTTATCTTTCTCCACTGCATTTTCTACACTACACCACAGTTTCGCTAGTGCGCTTTCTGGCTCCGTATGATACCGCGTATACCGTGATACTGCGAAGACATTTGGATATCTAAACGAGTTCTATATTGTACTGCTTTGACAATATTGTCTGTTCGAGTATAGCCTGGATCATTGTTTCAGACGGGTTTGTCTCTTATTGTAGTACCAACTGATAACCAATGGGTTTTGAATCAACTGGACTATAGGAAATAGCAGGTTTGATTTTATTTTTAACTTGCTTTCTAACAAGCTGGGTCCGTGGTTTTAACCGTTAAAGAAATACTGAATACCTTATGAAAATTACCTATGTATGTTTTCATACGCAAACTGGATTCTTGAAAAAATAAATTATTTATTAAAAAACCTATAGTAGCCACCAGCTTAATAGTATTTATATCCAGTAAAAAGGTAATAACCCTAATAATAAATAAAAAAATATATATTTCAGGTAAAAAATACCCTTATACAATAAACAGTTAAATTTTGTTGCAGTGGTAGGCCTCTTTTGCAAGGGGCCGCCTGGGGAAGTACCACACCTTTGCCAGTTATTCATCCGCCAAGCAGTAATGTCCAAACATTACTGTGTTCCGGTATGAAGGGCAATGCTACCAGCGAAATTACTGGGCATGATGAGATTCAATAACTCATATCTCAGGGTGATAGGTGCAGTGCAGTGCCGCGCAGAATTTTGAATTTTAAAATACTGGGTGGCACTGTGTCTGATATGGGCAATCATGATGCTTACCATCAGGCATCTGATGAGCTCGTCTTGTCCCTCACTATCATAAAAAAAAAAAAATTAGACCGAGCAATAAAATTAAAATTATCACAATAAATATTTTACAATAAATATTTTAAGTCTTTTTTTGATATCCTAATAATCCTTCTTAGTTGTCCCATATTATTATTATATTTAATATTTTAATAGGGCAAAATCCACCAGAATATTAAAGCATGGAAATTCGCCCCACTGAGTCAAGTTAGTGGGACATATTCCGGGTCCGGCCAGTTGTCTTTCACTGCAAAACTTAAAGCATTCCACTTTGCTTCACCATAGGTGCGGATTGGTTGAGCAGGGCGAAATAATTCAGAATTTATTTATTTAATCAGAATGGCTTAGGAGCATACACCAATTAATTACTGGCTATAGGTAATAGGTATATTGATAAAAACATTTTTTTTTAATATTCTCTGTAAGTTTAAAGTAAATAATAATATAGATTTGAAGTGATAAAATAAATATAATTCATAAATTACACTCTTCGACCATACCGCAAACAAGTCAACGTCGCTACGTGTGTATAAAACAAATTCTTTTTTTTTTTATAAATATGGGACAACTTCCACACACGGTCATCTGGCCCCAAACTAGGCTAGAAGCCTGTACTATGGTAACCGGATGTCTGATATACATACTTATATACGCTTATAACACCCAGACACAGATCAAACAGACATGTTAATGCACACAAATGTTTGACCTGGCCGGGGATCGACCCCGGAACCTGCGGCACAGAAAGCAGAGTTACTACCATCTGAGCCAACGTGGCTGGCATTCATTATAATTTGGTACCTAACTTCTGATATCACCACAACAAATAGTTACTAATGTCACAGTACAAATCATTAAAATCTCAGTAGATAAAGTACAAATGATTACAAATACAGTCGATAAAGCATGGTGACCGAATCGTAGACAAATCACGATTATCATACGCCATAAAACATAACTAGATCTTGAATCAGTGAACATGACCGGTATTTATCAAAACTACTTGGTCGTGGTAAACTAGCTAATGTTTCTGGTGTTACTCGAATTATAAAAGTGCATTGCGGAAATAGTTTTAGACTTGACGGATTTTTTTTTTTAAATGACCTATGCTGTTGGCCTCAGATGGCCTCTACAGCTCTACCGGGCAGAGGTGAGCGCAGGAGACGCTTGAGCCAAAGTTTAAGGGCGACTAGCACAAGGGCACCTAGACGGTACGAACCTCGGCTTGGGCCGTCGCCTGACGGAACTGATGTATGTGTGATTTATGTACACTCACATCTGTCTCGTCTATCCATTCAAGGTGCTTAAACATAAATATGGTATGGTAAATTCCAACTATCAGAGTTGGATTGGATATGCTTGTTTCGATTAAGTCAATCTCCATCATCTTCCTACCCTTATGCCAGTTGAGTTGGGGTTGGCACAGCACATTTTTTTTCTATATCTGTATCTGGGTGCTATAAGCGTATATAAGTATGTATATCAGTCATCTGGTTGCCATAGTACAGGCTTCTAGCCTAGTTTGGGGCCAGATGACCGTGTGTGGAAGTTGTCCCATATTATTATTATTCTTGTCCATCATCTCTTTACTTCTTTTTAACGAAAATCCTCATTCACGTAGTTAATTTATTTGTACTTAACATGGTACGTGTGATTAGATTACAATAATTATAATATTTTATTAAGAAAAATCTAATGTAGACTTCTGGAAATCTTTAGTTTTTAGTTCTATAAGATTCTCGTCTTGTCACTCACTACCATAAAAAAATAAAAATTCTGGTTCCAGAAGTCTAAAATGGAGTTCCAAAAAGTAACACCAAATTATAAAAGCAAATAAAACTTAGGCAGAAAAATCAAAGATGAAACAAAACATTTATAAGGATAATATTATAATAAAAATAGTTTTAAAATAAATGATGATAGTATTTAGAATAAATACAAAGTTTCAAAATAAATAACAATATAATATCTTTATATAAATAATAGAGTAAGATGAATAAACAAGAATAAGGATGGGCTTACAGGTTGACAAAGCAAGTCGTAAAAAGCACTTCCTTCTCCACAACATTTTCAAATCATCCCAATGTTCCACACCAAAACCACTAAAACAACAAAAACCACTAAAACAGCACACAGTCCGATATGCCTAACATTAGCTACCTAACCAACTATGCCGTGAGGGTGAAGCGTTAAGATACCATATCTGTCCCGCTAATGCACCACTAACTCATGAGTGCGTCGTAACAGCTAGAGCTGGTACTACGTCAAGAATGTGTTCAGTTCCTGCTTTACTTTGCCATTGGCTTTAATCACATCATTGATAGTAGTTGAATTCCAGTTGTGAAAAGTGTCTGGCTGATATTTTACGGGTAGATATCAGAATTTAGCGTCGATATTCTGCAAGTATAGTGGTGTGAAATAGGTGCGAATAATTACAGCAGCAGATACGTGAACGAAAAAGGAATAAAAAAATTAATAAAATTCTCGTACCGAGCTAGGCGCACTGGGTCTTTTGCTTGGACACTTTATTGGTACACCATAAACAGTAAATCTGAAGGCGCGCTCCTTAGGAAATTCGCCCTCTCGCTCATACGTACCCACATTTTTAAAGATGTAAATTATACTTCATGTAATAACGTAAAATAAAGACAACTAGGATCTGGATAGTAACAATACAAAGTTTCAGTAAAAAATCCAATTTAATCCAAACGAGTATTCATGTTTAAAAACCTGCACAAAGAAAAATCTTAGAAAAATAAAAAGGCACTGAAAACTTGGATTTAATTGGTTTTATTTACTGAATCTTTGTATTGTTATTTTCTAGATTTTAATTGTTTTTATTTACGTAATTACATGTAGTATTTTTTATATCTTAAAAAATGTGTATAATTTAAAAAATGTGGGTACGTGTGAGCGAAAGGGCGAATTTGCTTGGCATACACAATCACGCCTTTTTCCCGAAGGGATAGGCAGAGGTGTACCCAGGACTCAGTCCCATAGTAGATACACCCACATTTCGCCAGTATATTATTGGTCCCATGTAATAGGGGGCGAGCCTATTGCCATCTACCGGGCACAGTTCCAGACTCCAGGCAGTTATTGAGATAATACCTAATGGAAAAAATCCAATATATAACACTTTGCCTGACCTGGGGATCGCTAAGAGCGATCTCTTCCAGACAAAGACAACCGCGCAGGGAGAGGAGAGTACCGTAAACATTTATTGGTCGGTGATGTAACAAAAATATTAAATACGTAAAATAAACAGTAACAATAATTTCAAAAGCTCTAAAACTCCGTACACCTTTAATAGACCCCCAGTTGCATTCAGGCAAGTTATTACGCACAGTCATAATGCCGTAATGCTCGCGTAATAGCCCCTCGAGAGTTTCAAGTGACATGTGAATGCCCACTACACCTGGCGCTAGTGTGAATCTACATTTTTAAAATTTCTGCGTGTTTGTACAGTTTATGCCAAGGATTAAGATGCCTGGAAACTTCTTTATAGCCACCATTCTGTACCAACCATACAAACGAATGTCGAAGTAATAGTTATTTATTTTCAGATTAGATTACCATCAGGCACCTGATTTGCTCGTCTTGTTACTCAAACTCAAACTCAAACTCAAACAAATTTATTAAAATAGGTCATAATCTGACACTTTTGCACGTCAATGAAGATAAACAGTACTACTGAGTCTACCGTGCGTTCGGAAAGATACCTCTACAAGAAGAACGCACAAGAAACTTGTAGGGCTTAATTTTTTCAACAGATAGTTTCACAATATTTGGTTTGGTCACATTCGTTTTCTTTGAAGGTGCCGTGAGGCGGATATGCAGAGGTTTCCAGGCATCTTTGTCCTCTATGTACTGGTGGCTGGTGACTTTATAATAAGCCTTCCTTAGTAAAGTAGATTTTATATAGGTTTTGAATTTACCCTCTGAGAGCCCAGTTATCTCTTTTGGGATTTTATTATAGAAACGTACACTATTTCCTAAGAATGTCTTTTTATTTGTTTTAGATAATCTAAAGCTAGGTACAGCTATTTTGTCTTTATTCCTAGTATTAATTTATGAAGGTCACTATATAATTGTAATTTATGTAAATACTCACTTTCATCAATATATCTTAAAACTATATCTTACTGGGAATGCAATTAATATAACAATACTAGCTGTACCCCTCGGTTCCACCCGCGAAGTCTTCGTTCCCGTGGCAATATCGGAATATTAAGTACTTTTTATGTTATTCCAGGGTCTAAAATATCTACGTATATACCGAATTTCATCCCAATCGGTGCAGTAGTTTTGGCGTGAGAGAGTAACATACATCCATCCAACCATCCTCACATACTTTCGCATTTATAATATTAGTCTTTTTCTTCTTCTTTTATACATATCCTATGCATAAAAGAAGAAGAGTGATGATTTTATCGCTTAAATTGATGTTTTAAAATTCCAAGATTTGGTTCATTTAATATTGTTTACAAAATAATGTACTAACAAGGCAAAAACTTATGACAAAAACTAGCAATAAACTTTATTTAATACCAGAAAGGACGCCTGGACTACCTAGGTTCTAGGTTCTAAAGGTAGAATGGACCACGAACTATTAAAACTTGTGTTATTACAATTTACATGAAAGATTTCTGAAGCGTTCATGCACTTACAGTTACCATTCAGACGAGGAATGGAGCCTGAAAACGTTAACGGAAGAAAAATGTAGAAAGGAAAATATGTAATGTTTTAATATTCCCATCCGTCACTAAAGGGTGCAAGCTACAGGAGATGAGCGGGAATTATGGTCTATAATAGATAATATTTTGATTCCACAAGGCTCTTAATCAGAAAATTGTTTACTGTGCTTTGGAAGACATTTAAAGACAATGGTCTCAGCTGTCGATATGTCGCAACCATCTGGTTAACATAGCCAGTTAATTTGATGCCTAGGATGTTCATTAAACGCCGACATCAAATAAGATGCCTAGGCCGATAGTTAATTGAACTAGAATCACTCAACGTTTAACAACTTGGCGTATTGAAAATACAACCTCTATTTGTATTACAAATTGAAATACACATCACGTAAAACATAGAAAACCCATTATTATAATACATGCGCGGGGATGCAGATTCGCAACTACATGCAGAGAAACGCGCTCCGGCGTTTTGGTGTTGGCTTAGACATGAAACGCAATAACTGTAATATAAAATGTATAAAGTACTTGGTTTTAGACAAAACAGTTCTTTGTAATCAAATTAATGGTTATTATAATATTTTGATGTGTGCCCGCCGCATTGTATGTGGTGCCATGTCAGGCAAAGTGTCATTGGATTTTACCATAATTTATTATCTCTATGCAAAATTCAAAACCACTTATTGGTTAATTTCCTTCGTTTGATGTTCAATCTCCCTACGTGTCATTGGCAAAGTTGTGGTTCTAAAGCACTTTCACTTTTAAGCCACAAATTAAGAATTGAATTGAATTGAATTATCTCTATGGCAGCCAGGAGTCCCAAACTCATACTCAAAACGATTTATTCAAATAAGTCAATCTGACACTTAGGCACGTCAATGAAGATGAATGAATGAAGATGTTCGGAAAGTCTGGAACTGTACCCGGTAGATGGCAATGACCCGTTACATGGGACCAATACTATACTAGCGAAATGTGGGTTTGCCTACTATGGGACAGAATCCTAGGTGGTATACCCAGGTCTGCCTATCCCTTCGGGTAAAAGTCGTGATTTTATGTTATGTAATATTAGTATTTTTGTCGCTACAGCTCATTACTTGGACCGTATATAAGTGTGACGTGCTGACGTGTCATTAGTCTGTTGATGAATGCCGAGCGTTAATGCGCTTCCATTCAACAGATGCGTTGGCCGACACTCATTCAGCTACCATTTATTATAAACGATGGTGTGTGAATTTTAATGTTGAAAAATAGCGAAGATACGAATAAGTTGTGGGTACGTTTTTCATGGTCAACCATGAAAAAGGACTCTCTCATTGAGTTGAATAAATCAAACTTCGATACCCAAATCATGTTGGAAGCTTAGTAAGAATCTCGTCGACCTGAAACTCCGACATTTGGGCAATGGGCTGACCACAAAAGCCGTTCTGTTTATACTTATTATAACACCTATGACTTCTCTCTTTGGCCATTAGAGTTAATTTGGTATTTGTTATGTATGTACTTATACATGATACGTGTATGTTTGTTAGGTATATTACTTTATCCACCATCGGTCACCCTCCCCCTTTAAACATCGCTCGTCCTAAAATAAATAATCACTATGTATTATAAAATGCCTCGCCTCGACTCCCTCGACTCCCTCAACTGCCTCGGTGGCGTAGAGGGCGCATGCTCGACTGCCATCTTCGTGACTGCCATTGGGTTCGATCCCCAGCTCAGGCAGTGTTAAATATTGGATTTTTCCATTAGGAATTATCTCAATAACTGCCTGGAGTCTGTAACTGTGCCCGGTAGATGGCAATCGGGCTCGCCCCCTATTACATGGGACCAATAACATACTGGCGAAATGTGGGTGTATCTACAATGGGACCGAGTCCTGGGTACACCTCTGCTTATCCCTTCGGGAAAAAGGCGTGAATGTATGTTTATGTTTTTGTATTATAAAATCCTAAATGACTCACTGACTGACATGCAACGCAGAGGGCAAACCATTGATCCTAGAGACATGAAACTTGGAGTGTAAGTGTTGTTTTCGTTGTCTGGACGTGGGCTAAGATGGGATTTTTGAAAATTCAATTTTTAAGGGTGAAAAAAGGGCGTCAAAGTTTTGGTATACAACTCCCATATTTCATAATTGCGAGCGGACAAAGCCGCTGCTCTTACACTAGTTAACTTATAAAACACTTTTATTTCTGTGTGTACTAATTTGCACTATTGGTCGAGTGGACTGCCATAAAAAAGTGTAATAATTTAACTCGTCCTCGGTTGCATTGCGGTCCAGTTGACTCTTAACTCAGAATAAGAATACTGAGGTCAAAATACTTTCGAAGACATGCCCAATATTTTTAAATCAACAAAATATAGATAGATAGATAAACACCTCATTGTAAACCATAACTTGGACAGATCAATACATTTGAAATAATCTTAGGGTAGTACAAGTGGCGGTCTTACCGCATATAGCGATTTCTTCCAGATAACTACTTAAAGCGATATACTTAATCTGCGAATAAGTTAATTAGAAATTAGAACTATCCCTAATGAATGACCTAGAAAGTGTTCCTGCGTTTTAATCTATGCGGTTAAATCTTTTGCTGGTTAACCGACTTGAAATCTTTAGATAGGACACTGATCTAGAATTTTCTGGAAGTGTTAGTGAACACGATTTTGGTTACTAGTCTAATGGTAGTAGTGAGTGGTTGGTAGTCTATTAACCCCTTTTATTCTGTGATGTATGTAGCCGTCGCTGTCGCTCTCATATTGGCCTTGCTAGTCATGTGCGGCATATGCCGATCCTCGAACATGGACGCTGCTTGAATCATCTTCTATTTATTATGTACAAGATCAATGATGACAGTCTATTCAGAAAATATAAGTTAAAGGCTTCCTGTGCGAAATTTCCTTGTACTAAATTTTGATATCTTAAAATAACTACAGTAGGTTTTTTAAAATACTCGTATATTGAGTAAATTGAAGACAATGTTCGAGTTGATATTGTAAACTGAACATAATAAGCACTTAAGCATATCGGAGGTTATGCTTGACGAACCACAAAATGACACGAAATAAAAGTGAATCAATAAATGTAAACCTGTTTTAGACATTTTTTTTAAATATATATCAAAATAAACATAACTGAGCTCATCTTATCAAACAAATATGAAACCAAACCAAATAATGTGAAAATGTCAGAAAAATATGTCCTGCGAGGTTATATTAAATTTATTGTTCTTTTTTCACGAAAAAAAAAAAACATTTACAAATGAACGATCAACGATCTGAACTTTAGTTATTGGGACATTTTGAATGTTCAATTTGTTGAGAGTGAATGAAGGATATTTTTGCTTTTATATTATAGATTGTTTATTTTCATTGTAATAAGACCTCATCAATCTCTTGAATCTAAAAGGGGACAATGGCAATAGGTCCGCGGTTCAGCAGAATGCACGATTACTTATAAAATGTCCAAGTGGTTTATATGTCCCCAGATTTGGTCTAATTGTAATGCGCAGAGCTGTGTACATTTATCAACACTGGTGCTGGAACAAAAGTGGTGAAGAGTACTCTAGCAGGTCCGATTCTCAATTAAAATTCAGGCTACACGGCAAAGTAGCAGAAATAAGTACTTATTACAATGAATTTAATTATTTTTATCAATATTTCCAAATTAATTTATACTTGTAATAAAAATAAGTTTAAAAAGGTCCAAGCGAGAGCCTGTTTGAAGATTATAATTCACGTAATTATACAAAATACTATGGCTATATTACAATAAATAATATTATAGGACACTTTTAAGTGAGACGCATAAGTCTGAAACTACTTCAAGTCCTATTAAAATATAACTCAGGAAAAAAAGCCACCTCTAAAAATCCTTAAAAAATTCTAAAAGCTACATGACCTACATAACAGACACATAACCTAGGTACCTTTTTTTTATGATATTGAGTGACAAGACGAGCAAATCAGGTGCCTGATGGTAAGCATCATGATTGCCCATATCAGACACAGTGCCACCCAGAGTTTTAAAATTAAAAATTCTGCGCGGCACTGCACTGCGCCTGTCACCCTGAGATATTAGTTGTTGAATCTCGTCATGCCCAGTAATTTCGCTGGTAACATTGCCCTTCAGACCGGAACACAGTAATGTTTGCACATTACTGCTTGGCGGATGAATAACTGGCAAAGGTGTGGTACTTCCCCAGGCGGCCCCCTGCAAAAGAGGCCTACCACTACAAAACTCCTATAGTATTGTTGATATTGTTTTAACCAACAAGGCAGATTTTTATAGGTTATCCTACTTAGTTCTATTCTGAAAGGTAGGTGTATTTCAGCAGTCTATATAATCTTTATCAACTACTTTTTTCAGTTATAATTTTTTTTATCTAGTAAATGATTCTCCATACCATTCCCTGTTCGCATTGTCCAGTCCATCTGATCGTAAGCCAGCCCATGACAACTCATAGGTAGGTTCTATCCATTACTAGAATAAATAGGTGTCCTATCGCGATTAAATAAACCATTCACACAACAATGAACCTTTTATCAAAAGGTATAACATTCAAATTACTACTTAGTTTAATTTTTCAGAAGATATATAATATGCATACAGCAGCTGTTAGCTAACCTAAACATTGTTGGTTGAAAAGAAATAAAGTTTCCAGTGTTTTTTTTTTACTTTTTAGTAAAAGAGTCCACAAATTTTTAAACGTGTGTTGCTTAGCGCGTTATTTAGAAATTAAAATAGTCTCTTCTATTAACATTAACATCTATGGACATTGATAGGAGCAGACGCGTATGGTAGTAGCGTTGGCAGAGCAGGCGTGCGTGAGATAACACACGCAAATAACTCGCTAGATTACGCTACAAGAGGCGAATAGCGGTGCTGTAGCGTTAGCAAAAATAATTATTTAGGAATTTTACACGACTATCTTATTAATAAGTGTCCGCTCGCTCTCCGATCAGATACCTCACTACCAAAGACAAAAGATTCAAAAATGTAATTTGTGCAATGCAATGTAGAAGAAAAGTTTCACCCACGCGCGGGATTTGAACCACGCACCAATCCGCGTGGTGGGCACTCTACCATTTGAGCTACCGTGGAGTTACTAGTCATCCACGCCTATAGGGGCGTGTATTTCAAGCGAATAGACCACTCCGTCCAGTATATATAAAATTCGGGTAAAAAATTCTAAGCTATTGTTTTTAGGTAGTATAGTAACTATCGGAACGCGAGCGAAAACTTGTCAATAATCTAAAGCTTATGTAGTTGCTATTTGCACAATTATTTCACAAAATAGCTAATTAAATTGAACATGTATGAAATATCACTTTCAAAGTTACATTAATAGTCAAGCATTAGCCCTTACATCCCACAAAGCACCCACATTCAATAAAACTAGACTTTAATGTAGCAATGCATGCAGACATTATTTGTTATGCATGCAGTACCTATTACGGGCACTATACGAAAGTAGTTTAATGAACAATTCATGTAAGTTTAATATCATTTGTTTACTGTTTAAGTGGTGTGTTTGTAAGGCAGAATTCCACCAAGTTAAACGATAGCCAATTCCTAACCGACCGTCAAATCTAGTTAGGTTAATATTAGGCGTTACACCATGTCAACATCTGTTGAAATTACTAGTACGTGTGTTAAAATGAGGTTTAACATTAAAGACATTATCATCATCTTAGCCGTAGGACGTCCACCGATGAGCATAAACCTTCCCTATAGATATTTATCTAGTTAAGTAAGCTTGTTAATCCCTTGTTTTACATTAACGTGTAATCGCATTATTTATTTATTATATAAAATTCACAATGATCTGCCTCGGCGGAGTCCTGGGTACACCTCTGCCTACCCCGTCGGGAAAAAAGGCCTGAATGTATGTATGTTATGTTTAATATATATTAATATTAGCCTGATAAGTCTCCCAAAGTACGTATGCATCCAGGAAATCATGGAAAGTACTTGAAAATTTATAAAACTTGGCACTACTAAATAATCACTAAATGTGTGAATCTATAAAACAAAGACGATAAACTGGGAGACAATTAGTCTTACCAGAGACTTGACAATTGGTTAAACGTTGGTTATGATTAAAGTACATTGGTGCAACTTGGCCTTATAATAAATATTATGTAAGTATGGAAATTGTGACGCTAAATTCTGATTGTTATGAGGAAGTGAAGAATTTGAGAAGTACCATTTGTAAAGCTTAGTTAATTAGGTCTAGACGGTATAGGACATTTATTTTGCATGTGTGTATTTCAGTGGAAATTATAATAACATAAACAACACGCTTATTTCATGAAGGGGTAGGCAGAGGACCCAGTCCCAATTTCGCCCACATTTCGCCAGTCATGTTTTTAAGTCCCGTGTAATAGAGGGCGAGCCTATTAACATCTACTGAGCACAGTTCTAGACTTCAGGCTGTTACTTGCTTTTAATAACCTAATCCGATACCAGGACAGGTTTTAGTTTAAGGGTCAGATTCAGAATATACCCCCTTGGATTTATAATGTGCATCAATGGATATAACGTTAGTCAAATTAATGAAACATAGATAACCTAACACAATGCCCATGCCCACCTATTGTGAACCAACCTTAAGGTTTATGGTTTTGTTATAGAGAAGTTATGGCCAACATGTGTGTGTGTGACTTAATGGTGACCCATTTCGAATAATATCTGTTTATTATGTCCATATTTAATAATATTTATGTCTCTGTATGTTTTGTTTGCCGTGTGGTTCACAGCTATATTATAGGGACACCCCTTTCTCATACCGTGGGAGCCGTGAGACCCGGCAGAGGGACATATTATTCAGAGAGTGGGCAGCAGCGCTCTCCGTTTCAAAGTATTCCATCTACTGCGATCATCGAGCCGCACAACGAGCGTGGTGATTACGGCAATATCCCCTCATATGAATAGTTTACGGCGTATTATGGGGGAGGCCTGTGTTCAGCAGTGGACGTCTTCCGGCTGATGATGATGATGTCTTTGTTTTGCCCGATCACTTTTGACATTGAAGAAACAGGGCAAATGAGTGGAACTTCGATGAATGCACATAACAGATTTTATTGTTAAAGTATTATGTTACTTAATTATATTATGGTTTAAACATTTATTTCCCAAAAAGAATACAATATTCACTTCCTTGAGAAATATTATTATTAACTATAGTAACGGAACGGAAGGTACTATTTACTATCATACTCGTAACTAAAGATTACAAATACATATAAGTATGTTTACATTAATTAATTATGCTACATTCTAAGCTCTTACAACAGATTAAATATTTATTTGTAGGCCCTATTTGTACTACTAGCTACTAATAGCAGGTAGGTAGGTAGATAATGTCTCTCAATACGACGAAAAAGTAGATTTTCTTTCGAGCTCTCACGTATCAAGTTATATTTTTTAAGGTATGGTTAGTTTATTTTTACCTATATAATATAGTAAAAAAAATCGCAGTCTTAGTAGTATGACACAATCCGATGGAAAAATATGCAAATCGATGATTGGTATTCCCCTGTTTCCACCAAATATAGTAAAACTTTACGATATATTTATATCCTGATATGTTGAAGATGTAGTATGACTATGTAGTATGTAGATGGACTATGTCCCTATCATTTTATTTTTGTTTATGAACTCTAAACTTTCTTGTAGTGAACGTCTAATCACGCGAGTAAAACTGGGATTTTTAGAAGTTCTCTGTGAAAAAATAGAGGTTTATAAGAAGAACTAAAATGACAGAGACATAGTTTATTTCACTATAAAAATATCAGGATATAAATTAATAGAATAATTTAATTATATTCGTAGGGAACAGGGGAACACAAAACATCGACTAAATAAATTTTTCATAGGATTTATGTCAAATTTCTCGTTGCTGGGATATGCTTATTATAAAATAATTATCAAAGCAACAGAAATAGGAGTAATGAAATCAACCAAAATCTTCTCCCAACCACAAAGTGTTAACACTTACCACATAAGTAATACGCAATTAACTCTGCACCGATTAACGTAATTAACGTGATCACGTAACCCGTCACGTAACGCCGTAAACGTTAACGTAATGTGTGAAGCGAGGGGAGCTCCCGGGGAAACCCTGCGTGTGTTCAAATTGACTGGAATAATTCAGGATTTAATGTCTTCATTTCGTAAAGTTATATGTATGTGGGATTTTGGTGGATAACAAATTGACTAGGTTGGCGCGTGAACCCATACTGAGTTTTCGCCTCCGACAGCAAGAGCCTCCTCACTCACCCACATTTTGCCGTGCCACATTTCGTGGAACGGGGGCGAGCCTATTGCCATAACCAGGCACAGTTCTAGAAGGAAGTTACTGAGATAATTTCTAATGGTAAGCATCATGATTGCCCATATCATACACAATACCACCAAGTGTTTTAAATTCAAAATTCAGCGCGGCACTGCACTGCGCCTGCCACCCTGAGATATTAGTTGTTAAAACTCGTCATGCCAGTAATTTCGCTGGTAACATTGCCCTTCAGACTGGAACTTTTGTAGTGGTAGGCCTCTTTTGCAGGGGGCCGCCTGGGGAAGTACCACACCTTTGCCAGTTATTCATCCGCCAAGCAGTTATGTGCAAACATTACTGTGTTCCGGTATGAACGGCAATGTTACCAGCGAAATTACTGGGCATGATGAGATTCAACAACTCATATCTCAGGGTGACAGGCGCAGTGCAGTGCCGCGCAGAATTTTGAATTTAAAAACACTGGGTGTCACTGTGTCTGATATGGGCAATCATGATGCTTACCATCAGGCACCTGATTTGCTCGTCTTGTCATTCACTACAATAAAAAAAAAAAACTGTAATGTTTGAACATTACTGCTTGACGGATGAATAACTGGCAAAGGTGTGGTACTTCCCCAGGCGGCCTCCTGCAAAAGAGACTTACCACTACAAAAATAGGTTAAAGAAGTAAGTGAAGTCGACCTACATACCTATTATATTAAGGGCCATAAGACTGCCTCGGTGACGAACCCGTCACAACCTTATATTATACAAAAAAGTTTAATAAAATCATATACTCATTATGGTCTTCAGCGCAGTTTAATGAAGTCTCTTTATGGAAAAATAGCTCAATACATCAGTTCTAGTCTACCTTAAAGCCCTTTCTAGTAAACCTCACAACTCACAGTTAAGCCATGCACACACGAGCGCAACATAAATAAAACAAGGCTTAGGTCACAAGGGGTGTATTATGAAATTTATTCTGAGAGGATCGTAAAACAAAAGTAACATAAATTGCCGTTTGCGGGCCGCTACACGCATCGGCGCCGGCTTTCCCGACATATATGAGAAAATATTTTCCTGGGTAATGTTGGCGACGAATTTTTGTAGTATGCTCTATTTAATTTATATCTTTTTTTTCCTGATAGGGCAGAGTGCCTTTATTGAAAAAACTAAACAATAGAGCTACCTAATTACTATCTAAACCTTAACTAAATACACTATGCCACTTCTTAATAATTTTAACAATAACATGACATCACGCCTTTTTCCCAAAGGGGTAGGCAGAGGTGTACCCAGTGATGCACTCAGTCGGTGATCTGTGACCTAGTCCTATAGTAGTTACATCCACATTTCATCAGTTATATTTTGGTCCTTTTATTGCCATCTACCGGGCACAGTTTCAGGCTCCAGGCTGTTATTGTGAAAATTCCTAATTGAAAAATTTCAAGAAGACTTTGTGCCTGAACTGGAGATCAAACCCGGGACCTCATGATCAGTAGTAGAATGCAATCACTACGCCACCGACACGACGCACCGTGGAAAAAAAATTTAATGTGAGAAAATAAAGGCTAGGATCATCATCTAACATTTAATTATTATCTAACATTTAAGAATACTGCCTATATGCGTGAATTACATGCATGCGCGCTGTGTTATTAAGAGTAATGCGTGTAAACTTAAATGGCTATAATTCCAAATACTTAATTGTTACAACCAACTCCATACAAAAATGATTTTAAACACTGATGCTAAGGGTCGTTACACATCTGACACGTCTTATCGGTCGCGGAACGTCAGTACAGACAAATCACTATAAATATTATAAAATCCTAAATGACTTACTGACTGACATGCAACGCAGAGCCCAAAATACTGATCCTTGAGACTTGAAACTTGGAATGTAGGTTCTTTTCGTTGTCTGGACGTGTACTAAGAAAGGATTTTTGAAAATTTACATTCTGAAGGGTGCAAAAAGGGCTTCAGAGTTTTGTCAT
Source organism: Hemistola chrysoprasaria (assembly GCA_947063395.1). NCBI lineage: Eukaryota > Metazoa > Arthropoda > Insecta > Lepidoptera > Geometridae > Hemistola > Hemistola chrysoprasaria. Next base: position 11,431,506 of record OX346724.1, on the reverse strand, counting down.
AAAACTCTCATATTTTATGATTGCGAGCGGGCAAAGTCGCTTACACTAGTGTATGATAAATTATTGAACCTTGCACACTCAACAGATGATGCGGTAGTATAACATAACATAAATACAACATAGTAAATGATGTTTTTATTAGGCATAAAATAAAAATAAATCTTCTTTTAAAAAATAAAAGTAAAGCAACATACCCACCGCAACGCGTATACCGTTTAACCCTACGGGCAACCACCTGTTGATCACACGACATCCCATACGGGCTCATACAACCCCATACCTACATGTGTATACGCTTTTACGTCCCGGGACATGACTAGGAAAATGGTTAGGAGCCCATGACGTATTTTGTTACTAGATTTTGATGTGAATATTTGACAAGTATTTTGATGTTTGTTAGGTTGAATTTAGGGGGTTATAAATAAAGATAATGAAATAAGCTCGAAAAATATATACATTACTAGCTGTGCCCCGCGGTTTCACCCGCGTTGTCTTCGTTTCCGTGGGAATATCAGGATAAAAAGTAACCAATCTGTTATTCCAGACTATCTAGATAGCAGAATATATAGATAGCTTATATAGACCATAAGCTATCTATATATCAAATTTCAGCATAATCGGTTCAGTAGTTTTAGCGTTAAAACTGAACAGACATACACACAAAAAACAGCTAGTGCTGTTTTTTGTGCCTTCTAGATGGCGCTGGAGTCGAGTTAGATCTCGCTAGCGTTTTGTTTACCTGTTACAAACGTAACTTTTTAACTTTGTGTTAAGATTTGGGATTAATATTAATAATTAGTATAATTAGTAAAATATAAACACGCAACTCATTATAATTTCTATTTAACAAAGAATGGTATCTATTAATAAAAACATATATATAAAACATACTTTCACGCCTTTTTCTCGAAGGGGTAGGCAGAGGTGTACCCAGGACTCAGTCCCATAGTAGATACACCCACATTTCGCCAGTATGTTATTGGTCCCATGTAATAGGGGGCGAGCCTATTGACATCTACCGGGCACAGTTCCAGACTCCAGGCAGTTATTGAGATAATTCCTAATGGAAAAATCCAATATTTAACACTGCCTGACCTGGGAATCGAACCCGGGACCTCTTGATTGGCAGTCGAGCATACGCCCTCTACGCCACCGAGACTGTCTATTAATCACTACCTTTTTTATTATTACTTTATGTTTATCAACGTACAATAATACATGAGATATTTTTTTTAAAAATCAATCAAGTCTAAAGACGTGTGCCCTGCTTAATATAATATTTATATCCTGTCTTTTAAATCAGAGCAATATTAAGGTAAGGTAATAAAAACAACCAGCACTCCCCTACTAGTCGTATATTTTCCGTAGCGTACATCTACGTATCTAAAGCCGTATAGGCTGCCGGGACATGGGACTTGCCAGAATATACGAATATTTTGCCAAAACCCGAGGAAAATTCAATTTGTTTGAAGGGTTTATGGTAAAGTTACTGAGCATGGTGTTTGGTTGGAAAAGTTTGGGTTTAAATTTAATCTTATGTGTGTTACGCAGATGTGTTAACTTTATGATGTGTGAACTAGTTAGGTAGGTTCTGTTATATTTTGATCTCCTAAACCACTGAGAAAACCAATATAATCATAATTAGCTATATGAGCTATTTATTATATTTATAGGTAGGTATATGGATATCGATGATCATTATCACCCGTATTCAGAGTCAAAATCGCAAATATTCCTCGACTTGACTCCACCTCACCTCAGCGATTTGATATTCATAGTTGTAATTTTACTCCTCACCTTAAGGAGTTTCCTCACTGAAGGTAAGGTGGAGTGGAGGAAACAACTGTCAAATATAAGGTACGTCGGCATCTACCTTGAACAGACCTCACAGTGATATGTGGATGAAAACAAACGTATTTCGTGAGATTTTAGAATGTTGTTTCAAGAGTTTATTGAATATTTGGACGTAGCTTTGTTAAAGAAATGTGGAAATTATATTATCTCACCAATATTATTATTAAATTTTTCGGTGTGCGTAGGTGTTTGTTTGTGTATGTTTTATATTTCTTTACGCCAAAACTACTGAAACGATTGGGCTGAAATTTGGTATGTAGATAGTTTAGATCCTTGGAATGTGTATGGGTATACTTTTTATTCCCATAGGAACGGTTACTGCGCGAGTATAATCTAGTACTCTATCTATTATACTAGTACCTTATATTTTTTAAATTAATTTAATTAATATCAGAAATCACAATATGTTTTTGAATTTAAATAAAAGAAATTATAATGGCTTTTTGTTATACTCATATATTAAGATTATTTAAATTTAAATAAACATTATTTAAAACAACATAATCACATCCTACTAGTCCTACTTGCCGTGGAGTTACCGGCTTTAAAATAGTGCTCCACCCTCTCTACCCGTGGTTGCCGTAAGAGCCGGCTAAGGGTTATAACAGATCCAGAGGACGGACAGCAGCGTCCTCTGCAAAAAACCATCGAACTGCGCTCGACAACCCGCCTTCCAAGCGTGTCGAGTATTGGCAAAACCTCCCTTTATGGGGGAGGCCTATGTTCCTAAGTAGTGGATCATCAATGGCTGAGATGATGATGATGACTAGTCCTACTTCCTACTAATATTATGAATAGAAAAGTTTGTGAGGAAGGATGGATGTTTGTTACTCTTTTACACCAAAACTACTGAACCATTAGGCTGAAATTCGGTATGTAGATGGTTTAGACCCTGGAATAACACATAGGGTACTTTTATCTCAATATTCCCACGGAAAAGATGACTAAGCGAGTAAACCCGTGGTTCACAGCTAGTTCAAAATAATACAAACACATTTGATATTTTTATCTATTTATTTATAATCCTTTTTGGTTCTATTGCATCGAAGGAGTTCCTCGGTCGCATCCCTCTCAGCTTTAGCTTTAAAGTAAAGGGAGGTTAGCAGGACTTCTTCATGTATTTTGAAACAGTAATATTTCCTCTTGAATCACATTAGTCTTTACATTTCTAGATCCTGTAATGTAACAAATAATAACAAATTAAACAAATAATATATCTCTACATGATCAATTTATACTGATTATCAAAGTTTTTTTTTTATATAGGTAAACATAATATGCCGTGGAGTTACCGGCTTTAGAATAGTATCTCACCCTCTCTACCCGTGGTTGCCGTAAGAGCCGGCTAAGGGTTATGAGATCCAGAGGATGGGCAGCAGTGTCCTCTGCGTAAAACCATCAAACTGCGCTCGCCAACCCTCCTGCCAAGCGTGGCGAGTATTGGCAACAACCCTCCTTGTGGGGGAGGCTTATGTTCAGCAGTGGACTTCCAACGGCTGGATGATGATGATGATGAAACATAATAAGCAAAATATTATATCAAGAATCTTCACCACAATCACTCTCAAGTAAGCTTTCATCATCATCATCAGCCGTAGGACGTCCACTGCTGGACATAAGTCTCCCATAGAATTTCACCTAGTCCGGTTGTAAGCGCTTGCAAGTTTGTTGCAAGTTGGTTGCGAGTATGATGTCTAAGGAGCTTAAATATTTTTATAGACCAACAAAAGTTTTAAGTTTTCTACTAGGTAGTTAATTGTTTATTATGATATAATTTATTTACCTGCATAAAAAGGTATGTGTAATACCACTAACAATCACTTTAAACAATTCCATATCAGTTTGCTCGGTGAAAGCATCTTCCAAAATATTAGCTAGGCTTGGAATACTAGCTGATCTTCTTTTTCTCTTTTCTCATGAGTCAATTCACTTTTTCATCGAGTTTTTAGGTTATCAAAATTTTTAAACTGCTCTGAAAAATAATAATAAGTTAAGTTATTACCAAAAGAAAAAGTGTAAGGTGGTACCTCTATAATAATTTGCAACCTTTATACAACAAACCTTAACTAAACAAACTATAAAAATAGTTAATTATAATATTATGTATATAGTTATCTGATTGATCAAAGAAAATATTTTATTATTATGATTGCACATATTCAAGTACTTACTTTTGAGTTTGTGGCGATAGTATTGTACTATTCCTTTGTGAAGTGAGCTCAAGTTTGTAGCTGCCGTTCTCCCCATTGTTGTTGCCATCGAGTTTATTTATTCATATTTGTTATTACCTAGTTATCAAATCAAATCTTTTCACTTTCAGTAAAAATCACCCTTCCAGTTAACCAATCCAATGAATAAACACAACACGCCACGGATAGTAATATTTTAATAGTAAAGCAATACTTTTCTAGTCTCGAACTACTTATCTACGAGTACATCTCAAGTATCACCACATTTCTTGCCTAGCCCACGATTTATGAGATTCAATAATTGAATTTTATTTTTAAGAACCAAACTTTGTAAAAACTTTTGTAAAAATGTGACACTTGACACAACTTGAAGGTAAAAACCACAGATAATACGCTCATTTTTCTAAACCTATGACGTAATTTATGACGTATTTCGCTCTCACTCATTGGAGGACCCTCCAATCGTACTCATTCAAGGAACCTCATAATTTGGCCAGTCAAGTGATTATGAATACCGATTTCGAGGTTGGTTGGAGGAGCGACTTGAGGCTTCCTTGAATGAGTTATGAGTCGAGGAGCTTTTGACGTTATGTTTAAGAATACGGGTGTATGACTAAGGACTTAAGTTTACTGCAAGCGAAATATCAAACGCAAAACTTAATTTCTAATTGCGAACATTTTTTGTGTGGTAAAAGCGCTTTTATTGAAGCTACTATCTACATTAAATAATTATTACGCTAGTTTTGAGTATGCAGGCCGTTAAACGATGTATATTGGAGCTGTTATAACAACTAAGATTATGTTTTGATTTTCTACGATGCCACTTCAACGTTTTATAAAATATCTCTACTTCCGATAGCGAAGATAAAATCATACCACCCACGGCAACCACTAATATTGTACCTTAAATTCGCATCACATCTGAGGCATAAGCTTCCAAAAAACATCCACTTGACCCCACCTACCGTTAGTACTGTATCGCAGTAAGTATATATTTACTTATCTCTAAAGCTGGTGCAGTTTAATGAGTTGTTAATGCGATAAGGTTCCTGCATGACAATGTGGTTGACCCACCTTAGTCACACGTAAAGATAGGGAATTTGCTCTCCACACACGTATTGCCCTCGTGATGTTAAAATGGGGAAATGGCTTAGATCATAGGAGGTTATAGAATATAGAGTTTTGAATAAAACAATAACTTTGAAGACTAGTTAGAAGGCCAGCATGTGAGAGCTTTTTAGTAAGCCTAGGAAGACACGGCGATATATTTTTTCCCGTTGTGAGAACGCTTAAGCAAGGCTAGGGCTATCGACTACTGCTGATACCACTATAGCTGAACAGCACTGTCCCGTACTTCGCATGCGGGCACTAACGACCATTGAAAATAAAATGAGAAATGTATCCCCGGTCTCGTGTCATATTCGGCCTATGAATATCGCACTAAGAAATAATCCTATGCTTCTTCCTCTTCTTTGCAAGTTACTCATTTTATCTGCCAATTTTGCGGATCACAAATGCAGTAAACCTCATGTATACGGTTTTAGGCTACTGCGCACGCATACAGCCAATAGAGAGGAAATTATGGCGAAGACATTTATTACATAGTGTTAAATTCAAAATACTATATTAACTCATCATCATCATCAGCCGGAAGACGTCCACTGCTGAAAATAGGCTTCCCCCATAGAATGCCACTCATGGCGGTTGCTCGCCGTCCGCATCCAACCGCTTGCCTACGATCCTGACCATGTCGTCGGTCCACCGCGTGAGGGGCGGCCTACACTTCGGCTTCCGGTCCGTGGTCTCCACTTGAGAACCTTTCTTCCCAAACGGTTATGGGTTCTACGAGCGATGTGGCCTGCCCATTGCCACTTCAACTTGCATACTCTGCGAGCTATGTCGGTAACTCCCGTTTTTTTTACGGATCTCCTCATTCCGGTTTTTACCTCGCAAATGTACGTCTATTGTCGCATAACTACAGGCGAGATTTACGGTATTTAATGCGCCATAGCCATAAATCTTTAATTCTTATAACTTAACCCACATTCGAGCGCGCAGTGCTTTAGGCGGCCGCACACGACGTTGTTGTGACCGCACTAATTCTAATGACGTTATTATGTGCAATGTGATTATGTGGATTATATTATAATGTATGTCAGCCGTAATGTATGAGAGAGGCGTTTCGATAACCTACTGCGATTGAAGCGTTTTGATACTAGGAATAAAATAACATATAATATTATGTTATCATTTACTCGTAACGTAGTTGAAATCAGTTTCATTAGAAAATTACAGAACCTAACATTCGATTTATGCCTTTTCGCTTTTTTCCCGAAGGAGTAGGCAGAGGTGTACCCAGGACTCAGTCGCTTAGTAGGCACACCCACATTTCGCCAATATGTTAAATTGGTCCCATGTAACATCTACCGGGTACAATTTCTGATTCCAGGCAGTGAGATAATTTCTAGTGGAAAAATGCAGTATTTGAAATTAGCTTCCCCAAGTATCAAACCCACTCTGTTCCACTCTGTTCCACTACAGATCGTATCACAAGTCCATACGCTAACCAAAGATCAACTTAGTAACTTAGACCCAACTTTAATGTAACTTACTGTCACCGGCTCATCTCAGTTCCCACCATCGATCATCGTGTGCTTATCTCTAACTTAAAACGCTCTATCTTTAAACAATTTATATGTGGCTTTTTAATTTTTTTATAAGTAAGATACAAGCTTTTGTTCTAAAAGAAAATAGGGTATACAGAAAGCTGACTCTATAAAATTTAATCACGCTTGCTGGAATCGGCGCCACGGCTTGAACTTGAGAAACACGATTTTATATATTTAAAAAAAAAGACTTATTTTCATGGGCTACTTCCTGCTGGCCTCCACCTCCATGGATAAAACTGGTGACAAACGGAATATAAAAAAAAATGTTCTACTTTTACCACTGCAATAGCCCTTGCGGCTATTTGTCAATGGTTTTCGTAACAATCCTGTAAATAGTTGACGATTGGAAAAGCACAGAATACTAAAAGGATAGAAGAGGCACTTCTCAAAATCATTTTAATCAATAGCGACAATTCAGCTCGCACAGCGCTTAACTAATTATCGTTACATGAAAATAACAGCTGCATCTCTTTCTATCTTGTATATCTCTTATCTATTCTCTCTGTCGAGCCGTTAGAAATTGTACCGTCGAGACGGGCGCCTCGGCTACTTGTAGCTTCATATATATGATGCAGAGTGTAACAGGCCTGGTTGTGGCCTACCTTCTGTAAAATTATCAATTTTGTGGCGCTAAGTTCCGGGTTGATGCAACTTTTTTGTTAGTTTTGTACTACATTTATGTATTGAGATAAAAGTTGATAAGTCGACTACTAGATTTTTAACGACTATTGTTTATAAAAAACTATGGTGAGTGTGAGAAAAATATCAAAGCTTTGTAGTAGATAAGCTTTTGATTTGTTAATAACCACCTACGTACGATATGCAAGCTGCTAAATAATTCATAAATAAATTCTGCTATAATTTGCGTCTCGATAAGCGCCTTTAGGAAATGTAACTTTGAATGCAACTTTAGGTAGCGCATTTTGATTCTAAAAATTTTAATTTAATTAAATCCTTTGTTTCGACCAACAGGGATTATAGATCGGTACGCAATTATCATTAAAAAATTAAGAAATAAATACTCGTGAATTACAATTTCAATTATAATCATAATAATAATAATTAGTAATAAGGTGTCATAATATAAACACATTACATTATTATTACATTACTTGATCAGAACTTCATCATCATCATCATCATCATATCAGCCACAGGACGTCCACTGCTGAACATAGGCCTCCCCCTTAGATTTCCATCCAGTCCGGTTGTAAGCGGCCTGCATCCAGCGTGCTCCTGCCGTACTTATCAGATCGTCTGTCCACCTTGTGGGAGGACGTCCTACGCTGCGCTTACCAGTCCGTGGTCTCCATTCGAGAACTTTACGGCCCCATCGGCCATCAGTTCTACGTGCTATGTGCTCTGCCAATTGCCACTTCAACTTGCTTATCCGCTGGGCTATGTCGGTAACTTTCGTTCGTCTACGGATCTCCTCATTTCTGACTCGATCTCGCAGAGAAATCTCGAGCATAGCCTTCTCCATAGCTCGTTGCGCTATTTTGAGCTTACTGATAAGGCCCACAGTCAGGTACCACGTTTCAGATCCGTAAGACTGTAAGACTGTCCGTATCACTGGTAACACACACTGGTCGAAGACATTCGACTTGAGGCACTGAGGTATTTTGGACGAGAAGACACTGCGTAGGTTTCCGAACGCTGCCCAGCCTAGTTGGATTCGACGATTGACCTCTTTCTCGAAGTTGGACCTACCGAGTTGGACTACTTACGTGGTAGACTTACGTAAAATATACAGAACTTCAACTTTCTTCTATTTGTTTACTTTACTGCAATTTTTTTGTAAAACGTAAAACGCTCCGCTCACACTTCACATGGCCTAAAACCCGGATAAATTAATCACAGGTTACGGTAAAGATTGAATTATCGGCTGATACCATCGGTGTTCGGCAAATGGTTGCACATAGATATGAAATGATTGGTTTAACTTAAACTACGTTTTGTTAGCTGATCGAATTATGCAGGAATTTGTACATTCAACATTGTAACTACTTAACTGTTTTAGTGTGTTGCTTTTAGCTTTGGTATGTTGTGAATAGTGTTCATGCTCAAAGCTCAAAAAAGCAAAGTTTATGGCGTTCTATGGGGGGCCTGTGTTCAGCAGTGGACGTCTTTCAGTTGATGGTGATGTGTAATGTGTTATTGGATTTTTACCAGGACCTCATGCTCGTCAGTATTGCCTGCGAACACTTAACAAAGAAGACAATCCCTTGTATATAAACAGAATTTACCCACAATGTAGCAAAGTGAAACAATTTTATGTATGCCGTATGCAATCTCATCTCGAGCACAATTCAGCGGGACACACCATATGTCTACGGTATCTGGGGACAAATTGTCGCACTCGGCGCGCGTGTCGCAGATCGCCGCGACATTGCTGAGTTATGGCCGGTAGGAGCGCCGTTGTATCGGGTCAAGTTGTTTTGTGTGTACGGCTTTTAGTTATTGAATACTAACTGTACTGCTATAACCCGCGGTTTCACCCACGGTTTCGTCGTTCCCGTGGGAATATGGCGATAAAAGTACTCTACTACTACAATGTGTTATTCAAGGGTCTGAACTATCTGTATACGGAATTTCAGCTCAATCGGTTCAGTAGTTTTGGCGTGATAGAGTAACCCAAGACCTCATGATCCGCGGCAGATAGCTTGCGGACGCTACGCTTTCGAGGCAGTCAACATTAGTGTATCGTGAACAAGACTCATCGAAACATAGCTCATTGCTAGGAGAGTCACCGTTGTGCAGAGCGACGTCGCGGGACTCACCGCTCCGCAGAGTCATCGACCAGGGCACATATTATCGGTGCTATGAGGGACAGGGGCTTACAAAAAAAACGCAATGGTATATAATAGATACATGCCTAATGTTTGGCCACCAAACCATTTATTTTTTTTAGATTTTTCTGTTAAATTAACGATTTACCTTCCTTCAGTGGCGTAGTGGGCGCATGCTCGACTGCCAATCAAGGCAGGTCCCGGGCTCGATCCCCAGGTCAGGCATAGTGTTAAATATTGGATTTTTCCATTAGGAATTATCTCAATAACTGCCTGGAGTCTGGAACTGTGCCCGGTAGATGGCAATAGGCTCGCCACCTATTACATGGGACCAATAACATACTGGCGAAATGTGGGTGTATCTACTATGGGACTGAGTCCTGGGTACACCTCTGCCTACCCCTTCGGGAAAAAGGCGTGAATGTATGTTATGTTATGTTTAATTAAGAATGATTAAGGAGGAAAACTCATTGTAAACGAACGTCTTCTTCCAAAATTACACCAAGTATACTTAAACATCTATGAATAGATGTTTATGAATAGATATTTATCACTTAGCATTAAGTAAAGTTATGATCAAACGGTTAATTTATCCGGTTTAATTATTTTTGTATCATTAATTGATCGAGTTATTCAAATAACTTACCTGTACATCTAATTTGTCACAGAAAACTTCCTTATATTCAGAATATCGGCAGGTTTGTTTGCCTTTCCCATCAAATAAGGGTGCGCTTTGTGCCCCATTTCGGCGATCAAATAATGGCTACATTATACTAACGTTGTTTACTCCTGTGTGTTAGGTAATTAACGGTGTTTGGAGTTTATGAACTATTGTTGGTATGGTTACTGCTAGTTCTCGATTACCCGCATTAAAAATCAATCAGAATATTTATGCCTCATTTATTTTTTGCAGGAATGTGAGTGAAGAAGTGTGCAAGAAAAAGCCTGGAGTTATTTTCCATATGCCATAAGTGGGATTCAAGCAGACGGGCCGCCTGATGGTGAGCGGTACCTCCGCCTATGGAAATCTGCAACACCAGGGGTATTGTCAGTATGTTGTCAGTATGTTGCTGACCCTTCAACACTCTTATCACGCTCCTTTTGAAGAGCCCTATGGTGTATCTCAACGGGAAGACCACGGCAGAGAGATCATTCCACAGTTCTGAGTTTAGAAGTCTGGAGTTTGGTTTGGAGCTTTATAACAGTCCCTTATTACATAGAACTTAAAAAAAACATACCCGGTGAAGTGTTAGTATGCCTACTAAGTATTGGATTGAGTCTTATCTACACCTATGCCTACCCCTTCGAAATAAAGACGTGATGTTATGACAGTTGTACCAAATGAAAAGTACACTTAGCACAAAATTACTGTACTTACCTATAAATTAACAACCAACTTTTTCTGTATTGAAAAAAGAAATGTTTTTAATGTATACTGATGTTCTGGAGAGGGCCGTTGATGCCTGCGACAGTTTTTAAAAAACTATCGCAGGTATGATCGTTTCGTACATTGTTTTTGTACAACATTTTTTGTTTCAAAAAAATGATTATGAATTTTTTTTTAATCCTTTAAGCTCATGCTAATTAACATAACATACAATCACGCCTATTTCCCTGAAAGGATAGGCAGAGGTGTACCCAGGACTCAGTCCCATAGTGCATCATTTAGTAATAACATAGGTACCGGTTTGACAGCCTCATTAGCTCAGATGGTAGTACTCTGCTTTCTGTGCCGCAGGCCCCAGGTTCGATCCCCGGCCAGATCAAACATTTGTGTGCATGAACATGTCTGTTTGATCTGTGTCTGGGTGTATATAAGTATGTATATCAATCATCTGGTTACCATAGGACAGGTTTCTAGCCTAGTTTGGGACCAGATGATCGTGTGTCCCTTATTATAAGGGGCGAGCCTATTGCCATCAACCGGACACAGTTCCAGACTCCAGGCTGTCATATAGAGATAATTCCTAATAGAAACCCTAGGTGATGCTAATTGATTAGCATAATGCCTGTATAATATGCAAGCATCACGTTATTTTCAAATATCAAGCATACACGGCGAAGCATTCTTTCCCAACAAAGTTCAATACATTAAACTACCATAATAATACCAACTGTAGTACAGAGATTTCTATTATGAAGTACACGACCGTAAATGCCAGACCGCTTAGCATATCGTCGGATCTTAGGCGGTGGTCAAATGTGCTGCGCCTGATGCAATCTATTGACCGAGGATTGAATTTAAATCTATTACCTACTAAATGTATGGAGTATGGAAATAAATGAGGTATATAGTTCAGGGTTGCGATTTAGAGATATAACTAGAAGTGGCAGTACTTAAAGTCATAGACTTGGATTTCTTTTGCTTCAGTTTCAAACCTTAGGCGCTCCGCAAACTGGTTTACATAATAACATAAAGAAACTGCGCAGACATAGTAACTTCGTTCTATTCCATTCTAATACCAACACTTATACCAAAAGTGTAATATTTTTTTTTATTCTTAACGCATACCACTAATAAACGAATCATATACAAGTAAAAATTGAGGTACGTACAGTTGGTAATAAAAATGCTTTCAAATTTAATTTTTGACTGATTGATTATAAGTAGTGTTAATTTTTTCGAAATCAGTCAGTAAATTAAAGTGTAGTAAGTAGCAAACAGGCAAGTCATATGTAATTACATGTATACCTGTATACATAGAGCTTTTACAACAAATCACAATTAAAATTAAATGTTTGTGTAGACATAGGTATAAAGAAAGCAATTGAACGTCATTGAAGGTGTATTATGTATAATTTATTAATAAAAATATATACGTATATTATGTGACAGTTGATCAATTATAATTAATTTCTTACGCCGTCTCCTTAAAAACCATACCTTGGTAGGTAAGTATGGATATAGTCTATTAAAATATTAATTAAGCATTTAAACAAATTCCTTCGGTATTCGTTTTGGTATTAGAAATGAATATATTATCGTAACTTAAGTTGCTAATTTCAGTGATCAATACCATCACCCATGGCATGAACAAAAAATAATAAGACACTTTTTGCCTGATCGAGCAAGCCAATTCGAAAGTTCATATAAATAATAATTATATATTTAAACACGCCTTAACCTCTCTATAAATTGGAGCCACCAATTCCGATAAAAAATTGTATTAGCCTCGTATGGTACAATCAAAGGTCACCATATAATCTGTAGAACGCGTGACCGACCGAGTGGCCGCCGCGCCGTTGCCGATCTCGACTCTTGTAATTCGAAATTTCTATTCTATTGTCGTAATCATGAGTGCGTGTGTTCGACATTAAAATTGTTTGATGTTTTGTTTTTATTTTATAAATAGCCAGTTTTAAAATGAATTGATAAAATAACGTCGAATGAGTTAGTAATAGTAGCAAGCTCTACCCTACCTATTGCGGAGCATAAATAGGTTTCGATTTGGGCAATAAGTATTATTGTGTTCTTCCATTACGAATCTTCTTAGGGCCGACTTTTTGTTCGTTGGTTACAGTTAAGTTAACCATTTGTTAAACTAACTATAGTTAAATTCCTAACCAATGCTTGAATCGCGTGGAAAAAAATAGTTAACTAGGGATGAAAAAACGAATTTTGTCAAATTTTAACTATTTGTCCAAAAAATTAACCATTGGTCGACTTAACCAGTGCTCAAAAAACCCAGCCTTAGTAACAATATTATGTAACAGTAGTCTGCATTTGTGCCCGATTGATAAAAAGATAATCCTTACATTTTGAACTTCATTATTTAACCTAGAAAAAACCTCTACATGACTCTCTCGACTGCTTCGGTGGAGTAGTGCTAGCTCAACTGCAGATCATCGGGTCCCGGGTTCGATCCCCAGGTCAGGCAATGTTAGTGGATTTTCCATTAGGAATTTTCTCAACGACAATTTCTAAAATGTGCCCTGTAGATGGCAATAGGCTCGCCTCCTATTACATGGGACTTAAAAACATAACTGGTAAAGTGTGGGTGTACCTATTATGGGACTGGATCCTGGGTACACATCTTCCTACCCCATTGGGAAAAAGACAACACTTTGTATGTTATAGACTAAGCGGTCGATTAGCTGAAACCTACCACGCGGAGTGCGGAAGGTGCGGGTTCGAGTCCCGATCGTTGGTGAATTTTTCTTCCTAATTTTATATTGTTAAAGGCATAATAATAATAATAATATGGGACAACTTCCACACACGTTCATCTGGTCCCAAACTAGGCTAGAAGCCTGTACTATGGTAACCAGACGACTGATATACATACTTGTATAAGCTTATAACACCCAGACACAGTTCAAACAGACATGTTCATGCACACAAATGTTTGACCTGGCCGGGGATCGAACCCGGGCCTGCGGCACAGAAAGCAGAGTTACTACCATGTGTGCGCCAACGAGGCTGTCAAAGTAATGTTAAGTAATGTTATGTTAATGTGTTTACATGAGTCATTGTACCTTTAAGTTCGCATGTGAATGCCAACCTAATACCGTGTTCTAAGTATCAGCAAATCTCCAAACTCCTAATTAGTAATACGAGATAGCAATTTGCACTTTGTCTCATTGTTGCGACACAAACATACAGACATGCGAAATGTCAACCTGGTACACGCTCGTAGCCACTTTAGCTCCTAATTAAAATAACGTTATAGTTGATATGTTGCAGTAGGATTATAATTTAACGTCATTCCCTGTAGGCTGGCATCGCCGCTTAAATATCGAAACGAGGATTCTTATGTCAAATCATATTGATTTTGTACTACCTACAAAAACTACCGTCAACATTTAATTTTATTATGAACCAATCTGTAACTAAAATGTCGTACTTCAATACAAGGACTTCACACAATTAATATCTCTCTTCATTATTTCATCTAATATTTCGGGTTTCAATGCCTATTTTATTGAAACTCGCAGTGTCTGTGAACAGACAGGCCCGACTTGCTGACGATTCGGACACCAAGAAAAAGTTTGATGCAGTCAGATAAAAACTTCAACGATACTTTTATTGTTTGTAGTGGTAGGCCTTTTTTGCAGGCAGCCTCCTGGGGAAGTATCACACCTTTGCCAGTTATTTATCATGATTAGCTCGTCTTGTCACTCATTATCATAAAAAAAATAAAGAAATCTTTTTGATGTTCTATAAAAATGGGTTTCGTATGGGAAGTCTAAATTTCTTGCAAGATTTACGAGTGAGTGCACTCCCTTAGTACCAGGTTTTGATTTGAATATTGTAATTTTTCTGCTCACCCTCTCTACCCGTGGTTGTCGTAAGAGCCTACTAAAGGTTAACAGATCCAGAGGACGAGCAACAGCGTCTGCGTAAAACTGCGCTCGCCAACCCGCCTGCCATTTAGTAGTATTGGCAAGAGGGGTGCTCTTGGAGGAGGCCTATGTCCAGCAGTGGACTTCTAATGCGTATAATAACAGCCTCGTTGGCTCAGATGGTAGTAACTATGCTTCCTGTGCCGCGGGCCACGGGTTCGATACACGGCCAGGTCTAACATTTGTGTGCATGAAAATGTCTGTTTGATCTGGGTGTTATAAGCGTATATAAGTATGTATATCAGTCATCTGGATGACCGTGTGTAAAAAAAATTGGTTGTCTGTAAAGTCGGTTTACTGACGATAGTTGAACGTGACAACGCGCTCACTCAAGTAGGAGAGAGACGGATGTCGAACGCTGCCGAACGCAAAGGCCGATTGTGCTTCTTTGTCGCTCGTTCCGCGCTCTCGCTTGCACTTCAAGCCTTACATGGAACTCCTCAGAGCGAGGTAACGCCGCATGAGTCATGTTTTTTCGTGCGTGCAGCCGGCTCTATCGAATTATAAGACGTTGTCACGTCAAAAAATTCAATTACATTTTTCAACCATTTTCTCTTACAAAAGTCTAACACATCCTACTACTAATATTCCACTGTGACACATCGTGTCTCGACGTAAGAACAATAGACGCGTGGAAAGCAAGAAATGTCCCCTTGTTAATGCCCTGTGGGACAATAATGGGCTCATACCGGCCTAGTAATTTTGCCTATTCACACTAATATGCTAAACATTTTGATGAACGATAGTGTTCATAATAGTTATTGATGTTTAATCGATAACTTAGCGTTGATTAGGATGTTGGTTTGCTGATAGCTTATAAATAAACTTTTAAAATATATGTGAGTCTTTTTGCGTTGAAAGCGGTAGATTATTTTCTTGTCTAGAAGTTTGGTCAGCCGTGGAGATGTCAGGTCCCCGTAATATGCCTCTGACATGACCGAAAACTATCGCCTATGATGGGACTTTATAGTTTTGCAAATCACTAATTAACAATATGGTCCTTATTCAATATTTTTATAGGTAAAATCCTTAGATTATTGTGATAAATCTTCGCGTGCGCTGCGGCTAAGACCAGATACTGCACTACCTAGAAATAAAGTTATAATTGTTTTGTTTTTAATGACCTATGCTGCTGAATCGGTAGCACAGTGACCTGGGAAAATAAAGTCCCTGGGATTTTATTTATTTAATAACATAATGATAGAAAGCTTACAGTATAGATACCAAAGCGCTAACTATCTCAGTAACAAATAACTCAAATAAACGAAAGGGTTAGAAAGAGATAGCAGATATGAATTGTCCGGGCGCGAAAGAGAGAAAGAGCGGGGAAAAACTAGTTATCCCTGGGCCATGCTAGGCGGGCTGTCCTCCTATGGCCTTGACAGCTTTACCGGGCAGTGGTGAACGCAGGAGGCGCTCGACCCAAAGTTTAAGGGCGACTAGCACAAGGGCGCTTAGATAGTACGATCTTCGGCTTCGACCGTCGCCAGAATACGTGGGGTCAGACTTGCCTTGGCACCCCAGAAGGGGAGTGTCCTTAGACCGCCAATTGTTACATTATTTGTTATAATTGTATATTTAAATTTAAGGTTTCATGTTTGTAGTGTAATAATAAAGAGTTAATCTATCTATCTAATAGCATAAACTTTTTAGAGACAAATCAAGTAGGCACCATTCCTAACTATTCTGTGACTTCCATTATAATATTTCATAGTATGTCCACAGTATTCCTAGCTCAGAGCCCATGGCTATTTCCCTTCCTTATATTACGGACATAATAGTACAAAACACGGTTACCGCAATACTATGTTATTGCATTACAACAGATATCCAATCTGTATTATTTATCTGTCAGGTATATGCATGACAATTTTATAGATTTCAATGCATGCGTGGTAGATAAATTGGAGTATATGCAAGAAAAGTAGATAAAGCGTCAAAGATTATATTAAACAGTTGTAGTCTTTTGAGACTGCCTCGGTGGCGTAGAAGGCGCATGCTCGACTGCCAATCAAGAGATCTCAGGTTCTATCCCCAGGTCAGGCAAAGTTGTTTAATATTGGATTTTTCCATTAGGAATTATCTCAATAACTGCCTGGAGTCTGGAACTGAGCCCGGTAGATGGCAATAGGCCCTAATATTACATGAGACCAATAACATACTGGCAATGTATCTACTATGGGACTGAGTCCTGGGTACACCTCTGCCTACCCCTTCGGGAAAAAGGCGTGAATGTATAATATGTAGTCTCTTGAGTCGTGGTGTAGATTTTCAATGGGTATTGAAAAATTACGGTTTTGAAACTTACTTAGACTGAGGACTGAGTATATTTCAGTGTAAAAAGTCACTTCACGTCTTAAATTCGTGAAAATTACTGGCTACTACTATTATAAAGGCATTTATTAAGTTCTAGATCTACAACTACTAGGTCTACTAGGTAACACTAGGCGATAATGTGGCTACAGAAGAGTCGCCAATCCCACACAACCAGCCACGTCCCCCCATGCATGGGATAATACGCATCGGTATGCATCATTTTCCCGGGAAAAGAAATGTTCATCAGGCGACATCTTCCTTCATTATGCGCACGGGTAAGGAGTGGAACTCTCTGCCGAGGTCGGTTTTTCCGGAACGCTATAATCTGTACATCTTTAAGGCCAAAGTGAACAGACACCTTATAGGCAAACGTGTATCATCTTAGGCCTCATCTTCGCTTTCCATCAAGCGAGATTGAGAACGTATGCCTATTTTTTATTAAAAAAAAATATTAGGGATCCCTTGATGTTTTTTATTTCCACACATATACTTCACAATAAACTTACCTATCTATACAATAATAAAACCTATTGTCCAGTCCACGCACTCCCGGCGCCCGCGCAGCGTTCCGCTACGTATTTTATCGGTCCATATAGATCGTAATGTATCGAGCTTTGTCCCGATATCATCGACTTTAGGACCACCCCTATCGGTGATGTCCACTTTTGTAACTCATGGAAGTTCTGTCGATTTGACTTGAATCTTTGGTTGTTATTTGAAAATTGGCTTGTTTTATTTTTGTGTCAAAACATTAATTATTGTGGAATTCGTGAAAGTTTTTAAGGCCTATTATGTCAATAAATGAATTTGTTTTTAAGTTATTTTGTAACCAATAATAGATTACCTCTTTAAGATGAAAGTTGGATCCGGAATAACACTCTGGTTCTTTCGGGGCGTTTCTTAAGGCGACAGTCCCACTCATATTATTTTGTTAGGGACACGGGTTTTTTTCAGTTAACAAAACCATTATTAAAATGGATGGAGTTTTCCAAATAAACAATGAATTACATAAGAATAAAATTGGGATATTTTTATATTTTGATTTATCCATAAATTTCATTCGCAAACCATAGAGTGTATAATAACACATAGACAGTCCACCGTCACATCCATATTCGATTAAGAGTAACATCGTTCAATAAAGATAACATGGTACCCTGCTGGTGCGCGTGCGCTGCTAACTCTCCTTATTAGTATTGTAGCTTAGGCCCACATATCATTTGGACGTGTGTGAATTGTTGGACTATCTTCTAGGAAATAGTACGTAAGACAAGGTACGAGTAGGTTCAGGTAGGTATTAATCATTTTTGGATATGATTTTCGCCGTGTGGTTCCCAGCTATATAATATGGCCACCAGTTTCTCATCCCGTGGGAGCCGTGACACCCAGACATATTCGGAGAGTGGGCAGCAGCGCTCTTCGTTTCTAAGTCCATCTACTGCGATCACCAAGCCGCCTGCCAAGCGTGGTGATTACGGCAAATTCCCCCAATATGAATAGTTTATGGCGTTCTATGGGGAGGCCTATGTTCATCAGTGGACGTCTTCCCGCTGATGATGACTAACATGTTTTCTTCAGGTATCTAGGTATGGAACCCTATACTAAGGATACTTACCAAGGTATGGCTTAACTATTTGTTTATTAATACTTGCAAAATAAATAGATATAAGTCGGTTCAATAAAGAAACGAATCTAAAATGATCTCTAAAAATCATGTTTTCTTACTTGCATATTAGTTAGGGCCTAGTGTACAAGCGAGAGGACATGATTAGCGCCGCCATTTTAGATTAGTTTCTTTATTGAACCGGCTTATACAAGACTTACGAAAAAAAATTACTTCTCGTTCAAAATCAACTGACCCATTTTAGAAGCCGACATTATTTTCACAGAAAGTGCATCTAGGTTCTAGCTTACCTACCGGTGAGACTGAACTTGTTGCATAAGAATTATATTTTACAAAACCTCGGTGCCTCGATGGCGTAGCGGGCGTAAGCTCGATGGCCGATCGTGAGGTCCCGGGTTCGATCCCTAGGTCAGGCACAGTGTTGTAGGATTTTTCCAATAGGAATCTCTATGACAGCCTGGAGTCTGGAACTGTGTCCGGTAGATGGCAAAAGCCTCACCCCCTATTACATGGGTAATGTAGGTGTACCTTTTATGGGACTGACTCCTGTACCCAGGATTCAAGACCTCAGCCTACCCGTAACGTAATAAGCCGATTCATTTTGTATGAATTTTTATTTTCGGATCTTGCGATCCGTTCTTTAACCAGTTATTTAGTATAACAGTTAGATGCATTTTCGGTTTTATTACAACTTGTATCCATTGGCAGTCCACTGCTCGACATAAGCGGCTCACATAAGGGGTTATTTGCTAATACCCGCCACACTTGGCAGATGGGTTGATGAGCGCAGTTTGATGTTTTTTACGCAGAGGACGCTGCTGTTCTTCCTCTGGAGGTCATTACCCTTGGTTCCATAGAGAAATTGTTCCAAATTAAGACTATTCAAGTATACTTACCAGTAAAGTTTTATATAGGTATTAAACAAAATACAATCAAATACTATTGTAGCTGTAAATGTAAAAGCATTAAGGGCCGATCCAGACCGAGACGGCAGCGGCCGACAGCGCCGCGGCGAGCACTTTCAGCGTCAAATAATTTTATTTGCGAGCCTACTGCGGCCGTCTCCGCCGCGTCGTACGGCCTAGTCGCATCGTTGAAGGCCGCTACAGTCCCGGTCTGACTCGGCCTTAAGTCCGTTTATAATAAATGCAACATAATTCACATGTAGGTAACTTTCTAGTATCAGTGTTCGATTATTTTGCATGTAGCTGTTTATTGGTACATGATTGGCTACAATTTAATTTAACTCAACGTGTTTTACATTCTCATGCGGTATGGACACGATGAAAGGTTTCGTGGGACTTAGATTATGTGCAAACCAACTTTAAAAAGTAGGTCCACAATTATTTACGGATAAATTGCATAAACTGTATGACAGGAGACGTTTGCTAGATAATTAGCAACACTGAAGAACCCTACAATTTAAAAGTGTTATATTAGGACTTCGATAACACTGCAATAGTTTTTGTAGTGGTAGGCCTCTTTTGCAGAGGACTGCCTGGGGAAGTACCACACCTTTGCCAGTTATTCATCCGCCAAGCAGTAATGTGCAAACATTACTGTGTTCCCGTCTGAAGGGCAATGTTACCAGCGAAATTACTGGGCATGACGAGTTTCAACAACTAATATCTAAGGGTGACAGGCGCAGTGCAGTGTTGCGCAGAATTTTGAATTTTAAAACACTGGGTGGCACTGTGTCTGATATGGGCAACCATGATGCTTACCATCAGGCACTTGATTTGCTCGTCTTGTCACTCAATATTATAAAACATAATAAAACATTACAACACAAGTACCTATGTTGTCACCATTACACTCCTAGCATATTTTCAACAGACATAAAATACTCTTATCTGTATCAATAAATAATCCATTGAACACACCCTCACACCAAACCATCAAATACAATTTACTCACATACAAGAGCACCTTATCAAACTTGTCGCCCAACAGTTAAGTACCCCATTCAATCACCCAATAATGTGGCAATACTGCATTACAATGTCACCCGAACTTCCCTTGCTTCTAGCAACACCACAAACAAACAATTCGAAACTCTATGGCAAAGTGTAACAACACAAAATGGAAAAGCGCGCGGAAAATGCTGAAAAAAGAACACGTATTTTTTTCCGAACTGACGTAAACTAAAATTAACTTTAGTTATGATGAAATAAAGTGCATTATGCTTTGATAGGGTTGATATGGTAGCTAAAGGGGAGTAAGGGCAAACACCGTCATATTAAGTGAGCACATGAGAGGGACGCGAAAATGTGTGGGAAAATCGGATATAGACGTTTATCGTTGGATTTTTCGCGTGATTTAGCCGCGACAAATCCGTGCTGCCTGACTTGTGTAGCTTGAGCTATAAGTTTTGAGATTAAAGGTCAAATTTGGGGGTCACATTAAATTGGTGGTACTAATACGTTGTTGACATAAGGCCGTGATTTATCGGAGTTTATACGGGAAAGGGGAAGTCGTGTTTATCTTTTTCTATTTGATGCAATTTGTCGTGATCGTATGTTCTCTGGTTGAATGATTGGTCTTTTTATTTTTATTTTATTCCGTACAACCCTGTTTAATTACCGTTGCTTTCTTTTTGACGAACCCCGTCAATTGATACAGTAGGTAATTGGCTAGAAAATATAAATTTAAAATTAAACATAGATAAAACTAAGCTCATTCAATTTCGTAATTATAAACAACATCAACTACTGCTTGAAATCACCTATAGAGGCCATCTAGTAAAAACGGTAACAGAAGCTAACTTTTTAGGCATTTCCATAGATTCAAATCTTAATTGGAAATCCCACATTAACAAAATCAACAATAAACTGTCTCAATACTGCTATGTACTATCAATACTTACAAATATATCAACAAAACAAATTGCATTAAACGCCTATTACGGTTATGTTTACCCTCAGTTAAGTTATGGGATAATATTTTGGGGAAATTCAGTCGAAATTCAATCAACATTTATTTTACAAAAGAGATGTCTAAGGATAATCTTTAAACTCAAAAATACAGACACTCTTCGCAATATATTTAAAAACTATAAAATCCTTACTCTCACTAGTATTTATATATAGGTATGAAATCTATTTGTGAAATCCAATAAAAGTTACTTTTTTGAATCACAGTCAAGTCGCATTGAAATCTTACGAAATAAGTATAAATATAATATTTTAATACCACAAATCCACAATAGTATGTATCAAAATAGTCCTTATGTTATGGCGCTTAAAATTTATAATAAGTTACCTTTAGAACTAAAAATGTTAAAAAATCAAAAATTCAGATCTCAATTAAAATTATGGCTGATCCCTAAAGCTTATTACACCATGAAGGAATATTTTAACGATTAAATAAATACCATGCATAGAAATTTAAATATAAGTTATATAAAATTACGAATAAGTGCACTATTATATTAAGAATAATATTATATCATACTATGTACTAAACCAAAAATGTTAGCTATATTATTAGATTAAGTTAAATTTTACTTTTACTTATTAGTCTCTTTATTCATGTACAATCTTAAAAATAAGTCTTTACAACATTCTTAAAACAATAATTATGTAGGTATATATACCTATATTATAATATAAAAACATTGTAAACCTATTAGATATTAACTATACTATAGTCTTTAAGTTTTAAAAATAATATTGTATGCTCGCAAAGGGCAAACTGTTGGAACACACTAAACATAATGTTATGTAACACCACCACAATGTACACAGTTTATCAATAAACGATTTCTATTCTATTCTGAAAATGGGTTTGGTGTTTTTGGCTTTCGATCCTTCATAAATATGTGATGCCATCGCATGTTTTATACATTTTCCATTTTCCATAACATCACAATCACGCGTTTTTCCCAAGGGGTCGGCAGAAGTGTACCCAGGATCTAGTCCCATATTAGGTACACCCGCATTTCGCCATCATGTTTTTAAGTACCATGTAATAAGGAGGCGAGCTTATTGCTCTCTACTGGACATAGTTCTAGACTCCAGGCTGTTACTGAGAAAATTCCTAACGACAAAAATCAATAACATTATTGTTTAACCTGGGGATCGAACCCGGGTCTTCATGATCGGTAGTAGTGCTTGCGCCACCAAAACAGACCAGATATAATAATAACGGTCAATTAAGCATCTATTAGTGCAACTCAGTGTAAATAATAAATTAACTGGTCAATGCGAATGGGACTTGCATATGAAGGGTTCCTACCCACCATTTACCTATTACCTAGGTACCTACCTCATCGAAGAAGTACTAAATAAAATTCTTATTCACCATCTCAACCATAGGACGTCCAATGCTAAATTAATAAACATAGGCTTCCCCTATAGATTTCCATCCAGTCCAGTTGTAAGCGGCCTCCAGCATATTCCTGCCGTCTTTATCACATCATCGGTCCACCCTGTGAGTGGACGTCCTACGCTGAGCTTGCTGGTCCGTAGTTGCCATTAGAGAACTTAACAGCCCCATCGGCCATCAATTTTACGTGCTATGTGTCCTGCCCATTGACATTTCAACATGCTAATCCGGCCTATGTCAGTAACTTATTATAGGTAATTATATTCTTAATTCGATATGATTCTAATAGGTAGAAGATTTTATTCTTATTGCAGAAAAGGTCTTATATGATAATATAAAAAACAAGTTTCTTGTATGGAGAGCGCCTTTAATTATGAACATTTTAATAATTGCTCTTTTAGCGGAAATAGGAATACATATTTTTTTAAAATTACAAGTGTTTAGCTGTTCGGTGGCGTAGAGGGCGCATGCTCGACTGCCAATCAAGAGGTCCCGGGTTCGATCCCCAGGTCAGGCAGTGTTAAATATTGGATTTTTTTTTTAGGAATTATCTCAATAACTGCCTGGAGTCTGGAACGGTGCCCGGTAGATGGCAATAGGCTCGCCCCCTATTACATGGGACCAATAACATACTGGCGAAATGTGGGTGTATCTACTATGGGACTGAGTCCTGGGTACACCTCTGCCTACCCCTTCGGGAAAAAGGCGTGAATGTATGTTGTTATGTTGTTGTTGTTTAGCTGTTACAGTTTATGAGATAGAGCCTTGTGATAGACGGACAGACGGACGGACAGCGGAGGCTTAGTAATAGGGTTCCTTCGGCACCGTTTGGGTATAGAACCCCAAAAAGTATAGGTACCTTTGGACTTCCTTCAAAATCAAATAGATATTATTAGTATTCAACGTTTAAGTAAAAACTTAAAGCTTCATAAAACTTCTGAAGCGTGCTCCACATAAGTTTTATGCCCTGCAATGGTAGGTACTATGTTATACCCAACTTACTCTTACAACCAGAAAATATATTTTCAACCTTATTTTGTTATAGTTAAGATTCATTATTAAAAGTGAAGGTTTTTATGTTGCAGTAGGAAAAGGCGTAAAATGCAAGCAAATAACCATAAACAGTTGCTCAGTATGCGTTAAGCCTTTGATGAGAACTTTTAGAAACTTAACGCTATACTATAACTTTTAACAATATCATCGCTTATCGAGAATAAAAACTGTCTCGGTGGCGCAGTGGGCGCAAGCTCGACTGCCGCTCAGGTGGTCCCGGGTTCGATCCTCAGGTCAGACAAAGTGTTAAACATTGGATTATTCCATTAGTCTGGAAACTATTAGACTGGCGTCTGGAACTGTGTCCGATAGATGGCAATGAGGCAAGCCCATGATACCAAAAACATACTGGAAAAATGTGTGTGTGCCTACTTTGAGTCCCAGGTACACCTCTGCCTACCCCTACGGGAAAAAGGCGTGATTGTATGTTATGTTATGTGTTGTGTAACAGAAAGCTGTAGTAATACTAGCTGTAGCCCGTGGTTTGTGACTGCAAGATTTTTTACGAAGCGGTGTTAGCTTGATTTCGTAAGGGATGACATAATACATAAGTTTCAATGATCTCTCTGACAAGACCGAGCAAAGTCGAGGAGAAATGGAAGCAGACCCTGGCTTTAGCCGGGAAAATTGCTAGGGACATAAAGAAGAGTATAAGCTGTGCTTATTTAATGGTACATCTCACTCTCATAATCATTGAACATGCATTAACATACTATCACGCCTTTTTCCCGAAGGGGTAGGAAAAGGTGTACCCAGGACTCAGTCCCATAGCATGTCCACCCACATTTCGCCAGTATGTTATTGGTCCCATGCAATAGGGGGCGAGCATATTACCATCTTCCGGGTTTCAAACTCCAGGCTGTCATAGAGATAATTCCTAATGGAAAAATCCAATTAGATTTTGCTCGACCTGGGGATCGAACCCGAGACCTCATGATCGGCAGTCGAGCTTACGCCCACTACCCCACCGAGGCAGTCACTATCATTCCGACTAATAAATACAAAAGTTTACATTGTGTTCATAAGTTTGTTTTCACTACACACCAAATCTATTGAAACAACGGCGTTCGTCTTCCCACTTGAATACCATCTTGGGGTCTTCAAGAGAAGAGTGAATAATTATCTTCTAGGAAAGCTTGCTCCATCTTAGGCCTCATCTCACTTCCCATCAGGTGAGATTGGGGTCAAACGCAGACCTATATAATATAATTAATAAATAAAAAAATAGGCTAAAAATGACGGTAGCTTAGAGTTAAGATACTAGAAAAACAAAAAGGATAATTAAGCGGCTGAAACAGTGAGACGCAGTAAGTATCTCAAAACAATTCTGTACAAAATACCCCAGTTTGAAATTGAGTTCACAATACTAGTTTGATTGCAACATACAACATCGGGGTGCAATTAAATGATTGGATTGCATTCAATTAATAATGCAATTCCATTGTTAACAACTAACCGCCCGGTGCTGGGTGGTTTAAACTAACATGCAGATTTCTAACCAATTACTCGCTAATGTATGAAATTGAGTAGAATTAAATTAATTATTATTATTATTATTATTTTTTATGATAGTGAGTGGACAAGACGAGCAAATCAGGTGCCTGATGGTAACTCAGCACTTCTGCATTCAGTTCACTCAGCACTAATGCACGGCTGCGAGGCTTGGACTCTTAACACAGAAGAAGGAAAATAAGCTTCGCGTGACAGAGTGTAAAGTGCTAAGAAAGATTCTGGGACCCGTGAAGAATGCAGATGGAAACAGGCGGAACAGAAAAAATAAAGAAATTGAAAATCTTGAGGCCGAGCCAAATATCATCGGCAAGATAAAATCCACCCGCGTGATCTTCGTTCCCGTGGGAATATCGGGATATTATTATCCTATGTGTTATTCCAAGGTCTCAGCTACGTACATACCGAATTTCAACCCAATTGGTTCAGTAGTTTTTGCGTGAAGTAACAAACATCCATCCTCACAAAAAATACAAAAACCCGTTAGTATAAATTATTTATTGTATCATGACCTAACTGAAATCAATCTCAAAAGTCGAGGTAATCTGAAAGGTCCATTTCTCCGTGTAATTACGATAACGAGTAGCACAATGCAACACATTGGAGAGATCGACTCGTATCGATATACTCGCAGTATGCAATAATGCTAATGCGTAACTGTAAAATGACGGTGATTGCAATTATCGATACCACGGCAATGGGACGCGGAAAGGACAGTGTGGCTCTATTCTTGAGGCGCACGATATCTTGTAAGTATATTATGACGAAAGGTAAAAGCTATATTTTTGGTAGACTGACACATAGCACTACATAGTGTTATTATTTTTAATTTTCGAATTTATCATTTCGAATTCTTAATTTTCGAATTTATTATTTCTGAATTTTTAATTTTCTCGTCGTTTCTTGTCGTCGACAATTTCAATAATTATAATTATAGCGATCACTTAATTTTAGAGTCAACTTTCGCAGGCCAATAAAGAAAGGTTATGGATATTTTTGACATCGGTGTTTAAAACTATGTCAGACTTGTAACGTTATCAGCCATAATCATGCTTTTTAATAAAACGGGTGCAGTATCATCATTATTATGATGATTTCTTAATTTTTAGGATAACTTTCCCAGGCTATCTTCCGTTCTCAAAATAACCAAGGAAACGAATAATAATCACCTACCATGTGTGGATGGGAAGGTCGAAAGCACAAATTTTGCCTTCGGGACTAGTCCTAACTAGAATATCCTAATATTAAACATACTAAAAGTCCTCACCTCTGTGAGAAGAATCTTAGAATTCTCTACATATTTGATGATTCTTTACATTTTTACTTATTCCCAACAGATGTCTGGTGAGCTTCGAAAAACAATCGACTATCCAAAATGTGTGTTTTACAACACGGTACACGAAAACCAAAATATCAGCTATCTTCTTTCACTATTTGATGCAACCAGTAAGCCTTGTGACCTACCAAATATGATAAAATATTATAAATAATTGAGGATTCCTTGTCCATAAAATAATTTGGCCAACAACCTTGGCGAAAGAATATCTCCCTAAAGATAATTATCACGAAAAGCCTCTTTTCAATTGTAATTGATCATCATCATCTGAGCCGTAGGAAGTCCACTGCTGGACGTAGACCTCCCCTATAGGAGAGGAAGAGTTTCGCCAATAAACTGCTGCCCGTCCTTTGCATCTGACAACTTATATCATAGCTGACACCCAGCTCTTACGGCAACCACAAACAAATAGTATGAGGAACTATTCGATTAATGAAAATATCGCAGGTACCAGAATAGTGCTGGTCCAAGCACGTGTGTGACAAGATCTCATTGTTGCAAGTGGCGGTCGATCGTCGCGACGATTGCGAGCTCGAAGCGAACACGTTAGCGAAACGAGACCCATCTGATTGCAGCCATGGAATTGAATTAAGCTTCTATGCTCACTTTGAAATTATAGACAGTGATATTACAGGAATAGTTTTAGTATCTCTTCAGTGATCAATTTAGATATTAAAATTATGCATAACATAACATCACGCCTTTTTCCCGAAGGGGTGTACCCAGAAACAAGTGCTACAGACGGTATACCCACAGTCCCAATTCATAGCAGGCGGGTCCAGTTCCAGAGTATTATGCATATCCTGGGCATCAGAATCCTCATGATCGGCAGAAGCGCTTGTGTACGACAACGGCACCAAAGCAGCAGAGAAAATTTTTGTGGTAAAATAATAATTAGTTTTTTTCTATTAAAATAGATAAATTATTCTTTTTTGTACACCACCCACAAATAAATATCGAACAGGACACCGAAACTATAATTATCGAGGTATCGAGTCAGACGATTGCAATATAGAGCGTTAATAGAATAAGTCACAATTTTTTTTTTATATTCTGTATTACATTCTATTAAGCAATTAAACGTCATTGATTACAGAATAAAACGTTTGAGATTACTTGGACGAACTACGTCGAGTGCAGAGAAGACGAATAGTAGGTACACTATCATGGAAGGTGAAAGCTGATCCTTCCCGCCCTCATTGGTCACCACTGGACCAACCCATGTAGTTGCAGAACCGGAAGTGAGAACGAAAATCTAATAGTCTAGAATAGTTACCTATCTGGGCATGTTGATATTTATTCAGGTAATCCTCACTTACACTAGTTTACGGATTTATGGACAAACAAGTACCCATTAACATAGCAGTGTCCGATACCGGAAGATTCCGGATTCACGCGAACCTTCGACATTACACGGCTAAAGTAGTGATGTGACTTTGATTTTTTTTATCGATGTATCGGCGCGTAATACGTATTTATAAGAGAAAGAAAAAAGTTTTTTTTCTGTTCTGATTCCATAATGTAGAGGTTTCTCGGCACCTTTATTTATTCAAGTAGATAATAAATACATTTATTTCTATTTGTGTTCCATAATCTTTTCTTAAGTCTCTTTGGATTAGGGGTACTTATATTTTATAACATAATTATCTAGATTTTGTTTAAATAAAAAAATGCTAATCATTTTATCAAGATCCTGCCCTTATCCAACATTATGTAGGGTCGGCACAGTACGTCCTCTTCTGTATCATACTGCTATTTTAGTTTTGATTTTTACGAACGGCTGCCTGTCATACCTCAACCCTACCTGGGAATGCGGTTTTTTTTTTTTTTTTTTTTATGATAAACGTATGTACGTTTATTGTTTCATAAACATAAAAAGTTAAAATAAAGTCTAATGGCTGAGATTGCCAGTTTATAAAGCAGAGTACCACAAAACTTTATCCATTACGTTGAAAAAATCAAAAACTGGAACCATTTAACCGAGCCCGTTAAATCTCTCTCAGGAGCTAGGTAATTATCCTGGCGACACTCCAAAGTGTCGCGCTCATTTCAATTAGCTCTCTTAAATATTCAATGTCTTTAAAATAGGCTGCGCGATTCCACGTCCTGCAGAGGAGCTAGTTCGGTAGCTGTGTTGCTAGTTGAAGAAATTACCCCATTTTCAATATTTTTTAATATTGATTTTTTAGATTTGTGCCATTGTCATTGTGCTCATGTGCTCATAGAATTAACCAACTTATTTTTGTAGGACTACTGCAAAATTTTCGATACGTCAGGTGTAAACAATAATATTTTTAAATGTGGTTTGTAGTTTTAGATTATTGATGATCAATTATTAATAGTTTATTATTGATACAAGATGAAGAAAAATCAAAAAATATTAATATTATGTGTAGTACAAAAAATAAAATACCAAGGAGAATTATTGAGTACGCAGGAAGTATATTTTTCATAATATGACAGTAATTGGCAGTACTCGTATTTCTTTAATCGAACACAGAGCAAACATTCTTAAATTGAATAATATTTTATTGGGTATTATTTACCTGTACATCTGGCAACACAGATCGAAAGTTTCATTAAAGTCGAGGTTAATTGTTGACTCGAGTTAGAATGCCGTGGATTTTATTTTTACGACATCACCCCTACTTTTACGAGTTATGAACTTTGAGTAGTCGATTATTGCTCAAAACTCAGATTAGAGCGGAATAAAATTTAGCTTTCCCTTCAGTTTTGAGTGGCAAATATTCTGGCTGATTACTTATTCATAGTTCATTTTATGTGTCAATTGGGGTTGAAGATTTTAGACAGCTGACTTTATAGGTACTAGAGGTGGTTTAAGATTTAACGTTCTTACGTTAAATCTGTGAGTGGGTGATTTAATTTGAAAAGTCCAGAAATATGAAAAATGTTTTCACAGATCTTATCAAAGGTTTAACTACTAATTTACGTCGACCTAATTATTATAAAAAAATGTTAACAATAAAAATGTAAGTTCTATAACAGAAATAACCCATCCGTTATTTACGATTTAGTCGAACCGACAAAAATCTATACAATGAATTCGCATACTTCCTCATCAAGTCTCGTATGCATGTTGGAATCGAGTCGGTAATCGATTAGAAATCAATAACGTCGCAACGATGTATTCGCATCGATGGACCATCGGCGTGTGTGGAATGCGCATCACTAGCACAGGTTCACCATTAGTGTTGGGTTTGATTGTAGTTAACTAAATAAATATTTTTTTGATTTTTTTTTGATACATTATCGAAAAAAAATTAATGTTCATTCATTAATGATCATTGTGTGTTTAGTGTTGGAAGGTACAACTTAGCTTCAATTTATATTATAGAAGGTGTAAAAATAAGGTGTTGTAAGCTGTTTTACACGGACCACTACCACACTACAGCGTTAAAAAGTGGTCGCGATGTGGTTACGTAGTGTGAAGTATCAGATGGCGGAGCCATCTGATACTTCACACTTCGTAGATTAAGGATTTTTCTGTCAACTTTCTGCCATGTCGTAGTTGCGATTACCTACATTTTTTTATATCATGCTACGGTTATCGATATAATCACTCGATTGGTCACTGTTCACTTCACTACCGGTGGACTGATGATCATTGCCAGCGCATGCGCACTATAAATAATATGTTGTAAAGCGATTTTCGATAGATTAATCTGAATCGTGCGCAGTCGTGCCGCCGGAGAGGATCTATTGTCGATGGACGGTGATTTACAAATGGATAGATAAGCTCAATAAGTAGCGAAAAGTTTAGATATATTTTCTATTATTTTATATATATTTAGTTTTTATGTACCATTGTACCATTATAAGGCATATTCCGTTTCCTCCAAAAAACGATTCCTGTCACCTCCAAATTTTATTAGCAGGTTATAATTTTAATCCCACCAAAATCTAAATCAGGTACTGTTAACAACAGAATAACTATTCTTAAGTGATGACATTTTTCATATTATAATATTACTAACTTTTTTGTTATAAGGCTTGTATGGCCATAACTTTTGATTGTGGTAACTTAGAAATATGATTTTTTTACAGCCAATAAGGATCACAGTTCTGAGTAAGTGATATCAATTTCAACTGGATCACGCGTTCTCGTTAAAAAGTGTCAGACAAAACTGATAAGTGACAGACAGACAACAAAGGGATCTTTTTTTTCCTTTTCAGGTACGGTACCCAAAAAATGGAATGATACTTTATTGCTTATTATGATAACTTTTTAATATACGCACAAATGCCTGACCTGTCCGGGAATCTAACCTAGGGCCTGCAGCTCAGAAATCAGAATCAAAGTGTTAATAAATATTGGATGATTTATTATCACAATAACTGCCTGGAGTCTGAAACTGTGCCCGGTAGATGGCAATAGGCTCGCCCCCTATTACATGGGCTGAATAACATACTGGCGAAATGTGGGTGTAACTACTATAGTCCTGAGTCCTGGATACATCTCTGCCTACCCCTTTGGGAAAAAGGCGTGATTTTATGTTATTGTACGTAATGTCATTTATAAAAAAGTATACAACAAAATATATCGATTTATAATAATTATTAAAAAGAATAACCATTATCAGAATAAAAATTCATCTCTAATAAAAAAATTCAAAATGCTTATGTACCTATATTATATCGATGTTAAAGTTTTGTAGTGGTAGGCCTCTTTAGCAGGGGGCCGCCTGGGGAAGTACCACACCTTTGCCAGTTACATTACTGTGGTCTGAAGGGCAATGTTACCAACGAAATTACTGGGCATGACGAGATTCAACAACTAATTTCTCAGGGTGACAGGCGCAGTGCAGTGTCTGATATGGGCAATCATGATGCTTACCATCAGACACCTATATTGCTCGTCTTGTCACTCACTATCATAAAAAAGAGTAAATTCCTTATTATTAAGTTCTAGTAGATTCATTACTCTGTGGGGGTCGCGGACGGACACGCGTGTGTCAGCTCTCAGTACGATGTAGGTAACGTAAGCGGTGTGTGGGAATGTTAAATGTACCGAGTGACCGGACTATTTGTTCTAAAACTTTAACGTTTAGTAAGAACTTTTGTCTTGGTTTAGTTTAAAACTCGTTGTCTTGGTAGATTTATAAAATTTACTCATAAAATGAAGACTTACCATAATGATAACTAACTAGGTTGGCGCGTGAACCGAAACTGAGTTTTGGCCTCTGACAACAAGAGCTTCCACCTCGGCCTGTCCTGTGCCACCTCCTGCCGGTCTACAGCTCGCAGTGCGCACACACCCTTTAACACTTCATCTATCCGGTGGTACCTAGGACGGCCAACCGGTCGTCGACCACTAGGCCATCCTAGATACGCTCTCTTCACACTGCGATCCTCTCCCATTCTTTCCAGGTGGCCGAGCAAGCGAAGTCTGTGTGTTTTGGTCTCGCCGATGATGTTTGGCTCGGCCACAAGCTCTTCAATTGCGGCATTTTTTCGGATCGTCCACGCCCCATCCTCTTGTTTTACTGGTCCATAAATCTTGGGCAGAACCTTTCTTTCTGTAACAAGGAGTTTATTCTCCTCCTTTTGGGTGAGTGTCCATTACCATTACCATAATGATATGTCAACAAATTTAATAAATAAATAGTAAAGACATACCTTGGTAAGTATCTTTAATGTTGGGTTCCATCCAAACCTGAACAAAACATGTTAGTCATCATATTTTCTTTGTGTTCGGTTTCTTCCTTTACTTGTAATCTATTTTCTCGTTTCTTGCCAAATCGTGTTAGTATATATATAGGCCAAGCCATCGTATTAGGTTAGCAATACGTTGCACAATGTATGAAAATATTCGTTAAAATGGCCGTATCTTTTTGTTGCGTTGACTTACAAGTTTGATTTATTTTACAGCAGCAAGGGACAAAGGGATATCAGTTACAACTTGATACCTTTACGTGTTCCCGAGAAAAAGGTCTAGACTGACAGACAGACGGACAACGAAGTGAACCTATAGGGGTTCCTCTTTTCCTTATGAGGTACTAATCCCTAAAAATAGGGTAATTATAATAGTTATTAAAAATTAACAGACTCCAAGTGTTCTTCTGCCATGTTTATCAATCGACAGCCACTGATGATTGACTAACACTCATTAATTATTGCAACATAATGTTACCATAACAATCAAATATCGTAAGTGCCTGCGTTAAGTTGACTAATAACAAGATAAAATTATCTCTTATTTAAAACACCAAATAAACTTGATTACAAAAATGAAGGTTGCTTTAACTCTAAATTAATCGAACGAGTCTATGTACCTACTATCATTGGATACATTTAATATACCTAGAGTCTAGAGCTTCCTTGTTTTCGGCCTTGAAGTGAAAATTATTCCTTAATAGTTGTGCCCCGCGGTTTTGCCCGCGTAGTCGTTCCCGTGGGAATATCGGAATATAAGTACCCGTTGTGTTAATCCAGGGTCTACATTCTACACTATCTACGTACTGAACTTCAGTCCAATCGGTTCAATAGTTTTGGCGTGAAATAGTAACAAACATCCTTTCATCCGTTCAAACTTTTTACCTATGTGTGATGTGATGTTTTTATTCTCTTAGTTTTACAACTCAATTAAAATCAAACTCATAAAATCAGACACACCTATTCACATTCCCTTCGTTCCGCGTTATACAAACAAATGTTCGCAGTTAATTGTTAATTTGAAGCGAATGCTCGCAATAGCTTGCAGTAACTAACGATGCCATGGAGATGCCTATCGGGTTTCTACAGATGCAGACGGACTGGCTCTTCGGTTAGGTTAACCGGTGGTTAATGGATGGTTAGTGATAAGCACTTTTAATTAACATACCGTTTTAAATAATTACATAAATGTTTTTTTTTAACTCACTACTTTAAAAGAAACTTTATTTCAACTTATTAATGTTATAATCCTTAGTAGGATATAAAAAACTTGAATATCTTTGCTTTCTTTCCCACTCAACGACTTTTTATAATGCTATCTATGTCACGTATATGTCTCTAATTTCAGCCAATAAATAGAATCGTGTTATTTCTCAATAATAATAATCATAATAATAAACTATTATCATTTATTTAAAAATCAACATAGTATAAATCATTTGGGATATAATATCAATGAATAAGTATTATTTCCGTGCCGTGGAGTTACCGGCTTTGGAATAGCGCTCCACCCTCTCTACCCGTGGTTGCCGTAAGAGCCGGCTAAGGGTTAACAGATCCAGAAGACGGACAGCAGCGTCCTCAGCAAAAAAACCAACGAACTGCGCTCGACAACCCGCCTGCCAAGCGTGTCGAGTATTGGCAAAACCCCCCTTTATGGGGGAGGCCTATGTTCAGTAGTGGATTAACGACGGCTGAGATGATGATGATGGTGATTAAGAAGTATTATTTGGAAATATTTTAGGGATTTTGGCTTAAACTAAAGATGATGTAGATATTTTGATGATTATAAAAAGTATTTCTTTCTTAAACTTTTTCAGTTCATGCTTATTTCCAAACACGTTATTTGAGACGTACACGTATTTGGTCATCTCTCTATTTTATTACTTAAAGACCGCTACTGATATAACCAGTCGTTTACCACTAAGCAATTAATGAAACAGGCCCTCTTAAACTATGCTCGCACATAAGACATGCGCGAGCGGCGCGTCGCAGATCGATGGATCGCTTCGATCGCACAAAGGATCGAGAATCGAGTCGTGATCTCGATTACTGCCATTCGATGTTTAGTAGTTTCGTATGTAAAACGAGCTTTGTTCTGGTACTTATAGTTAACGATGGGTTGTGTGGCTTGGTTAAATTATATCTTTCTTTTTTATTGAAAAGATTGATTTCCAATCCTCTTCACTATTCAAGTCCCCATTGAATTGGCGCCTTGCGACTAGAGGTGACCAGTGGGATAAATATTGAAAGGCGTTTGGAAATTACTCTTTTAAAATAAATCCTGAACCTTTTAGAGGTAATTTTTAAGTTTTGGTCACCTGCATGTCGTATCTGTCATGCCGAAATAAGTAGACCTACTTTCAGCACAAAGTCTGCACAATAAGCTTTTGACTTTTGATTAGGATAGAATAAACAAAAGAGAACAAGGAAGGACGACTTCACTCACTTATTACTTATCCTGTATCGAATCTATATATACATAAATCTACATAAAACTAACAGTGTTGCAAAAACTTGGGCTTTAATTTTTAGCAAATATTATTTTTGTAATTTAAACCTATTGTTCTATTTCTCTTACTTCTTTACATAATTTCAAAGGAATAAACTTATACTATAAAAATAATCCCGAGACTTATACAATATTTTGGAGCACGAAACTAATCACGCCGTTACATTAATACTAACGACACATCTTCACGCGCAACTGAAGTCAATCAATGTAAATGTTGCTATTGTAACAACATTAAGTGGGACCGGCCAATCAGATCGATCACACGTCTTTTGTTATGTCGGTGCTCCTACACCGAAATAAATCACGTATGCTCCAACAATCTCCAAACCAGAACAAAACCGTTCAAAATAAGAAAACATCAGCTTGGGAAACTATTAAAAGAGCTTCCGTGACGAAACCACTGAAGTGTAAACAGTGTGTTAAATTCAAAACCGTTGAAAAAACCAGTTTGACATCATTTCACGTCGATCAGTGGCTATTTAAAAAACGGGCCCGAAGTTCTCAATGCGAGTCATTTTATGAATGAAATAAGATTTTTTTCAACACCGCGACCAATACGTGCTTTCCTTTACTTCTTCGTCTATGGGTTTGTGGAGAACAGTACATGAGTTTCTATATATGATAAAACACAACAAAACGAAAATCCCATACGAAATTCTTGATATGAATTCATTTGGTCTTTGATTTAGAACAAAGAACACGTTAAGTGTCAAACGCTAATTCAAGTGCTATTTTTTTCGCGGTTATCGTAAGGTTGACTACTACTTTTCTCTTTCAATCTTTCTGAGTGCTCTTAAGTCTGCACAAAAGATGCGTAGTTCTATCGTAGCTTCGGCTTATAGAACCATATATATATAAATTGATTTGTTTCGGCTAGTACTATTATAGCATTATTGAATCTCTATTATAGCCTTAACGGCATAGTTGATCATTGATTTCAAACAGAAGGACATGAAGATGTTGCTGGTAGTGAGTATAAGAGTCATGATATATTCATGACTCTTAATAGGTATATACATTACATGTAAATATTAACTACACCTTAGATACTGCGTAATAAGTTTATCGTGTCCACGACGTGCATTCATTTCGATTACTTTTTAATTCCGTTTGGAACTATCATCAAACTCAATGCACACTGTAACTCAGATCTTATTCCCTTTAATTAAAGTTGCATTTAGCTTAGCATAACTTTTCCTAGGTTCCTTTGAAGACTTTGTAGCGTCGGCAGTCGGTACCTACAGGGTATGTCTCGAACGCAGATGTGGCTTGAGTAATGAGATTTTATTTGCAGAAGCTGCTATAAAAGAAACTGATGAACAAGCTGAGAAAATGAATAGCATTTTAAATTGACGATAATATAGGTTCTTATAATCATTTTGCATAATTTACCAATGTTAGATATGTATTTTTGTACTATGTATATTTTATGTATATTTGTACTACATAATATTACTTAGCTTTTGTAAAGTTTATGTAAAGATGTCTTCTATGCGGTATTGCCTTGAATATCATAAAATTCTAATAATTATAGAATTCTAAATCATGAGGTATTAGAAATGTGAAAATTAAGTTGCACACTTGACGTTAATCGCCACCGGGCCGTCTTCGTTTGTGTGTGCCATTCTGTAACTTATCCCTACTACATAATTACGCATGAAGAGCCACGCACACATAATACCAGCGCCACACAAAGAATCCTGCATCGTGATTGGTTCTCTTAGAATACACAGATAGAACTTATTAGTCACCTGACACGACATGTGCGGCGACAATGTGACGAGGGTAGTGTGGATTCTATTACCTTGTAATTTATAATTTCTATGACTGCAATCATGGTTTGTTTACTTTTGACACTCAAAACATAAGCAATGATAATGATAATTATTAGAGAGGACAAAAAAACCGGATGCCTTTCACAAGTAGCTTACAATGAAGCATGAAATGACAGCCACCGCGTTACGCATCGCTCGGGAACTGTTGTACACTTTCTTTTTATTGCATCGTCTACAGTCTACGGTTTTACTTAATACCTATATAAGTACCTATATAAGTAAGATTTTTTTTTACAAATGCCTAGTTTGTGTCGTCACGTCAAGGTGCGAGCTGAAAATCAGCGTTGCTGACTTGTCTGTCTGCAACACATACTGAGCTCGCACCCATTCGGGCGACACTGCACGACGCGACTATGAACTTTACACATTTATGATTTTATTCTTTTATTATTAATATTCTTATATTAAGTATCTGTTTTGTTTTTATTTTTATTTTTAATTTATGAGTGTTTTAGTTTTATGTCTTTTGTGCAGCGTTGTCCAAATAAACGTACTTCATTCATTCATACTTACAGATTTGACTAATGTTTTTTTCATATCGAGACGGTCTGTGATCAACCATAGAGTTAACATTTTCAGGATACTTGAAATTTCATCCATCAAAGATGATTAAAGCAACGTTAACGTCATCTTAGCCGTAGGTCGGCCCATGCTGACTGTTGGATAAAGGACTCCCCATAGATTATCATCTTGTTCTAAGCTTGCATCTTATCTGTCCACCTTGGAGGCAACATAATACACCCAGCATAATATTGTGTGGTCTCCATTCAAGTACCTCACAGCCCCATCGACCATCAGTGCTAAGCTAATCCGCTGGGCTATGTTAATAACTTTTCTGATCTTGTTCTAGTTCTGGCAAACCCGCACGTGTACGTGGTACACCCTACTGATAAATATATCAATAGGGTGTACCACGTGCAGGTTCGGTTGGCTTGAACCTTTAGGATGGTGGTACTCCTTACACCCTAATTCTTCCCTCATATCACAATTTTTAATTGATTTACTCGTATCTTATGATTTTAAGATTGACCCGAACTCATTTTTTAATTTCTACTATGTTTTGTAATAGTAAGAGTGAGTTGTCATGCAGATGTCATAAATAGTAAAAGCCGGCTAGCGGCACAGATGTAGAAATCAGCTACCACATTTCACATCCGTATACAAACACCGTATTACCACCTTCCGTCATATGCCATAATTGGTAACCTATCTTAACCAACGAGATCTGAACGTAATAAGAGTAAGGACTTTCTCTTATTGGCGGAAATTCTTGTATTTGTCAAATAGTTACTATTCATATGCCGTAACCAGCTCGCTTGTTGTGCGGCTTGGTGATCTCAGTAGCTGGAATACTTGGAAACGTTGCTGCTAACTCTCCGACTATGTCCCTCGACTGTGTCATACAGCTCCTACGAGATGAAAAAAAAGTCTCTTTATATGTCAGCTTTTCCAGTGGAGATGAATAAATTTGAAAGAGGCAGAGTAGCCTAAAACTATCGGCGTAGAAAAATGGGGGAGGGAAGGAAATATAACACACCAATTCCACGCTAAGCCTTCTGTAAGACGACGCAAAATGGGTGAAAACCAGGAATATCAGGAAATTGGTGTATATATTAATCCAAGGAAAAAAATGGGACTAAGTCAATTTTGGCACAGACCTTAAAACAAAAAGAAATATTTTCAATTATAAAAAGTATAAATGCATGCACTAAAAAGGCTATCGCCAACACCTTCCGTAGCTTTAAGCAAATTATGATTGGTGTACTAAATATCGGTGCACATAATATTTTGCTTTCCGCCCATACTGTTTGTAATCTCTACATTGATCGTGTGCGTATTATACAACTCGCACAATAATATATAATCAGGTAATGCGCTTGTACGTTTGTAATGATAGGTGGCTCTACGCATGCGGTGGCTCACGGCGTTTTTGCTATCAGGCGGAGGAGACTGCGGTTCATTGAATCACGTGACTTTATTCCTATATTTACATATATAATCTTTACTTCAAATATAATTTGGCCAGCATAATTAAGACTTTTGATAAGGGGTATAAGAGGAGGTATTTATTTAAATTATTTCAATAAATAAATAATAAATATCGTTTACAAACTCACACAAATTACAAATTACAAATTATTTTTATTACACACGTCTGCACAAGGATTTCTTGTGTCGCAGGAGGCATGGACAATATACAATGACACACAACCGAGAACAAATATTTAATAAGAACAAAGAGCTAATAAGGAGAATAAACATGTCACAAACACAATGATTGTATTTCTATATTATTGTTCTCAAAACACATTATTTGCCTGATATATTAAGTGAATGTTGGCCTATGCCTTAGGAATTTCGCATTATATATTATAGTTAACTATTATAAAGAGTGAGAAGTTTTTTGTAGTGGTAGGCCTCTTTTGCAGGGGGCCGCCTGGGGAAGTACCACACCTTTGCCAGTTATTCATCCGCCAAGCAGTAATGTCCAAACATTACTGTGTTCCGGTATGAAGGGCAATGTTACCAGCGAAATTACTGGGCATGATGAGATTCAACAACTCATATCTCAGGGTGATAGGCGCAGTGCAGTGCCGCGAAGAATTTTGAATTTTAAAATACTGGGTGGCACTGTGTCTGATATGGGCAATCATGATGCTTACCATCAGGCATCTGATGAGCTCGTCTTGTCACTCACTATCATAAAAAAAAAAAAAAAAAAGTAAGATACGTTTTTCACATTTTATGTACAACAATGGATGGAATGAGCAGATAATTATAAAAATGATGTAATTAAAATTTAAATCCTTTCAAATAAATCTTGGCAACTTCTCACCCTAGCCTCCCCCGTCACTTGACACAGTTCCCTGTATAATTGTGGCAATTTACTGTACCGCAGTCTTACATTACATTCAAATGTACCCACTTTAGAACCACGTCACAATTAACAACTTCCACAACTTTTAAACCATTAACACGAATATTAAAATCCGTATTGCGATAAAGTTTCAACGCTGCAAATAATTTTCTATACCGAATTCAAAACGTACTTGTAAAATTAGTAGCGACATCGCACCCTGTCAAATTAATACAATCACGCGAACATAATATCACTGACATACAAAATCTGTCACGTCTTATTGCAACAAAGTGATAACTGGGATATATTGAACACGTCAAAACATATCGACATAACAAGTTGCGCAAGAGATTGAGCTATTTTCGAACAATTATTTGTCGTATTTATGCCAGTTTCACTAAGTGTTGTGTGCAGAAAATGTCCCTTAAGGGCACAAGTATGTGAAGTACGGGACAGTTAGAATAAGTGCTCTCAGTTTAGGTTGGCAATGTACTTGCATTGCCAACCTAAACTGACATTTGAGTAAGTTAAATTTTGTGAAATTAGAGCTATAAAGTCGCCAATTGTAACAAACACTCTTTAATTAGGTTTTTTTTTATGATAGTGAGTAACAAGACGAGCAAATCAGGTGCCTGATGGTAATCATCATGATTGCCCATATCAGACGCAGTGCCCACAGTGTTTTAAAATTCAAAATTCTGCGCTGAACTGCACGGCGCCTGTCACCCTGAGATATGAGTTGTTGAATCTCATCATGCCCAGTAATTTCGCTGGTAACATTGCCTTTCATACCGGAACACAGTAATGTTTGCTCATTACTGCTTGGCGGATGCTACCCGATTAGTGTGATGAATAACTGGCAAAGGTGTGGTACTTCCCCAGGCGGCCCCCTGTAAAAGATGCCTACCACTACAATCACTACCACTACTATTATGATCTATATTGTGGTAGGTATCCATAATAGATAACTCTTCAAATAACTATATATCATTAGATTCTAAAGCTAAATATATAATAACATTTTCATATATTTCGAGTAAGTATCTACTAATAATTTGACAGCCTCGATGGCTCATGTAACTTTGTTTTCTGTGCTGCAGGCCCCGTGCTCGATCCCCGGCCAAGTCAAACATTTCTGTGCATGAACATGTATGTTTGATCTGTGTCTGGGTATTATAAGCGTATATAAGTATGTATATCAGTCATCTGGTTACCGTAGTACAGGTTTCTAGCCTAGTTTGGGACCAGATGACAGTGTGTGGAATTATCCTAAAAAAAAATGAGCTCTCTACGTTTTACTCAGGCTATAGAGTATTAACATAAGTCGATGAAAATCTGTAGCCAAATAATCGTTTCAAATATTTCTTTTACAAAAAAGTCTACTATATTTCAAAGATGTCTTATTATAAAAACGAATTATAAATCATAACAATCATGTCGCATCAAGAGAATTATAAACAAGTCTGCGCGCGCGCAATCTGTCTTACCCATCGCGATTGTTTGTCAACTAGCTGTCAATTGTTGACAGATTGATAGGTTGATACCAGTATCATCACTTACTTCTGACGCTTATATGAGAATGAGCTTTGTATCTATAAAATTAAATCATCCTTCTTACCGTTATTATAAATGCGAAGGTTTGTGAGGATGGATGGATAGATGTATGTTTGTTACTCTTTCACGCCAAAACTACTGAACGACGGTACGTAGGTAGCTTAGACCCTGGAATAACACATGCGATCCTTTTTTTACGGCAAAGGTGTGGTACTTCCCCAGGCGGCCCCCTGCAAAAGAGACCTACCACTACGAATCATCCATTCCAGGGTCTAAGCTACGTACATAACGAATTTCAGCCCGATCTGTTCAGTAGTTTTGGCATGAAAAAGTAACAAAGATCCATCCATCCATCAATCTAACCAAAACCGCACTAGATGGCGCTGGAGTTGAGGTAGAACTCGCAAGCGTTTTGTTCCCCCGTTAAAAACGTAAGTTTTTTACATTGTACTGAAATTTGACATTTATTATATTAATAGGAAGTAGGATTATTGAGATTTTCACTGAAATTTTGACGATATCGTGATAACAAATCTCATAATCAGTGATTACAAAAGAGGTTTCACTTCCACTAGCGTCACGTCTCACGAACCGAACGATTGCAAATAATATAACGAAGATATAAATGTACTGGAACGATCAATCATCAGTCTTGTTAAG
The DNA here is from genome assembly GCA_947063395.1 of Hemistola chrysoprasaria. Classification (NCBI taxonomy): domain Eukaryota; kingdom Metazoa; phylum Arthropoda; class Insecta; order Lepidoptera; family Geometridae; genus Hemistola; species Hemistola chrysoprasaria. Next base: position 11,389,401 of record OX346724.1, on the reverse strand, counting down.
AATTCATGATTTTATTTAGGACATACAAATATTTTTAAGCGATATTAATTTAGAATAAATTATTTTCCAATCAATCATCCAATATTCAATGATATGTCAAAAATACTACCAATACTATAATATTATGCCGCAGTTTCTATAAAACACACTCGCTTTTAAAAAATACGATGTAAAACAATAGTCTCGGTGAAAGTTTTTTTATTGTGACATAACCGCATTCAGTGTATTGATAAGAATTTAAGTTCCCAAAAGTACAATATATAAAAAGAAAAATAATAATTAAAAAGCTAAATTAAGAATAAATAATATTGACCATATATTATTATCATTACGTGCATTCGGTAAAGCCGTCGGTCCCGGCTGTAGATGTTAGTTAGTCGTTAGGTCACGTCAGAGCCTTTCCGTGTCCTAAAAACTATTACGGATGACCACAGACCAACTCGTTAAGAAAAATAATGACTTATAATACGTATGTACTTATTAATTTTGGAGTAATTTTATTTATTTAATTTAATTTATTATAATAATTGTTAAACAATTTTTTTTTTTGTTTTATGACATAGTCAGTTATATTTTTTTTAACAGGGCAGTGCCTTAAAAACAACAAAAGAGCTACCTACTTACTATAATCTATCTTCCCTAATTTATAAATACACTATACTAGAACACTTATTGTCAGCCTATAGAAAATCCGTGTGATATTCGTTCGAAAAGTGCTCTAAACCACTAGCAATGGCACTGGCGCCACTGCCACGTTGAATAGCAATTCTTATACGTTGGGCCAGATAAACACCAGCATTTTGACCAGACTAAGCTCTCAGATAGATTTTTAAAAATGCAATGAGTTCGGGCCTCCTCGATAGCCATATATTATGTACCACCAATGTCTCCAACGATATTAATATCTCTATTTTATTATATTAATTTATTATCTCATTATGACTTTTGTGATGGTTGTAACAAAAATTTAAGTTTGCATTGGCTAGTTTTAATATTATGTTCGTCTAACATTGCCACTTCTACTCACACAATATCCGTGACAACACAATTCGATAGACGGAATCGTGGTCCGACTACCGTTTCTGTTATTGTTCAATATGTTTTCCAATAATCCAGTTTCGATTACTTAGAAAGTACCGTTTGTTGAAAGTAGTTCGTGCGTGTGTATCCACCCTTGTATCGGTCCCGATCGGTTTAGCCATTTTAACTAATGACAGTTCAATTAAACATTATTTCCTTGTTTGCTGTTTAAGTTGTGTAATAATTAAAGTTAATAGTAGTCTTACTAAGCTACTTTATAGAGAAACCTAACATACATACAATCACACCTTTTTCGCGACGGGGTAGGTAGAGGTATACTCAGGACTCAGTCCCATAGTAGGTGAACTCAAATTTCGCCACATGTTATTGGTCCCATAAACAAGGAATCCATATAATAACCATATTGCCATCTACCGGGCACATATTCCTCCAGGCAGATATTGAGATAATGTATAATGGAAAAATTTTACACTCTTACCTGACCTGGGGATCGAACCCGGAATCTCATGATCGGTAGTCGAGCTTGCGGGCGCAAGCTACTACGCTACAGAGGCAACTATACTAACATACAACTACATAAAATTTATTTTAGAGAAGGTTTATTATAATATAGTGCCATAGCCACCTCGCGGCACCTTCCGAACAAACGAATTTAACCAACCAACATTGTCAACATTGTAAAACTATCAGTTGACAGCCTCGTTGGCACAGATGGTAGTAACTCAGCTTTCTGTGCCGCAGGTTCCGGGTTCGATCCCCGGCCAGGTCAAACATTTGTGTGCATGAACATGTCTGTTTGATCTGTGTCTGGGTGTTATAAGCTTATATAAGTATGTATATCAGTCATCTGGTTACCATAGTACAGGCTTCTAGCCTAGTTTGGGACCAGATGACCGTGTGTGGAAGTTGTCCCTATTATTATTATATTATTATTATTATATCAGTTGAAAAAATTAATCCCTACAAATTTCTCTCGAAACGCACGATATATATTGATAACTCTTTATCTTGATTGTCTTGCATAAGTGTCATATTGTGACCAAATTGATTGATTGACCACGCCTTTATCCCGCAGGAGTAGGCAGAGGTGTACCCAGGACCCAGTGCCATAGTGTGTACACCGTTTCGCCACTTTTGTTTTATACATTTTCGATAAAAACCAAAGCTAATCAATTTTTAAATTACACGCCTCTTATTCGACTGCGACCTAATATGCGCAATTTTGTTAAGTAACAATATTACGTCACACAAAAAGTACTAATTAACTGAAACAGCATGTTTCCAATTTTGCTCCCAAATAGAAAAAAAAATTGTTAAAACTTTTTCTAATCGGTACGCAATTAAATGTTTCAGTCTAGATCGTCTCTATTTTTTACGAAACCTCGACTGCCTCGCGTTACGCCGTCAAAAGAGACATTGCCTAAATTCAACCCTAAAAAAACTCGATGACTATAAACAAAGAGAAGCGCCTTTTTTATGATAGTGAGTGATAAGACGAGCAAATCAGGTGCCTGATGGCAAGCATCATGATCGCCCATATCAGACACTGTGCCACCCAGTGTTTTAAAATTTTAAAAAGTTTCAAAATTCTGCGTGGCACTGCACTGCGCCTGTCACCGTGAGATATTAATTGTTGAAACTCTTCATGCCCAGTAATTTCATTGGTAACATTGCCCTTCAGACCGGAACACAGTAATGTTTGCACATTACAGCTTGGCGGATTAATAACTGGCAAAGGTGTGTTACTTCCCCAGGCGGCCCCCTGCAAAAGAGGCCTACCACTACTTTTTTTTATTTTTTATTACTAGCCTGGGGATCAAACCTGGGACTTCATGATCGGCAGTAGCTTGCGGACCACTTTGCCACTAATGCAATGCGCAACATGAAATCATTTTTATCTCAAATTCATAGGATAGTAATAAGTATACAGTAAAGTAGGATTTTACGATGTTGTAATAATGATAATTATTCTCTACAGTATTAGAGACACCGTAACACTCCTTCTTACTTCCGGTTATTTTCCATGCAACATCATACAAACAAACTAAGAATGATAATCGTATCAGACACCGATTATGCTCTCCCGATCATAGATTTACAACCAAGGAATGCACGTAAACACAGCTAATCGTCTAATGCATATCGAGCAATCGTTTATAATCGATTATAATAATCGATGTCCCCAGGGATGGTCCCTTTGCATACGTTTATTGGCGCAATTTACTGGAACTCGATCGGCAAGTCACAATGACATAGAGTGAAGTATAGGGACCGTTAAGGTAGGGACTCTGATACTTGATGGAATATGTCATCGGCGAGGCCCTAGGGACCAATTATAGGGTGCCTGTCCACCATACCATGATTTATCGCAGCTGATAGAGCGCTTAGGGCTACCATTTAACATAACCCTTAGCTTGGCTAGACCAACTGTCTGATACTGTTAAATTTCATATGATATAAGAAAGCTAGGACAGCACTTAATACGTACTTTATATAGTAGCGGGCAAAGTAGCTTTTCTTACACTAGGTAAGAAAAGCTACTTTGCCCGCTCGCAATTATGAAATATTGGAGTTTTATACCAAATCTATGACGCTCTTTTTGGACCCCTTAGAATGTGAATTTTCAAAAATTCTTTCTACAAGTCCAGACAACAAAAACCACCTACCTACACTGGTTTGGGCTCTGCGTTGCATGTCAGTTAGTGAGTCATTTAGGATTTTAAAATAATTAATATAGAGTGATTATGGTGAATTTGTGAGCAGTATTCTCCAAAAAATATCATACGCAATTATCTGCTTTTCTCATTTTATAGATTTCTGTTAGCGCAATAAAAATCTTTGACTAATATGGGATGTATGTTGAAATAAAGAACGGGATCAATTTACCTAAGAGAATTCACATGTGGCCTCAGTTAACCTAAGATTATATTTAGTAGAGTGAGTGACTTAAGAAAAAAATTAAGTTAATGAGTAGTTCAGCGGACCCCTGGGTTGAGTTCGAGTGCTCGGTTGACGTAAGAGCCACATCTTTCACCATTTTATGCAATAGACTGACCCCCTGTTATATTTATTTTTCTTCCTGCCCTTATTCCACATTTTATAGATTCACATCTCCGCCGAATCCTTCAGGGAAAAAGGTGTTACGTTTATGTATATTTTTGCACCATAATATTATCTTTAAAACCAATTTAAAACAATTTCCTCTTGCTCTATAATAAGAAGTTTCATTCATAAATTATCAACAATTTATTGTTATAAACAATTGTTAAAGTGTTACAATAACAAATCGCCTCAAATTTCAATAAACATAAGCACCGTATAATAGGTATCAGTAGCTCATTTATCATGGTCCATAAGATTTACGCCACAAGTTACTAATGCCCAATAATTTATTGGACGTCACACATATCACATGAAATTATATCTGACCTGACGTTTAATATACAGGTTGTAGCGGGAAACGCAATCTATCGATATATCTGCTGTATCGATACATCGTAGCAATTACCCGTAGTATCGGTGCTGATTTATACGATAATCACAGGACAGCACTAGCGCTCACTACACACAGTAAGGACTTGATAGCGAACAACTTTTCAAAGAAAGTAAGAAACAATAACTGTTATGAGGGAAAACTTGATGAATTCTATGCTTCAGGAAAAAATCACCTCAAAATGAGAACTTGCGAAATCTTTTTTTTATGATAATGAGTAACAAGACGAGCAAATCAGGTGCCTGATGGATGTATTGGACATGACGAGTTTTGACTACTAATATCTCGGGGTGACAGGCGCAGTGCAGTGCCACGCAGAATTTTGAATTTTAAAACACTGGGTGGCACTGTGTCTGGTATGGGAAATCGTGATGCTTACCATCAGGCACCTTGTTTGCTCGTCTTGTTACTCACTATCATAAAATAAAAATCATGACCTGCGCTCTACAATCATCTGTATCTGTAGCATCCACATCTGGTGGATCTGGTAGCACATACCATAGACCTATCGTTGCCATTTTTATACTTTCCATAAAACTACCAAAACGTTCACAGAATCCGTCGCAAGCGCGTCACAAAATAACATCAACTATATGGCCAACCGTACTGTTGGAATTTTCTGGTCGTCCGAAACAAGGTCCAGATGTGACGTGTTAAGATATTGAACCCAGAAGCTCCGGGTTCACACATGCGGAAGGAACACATTCCCACTGGGTTACAGACACTACGGTATTTGTCCTTACTGTTTATCGAATAAACAGTAGTTCATTCAGGTAGGTTTATTCATGCGCGGAACACAGAAGTCATGTGTCTATGTAATTATGAGGTCTGCCGCTACATTTAACTATTACCGCTGTGGAAGGGTCATTCTAAATCTTTTGAATAGAGACGGATAATTTGCACCTTGACTTTTTAGATTTATGTGATTTTTATTTGCAAAGTTCTGCAGGAAACATTGTGAAAGGTATTTTAAAATCACATCCTATTACTAGTCACAAGTTAAGTTGACACGAAGAGCACTTGTAGACAAATCAAGCGAACCTAAGCTCGACGTATCTCTCTTTGCAGAAACGATTTGGATTGTTCCACCCTGCCCCACCAAGCCGTCCCAATAGTGGAGCAAAGTGGAATGCTACTAATTTTGTAGTGGAATACACTACATTAAATTTGGCTTCATCATCGACTTTAAATATATAAATAAAATTCATTTATTGCAAGTTGCACAGACCCATAAAAACATTGCACACATTATCATAAAATTATTAATATCAAACAGCATCCCAAAAAAACAATTAAAATTTGATAAAATTATTATTGTTAACATTAATAATTTTTATATGTGATATGACATTACATACAATTTGCCGATTTAATCAATTTTGTACCAGAAGCAAATTTTTCCTAAGTTGTTCAGTAATAATACAGGTGCATGCAGAATTCACCAGCTCACATACTCGAGCATAATTTGCGGTGTCTTCTGAGAGTGGAGCTATGTGTAATGTGTAGTTACGTAGAGTTACGCTGTGGTTTATGTCCTCCACTATTACATCTAATCAAGCCGAGATGCTTATACTTACGGCCACGACACGACATCCAACGACGACGGCTCACGACATCCAAATTTTACTCGGACGAGATTTTTACTGGATCCCACCCCTACTCTTCCTATCATACACCTTTCTGTTCAAAGACTAATTGCCTGAAAGAGATGGGTTAAAGCGATAAGGCTGCCCATAGTCTACTAATCACGTTTTAAGCTTTAAAGCTTTAAGTTGACTGCCTCGGTGGCGTAGTGGGCGAATGCTCGACTGCCAATCAAGAGGTCCCGGGTTCGATCCCCAGGGCAGGCATAGTGTTAAATATTGGATTTTTCTATTAGGAATTATCTCAATAACTGCCTGGAGTCTGGAACTGCGCCCGGTAGATGGCAATAGGCTCGCCCCCTATTACATGGGACCAATAACATACTGGCGAAATGTGGGTGTATCTACTATGGGACTGAGTCCTGGGTACACCTCTGCCTACCCCTTCGGGAATAAAAGCGTGATTGTATGTCTTTAATTTTAAGTTATCATGTTGTACTGTGTAAAATTTTGTAATAATGGTCGAAATAAAGAGTAAACTTATATAATCTATAATATTTTATATTCAAAGCCGTTTGAGACAAGTTATTAATATTCACAACAAAACTAAAAGTGAGTGTCAGACAACCAATGACACAGATACAACAGATATGACTTACCTACGACTGTATATATTTATTATAAACACACGTATGAGTTACATTCCTGGCGTAATTACTACATTCGTAATAAGCACTGTGTGGATTGTATCTAAGCACGGGTAATGCGAGGCACATACTTGTTGAAACCAAAGTGATTTCGCTTTCAAGGCACTAACAGAAGAAGATTTCCAAACGAATAATTTTTTTATGATAGTAACAAGACGAGCAAATCAGGTGCCGGATAGTAAGCATCATGATTGCCCATATCAAACACAGTGCCACCCAGTGTTTTAAAATTCTAAATTCTGCGCAGCACTGCACTGCGCCTTTCACCCTGAGATATTAGTTGTTGAAACTCGTCATGCCCACTAATTTCACTGGTAGCATTGTCCTTCAGACCGGAACACAGTATGCACATTACTGCTTAGCGGATGAATAACTGGTAAAGGTGTGGTACTTCCCCAGGCGGCCCCCTGCAAAAGAGGCCTACCACTACAATTGAAATTCAACTTTCCTAGAGTCGCATCATTTATGTCAACTATCCTCTTATCAGGAAAGATGATCTTTTAGCAATCTGACACAATCCTATGGAAAATTTACCAAATTGAAGTTTTGTATTCCCCTTTTTCCTCCGAATATAGTAAACCTATTTAATACATTTAAAATCTGGTATTTTGAAGATAAAGTAAACTTTGTCTATATTATTTTATTTTCTTTTATAAACTCAGAGAAACTTAAATGTCAGGGATATAGTTTACTTCACTAAATAAATGTGAGGATATAAATTCATAGAATGGGCTAATTATATTCGGAGGAAACAGAATAACATCGATTTGGTAATTTTTTCATAGGATTTTGTCATATTTTCCGTAGCTAGGGTACGCTCTTAAGCTGTTTGCCCATTATACTGGTTTAAACGTACCAATATAATGGATCGTAAGGGATCGTATTCGACCAGGCGAAGGATACGGAATGGTGTACTTTGCCCAATATAATGTATTAATTTTTTTTAATTTAGCACAACGCTAGGACTAACTTAATGCTAAAATAGCATTTTCTGCCAGTTATCCTGGAAACTGGAGAAAATGTTACATATTTCGGGTGGGGTGCAAACAAAAGAAAATATCAACAACAGCTGACACGCTGTGTATGACACGTAACGTCACGAAACTGACTATGGAGCCCCATAGAGTTCCTATATCGTACCGATGTAGTAAGCAGAGTGCTTAATGCTCTTTATCCTCCGTCGAGCACGAGACTCTCGCGACTCCATTCTGGCCCGACGGTGAAGGCAAGCCGGAGATGAAGAATATAGCCTTCTCATGTAGGTACATAATAATGAGAGTATAATATAGTAACTACATGTAATGTATTGATTGATTACATCAAAGTAATAAAGCAATTTATAGCTTTAAACTGCTTGTTGATCGAATAATGTTTTGTTATTTGCATGATTAAAGATAATTTGCATGTGTAATCGAAATATTAGAGATATAATCATCATGGACGTATGTATGTCGATATAAATTGGAGGTTGATTACACATATTATTAGTCTAGCATCGATAATTACAATATTATTATGATTAGGTCTTGGATTTTTCAAAGACACGAACGCTTATTAGTGCAACAGTTATAGAAATCAGTTTCATTAACTGTAATAAGTACTTTTTTGAACATGCTTTATTAAGTATCTAAAAATTAGGCACCAAAGGTAACTAGGTACTATATATAAGATTACATTATTTATTTACGGAGTTCATCATCAGACATCAATATCTTGACATCAATATTTTGCTTTTTTCCATTCATAATTTTATGGTTTAGGTCATGTTCAGGGCCTTGAAAGAATCCTGAGCGACCGAAACTGAAAGCGACCTGAAACTAACAATATGGGTTGTCCACATAACCCATATAAATTGACTCGAGCAGTGTAATTGGGGTAACCCTTCTGTTAGAGTATACATTCAAATTATTTATTTATGTATGTATTTTTTTTTTTTTTTTTTTTTTTTGCACACGGTCATCTGGTTCCAAACTAGGCTAGAATTTATGTATGTATGAATGTCAAAAAGCTCAATCATAACATACCACCAGACCTCGTAATATTGAAAAAACTCCAGAAAAAGGACCAGAAACCAGTAGATACTCTTTGGTTATTATTCTTCTAGCTAGTCAATAAATGAGATACAAAGCCTTGTAAAGATCAAAATTCGTGTTCATAGCTACTTCGCAACAACGTAAAACACCTTGTTCCTAACCTAACCTAGACAATTCATCAAGATCAGATATCAGTACTTAAAATACCGAGCAGATTTAAGCACAGCATTAGAATTAAGTGATAATAAAACTATCAATGTGGCGCAAACCAAACACAGCACCGACATAATTACACTGAATATTACCAAATAAATAAGTCCATAACATGGAATAGTATCAAATGTACTCGCAGTAGTAGAATAGTCCATACATCAAGCTGTCAGGTGCCGGACCAATTGCTGTGTTTAGAAGTAGAAGCAAAGGTGCGTTTGAACATGTCCCCCACTACGGAATTCGCGTTTCGCCATCGAGCGGCTACGCCCTGTACTAACCCACCTATTACCATCGCTACCGTACAACCTTGACTATTACTTCAGCTCGAGCATTAGGCATTATCCGAAGCGCAGCCACATCGTCACCAGAGGCTGATATCTCGTCGACAGCTCGAATTACCTCTGAATTATCCTATTTTACCAGAAGCTTGAGGCGGATCGCTAACAAGCGAACGTCACGTCCATATTTCCTTCTCTAATAAAACCGATGATAGTCTCGGGGTGTTCTAAAAAACGGCCACCGCTACATCACGGCGAGACTCGGCCCGGAGCTCGTATAAATTCTAATAAGCGTTTATTCTATGCGCCTCCCGAGGCAACAATGCTACTAATCTCGACTATTACTCTTGCGTGGAAATTTTAAAGTCCAAACTGGTAGTTGCGTTCATGGTTAATTTTTAGTTGCCTCCTACGCTTCGATAATAAATTGAGCGGGTTGGATGCGCGAGTTCGCTGCCCCGGGACCGTTTTTTCTAAGCTTCCGTGTAAGTTTGTAAGTGGTCTCTGCGACGATCCGTCACGGTTGATAGATAATTCATATGCACGATGGGACACGAATAAATCTTCTTTAGGATCCATTCCATTTTTAAGTGTCTTGTAAGATTGGCGTGGCGTTTAACTGATAAGGTCTAGCTGAGCGTTTATTAAGTGCATTTAAGGTACAATATAATGTAGCTATAAAATAGGTACCTATTGGGTAACTTACTAGATTGGAGTACGTTGCCACTTTTTATCTTTTATCAGTGCCGTATTGTTATTCCCTTTGAAATTAATTTAGTAATTTAATAGTGTTTGTTTGATTCTATAGGTGTTTGAGAAGTGTAGCTTTGTATGACTAGATTGATTGTAATACTTGGTAAAACAATTTATTCATGGCTTTTTTTTTAACGGGTTTATGTTAATTTTCGATTGGCAGGTTGACTGTGTAGGTTGGCATTTCTGTGCCGCTGTTTCCGAGTTCGATGTTTGGGCTGGTCAGACATAATTTGTGTCTGTGAACATGTCTGTCGGATTAGTTCTGCATGTAATGTACCTATAAGTGAGTATATTGGCAGCTTCATTGTTACCTTAATACAGGTTTTCTACCTAGTTTGGACTAGAATACCGTGTGTGGAAGCTTTCCCTATTCCACGAACGAATTCGTAATACAACAGAACATCACGCCATTTTCCTGAAGGGATAAGCAGAGTGTACCCATGACTCAGTCCCATAGAAGGTGTTTGTAATGGTAGGCCTCTTTTGCAGAGGGTCGCCTGGGGAAGTACCACACCTTTGCCAGTTATTCATACATAACAAACATAAATTCACGCCTTTTTTCCCGAAGGGGTAGGCAGAGGTGTAACCAGGACTCAGTCCCATAGTAGATACACCCACATTTCGCCAGTATGTTATTGGTCCCATGTAATAGGGGGCGAGCCTATTCCCATCTACCGGGCACAGTTACAGACTCCAGGCAGTTATTGAGATAATTCCTAATGGAAAAATCCAATATTTTAGTTATTCATACACCAAGCAGTAATGTGTAAATATTACTGTGTTCCGGTCTGAAAGGCTGGTACCATTAATGGAAATTTCGCTGGTAACATTACCAGCGAAATTACTGGGCTGGTTCAAGGGACAAATTTCAAGAACTAATATCTCTGGGTGACCGGCGCAGTGCAGTGTCGCGTAGAATTTTGAATTTTAAAACACTGGGTGGCACTGTGTCTGATATGGGCAATCATGATTATTAACCATCAGGCATCTGATTCGCTCGTCTTGTCACTCACTATCATAAAAAAAACAGCCACACTTCGACAGCTACGTTTTGAAGTCCCATGTTATAGTACTGTCAATAAGAAAATTCCTGATAGAAAATTCCAATAATACTTGTTACATGACCTGTGAAAGAACTTGGCACCACTACGCCCCTGCAGCCATAGAACCGAGATTTTGTAATACGATCACTAAAACCAATTTCAAAACGTCTCAAACCCTTGTGCGTGATCCAAGCCAACCTTTTACCGAACTCTTCCTACTGTTCCAGCGTTTAAATAGTTTCACGTTAAGTTGTCTACTCAAGACACGTTATTAAAGTTAATGGTGGCAGTAAGGAAGCTATCCAAACACCTGTAACACAATATCCCTCGGTAGTAATCATATTATTTCATATAGACCTGGCCGGCGTGTAAATTCGCTATCGGTTCTTGGTCGGAGGTATGAACTTATTGTTTCTTTGGATGTGGTTCTTTATATTTTAGTTTTTACAATACTATGACGTAAAGACTTACTTTATTTAATTTTAATACCTACTTTAAAAGCTGTGACTCGTATTTTTTAGCTTTTGCATATATGACCTGGCAACCAAAGTCTAAGTTTTGCATCAATTAACTTATATGGTTTGAATCCCAAACTTATCAGATAAACCACAAATATACATTAATAATAATAATAATAATATGGGACAACTTCCACACACGGTCATCTGGTCCCAAACTAGGCTAGAAGCCTGTACTATGGTAACCAGATGACTGATATACATACTTATATAAGCTTATAACACCCAGACACAGATCAAACAGACATGTTCATCACACAAATGTTTGAGACCTGACCGGGGATCGAACCTGGGCCCTGCGGCACAGGAAGCAGAGTTACTACTATCTGAGCCTGACAGGCTGTCAAATTTTGTCAAATTTTAGGCTGTCAAAAACATTGTTCAATTAGGCATTATATAGGTAATTATATAAACATAGGTACACTCACACTCAACTCAACTTTTTTGTGGTAAGTATATCTATTAAAAGTATCTAGTGTTCTTACCTATATAAGTATGACAGTAAATCCCTTTAATAAATTATACACCTCGTATTCACTTCTTTTTCTGGAGACCCGTTTGTAAAGATTTTTTTGACGAACATTGGTAGAAAATATCAAAGTAACCAATGAGCTTTTATATAAACTGAGGTAGATACGTTTTACCATGCTTTGCGTTGCGAACTCAAGTCAAGTTAACGCACCTTGTCTTGATAGATAGATAGATAGATAATACTTTATTGTACACCACACACAAAGAAAATAACATTACAGGATACAGAAACTAACTTAAATGTACAAGCGGCGGTCTTATCGCTAATAAGCGATTTCTTCCAGACTTGCGCCGTTGTTACACGTAAGTATAATGTTTGCTGCTCACGTAGCTGTGCACCTGTGTTTATCATTTTCTGACTACCGGGTACTTATATTAAAATAATAATAACAATAATGAATTCATTAACTCGGGATATCAGAGATCCATACACAAAGATAACAATAATTTTTCTTAAATTACAATTACATATTATATTATCTAATTAATTACTTATTATATTTCAATAACATTTTAGACTCTGCTATCTTTTACTTTAACGAGTGATGGAAACAAACCTGCGTATATTCTTCAACAGAATTTCGTCACATTTTAGTGCTGCTTTTAATAAGTATAACGACTCTATTTGTATAAAAGCTCATAGAAAGCACCATATCAAAAATTCGCAGATCATATCCCCAACATCACAAAACAGATTGCGTAAGGCCGGCCGTGTGTCCTGAAGGCAACAATTCTCACTCTCGTCCGTAATGTACGGAGAATAACAACCTGTGTTACCGTTTTGTTTTATCTTAGCCCTTATTTATAGGGTTACGTGTGGAATGAACTTTGTTTTTGATGCATTTTAGTACTTTAATACTGGCCCATTGTTTTACTATAAGTAGATACGAGAAGGTTTTTTTACATAACTACCTCACATTACTATGTCTTTTTGAAGCATGACTAATGCAATTTATTTAACAATGTACAATTTAACGAGGCGGCGCCCGAAGAAATCTCATACAAACGTAATAGATAAATCATTGTCAGCCTCGTTGGCTCAGACGGTAGTAACTCTGCTTTCTGTGCCGCAGGGTTGCCGGGTTCGATCCCAGGCCAGGTCAAACATTTTTTTGCATGAACATGTCTGTTTGGTCTGTGTCTGAGTGTTACAAGCTTATATAAGTATGTATATTAGTCTTCTGGTAACCATAGTACAGGCTACTAGCCTAGTTTGGGACCAGATGAGCGTGTGTGGAAGTTGTCCCATATTATTATTATTATTTGAAATCAGGGCATATTTCCTACATTTAATGATCTTATTCGGAATGAGACTACTAGTGATAATTAGAGATAACAAGCGATAAGACCGCTTGGTCAATAAAATATAAAATAAAATGTGGGTGTCTCTACTACGGGACTGAGTCCTGGGTTAATATTCATGAGTAAGTATTCCTTTCCTTCCGGTTGTCTGGAAGAAATCGCTTTAAGCTATAAGACCGCCACTTGTACTAGCCTAAGATTAATTTAAATATTATTTCACTTGTACTAGCCTAAGTTTTTATCTATCTATCCACACCTCTGCCTACCCCTTCGGGAAAAAGGTGTGATTGTATGTTATGTTATGTTATAGATACTTTATACTTACCTAAACTACATAAATTATGATAAAATCTTTATCTACTAATTTTACATTGCAAACAGGATAAGGCTATGAATACAACAAACGAACAATATAGGCCTGCAGCTAAACTCAAGCCAACATAACATAAGCTGTATACACATAAGTAAAGGTCTCTTGCTTCATGGCTGAATATGGACCTCACCTGGTGAACTAGGTCATACTGTTTTCTATAATACTATTAATAATTGTGATAAAAGAAGTCGTTTAATTGAAGGCCAAGTAGACCTTACACTTTACTTTGATTTTATTGGATTAAATTGGATACGTCTAATAATATGATTTAAAAATGTGCATTTATAATATTTTTTTGTATTACAATTAATTTTCTGCAACAAGAATATTTAGTTTTTAATTCCGATTTTTAGTGTCAAAGTTTTAGTGTCCGAGTTTTAGTGTCAAAAACAACATGCACAATGCACCGCCCTCCCGCCCGCAAAATTGCCTGCAAGAGGAAATGCTTGTACGCGTGTGAAACCGTCGAGCACAGCTAGCAGTATATAAGCGCTAAGCTCTCAATAGGTTTAGTTAAAATAATGGTCGGTGCAGTGAACTAATCATAGCCGTTGAGATCAGCAGCTGATATAGTGATAGCCATCGGTTGTGATAAATGTTACCCGAGCACCACTGCGTCTTTGTTATGGGTGGCAGGAGTAGAGTCGATGACTTTGTGACTGGCATTTTTGTTTAAGGTTAATATTTTGTGTAAAATTTTAATATTAGACAATCTTTTTGACAGCCTCGTTAGCTCCGATGGTAGTAACTCTGCTTTCTGTCCCGCGGCAGGTGAGTAGCCGACTTAAGCCGAATGATAATTATATGACATGAATATACAATTCTGTCACAACTTTTGTAGTGGTTGGCCTCTTTTGCAGGGGACAGCCTGGGGATGTACCACACCTTTGCCAGTTATTCATCCGCCAAGCAGTAATGTGAAAACACTACTGTGTTTCGGTCTGAAGCAATGTTACCAGCGAATTTACTGAGCACGAATGACGAGATTCAAAAATTAATATCTCACGGTAACAGGCGCAGTGCAGTGCCGCGCAGAATTTTGAATTTTAAAGCACTGGACGGCACTGTGTCTGATATGGGCAATCATGATGCTTACCATCAGGCACCTGATTTGCTCGTCTTGTCACTCACTATCATAAAAAAAAAACTGAAAATGAGTTTCATTGCCAAACCTGTATGTACGACCATGGGTGGCATTCAAGCTGACGCGCCTCACTAGACCTAAAACCTATTAGTTGGTATATATACAATATTGTATATGATAAGGTGCGTGACATGATAGTTACTGGTCAATGAGCTTTAGACCATAAGTATTTCATATCAAACCATATCTCACTTGATACCATACATTATAGATACAAAATTCCAATTCTTATCAATCAGATCTGGTATTATCTGTCTGTCTCTGCTCTTTATTATATACGAGGGCGCTAGCATCTTTATTTTACTGCGAATCAGTATGTCAGAAAACGTAGTTCCATATTTACCCACATTCATGATGATCGTAGATAGACGGTATCTGTTTAGTCACGCAGCTGATACGGTTCTGATTAATGCCACCACAGGCCATGCTTAACCTCATGTGGACATTTATCATTCAAAGCGTGTGCTCAAATTACCTTTGGTAGCTACTTAATAAATAGACTGGGATAGTCAACCTTTTGGTTAGTTGTCTGTCTCAAAGTTGGGAGTTATATTTTTTAGGACTGCGGGTAGCAGTAATAAATATCCCAACAAAAACATTCTGTAAAAAACTAGCCAAGTCTCGATGGAGCTGCTTGTTTATCTCTAAAAAGTAATGAAATCTAGACAAAGTCGTGCCAAGTCTAAGGTTCCTTACTGCGATTTCTTTATTATTATAGTTAATGTTGTGTGACTTGGCCGTTGAACATTCTTTATACGTTAGTGGTTACAAGTCAATTTTGTTTACACGTAATGTTATATCTGTTGTTACTACCTATGTTTGTTAAGCGAGATAATAGCCCATATTGGTATTGGTAATTGGACGCTAGTGTCTCATTTTAGGCTGTTGTTAATTGTGCAACACATGCATTCAGCATTGATTGACAATGCCGACTTCTGCTCTCTTCTTTTTGGAGCGTCAAATCGACCACCGATCTAACATAAAATAGACGTACAGACGGACTTGATTAGAAGTATCCCTTCAACGGCCAAGTCACATAACATTAACTATAATAATAAAGAAATCGCAGTAAGGAACCTTAGACTTGGCACGACTTTGTCTAGATTTCATTACTTTTTAGAGATAAACAAGCAGCTCCATCGAGAGTTGGCTAGTTTTTTACAGAATGTTTTTGTTGGGATTTCACTTCTTTTTGTAGAAACGTAGGCATATTGACTTCATATGCATATTCGTAGGCATATTGAGTCAGCGCCATCTAGCGACGGGTGCGGGATCACCGCCACTCTTAGTCCAATGAATTATATTTTGACCAAATTTTGATCTTCGATTATCCTAGTTTTTATAGTTTTCCCTTTATGTGGCCATTAAACCCTAACTCTGTACCAAATTTCAGCTCTCTGAGTTTATGGGAAGTACTAGTTCTTTTTGATGATCATGAGTGAGTGTCTGGGTGTCATAAATGCGAAACTTTGCTTTCGCTTATCTTCGGAACTAAATGACCTACAGACTTGAAATTTTATTTTAAGTATGTGATTCTATAGCTTACTGGATGACGAAAATTTCAGCGTTCTGGTCTTATTCAGAGGTTCTCAAATAGGGGCCTGAAAATGCGGCGAAATGGTTCCAGTAAAGGATGGTACGGCAGTGTTTGCTTCGCGCTCGACTTGGCGGGGGCACTGCCGTGCCCCCCGATAAAAATGGCAGACGATAATAAACATAACATAATATACATTCACGCCTTTTTCCCGAAGGGGTAGGCAGAGGTGTACCCAGGACTCAGTCCCATAGATACACCCACATTACGCAGGCGGGCGATAATATTATAAGAAATTTCTAGTTGAAGGTAACGGACATATCACATTGATTTGGGTACATATTTTTATAATATTACTAGCTGTGCCGCGCAGTTTCACCCGCGTAGTCTTCGTTCCCATTGGAATATCGGGATAAAAAGTAAAAGTAAAAATATCCTATATATTATTCCAGGATCTAAACTATCTACATACCGAATTTCAGCCCAATCGGTTTAGTAATTTTGGCGTGAAAGAGTTACAAACATCTATCCATTCTCAAAAACTTTCGCATTTATTATATTAATACGGAGGATTGATATTATTCAGTTCTATTTATAAATAATTAGTAAAACAATATAAGTAAGTAGTAGTAGATAAGCATTTCCTGACTTTATTAAAGCAAAAGTTTAAAAATAAACTTATGTAATATTATCTAGGTTCAATAATTTCCTTTTTTGGTCTTGTAATCCTTACAGGAACTACATAAAACCATTATAGTTTTGGACCCACTGGCATTAATGATTGTATATGTAATGTTATGTTATGAAATCAATTTAATTATGTTTGTTCTCCAAAATTTTAAAATTTTAAATGTGGCATTATCATTAGAAATAGTTTATAGGTACATAGAAAGATGAAAAAGCCATACGAAGGCTTATCCAAAATGTTGAAGAGAGGGGTTGGGCACTTTTTAATTTAGAAAGGTATTAAAATTTTGGAGAACAAACGTAATAAAAATTGATTCCATAACATAACATAACATATAAAATCACGTCTTTTTCCCGAAGGGGTAGCCAGAGGTGTACTCAGTCCCATGGTACACCCACATTTCGCCAGTATGTTGCCTATTGCCGGTGAGCCTATTGACATCTACCGGGCACATTTTCTGACTCCAAGCTGTCATAGAGATAATTCGTAATGGAAAATCCAATAACACTTTGCCTGACCTGAGGATCGAACCCGGGACCTCATGATCGGCAGTCAAGCTTATGCCCACTACGCTACCGAGGCTATCGCGGCCGAAGAATTGATTAAATTAGTTAATTAAGTCTTCTTCATAGATCAACATGGGTTATTTATGCCGTTTCCTCCAAAGGCCCAGAAAAATACCTTTCTTACATGGATTACCTTATCTTCAACGACATCATCATCATCATCATCATCTCAGCCGTTGGTAATCCACTACTGAACATAGGCCTCCCCTATAAAGGAGGGGTTTTGCCAATACTCGACACGCTTGGCAGGCGGGTTGTCGAGCGCAGTTCGATGGTTTTTTGCAGAAGACGCTGGTGCCCGTCCTCTGGATCTGTTAACCCTTAGCCGGCTCTTACGGCAACCACGGGTAGAGAGGGTGGAACACTATTCTAAAGCCGGTAACTCGACGGCGGCGGCCGCATGTGACCTTTCTCCATCGTGTTCATTCCTAGGTACTTAATTACTTGCGGTTGGTCTTGCGGTCTTTAAAGACATATTTTAATACAATGATTTCAATTCTTATTCCTCCAAAGGTTACATTACTTATAGATACTACTTTATACTACTTTACCCAATCATGTTCATTTACATGTTGAAGCCACCTCGCTTACTGACTGGTTTAAACCAAAAGCCTTTAAGCTGCTCAGATCGTCTTTAATCTCGGATCTAGAGACGTATACTTTCGTGTCTCGTTAAGTTAAACGTATTTATAAAGATAGTATGTTTATCATAATTGTTAGTTCAATAATAATAGTTACACTTTGTTTTAAAACACACATTTTAGGAGAAATTTAAAATGATAACATGACAAACCACCATGCCTTTAAATTAGGTTTAAAATAGGTACACATTATTAAGTAGGCAGTTTGTGTTATGTAGTAGGTTTAGTATCAAATTTTAAAGTTATGTTTGCACATAACCCAATTAAAAATAATACAATTATATATGTACCTTATCATTTAATTTCTGATAAAAACATCATTAATATTGTTTTTTTTAATATATTATCATATTTTCTAAATACTAAATTTACAAATTTTATGTATAAGTATAAATGAGCGTAAAAATAAATTCACTTTAGACAGACTTTACTCCATTTTCCTATTCATATTATTAATATAAAACATAGAGTAATCATACCCATATTTAATATGTAAGAATATTAAATGAAAAGGAAATTCACAATTATCTTAAATCTCATAGCTCGAGGCGGTCAAAAAAAAGCCGTATAATATTGTCTGATTCAAAATTAAAAACAATAAGACGCAAGAGCTTAATATATACGGGGCTTAATATACTGGGTTACTTAATATACTGGGCATGACGAATTTTTACTACTAATATCTCAGGTGCAGTGCAGTGCCGCGCAGAATTTAGTATTTTAAAATACTGGGTGGACCTGTGTCCGATATGGGCAATCATGATGCTTACCATCAGGCACCCGATTTGCTCGTCTTGTCACTCACTATCATAAAAAATAATCCGTTCCCGGTGGCAATAACCTCGCCTGCCTACCCCTGTAAATAAAAATCGTGAGTACTTTTTGCTAAATAAATAGACTACTCTTCTCTATCTCAACAGTCTCAAAGTTAAGCAACTCTTGTACTTAATACCTAAGCCCAATCTTCCCTAAGACCAACTATAAAAGTACCATCAGTACGTGGCTTTATAACTTCCAATTTTTCCGACCTTAATCCTTTACGGAGCTCATTTAGCCGAGTTTTAATCTCAATCTCACCTCATTACCGTCTCGCGAATACTCCGAATAGCCAATTTCGCCATTAATTACTATGCCGCCCCCTTACCCTTCCTTTTTCGAGTAAAAATAAATTATAACTCATTTATCGTGGCAGGCGTTCGATGGAGGCGCGAGGAGAAACTGTCACCTATATATATCTAAACCTTTATAGTATACTCGTACCAGAATAACCTGATTATACACCACTTTATTACGCATTTATTATAATATATTATTTCGCACTCTTAAGTTATTTTCTTCTACTTTGTCGTTTACCGCTGAGGATCACGACCGCATGTGATGTTCCTCCATCGTGTTCCTTCCTACGAATTTAACTACTAAAGTCTTGCGTTAAAGCTTTTCTACACAAGTTCTATCCATACCTTATAATTTGGTTTTTCATATATTTGATTATACGAAAGGTGTATGTATATTATTCAATTATTGACGAATTCACTAAATTATTAGACAACAAAATAGTTTATGTTTTTAGAGTCTCAGTACCACTGAATCTCAACCTGCGATATAAAGAGACTCCATTTCTGTCTGTTATACGGAGTTTCATACTTTATAATATTTTATGTTCATATCCACTGCGCTTGATAGACTCAGCTTTAAGAGCCTACAGATCTTAAAAAAAGTGTTAATTCTCTATAGCTCATATATTGGGTAGCAATTCCTTGCATTTGAGAGTGACTTGACCATAGATTATAATCATTAGATTATCAGTTTTTGCGTTAAGCGAGCTAAACATAGCATAAACAAAAGAAGGTAGTAGTTTTTCTCGCGCGTAGATCGCGTACACTGTTCACGTACGTAACGTAGACGTAACCCCGTAACGACGTTCACGTTGGGACACGCCCCTCGACATGCGCAGTGGGGCACACACGCCTACACATTAAACATACGTGTTCCACGTATCTGGGGCACATACAGGCACATATATGCGGTGGGCGTACGCTTGTGTGGGCGTGTCATACGTGATTCGAAGTACATGTGGGTAAATAGGTGGAGATTGGCGGAAAATTCCACGCGCTGACATAGTATATGTTTTGTGTGACATGTTTAACGCTTGTATCTTATTTGCAATTTATTTAAGACAAGGCTTATATATTTTGTAGTTTTAACATGTGCAGAAATTGGTAGTTTGTTTCATGTAACCTGATAATACAGGGTGTGCTGGGTAATAAAGATTGAGGTTTTATTTTATTACAGCATGTTTAATAATATAAAAGCATAGTGAAATATGTCCGGCTTAAATCCGGAGTCCCTGGACCGAATTTCATCATGTGGACTTTTCACATGGGCGCTACCGTGTTTCGGATGACACGTTTAACTGCAGGTCCCGGCTGTTTCCTATAAGGTATATAGGAGACAGTCGTTAGGTCATGTCGAAGGCCATGTAGGAATCTTGGCGACCTGAAACTTTGACAATATGGGTTGTCGGCATAACCCATATGAATTGACTCGAGCAGTGTAATTAGTTAGGGTTAACCGTTCTGTTAGAGTATAAATTCAAATTATGTATTATTATTATTATAGTTTAGGCGTAGGGATTTGTGAACTTGACAGAAAAGGTACGTATGTATGTAAGCGATAAAGTAAACCGAAGCAATAAAGCTGAAAATTAAACAGACGGCCTCAACGAAAAAAGCAAATAATAATTCCCACCTGCGGCCGCAATTATCGGCGCGAACCACGGAAAATTGCGGCCGAACGCCAAACTGACACTCGTGGAACTTCCTCAAAATAAAAACTTTGCTAAAGTTCAACCGGAAAAGAAAGAAAACGCGAAATAAAAAAGCCATTGACTCCGCGGTCCGGTCCCGAAACTTTCAGACGCCTTTTTAAACATTCCCGCGGATGAAATCACGCTCGGACTTTTTTATAGCCAGAAGGATTTTCAGCGCTCGTTTCTGTCAACTAATTAGAGTTAGCCTCGAAAATAAAATTAAACGCAGCCTTCTGCTGATGTCAACTTTACTTTAGAAATAAACATAATTATAATATCACTTACATATCACTATATCAATATTATGGCATCCTACCAATATGATAAATGCTTTGTTTATTACTCTTTCACGCCACAACTACTGAACCGAATGCGCTGAAATTTCGTATGTAGATAGTTTGACTTTAGACCCTGGAATAAGATATATAATAATACTTTTATCCTGATATTTCAACGGGAACAATGACTACGTGGGTGTAACCGCAGGGCACATAACAATATTGTTACATATATCTTGTTTCTAAGGTAGAATTGACACGATTCAACCCTTTCTCAAGCTCCATAATATTCTTCTATACAACACAAAAAGAAAAATGTGCACATAACTGTAAGAAGAAACAATACGGCAGGGTACAATACGGAGTAACGGATCAATAATATATTATAGGCTAAGAAAACGGGCACAGAGCGAGGCATCCCGGACACTCGACCAATATGAACCATGTCTCAATAACAGCGAGGAAAACCTGTTCCACTTCCAAAGACGCTGGGAAATCGGGTTATTTCGAAAAGGCACCATAGTGTTTACATAGCTGGCTACATAGGCGAGAGCGAAAACAAATCAGTGCTCGGGAGGCGCAAATTGAGCACGTACCCGTTCCGGCTAATTTTATTTTGCAATTACACCCCAACACCCTCCCCCCACCCCTAATACAACATTCTTGGCGACACGACGCGACATCTAGCGGAGAGGCGGTTGTCCGTATAAAAAATAAATTAATTTATCACCTATTTTCGGGCTTATTTGCTATATTTCGGTTGGAAAAAAATTGTCTTGAGATACTTACTGCAGAACAGTTTATCGATTTTTGTCGCGATAACTTCCTTAAAATATCAGGTACTTATGTACCACATTCTCACACTACTTGAATATGTTATAATATATTATGCCATCATTTATTAAACATACATTCACGCCTTTTTTCCCGAAGAGGTAGGCAGAGGTGTACCCAGGTCTCAGTCCCATAGTAGATACACCCACATTTCGCCAGTATGTTATTGGTCCCATGTAATAGGGGGCGAGCCTATTGCCAACTACCGGGCATCGTTCTAGACTCCAGGCAGTTATTGAAATAATTTCTAATGGAAAAATCCAATATTTAACACTGCCTGACCTGGGGATCGAACCCGGGACCTCTTGATTGGCGGCGAGCGTGCGCCATCTGTGCTACCGAGGAAGTCTATATCATCAAATATTGGTATCATTAAATAATGTTATTTAAGTAGGTCACTCAAACTCTTAATTTATAATCACAATGATTGCTAGCTAAAGTAGGACAAACTTCGCTAAAAAATCGATATAAATTACAAAATACTGCTGAAATACCAATTTTTCGTAATATTATCCAGAAATAACTTCAAGAAAGTTTTAAAACCTTTTTTTCGGCACGTGTGGTTTCCTCGAAAAGTTATACAGCATGTTTTTTACGAATTAAATTCTCGCCACGTACGATTGCCTCCGAAAATAATATCAAATTGAAATATACCATTATAAAATCTAAAAAGCAATTTTCGACGTACGCATCCAGTCTCTAAAGTCTATTACCCTACCCCCCTTGGTAAAAAGGTTGTAAGAAGGCGGTGGACAACCCCCTTCTACCCCGGGGGTGATCGCCTCCGCAACCCTTTCGCTTTTCACCCCGTGGACAGGGTGATGTCAAGTTGCTGTGAAATAAGAATAAGTGATCAACATGTCGACTTTTTTATTCATTGAAAATCATATTTTATTATTCATAGAGACTATCCAAAAATATCATTATTGAATGAATGAATGAATGAAAACTCTTTATTGCTACCACAATATAACAGAAAAAAAAAACAAAGAAGAAAACCTTAAAACTAGAAAGAAGTAACAACTGGCGGCCTTATCGCTCAGAGCGATCTCTTCCAGGCAACCATGCAGGGAAAGGAAATACATATATGAAGGGACGGTGGTATCAAACACATTATACTTAACTAAATAAAATACATAACAAATACTTAACAATATATATACCTAGTAGTAATACTATAATATATACGTAGACTATATACTAATACATAATATACTTAGATTATATAAATACATACATAACACTATATTAAAATATTATACAGATTATATAATATATTATACACAATTTTATATAGGTACTTATAAGTGAGCCAATTTATAATAATAATAACAAATTATTTATAAAGAAAGGTAGTGGTCTTTAAGACCACTACCTTTTTTACTACCTACCTACCTACTTTTTTGTTTACTGTTAACAAAAAAATATGTTAAGTAATGCAAACTTTATACAATTATATTTTAAAAAATTTACTTGCTATATAGCAATGTATAGAAATTAAATTTACCCAATTTTGTGAGATGATACCAATTTTTAACGTTGGTACAATGTATTCATTCAAACTTGAAAATTAAGACGTTACATCAAAAGCTATTTTTGATTTCATACAATCCCAAAAAAATATAAGAAATCGTTTGGCAGTTACTAATTAAACTGGCTTACTTCCATCAAAATATCCCCTGTAAAAACCTTATCTCATCCAGCCATTAATTAAAAATTTGCAACACCCTGTACCCGCTAAGCTTCTCGCATTTCTTCGTCGCTTCTTAAACTGTTTTACATACAACGTTAGTCTGTGTGCGACGGTAAATACCCACGCATAAATGTGTGCGTGACTACGCATTTTTACCCCCTCCCCTTAAGAAAAATACCTTACCCCTTTACCACCCTTAGACGTACCTCAGGCGCCCCTGGTAAAGAAGATATGAGAGTTTTTCAAAAAGCTTAATTTAAATGAGTCCGCTGGGACGACTCAATGGCGTATTCCTTAATTTAAATACTATCTTGAGAGACATTTTAATTGGTATTGAGTTTCGATTGGATGACAATTTTGATGTTATTTTTTTTAGGGCCTTGAGGAAGTAATTAGATTAGCGCCACTTTAGTGCCTTAATTCATGTACAAAACTATCTATTATTACTGTTTATGATCACAATATGATAAAGTAGAGTAATTAGAATATATTTTGGCTAATGCTCATATGTTCTGTTGAAATAATGCTTGTCGAATGTATGTCCAGTCGAAGCAATGACTTGTCGAACTATGTTTTTTCGAAGTTGGAAGCGTGTCGAAACAACGAATTGTCGAAATTCAGTGGTACATTCATGCTCATCATTTGATCTTCAGTTACTGCTTAGATCTTTAGTTAGTTTTGTCCTCGGTGGGGTAGTGGTCGCAAGCGCTTATGCCGATCAGGATCGAACACGGAGGTCCCGGGTTCGATCCGCAAGTCAGTCATAACGTGATAATGGTTTTTTCCAATAGAAATATACTCAATAACAGTTTGGAATTGGGCCCAATAATAGCAATAGGCTCGCCCCCTGGGGTCTTAAAAACATAACTGGCGAAGTGTGGGTATGTACCCACCATGGGACCTGGGTACACTTTTCTTCTCTAGTTTGGGTAGCAAAATAAATCCCGGTTTTTCGTTTTTCCCTATCTTTCAATTTGCAAAAATTGATAATAGAGAATTGACTGAATTAAATTGAAAGTTGACAGCCTCAAAAGTCATAGTTATTAAAATTGCTTAAAATGCTATAGTTATATACTAAGTCAGTAAAAAAACATTATCTATCATCATCATAATATACCAACGCCTTAGCATTGGCACTGCACTGCTTGATATAGGCCTCCCTCAAAGATTTCCATCTAGTACGGCAGTTAGCGGCTTGCATCCAGCGTGTTCCTGTTGTGTTTATTAGGCCATCTGTTCACCTTATGGGAGGACGTCTTACGCTGCCGGTTCGTGGTCTCCATTCGAAAACCTTACAACCCCATCGGCCATCAGTTCTACGTGCTGTGTGTGCTCTGTATTGCCACTTCAACTTGCTAATCTGGGCTATGTCGGTTACCCATGCGTAAAATTAACAAAACGTTAACAAATTCACATAAATTTTCTTTTCATCAAATATTTTATTCTCCTAGCCCACTTTCCATTGAATATTTATTCTACGAAATCGATTCTCAAATAAAACGACCACATTTCCAGGCTTTCTTAAACCTTCATTAAAGCCAAACAAATGGAGGCGAAACAAAGGGCCGACATAATCAATACACGTCGCGAAAACAATTTAAATCTTACCCCGTTCTAATGAAACAAAGAAATACATGCTTCTTACGATTTATTTCTTGCAAGCAAAAATTTACTAACACTAACGCCGGCACGCACACTTGCGAGCCGGTGTTGTTGTTGATGCCGCGGGTTCGCTTGCTTATTTTAAAGGAACTTAGGAGATATAGTTGAACTGTTTTCCATGTTTCTTAGAAAATATTTGAGGAATTGTATGTATCTCTATCATGATTTTAGGACATTTTTCTTAATTAGAGCTATATTGGGCAACGTTATGATCGCCATCCTTTCGTACTAGATAATATCCGAAGAAAAAAGATAATGACGTAGAAAGCTACGAATAAACGACTTTTTTAATTTTTTTATAACTACAAAATACTAAAAAAAATAGTTGTTGTAGAGAGAAGTTAAGTCACGCCCAAACCTAATATAGGTATTAGGTTTACGAAAATTATAAAAAAAAAATAAACACGAACATTAATAAAAAAAAAAATGAATGATTTCTAAATATTCAGGGCTAATTCTAAATGCGAAAGCCATTAGAAATTACCAAATAATACATTTTTTTATGTTACATTGGCGCCTTATTAGGTTTCTATTAAGTTAAAAAAATAAAATAAAATGACAAACAAACAGCACCACAGTCTCTTTTATATCTACATAGTTAAAGAGTGTATGAGAGTACAGGTGGGGGTGATTTCGCACCCCTTTTGCAACCCTTTCGGGGTCCAAACGTTTCTTCTCCTTCTTTACATTTATTTCTTATGGCCTGTTTCTTCTTCTTAAATTATAAAGCTCACTGGGGATTTAAGCGTTTTGATACTTGCAATTAATTTTGATTTAATTAAGAAATAATTTCTAGAACACTGTTGAATTATTAGTTTAATAGTACCGCTATTTTTAAAAAAAAGGAAGCAATTTGCTTAATTAACATACAAAAATACATTCACGCCTTTTTTCCCGAAGGAGTAGGCAGAGGTGTACCCAGGACTCAGTCCCATAGTAGATACACCCACATTTCGCCAGCATGTTATTGGTCCCATGTAATAGGGGGCGAGCCTATTGCCATCTACTGGGCACAGTTCCAGACTCCAGGCAGTTGTTGAGATAATTCCTAATGGAAAAATACAATATTTAACACTTTGCCTGACCTGGGGATTGAACCCGGGAACTCTTAATTGGCAGTCGAGCATGCGCCCTCTACGCCACCGAGGCAGTTGCTTAATTCAATGGCTTTTTAGGTACATAATATTTTAATATTAAACATTACACAATATTACATATTACATAATATTTTAATATTAAAATATCATGTACCTAAAAAGCCATTTATGCCAGCCAGCCATTTTTGTAGGGAACAGATGCCTAGACCTTATTTTCACAGGAGCAAGTCCTCGCGGTAGGCCAAAGCCGAAGCGACGCTGGCTTGATGTCTGGTTACCATAGTACAGGCTTCTAGCCTAGTTTAGGACTAGATGACCGTGTGTGGAAGTTGTCCCATATTATTATTATGTCGTAAGGGATGACATGAGTGCTAACGAACTCTCCGATGAGGAAGCACAAGACCGAGCGAATGGGAGGACGAAAAATAATTTAATTATTTATTAAACTGTGATTTTTATTCTATTAGGACTTAGGACCACCAAAGAAGACAATTTTGCAAGTAAATGAAGCTGATAAGTCATGAATCCACCATCATAAGAAGCTGATCTAACAGTTTTCAATACATCAGTCACTCAATACATCATCAATAACTTTGTGTGTGAGACACTATGGCTTTTTGCTCCGTAAATTTTTATCTCTTAATATGAAACTTGTATGTAATAAGTAATTAACCCAAAATTTTCTACGACGTCAAAAATCCTGTTAAAACTGAAGTAGCTTCAACAAGCTCATTCGACTCTTTTTGGCTAAAAAATTGAAGCGGTTCTCATTATGACGAGGACAAAGGCAACTCTCAAAACTATTCGGTCGCAGTACACCGGCAGCCGAAATGATGTTACAAAGGCGAGGAACTGGGCTAACACAAGTTTTCTATATTACTGTGCGTACCCCTCCCTCCTCTCCCCGCGCTACCCGCGCCTCACACCCCCGCGCCCTGCCCAAAGGGTTGATACCACCTTTGAAGATGCGCAGGCTTTTTCTATAATTCCTTCGCTCACTAAGCGATTTGAATTTCGTTAAGTCTCGAATTTCGGGTGAAAAATAATTGTCTGAACCGATTTTCGCGGACCTATTTCGTTTTTTCTCGGTGGGTAAACTGAAAAGTGACTTAAAAATTGTCGTCGAATACTTTTCGTACATTTTTGCTTGGCAAGGTCGAACGATTGCGTCGGGATATTTATGTTTGTTACATTTTTGCTCTGGACGGTTTCGGGTTATGTCACGTTTTCGGTTACGCTTTTTGATGATAGCTTGTTTTTATTAACTTGAAAGTTAAAAATATATTATGTTTTGTAACGGTCGATGCGTACCTTGTCCAGGTGTCTGATTATGTAAGGCAATGTCGCCAGCGGACTCTATATGATATATTTTTTACATATTTTATCAAGGTGCTACCTACCCTGATTCGGAAGACACTTTAAAGTATGGATATCAAATAATATATAGTACCTAGTTGTTAGCTTTAGGCATTGTAAAGTTGGAGTAATTTTAAACAGAAATTAGAATAATTTAAACTTAACATACAATCACGAATTTTTCCCAAAGGGGTAGACAGAGGTGTAGAATAGAATATAATAGAATAGAATACTCTTTATTATCACCAAAATAACATAATACATAATAAACTAAAATAGGTGTACCCAGGACTCAGTCCTATAGTGGGGCCTACATTTCGATAGCATGTTATTGGTCCCATATAATAGGGGGCGAGCTTTCTACCGGGCACAGTCCCGGACTCCAAGCTGTCATAGAGATAATTCCTTATGGAAAAATCCATTAACAATCTGCCTGACCTGGGGATCGAACCCGGGACCTCATGATCGGCAGTCAAGCCTACGCCCACTACGCCACCGAGGTAAATTTTTTATTCCTATTAGATCGGAAGTCATATTATACCTAAATCGTCCTAGTATTATACCTATAATAAATTGCACACATTTATTTCGACCTATGCTACTATGAGCGTATGTACCAAAAACTTAGTGCTTTAAAAATTTTACATAAAAGTTTAAAAATTGCCTCGGTGGCGTAGAGGGCGCATGCTCGACTGCCAATCAAGAGGTCCCGGGTTCGATCCCCAGGTCAGGCAAAGTGTTAAATATTGGATTTTTCCATTAGGAATTATCTCAATAACTGCCTGGAGTCTGGAACTGTGCCCGGTAGATGGCAATAGGCTCGCCCCCTATTACATGGGACCAATAACATACTGGCGAAATGTGGGTGTATCTACTATGGGACTGAGTCCTGGGTACACCTCTGCCTACCCCTTCGGGAAAAAGGCGTGAATGTATGTTATGTTGTTTAAAAATTCCCATTGCCCACCTATTAAACAAATGTAAACGACAATAAAGCTGCGTACACACGGAGATGTGCGATACGTCACGCGTGTCCCCGACGTAGCGTCGAGAAAGTGCTTGATGTGATGGAGAGGGACTTTTGAGTGTCCTCGATTATGGAACGTAGGTTGAGCAGTGATTATGAGAAAAACATGTTAGAATACCGGTCAATGTCCTTTGTTAAATCTTTGAGGATAGAACATTTTAGGTATATAGATATGTATATGTATAAAAATAATTTAAAAATTGCATACGATGAATTAGTTGCAACTGTAAAAATAACAATCTGTTCTGAATTAGTGATAATTTATTTTTATGTTTTATAATACGAATTATGTTTTAAGCAATTTAATCTCAATTATTTATTTTACCTTTCTATACCTTTTTATTAAATATTAAATAAGCTAAAGATGTCTTTAAAAATAAACGCCTTGCACGGTTGTCTGGAAGAGATCGTTTTTAACGATAAGACCGCTAATTGTTCTACTGGATAATGTATTGTAACTTTTAACGTTCCGTACCTCGAAAGGAAAAAAAGGATCACTTTGTTGTCCGTCTGTCTGTCTGTCCGTCTATCAAGACACTTTTTATCGGAAACGCGTGGAGGTATCAAGTTGAAATTGATATCAACTACTCATATCTACGTTCCCTTGTGACTGTAAAAATGATACTTCTAAGTTAACGCAATCGATAGTTATGGCCATTTTACTGCATATTTCCATTCATTTTCGCAAGGAACTAATAGATAGCGCTGTATGTTCTTGGTACCCTACACTATGCATTCAAACGTATGCCTTAACAATTAATTAATATTAATGTTTTCTATTATGTGGTATATTAATAGAGAGTTTATCTATGTATCAAATAAAATCCAAGTTTGAAGCATTCTCCACACGATTCAGCACAAGGTGATCTAGTCTGAATGATCTGTCTTCCTCAGACCTGTCACTGGCACCTATGCACCGCACGTTTCCTTCCCCGTGTATAACCGCCTTATAATTACTAGATATGTTTAATGCGGTGTTTGTTAAGATAATAAATATTTTATTAATCATTAACTTATTAATAATAACAACTGGTTATTAATTATGTTAATGATTAATTAATAATTATATACATAATTATGGGACAACTTCCACACACGGTCATCTGGTCCCAATCTAGGCAGAGCCTGTACTATGGTAACTACTCGTAGATGACTGATATATATACTTATATAAGCTTATAACACCCAGACACAGATCAAACAGACATGTTCATGCACACATATGTTCGACCTGGCCGGGAATCGAACCCGGGGCCTTCGGCACAGAAAGCAGAGTTACTACCATCTGTGCCTAATTAATTTGTTTGAAGTGTGAAACCACCGTCCTTCCAGCACACAAGTATAATTCCTGTCACTGCATGGTTTCCTGGAAGAGATCGCTCTGAGCGATGAGGCTGCCAATTGTTACAAGTTTTCTAGTTTTAAGTTTAGATTTTTGTTATTTTCTGTATTGAAAGAGTTAATTATTCTGTTCTATAAGAAAAGATTTGATCTTCTAGATGGATCCATAAAGCATATCTCGAAATTCCTTGGTCTAAACATTTCTTACTACTTATCCTTTGATTGAATTTGGCGTTTCTTTTCGGAACTCCATTGCAAACTCCTAGAACAAGAATATTTAGTTTTTAGTTCCGATTTTTTAGTGTCAGAAACAAAATGCACAGTGCACCGCCCTCCCACCTGCAAAATTGCATGCAAAGAGGAAATGCTATTAGGTATTATTTTTGTTAGTGACACCATTCATATATCTATCTACACGTGTTTCGCGTCTACACGACGCATCATCAGGAAATAGACTCTGACTCCGCTGTAAGGGCAACAAATGTTAGTACGACGCGGCTCCTTGAGATGTTACCTCGCTGAACGCTGGACTCTGGGTCCAGCGTTCAGAGGTGTTTACTTATCCTTTATTCCTATAAGACAAATTTTTTTAATTTTTATTTCATTGCAAGTTTGTGAGCCTTTCCCATCACCGATGCAAAATTTTCATACGATATTATACTGATTAGCTACCTACTCCGCTTTAGTTCGTACTCGAACTATTTTCTAACAAAACGGTACAACAAGTACAACAAGACGGTACGGTTCTAACAAGATGTACGTGCTGAAAAACAGCGCTGTGAACGGTTAGCCGAGCGCAGCACATGCCGAGCACAAGCCGATTACCACAACCACTGTCTAAATATATGTACTAGCAGATTTTTCTTTCTTTCAAAACGTCATACTATTTCAAAATTCAGTTTGGTCTTAGCGCACTTTCGCAATAAAACAAAGAAAACTGCAAACCAAACAGTCCTAATTCTTTGACCAACAGCAGTTTGAGTGGAGTTGGAGCCCTAATGGGTTAAGACGGAGGGATGACGCGGAATTTTTGGGAATTTCAAGTGTAATTAGAGAAGCGATCGCATTAGGGTTGTCACTTTTGGTTTATAGCAGCCACCGGGGACGTCGAGTTTTGTGAAGTTTTATCGGCTGAAGTTCTTTGTTTGTGTGCCTGTAAGTTGGCTCTAATTATAATGAATTGATCGTAAAAATGATAATTCTACAGTAATTATCTTGCAGATATTATTTCAAACAGGATTAACACTCTCAATGTTTTAAGTCTTATTAGTCTTTTAAGTTTTTAGAACTCGACTAGCAAAATGATCAGTGTATAGGATAATTACCTAGGTCATTGTGTTATATACACCGTAGACTGAACTGTGTGTATGGACTAAAAAATGGAGAATCCAGGTAGATTATACCATCTGCAAAAAATAACACTTCACTCGATTGTTTTTTGTTAACTCAATTTATAAACAGCTACTCATTAACAGTCGAATATCTTTTGTTTATTAAGCGATGCCGACACCTTCCTTTGGGAATTTCGCAAGAAAAAAACAATTTATTCCATTGTTCAAAAAATTGGTAAATAAGTTTCTACACGATACTTACTTATAAAATGTTTTTACCATCCATCTATTTATTCTTTCACAGAATATAGGTACCTACATTTTGTTTTACTTTTGTTTTATATTTATTTTTTTAACATTATGTGTTGTAGCTTTCTTTCGTATAAATAAATTACTAAATCATTTACAGAATAGATAATTCAAGCACAACACATTTTAACGTCTTTTTTATTTTATTGTTTTGTATTTCTCGATACCTATCCGATAGAATTCATATTCCATTTTATTTTTATTTAATACACAGAATAAAGAAGCCAAGCAATATGTGCTTGGCCCATGTTTCATGTCATTGGTCGACTCCCTCAAGATGTAGACTGCTTAAAATTCCCCTCTTCCTGGACGGATGCTTGTGTATAGGATGTTTGGCAATCAACATTTTGAGCACCTTGCAAAAAATTAATGGGAAAATTTACAAGGACTTTGCTACTTGTTATGTGTTGTACGCAGTTATTAAGAAGACAACGAGATATTAAAGGAATGTCAAACTTAAGGTTTTTTTTTTCATAGATTGGATGCCACCCTTATATCTACTTATACTGTACAGTAATTAGAAATAAAAAGTAACATTCTAGGTATAGTAATACTTATAAGGTGTAGTAATATTTAAGGAGGTATGGGATCTACTCCTCAAACTGAACAACTTTAAATAGTAAGAATTGCTAAATTCGTTTTTTTTTTTTTTTTTTATAATAGAGAGTGACAAGACGAGCAAATCAGGTGCCCGGTGGTAAGCATCATGATTGCCCATATCAGACACAGTGCCACCCAGTGTTTTAAAGTTCAAAACTCTGCGCGGCACTACACTGCGCCTATCACCCTGAGATATGAGTTGTTGAATCTCGTCATGCCCAGTAATTTCGCTGGTAAAAATGCCCTTCAGATCGGAACACAGTTATGTTTGCACATTACTGCTTGGCGGATGAATAACTGGCAAAATGTACAATTTTGCAAATCAGCTGCGCCATTTTGTATGAGAAGTGGAAATTTTATTTTATATATTCACAATTTTTCTTTTGTTCAGTTTGACGACTAGAAGAACAAGTTGTATGTATACTTGGGTATTTTGGGTAGTTGTTCTACAATTACTGCAATTACTTCACTCCGTGGTTTTGTTCATTTATAAGGCAACTGTGAATTGTGAATAGTCAAGTCGGCATGGGTCGACCTATGCGTACTTTTCAAGACCAAGATTACCCAGTACCGACGAGCATGTATGAAGAAGGTGATGACTGTGGATGAAGCGAAAGTCCTATTTCAAGATCGTAGCTAGTGGATAGAAATAGTTTTTGCCTTCCCCAACGGAAACAAGGCGTGATTGTTTGTATGTGGTTTCATTCTTATGAATCGAATTTTTAGAATTCCTTCTTAGCTACTTAAGAGGAGCATGACGTTTTAGGATTGTATGTCAAGCAGTTTAGGCACTTTGAAACCTAACTTTGAGCCTTAATTAAATGTACACTTCCACCATCTTATCTGTTCAGTTGATAGAGTCGCTAGTGGAGAATTTAGTAATGACGATCTTACTGACTGGGACTGACAGATACTAGTTCCAATTTTTCCCACTTGAATAGATAAGTTGGTGGCACTATATATACAGTTACGCCATGTTCCCGTTAGAGTAGGCAGAGACTATATACGGTCTTGATATTCACGACTTTAAACTCGCCTTATAAATCTTCTTTCGAGCATCTTCTCCACATGTCCGAACCAACTAAGCACTCCTTTCTCTATATTTATTGTCACTACATTTTCTAACACGCCACACCGTTCTCATATCACACTATTTCTGACTTTGTCCATCAAGCTGAATGATAAATAATAAGTGTTTGACGTCAGTCATCATCATGAGCCGGAAGACGTCCGCTGCTGAACATAGGCCTCCCCCATAGAACGCCATATTCATATGAGGGGATTTTGCCGTAATCACCACGTTTGTCAGGCGGCTTGGTGATCGCAGTAGTTGGAATACTTGAAAACAGAGCGCTGCTGCCCACTCTCCGAATATGTCCCTCTGCTAGGTCTCAAGGCTCCCACGGGAAGAAACGGGAGGCCCTATTATATAGCCGGGAACCACATAACACACGGTGCCACAGCCACAGCCTACTATACTATATTACTAATACCGATGTCATAAAAATGTGTCAGTCACATGGTCAAAACTCTGTTACAGAAGTCTAACTCCTGTCATTTTTCATAAGTTTTATCCTCAAACAAATTATGCCTAGCTTCCCGTCTCCGTAATGATATTATCACTCATCAAGCTGCACTAATTAAACGTTTCAAATGATTACGACGTCGCATGATCTACCCATACATCTATTTATCCGACCTCATTAAGGCTCATCTCCACATTCCCTAATGGAATACGATTTAATTACCGACCGACACGGAAAAATCTAATCTGTCACTCACACACGCGCAGCATCCACGAGCATCTAATATAAATTAAGGACCCCACAATATATGTATGTGTTGGTATTGTAAAGTCTTAAAAATGAGGACGGAGGAATCTTTAAAAGGGTAGGACTTAAGTGGGGGGCACACCCGCTGTCCTCGCTTCCTCCACCCTGTAAGGGTGTCGCACGCCGCTCCGCGCAAACGCTTTATACGGCCTACTGCCTCTTATTGTCCATTGTTTTGGTTCAATATTAGGACGGAGGTAGGTTAAGTGTTATTTTAAGAAATTAATTCACGTTTTATGTGTGTTTTATTAGATTGTATTTTACGACGGATTTATCCTCTGCCTCACCTGAATAACTTAGAGACATAAAAGTTTGCAGCGCGACTGTTCGCCGCTTTTATTAAAAATCAGCACCGAAAATGTTAGCATATACTGCTTAATAAAGACTTAGGGGCAAACTGTATTAAAACAATAGAAAAATTTACCCGTAAACTGATATGCGGTAATTTAAATCAACATTATAATGAGGCAGTCTACCTTCAAATTGTACCCCATATAACCGCTCAAATACCGCAAAACTTTCGTACAAAGCCCGTTCTTACTGCATCCACATTATACCTTACCTTTGTTATTTACGTACTGTCATTGTCACGCACATGGCATCGCTGTTCCATTAAAGAACTATATCAGAACCAAGTTAACAACACCGCTGAAATAAAAATCCTCACACAAATATCAACTTTAAAATGATAGAATTAAGACAAGGTTAAATTATGTGTATTTTAACCAATACGTTTGCCGAGTTACAGGTTCATAATGACATTTATTAGAAGTCGTATTTGGTACATGACAATAATTAAAATCCATGCACGAACCTCTGTGCCATACCGTACCTCGCACGTGGCTGCTTTTGCATAACATTATCGTTCAAATTATTGGGCGATGGAAAAATTTCCAAATAATATGGTTTTAATATCGTAGTACATATTGAAATGGTTCTTTTTAATACAAGAAGCCTAAAACATTATTTGTAAGAGTTAGAAAACTTTACTTTCTCGGAAAAACAGATGTGCGTACAATCGTAAACAGAAATTACTTTTCCTAAAGACTTTCGGCGTATAAAGGTATGTTTTTACGATTTCTAATTGTTTATTAATACAAAGAAGTTTTCGACGTTTTGTTCAGTTTGTTAACAAAAAATAAAGTTCAAAGTAAAATAATACTTGATTATTGTTTCTAGAGCTTGGTTAATGTTTCTAGAGCTTTGAGATTTTGTTTACCAAAACTTTTTAATGTACTTACATATTATAAAAGTGGATTTGATTAGATTAATATGATGTTAGGATTAATAGATTGTTAGCATATCGCGTCTTTAAGGTAAATTCTTATATCTTAAATCATATGTCTTATGTGGTTACGACAATATGCTTTAGTCTAAGTTTCACAAACAAACTTCAACACTTGACCAATCGTCAAGGTTAATCAATCGTTAAGGTTAAACAAATCATATGACTTTGCATCACTTTAAGAACTGTTTAAATAAATAACGATAAAATTAACGTACAACGCGAAGTATTATTACCTATACCCAGAGATAATTTAACGATAAGTATTCATTAACGTTAGTTGGTGCAACTAAGCTTAGTGTCAAACTTTTTTAAGACATATAAAAATACCTTGATTAGTAAGTTCGGTTACTATGTATAATACATCATGAAATTACACTGCCATTATTTATTTTTTTAATTATAGGTATAAACTTTTTGAATTCGTCAGTACCGTGGTGCAAACGTATCAACATCTACGAGTAGCACTAATTTGTAGGCAAATAATTCTATGTTCTCGAATCAAAATAGTTATCCTTGTTTTTGAGCAGGTTACCTACACAAATATTTAAATGAAATTGGCCTTTGAAGTCAAATTATTAATGAAAAAACTTTGACATCAATAACAGTTAATGTTTTCTTTTATCATAAATATTAAAAGTTAGGAAGTGAAACCTTAATAAGAGTACGCGTTAACAATGTGGCAAGTCGCATGTATTGACTCAACGCTCTCTTGTTTGCTAGGAACCGACGGTTAGAATACAAAACATTGAGAAAACGTGCGCTTTTTCATGAAAATTTAAAACGTGAAAGCTGTACAAATAGACCATAATAATTAGCATTTATTGATTTGACATTTATTTATAAGGAGGTCGTTTAGTGATGATTACTGCTGGGCATAGGCCTCAACCATAGATTACATCTAGTTCGGTTGTAAGCGGCTTGTATCTAGCGTGTTCCTGCTGCCATTAAATCATTTGTCCACCTTGTGGGTCTATTTGTTAGTCTTTATTTGTTAATCAATTTTCATCAACACTATTGTCCATTGTCCCACCTTCTGAGCCTCAGATTCCGGGTTAGATCCCCGGGCCAGTTACAAACATTTGTGCACATGAGAATGTCTGTTTGATCTGTGTCTGAGTGTTATAAGTTATATAAGTATGTATATCAGTCTTCTGGCTACCATATTACAGGCTTTACCTAGTTTGGGACCAGATGACCGTGTGTAGATGCGTTGACTTGTGATAAAATTCATAATTTTATGCTTTTACGGCAAAGGTATTATGTGAGTTACGCCAATGCAAAGTTATTTCGGCTTGAAAATTGCTTGAAAAGATGAAACGTCAAACGGTAATTCTTTAATTTGATGGGCTGTAGTTACTTATACAAGTAACTATAGTAAATATTTTTATCTAAAACAAATAAAAAGTCATTCTTAGGAAATAGTGATCGTTTCAATAATAAACACTTGGGATTTCATTATAGGCACGTACGGCTCTCAGAGGGTAAAAATAGGTTTTGAACCTATGTAAAATCTACTTTACTAAAGAAGGCTATAAAGTTGATCTGGACATAGAGGACAAAGATACCTGGAAACTTCTGCATAGTCACCATGCCGCACTTTCCGAACAAAAGAATGTAACCAAACCAAATATATAAAAATACGCAAACTATCAGTTGAAAAAATTTAGCCCTAAATGTTTCTTGTGCATTCTTCTTGTATCGTTCCGAACACACGGTAGATTAATTAATACAGTTTACCTTCATTGACGTGCGAAAGTGTCAGTTTGGGACCTAATTGAATAAATATTATTCAGTTTGAGTTATTTTATCCTAAAACCTAAGGTAATTAGTAACACCACAATGCACCAATTCATAATTTATTACGCATACCGCGTGTCCCCTTTCCCCAAACTTCCTAAACTCAATTACCAACAAAGAAAAAGTTCGTACAACTTTGGAATTTGAGAAAAAAATTAAGATAACGCAAAACCCAGCAACCTTTATAATCGCATCAGCAAACCTTGGATTGTGCGCGTTAATTATTGATAGAATGAAACTTTTATCAAAACTTCAGGAGCAGAAGCCGAAATTATTTGAAAGCAAGGAAACCCTTCATAATGCCTGCGAAAATATTAAAACAAAGCCAAGGTGGCCCCGCCCGGACAAACGACTTGCGGCACTTTATAGAGTTGTTAACACCGTGTTGAAACATATTATATTTTTTTAATAAATTTCATCTATTATTATATATTATTTCCTACTTAAATTATTGTAGTTTTTAAATTGTCTAAAATAATATTTAGTTATTGTAATTTTCAGGTTTGCACTCCACCCAATGTCTGTTGCAATTTCACCTTTTTAGGGTAACTGATAGAAAATGCTACTCTAGCATTAAGTTAGTCCTAGCGTTGTGCTAAATTATACATATAAAAAAACATAATACACAATCACGCCTATTTCCCGAAGGGGTAGGCAGAGGCGTACCCTGGACTCAATCCCACAGTAGGTACACCAACATTTTACCAGTATGTTATTGGTTCCAAGTAATAGGGGGCGAGCCTATTATAGCCATCTAACGGGCACAATTCCAGACTACAGGCAGTTATTAAGATAATTTTGAACGTGAAAATCCAATAACTCTTTGCCTGACCTGAAGCTCAAACTCGGGTGATGTCTTGAGCTTGCGCCCACAACGCCACTGAGGCAGTCCGAGGCAACTTTTCACATAATTGTCATTGAAATAATAACATTTGAAAATTAATGTAAAGCGTTAAATATACTTAAATCAAGATCAAAGGTAAGAGGAATAATAAACATACCTCCTACCTACCTTGCACAAAAAAATCACGACTTGAAACCAGCAAACCATTCTATTAAGAACTATTTTACATTCCAGGGTTGCTATCATCTCTAGATCTGACACCGCGAAAATCCTCGAAGACGACTCCGTCGGGTGGTGATTAATACAACGCATCTCCCTAAGGTTTAATCGCTCGCTGGCAACATTTTTACCCAATTTTTGGGTGAACCATCCCTACCTCCCTACCCCCTTACCCCTAGCCACCCCTTTCTTTCGTTAAGATAAATTATCCTGCGATCAGGATAAGAGTGTAGGTTAAAATTTCCGCCTTTAAAATTCGTCGTTCGCTTCGCCTTAATATTTATGTTCAAATTAGTACATTTCGCCCGACTTTCAATGGAATTGCGTAATTATTTTATTGTTGTAGAAACCTTTTGAATTCAAGGTCCTCTAATTTTACTACATTTACTTAGTTATTGTTAGTAATCGCCTATAATCGTAGTTACGAGTATATAAATGTAAGGTAACAATTATTAATTTAAAATAAGTAAACTTACATTTTTACCTATTCAATGTAATGAAAGAAAGAAAAAGGCATTTATTGAGACACAAATTGATCCTTAATAATTCTTAGTAAGAATACAAATAATTAAAAGAGAAATAAAAATTTTGGTTACCTATTAGAAGGCAAATTGTGCCACAACAAGGCTCCAACTCAGCATAATGCTGACTGTGAACAGTCAGCGCTGGTCTTCCGTTGGAGTTGGAGTTGCTTAGTCCGAGTTCCTACAACTAATATCTCAGAGTGCGCAGTGCAGTGCCGCTCAGAATTTTGAATTTTAAAACATTTAGTGGCACTGTGTCTGATATGGGCAATCATGATGCTTACCATCAGGCACCTGATTTGCTCGTCTTGTCACTCACTATCATAAAAAAATATATATATTATGGGAAATAATTTTGATCTCTTTCATTTCTTTATCAGACCTATCATGTTATTGGGTTGTTCATAAAGGTATACAAAGATAAGATCAACAATGTTAAATAATTTCTGTGAGGTAAATATACAAAAGATCTTGATGATATTTACCTATAACACGAGTTATAGTAAAGAATACAAACAAACAAATAAACGACAATGCTTTACCAATCATCTTATTGTTTATCCATCAAGCAAACAGTCGACGAAGACCGATGGTACAACTTACAACGCCCAACCATTTGTCCCTCACTCCTTTCGTTAATGATTTCTTTGATATTTGAATAAGGTTTCGTTTGAGGGTTTCGTAAAACAATATTTTCTTCGTTTTAATCAAAGTCAGTGTAAGAAGATACGAATAAATTCTGAATCTGTGTTGTTTAATTAAGATTGCGAGCCGACTGAGATATCAATTCTGAGAAATGTATGATTTTCATCAATTTTATAGACATTAGGTGTCGTAGTGGGCGCAAGCTCAACTGCTGATTAGGAAGGTCCCGGGTTTGATCCCCAGCTCAGACAAAGTTTTTTTTTTATGATAGTGAGTGACAAGACGAGCAAATCAGGTGCCTGATGGTAAGCATCATGATTGCCCATATCAGACACAGTGCCACCCAGTGTTTTAAAATAAAACATTCTGTGCGGCACTGCACTGCGCCTGTCACCCTGAGATATTAGTTGTTGAATCTCGTCATGCCCAGTAATTTCGCTGGTAACAATGCCTTTCAGACCGGAACACAGTAACTTTTGCACATTACTGCTTGGCGGATGAATAACTGGCAAAGGTGTGGTATTTCCCCAGGCGGCCCCCTACAAAAGAGGTCTACCACTACAAACTACTTAAAGTGTTAAATATTGGATTTTCCATTAGGAATTATCGCAATAACTGCCTGGCGTCTGGAACTGTGCCCGGTAGATGGCAATAGGCTAGCCCCCTATTACATGGGACCAATAACATACTGGCGAAATGTGGGTGTATTTACTCGTACTATGGGACTGAATGGGTACACTTCTGCCTATCCCTTCGGAAAAAAATGCGTGATTATACCTATATGTTATGTCATGCTTGCTATAATACAACATAAAATCACGCCTTTTTCCCGAAGTATTCAGTTCCATAGAAGGCACACCCACACATTGCTAATTACAATAAGATAGATAAGCTTAGACCCTGTAAAGACCCTATGTTTTCTTATAGGGAACTGTGTACGTTTCTATAATAAAATCCCAAGAGATATCTAGGCTCTCAGAGGTTAATTCAAAACCTGTAAAAAATCGACTTTATTAAAGAAGCCTTATTAAAAATTTAAGCATAGAGGACAAAGATGCCTGGAAACTTCTGCATATCCAACACCCGGCACCTTACAAGCAAAAAATGTAACTAAACCAACTATTGCAAAATTTCAACAGCGATTGAAATTTTTTTTTTTTATGATAGTGAGTGACAAGACGAGCAAATCAGGTACCTGATGGTAAGCATCATGATTGCCCATATCAGACACAGTGCCAACCAGTGTTTTAAAATTAAAAATTCTGCGCAGCACTGCACTGCGCCTGTCACCCTGAGATATTAGTTGTTGAATCTCGTCATGCCCAGTAATTTCGCTGGTAACATAACTGGCAAAGGTGTGGTAC
This sequence comes from Hemistola chrysoprasaria, assembly GCA_947063395.1. Classification (NCBI taxonomy): domain Eukaryota; kingdom Metazoa; phylum Arthropoda; class Insecta; order Lepidoptera; family Geometridae; genus Hemistola; species Hemistola chrysoprasaria. Next base: position 11,348,107 of record OX346724.1, on the reverse strand, counting down.
TTCCCCAGACAGCCCCCTGCAAAAAAGGCCTACCACTACAAGAAAACTGTTGAAAGAATTAAACCCTAGAAATTTCTTTTGCGTTCTTCTTGAAGAGGTATATTTCCAAACACACACACTATAAATAATATCAATCAGTATTTATTTCTAGTTATTACGTCACAAAATGTCTTTTTAACTCTTTTTAAGATTTTTTTATGAAATGTACGTACGCCTATCCATAATTTAATATTTTACTTTATAATATCTGTCATAATTTCAAGGAAACTTCATAAAAATATTATCTGGGTACTTCTCATAAGACAATTAATGTGTATTTCTTGCCAAACTCACACACACAAACATCTTAATGTGACACACAAACACATTTGATATACGAGAGCAACATAACCAAGATATAGAAGAAGAACGGAAAACTTCCGCGAAATTTGTTCGCCCAAATGACGACGCTTGTTTTTTTAGGTGGTTGCTTATAACACGCTAGAATGATGTGGATAAGACTTGGCCTAATTAGTGGAGGTTTTGTAAAATTTATGAAATGAAATGAAATTATTTATTTGCAGCAGACATGGTAAAATATTACCTATACATTCATAAGTAGGTACTGCATGTTTGACCAGCTCTCTGGCATACAAAAATTTAAATAAGTACATTGATTGATTGATTTGATTACTAATATAATAAAATCAATAAAAAATACTTAAAGATTACGAATTTATCCTAGTATTATTATTATTTATTCATGATCCTATATTAAATCATTAATAAGAAAAATAAAATAAAATAATTTATAGATTTAAAGAAATAATTTAAAGAATTTGTATCTAATTAATAATAATGAAATAATAAATAATATATAAATTTTCATAACTAAATTCTTAAGTAATTAATAAAACCTTGTGCTGTTGAAGCATTGTGAGAGGTTTCCTCAACGCAGGCGAACCCCACAGCAGTCGTCTCCATCCGATTACTGGGCAGCGTGGTTACCTATTTTTTGGAATAAAAATTAAATGCTATAATAATTACAGTAAACCGAACGCTTTGAATTTGTTTTCAGCTCATCAAGTCGCATCCACATTAAGCTAGCGCACCCTAACAAACTTATTAAGATTTCTTTTCTTTTTACTCTGTACGCGGTTAGCGACGTATGACGCAAGCTAACGGCCTGAGGGGGGTTGAAATGAGAGGGGGTGAGGGGTAAGGGGAGCCACCCCCGCACGCATGGCCGCTCTCATGATTTAAGCACAGGGATAAGAATGAAATTAAAAATACATCCTCGCTCCTTGGGGTGCCAGGGAGACATATATGCAAATGGACCCCCAATCCACCCCCTATCTTAGGGGGCATTTTTTGTTAGGATGCTATTAATTTGGGGTGTAACTCACTAAGTATAAGCGTGACTGTACGCATATATGAGGGTAGGCATTCTTGTACTTTCTTTCCTTTATCCGTTAAATTATGTGGGGATGTGCGTCGAGATTATGAACTGAATTCAGGTGTAATTTATTCGTTTTTTACGATGTTTGTTTTCATTACCATATCTCTACGAGGACAATATTGGTATTTGTGACGTTATATATCTCTAAGCAACTCCCATATTATTACACTAACGAACTTGCAACTTGTAGTAATCTTTTTTTATTAGGTAATATTTGCACAATATTAAGAAGTGTTAAGTCAAAGTCAATTTTTGCATTGAATTTGGTCCTAAAAAGATACTTTTGCAAAACAATGAAGCTAAGTTATGAGCCTACCGTACGTCCGGAACGATAACTCAACAAGAAGAACGCACGAGAAACTTGTAGGGCTTATATATATTTTTTTATAGTTTAACAATATTTATGACAGCCTCGTTGGCGCAGACGGTAGTAACTCTGCTTTTTGTGCCGCAGGCCTTGAGTTCGATCCTCGGCCAGGTCAAACATTTGTGTGCATGAACATGTCTGTTTGATCTGTGTCTGGGTTAAGCGTATTTAAGTAAGTATATCAGTCATTTGGTAACCATAGTACAGACTGCTAGCCTAGTTTGGGACCAGATAACCGTGTGTGGAAGTTGTCCCATTTTATTATTATAATATTATTATTTGGTGTGGTTACTTTTATTTGTTTAGAAGGTGCCGATATGCCGAAGTTTTCAGGATCTTATTACTTTCTTATAAATAACGGGTGTCCCCAAGTACAGGGCTAGAGACATCAATGTAGGTGGTGTAGTAAACTCGTATCCCACCATGTATGAGTTTTGAGGGTGTCAAGGTGAAGGCCAACTAGACCTACTGTAATAGGTAGATTTAAATTAGCGAATTAAGAAATTTTCTAATGAGTAAACTGGTGAATTAGTCAAATTAACGAGTAAGGAAACTGACCAGTACGCTAGCTCAATGAAAATAACGTATCTTAGGTGTCAACCAAGACCTACTTACAAGTCAGCTTGGTTACTATATCAATAACTCGTTTAAGTTATAGGAATTATTGGACCTTGTTGACTTTAATTTTATTGAGTCTCCAAATGATCTCTTTAAAAAGGATGCTTAAAACAAAGTGCAGTGGAGTAGAAATTCTTAGCCAGGAAAATTGCCAGAGAGAAGAGGACTCTTCTAAAATCTGCACTAGATTTTGGTTGACACAATTCTACAGTTATGGAGATCAGATATGTAGTATCTCATGACCCGCAATATTCTTCTTCCATAAGAAGATTCTGTAATACTCGATACCCCAAAAATGTTCCACAAAAGTGCCCAAAACCACATCAGCAGACTAATAGATAAATCAGATAATAACACGTAACAAGCAAACGCCTGAGGGTGTATGTCTGTCTCCACATTTAAACTCATTCGATATTCGATGCCGAGATTTAGCGTCTTATAAGGAAATAATCCAGTGAAAGAGATGCTACTTCATGGATTAGTCATAGGCACTTGTATGCATACAAGCTTATTCATAAAAAGATAGGGTATTGTCGCTGATAATTCCAAGCAATTAATAAAAAACTATTTTATGTGGGTGATTAGATTTTTTTTTTTCTAAAGAGACCGGATTATTTTTCAAAATTTTATTCAGTTATGTATGTATTTTATTTATTTATTTATTTTATTTTATTTATTCAGTACTACAAGATTTTCCCCTACCTATAGTGCTTTTTCAAACTGAATATATACGGTTTTTCTTATTAAAGTATGCGTTTAAAATACACCTTTTGCCTAAATTTTGCTTTCAGTGCCCTTAATATTGGAGATATAGCGGAAATAATGAACCCTAATAGATTGAACTTGATTTTATTAGAGAATAGAAAAACACCGCAAGCGCACACATTTAGGAAGCAGAGAGTAGAAATAGTCGATTGACAATTAGTGACCGACAACAAAAATTATTGCCATGGCTGTACCCGCTTCAATACGACCCCAGTATTGAAGCGGGTACAGCCATGTACAGCGGGCGGGTACAGCGGGTAAACCAGCTACAAAGTTATCAGATCCAGAGTACGAGCAGCAGTGTCCTCTTTACGTGAAACCGTCGTATTGCTAACTGCCAGCCGTATTGGCAAACCTTATCTGTACCTATACAATTTTGACGTCATCGCAAAGCCTACTGGAGTAAAGACCTTTCACATTTGCGTAGGACACGTGAGGGGATAGAAGCCGATTTATTTGTCTCGGCGTGTCGACATCGCGGATAAATTGGATAATACGTGACGGTTTTTATGAACATGTTAAAGTTATAAAACATGGATATAAACACGGAAAATATTCATGTAACAGGACTCTTTATCGGTACCACAATTATACAGAAAATAACAAAAGGAATACTTAAAATAGAGTACAACAACTGGCGGCCTTATCGCTCAGAGTGATCTCTTCCAGAGAACCATGTCAGTTACTACACACACTAATAGTCAGTTGTAAAAGATACTTACGTTGAAATTGGCCAAAAGTTTCTCAGATTGCTCTCGCTAAAAAGTTCACCTTGCCAATGTGTATAGTGTAAACACCTACCATTATTTTCCTGTGTCAAATTTTATGTAATTTTTACTAATTTTTCCAAAAAAAAATTTATTCTTTTTTTTTTATTTATTCAACACATAATACAGACTACAATCAAAAAGAGACTATACAATAACGATCTACAAGGATCATTATAAAATTAAGATCTGGGCTGGATTGTAATCCAAGACTTATGTGACTAATGATAGCAAAATATAAATTCAAGCTTCAAACAAACAAATAATTATACAAGCAAATCGAAGTAAATTTAGAGCAACTTATTTTTAATTAATACTAAAATAGGTAAAGTAGATAGGTAGATATATGTGAACCCCGAGTGCAACACTCAGAGATTAAAGCGACCGGCCTTAACACAAGGGTTAAGCCCGGTACGAGCATGAAAATTAGGATATAGGATATCTTTTAGGGTTTTTACATAAAACGTAAATTTGGGAGAGAAAATATCAATAAATGAGTTTGTTTTAGCCACCTCATTATACTGACGAGCCATTCTTACTAAGGGATTGTAAATAGAGATGTTATTTTTATATGTATGCAATGCGAAAAGATATGTACGATTAGATCTACGCGCGCTATATTTGGTGTTAAAATTAAATTGAGAGAGTATTCCTTCGTAATTTTTTGTAGAAACTCTCATAAAGTCCGTCTTGGTCAACAGGCTATTGTTATAAGATAAGCGTCCTGAAACGATTGGCAAAATAAATATATATTTTTCTTTTAATAACACAATAAAGAACCACAAAATAAAATCAAAAACTAAAAAGTGTGTAACAATTGGCCAAACTTCTCAGAGCGATCTCTTCATAATGAAAGACGACGTGGGACGAAACGACGAAGGAGCCGAATGAATTTGTAAAGGTAAATTCAAGAAACTAAGACAAAGCAAAAGATGCATAGGTGGCTCATTTTCCCTTAGATGTTCCACAAAATTCGCCAAAAATTAGGGCAACGTTCGCACCTCGAAAAAATCGGGAGTATTTCTTACCACGAAAACTTTACTATTAATATCAACTCTATAACTTTATGTTATAAGGCATGTTTTCTTTTTTTCGTGATAAAGTTAAGTTTGTAGATAAACACGGGGGAGTGGACGTGACATTTATTGTTTGACAAGCATCGATCTGCCCTTTGCTATGCGAGGCGTGATGGAGCCAAAGTTCATGGGGGAATATGGGACACAGATGAGATAGCTCATCATCACACCTTTTGAGAAATTTGATCGTATCTAGGATATATTTTTTAAAACTTATAAATTACCTACAAATGAACTTACAAGGTTCTACCACTAACGGGGTAAATAAAACAAAGTTGACGCACGCCTGCATTCCAGCAGTTTATTAGCAAAAATGCCATAGACAACAGATTTACGAGAGATTTAACAAAATCGCAATTTTGTCGACAGTTTTTTTGACATTTTGACGACTTTACTTTACTAGAGTACTGCTATTTGGATATTATATGACAGTATAAAAAAATGTATACCTAAGTAAAGCTTATGATAGGAACTCAAGGATGAAAAGGAATAAGCCCTACACATAAGCCTTAAACCAGCAACCAACAATTTAATCAACACCAAACAATTATTTAACTCGACATCCGCCAATCAACCAAACAACCAATCAACTAAGTACATATATCTTTATTAAATCTTACTTACTGTTCAACATACTACAAAACTATTATTATCACACTTCATTTATTACAATCAACCGCAAAATATCAAATAACCTCAATAGCATTGTAAGGCTCAGCACCCACGAGCGAAGTTATAAACGCATGACTTATGGCAGTTTGTCATACTCGCAATCAAACGCATAGAAACCCGGCGTGTCTCCGATCTTTGATTAATGCCTTTCTTAATTACTAAGTTATCGTTCAAACGGGGGTGATACATGTGTTCCAAGTTTTTAATTTATTGACTTTGCGGCGGCTGTTTTAGGGTGCGGTGATTTTTTTAAGCGAAAAATATTTTACTCAACTTTATTTCAATTTATCGTAAAAATGCGAAATTATGAATTTAATCGTCTACATAACCTTGACAAAGGCAAAACTGTTTAAATGAATTTATCTATCTCATCATCAACTCATTTATCTATCATTTATTTATCTGTCCGTGGTCCAGCGGACAAATGCCCTGCTTTAAATCTCCAGATTTAAAGCTGACTAGCTGAGCCTAGGGACTCCAGTCCCTAAGTTCAAATTTCACATGTGGACTTTTCATTTAGATGCTACCGTGTTTCAGATGGCATGTTAAATTGTAGGTCCCAGCTTTTTCCTTTAAGAAAATTATGTAGGTTAGTTAGGTCATGTCGGAGACCTTGTAGGAATCTTAGTGACCTGAAGCTCTGACAACATGGGTTGTCCACATAAACCGTATGACTTGAACTCGAGCAATGTAATTGGACCGTTCGACCGGATACTACTCGTATTATAATATTAGAGGTTATCTACTCATCATTGCCTCCATTCATCAATTTAGGTGCAATAAAGCCAAACAACATTCAGCTACCAACGCAAATATTCTGCCAAAACTCATTTCAACACACGCCCCAAAATTAAAAACAAAGCTGCACCATAAAGCCGCGCACACACTCACAACTTTCGTCTAATTATCGGAGGGACTTGGCATAAGAAAGTATTGGCGCGTTTTACGACGCGTGTCTCCCCGCGGCCCAGATAAAAAATCTCCCATTTCCTTAATTCGTTTATCGGGGCTGGCGAGGCTTTGTCTCCGATCGATGGAGACTCCAAATGAGCGGGGGACGTGACGCGAGTGTATATTAGGCTTAAGGTGACGGTTTCAGGCGGCATTCTTAAATTTGTGATTATGGACGTATATTAGATATAGGTACATATACTATTCAAAATATAACACAAGAATAATTTCTTAGAATTTTCTGTCCTATTTATTGCTCTCATGAGTTTAATTGAAATTAAGATGAGTTAATATGCAAATGCAGGTATTAGAATTAGGTTTTTTTTACCTATAATAACTACCAAAAAGTTACCTTAAGCTACATAATGACTAAAAAAATCTTATGATCCTTATTAGCTTTAAGCGAGTTTTTGTATAGACAGATATACAAATAGAGTATTGACTATTTTGTTTTTTTTTATAATAAAAACTAATTATATTATATTTGACAGCCTCGTTAGCACGAATGGTAGTAACTCTGCTTTCTGTGCCGCAGGCCCCGGGTTCGATCCCCGGCCAGGTCAAACATTTGTGTGCATGATCATGTCTATTTGATCTGTGTCTGGTTGTTATAAGCATATATAAGTATGTATATCAGTGATCAGGTTACCATAGTACAAGCTTCTAGCCTAGTTTGGGACCAGATGACCGTGTGTGGAAGTTGTCCCATAATATTAAAAGAAAAAAATTATATTATTAAGTTATTATTTGCAGAGCTCTACATATTTTTTATGTTTTTTACTTGATATAAAAAAATCAAAACGTATAAAAGTATCATTCCCAAAGCTATCACGCGATAAAAATCCACGTAATATTTTTAATATCATAGCGATATTAAGGCGAGGCGGTAAGAAATTACAATCGTTCGTAAATGAACGAAGCGATGTCCTCCCGAACATGTCGTCTTGTGATCACCCTCTACGAAACGTCTTGATACTTGCTATTTTAAATTAATGTTTTCTTTTTTATAACCAGCTATGAAATATGAACTGCCTCGGTACTGCCTGGTCGGCCTCGTAGTGTAACAATAATTACCTTCTTCTTCTTAAATTCGTGTTACTGTTATGCCTGCACACCTGACCAATTTTATTGAATGTTGCTGATACATACACACAAAAGAACATAGAATGCTTTCAATCTCGATATTTCCTCAAGGGCGAGAGAACATTGCTAACGCGGGCAAAACAGCTATTCAATTCTCTTTTATCACTTCATTTTACTATAATAATTACTCTGTCGTAAATTAGTCTGCGTTTTATGAACCAAATTAATTCCACGTCTTGCAAGTATCAAAGTGATTCGTTCACACACAACACTTTTAATTTTCCCTCCTTAAAAAAGGGAGGGCAGCGGTGTGTTTTCGGCGGGCATAGTCCCGTGTGTGGAGGCCCCCCCGCCGGGGGGTCGGTAATCAAGGCACGCAATCTTCGGCGAACCCTTAAAAACTTTAAAACTCATCACCGCCTCGCACCATCTCGTGTATCTGAGTCTATACGCGCGTATGTTTGTTTATTAATGTAATTTCTTCGGACTGCGAAACGTGTTTGGGTGAACCGGGAAATGGATGTTTGATGGAAGTTTATTGGACTTCAAATCTTTTTGGGAATATTGATGCGTTGTTTCGAATTAGTATTTATGTTTCTGATTTACGCACGATAGCCACACACACCCTTTGGCCATTATGTTAGTGCCTACATAGTAAGTTGCCTGATGACATACATAACTTATCCATATACCTTACCTAACATATCTTATACCTTAAGATATAGTACTAACGATACTATGCCAATAATAATAAAATAAAATTAAAACTAATACTTTCCTATCAAACCAATTCAAGTGTACAATGAATCATTTCAAAAATGTTGGTCAATATAAATTTCTGTTAGATTATACCTATTGTACTCTAACCCATATAATGCCCAGTTTTTATTTTTTATGACTTAGTAGGATTTTTTTTCATACCGGGCACAGCTCCAGACTCCATACAGGCTATCATTGAGAAAGTTACTACGTATTTTTAGTGTCTGATATTATACCAGTAATCATCGTTTATTGATATACGCACGGTACTAAAAACCACAGTACTTTTTTAAGAACTTTAAGTCGCTGTGCGATACAGTTATCCCAAATTTAAATTGTCTCGGTAAAAACCTGAAAGACCGTCATAACATTCCCCCATTTATCAGTTTTAATAATACGTTGTTGTTTGTGATAGCCACAAAAAGTGTTGACGCCTCCAAACTCACATTTCTCTTCTTTCTCAATAGAATGCAGAAAGTTTCAAGTACCATTAGAAAAGTTAACTCAACCATCTTAAGTCTGGAATTAGGATAGAGAATAAATAAATAACACTTAATTATTATCTCTATTATTATCTCTATTTATAAATATCACTGATGACTACTGATCTTCTTCTTCTTATCGTATCAATGGTTCATTGACATTATATTAGACTGCGCTAGCCCAGTATGTAGCCACGTCTATTGCGTTATTTGTGACGTTGTATAGGTCCTCTCTAGTGCAGATGTTCGGGCACAGGGGACATTCAAGTAGATGAGCCATGGTCTGGCAAAGAGCTCCACAGTCACATTTCTCTAGGCCAGCGCTTCTTATGCCCCATTTGCCTATGACTACTGATGAGTCAGTCAAACTGATTGTTTGACTAAAACACTCACTCACACTTTGGACCTTAGAGAGCTGAAATTGTGAATGTGCAGGTAGATGATGTAAACATGGAATAAAACAAAGTCGCGAAAATTACGCTAGTATTTCTATGTTACTTTTCTTGTCGAAGCGGTCTGTGGTCAACATTGGCGTCTGCGTTTACAGGTCATCCGAAAGCTTTTTTCAAACTCAAACTCAAACAGATTTATTCAAATAGGTCATAATCTGACACTTTTGCACGTCAATAAAGATAAACAGTACTAAGTCTACCGTGCGTTCGGAAAGATACCTCTACAAGAAGAACGCACAAGAAACTTGTAGGGCTTAATTTTTTCAACAGATAGTTTTACAATATTTGGTTTGGTTACATTCGTTTTCTTTAAAGGTGCCGCGAGGCGGCTATGCAGAAGTTTCCAGGCATCTTTGTCCTCTTTGTACTGGTTGACTTTATAATAAGCCTTCTTTAGTAAAGTTTGACTTTTGACATGACTATCATTTATGAAGACTATTATGCCCAATGCACACTTGACCGCGAACACGGGTCGTGCGCGGGCCGGATGATGTTGCATTCCTTGTATTTTTATGGAGGATAACAAACTATAGCGTGCACGGGATGGATGACATTTCCTTGTTTTTGATACTTAACTCGTCACGCGCCCGCCTATGTGTGTTTTGGCCTGTATTATTATTAGATAAACTCACGATTTCTCATATTCTCTACTACGAAAATAAAATATTTGTTATGCTTTTATTCTCAGAGACACTTTTCCTAACGCCGTATACAATTTCAACGTCCATTGGCTTTTTGATGGCCATTTGAATAAAGAAATTGAAGTGAAGAAAATAAGGAATAGCCGACGAAAACAATCAACAAAAAAACACGCTATAAAATCGCGAATGCACCTCTCCGTGAATAGTTCATTAAACTTTCTCGTGTGTGTTCTATTAGTCATATCTTTGCATGTGTGCGTTGCCAGGGGGTTTTAATTTTTGGGGGTTCTTTAATGACACTTCTTCGCATTTTAGCATTTTGTGAGGGTTACTCTTTTGTTTTGGGTTATCGATTCGTTTTTTGTGCGTGCGATGCATACGTGCTCGAGCTTGCATGTTACACGTGGACTGTCGGAAGTAGGGGTATTAATGTGACGTACACGATTTTAGGCGTAAACTTTGGTGCGGCAATTTGAATTTTCTGTTTGTTATTAAAGTATACGATAGGACAATTATTCACAACAAAACATTATGCTAAAGGTGCTTAAGAAATTGTTCATAATACTTAAGTAATATGTGTAAATAAATGGATGCGATCCGCTCAAACAGAGATGAAAAGAACAAGATGTGGCAGTCCATAATGGATAAACCTAGCAGTGGACTAATACAGGCTGATGAGGTTTTTTTTTTTATATTATGTATATTTTTTTGTATATTCTTGTATATTATGTATAATTAATGTATATTATGTATTGCTTTATAATTAAAGCATATTATCAACCATTGTCAACCAAGAATTATGTCTACATTATTTAGTTTAATATGTATAATGTCCTTTTTGGTGTTATTAAAGAGTATTATACAAAAGATTATATTATATAAAAGTAATATATAAAAGAGTAAGAGATACTACTATAGTTCTAGTCTATATTATTTTGCCCAATACCCTGATTATAAATTCTACATTTGCCAACAGAAATTTACTTTTTGGCATAATGTTTGAATGTTATTATATAATATCATTTTATCTTTGTGGATAGGATCTCTAAAAATAACCATAAAAATAGCTTTTTTGCTCGCAATGTTAAACTTATGCGACAAAACTTTATCCCACAAATTAACACCTTGCAGCAAGACCACAAAGAAAGGAACTTTAGAAACTTAGTCTACCGCACGGCGGTTCTAAACTCAAAACAACGATACACATTAAAAATACAAATTAGAGAAACGAACAACTGGATGAAGACGCGCCAATGAAAGGGGCAAGTTGCCCCCCCAAACACCCCTTAAAAATTTAATTCATCACGGCGTACTGAGACATATCTCCTTGGTGTCCCTTCCCCTTTCTTCCACCATTCTTTGCTTTCTTGCAAGCTTTTTCCGAGGCTTGAGAAAAACACTCTGTATATCTCTGCAACGTTACCAACCAACTGTCAACTCTAACCTTACAGAAAAAGAATTCCAAATCGTTTGTCTATAGAAAGTAGATAGATCATTTCATGTAATCGAATACAGAGAGGCTGTTTCATTCGTTCGCATTGAAAGCTTAAAACAAATAAACCTACTAGGAGATAAGGTTTTGTCGGGTGTCGGGAGGTGATCTGACGATGCGTCTTATCGGGTACAGACAGCTCGTCATTAGCCTCACTTCTTTACCAGTAACGGTGGTTTTAAAAACAAAAAAGTCTTTGGAACATTGTGGAGGAGCATGAATCATGAATCAGAAAATGATTGTAGACGAAAGCAAGACGGAAACATCTGAGAGTTTTTATCTTAACTATATACGTAATCAAATAGATGCATTGTAACATACGTACGTAGTACCGGTCGCGTAAGCACAGAATAAATATTAGTACGTAAGTGTTACAGAGAAACACAGTACATATCCTACCCTATAAAAAGGTGAGAAGGTTCCAGACATAAACAGAGATATTACCAGTCCCTGATACCAGTACCAGATCTGCCAGTCCGTGGTCTCCATTCGAGAACTTTACATCCACATCGGCTATCATTTCTACGTGCTATGTGCCCTGTCCATTGCCACTTCAACTTGCTAATCCGTTGGGCAATGTCGGTAACTTTCGTTCGTCTACGGATCTCCTTATTTCTGATTCGATCTCGCCGAAAATACCGAGCATAGCCCTATCCATAGCTCGTTGCTATATTTTAAACTTAATGATGAAGCTCACAGTAAAAGACCACATTTCATAGTCATAATAATCACTGATAACTGATAAAACACACCGGTCGAAGACCTTCAACTTGAGTCTTTGAGACTTATTTGACAATTATTATAATATAAAATATGAATACAAAAAAGATAATACCAGATGATCTAGAACTACACTAGATCAGCGACTTGATGCAGGTAATAAAAGGGGACGGTCAGCATTATCTGTTTCTCCAAAAAAAAAAAACAGCAATCAAAAAGCATTCATAAAACATTAAAATATCTTATGTAGGATTATCATCAGTAAACAAACTGTACTAAACCGCTGCCCCATGCAAATAGGATCAGGCAACTTTTAAAAGTTGAAACTCTTCTGCAAGCGGCCAGTTCGAAACTTTCTCGCCACTCTGTTATTTTTTAGGAAACTTTATTATAACATGGGAATCGAACGTCAAATTTTTCCGATACCGCTATCCTGTCTTCCCCAGTTCTTATCGAAGGAACCGCTTTCAATTAACCAGTAAATAAAGGCTTATGTACTAGCTAACTCTTCACATAATGAGTTATTAACACAACACTTATACACGAGCGTCGCAAATGGAAAATCCACGCACACTTCCGAAAATTTACGCGGACATTGGCGAAATTTCGCGTACATAAAACGCGCCTTTCTTCTTGTATTCTTAATTAGCGTGGCGAGTATGGCCATCTCTTTCTCTCGCGAGGTGCTAATTAGAAGGTCGTCTCGCTCGCGCTTTCTTAATACATTCTTCCTTTCAGCGTGTTTCTTTACGTTTTTATTTGTGTGCGTGTCTGTGTGCGGTGGTGTTTAATTTACATGTACTTGTATGTCAGCGTAACGCTACAGGGGAAAATGAGGTTTTGGGGAGACGTTAGAAATGATTACTGAACATTGACGAGAATTTTTTAATTTGTAGATAATTAACCATCTATTTTACTGACGTATTGTTATGTTTGATTCGTCCAAAACAGTTATCTCTAGCAGTTAATATTTAAAAATTGTTATTTTCTATGTTTTTTTTTAACCTAATTTAATTATTGAAGTTTGAAAACTCTAATGATTCTCTCTGCTTAGCTAAAAAATTAAATAATATTATAAGTTACTGATTACCTTATATAGAGGTATTATTTTATAAATTAAGTAGAGCACAATAATATCGATTTTACTTATAATAATAACGTTTTTATTTATTGAAATAAAATAGAGAAAATATCATATTAAATACCAACACCTCGGTCCAGTTTCGCCAGCGCTCTTCGCCTCAAATGTGGGTATACGCGAAAGGGTGTCAAAGGGGGCGCGCGCGTCCGTCGCGGGAGGGGGGGGTACACTCACATACACATAAACACTTATAAAACTTTTTTGACAACAACCACCCTCACTCACCCCTACAATTCGCTAATTTATGTTGCTTTTTTAATCAATACCTCGTGGTATGTGTATAGGTTTTAATCGAAGTTTGACGCAAGATTTGGTATTGGGAGTTTTGACATCACACTTATTGTGCTTATTGGCTGTAACATGACAAAAAATATTACTAAATTTTATGTTTTTAAATCTGTATTACTCAATCTGTAATTTTCGAGTAATATAGGAATTTGATTTTTTCAAGTAAATGATGTAAAATTAGACAAAAATTATTTAAACTACAAATTTAAACGTATTTAATAATATTTCTTTTTAGTAATATTTTTATTATTTTTGGGACTATAAATACCTATATTCTTAATATTCTCTGCCTACCCCAACGGGAACAAGGCTTGACTGTATGTATGTATGTATGTTTGTATACAATTATTTGCGACAGAATTATTAATGATCAAACAGATAAATATAGTTACTGTAGTGAATCTGTATGTTTTTTTTAATATTAATGTCACATTTAGCTATTTATTTGTTCTGCTCTACATAGACACGTAGAGCAAACTGTAGAGAGAGCTCTACCTAAATATTTTTATATAATTACGTAATTTATCGTATTATAACATACCTTACATAAGACTAAAACATAAAATTATGATCTAACACGCCATAACTCATGAAGCAGTTAAGGAGAGCTACTTCAAGTCGTCAATCTTATCCGCTGAAATAAAGTTATGCCACAATTTTCCGTTTCAGCAACCCCCCTTAAGATGTGTGACACCAAAACTCAACTGCACAAAAAAACGCATGCTGCAAACAAAAATAACCTTTATATTATTAATAATAACATTCAAGGTGAAAGCAGAAAAAAAATTTCAACATATTCCGAAGACAATTTTTCTTGTAAAAGTTGACAGTGCAATTTGATTCTTACTGTATTGAGTTTAGACGTGAAGTAAGTGCATGTTTTATTGTAAAGCTGTTAACACACAGTGATGGATGTCCCGTCGCACGCGTGACAAACCCGTCACGCTGAGATTCCTTGAGATTTACCGTGACGATACTGAAAGGTGGTTCATATTATTTTTTACTGCAGCCCCAGTAGCACAGTGACCAGGGAAAACGAAGTCCCAGGGGGTTAGAACGAGACAGCAGATATGCAAATTTCGGGTGCGAAAGGGAAGACAAACGGGGAAAACAAGTTATTCGCGTGCCATGCTAAGCGGGCAGATTTGAAAACGGTTCGAATTTAGGTCAGTTTTATTTTACAAACTTTTATAAATAATAATTACCAGATATGCCCCCGCGGTTTTGCCTGCTGAAAAGTACCCTATATGATTATTACATGCCAAATTTCAACACATTCGGTTCAGTAGTGTTGGCACAACTTTCGCATTTTAATGCATTTAATTTATAATGGATTTACATTTTATATTTGAACAGTTAAAAAAATCTTCAGAATGAATAGAAATGAATTTGACAGCCTGGTTGGCACAGATGATAGTAACTCTGCTTTCTGTGCCGTAGGCTCCGGGTTCGATCCCCGGCCAGGTCAAACATTTATGTGCATGAACATGGCTGTTTGATCTGTGTCTGGGTGTTATAAGCTTATTAAGTATGCATATCAGTCATCTAGTTACCAAAGGCTTCTAGCCTAGTTTGGGACCAGATGACCGTGTGTGGAAGTTGTTCCATATTAATAAAATGATGGATATAACAGGTATAAACATAGAAGAAATAAAAACTCTCCGACTAAATAAGATAATAAATTACTAAAACATCTGCGAAATAGATCCTACACTAAAACTAACTTGTTACAGAACATAATTAACTTTAGACTAAACAATACAGAATGAATTGGCTAAATAAAAAAATTTTGCGTGAGTAGGTTTACTTTATTAAATTTAATAAGTACTGTTTTACCATTTTACTGAAAGAATAGTATATTGTTGCACAAGGTGCTAAAGATACCCATTGTATACGAGGCAACTTTACTCCCGAGCTTTAGCGAGGAAGTCAATAGAAACAGAGTTATAGTCCGATACAAAAGAGTAGAAACGGAACTAATTTAAAGTGTATGTGTTGATAAAATTGTTTTTACTCTTGGAAAAGACAGTGGCGCCCCCATTATTTTCTACTCTTTTGTGTCGAACTATATAATGGTTTGCACCGTGTGTTACTCTCTACTTTTCACTATGATTGTGAGAAAATTATATAAAAACATTTTGGCTAATAACCTATACGTGGGATTCACAAAAAATATAAACTCGTTGATAACAGACTGCCTCGGTGGCGTCGAGGGCGCATGCTCGACTGCCAATCAAGAGGTCCCGGGTTCGATCCCCAGGTCAGGCAAAGTGATAAATATTGGATTTTTCCATTAGGAATTATCTCAATAACTGCCTGGAGTCTGGAACTGTGCCCGGTAGATGGCAATAGGCTCGCCCCCTATTACATGCGACCAATAACATACTGGCGAAATGTGGGTGTATCTACTATGGGACTGAGTCCTGGGTACACCTCTGCCTACCCCTTCGGGAAAAAAGGCGTATGTTATGTTTATGTTTTTGATAACAGACAAAAATTTAAAAGAAATTTACTTACTTCCTATGCCCTAAAGGATGAAAAGTTATTTTAGTCCCGCTCTGGTACGCAACAATGACGGAGTTTTTGAGCAAGACAAGTGAAAATGTATTGCATTCATTCTTATTATAAAAAAAATTGAATATGACATTGCAAATGTATAAAAAGTTTTTAAAATGCTCTCTCTACCATAACATGACACAATTGAGATATCCCAACCATATTTTAATGGAACGGTTTTCTATAAACCAAGAAGCTGTAATTACAACTACCGTTAGCCACACCCATGACTTATCTGCTCTCATTAAGCATAGGGCACACTCGAGGTCTGTAGGGACCGCATCTTTCGTGGTGTATGCAGGACATTACTAAGAATTATGGTAGATGTAGAGGACGGGCAGTGGTCTTCTGCATAGACATCTTCAGCATAGACAGTCTTCTGCATAAATGTCTTCACCACGCTGTGTTAACATAGAACTGAGCTCGCCAACCCGCCTAAGCGTGACGAGTATGGGCGAGACCCCACTATAGGGGAGGCCAATATCAAGCAGTGGATCTCCTACGGCTGAATTGATGATGAATAGTAATAATTTGCCAAGTATGGCACTCTGTAATACGGATGGTTTCGTGACTGGCTCTTGCTTACGTCATTTTCGGTCCAGCATATTCCCAAAGTTCAAAATTGAAAAGAAATGGCAATTCGATAGAGAAGTAAGCAAGAGTCTTATCGACATGTAACATTTATTTCAAGAAGATTGTGTACAAGTTTTTCATGATTTTTATGAACAGTAAAAAAATGTAATTGACATAATAATTTATTTGGAGGACGTTTTAAATTACAAATTATAAAATTTAGGGCCAACTGTTCTCACAAGCTGAAAGATTGAACTTCTATTTAATAAAGCACTTCCGTAAATATAAGCTAATAATGCAATCTCAATTGTATCGAATTCGAGCGTTATCTGACAAAAATTTATGGAATTTGACATAAAGAGTATGCAAATTCGATACGTATGCAATTGCCAAAAAATTCGTGCTGTTCTGGTGTCGGTACTGGTGTTAATCGCCGCCTGAACATAAAAAAATTGTCCTCTCAAATTTTTTTTACCATACTCGTAGCTGCTTTCTAAAACACGCAATCCCGCTTACCTCCGTACGCCTGGAAGCACTAGTGCGCGTGAATCGCAGGAGATTATTCAGCCGTGTATAGTTCATTCAAAGCCCGCCTGGGGGCGCGTGTGAAGGCCGGACTCGCATAGGTTTTACATTGCGGTATTGCCTTGCACAAACTACGGTAGTGACGGGAATTGGTACCGACCGGTTTTTGTCTTGTGTGCACTATGCTTTATAATTTACGAGTTAAAAAATATTTATTCATAACTGGGACGAAACGACGAAGGAGCCGAAACAGTTATTTCCTTATAAGCTCCAGAAGAGTCTCTTGAGATGGTGTGGCCATGTCTAGCATAGACCAGCCAAGTATTTAGGGAACAGGTCCTAGATCTTATTGTCTAGGAGCTAGGTAGGCCAATGCGACGCTGGCTTGATGTCGTATGAGACGACATGAGTACCAATGAACTTTCCAAAAAGGATGCACAAGACCGAGCGAAGTGGAGGAAATAGCCGGAAAGCAGACTCTGGCTATAGCCGAGAAACTTGCTAGAGAGAAGAAGAAAAAGATATGTAGGAGTAGATAGTACCTCGCTTTAAGCTGCATTGTTTTTAGTTTTTCTTTTAATCAGTGGTTAATTTAGGCAGTGGTCCTTAAAAAGGACAAAGCAAAATAAAGTGTGTTTGCTGTCGATTCTACAACACAAAACGATTACGTATATACCTATATATGAACTAAAGATATGCTTTAATTGAAAGCTATCTGACTCCAGTAACCGTAACACTTACCCACAATGGTTAGATGGTTATCGAGTAAACTGGTAAAACAATTGCGCCTCCGTCAGCACATTAGC
The DNA here is from genome assembly GCA_947063395.1 of Hemistola chrysoprasaria. Classification (NCBI taxonomy): domain Eukaryota; kingdom Metazoa; phylum Arthropoda; class Insecta; order Lepidoptera; family Geometridae; genus Hemistola; species Hemistola chrysoprasaria. The sequence goes on along the minus strand of OX346724.1, from coordinate 11,329,935 downwards.
TGCGCTTGCGCATGATCAAACCTATTCATAGCCTGATTATTTGAAATACATCCGTTAAATTTCATGTGATTAGTTTTAGCTGTAGTAAGATTTAACTCTTTAACTTTTTGTAGTAAGACTGCCTTCGTGTCGTAACGATCGCAATCGCTACTGCCGATCTTGAGGTCCCGCGTTCGATCCCAGGGTCAGGTAAAGTGTTATTGGATTTTCCATTAAGAATTTTCTCAATGACAGCCTGTAGTCCAGAACTGTGCCTGGTAGATAGCCTTACTTAAGGTCAAGTTGACTCCCTATCCATTTTAATATTAGTGTGCTAATGCGCCTTTTATAGCACCTAGTTAGAGATAGTAGGTGATAACCATTTTAAAGACTAGCAATGGCGAGAATTCCACACATACCTGGCACCTCTCGGCATTTCACTCCGAGCATAAGATTCCTAAATCTGAACAAGCTCCAGTTTTCATACAGCATAGTTATTGATAATAGAATCTTGAAGCAGGTATTTTAATAGGAGCACCGGCTAGTCACGTTGTGGGTCGCAGGGCTGCCGAGGTCCTTTAATTGACCATCTCTCTCTTTCTCTCTATTGCTGATTATGCGTCTCATCTCCTCTTCGCTCTATTCTCGACCTCCTGTGAAATTACTGAAGTGACCCAGCCTTCTCTTTAATATCGTAAGTATTGGTTCAAAAGACAATGAATCTCGTGTCTAGTTATTGAATGTCAAAGGTCGAAAAAACAGTTTTATAATGTTGTTACAAAATCTAATAAGCTACGAGAAAACAGTCTGAGACAAAAATGTTTTTCAAACTCGAGATTTGGGCAATTTCCACACTGCTCCGCATGTGTAGACGTGATTTCTTTTTGCACGCTGGTGTGGGGCGGAGTGTGATTCGCATTTGTGACTTTTGATTTTTTGAGGTGTGTCATAATGAAGAAGTATACAAATATCGTCTTTTTATTTTTTTTCCATGAATAGGCCGCAGTCTCACCTGATGGTAAGTGACAACGCAGTTGACGATGGTGCGTGCTTGCCTAGAAGATTCCTATTCACTTATAACTTGAAAACCTCTTGATTCTTATGTCAAATCTATCTCAAATTCCGAGACTTGCCAGTATAAGAACTGGTCGACAGTCCACATTCAAATGAAATAAGTAAATAGAATAAACTACTACAGCTAATAATGTCGCAGGTGCAACCCTACCGGCTATGTTACCCTGCGCGTGCGCAGCCGAACTGCACCGGACCGGTTGTTGAACCCACAGCCATACGGTACAATATATTGCAAGGTTATTATAATAATTAACTTCGTGATTGCTATTATTGGCCGCCTTGCAGTGGGCAGCGGCTAGTGATATGGCCTGATATGAGCTTAGTTCTAAATTAATGTAAGCCCAACCTAATGTGTGTCCACCTATGTCTTATGTACAGATAGAATGCATATGCATTTACATAATATTAACAACGCATATATTTCTAATGCACCTATTCTATATCTTTGGTCAAATAATTGTCTGAGTTGTCATTTAGAGAGCATCTGCTCTTTGAGCATCTGCTCGCGTACTGTATTTTGGTTACTAGGTTCAATCTTGACCTCGATTCCAAGCTCGACGGAAAAGAAACATATAATATTACATTAAATGGCCAGCCTAGCCAGCCTAGCCAGCTGAGAGATCCTTTCTACTGCGACCAACTCCCGACACTCTTTCCATTTTTATTTTATTTCCTTTTATATTATAATTTTATTTAAAACATTTTGTTTTAATGTAGTAATTTTTATTATGATTTTATTGATTTGATTTAATATGATTTAATGTAATTTAATTTCATCATCATCATCATCATCTCAGCCGTTAGTAATCCACTACTGAACATAGGCCTCCCCCATAAAGGGGGGGGTTTTGCTAATACTCGACACGCTTGGCAGGCGGGTTGTCGAGCGCAGTTCGATAGTTTTTTGCAGAGGACGCTGCTGCCCGTCCTCTGGATCTGTTAACCCTTAGCTGGCTCTTACGGCAACCACGGGTAGAGAGGGTGGAGCACTATTCTAAAGCCGATATCTCCACATAAAAATGAAATTAAATGAAAGAAAATTGGATTTTATTTAATTTGATATAATTTTAATTTTATTTTCAATGATTAATAGCGCTGTTAGACTGATAGGTGATAGGTTTAATAGCGCTAACCAATACACCTGCGCAAAGCCCTACTCAGATTTGTTGGGCTGTAGTATGGGTTATGGGACTGTGCCATCATTGGGCAGATTTATGTGGAAAAGGATTTTCAAAAGAGCCCATACAAACTACAACGCATTTCCTCTATAATAAAACAGCTAAGGTCATTTCACACAGCTCGTGAAGGTATATCGTCTCTCAACTCGAGCTCTCGATCGAGCGGTCAGCTCAGACGCACGATCCGAGATATAAACCCAGCGCTCATAATAAATCACTTCCTAGTCCAGGATGCTGCGGCTGTGTGAACTGATCTTTATGATTTTTCCAGAGATGTGATATTGATAAGAAAAAAAGAATGGGAGTATGTACTTAACCTCATGACAGCTTGGACAACACTTTTTCCATCAAAGATTTTATTTGTTTTTATGTGACTAGTGACAAAGCTCAAGTAATGACCTACCTACTTACATTTAAGTACCTATATATAAGTCACGACTCGATTCCTTCGGTTCAGACAGAGACAATTTATATTAGAGCCTGGTTGACATAGATGGTAGTAACTCTGCTTTCTGTGCCGTAGGCCCCGGGTTCAATCCCCGGCCAGGTCAAACATTTTGTGTGCATGAACATGTCTGTTTGATCTGTGTCTGGGTGTTATAAGCATATATAAGTATGTATATCAGTCTTGGTTACCAGTACAGGCTTCTAGCCTAGTTTGGGACCAGATGACTGTGTGTGGAAGTTGTGGCATATTATTATTATTATATATTTCCATCCACTTGCTTCCTGACATACGACTTTCGCTACTTCCACTTTCATGTTCTTTATACATACTTTTGTCGCCAAGATTCCAACAAGGCCTCCGACATGACCTAACGACTGCCCCCTACATATCTAATAGGGAACAGCCAGAACCTACAGTTTAACGAGCCATCCAAAACACGGTAGCGCCCAGGCGAAAAGTCCACATGGTGAGTTTCGATCCATTGCCTCCGGATTTAAAACCGGGCATATTCCCACTGGACCACGGACGCTACAATGCCAATTACTAGAATAATGACGAATCAGGAAGGTGGTTAGGATCTTTGTAATCATGTGATAAGTGCTTACTTGTTTTTGTTTTAGCTAGATTATTTTTTAGTGAAAAGTGTTTCTGTCACCATGCTATCAGATGCCTTCCAACAGAATCTATGTGAGGTCCACTATTTCCTCCTACATTGTTCAACTAGGAAGTCCTTGATACTATCAGCTCTTTTGATATATTTTTAACGAGATATCGTTGCGATGCGAGGTGGTCCCGATCTGTATCTTACTTTATATCGATAATAATTTTGTCAGATCTTAAAAATCTCGGACATTGAAAGTCCTGTTTGTCCTAAGGGTCACGATTTCAGGAAAAAACATTGCGCAAGAAGTCCGTTCGTTCGTCTTCGGATCTCCTCATTTCTGATTCGTACTCGCAGAGAAATCATTTTTCATACTAAAATTAATTACAGTGGCGTCATGAGGTTGAATTGTCTGTGTAAGCAAACCATACAAGTGATTACCTACATTCACAGTTACAAGGTACATTGTACACGAGTGCGAACGGCGAGATATTGCGGCGCAGTGCTCACTGTCACATAATTGTGATTAATTTCGAGTGAGCGTGTGCTGCGGTCCGCGTAGGAATGTCGTATCGCAGAGCTGATGTAAGGTAGCTAGTGGAATATAAGCGAAGCTGTTTCTATTTTAAAGATATGGACGATCAACAAGTAACAATAATATAATGGTTTTATTGATAATATCAGGTCAATCTGTTAACATGAAAGCGGTAAAATTTTAATTACATTTAACCCAAACAAAAATAGCTAAAACTCAGATCGAGTTTTATAAAAACGATTAAAAAGAAACAATATTTGGTAATATTCCTGCTAAGCTGCTGTTATTTCCTAATATTGGGTAAATGCAGGTGTCTTTTTGCACATTCAGTCTTAACACTTAACCCACACACACACAGCAATTATTTTTAGATTTTTTACTCTAAGTTTTTAAATTTTTTGGACTAATTTATCAATTTAACTACAGCAAGTGCTACACATAACTAAGCGTAAATACAGTTATATTACATTATAATGTATCTTATTTCATACTTCATACAACAACTATAATTAATACTAAATTCTGTACAGTTCTATAACTTCTAAGATCTTATTGCCATTATAATTATTACGACTTCTTCTATTTTATCTATTCCTTTTGCTCCGCTAACCTCGTCAACATGAGCTCACCTTTAAACCGCATTTGCTAATAGAAAACTCCTGCGCAGCGCACACTCTAGAATTAGGCACATTTCAACCCTCTGTAATTTGGCAGATTTTACGACATCACGACTTTTATACAAACTTTTATTATAATTTGTGAAACTAATTTCTGAGTGAGGTCAACTTGCAATTAGTGCTGGTGTTTTAAATTACATCTTGAAATTGCAAGTAGAGTCATTTCGCTTTTGTCATCATCATCGTCATACATACAATACATTGAAAAGTCATTCTTAAGAAACTGTGTACGTTTCTATAATAAAATCCCAAAAGAGATGAGGGGCTATTAAAGGGTAAATTCAAAACCTATAAAAAACTACTTTACTAAAGAAGGCTTATTATAAAGTCAATCAGTACAAAGTGGACATATAGGCCTATAAACTTCTACCAATATTATAATATACTACAAATAAACTACAATACGAAATAAGGAAAGAAAAATTTCACTCACGGGCGGGATTTGAACCACGCACCCTCCTCACCTCACCGGTGGGCCCTAACACTCTACCAACTGAGCTACCGTGGAGGTACTAATCGTCGACGAAATTTTTCAATCCCTTCTACCTAACGCCTATAGGGGCGTTTTTTAATCAGTACATTTAACACCCCAAGATGCTCGTTTATATATTTTTTTTACTTATTTCATATCGTTTACATCTCCATGGAGTCCATAGCTTATATATTATTGTTTTGCCTTTTATCTTCTGGATGTTAAACCGAACTGTGGTTTCATCCATCTCATTTACAAAATCTTCTTATCGTGTCAACGACTCAAGAGCCGAAATAGAACACATTTATTAATTAAATTATGTTTTATGTAGATCCAAGTCCGATCACCTCTTGACTGGCATTGATCGGCAAATTACTATCATAAATATGTTTAAGCACCTGTGGTTGCGACATTAAAATAATAAAACGTTGGCCTAGATGCTTGATAGTTTATAACCTTAGTAAATTAAACTAGGTCTATAATAGTTACTAGATACTAATGTTTGAGGGTGAAAGACTATCCTGGTACGGTTATATGTTATGCGAACGGAGAACATTATGTGGTCAGAAAGACTTGGATGGACTGCGTGCTTAAAATACATCTACAGAATCATAAAACTACTCTATAATCATGCATCGGTGGCATAGCAGGCGCAAGCTCGAATGCCGATCATGATGTCCCGGGTTCGATTCCCAAGTCAAAAAGTGTTATTATTGAATTTTCCATTAGGAATTATCTCAATAACTGCCTGGAGTCTAAAACTGTGCCCGGAAGATGGCAATAAACTCGCCCCCTATTACATATCAGGTGCCTGATGGTAAGCATCATGATTGCCCATAACAGACACAGTGCTACCCAGTGTTTTAAAATTCAAAATTCTGCGCGGCACTGCACTGCGTCTGTCATCCTGAGATATGAGTTGTTGAATCTCATCATGCCCATTAATTTCACTGGAAACATGGGACCAATAACATACTGGTGAAATGTAGGTGTACCGACTATGGGGCTGAGTCCTGAATACACCTCTGCCTGATTTGTGCGTCAAGTTTCACATAAGCATTTTTTCATAGTAGCGAATTTTCACATCGCGTTCTTTCATGATCGCAAATTTAATTATTACCCCTTCGGGACAAAGTCGTGATTGTAATTTCTGTTATAAATTAAATTATGTACTAAAAAAAAATTGGTTGTCTGTAAAGTCGGTTTACTGACGATAGTTGAACGTAACAACGCGCTCACTCAAGTAGGAGAGAGACGGATGTCGAACGCTGCCGAACGAAAAGGCCGATTGAGCTTCTTTGTCGCTCGTTCCGCGCTCTCGCTTGCACTTCAAGCCTTACATGGAACGCCTCAGAGCGAGGTAACGCCGCATGAGTCATGTTTTTTCGTGCGTGCAGCCGGCTCTATCGAATTATAAGACGTTGTCACGTCAAAAAAACTAATACAAACCCATAATCTGCGCCTGCAAAATTAAAAAAACAACTCATTCAACACAGAAAACATTTCACAGATTACCATACAACAATAAATCAAGTACCATTCAAATTCACACTAGCATAAACAGCTTAGCCTACATTTAAAGCGAGGTTGTCCGTTGTATGCATGTAAGGAATCGAAGCTAAGATAGATACAGACTGGAGTAAGATTTGTGGCTTCATTCCCAAGTTGGACTTATGTAGACGTCTCGCCTGTGAGATGTGACGCGAGCACACGCAAATGGTTAGGATGACTGTAGAATGGACGCTTCTTGGTTTATTTGAATATATTTTCTATTTAAATGTATACTTATTGTGTTCTAAAAAGAATTTGCCAGGATCCACAGAGCGAAAGGTTTCTTAAATGACGTCAGCGCTGAAATGTGATACAATAATATATACAATAATCCATAATAGTGCAATAATAATAATAATTATAGTCTAATAACTAAATATCGCATGTTGTGCGATTTTCCCGATTCTGCCGCATACGTGCCAACTGTGAATTATTTATAATTTATTCTCCTTTCCGTTTGGTTGTCTGGAAGAAATCGCTTTAAGCGATAAGACTGCCACTTGTAGCCTAAGACTAACTATACCTACTTTATTTTTATAACATTTTGTTCGCTGTAAGGTGTACAATAAAGTGTTTATCTATCTATGTATCTAACTGTGGAATGACCTCCCTGCTGCATGGGGCTCTTCAAAAGGAGAGTGAACAGAGTCTTGAAGGGTCGGCAACATACCCCTAGTGTTGCAGGTAAACATAGGCGGCGTTAACCGCTCACCATCAGGCGCACCGTCTGCTTCTTTGCCACCTATGGCACAAAAAAAAATTAAGACAATTTAATTCAAAACTGATGTCGGCCGACATGAAATGTACCACTTGCCAAAGTAACTAAAAATAAGAATTTCGCACGGTTTCTGGACTGGTACCTAAAGCCTGGAACCTGGTCTGGAAAATGGAGGAGAAAATGTTCTCGAAACCCCTGATTCAAGAAATATGTATAAGAGAAACAAAAAGGTAGTCCTGACAGACAAGATGGTGATGATAAAAATTAGCAGATGATAATGGTTGACGTTCAAATATGCGTCGGTAAATGAAACGCCACACAATACATAGACGATTATAGAAACAGTTAAACCAAAAAACTAAAACTAACTAAAGTAACTACTACTAAACTAACTAAACCAAATGACACAAAACTAGATATTACGATGTTGACCATACTCATGACCCTAAGAACCTTTCTTCATTCTTAACACAATCAACAACTTTTGCCTCTCTAAAATATTCCTCAAGAAGAAACCTAACTGTTTAACACAACCTAATATCTACTCTAGCCTCAAGAATCAAGGTCTTAATTCCATTGGAAAAGTTAACATGACAGGTCCGTCCATCACGAATTGATGTGTAGTCAGTGCGTGTAGCAGACTCCATTAGGGGCGCGAATTATGGCCGCTGTCGTGTAAGCTATGCTGAAGAAACCTTGTGGCGACCACCAACCGACTTCACGTGTTTATTGGTAAGGATCATGTTGAACTCTTTCGTTTCCTGATAGCCTGGTACTTCTATTTTACTACCATAGACTAATTGAAGGCTTTAATAAAATTGTCCAACTCTTTCGTTTTATGATAGCCCGCGGTGCATCTGCGGTACGGTATATGCTGAAATATTTATTGCAAAATACATCCGAAGGTCACTTCTTCGAAAATATATTAGCTCCCGTAGAGTAAGTCCTGTTCCTGATAGATCGGATTAGTTAAAAATGACATTTCTAGCGGCCCTTGAATGAAAACCCATAATGTGTAAGTAAAAGCGACCGAGCGCGAAAGAAAAACAGTTGTTTGCAGAACTTTTACAGTTTTCCTTATTGTCTCACAATTATCCCCTCTCAATATGACAACAGCAACTGATGCGAAATGTCCACTTTTCACTATGCTTGTTTCTTAAAACTCTTACAGTATCCTTAGTTGATGTTCAGCCCGTTCATTCTAAGCCCTGTTTAATATAACATTTTGCAACTAGTTATTCCAAACGGTAGCTGTTAAACGTACGACAAATCAAATCAAGCGATCCTACATAGTTCAGAACATGACACACACCCACTAACCTAACAGTACCCACTGTAACCTACTGTATTAACTGTACACACAAGCTGCGCTAATATCGGTAGGCGTGTGGCTGATTTAACATATGGTGCACAACGGTGGTTAGGAGAGCAATGGAGAGCTACCGGCTTGTTTTACTTACTGTGAAGTATGACCAAATAAAAATTACCTAATTAGGTATTATCATCATCATCATCCACAGCCCACTCCTGTGCATAGGTCTCCTTCATAATATCGTGGTTTTTTTTTAGCGGTAGGCCTATTTAGCTGGGGGCCGCCTGGGGAAGTATCACACCTTTGCCAGTTATTCATACGCCAAGCAGTATGTGCAAACATTACTGTGTTCCGGTCTGAAGGGTATTTAAAAAAAAAGGGGAATTTTAAAACACTGGGCACTGTGTCTGATATGGGCAATCATGATGGCTTACCATCAGGCACATGATTTGCTCGTCTTGTCACTTACTATCATAAAAAAAAACATGCCACTTGACCTTGTGATGTGTGATTTCCGTGGGGTTATCGGCTATTGAATAGTACCCCACCCTCTCTACTCGAGATTGCCGTGAGAGCTGACTAAGGTTTAGGTATCAGATTTAGAATTACGGGCAGCAACGTCTTCAGTGTAAAACAATCATATTGCACTTGCTAACCTGCCTGCCAAGCGTGATGATTACAGCAAATCCCCCCATGTGAATAGTTTATGGCATTCTATGGGGGAGGCCTATGTCCCGCTGTGGCTTTCCAATGGCTGAGATGATAATATCCCTGTGCTGTGTTGGCACAAGATACATTTTATCAAAAATTGCAATATACTATACCGCAGGTCGCATCTGGACACAAACAATAGGATCTTGACCCAGCGTGCATGCGTCCAATTCTGGGATTTACTGACATGCCAATTTTTTGTTTTAATTGTTTTGGCGTTAAGGTAAAGTATTTTATTGATAGTATGAATGGCAAGCTTATAAAAGCTGATAGAACAAAGCTAAGCTCGACAATACGGCGTTTAGTAGATAACAAAAAATTTGCGAATCCTCACGAATTAAGCTACAAAAGGATTGTGTTATTCCTTAGAGCACTATTTTCAAATAACCCAGTAGTTCCTAGTCTATAAATAGAGGCAGGGAGCGGGCGACAGGCGCGGGCGCAGGCCACAAGTGCGTGGGCCGGCGTAACGGACGCAGTAGCGGCTAAATCAACCATTGTCTGATTGGTGCCCTGCCGCATTCTCGCACATAGCCTATGCGTGTGTAGATAAGGCCAATGCCTGATTAATATGGGCTAGTATGGAATTAGATTATTGTCGCTGTTATACGAGATGAAATAATTTGTGATTAACAAAAGAGATGCATAAGACAAATGTGAATGGTCAAGTCGGTAGTGGTCGACCTTAGTGTACTTTTCATGAACAAATTGATGTTGTTTTAAGAAAAGGTTTACCAGACCGGTAAAAAAAAGCACGCATAAAGAATGTCATCAAAGTGAAAAGCGAAAGCAGTATTGGCTTTTAATTCAACTGAGGCCGCCTCGAACTCATCCCGCGGGATATCAATCCTTCGTCAGTAGTCACGCATTGTTCCCGTAGAAAGTTCGATCCTGAAATAATAAAATTAATGAGTAGGTCAGCCATGACCAACCTGATATGTCATGATGATGAGGACCAGCCTGATAAGGACGGCGGAAACACCCTGGATGCTGGCTACTTACAACCGGACTGGATGGAAATCTATGAGAGAGGCCTATGTTCAGCAGCGGACGTCCTATAGCTGAAATGATGATGATGAGGTCAGCCATGACACCTATTGGTTGCAAGTGGAGAGCGGAGAGAAATAGTCTGTCAACAGGAACAATGCATCACTATTTGACTAGATGAAATATTTTATTTACTAATTACTAATTTAATTTAGATAATGACGTAACGAAATGCCGTTCCGTCATATGATAATCATTATGTTTTAACTGGGTTTTGGTAGTCCACCCGGAAAAGGTATTTTCGTTATTGTGTCTTTGACTATTATCGGCGCACTTCGTAATAAATATGTCTCTAGCACTTAGGAATGGTTCTACGCTACTTTCAGTAGGTACTCAGTTTTTTCTGTCAACTTTTGCGGGGGCTTAGGGTAAACGGTACAGCACACATTTACGGTTAGCTGTCATGCGTAAAATAATTTTTGGCTCTTTTGTCCTTTGTATTTTTCTTAATAATGGCCCACTGTGCCCCATATGGCCCGTAGAGGGATAATCTTGCAATGGCATTTCCATAATTTAATATATACCATTCTCTTGATTCTAAGCATCATATAGCATCATCTCGTATGTTCGTGTCAGGATCGTATACAAGTAACCTGCACGTCTTAGGAATCCTGCTGCGTCGATTATTCTAGTGCTTACACGTACTAAATAGATATATTCTTGTAACGTAAGGCAAACTTACTTGTTATAGGATATTATGTTTCTTTATGATCGTAGAGGAATTTATTTTTGGTTATTTTTTAATTGTGGCCGTATGATTCGCGGCTATACGAGTATAATAGGGCCACCCCTTTCAAATCCCGTGGAAGCTGTTAGACCCGGCAGTGGGACATATTCGGAGAGTGGGCAGTAGCGCTCTCCGTTTCCAAGTATTCCAACTGCTGCAATCACCAAGCCGCCTGACAAGCATGGTGCTTAGGGCAAAATCCCCCCATATGAATAGTTTATGACGTTCTATGGAGGAGGCTTACTATGTTCAGTAGTGGACGACTTCCGGCCGATAATGTAATGTTTGATATGATGTATTTTTTTATTAATAATAAATGTCAGATGAATTTATCAGATAACGAGTGACTAGATGGTGCAGTGGTCAAACGCTACTGCCGATCATGAGGTCCCGGGTTTGATCCCCAGGTGAGGCAGAAAGTGTGGATGTTACGTGTGTGAAGTGGATAAAAAACCCTAGCCATAGATAGCTATAGCCGGGAAAATTGCTAGGAAGACGAAATATAAAGATTACCTACTCTATACCCAGTTAAATGTAGAAATTGATCGAAACTCAGTCAAAAAGAGGTCAAACTAACAGTTTAAGAACTACATCATTACGGATGTGTCGGTAACTTACGCTAACACTAAGTTATCGGATATTAAACCAATACTAATATCACATTAAATCTATCTAGAACGACACGGCATCGTAAAACTCTTGTATTACGCGATGTACTTTGTAGGCTTCTTATAATATTGAAATCGATATCGGGTTGAGTACGCTTTCTCAGGTAACATAACGGGTCAAGTTAAAAAAATTGATCGCTAAGTTTTGCGGTACTTAATAAAATACAATAAATTGATTGAATTGATTGAAAGGCACGTTTACACTAGTCATGATGATGAATGATTTATTCCAAGCTCACCATCTTCAATCTCGCTCTACAATCATCTGTCGCGCTGGCATCCACCTCCCTGTGTTGCCATCGCGCCCTCGCTCATGCCATAGATCTTCGTGAAACCACACGTTGCCATTAATACTTTCCATAAACCACCAAAACGTTCACAGAATCCGTAGCATGCGCGTCACAAAATAACATCAACCCTACACTCGGCCAACCTGACAACGTGTATGCCCCCATACACGCATTATAAGATAACCCTACACTAGTAAGTACTACACGGTAGCTAAATTGGTTGTTCCGTACTTCTAAATATTTCTATTTATTATTTCAAAGTTAAAAAAGCACAAGCAACACAATTTTAAAGTTTCGCGTTTATTTTCCATATTTCTCAACACTGGCAAAAGCACAACCGTGCGGAGGCTCATACGCCGCTAGAAAAACATTTCATTTCCCGCTTCCTCGTCGTGAATAAACACGCGACAACGCGCTCGAGTAAATATTATTGAAAACTATCAAAAATCACCAAAATATTAACCAATTCATCAAACCAAGTGAATAGTGCGGTCAAACATCCCTTGTGAGTGCCGGAGCCAGCCCAACCTTTTAAATAGTTGTATTATTTTCTACATTGGTATTAGACAACGGGGATTGGTGCGGAAGCTGCGGGTTTCAAATCTGGCTCGTGGGTGAAATTTTTCTTCACAAATTTTATTAATATTGTAAAATAAATAATTTACATAATTGAGCATTTGAATTATTATTTTTTTGGCATAAATGGAAAGATCATAAATAAGATTCGTAACAAAACTATTTTTAGTTTTTTTTATTCGCTATAATTACAAAGCTATATCAGATTAAAAATTCATTTTTAATCCAGTACCGAAAACACGCCGATAGTAGGTACCTGAACGAGCTCGTGACCTGTCCTGACGTCACAATGTTATAAAGTACCATACATAATTATAACATAATGACGTCACAATCATGGCGAACACTCGTAGCGCGTTCATGATCAAGTGACTCTTATTGGAATTTTATCAATTTTGAATTTTTATAATTAATTAATTAATATATTTTATTAAATTTTGAATCGGATGATACATAATTTTCATTAAACTTTCAAAATAAATTATAGATACGTCATTTTTTCAAATACTCAAATGAACTGGCTCAGTGGTAGTTGTTCGCCATCGCTACTGCCTATCATGAGGTCCCGGATTCGATTCCCAGATCAGGCAAAAAGTGATATTAGATTTTTCTATCAGAAATTTTCCCAATAACAGCCTGGAGTGGAATTGCCGATAGATTACAACAGAGGCAATCAGCTCGCCCCCTATTACATGGGACTTAAAATATAACTGGCGAAGTTTGGATGTACCTACTATGGGACTGGATCCTCGGTTTACCTCTGCATAACAAAATCCCGTATAAGGGGCGAGCCTATTGCTATCAACAGGGCACACATCCATACTCCAGGCAATATTAGCAAATTCTAACTGGAAAAAATAATAACACTTTTTGTCTGTCCTGGAAATCAAACTCAGGACCTCATGCTCGCAGCGATAGCGCTTGTGACCGCTACAGCAACCTCGTTGCTGTGTGTGTTGTGTTTGAAATCTGATAAGTAATCTTTAAAAATTGTATAAAGTATTGAGTACTGTAAAATAACATCAAACACAAGTCTCAAATGGAATCCTTCGCCGCCTTACATCACTAACATTCCAATGAATATACAATCACGTGCATAAATAAGTATACACTATAATAACGTGGTGGAATTCATTCCAGGCGATATATGACGTTAAGGAGGGTGTACACTGCGGCCATTACGCACCGTAGCGTGGCTGGTAGCATCTTGACGTAAACAAATATTATAATATATTATGCGAATATGCCCTTTTCCATCCGACCGACGAAAAAACCGACTTCAAGTTCATTGTAATTTATAAGGGCACCCACCTCTTGTATGACACCTTAAATAATATAAAAGATTTGTAACATCATTGGCGGAGTACTTGCCAAATCCTATTAATATTATAATTCTTAAATCTCAGCACAATGTAAAACAGTTACGTTTGTAACAGGTAAACAAGGCAACGGAGTCGAGTTAGAACTCGCTAGGAGTTCTAACTCGACTCCAGCGCCATCTAGCGCGGTTTTGGTTAGATGGTCGGATGGATGTTTGTTACTCTATCACGCAAAAACTACTGGACCGATTGGGCTATTCGCTATGTAAATAGTTTAGACCCTGAAATAACACAAAGGGTGCTTATTATCTCTATATTTCCACGGGAATGACTACGCGGGTGAAATTACGGGGTATCATATAACAACAATAGGTACCCAGTCGAATTAAAAAACTCCCCCTTTTTTGAAGACTTTTTTAATGGGTAAAACTGCATGGAAAAACTAATATAATATAATGTGAGACTTATAAAAAAGTCCAGATAGCATTACGTTGCATGTGTGGCGTATCAAATATACGTCATAATATTTGCTTATAGCATTTCATGACGTAGCGTACAGTGACGTGATATCATATCATAGAATGATGAGACGTACATCGCAGCCTGACTTAGCCTTAATATACTATACCTTACAGCAGTAGCGTATACATAAAACAATCATAAAGCACTACATATCCGTAGAATTACTTAGAGACGCACAGAGATATTACGCACGTTCTTCGCTTTGCAAGAAAATGATAGGAATTGTGTCCACTGCAACCCACGGACACGGTACGCATGAAATGACGTCATTGGTACACGCGATAGCGCTCACGTATATCAACGCTGTCAATACCATGCGCGCTGGCGCACGGAACACAGATATGTGTATAGCGTGCCCTGCAGTAGAAAGGTAGAAACATGTTGTCAAACAAATAAACCCACGCAGCTAAAATGCGCCACGTGCCCGTGCACAACATGCACAGTGGTGGGTTACAGCCTTGAGTAGCGCAGTATAGTAGCACGGCGTAGCATGCTGTAGCGCGCCGTAGCATTGTGTAATGAAACGTAACTTGGCTTAGCATATCGTTGAGAAGCGAAGCGAACATGACATAGTGTACATTGAAAGCTGAGGTAGCATTTCGTTGTATGATCAACGCTCAGCGTATAGCATCCCGTAGTTCTTCATAATAATAATAATTGGAATTTTATACTCTAACAGAACGGGGAACCCCAATTACACTGCTCGAGTCAATTCATATGGGTTATGTAGACAACCCATATTGTCAGAGTTTCAGGTCGCCAAGATTCCTGCAAGGCCTCCGACATGACTTAACAACTGTCCCCTACATATCTTATAGGAAACAGCCGGGACACCTACAGTTTAACGTGCAATCCGAAACATGGTAGCGCCCAGGTGAAAAGTCCACATGATGAGATTCGATCCAGGGACTCCTGATTTAAAGCCGGGCGTAAGCCCGCTGGACCTCGGACGCTACTAACTTCATAGCAAGTCTTCAACATACCTTCTGCATTTTTGCATTAATTTTGCTATAGTACGTAAACACATAAGTGAGCACAAGGTTTTAGCGCCGTGGCGATTCATGAGTAATGCTTTAGACCTCGCGAGCTTTTATTTATAACTATAACTGTAACACGCGTAGATAAATGCGTACACTGCGGGCCAAGTGGAGGGTATATGAGTTAGAAAATGAAGACATTCTGTGTTGATTGATTAGCCAGTGCCAGTCTGTGATTGTATTTCATTGCGAATGTACGTTTAGTAATGGGTTGCAATTTAACATAGGTGTAACATTGTTTCGAGGTTATTTTTTTGTGAAGCCGATAAATTTGACTTTTAGTTTTCATTTCGTTTGTCGACGCATGTGACTTTGCAAGTTTTTTTACTGTTTTTGTCTTTTTGTTTTTGTGTATTTAACTGCCGTGACTCCAATCTTTTTAAGTGGGGAATTTCTTTGCACTACCATTCCAAATCTATTTGTTATTCCAAGGTCTAAACTATCTACATATCCAATTTAAACCCAATCGATTCAGTAGTTTTGGCGTAAAAGAGTAACAGACATCCATTCATGCATCTATCCACTCTCACAAACTTTCGCATTGTTAGATTCGTTTTGATGATGTTTAGAAATTGTACACATTTTTCATCCAACAGTGTACAAACACATCTATAATTCTATAAAGGATCGCTCCTGTATCGGTCAGATGAATGCGGCGCGTGCGCATGTAGCTCGCATTACACTTCATGTCGGCCGGCGTATGGTTTTCTCGGTCGACAGTGTACAGGCATTTCGCATTGCTCCTGTATGAGGTACATGGTGATTGAGCATATCGTTTAACATGCGAATAACTGAACTAAAAATGTTGAGTTTTTTACAATAAATAAGCAACCCTCATCATCTTCACACGGCCACAGTTTAATTAAATATATCTTTTTGAGAAGAATAACTCCGTAATAGGTAATTGTTTCAATTTGGTTTACGCGGCGTATAACAACAAAGCTATAAATTTTTTTGACAAATAAGTGTAACTTAATTACTAAAACATTCCTAATTTATTACGTAAGTAAATACATATTTTAGAGTTAACTCGGAGTAATTAAAAAAATATATATCTCATCTACCTTGGATTTTTTCAAAAGCACAGTTTTGTGATTTGGTAGCATGTAAAATTATTATGCAAAGAAATATTATCCTAAACTTAAAGTACACTAAAATGGTAATTAGGTAACAGTCTTATCAGGTAAAAAAGTTTCAAGTCAATTTCAACTTACAGGTTAAATAGATTTTAAGTTTTGGGGGGTCAAAAGTGGGCTGTTTCGTGTAATTTAATCCACGCCTGGTGTTTGACGAACTTGTCGGACACACTGCCGTGTGTCTAGAACATTTGTACGCATTGATATTAACGCGTTGAACATACATATAAATATTAAAACCGTAAAAAATCTAAAGCAGGTTGCTAAGTTAGATAAATCCAACCAGTGGCATAACTACAATAATAAGACTACCAACCATAGATTATAGTCAAAGAGTAGCGTCGACTGCAGACGTATCTATCTTAGTCGCGAATCGCTGCATCATTTACTGTGACGCGCGTGTCTGTCTATATTAACTATGGCACATGTTGACATTCTATAGCAGTGATTAACGGATTAGCTTCCTTAGCCTTTTCTAGACCTTGGCACACGGCGTAGTTATTCCGTTGATAACGCGCATATCGCTAACACGCGTTTACAGCGCCGTAAATAGATGTATACGGCAACCAGTAGGTAAGACCGCCTTTGACCACACTTGTACTAGCCTAAGAAAAATAAATGTAAGTGCTTTCTTCTTGTTGTTTTCTATGTTAGGTGTATAATAAACTCGATTTGCATCTGTCGAATTCAATTTGTTCGAATCGCGTATAAACACTGCATCTTTTTTTTTCTTTTTCTTTTTATTATATGGGACAACTTCCACAGACGGTCATCGGGTCTCAAACTAGGCTAAAAGCATGTACTATGGTAACCAGAGAACTGATGTACATACTTATATAAGCTTATAACAACCAGACACTGATAAAACAGACATGTTCATGCACACAAATGTTTGACCTGGCCAGGGATCGAACCCGGAGCCTGCGGAACAGAAATCAGAGCTACTACCGTCTGAGCCAACGCGCTGTCATCTGATGATAAAATACACCGGGTGCAAAGGCTCTAAACTATTGCTTTCCAAAAAAAAATTGTTAAGGCATACCTTGGTAGGTATACTTAGTGTAGGGGTTCGATACCGCAAACATGTCACATAAATTTTTTTTGTTGTTTTGTTGTAATAATTATTAATATAATAACAATATGGGATAATCTCTACACACGGTTATCTGGTCCCAAACTAGGCTAGAAGCCTGTACTATGATAACCAAATGACTGATATACATACTTATATAAGCTTATAACACCCAGACACAGATCAAACAGACATGTTCATGCACACAAATGTCTGACCTGGCTGGGGATCGAACCCGGGATAAGTGGCACAGAGAGCAGAGTTACTACCATCTGAGCCATCGAGACCGTCGAATTTTACGGTTCTGGAATATTTTCCTTTTTTGTGATATAAGTTCTTGCTTCTGGCCAAATATCACGATACTAGGCGCATCCTATAAGGGTTCCTTATTTTCTTTTGAGGTACGGAACCCCAATATTCAGGAATAATCAACGCAACTTGCCTGAACTAAAAATGTGTAAAGTCAAACACAACAACAGTCTTTTTCTTCTTGCCCATAGCCCATTACTAACTCACCCTAGGTGGGATTGGTACGGCACATGGTCCGCTATTGTAATATAGCTCAATTTATCTGCAGTTATTCTGCCTGGAGTCTGGAACTGTGCCCGGTAGATGGCAATAGGCTCGCCCTCTATTACATGGGACCAATAACATACTGGCGAAATATGGGTGTATCTACTATGGGACTGAGTCCTGAGTACACCTCTGCCTACCCCTTCGGGAAAAAGGCGGTGAATGTATGTTATCTGCAGTTATTAAAATTTACATATACAAAATATAATTATTGTAATTTTACGCCTTTACCCTAACTTATATAAATAACTTTGCAGACATAGATTCACACAGACTACAAACACTGTTTGAAAGTGAACGTCATGATATCTAAAACAGAGAAACTATTCACTGGCATGATTGCTGCAAATTCTAATCTCCATTCTAACAAAGAAAATGTATAAGAATACCCATAACAATCGCTTAGGATAATATCGTTAGCTACCTAGCCTCAGCCCGTCCTTAGCCTATTGTTATCACATAAACAAACGCGCTCTCTATGCAATCAAACGTTGAGATCTACTTACCAGCGCCGATCTATGGCATTGACTGATGCAGTGATACATTGAAATGCATGTTCGCATGCATTCAGCCGTGGGTGTATCGGAATGGTATGCGGGATAAATTATTGAGTGTGTTTGATTTGGTTACATTGCGAAATTGAGGTCCTTTCTAAGGCCATGTGAGGCAACACTAGAAATAATGATATGATACACTTACAGACGCGAAATACTTACGTAATAGTGAAAATATTACGCTCTGTGGAAAATTTACTATGAGTTCTTCCATTATTCTGCTGAAATTTGCCTAATATCATTAAGATTTACGCCATACTCGTCCCGCGGAAGTTCGGCCCAAATATAAAAATATGCTTTCATCCCATAATATATTTTCTATAAAAAAATCTTATTACGTAAAAAAAAACTTTTAAAATTATATTTATTTTAGTGCAGTTAAAGCAAATAGTCACTTACTTCACTTTTATATTTTATATGACAAATCGTAGTTTCGGTCAGTAGTTTCGGAGCCTAATTCGTTACAAACAAACAATAAAGCAAAGGTAGATTAGTATAGATTAAGAACAAACAGCCCTAATTTATGAAAAATTTTAGTTATTCAAGCAGCGTAGCAGCGTTAACGAAATTGTAGCATTTGCTCTTGTGGCTTAAGAGTCAACTGCCCTCCCTTTCCACATACGCTGCGGGCGAAGAACCTACCCTTACGACCTAACCAGCCGGCTAGGTAACAGGTCTATCAAATTATATAAGGGGGGGTTGTTGCCAAAACTCACCACGCTTGGCGAGCGCAGTTTGATGGTACGCAGAGGACGCTGCTGCCCATCTTTTGGATCTCATAACCCTTAGCCGACTCTTACGGCAACCACGGGTAGAGAGTGTAGGGTACTATTCTTAAGCCTTTAACCCCACAGCAAATACACCTACTCACACGAATAGCTTGCATGGATGGATTTATGCATGATTGTGACTCATTCACGCCAAAACGGAACCGATTAGGCTAAAATTTATTATCTAGATAGTTTAGGCCCTTAGAGTACTTTTTATTCCGATATTCCAACGGGATCGAAGACTACGCGGGAGAAACCGCGGGGTACAGCTGGTTATATTATCTAGGTAATTGGAAGATCCGACCTCCGACTGGATGTAATTGTCAGGGTTTGCCAGAACCTCTTCTGTATGTCAGTACGGTGCACACTTGCAAACAACACAAATACGAATAAATAGAGTATCATTTATCATTCAATTGTTTGCGCAAAGACATATGTATTTAAAAATCATTAACATAACCTAATGACTACTTTTTTTACAATTTTCCTAAATACGAAGAAACTGTAAGGTTTTCATTAACTAAACATGTTATCGCGCAAATAAAGTCCAGATTAAGAGCCAGCCACTAACAATGGAGTGTAAAATTATTCCCTATGTCTTCATATGTGTACCTATATTTTCATTTTGTATGAAAGACGAATCACCTTGAAATACCTGTGCAATAAAATCAGTGTAACTGTATCGCAGATATCCATAACCAGTTATATTTATGCACGCGGCACTCTCTCATCATCTGTGTGGAATCGGTGGCCATCTATCGAGGGGCAATTATTCAAATCAAGTACATGCATTGTCACTGCTTATGCAAGATCCAATCTGCATGAAATGATGAAGTGTAAGACCTACTTTCTTCAACCAGAGTTAGCGTATTATAAGTTGTTTTTGTAGAATAGACTTTAATTATAATGATAATAATTCATTATTTCAGACACAAGATCCATAGTACATACTGAATAACATATTCAATAAAATACTGTCAAAAATAATAAATTAGAATAAAAATGAAATAAAATAGTCAAATTACAATTAAATTAAAATAAAAAATAAAAACAGTTAGGTGGCAATCTCCACCCAACGTCTGTACATACACGTACTTATGAGCCTGTCAGCAAGACTCTTAATAATTGTGTTTTTACATGTTTCATGGACATGAGAGATGCTATTCGGCGTCTTTGTATAGCATTAAAAGAATCTAATTAAATTCTACTTATTTCTTTTTTTAGCAGTACGGTTAAATTACAGTACCTATCATCTAAATATTACTTTTCAATATCCGAACTAATTTTTTACCAAGATTTAGCAGAATCAATTTTCAGTAGGTATTGTTCCAGTTTATTCAGTTCCAGTTATATTTTTAAGGCCATCTAATAGGGGGCAAGCCTATTGCTAACACACGGACATAATAAATATTGACTCCAAGCTGTTACTGAAAACATCATATTTTTATAAAATCTCGGGCGGGCGAGTTCACCCGAACTAATTGGTAAGTTGGTACCATTTCGGGGTACACGCAATGCTAGTAGTTAGACTAATATTTTTGTGTGCCTATAATGAATAACCTTTTCAATTTTTTTCTCTATTTCTTATTTTAAATCACACCTTTTATCCGAAGGGGTAGGCAGAGGTGTACCCAGGACTCAGTCCCATAGTAATAAGTAACCCACATTTCGTCTGTATGTTATTGGTCCCATGTAATAGGTGCGGAGCTTATTCCCATGTACCGGACACCATTTCAGAATCCCAGACTGTCTTTAGATAATTCGAGATAATTCCTAATAGAAAAATCCAACTAACACTTTTTAATCTCTCTGTAAATATTTTCTAATAAACTTTGTAATTTTGATACAAAGCTGTAAACTGCTGTAAATGTGGGCTCGGAGTATATACCAGTAGCTCCTGGTCCACATTAATACTCAGATTTTGAATAAATAAACTAAAACCAACACTTTTCTTTTTTCTGACCTAGGGATCGAACCCGGGACTCGTCCCTTAATCGGCAGTCGAGCCCGCGCTCTCTACGCCACCGAGGCAGTAATACCTATATATTATGATACTAGTGTATGAACAGCGGCTTTGCCCGCTCGCAATTATGAAATATGGGTGTTTTATACAAAAACTTTTTGACACCCTTTTTGGACCCCTTAGAATGTGAGTTTTCAAAAATCCTTTCTTAGCACACGTCCAAACAACAAAAACAACCTACATTCCAAGTTTCAAGTCTCTAGGATCAGTGGTTTGGGCTCTGGGTTGCATATCAGTCAGTGAGTCAGAATTTTGTTATAGAATATAATAGAATAATTAGAATAACTTTATTGCATACCAAAAAAAAGTTTAACAAAAAGACAATATAAAAGACATGGTAAACAACAGGCGGTCTTATCGCGTATAGCAATTTCTTACAGACAACCTGGGGATGGAAAAGGACAGAAAACATTTAACGACGGCGGTGTGCAATATATATGTATATACATAGATAAAATAGCTACTTATGTATTATATAAACATACTACATAAAACTATACTATACTATACAATATATAAAATATAAATACTTATATTATAAATATTAACATAGTAATCTAATACATATTATAATATACTTAGACATTATTATATATATGACTGCCTCGGTGGCGTAGAGGGAGCATGCTCGACTGCCAATCAAGAGGTCCCGGGTTCAATCCCCAGGTCAGGCAAAGTGTTAAATATTGGATTTTTCCATTAGGAATTATCTCAATAACTGCCTGGAGTCTGGTACTGTGCCCGTAGATGGCAATAGGCTCGCCCCCTATTACATGGGACCAATAACATACTGGCGAAATGTGGGTGTATCTACTATGGGACTGAGTCCTGGGTACACCTCTGCCTACCCCTTCGGGAAAAAGGCGTGAATGTATATGTATTATTATATATAGTGATTAGTATGGATTTATTTCCATCAATTCGCTGGTAACAGGTTAACATGTGCGAGCGTGCATCATTAGATGTGCAGCACATTGTACGGATGTCTGCAGGCGATCTGATACGCACCTAGCTTTCTAGCGCTAAACTAGTATTACCTACTTAGTACCTACTCGAACTAGGGCCGCGGTTTACATAGCTCATTGTTTCGAAATGGTGAAACTAAAATGTATTTACAATGACACGATATTATGTTAGTTGGTATAATTAAATTATTACCGGAACTCCTGAAAATTCATGAGAATTTCGGGATGTTCCAATCTAATTTAATTTTTCTTATTTCTTGTCTACTTTGTAATAAAAACCTATGTGCAAATTTTTATCTGTCTAGATCCAACGGTTGAGGCCAGTCAGTGTGTCAGTCAGGAATTTGAAGTTTACGAGATATAATATACTATATATATGTAGGTATATATTCTTAATCATATTAAAAATTTAAGTAAGAGCGTACGCGGCCTTTTAGGAATTTGACACAATCCTATGAAAATTTTACCAAATCGATGTTTTGTATTCCCCTATTTTCTCCGAATATGATAAACCCATTAAATAAATTTATATCCTGTTATTATTGTAGTGAAGTAACCTACGTCCCTGTCATAATTGTGTTCAATTTTTCTTATAAATCCTTGGTTTATTATAGTGAACTTCCAAAAATCCCAATTTTTTAACTCGCGTGATTGAACGTTCACTTCAAAAAAACTTTAGAGTTTTTAAACAAAATAAAATGATAGGGACATACTTTACTTCATTTTTAAAATATCAGGATATAAATTTATCAAATAGGTTTACTGTATTTGGAGGGAACACGGGTGTTGAGTTGTGTTGAGTCAGAAATGAATAAATAAATATGTATACAATATTTAAAACATATCTACTTATTATATTAACAAATTATTATGGCTAATAGCTAGTTAATGTCCAGTTTACGGATATCATTGGATACGGGTTAAGTAGAGCCTCTAAATGTTTCTCCAAAAACACATAAAGAATTTTATGAGCAATTCGCACACAATGAATTAATGCATTTTTTACACAACTAACAACTTAAATAGTAGTAGCTTTAGCTCTTAAACTTTATTTTTAAAGCTTAGGTTTTTGAAGCTAATATTAGACATGTTTACCAAACTCAAACTCAAACTCAAACAGATTTATTCAAATAGGTAATAATCTGACACTTTTGCACGTCAATGAAGATAAACAGTACTGAGTCTACCGTGCGTTCGGAAAGATACCTCTATAAGAAGAACGCATAAGAAACCAATTATTAAGTATTATAAAGTCTAACCTTTTCGATAAGTAAGTATTTGTTAAAGGTCTTGACTAATTAGGAAAATCACGGCGTAACTGTAAACGACTTCCAAAAGTTTTATTTCTTACATGCTTACAAAATTAATATGGGACAACTTCCACACATGGCGTTCTCATCCCAAATTATACTAGAAGCCTGTTCAATAGTAATCTAAATAAAGTAAGTATGTATAATAATATAGATATACCTATACATACTTAGAGTTTAGTTCCAAGTGACCGCCATGTTAGTTACAGCACTTTCTACATTAACTGCAGGTTCATGTATTGTAGTAAGTACATGAATACGGTGGAGCATTGGAAAGTCTTTCCCTGCGGCTATATTACCATTAAATTCAATCGATTTACATTATTCACTCACTTGCTAGCTGGTATGCCTTTAGTTAAGAAACTATCTACATACATCATGTATCTTATCATTATTAGGTGGATTATAATTCCTCGGTCATCTGACCCCAAACTAGGCAGAGCCTGTATGGTAACAAGAAGACTGATAAACATACTCATATACGCTTCACCCAGACACAGATCAATTAGACTTACTCGTGCGCACAAATGCATGACCTGTCCGGGGAACCAACCCAGGATCTGCGGCTCAGAAGGCAGGGGCACTATCCGCTGAGGCAACAGAAAAATTGATCTCCTGGTACGCCTATCAAAAGACTGGGTATACAACCCGTGTTTTTGCGCGACATAATAATATTATCCTTAGGCAATCCCTCTATCTATCTATATATATCTATCTATCTGCCCTTGCGAAATATACTTTCTTTTTAACCGACTTCAGGAGGAGGTTCTCAATGAGGTTCTTCTATTCGACTTAATGTTTTTTTTTAAATTATTGTAACGCGATTACACCGTCATAATTATAAATTGATTTTGATGATCCGTATTTTTTGTGGTAGATCACTTCAGTTCCATCATGTTATTGTATTTATTGAAATTATTTGAGCACTTTATTAAAACAAGAAAAACACTTTTTTTAACAAGTTTGTACAAATAGTTAAAAGTTTCTCAGAAGTTACATTTTTTTATAAATATTTTTTTTACAATGACTACGCTATTACTATATTTTAAAATGCGGTAAGTACAGTGTTCATAAAATCTTCATGTATAAATGATAATTTATTAAAAATAATGTAACAATTTTATGTTACCTAGGTCTTGTACATAATCAATCAACTTCTTTACGCGTTCTGTTCACTCTTTGTACATTCATCATAAAAACTGTTACTTATAATATTTATTTTATGCATTTTAAAATATGATTAGAAACTTATTGAAAGCAAACTAGTAAAAAAGGAAAATTAATTTTCTTGTCAACCGGCTCTTGCAGGATTACTATTTCTCACAATTTACGGTTTCGCAATTTGATATAGAAATCAAACCAGTATTTAATAAAGTACTATATTAACATATAGGAGCAAAGACAAACGATAAAACTAGTCTATAAGCAATCAAGTGATTGCTTCCTGCTTTTCCGATTATAATTGTAATAATTTAAGTAACAGTATAACAGCCGGGTGTCTGTTAAAGAGCTTTATCTGCCCATATGCTAATACCGCAGGAGCTGGAAGAAACTTCATTACTATGCGATATTGAGAGCAAACGCTACAGGTTGGGGGCCTATTCTCGATGGAAAAAAGTAGCTCTATGGAAAAGAGAATAAATTTTTGGTCGAGTTGTTATTTTACTTTGCTGTCACCGTTATTTGAATAGACGCATGTCCTCCCATATTTATGTAAAATGATTAAGATTTTATAAATGTAATAAATCAAATCTATTAAAATTTTCAAAGTCAAAAAAAACAAATCTATGATAGCGGTTCTGTTAAGTTGACAATTAGAAAAGATATTAAATAATAAAATAACTACAAAACTCATTCTATGAAGTACTCTCAACTATTAAATCAAGTCAAGCAATTCAATACAATGTTTAACAAATTATAGATTAAATTATAGAATAATTGTTTAATTGATTTCCCATTTATTTAGTCCTTAAAAAAATAATCTTGATTTACAAAGATAAAATGATAACGGATTTATGAGCAGTGCTATCTTCATAAATATTCATATGAATTTATGTGTAATAAAAAAATCACATTTTATTAGGTGAAAACCTTACATATAATCTCCTGCAAATTAAAACTTATAACATTGATCTGATAACAATTTTATTCTGAAAAAAAATTATAGCAAACTTTTTTAATTTATACTACTACTTTACTAATTTAACTTATTTAAATTAATAATAATATAAGTTTAGTCTGTATGTAATAATATTAATTAATTTACGGAAAGCAACTCTGAACTATCTCAATTTCCACAGCGTCCTCTTTTTCATTTGAGATTGCTCCCGGAATAGGCCCCCGCATCGCTTTCATTTCATTCCATCGCACACATGTATTATCCTAATAGCTTATACTCCTATAACTATTTACCTTTATAATTAAATGATTATTGGTCTAACCACGTAATACTCGGTTGCACTAACTGTAAGTAGATTTTTATGTAAAAGCTTAAAGTTAAACTGGTCGATTATAGACCTAGGTCCTAGGTATATCTAATTATAATTATACGATCTTGTATACATGTGGGCAGACAGTAACGACATTGTATCTTGACTTGTAAGATTATGACTGCAGGTTATATGTTACCGTTAGTTTTTAATATCATTTAAATGCTATAAAAACTAAGACTGCGTTGAACCAACTAATTTAAACAATAACTAATAGTTAACTAACCATCAAATCTTTAGTAGATCGATTATCAATATTACGCGTTGGACATTAATGCTAGCGTTAGAATTATTTCGTTTCCTATAAAGCCCCATTGTCTTCGAAAAATACCTTTTCAAACATTAATTCAGTTTCCTTCATGACATATTTTTTCAGTCGGTATGTTACGTAACATTATTATAACTCCATTAAGCAAGTTGTAGTGGTAGGCCTCTTTTGCAGGGGGCCTCCTGGGGAAGTACCACACCTTTTTTTTTATTCATCCGCCAAGCAGTAATGTGCAAACAATACTGTGTTCCGGTCTGAAGGGCAATGTTACCAGCGAAATTACTGGGCATAATGAGTTTCAACAACTCATATCTCAGGGTGACAGGCGCAGTGCAGTGCCACGCAGAATTTTGAATATTAAAACACTGGGTGGTACTGATATGGGCGATCATGATGCTTACCATCAGGCACCTGATTTGCTCGTCTTGTTATTCATTATCATAAAAAAAAATGCAAAAACAGACTCTATCATTACCAACACACGTTAGAATTTGCTAAATATAAACAGAATCCATCAAGCGTCTATATTCCAATATTTTATACTCTCTATATTCCAATTTCCACAGCACGATTTATCATTTGCTCTAAAACAAACCGAAGCAAATAAATCAAACACTCGCAGTGTGTGCAAACAAACACTTTCACTGGTCAGCACGCGACCGACCGGTCCAAGGTTCGATTCCCGATAACAGCACTCTAATGAGAATGCTGGTTAATTGATTTATTGACACGTTGTTGCGAGAAACCTAATAAATGCCCTTGCTCAACCTTTGCCAGTACACGCCACGCACTGGAAATTATTACATTATAATATTAGATAGATAGTCTTTATAATAAAACAAAAAAAAATAATAACAATTTAATGAAAAAATCTTAAAACTAAAAAGTAACAGTATATATCTAGTGTAAAAATTGGTGGTCTTATCGCTAAAAGCCATCTCTTCAGACAACTGTGCAGGGAGAGGAGAGTAAAGTAGATCACATTTATTGGTCGGTGTCATGATGGCATCAATTAATATCAAAATACATAAATAGTACAGTGAATACATTTTATTATAAGTACACATACATACACTACAATAAAACATAATAATTTTAATACATAAACTACACAAACTCAAAACTCAAACTCAAACTCAAACAGATTTATTCAAATAGGTCATAATCTGACACTTTTGTACGTCAATGAAGATAAACAGTACTGAGTCTACCGTGTGTTCGGAAAGATACCTCTACAAGAAGACACACGTATATACCCACATATATTATTACACAGATATATTTTTTTCCATGATTTCATGAAGTTTCTTTTGGGTTTGTTTCTTAGAGCCACATTCCCGGAGAGGCACGTGCCGCAGGACCGCGATTTCGATATATTTATTTTTTATTTCTTGTACCTTTAGCTAACATATTGCTAAAATGTATGATAATATTATTTTACGTAAGAAATAACAAATTATATGGGAACCAACGTGGCTGTGGCCCTAACTATGATCCCGCCCTTAAAGAACAGAACTTTTCTAAAGAACTAAACGATATAATATACTAGACCCTGTTTTGCATCACCTGGCTTTTAATTAAAATTGATACGCGTTACTCGCGTTACTGGGCCCATAACCTGTTTTACTTTCGGTTATGGAAGCAGATTATTTCCTATGTTATATTTGAGCACGTTTTAATTGATCTAAATACCTTAATCACTAACTAACTGTTAATGTAACACGTCGCCAACGGAAATTGTCACTTAAAATATAAATCATTATTTTAATTATTATTGGATAGTGTTTGATTATATAGATATATTTGCAAATACAATTTAATCGTTGCGCTATGATTTATTTATTTAATTTAGACTAAACATTGTATGCAATTGAACGAGTGGATTGTCTTTCATAATCTATCTAGGTACAAAATTATCATGATGTTGAATGTCATATTGTGTTGAATTCTCTTAATGTAGAAATATTGTATTTCTATGAACTACTCGTGTAGACGAGCCTTTTCTATTAAATAATACTCGAACACTTCAGCATATTTTAAATGATTTATTCCAAGCCCACCATCTTCAATCATTGACTAATTGATCAATTGACAGCCTCGTTGGTGCAGATGGTAGTAACTCTGCTTTCTGTGCCGCAGGCCCCGGGTTCGATCCCCGGCCAGGTCAAACATTTGTGTGCATGAACATGTCTGTTTGATCTGTGTCTGGGTGTAATAATCGTATTTAAGTATGTATATCAGTCATCTGGTTACCATAGTACAGGCTTCTAGCCTAGTTTGGGACCACGTGACCGTTTGTGGAAGTTGTCCCATATTATTTTTTTTTTTTTTTTTTTTAATCTCGCTCTACAATCATCTGTCGCGCTGGCATCCACCTCCCTGTGTTGCCATCGCGCCCTCGCACATGCCAAAGATCTTCCTTAAACCACACGTTGCCATTAATACTTTCCATAAAACCACCAAAACGTTCACAGAATACGTAGCATGCGCGTCACAAAATAACATCAACCCTACCACTCGTAAACGACCAATGAACTTTTATAAACACAGAGGTAGATGCGTTTCACCATGATTTACGTGACGAACTCAAGTCTAGCTAATTGGCTTGAGGCAAGTCAGTCGCACCTTGTCTTTCACCGATGTTAGATGTATGAGGTTTGCTGTTTACGTAGCTGATGGCTCCACTGTAGATTCAAGTGAAGAATATACTGACCATGGATCCACATATCCGAGCTGTGGATCCTAATGGAAAGAGCCGCTGTAAACCTGGTTTATATCGTTCTGACAACCGGATTTTATAATAATATATCTGCTATCTTTTACTTTAATTCAAGGTACGATTTAGGGCGGTTATTAACGAGTATACCGTCTCTATTTGTATGAAACCTCATAGTAAATGACCACTAAAAGTTCAGATGTGCGCATTTTACCTATAATAAGTATATTTAAGGTAATCTTAACAGCACAAACCTAAAGCTTTACAAAACGACTCCAATAGTTTTTACCACTATCAAAGCAATGAACAATATACATGGTGATAGTTTTCCCTACAGTCTACAATTTACACCAGCGTTTGTTCCCGGAGGCACTGGACATCGCATTGTCTTTGCCGTATTCATATGCCAACACTCAATTTATGCTCATACCAATTTATACATTATTTACTTAACAGAAAATATTTATCCTATTGTCTCACACTTTAAGGTTTATTTTCCAATAACAAATAAGTGAGTAATTGTTGAATTTATTTTGAAATCAGATATATGGTGACGGTTACTAGCCACTGAATTCTGAGCTTTATTTATTTTCTGTTTGTTAATTTATTGGCAATGTGCAGCTAATTATTTTGCTTTGAGTAATTGCTTTTCCGATGGGCAATCTCCTTTGTACTGAGGAAATGCGTCAGTAAATTTAAATCTATGTTTATAGTAATTAAACTAACACGCATATGAGATTCGTGATGGCTTTTCTATAATAACTATTTTAATAGGTTGTTAAGTTCCGGCCATAAAAATCTGCAATATTATTTTACACCTCAAAAAGTACAGCTTTTCTAATATGAGGTGTGAGTCTAGGTTTATACTAATAACATATTATCTACCTACTCACTATTTGCCGTGGAGTTACCAGCTTTAGAATAGTGCTCCACCCATTGCCGTGGAGTTACCGGCTTTAAAATAGTGCTCCGCCCTCTCTACCCGTGGTTGCCGTAAGAGCCGGCTAAGGGTTAACAGATCGAGAGGACGGGCAGCAGCGTCCTCTGCAAAAACCATTGAACTGCGCTGAAGAACGCGCCTGCCAAGCGTGTCGGGTATTGGCAGGAGGCCTATGTTCATTAGTAGATTACCAACGGCTGAGATGATGATGATGATGATCTACCTACTTACTTCAAGAAGTGAAACCCTATTATGAAAGCATTTACCACACGGATTATAATAATAAATCTATTGGCATCTTCAACAAAATCGAATAAGCAGTTTTGATTTATTTATAAAATACTAGTGCAACAACAGCAGCTTTGACGCTCGCAATTATGAAATATGGGAGTTTTATACCGAAATTTTAATGCTGTTTTTGGACCCCTTAGAATGTGATGTTTCAAAAATCCTTTCTTAGCTCACGTCCAGATAAAGAAAAAAGCCCACATTCCAAGTTTCAAGTCTCAAGGATCAGTGGTTTGAGCTCTGCGTTTCATGTCAGTCAGTGAATAGTGATTATAAGGTAGTCAAAAGTACAGAGATAAAAAAGAAATCCTTACCAATGTAGCGGGAACACCCTGGATGCAAGCCGCTTACAACCGGAATAGATAATACTTTTCGAGCAATTAATATTTGATCAAACGTCATTTGAATATGTTAAGTAGGGAACCCAAAGCCTAGGTAAATTAATGCCAATAATTTTATTTAAATACCAGGGCATCATAAATTACGAAAATGTATGTATATTATATTCCTATTAACGAGTAGGTATAATATACCCAACCGTAACGTTGTACGCAAAATATTAACTTTTTGGCAAGGCTTTCTCTAAGAGCGTGTTCTAGCTACAAAACATTTTGACACATTCTTATGAAAAATGTACGAAATCGATGTTTTGTATTTCACTGTTTCCTCCGAATATAATTAACCATTCTATAATACATTTATACCCTGATATTTTTATAGTGAAGTAAACTATGTCCCTGTTATTTTAGTTTCTCTTATAAACACTCAGTTTTTTCATAGTGAACTTTTAAAAATCCCAGTTTTACTCGCGTGATTGGTATATGATACAAAAAATTAAGAGCTTATAAAAAAAATAAAGACAAAGTTTACTTCGTTTTCAAAATATCGGCATATAAATATATCAAATATGTTAACTTTATTATTATTATTATTTAATGTACCTGTAGAGGGCAGAGTGCCTTTATTGAAAAAAGACTAACAATAGAACTACCTACTTACTAACTACTATTTTACTTTATTGTAAGGAAACATGGGCATTGTGTCAAAACCTGTTATAGTAGTTAAGTAATAATAGGTAATACAATTTTTTTACTAAAACCAAAGAGAAGCTTCAAGCTAATCTATTACCTATCTGCAGTAAGAGGACAATCTTAGCTGGTAGTAACTTGATACCCTATTGTGTTGTCTTCACCAACGATACTTCTCTCGTAATTAAACGATGACTTCAGTTTCCTGATGACAAACAAACATCCTTGATTTATTTTTAACTATTTAGCTGTTGGAGTATAATAAACGGTACGAGTATATCTTGAAATACAAATTAATCGAATTAAATTTCGCTGGTCCACCTTAGCTATTATTTGGTCAACATCTCTTTATCCTATTTCCCAAACAATATAATATAACATTACTAGTGTGAGCCAAGCGGCTTTCATCATCATCATCATGTCAGCCGTTGGTAATACACTAATGAACATAGGCCTCCCCCATAAAGGGGGGTTTTGCCAATACTCGACACGCTTGGCGGGTTGTCGAGCGCAGTTCGATGGTTTGTTGTAGAGGACGCTGCCGCCCGTCCTCTGGATCTGTTAAGCCTTAGCCGGCTCTTACGGCAACCAAGCGGCTTTGCTCGCTCGTAATTACGAAATATACGAGTTTTATACTAAAACTTTGACCCCTTTTTTGGACCTCTTTAAATGTGAATTTTCAAAAATTCTTACTTAGCACACGTGCAGACAACGAAAAGAACCTACATTCCAAGTTTCAATCTCTAGGATCAGTGGTTTGTGCTCGGCGTTGCATGTCAGTCAGTGAGTCATTTGGGATTTTACAATACATAATTATAATACATATATTATACAAAAGTAACACCAAGGGCTGAGCAGAACTACATTTTTAGATATTTTTAGTGAGGTATGTAGGCATTATTCTTGTTTAGTTTTAATTTTGTATATATTAATGTGTTATTTTATTTTTATTTATAATATGAATGTAAATGCAACAACTTTGATAAGTATTTTAAGGTATTTTTGTGTGTGTACTAGGTTTATTTTGATAGTCACATATAATATTTATAAAATATATCTGTTTGTTATATTATCTGTTTGGGTTAATTTTTAAGTTTCCTTGCAAGTTATTTAAATTTTTATACAATATGGTCTTCAAACATTTTCCATTTTCTGCACCCCATCACATTTATGTAACATTTTCTCCAGTTTCCAGGATAACTGGCATTAGGCCTTAGTCCTACCGTTGTGCTGATATATAAATATATTAAATAATAAATAAGTGGAGAAGTTCAGTTCAAACTAAAGGTACTAGTAACTAAAGTGATTGAGCTTTCTAGACCCATTGGGTATGTTATGTCTCAGCAAATTAAACTGCGAGGCGGAATACTGCGTTGTTCGAAGATTGTTTGTAAGTAACTGATCTAAAATCAGTTTTAAGTTATAACTTAAAACAAACAAGGCACGCGTTCGTAATTTATTACGTTGTAACTGTGTAATATTATGTAAAAAATGGTCGAAATAAAGGAATCTAATCTATCCGATACCTCTGCCAATAAATACTAACTTTTACTGATAGGTAAAGAAGCGACACTCACCTCCCCCGCCGTTAGCCCCCCGCCTGACAACGGTTAACGAGGCAGTAACGCCCGTACTTACACACACATTTGATGCGTGTACGTACGTTATGTTTTCTACGTAGTAGAAGTAGGCTATTGCGCGCGTGCGATTGTATGGAGTGACGGGATCTGTCTTTGCACTCACCCCTTTTTAACATAAATTTTCTTAGGACGCAATAAAAGCGCTAAAACATCTTTCATTGTTTTATATAAAATTATCAAGCCCAATATTACAACTTCCTGTAAATTTATGTTTGGGTTTATAACATTAATGGATCTGTAATTAAATGTTATCACGTCCCATATCCGGAACATATCTTTGCACTACACATCGAACCTGCAGTGAATTATATTATGTGTCATTCATTTTAAGGTGTATGAATATTGTAATATTATTTATGTATAAACTTTTATGTACTTACATCAACTTACAAACACTGAATCGTGATTTTGATGAACTATGTAAACGTTCAAACTCAAATAAGCCTTAAAAAGACGGCACGGCACATGTCGATTTTTTTTATCTTTGCAGACGACGCGACGCGCGTTTTACGAAACTGTGCTTACACAGTGCAGTTAATTTAAAAAAAAATATATACGGGCGTACTTAGTAGGAACGAGCAAATTAGTCATTTAGGACTGATTTTTATAAATAGAAATAATTGTAATTGAAAATAGTCGTAAATTGTTTTAAAAAAGTAATATTTATGCAAAAATAATACCACTTTAAAAGCAGCAATTAAAATCGTAGTTAAGAAATAAAAGTATGTTGTGGCTTGCCGAAAAATGTTTTTATAGTTTGAATGAATTTTTTTTATTATAAGATTTATTACCAATTATTTAAGGATTTTGAATGATTAAATGTAATTAATGATTATTGAAATACTTAATATTTTATGTAACTGTAATTAATAAATTGTATAATATAATATATAAATGTCCAACGCCTGGAAAGGCAGATTTGAGCTGAAGTTGTTATATAAATGTGAACTATATGAACCTTAAATCTTGGGTATAAATGATTATGATTATGATTATGACAACCAAGATAAGCTACTCGTTTATAACTTGTTTCTTTTTTAAATATTTTTTTTAATTATTACTAATCTAAACTATAAAATAGAACGAATTTTATACATTAGACATCCTGAGATTTAGGAATGCTGGATTAATGACAATTTCAGTAAAATACTACCTAATTAATAATGTCTCTTTAGGTCCAATCAGTATAGACAAAGTCGCATGAAATAACATGTTAATGCAATTTATTTCTTATCAAGTATGTGAATGATATCAGAAGAATTTATACGATGCCATCTCCTTTTATCAGCTAATTGACAAATTGATGAATTTTATGGCAGGAAACTGATCATCAAGTTTGAAAGGTTTCATAAAGGCAATCATAATATTTAATTGCTATGGGTTTTGCGGTCACATGGTTTTTATACAACTTATTTTTTTCTCTGTATTCCAAATTAATTTCTGTGAGCAATATTTCTAAGATGAAGATTAGTTTTAAAGCCAACTTTTGACAGATTTTTTACGAACTCATGCATTTTTGTTTGATATCTTAACGACCATTACGAACCAGTAAAATTTTTAGTTACTTAGTATATACTACCTGAAAACTGGCTCATCGATCGGTGGGTTTGATGTTAGATGTAAAGAGAATTCGATTTAACAATTCAAACTTGCAATTCTAAAGAGTTGAGATACCGGAAAATATCAAGTTTTATTAATTTTTATAATCGCAAAAAAGTCACTTAACAATTTGTCAAATCACAATAACAAGTCTATTTTTACAAGTTCTAATCTACAATATACGCCGTCTTTAAAATACAAACGCATATTTTCCCGAAAGGGGTAAGCAGAAGTACAGAACAGATAATAATACTACGTATAGAATGGACACTGTCATCAGTCGTCAATGTGAGATTGACCTCCGATGAGAGCCGACGGAGCTCGGAACCACCTCACGCACACTCTTGCGCGTGTACAAAACTCCATGTGTGCAGTGTCTGTGTAGTAGGTAATTATAACGCGGCTTTTGTATGGGAATTGAGTCGAGTGTCCGGGGTGTGGCAGAAGTGTAGCCAGGACCCCATCCCATAGTAGTTATGTCCAGGCTGTCGTTAAGAAAATTCCTAATAGAAATATCTAATGACACTTTTCGCCACCGAAGCAGGTTATAAGCGTCAATAGATATAAATCAGTTCCCAACACTTCTAGAGAAAGTCATAACACAGGCGTTTTCAAGTGTGTTCAAAACGTAACATCTTATAGGAAGCAAAAGCGACCTGGTTCGTTATCATAGAACTTGTAAATGCAAATAGATTCAGTCGACAGCGTCTAGCCTCCCGGACTTATACTATAAATAACAAAGTTTTGATTAGAGAAAACCCTTTATAAACACCATGTATATTCATATGGATATTAATTAGATAGGGATGGGGTAGCGTTTGGACGCGAACTTAAAATCAGTCATAGAATTTTCATTGCCGGACTGAAAATTGTAACAGTACGCATCTGATTTTGGGCATCAATATTTTGCAAAAAAAAAAAAAAGACGTGCATTTAATCCTTGTTTTTTAGAAACGCTCGAATTAAGTAAGGAATAAAATACAACATTGGTTGGATGTTTATACCTTATATTTGACCATAATACCAAAGTTCGACCCAATACCGCTGTAAATCTTGGAATTTGACCAACGAAATTTTATTATCTTAATCCAAGATTGATAATCTATCTCTATCCAAAACAATATGAAAGTATTGCAACCCAGCTATATTTTTTTGCTTCGCCTTTACTCATCATTTGTTTGATTGGTTTATTACATTTAACACCACTAGAGTTACCTACAGAAATTATTTTAAACACAATTTTGAAACGTTTTTATATTTTTATTCTAACCGGGCTCACAGGATGCCCGAACACTTCTGCATAGCCACAATAACAAATTTTAATGTGACCAAACCAAACATTGTAAAATTGGCAGTTGCATAAAAATAAATCCGTACATACCAGTTTCTCGTGCGTTTTTCTTGTAGAGGTATTTCTCCAAAAGCATGTTAAATAATCATTAATTGGATCTAAAACGGTAAACTAGACTATAAAATTATAAACTTTTCAATTTTTTTAAAGAATTCAACTTAAACGCAGTTGGGTTCTTATTTAAATCAATAAAATTACTAAAGTCCATCCCTATTTTCTAACTGCACCCAATACATTAACGATGTGCAACGTAACTGGTCCATTCAGCTCTAACCAACCACTAGATCAATTTAATAACATATTCCCTGTCACTTACAAGGAATATAAATTAGACGAGTGATTTAATTTGAATTTTGATAACGGACGCGCGTGGGTGACTGGACTACGTTAACTTAGGGACTTGTAATAATATTGCAGAAAACTATATATATTATCTGTAACTTAAGTGTGTTACTCAAGTTGTGTTGTTTTAATTATGTGTGACTGTCAATATAGAGAAAAAAAAATACTCTATCAAAATGGGTTTCCCCATATACGATACTTGGTATAGTTAAGCCCAAATGTTGAAGTTTTATGTCATCAAGATTCATAACAGGCTTCTACATACCATAACATGACCTAACGATTGTCACCTGCTATAGAAACATACATTCACGCCTTTTTCCCGAAGGGGAAGGCAGAGGTGTACCCAGGACTCAGTCCCATAGTAGTTACACCCACATTTCGCCAGTATGTTGTTGGTCTCATGTAATAGGGGGTGAGCCTATTGCCATCTACCGGGCACAGTTCCAGACTCCAGGCTGCTGTTGAAATAATTCCTAATAGAAAAATTCAATATTTAACACTGCCTGACCTGGGGATCGAACCCGGGACCTCTTGATTGGCAGTCGAGCATGCGCCCTCTACGCCACCGAGGCAGTCCTACCTACTATAGACCTACTATAGATACGAGTAGGTAAATAACTCTTTATTGTTAAATTTTGGGCCCAGTTTTCCTAGATTCCAAGCCCGTTTTCTTTCATCCCCATCAGTGAGCCACAAACAAACAAATGTACCGACAAACTTTTACATATCAATTATTAGTAATATTTTAGTTTGATCAACATCGAGCTAATCCCAAGATAAATAATAACATCCATACTCGCTGAGATGTATTCTCGACCCGCCCACTGATGTGATAGTCATCGCCTCTCATTCAATGCAGTTGTTATCGCAGCAACCACTTGACCGGTTGCAATTACTGGCAGATTTCTGATATGTTGTGGTGACATTGCAGTTTTGTATGGAATGGTTATATTACAGATATGATGTAGTTTGGATTCCACGCACTTAAGCCGCCGATAGTCAGCAACAAATTATGTTCACAGGAAACATGTCCGTGATATACAAACAAATAATTCACGTCACTGATAAAGAATCTGAAAAAAGGTTGAGTCGGCGGATCGGTGGCCGGTGTGCAAAGTCTTTTAGACTATCTTTGTAGTGTGTGTAGTCTGCTTTTTAAACTTTTAATGTAAGATTAAGAAATCTACCTTATGTACCTATTATCGAAAACTTTACGCTATCACTTTTCAACTAATTAGCGCTAAAGAACTATAGTTAAAATAAATAGTAATATAAATCATTGATTTAAAGAAAAGGGGAGATTCGCGAAAGTGGAAAGCTCAAATTAGGTTCCATTCATTAAATCCACGTACGCCAGTAAAATTGATTGTTGACTCGTTCGCACTTCGGTCTTAGGTACGTCTTTCTTTGTCGTTTCAAATTGCACATGCCAGTTGTTGAGTAAACGCTGAGAGAACTACCCTATCAACCCTTTTCTTTAAATCAATGCTATAAATACAAAATACGAAGAAGAATATGAGAAACATTTTTTTTGTACTATTTATGTACTATGGGTACAATCTGATCCCAGACATAATTCTATTATTTTTAATTACCTGAGTGCAAAGTTTCATCAAGGTTGCATCAACGGTTCCCAATTTATTTACGATAAAAATTGCATACCAGAGATCAACCCTTAACCTATTACAAGAGCCAGTATTTCCCACTTCTTGACTAGTAGACCCCATTTCACTCGGTCAATTATTTCGTACATAAAATCACGGTATCTTATACAATTGACCCATCTTGATAATATTATGTGCATACAATATACATACACGTAATCAAATTAACCTATTCAAAATTATTCTCAAAATCAACCAAACCCACTGAAAGAGAAATCTTATTCAACATACCCAATACTCACTACTAACTCACACACTTCTATGCTAAAATCAACAGTTAGTCCGGTTATTCAACATAAACCAAGAGTTACAATTCCTTCCTTCATACATAACTTTAACGTAAAGCAAAACATTTCATGCCATGCGACTGATGTATGCGACACACTCGCATAAATATAAAAAATCAGCGCATGTCGTTCAGATGTATCGAGTTCCGCGTATCTGTTTTGAATATATTTAGTCATTGGAGATGTGGACAGAAAGGACATTGGCTTCAAAATGTGCGTAATTTTGGTTCAAAATTATACCTAATGAGTGTTCAAAATATAGATTATTTTTAATTAATAATAGGTTGAATTAGGAATACTGTTTGGGACGAGTTATAAATATAAAGGTTTACTTGATAGGATAAATCGCATTAGAATATATACGGAAACACACTCCATAACAAAATATAGATTACGTAACATAACATACAATCACGCCTTTTTCCCGAAGGAGTATGCACAAGTGTCCCAGGACTCATGCCCATAGTAGGTACACTCACATTTAGGCAGTATTTTATTGGTGACATCTTATGGGGGGCGAGCCTATTGCTATTTACCGGGCACAGTTCCTAATGGAAAAATCCAATATTGCCGCACCTGGGGATCAAACCCGGGACTTCATGATCGATTATAGAAAGCTTAATCGATTATAATTTCTCATCTAATTTCAAAAACTACTGTTTTTTCGGAAAAACAATGGATTTTAATAAAGACGAGTTGCATTGTTGATATAGTCAGAATCCTGGAGATACAGGATACTAGGAAATGTTCATCAAATCGTCCCATCTAAAGCTATAATCGCAGACTTCAATTGAAGACATCAATCTTGTTCCTGCTAACGAGTGACTCGGACATATATGCATGGAGAGGCAATAATTTAGTCATTCCGTCGGTAACTCATAGCTGGGGACAGCTGTGGTAGTTCTGCTGTATTCTAGTAGTTAACGGAAGTCGGTTGGAATTATAGACGTGCTATTTCTTGGTTTCTACGCATTGTTTTTATTAATTGAAGAAAGTGCTTTTACTTAGAATTGACACTTAAAATTGAATAATATGTGTATTATCTAGGTGATTCTATACAGTAGGTACATAACTTGATTTTTGGTTGAAAAAATAATAATATATAGAGATTAAATCGTTATTTTTATGAAAACTACTAATTCAAAGATCGATGGAAAGATCTGGATACAATCCACTAAATACAGTAAAGCCTAGTGGATAAGCACGTTTAAGTGGCAATGGGCATAGCACGTAGAACTGATAGCCGATGGAGTTCTCGAATCGCCGAAGCCAGCAATCGCAGTATATGATATTAACCCACAAGGTTGACAGATGACCTATAGGAAAGACAAAACAGTTGAGATGATGTTATAGTGACAGGAGAGCGCTTTGTATGTAACTAGCTTAAACATAGATAATATATGGACCCGAAATACCTACGAAAAATGAATGCATAATACCCACAATTTCGCTTGACCCCACGCTACCCACAATAGCTGACATGACTATAGGGTTTGACAGTTCAACAACCACGAAACTAGTCGCATAAGATGGCTGGTCAGGAACTTATTTACAACTGTCACTAGGTACGTTATGAGTACCATTGACATGACCATTATGAGTACATGACATTAGGTACTTACAACTTATATGCATATTATAAATACATAACAGAGTTGGTAGGTAAGTAGGACCGTTGGTTCTATAAGGAACTATTAGTTAATCTGTGCCGTTGGTGTCTGTAATAGTATTTAAACTGAACTACGAACAACAGAGCTCCCTGCTTGAGTTATTCCTCTTTTAAACATTTTATTATTATTATTGTGTAGGTAGTAAGTCAATAAATACATTGTAATATTAAACTCATTCCTAGGATCTTATGTAATTTTATGAGGTGTCTCCTTATATTCCTACCTCCAAGATAATTAATGACTTATGACGTAATATCTAATATCTTGTCATTTAAATGTCCATGTTACTAGCCTACAGTAAACAAATCCTAGACAACTGACAAGTAAACATTCAATAGATAGGCCTTACAGGCGAGACACTAGACATGTCGCCACAATGTATCCCTGCCTGCGCCTGCGCAGTGGCAGGTTATGATACGATACCAATCTAGAATGGAATTTATAGAATTAATGTGAGTTAACCGTTCTTAAACGAGTACCTTCCACTACTGTTTGCAAATGATTTTTAAAGAAAAATTACATATTAATGTTCTACTAATTTGTTACTTTTTTTAATGTACTTTGAAGTTTGTGAAAATAAATACCTTATATTTTTAATGGGACAGCTTCTAATTTAATACAATTTTAATGGTACATGCGTGAAAATTTTATTAAAATAAAAAATGACACGATATCGATAGAAACGATTTTATTATTTATGCGCGTGTTAATTGTAGTAGTACTTCTATAATCGCAACTTTGACTCTAGCTGCATAAGGATTTTAACACAAAAACAATTTTATTAATTGGCAAATGAGACGAATCTGACGTGGGACGAAACGACAAAGGAGCCAATTTATTTTGCAATAAATTTAAAACGATACGATATCGGCGAATTCAGTTTTAAAGAAATTATGCACATGCCTATTAGTATTATTATCACTTCTGTATTATTTGCACTTTTCCCCTTTTCGTCTTTGGCCCTAGGTCATAAAAAAAATTAACATATCATACAATCACGCTTTTTTCCCGAAGACCCCTTCGGCAGGCAGAGGTGTACCCAGGGCTCAGTCCTATAGTAGGTACTACCGCATTTCGCCAGTATGTTATTGGTCCCATGTAATAGGGGGCGAACCTCTTGCCGGCTGCCGGGCACAGGTCCAGACTTCAGGCAGCTATTGAGATAATTCGTAATAGAATAATCCAATATTTAAGACTTTGCCTGACCTGGGGATCGTACCCGAGATTTCCTGATCGGCAGTAGAGCCACTACGCCACCGAGGCAGTCACCTCATCAAAATCCTTTTTAATTGCCAATTAACTAAGTTACTTCACCATACAATTAGTACATACACTTTTATCATCACAGACCATCAAAGATCTCCTAGATACCACGAACAGGTGTGAAAACCTGATTCACTTCCAGAGTACCTTTTTCAGTGATCAGATCGGATGTTATCAGTGTACTGATAACGGAGATATATCTATGGAAGCCGATCGGTATCGCGAACAACGGTAAACATTGGTACAAGGTTCTAGCTGCGTATGTTTCTTCGAACTGGTGTAGCCCAGCTTTCTATGACATGAGCATATTTTAGGGCTTTTGGTAGTTAAATGGTAAAAGTTAACACAACTTTAACGTCCTAAAGGCATCTACACTTATAAATATAGTGCTGGTCATGGCCGTAAGCGGGGGAAGGGTTTTGGGGGTTCAAATCCCCCTCTCCTCCCCTCTCCCCCCCACGAAATGCCTGGGAGCTGTTGCACCATAAAATTTGCAGACACATT
Source organism: Hemistola chrysoprasaria (assembly GCA_947063395.1). Lineage (NCBI taxonomy): Eukaryota > Metazoa > Arthropoda > Insecta > Lepidoptera > Geometridae > Hemistola > Hemistola chrysoprasaria. The sequence continues at coordinate 11,288,038 of OX346724.1, read as the reverse complement.
TTTACTAGTTGTCCAAATTTTTAACCATTAAATAGTCGACTTAACCGGGAATCATTTTTTTCTGGTCGTGAGCTCGATCCCCTCCAAGATTAATTCCTGACTACGGCCTTGAGTCAGCACTCAAGGTTTTGGTCTTTAAAACATTTAAAATTAAATCTTTGTCATGAGCCAAATAAGAATGCATTAAGTAAGTATTTCTGGAATGATTTTATAACTTTTATCGTATCGTAGTTTCCTGAAGGGGTAGGCAGAGGTGTACACAGGACTCAAGAGTCCCATAATAGATAGTCCCACATTTCGCCAATATGTCATTGATCCCTGTAATAAGGGGCGAGCCTATAGCCATCTGCCAGGCAGTTACGGACTCCATGCAGTTATTGAGATAATTCCTAATAGAAAAATCGAATCTTTAACACTTTGTCTGAATTGGGGATTGAACCCGGGACCTCATGATCGGCAGTTGAGCTTGCGCCCACTACGCCACCGAGGCAGTCAGTTTAATACTTACGAGGTCTTTAAATCCTAAGTTTTTTTATAAGACGTCCTACTTATAAAACGATCAGGAACAGATAACAAAATGAAACAAAATATAGTGTATACTAAGCTATTGTAATTTAAAGGAAACACCTATACGGCACACTCGCATATCTCATGAGTTATGCTTAGAAATCCCATATTTCAATGTAGAGTTAAGCCAGCTTCGTAATCAGCATTTCAAAGAGACTGATCCTCATAAATATTGACTGGCGCAAAATAATATCTGCACAGATTAAGAACATAACATAAAATTGCATAGAAACATTATTAATAATAAACTAGGAATGTAAGAACTTCAGGACTGGCTTAAAGAATTAAAGTTTTAACAACTTTTTAGATCAGTGTTACACATCCTTTGTCTGTCACGAAAAAAAATCGTACAAGTAACGATGTTCTATCATTGAGCTCTTAGAATAGAATAGAAAAAAATTTATTGCCTTTTTACGCAATTACAACATACATACAAATTTAAAATAGTTAAAGTTGTACTGTAGAGACTGCCTCGGTGGCGTAGAGGGCGCATGCTCGACTGCCAATCAAGAGGTCCCGGGTTCGATCCCCAGGTCAGGCAGTGTTAAATATTGGATTTTTCCATTAGGAATTATCTCAATAACTGCCTGGAGTCTGGAACTGTGCCCGGTAGATGGCAATAGGCTCGCCCCCTATTAAATGGGACCAATAACATACTGGTGAAATGTGGGTGTATCTACTATGGGACTGAGTCCTGGGTACACCTCTGCCTACCCCTTCGGGAAAAAGGCGTGAATGTATGTTATGTTATTTTAAAAATAGTAATTAGGCAGCCTCAGTGTCACGTCAACACGGAGTTGACGCAGTTGCTGATTTTCAGGATGCTCCCGTGCTCGAACTTAGATGTTGGTCTAGTATTAGTATAACATTTATTGTATAACTAAAGTTATATGTACAATAAATGTTAAATAGTCAATAAACAACAGCTATAATAAAAGGAACTTTTGACAAAAGGTAATTTCACAATTAGAAAGAGAAAATAATTTTTCACTCAATTGTTTGTATTTAGCTCTTGATGTGGCCGTTATTTGTGGCAAAACATAGTTTGTTAAAGAAAACCGTGAATTTCCATTTTATATGAAATCAATACACCTGAAAATAGCCGATCTGACGATGGAGCCGAAATTTATTACACACACACACACACTACAGGAACTCTATAAAGAAACGATGTGAATATGTTCAAGTCAAGAGTAATTAGCTTTTTACTGAACAAACGTGCTCCAACTTAGGCCACATCATCACCCACCAGCAGGTGAGATTGCAGTCAACCTGTTTAGTCCAATACATAAAAAAATGTAACTTCATTCATCTAATTTTGAATGTGTAAATAGAAAAGATCTTTTGCTATTATCCACGTCGTTTCACATTTGCGACTTTACAATGAATTCGTTAACAAAACATATGAACAGACAGACACGCATGTCGGCTTTGCATTGCAACTTGACGGTAAGTCATATTTACGTAGCAAGATTCCTATAGATTTAGTACCAATCTAAACTTTGTTGCTAGATCGAGTTACCTATATGTCTTAGTAATGATATTGTTATGTACCTTCTAGGTACTTTAGGTTCTTCTTGTCAAATACCTATATCTATTTTCGTCCGTAACGTTACGATACGATTCCCACTGTCTGTGTAGCGGTTGAATAGGATTTCAATAGTTATGATAGTAAACACAATAAAATTTCCTTTTAGGTAAAGGGGGCATACAAAGAAATATGCCATAATTATCCTTGGAGACGAAAGCGAATGGGTTGGGAATCCATTTGACCACATAAACTCAAACGTGCGGTCGAGATACCGCCTATATTATTTTTATTATTTTGTGGAAGTCAACTCGACCACGGACTGCCTCGGTGGCGTAGAGGGCGCATGCTCGACTGCCAATCAAGAAGTCCCGGGTTCGATCCCCAGGTCAGGCAAAGTGTTAAATATTGGATTTTCCCATTAGGAATTATCTCAATAACTGCCTGGAGTCTGGAACTGTGCCCGGTAGATGGCAATAGGCTCGCCCCCTATTACATGGGACCAATAACATAATGGCGAAATGTGGGTGTATCTACTATGGGACTGAGTCCTGGGTACACCTCTGCCTACCCCTTCGGGAAAAAAGGCGTGAATGTATGTTATGTTATGTGTTATGTTATGTTTCAAGTCGACCACGGGCGCAAATGAGTACAGGCAGGACAATAAATGTTTTAAAAGTTATATGTAGAGTAATAATGTGCATCCAAAAAATCAATAAATTCAATATTGTAATAAATATTATAAACTTATATATTAATACATCTACCAAATTTATACCGGTTTTAGAAACTTAAAAAACATTTAGAAATTCATAATCCACGTAAATAAGCTAACCCACATTACCTTCGATATATCACGTAAGCACGCTCTTTTATTACACCACATTATGGCATAAGAACCAGATGAACTTATCTACAAAACATTCGGAAATAGTTTCTTTTTTCCTTTATAATATAATAATAATACTAATAATATGGGACAACTTCCACACACATTGGTCCCAAACTAGGCTAGAAGCCTCTACTATCGTAACCAGATGACTGATATGTATAATTTATACTTATATATGCTTAAAACAACCAGACACAGATCAAACATACATGTTAATGCACACAAATGTTTGACCTGCGGCACAGAAAGCAGAGTTACTACTTACCGTCTGGTCCAATGAAACTGTCAAAAAAAGCATAATATGACAAAACAACGTAATTCTAAAGTAAGTAATTGACTAATTCCACGCCGCTATATCACGTAAGTACACTCTCTTACTACACCACTTATTTTCTACTACAAGCTTTAATGAATAAATATGTAGCTATTTAATAGAATGATATGCACTCTCATGTCAAACATAAGGTATACGTCGTGTAGATAAGCCGCCGATCGGGGGCTATGTCAGAACTAATGAAGTGTGTTAGGGCAGTTCAAATCTAATTAGAACGACCGTTTGGGGGGATACTATGGAAATCATTTGCTATTAATGTAGAATTTGTAATAAGCACAATGTGATTGTTTTTAGAAGAAATAGTAAACAAAGAACGAAATAGCACTTACAGGTAAAAAAAATACATATTTCTTACTAATTAATTCTCAAGAAAGTAGGTCGGATCCCAACATCTAGCAATAAATATTGCATACAAACGCTTATTTGCTTTGGTTTTTAGTCATAAATATAGAAGCTGCTGGAGCGCATGGATCTGTAATTATAATGACATTGGGTGATTTTAACATCGCAAAGGAAGGCAAAAGTAGATGATCAAGTTAAGTGGCACTTCGTGTAGGATAATTATAATATAATATGTTTATAGTTCATGTAGTGAACAGTAAAACAGAACTGAATACCTAAGTATCTTATGTTTGTGTGATTACAATTTTTATTTTATGATTTTATTGGCACCTTTCCAAAATTCACAGCAGATTCGTTAGTCATTACTTTAAGACCTGCAAAAGATACTTGCTAATTTCAGTGTCAGTTTATACATTGTACATCCATCAAAGATGATTCAAAGAACGTTAACGCAGGCCACGGCATTTACGCTCGTGGCTGAAGAGTTAAGGGAACTCTGTTGCATTGCATATTTACGTATTTTATGGCGTATTGTAGGAATTACAAAAATAATACTAATTATTATTCGTGGTACCCTCCTTGCCAGTAAACTACATGTGTCTGAGAGTTGATATGAGAGATAACTGTAAACGGTGCATATAAACAAAACTGTTAATAGCCTAGCTAATGAGATTGCTCAAACTGATCAGATGGTTTATCTCATATTTATTAATATACTAAGTTATAACCTTATTGTATAGTATGGTTTTTTTTTATGATAGTGTAGGGTTGATGTTATTTTGTGACGCGCATGCTACGGATTCTGTGAACGTTTTGGTGGTTTTATGAAAAGTATTAATGGCAACGTGTGGTTTCACGAAGATCTATGGCATGTGCGAGGGCGCGATGGCAACACAGGGAGGTGGATGCCAGCGCGACAGATGATTGTAGAGCAAGATTGAAGATGGTGGGCTTATAATAAATCATTTAAAATATGCTGAAGTGTTCGAGTATTATTTAATGGAAAAGGCACGGCTACAACAGTGGTAACAAGACACGCAAATCAGGTGCCTGATGGCAAGCATAATCATTGCCCATATCAGACACAGTTGCCACCCAGTGTTTTAAAATTCAAAATTCTGCGCGGCACTGCACTGCGCCTGTCACACTGAAATATGAGTTGTTGAATCTCATCATGCCCAGTAATTTCGCTGGTAACATTGCAAATGGTATCGTAATGTTTGGTTTTGATTAAATAGTGATTTACGGGAACGGGTGAAATTAAACAAGTACACAAATAAACACTTAAAATTAAATTATCAGGACAATAATATAGAATGTACGTGTAATATGTAACGTAACTATAGTTTTGCAAACTTATGCGCAGCAATTAGTAAACAACGCTGGCGCCGCGCGCGCAGCCAATTTGTTTTGTAACGTTCCCTTTTACTATAACTCGTATACAGAATGTTCTGGGAATAAATTTTAATTTTCGCAACCTCCGCACCATTACGCATGGTGGGCACCTTGAGCGACCGTGAAGATACGAGTCGTCAGCGAAATTTTTCTATCCCATCTACCTTACGCCTAGGGACATGTGTGTTTATTTAAAGGTGATGCATTGCGCATTCTACCTACCGATAAGTCTAATGTTACGTTTAGAATTCATATATTTTCTTTTCTGCTCATTTCAGATTGTTCAAGCGATTAGACCGCTTATTCAATAAATGTTTAAATCACATTGCACACTCACTTCTTTCTGTTCTTCTCTTATCACTGGTAGTGAGCTCCGCCACAGAATAAATAATATTACTAGCGCCCGCCTTCTGAGCCGCAGCTATTCAGTTCGTTTACCATAAGGCTTTTCTAGCCTAATTTGTATCTAGTGGAACGTGTGTGGAAGTTGTAAAAAATCATAATGCTAGAATAATATTTTCTACCAATTTTCCTGGAACTGGAGAAGAGCGGCTTGCATCCAGCATGTTTCCGTTGTTGTCAATCGTTTGTCCACTATGTGGGTGAGATCTTACTATTCATCATCATCCAGCCGTTGGAAGTCCACTGCTGAAGATAGGCCTCCCCCATAATGGAGGTTGTTGCCACTCGTTGTTGGGAGGTTGTTGTTGCCTCTCCACGCTTGGCAGGTGGGTTAGCAAGCGCAGTTTGATGGTTTTGCGCAGAGGACGCTGCTGCCCGTCCTCTGGATTTCATAACCCTTAGCCGGCTCTAACAGCAACCACGGGTAGAGAGGGTGAGGTACTATTCTAAAGCCGGTAACTCCACGTCAGGCACGGTCTAACTATTCACTATGGTGGAATAAAATCTTAATTTCACCAAAAGTGGAACACTCTGTATGCAGCGTGTATTGTCGGCAGTTTAGTTTGCACTTTCACGTATTACAGGTATAAAGTATATAACTAAGGTAGCATAGTTATCTGCTATGCACGGATCGGCCGATATAAATCCAAGGTTTTCACTACCTTATTAAATATGTTAGACCTAACCAGTTTACTGCACAATAGTTTAACATCCATGTGTTTAGTTATTTAGAAAATTAGAAAGGGTGATATTTTTCTTCACAATAGTTTAACATCCATGTGTTTAGTTATTTAGAAAATTAGAAAGGGTGATATTTTTCTTCATACCAGGTAAAGACCAGATTAAGGATGGTTAGCTGTAAGAGAGCCTTATTTCGTAGAAATTGCAGTATAATGGCCATCAAGATAGGTACTCACAGTATGACCATGCATAACATAACGACGACTAGTACCTCCACGATAACTCAAGTGGTAGTATGCCCACCTCGCCCGGAATGGTGCGGAGGGTGCGTGGTTCAAATCCCGCCCGTGGGTAAAATATTTTTTTCCGTATTCGTATTGTGAAACATCGGAAGACATCGTCTTCCGGTTAAGTTAACTGTGCTTAGACCTCATCGAATAATCAACCAGCTCACAAGATGCTATCAGTCATCAAACACACATTCAAACCATGCAAACAATCAAGATAAACGATAAAGCTCGGTCCAGACTCGCCACGTACGCCGATCGTGACTTATTATTGCATAACATCATAAAAGTTTTACGCGAAAGCTGCAATCGTGTTGGATCTAAAGTCGTGACACGAGACCAGATAAAATGGACATGTGAGGTGAGGCTGCCGTATGTTAGGCTTCGAACAAGTGTAAATATATACTTGTTTTATAAATTCACTAGAGCATTTTCTGAAGATGAATGTAAGTGGTTACGTCCTAAAAGCACCTTTTTTTTTCTTTTTATGATAGTGAGTGACAGGACGAGCAAATCAAGTGCCTGATGGTAAGCATCATGATTGCTCATATCAGACACAGTGCCACCCAGTGTTTTAAAATTCAAAATTCTGCGCGGAACTGCACTGCGCCTGTCACCCTGAGATATTAGTTGTAGAAACTCGTCATGCCCAGTAATTCCGCCGGTAACATTGCCCTTCAGACCGGAACAATTATAATAGGAATATGCTCAGCTTTGTGCTGCAAGAAGAAGTGCAACGCTGGTTTTCAGCATACACCATGCTCGAGCGTGGGCGTCAGTAGAACAGGATAGAAAAAGTGTAAAGCGGGATTACAGTTTGCAAAACATCTAAAGCCCTATAAAGTATCTTATAAAGTTAAGCTAAAATTAAATCTTCTCTCTTTTCTTTGCACTCGAAGATATCACTCTTAGCGATGAGACTGCTAATAATTAGTTTTAAGATTAATATTTCATGTTATTTTTTGTACCAATAAAAATGCTATCTATCTAAAGCCATAATTCTAGTGATAATTATGCTTTCTGTAGGTATGACTTTTAATTAGTTCAGTCATTATCGGTTACAAAAAAAAAATACAAAAAAAAATCTTGTGATCAGCACAATATGCATCAAAACTAAAAATCCAAAATTATAATAATAATAATATGGGACAACTTCCACACACGGTCATCCGGTCCCAAACTAGGCTAGAAGCCTGTACTATGGTAACCAGATGACTGATATACATACTTATATACGCTTACAACACCCAGACACAGATCAAACAGACATGTTCATGCACACAAATATTTGACCTGGCAGAGGAATTCTATGTCTTTCAATTATGAACTCATGCAAGTAAGGTCTTGTTGGTTCATTATTATATATTCTTGCCATAATTATCTGTCCAGTGTGCACGAGGCCTAACTCTCATATCGTTATGAGTTACATACTCCACTTTATGGTCCATTCCAGCACCATTATCATAAAACGTTAGGTATTTAGACAATGGCGGCCAAACAGAGGTAATTTAGGGTTTTATAGTAATTGCATGATCGTGTATGAAACTTTAAATAACAAATATATTAAGGCAATTTGAATGTACGGTTTTATTGATCGTAAATCGATGTAAACATGTGGAGAGTTGAGATTGTGCTGGTTATGAAATCAAATCGATTTCTGACTCATATTGTGTAGCGATCTTGACTTGAAATGTTATGCGCTTTTTTGCAACTTACGACTGCTTGCTTTCATGCTACGTGCTTCCATGATCTCATTATTAAATGTAGCGTTTAGTTTATTGTATCATTATCTAATCATCAGCCGGTAGACGTCCACTGCTGAACATATGCCTCCCCCATAAAACTCCATAAAATATTCATAGGGGGATATAGCCGTAATCACCATATTGTAGAATTTAAGTTTTAGTCTATAGTTTACGTTCACTCTCTCTTACGTTCATTCACAAGCTTTACAAGAAATTTTCGGATTTTAAATTATTATTTCGAGATCCCTCATCAGTCACCAGCAAATTCATCAGGAGGTGGAGAAGCTCCGCCACAAAATTTATGTAGGCTTCTTCTTCTTATCGTATCGTATCGTAATAGTTCATAGATATTATATTAGTCTGCACTAGACCAGCATGTAGCCACGTCTATTGCGTTATTTGTGGCGTTGTATATGTCCTCCGTAGTGCAGGTGTTCGGGCACAGAGGATATTCGAGTAGATGGTCTGGCAAGGAGCTCCACAGTAGGCTTAAAAGTTGCTATGCTCAAATGGGCATCATGTTAAATTTTCTATCACCATTTTGTACACATGATTTGCAATAAACAAAACTTGAAATATGAACCCTAAAAAAATTAAAAACAGACGTTTCTATTCCATAAACCAAGTATAATAACAATAAAATCCAACGACCTTCCGACTATATATTATTATTGTTGTATTTCGTAACAGCATAAGATATAAAAGCATAGTAGTAAAGTCTCAGCACAATAGGCTTGATAATCAGGTGTTACCCGGTACCCTATATAGCGAAATGGAAAATCCACAGGAGTGCACTACAGGTTGATGCTATATAATTCTACTCGATATAATTATAGCTATATGAATAAAGCTTCCATTACAATACCAAATTACTAAATGTTTGAGATGATCTCGTCAGCGTAGCGCCAATTGATAGGTATATTCAGTCATCTTCAGCATTTTTAGCATTGTATAAGTAATACAATGCAGAGCAAAACCCACCCCTTCTTTGCAACATTTTACACATATAATAATAAATCATTTTTAGGAAACTGTATGCGTTTCTATAATAAAATCCCAAAAAAGATAACGGGGCTCTCAGAGGGTCAATTCAAAACCTATATAAAAACTACTTTACTAAAGAAGGCTTATTATAAAGTCAATCAGTACATAGAGGGTCAAATATGCCTGGAAGCTTCTGCATAGCCACCACGCGGCACCTTCCAAACAATCGAATGTAACTAAACCAAAATTTGTAAAACTATCATTTGAAAAAAATTTAAAACACTGGTTGGCACTGTGTCTGATATGAGCAATCATGATGCTTACCATCAGGCACCTGGATTTGCTCGTCATGTCACTTACTATCATAAAAAAAAATCTATCATTCCTTATTCTCATGTACGTTTGTCCCGCTCCGCTGTTCTGGTTTCATCATCGGGATGATGAATCAACGCAATGGTCTCCCGGTACTTCTATAAACGGACATCCTACGGCTGAGATGATGATGATGATGATGATGATGATGATGATGATGATGATGATGATGATTTCAATAAAATCAAGTCACGGCCACCGCTGTGCCATACCCTACTCCAGATATTACATCGATTTACTTACAATGCTTATCTTATTGACTATTGACTTATGCTTAATGACTGCCTCGGTGGCGTAGAGGGCGTATGCTCGACTGCCAATCAAGAGGTCCCGGGTTCGATCCCCAGGTCAGGCAGTGTTTAAATATTGGATTTTTCCATTAGGAATAATCTCAATAACTGCCTGGAGTCTGGAACTGTGCCCGGTAGATGGCTATAGGCTCGCCCCCTATTACATGGGACCAATAACATACTGGCGAAATGTGGGTGTATCTACTATGGGACTGAGTCCTGGGTACACCTCTGCCTACCCCTTAGGGAAAAAGGCGTGAATGTATGTTATGTTATGTTATCTTATATCGTAATTGTTGTTTCCTGTATACATTAACTTCTAGCGATGTCTTTGAAGACCGTACATACAAATTTATTACATTGGGATTAAGGAATACAATATTAAAATTTTGCTGCAGAATGAGGAGGCAAGAAATAGAAATGTGATAAGTGAGAAAAAAAGCTAAATGTGATGAGACGTTATAAGATGAATACAGTAAAAACTGTACCCATTATCACTTATCTCAATATTATCAAAACATGTCGGTAACATCTCACAGCACAGAAAGTCCAGCTATCTGTAATGTAATCATCCTGTAGGTTACGGTACATTGTCCTTCAGCACCGTGGGCGCTACCGCTCGCCCACGGACGGACTCGCGAGCGCAGCGCACCTAATCACCGCGCAAGTTTATACGCCACGATCGTTACTACGTACTATTTTTATATTAAACGTAGAGTAAACTACGTACTATTTTTATATTAAAATATATAAAAAAATAATAACAAATTAATAATTTTTGGTTACTCCATTCATCATCATCATCATCACAGCCATTGGACGTCCACTGGTAAACATAGGCCTCCCTCATAAATTTCCATCCAGTACGGTTGTAAGCAGCCTACATCCAGCATGTTTCTGCCGCCCTTATCAGATCGTCCGTCCAGAGTTATTCCATTATTATTATAATAACATAACATTCAATCACACCTTTTCCCGAAGGAGTTGGCAGAGGTGTACCCAGGACTCAGTCCTATAGAAGGTACACCCACATTTCGCCAGTATGTTACTGGTACAATGTAATAGGGGGCGAGCTTATTACCATCTACCGGGCACAGTTCTAGACTCCAATACTGTCATTGAAATAATTCCGAATGAAAAACTCCAAATAACATTTTGCCTGACCTAGGGATCAAACCCGGGACCTCGTGATCGGCAGTCGAGCCTGGGCCCACTACGCCACCGAGACGAGGGAGAAGATTATTATAATAACCTTTAATGAATTGTGTTTAGCTTTAAATCATAATACACCGGTAAGAGCCTTGCACACGGCGTATTTAATCATCGTAAATGCAGCGCGTATACGCGATTCAGTCGCAAATCAAACGTAGTCCAATACTGTTTTCCGTGAATCTATAAGGCGCTGTATACACGTGTCATAAGCGCTGTAAAATACGCCTTGTGCAAAGGCCTACCATACCATTTTTCTTACTTGCTATTTTCTCCTATAAACACGTTATCAACAAGGAACTTCAAGTGCACACTGTTCTCTATAATTTATGTTAGAGTCCTGATTACGTAAGACATGCAAATAAACGGGACAACACGTCTCCTACACATGGTTATCTATCATTTATCTGAACTTGATGTAAAGCCTGAAGCACTACATATATGGGCTTATTGTTAGGGATGTAACGGCGTTGCGGTTCCGGTTCTACGTATTAAATCGGAACTTCTGATCAATTTTAGATCTTCGACTTCAGTTCACTTTAAAACCGAACGTTATTATTCGGAAATAGAAGCACAGCAGCGACCGCGGTCTGTGTGTAAAAACAAGTTTAAATTTGGAGGCAGTTCGTATTCTAAATAATCATACATAACAAATCATAACACACACAATACAATCACGCCTTTCTCCCCTAAGAGGTAGAAAGGTAGATGTACACCCAGGACTCAGTCATAGTAGGTACACCCACATTTCGCCAGTATTTTATTGGTCTCATGTAATAGGGGGAGAGCCTATTACCATCTACCGGGACGGGAAGGAAGGGCCAATGACTTTTTGCGTGTTTCGGATGGTATGTTAAACTGTCCCGGCTGTTTCCTAAAAGAAATGTAGGGGTTAGTCATTAGACCATGTCGGAGGCCTTGTAGAAATCTTGGCGACCTGAAACTGATAATAAATCGAGCAGTGTAATTGGGGAACCCATCCTGTTAGAGTATAAATTCAAATTGTTATTTATTCATGCCTTTCGCAGCACAGGGACATAACATAACATACATTCACGCCTTTTTCCCGAAGGGGTAGGCAGAGGTGTACCCAGGACTCAGTCCCATAGTAGATACACCCACATTTCGCCAGTATTTTATTGGTCTCATGTAATAGGGGGAGAGCCTATTACCATCTACCGGGCACAGTTCTAGACTCCAGGCAGTTATTGAGATAATTCCTAATGGAAAATCCAATATGCCGATCCTCTTTGCCTGACCTGGGTATTGAACCCGGGGCCTCATGATCGTCAGTCGAGCTTGCGCTTACTACGGCACCGAGGCAGTCGTTCAAATAATTATTAATTTATATAAAATTGATCGATTGACTTCGGTTCAAATTCCGTCGAAAATCCAAATTTCAAACTTCCGACTCCAAATTCGTTTCCGATAAAACCACCTCCGTTACATCCCTGCTTGCTATGGAGTGATCTTATCGGTTTACTGTAAACCTTGACTAATGTGATAACTATACACTTGGTTGTTAATAATCTGCGGCTATTGGTAAATCTAGCAAAGACAGGGTGATAATCAGTAAGATAGAAAGGTACTAAATACTATATATTATATTATATACAAAGCATTGCCATACGTGTCATTCAACGTCAAGGAACAAATTCTATTAAACAGGAAGTTTATTCGCACTGCAGATTTGGTTCCATGTTCCATCGGCAGAGGTGTACCCAGGACTCAGTCCCATAGTAGGTACACCCACATTTCGCCAGTATGTTATTGGTCCCATGTTATAATAGGGTGTGAGCCTATGGCCATCTACTGGGCACAGAACCAGACTCTAGGCTGTCACTGAGATAATTCGAAATGGAAAAGTCGAAATAACTCTTTGCCTGACCTGGGAACCGAACCCGGAACCTCATGATCGGCAATCGAGCTTGCATCTTCTACGCTACCGAGCCGGTCAATGATACTAGTAACATTTATATTACTAATATCATTCATAGTTTAATTTGAGACGAACCTATTAAAAATCAGAGGTAGTCAACCTTTAAAAAGATCAATAACAAGATAACACATAACACCACACCCCCATACGCAGCTATGGTAATACAGGATTTGCATTGATTGAAAGCCTTTGATTGGAAAACCAGAATTAATTGCACGCTTGATCTACGTACGTACTCGCACTGTCCTACATTGTAAGTGTGTTATCAATCAGCTGTAATTAATGTATCAGTTTGCTTCTGAAATTAGAAACGGGACTTTAGACACCTGTGTTGGCCATTTGATATAGGGAGAGAACTAGACTTTGAATCTCCTTACATGTGGTATCTAATTGTATTACATTTGGTTGTCCTTGTGCTCGGCCTTGGTGGCATAGTGGGCACATGCTCGACTGCCAATCAAGAGGTCCCGGGTTCGATCCCCAGGTCAAGCATAGTGTTAATATTGGATTTTTCCATTAGGAATTATCTCAATAACTGCCTGGAGTCTAGAACTATGCCCGGTAGATGGCAATAGGCTCGCCCCCTATTACATGGGACCAATAACATACTGGCGAAATGTGGGTGTATCTACTATGGGACTGAGTCCTGGGTACACCTCTGCCTACCCCTTCGGGAAAAAGGCGTGAATGTATGTTATGTTATGTCCCTGTGCTGCGAAAGGCATGAATAAATAACAATTTGAATTTATACTCTAACAGGATGGGTTCCCCAATTACACTGCTCGATTTATTATCAGTTTCAGGTCACCAAGATTTCTACAAGGCCTCCGACATGGTCTAATGACTAACCCCTACATGTCTTTTAGGAAACAGCCGGGACAGTTTAACATGCCATCCGAAACACGCAAAAAGTCATTGGCCCTGGCTGACGTTATAGATGATTTTGGTAGTTGTTAGGTTATGTCAGAGGCTTTCTGGTGACCTGAAAACTCTCACACTACGGTTGTCTACAGATCGACTCGTCAAGAAGTGAAAGGGAAATTATTGAGATACGTCACTGGCTTAAAATCTTTCGTCTCAGAGTGACGAGAGCCTTGTGAATTTTATCCTTAGTTCTCATTGCTTAACGAGATTATGGCTGAACTATGCAAAACCCAGAAGACATACAATTAGTATTAGCGAAATCGGCCATAACTCTATCTAAATACAAATCCGACAGCAATCCAGAAATACGTAACAATTTCATCTAAGGTGTGCTTTACTAAATTTATTTATTTATTTATTTATTTATTGATAATTAGTACGGCGCTACAAAATACCACTTACACTAAATAACACATTGATAATATTAGGAACATTGCATAAAAAAATTATTATAAAATTACATTAGTCAATTTCTTTAGTAAAAAAAAAAAAAAAAAAAAAAAAAAAGAAAAAAAAAATAATAATAATTAAAATGTCAAAAGATAAATAAAATTAAAATAATAAAAATTCTAAAAGTACAGTCATATCACAAAAACATCAAAAAATTAACACGTGTCACAAAATATTTGACAAGTTGTCATAACGGTATTCCACTTATCAGCGAACACATCAAAGGCTGGATTTGCGTCTAAGAGAGTGCCGATAGCGGTGAGAATGCGAGGTATGGGGGAGTTCGCGCGCGCTACCGTACGACTGAAAGGCACATTAAATAATTGGTGTCTCCGAACGCGGAAATAATTTTGCGGAGCAGATAAGCGAGCCAATTCATTATGAAGATCGGGAGTGTCAATCATACCACGTAAGATTTTAAACATAGTGACTAGCTGATCCCTTGCTCTCCTGGTTCTCAAAGAGTTGTATCCGAGGCATCCTAAGAGAAATGCCGTGGGATACATGAATGGGTAATACCCAAAATTACGTTTATACAGATATCTAAGGAATCTTTTCTTCCTTAAAATACTTTTTTAAAATACCTTCCATAATAAGTTGAATGATAATTTCACTATAAAAGCGAAATATCTAATGCAAATGAGACTGTTTACCCAATAACGCGGCAAAACGATCGATTTGTCGGACAAATATATGAAACTCTATGCTTATTACGTCAACTGATTTTATAGCTCATATCGCCGTATCTACAATTCCGAAGTAGTATTAAATGTATGGACAATAATACTGGGTGATAAAATGAAATGGTGCACTGTAGACCGCTCGTAAGTAGGGCTACCTAGAACTATGCTGTTATGTGATAAGGAAACTATCTGATCTCGATAGCACTGCGTATTTATTATGCTAGAGCTAGTTTTTAAAGAACTTGTACGGAATTCCGGTATGCAAATTCTTAAAGCAATTTTTTTTTTAAATACCCCTGTCTTACCTCTGTCTAATATTTTTTTAAATCATAATAATTCTTTAATAATAATTCTATTGCGCCATTTTGCGCCATATTGGATTGAGTAAAAAAATTAAATAGGATGAAACGCCATAGGATGAATACGAAACTACTCAGTTACCTGTAAATTCAAATTGAGCCAAAAAATAATAAACAAGTTAAAGTACCTCCATCTAAAATCAATAAATTTTTAAACAAGTTTTTTACAGTGTCCCACGAGATAAATGGCAACCCTAAACATACAATATCGCTTTCACATATCAGAATTGCTAATAAAGGGAGGGAATGTGTGTCAAACAGCGCAGCGCAGGCCTCATTAGCGACGGTGGCGCGCTCTATTGTGACTCGGATCAATTACTACGATTATTGCCGAAGGTTGAGAGCCACTGATCTGGAGCAGATAGGAATTTTAATAGGAAAAATTACATTCGACATATTAGGTAGGTACTAGAATTTATTTCCGATGTTATCATTACTTAAGAAAAAATGTAAATGTATAAGGAAAAAGTTATTAATTGTTTTACTTTTAAACCTTTGAAGGTCCACAGAAATTTAAAGGACTGGAGTCCAGTCACCACCACCACTGTGGTAACCACTGTGGTATTCAATTAATAAATTATAAAAAAATTAAAATTAAATTAATAATGAACATGTTATTTATTGCCATGTGCTTATTAGATTTGTAAAATCAAATTAAATCGAAGATACGTGAAAAGTGAGTGTAGAAATGATAAATTTTTTTTTTTTAACTAAACGAGGACAGACAGACAAATGCGGCACAAAGTACTTTACTTTTTATTAAGAAGTAATAGTAAGTATAATGCTCTGACCTACTACCGTATTTTTTACTTATCCAGTTGCATTGATAAGGCACTTAAGTGTGCAATCTTCTTCATTAAGTTTAATGACAAAGAGCCGGGATGACCTGTTGGCTAAAAATTCTCTGACTAGTAAGACTTTAATGTCCAATAGGATTTTAGCCAAGTTATTTCTAGGCTTTTTTTTATGATAGCGAGTGACAAGACGAGCAAATCAAGTGCCTGATGGTAAGCAACATGATTGTCCATGTCAGACTCAGTGCCACCCAGTGTTCCCATGCTCAGCCATACCCATGCCCAGTAATTTTGCTGGTAACATTGCCCTTAAAATAAATTATTAATTTTAAAACATGCTTTTAATTTGATGTTTTTTCTTATTTTTCTCAAATAAACCCTTTTTATTTAATATTCACATCATGCCATAGCTTATTGGTTATTTTTTGTGCACAATAACTAGTCGCCATCTTGGGTCGTCCGCCATATTGGATTTTTAATGACGTTCCTTAACCAAACAAGCATTGACATCAAAACTGTACGTGTATGCAAAAATTCATATCACTCGGCTGAAGATAACTGCTTTTTCAGTGTAATATTTGAGCCGAACACATATACATACTTAGAAGATTTAATAAATTTTACTATCTCATAATGTATGATGATACCCTGATACCTAACTGGTGCAGTCGAAACTATTTTGGGCCATTATTAATAATTATTCATGTGAAATAGGTAATACCATATTTTGGGAAGGTGCGTTTCGCACGACGCTTGATCAGCTTCGAGCCATTCATTCCAAAGGTGTATATTAGGGACGTTTCGCATTAGTGCAAGCTTTGCTAGTGCGAAACATTTCACAAACCGAATTAACATTGCAAGTTAAATAAGAGCTTGTCAAATCAAATTTCCTTGTCTATTTCTGTTTATTGTCGTTGTTATGAAGTAATCAAACCACGCGCTCGTCTGCGACCACCAAGGATGTGCAAAAACTTATCGAGCAATTTATGTGAGCTGGCCTGTTAGTTTGTCGACAAAAACATAAGGGTCTCTCAGGGCACTTAGTGCGACAAATAGGAAACTAGATTGATTCGATTAGCGTACATAATGAAACTTTAAACTAGATAATCCCCGCGGTTTTAGCTGCTGAAAAGTATTCTAGTGTTAGATGACCGTAGTACAGATGTGTAAGATACATATAGATAGATATATATCTTAAAAAATGAACGTGCTGTGCCGTCTCCAACTAATATGGAAGAAGAAGACCTTAGCTAAGTCATCAGTAGCCCGTGTTAGTACACTGCTGACAGCCCCGTTGGCTCAGATGGTAGTAACCCTGCTTTCAGTGCCGTAGGCCCCGGGTTCGATGCCCGGCCAGGTCAAACATTTGTGTGCATAACATGTCTGTTTGATCTGTGTCTGGGTGTAATAAGCTTATATAAGTATATGTATATCAGTCATCTGGTTACTATAGTACAGGCTTCTAGCCTAGTTTGGGACCAGATGACCGTGTGTGGAAGTTGTCCCATATTATTTTATTACTGCTGGACCTATGTCTAGAGTTAAACGAGGCCTATGCTTCTCCTAATTTGCGCAACTGAGCGCGCGGTCTTCAGCTTTACCCATCCAGTAACTAGCTATCAGCCATCTTTCGCAGGTCGTCACTCCATCTGGTCTAACGATACGTTTTCCTACTCGCGATAGGAACTCCTCCTGAGCTCGTCTGCGCACGACATGACCAGGCCACCGCTACTTCTGCTTGCTCATTCTTAATCTATGTTGGTGAGTCTAGTTCGCTGTCAGATAACCTCGTTACGAGTTCTATAATTCAGAGAAACTCTGAACATAGCTCTCCCCATCGCTAAGCCACATAATACATTTGAAATACAAATTTCAGTGACTAAATTCGGTTCAGTAAATCCCTACAAACTTTCTAATTTGATTCTTTATTTGAAAACATAATGGATATTAGGATAGAACTATTACGTCATAAGTTATCTTCATAATTTGTATATCTCATAAATAGTTATAAAACAAACGTATATAGTATATAGGTAGTGTATAGGTAGCTTACCTATTAACCGTATAAATAAGGGAACTACTACACAATGAAAAGTTAAAAGCAAAAGATAGGTACTTTGTCAAAATATTTATATAAAAAATACGCTACTTCGCACCCTGAACCGTAAAAAAGTGTTGAAAATAACCAATTCAGCAATTATGCAAAGCCCCTATCCGCAATATATCAAATACATTGTGTGAATGCTCCATATTATTTTCCGAAGGAGTGTTTCTCCTTAAAAGATAATAACTCACGCATTCAAATAGCTCTCCGCCATTTTTTATATCGCGTGTGTTTCGCGCCTTTTCGGGCGCGGGCGCGTCCTTAATAAAATTAGGCTTTTTTATGCAGAGCTATAAAGAGATAGACATGATCATAGCTAATAATATATAAGTAAAAAAGGAATATCAAACGTGATACCCTGAGTATGAGACTTTTTCTATACACTGCACATATACGTCTGGTCTTGACTAGACCGAAGCTACTACATTAATCAGGCGACCGATATAACATTGCTTTTAGACGAACTTATTTAGACGAACTACAGATCAAACAGACAATCACATACGCACAAATACTTAACCTATACGGGAAGGGACAAACTAAGTCAAACTGAAGGTTATTTTGTAAAATAAATCAATTATACTGTGCCAACATTAATGCCATTATAAAACGTAATTGTTATTCAATGTTGAACTTCAGTAATTGTTTTTTTATGGACGCTATAAATACGGTAAATTATGTCACTACGGCAAAAAATTACAACACAAAGAACGGCCTCTCATTGAATAGTTTATAAAATCATATTATAAAGAAAATAACATTAATAAAAATTTTTGTAGTACTAAAATAAATGCGTTAATTATTTCAAACCATTTTTAGGATTTTTACATAAGACATATCTTTTTACCAACTAGCAAACGTCCGCGCCGTCTCGCGCCATTTACAACGAGCAACGTTGACAGGCGAAATATGACGTCATTACGCCGTCTCTACTCGTTTCCAACTCTATGCATCTAGAACAATAAATCGCCGGATTCTTGTCTCTGGCCGCCGCCGTTCTGTGTTGATTTAACATGGTTTTAGTGGTATTGATTCTTTATTACGTAAATACGGTGGTATTGTCTATGCGCACGCGAGCTCTTTAATTAATATAAACCATTGTTCAAGATAATATATGGACGGTGTGTTAATTTGGGAACTCATTTTATTTTATAACTACTTTAACTTACTTTACTTTTATTTTAACTTGCATGCTGTTTGCACCTATAAATATACACTTAGCATCTACAAATTATGAATGTTTTAAACTTAAGACACGTTGTACATTGTGTTGGTGTTCTAATAAAAAATAAATAACCTAAACGTAATATTATGTGTAGCTTGGCAAATCTTGAAATGGAAATAATTTTAATAGTACGTGATAATTCATTTGTTTTTATGGTTGACTAGCTGTACCCCGCGGTTTCACTCGTAGTCTCCGTTCCTGTGGAAATATCGTGATAAAATATACCATATGTGTTATTCCAGGGTTTATCTAAAAGTGCCAAATTTCAGCTTAATCGGTTCAGTACCGTTTTAGCGTGAAAACGGAACAAACATACATACAAAAAGCAGCGCTAGATGGCGCTGGGCTTGAGTTAGAACACGCTAGCATTTTCTTTACCTGGTACAAAGGTAACTTTTTTATTGTACTGAGATTTAAGATTTATTATATTTGTAGGATTAAAACTAGTGGTGCCACCTTAATAGGTACCTATATTTTCTACTCTTCTTTGACAATCTCTAGTCTATATCGTTAGTTTTAGGTCTATGACTACCTCCTTATATTAGGATAAGTAACAGTAGCTAGCTTTATAACAACAACTACTAGTTACTGTCAAATCTCTAAAGACTTATATTAGCGTTGCACGTGTTAATGTTAAAATGATGCTACGCGTAAAATTGCGCTAACCAGAGAATTTATATTGATCAAGCATTGGTTATTGTTGAAGTTATTTGGTTTCACCTCGGTCTAAAAGTACTTTTACTTAGTTAATAATTTATAAATATAATAGTAAATTACACCAATTTTTTTTCATAGGACCTTCGTGGATTCGTGCGACTAAAACTCAAGCGAAATAGCGATATGATTAATATAGATACATAATAAATATATTATCTTGCGTCGTAGGAATTCTCGCGTTGCGTTTTTGTATCCTATTTGATTTTTACGTTGCATATCTATTCAGTCAATGATTTTAATTTATGAACTTCTAATTGTATACGCAATTCAAACGCAAATTTAGTTTTTAGAGTTTTGTACCTCAAAAGGAACCGTTATAGGATGACTTTGTTGTCCCTCTGTCTGTCTGTCTGTCTGTCCATCCATCTGTCAAGATACTTTTAAACGGGAACGCGTGGAGGTATCAAGTTGAAATTGATATCAACTACTCAGGTCTGTGGTCCCTTGTGGCTATAAAAAATCATTACTTCTAAGTTAACGCAATCAAAAGTTATGGCCATTTTACTGCATATTTCCATACTTTGCGCAAGAAACTAATAGATGGCGCTGTATGTTCTTGGTATCTAGGTATGGAACCCTACACTATGCATTCATACGTACGCCTTAACAATTTATATTTTACAATCTACAACGCCGTATCAGCGTGATCATGAAACGCGCGTTGTCAGCGATGATAAAAAACGTACCTAATGTCCAGTGGCTCTTAATCTCATAACACGTGGATTTTATCAAAGAAAGTCCATGTTAATTCAGAATCAGCCAATTTACGCAATCTAAACGAATGTACCAGTTGTAAACAAAATGTACAGTCACAGTAAATCTTACATGCAAATGGATTCGATTACCTTGATTGAAATATTCAACTAACCTACGAACGTTTACCTAAGAACGTACTAAAGTCTAAAGCCAGACTAATAAGTCTGGCTATTTTATAAATATAGACGTTTTTTACGGCCGCGTGTATTTTATAAAATAATACTATAATAATATTTTATTTGTGAAACGATATCCAATGACTAAAAAGACATTCGTTTTGTGTCGGCTCTTATTGTTAAAGATAAACTCTGAGCAGGTTATTCTAATGACTGCGCCAGTTATTTCGTTGCCGGATTTTGATGTGAAATAGCTAGAGCGACAATAGCAAGATTTTGTCAGCCATCTATGCTGTGTGGATCTTTATGATAATTTACAAAAGTGCAGCTAAAGTTGTTCAAAACTTTATGTACTCGTTCTTAACTTCCCATACAAAATGAATCAGCTGATCGGCAATGTGGTATGGAAACTAGTTATTTTGATAATTTTGCTATTTTTTCTTCTGCAAGTTGCTAATGTTGACAGATTGATGCCCCTCTTTAAATATCACTACATCTTTTTGTAACACGTTGCATAATTTCGATGATTGATCTGCATTTGGATCCATATTGGGTAATTAATTAATAATAACTGGCCGGTTGGCTCAGCCGGTAGTGCCCCTGCATGCTGAGCCGCAGATCCCGGGTTCGATCCCCGGCCAGGTCAAACATTTGTGCGCATGAGCATGTCTGTTTGATCTGTGTCTGGGTGTTATAAGCTTATATAAGTATAATGTATATCAGTTTTCAATTTACCATTACAGGCTTTGCCTAGTTTGAGACCAGATGACCGTTGTCCCATATTATTATTATTAATTAATTGTGAATGTTTTCCAATATAATTCCTTATACTATGTTCATTGTTCATATAAAATGTAACTTATTGTTTCTTTTATTGATCCGATATTTTAAATGACTTTATATAAATATAGAGTAAACATAACATAACATACATTCACGCCTTTTTTTCCCGAAGGGGTAGGCAGAGGTGTACCCAGGACTCAGTCCCATAGTAGATACACCCACATTTCGCCAGTATGTTATTGGTCCCATGTAATAGGGGGCGAGCCTATTGCCATATACCGGGCACAGTTCCAGACTCCAGGCAGCTATTGAGATAATTCCTAATGGAAAAATCCAATATTTAGCACTATGCCTGACCTGGGGATCGAACCCGGGACCTCTTGATTGGCAGTCGAGCATGCGCCCACTACGCCACCGAGGCAGTCGACAATAAGATAACGATAGAGTAAACAAATGAGCACAAACCTCGTATAGAGTTGTTGTAGTCCCAACTAGCAGTCGCCGACTAACAACATCAATTAGTTAAAGTTGCAAGTGGCAATTGGAAGTTTCACTAATAAATCGGGTTGAGTTTTCTGCTCGCCACTCGCGCCGTCGCGCGCTCGGGTTTTACTATGAAAATTGTTGTTTAGTTCGTATACCTAAGAACAAGAACCCTAGACACTATAATATTTGTCCATGTTCTATACAAATTTATGATATTCGATCTGATAATCATGGCAGGTTGGATGCAGGCCGCTTACACCGGAAATCTGTGGGGGAGGCCTATGTTCAGCAGTGGACGTCCAGATGATGTGCAGATGATGAAGTCTGATTGAAATATTTTTTTTTTTTTTTTTTTTTTTATGGTAGTAAGTGACAAGACGAGCAAATCAGGTGCCTGATGTTAAGCATCATGATTGCCCATATCAGACACAGTGCCACCCAGTGTTTTAAAATTCAAAATTCTGCGCGGCACTGTACTGCGCCTGTCACCCTGAGTTATTAGTTGTTGAAACTCGTCATGCCCAGTAATTTCGCTGGAAACATTGCCCTTCAGACCGGAACACAGTAATGTTTGTACATTACTGTTTGGCGGATGAATAACTGGCAAAGGTGTGGTACTTCCCCAGGCGGCCTCCTGCAAAAGAGGCCTACCACTACAAAAATAAATAAATAAATATCATATATAATAAATATCAGGATTTATCCCGCCATCTATATCCAATGGAGATATCCAATCTATACTATATCCAATGGAGATGGCGGGACGAACTGGACAAATAAGTTTAAAGTGGAATACCTCACAATAACTGGGCTACAATAGCACTGAACCGGGGGAAAAAGAGGCCTTTTGCCAGCAGTGGGACATATCAGGCTGATAATATAATGCAATGATAATTTATTATGCATATGCGACACTAATATTTTTTTTTATATTTTATTAAGTTTAAAATTCAGTAAAGTAAGTTTAAAATTAAAATTTAATTTTATTTTTTTGGCCCGTCTGTGGGTATGTCTGTTTATACCGCTTGAAGGCAGGGCAGATTCTGATGGAAATTTCAAAATAAATCTTTTATTACTTAAATATTATATTACAATTATTCATCATTAACAAAACAGCTATTTTAAAACTGCAGACAAATACTTTTGGTATTATGAAAGGTCTACAGATTATAAATTAGGTACATTACGAAAGTAATAAGTACCTAATAAATGTAACACAATCGTAATAACGCGCATTTCTTTGTAGGCTGTAAATATAAGTATACCAATAATTGTGTAACCACTGAAATAAAAATTTAAACTTTCATATGGTATTGATTTTATAATATTATAAACACAACCCTTTTTAAATTGTCACGGTCGGCTAAAAAATACCAAGTATCAAATCTAAAAAATATTACTTTTCCAAGTGTTGCCTGTCTCAAGTTCAAAATGCATAGTGATCGACCTCTATAAATAATTAAAAGCAAGATTTAAGCGTCGAAAAAAGTGAACTGATTTATACCTTCTTTCTACTCAAGCAGTCAAGTGATATCTAGAGCAGCGTACAGACGAAAGGATAAAGTGGCCTTTTCATTATGGTTCCTTGAAAGGATTGTACATGCAGAGCACAATCAGCGGCAACAAAGCTAGACGTCCCATACAAATCCAGCAAAAGACGTAATGCCGACGCCACCCATATTTCCAATATAACGATGTTTTCTGGATTTAGATCCAAACGCATTGCGATGCCATTCACATATCCAGCTTACTAATTAAGTCAACAACTAAGAAGAAAGCTGTAACTTTGACAATGTTCACCATACGTAACTGGCATGCAGATAACCAAAAACTAAAGATCTTTTGTATCTTCATGAGGTTCAACAAGTGATTAAGTACTGAGAGGTCTGTTTGGAGTGGTTCTTGCGAAAAGCGGAGCCGCGCTCATAGATCTATGCCTATTTAGACACGTCCAGCCAAATGCAGCGACAGTGGCGCCATATAAAGTGAACAATAGCGCACCAGTGACAATCCCGCTCCCGTGCTGTCCTCATTATTGTGTGCCGTGTGTGACTCGACTCGCGCTCGCTTTTGGAAAATGAGTTATGAATAGGATATGCGACTATTGGCAATTTATAGACCTTCTAGATAAGTGAGTTATGGGCTTGCATTGATCTTATAGATAAGTGTAAATTGTTAATCTATGTACCTACAACATAGAGAGATTAAGAATTTATACCTACACAAGTGATATAAATCACAAACAAGCCTTTGTTTCGAGTGTAAATGTTACAATAAGTATTTTCATCAGTGTTCAAAATTTAAATTACAATTTTTACTTATTTATAACGTTAAATTAAAGCTGAAGAGTATAGTGGTACACCACAAACAAGAAAATGGCTTCCATCTTCAAGCTTATTTTTACGAAAACCATTTCTGACGTAAAAAACGGCACTCGATCTTCAAAAATAAACTTTTTAGTTAGGTTAGTGCATGTTGTACAACATTCATAGTTTCGCAAATGTCTCGATAGTGTGTCTCATTAAGCGAGCGACGGACGCTTTATGTCATTAAATATGTAAATAGTTGGAATACGGCGCGTCCATTCAGGTGACATGTCGCGATGTTTTCTCTCGTAGACTTATACATCTATGCAAATTGGCTCACAACAAGCGAAAATATTTGAAAACTAATTTTTAAGAGATACAGGAGCAAATTAGGTCGTATATAGAATATAAATTATTCAATTGTCTACCTGTTCATATGAAAGTAATTGACAATGTTCACAAATTTTAACAAAAATTTAAAAAAAAACACACGCAGCTTGTTGGTGACGTCATAGAAATATATATTATAGCTGCGTGTGCGGTCAGTCGAATATTTGTATAGAAAATATATCGTAATATGCCTTGCTATGATTTATATTAATATATATTATAGCTACGTGTGTGACGGTTAAAGGAATTTACTAAACACAAAAAGTGATAATGTAATTATGTTATGTTATGTAACTATGAAACCTATGAAATGTGATAAATATAACGTAAATATACTGTTTTTAAGGTACGTAACTAAGAATAATTTATACTAAGGTCATATTATTATGTTGTCTTTTATATATATTTATTATGTTACAATTTCAGACAATGTAATAATTATTTATTGAAATAAAATTGAAACTGAAATAATTAAACTATAATTAAAGACTGAAATTTTAAATAGCCCCCGACGCAAAAAATCCCGATTATGTCGGCTTTTAAACATAAAAAACCGCAACAGAATAGGTTATTCTTTTGTTTAGGAGTTTAGATGCCACAGACAGACCCATCAAACTTATACCACCCCTTCCATTTTCGGCGGCGTGTAAAACCTTACACATATCGATTAATGAAATACTAATGCTAGCTCATCAAGAACAAATTATAGTAGATCAGAATAGAATAGAATAGAATTTTATTTCTCAAAAAACTTATGTGCTACATGAAATAACTTTACTAATTATTATATTATAAATCGCTATTTTGATTTATAATATCATTTTTACCTATCATCAATTTCCAATGCTTTACGATTCAATACGCAAATTATCATTTAATATATCGGCTTATTTTTTTGAAGTCATTTCTAAAGTCTGCATATATTATTAAAGGACCTATAATCGTTATGCTCACAATATCGTAGGATAACATAGCATTAGCAGACTTTATGTCTGTTTTATGCTCTATGAATACAGTTAACCGGCCAGTTAACACTATAATCCTTATAAAGATAGCCCTTCCGACCTGATCTGACGTTTTGACGTTTAGATCTAATAAGGCCGCGAATATTAAAAAATAAAGCATAAGTTACCTTATTTATCAGAATTATGAAATTCTTGAGGAAAGACTTTAAACAATTATTTGCAGTTTTAAAACGTATTTTTTGTAGTATAACTGGATAAATGCCACTTTAAAATTAGTTGTTAATTAAAATAAAACACTAATGAAGATATTGTCTCTACTATCGTCGTCATTGGATCCTCAGATTTATATGGGAAATGATGTCAGCCAAACCACCTTAATAACAACGCAAAATTAACTTGCAACGCGCAAAATTAGTCTAACCAAATATTTGACGGCTGGTCAAGCATCGCTTATTTTTAAAGTTAGTTGATAGCTCAGCCTCAGTAACTTACAATTCAACTCAACCAATTCACGCGCTACAATCAGAAAATTCTGCGACAGTCGTAATATAGTTGTTTAATTAAACGCCAATTTGCACCGAGCTATTTGTTGAGACAGATATTTGTATCATTTGATACTGGATTTATTGTAATCGGCCCACATACGGCTTCTATGTAAATGTTATTGAGCATTTTCGTGTAAGGCTAAAGAGTGGAACTAGATGTGGCAGTTGGCAGTTGTCAACTGCCCATTTTACCATAGACGTACCTTTTGAACAGTCACTGGGATAAATTTAAGTAGATACTTGAATATGAATGTTTATAAACAACCTAAGCCTAAATCATACGTAGATAAGTAATTATAATATTATTTTACGCTTTATTTATTTATGAAGCATTTCGATAATAGGTAGTAGTTTAATAATGAAGACAGAACTTTTTAATCATTAAAAATACTATAATATATAAATTAAAAATACTTTGTTACCAGCGTAAGTACCAACATTGTAATACGCATTTGTTTATTTATAACTATATAATCAGTAATAATATCTACCCGCAAAAAAAAAAGATATGATGAGACTTGTAAACTTTATCCTTTTGGTATTAATAGTTTTAAAAGGTGATCCAGCCTGTAAAACCACTTAAACTATGTTAGATATAGCTTAGTATTATCGCTGAGTTGTATATTTATAAGTTTTTTATAACAATAAAACATTTTAAAAATAAAAAGAAAATCACTGGCATTGGGCTCTATTGGCACCAACGCAATGAAGTATAACGGCTAATAAATGTTAACAAGCATTGGTCTCAATAGCCAATGAAATTATAATATTACAAAGGACCCGTAGCCCCAAACTTCATGGTAGAAATGTCACGAGGTGACTGACTTATACACTGTGACATCTATGAGTTTAAACAATTGTATGTAAAACCTACTTCCAACTAATCCTACTTTCTTCCTACTAATATACTAAATGCGTAAGTTTGTGAGGACGGATGGATGTTTGTTACTCTTTCACGCAAAAACTACTGAACCGATTGAACTGCGATTCGGTTTGTAGATATTTTAGGCTCTGGAATAGCTATGTGTTATTACTATGGTACAACACATAGGGTACTTTTTTACCGATATTCCCATAGGAACGATGTCTACGCGGGTGAAACCGCGGGGCACAGCTAATTATATTATAGGTTATATATCGTAGGTAAAAAAAACTAGCGCACTTCTGTACGTAGGACGGACTGTTTTCTGTGTAGTGTGTAGCGTGGGACCGCATTTGAGTGTTCATTTGTTTGCTCGTTTGTGTCTCTATGGTTTCTAACCTATTTGCCAATACGCCAATATGTGGATCAGTACTTGGACACCGTGCTGCCTAATTCTAACAAATCAATGCCGCTGACATTACATTAATACTATAGGTAATATCATAAATGCAAAAGTTTAAAAACTACTTACTGTACTGATTACTGATATTTGGTACTAGTTTCAATCCTGCACAAATCAGGTACTGTTTACAAAAGTTAACTTTAGCAATTACCTCAACAAGACCAAATTATTGAGAAATCATAAAACTTTGCGTCACTCTTACATGTCGAAATCCAACAAACCTTTTTGGTTGTTACGTACCTAAGACACACTCTTGCTCTCGAAAAACGTAGCACATTAATATTATGCTAAATTTATTTTGTTATTGCGTAAGGACTATCGGAAAATAGGTTTATCATATATTTTGATCAGTAAAGAACAGCTTGGCAAACTACGCCAAGACCACTGTCAGTGTAGGGCTATAAGTGACTTAACTAGATCACCTGTGTATCAAAGCACACATAAATAACGCTGTGAATACCTCACGCCAGTAGGCTCTCCAGCTCTCTAGCGCTAATTAACTCTACTACTTGGACAACTTAATGTCCCGGTATGTACTAGTTTAATTTACTACGTCCGCCTCAATCAAGATTGTCACGGCTTAGAAAATGTTTTGGATTAGTTCGACGAGCGAATTGATGTTTATGTTACTTTTAATTGATTTTCAAGGGTTTTTTAAGGTTTAACCGATCTGAAGGATCTGAAAGATCTGCGAGATCTTTAACCTCGCCGGCGAGGTCGGTGTTGTGATTGAATTTTTGAATTTGAATTTTATTATGTCTGTGTATCAAAATCAAATCAAAATTATTTATTTAGTTAACTACAAAAGTTTTACATACATATAATTGGTGCCCTACCTCCTGGAGAAGCTTGAGCTGTGGCCCAGGAGGCAAGTTTAAAAGTGTGTTGACTATTTTGGTTATTATTTTACTCTTCGTTTGCGAATCTATAAAATACAATTACGTATGTTATGGCAAAAAAGGGGCTTTAGTGTCATGCTAGTTGTTTGATTATAAACTCTTCATTTTTCCGTAGTGAACGTCTGAGTACGCGAGTAAAACTGGGGTGTAGAAGTTCACTATGATAAAACCGAGGGTTTATAAGAGTAACTAAAATGTCAGGGACATATTTTACTTCATCATAAAAATATTACGAGATAAATTTACAGAAAGGGTTAATAATATTCGGAGGAAACAGGGGAATACAAACCATCGATTTGGTACAATTTTCATGGGTTTGTGTCAAATTTCTCGTAGCTAGGACACGCTCTTAAGTGGAGAGTGGTCAGATGGTGTTACAGATTAAACAAAATCATTTGAAATATATTGATTTGCGATTTAAATGATTAATAATTCCTTATCTGGGCGCTTGTGCCAAGTTTCTGACCATCTCATTCAGCTGCTTTCAGTGTCTATTCGTGATTTTATCATCAGTCTAATCATCTTTACAGAGCGTGAAGGTATCAATGAAGACGTAGTCCGGGAGCTCACGTATACCGACCGCACGCAGCCGTCGCGTAAATTGCTTTACCCGGCGGTGTCAAGCGTGCTCACCACGGATTAGGGTTCCTTAACACACGGTAAAAAACCCGAAAATGCTGTACGTGAAATTGTTACATGATGTTCTTCATGTGTGTGTGTTTTTCTTCAGTGGATTTCAGTGGATTGGAAAATTGTTATAACTTGATTTTTTCCGCGAATTTTGCAATTCTTTCTTATGTAAGTTGTTGAGGGTCAACCTCAAGGGTAAATGCACTCCCTTAAGTTTCTTACTACACCTTTGTAACACGTTCTATAGATCTGAGTGTGTTTATTATAAGTGTTCCCTGTCTTTCTGAAATTGATTACATTATATTATTGAAATTGAATCATATCTAAAACATTCATAAAGACTCCAGGCATCGGAAATTTTAATAAATTAACACCTTTAGTTTTATTAAATATAAATTATTTAATTATTGGCAAGATAAAACGCGCTCTCATTGGTTGAGACCACAATGACATGGACAAAGACAAGGATTACAAACGACATAGTCTGAGTGAGAAAGAGACTAAGTGACTAATATGTCAAACCGAGACTAGAAGCAGTACTACGAAATACAACTTCTATAAATAAATGAAGCCACAAAACTCTGTTCTCTACTGGGCAGTCCTCTCTTGACTGCTTCATTCGCAGCTAAAATTAGCCTACGGATTGTTATTGGTTAAATTATTCAGAAGGCGTTTGATGCCTCTAAGTGAATTTCTCGATCGACCACCAGTTTTTCTATTGCGATTTCTGAACGCACAAAAGTGTGGATATTTTTGACGTTGCTCTTTTACTTCTTGGAAAAATGATGAAAGCGTTTACGCACTTGCCAAAAGTTTTATTTTTCATAAGGACAGGTCGATAAGCCTGTGATTGTAATAGCTACAAGAAGAATTATAATGTAGAATGCCTCTATTACATATTATACCGTTTACCGCATTTTTATCACCTCAAACTTTATGTAACACATATAACAATTTTAAACACACTACTTTCTGAACATAACTTGTAACTTCTAAGCTAAATTAGCCCTACGCTTTTACAGTATAGAGTTGAAAATAGCATAAATTGCAATGTCGAGATATAAAACGATTTGGAAACGTTAGACCACAATTTTCATAGTTTGAATGAGTTAGTAATGTATCATTTTGAAGTCACGTTTTGGTTAAAAGTTAACGAACTATTTAGGGTGAGCTGTACACCTGCTAATGTTATAATTTTAGTTTCACAAACACGATTAATAAATCAGTGTTTTGTTTAGAATCTCATTTAGAAAAGTAAGGGCTGATATTTTAATCAAAAAATAATACTTGTTCCTTTTTTTTAAAACAGGGTAGAGTGCATTTATTTAAAAAGACTAGATAATAGAGCTACCTTCTTTACCTACTTACTAGCTACCCTAACTTACTACACTTTACTGTAGTCAACTTCATATAATTTAAATATCACTTTAGTATACCAAAATTAGCATTATAATAATAATAATAATAAGACTTTATTCGAAATATATATACTACATAACAAAAAATCCTACTTTCTAAGTTTGTATTTATATAATGTCTCGTATATCTGAGTGCCTGTCGGCAAAGGCCTCCTCTAGCTCACTCCAGTGTTTTCTTTCTAGTGCAGCCCTTTTCCAGAATGGTCCAGCTGTTTGTTTAATTTCATCTTCCCAACTTGTAACCGGTTGTAACCGGTAAAATTTGCATTACGCACGTTAAAAAAGTAACCTTAGAGTCAAAGCACACCACCCCATTTATGTTCAATCTTCTCCAGTTCCAGGACAACACATATGAAAGTATTCTTGTAGTGGTAGGCCTTTTTTGCAGGGGGTCTGAAGGGCATTGTTACCATCAAAATTACTGGGCATGACAAGTTTCAACAAGAGGATGATAGGAGCAGTGCAGCGCCGCGCAGAATTTTGAATTTTGAATGGGCAATCAAGATGCTTATCATCAAGCACCTGATTCGATAGTGAGTGTCCCTATCATAAAAAAATTCTGCTATTATATTATTAAATTCAATTTAGATATTATGGATATACTTTAGTCGCAATACAAACTAACTGTTGCCTAAACTGTGAACTCTGTTGGCTATATTTACTATTTACCAACCAACAAAAATTAAAGTAAAGAGACAGACACCGCTCAAAGCTCGCGTGTCGTACATCGTAAAGCCTGCGTATTACCGAAATACGATCAGCACATGTACGCGGCACATAGCCGATAAATTATACAGTTTTAAACGGAACCCTTCCTTGCCTTTTGGCTGTAATTAATAACGAAATCGTATGATAACATCTGATAAACTCTTACGTTGGCACGACACGCACGGACTTCCATTGACGACGGTTTCTAAATGTTAATAGGAGTGTTTTAAAGCTAGTATTTCAGACGTATTTATATGGACGTCTGACCATATAAATAGTCCTAATAAAAGTAGCAGGAACACGCTGGATGCAAGCCCCTTACAATCAAAATAGTTAGAAATCTATGAAGGCGGCCTATTTTCAGCAGTGGCCTTCCTACGGCTGAAATAATGGTATATTTTTGCTTATGTCATTAGGTATAGGTCCCACAAGCATACGGTCTATCTGATGGCTCGCAGTTACCGCCGCCTATGGATACCTGCAGTCATTGCCAGTATGTTTCCGATTGCCGACCCTTCAACACTGTATTCGCTCTCCTTTTGAAGATATAATTATCATACCAATATAAATTGCTAATATATTCTTTTTAGGGTTCCGTACTTCAAAAGGAACCCGTTATAGAATTACTTCGATGTCCGTCTGTCTATCGTGACCCTTTTTTCGGGAACGTGTGGAAAATCTGACCCACGCAGACGTCGTTCCAGTGGTAATGTCGGGATAAAATTTACTCTATGAGATTTTCAGTCTTATCTACCAAGTAGCGCATGCTCGACTGCCAATCAAGAGGTCCCAGTTCGATCCCCAGGTCAGGCATAGTGTTAAATATTGGATTTTTCCATTAGGAATTATCTCAATAACTGCCTGGAGGCTCGCCCCCTATTACATGGGATCAATAACATACTGGCGAAATGTGGGTGTATCTACTATGGGACTGCGTCCTGGGTACACCACTGCCTACCCCTTCGGGAAAAAGGCGTGAATGTATATGTATGTATGTATGTATATGTCTACCAATTTTCATCAAAATCGGACAATGGCTGTCATCGAGATAATTCCTAATGGTAAAATCAAATAACACATTGCCTGACCTGACTTCAGTCCTGGATTCAATCCCTAGATTCCGATCATGAGATTGACAGTCGAGATAGCAACCACAACGGCGTCGAAGCAGTTTTGATTATAGTACCTATACGTACGCATTATGTACTTAATTAAATACTTAGTATATTTATTGGAGACCTTATTAGTGAATTTTGATATTTTTTGTCTTTAAATCATAAACAAAACAAATTCAGCACAATAAGTACTCAACTTCTTAAGAAACCCTTTACTTTTATTAATTTGTAACTAAAAATTCAGGGCAGAAGTCTTTTGAAACACTTTTTAGGCTTTCCCGACAAAACCTATGAATTTCTTTGTCCAGACAACTGTAAACTTTGGCTTTGAAAGCTCTTGTTTTTTAATTTTCCTAAGTCTTAACCTAGATAATTAGATTCTACATAAATGAAACCAATTTCTCGTTAGCATTTCACGAAATAAAACAATCGTTGTTAAGCGTATGCATGACAGGTCGCAGAGCAAACCTAGATGGAGTCGTATAGAACAGAGGAAAATGCGTCTAATCCCATTCGCCACCACTTCTTCCAGCACCACTGGACAATGGAACAATTTTCTTCCACCACTTTCCGTTCGCCGCACTCGTCTTCACCGGTTATACTTTTTTTTATGATAGTGAGTGACAAGACGAACAAATCAGGTGCCTGTCTGATGGTAAGCATCATGATTGCCCATATCAGACACAGTGCCACCCAATGTTTTAAAATTCAAAATTGTGAACGGCACTGCACTACGTCTGTCACCCTGAGATATTAGTTGATGAAACTCGTCATTCGTCGTTGCCCAGTAATTTCGCTGGTAACATTGCCCTTCAGACCAGAACGCAGTAATGATTGCACATTACTGCTTGGCGGATGAATAACTGGCAAAGGTGTGGTACTTCCCCAGGCGGCCCCCTGCAAAAGAGGCCTACCACTACAAAAATCAATATATTTTTTTATCCTATGTAATAGGGGGCGAGCCTATTGTCATTAACTTGGCACAATTCCAGACAGGCTGTCGTTGAGAAAAAATCTTTCGGTGCAATTACAATTTGCCAGACCTATGAATTGAACCCAGAAGCTTATGGTCGGCAGAAGATTTTGCGAATCACTACGTCAACGAGGCAGGCAGGCAAAAAACACGTAAAAGTTAATCGACGATCGTAGAAAAAGTAAGGTATATTGAACCTTCGGTAGTAGTAGGTAAATATACGCATTACAAAACCGATGCTCATGTCCCAGCATGATTTGCGGTCGCGATATGGTTACAAATTGACGATAAATGCGATAGTTTCACACGTTCCCGCCGGCGAAGACCGCAGCTTGTTTCTTTATGTTCAAATATGGTTTCATAGAAATACAATTTAAATTTCAGCAAAAACTGTAACTTTGGAATCATTCATCATTGACCTCACATCTATGTAAGACTAAGCGCGGATTTCGAATTTTAATCATAAAGCCGAATTTTAATAATATGGTACAACTTCCACACACGGTCATCTGGTCCCAAACTAGGCTAGAAACCTGTACTATGGTAACCAGATGACTGATATACATACTTATATACGCTTATAACACCCAGACACAGATCTAACAGACATGTTCATGCACACAAATGTTTGACCTGGCCGGGGATAGAACCCGGAAGAAGTGGATTAGCGGTTTTAATTTCCCTATTTTTGGTGATGAGGTGTCAATTGATATCAGCGATTCATTACATCGACGTCAATTGCGTGATATAGGTTTATCCGAAGCCAATTTCCAGTTAT
Source organism: Hemistola chrysoprasaria (assembly GCA_947063395.1). Classification (NCBI taxonomy): domain Eukaryota; kingdom Metazoa; phylum Arthropoda; class Insecta; order Lepidoptera; family Geometridae; genus Hemistola; species Hemistola chrysoprasaria. The sequence continues at coordinate 11,253,622 of OX346724.1, read as the reverse complement.
TTAAGAACATAATCTGTCTGTTCAAATGGTTTCACTATATTTCGTCATGTTAAAACTGCAAATCGTGGATGTATATCACTGGATGATACATATTCTGCAAATCTTTATTGACAGAGATTATAATAGATACCTATGTCAATAAATAGAATAGTCTATTGCTATAAACCTGGTGAGCAGCCGCCGTCGGACCGCAAATTTCCTGCCTTCCGATGTGATTGAGGAATCACGCTCCACTCCACACACCTGCTTGTGGCTTTCTATGAAAAACTGCATTTTATATGAATTTCTAACCTGTAATGATTGCTGTTCTATTTGGCTGAGTTTTGTGTGTGTGGAGACTGCCTCGGTAGCGTAGTGGGCGTAAGCTCGACTGTCGATTATGAGGTCCTGGGTTCAATCCCCGGGTCAGACATGTCTTGAGATGAGAGTATAATATTAATAGGATGTCGTCACAGGTAGGTTAAAGACTATTTTTACTTCGCCACACGTCTCAAAGTACTAGAGAATTTTACTCGATTACATTGCTTTGACAAAAGAGTGATATAAGTTTATATGTTAGCTTAACTCGTCATTAAATGGATTAAATTTAATTAGTATGGAAGTATGGATTTAAATACTTATATACCGCGAGATACTGAAATTAACGTATTTACTTTGTTCACGCTTTGAATTAAAGACTTTCAAATCTGGACTATATTATGATAAGCTTGGTTTGTTACAGAAGATGCTAATAGTACTCGCGTTTAGTTTTATTTGTCGAAAACTTTCATAAGTACGAAGAAACATTTTTATTATATATTTGACTAATTCACTATTCTCTTACCATTGGTTTTTGTCAGGTTTTTTAAGAAGATGTGATCGATAATACGATAAAGTATAATAAGCCCTACAAGTTTCTTGTGCGTTCTTCTTGTAGAGGTATCTTTCCGAACGCACGGTAGACTCAGTACTGTTTATCTTCATTGACGTACAAAAGTGTCAGATTATGACCTATTTGAATTAATCTGTTTGAGTTTGAGTTTTGAGTATAAAGTATCTGTTAACTTTCACTTTTAATTTTCTGACTTCAGTTTTGTATTTTAACCGAGTTAAATTTGATTTTAAATGAAGTACCTATTTGTATTTCTATATAATATAGGCGAAATAAGGGTGTACGAACTATGGAACTAAGTCCTGGGGGACCCAGATAGATAGATAGATAGATAGATAGATAGATAGATAGATAAACACTTTACTGTACATAATACATAGGACACAAACATAAAGAAATAATATTTCAATTAATCTTAGGCTAGTACAAGTGGCGGTCTTATCGCTTAAAGCGATTTCTTCCAGACAACCCACCCAGCAGTCAGAGGTGTATCTCTGCCCACCCCTTCGGGAAAAAGGCGTGATTGCATGTTTTATTTGTATTTTATTTGTAAGACTATTCAACCTGATGGCGCCACTTTAGTGAATTTAAGTATTAAAGTTCCCAATATGTGGCGTTGTGCGCGGATATTCGGCTAGTTTTTATGGGATCGTTTGACTTCAAACATGATGTCATAGCTCATGTCATGCTCAAACATTGAATCTATTGCGAAGACTCCAGGCAATAGCTGCCATATGGCAATTAGTTTGCCCCCAATTACATCGAACATAAAATATTAACTGGATCTTCGGTGTGAGAGTACTTAGTATGGGACTGCTTACCCCTTTTTCCGTCTTATTCCCCAATCGGATTGATGTTATGTTGTGTTTGAACAATGGTAAGTAAGTGCTAATATTAAGGTATGATTATATTTTTTAATATTTCGTTTTCTATTACAAAAAGCTCATGGTAAGGGACACAGATGCGGACAAAGCATGTTTCCGTCGGGCGAGGTGTTTGAGCAAATTTTTCCATTTCTACAATGCACAGACGCGGCTGCCTGGCGCGAAAGATTGCATATGCACGTTTTATTTTACTTTTTAGTCCGTATTTATCGCTTTCATAGCAATGTTACACGAATTTATTTGGGATTGTTTTATAAATAGCTAGAATTTTAGTGACAAAATTAAGTAAACAATAATACTTGTTATAATTACCATACACATATTTACCCGTACGTACTCTTTCCTTGAGTAGGATATTTAGGAATCATTTTTTTCTTATTTTTCACCGTTTTCTTGGGACTGCCTCGGTGGCGTAGTTTCTTATTTGGTTCATTGTGCGTGAATTCTTGTCTAATCTAGCCAGCCTAACTCCGCCCAGAAGCTCAGAAGCTTCCTGGGAACTTCGCAGGCTTCGCGGAGTGACCTCACTGTTCCGAGGATTTGTCCACGTTGAAGCGCTACTGCCTCGCATTCCAGGCAACGTGGGCAACCGTTTCTTCAGCCATGAAATAGCCTCTGGATAGAGAATAGTTTGTGGCGTTTATTGTGAATAAGATACAGTGACCTGTTATAGTCCCTAACATTATTATAAGGTTCTTTCTGTTTAGACTTACCAGACGTAGGCTTACAACGCTTAGCCGCGTAATAAAAGCAGGTAAAGCCGATTTTTATTGTCTGCAGTCTATTGTCTGTATCCATCTTTAATTTTGGAGCTCAACGGATAATAATAATATATGGGATGACTTCCACACACGATCATCTGGTCCCAAACTAGGCTAGAAACCTATACTATGGTAACCCGATGACGGATATACATACTTATACACGCTTATAACACCCAGACACAGATCAAACAGACATGTTCATGCACACAAATGTTTGATCTGGCCGGGGATCGAACCCGGAGCCTGCAGCACAGATAGCACAGTTACTACCACTTGAGCCAACGAGGCTGTCAAAGATGAGGATCTCTGGCGGATCCACGTACAAAAGTGTGAGAAGGGTATGAGAAGTAGTAGGTACGGGCTTAGACACTCGAATAACACATAGTACATTATATCTCGATATTCCCACAGGATAAACAAGCAGGTAAAACCGCGAGGCACAGCTAATCTGCAATAATTTCTAAATTAGAGGCCATAGAGTTCACTTTACCGTGGGTAAACCAGTACACAAAATTCACAATAATGGAACGCTATCAGCGGTACTTTTTTAATTAATTGCTTGCCTTTTTGCTCTGGTCAGTGGCCATCTATGTTTTCCTAGAAATAGCCGTAACGGGGTTAATGACCTTAGTGTATTAAATTGAACACGGCCATCGGTTTCGAAACTGTTAATTTGGTAAAAAATTGGTTGACAAACATGATTGGTTTAGACGTTGTTCTTTTTTACTCGTAGTCCGAGATTTGTGAGAAAATATTTTTATGCGCACGATTGCAGTAGTGTCCGCCTGTGGAATAATGTTAAGCGTAGTTATTGCAGATTATTTTTAATTTGCCTTTGTCATTCCCATTCATCATCATCATCATCATCTCAGCCATAAGACGTCCACTGCTGAACATAGACCTCCCCCACAGATTTACATCTAGTCCGGTTGTAAGCGGCCCGCTTCCAGCAAGTTCCTGCCGTCTTTATCAGATCGTCTGTCCACCTTGTGGGAAGACGTCCTACGCTGCGCTTGCCGGTCCATGGTCTCCATTCGAGAACTTAGTTATACAGTCCCATCGGCCGTCAGTTCTACGTGCTATGTGCCCTGCCCATTGCCACTTCAACTTACTAATTCGCTCGGCTATGTCGGTAAATTTCGTTCGTCTACAGTCTCATTTCTGATTCCCATTAAATCATCGTATTTTTTAAACTTGACTTACAACAATAATAATGAATTGACCTGTTACCGCTCGTTCCCACTTATCGGATGTTGGAGCCGATAAAAAATTGGATGATCTCCTTCTTTGGACTTTGCGAACGACATAATATGTGAACAGCTTCATATGAAATGTTCAACCACTGGAGCATCCAACTTTTTGTCGCGCCCGACATCCGACAAGTGAGAACCGGCTCATATAGAAATGACTAAGTACTTATGGTTTGTCTGTATCAAAGTTATACACAAAGCAATAGATTGTTTGAATATTATCTACCTACTTCACTGATATGTAAAGCCAAGAAAAGCCTCAATGGGGATAAATCAGGATCTACACAAGGAGTACGTAGTCACCTAAACAAACAAAACGCATCGCAACTTCGCAAGATCAAAGTCAGCCTAATCCAAAAAACACACCTTGCTCCAAAATCCCATACTATACCAAAAATCTAAAGCACCCACACACTCAAAGGTGCAATAAAGGTGCCTACACGCGGACGCCTCCAGAATTAAAAAAGGAAAGCTCACGAGGGTGCACACAAAGTCCACAATGTCAAAAAAGTCTCAGTCAACAAACAAAGTGAAAAAAGTAAAAAAATACGTTACGAACTCCACATTCTTAATTTAACTTGAGTCACTCTTACATCCCCACTTGAATTAACAACTAGCGTATGTTGAGCTACTAGCCCTCTTTGCGACTTCCTTCGGTGCAGAAGAGTGAGTTTTTCTAGAGGCCAAGTTACATTGGTGATGTGACACGAAAAGGGAGGTAAAAGTAAGAAAGCCCCGTTTCTTGAGGCAATACAGTTGGTACGTATTATACGTGTGTGATACTTAGCCGATTTTGTCAGGGGTTTACCGTAACACGCCGTTTGCGGTACATTTACACGGTGTAAGAATAACTGGCTTATTACATTTTGTCTTATATTTTGTGTTTTAATAGAAAATGCGCTGGATCTTTTTATAAACTTCATTTGGTGACAATAGATATTTATGTGATAATAATTGGGATGAAGCATTTATATTAGATTTTTATAGCATTTTTAGTATAGTATATTTTAGTTGTCTGGAAGAGATCACTCTGAGCGATAAGGCCGCCAGTTGTTACTCTTTCTAGTTTTAAGTTTTCTTTTTGTCATTTTCTGTATTATTGTGGTACCAATAAAGTGTTATCATTCATATATTTAATATATTATTAGTAGTATTATAATATAGTATAATATTACACTATTAGTATATTTAGTATTGTATATAGATGTATTTCCCGAAAAATTTAGACATTCGGACAAATTGTTTTTAATTAAAATTAAATTAAAAACAATTCGTTTAAAACACATAAAAATTGAAAATATTTATTCTATTTGTTTTATAATAAGCCGCGTTAGAGACAGCCTCCGTTCGTTTCTTAAAGCCATAGTCCTGGAGAGAATATTTCTTAAAAGTATCATCAGCTGCAAAAGTTCTTTGTCAAAATATTAAATACGTTTAGAATAAGGAATAAATAAAAAGGCCGAATGATGGTGGTAGAAATAATTAAGTATATAGATATTAATAACTTTACGATACGTGGGTAGGGTACCAATAGATGCTATATTTTGAGCACCAAAAATGATCTGAAAACCCCTAAATGGCTCCGCATTCGACAACAAAAACTGAGAGACAAGAATGATTTTCGCATAACTGCAATTTAATTTAAAACTTGCAGTGACAATATGCAATTCCCTACTCACCGATCGATAAGACAAAGCCCCTAATCGCTAGTCCCTTATCAACTGTCATATAAAAAAACTTAAAGCAACCCCCCCACCCCCACTCACACACGCACACCAACACCGCTCATTATAAGGGTAACTAATCACTGAGCTGTGGAGAAAAAAACGAGATTTTTTTATTCATTAACTACCCTCTCTTCTTACGTCGCTATCCTGAGGGACTGAAAAGATGTAGAATAGGTTATGCTTTTACTTTTTGCACGAACTTTACGTTTAATTATCACGGTCATATTTTATTTTTATTTTATGCCATGTCTAAAACTAAAACTTTATAAATTTACTATTTTTCTAAAGTTAATAAAACAGTGAAATAGCCACATGGTTATTTATTTCTAATTTAACATACCATGTCGAAGATATACGAATGTGCAACCAGAAAAATCGAATTAATACTCTATATGAATTTATACTCTAACAGAACGGGTTAAAAATGTGATGGAAGTGGAAGAAGCGAAAGTTGTATGTCAGGATCGTAGCAAGTGGAAAAAAATAGTCTCTGCCTACCCCAACGGAAACAAGGCGTGACTGTATGTATGTATGTATAACGGGTTTCCCCAATTATATTGCTCGAGTCAATTCATACGAGTTATCTGGAGAACCCATATTATCAGACTTTCAGGTCGCCAACATTCCTTCATGGCCTCCGACATAATCTAACGACTGCCCTATATACATTACTTATAGGAAACTGTCAGGACATGGTGGGATTCGATCCAGGGACTCTGGATTTAAAGCCGAGCATATTTTCGCTGGGCCATGTACTAATTAATTATTATACGCATTTTGTAACACCTTACAAATAAATTATCTTAACATACTAATATACATGGCTAATATCTTACACGTGTGACACAAAAAATATAATCACGTTACTAACAGACAAAATTTAAAAATGACACAATGATGATACAATGATACGCAACAATGACGGAATTGTTGAGCAAGAGCAGAATTTTTAGAGGTGTAATGACGTCTCCATACATTCCCCTGTCCAACGGTGCACACGTCAGGCGGCGCGGCTCAGCGCGGCGCACACAGCGCGTGGCAAACGCGGAATTTGCATATCTGCTCTCACTAAGTGCAATAGCTTGTTTGTACGCACTTCACATTCTTACTCTCCTATTAACTTCCAAAATGTTCATTAGCCTTGTTTTTGTAATTGTTCTCTGAATATGCTAAGGAGTCAATAGATATTTGCATTACGCTCGTTATTCTGTAGTTCATTTGTACTTGAGACATGTATGTGTAGATAAAGGTCCTCTCTTCAATAGCTATTCCCTTTTGTTTTGTTTTGTTTATGGTAACCTTTTTAATGATACTATTAACGATTAATTACTATTGATGATTAATGATACTTTTTATTGTAAATGGGTACACCTCTGCCTACCCCTTCGGGAAAAAGGCGTGAATGTATGTTTTTTTATGTTTATTGTAAATATAAGCGAATATCAAACAAATGACTCTGTATATTTCTTAGTAAAAGTACTGTCACTACTGCAGTAGATAAAATTAAAATATGTATTTGCATTGAGTTTAATATTACAGTTTCTTTTTACGTTTTACGGAGAATCGTCAGTTTTATTTGCCAAAAAATATTAACCTTCAGCGCGTACACTGATGAAAAGGCACCAATAGCATTATTAAAGGTTCAAACGTAGCGTAGGTGCAAAAAGGCCGATACTTTGCAGAATTCAAATCAGTAGAATCCATACAAAGGACTGAGGACGCCAAGATATAGGGCGGCCGTCAAATAAACGCTTTTCTTAAGGCATCGCCTAATTTCAATATCCGAACGCGAACCGTTCGAAATCTCTCCTCGGGGAATAAATTACTCGGTCTATTCAATATTTCATCAGGCCAAGAGGCCGACTTTGAATATTCAAAACTAGGAGCGACACGTAAAGGCACGCGCAAGCCATTTTTCGCGCCTATCATCTTGGTAACAAAACGCACTGGTAATTACCCCCTCCCCGCACCTTTTACCCCCTCCCGTCCCCCTCTTGAAGGGGAAGGGGGCCGCCCAGTGACAATTATTGATCAAAAATTCTCTCTCTTCTTTCGCAAAAGAAAACTTGGACGGGTTATGTGTCGACCGATGTGTTTTGATCCTTGTAATTAGATGTTTGTTAATTAATTTTTATTTTTACATTAAAAATTATACCGATTATATCATTTTAAGAGGGTTTGTTTATTTATAATAAAAATCTAACAACGTAATGGACTTTTATTAAACTTTCTAATGTCTTGCTATAACGAAATATGTGGGTAACTCAATGCAGGTAAACTACGTAACTTCTCGTTATACCAGTGGCTCAGTGGTATGACCCTGGTTTCTTAGCTGCAGGTCCCGGGTCCGATCCCCAGGCAATTCAAACATTTTTGCACATGAATAATGTTCATTTGATTCGTATACGGGTATTATCACTATATATTATAAAATCCTAAATGACTCACTGACTGACATGCAACGCAGAGCCCATCCTGATCCTAGAGATCCTAGAGATTTGAAACTTGGAATGTAGGTTCTTTTCGTTGTCTGGACGTATGCTAAGTAAGGATTTATTAAAATTCACATTCTAAGGGGTCCAAAAATAGTATCAAAGTTTTGTTGTAAAACTCCCATGTTTTGTAATTGCGAGCGAGCAAAGCCGCTTTGTTTACACTAGTATGCGTATATAGGTATGTAAATTAGTCTTATAGTTTTAATTCTAATTTTTTTATTATAATTTAATTTCTCTTTTAATTCAATAATGATATTATGAAATCGAGTCTCAATTCTTATTATCTTGACATAATATTATTATTATTTAGTATGATTTATACATTTTGTATGCCAGAAAAATTGGCAAGATATGCTGTACTTATATATTGATGATTTCACCATGTTTTATCCAAAATAAATCATTTTATTTCATTTCCAAAACACAGACTATTCTAGCCTTATTTGGAACAAGAAGACCGATTTTTTTTTATGATGGTGAGTGACAGGACGAGCAAACCAGGTACCTGATGGTAAACACCATGATTGCCCATATCAGACACAGTGCCACCCAATGTTTTAAAATTCAAAATTAAGCGCGGCACTGCACTGCGACTGTCACCCTGAGATAGGAGTTGTTGAATCTCATCATGCCCAGTAATTTTGCTGGTAACATTGCCCTTCAGACCGGAACACAGTAATGTTTGCACAGTACTGCTTGGCGGATGAATAACTGGCAAAGGTGTGGTACTTCCCCAGGCGGCCCCCTGCAAGAGGCCTACCACTACAAAAATGTGAAAACTATGTGGAAGTTGGTAATATTAGTATAATTCAATTCATTAATAATTCATTACTTAGTTTCCTATTTATCATCGATTTAATATCGTAGACCTAGACGTTCTTTTACAAGTGAATGGTATAATCAGTAACTTTATATATTGAATAACAAAAGTTCTCTTTGGTGCCTATTTAAATTTCTTATTGACTTTGAATGAAATAGTGAAAGTAGTGTATTGACACTTATTATAACCAACTGTAAGAAATTTTAGGGTCAAAAAAGCAGTAAAGGAAAAAATCAACGTTAATAGGTTACAAAAAAAAAATACAAATATCATCAATAAAGTAAAGTAAGTACTAACTTAATTAATGTTCATATTTAAAAAATCGTATACTTCTTATATAAGCTTTTTAATTTATATATCCCTTTTCTTTCACGTACCGTGCATCCACACCGCAGTTAGATTTAGTGTGGAGCAACACTGTGCAACACGATACCATTAGATAACTATCTGTAACTTTTTGTGGCTACGTGTCACTATTGGTTGATTGTTACTCATCGTGTCCGGCGTCTATATATATATATATAGACTATATATATATATATATGTTTGCAGCATATGTTTTTACTGTTTTAAAAGTAAGGCAACGTTGCTTAACATATACTAACACGGCAACATAATACATTAACAATAAATAACTTTTTGTTATCGGATGTTGCTGAGTTACATTTGAAAACGTTGATCATCAATGTAATAAAACATTATATAATACATAATAAATACCCAAAAAACATATAAAAAATAATGTAATAAAAAAAACATAGCACCTTGAAAGTATCAAAGCGGATTGTTCACAGTATACGCGGCCGCCTCGGCATATTAATTGCACGCGGTCCTACCGGCGGGAGGCAAGACATGGGGAGGCGAGGTCAACCGTCGCGCGCCATTGTTTTGTGCGTGCGACTGTACCCCGGTACATTTATCCTATACGTATATTTACAGTTATACTTTTGTGTTTTGAAAAATAGGTTGAAGGATCAAGATAGATAGATAGATAAACACTTTATTGTACACCAAAACATGGACATAACAATACAGTAAAAGCAATTAAAATAATCTTAGGCTAGTACAAGTGGCGGTCTTATCGCTTAAAGCGATTTCTTCCAGACAACCAGAAGGAAAGGAATACTTATGAGTATTTCTGGTCGGCGATGTGCTTATAAGAGTAAAGCAAGTGTTTTGGTCGAACTATTTATTTATTTATTGAGTAACTTTTTTTGATAATTTTAATAAGCTAGCCGTAATTTACTGCCTCGGTGGCGCATAGAGCGCAAGCTTGACTGTTGATCGAGGGCCTGTATTCGATCCCCAGGATTTACAAAAATTTTCCAATTATTCTAATAATTAAGAAATCCATCTATAGAATTATATCTATAGAATGGGAGTCTCATAATTAATTATCTTCTCGGAGGGAAATAATCAATAATATATTTTATTTTATTAAACCTTTATATAAGGTCGAGATTTATTTTATTAAAAGTTTATAGTACTGGAATAATCTTAATATACAAACTTCAAACTCATTTATTGATAAAAACAAATTACACGTCAAATTGTTATAGCTAATTTATAATAATTATTCATAAATAAAAAAAATTGATTATTAAACTTTACAATAATACAATCCGTCTTAATTACGTCGTAAATTCGTGAACACAATAGTGAAACTAAATAAAAATGTATATATATTATTATAATATTCTTTTTGAGGGTTAATAAAACCTTAAATATTCAAAGAAAAGATTTACACACACAAGAATCTTCGTAGCACATATGTGTAGCGCGCGTTGAACTCTACGTGTGTGTAGAGCTCGCATGTAGCGCCTCTACGAAACTGCTACGAACATTATAAATCAACTGGATATGTTTTAGCATAAAAATTAATACTTAAACCGTATTTATCATAAAAAAATCTTTAAAATGCAACCCTAATGATAACTAATAAATAATTTATAACATCCCATTTTTCTCGACACTCAATTAAAACGCAAAACCTCCACGAAAAAAGGTTTCCAACTTTCCAACTATAGGTACATAAAAACGTTTTTACGTCCCCGACTCCCTCGAGTTCATTACACATCAACGGCGTACACCAATCAAGCTTTCATTAGTCGAGAGCGAAACAATCAATATTCATATCCCATGCGAAATCTTCATAACGTAGACGGAGAAAAAAATAAAACCCTGATAGATGATCCACAGACGCGCTCGCAACGAAATTAAAAAGAACAAGTCATATCACTTAGCGCACACAGAAGCGCGGTTTTTATTAAAAAATTCTACATATCTCGCGCGTCTCCGCTTTATCTTAACCCGCGACAGAGATAGATAATAAAAAATGTGAAGAAAGAGCGGGACGGACACGAATACGAAAATTATAATTGCCAACTGTACGTAAATTAACACCGTGGATTGTTCGTATTCTTATCCTTTCTCGCGTGTGTTGGTTTGTGTGGGTGTGAAAGGGATGGAGAGTATTTGTGTGTGCGCCGTGGATTGATTTACATACGTGCTCACGAACACAATAATGGACAGAAGCGGAAAATCGAAGAAAAGAGAAGCGATCGGTTTTCCGATGGAAGTTTATGCGGCGCTGCATTAGTGCAAGCTTCCAGCTCCCGGCGCCTGCATAATCTCGAAGAACAGTCCGCTTCCTCGGATTATTGGATATAATATGAATACATTAGCTATATCAATATAATATACTTATTGATTTTATTATGAACGATCTCCTTAAGCAGTATTCCGTTAGCGAAGCTACAAAAAAAAGTTATGTAAAATTCTAATAAAATTTTCTATATTTTAATTCAATCACAAATTATAATGCGCCTCATTTTTCCGTCTTTCTGTTTGTAATAAACTCAAAACGAAGTTCTATACGGTCAGCAAAATACGGTTTGATATGAAGAATGAAAGTACGAGCAATAGCGTCTTCTGCCTAAAAACATCGAATGAGCTCGCCAGCCCGCCTACCAAGCGTGGCGAGTATTGGCAAAGACCCACTTTATGGGGATATATGTCCAGCAGTGGACTTTCAAAGGCTGAGATGATGATGATGTTGATGATGAAAACATAATTCAGTTTCAGTAAAGGCCTATCAAAGGTAGTTCGTCTTAACCTTTAGGAGCGAAAGCTAATTTTTTTCTTCATTAGTTAATGTCTTATTATAATTTAATATTCAGCGACTTGGGTAAGTTTTTAGAATAATTTTGTTATATTTTCAATTTTGGAAATAATATTTGAATATCATTTGAGAATAGTTCATAAACATAACATACATTCACGCCTTTTTCCCGAAGGGGTAGGCAGAGGTGTACCCAGGACTCAGTCCCATAGTAGATACACCCACATTTCGCCAGTATGTTATTGGTCCCATGTAATAGGGGGCGAGCCTATTGCCATCTACCGGGCACAGTTCCAGACTCCAGGCAGTTATTGAGATAATTCCCATTGAAAAATCCAATATTTAACTCTATCCCTGACCTGGGGATCGAACCCGGGACCTCTTGATTGGCAGTCGAGCATGCGCCCACTACGCCACCGAGGCAGAGTCAGATGTTGAGAATAGTTAATTATTAAGAAGTGAATTCGTCTCGCCTCGTGGGTCTATCTGTTTTCTGTAATTTAGAAAAAAGCTGGTCAAATGCGAATGGGACTCGCATATGTAGGGTTCCTACCCACCATGTACCTACCTATTTATAGGTGTCATCTTTCCTCACCTACCAAATAAAATACTTGTTACCATTATTCTAATTGGTATAAGAATTTATTTTAATTTATTACTAAAATCGCCTCGGTGCCTCTGTGGCCTCGGTGGCGTAGTGGGCGCATGCTCGACTGCCAATCAAGAGGTCCCGGGTTCGATCCCTAGGTCAGGCATAGTGTTAAATGTTGGATTTTTCCATTAGGAATTATCTCAATAACTGCCTGGAGTCTGGAACTGTGCCTGGTAGATGGCAATAGGCTCGCCCCCTATTACATGGGACCAATAACATACTGGCGAAATGTGGGTGTATCTACTATGGGACTGAGTCCTGGGTACACCTCTGCCTACCCCTTCGGGAAAAAGGCGTGAATGTATGTTATGTTATGTTATGTTATTACTAAAATATTGTTATTCTTACTGCAGTAAAGGTCTTTACATTATGACAATTTATTAAACACATTCATTGTAACGAGAGCACTTTTAATTAAGAGCTTTATTTTATTTTTATTAATTGTTATTATAGCGGCAATAGAAATACATGTATTGTGACAGAGCCCTGTTTCAGACGGACAGACGGACGGACGGTGGAGGCTTAGTAAAGGGTTCTTTCGCGACCATTTAGGTACGGAACCCTAAAAACTACAGAACGGATTTTATACCGTTTTTACGAGATTTAAGTGTTTAATTTGCTAAGATTTTGTAAGTTGCTGTAAATTAATGAGAATTGATGAGAAAGAGATGTGCTTCGTTGTTCAGACGTGTGCGTGGCAGCCTGAACAATATTCTCAGCGTGTTGTCCGAACGGTGGGACACGCCGATGTTGAGAAGATGAATGCAGCTTCATGCAAGCGGTCCCTCTTACATATAATAGATAGTATTTTTTATTCATTCCATTATTCTGTAACAAAATTTTGATGATTTCGGTTTATTAATTATTACTCGTACAATTCATATTTTAAAATTTGACATTTATCTATTTATACAATTTAAATTAATTTTATTATACTATTTTGGCCTTAATATTGGAATATGACATGTTTTTAATGTTCTTATCCTTATTAATGTTACTTATGGATTTTATAATCTGAAATAAATGAATGAATGAATTAATTAAATTGGCTAACATAAAATCATGGCCGAGCTTTATTGGCGTGCGATGCGAAACTATAGGCATCCTTACAAAATGCGATAACACGAACATCGCGCGAACCAACTCTCTTTTATCATATCTACATTTTTTTTGGCGGTATACCAAATTTTATCCTACTTAATATTATAAATGCGAAAGTTTGTGAGGATGGATGGATGTTTGTTACTCTTTCACGCCAAAACTACCGAAATGATTAGGCTAAAATTCGGCATGTAGGTAGCTTAGACTCTGGAATAACACATGCGGTAGTTTTTCCCCGATATTCCCACGGGAACGATGACAACGCGTGTAAAACTGCGGGGCACAGGTAGTTTGAAGTCGGTTAAGAAGTTTTGGTGTGAAAGAGTAATAAACACCTATCCATCCATACATCCTATATTATATACCTATATTATAATATAAAAACATTGTAAACTTATTAGATATTAACTATACTATAGTCTTTAAGTTTTAAAAATAATATTGTATGCTCGCAAAGGGCAAACTGTTGGAACACACTAAACATAATATTATGTAACACCACCACAATGTACACAGTTTATCAATAAACGATTTCTATTCTATTCTATTCTATTCTATCCATCTACCCATTCAAACTTTCACCCTTATAATATGATGCAATTTGACATTCCGGAATAAATTACAGACTCAACAAGCAGTAAAAATAATTTCAAGCGCACTTACAAAGACTATTTATCTCCACTTGCTACGATCCTGACATACGCCTTCGACTCGTTGATACTTTTTACCTGACCTTTCCTTAGGACAACATCAATTTGTACAAGCTTACAATTAAAAAGATTTATCGGGTGAAAAACCGTTTCAAGTGATAATTATACTTTAGTTTCTTCTTTTATGGACCCACACGAATGTATTGTGCCAGTTTCAAGTTTTGTATTTATAGCCTGCCTACACGGGATATTCATGGACTCACACGTTAGGGTATTTGCCAGTGTTAAGTTATATAAATTTTCAAGTTAATATGGTCAATTAGTCAATTCAGAATCAAGCCCGGTCAAGTTACAGTTCTAGTAAAGTGGTGGTCTTTACAAGAAGCTGCCGGAATTTTGGCGGGAACACGAAAAATTACATTTCAACTCTCGCATCACTTGCAAAGAGACTTGTGTATCTTGTTAATGTTAAACATTCAAAAATGCACCGATAATTGATAAAGATACGGGAGCCAAACTGTACTCTTTGGCTTCCCCCCAAAACTCCGATAATTATACTTCAATAAAACACTAAACCGTCCAGTCAATGACACATTGAAGTATGTGGTTCTTGTTAACGTCACGCATCACTTGCTCCAGTTACTGGCTGACGGATCAACGCATCTGCTCCTCTCTTCATGACTTGCCACTTGCGGCCCTCTGCAATCGCGCGTGAAGGAATTGGTAACGCTAACATATCGACTTCACTGTCAACCCAAACTACACCTTATCTTTTAATTCTTAGAGATGAGTTTTAAATCGAAAAATGAGTTTACATACTTCAGCATTAAGTCGAGGCAATTTGAGTTATGTAGCTGAATGAATAGAGCTTAATTTAGCTTGGTGATGGTCGGATGGTAGGTGTCCTAAGACGACGTTCTGGTCTACGTCCGAGACGAATCGTCTTCCGGAGTAAGACGTGATTTCTTGAAGAAAGTCTCGAATGAATGGAACGCAGTGGACATTGGCCCCCGATTGTGTTGGTTTTGGGCCATGAAGTGATTTCTGATGCTGAATATAATCCGAAGCGTATTATATTTTACTGGATTTTCTTTAAGTGCCCTATCACAATTTAAACGTATTTTTTGTATTAAACTTTGGAGTTCTTAATGTAAGAAACTATATGACTACGATATTTTTATTTAAAAAAAAAGGAGAATACTTATTAGTAGTGACCATAGCGGCCTCGCTTTTCTTAATTTTGTCTTAACTATTTATGAAAAGTCAAAATTCAGAAGCTAGATTTTTGTAAAGTGTACGACGTCAATGTTTTGAGCTCTTAGTTTGAACTATAGTATAAAGCAGATAAAATAAAAAATTAATAGTGATCTAGTACATAGCGGCCTCAAAATTTTGATATATAGATACCTATATATCAAAATTTTGACAAAATTTTGATTTTTTTTTCTAGGCATTCCATACATACGTATGGAATGCCTAGAAAAAAAATCTACTAACAATTTGTTCGTCTTGTAATTTACTGTTTACTGTCAAAGTTGAAACGAGAATTGCGGCACAATTAGTGTTACATACAAATAAATAGGTGTGTTTAATTGTGTTATCTATCCGTGTCAGTGTTGTAAACTTATGTTCAAATATTTCTTAAGCCGGGTCTACTGCTAAATGTTAGTAACAAAACGTTGTTAGCTATCCGTGTTATATAACAGCCTATCCACAGCGACTTAACAGAATGTTTTTGTTAGCAATTTTATCATTTTCTAAAATAATCTCTGGTCACGAAATGCTATATAGTCTTAGAATAACAAACAATTTCAAATATTGTTTGCTACAAAGATTATAATTTTCAAATATATAGTAGAGAAGTTGACGGCACGAGCGCTAACTCAAAATGAGCTACGAAGCAGGTGAAAACAGGTGATGTCCATTCGCAATGGATAACTCTCTCGTACCTATTTCAAGAAAAAAATACGCATGCGAAGGGGCACGAGATTCAGCTAGTTCTGTTATAAACACCAAAGCCATGTCCACATTTCATGTTAGTCAAAGTCAAAGTCAAAAAGATTTATTCAAATAGGTCACAATCTGACACTTTTGTACGTCAATGAAAATAAACAGTAACGAGTCTACCGTGCGTTCGGAAAGATACCTTTACAAGAAGAACGCACAAGAAACATGTAGGGCTTAATTTTTTCAACTGATTGTTTTACAATATTTGGTTTGGTTACACTCGTTTGTTTAGAAGGTGCCGCGTGGTGGCTATGCGGAAGTTCCCAGACATCTTTGTCCTCTATGTACTGTCAGTACATTATAATAAGCATTCTTTAGTAAAGTAGATTTTATATAGGTTTTGAATTTACCCTCTGAGCTCCGTTATCTCTTTTGGGATTTTATTATAGAAACGTACACTATTTCCTAAGAATGATTTAATATTTGTTTTAGATAATCTAAAGCTAGGTATAGCTTTAGATTATGGAGGTATTGTATTAAAATTATGGAGGTCACTATTTAATTTGAATTTATGTAAATTTTTACGCACATACATGATGTTCTCATAGATGTATAAGGATGGTAGGGTCAGTATGTTTATTTCTTTAAATAATTCTCTAAGGGATTCGCGTGGACGCATCTCATAGATGGCACGAATCGCACGTTTTTGTAGTATAAAGATAGTTTCTATATCTGCAGCTGGCCCCCACAACAAAATCCCATATGACATTAAGCTGTGGAATGACATTGAGCTGTGGCTGTAGTAACACTGGTACCACGTTATTGTGTTAGCTAACACAAAAAAATGCTGCAGCGGACCCGGCTTTAATGAAAATGGATACTCTTTTCAAAGGTAAAATAATAAGAAAGTGTTTTTTCAAATGAAAATTGAGAAGGTATCGGACAAGGACGGCGTCAGACATAATTACCCTATATGTTATTCCAGACTATAAGCTACCTACATACCAAATTTCAGCCCAATCTGTTCAGTAGTTTTGGCTTGAAACAGTAACAAACATCCATCCATCGATTCATCTAACCCAAACCGCACTAAATGGCGCTGGAGGTGAGTTAGAATTTGCAAGTGTTTTGTTCATCTGTTAACAACGTAAGGTTTTACATTGTACTGAAATTTGAGTTTATAATATTAATTATTTATTATTTATTTTATTATTTATAATATTAATAGGATTATATAGCTATGTGTCTAGGCCAATATCACTTTGTTGACAAATGCCTCTTATACAATTTTTAAACTGTTTATGAAATTCACTATAAGAAAGTGTAGTCTTGTTTACAAACAGACAGTGCTAACAATTCTTTTGTACATCTATTCTATATTTAAAAAAATCACTTTCCTATTTTGACCGTTCGAATAATAATAATAATATGGACAACTTCCACACACGATCATCTGGTCCCAAACTAGGCTAGATGCCTTGTACTATGGTAACCAGATGACTGATATACATACTTATATAAGCTTATAACACCCAGACACAGATCGAACAGACATGTTAATGCACACAAATGTTAGACCTGGCCGGGGATCGAACCCTGGGCCTGCGGAACAGAAAGCAGAGTAAGTACCATCTAAGCCAACGAGGCTGTCGAATAAAAAAATATCATGTAAAAACTATCCAGTCACCTTTTTAGTCTCTCTAGTCTTCCAAGATTACGCAACTGACAATTCCAGTTTAAAAGTGCAAAGTGCCAGTAACCTCTGTTTTAATTTCAATAGTGGGGTCGCGATTCAAGGTCATCGCCCCAGCCCAGAGGGGACATTTTTACGATACTGCCCCACTGCGGTTATTATTATACATCTTTTTATATCGTTGCTTAGTTTGCATTTTGCATCTTACTGCGGTATTACTTTCATTGTAATGAGGTGAACTATGAACTTCATTGACACGTATATCTTTATTTTGTTGCGCGTGCAGGGATAATTTTTTTGTAATAATGTTTATTTCTGCCCAATCAGTGAACCTCTTTTGTAGCATAATGGATAAAACTAAAATACGACGGCGATGGTTAACGATAGGTAAATAGCCAACATAAATCCACAAATCTGTCCAAACTTTCGCATTTTTAAATAATAAGGGAAAGTTTTAAATGATGTCCGAAGATGAGATTATAGAAATTAAGAGATATATTATGTGAATTAAGTAATATGAAATTTCTTTTTTTCTAGTGATTTGTGTACTTTTGAAAATAATAATTTGGGACATAACAGTACCTACTTGTAGGTACAAAATCATGAGGATTTTATACATATAATTTATCTATTTTGTGGTTGAACAGGATAACGTCAAAATGTTTCCAGTTTTTCCGCGTTGCGTAAACTTTCTCAGAACTTACAATTGCGCCCAAAACTTACTTGATAAAAATAAAACCGCGAGCTTGGGCAGAGGGCAGCGGTGGAGGGGGAGAGAACGGTCATCTCCCCCCATTCCCCCTTTTTATCTCCGCAAGTCAAGGGCGCGTGGGGCAGGTCCGCCGGCCGGCGGCTATTGACATTATGTTTTCAAATTTTTACCTACTTTCCATTGTCCGTAACTTTTTAATACAGGGGTCGACGAACTAAGTGGCCAGTAAGTGCGCCTATTAAATCGAGTGTTTGCGATTCCGGCTACTTGAATAGCGAATTGTGTATCCCGTCTGACATTGAATTTTACGTATCGATTGGGGTTTATTTTGCCTCGATGACGTCGTTGTCGCAAGCTTAACTGCTGATCATCGGGTCGCGGGTTCGATCCCGAGGTCAGGTACAAATTGTTATTAGATATTTTCATTTGGCATTTTCACAATGACCGCCTGGAATATTAAACTGCGCCCGGTTAACAATATGGTGAGCCTATTAAAGGTGAAGCGCGGGTTATCGGACCGCAGGGGCCTGTGTATACCACCGCCTGTCTTTAGAAAAAAGGCGTGATGTTATGTAGGTATATTTTTGTTTTTTTATTTTTTTATATATATTTTTGTAGGTGTACCTACTATGGGACTGGGTCCTGGGTACACCTCTGCCTACTCCTTTGAGAAAAAGGCGTGATCTTATTTAAGTTTCTTTACTTGGACACTTCACATAGAATAGTGTGGCCTATAACTATTTTAGTTTTATCTACCGGACGAGTGAAGTCCTTCGTGTCTACATCAGAAGACTAATATTTATTGAATTACATCATCATATCAGCCATAGGATGTACACTGCTGAACATAGATTTCCATCTAGTCCGGTTGTAAGCGGCCTGCATGCAGAATGATGCTGCTGTCTTTATCAGATTATCAGTCCACCTTGTGGGAGAACGTATGCTATGCTTGCCGGTCCGTGGTCTCCTTTTGAGAACTTTACGTGCTATGTCCCCATTTATACCCATTGCCACTTCAGCTTGCTTCTCCGCTGAGATATGACAGCACCTTTCGTTCGTCTACGGATCTCCCCATTTCTGATTCGATCTCGAAGAGAATTTCCGAGTATAGCCCTCTCCATAGCTCGTTGCGCTATTTTGAGCTTACTAATAAGGCCTGCAGTAAAATAAGATTACCTTACAGAATACTTAATTATTTTTCCTTTTTTTTTATATAGTAAGGTGTGAATCTACCTAACAATGCATGTCGATATGTCCATCTTTGTATTGCTGTTATCCTCCATCTGGGCTGTTTCAAATGGCCGCCGCGATATCAGTCATCTTACACAACTTAATACCAACTGTATCGACCTATTATCATCTGTGTTGCTGCTAGCGGGCTGTCAAATCAGGCATTTTTCAAAATGCCTGGAATTTTATAGTGAATCTTTATATTTTATTGATTTCATATGATTTTTTTTAGGTTATTATAGTATTTTCTCTAATTTATGAGCAATTTATTTGGAAATAATTTATACGTACTAAATCAACAAATTATGTAATGGCAGGCAACAAATAATATGGCTTTAAAGAAATTCGATGACATATTTCCTATTAGAAATCACTCCTACACTGACTTTCCATAGATGTTGATTACTTAGCTAATCAGATTCTTGTAAGGATTAATTTAAAATGGAATAAGCAGCAATGCCATAAATCGCACAACACAAGTAACTTTTGCCAAATAAAAACAAATTAATGAAATCTAGGGTAACACCTAAATAACCTAATTCTCCCTTCGTCAGCAACATATCGATATCGATATATCGACATATTGCCGTACAAAAACCCCCAAAGTCTTGAGTGACAGGACCGCCGCGGCATCGTAAATCGATGTAGTTAATCGATAAGCCACAAAGCCTCCGCTATCCCAGTCCTATTGACAAGGCGGGCAGAGCGTGTGCTATGTGTGAATGTTATCAGGAATCGAGATGTTACGTCAAATCGATTCGACTATCGAGACGTCTGGGAACAGGCTGATTTAATCGGTTCGCTTTTGTCGTGTGAGGTTGATTATCGTGATGATATCCACTTCACATACTCGAAGAGTGCCTATTTACAAGTAAGATACCTATAATATTATAATTAATTAAATTCACCGATCGTTTTAAAACATAATATTTATATGATAATAAAACCTTAAACTCTGATTTTTAATAAAACACACTAGAAATAATTGTCACTGACGGAATTTTCTACAAAATTCATATAATGCCATATCATCACTCTGAGCGATCAGGCCGTCAATTGTTATAGTTATTATTTTAAGATTTTGTTTAATATTACTAATTGTGATACCAATAAATAGTTTTTTATCTGTATTTATTTTATATAAACAGCTGTTTTTTTTAAATACGAAAGTAAACAAACTGCGCTACTACAAAAGCTATTATCCCAAATGACAGGTAGAGTTTGTTGACCCGAGCGCGTGCGCAGCTGACATATCTGCCAGTCATGTCATAATCATAATGGCGGATGATACAAAGGCAATCGAATCTATGAGATATATCGAAGGATTACTTTACACAATAACGTTACTGTTAGTGATGCCCCGTGTAATGAACTAGCCGGTGTTGCCAGGTCTATTGACAAAAGTACTTAAGTTTTTTATAAAATAATATATCATTTTAATTAGAACATAAAATACACTTCCTTTTTATGGAGTAAATTAGTAGTTCTACCTAATTTGATAAAAATATATTATCATGTCTTTTTCTCTAAGAGGTACGCAGAGGTGTACCCAGGACACAGTCTTATTGTAGGTGCGGTGCACCTCACTAAATATATATTTATAAATCCCATGTAATAGGGGGCGAGGCTTTTGCCATGTACTGGGCATAGTCCCAGATTCAAGTTAATAATTTGTTTGTTAATCTTAATTAATTTTATTAATATCCTGAACGGTTTAAAATTACACAAAAGTATTATAAATATAGCGACATGAACCTCTGACACATATTCCACAAAACCCATAATCGTTTGACAAGAGCAGTGTAAGGAAACCCATTCGGTTAATGTATAAATTATATACTTATGTATATAAAATATTTTTTCTCCCAGTTTCATAGACAACTGCTCTCAAATGTAGAAATGTGTTGGAAACCAGTATGTACTTATTTTAATATTATGCAATAAAAATAACATAAAACTTACATTGATCCGTTACAATAACTGACAAAAAATAAACTGTCATTATTCATTTTAACACGATGTCATCATAATCTCACCAAATAAAAATCAATTTAGAAATCTTGACGCAATCGAATCAAGTGTCAGTTTGTCTCGAACAGTGGGCGTGTGTAGTGGAGAAAAAAACATATCACTCCCACTCTGTCCGGTCGAGAAGCACCAAACATAACACCTACTTAATTATCACAATATAGACCTTATTGTATCGAGATAAAGATGGAGTGAAAAGAAGGGTTAAAGTTGTTGATCCGCAGTAGCCATACCACGCCTCGACACCCGTCATTGGCAGAAATAAAAACGGCGACCACGCGTAACTCGTCACGTCTCGACGGACAGTGAAATCGTGCGACCGGTGACAATGTGTCACCTCGCCATTTCATAAAGACCTCTCAACCTAGAGAGACAATGCAAAAAATTACACCACAGTGAGGTCAACGAGCACTGGACGCGTTATAATCGTGTCGTGGCTTCGTGCCTTATGAAACTACAGTCCACAGTTGAAGCTTCAATGAGCAAACGTTTACCCGCAAAAGGAAATTTCATCGATCACGCTTACAAATTGCTACGTAACTATCGAGATGTAAATCGCTTATGGCTACCGTTATTTGAAAAAATCGATTGTGAGTAATCGATTCGTTTCAGTTGCGTTGAGTTTACGCAGCTGTCTGTCCCACGGCCGGTGTACGACTATGCGACACGACCCGACACCATGCGACATTCGACCGTGCGACACCGTGACGGCCTATCGTTTCGATGCGAAATAATCTACTGGGAAATCGGTTTTGAAGGATTCGATTGCTACACTAATTTTAGAAACTCTAGCGAAATATTTGCATGGCTTTACATGCAATAAAATAATATTATTCTTACGCAACAATGTGGCAAAGCCTCTGGAATAGCTAGAAAAATATGCCTGGTTTGAATTTTAACTTTCCTATTAGAAAAGCAAACGATTCCAATTCTTTTCACATTACATCACGCATTTTCCCGAAGGGGTAGGTAGAGGTGTACCCAGGTCAGTCCCATAGTAGGTACACCCACATTTCACCAGTTCTGTTTTTAGGTCCAATATTATTGCCATTCCAGACTGCAGACTGTCATTGAGAAAATTCTTATTGGAGAAATCCAATTATACTGCCTGACCTGGGGATTGAATCCGGGACCTCATGATCGGCAGTAGGACCTGGCCATGGAGGCAGTCACAGCACTATATATTATAATTCCAAACTCCCACAATCAGTAGAAAAGAGTAAAATTTCGAAATTTTTAAACTGTCATTATGTCGAAACTAATTTAGAAGTTTTAGTGCAGTCGATAAAAACGAGTCATACACGGCACACGTGAACTACGGGCAATTATACAGGTGGGCCCGGCGCGGCCTGGCACCGAACCTGCCCGAATTTGCGCTGGCATTTACACTTTATATACAGGTGGTTCATTTTAGGCTTAGTCTAAATATCCCCACCGACAATCCCCACAGTGGGTATATTTTTACTTTTTCTTAAACTAATCCCCACCTGACGAAATATTTAAAAAGTGGGGATTTTTTAAGAAAACGTAAAAAAATCCCCCTCATCATTTTATGTAAAAAAATATATTTAGATTTTTTTCTGTTGAATGTTGACTATTCTTGTGTCACATGGATACGTTTAAACGTAAATAACTAGCTGTGTCCCGCGGTTTTACCCGCATTGTCTTCGTTCTCGTGAGAACGAGTGAACGAGTGAACGAATGGCATTTCATTTGATACAGTCAACAATTTCAATAATACAAAATACAAATGCTTACAAATTTTCAAATAAATTGCAAAATAAATAAAAAATGATTAAATAATAATAGGAATTAATTGAACCATAAGATATAAATTGAAAATATTAACAGCTTATGTCAATTTAATTTGCAAATTATTTAAAATGGATCACAAATTCTAATTAATTAATCATTAGATGTCTTCGTCAAAAAAGATGATTAACTAACACGCGTTTCCATGAATTCATTTAATGTATAGAACAGATTTAATTAAAAAAGGGTTTAAATATGAGCTTAAATTTAATGTTATTTAATTATGTGATGCAAATGAATTTGTGTAATTTGTTAAAGATTACAGACAGATCACCCTGTACTCACGTAATATGAAAGCTTATTCATTTGCATTTGTCGTGGCCCGTGGCCGCACGTGTGTGCGTCGCGTGATTCCGATGTATTACCGACCGAATGCGATACACCCCGTATACAGTAAACCTAATGAGCAAACATAACAGAACTGTCACTCGAAACAAGCGAAAATAGTTCCGATATTTTCGTGGAAGTTTGTCTTTTACGTGACATGTAGATGTTACGAAAAAGTTAAATTATAACGAAAAGTGACAGGTGAGAATTTGAAAAGTTTCTATGTTATTCTTTTGCATGACATCGACAGTAATTTATTGAAATATTAGTGACATAATATGCCTAAGTTTTGCTCGTTATGTGTTTTTCCAAGATTTAAGGTTAAAAATCACCCAAACAATATTTAAATACAAAGATATTATGAAGCAATAGGGAATAATTTTCCACTCTATTGTTTGTTAGCTCTGGATATGGCCTTTATTTGTGCGAAAACATATTTTGTTACAGAAAACCTTACAGTTTCTTCGTATTTATGAAAATTGTAAAAAGTAGTTTTTAGGTTATGTTTATGTTTTTTATAGCAAAAAAAACCATACGGTTTTCTACGGTTTTCTCTCGCTCTCGTATTATGTATGTTAGCGATTTTCCAACATATATAAATTATTTTACAGTCGTACTAGGTGTGCTTAGCAGAGACGCCTGCTGAAAAGTACTAGGTATATGTTATTTCAGGATCTAAGCTATCTAAGTACCAAATTTCATCCTAATCAGTTCAGTAGTTTTGGTATGACTCTTCATACGTACACACACACATACAAAATATATCCACGCACAAATTTTCGCATTTATACATAGTATTAGCGAGTTTCCTATCTATATTTTAATATTTCATCTTTGTCCGTTATGAGGCAACGATGTATCGGCTCTAATGAATCAACCCCCGAAAACAGTTTCGTAACCCGCTCATTAACGTGATCGATATTCTGCGCCGATTATATCAAGTTACGTGTCTATGATTTTATATGTCTTTGGCATGTGATAAGTCTTTACTTAAAATAGATGCTCATTTGTGTGACCCCCAATTAAAAAAACATTTTTAAAACCCAATTAAAATAAAATTTTAAACATTTTTTTTTGTTTTGTGACTTTTGTGATTTCTATGTCTATTGTAATTTCTGATCTGCGTCCCAAACGCAGACTATTTTACTAACACCCGTATTAAAAAAAACCCGGCATAAGGCCGGTAAGTCCAATTAGAAACAATTGCCTGTCGTGACGGACGCGTTGAGAAATTTCTTACTTAGCACAGTACCTTACGTTAGTATTGTTCTTGAATACGGGTTTAAGTTTCTTATGTTTGTTATTGTACATTTTTCACTAATAAAAATACTCTATCCTTGAAGTACTTATCTGGTAGAATATAATAAAAATATAATAAATTCTAGACGTAGGCGCTTTTTAAAAAATAGTGAATAAAACCTTTACGATTGAAGTCTTACCAAAAAGTCTCCTTCAATATTTCATAATACCTTCTAGTCTCGTTGTTCTAGTCCTTATTAATCAAGGAGGCTTAATATACTTATTAAGAGTACCCTAAGGGCCGGTTTTTTGATCGCGGGTAATTGTAAAGTTAACAATTTGTTAAACTGACAATGGTTAAGTCCCTAACCAATGGTCAACTCGTGTTTTCGTTTTTTGATACCTTTTTTAACCTTGGCTAGAATTAACCATTGTTAACTATGTTGCCATTGCAATGAACTACTGATTTACCCATTTTGGAGTCGGGAGATTTTATTTTATATGGCAACTCTTGTAATTTTGATAGATTTAAACGTCAACGATGTCAATAAAGTCAAAACCACAGAAAACCTTTCCGTGTTTTGTGTGTTTTGTGTAGGTTCCTGCGATTTCGCGGTATTTTACAAGTTCTGTTCTGTGTTTTACGATTTATAATTACGACATATTCTATTAAAAAAACACGACTCACAATAATAAGCCATAAATTAAGAATTGAATTGAAGATTATTTTCTATTGTATGTCGTATGTATACGGTTCGGCAGTTCAGCAAAAGTCTAAAATTATTGTGAATAATGGAATCAAACAAACTTATGTAAGTACCTAGGTATTATATTTTAATTCTGAACATGATACAATGAATATATTAATTAATATCTTATTCAACACTCTGTTGTCCTGAATTCTGACTGACGACCTCGGCATGGAGAGAGAACGACGATCTCTATCAGTGGGGACGTCAAGGACGTTCTGTCTCAACATGTACACCTGCCAACTATAGGTTAATTATACCAGAAAGTCCTTTGACACCATAAGACTCTAGTATAATGACGCATACCGGGCTCTTATGTGTTATCCCAGATTTTGCAGTGCATCGACAATGTTTCTCTCACATGTGAATACCTGTCTTCTTCGCAATATTAAGATCTCGAGTAGTGTTGTTCTGAAATTGTGTCAATGCCTCAGGTAACGCAATTGTTAAGGCAGTTGCTGATATCTCCAGAGTCCCATGTTTAAACACTGGATATCAGTTCACATGGAGAGGAATAGGATAAAGACCAACACGAACAATTTAATTTATGACTGGGTATAAAACAGCTGCACAAAGTAGTTTTTTATATAATTTAATTTTAGTTGACTGCCTCGGTGGCGTAGAGGGCGCATGCTCGACTGCCAATCAAGAGGTCCCGGATTCGATCCCCAGGTCAGGCAGTGTTAAATATTGGATTTTTCCATTAGCAATTATCTCAATAATTGCCTGGAGTCTGGAACTGTGCCCAGTAGATGGCAATAGGCTTGCCCCCTATTACATGGGACCGATAACATACTGGCGAAATGTGGGTGTATCTACTATGGGACTGAGTCCTGGGTACACCTCTGCCTACCCCTTCGGGAAAAAGGCGTGAATGTATGTATGTTATGTATGTGTAATTTTAATTTAGATAATACTTCACAAAGTGACATACATTGTGTGAGTGTGTCATATCAAACTGTTTAATGGGTCATGTGTGCCTGCTAATAAATCTATTTTATAAATTCATTTCATGTAAATACACCTACTTATTGTGTTTCAGGGAACGTAATACTTCTAATAATATTAGCATCGAAGAAAGTTCTTAATAAATGATGTTAGCTACAATGACGGACCTTCTTGAAGCAAACCAAGACACTGTAGACCTGGCAAAATACTGGACCAAAATTTTATAAGTAGAAAACTAGCCATATTGACTCGAAAAGAAGAAGAATTAATGATGTACTCAAAAAGGCCTCCACATGCTTGAAATGGAATTAAAGGAGCTTGATATAGAATCGAAGAAACGTGAATTGAAATTTAAGAAAGTCAGGAAGGTGTATCATAAATTAGTTATAGAAAAAGCATTATATTTAGAAATAAACAGCCAATAAAACTAAAATAAATTTGTCATATTTTAATTAATCACTACATTATTATTATCCTATCCTACTTCCTACTATAAATCCCTACTACACTATTAAATACGAAAGTTTGTCAGGATAGATGTTGGATGCATGTTTGATACTATTTCACGCCAAAATACTGAACCGATTGGGCTGAAATTCAGTAGGTATGTAGATAGTTTAGACCCTAGAAAAACACATATATGTTACTTATTATCCCAATATTCCGACGGGAACGAAGACTATGCGGGTGAAACCGCGGCGGGGCACAGCTAGTGTTATATAGTATATAGCTTGAAATATAGGTAAAAGTGTTATTATTAGTTAGGTAGGTATTTGAAACCAACAGTATATATATTATAATATGTAGGTATCAATTAGTTCTTGACGATTACTTATGTGGAGTCATAGTTCTGGTTTGTTACCTATATCATGCTGTACCCCGCGGTTTCACCCGCATAGTCTTCGTTCCCGTCGGAATATTGGGATAATAAGTAACATATATGTGTTTTTCTAGGGTCTAAACTATCTACATACCTACTGAATTTCAGCCCAATCGCTTCAGTAGTTTTAGGTGTCTATATTCACCAACTTTCGCATTTATAATATTAGTAGGTTTCACAACACGATTTCTTTTGATAGACGCACAATATAGAATAGACGATACCGCTTACGAAAATTTTCATCGTCCGAATACGTTAGCGGAGCTGTAAATTACGTGGCCGGTCTTCTTGATAAGGTATAACGTCTGAACATAATTCCTTCGTCTGAGGAGCTATTTCGATTTCCAGTATGTTGATAAATTATGTAAATCCATATCTTTAGTATTAAATACTTTCCAAAACACTCGAATAAAATCAGAAGCAGCAGTAGGTAGATACGATAAGAATAAATAACCATCTGTTTTTGGCGCCAACCAGTCGACGGAGCAGTGGTTAAATATTCCGACTAATGGTTACTTATTTGACTATCTGTCAAGCTAACTAGGGATCAAAAAACGAATTTTTTCGAAATTTAACAAATTGTCAAGAAATTTAACAACTAGTTGACTTAACCCGCGATCAAAAAACCGGCCCTAAGTAAGTAAAGAGTATCAAGAGGCCCTAATCGTAGGAGTAGCTAACTTTTATCCGGTTGAAAACCAAACGAAAAAAGTTCAACAAAATATTGTTAACAAAGTACGCATATTGTATCTAGGGAAGTGGCATTTAAAAATAATCTTCAAACGATTCCGACAGGGTAATAAAACAATAGCACCATTTTGCCTTTCTCAAGCCCATGTGGAATAAACCCATACAAATAAGTAATAATAATATTATATTTTATGGCAACTACACCTTGTTTTTACTAAGGAAAGTTATAAAAAGTCTACAGGTATTCTTTATTTTATGTCATTGACGTAGGTACCTTTCTTTCATTCCTAAGAAGAGCCCGCACATAGGCAATAGCTGCAGGGGTTACGGATGCTCGTCTAGTGATCCCGCGACCCCTCAATATGGCGAGAGGAGGAACCATCCCGGGGTTTAGTGGGCTCGAGTCCCACATACCCTACTGCGCTCCCTCGAAGCGCAGGAGATATGCATAAGCCATTTCCCCGGGTAAAAAAAAAAGGTACTTTTCTTTCATAGGCGATTTTATGTAGGTTACACAAAAATATATAGAAAGAATCTGGATTTTGTTTCAATGAATGCCTACCTCCCTTAGGTAGGCATTCATCAACATCATCATCATCTCAGCCGTTGGTAATCCACTACTGAACATTGGTCTCCCCCATAGAGGGGGGTTTTACCAATACTCGACACGCTTAGCAGGTGGGTTGTCGAGCGCAGTTCGATGGTTTTTTGCAGAGGACGCTGCTGCCCGTCCACTGGATCTGTTAACCCTTAGCTGTTAAGGCAACCACGGGTAGAGAGGGTTATTCTAAAGCCAGTAACTCCACGACGGTAGGCATTCGCTTATTATTAAATTAAATTAGTTATTATTATAAGTACTTATCTGGTAGAATAAAATAAAAATATAAAAAGTTATAAAAAGTCTACAGGTATTCTTTATTTTATGTCATTGACGTAGGTACCTTTCTTTCATTCCTAAGAAGAGCCCGCACATAGGCAAGCACATAGGCATAGCTGCAGGGGTTACGGATGCACGTCTAGTGATCCCGCGACCCCTCAATATGGCGAGAGGAGGAACCTTCGCGGGGTTTAGTGGGTGCGAGTCCCACATACCCTACTGCGCTCCCTCGAAGCGCAGGAGATATGCATAAGCCATTTCCCCGGGTAAAAAAAAAAGGTACTTTTCTTTCATAGGCGATTTTATGTAGGTAACACAAAAATATATAGAAAGAATCTGGATTTTGTTTCAATGAATGCCTACCTCCCTTAGGTAGGCATTCATCAACATCATCATCATCATCTCAGCCGTTGGTAATCCACTACTGAACATTGGTCTCCCCCATAGAGGGGGGTTTTACCAATACTCGACACGCTTAGCAGGTGGGTTGTCGAGCGCAGTTCGATGGTTTTTTGCAGAGGACGCTGCTGCCCGTCCACTGGATCTGTTAACCCTTAGCTGTTAAGGCAACCACGGGTAGAGAGGGTTATTCTAAAGCCAGTAACTCCACGACGGTAGGCATTCGCTTATTATTAAATTAAATTAGTTATTATTATAGAGTCGCTAGCTGTGCCCCGCGGTTTCACCCGCGTTGTCTTCATTCCCGTGGGAATATCGGGATAAAATGTACCCTATGAGTTATTCCAGGGTCTAAACTATCTACAAACAGAATTTCAGCTCAATCGGTTTTTTTTTTATTTTCCAATTTGTAACATCAGCTACAGCAGGTTAGTCAGTTTAGGTAGTTTTAGAGTGAAAGAGTTACAAATATCCATCCATCTTCACAAATTTTCGCATTTTATAATATATTATAAAATACTTATAAGTACTTATAAGTAGAATTATAAAATAACTACTAAACCACACCCGCATCGCTCCGAATACCATTATATATGTTTATAAACCTTTTGAATTACTCTATCTATTGATGAAAACCGCATTAAAATGCGTTGCGCAGTTTGAAAAGTCTAAAAGTACAGACGACGGCAAACTAGTGTTAAATAGTATTATTTAAAGAAGTACTAATAAAACATTTAACGCAGACTCGCAGAAGATTTTATTACCTAAATCTCAAAAGCGATCGATTTAAATTTTGTCCCAAGGCAATAAAAATCAAACATTTTTTTATTTTAAATCACCATTTTTATGTATCTAAATCGGTTCCCTATTCATTCGTATACTATTATTAGCCATAATTTTACAACTCATAAATTTTTAAGCCATAATAATAGCTAATGATCACCAGTCATAACGTCAATACTCGAAATATGTACGTACAATACCGATTATATAAAATAACAATTATGAACAATGAAAATTAGGACATACACCATTATTAAGTATAAAATTATACATAACAAACATTATGACAACTAACAATAGGAATAAAAACTATTAAACACAAAAATATTATAGCAATTAAATTTTAGGACAATTTATCAGTATTACCACAAAAAAATATGTACTATTTCCAATATTATGACTAGAGGAGGTTATGACAAATGATGTATGCGGAAAATTTTTATTACAAAAGACATTATGCGAATCAATAGGACACCATCTAAATCACCATTAGTGACTAATAGTCACTAATTTTATTTAAAAAAATACAATCATAAACAAAAGTGTCGGAAGAACGCAAACCGCAACGCGTTGACGGCAGGATTCAATTCTACTACGATAAGACGTACGGCCGACCTGAGCGCTGATCGTCTTCAATTGAGTCTCTGCCTTGCTTGAAAAGTCTATGCCACTTGTAAATCATTGTTTTTCCAGGGCAGGAGTCCCCGTAAACTGATGACATTTCTTCCATAATGTTCTGAGGCGTTTTTCCTTGCTTAGTGAGAAACTTTATCACGGCACGATACTCAATTTTCTCCATAGTTGATATTTTCTACCCGATTGACTTGTTTATAACAGCGATATCTCAGAGGTTTATGAACCGATTGGGCTGAAACTTAGTATTTATACTTGTATTGAGTCAACAAGTAGCGACAGGTAAAAATAACTACCCCCTTCTCTCTCTAAGCCCTCCATTCCGCGAACTTTTTGACCTCCCCTCGTAAGACGATGTACAGTTATGGGCATCGTTTCTATAGAATTGCCTTATTTGGACACACAGGTAACACCGGGATACGAGGAAACAATAACCGCTTTGTCTTTGCGATTGTACCTTCTTGGATACGGAGGTGTTTAAATGGAATTTAAAAAATGAGCTGTATATAGGGATAGACATTCCAACTTTCATATTTTAAGTATCACGTAGCTTATAAGCTCTCTCTAATAATAGCGAGGTTAGGTTATTTGATTTGATGGGTGATGGAAAGAGGTTGGGATTGACCTGATTATCATTGCTTCATTATCATCTCAGCCGTTGGTAATCCACTACTGAACATAGACCACCCCCATAAAGGGGGACCATTGCTTAATTTATGATAATTAATGGCGTTAGTAAAAAATATTATTTATGCACATTTGAAAATTTTATTTTTTAGGTCTATCAAATAAAATCAAAATAATAATGTAAGGTCTACATGGCCCTAAAGCCAACTACTTTAGAATCGGTCAGACCATTGGAAGTAACTTATATCCACTCAGCCGCTAGAAAAGAGCTGTTGATCTTAAAACTGCTGAACCAATTTTCTACAGACTTAACCAAGAACAATCGCGATCATGTCAGCTTTCAAACAAAAAAGCCGCATCTAAATCGGTGCATTCGTTTGGGAGCCTATCATCATCATCATCATCCATCTGTTGGAAGTCCACTGCTGAACATAGGCCGGGAGGCCCCCTTATGGGGGACCATAAGGGGGTTTGTAGCCAATACTCACCACGCTTGGCAGGCGGGTTGGCGAGCGCAGTTTGATGGTTTACGCAGAGGACGCTGCTGCCCGTCCGCTGGATCTGTTAACCCTTAGCCGGCTCTTACGGCAACCACGGGGAGAAAGGGTGGAGTACTATTCTAAAGTCGTTAACCCCACGGCAAGCCTATGGGAGCCTATGCCACAGATTTTTTTTTTAATTTGACAACAATTACGTTTATCTATAATTCGTTTTTAACTATAACAGTAACCGCAATAAACGCGTCAAAAGCCGCTCAATAGCATATTTTACAATAATCATTCTTGGTACGCCAATGTCGTGTTGTATTAAACGAACGCGTTAGTGAAAACGCCCCCTATCCTATAGGCCGTTTATAAATAGCTATCAGCTTCTAGTTTTCATTCATTTTGGTTATAATTTGATGTCTAAAATGCCTTAAAATCTACGCAGTTAGAATTACAATTTATTGTGTATGTGACAACCATTAAACTTTATCAACATACCTAAATCTTTGAAGTCATTTTCAAACTAAGTTTGTAACATTGACGTAAACATGTATAGATCACAGATCATAAAAACTCAACAATGATATTACTCGTAACATACCATCTGACTTGACGGTAGTGCCAAGCTTAGCCAAGCAGAGCCAAGCGAAGCGCAAGGGCACTTCCTGCCTTTTCTCGAAGCGCTTCGTCATTTTATTGAACTCCCACAATTTATTATACATAAAAATAGGAATTCGTACATAGTATACTTACAATAAATAAAATTGATAATATTAGGGAAACACTAGCACAAGACATGGAATGGAAAAACCTCTTAACTCTAGGAAGGTAAATCCTTTGCTAATCAGACAAATAGTCTAAAAAATATTTACGTTTTTGATTTAAACTTTATACTTACTCCATTTCCAAAGTCATTTGTTTTTCAGAAAAAAACTTAAGTATGCTAAAAACCGGTCCTCAGTAGTAGGCCACAAATTTTTCGTTTATTTTAAAACACTTCCTGCTTTCACCTTAACACGACTATTTTAAACATAAGCTATTTTTCTTGTCAAAAATCCCCAAATCACACCTCTTATTAATCACCTTATATTATTTAGTAACTTGTTAAGCACGCATAGTGAACTTACAATTAAGTTTACCCCAATTTCTTTATCGTTCATCAATTAATCTACGAGCCAGTGGCCGATAATTACTATAATATGCGCAGTTAGAGGGTTGAACTATGGACATGTTGTTCGGACGAGTTGAATGACGCAGTAGGACGTCCATTCAGTGGACAGATAATCATATAAAGACCGTAGGAATACGATGGATACAGAGACAGTTTTCAACAAGACTAGATGGAAATTTATGAGGGAGGTCTATTTTCAGTACTGGATGTCTTACGGCTGCAATGATGATGACGTTACCTACTATATCAATATATTACACATGTAATAATACTTGATGAAAACAGCTACACCGCACTTTAAAATACATCTAGGTATATATATTAACTAATATATTATCTACAAAAATAATGGTTTACCTAACTATTAAAATAATGGTTTCCACTATAAATATGCATAGCTCTAAAATTGATTGAACTAACTACAAAAAAATATTGGTTTGCACTATATCTGTGTCGAAAACTACAGGTGTCACAAGACAAATATAAACCTAACCAAAACAAGTCGGCTTGCTCTGAATTTTATAATAACATGGTACGAGAATTGGTTTTGCCGCTTCACCGGCCGCTACCGCGGTACATACAGTAGAAATCTATTGCAGTTGGTAAGGGTTTTAAAGACAGTTCAAATTTCATCCTACTTTCACGCCATAGCACAGAATAATTAACTAATAGTTCCTGGCCATATTAATGTTTGGGTAAACATTACTTATCCTATATGTTTGCCTTCTCTTAAAACCAAGGTACACAAGCGATTAAGCTGTTTAGATTACTTAGAAATTCTGGTATTTTTTATTAATTTAAACTTGCCTACTAACTGGCTGGACACAATAACAACGTTCCAAGAATATATCGTTCTAACACTTCCCCTTAACTTCTCCAAAAGTTACGAAAACCCATTAACAATCGCGTGTGGGCACCACATGACCTCAAAGACAGAACCAAAAAATGCTAATACTTGATACTATCGCACCCTTACGCGTGATTTGACCACGCGTCCACAAAACGTAACCCTTGAACTATCTGATAACCTTTATTCACCATTTTAACCCGACCTTCCCACCTCTCCTGCAACTTCTAATTTGAGTTCAACACGCGGATGTTCAAGCCTTTTTGATAGGTCAGCTAACGCTAGTCAAGAATGTCATGCAACGTTGAAATATGTGTTGTGACGTCACATTTATGTCAGCCAATCCATTAATGGTCTTATCTTAAGTTTCAAATTGGTGGGTTTTGTTAAACTCTGTTCGCTTTTATTGGTAGGAGACATGATATCTACGTAGAAATTCGGCTCTTCTATAAGTACCTTCACTTTAAATCCTTTACTTATGAAGTCATTTACCAATCATATATTTTGTATAAAAAAGGTTTATTTTTCGCGATTCTTGAAATTCATACTTTTGCAAGTTATTTACTTCGACGTTAAGGCATCTCCAACTGAAACTTAAAGTGAAAGAATTTTGTTTATTGTTAGTCTCAAAAGTCAATAAAATTATAAGTACTGACCAATGAATCAATCTACTGTGCGTTTTGAAATAATATAACTCAACTGTAAGAACGCACAAGAAACTTGTAGGGTTTATGTTTTTCAACTGCGAGTTATACAATTTTTTTTTGGTTTGGTTACATATTTGTTTGCTTGGAGGGTGTCGGCGGGTGACTATCTATTAATATAATAATAATAATAATATTATTAATAGCTATTAATTGTAATTGTTATGTATGTTATGTGTTTATCCTATGACATTTTATTTAATTAAATTTTTGTGTAATAATGGTAATGTATTTTTGTGTATTAATTTTAATAATTTGATGTGATTAATTCGAATGTAGGTTATTTAAAAATTGTATTTTATATTGACATTTTATTGAGGACTTATTATGATTTATTTGATGTATGGGTGAAATGGCCTGAAATAAATGAATTTTAATTTAATTTTTTTTTAATATGGTACAAATTCCACACACGGTCATCTGGTGCCAAACTAGACTAGAAGCTTGTACTATGGTAACCAGATGACTGATATACATACTTATATATACGCTTGTTACACCCAGACACAGATCAAACAGCCATGTTCATACACACAAATGTTTGACCTGGCCGGGGATCGAACTCAGGGCCTGCGGCTTAGAAAGCAGAGTTACTACAATCTGAGCCATCGAGGTCCTCTATATATATAGTTGACTTCATACAAGTTTTGAGTTAACCTTCTGAGAGCCCAGTTATCTTTTTGTGTTATTATTATAGAAACGTACACACTTTTAAGTTACGGTGTAAACTACACCGTTTTGTAAAACCTGATACATATACATAATTTTTTATTGATTATTATTATTTTATTTATTGGTTATATATAATTATGATTTGACATGAATTATTACTGCTTGATACACATACTTAATTTTTTCATGTAATCTGGTATATTATTTTAGTTTGGCATGATTTTTAATTTTATTTTGACATTTTTTAATGATTTTTATTATTTTAATTAGAATTTAATTTTTAATTAGACCGCCTCGGTGGCTTAGTGGGCGCATGCTCGACTGCCAATCAAGAGGTCCCGGGTTCGATCCCCGGGTCAGGCATAGTGTTAAATATTGGATTTTTCCATTAAGAATTATCTCAATAGATGCCTGAAGTCTGGAACTGTGCCCGGTATATGGCAATAGGCTCGCCCCCTATTACATGGGACCAATAACATACTGGCGAAATGTGGGTGTATCTATTATGGGACTGGGTCCTGGGTACACCTCTGCCTACCCCTTCGGGAAAAAGGCGTGAATGTATGTTATGTTATGTTGTTAATTAGAATTTAGATAATTAACTTGCACGCTTCAATGAGGTAGAATGTAATGGACCAATAATTATTAATTTAAGACCATTTGTACCTACATTCTTTTAAATAAATGATTTATTTATTTATGATAGAGCCACAATTTAACTTGCTTTCCGTAAAACGATGGCGCCCAGATATTACCCAGATATTACCACGTGGTAATGGTCATCCGTCAAAATAGACTCAACAATACGTACACACATAGCAAGTTATTATTTTTTATAACTAATTTAAGGATTTATGGATTCCCCGAACAACTAATAAACCAAATCTGCCCGATTCACACGAATCCGTTTAAGGCGATTACACACTCACCGACAATGCGCACCCTATTGTGACGTGTAATATAAGAAACAATAAGATGCCATATTAGAGCGTATACCTGAGACCTTTATTTTGTGAGTGTACATATAAGTACCGTAATTTCGGAGAAACCGATAACTTTGTGTATACTGACTTACTCTGGGTTTTTACGATTATAGGTACGTGTTACTTCAGGTAACTTAGCCTGTTTTATTTTGATATTGTTGGTTATTTTGTAGAAATTTAAGACTCGACACAAGTTTGTGTACGCTATTTCTTAGTCAAGGTTTGTATTAAAAGTTAAACATGTAAACTCGTTAATACCTGATCAATTTGTACTTCGATAGTTTAGACTATTTTGCTAGGTAATGAATTTAGCTTTACCTTTTGCTCTGCTGCTTGACTTTTACCTTCTTTATTTATTATTATTATTTTAAATGCGTACATGGCCTTCTAGGAATTTGACACAATCCTATGAAAAATTTACCAAATCGATGTCTTGTATTCCCGTGTTCCCTCCGAATATAAATAACCCATTCTATGTCCTTGACATTTTAATTTTTCTTATAAGCCCTTAGTTTTTTCATAGTGAACTGCCAAAAATCGCAGTTTTACTCGCGTGATTGGACGTTCCCTACAAAAAAATGTACAGTTTATAAACAAAAATAAAATGATACTTTACTTCAACTTTAAAATATCAGGATATAAATATATCAAATAGGTTTACTGTATTCGGAGGAAATAGAATACAAAAATCGATTAAGTAACTTTTCCACGGGATTGTGTAAACTGCTAAGAGGTCGTCTTTCCTGTTAAGTTTTTTGAGTTCACGAATAGTAAAAATGGATGAAACTTGGGACCAAAATGATAGTATACAACGTGTTACAAAAAGATATATACTTAACTTATAGGTGAATACTTAAGGGGATGCATAAACCCATCAAACTCAAAAACTTTCAAAACAAAGAAATGCGAAATTATCAAGAAATTCCATTTCTCTTTCAATATGGATCAGTTGATCGGTAAGGTATTTTTTTTTTTGCTAAATTTGCAATTTGTTTTTTCAATTTTTGCAAATTCTTTAGTTTGACGGGTAGATGCACCCAATTCAGTATTTTAACAGAGGACACAACATAGATTGGGCCCGCTGTACACTCATCCCGCTATACTTTGCTCGAAAAAGATCCATCTTGCACGGATCAATTTTGTATATGTTTTGTATGTCGATTGGAAAACTTTTAAAGTATTTTTATACATACCCGTTTACATAAATGATAATTTTGTTAATCATAAGCATGGCCATATAAATCCATGTTTATTGTTATAACAAATGATCTAATGCTAATACAAGTGGCGATCTTCTAATCGATTTCTTCCAGACAACTGGAAATAAATGGAGTAATATTACGAAAATTTCGGGTCGGCGTTTAACTTTCAGAAGTTTTCAGCTAACTTTAAGAATAAAATGACTAGTAAATATTATAATTTCAAATATATTTTATTTAAAAACATAAAATGTAGAGCAAAAACGGTGAACTGCATTAGTTTATAAAACTGTCATAGGCATATCAGTGCCCCTCGAACATAAGTAGGTATACACAGTAGAAACATTTATTATTTCAACACAGAAAAGGTTTGCAGAAAAGGTAATGACACCCTTGTACAATGTACTTTTCTTAAAACACTTGACTAAAATACTTGACTGGACGATTGGCAGTGGTAATTAGTTACTCTTGACTCTGCCTTCTGAGTATGTCTGTTTGCTGGGTCTGGACTCCGGATGTTATATGCTGGGTGTTACCATAGCAAGCTTACATCCTAATTTGGAGCCAAAAGACGTTGTGTTGAAGTTGTCCTATCTTATAACCTTATCACCAGGCCTTGCTTTATTCATGTAGATTCACTTAGAAAACATGGACATAATCTCTGAACTGATATTACCTATGTCAGGTTTATGTAATAGATTCAAACTCAAACTCCACCTAACTCAGACTAAACTGAAGCCCACCAAATTCCCATTTTATACCGACCTCGATATGTTCCGACAGATAATTAAAACTTTCATAAAACACTACCAGTTTTAAACCTCGAACCATAGAGTTCCAGTTAAAAAAGGTACGAAAACATAACCCATCAAAGTTGCGAACACAAAACGACAGCGCAGACAAGTTGGTTAACTAACATAACTGGCTGAAAAAAGAAACATAACAAGCGAAAAAAAAAAGAAATAACTGGAAAAAAGAAAAGAAGTGTAACGTGTAGGAAGTTGCACTGATATCGTGTGAACGAGGCTTAAACGAGCTGTGTTATGCTTGCCTCTATTATGGCGACGTGGAACTATGAATATTCTCAGGTAAACAGATGTCCTATTATATATCCTATAATGCTTTGTTTTTAAAGTCACGATAATTGAAAATGTATTTAAATGTCGATCTTCGTAGATCCATAATATACAAAAATCAACAATTAACAGACTTTACTGATCGAAAGTAAGTAGAGCTTAAGGTTGCTCCACACGTCAATGCCGGTGTGGATCCGGCGCGTGACGGGTGACGTTGCATTCCTTGTATTTGAATGTAACCCCTAGGCGTGCTCTGGTCGGGCACGTTTTTTTGTAGGATATGACACCCGACCCGGACCCGCCCGCGTGTTGTTACATTTAATTTATGACTTCCGAATACAAATGAATTAATATTATTGTCATTAATTAAATGTTTTTGCAATGCATTGTGTTGATATGATTTTACAAATTTAGTGCACGTGACTGCGAAAAGTACAAGTAACGATGTGTCCAAGTTGACTATAAAAGATCTCTACTACTTTGGATAAATCATTTTTGTTGACGGACACAATATCGGTATTTTGTATGCCATATCCATTAATGTTCTTTCATCGTGCAAGTAAACGTGTATGTAGCATATCTACTCGGGCGAAACTGAAGGGAAAACATTGAAAATTCGGCCGCTTATCGGGCGCTTTTAACTTTTATTTTGGGCGCCCCGGGCGGCCTCGTGAAGGCACATGGACTGGCAAACATATTTTAGAAATGGCTCATTTTTAATTTTAGTTTTAGTAATAAATACATATTTAAGTTATTATTGTACACCAACTTATTTTGTAAAGAAGTAAGCTGGGGTTTGGCTTATCCGAAGCATTTTTATGTAAACTAAAATAGGTTATAAAATAGACATAATATGTATTATATTTCATTGAATAGTATTGACCAAACTTTATTTTTGTTATGAAAGTAGTTTTAAAAAGTTAATTTAATAAAAACATTATTAACCTTTAGAACATCTCATAAAAAAAAAGATTCATTTTTATTTTTAATCGTAACCAGCCAGCTCTAAAACATTCCAGTTTCAAATAAAATCGGCGCGCACGCGAGCTAGTATTTACGGCTAGTATTTTGGCCGTATGTTCTCACACGTCGACTGATACACATCTGATTCATTACCGCGCTCTTCGATCTACATTGTCTATAGTTCGACCCGCGGCCATACAGAATCTATGTACGCGGACACGCCGTTAACGACCATAGACAAACGTTATTCTTGTAGGAAGTAAGGAGTTTGATTTATTTTAAAGTTCAATACGGAATGGTGGGCCTGAAGGAAACTAAAGCTATTCTACTGTGGACTGGGCGATTTATTTCGCCACCATTTAGAATGTACAGTCGATGTTGTGATTGAATTGGAGCCAAAGCTTGTAAAAAACCTTACCGCCTTATTAGGTCTTAGCATCGAGAGATCAGATACGACAATGATCATCATCATCATCATCATCTCAGCCATAAGACATCAACTGCTGAACATTAGGCCTCCACCATAGATTTCCATCTAGCCCAGTTGTAAGCGGCCTGCACCCAGCGTGTTCCTGCTGTCTTTATCAGATCGTCTGTCCACCTTTTGGGTGAACGTCTTACGCTGCGCTTGCCGGTGCGTGGTGTCCATTCGAGAACTTAACAGCCCCATCAGCCATCAGTTCTATGTGATATGTGCCCTGCCCATTGCCATTTAAACTTGCTAATCATCTGGGCTATGTCGTTAGTCTACGAATCTCCTCGTTTCTGATTCGATCTCGCAGAGAAATCCCGAGCATAGCCCTCTCCATAGCGCTATTTTGAGCTTGCTGATAAGGCCCACAGTATGAGACGCATTGGTCGAAGACCTTTGACTTGAGGCACTTTAGCAGGTATTTTGGACGAGAAGATATTACGGCTATGTCAGACATGAATAACAATATGCCAAAAAAATGGTTACTTATTTGAGTGTAGTTAAAAGGCGGTCATTATACGGTAGGTTCAGGTGACTATCAGTGCCATCACTCATGAGTGATACTGAGTGACGGACAACCGATTACTAACTACTTAATCAATCACATTAGACGATAAGTTAACCTGACTGGTAGATTTTACTGTAAAACTGATCGTGTAATGAACGCTGAATGAAGTTAGGTATCTATTCCCAAAATAAATTGTTAAGGCATACCTTGAAAATTTACCTTGTCAAGTATGCTAAGTAGGGGTCCATACCTAGATACTCGTACCTGAACAAAACGTTACCGCGTTTCTAAGAACATACAGCGTCATCTATTTGCAAACATGTTAAACATTTTATTTTTGTGATCAAAATTTTACTTGTCATATATATAAATGAGGTAAGTGATAAGAAGCAAGATCTTAAAAGATATTATCTTATATATAAGATCTTCATCATCAACATCATCATCATGTCAGCCGTTGGTAATCCACTACTGAACATAGGTCTCCCCCATAGAGGGGGGTTTTACCAATACTCGACACGCTTAGCAGGCGGGTTGTCGAGCGCAGTTCGATGGTTTGTTCTAGAGAACGCTGCTGCCCGTTCTCTGGATCAATTAACCCTTAGCCGGCTCTTACGGCAACCACGGGTAGAGAGGGTGGAGCACTATTCTAAAGCCAGGAACTCCACGGCGGTATGTAATATTTTACTTCTTACCAAATTTCATGATACTAAGCCAACGGGAAGTACCCTAGAGGTTTTTAATCCGTTGCGCAAAATATATAAATGTGCGGTAAATTGGCCATATCTATTGATTGCGTTAAGTTAGAAGTTTGGTTGTTCGCAGCTTCAAGCGACTGTGGACCTGAGTTGTTGATATGAGTAGGTATCCACTTGATACCTCATCGCGTAAACATAAACATACATTGACGCCTTTTTCCCAAAGGGGTAGGCAGAGGTGTACCCAGGACTCAGTCCCATAGTAGATACACGCACATTTCGCCAGTATGTTATTGGTCCCATGTTATAGAGGGCGAGCCTATTGCCATCTACCGGGCACAGTTCCAGACTCCAGGCAGCTATTGAGATAATTCCTAATGGAAAAATCCAATATTTAACACTGCCTGACCTCGGGATCGAACCCGGGACCTCATCGGGATCATCATCAACCTCATTGGACCTCATCGTATTCCTGCGAAAAAGGGTCTTGACAAAAAGACAGACAGACAAACAGACGAACAACAAAGTGATACGGAACATTAAAAAATAGTAATAACTCAGAATCCTCAAGTATGCAAAAAGGCAATGAATCCATAAGTGACCATAAAGGAGCTAATAAAACGACACGCACCATCGCCTCAATACCTCGACATAAAACTATAAACTACAAAGTTTAACATCTCTATAAATATATGGAAATGTACAAAAACTTTAATATTATGTCTCCTAAACATAGTACTTACGTATAGAAAAGCGTTCAACTTTAGTTCAAAACTAATCTAAGTGCTGTACAAGTTGGCAGACAAGTGCTAACGTGTTTTTTTTAGTTTTTACTCGTAGTTCAACCTTCAAGGAATGGCGGGTGATATGAACATTGCATGCATGAAGGAGTTTCATAGAGT
Source organism: Hemistola chrysoprasaria (assembly GCA_947063395.1). Classification (NCBI taxonomy): domain Eukaryota; kingdom Metazoa; phylum Arthropoda; class Insecta; order Lepidoptera; family Geometridae; genus Hemistola; species Hemistola chrysoprasaria. Next base: position 11,211,033 of record OX346724.1, on the reverse strand, counting down.
AGTGACTAACTAAGAGAACACACAAATTTACTCTCAGTTTTTTGCTTCATTTCTTATTGTACTATATTTCTTTTTTGTTTGTCTGTGCTGACCCATGATTTTTAAGCAACGATGTCTAAGCCAATGCTAATTTATAAATAACAATGGTTCAAACTCAGATGAAGTTGGTACGGCTCAAATATTAACTGAACCAAATTATTTTAAATTTTTTACTAAACTAGCGAATAAACTTAATTGTTGAAAAACCTAAAAAATCGCATAACCACAGTAAAAATATATGTAACTGAAAGAAACGTCGAGATCTCGAGATCGCCTACAAACATTTTTTTCTGTCCACATTAAGACGGAGAAAAAAACAATATTCATTGTTATGTCTCATTTTTAGGGTTCCGTACCTCAAATGGAAAAAAAAACCCTCATAGGATCACTTTGTTGTCCGTCTGACTGTCTGTGTTGACAGACGGACTGTCAAGACACTTTTTAACGGGAACGCCTGGAGGTATCAAGTTGAAATTGATTTCAACTACTCAGATCTGCGGTCCCTTGTGGCTGTAAAAAAATCATACTTCTAAGTTAACGCAATCAAAAGTTATGGCCACTTTACTGCATATTTTTATACTTTGCGCAAGGACCTAATAGATGGCGCTGTACGTTATAGGTATGGAACCCTACACCATGCATACACATACGTATGCCTTCACAATTTATTCTTTCAAAGTGCACTCTCTAGTTCTACGTGTTTATCTACACGAACAGGAAAGCTCTGTTCAGTGAAAGCAAAATATTCATTTCAGTGACGCCTGTAAAGTTACCAGTTACTGCTCCAACGATCATGTGGGACTTTTCTCAGTCCTTTGTACCTATGGTGTTAGGAATGTATTAGCTTCACTTATGAAGCTAAATTCCAAAAGCCTTAGCTTTTGGAAATTTATGTTTGTAGTTTATTAAGTACAAACTTCATCATCTCAGCCGTAAGAAGTCCAGTGGCAAAGGCACCACCCCAATAAGGGCCAATCTTGAACGAGTGGTTAAATCGTCCTAGAATTAAATAAATAAATAAGATCCCTGAAAAACAGATAACTGGTACATTTATTCAGCAGGTGGACCTAAGTGGCGAAGTTACGAGCCTACAATCCCAAGGGTCATCAGTCAACAGTCTATCCTTGACCTGTCCAAACATAAACTTAATAATTGTAACATTTGAAAAGAAATTCCTTATCACGGGGATATAATTAGACTAATAACCCCCTGCGGAATTACCTTTACGTGTGCCTGTAATGTGTGGCCATGTATGATAACATCTGACCTAATAATAGTAACTATACAAGCTTTTAACGTGGCTTTACTTGGGGCTGAGGTTTTTTTAGTGGTAGGCCTCTTTAGCAGGGGGCTGCCTGGGGAAGTACCACACCTTTGCCAGTTATTCATCCGCCAAGCAGTAATATGCAAACATTACTGTGTTCCGGTCTGAAGGGCAATGTTACCAGCGAAATTACTGGGCATGTTGAGATTCAACAACTAATATCTCAGGATGACAGGCGTAGTGCAGTGCCGCGCAGAATTTTGAATTTTAAAACACTGGGTGGCACTGTGTCTGTTATGGGCAATCATGATGCTTACCATCAGGCACCTGATTTGCTCGTCTTGTCATTGATTATCATAATAATATTTTCTCACGATCGAAGTACCCACACAGTCCAGAGGATTAGCATTTTGAAGTGGCAATGGGCAGGGCACATAGCACGTAGAACTGTTTGCCGATGGAGCTGTAAGGTTCTCGCACGGACCAGCAAGCGTAGATTAGTACGTCCATCCACAAGGTGGACAGACGCTCTGATAAAGACAGCAGGATCACGCTGGATGCTGGCCGCTTACAACCGGACTAGATGGAAATCTATGGGTGTGGCATATGTTCAGCAGTGGACGTCTTATGGCTGAGATGATGATGATGGTGAAGGACCGAAGGTTAGAACTTTGACGTGTCTGTGTTTCTCTGTGGCATCGTAGCTCTTAATTCGTTTGGTATCATGTTACTTCAATATTGCAACGACATGGAAACATTGACCTGATGCTACAGAATCTTGTTCAGATAGGCTATTAGTCAAAAATATCGTGGTTGGACTCATAGGAATATTCTCAATATGTTACAAATACGTGTAACAGTTACAGAAAAAACAGTCATTCCTAAATAGATAACGGGGCTCTGAGAGGGTAAATTCAAAACCTATTTAAAAAATAAAATTTACTTAAAGTCAGTCAGTACATAGAGGACAAAGATGCCTGGAGACATCTGCATAGCTACCACGCGGCATCTTGGAAGGTGACCAAACGTGGCAAACGAATGTATCCAAAACAAATATTGTAAAACTACCAGTTGAAAAAATTAAGCCCTACAAGTTACTTGTGCGTTCTTCTTGTAGATGTATCTTTCCGAACATACGTAGATTCATTACTCTTTATCTTTATTGACGTGCAAAAGTGAGTGAGTTTATGAAGATCTGATACAAAATAGCTGCACCTAGCTTTAGATTATCTAAAACAAATAAAAAGACATTCTTAGGAAATAGTGTACGTTTCTATAATAAAATCCCAAAAGAGATAACTGGGCTCTCAGAGGGTAAATTCAAAACCTATATAAAATCTACTTTACTAAAGAAGGCTTATTATAAAGTCAACCAGTACATAGAGGACAAAGATGCCTGGAAACTTCTGCATAGCCGCCTCGCGGCACCTTTAAAGAAAACGAATGTAACCAAACCAAATATTGTAAAACTATCTGTTGAAAAAATTAAGCCCTACAAGTTTCTTGTGCGTTCTTCTTGTAGAGGTATCTTTCCGAACGCACGGTAGACTCAGTACTGTTTATCTTTATTGACGTGCAAAAGTGTCAGATTATGACCTATTTGAATAAATCTGTTTGAGTTTGAGTTTGATAAATCGTTCCCAAGTTGTCATCGGACAAACAAAGGTACAAATCACAAAGACCAATTTTCCCAAGTAGATGTCCAAAACATAACATGGCATCACACCTTGTTTTACCGGAGACCTAGGCAGAGGTACTGCCTAACCCGCAGCCAGAGTTACTACTAACCCGTCGCACGCCCCCGATAAAAAATACAATGAACAAACAAACTTTCCTACATTTCAATATCATCAAACATTTCCCATAAGCCATGCGTGAGCGGAACATGCCGTGTGTGCGACTCACACACCGATAAAATCTGACCTCACTTAATAAAAGGGGAGGTGGCTGGTTGCCGCGAGAACGTATTTCGGCAATAAACCACCTTGATTTATATTATACGACCGCAAGAGTTCATGTGTGAGATTTGTTTGTGATAAGGCAATGGGTTTATAATTTTAGGAACATTATTCTTTATGATTGAGGGTGCGCTTACTTCCACTTTGGAGAATAAGCGATACCAATGGATAAGGACAAAAGTAAGGCACGAGTACAAAACACTCTACGGCGTAGGTCAGACCTTCTAAAGTGTTGGTGTCCAAGCTTTATAAGTATATTTTAGTAAGAACATTTATTTATTGAAAGGTTTCAATTATCTGAGCCAACAATTTATGATATAATTTATTTATGGCAACATCAACTATTTTTACCATAGAGGTTTTACATTTAACGGGTAACTTCTTTTTAATGGCGACTCTGTGGGAACAGTGATGAGACTTGTCGATTGGCAGAGCGATGGCGGGAAAAAAACGAAGCATGCGGGACGATTGAAGTCAGCGGATGAAAAACTAGGAGTCTAAGTAAAAAGTCGAGATTGTTTCTTGAAATTAAATGTATTGCAATATTCAGACAGATTGTTGTGTTTGATTTATAATGTCCGTCGGTGCGAGCAGTAACATAAGGATCGTTTACATCTCAGAAGCCGGGATACATAAGAAAAAAAAAAGTGTAAGTTCACGCCTACTCCATATATATATTGTGTTAAATAGATCAAATTTCCAAAAAATTTATAATTCTAGCATGGGATGGTTGAATGGCAGTTTAGAATCCGTAGCCAATAATATTAACGTGCATGACAAACGTTGCGTGGCTGTCCAGAAGAGCAAGGACTTTCAGTGACACGTCGTGTATCATAATAATTAATGTCTATCATCATTAGCAGGACGCTGGTTTTGATTATTATACCTACGTATTTGAATTTAAAACTCTGGATAATTAATTATTTAATTCTGTGTATGAGGGATATATTTCTTTCTAGTTTTAAGTTTTTCTTCTTTGTTATTTTCTGTTATATTGTGGTCTGGTACCAATAAAGAGTTTTCAATCATGCGTTTATAAAAAAAAGTACATCTCCTTGTTCCTGATGCTACGGCAATGTTTAATAATATAAATTTGTTATTTTTGGTATTACACGCACGTTTTCCTCTGAAATATCTCTATATTTTAGGTTTTCATTCGACCCTAAAATATTTCAATCAGAATCATTTATCTTGTATGGCGTACAAAATGGTGTTACAATCAATAATGTCCAATAAATTCGACCACTTATGAGAGTAGTGTGCAATAATCATCATCATCTCAGCCATAGGACTTTTGCATCTAGTCCGGTTGTAAGTGGCCTGCATCCAGTATGTTCCTGCCGTCCTTATTAGATCGTCTATCCACATTGTGGGTGGACGTCCTACGCTGCGCTTGCCAGTCCCTGGTCTCCATTCGAGAAGTTTAAATAGAGAATATATATATATAAAACATTGTTTTCTTCTGTTTGGTTATGCTGACACCATTTCTAATACACACAATTTTGAGTTTAAGGAAATGGAGCTGGGAGATAACAAAGTAGGGAAACTCCTCGACGCAACCGTTCGCGAACCAGGCGCAGTGTCACTCGTGACCATGGTCGCGACAGCATTCGACGGAGTCGCAGCCACAGCCGTCGGTAGCTGGAGCGTGAAGTGGTGCTGAGGCGAGAAGCAGGAGCGGATTCGTCTGACGGAGCTCGATCTACAACGGGAACGAGACGCGGAGCAGCCGTCAACGAAGCGAGCGGAGCGAGTCACGCACGGGTCGAGATGCCGCAGACGCAGCAGCAGCCGCAGCCACCCCGACGCGGACAACGGAAGACATTCAGACGAAAATCGTACAAAAAGGTCACGCAGTCGTCCTTTTTCCCCTAGAGATGTTAGTTACACAAATTATACAGTCTATTATGGACATCTTTCCATCACAACCAGGCTAGAGCACACAGTTTTCTTACAATAATAGTAAATACAATTCACCCAGAGTTAATTCCTTCAGAGAAAGTCAACGTATGGATTTTATAGATATTTGGATTAAAAGGTAAACGAGTGTGCAAAGGTCTGGGCTGGGATGAAAGGACCATAATTTCATTTCGCTATGCAGAAATTGTCACGGTTATATAAGACCTGGTATGATAGCCAGAGCTCAATACTGCATACTTGGGGGGGAGTGGCAGGTTAAATTATTTCATACTTTTCCTTGTGAGCAAAATAACGGACATATGTTTGAATACATGTTGTGGCAAAAGAGTTAATCCAGACCTATCCAGAACTAATTTTACGAAAAGCTCGCCCTCCTCAATCAATGCGAAATTATCGGTAGCCGCGCAGTCTATTGCATTGTCTATGGCATTAGTAACAGGATCACAAAGTCCAGTGCACTGCGGTGTGAAGATCCTGATGTGTATTTAAGTAGTCTTGATTAGTAATAATAAGGAATTTTACACAACGCAGCCATACTGCTAACTCTATGGGACTGCAAGCGTTAGGGCTATGACGGAAACCCCATTCACAGGCGGTGTGATAGTCGACACGAAGGTAGTAGGAAAACTAGGCAAACAATACGTTATTTGAGAGTTTACGAAGTGAAGAACGGTTTCTTTTTCGTTGCAATACAACCATGCTCAGTACCATATTGTCTCCAGGAAAATTCGGTATGTTTTCGTGGGCAGAAAAGGTGGAAATCAGATTACAGACTAGTGAGGACGGAAGAATCAGTAATGCAATTGCACAAACCGCAACTTCCCATACTAAACAGATGGACGAAAGACTTGTACAGCTAGACAATACAGTCTCTAATGAGCCCAAAACAAGTCTCCTAAAAATACTACAGCGCCACGAATATTGTTTTGTTCATAACTTGGTAGATCTTAGCTGTACAAATGTTAGAAGCAGGCATCATCCGAGAATCCACATATAATTATGCTAGCCCGATAATATTCGGTGGTCGATAATACGATTATGTGTGGATTACAGGATTTTAAGAAGGCAGCTGTCTAATTCGATCACAGTAAAGGAAATATATCCTATCCCCATAACAGAGGACGAAATAGCAAGATTGTCTAGTCAAGCATGGTTCATCACACTTGACCTCATCTCAGGGTACTACAAATTACCTATTGCGGAGAGAAGTAAGCATTTGACAGTTTTTGCCTCGCCGGACGGTCAATACGAGCATAATCGCATGCCGTTCAGCTTAGCAAATGCCCCTATCTTCCAGAGGATGACGAACTATGTTTTAGGACAAGCTCGGTTTAATAAAGCCACAGTCAGTATATCTGGCTGACCTACAAATTTTTGGTTAGGCCTCTTCCGAATGTATGACTCTACTGGAAAAAGTTCTCGAACATAATTGTTTCAAATAGTTCTAACGTGCGCAAAACTATAGTTATCAAAGTATAATTTCCTATAAACTAAAATCTACTACCTGGGTTACGAAATCAGCTCAGCTGGTATGCACCTGGGGACTGCAAAAATTCAAAGCGTGATAGACTTTTCCCCTAGCACTAAATGTGCACAACCTGCGTCAGTTTTTGGGACTCGTGAGATACTTCCGAAAATCCACTACGTGTTACGTGGGAGTGGACGACGGAGCAGAAACACTCATTAAAGAGAACCTTAAATCGAAGCTAGTAGAGAGACCAGTACTGGCTCTATATGATCCTAAGGCTGAGACAGAACTCCACACGGATGCAAGCAGGGTTCCTACCCTTATTGCAACAGGAATCCCATTGGGGGAATACTGCTTCAGCGTCATTTAGGAAGTCAAGACCCCTTTCATCCCGTAGTCTATTATAGCCGAAGAAAGCAACTTTCATTCGAATGAATTGGAGGACACTAGCGGTCATATGCGGTCTAAAGAAGTTTATCTTAGTTATCAATTTATCAAATTTTATTTTTTGTAGTGGTAGGCCTCTTTTGCAGGGGGCCGCCTGGGGAAGTACCACACCTTTGCCAGTTATTCATCCGCCAAGCAGTAATGTGCAAACATTACTGTGTTCCGGTATGAAGGGCAATGTTACCAGCGAAATTACTGGGCATGATGAGATTCAACAATTCATATCTCAGGGTGACAGGCGCAGTGCAGGCCGCGCAGAATTTTGAATTTTAAAACACTGGGTGGCACTGTGTCTGATATGGGCAATCATGATGCTTACCATCAGGCACCTGATTAGCTCGTCTTGTTACTCACTACTATTGTTTTAAAGGACAATAGGTTATTTAGGTGAATCGGCGGTAATTGGTAACAAAGAGTAGCTTAGATGGATAGTTCCGAAAGGTGCAAGGTTTGAGCAAGTTGTGCAAGATGAAGTACGATGACATAGGGCACGTCGGTTCACAGAACACAAAGAACGGTCGGTTTCGAGAAAACCTTGCGAGCCTTTGTAAAACCTTAAAAGGGGTTCACACTATACTGACGGTTGTAGATTCATTCACAAAGTTCTATTTATCAGACCTGTCTGGAATATTTACTTAAACTCAAACCGTAATAAAGGCGTTACAAGACATTTTCGACATATTTTGAGCCCCCGGCAGGATATAAGTGAACGAGGTTCTTGCTTTACTGTGTATAATGCATTCAAAAAGATAATAAACTAGGAAGGATACAATGGGGACTGAATAACACCGTGCAAAAGACCATAGGTAAGACAATAGCCGAAGTCATGTTTGATACTGCAATGAATAGTCAAAATAATAGAGGTATCTCTTTGACAGCCTCGTTGGCGCAGACGGTGGTAACTCTGCTTTCTGTGCCGCAGGCCCCGGGTTCGATCCCCGGCCAGGTCAAACATTTGTGTGCATGAACATGTCTGTTTGATCTGTGTCTGGGTGTTATAAGCGTATTTAAGTATGTATTTATTATATCAGTCATTTGGTTACCATGGTACAGGCTTCTAGCCTAGTTTGGGACCAGGTGACCGTGTGTGGAAGTTGTCCCATATTTATGTCCCATATTTATCTGATTACCATATCCTTGCGCTGAAGTAAAATAAAATAAAAAAAAATGAAATGTGAAGCGCATAAAGAGTATTACGACCGGGGAAGACATGCTGCATATTTCAATAACAAGAGTGATCTTGTAAAAATAACTACAGTAGCCTTTTCATAATAGAGATCAGAGCACGAAACTAATGCCATTTTACAAAGACCCCTATAGAGTTATAAAAGTGTTACAAAATTGGTCCAATACCAGGATTTGAAGGTATGAACAACAAACGCAAAACTACGGTTGCTGCAGACTGGATGCGACCGTGGATTCATTTGGCCTCGCTGAATTTAGATGATACGGATAATGAAAAGAGACCTACCGAATGAATTGAATTATATGTATATTATGATATAGAGGCGTGGATACCGCGTCATAGCGTATCTTATGTAACGTATGATGTTTTTGAACTTATAAACATGCCCGTTTTGTGTTGTTTCAGATCAAGTACGGAATACCGACCTATTCATGTCTTGACCTGATACCACATAAAACGCGATTAGTAATGTAGTTACGGTTACATAGCGAGATTATCATATAGCGGTTATATACAATTAATATTGATTAAAAATATTAATGAGATTTCAATATTATAAATAATAATATAATGGTAATGAGAATTACGTATATTTCAGAAGGTCATTTAGTTAAAATGATAGTTAATAAGTGGTTACAAGGATAGATATACGTAAGTGGTTACAAGGTTACAAGGATAGATATAAGTGGTTACAAGGTTACAAGGATAGATATAAGTGGTTACAAGGTTACAAGGATAGATATAAGTGGTTACAAGGTTATAAGGATAGATATAAGTGGTTACAAGGTTACAAGGATAGATATAAGTGGTTACAAGGTTACAAGGATAGATATAAGTGGTTACAAGGTTACAAGGATAGATATAAGTGGTTACAAGGTTACAAGGATAGATATAAGTGGTTACAAGGTTACAAGGATAGATATAAGTGGTTACAAGGTTACAAGGATAGTTATAAGAATAGATAAAATACAGATATAGGATAATTGATAAGATTTCAAAAAAGCTTTACAAGTCATATCGTTCAAATTGTTCTTTATTGTGAAAGTTTTAACTGTTGTAGAATTGATTGTAATAGACATAACAGTAAACATACTGTATACATGGACATACAGTAACTATTCATGAAGTCCCTCTAGATGATTGTGTTCATTTACTTACAAGTAGTATCGTTTTTGTGATTGTTAATTAATTGAACTATAGTACACTTCGTTCTGCCAAGTGAAAGGTTTTGTCTGGTTCCACCTGGGGCATGTATGAGGTCATACATGTCATCAGGATGGTCGAGTGAAAGGTTTCAATTATCTGAGCCAACAATTTATGATATAATTTATTTATGGCAACATCAACTATTTTTACCATAGAGGTTTTACATTTAACGGGTAACTTCTTTTTAATGGCGACTCTGTGGGAACAGTGATGAGACTTGTCGATTGGCAGAGCGATGGCGGGAAAAAAACGAAGCATGCGGGACGATTGAAGTCAGCGGATGAAAAACTAGGAGTCTAAGTAAAAAGTCGAGATTGTTTCTTGAAATTAAATGTATTGCAATATTCAGACAGATTGTTGTGTTTGATTTATAATGTCCGTCGGTGCGAGCAGTAACATAAGGATCGTTTACATCATATACTCCTATACGTACACCGCCGACCAGAAATACTCATAAGAATTTTCATTTCCTTCTGGTTGTCTGGAAGAAATCGCTTTAAGCGATAAGATCGCCACTTTTACTAGCCTAAGATTTTTTTATTGTTATTGTGATATAAGTTTATATTTACTTTTCCTTTTTACCGTATAAGTTTTTTTTTTTGTATAAAAGCAACATAATGGGAGAAGCCACTGGTCCCTGAAACACAGTTTTAACTAGTTCGGGGACCTATGGATTCATACAAATATGCTGTAACATTTATGTCAATAAATAAAATTTGAAAATTAAATTTATTACTGTATTGTTATGTCCATGTTTTTGTGTACAATAAAGTGTTTATCTATCTATCTTCTCAGCAAGAGTACAAATTTATAGATTTACAAAACTGTGATTAGTCCAATCCAGTACGGCCGCGAGGCTTACATTAGTGTGTTAGCACAGAAGGAGGAAAATAAACTTCGCGTGACCGAGGAAAGGTACTGAGAAAGATTCTGGGCCCGTGAGGAAAATAGATGGAACCAGATCAGAAAAATATGGAACTTGAAAATCTTATTCATGGCCGAGTCACATATCATCGGCGAGATCAACATAAAATCCCACAGACTTTGCTTCTCGGCCACTTTGAACTTAACGCATAGGGGAGGCTTGGGCGGTAAAGAGATTATATTTTGGACGAGTAACCAGGAAAAGCTGGTCGCATGTCCTAAGTTTTTTTTTTATGATAGTGAGTGACAAGACGAGCAAATCAGATGCCTGATGGTAAGCATCATAATTGTCCATATCAGACACAGTGCCACCCAGTGTTTTAAAATTCAAAATTCTGCGCGGCACTGCACTGCGCCTGTCACCCTCAGATATTAGTTGTTGAAATCCATCATGCCCAGTAATTTCGCTGGTAACATTGCCCTTCAGACCGGAACACAGTAATGTTTGGACATTACTGCTTGGCGGATGAATAACTGGCAAAGGTGTAGTACTTCCCCAGGCGGTCTCCTGCAAAAGAGACCTACCACCGCTAGTACCTAGTATACCGCTGAAAGGCCGAGGTGTAAAATGATCAGAAGGCGCTTCAAATGGAATCGTGGTAAGCGCAGCGCAGGACAGACAGAAGTGGCTCCTTGTGCCGGAGGCCAAGACTAGTTAGTTAGATAGTTATAATTAATATATCTATATCATCATCAATCGTCATCAGCCAGAAGACGTCCACTGCTGAATATTCCTCCCCGAAGCACGCTATAAGCTATTCATATGGGGGGATTTTTCCGTAATCACCACGCTTGGCTAGCGGCTTGGTGATCGCAGAAGTTGTAATACTTGGTGCCGGAGAGCGCCGCTGCCCACTCTCCGAATATATCTCTCTGCCGGGTCTCACGGCTCCCACGGGATGAGAAAGAGGTGGCCCTAATATATGGCCAGAAACCTCACGGCCGTATATCTATATTGTAAAGTTTAATATTGTTTAGTCCTCTATTAAAATGCTCTACAACCCACACTGCTTGAATCGTCTGCCACAGACGTAGAGCCAGTGAGGACGATAATGTTGATAGTATTGTTTATTGGGCAGTGTATAGGTAAGGTTCTGAGCATGCATGCACAAGGTCCAAGCGATACAGCGTAGGTACGTGGAGAGGTCACTCTCTTCACCAACGAGCACTAATGTTACGTTAGGTTCGCGCTGTTTGAATCATCTTTGATAGATGATGGAAAGATGAGTAAGAATACTCGTATATATGAGAATAGATATAGTTTGATATAATTAGCATTCTCAACTGTTGTTGATCAGACAGTTCCAGACTCCAGGTATTTATTGAAACAATTCCTAATAGAAAAATCCAATAAAACTTTTTGCCTGTCCTGGGGATCGAACCCGGGACCTTATGATAGGCAGTCTTAGTTAATTAATAATTTTATTTATATATTTATTTCATTTACAACTATTCCTACAGGTCATCCCAAAATAATAGCGTTTTAAATTATACAAAGTTAAAAAATTACTAATTTATGACATGAATTTAAGATAAAAATTATAACTAATTATTTTATTGATTCAGTCAATAATTCTTGTATGGAAATAACCCACTGATTTAATTCTGGAATTCACCTGAATCAGTAATTTAAACAAATGTCAAACCCCTCCCTAACAAGTCAGGAACAAAATAGTTTAACTACAAAATATTAACGCCCCACTTATACTCAGTGAATGGTAATAATATTCATAGCGTTTCACGCAAACTTGTTATTAACTTTGTTGTAACTTTACTTAACTTACAATACTTCACTTTACATGTTATGAGATTGGTAAAGACGTCAATTGACAGCGTCGTTGGCTCAGATGGTAGTAACCCTGCTTTCTGTGCCGCAGGTCCCGGTGTCGACCCCCGGCTAGGTCAAACATTTGTGTGCATGAACATGTCTGTTTGATCTGTGTCTGGGTGTTATAAGCTTATATAAGTATGTATATCAGTTATCTGGTTCCCATAGTACAGGCTTCTAGCCTAGTTTGGGACCAGATGACCGTGTATGGAAGTTGTCCCGTATAAAAAAATTATGTCAATAGATTCGAAAATTCTCCGTCTCACATTATTAACTTTGAGAGCATATTCCTACGTATGTATATCGATGAAAACAAAAATAATTGTACTAAACGCACTAAGGGCCGGTTTTTTGATCATTTGTTACGATTAAGTTAACCATTTGTCAAACTAACTATAGTTAAATTTCTAACCAATGGTTAAATCGTGTGGAAAAAAATAGTTAACCAGGGATGAAAAAACGAATTTTGACGAATTTTAACTATTTGTCAAAAAATTTAATCATTGGTTGACTTATCAGTGATCAAAAAACCCAGCCTAAGTATAGACATACATTTCCTGCAAGTCCTAAAGGACGTTCGTCTTTCATATAAAAAGAAAATACGCAAATTTGAAGATATAGGAAATCATTTTTCACTCAATTGTTTGTGGATGGCTCTGGATCTGGCTTTTATTTGCGGCAAAACATATATGGTTAAAGAAAACTTACAGATCTTTCGCATTTACGCAAACTGAAAAAACATAGTTTTTTGGTTATTTTAATGTTTATTATAAATATATAAAAAAAAAACAATGCCGTTCTATAACTAAATCATATGTTTTGCCGCAAATAAAGGTCAGAGCCAACCACATACATACTTAACAACATACATTCACGCCTTTTTCCCGAAGGGGTAGGCAGAGGTGTACCCGGACTCAGTCCCATAGTAACTGTAGATACATCCACATTTCGCCAGTATGTTATTGGTCCCATGTAATAGGGGGCGAGCCTATTGCCATCTACCGGGCACAGTTCCAGCAATTATTGAGATAATTCCTAATGGAAAAACCCAATATTTAACACTTTGCCTGACTTGGGGATCGAACCCGGGACCTCTTGATTGGCAGTCGGGCATGCGCCCTCTACGCCACCGAGGCAGTCCACAACAAACCACATACAATTGAGTGAAAACTGATGCCCTATTTGTTCATATTATTTCTGTATATTCATTTTGTATCGAAATAGAATTCCCGTAATCAATTTTTCAAATCTTAGAGAAAGAATATTGTACGTGATCTCCATTCGAGAACCTTACAGTCCATAGACTCATTAAACATGAAGCCATTATTTCAATAGGTAGGATAAGTAGGACCTAGTAATATTAAGTAAGTACTTAAGAGTAGGTACTTATGTTTTTTCATAATCCAATTACTGCACATTGATTAATTACGTATTCTCATAGACAGAGCAATAGATATGTTTTATATCATTCAATACTGAAGTAAAAGATGTACATAAAATGGAAAGCGTCCAGTCACTTCCGCTCCTTAATTTCAATAAAACGTTAACTGCCAAAAAAGTGGGGCGGCCATGCATTTAGTGTCATCTCGGACACGTCCCGGCCCGGGCGATTCGACTCGCTCGCCTTGACCTCACCGCGACATCTGACTCAGACATTCACAGTTCAAACAATAGATAGTACCTGTTTTCATTCTTATCAAGCTCTCATTAACATCACTACTAGGTACCTATCTAGTTCCTTTTTAAAGTTCCAATGTGAACAATGAAAATAAATTAGGTAATTTTAAAATTGTATTTATTCACGATATCACATAATGTTGTCTTCTTCACGTCTTTACGTGTACGGAACGTAGGTATCTGAAAAATACATAAAGTGAAGTAGGCGTCACATATGTATGTACTGGAGTAATGTGACACATGTGTGTCGCGGGCGGACGTGTGCGGGGGTGGTGTGCGGGAGGCGGGGGGGTGTCGCGCGTGTGTGTGTGGCCGGGGCGGGGCCGGGGGCGGGCCTCACACCGGCGCGGGCGGCCAGTCCCGCCGACCGCACACGAGCCGAATTCGGCATTCGCGCGACACCGCCGCACCGCGCGCTCGTCTCGTCCGCTCGCAGTTCATTTCGCGCTCGTGAGCCTCCCGCGATACACGTACGCTACGTGTCCTCGCTCCCATTGCCACCCTCGAGCCGCTCGGCCCGACTCGACCGACCGCCGACTACCGTGCAGTGCGTTCTAACTCTTCGGTGACACAGTGCTTTTCGGACACGACTCTGTTCCCTTTCGTAAGAATCTGTGAACTCGGACGGAAAAGTGAAATGCGAAGATTGCGGTCCGGCGGGAAGGCGATTCTTTGAGAGACGAAAGGGTTGGAGTACGGGGTAACGAGCGGGCGGAGGGCGGCGCGAGGCCGCGCACGCGCCCGCAGGGTTGCCGCGGTTCGGCAGAGACACACGCGTCGACACCGGCGCGAGCGATGGACGACAAGCAGACCGCCGTCGGCGGCGAGGAGCACTACAGCCTGCGCTGGAATAACCACCAGGCGCACCTACTGCGATCCTTCGAGGCTCTGCTCCACGCAGAGACGCTCGTCGACGTCACGCTCGTGTGTGCTGAGCGCCGAGTGCGCGCACACAAGGTGTTGCTCGGAGCCTGCAGCCCACTGTTCCGCAGGATATTCAGCGAGAACCCGTGTAAACACCCCGTGATCGTGTTGAAAGACTTTCAAGGATGGGAGGTGCAGGCCGTCGTGGACTTTATGTACCGTGGAGAGGTATCCGTGGCGCAGGAACAGCTGGGAACTGTGATACGTGCGGGAGAATCGCTGCAAGTGCGAGGTCTGGCCGACCAGGAGCGGGAGGAGCATGCTCGCTCGCCGCCGCCGACGCCGCTGGCGCGGAGTCCGGTGCGGACCACTCCGCCAGCACCATCGCCACCGGCGAGCCCTGCCAGCCCGCAGCCGAGAAGGAAACAGGCTAGACCGAGGCGCCGTTCGGGAGAGTCCGACACTCCGGAGAACTTATCGATGCGTCGCTCGCCCAGCGGCGGACTGAAAGCTGTGAGGTTGTCCAGACCACGCTCGCCACCCAAACAGGAGCAGAACGAGGAGCCCGAGACGGAGGCACCGCCACCGCAACGTATGTTTCCGCCACACCAAGACATGTTCCCGCCCGTACCACCTGCTGTCTCCGCTTTATCACTGACTCCGCCACACAGTGAGTACAATTTATGTAAGTTTGAATTTTTATACAAATTATAATTATTATCTCAAACTCCAGTAGTCTAGATGTGTGAAGCTCCCCTTCTTCCCTTTCTTCCAAGATAATCTAAACAAAATCAGATAGCGTAAGAAATATTTCGTAAATTTTGACTGAATTTAAATATTTCTACTTAAACCTTAAAATAATTTTTAGTCATATTGCTTTCAATTTTTATATCAACAAAAAAACAATGATCGAATTCGTGTGTGAAAAACAAAGGACGACCATCAATTTTGTGATGTCAATGCTGTTTCGGATGAGCAAATTCTTAGTGGGTAGCTAAATAATTACCAACAAAAACCGACCTCGGTTTTTCTTTGTCAATAATACCTATGGTATAAAATGGATCAAGTAAACAGGTTTCAGGTGCTGATCAGGTAGGTTATCCTGCATGATCGGGACCTGAACGTGTAGTTTTTACATATTGCCTATTATCACCTATCCTTAAGCCCGTAATAATAATAATAATAATTTGTAATAATAATGATAATTTTAATGTAACTAACAAATGGATCGTAGTTGTCTATATAATAAATATTTGATTTGATTTTAAACATTATGCTACAGAAGTTGATAGAGATTAAAAAAAAATCTTCCGTAATAATATGGAGAACGCATTGACCAACATCAAATATTACCCACTTATTTCAGATAGGAATCTTATAAGTGATCAGTTACGAAACTAAATGGATCTCAACATGATAGACATACATGTGAATGTCTAATTAAATCGAATCATCAAAGGATCCGTTATCGATTAAACCTTATCGATTTCATAAATCGCATACGAGTAGTGCCACCGGTGATTCGATTAGCGACCGATAGCTGGTGTTAACCGGAACGTTACATCGATAAATTAAGATCACCTATTCATACGTCGGGTGCATTATCTCTGATCGCGTGAAAGGTTTTAACTTTATAAAGTCCATTAAGTGAGCATGTCGCAAACATTCGCCGTAAAATACAGCTTTAAATGGCGGTCGTACAGCTTCAGCTGATCGTGTATGGTGTCCATAAACGTGTGTCACTGTAAATTTTACTCCTCAATAATTATTACTCCCGACGAGCTTGAAAGAGGAAGCAATTCTAGCTCAGTGCTTTACGACCACTTTTCGATTTCTAAACTTGTTTTATCGATATTCCGCGATTGTGCTACTCGTAAAGAAACATGAATATGATATTGCAAATTATTGTTGTAAGTGGTTTCAATCTCTGTATGAGCTTCTTGATTAGGCTCAAGTCAAACTATTATGAAGAATATTACTTTGGCCAGAAAAGGATATTCTCAGCTATTGAAGTCTTACATCAATGTGTTTTTATAACTATTCATGCACCTACGGCCGTCAATTTTGTCATTCACAACTATTATAGGTTTGTCAAGTCGCGTCAAATTTTAGACATTCGTTTAGTTAAGACTACAAAGCTCTATTAAAGTCGAGACTTAGGACACATCTACATCGTAAATTATACACACAATCTATTTCAAAATGATACCTGCACGCTCAGAAATTACGGCATAATATATTTTACACAACGGCCTAAAGCCTCAGGTAGGAATTAGTCCAAGGAGTGGTTTTATACGTCAATTTTGTTTTATTGTTTCCTCAGTTTCGCGTATGTGCCGAGTGCTTGATTACGCCATAATGGTTGTAGGTTGTAATGAAGGGTTGCACGCTTGCCTCTCGCCGCACTCTGACGACGCGACGTGCGTGGGGAAACTTTATACACGAGGGGACCTTCTTTTCCACACTTGTCATTCCACAAATCAAATTTTAAATTACCCCGATTTACGTCTACATCTTCAAGACAATCTTTTCCCCTAAACTTTTGTGACGCTTATAGAAATAGCGCAACATTTATAATGTCATGCTTAGATTTGTAGGTAGCAGGAGCGCGGTTTATTGCAAGTGTACATTTTATTGTTTCCTCCATCTCCGTGTGTGATGAGAGCTTGATTATGGTTAATGGTGGTGCGCAAATATAATGAGAGGTTAAGGGACCGCTGCGGTAATCATGTCGGGATGGTTTTCCTGATTGTGCCCACTTCAAGTTGTCAAGCAATTCCTAATTTGGTTTTCTCTTGTATTTAACTTTACTGCTTGTCTATTATCACTATTACGTCGTAATGTAATAATATTAGTATTCGTAATAATACCTTAGAAGGTTATCATTAGTGATGTCCATTTTGTCGTCTTGTGTGGCTTTATCAATGTTATTGTTATAGTGGATGTTGTATGAGTCGGTTTTAATATTTTTATATTTATATTTTTATGATATTTTCAACTAGTTCAACGAGTCTCAAGTGACGTCATCTAAAGAAATAATCGAAGATATACATGACCTAATTCAACGGGAAAATGAGATTAAATGAAAGTGAAGGTCCACGTATACTTATTTAACTCACAATGTTGACGGCAAGTAGTTATTAACATAACTATAGCCGTCATAGCTCACGCGATGTCTTGGACCATCAGCGACACGACCTTCAAGGGTGGCAAAAAATGATAAAAAACACGCCGACGACATTGGCACGAAGCGTTGGCTGCGCACACGCAAGGGCGGCTAGAAACACCATCTTTCTCAGAAACTAGCAGGACAGGTCAATTGAATTCAACGCTGAAAAACCATTGAATATTAATTGCTGTGATCTAGACCGATGAATGGACATAACAGAGTTACAGTTCACATAATTATGGGCAGCTGTCAAGAATAAGTTATGCATTAATTATGTATTTACGTAATTTCTAAAAAAGTTAGTAATTTTATTTGTTTACTTTGAACAATCGCGACCTTAGCATGCTTAGCTTTTTATAGCTATTAAAATATATGTCATTGTTAATCTATGTAACGCTATTAAAGTCAATACGCAAAGGCGGTACAAATCCTTTTTATGACAGTCAATGCAATTATTACGATTCTGATACAACTTTTAATTAAGGGCATAAAGCATTCATGTTCTAAAACTTATTAGTAATCATGCACTTAAACACAACAATAAGTGTTTTATAGAGAAACGTAATTTGTCAATTATTCATAATTACTCATATTCTGTTCCAATTATTTCCGTGAGAATTCTATTAATTTGTTAAATCATTACAATAAAACATATCAGCAACTATGAGTCATTTCATTCATGCTCCTAAAGGAATTATATATTATTTATTAATTATTTAGTAGCATAAATTGTAGGTATTGAGTAACCAATAACCAATAAATGATCGTCTTTTCCTACTGATTCATTCAGAGTATCCTGCAAAATTTATTAGAAATTAAATATTTTTAAAAGTAACATCTTAAAAAATATTTAATTAAATTACCTACAATTAATACATTAATTAGTTATCCTACATTAATCATTCAAATTATGATAAACACCTACCTACATTTACATACTACTAAGTCAATAAAGACCTAATTATTACTGTGAAAAAGATTTACCTAAATCTTTTATTCGACGGCACACAACTGATTATATAGCGGTTTCTTTTGGTAGGTGTTTTTCGAGCAGAGAATATCTGGACTAGTGCATAGGAGGTCTAACCCTACATAACTTCGTCGACGAGCAATTTTTTGTCAATTTATCAAAAGATGTCTGTCAAATTAAAGATTTTTTTTTTAATAAATCTACCAGCGTACCTACTTATTTAAACTCTTAGACTTTTAGCATAACTATAAGTAGGTACGCTAGTAATTCTTTTATTTTAATTTCCTAAAAATGTAAAACTGTTAGTCACCCCACACGAAGATGACAACGAGTAGAGATTGCGCATGCACATTTACATTCAATCGGCACCGTTTCGCCGGTGACCTATTTGTGCTAACGCCTTTGGCACAATATTGCTTGTGCCCTTAGCGTTTAGATTTCTAGGCCTTAACTTTACTATTATAATATTACTAGCGGCCCGCCCCGGCTTCGCACGGTAGCAGAAGTAGGTAGAGTGAACGTTTAACAGGAGTAAATTCGTGATACATTGTATTTTAATAGATATAACCCTATTGGTTTACGCAGCGCACGCAAATTAAGGACTATTTCTGTTACAATGATCAAACCTTAACACATGTATAAATTAACCGTGGGCTATTTTGAAGATATTGATAAGTACTACAAACCCCTAGTACATTACTTTATTCTACCACCAATAGTTTTCACACCGCATGAAAAATAATCACTGCTTCGATTATTGTGACTAAACCAGAAAAGATGGATATAATCTATGTATACTGTTTTGTAGGTATTGATAAGTACTACAATCTCCTAGTACATTACTTTACTCTACCACCAATAGTTTTCACACCGCATGAAAAATAATCACTGCTTCGATTATTGTGACTAAACTAAAAAAGATGGATATAATCTATGTATACTGTTTTGTAGGTATTGATAAGTACTACAAACCCCTAGTACATTACTTTACTCTACCACCAATAGTTTTCACACCGCATGAAAAATAATCATTGCTTCGATTATTGTGACTAAACCAAAAAAGATGGATATAATCTATGTATACTGTTTTGTAGGTATTGATAAGTACTACAAACCCCTAGTACATTACTTTACTCTACCACCAATAGTTTTCACACCGCATGAAAAATAATCACTGCTTCGATTATTTTGACTAAACCAAAAAAGATGGATATAATGTATGTATACCGTTTTGTAGGCATTGATAATTACTACAAACCCCTAGTACATTACTTTATTCTACCACCAATACTTTTCACAGCGCATGCATATAATGTCTGTTTCGATTATTGTGACTAAACCAAAATAGATGGATAAAATTTCCGTAGACTATTTTGTAGATATTGATAAGTACTACAAACCCCTAGTACATTATATTATTCTACCATCAATGGATTTCACAGCGCACGCAAATTTATGAATATGGTAATTATATTATGTGACACCTTGGTTCACAATATTGCAGTTTTCTTACGGATCCCTATTTTTTTTCAAAATCTCATATAGCCTATGTCACTCACACTGAATTAAGCTATCCATAAGTGAAAGAATTTTTAAAATCGGTCCAGTAGTTTCGGAGCCTATTCGTTACAAACAAAAAAACAAAAAAACAAAAAAACAAAAAATCAAAAAAACAAAAAAACAAAGTTTCTCTCTTTATAATATTAGTATAGAAGTATAGATATAGGTACTTATTACTCAAATCAATATCTTAGGGTAACAGTCAATGTTTATATTCAATTTAAGCAGTTTGGGAATTAGTAAAGCAATACGACAAAAAGAAGGGAGTTAATAAATAATGAGCTGATCAATTTTTAGTACGCTGTACAATTATTAGTGTAAAATGAGTATTATCCCATATTATCTAGATATTCCATATTGCACACCGCCGCCGTTTATTGTTTTAATTCTCCGTTTCCATCACCATGTTGTCTGTATGAAATTTCTTAATGCGATAAGACCGCTTATTTTAATTATTATTAATTCATTGTGTTTTGTTTTATTTAATTTTGGCATGCAATAAAGTATCATTGTAAGCCTCCCGTAGCCCACTACTGGGTATAGTCCTTCCTCCCTCTGTTTCTGCCACTCTCCCCTATCTCTTGCCATTCGCATACACTGAGTATACCTAAAGAAAACATAACGTCACCCCTTTTTCCCGAAGGTGTAGGCAGAGGCGTGCTTAAGACCTAGACCCATATCAGATACACAGACACATAGCCAGTTATATTTTTTTAAGTCCCAAGTAAGGGACGAGCCTATTGTCATTTACCGCGCACAATTTGAAGTAACAGCAACCCAATTCCAGGCTGAGAAAATTCCTAATGGATCCAACCCAATAAAACTGCCTGCCTAGGAATCGAACCCGGGACCTCATGATCAGCAGAAGCGTCCGAGGCAGTCAAACCTAAAACTACGAATAGACGATCGAACATGGTTCGGCCGTACTACTCAGTACTACTTAATGTGACCCGTACCGTTCTGTACGGTATTCACGCCACACGATCGAACCGCTTTGATGTTCTAGCGACCGAACCACCGTACCAAGAAATAATAATAATAATAATGTTCGCCGGACAGTGCGCCAGACGATCGGGGTGAGAAGAGTGAGAACGGTGTGGAGCCGGATCGAACATGGTAAGGTGATGGCATAGAAATTAGCAATATGTATATATCTAGTGTAACAATTGGCGGTCTCAATGGTACCTACGGCCGTACAAAGTTCGATCGTCCATTCGTACTTTAAAGAAACACCTTACGTAAAGAAGATTCACCTTTATATGGTCGATCAGCAATCTATCTAATAAGACAAAATCACACCTCACTCACACATGTTAATAATACTTTAGCAAGTATATCCAGATGGTTCACAGCAAACAATCTGTTATTGAATGCGAAAAAGACTAAATGTTTGAAATTTTCTTTGCCTAACGTCAGAAGTATAGAACCGAACATAGTTCTTGACGGTGAAAGACTCAATATCGACAATGCAACTTTGTTCCTTGGCATACATATAGACTCTAAACTGCAATGGAGCACTCATATCACCGAGCTCTCAGGGAAACTAAGCTCTGCAGCTTACGCGGTTTACAAAATTAGGCAACTAACGGACATAGCAACGGCGAGATTAGTCTACTTTGCGTATTTCCACAGCTTAATGTCATATGGGATTTTGTTGTGGGGGTCAGCTGCAGATATAGAAACCATCTTTATACTACAAAAACGTGCGATTCGTGCCATCTATGAGATGCGTCCACGCGAATCCCTTAGGGAATTATTTAAAGAAATAAACATACTGACCCTACCATCCTTATACATCTATGAGAACATCATGTATGTGCGTAAAAATTTGCATAAATTCAAATTAAATAGTGACCTCCATAATTTTAATACTAGGAATAAAGACAAAATAGCTATACCTAGCTTTAGATTATCTAAAACAAATAAAAAATCATTCTTAGGAAATAGTGTACGTTTCTATAATAAAATCCCAAAAGAGATAACGGGGCTCTCAGAGGGTAAATTCAAAACCTATATAAAATCTACTTTACTAAAGAATGCTTATTATAATGTAAATCAGTACATAGAGGACAAAGATGCTTGGGAACTTCCGCATAGCCACCACGCGGCACCTTCTAAACAAACGAGTGTAACCAAACTAAATATTGTAAAACAATCAGTTGAAAAAATTAAGCCCTACAAGTTTCTTGTGCGTTCTTCTTGTAAAGGTATCTTTCCGAACGCACGGTAGATTCGTTACTGTTTATTTTCATTGACGTACAAAAGTGTCAGATTGTGACCTATTTGAATAAATCTTTTTGACTTTGACTTTGACTTTGACATACACTTAACAATGCGTGTAACACGATACTTAATTACTATTTTAATAAGCCATTGTGTTCATGTAGTGTTTCTGTTTTTTAGCCTATCGTGTGTTGAACACGTGTGATGAGTTGAATTGTGCTTAATTGTAGATTTATTGATAAAAAAATATTCAGTAATTTATTGAGGGAAGACTGTCTCGTTGGTGCAGAGTGCGCAAACTCGACTGCCGATCTGTAAGTCCCGGGTTCGATTCCCCGGTCATGCAAAGTGTTGGATTTTTCCATTAGGAATTATCTCTTTGACAGCTAGGTGTCTGGAGTCTGGTGTTGCGCTATTTTGAGCTTACTGAGGCCTACAGTCAGAATACCAAATTCAGATCCTTAGATCGTCACTGGTAATAATACACTTTATATATCCCGGTATAAATATTAGGTCTTAATGAAGGCACGATATATTATATTATTCAAATATGGAAAAAAATTCAATAGAAACTAATTATAACATTGGTGACAAATAATATATTTTTGATTGAGTTTGACTCAGAGGAGCTATAGGTACCTATTACATTGTTGTTTGAATAAAACATCTATTTTAGTAACAGTCCGTTAAAAATTATTTGATATTAACTTAAAAATTGCATTTTAGATACAGGCTATACTATAATATTAGGTATAGGTTTCACCTTACTACTTTTCTGCCTCGGTGGCGTAGAGGGCGCATGCTCGACTGCCAATCAAGAGGTCCCGGGTTCGATCCCCAGTCAGGCAGTGTTAAATATTGGATTTTTCCATTAGGAATTATCTCAATAACTGCCTGGAGTCTGGAACTGTGCCCGGTAGATGGCAATAGGCTCGCCCCCTATTACATGGGACCAATGACATACTGGCGAAATGTGGGTGTATCTACTATGGGACTGAGTCCTGGGTACACCTCTGCCTACCCCTTCGGGAAAAAGGCGTGAATGTATGTTATGTTATGTTACTTTTCTACGGATATGGGTCAGCTTATTTATTTACGGAGGAGCGTATAAAGTACTTATACCATTAATGGTCGAACCAGAATTTTCCCAAAAAATGCTTATTCATAGGATTGGTTTCAAGAGGTTCCGAGTTCGATCCCCAGGTCAGGAAAAGTGTCAAATATTGGAATTTTCATTAGGAATTATCTCAATAACTGCCTGGAGTCTGGAACTGTGCCCGGTAGATAGCAATAGGCTCGGCCGCCATTATATGGGACCGATAACATACTGGCGAAATGTGGGTGTACCTACTATGGGACTGAGTCTTGAGTACATCTCTGCCTACCTCTTCGGGAAAATTATGTTATGTTGTCTATGTCTACCAAACTTGTTTTATAAAACTTGGTTTATTTTTCACATTAGGGTGAGTGAGTAATGCTTATGAGATGATTAAAAAGATCTAATATTTGCCGTAGGATGAGCAAGGAATAGAAATAGGATGAGTGAGGGAAAAAAACTGAGTGGCTTGAGGTGTCATACTAGTACTACGAATATAGTTGATCGAACATGGTATTTTTATGATAATAAGTGACAAGACGAGCAAATCAGGTGCCTGATGGTAAGTATCATGATTGCCCATATCAGACACAGTGCCACCCAGCGTTTTAAAATTCTAAATTCTGCGCGGCACTGCACTCCACCTGTCACCCTGAGTTATTAGCTGTTGAAACTCGTCATGCCCAGTAATTTCGCTGGTAACATTGCCCTTCAGACCGGAACACAGTAATGTTTGCACATTACTGCTTGGCGGATGAATAACTGGCAAAGGTGTGGCACCCCCCCAGGCGGCCTCCTGCAAATGATGCTTACCACTACAATTCGTAGTGTTAACATTAGAAACACTAGGTTCCTACGACTACCTAGTTGTAGGTAGGTAGATATAAGTACATAAACTAGGTACACAGCAAACAGGTGAAGTCCGAAGTGAGAGTCGGTCGTGAGTGGACACTGGACCGTACCTAGTATAAAGATAAGTAGGTAGGTCTATACTATTTGAATACTCGAAGCTGTGCCCAGTTTCGGTATTGTATCACGTACCTATTTATACCTAAAGTCTAGGCACTTAATGCACAAGGTTTTCTTAAGAAAATGGACGCGATTGAAACTTATAACTTTTGTAGTAGTTTATTAAACGTTTTTATGAGATTTTTCTGGCGAAATGTGGGTGTACCTACTACGGGACCGAGACCTGGCTACACCTGAGCATACCCCTTCGGGGAAAAGGCGTGATTGTGTTATGTTTTTTAATAAAAGCAATTGAGTATAAAAATAAAAACCAAACTAAAAATTCAACTCGAATTATCGTTTCATTTTGTTAAGATTCTTCAAATATAAGTATTATTCACACCACTATTTTCGTCGTGTTCGTCAATGATAGTTTAATAAGGAGGGAGAAGACGATTTAACATTGCAAATAAAAAATTTAGGCTTTAAGTTTACCTTTTTTATATACTGCTTATGTTATATCATTTTATCTATTATTGCTCTGTTTCTCAATTACAACTAACTTAATATCAACGCGTGAAAAGTAATCCAGTTTACTTAATTTTCTTCCCGGAGTGAATAAAACAATTTTGAAATATAATGTAGTCGTATTTTAATGCAGGCAGACATGATGAATTTTTGAGCACAAAACTTTCAGGCGCGATCCTGAAGTCAATTAATGTGAACATTATCGGAGCGACCATTAGTAAGACCGACCAATCAAAAAAAAGTCCAGAGCCACACGTCTTTTAAATTTATTTAAGTCTGCCACCATCGTACACCATTTTGTACCATGATACGAATTATTGCTGTCAGCACGACATTATTAGGCATGAGACAGCATTTATTATTTTATTACTGAAATCTGTTTGTCTAAAGTCCCCGCATCGGAGTAAAATAAAATATAGCAGGTATAATAATACACTAGGTAGCGAAAATCAAACAAAGATGTTATTTGAATCATGTAGTCAATTTCCGCAAACACTGATTTCGTTTAACTCAATAATAACATAGTGAGACTATCTCATAGGCATAATAACAAACGCAATATCTATTTATAATAACTAAAGCAATTATAAAATCGGTCGTAAACCTTTACTCATAGTGCAAATCGCATATTCCAATATGATATAATAAAGTATATCCAAGATTAACTGTTCAAATAACAATATTATGTAGGAATTATACATGAACATGTAATTTACGATACCTATATGCTAACCATAAATAAATGTAATGATCATTTACAATATAAGAACAATTTTATGCGAATGTTTTCATGTAAATGACGGAAATTATTAGCGATTCACGTAATCTTATTGCTTACGTGTATGTGGTAATTTATGTAATGAGTAAATTAAGTCTTGTTTAATGGTTACCGGCCAGCTTCCCTATGTCTTCTGATAATTAGTCTTGTGTCTTTCCACACTACCTTCCTTTACACATTAGTTTTCTTTGCGTATTGTAAGTATATGTATTACTTACTCATAATATTCTCATATATATCATAATCATAATCAGAAGACGTCCATTGCTGAACATAGGCCTCCCCCATAGAAGGCTATCAGTTATTCGTAAGGGGGGATTTTGTAGTAATAAGCACGCTTTTTGTGCGGCTTGGTGATTGCAGCAGTTGGAATACTTCGTGCCGGAAAGCGCTGCTGCCCACTCTCCGAATATCTCTCTGCCGGGTCTCACGGCTCCCACGGGATGTAAAAGGGGTGACCCTGTTATATAGCCGGGAACATGGCTTTTACTATTAATGAATCAGCAACACACTACGTATAGTTTTATAGTTACCGGCCGGCTTAGGGAAGCCGGAAGAGAGCCGAAAGAGATGGGGATCTCTTATGACAATTTCTGGTCTCTCCACTACCAGCATGCTTTGCAATATACAATACTGTATTGATTTGAATTTTCTCTCTCACATATTTTACTAAAGATTAATAAACTCGACAGCCTCGTTGGCTCGGACGGTAGTAACTCTGCTTTCTGTGCCGCAGGTTCCGGGGACGATCCTCGGCCAGTTCAAACATTTGTGTGCATGAACATGTCTGTTTGATCTGTGTCTGGGTGTTGTAAGCTTATATAAGTATGTCCTAGTTTTGGTGTACAATAAAGTGTTTATCTATCTATATCAGTCATCTGGTTACCATAGTACAAGCCTTTAGCCTAATTTGGGGCTAGATGATCGTGTGGAAGTTGTCCTATATTATTATTATTATTAAACTTCATCACAGTACATTCTATTTTTATTCTACGTGTATGATGTTTTACTGTTTACCCATTGTCATCAGTCATCATAATAGCTGTGAAATATTTGAGTTTATGACAAATTTAATATTTGGGGACCTTTCAATTCGTCAACGTACCTAATATACCGTAGCGAATTTTTGGCGAATTTACCCAAGGAATAATACAACCTTTGTGTGTTCATCACCCTGCACTTTCACGTGTCGTTAAGTGTAAGACAAAATGAGGTAACAATAAATCATGATAATTTACCTACATGTTATATCTCGTTTATGTATGTATCAGTGGTTATCAAACTTATACTTAGTTAAAGTACATTAATTTGTAAAAATAGGATAGCTGTATTCGTTAGACATAAAATACAAACATGTTAATAGCTAATGTTAACGGATTAGGTTCCTACTTTCTATTGGATTCCATAATTAATTCCCATATCAATAATTATTTTTCATGGCCAAGCTTCTCTCAGCGATGAAATAATATCTAACTAGATTGCGCCATGAAATAGAACCAATAATTCAATGCACTGATTTCAACGACATAAAATAGCAGTATAACGTTTGAGAGCCTCAGCTAATCGTGTGTTGGCAAGCTCAGGCGCAGACGCACGAGTCAATAGGTGATCGTTATTTACCACTGACAAATACCCTGTGGTTAATTGGAGGTATAACGTACTTGCCAGTACATTCCGCGTAGTAAATTATCCTCTTTACGAGCATGCATGCCCTTTTTAAGGGCAAATTAAACTTTCCAGTTCATTGTTCATGAATTAAACTACTGGCAGATAGTGGGTAGTAGTAGGATACATTTCTGTTTCGGGATACTTAACAAAACTGAACAGAAAGTTATTAATTCAAGAGATAACCTCGACGCATTGCAATCGTAGTGTCACCTAAGGACTTCTGTGCTTAGTTCTACGCAACATTGCATTGTGTTGCGTTTGTCATGTCTGCGCTAAATTCGTATGTGAGTTGCTAGGTCCTTTATGCCTTGTTAATGTACTAGTAATCGAAATGAATCAGATTAGAGTAAAAACCTATCTACTCACCGCTGAGTATATAGGCCAAGAGAACGGTGAAGTACGCCTCTCTTTCCTGTGCCTTTCGACATATTATATTTGACGATTTCTCTAAGATTATTTTAGATTATATTTGTCTAGAAAAATATGTTTGAATACGTAAATAAACAATTTGTTATCTTTTTACATTGAATTTTATCATCTCCAGAAAATCTTTAACAAAAATTAAAATGGACAAGATTGTCCAGCAGATACAACCATTGACGATGTTATAATAACGGTAGAAAAACTGAAATAGAACTGAATGCATGAACACAGCGTCATTGCGATCACGTTGCTGTACCAGCTGTGGAACAAATATTCTCTGACGTTCTAGAAAATTATGCGAATTGTCACGTACCTATAAAAACTCTTTGATATATCACTATGATACGATAAAACGTGATAACAATGGAAGAAAAATATTATGAGACGATAAATCTATTATGCAGTAATATATTGCTGTCTAAATTTAAAATGTAATACAAACAGCTGATACTTATGCCTTTGTATTTTAAATTAAATGACTTGATGGAAAAATACAATATTTTGTTTTTCAACCCTATTTTGTAGATCTTATAGGACTAGTATGGATTCTGGGCTACGAAAGCGGTATATGAAAGAAAAATGCATGCGGCAGAGATGCGAATGTTGAGATGGATAAGTGAAGTGACAAGAATGGATAAAATTAGAAATGAGTACGCAAGGGGAAGTCTGAAAGTTCACCAGTGACTTAGAAATTAAAGAGTGGAAGACTAGCCTGGTATGGGCATATTATGCGGAGGGATGAAAATCACGTGGCAAAAAGAACTATGAAGATAAATGGCATGATAATGGGCATCCTAAAAAGGATATGCGTGAAAAAGGAGTGAGTGCAGAGTGCAAAGATAACGGATAGACTGATGAGATAGACTGGAATGGCGGAAGATGACGTGATGTGCCGACCCTACCTAGTGTAGGATAAGGGCAGGAAGATGATTGTAGATCTTATAGCTAAAGTCAAAATCATGGAATAACATCCCCTTGTATTGGTCCCTAACATAATCCCATCGAGAAAAAGGCGTCATGTTCTGTTATGTTATCTGTTATATTAAGCTTCTGAGTGAATTATTTGATTTATCACAACCATTATCAGCTATGTCATATGTGTTTACCCTATTCACCCTAAATGTATCCTAAACTTTACTAAGCTTTACCTACCTATTAGCCAAGATATCAACTTCTTTGCAAAACTAGAAAAAGCTGACTTCAACACTTATCTCTATGAATAGATCAACCATGAAATAATGATTTGAATTCGTCTACATGATTGTATACCGTCTTTTTTACTTAGTCCACACGTGTTTAATAACATTTCTAGTTACCAAAATGTTATCTACTTTAGTTTAGTACATGTCTATTACACTAGTTACAGTGTTCACGCCTGAGTGATTTGATTGATGAACACTGACGAACTAAAGTGGTATTTTCGATTTATTTCCGGACATGTTTTTTATGATGACTAATATGATACAAGCAATGGTCTAAGGCGATGCTGTGTCATCCGTAAACATGACTTGTCAATCATTGTTATTGACATTAAACACTATAATGTATATCACAATCAATACCGGCCCCAACAGACCTGCGGAACACCAATTATTACTAGCTTCTGACTGAAGTGTAGGACCGCTTTCTTCAAAAGAGCGTATTCATTTCAAATTAAAGTGAGATTCGAATAAAACAAACAGTTGTACAAGTTCACACAAACAGTATACACGCAATGGAAGATGGAAGCCGCGACGTCAAATGCTTACTCGTAAGAGATAAACAATTACACCGTGCGATAGTCATCGACATAAGTAGCGAACACTTTGTGATTATATGTAAATCATTGCCATTCCAAAAATACGAGATTTGTTTGTCTGAAATCTCATAATGTGCCGTTAGTTTCCCATCACGCGAACGGAACTGGAATCACACATTACATTTAATTTTATACGAATTTAATAATAAGTGAGGTGAGCAGACTTCTATTGTTCGTCGGTCATGAGAAAATGTTACTCTGCTCGATTTTTTGCTGGCGATAAAGAGGTGCCGACGCCGACGCACAATCCGGAGCGAGAGCGCATGCGTGCCCCGCCGCGTGCTGCCGCTGCGAGCCGACACCGGATCATAATTAATACTCCATAATCTATTGAACCTTAAATTAGTCCGCGAGCGTCCTTTCACCGGCGACCGACGTTCATTACCGGTAGCAATATGTAGCCGTCACACATTGGTAATTGATTCCGTCCGTTAAATTTCAAATTTGAATGAGCGCTCGCTGAATGAGAACCGAAATAAGATCACGAGTGTGTTGCGTTCCGAAACATCGAGTGAACCTCTCACTGCGCGCCACAATGGCGCTCCGAAGCGCATACACCGAGATCTCTCTCTTTCGATAAACAGATAAAAAACCTGACGAAAAAAAACTACATGTCATGCATCTACGTGTGCTAGTCGATTTCACAGCGACCGTCATGGGAATCTACCGACGAATGGACTTTAGAAAGCAATTAAAATCGGTGCCCACGAAAACGGTCCCGGCCCAAAGTGCAATCGACACATGAAATTGTCCACTGCGGCCATGTCGCGCTTTGTGCACGACTATATTATTAGAAGTTTGAATGGCGCCGAGTAATGTTGTGAGCACAACATTCTCGGAAATGGTCAACTCCGACAAAAACACCGTCTCATCACCTCGTCATGAACCAGACAGGAAAATGTAAACCGAGCGTAAAGAAATTTATAATATAAACTGCCTTTTTGACGTCTCGAGCTAGTCTCGACCGACACTTTCCTATCCTCTCGCCTAACTGTGAATAATATTCATGCTTTTGTTACGAAAATTTCTATGTTTGCGCCTTAGATTTTATTTTCCCTAAACCTTTACAAACTGGCCTAAAACTTTGTGTACATTGAGCTTATTGTTGCGGGGAGACGATACAAAAAGGAACTACTTAGGGGCCGAGAGTGGACTTTGCTTTTTTATAGCCACAAAAAGGTCGGTACGAAATCGAAATCAGATTACGGATCCTGTGATTATGAAGTTTATGAAGTTTCGGCGCACGAATAAAGGGGAAACCACAGAGTTGCGGCGATATATTTGACCACATTATAAGGATATGTGATCAAAAGTACGTGTAATATTGGACGTGACTTCCGAAATACAACTGCCGACTGCCGCCGGTGTTTTAGGGTTGACTCATACTTAACTACTTTAAGCCGTTTCTTATGATTAGTGAAAGCTTTTGAGTTTATTTGATTATGCTTTGACGTAAGTTTATCTACGCGTAATAATGAATGTCGTATGTTAAAATGATAATTAGGCAAATATTATGAGGGATAGAAGTAGTGGTTGTATGCTTTCTTTAGAGTTTTAAAGTTGATATAAAGACTTTATGGTGAAGTTATTAAATCGCCTTTTTCTACGTCAAAGCACATATTAAAAATACTCTAATGTGTAGTAAATTGCTTTGATTAAAGTCATTACTACAATGTAAAGTATACAAAAGACACGTGAAATTCTCGACAAGCCAAATTACAATTATTGAATAGGCAATTAGCTAAAACTTTACCAAGAAATAGTGTCATTGTATTTGTTCCCGGTAATATAAAGTGTAATTACAATATTATCGAAGCATGCACTAAATGACTCACGACACAACATATATTGACTAATATATATATACCTATTATGTCTGTAGTGTTCATACGTCATACACACTTCATCAAACTGTTGAGGTAATAAACGCCGCTGAATTCTAAATAGTAACTCATCGTTATTCTGTGGACTGGCTGATTGTTTATGTGGTCGACCACATTCGTAATTGTCTACTGAAATCA
Organism: Hemistola chrysoprasaria; assembly: GCA_947063395.1. Lineage (NCBI taxonomy): Eukaryota > Metazoa > Arthropoda > Insecta > Lepidoptera > Geometridae > Hemistola > Hemistola chrysoprasaria. The sequence goes on along the minus strand of OX346724.1, from coordinate 11,179,070 downwards.
ATCCTCATTCTCATGTTTGTATGTAATATTTACTATACTTTGTTTGCTGTAGAATATACTGGACTTTATAGCAACCTTTTCAGTAAACACTATTTATGTTGTAGCATAAAGTGACTAACAGATCATATTAATATAATGTTTCTTAGTACTCTAGTAGGTACCGTATTTTTATGACGACAAAATTTTCATCAGCTGTTAATACCTATCTCATGCTTCACCGAAAATAGTGTAGTGAAAAGAACGGTTTGAGTTATTAGTTTCACCAAAATTTTCTCCAAATTACGATGCAATAATAAAGTCAATTAAATACTCTATACCAACAAAATAAGCTCATCAGTACACTTTTATAATCTTTCATTAAAAAATTGTAATATAAATTGATACCGCACATGGACTCACAAACAAAGCCGTGGATTTCCCAAAAAAGTTACTAAATTAATTTACCTTTAATAAACACAATAAATAGAAGTGTCCAATCATTCTATTAATAACCTCAACAATTATGTAACGAACTAATTTCATATAGATTACAATGAAGTTTTTATTTCGACCAGTGAAAGTCCGGAGTCGATTATAAAAAGCGTATCGATTTTTTTTTCTCGTATCGTTTTAGCGGGTTGAATCGATTCTCGCGACCACAATCGAATGGATAAGTTATTTCACATGATGGGCTTACACTACATACGCAACGGAAGGGGGTATTACCATAAATAAACCGCAAAATGTTATTTTATATGTGAGAACTTGTAGCTGGAGATTGTATAGCCATTTGCAATCAATATTAGATACTACTTATTTGGTTTGAAGTGGTTTTAGGGTCCATTTCCACTTGTTTTGTATGATTAGGAGCAATATAAAAAGTTTAACATGTGACACAGTATCATAAAGAAGATTATTATATGTTTGTGTAGGTAATCATGTTCATTATGAATCATCATAGGTACCTTATACATTATTATTGTTCCTAAGCACGAATAGGTAGGTACGTTACATAATTTTTACGTAGAAAAAGCGAAAAGGTTCCTAACGTAATGAATGACACTTCTATATCTAAATTCTAAATTCTATAAATACGCAAACTGCAAAAATACTTAATTTGTTTTAAGGTATCTGAACAGTAGGTACGTAAATCGAATGACAAAAAACTTTATGAAATCATATTAACGCGCAACTAATTGAGCTGTCCCAATTTCTATAACAACAATGGCCAATTTCACATTCGAATATGAATGAATACGTGCTCTAAGAATCGACGCTCGAAAATGAGATGTGCGCTATTAAATCGTCATATTCGATATTTTGTGAGACAATGAGCGAATCATGTCAGAAGCTCGAAAACAATAGAAAGTAGGGCCCAGCACTATCCCACACGACGAGGAAAGTTAACGAAAATACATTTCAATAGCTAAAAGCCAAATTGGATGCGAGCTTACGAAATTATCACGTTAGTGCCCCCTAATTCATTTGTATAAATTCTCCCAGAGCCCAGAACCCGTGTGAGCGTGTGTGATTCACTAATCTAATGTGTTCTTGTTACAATCGAGACGTAATTTGGAAACCTCACCGTTGTGCAATAACTTAATTACGAATATGATTCACACATGATGCGTCCAATTACGGTTTACTTGCAAGTGTGCAGTTCGCACAGTTTCGAACCTCGCTTTACTCCCGCGTCATTATAATATAATGTTTCTAGGTAAGCGGCCATTGTCTATCGGTGATAATCAAAAGGCACTCAAGGTTTACTGGCAATCTTATAAATATTAAGTTGCGTCGAGTATCCGCCGGAGCCGTGGACAGTACTACACCCCATATTATTTATGTAATGGGGACTTACACTGGACACGCGATCCTCTCAAACAATGCAAGGATAGAATGCCCATCACCATCGCGTCGCGACCTAGACTTCATTTCATTTTAATTATTCCTCACATCGATTATTATGACGACGCATACTTCGGTCTTCGATGAAACAATAGATTAACCCAGATGCGGCACACTCCACAATGGTATAGGCGGCTCTGGTCCCGCGATATTATTGCTTTCGTGTCCTTGCCGCGAACAGCTATCTATCATGTGATCTATTGTACGTACACCGGACATCGGTATTAGATTATAGCGATAATTAATGCTGATTCCATACGACCTAGATTCGGGCTCGCTCGATAAAGTTAATTTACAGTTATAGTTGTAAATCTCGTTGCAAAATAAACGGGCAGCACGCGCGGCCTGACCACAGACAACGCGGTGACTCCCACACGCCGCTCGCCGAAGCCGAGCCTGCCGCGCCGCGCCGTACAACCCGCGATGTGAATGGGACCCTCGCCTTCCTCGTAAACATCATCACGTGGCGACGACATGCCGATAACCCGACCTTGTCAGGACGACGTCGCGACCCGACCCCTGCCTCTGCAGCAGACGGTTTTCCCCTCGAGCCGCGTAAAACGGAAAACACACGCATGTGAGCCGACTGAAACACAACACATGTGCGTGACGCGCGAGCGACAGAGAGGGTGCGTCCACTTTCCTCTCAATGAACAGGGTGAACTTTGACAAGTTGTGTACACACGGCCGCGAAAGGGTTGAGCCGAGTTGTGAAACTAAGTTCCGAACGCTTTCGATTTCTACGCGTGTTCCATATGGGTCGGACTGGCGATCGATCGTAAACAAACTTTGGTGTGCACACTTGCAATACAATTACCTTTAGTCGTTTCGATTAATAGCCGGTGTAGCGCTCACGTTCGAATTATATTGCCACGTTGCGAAAAAGTTAGGGAGTGTTGAAAATTTTGTTAGAATGAAGTAAAAAATGTTCGTGTCGAATGCGAGCGTATTGCTAATGTTTAACGTCTGTGCAGCGGCGTCGCGTCGCGTCTGGTGTGTTTCGTAAATCATTGTTTATGGTCGAACAGTTTTCTGAAGGGGTCCGCGAGACCGGAATTAGAAAGCGTCAAGTCAACCCGACTCCGATACAACTAATTGACCGCAAGGTTTGCGCTGTTCTGATACGGAACGTGACGTAACCTCCTATATTATTCGAACCTGCGGATTAACATTCGATCTAAGAGCTAGCCATTTATTTGGGAGACCGCGGCGTTCGACAAAAGAAAACTTTTCTTTGCAGCCAGTTCATAACTTTTTGTTCGCGTTTGTGGGCTTTCCCTCTTTTTCTTTTGAAAACATTTTCGATATCTTAGAAATCTGAAGTAAACATTTCTAAGTTTTACTTGTGTAAGTAACCTTATTAATGCTTAGCTATTCAAATCTCAAAGGAAACGTGAACCATTGTCTAGAAAGCGAAAATACTAATTACAAGGGTTTTAAAAACACAGAATGCAATTTTTCCTAATTTTCAGATTACTTCTACAGATATACACCCACAGTTTTTACTTAGCTACATTACTTCGAGTCTCAACATAGAGCTAAGACGTAAATAAGGAGACATCCTGAGCGCGACTAATCGATATCCAACCGAGAAAGAGACCGTATCTATCCAACACAGCTATTGTAACAATTGCTATTGCACCAGACAAATGTGTGCGTCTTAAATCTCCAGACGACAAATACCTACTAACTACAGCAATTCATGCTAAGGTAGTCTATAATGGGAAAAATCTGTGTAGCTTTTCAAGAATAGCCATACATGATAGATAGGTAGTATACGAATATTCATAATCTGTAAAACTGCGTTATAATATTATTATACAACACACACAAGTACGCCTTGTTCCCGATGTGGTAGGCAGAGACTATTTCTCTCCACTTGTACGATCCTATCATACGACTTTAGCTTCTTCCACATTCATGACATTTTTCTTGGATAAACATGCTCGTCAGTTGTAGGTACTTTTGACTTGGCCTTTCCTTAGAACAACATCAACTTTTTCATGAAAAGTAGGTACGCCTAAGTCCACCCCTACCGACTTGACCATTCACACTAGCCCAATAAATCTCTTGTGTTAATCTCCTTTCATCCATCCTCTCCTCTTATTGTAACGTTTGCAAAAAAGTTTGACTCGTAATTTTTCCTATATTTAGTGATAACTTTCATGACACTTACTTAGTCTAGTTTTGGTAGCCGCTGGGGAGGACCTAGTGGCCAAGTAACGGCGAACAATAGGAGATACAATGATTATACGCTCTTTCTTACCGAACTAAAAACCTTACACTTTTCATTATTATGACTAATACATACATTCACGCCTTTTTCCAGAAGGGGTAGGCAGAGGCGTACCCAGAACTCAATCCCATAGTAGATCCACCCACATTTCGCCAGTATGTTATTGGTCCCATGTAATAGGGGGCGAGCCTATTGCCATCTACCGGGCACAGTTCCAGACTCCAGGCAGTTATGACTAATTATTATATTATATTCTTACTATGACTATTGTTATAACATATGTCATTACATATGTTATTACATTACCTACGTATGCAAGAATGCGTATCAAACTAGCCGGTTTATTTATCGTAGTTATGTGATAAATAAATTGTGAAGACATACATATGTATGCATAGTGTTAGGGTTCAATCTAGGTATGGAACCCTACACTATGCAAACCTAAACAAAACGCTTGCAATCCTGAAAAACAATCTGCCTACAGAACATACAGCGCCATCTATTCCTTGCGCAAAGTATGGAAATATGCAGTGAAATGGCCATAACTTTTGATTGCGTTAACTTAGAAGTATGATTTTTTTACAGCCACAAGGGACCGCAGATCTGAGTAGTTGATATAAATTTCAAATTGATACCTCCAGGCGTTCCCGTTAAAAAGTGTCTTGACAGACGGACAGACAGAGACGGACGCACAACAAAGTAATCCTATAAGAGTTCCTTTTTTCCTTTTAAGTAAAAAAGTAAATTCTCACTATATTTTATTAATGAATGAATTCCAATGTCCATAAGGCCATTTAAAAGCAAGCATGGATTCAGCATGCACCTAACATAGCTAACGGTCACCGAGCGATTCAACAAGTTAATTAAACGTCGCGTTTTAGTTAATAGAATAAACCTGTACCTCTCGCTTGATAACGTCCTTTACAGTTAATACAGTACGTGGATTCTAATCAATTTACTGTGGACTGTGAAAGCTGGAAACTATCTGTAATCAATGTATTAAGAGCCCTATCACATTTCAAACGTAATTTTTATATTAAACAGTCCACTATGGCGTTCTTAAACTATGTATCTGAAAGACTAGTATATCTTTAATTTATTGAATAATGGAGTATATTTCTTTTGACCATAGTAGTAGCCTCGCTTTTCTTAAAGTCAAAACCCCGAAGCTAGCTTTTCGTAAAATGTACGACATTTTGAGCTCTTAGTATGACCTATAGTTCGAAGTAAATAATATTATATTATATAAGTAAATAATATATATATATATATATCTTACATAGTGATCTAGTTCATAGCGGCCTCAAAATTTTGATAATCTAGATAATAGAAACAAAATCACATTCAAAAGCTACTAAAAATACTCCGAAATAGTTATGAATTTCTCCTTACTACATTATTATTACAACGTAATTTTTATACCTCAAGTTACGTTAGTTCATAAAGAAATCGATTTTTTATTTATTTTGGAAAATAAGTAATTAAAACAACTTTAAGAAGACCTAATTACAACTGCTAAAATGCTCTAAAATGCAATGCGTTGAGCGCCGCCTATAGTAGGGGAGCCCACGATGCTAAATGGGGATTTACTCGAGGGTCATAGAGACCTATTGGGTTGCAAAGCTTAGATGATAAGAAGAAAAAAAATGTTATTTAATGTATACGTTTTCATCGGTGGGGGGGGGGCGGCTATAGATTTTCAAAAATGTAAAAAAATACTGTTGCATGGACATAATCGAGCGCGTCAGATATCTGATCTGAAATCTGATCGTTTGCATGATGGGGGTGGTCGTACATAAGGGTTGAAAATGATAAAAAAAATTTAATCGAGCGCGTCAGATTTTCTAAGGGGGAGTCAAGTGAACCTAAAAAAAGCTCTCATTCAATAATCTGACGATTTCGATGTGACGCAAACTCGTGGTCATTATTATAATGTGCAAAAAAAATTCGCCATTTCGAAAACTCGAGCGCGTCAGATTAAGATATATTAATAATATGGTTCATCTTCATCTGCCGCGCTTTAGTAAATCCCGAAATCCCCGCTTGGGCTCTTCTACCACTGTGAGTGCATGAAATTTTCTGATAGGGCTCCTAATAAATACCTACTAAGGTTGAGTTAACCTTGTACTTTTATTTTTAAATCGTTTAGGGTTCCATGTAAAAAAAATAAACCCTTTTCATGCGGACTCATTTCCGAAACGGCTGAAACTATTTTAACGGGACTTTTACTGACAAATAGCTGATGTTAAAGTTTTACTATTTCTGTTTAAAAGATAAATAATTAGGGTTTCGAATATAAAAGATTTTAATGTAACACTCTTTAATTTTACATAGATAACAAATTATTTTATTAAGTCACATAAAGAATAGACTGCCGCTTGTATACATTTAAATATAGTTTATGTGTTCTTTATGGTTTACAGTTAAGTATTATCTATCTTTTGTTGTTTGTTTTTTTTGTTGTTGTCATATATAATACATTATATTCCTGTGAATTAAATCGGTTTAGGAATTTTAGAAATAAAATTCGTTAGGTAGGCTTGAAAGTACCTACGCCGGTATGCCTCATTTCTCTAAAGTTTTCTCACCGTGTTTTCTATATTACCATTGGTTTAATAATGTCCTCTAAAGTGAGATAAGTAATCCACGGTTTAATCAGATACCACTTGTGGGTATATATATACCTACTTAGTATTTGAGCGGCGCTGTTGTATGTTTGGTTGTAGGTACTTATTTAAAATTCCTTTTCCTAAAATTTGACTCATAGGACAGGAATGCCTCGAATTATTTAATTATGTTAGGTCTTAATCCAAATGAAGTTTGAAATTAGGGATAATCCTTTTGTACCTAAACTGTGCCTCATTATTCGTAAGATATAAAGATAATATAAATAGGTACTTACGATTTATTATAAGTACCTACTACTTATTATTGCTTAAAATAGACGAATTATTATTATAGATACGAGTATGCGTCCCGTTTTATCTGTACAGATCAGATGTAATACAGGTACACATCAGCTATGTACCTATAGCTACATGCTTATAAACGTGTAAACAAACTCGCGTAATTTCGACAAAACCAATAACTCAAAATTGTTATTGTTTTCCGACACAGAACAGATAATATACTACGTATAGAATGGACACTATCATCCGCCCACCAATCGGGCCTTCCACACGCCGCGAGCGAGATTGAGCTCTCTACGAGCCCCGCTTCGCTGGGAAACCACCTCACACACACTCTTGCGCGTGTACCAAACTCCATGTGTGCAGTGTCTGTGTAGTATGTAGTTATATCGCGATTTTTGTATGGAATTGATTCGAGTATCCGGGGTGTGGTTCTGATTAGTAAGGAAAACAGACTACAAGTAGGTACACCTTTTTTGTAGTGGTAGGCCTCTTTTGCAGGGGGCCGCCTGGGGAAGTACCACACCTTTGACAGTTATTCATCCGCCAAGCAGTAATGTGCAAACATTACTGTGTTCCGGTATGAAGGGCAATGTTACCAGCGAAATTACTGGGCATGATGAGATTCAACAACTCATATCTCAGGGTGACAGGCGCAGTGCAGTGCCGCGCAGAATTTTGAATTTTAAAACACTGGGTGGCACTGTGTCTGATATGGGCAATCATGATGCTTACCATCAGGCACCTGATTTGCTCATCTTGTCACTCATTATCATAAAAAAAAAAACCTAGCGTGTGTGGCCAACTTTAACCGGATACCTCGAGGACCTCCTCGCAATTTGACACAATCCTATGTATTCCCGTTTTCTCCGAATACAGTAAACCTATTTGATTTATTTATATCCTGATATTTTAAAGTTGAGGCAAAGTAAGTATGTCCTTATCATTTTTTTTTTTATAAACTTTTTTGGAGTGAACGTCCAGTCACACGAATAAAACTGCGATTTTTGGAAGTTCGCTATGAAAAAACCAAGGGTTTATAAGGAAAATTAAAATGACAGGGACATGGATTACTTCATAATAAAAATATCAGGATATAAATTTATGGAATGGATTAATTATATTCGGAGGGAACACGGGAATACAAGACATCGATTTGGTAAATTTTTTATAGGTTTGTGTCAAATTCCTAGAAGGCCATGTACGCTCTTAAACTCTATTCGAAGCGCAATCTCAAAAGGCAGTATAAACCGCCAATGTCCAATGTTCAGTTAACACAGCCAGTTAAAGCTACGAGTCTACCCGTAGTCTAGAATTTGCATAATTACATACAATCAATGAGACCGCATTCATATCCTTCCCGATATAATGACCTAGTCTTGTAAAATGTGGTGAGTGGTGTGCTTTTACTTCTTCATTGATTTCATTTTACCCGAAGAGAAAAAGTTTTATTTTTAGCAGGCTGTATTTGTGTGTCGTTTCCGCGAATTAGTTACCGCCATAATAAAGAATCTATATCGTCGTAAGCATTCAAAATCGGCCGAGTAGTTTAGGCGCTACGTTGACTTTGTTTATTAAGCAGTCAACGTAGCGTAGGAGTTGGCTATTTTTATTTTCCCTTTGGGCATTGCCTTTATTGAGTAAAAAGTTTATAATTATATGTACCTTATATATCCGAACCTGATCGGGTAGGCCGGTAGTGGGTAATGTTGAAAAAAGCTTCCTGACCTAACCCGAAATGATTTTGTGGATTATTACGAATCTGAACTGACAGTATAAGGTTAGATAAAAACAGCGCAATAAGTAATACCTATATTAACTATTTTATTTCCGAACGTAACGCCTCCTAAAATGGCGTTTGTAAATAGAGCACAAAAATTAAACGCAGTTTTATTTAATCATAAAATAAAAGTAATAGTTACGTACTTAGTTCACGGTAGTTCTATTGAAAATTAACCTAAAGCCTAATAAGTTAACTTAAAATTATTATATTAAAGATAATTGTCAATTAACCAAAGGATGTTCTGGCCATTAATTACGTAGTTTAAAACATGTTTTAACACTAACGCTCGTTAAGAACTAATGTATTAGTCCCGTATTACCTTATTTAGAGATGGCTATTTAGCATATTTTGTGCTTAGCTATTTTAGTAGTTAACGTTCAGAACTAGTAGCGCCATCTATCGTCGAGTAGCTTAACTAATACTTGAGCTTACAGATGATAGCTTAATTTTGTCGTATTCGTTGTTATTAAAGATTTATCGTAATTTTATAATAAAATAAGATTAATTAGTCCCAAACAGGTCCCTATTATTGAAAAATGAAAATCTTAAAGATTATCCAACAACTTCAATGCGGCAACAGCGCTCCTGGTGTCAATTTTCTTAAACTTATTCTCTGATTCTAAAACTTTCGCAATAAAATGCTATTTTACTGTACCTATTCATCCATCGATGTTCATTGTCCTAAGACACAGCGATAAAGGTTAAAACACACGTGAGCGGGTGCGGGACGGGTCGGGTATTAAATACAAGGAAACGCACTCGACCCGCGCACGCTGTAGTACTTTGTCCTCCATGATACAAATACAAAGAATGCAACGTCACCCGTCTCGCACCAGATCTGCGCCCGCATTAACTATAAAACGAACCTCTCGTTTCCTTAAACCACTTCCGGCACCTACTTATAATTGTTCCACTGTTCCACACAAGTAAATAATAATATTAATAAGTTTAGTTAGCGGCGAGTCAACACCTGCCGTATTATTTCACAATGAGACGGAACTCCGGCACCTACCACTGCCGGAGTGCAATATCCCGGTTACCATCCATCTATAAATCACACCTAGGTATAACCAAACTAAGTAGTTTCCATCCATTCACAATAGTCCTTGTAGTACACAATAGTCCTGGTTTCAGAGATGGACCCCGATAGGTGCTATCCATTACCTTTAGATTAAAAGCTCAAAGAGGCCCTGCACGTTGGACTTCCTTGATTTATGTTCCTACGTCCCCTAGATGGGCCAGAGGGCGTCCACAGTGCTTCAACATCCCGTTCAGTCTTGAGCTTCGCGTTTGATTGCGCTCCAGGTTTCTTTCGCTTGAGCAATAACAGTCGGCCGTCAGGTCAAAGGGGTCTAACGGGATCCTGCACATTGAACTTTAAAAAAATGGTCTCCGTGTACGCTTATTTAAAGACCGGGTATATTCCGTGTTTTCGAGTGATATTAATAATATTGTTTTATTGTTCCAGTGTTCGGCTTAGACTCACCCCTGGGTCTGTTCCCACCCGGCATGGACCACAAGATGTATCCACTGATGGACGTGGAACACCGCGCGCCGCCGCTTGATTCACAACTATTCACCAATGTTAAAAAGAAATGTAAGTTCAATTGGAAATTTACCTACTTTGAATCTTTAAAAGGGATTTTTCTAGGCCTATTCCGGCCTTCTTCTCTGTTCATTTGATGTTAAAGGGGGTGATCCATTAGGCGAGGTAAACCTTTGGTTCGTCAACGAGCCGACGAACCAAAGGTATAACCTTTAAAACCGCGGTCTTGTAGGTGCTTCATTAACGGTTTATGCCTTTAGCTCGCCGGCTCGTTGGTGTTCCAACGGTTTACTTGCCAATGGATTCATAATTATCATCATATCAGCCATAGGACGTCCACTGCTGAACATAGGCCTCCCCCTTAGATAGCCATCCAGTCAATGGATTACCCCCTTTATAAAACTTTTTTAAGAACTAGAATTTCTTAATTACGATTAAAAAAACACCCCACTTATTGTAGTCTTTCCAGATTTCTCCTAAAATGTGCGTTTAAAATATGAGTGCGCATGGTATTTTTAGTTTTAAACCAACAGCATTTATTATAGGTACCTACCTTCTGTTTTCTACTCTAACTTAAAGGGACACGAAAGTAGATCCATGATTTGTTTAGTCTTCATCATCATCAGCCGGAAGAACATAAGCTCCCATAGCGTATAAATTCATATTGGAGGATTAAATTTTGTCGTAATCGCCACGCTCGGCAGGCGGCTTGGTGACCGCAGTAGTTGGAATACTTGGAAAAGGAGAGCACTGCTGCCCACTCATCGAATTATGTCCCTCTGCTGGGTCTCACGGTTCCCATGGGTAGAGAAATGGGTGGCTTTATCATATAGCCGGGAATTACACAGCTAGAGATTATGTTTAGTACGAGTACTTATTTAATTTTAATTTCGGTCGAGTCTGATCCCCTAACTTATAATAGATCGTTAGGTAATTATACTAGAAATACTAATTATCCTACCTGCTACGTGGGTTTTGCTGTGACCTCAGGTGTCAGTAGCCAAAACTAGCCCGTTTTCAGCGTGTCGCCATGTGACAAAACTCTAAACCCGATTTTGCTCATGTTCTATACGAATTATAAGATATTTTATCTCCAAACTTTTGTTATTGTGTTAATTAGACATGACTGGAATAGGAACCTACAAGTAGGTGAAACAACTAAAATAATATGAATAAGCAACGACTACCGAGCATAGAACGTAAAACAAGCCAGCTTGAGATAAGACAACAATGTATCTCGCAATAATGCACAAACTGCACCACACATCTGCAACGAGTGGCGTGGAGTGGTCTCCTCACTACCCAGCTAATGTTAAACGAACATTGTTTCCCAGCGAATGTTTATTAAGACGATCTGATATCGTATCTCATAGGGGAGGCGCCGAGCGCACACTCTAACGTATGCTTTCAATAGCTAGAGCTGCTCGACTCGCCGTCTGACGACTCTCTGTGACAATAGTCCACGATCGATTACCCACAGAGTATCTACAGCGAGCGACGGGCGAGACGAACACCCCCGCTATAACCCTAACTAGCCCGATACATCCTTTAATTTTCCATCGCGTGACCCACCGCCACTATTAAAAGAAAAACTAATCTCCATAATAAAACATCATCGTTACGAGAATCCGTGTATCGGATCGGAATCGAGTTAACGTGCTCCGTACAAATTATAAAACTATAAAGTTACGCGGGCGACATCGCGGTTGGGCGACGGTTCGGGCGGCGGGCGTATGCATGTCCGCATTTCTTTTTGACAAACGGCCCGTAATAGTCGCGTGCCCGCATCGAATTAATGACAAATCGCCGCCGACTGTACGTCGCCGCAACCTGCTCATTTCGTCGTGTGTCGGTACCGAGTTACTGCCAAAACACGGTTATTAGATAGTGGTGCATTCGCGTAATGTCCTCGGTCGCGAGTCTCAGCAGCGCGCGGCACACGGCACATGTCGTGCGCCCGCAACCTGCATTCCCTAGATCATAAATTACTAAACTCTATGCTTAACCATGTTCTGTGAAGGAATTAGCGACGAAATACTAAGCCAATGCATCGTTTAGCGAACACGAACCACCACCTGACTCAATTCCCTTGCTTCCAGGGCGACCCAAAGGTCAACACAGCGCGCCGCGCGGTGGGCCTCCTCGATCCTGGACCAACGCGGAACTAACGGAAGCTTTGCAACACGTGTGGAACAAGAAGATGACGACGAGCCAAGCCTCGAGGATATTCGGCATCCCGTACAACTCGCTGCTGATGTACGTCCGCGGGAAATACGGAAAGAGCCTCAAATTAGAGCAGCTGAGGAAGGACTGCATCGGCGGTCCGCTCGACGTGCTCAACCTAAACTCCGGTAACAACAACAACAACCACCCGCCCAACAAGCACGTCAAGGAGGAGCACCAGAACGCGAGCCAACGACCGGCGAGTTCCGAGCCTGACCTCGCCAACAGCGGCATGTTCAACCCGTTCCAGCAAGGATTCTATCCAGAGTTCCCAGCCGGGTTTCCGATGCCACTCAACATGTTGCACCTGTTGCCGCACAACGAGAAGGCGCGGGAGCTGTACCAGACGATGCCGATGGCGCTCGACTCGCTGTCGGTGAGCAAGGAGGAGGACTGCAAGAGCGACCGCTCCAAGGAGAACTCAGCGGACGAGGACGGGGACACATACCGCGCGCCGCACCCTCACCCGCCCGCGCCGCACCCTCACCCGCACCCGCACCCACCCGACACCCGCCAGCTGCTGCATCACAACGGACAGGACTAGGGCACTGCTCGCCCTCTCGCGACTCCGTGCTAGACTAAATTATCGCAATTTCGGTGGATTTCGGACAACCGCTCGCGACTCGACGGTCCGAAACTGGAATCTGATTAGTGTATTGATATGAACTCCGTTGGGGCCGATGCGTTTTGAAATAAACACGATTTAGGATAAATTTTAATTCTTGCTCTCTAGCGTAATGATCTCTCTAAAAATGAATGTGTAATTTTATTGTTATTTATTTCTGAATGCAAATAATATCAGGGCCTAAACTTGATGTACACTGACCACTTTGCAGTTTCATGGCGACATCGTACCTTCGATTCATATATTTAGACTATATTCGTGAAACACCTTCCGAATTCGCCGCGGACGTCGTCCACATTGAAAATTAGTTAAATTTATATATTAAAAAGATGTGTTAATATTGTAAATGTATATTGAATCACGTATTTAAGTGATAGGCGATAATTTTTATTCAGAAGGAGTGCAATAAGTATGAAAGGTGTTGTGATTGTTATCGTTATAGAATAAGACATACCGAATTCTGTTTATTGTTAACATATAACATTCCGTTAAAACTTAATTCCTTTTTTAGATTGTATATTAGTTTCGTATCTACGTCCTTACCATTATAATTAATGAATTTGAAGATTTTAATACTTAGGTACTCCTGATAATATTTATATAAAAGTGATCTAATGTAGTAGATATTATGTTGACGTTGATAATTTGTATGCTCACATCTGCATCTCACCAAAGTTTGTAAAATATTTCGTAATTATAGTTAATAATTAATGATATTCGATTATGAACAATTTTATTATGTAAATAGTTATTGATAAATAAGAAAAATTAAATTTGAATTAACCATTGGATTAAGGGACATACTTGTCTAAAATGGTAGTAGTGTATTTGTAATTGTTGTAGTTTAGTGTGTACACAGAAAAATCTTTCCAATGGGTACAAGAGCGACAGTTGAAGGAAGGTTGCGACGCACTAGTCACAAACACATGCACGAAATTATACGACTACAAAAAACAAGAACAACATCAACATTTCAATTATCAAAACAATTATTTTTTTAATTTGTATCGAAGGTCAAGACAGTGCGCGCCAGGTTAGACAAAGAATCAGCACTCAATGTTCAAATAATGAAGAGCTTTCAAAATTTTTTAGTAAATAAAAATTTAGAATAAATCTGGCTTTAGATAAATTATTGTATACAATATACTAAGATTTATTAAACCCAGTTTGATTAAATATGAAACTTCATCTGTTGTACATACACGATTATGTTATGAATAGCTACGTTGGAAGATGTTTTATTTGTTGACATTCCTGGACATTTTTTTTAAAGATGTTCAGTTTGAATCATTCCATAAGTCTAGAACTCATTGGGGCGCGAAGTCAAAAATTCAGTGATGCAGAATAAAAGGTCGTCTTCAGCTAACTTCGAACGAGTATCGGCGCCGCTCACAATCTGCGCAATTAATTGATTCCCGTCGATTTTGATTACGATTGCTTCGAATGTTTGCCGATAATATTTATTCTATATTTCAAGACATTTTTGACTTCAACACCAGTGCAGACTAGGCCTACACTTAACAGAAGACTGAGAACTATTTATGAGTCTATTTTATAAAAAAATATACATAAACATTATCACAGTTTCAGCGACTATTCACATAGTTACACTTAGTGTCACATTCATATAACAATATATCATTACAGGGATTTTATATATAAACTAATTACATTATATTAAATATGTAATAGTCGAACAGAAGTTATATTGCTTTTTGTATTAATTTCGCTGGCAACTGGCAACTGGACACGCACGTCACGCATTTTTCAAATATAGTGGATTTGTAAATTTTATGTAAGAATCGAATAGGTGTGTGAAAAGAATAGACATGTGCCAAAATGTACGGTTATGTTTGTGCATTCAGTATCCGCAATCTGACACTGTTTTTTGGTTTCATGTTATTTTTTTTTATTTAGGTGCTATTTTTTGTGTTGTGACATGTGTACATTGTTGTCGGACATTAAGGCTCAAACCGACCGCTGCGCATGCTGTGTACGGGCCCTTTTAGCTGCGTGGGTTCATTTGTATGACAACGTGGGTCTAAGTTTCTACTGCGCTAAACACGCATCCGTGTACCGCGTGCACAACGTGCATGGCGTTGACAGAGTTGAGCTACGTGAGCGCCATATTCAAGCAAGCCACGCGTGTACCAATGACGTCAATTCATGCGTAGCGTGTCCATGGGTTGAAGTAGACCCAATTACATACACTTTTTTTGCAAAGCGAAGCTTGACGCTCGTCCGTAGTCTCTCCGTGCGCCGCGGTCGATTTGAACCTTTAAACCTAATTCGTACAAATTCAAGCAGTATTAAAGTGATTTGTTAAAGTTTTAATTGAAACGTTTTTTTAATTAAGTTTGTTATTTGTTAATCGTGGTTTGTGGGAAATACGTCCTTATTGGTACGGTATAAGTTTCTATTTCGCGTACATTCCATCATAACAGGGTCATTCCTATTTGATACCTTTATTTCACTGCTATTTTACTTGGATATAACTTTTATGTATTCTACAAAATCGTAGCTTTTAACACGTTTTCATTAAGCATAGGTACCTTACAGATTTCATCGGGAGCCAAATGTAATAACTTAAAATATAGTTAATATATAAAATATAATAAGACATTGCATACTTACGTTTTAGTTTTTAAACATGTGATCATAATAAATATTTAGTAGATTCAAATATTTAGTTCCTTTAATATTTTTGTTAAAAGTATTTATAATATCATGTACTTGAAATAATTTAGCTTATAGATAATTGTTCTCATTGAAGAGTATACCTAGTTAAGTTGTAATTTAATTTGTTGTATTTTTGCTTAATATTAATGACAAAATAAAATGATATCGTTAAATTAGGATGTAAAAAAGATTATCTATTTGATCTTAAAGTAATACGAAAAAAATATTTATGTTCTAGTACGAATAATGATAAATATCGTGTAATTAAAGTGAGAAGGAAAGTTGTAGTAAAATTCGTTTACGGACACCGAAGTGTAAAAAAATAAATATGGAAATACCAATTTGTTGTTTAATTTCTTCGTTTTGTTTATGCAATTCGAATTATCCTATAATTTTATGTAGGTACAATATAGATCAAGATTGCTGGCACAGATTTGAAATCTAAGTAAAATATATCAGCCTGGTAAGAGCTGGTGTATTTGATTATACCAAAAAACATGAATAGTAGAACCAGACTGATTGTCACAATTTCATCTTTTTGAGAAAAGCGAATGGACTGTTGTCCAAACACTTCTTTCTCGTTTTCTCTTAAAGATATTGCGTCTTGGATCGGTCTAGTTCTACTATCGTCCTTTGTTCAATAGCATTATACCATTAGTCCATAAAATAACATGTATCGTTTGTGGGCGTTGCTATAAGACGATCGAATTGCGAGCAATATTGCACTTTACTCTATGCCTCCATTTATAAACTCGCTTGTACCTGTCACTAAAATATGTTACATATTATATACTGTAACGAGTAACAATTAAATCTTTTAATAAGCCTCGCACACCCCATTACTATTTTTTTCTCATAATTCACTCCATTTTCCATCAATTACTACTTTACCGCCATTTTTGCTTATCTGCCTTTCCCCATAGACCCAAGTATATCTGGAGGGGTGCCAAACCATAACGTTGTAAGTGCCACACAAACTCAAATACGTTTTATTGCAGCAACGCGTTGTATGTGCCGGCATTTACTTGCACTCTTGAAATACAAGCTCAAAAACCCCCCTCCACTATAAATATTGCGTAACAGAAAGTCATAACGTTGTAAGTGCCTCGTGAGCTGCAAGTGGCAGTTTATTCAAAATGGCCGAAGAAGAAGGTGCGTCAGTGTCGGGCTCTTCGAAAAAACGAGTTTTAAATAAAGCTAAGTGGAAAAAAACGATACGAAAGGTTAATAAAAACAGTGGTTTAAAGTATGTGAATACCAAAAACCAAGATGTACGCGAAAAAACCGAGCCACAGGAGGTAAGTTTGACGAAAATATTTTGCCATAATAATATTAATTACGAGAGAATAATAGATATTTACACTATCTCGATGTTTTGTTGTTACCTACACTACTCAAGTTTATATTGATGATTATTATGCAGTGAACAATATTTCGGGCTTACTGTTTTTTTACTTCTTTCTAGGTATCCTGTAAATGCCAGTTTTCTTGTACTTGTTTGACCTTGGATTGCCGTAAAAAGCTATTTCGTGACTTCTGGAATCTGGGAAATTATAATGAACAGCAGATTTACCTAAAAAGTCTGATCCGGATTTGCTTAATAAACCGAAGGAGGCACGGCAGTTATGATGAGGCAACCAAAAGCCGGCGACAACGCACATTCAAATACGTTCTTATAATCAGAGGCATGTCTGAAGTACAGGTAAGCGTCAATAAATTATTTGTATTGTATTTATATTCATAATTAGTGTGAATGCATGTTCTGTAGTCTGAAGTTCGTTTTAATTTCAGGTTTGTAAAAAAACGTTCTGTGAAACTTTTGGTGTCAGTCAACGCCGTGTGCAGCTTTTGTCCGAAAAAATGGACAGCAATGAAGATAGTGTGAAAGATAAACGAGGTGGAAAAAGGCAAAGACGGGACTCTCAATGGAAAAATAAGATTATGGAGTACATATCGTCCATACCAGCTCAAGAAAGCCATTACAGTCGAAACGACGCACCCAATAGGAAATATCTTCCAACGGAGCTTAGTGTCGTCAAACTGTATAAAGGTTTTTTGGCAAAACACCGTGATGGATCTGCTGAGCCACCTGTATCTCGGCAGTGGTTTAATGAAGTTTTTTTGACGGAGTTTAATCTCTCTTTTAAGCCTCCGCGCGTTGACACATGCCCGACGTGTGACTCTTTTAAAGTGGAAATAGATACTGCACCAACCGAAGAAGTAAAAACCCTTGTTAAGCAAAGATTGGATATTCATCACAGACAAGCTGACATGGCTAGAGAACAAATGAGTAAAGATGGAATAAAATCCAGAAGCCACGATTCAGACACTCGAGTGGTACAATTCGATCTCCAGCAACAGATGTACCTTCCAACATTAACCCATACACAGATGTACTATAGTCGTCAGCTTGCCTGCGTCAATATGGGAATTCATTTGGAAGATGAAGGAAAGGGTATCATGTTTCTTTGGAATGAAACTGTTGGGCAAAGGGGATCCAACGAAATAGCTTCGTGTCTCTACAAGTTTTTCACAGATCGTGAAATAGGATACACTACAAGTAGACAAAAGCTAATCCTATGGTCAGATAATTGTGGTGGACAAAACAAGAACCAGGCTGTTCTTGTTATGTTCCTGGTTTTAATTGCGAAAGGGTTCTTTACGAAAGTAACTCATAAATTTCCCGTTAAGGTACATACCTTTCTCGCGTGTGATCGTGATTTTGCTATTATTGAAAAAGCAAAAAGGCGTACAAAGCAACAGATTCCAAAAGATCTTATTGAGCTTGTTGCGAATGCTGGAAAGAAAAATCCATTCTCAGTAGTAGATACCAAAACGTTTTTTGATTGGATGAATCTTGCTAGAACTATGATAAACACTAAAAAGCTGCAGATATCTTCGGCTACCATTATTCGAGTAACATCTGAAAACTTTGGTGTTATTTATACAAAGAAAAGTTATGGCGAATACGCTCCATGGATTGCAACTTCAGTGCTTAAACCTGGAATCACTAAGGCGAGTTTTGAGGGCTTGGAAGTCGAGATGAAGGAAACACCTGTACCTTTATCTGCCGAGAAAAAGAAAGACATTAGTGCCATGTTACCGTATTTAGCAGGAGAAAATAAATTGTTTTATGAAAACCTTATAAAATAAGTAATGTTATAAGATTAAGTTAAGTTTACTAAGTGCAAGTAAAAATACGCTTACAACGTTATGACTTGCATGAATAATGGCACTTAAAACGTTTTGTCGTTTTAATTTTTTTCAAAAAAACATTAAAATTATTTCTGCGTTTCGGAAGATTACAAATTCTTGTGTTAATTACGTATATTGAATGCCAGTTTATTAATAAAAATATAAATAATTAATTTGTTTTTTATTTATCAATTAAAACAGTTTTTTGTGTCTACTGAAAACTTGTTTTTTTGGCATTTAAAACGTTATGGTTTGGCACCCCTCTAATCTCAATACTTCTAATATCAAACCAGTAAATTTGTCACTGTCAATATTCTCGTTGACAGCGACAAAGCCACAGACTAAATCCTCAAATCCTTGATAATCTAGGGCACAC
Source organism: Hemistola chrysoprasaria (assembly GCA_947063395.1). Classification (NCBI taxonomy): domain Eukaryota; kingdom Metazoa; phylum Arthropoda; class Insecta; order Lepidoptera; family Geometridae; genus Hemistola; species Hemistola chrysoprasaria. Next base: position 11,159,614 of record OX346724.1, on the reverse strand, counting down.
GGCGGTTCCTCTAAAGCCTCAGTGGGTACTCTAAAATCACGCAATGATTCTTCTGAAGTATCAAAGCGATTCCTCTAAAGCCACACAGTGATTCATCTGAATTCTCAAAATGATTCCTCCAAAGTCACACAGTGATTCATCTGATTTCTCTGCGTTCACACAGTACAGAGCCACACGGTTACTTCCCTGAGGTCACACAGCAACAGGACCACACTTCGTGAGTACGTTATTTTCCCATGTAATAGGGGGCGATGCAAAAAAAGATATTTTAAGATATCACATGAAATCATACCCTCTTTATTTCCATAAATACGATTTATAAATAGAAAATTAAATAATACGGTGGATAAAAGACGCGTACATTAATATTATACACAAGAACACTCTTCGTTGAGCAAATGCAAGCAGATTTACATACTATATACAATTTTGTCACAGGTAATAAATTAACTATGAAGGTGGTGACCGCCCACTGCACTGGTCTTCGCATAACTTTTAAAACATTAAAAATATATCAATAATTTTAGAAAAGAATTAATATTAAATAAATGCTAAAATTTTAGAAAAGAAAACATTGGATAAACAGCTCCATCCACATTTCTGCAGTATGTTCATGTAATAGGGGTCGAGTCTATTGCCATCTACTGGGCACAGTTCCAGACTCCAAGCAGTTATCGCGATAATTCCTAATGGAAAAATCAATTATTTAACACTTTGCCTGACCTGCGCATTGAACCCGGAACCTCCTGATCAGCAGTCGAGCTTGCGTCCACTACGACACCGAGGCTTTATCAATAATAAAATATCAAACAATCAATCAATCTATATCAATAATAAAATGTTCGTTGATATTCGATATTACGTTCTGATTGCGCGCTTTCCTACACTGGCATTGAATATATTATAGAAGTATGTAATAAGGTTATTAATACCATGCCATTATTAAGTGCTTACTTATGCCAACCACTTTCACCATTATTTGTTAATTTCATTTCTCTAATTCGAATCTCAAAAATGCGCGGAACGAGCCAGTATTCTAATGTAAAAATTTTACCTATCCTGATATTTATTTACAACTGGTACCCTACTACTTAGTTATCTAATTATTATAACTTTTGTAATATTGTGACGACGAACAAATACTATTGTACTTCAAATAACGACGTTATCACGTAAGTGGCAAATTGCCTTTGTTGGTAATAAAGATCTTTAAACCGAAGTATTCAATTCAATGAATTATTTTTATGGTTCGAAACAAACTTATAGAGAAAATTTTCGCTTGTTACAGTGAATGTAATAAATACTTGTAATATCATTTCTCTAAACAAAAAAAACACAGTAGATATAATATACATTATAGTGTTATATAGCATTCACGCTTTATACGAAAATGAATCATTTATGTCAATTTAGGTCAGTGCAGTGCGCGTTCATAAAATTATGGCAAAATCTAGTAGCATTCCTTTTACTATTTATAGTTCAAAGTAGTTTTTCTTATAAAATTAGAGTTATTAGCCAATTTAAGCCTAAACAGATAATATAGCTATTTCATAGAAAAAAAAGGTTTAAATATCTAAATTTAAGTGATAACCTAACCAAAACTTAGGTTACATGTGAGTTAGTTTTTTTTCATACACTTTTAGGCTTATTTCGAGTGATTATTGAAGAAAAATATAACATAAATTTTATATTACATCAATGAGGTAACTATTTTGTATTGTATTTTTGATATCACATGGCTTTGTTTTAGTATATTGTATTTAGTATTATTTTAGTATTGTATTTAGTATTATTTTAGTATTTATAAATGTATTAGGACAGCTTAGTATTACAGTGTTCAACTATTTTTAAGTACTCTATGGCCTGTTTGGGACCAATTTTCAAAATATCGGGTGGTAAGAGTGCTACATGGATCTTTTGGCGTGTGGCGAACATGGTAAAATTATAGTAATCATAATAATATGGGACAACTTCCACACACGGTCATCTGGTCCCAAACTAGGCTAGAAGCCTGTACTATGGTAACAAGATGACTGATTTACATACTTATATAAGCTTATAACACCCAGACACAGATCAAACACATATGTTCATGCACACAAATGTTTGACCTGGCCGGGGATCGAACCCGGGGCCTGCGGCACAGAAAGCAGAGTTACTACCATCTGAGCCAACGAGGCTGTCAAAAAATTAACCCTCACGAATTATTATCTTTAATTCTATAAATGTTTTCAGCTTTGCGAATGCGCGCCTCTTGTGATCCGCCAAAAAACCCTTGTCTCTCTCACATTACAACACTTCTTGGTCATTAATGAATTATAAACTATCTACGCCATTGAAATAAGTAGGTATTACTTTGCACAAACAATAAGGCAAAAATATAATATGAAACACTGCATTTTAAGATATTTTGTTAAATATAGGTAATAGGTAATTATTTTATTATTGAACCCACTTGACTCCTAGCCAAATAATTATCCGTAAGTATTCAGTACCTTCAACAAACCTACTCGTCACAACGTTAAAACAACTATAATTCATTTAATTAATCCTAATTTTTTATGTATATGTTAAAGTTTTATTTTATGAGACTTATGTCAAAAGATTATATTAGCTTATTTGGTAAATTCATGCTACAGGTATAAATTATTTCGTTATTAGTTTCACATCTATTAAGCCAAATTGTCTTTTTTTGTATAATGCAGGATTGGTAGTGCTTCGTTAGCTGTCCTTTAAGAGTCGTAACACATCTGACGGAAGATGCGTCAATGTATATGGAAGAACAGCAATTTGTTGCGATTTGAAGTTGGCTCCTTAGTGATATTGACCCTTTAAGGTGAACGCATATCTAACTGAGCCGAACGCGCCGAACGAAATCCGCCCCCTTATTACGGACGCAACAGAAGTGTGGAAAGCGTTTAAATTGCTAAATGTCTGCTGTCAAACGGCACACAAAAAATGACGTTTGACAGCAACATTTACTGCTGTTGTTACGCGATTGCATGTTCGTAATACCACCACCGATTCGGATGATCCGACGCGAACATGAGTGCGAAATTTCCTAATAATTCATACAAAGAATTATTCCAAAATTCGTGTCGTTTGGCGCGTTCAGTTCAGACAGATATGAGTCCATTTTTAATAGGAGCATATACTTTGTTCGCTGTAACATGGTGCCTTTGACATTTGTCTTGCAGTCCCAATTATAAGTAACTGTCATAAGTCACGCGTAATATTCAGCGAACAGAGTATAACTTGCTAACGACAACAAGTAAGACACAATAGTATGTGATAAATATAGATATGGCTAGCAAATGATATATGTTTTTGACGTCATTTGCGTATCACAGACCAGCGGGAGAAAATTTAAAACTTACACTATTTTTAAAACTTACTGAAATAGTATTAAAATTCGTTGATAGAATTAAAATCTTTAGCAGAGTACCTATATAAGAAACTATTATGACAATTTGGCTGAATAGAAATGGCGATCAGTCCATCAACAGGTGGATTAACAAAAGCTGGCGCGTTCAACACGTTCAGCGTTATGTCTGCGAATAGTCTCCTTGTCTATTTTGCACTCGGTCAATAATGATGGTTATACATTGAAAAACAACTTTAAAAACAACTTAAATAACCCTTTAATAACAATAAAATTCGTGTTAAACCACGAATTTTATTACGAATTACACTAAACGTTTTAAACGAGATGACATATATTATGATAAACTAAGTTTGGAAAATTACTGAATCTTGTCTTATTATATTAATCAAAACGTTCACGGTGCACGCAGTAATCGCTTACAGTATCCAGAGTTATTGAAGTTTTCAGCAAAGCTGGAGATTTAATTAATTGGGTAATATTCAGAGGGTGCTACGCTTCTAATTTAAGCGATAAAATCCGTAAAAAGTTGTCTAATTCAATGAGTAACAATCGGAAACCTAAGAGATAAGTTTTATTTTTTATCTTTCCATTAAAATTGTATGAGTGCTGTTAGCGCGCCAACTTTTGCGAACCATCCTGCAGTCCATTAACAATTTTACACGTACTTGCAATTAAATTATTTACAGCCATACTGGCAGTGATCCGTTTAACACCATCGATAAACTTTTGGTAAATTGCAAAATACATCGTTTTTCTCTCTCTAAACTACAAAATAAGCATTTTGTTTATCTGAAACTACATCAGTCCGATAAATAGAGGATCAAATTGTAAAGAGAATCGGTAAAATGTCTTCGGAAAAGTCTTTGATAATAGCATTTTTTAACATACTCCGGATTTTACAAGATAATAATGACAAATACAAACTAGATCTAAGCGAGCGTATGCAATATTAGCGTACGCACTATTAACGTACGCACTTCTTATTTAACATATGAAACCCAAATTAAACCGCAAGAATTTTAATTTTTTTTATGCCATAGGTAGCACAAGCAGACGGTGTGCCTGATGGCTCGCGGATACCGCGACCTATGCTATATCACTGCGTACGATAATAGCATGGGGCTCTTCAAAAGGACAGTGAATAGAGTGTTGAATGGTCGGCAACATACTGGCAATACCTCTGTTGTTGCAGGTACTGCATTCAACACTCTATTCACTGTCCTTTTGAAGAGCCCCATGCTATTATCGTACGCAGTGATATGCGGCTAGCCATCAACCGCTCCGGTCGTCTTGTAAGAGAGGCTAGCATTGAATGATGCAGCGCTAAGCATCCCTAGAAATGCGGCTAACCGGTGGACCACATAATGCGAGGTGTTACAACGAGGAGTAGTAATACTAAAAGAGTTACATTTACCCACCATACTGAACAACTTTATCAAGAGAAATAATTGCAAATAAAATTGTTGACTTCCCATCCTAAATGGATCAATCCGGCTAGCCGCTAGTGCATACGCTCGCTAAAGCCGAGGCCTAAGGGTGTTACACATCTAACGGAAGATACGTAGAACCAACGGTTGTACTAACGCATCATCGGTTGAGTGTGCAAGGTTCAATGTTTTATACACATTTGTCTCTTCTGACGTTACGCGACCGATAAGACGCAACGCATCTTCTGTCAGATGTGTAACGACCCCAAAAGAACGCGATTACACGATCGTCGCGGGAAACGACGTGATACTTTTTAACATTTAAATTTATGTTAGTTGAGCTTTCAGTTTCGGTATACCAAGCTGCATAAATTTTTCAACAGAATGCCAATTCCGAAATAAAATTCCACCTTAAGTAAAAATGTTGAAAACTATCCGTCAATTAGCGCGATGATCGTGTTAGTGTTTTAGGAGGCCTTCAAGATTAATTTGAAATTAATTAATGAATTTATTTAAATAATTAAACTAATTCGAATAATTAATTCATAATGGAATGACATTTCCAACTTCATTTTCCATTTGACAAAAACATTAACTCGCCAACCGTTACAAACAATCACTAACACACTATTGCAATCAATTGCATAAATTTTTTTCAAATATGGCCGATTAAAATAATTCATGAACAATTTCCAGTCACGCCATGTTCCCTTTGGGGTAGGCAGAGAATATCACTCTCTACTTGCTACGATCCTGATGACTTCCGCTTCCTTCTATTTTCATGACATTCTTCATACATGCTCGTCGGTTGTAGGTACTTTTGACCTGGCCTTTAATTAGGATAACAGAGTTGTTCATGAAAATAACGCCTAGGTCGACTCCTACCGACATTCACACTCGCCTTATAGATCTCTTTTGTTAATCTCCTTTCACCAATCCTCTCGACATGTCCAAATCACCTCAGCAATCCTTTCTCTATCTTTGTCACTATATTATCTTCTAACGTGTTAGAACAGAGGAATAGTGCGAAAAGGGAACGCCGTGGCGTGCCACAGTGTGGCGTTCTCTTTTCGCACTATTCCTTATTTTGTAAATCAAGGGCACTCCAGTTATTTCTCACTACAACTTCTGACACGCCACAACGCTCTCTTATCACACTATTCCTAAATTTTTCCATCGGGAACAGGACGTTACTATATAATGTTTAAACAAATTCCATATATGCAATAAATTATCTCTCAACATTTCATTCTCGCATTTAAATCAAATTTTCAAAAGGCCTAATATAAACGAACATAAAATTCCAATTAGCAAAGTCATTAAACAATATTGACAAGATTTTTGTTCATGCAAATAAAAACATAAAAAAATAAGTCTGTAAGAATAAAAATATTCATTATTCAATCCCATTTTCTGCTATTGTAAACTTCAGTTTTTATTTTCGAAAATCAACACTAAAAATTTAAACTACGGCAATTAAGCCAAACAAATCTATCAAAAACCCACTCATCTCGAGTAGATTATGCTATAAGATTTAATCTTTCACGACTATAATTTTAAAAAGAACAAAACTAAGTCACAATACCTTAGAAAATATGTTATTTAAGTGGAAAATTTTCACGTGGTATACTTTTTCAATCGACGTATGGCCAATTTTCATTTATTCTTAGCACATTGTAAATATCGCGCGACGACTGCGCTCAGCTCATGTGGTAACTTCGTTCGATCAAACTTCTTTTTATAAGAGTTCACTACTATTAACATCTGAAAGAAAAATGTAGATATTAAGTGATGTTATTTTTTAATTTATAATAAGGTGATAAGACACACTTGCTCATCAACGCTCATGAACGAATAAGGAATCAGTCTTAGAATAGGGGCGAGACTATTTTCTTTTATTTGTACACATTTTTAGTGGTAGGCCTCTTTTGCAGGGGACCGCCTGGGGAAGTACCACACCTTTGCCAGTTATTCATCCGCCAAGCAGTAATGTGCAAACATTACTGTGTTCCGGTATGAAGGGCAATGTTACCAGCGAAATTACTGGGCATGATGAGATTCAACAGCTCATATCTCAGGGTGACAGGCGGAGTGCAGTGCCGCGAACAATTTAGAATTTTAAAACACTTGAGTGGCGCGGTGTCTTGTCACTATCATAAAAAAAAAAACAATTATCACAAAACCAAGTACCAAATGTGATTTACGGTACTCTCCTCTCCCTGCACGGTTGTCTGGAAGAGATCACTCTTAGCGATAAGACCGCCAATTGTTGCACTATTTACCGTTTTCTTTAATTTTTAAAATTTATTGTCTTGTGGTGTACCAATAAAGTGTTTATCTATCTATCTAATTATCTGCCATCCTGTCCCCGGCTTTAGAATAGGGCCGCCCATATTATCCTTTCGTGGGTGTCGTAGAAGGCGACTAATAAATCTAAAGGCTTCCACCATATACCAACAATAGCATTCCCAAGGAGGGTTGAGGTCGGGCAGGCGGCCGCTCGCAAAATATAAGCCAAAAATTAAACAACACTGCGTCACAGAACAGATAATAATACTCCGTATAGAATGGACACTGTCATCAGGCCTTCCTCACCCCGCGAGCGAGATTGAGCTCTCGACGAGCCTCCGTGAGCTCAAAACGCACCTCACGCACACTCTTACGCGTGTACAGAATTCTATGTGTGCAGTGTTTGTGTAGTAGGTAGTTATATCGCAACTTTTGTATAGGAATTGAGTCGAGTGACCAAGATGTGACTGCGTGAAAAAGGACTCACTCCTTTTTTTTTTGCAGAGATGATGGATGATAGACTGGAGACAAAAGATGACGAGCTGTGCCAACCCTACCTAGTGTGGGATAAGGACAGGATGATGATGATAAATATCTGAACGGTTTGGATCTTTTGCAAAACGTCCACTGCTGAACATAGGCCTCCCCCCTAGATAACTTACTTATTGCTAATTCTAAATAATCTTATTACTAGCCTAACATAACATCATCATCCAGCCGTTTGAAGTCCACTGCTGAATATAGGCCTCCCCCATAAGGGGTGTTTTTGCCAACGCTTGGTAGGCGGTTTGGCGAGCGCAGTTCGATGATTTCATGCAGTCTTCTGGATATGATAAGCCTTAGCCGGCTGTTACGGCGACCACGGGAGGGGGTACACTAGAGGGTGGGGGTACTATTCTACAGCCAGTAATCCCACGGCAACATAATATACTACGCCTTTTTCCGAAGAGGTAAAGTATACCCAAGGCTCAGTCCCATAGTAGGTACACCCACATTTCGTTATTGGTCATGTAACAGGGGGAGAGCCTATTTCCATCTAACGGGCACAGTTCTAGACTTCAGGCTATCAAAGCTATAATTCCTAATGGCAGAATAGAAAAACTACTGAACCGATTGGGGTGAAATTTAGCTTAGACTCTAGAATCACACATAGGGTACTCTTTCCCTAAATTCCCACGGGATAAAAGTCAACGCGGGTGAATCCGCGGAGCACAGCTACTATATTATAAATGCGAAAATTGATGAGGATGCATGTTTGTTACCCTTACACGCCAAAACTACTCAACAGATTGGACTGAAATTTTGGTATGTAGATAGTTTAGACCCTGGAATAACACATAGTGTAGGGTGAATGTTATTTTGTGAAGTGGATGTTTCGGATTCTGTCTGTTTTGGTGGTTTTATGGAAAATATTAATGGCAACGAGTGGTTTAAGCAGAATCTAGGGGGATATGCGAGGGCGCGTTGGCAGCACTGGGGTTGGTTGCCAGGGGAGACAGTCGGTGTTGGGGCCGGATGGAAGATGGTGGGCTTGGAATAAATGTTTGAAATATGTTGAAGTGTTCGAGTATTATTTAATGGATAAGGCACGTCTACAATAGGGTACTTTTTATCCCAATATTCCCACGGGAACGGATGAAATCTACGCGGGTGAAACCGCGGGGCACAGCTTAGTACCGTCATAATTCAGAAATTATCACAGGTGCCCATTTTCTTTGTGCTTTAAGTAAGTAGGAAGAGTTTGTAGTGGTAGGCCTCTTTTGCAGGGGGTCGCCTGGGGAAGTACCACACCTTTGCCAGTTATTCATCCGCCAAGCCTCCAATATGCAAACATTACTGTGTTCCGGTCTGGAGGGTAATGTTACCAGCGAAATTACTGGGCATGATGAGGTTCAACAACTAATATCTCAAGGTGACAGGGGCAGTGCAGTGCCGCGCAGAATTTTGAATTTAAACACTGGGTGGCACTGTGTCTGATATGGGCAAGCATGATGCTTATCATCAGCCACCTGATTTGCTCCTCTTGTCACTTACTATAATCATAAAGAAAAAAAAAAAATTATCTAAAATTAATATTTACCTGTGAATGCAAATCTAATAAAGCTTCCAATCCAATCGTTCTCAACGCTTTTGCGTTCTTATATAAGACATTATCTAACTCAGTCTTGTTAATCAGTACTTTTTCATTTTCTGAAACAAATATTATCCTTTAAAAGTTGACAATGTAGAACGTGAAACAAGATGGCCGGCTTTCACTAGTTTAGTCATATTCGCTCAAGAAACCTAGTCCTTTTGAGTAGAATCTAAGTTTATACACTACCAACTCAACTTCGTGTTACTAATAAATATGCTATCCAACAATATTATAAATCTCAAATCTCAATAAAATGTAATACATTTTTTTATAGACTAAGCAGTCTACTCGCTTGAAATACAATACGAAATTGGAAAGAAAAATTCCACCCACAGGCGAGATTCGAACCACGCACCACGCACCCTTTCGTCACGAGAGGTCACGAGCTCGTTCGGGTACTATCGGTGCGTTTCCGGTATTGGATTAAAAATATTTTTTTAATTTGATATAACTTTGTATATTATAGCAAATAAAAAAAAACTAAAAATAGTTTTCTTACGAATCTTATAATATATGGGAATTTTGGCGGGAGACCGAAGAATACAGTTTGGCTCCCGTATCTTTATCAATTATCGGTGCATTTTCAAGTGTTTAACGTGTAATAATGGTGGAATATTACGTGTTGAGTGTTTCCGAAACTACACAAGTCTCTTGGCAAGTGATGCGAGAGTTGAAATGTGATTTTTCGTGTTCCCACCAAAATTCCGGCAGCTTCTTGTAAAGACCACCACTTTACTAGAGACTCCTAGAGCTGGGCTTGCCCTGACTGAATTGACTAATTGACCATATTAACTTGAAAATTTATATAACTTGACACTGGCAATACAATCGTGTGGGTCCATAAAAAAAAATCATATATGATTTTTTCATTTATGCAAAAAAAAAGATTCAAACACTCATTTGCGTTAAGAATTTCCGAATAAACGCTTCTAACCTGTACGCGTGTGTTTGCTGTTGAACTCGTGTTATTACATCGGCATTGTCGTAGTCGGATAAAATAAAATGTTAAATAATGCCGTGGTTACCTGTGTCTATCGCACTAGAAGTCTCATGCCCTGAATTCCGTTTCTTTGGTGATGCAGTTTTTGTTGACGATCTGTCTACTTTTGCTGGACTGCAAATATAAAATTGAAGGTTAAATAAATTAACACACAGTCACGCCTTCTTCCCGAGGGGGTAGGCAGCGGTGTACCCAGGACTCAGTTAAATACCGAAACAAATTTTAAATATTTGTTATTATATAGTAAGTAATATAATAAAACAAACACAATAATAAAACAACAAACGCCTCGTGTTGTTACCATTGCTTAGTCACAGAACAGATAATAATACTACGTATAGAATGGACACTGTCATCCGCCCACCAATCGGGCCTTCCTCAACCCGCGAGCGAGATTTAGCTCTCCACGAGCCCCGCTTCGCTGGGAAATCACCTCACCCACACTCTTGCGCGTGTACAAAGCTCCACGTGGGCAGTGTCTGTGTAGTAGGTAGTAATATCGTGACTTTTGTATGAGAATTGAGTCGAGTGTCCAGGGTGTGGTTTAGTGACCAAGAACAATTAAATTCTGTTTTATTATTATCGTCTCAATTATTGACCCATTCCCAAATTTGATTTTGAGGTATAGAAAACAGTTGTCATCAGTGATGAAAATTGAGGTGGGGACCAGCGGGACATGCCCAGTATAAGTTAACTACCATCACACCCCAGACACTACTCAATTACACACAAAGTTTTGTACATGTGCAAGAGTGTGCGTGAGGTGATTTCCCATAAAACCGGGGCTCGTTGAGGTCTCAATCTCGTTCGCGGGGGTGAGGAAGGCCGATTGGTGGGCGGATGTCAGTGTATCCCACTATTTCCATGGAAATACAAAATAGAAGAAGTGGGTCTAGCGTCTTTCCAAATTATATCCCATTATTTCTATAGCGGCAAAAAAAAATGTAGTTGTGTTATTTGAGAATCTGTTTCCACTTTAATATTATATGACGGCCTGATAAATAAAATTCTAAAGAGATAATGGCAGATGTCTATCTTTTCTCTTTCTACGAGTCAACTAATACTATGTTCAAGAGGTTTTATCTAGAAAGGAAATAAATAAAGAAAAAAAATATATAAATAAAAAAAGAAGAAAGAAACAGTGGAAGAATCAGTCCCAGTATTTCTATCAATAGAAATACCTAATGGTAATAGTGGGATACACCCCACTCTATACGTATTATTATTATCTGTTTTGTGCTACCCTACTGCAGTCAATACTCACCTCTCAATAGTATGTTTATTATCAACGGAAGCATTGAGCAGTATGTCGGATTCGTCCGGCGGGCGGCGCAGGGGCGCGTCGTCGTCGGACGCGGACGACGACGTCAGGTCGCCGTTCGGCAACGGAGTCGACGTTATGGGCTTGTTCTCCTTGCTCTCCTCGTCCGTTATACCGAGCGTTTGCTCTTTGAATGACTGGAAAGAAGAGATTAAAGGTCGTGGCACACCTTCATCATCATCCAACCGTTAGAAGTCCACTGCTGAACATAAACCTCCACCATAAGGGGGGTTGTTGCCAATACTCGCCACGCTTGGCAGGCGGGTTGGCGAGCGCAGTTTGATGGTTTGTTGCAGAGTTTGCTGCCCGTCCTCTGGATCCTATAGCCCTTAGCCGGCTCTTACGGCAACCACGGGGAGAGAGGGTGAGGTACTATTCTAAAGCCGGCCGGTAACCCCACGGCAACCTACACGTGGCACACCTATCTACTCGTAAAGGGATCAGCACCATATCGCCTTTCGTCTCGATGTCAACCTAACGCAAACGAGTAACGAAAGCGGAGTATTTTGGATATATTACCAGGAAATCGAGCGATAACCTGGAGAAGGTTTTCCCCTGCTTAGTTTTTTTTTTATGATAGTGAGTGACAAGACGAGCAAATCAGAGGTGCCTGATGGTAAGCATCATGATTGCCCATATCAGACACAGTGCCACCCAGTGTTTTAAGATTCAAAATTCTGCACGGCACTGCACTGCGCCTGTCCACCCACCCTGTGATATTAGTTGTTGAAACTGGTCATGCCTAGTAATTTCGCTGGTAAAGTTTCCCTTCAGACCGGAACACAGTAATGTTTGCACTGGGAAAGGTGTGGTACTTCCCCAAGCGGCCTCATGCGAGAAGGCCTACCACTACAAAATTTTTACAGTATATTTTTAAACAGATATTTTACATTCGTTCCTATTAAAATATGCGTTTAAAATACACCATTTTTTTTTAATTTTTGCTTTCAACCCGCTCTTAATATTAAAGTCAAACAAAATCTAACCTTATGATTAACTCTGGCCTTCTTGGCGACGAGTCCCTTCGACCAAGCGTTGATTCGCCTCCGTTTTCGTTTCGCGGAGTGTGTTTCGCTCTTGTCGCCGTTGTGCGGCGTCTTGGGAGTTTTGCTCACGTCCATCAGCGAGTCGAACCCTTGCGCTGAGGGGTGGGAAGAATTGTGAACTATTTGTCCATTAATATTGTATTCTTTGAGTTCATATTAATTTTTTTCAAAAATCGATTAAAGATAGATAGATATAAACTCTTTATTGCTACATCACAAACAAGAATTAACCTTAAAAAAAAAATTTAAAATAATAATAGTGTAACAATTGGCGGTCTTATCGCTAAAAGCGATCTCTTCTATACAACCGCAGGGAGAGGAGAGTACCGTAAATCACATTTGGTTAAAATGGGTGTGTATGCACGTTTTATTATCGAATTTAATAAGAATGTAACAAAACATATAAAAAAGATACAGTAATAAAAAGAAGGCGATAATGAAAGATAGAAATAGTTAAAATAAATAATTCACGTTAGGGATAAGTACAAAGTACCTTCCAAACTATCAAAAATTCCAAGCAGTTATGAGAAGTGGAGGCCGATTTACACAAACATTTTTTACTTATATATAACTCGACAGAAAAGAGTAGAAAATAATGGGGGCGCCACTGTATTTATAAATCAGAAAAACTTTTAAGTCAACACGTACACTTTAAATTACTTCCGTTTCTACTCTTTTCTGTCGAGCTATACATATTAACTTATTTTCCTGAAGAGTTTACCAGTTACATCTTTTAGGTCCCATTAATAGGGGCGCAGTCCTATTGCCATCAATCGGGCAAATCCAAATTTTAGGCTGTTACTAATGTGATAATTTCTAATGCAAAAATCCAATCACACTTTTTGAAATCGATCCCAAGACTTCACGCTCGGCATTAGGACTTGCGAACACTACAAAAACGAGCCAGTTTGGATATTATAAAAAAAAATTAAATGGCCGAGAATCCTCCGACACAAGAAAACGCCACTCCTGTCTGTCCTGCGCTGTAGCTTGCTACGATTCTACTTGAAGCGCTTTCAGATCCTTTTTCACCTCGGCTTTCCAGCGGTACTTATAACGCCCGACTGGCCTTTCCTGGATACGCGTCACAAGTACGCTCGCTCTCTTTACCGCCAGATTGATGACGAACCAATGAGCCTACATTAAATACAATAAAATCGCAAGTCAAAAATTCACTTACGTAGATTAGACGCCGTGTAAATAAAGTCGGGTAGGTCTGCGTCGAGCTGATCGCCTTCATTTTGCCTTCGCTTGGCTATATCTTGGCATTCTAGTTCGAAATCACTGTCCATTTCGAAATCGATAAGCGCGTGTGCGTGGTCCCTTAGTGAACAGGCCTCGTGACGTATTTGCTTGTCTGATGATGTCCTGGTTTATAGAGTTTAAAGTATAATTGGTGGCACTTTTGTTACAAGGTGTTACACAAAGGCATACCAAACTAAACGGACTCCTCAAAATCATTTAAATAAATAGCGACTCTAGTCCCAGCGCAATAAAGTGCAATTCAGGTCGCACAGCGCCTAACTACTTATTGTTATATTAACCTACAAGCTGCCTCTATTTCTATCGCATATCTCTTATTTATTCTAACTACGAGTACGTTAGGGATGTCATATTTTGAACTTGTCTCTGAACTGTATGTATAAGTCGCAGGACATTTGGAAAAACTGAATCATAGTTGAAAACCTAGGCTGATTGCCAATAACCGGATAATTTTAAAAAAAGAATTCCTCAATCTTCCTAGGTATTTTTAGGATCTTCGCAAATATTTAGTGGACCACAGGAAAATTGCGAGTGATCATCACTTCATGATTTTGGACTGGCTGATGAACTCGACGGTTCGCTATCAGAATCCGAACTCTAAAACTTTGGTCTCGTGATATTAACGAACAAACAACGCTGCGATAAGCAATATGCGGCGACGAACATATTATAGTATGAAAAACGTCTAGGATGGTCTCTTGTCCCGTCGCAGTATAGGTCAGCAGTCAAAGGTGACATGCAAGCGCGGGTAGTGAGGAGCGGGGAGGGTACTCTGCACAGCGCGGCGTCGTGCTCGTCCTGCGCTGCGGCGTGCACGAGTTGACGTACTAATTTGGCAGCTGCGGTAAAATCAACTGACCATTTTTCCGCACAGACAGCAACGTTGCGTTGGAGCCGCTTGTCGCAACGTTATGCGTTAATATCACGAGACCAAAGCTTCAGTAGGTACAGCTTCAGTTGATTAGGATAGGTACTCTAAATTAGCCAATCAGTTTCGAATTATCCTAGGGTTTACAGGATTTTCGCTAAGATGATTAGAATAACAAAATAATTTCTTTATATTCAAATATCCGGTTTTTTTGCACTCGTTCGATTGTTCGCAATGATTCGGATTTTCCGGTAATCCTACGACATAATATACTAATACATAATATTACATTTCAACCCATGACACTTACATATTTAAAACACTACTTTACAGGGGCATGCTGTAATGAATGAAAAAACATTTGCTTTCAAAATCTATGCAAAACTACAAGCTGGCAAACGGTTAGAGGATGTAACATACATAATTACATACTTAAGACCAAAGCACATACTCTCAAACCATGTTACATAGTTCAATATGTCATACCTATTATTTACACCTCTAGCCCTTTGACTGGTGTCGAAGAAATGAAAAAAGAAAGTTAAATTAAAGAAAACTAGCTATGCCCCGCGGTTTCACCCGCGTTGTCATCGTTCCCGTGGGAATGTCGGGATAAAAAGTTTAACATATCTACATACTTACCGAATTTCAGCCCTATCGGTTCAGCAGTTTTGGCGTTAATGAGTAACAAACAAACATACATCCATCCATCAATCCTGACAAACTTTCGCATTTATAATATTAGTAGAAAGTAGGATATTGTTAGAAAACTGCATTTTGAAGTAACTTTAGTAAAAAGTTATGATAGATAATTTAATTTTGTTAATTTTGATTTAGAAATGACGAAATTATGTTTTTTATGATATTAAATAAAAAGTAAGAACATGATAAAACTGAAAATAACTTTTTCCTGAAAAAAATGTAAGCCACGAGATTAGTGACAGGTACAATCACTACGCCCCGCGGATTTGCCCTTAATTTTTTTTAATTTAACAGCGTACATAGGAATTTAATCTAAAACCTAGTTAAAACCAAAATTTGAACCCAAACATTTGAGCATTTCTCGTGAAAAGATAACAAACTGAGGGATGAAAACTTTCGCATTTAAATTGAATATAATATTAGTAGGCACAAGTAACAGTAACAATAACAGAAACCATAGACAAAAGAAAAAAAAGGCTTACCTATCAGGGTTGTACTCCAATGCGTTGGCGCATATTAAGTCTATATCGTCTAAAAACTCTTTGGCGCAGTTGTATTTGTGCATGTCTACTTTGGTCATCATTGTTTCAAGATCCATCGGCTGCTTTACTATGTCTAAATAATCTGTTACCTGTGTCAAAAAATATATTTTTTTTTTTATGATAGCGAGTGATAAGACGAGCAAATCAGGTGCCTGATGGTAAGCATCATGATTGCCCATATCAGATACAGTGCCACCCAGTGTTTTAAAGTTCAAAATTCTGCGCGGCACTGCACTGCACTGCGCCTGTCAACCTGAGATATGAGTTGTTGAATCTCGTCATGCAATATATACTATTATACCTATGAAATATTGAAATCAACCAAGATGAATGAACATGACTGGGTCCAGACCAAGTCCCATAGTGGGGACGTTCGTTGCCTTACCTATCGCCTATCAATCATCTCAGCCGCAGGAATACCACTTTTAGTCCACGGGTAGAAATGGTGTGGTTTTTTTTTATGACAATGAGTAACAAGACGAGCAAATCAGGTGTCTGATGGTAAGCATCATGATTGCCCATATCATACACAGTGCCACACAGTGATTTAAAATTCAAAATTCAGCGCGGCACTGCACTGCACTGCGCCTGTCACCCTGAGATATTAATTGTTGAATCTCGTCATACCCAGTAATTTCGCTGGTAACATTGCCCTTCAGACCGGAACACAGTAATGTTTGCACATAACTGCTTGGTGGATGAATAACTGGCAAAGGTGTGGTACTTCCCCAGGCGGCCCCCTGCAAAAGAGGCCTACCACTACAAACTAGGTACTATTCTATTGTAGGTAACCCCACAGCACACCTATTACTTTCCTACCTAGAGCTATACAATAATATACATACCTCTTCCAAGTCCACCGGTTTAGTGAACTTATAGAACCGTCTATTAGATGCTAGTTTACGGCATATATCGCGTAAGAATATCCTCAGTTCTCGCAGTTTGTAGTCTTCTTTCCGCTTTCGACGGTTCATTTCATCGGGACTTTCTCGAGGTGGCGGGGGCGGAGGGGCTGTCAATAGATATTTCTTTTAAATACTAAACCAGTCTAAATAGTATTTAATAAATAATGTTTACATCTCTCATATTCGGTAAGTAGGTCCTTATTACCCCCAAATGGGGCTTGTAAGTGACCAATTAGCGCTCTAGGGTAATAATGTAGCTAGAAAAGCCCTAGGGCGGTAAGTAATTAAAAAAAAACTTCACTCTTTCAAAAAGTTTGCGTACATCTAACCATCATACTGGGAATAGACATCATGCATTCAGGCCAATGACAAAAGAGGTCGCTTCGCTATTCCTTGTCTTCGTATGAGTATAATAGTCATCAATTTTAAATATCGAACTACGAAGCTCAATTTCGTTCTTGAAAAAAATAATTTAAAAAAGAGATGAAAAAAGGCGGGAATAGAAAAATGTTTTATTCTTGTAATGCCGGTGTTTTTCTACTTACCTCACAATCGAGATGTAAAGCAGAGTAGTTAGCTCGGGTGTAAGCATCAATTGCACCCTCGAAGTATAGGCGCCCTCGCTGCGCTCGTGCGCCTAAATATCTCGGGCTGCAATTGATGCCTTACAGCCCTTGGCTACTAATCTACTATTAAAAAACTCCTAGGAGAGAGTTCAAGCAGGAAAAAGAGAATGATCTCTTTTTTTGTTATTCATCGTCAGACCCTGATGGATCTACGAGTATCTGTAACCTATACGTTAAGACGATTCCAGTGAACCTAAACGCGACATATTTGACAACTGGCGCGTCTTAGTGTTCCCTTATGCTGCAGCATTAGGTCAAGTCGTTGCATATTTGTTGAAGTGACAAGATACCGAATTTAAAATCAATCAGACCACTGGAAGTTGCTTAAATTCCTTTATCCGCTAGAAAAGAGCTGATAATGTTCAAACAGATAAACCAAATTCATGAAACATAGTGAAGAACACTCGATCACGTGAGTCCAGATCATCCCGCCACCTTTTTCTGAGCCGGTCTCGGCGGCACCGTCTCTCCCTCTCTCACTCTCTCTCTCCCTCTCGCTCTCTCTCTCTCCCTCTGTACCCATTCTATGGATATCTTTGCCTAGCGGTCGGTGTGCATGACTATTAGATCTTGTTTTAAGCGCTAAGTTTAGTGATGCAGTGCGAAATTAATGGATCACTAACTGCGCCGTTTAAAAAACTAGCTAATTTAGCTCGTGCAATTGAATAATGTAGTGGGCACTTATTTCTTCCAATCAGTCTGGTTCGCATCCAGATAATCTCAACATCTTTTCCTGGCTGACCTCTAAAATAAATGAATCTCAATAACAAAGAAATAAGTGTTGAATTTCCCTTACCTCTAGGCAAAGGAGGCGGCGGTTCGTGTTGTTCTACAGGCGGATCCAGTAACGCTTCGGCAAGTATCGGTTTAAGGAATGCTAACACTTCGGCACAGTTCGGCTCGCGAACTTTATACACGCAGTCTTTGTATACGGGGAATAGGTCTTGAAGCTGAAAGGAAAATGCGTTTCTTTCAAGTGGTCTCGAACGCCTGGTGCCAAATATAAAATTAGAGAGAATATCATA
Source organism: Hemistola chrysoprasaria (assembly GCA_947063395.1). Classification (NCBI taxonomy): domain Eukaryota; kingdom Metazoa; phylum Arthropoda; class Insecta; order Lepidoptera; family Geometridae; genus Hemistola; species Hemistola chrysoprasaria. The sequence continues at coordinate 11,141,081 of OX346724.1, read as the reverse complement.
TTATCTTCCTCTCCTTATCCCACACTAGGTGAGGAAGAAGACTGAAGACTAATTTCGATTGGCATGATTTGAATTTAGTAAAAAGACCCCTGAGACATTTTTAAATAGCAACATTGGAGTGTGTGATAATGAAAGTAACGAGCAAATTGTGAAATGACAGTATAGTAAACTAGATATTGCTAAAGTATTCTCTCCAGCCGCTTTAGACCGTTGCAATACAAATATGCAAATATACAATAGTGACGCTTCCTGCGTGGACGATAGTGACGACATTTCATTCGTTCACTCACTCACTCACTCGTTCACTCACTCACTCATTCACTCACTCACTCACCTCTTGCGGCAACTGTTCATACGGCACGCTACTCGTAGCCAGCAGTAAAGTGTTCTCTCCAGCCGCTTTAGATCTCCACAGTTGCAACAATAGTGACGCTCCCTGCGTGGACGATAGTGACGTCCACACCCCGAGAATGTCTCTAATGTATAGGATACACGGACGGTCCGTGCGACGGCATTCGGAGAATATCTGAAACCAATAAATGTGACTTAGCTAATATTATTATGCTAGCATGCGCACGCGACTGTCGACAAATACTCATACTCGTAGTTCAAATGCTTTAGTCTACGATAGAGACATTGTCATGTGGTCACACTGTTTTAGTTCATTAATTTTCATATGATTTGGTATGTATCGTCGCTTGAAACTTTACTGAATCTGACCACTGACGGAATTTAAAATTGTAGTGGGTCCACTATCCAAAAGTAACTAAAAAGGGAACAAAGTGAGGTTTTTTTTTAAATAAAGTTTTCTATGTTTCACTAACGGTTTATGATTGACTGACGAAAGCTCGTTATGTCTTCGATCTGACTAGTTTGAATTGCAATATGACTTTAAATAAACTCTATAACTTGACACTGGCAATCCACTAATGTGTGGGTCCATAAAAAAGAAAAACATATATATATAGAGGCTCACAGATATGAGCGCGTGTTCCTGCGTGAGAGCGTGCGGCGCGTGCAGCGCGGGCAGCGCCAGCGCGCGCACGGCGCACCGCTCCCGCTGCGCACACAGCGCGCCGCCCACCGCGGCCGAGCACGCGCCCGCTATCAGCGCCGTGCCGCCGACTGGTCCCTCGCCCGCACTGTGGAACGTTACATTAGCGGCGGCCGTTACGACGCGGCTGATTGCACGCCAGCCCGTTGGCTGCGCGCAGCCAGGGCGAGTGTAGGCGAATGTATGTGGCTGCCGTCAGTCTCCGCGCATTTCTTGTACAGGTCGCGTCACGGTTTAATAGCGCACGGTGAAAGTGGAACTTTGCGCAGGTGTATTGGTCTAAAAAGTCTTAACAGATATAAAAATCGATTTCTGCGCATTGTAGGTCGGCGCTGTTAAACCGTGACGCGACCTGTAGCAGTGAGAATTTTTCATCTGGAGTTTAACTCCATGCCCCGGATTAAATTTCATATTTTTTCCAAAAGGTTGTCAAACGATTGCACCTAAATTATCGTTTGGCTAAAAACCGGTCTGGGTATATTTACGAACATCCTCAAAATAGGTATGATATAAGCCTTTTGAGTGCCGTTCTAGTAAAAGAGGATGAAGCCAGTGCGTTTTCTTTGATTGGCTGTTAATTAACTAGCTGCTCAAATATTTCAGCCGCCGCAGCCTGGCTTCGCAGCCAGGCAGGCCTTAAGACCAGACCGCGCCAGACCAGACTGACAGGCCATGGAAACCGTCGCATCAGATGAGCACGCGCTGGCCTGATGTCGCCCGTCCGATCCATCGAGTCGGTAAGTTCAAAAGGCGCGGCGCGATGGCGCCTGTCGCGATCAGCAAATCGTCATTCACTCATTCATTTGTCATTCACTCATTCATTTCGTGCGCTCAGGAACAGACATGACAATACCGTCATTATTGAGCGGACGCGTTTACTGAGAGCGTATTATCCATCTGTGCCTACCCAATCTAAGCATCAAATGCTTTTAAATCTTTACGATAATTAACCGAAGAAAACGACATTCGCTAGCGTCGATTCTTCTTTTTTTTTTGCTTGACTCATCAAATGTTAACCACTGATTAACAAAACCACAGCGCTTGCACAGTTAGGCGCTCTGTATCACTTGCCGTGTTAGAATAGCGTAGTTATTCCTTGTTCCAGTTAGGATAGACAGAGATTACTTCACTCCAAAATATAGTCCAGGATAGTAACAAACTGTCACAAGACTTTCGGTTCTTCCACATTTATAACTTTCTTCATACATGCTCGTCGGTTGTGGGCACCTTATACCTGGCCCCCTGGGCTCTCCTTTTATCAATCCTCTCACGTGTTCCAAACCATCAGCATCGGAGTAACAGTGTAAAATATCAAAGCAATCAGAGCCATAACCGACACTGATAAAAAATAGAGCAAAAACTTACACATGCACAGTTTCCGGTGGGAATATGGAGTCAACCATAGCACTGGCGGCTTGTAGTTGAGTTTGTAACAGAGGGACACAGTGTCGCGGCAATCTTTGTGCGTGAGGAGGACTGGTCCGAGAACTGGCGGCCACTAGACTTCGCATCGCTTCTAATAGATCTCCTCGGGTTACTGACACCTATGAGAAAGGATTACTTCTTTTCTTTATTTAGGAAACAAAAAAGAAAAATTAATAACGACTGGAATAGCTTATTTTTTTGATGGTGAGCGCCGCTTATGGATACCTACAACACCAGGGCTATTGCCAGTATGTTCCCGACCATTCAATACTCACTCTCCTTTTGAAGAGCCCCATGTTGTAGCTCAACGGGAAGAGCGATTATTGAACTGACTGCCAGACTTATTGAATCACTCAGCATGTCTAAAATATAACATTACGTATATTTCCCAAAGTAAGGCAGGCAGAGGTTTCCTCAGGACTTAGTCCCCACTTTGTAGATACACCCACATTTCGCCAGTTATGTTTTTTAGTCCCATGTAATAGCCTATTGCCATATCAGGCACTGTTCCAGACTCCAGGGTGTCATTGTGAAAATTCCTAATGAATCAATGGGACTTTTTGATCGGTAGTAGCGCTTGCAACCACTACTCTCTCTACCGAAGCAGAGACTGTTAGACTATAAATGTTGAAGAATAAAAGCATTTGAAATTGGCGCCACTGCGCCAAACTGCAACTGCTGCTTACAATTGAGTATTTGTTTTTTTTTTTTTTGCATAAATGGAAAGATCATATTAATATTAAGATTTGTAGCAAAACTATTTTTAGTTTCTTTTTTATTCGCTATAATCACAAAGTTATATCTAATTAAAAAATCATTTTTAATCCAGTACCGAAAACACACCGATAGAACCCGAACAAGCTCGTGTCCTGAGGTGACGTCCCAATGTGATAAGTACCATACATAACTATAATATAATGACGTCACAATCATGGCGAACACTAGTTCGTGATCAAGTAACTCTTATTGGAATTTTATCAATTTTGAATTGCTTATAATTAATTTAAAAATATATTTTTAAAGTGCTTTTTGAATCGGATGATACATAATTTTTATTAAACTTTCAAAATAAATTTAGAAATACATTTTTTTTTCAAATACTCAATTATTATAGTGAACTACAGAGCTGTAATTTTCACGATTAGCTGTCATAGTATGTAATAGATAAATAAAAGAGACACTATTCTCTTTCAAATGTACTTACGTTCAACGCAACTGAGAAGACTATAGTACAATTTTAGTAAAAAATCATTGCCACTACGTACATTTTCTGCATCGATGAGTAACGCGTGTTCACTCTCATAGACTTGTGGATACACCCTCCTTAATGCTTTTAATACTGCTTCCGAACACAACGCTTTCAAATCCGACCCTGGAAAATAATAACACACTATGGGGACCTTCTTTTTTTAGGTTGTCCGAAGGCCTCTGCCCTCACGATTAGAGAATGACAACGGCACACTCCGGTCACTAGACTCGATTCCCATACAAAACTCGCGATATAACTACCTACTACACAGACACTGCACTCATGGAGTTTTTACACGTGCATGGCTCACGCTGTACTCACGAGGGCTCGTCGAGAGCTCAATCTCGCCCGCGGAGTTTTATTATCTGTTTTATGACAACGGCTTTTCGTGCCTTCCGAACACGGAAAGTTCAACTTAAAGATTGGACGTTCACTACAAAAAAATTTAAGAGTTTATAAAAGACCAAAAGCGACCCGCCCCGGCTTCGCACGGGTAGCAGAAGTAGGTATAGTGGACGTTTAACAGGAGTAAATTCGTGATACATTGTATTTTAATAGATATAACCCTAATGGTTTACGCAGCGCACGCAAATTAATGACTATTTCTGTTACAATGAGCAAACCTTAACACATGTTATAATTTATCGTGGGCTATTTTGAAGATATTGATGAGTACTACAAACCCCTAGTACATTACTTTATTCTACCACCAATACTTTTCACACCGCATGAAAAATAATCACTGCTTCGATTATTGTGACTAAACCAGAAAAGATGGATATAATCTATGTATACTGTTTTGTAGGTATTGATAATTAATACAATCCCCTAGTACATTACTTTAATCTACCACCGATAGTTTTCACACCGCATGAAAAATAATCACTGCTTCGATTATTGTGACTAAACCAAAAAAGATGGATATAATCTATGTATACTGTTTTGTAGGTATTGATAAGTACTACAAACCCCTAGTACATGACTTTACTCTACCACCAATAGTTTTCACACCGCATGAAAAATAATCACTGCTTCAATTATTGTGACTAAACCAAAATAGATGGATATAATCTATGTATACTGTTTTGTAGGTTTTTTTTATTTTTTTATTTTTATGATAGTGAGTGACAAGACGAGCTCATCAGATGCCTGATGGTAAGCATCATGATTGCCCATATCAGACACAGTGCCACCCAGTATTTTAAAATTCAAAATTCTGCACGGCACTGCACTGCGCCTATCACCCTGAGATATGAGTAATTGAATCTCATCATGCCCAGTAATTTCGCTGGTAACATTGCCCTTCATACCGGAACACAGTAATGTTTGGACATTACTGCTTGGCGGATGAATAACTGGCAAAGGTGTGGTACTTCCCCAGGCGGCCTCCTGCAAAAGAGGCCTACCACTACAAAAATAATCACTGCTTCGATTATTGTGACTAAACCAGAAAAGATGGATATAATCTATGTATACTGTTTTGTAGGTATTGATAATTAATACAATCCCCTAGTACATTACTTTAATCTACCACCGATAGTTTTCACACCGCATGAAAAATAATCACTGCTTCGATTATTGTGACTAAACCAGAAAAGATGGATATAATCTATGTATACTGTTTTGTAGGTATTGATAAGTACTACTAACCCCTAGTACATTACTTTACTCTACCACCAATAGCTTTCACACCGCATGAAAAATAATCACTTATTCGATTATTGTGACTAAACCAAAAAAGATGGATATAATCTATGTATACTGTTTTGTAGGTATTGATAAGTACTACAAACCCCTAGTACATTACTTTACTCTACCACCAATAGTTTTCACACCGCATGAAAAATAATTACTTTTTCGATTATTGTGACTAAACCAAAAAAGATGGATATAATCTATGTATACTGTTTTGTAGGTATTAATAAGTACTAAAAAAAACCCTAGTACATTACTTTATTCTACCACCAATACTTTTCACAGCGCATGCATATAATATCTGTTTCGATTATTGTGACTAAACCAAAATAGATGGATAAAATTTCCGTGGACTATTTTGTAGATATTGATAAGTACTTGACTAGCGGGGGGTTGTCCTATAGTAGAAACTCGATGAATGAAACCACCGGAATCCTGTTCTGTATTGGATTTATTGATTAAATGCCAATAGAAGCCCTTCCCCAAGGAGCTCGATACACGATTCTAAACATTTAATCTTATAATAGCAGTGAACCAAACGCATGTGAGTTTTAATTACATACAACGCCATCTAGTTGAGAATCCAGTAAACTTTAACTTTTAATTGGCTATGTATTGGCGTAAACATACCGCCCACCAAGGGCATTTAGTGAGGAAATGTCCTTCATTAAACTCTACTTCTTGATAATATGTAATTACTAAATGATTTCCTGACCTTATGTGCTTGGTGGTGGTGAACAATTAGGTCTCTTTAACTTGAAACATATAAACATACTTCTTGAACTTGAAACATATTATAACACTTAAGCTATTAATGAACTTACTCTGAACTTACAGTAAATTACACTCATCTAACTTAACTAGATAGCATTCTTATTTGTGAACTAAGATTATGAACTTATGAACTACCTAATCACTTATTGGCAACTTACAAATTTTCGATATTGGTCTTTTAATTATAGATGCCTTGACCTTCAATGTGACCACACGGGTTACACCATCTGCACCAGGATGCTTGTCTACTACACGTCCCATCAGCCAACGACTGGGTGGGAGACCGTCTTCCTTAATTAGTACTACATCTCCATTTTTGATTTCCGGTACATGAGTATTCCACTTATATCTGTTGACCATGTAGGACAGATATTCATGGGACCAGCGCTGCCAAAATCCTTGAAGCATCCTCTGAATATGTTGCCACCTCGACAATGAATTGACATTTGAATCTAAATAATTACTGGCCTCTGGCACGGCCAGCAGTGGACCCCCAATCAAAAAATGACCCGGTGTCAGCGGACGTGGATCACCAGGGTCTGAACTGTCCACAGTTAGTGGCCGCGAATTTAAACATGCCTCTACCTGACTCAGAAGTGTACTCATTTCCTCGAATGTGAGCGTGGACTCTCCTAGAACTCTCTTTAAGTGGAACTTGGTGGATTTCACTCCGGCCTCCCACAGACCGCCAAAGTTAGGGGCGTGGGGAGGAATGAAATGCCACTCGGTTCCATGGACTTCAATATGGGCAGCGAGCTCTCTCTGCTGCGCCCGCAGCTGCTGGAGTTCCTTCGCCGCGCCGACGAACGTCGTTCCGTTGTCGCTCCAGAGCTGCGCACAGTGACCTCGTCTCGACACAAACCGTCTGAAAGCAGCCATGAAAGCTTGCGTGCTCATATCGCTCACAACTTCTAAGTGGATGGCTTTGGTAGCCAGACAAATAAATAAACAAATATATCCTTTATGAGAATGATGTCCTCGTCCTTTAGTCGTTCTTATTTTTATAGGGCCGGCATAGTCGACTCCGCTATGCAGGAATGCTCTAGCGGGCGCACATCTTACTGATGGTAGAGACCCCATGAATGGAGTTTGGACTTGGGCCTTCTGTCGAACGCACGTTACGCATCTGCGCACATGTTGCTTGACCTGACTCTTGACACCGAGAATCCAGTATTTACTTCGCAGGTGATTCACCGTCAGCTGGGTTCCTCCGTGCAATGTACTGTGGTGTGCATCTGAAATGACAAGCTGAGTGAAATGACCGGAATGAGGTAGTATTATGGGGTGTTTAGTGTGCTCTGCCAGTGCAGACCCTTGTAGTCGACCACACACTCTCATTACTCCAGCCTCGTCCAGGTATGGACACAATGCCTTCAGCTTGCTATTCTTAGTGTTGAAATGACCTTTGTCCTGCAATTGCAAATATTCATCTTTAAATTCTTCCATTTGAACTTTCTTGATGCAACATACTAATGCTTGATCTATCTCTTTCTTACATAAATAATTTGAACGTTCGTTGCCCTTAAGAAACCTTCTACAGTAAGCTACAACTCTTAGTAGCTTTTGTAGTGAAGAGAATCGTTCAATTATTGTGTCCTCGGTAATTGTAGTGAAATGTGATTTCACCGCTTCCTCTAAATTAACCTTCAAATCTTGTGGCCTTTTATAAGGTATGATTCCTTGTTTCAGAAAGTCTGGTCCAGAAAACCAAAGGTTGTTTTCAGCTAGCGAGCCCGGCTGTACTCCTCTTGAAGCACAGTCAGCTGGGTTTTCCTGGGAAGACACATGGTACCACTGAGAGGAGTCTAGAGTAGTCAGTATTTCAGACACCCTATTAGCTACGAAAGTCTTCCATCTACTCGGATGACTGTTAAGCCATGCGAGAACCACAGTTGAATCTGTCCAGGCTTTGACCTTACTCTTGTCTATAGACAAAACTTCTGCAACTTCCTTCAACAGACGTGCTAACAGTACCGCGCCGCAGAGTTCCAGGCGTGGGATACTGACCTGCTTAATTGGAGCCACTCGTGTCCTTGCGGTTAATAATGAAACCTTTACAGTACCTGTGCTGTCTACAATCCTCATATATAGTACTGCTGCATAGGCCAACTTGGAGGCGTCAGAAAATCCGTGAATTTCAATATCAGGACCTGTGGCTGTCGTGCCTAGCCATCGTGGGACTCTGACGGTAGAAAGTTGCTTCAATTCCCCATGGTATGTTCTCCATTCTGTACTTAATTCGCTTGATATGGGTTCGTCCCAGTCGTTACCCGCTAGCCATAATTTCTGTATGAATATTTTAGCTAATATTATGGCAGGGGCGATCCATCCTAATGGATCATACAGTCTTGCTATTATAGATAATATTGTCCTCTTAGTTTCAGGTCCAGTCGGCGTCGTGGGCAGATTCACCGAATACTGGAAGTGGTCTTCACGGCGATCCCAGGTAAGTCCTAGAATCTTAGTTGTATTATCCATTTTTTCTTCAATTTTCTTCACGTTTTTTTCCATAACTGTGTCCTTTAAGTCCAACTTGACCTTTTCCTTTAGTGTACCTGTTATGTTCTTTAAATTTGTCCTTATTTCCCAATTGTCTTCTTGAAAATTGTCCTTGTTATCCTTTTTGTCCTTATTGTCCTTTTTGTCCTCAGTGTCCTGTTCCTGGCTTTCCTTATTTCTTATTGCCTCTAATAGTTTTCTACTATTAGTGTCCCATTTCTGTAGTTTGAATCCTCCTCTCTCCAGGAGTCCTTTCATTTGCTTGTAGAGTTCAAATCCTTCTTCTGCGTTCTCACTTCCACCCATCATATCGTCCATGTAATAAATGTGCGGTACCAGTGGCGCCGCCAACGGGAAATCTTGTCCTTCATCAATGCTAACCTGATTTAATGATTTTACCGCTAAATATGGCGCGCATGCAGTTCCGAAAGTTACCGTTATTAATTCATAATCTTGTATTTCGTTTTCCGGCTCCTCTCGCCATACGATGCGCTGATATCTCGCCTCCTGTCCTGAAATAAGTACCATTCTATACATCTTTATGACATCTGAAACTAGCACAATAGGATGCACTCTCCAGCGTAATACAATGTGTCGTAGGTCAGGCTGCAATTTGGGCCCAATCATCAAGGTGTCGTTCAAGGACACTCCACGATCATTCTTGCTGGATGCATTGAAGACTACGCGCACCTTGGTGGTAGTTTTATCGTTCCTGACGACGGCATGGTGAGGTAAATATACGGCTTTGTCCTTGTTGTCATTATCTTTCTTTACAGGTCGCATGTGTCCTAAACGTAAGTACTCATTTATTACCTCCTTATAACTTTCCTTTAAATCTTTGTCCTTGGCTAATTTTCTCTCTAATGATTTGAACTTTGTTACAGCTATCTGTCGCGAGTTCCCGCCGATGCACTGTGGTTCATCCTCTCGGAACGGTAACTTCACAACGTAGCGGCCATCTGGTGTTCTCTTGGTTGTACTATTGAAGATGTCTTCACACCTTTGTTCTTCATCTGTAAGTATTTTATCATTAATACTACTTGTTTGTTCTTCCATTTCCCAAAATTTTCTTAGAATATCGCTTTCCTTTACTTGAGCATGCATGACTGATATATTTGGACTCTCATTACAGATTTCCTGAACTGCGCCTGACAAGATCCATCCTAACGCCGTGCTCTGAGCAATAAGTTTACCATCTGGACTCTTTCTTATACCTTCCCTCATGATATGGCTAAACACATTGGCTCCTAAGAGCATATCCACTTTGTTGGGTACATTAAATTGAGGATCTGCCAAATACAAGTCATGCAGATCTGCCCAATCGATTGGAGCTACATATTGTTCAGGTATGTGCGATGTTATGTTCTTGAGAACATAAGCATTGACCTCTACGCTGAATTGTGGTTCTCGAAGTGACCTTAGATTCAATGTGACTACATACCTTGATGTTAAGCTTCTGTCTCCGCCTAATCCAGTTATAGTTCCTTTTATAGGTTTTCTCTTCAGATTTAAGAGTTGCACTGCCGCTTCGGTGATGAAGCAGGCTTGAGAGCCTTGGTCGAGTAATGCTCTCACTGTGTAACTTGCACCAGCTTCAGACTCGGCGTTCACTAGTGCTGTGGCTAGTAAAACCTGTCCATGTGAAGATACCTTGCGTGTCGACAGACATGACACTACATGGGGCGATCCTGATGCTGAAGAACCAGCTGGAGTTACTCCAGCGGGCTCCTTGGTCGCTGAACCAGTAGTTGAGTCGTTAGTCTCAGGCTGCGACTGGTGTAGAAGAGAATGATGACGTTTCTTGCAGATGCGACACCTCGTTGGCTTAAAACAATTGTAAGCAGAATGGTTACTACCCAAGCAGTTAAAACAGATTGAATTCTTGGCTACGAATTCTCGTCTCTGGGTACACTCCTGTTTTGCAAACTCCTTGCAGAAACACAGCTTGTGACTTTCAGAACAAAATTCACATTTAATATTACCCAATCGAGCGTTATTATTATCAGTGACCAGTAATGCTTTAGGTCGTGAAGTGGTACCACTGCTGTGCTGCACCGAGGGTTTTTTCACGTCAATAAATTCTAAGGCACGGAAACGATTTTCTAAAAAGCTTTTAAGTTGTTCTAAGTTTGGCAAATCATGAAAAGTTGAAGTATGAAGTTCCCACTGTTTACGAGTTTCAGAATCGAGTTTAGAAGCAACAACATGTATGATAATAGTATCCCATGTGCTCACATTGATGTTAATATTAGTCAACGCATTAATACAGTCAGAGGTAGTATCTAATAGTTCCTTTAAACCTGTAGCCGATTCCACATTCAAGCATTTTTGACCAAAGAACCGCTTCAATATGCAATCTGCCAAGTATTTCTTATTATTATAGCGCTTATCTAATAATGACCAACATGGTTCATAAGTCGCTGCTGTGATCGGCGTGTGTTGAATCAATTGCCTGGCTTCACCTGTCAAATGAGTTTTTAAATAATGTAATTTCTGTACATTATCAATGGACTTATTGTTATGGACGAGTGAAATGAATAGATCACGGAAAGTGGTCCACTCAGAATAATGCCCAGAAAAGCAAGGTATGGATATTTTGGGTAACCTTACCATTTGACTGGCCTTAGTATCCTCCGCGTCACACTTCTGTGCTGGTAGTGAGACAGGCTTGAATCGCTTCAACACCGATCTCATCAGCGCCTTGTAGCTAATGTATATCTCCTCTGTAACATCGTAAATGTCCTTTTGAATATAGTTGGATCCTGACAATAACTCACTATTTGACATTTCGTACAATTTAATGTGATTACCTCGAAACGCGGACCAGTCCCTCTCCAAATTCTCCAATCTAGCTTCCACATATTCCAAAGTTATTCTGTCCGCGGGACTTTTCTTAAAATTCTTCAATGCCTTATCAATTAAGCTGTTCAACTCGGATTGCTTAGACAACAGCGCCTCCATTGCGAACAATTTTGCTTATCACTTTTTCCTCAAAATACACTGAATTCGGACTAAATAATGTCGTGATCGTCGTATGTAACGTGTGAAATAACTCTTAACTTAACTTTTCTAGAAACTTTAGGCAACGATTTGCACATAAAATAACATAAACTTTTGACTTTATTCGGTACATATAATTTCGACTTTCGACGCTTACGCAAGTCACAGAGTAATCTATTTTAACAATTAATGACACAGAGTGTAACGTAGAACACAAATTATTTTTACAAGTGTTTGTGGTTGTCAATGTCAAACTCGGGAAAAAATCGGGCATAGGTTCGCGATTCCTTCGTTTTTACAATATTATTATTAGTCTATGGCATGCACTAGATTTAAATGTTAGAATTTACAATCACTCAATTTCAATTTCGAACTATAGAGTCAATAATGTCAAAAGTACTCACGATCTTGACTTGTCGCCTGTCACTTATACTTCACTCCACTGCTAACGTCAGATCTTCTTTTTTCTTTCTTCGGATGGTGCGTGCAGGTTTGCACGTTTGCCAATGCCGGAGATAAATATCCCAAGTCTCGTTCTTTGCTTCAATTTGATCTTCGTAATAGCTCAGTTTCAGCTTGGCGCCACTGGCGCCTTCTGTTGTCCTTTATCGTACTCGTACGTTTGGTGCAGCAATCCGCTGCGAGTACGTTCGCCGCCAAAATTCCAAAGCGGTTGTGCTTATCCGGCTCGAAGGACCAATGACTAGCGGGGGGTTGTCCTATAGTAGAAACTCGATGAATGAAACCACCGGAATCCTGTTCTGTAATTCTGTATTGGATTTATTGATTAAATGCCAATAGAAGCCCTTCCCCAAGGAGCTCGATACACGATTCTAAACATTTAATCTTATAATAGCAGTGAACCAAACGCATGTGAGTTTTAATTACATACAACGCCATCTAGTTGAGAATCCAGTAAACTTTAACTTTTAATTGGCTATGTATTGGCGTAAACAGTACTACAAACCCCTAGTACATTATATTATTCTACCATCAATGCATTTCACAGCGCACGCCATTTATGAATATGGTAATTATATTATGTAACACCTTGGTTCACAATATTGCAGTTTTCTTACGGATCCCTATTTTTTTTTCAAAATCTCATATAGCCTATGGCACTCACACTGAATTAAGCTATCCATAAGTGAAAGAATTTTTAAAATACGTCCAGTAGTTTCGGAGCCTATTCGTTACAAACAAAAAAACAAAGTTTCTCTCTTTATAATATTAGTATAGAAAATAAAATGATAGGGACATTTACTTCATAATATTCAAAATATCAGCATTTAGATGTATCAAATAGCTTTTCTATATTTGGAGGAAACAAGGAAATACAACTTAATCTTCTGTAGTGAACGTCTAATCCCGCGAGTGAACTAGGATTTTAAGAAATTCACTAGGAATAAACGGAGTTTATAAGAGATACAACAATGACAGGGGCATAGATTATTTTCTACAAATATATCAGGATATTAATTTTTGGAATGGCTTAATAATATTCGGAGAAAACAGGGAAATACTAAACTTCGGTAATTATTTCATAGGATCGCGTGTGTGACATTGCAAAGAGGTCGCGTTTCCTAAAGTGTTTACCTCCATATCCCGCAGTCAAGTCAGCGATATGTTGCAGGGTCTGTTCCGAGGGCGCGGGCCGCCAGCTCGCGGTGTATATGTGCAGTATGTCCCGGCGCGCGGCCGCGCTGGGCGGCGGGAAGTGCAGCTCGCGGTCGAACCGGCCCGCGCGCCGCAGCGCCGGCTCCACTGCGTCGAGGCGGTTCGTGGCGCCGATTATTATCACTTCACCTCTGAAATATACATTCATTATTAGGCACTGACATCCTGCTTCCTTACTAATCCTACTTAATATTATAAATGCGATGTGTGTGAGGATCGATCGATGGATGGATGTTTGTATACTATTTCACGCTAAAACTACTGAAGCGATTGGGCTGAAACTCAGTATGTTGATAGTTCAGATCCTGGAATAACACATAGGTACTTTATATCCCGATATTCCCACGGGAACGAAGACTACGCGGGTGAAACCGCGGGGCATAGTTAGTACCTATATAAAAATGAAGGCCTGTTTTTTCTGGTCACGCCATAACTTGAGAATGACTTTTTCGATTTTATTAATCTCTTTTTTTAGTTTTCTAATAGTTTGTAGAAGGTTCTTACGTAAAGTGAAATAAAGAATATTGCGCAGAAAATTGGAAATTTTCAGTTAACTAACGACTATTACAAACCTTCGCTTGTTAGACAGTTCACGTGTTTGACAATCGGGTTCTGTAACCGGGTACCTACTAGAAGACATCACTAGAAGGTGATCTAGGAAGGAAATCTAGGAAGTGGTAAGTGACAAAATTATTTGATATTTTATGATTTTGAGTAGGTACTCATATTATTTACAAATCTATAAAAAAGTAAATATAATTCAGATAATAACTTAACACAACATTTATTAATAATTCTTAGTTAGCGTTAGCGCAAAGTAAGCTGGATCAACTAGTAAACTATACACTTACCTATCACAGAGTCCATCCATTTCAGCGAGTAATGTCCCGACCACACTGGTGTGCACTTGTTCCTGTCTCACGCTGCGGACCGGAGCTAATGCGTCGATCTCATCGAAGAATATTATTGAAGGCTTCATTTTGTTCGCCTGAAATGACGGACTATGTTATATGCAGCATTTTGTGATCATCGTCTCAAATAAATTAGATTTATAAGGCGAGTGTGAATTGTCTAGTCGATTGGAGTCGACGGTGGCGTACTTTTCTTGACAAAGTTGATAATACCTTGTAAAGGCCTCATAACATTGCATACATGCTCGACGACCATGTTAACAGGAAAGAGGACCTCTGAGAGCAGTTTGACACAATCCTATGGAAAATTTACTAAATCGATGTATTCCCCTGTTTCCTCCGAATACAGTAAACCTATTTCATATATTTATATCCTGATATTTTAAATATGAAGTAAAGTACGTACCTATCATTTTATTTTTGTATATAAACTCTACATTTTTTGTAATTAATGAATGTCCAATCACGCGAGTAAAACTGAGATTTTTGGAAGTTCACTATTGAAAAACCAAGGGTTTATAAGAAAAATTAAAATGACAGGGACATAGGTTACTTCACTATAAAAAATATCTGGATATAAATTTATAGAATGGGTCTATAATATTCGGAGGAAACAGGGGTATACAAAACATCGGTTGAATAAATTTTTCATAGGTTTGTGTCAAATTCCTAGAATGCCACGTACGCTCCTAAAGTTCATACACAGAAGCAAAAGTCATGTCAGGATTGTAGCATGTGGTCTCTACCCTAACGGGAACAAGGCCTGACTTCTTTACACCACCAGTTGGTGCTACTTTGGAAAGGCCAATTTTTTTTAAAAACTAAAACTGTAAAAAAAATGGTCCAAGCGCTTTTGCAAGATCCAGGTGAAATTACGGTTTTTGGTGGCGAAATATATATAAGAGTTTTCTCGATATCCAACAAATTTTTACCATGAGAGGCTTACACATTGAATACAAAAATGGACGGCTTAAGTACTCACCTGTTGAAACAGTAGCTTTATATGCCTCTCGCTCTCTCCGACCCATTTCTTCAAGCAGTCCGCTCCCTTTCTCATAAAAAAAGCTACTTTTCTCCCTCCAATTAAACTGCACTCATTAGCTAAAGCTCTCGCTAGAAGTGTCTTCCCAGTACCCGGTGGGCCGTGGAATAGAACTCCTTTGGCCGGCCTTGTGTTGAACTTCTTGAATAGATCTGGGTACATTAGTGGGAAGAGGACCATTTCTCGGAGGCATTTTATGTGCTCTTCTAAACCTCCGACCTGAAAGAAAAATATACAAGTTTCACCTCTGTTAGCTGACGAGTCTTGGACGATTTTTCGCTAGAGATACCATAAGATGGACATTATTAAAAAAAGAAAATGTCAACTGATCGGTAAATATTAAATAATGCATTTTATCGTAAAACTAGAAATTCTTTTTTTTTGTGTTTAGTTTGATGGGTCCACCTCCTTACACCTACACCTCCTTAAATATTACTACGCCTTTTTATATCACTTTGTAAAAGAGGTCGACCCAGAAAAGAGATGACTTAGACACATACTATCTGGGCTGAGATAGAGCAGTAAAATGATACATAGATAAATTAAATGGTACCTATTTCTCAGTGAAAGAGCTTATTAACTGAAGGGAAAAAATGTTATAATAATAAAACAATTTAAATGTATACTCTAACGGAACGGGTTACGGTGTAATAATTGGGTTATTACACTGTTCGAGTCAATTCATGTGGGTTATGTGGACTACCCATATTGCCAGAGTTTCAGGTCGCCAATCTTGGCGAAGGAATCTTGAAGGAATCTTCCTGCAAAGCCTCTGACATGACCTAACGACTGCCCCCTACATATCTTATAGGAAACTATAGGAACCTTCGAAACACGGTAGCGCCCAAGCGAAAAGTCCACATGGTGAGATTCGATCCAGGGCCTCCGGATTTAAAACCGGTACTAAACGGTAACCGGTATGGTAAGCGGTTATGTACTGAGATGAAGGTTGTAGTAACTGGTTGAAGTAACTTGCCGTGGGTTACAAAATGGCTTACCGATGAGAATCTCACGCTGCCATCGACTTCTACAGGCTGTATTTCTCTCAGCGCGCGATCAGTTTTCTTGTCATCCATAGATTTGCTTTTCTGCCTCACTTTTTTACTCTTATTTTTCATGGAAACATTCAAGTCTTCTTCCAGATCCGAACTGGATGTGCTACTACTGCTACTTGTTGATGGGGATTGTGCTAAAAATGTCATAAAAATACTAAAGGAATTGATAACAGAAACTTATGCAATATTTGGGTATGTCTGAAAGGATCAAATTTTGAGAACCGCGGGCCATTCGAACATAAACAAAAATCGACTACATTCCAAAGGACCGGGGCTAAAAATACATCATAAATATATAGTTGGACTATACCAACATTAATTAATATTCATTCAATAGGCATTCATTAATACTTGGCAATATTATATATTTATTAAGCAATATACATTTTTTATGATAGTGAGTGACAAGACGAGCAAATCAGGTGCCTGATGGTAAGCATCATGATTGCCCATATCAGACACAATGCCACCCAGTGTTTTAATATTCAAAATTCTACGCGGCTCTGCAGTGCGCCTCACGTCACCCTGAGATATTAGTTGTTAAAACTCATCATGCCCAGTAATTTCGCTGGTAACATTGCCCTTCATACCGGAACACGGTAATGTTTGCACATTACTGCTTGGCGGATGAATAACTGGCAAAGGTGTGATACTTTCCCAGGCGGCCCTCTGCTAAAGAGGCCTACTACTACAAATAAATGACCGTTTTCCAAAGTAGCCACTCAGATTATTATCTAAATTTCTTATTTAGACTGCTTCATAAAAAGAGCATATCCTAAAACGTCCACTTTCTGTTTAATTCCCAATCTATTAAAGGTGCATTTCAAGTGGATGCGAAATTTCATGATGTGATTTTCATAATATTTCTAAGTTCTTACCTCTCAAAGTCTTCCTACGCAAAATTTTTGGTTTCCTCTCTCTTAAACTGTATGGCTTCTTTCTTATGGTAAATGTTTTCTCTGCAATAAAAATACACACTTAAGTGGTAAGAAAGAGGTATTTGTCTTTAAATGGGAACTTCTCTTACCATTGAACCAAAAAGCAGCAGGGTTTGCAAGGGCATCACTTTTAAGTAAATATATATATGAGCCAAAAATAGACATCAGATGCATTCTGTCCCAAGGTGTAAGAGAATAAATTAAATTTTATAGTAAAGTTGCTTCTGCTAAAATATCAAGATTATAACGTTGAAGAGAAAAAAATCATGCCTACTTGGAGTATTAGGGAATTATTCCTCAAATAATTATCTATTTAACTATGCTCTGCTGCTAGCCGTCCGAATCGAGGGCGGGTCGCTAGCGCTATGTAAAATAAACTTTTAAAACAACAACATACAATCACGCCTTTTTCCCGAAGGGGTAAGCAGAGGTGTACCCAGGACTAAATCCTATATAGTAGGTACCCATACCCACATTCCGCCAGTATGTTATTGGTCCCATGTAATAGGGGGCGAGCCTATTGCCACCTACCGGGCGCATTTCGTGACTCCAGGCATTAGATTCCCAGGAAATAATTCCATTAACACTGCCTGACCTGGGGATCGAACCCGGGATCTCGTGATCGGCAGTCAAGCTAACGTCCACTACGCCACCGAGGCAGTCTACTACTACAACTATTATATTAATAGATAGTAGGAACTTACGTCGTCCGCGAGTTTCAGCCTGAGCCAGTTGAACGAAGGCAGGTTTAGGTTTCCTGGTGCGTTTGGAACGTCGCGGCTGCCGGCTCAGTGTCAACTCGCTGCCGGAATCCGTTGACGAGGACTCCGAAACTATATAACCAAATATTTCATAAAACATAACATACATTTACGCCTTTTTTCCGAAGGGCTAGGCAGAGTTGTACCCAGGACTCAGTCCCATAGTATTTACACCCACATATCGCCAGTATGTTATTGGTCCCATGTAATAGGGGGCGAGTCTATTGCCATCTACCGGGCACAGTTTCAGACTCCAGGCAGTTATTGAGATAATTCCTAATGGAAAAATCTAATATTTAATACTGCCTGACCTGGGGATCGAACCAAATATTTCATGACGCTTAAAATATCTCATTCGGGGCTTCCAAGGAATATTATGTCCGGCTATGCCACCATCAGGACCTGCTCTGCTAGCACACCAGATAAATATGTAATGTTCGGGCGCAAAAGAGACAAAAAGAGGGGAAAACCAAATTAATACGGCGCGTCTCTTGCCAGTACCGTTAAGAGCGTACACGGCCTTATAAAAATTTATCAAATCGATATTTTGTATTCCCCTGTTTCCTCCGAATATAATAAACCCTTTCTATAAATTTATATGCTGATATCTTTATAGTGAAGTAACCTATGTCCCTGTCTTTTATTTTTTCTAATAAACTCTTGGTTTTTTCATAGTGAACTTCAAAAATCCCCGTTTCACTCGCGTGATTGGACGTTCATTACAAACAAAAAGTAGCGTTTATAAACAAAAATAAAATGATAAGGACATACTTTACTTCATCTTTAAAATATCAGGATACCTATATAAATATATGAAATAGTTTTACTCTGTTCGGAAACAGGGGAATACAAAACATCGATTTAGTAAATTTTCCATAGGATTGTGTCAAACTGCTCCTCTTTCCTATTAAGATGGCTCCAGACTTTAAATAATTATAATAATAATTTGAATTTATACTCTAACAGAACGGGTTACCCCAATTACACTGCTCGAGTCAATTCATATGGGTTATGTGGACAACCCATATTGTCAGAGTTTCAGGTCGCCAAGATTCCTACAAGGCCTCCGACTTGACCTAAGGACTGCCCCCTACATATCTTATAGCAAACAGCCGGCGACTTACAGTTTAACGTGCCTTCCGAAACACGGTAGCGCCCAGGCGAAAAGTCCACATGGTGAGATTCGATCCAGGGACTCCGGATTTAAAGCCGGGCATATTCCCGCTGGACCACGGACGCTACAAATAACGCTACAATACGCTACTATGCGCGGCCCTCTCACATTGGATTGCGTGGCAGCCCCGCGCGCCGCGAGCAATGTGGACGGAGTCGCCGCTTTATTTTATATTATTTTAATAGAAAAACAAACAGCTTCTTAAGATGTAAACAGAAATACAATAAACACTTAGCCTAAATAGTTTTGACTGTAATACATAATACAAATTAAACAACAAATGTTCTCATTTATAATTGATTCCAAGCCATACTATCGCTGGTAAAATAATTGTAAGAATAAAGATGTAAGAGAGTTTAATTCATTTAAATAAAATTATATCCCATTAATATTATAAATATGAAAGTTTGTGAGGATGCATGAATGAATGGATGTATTATGTTACTCATTTACGCCAAAACGGATTCGGCTGAAATTCGGTATGTAGTAAATACCGAATTTCGGGCGAATCCCCGGCCGTAAACTATCTATAGGTGTACATACTACATATATGTGAATGGTTAGACTTTAGACCCTGGAATAACACATAGGGTACTTTTTATCGATATTCCCACGGGAACGAATACTACGCGAGTGAAACCGCGGGGCACTTTATCTGTAATAAAAAAACAACACACATCACCGAGCTGGGAGGAGAGGTAAAAAAATTGCTAAAACTCTTTTAATGTAAAAGACTACAAACAAACTCGTACCCAATGACTTAAAGAAAAGGTGAGATAGGGTACGTTCACTCAGCGCTTACTCAACTGGCATGTGCAATTTGAAACAACAAAGATAGAAAGACGTACCTAAGATCGAAGTGCGAACGAGACCACAATTAACTTTACTGACGTATGTGGATCTAATGGGACCTAATTTAAATATTCCATTCTCGAGAAACCAGTACCTACCTCATCTCCCCTTTTCTTTATATCAATGCTCGCACCGCGTACCTTACACACACCAACATATAAACTTTAGGCTGAGTCTATTAATACGGTTACCGTACGAACAATTTATTATTATTCGTACAGAAGTCGGAAGAATAATTTTATTTTATCAAATAGAGTACGAAAAAAAAAAAAATAAAAAAAAAAAAACCTTAAACCTAACCTACAGAAGTCGGTTTGCTGTGTATTATATTACATGGCCGCCTTTTAAATGAGCATTCATTTTGTCTATATATCTTAGTAATAATTTACAAAAAACTTTAATCCAATAAAAGTATTTATTACTTACGTTGTCATACATTATCTATAAAAATCAGAAATAGAGGCTTTATCTCTAATTTGTATATTCCAATCTAAATTTTAATGTGATTTTATTTTCTATTTATTATTAAGCTAATCATCCAATGTACGAATAAATATAATTTATTCGTCCAGTATCCGTACAAATAGTCACTTCGTAAACTTTACCACACCTCCATTTTGGTCTAACAATAATGGGATGGTAATGGATTAGTGTAATAAACCACTTTAATTAAATCGTCATCATAATAAAAACATTATGTAAGAAATTTTATCTAAAATTTATGTGTAAAAATAATACAAGAATGATTTTTTGATAGATTATGAAATTGTCAAATGTTCAAATGTCGAAATGGTCAAAGACAAACACAATTTTGAAAGCAGGTGCATTTAAAACTTTGGAAAAAGGAATTTACGTAGACGATACGTGTAGAAAAAGATGCAGCTTGAACGATAATTAGTTGGGCGCCGTGCGACCTGAATTGCACTTTATTGCGTCGAGCTAGAGTCGCTATTTATTTGAATGGTTTTGAGGAGTGTCCCTTCTGTCCCTTATTAGTATTCGGTGGTTGTTATTCAAAGATCTTAAAAATAGACAGAACGATCGAGAAAATCATTGTTACTGTTCAACTATCTAGACTTTTTCCAATCGTCCTAATACGTCGGCAATGATTCGGGTTTTCCTATTGTCCTACAACATATTATGCAAGATTTGTGTGCACAATTTTCACATGAAAATCTTATAATAAATGCCACTTTAGACTTCTATTTTAAATATCAAACTACAATATCGTTATTTTATATATAAAGCATAAATATATTTTATATAAATGTTATTTCCTGCTTTTATCAACAACCGAAACCGCAAGTTGTGGTTTTCTGTAGGAATGATTTTGAATGTGATAAAATTAACTTTGTTGTACTAATATTATAAATGCGAAAGTTTGTCGGTATGTGTGAATATTCGTTACGTTTTCAAGCCAAAACTACTGAAACGTGAATGACCAATCCAAGCTAACTAAACAGGCGTTTGACCACAATCTCACCTGCTGGTAAGTGATGATGCGGCCTAAGTTGGAGCACGCTTGTTCAGTAAATACCTATTCACTCTTGAATTGAACATACCCACGTTATAGTTTTCGGGAAAAACGGACGACGGCAGCGAGTTCCATTGCTTCGTCATTCTCATGATGAATGAACGAGGCAAATCGCTTTGTGCGAGCTGTTGGTAAATCTACCAAATAGTGGTGACGTTTTGCCGTTTATGATTATGGTTATGGGCAGACGCTCGCAAATAGATAATGATACCATAAAAAACATAACTCTTCAACATACTACAATTTGTCATGTAATATTTTTGTAGCCAGCCTTATGAAAAAAATAAAAAGTATTGTAAAGTTGTAATCAAATACCACGATAATCTGTGCCACCATGACAGTTTTTTTTTCTATCTCATCTATGGAGTTTGATGAAAAAAGGTTGGTCACGATAGTACTCAAAACAAAAACTTCTTGGTTGAAGTGCCAAGATGCTAGTATGGCGGAATATTTCGGAGTACTGTCGTTTTAAATTAGAAGGATTTCTCGGTTACTACTTTTGTGGTATATGGGGGCTATTAGCGATTATTCTACGCGGTGTTATTTTCTTCAAATATTCATTAACGTCACATGACTGTTCACTCATGGCCGATAACTCATATACTTTGGTCAGTATCTTTCAGTATGTATAGAGCATGTAAAAATAAATGTTTACCTGTTTCAAGATCCTTCTTGGGTTTACGGTTTCTCTGTCTTGTAGACCTAGCTGGACCTTGATTACTGAAACAATATCGATGGGATTTAAAGCTTTTGTAATGAGACACAATTTTTGTTAACAATGTTTACACATTCATACCCCTGCACTAGGATACCCTGTGTCGCCGGCGCAGACACAGACAATAACAGATCACACATACAACACACATCCAGCAGATCACACAAACAGCAGAGCACCGAGCACAAATACTTGCCTTGGTGCATTCATACAAGTAAAGACTCATTAAAAACAGGTGGTAACAGCATTGATATAAAGAACAGGGTAGATGAGGTACAGGCTTCTCTAAAATGGCAAGCTCAAATTAGGTCCCATTAGATTCACGTACGTCGGTAAGGTCGTACGAGCGAATAATACTGTTGTCTCGGTCGCACTTCGGTCTTAGGTACGTCTTTCTATCTTTGTTGTTCATTATATGTCACTGCGCAAACTTCACACTGAGCAAATTGCACGTGCCATTTAGTGGCGAAATATGTAGAATTCACAGAGCTTTGCTTCCATCACTCATTAATGTAAAAGTTAGCAGAAATACATAAAACCCCGTTGTCAGAAAGAGATAAACACAGGTTCACCACAGCTACGTGAGTATAGCTCGACAGAAAAGAGTAGAAACGGAACTAATTTAAAGTGTATGTGTTGATTAAATTGTTTTTACTCTTGTTAAAGACAGTGGCGCCTCCATTATTTTCTACTCTTTTGTGTCGAACTATACCAAAACCTTATATACATGTAACATTGGTGCAAGACAAGGTGCGACTGACTTGACTCAAGCCAACTAGCTTGACTTGACTCAAGCCAACTAGCTTGACTTGACTCAAGCCAACTAGCTTGACCTGAGTTCGCCACGCAAAGCAGGATAAAACGCATCCACCTCAATTTAAATAAAATATCAATTTGCCCCCAGTTGGAATTCGAACCCAGGATTCCTTACTTTGCAGGCAAAGTTACTACCAACTTAGCCATGAAGCCATACTGTACTACACATTTTATTTTCAAAAATAATGATCAAGCCAAACTTATTTCAAAAATGTGATAAGTTTCCGAAATAGTATATTATATCAAGTTGAAAAAGGTGTGTAATGTAATGTTAAATCTCCTCACCTCTCACTGTCCTGTACTTGGATTGATTCCGTTTTCTCTTTTTTCACTTCTTCTTTGGCTGTATTTTTTCCATCTTCTGCCTCTTTCGTGTCTTCTTTCTTGTTATCTGTTGTTTTCTTCTCAATAACAGTCTGATTGTTTTCATCGCCAGACTCTGATTCTGATGCTTCCTAAAATGTTACAAAGGATATCTTAACTTATGAAAATTTCAAATGATAAAAAAATTAAATTTGTTAAAGCATATTTAGGATTCCATACCATATTAGAAACCGCAAAAAAATTTTTGTTTGTACAATTTACGGTTTTGGGATTTTTTCCTTTACTTGTGATATAAGATCTGGCTTCTTGCCAAATTTCATGACACTAGGCCATCGGGAAGTACCCTAGAGGTTTTTAGCCCGTTGCGCAAAGTATGGAAATGTGCGGTAAAATGGACATAATTTTCTTAGACTTAGAAGATTGATTTTTACAGCAGCAAGGGACAGTAAACCTGAGTGTTGATATGAGTTTTAATTGATACCTGAACGCGTTCCCAAAAAACGGGTCGTAACAGACGGACAGACACAGTCGGACAGACAGACGGACAACAAAGTGATCCTACAGGGATTCCTTTTTTCCTCTTGAGGTACGGAACTCTAAAAAAGTAGAAAAAGTTGCGGAAGTAAAAGTTTTTGGAAAAAAATTCTATCAAAAACACATAGGTCGAAAACAAAGGCTTTCACTTTTAATTCTCTTTCATAACAATACCTATAGAGATTCAACATTCTGTTGGGCTCGAATTCCGACAAGTGGAAAACGAGGTCAAAGTCAAAATTTTTTTAGTAGATAGAAGAAAATGGTACAAACAGATAAAAAAAATTGTAGTTCAGTTTTAGATAATAAAAACGTACATTAGTTTTCTTGTTATTGTTGAATCTAGCTGAAGTTCTTCTTTGGCGAGAATTATCTTCATCCGTGTTGGTTGGGACATGATTTTGTGTCTGAAAAGTCCAAAAAATTTTTTAGAGGTCTCGGGTTCAATCACCCGAAGGAACCCTAGGAATTATTTAAATAACTGCCTGGAGTCTGTAAGTGTGCCCAGCAGATGGCAATAGGCTCGCCCCCTATTACATGGGACCAATAACACATTGGTGATATGTCGTTGAACCAACTATGGAACTGAGTCCTAGACACACCTCTGCCTAAATCTTCGGTAAAAAAGCGTGATTGTATGTTATGTCATGTTTAATTTGCAGTTTGACAACATATCAAATAGTTTTGCGAACATATCAAACAGCATTAGGTTAATACTAACAATTTTCTTCTGTGTGTGGGTAGCTTCATCACCCGAAGTGAATTCATCCGAGGAGCTGGATCCAGGGAAGCAGTACAGCTCCGGGTATCCCTTCACCTTGAG
Source organism: Hemistola chrysoprasaria (assembly GCA_947063395.1). Taxonomy (NCBI): domain Eukaryota; kingdom Metazoa; phylum Arthropoda; class Insecta; order Lepidoptera; family Geometridae; genus Hemistola; species Hemistola chrysoprasaria. Next base: position 11,116,229 of record OX346724.1, on the reverse strand, counting down.
CTCGTTGGTGATCCAGCTCTCGTTGAAGTTGTGATGCAAGAGCTTACGTTTACGGCAACTTCTTCGCACATCTATTAGAGTAATACATCTATTACCACCACATTGACTGACCTGTTGACTCAGTTGGTAGTCTGCCTTCTGAGCCGCCATCCCGGGGTACTTTAATGCTACTCTTTTGGGCAGACCACCTACTGGAATTGTCCTGGCTAAATGGTCTCAACTCTCTCAATTATTTGAGACTAACTGTGCCCCGTGGTTTCACCTGCACATGCATTATTCTCGAGGCTGCGTAAAGTGGATTCGCAGCTTAAGGGCGTTCGACTTCCACACAAATTGTAAATACACAAATGTGAAGAACGAATAATTATTCCATTAATTTTATTTCAATTTAATTTTTGTCCAATAATTTTAATATCAACATAACCTAAAAACGATTTTTTTACAATTTCCATAAATACGTAAAAACGGTAAGGTTTTCTTTAACTATATATGTATTGTCGCAAATAAAGGCCAGATCCAGAGCCAACCGCAAACAATTGAGTAGCAAATTATTACCTATTTCTTCATATTTATGGTTTATTTTCATTTTGTATCGAAGTCGAACCACCTTAACGATCTACGCCTCGTGTGCAAAGGCTGTAAGTTAATCATCATGCTCTGGCTTTAAAGCTGTTTGTCCACTATATCGGTACGTTATAGGGCCGTGAGCGGCAAAAACTATTCATCATCTTCCTGCCTGATTCCCACATTGCGGCAAAAAATATTATTTCTATATAAATGTACGAGACATTGCACACTAAACCGTTACGTAACCGTCGCGTGCCGTCCACGACGCGTTAGCTGTCCTTTTTGTGAGCAAGACACATCATTCAGTATCCATCGTCTGGTCGAATACGTTTTGTTAGGAATGGGGCGGCTACTGGGGTGCGGTGTCGTAGGTAAAACACGCCGAATTACAGAAATTATTGATTTATTAAACTTAAATAAAATGAACACAAGAAGAGCTGTTAGGAGTGTGTGAGGTGACCCTGTCGTGTCTAAAATCAAAATGAATGATTTTGGGCCGCGATGCGGGTTAGGAAATGTCAGGTCATCAACACATGGTATGGTATGACCACAGTACACTAAGAACAGTAGTTCATCTAAGGCCGGTCGGCGAGTTAATAGCCTACTCTTGCGTTGACGCTTAGGGTTCACTTTTATTTTTAAATATTATTATGCGTATTATGAGCAGAACAATTTTTAATATAAAACTGCGCTAAATAACTAAATAAAGAGGCCGGTGAGCGCAGGCGAATGCCAGCGGGCGTGCAGCGTTCTTGAACGCCAGTTTATATGTATTATCTATGGCGCGCGGTGACACTCACAGCACGGCCCACACTGCCGCCACCCGAGTCCCCCACAGATTATGCTAATTTGTGCGTGGCAATTTAAACCGGCAGCGGCCAATCTATGAAGATGACTTACTGTTCTGTACTGTGATATGACGGCGAGCGCTACACTGGCGCTGGATTAGCGTTAGCTTGGTCAGCGCTTTACCTCATCTATGATGTTTCCTAACAGTTCATCTATCGGTCCCATAACGTACCAGTATAGTGGGCAACCAGCTTAGTCTTACTCTCTTGAATAGGCTTATCCTCGCTGTCCTCGACATAGTTCTTGCGCGGACCGCGGCTGCGTCGGATCCTAACGTTCGTAGATTGATTATCTCCCGCGAAGAACACTCTCACACCCCTCGAACTATGGAATAGACATTTTTAAAACGCAACAATCGCATAGAACTTATGAGTATAATATTAATCTTAATTCGCATTGCTCAGAAGGGCAGGGGCCAGGGATATCACTGAGCATAAGATTTGACTAAACAACATAATATGTCTCAAGGTAACTAAGTCTGTGCAGTGTTGTGTAGGACTTGATAACTTAAATACTTAGTAAAAATATGACTTTGTATTCTTGCTTACCGTCTAGAGTATTTGTCAGGTTCCGTGTCGCTCTCAGGGAACACTATACGAGGCATTTTGAGGGTGCGACGACGACGGCTATCTGTTTACACAAATATCATGTTTAAATACACTCAATAATTTATTTTTCTTTGATGAACTGCACCAAAAGCAGATTCTTTAACTTAAGTTGCGACTAAATGAGGTGGGACGAATCAAACAATGGTATAGCGGGATCTTCCTTAGTCCGAATTTTCTAATTAACCTTCAAGTAACACTAAGTTCCATTTTTTTTTTTTTATTTTTTTTTTTATGATAATGAATGACAAGACGAGCAAATCAGGTGCCTGATGGTAAGCATCATGATTGCCCATAACAGACACAGTGCCACCCAGTGTTTTAAAATTCAAAATTCTGCGCGGCACTGCACTGCGCCTGTCACCCTGAGATATTAGTTGTTGAATCTCAACATGCCCAGTAATTTCGCTGGTAACATTGCCCTTCAGACCGGAACACAGTAATGTTTGCACATTAATGCTTGGCGGATGAATAACTGGCAAAGGTGTGGTACTTCCCCAGGCGGCCCCCTGCTAAAGAGGCCTACCACTACAAATAATCCATATTTCGACCTCAAATAGTAAGAGATTACCCGTCTGTAAAAATTTACTGCTTTAAGAGATTTGGGCTAGGACTGGTCCTGGCATTGCACGGGAAGCAGCCATAGTAAAATAGATTGTTTTAAGAGGAATTCTGTAATAAACTGTTTTCAATTAAGATTGAATTGGTAAAATGATTACTTAAGTTTATAATATAAATTAATAGCTAATGCTCTCAAATTATTACAATAGATATGTAATAAACTTACATCTATTAGGCCAGTGTTGTATCTTCCTTGTGACTTTATATTGACTGCTCCTCAGTTCTCTCTGGGACCAATTGCTGGCCTGTTACCATAAGATAATTAACATAAATGATTAACCCACTGTAAGCTATACAGATATGGTAATGGCTGTCGAGAGACACAATGCAAATTCTATTGTGTCTGAAATCCCGGCATACCACAAAGGTTAAACATTAGCAACACCATAAAGCCTCTTGTGAACGACGATAGGTAACTGTCTGATTTTCATAACAGGCGAGGGCTGACACGCAGTATTCTATAGGTTAGTTTGGATGCCTCGGTTGACATAGTGGGCAAGTTCGACTGCCAATCCGGAGGTCCCAGGTGTGATCCCCAGGTCAGGAAAGTGTTAGATGTAGGAGTCTGGAACTGTTCCTGGTAGATGGCCATAGGCTCGCCCTCTATTACATAGGACCAATAACATACTGATGAAATTTGGGTGTGCCTACTATGGAACTGAGTCATGCCCACCTAGCATGGCATGGGGATAACTAGTTTTCCCAGTTTTTCTCTCTTTCGCGCCCCATCAATTCATATCTGCTGTCTCGTTCTAACCCCCTGGGACTTCGTTTTCCCTGCTCACTGTGTATTACCGGGGCCGGGTACAGCTCTCCCTCCCCATGCGGGAAAAAGGCGAAATTGTATGTATTTTAGTGTGGGTATTTGTTAATGCATGCAGATCATGTACAAAGGTCACCTTTTTGCATCAGCTCATTACCCGTTGACATAAAAGGTCTTCAACAAGAGCCCTTATCATATTACTATTTCATGATAAAAAAGGGTTTTAACACTGTAACTGTAGAACAAATTTTAAGAAAAATCTGAAAGTGTTGATAGTAAATTCTAACACTATTACAACCCTTCTATTAGCAGTTTTACATATTAAAGTGATGAAAAGCTTTCAAAGTCATGCTTGCATGCATACAAGCAGCATAACAGTGTCAAGTAGCATTTCTGACTAGATAAAGACCCTGAAACTGTACACTGTAGAGTGAAAAGGTGAAGAAGCCCGTATTGTATTCAATGTCAGTACAGGCTGATTTTAATTGTCATTAAAGGCTGAGGGAGTAGGAACCTAAGAGTTTCAGGTAGGTATATGAATCTAAAGAAAAAATTGATCATAATTACAAGACAATGTTTAAAATTGTTTAAAAACAAAGGATGCCAATTAATTTTAAACTTATGTAATAAAGCCTAGCTTTGGGCTCTAGAAATATATACTAAAAACAAAATCTATGATATGAGAAGAGTCTGAAATCTCTTCTTGCCAGCATTATATCGAGGTAAAACAATACGAATACATGGTAAAAGCTCAAGCAAACGTGCAAATCACTGCAGCTTCCCAGATATCTAGGACAGGAAGTAGCATTCAAAGTTAAAAAGGAATCTTCTACACAAAAGCTTAGGTGGCGTTTATCTCCGCGTAATAAACATGATTTCTTACGGGACATTTCACCTTGTCATCGGAGACGCTGCCCACCTCGTTCAAAGTGTAATTCCCATCGTCTACCTCACCGTTTTCTCCGTTACTACGACGGGTTTTCACCATTGCGTTACGCCTGCTATATTCTTTCCATTCACCCCACAGTAACCAGTCTCGCAAGAGGCGAACAGCAAAACACACTCAAACAAAATGTTATACTAACGCAGTTTCACGAGTAACCCGACAAAGGGAATGCTAGCGACCGCACATGTCGTAGAACAGCGCCATGTTTTATGCCAAATGAATTTCCCTTCTAACGATTTTGGAATCAGTTTAACTCACCAATTTAACTCACTGTTCTTAATAAAATCTTTTAATTTAGCTTTCGATTAAGCTCGTGCAAGAAAAGCTACAATTTTAATCTGAATAGAAATAGACACGAATCAGTATCACGAACGATTTCCAAAATTCACGATGTTTTTATTGACAACTGTCAAAAACTCCCGCAAATGTCCGTAATTTTGACATTCATTATACGTTAAGGTGCCTCCACATATAAGGTATTAATTAACACCATAATTATGCCTAGAATTATGCTGTTGACCCAGATCTGCATTAAGGCAAACGGGGGGTAATGGCCCCGGCTGCATATAACACGGGGGCGGCCAAATCATGGGTAAAAACAGATTTACCGATGCTCATCTATTTCAATTTACTATGTACCTTTAGTGGTACATAGTCTGGTACAAAAAGGTGTAACAATTTATTAATTATTCGAGAATGACTTTATGTACCAGCACCAAATCCAAACATACATAAACTAAATTTGGTTTAATCAAGCTTACCTCTTCGTCTCACACAGAAACTTAAATTTACTATATAATAAGTTTGGGTGAGAATACGATCAATATTATTAATCATGCCCCATTTAAATTCCTCGATCCGGTCCCTGTGTTTCGGCCATAATAGTATTCACATTGACTGACTTCCGGTGCTGCCTTAGACAGTAGCCTGCTTTTTTCTTTCATCTCAATTAAACTCACACGTTAAATGTATTTGCCAGTGTCAAATTTAACTAATTTTCAACTTAAGTAAAGTTCTATTAGTCAAAATTATAGCAGAAATAGTCTCTGCCTACCTCTACGGGAACAAGGCTACAGGGAACAAGGCCCTATAGCCTTGTTATCGTTTTTACACGTAATAATATGGTTGTTTTACAGTGGGAGCGTCTCGGCCGGGGGCATAGCTGAATAACAAATTTTTCACTGTGGGTGTGTACCGGAACGGGTAGAAATTAATTGAGGGCGCCACTTGCTCTATGTATGGCAATACATTACTGTGTTCGGGTCTGAAGGGCAATGTTACCAGCGAAATTACTGGGCATGACGAGATTCAACAACTCATATCTCAGGGTGACAGGCGCAGTGCAGTGCCGCGCTGAATTTAGAACTTTAAAACACTGGGTGGCACTGTGTCTGATATGGGCAATCATGATGCTTACCATCAGGCACCTGATTTGCTCGTCTTGTCACTCACTATCATAAAAAAAATACTTTGTTACTTATAAACGATTTTGATACTTTGCAATTTTAATTTATTTTCTATAGTTTTACCTCTCTAGTAGTAGATATGGATACAAGTAACTACTACCCGACGAAAAAAAGGGGTCTATATAACTTTCATCTAGAAATTATAGTCAATAAATAACAAATCGAACTTGGAATCCTATTTCATAAAAATAAGGATCAGGATAAGGATTGGTAATATCCTCAATAGTGAGCGCAAGCGCTACTGCTACGAATTTTCTCAGTTTGGATTTGTGCCTGGTTGATGGCAATAGTATCACCCCCTATTACATGAGAAAAAGACGTGATGTTGTGTTTTATTACTTAAGTGGTTTTAGAGCACTTGGATTTCCTATAGTTTCACATGTCGGCCTATGGATTTCCGAAGTTTTCTTTATCATAGTGTATTTAGTAAAGGTAGATAGATTGTAAGAAGGCAGCTGTATTGTTTAGTTTTTAATGAATAAAAGCCACTGCCCAGATTTTTTCTTCTAATAATTAAGAAAAATCAAGGAACTGTTCTTTCATAAAAGTATTTTTATTTTAACAAAGCATTTTGTAAGAACTTTTTTTGATTACTATAAAAATTAAAAAAAATACAAGTAGATTAAGTATGGTTCGCGCGCGAGCTATGTTTTACCGGTATTGTGATTTTTTAACTTTATATCTTCTTAATTATATAATATTCATAATCTATTAAACTGTATACTGAAATAAAACGTTTTTAATTGAACTAAATTGTATAAAAAAAAATAACATTTTTAGGAGATTAATCCCAATTTCTTATAAAATGTTTCGTAAATGCTCTCTGCTTCCACCGTAAAAAATATCGTCTCGTAATACACTCCATAATATAGAGAGTGTAGGGATCTCTTTCTTCACAGCATATAAATAATGATTTTTTTGCCGAATGGCGCACTTGTCAAAATCGTATAACTGTATTTTGGCCGGACTTTTCTGTGTTTTGCCGGAGTTCCGAATTCTCCGTTATTTTTTACTCTCTCTATAGCGATTCTTCTATCAGAATGATTTTGATACACCTAAAACATAAAAAAACATAATAATAATATACATAATATTAAAGTTTTTAAGCTAGAACTACATCTAGCACACATGTGCCACGTACGCCGGATCTGGGCGCGTCGGAGCGCATACATTTTATTTGGCGACTAGCTGTTTAGAGCTACATTACGCACACGCATTAGGCGTGGATCTAATGTAGCTCTAAACAGCTAGTCACCATACAAAATGGGCTCTGACGCGGCCAGATCGGCGTACGTAGCACACGTGTGCCAGATGTAGTTCTAGCTTTACTTTAATAAGGTACACAATAAGATGGGATAATGTTTGAAATTTTTATTTATTTTTTGTTCAATTCCTAGTCTTAAAATATTTACAACTTTTAAAATGCAGTTGCCTTTTTAAAATAAATACTTATTAAATATACTCTTTGATTTTATTATATTTTCTCTTTATTAAATTCATAGATAACATAAATTAATAACAGGCTCGTATAAACTGTCCAAACGGTGGGCTCTAAGTTCTATAAACTCCGCCGTACAAATAGACTGCAAAAATTGTCCGATCACACCCTGAACCTCATGGCTGAGCGACGCTTGCTACGATTGCAGTCTCCCGATGATGCTGTCTTATAGGCAGCTCAATAGACGAATTTTGTTTGGATGTAACGGTATTGGTTTATGGAGTACATGAAAACGGGCAGACATTTTTTTTTATGATAGTGAGTGACAAGACGAGCTCATCAGATGCCTGATGGTAAGCATCATGATTGCCCATATCAGACACAGTGCCACCCAGTATTGTAAAATTCAAAATTCTGCGCGGCACTGCACTGCGCCTATCACCCTGAGATATGAGTTGTTGAATCTCATCATGCCCAGTAATTTCGCTGGTAACATTGCCCTTCATACCGGAACACAGTAATGTTTGGACATTACTGCTTGGCGGATGAATAACTGGCAAAGGTGTGGTACTTCCCCAGGCGGCCTCCTGCAATAGAGGCCTACCACTACAAGACATTATTCCGAAAGCATTTTCCACAACTATTCTACCTACTACTTCGTCATCTCATTATCATCTCAGCCATAGGACGTCCGCTGCTAAACATAGGCCTCCCCCACAGATTTCCATTCAGTTTCGTAACGTATTAAGTGTAAGTCGCTCGATTTCTGGACTAATGCAACTGGGCCCTTCTATAATCAACTTCCGGTCCATGTAGATAAAAAAGGCGTTGTGCTGGCAACACTACACAAACACTGCTTGGTTTGTGTGAACACTAAATCGTCTATTCTCTATGATTAAAGTTTTAGACAACAGAATTCTTAAAGGCAAATTTCTTCCTATAATTTTTAGATGTGGACGAGGGGTATCGGAAAATATTTTTTTTTTTAAATTATTGTGATAAAAATTTAAATGTGAAAATATTCCAGTTTTCTTCTCTGTTTTTTATTTTATTGCTACATCGCTTTCCACTATAAATACATACATGCTAATTAAACTATCAAGAATATAATTTGGATAATGATTAAAACATTTCGAAACTAATTGATAAAAAAGCTTCACTTCACTTGCCAGATGTCAAAATATTTTAATGTCAGAAATGAGGATGTGTTTCTAATGACAGATCAGTGGAAATAGCACTAAAGTATGTATATAGTAGCAATTTTCATTTTAGTAAAATAACAGTGAATTATTCATTTTATTCTCAATTCTACTAAGTATTCATTGATTCATTGTTCTTCAGAATTGTGTAAAGTACAATATTAATTTTCCAAGGCAATGGCGAAATCATGGTGATTACACCCAAAAAACCACAAACTAACAGTGAGGCAATCTATGAATAATTGATTGTTCATCATTTTCCAAATAAATAATATTGTTTTGAAAACAATAGGTACGTAATACATATCTGATTGTTGTACTAATACGATTAAAACTGTTGACTGTTGCAGTTTACTGGTGATAATCTTTAATATCAATGCTGTAATCAATTATTTATGAACAATCATTCTGCATAATATATATTGGAAATCACCATGGCCGATAAAACTGGCGAGCAAACTTCACCAACCACCGAAAAAGACTCAACAGATCCGAGTAAACTGCAAGATGTAGACATGGATGATGAGATTTCAGCACGAATGACAGCCTCATACAGCGAGATATCATTTCACTCCGACCAAGGACAACCAGACAAACAGGATAAAACTGCTGGTCCATCTAGACCTTACAACCTACCATCAGAAAATAGAAAACAGGATAAATTCCCACTAGACATGGATGGGCATGTCAGGTATGAAGGTGACATGACACATTATGTAGCTGATGATCTTGAATTTAAAATCAAACTATCTAGTCCAATAACTAAGAGAGGTGAAACACCAATTTTCGGCAGTTCAAGTGCCTCTAGGTCGAGTACTCCATCAGGAAAGTTGTACAGACAAATACTTGCTCCTCAAATAGGACAGATTGATATAACAGTTTTGAATGATTTAGAACATGAAGCTCAGAAGATCGCTCAGTCCGTTGACAACTTAATTGAAAACTTATCTAGCATTTTACATTCAAATTCTTCACTCACAGCTGAAAATATGGAAGTTTACAAAGATGCTGTTGGTAAGACATGTGATGCTATGGATAATAATATTAAGAGTATGTACACAATATTAGCTAAAGGGGAAGAAGTATCTCAAGCTATGGTCCCTGTTCAAGCTCAAGCAGCCAGGATTGCAGAAATAAAGCAATTACTTCAGTTATTTGAAAGCAAGTTCTGAGGTTTTATTGGTAATTTAAGACAGTAATGAAAATAATGTATTATTTTGTCTATAGGTATATTAAAACAATGTAATATTAATTAAAAGATAACTCCAATAAAAGAAATTCAATCATTAATTTTGTTCCCTAGACATACACATATTAGCTTACTTTGTATATAAGTTATTCATTGCTTTGTATGTAGTTTAATTTCTGTGATTCTGTGCGTTAAGCTCAAAGCTAAAATTAATCCAAAGATAATAATGAAGTTTTGGGCAAACAGTACAATTTTTATTTAGTAAAGATAGAGATGGCAAAACCTATAACTTTCAAAATTATACGGCATATCGGATAATAATTTATTTTATAAACACATTTTTTATGGAAACTTGGCGGATTTTTAAAAATCTTGTTGACAACGCTAGTAAAAGTATTCTGTTTTGGCAACACATCATTTTTGCCTTTGGTCAAACCGGTTGACATAATTGAAGTTTTGACTTTGCCACTGTCACCGCCAGTCTACAGTCTATCTACCCCTGCCTGCCAGTTGTCATTTTCTTCATTTTCTTGCCATTTGCCATTCTGTCGAAATTCATTGTCCGTGGTGGTTGTAGGAAAATAAATTATGCAAAATGTTTTTCCAAACGATAAAATGTAAATTTAATAATTTTAAATAACATGAATGTTCATAGTTATAGGACTAAGCATATTGTCTTAGGTCTGCCGACCATTTAAAATTTTGCTGCCGTACGAGTTTATCGTATAATGGGTGACGTTGTAAGCTTATTTTCTGTGATAGTAAGGAAACTTAAATCTAAGTTCAATGAAAGTAAAATATATTTCCACTGTGATCTTCCTTGGGAGAAACTGAAAACCGTGAAATGGATGAATGAACGAGCCAGCTCTAATAAAGCTTATGTGCCAACTAAGGTAAACGTATATTATGTGTACCATAAACAATTTTTTAATAAAACATCAAAATAAATGAGCCAGACCCACGATTTATAAAATATTGTTTGCAAAAACTATTCATGATGATGGTGGGTCTATCGTAATCCCAATGATAAAACAACTTTATAGTCCCTATTATAAGCAAGACATGGTCATATTCGCCAGACACCATGTTTGCCAAAATTCTCTCAAAAATGTATTAAAAGATTTTATATTCACACTATGTATTATTATTATTTTTATGACAGTGAGTGACAAGACGAGCTAATCAGGTGCCTGATGGTAAGCATCATGATTGCCCATATCAGACACAGTGCCACCCAGTGTTTTAAAATTAAAAATTCTGCGCGGCACTGCACTGCGCCTATCACACTGAGATATAAGTAGTTGAATCTCATCATGCCCAGTAATTTCGCTGGTAACATTGCCCTTCAGACCGGAACACAGTAATGTTTGCACATTACTGCTTGGCGGATGAATAACTGGCAAAGGTGTGGTACTTCCCCAGGCGGCCCCCAGCAAAAGAGGCCTACCACTACTATTATTATTTATACTAAATGTATTAACTAAACCACATAACTACAATACAGCCGGCGTAACTTGGCTAGTCTGAACATAGGTTCTACAAACTATAGTGCATGTAAACTTGTGAAGAAAAGTGTGTGTATATTTGTTTATCTGGCAATAACAGTTTTCTTCATGAGTTTACATGCGCTAATAGTCTATTTTCAAACTTACTTACACCTTATTGTAGTTTATAATATGATGAATAAAATCCATCTACTAGGTACATACCATCTTGTTAAACATAGTTAATATTTTGTAACATGATTACCTACACACCTACATTATCAAATAGCTTGAAATTTTGGGATATTAGATAATGAATAATAATAATAATATGGGACAACTTCCACACACGGTCATGTGGTCCCAAACTAGGCTAGCAGCCTGTATTATGGTAACCAAATGACTGATATACATACTTATATACGCTTATAACAACCAGACACAGATCAAACAGACATATTCATGCACACAAATGTTTGACCTGGCCGGGGATCAAACCCGGGGACTGCGGCACAGAAAGCAGAGTTACTACCGTCTGCGCCAATGCACAACGGACCAGATTAGAGTCTAAGTGTGGAAAAGGAGTCCACTTTTCATTTACCGTCTGCGCCAACGAGGCTATCAGCCAGATGAAAATACTCATTCAGCGTTTTAGCAATTCAAAACGCGCTAGATGCTATAAAATCTGCACACACACAAACTGCTAGAATTCGCACTAGTTTAAAAATCAAGCATGAGCCATAAGGCCAGTTTCTGTAATCAAAATTGACTGCCTCAGTGGCATAGTGGGCGCAAGCTCGACTGCCGATCATAGAGGTCCCAGGTTCATTCCCCAGATATTCCCCAAATTAGGTAAAGTGTTAAGAAGTATTGGATTTTTCCATTAGAATTATCCCCTTATCTATTAGGAACTGTGCCCGGTAGATGGCAATAGGCTCTCCCCCTATTACATGGTACCAATAACATAATGGCGAAATGTGAGAAAAAGGTGTGATTGTATGTTATGTTATGAAAATTCTTTATGTTATGTTATGAAAATTCTTTTGAGATAAAACCCATTGCAAGCTATGTTAACAATCAATTTCTACTCAAGATACGAGATTGTAAAAATTCTATGTGATAATAGTAATTTCATGGAGATTATTCACTAGATGCTTAATTTTATATTAGCACACTAGGAACATAAAAAAGATAGATATATAGCACTGAAATAACAGCAACTACAACTAAATATTAGTTTCAGTAAGTTGAATGGCAGGCACAAATAGTTCTAAATAGTATCCTGCTAATATTATAAATGTGAAAGTTTGTGAGGATGGATGGATGGATGGCTGTTTGCTACTCTTTCACGTCAAAACTACTGAACAGATTGGGCTGAATTGTGGAATGTAGGTAGCTTAGACCCTGGAGTAACACATGGGGTGCTTTTTTCCCAATATTCCAACGGGAACGAAGACTACGCGGGTGAAGCCGCAGGACACAGCTAGTTATTATATTTATGCTCTGTGTTTTTCCAGGATCTAAACTACCTACATACCGAATTTCAGCCCAATCGGTTCAGTAGCTTTGGCGTGAAAGTGTAACAAACATCCATCCATCCTGACTAACTTTCTCATTGATATACTAGTAGCTTACTAGGTGTCTACATAGACACACATAGATATTAAGTATATACCATGAATGCCGATACTTACTACATAGTACCTACCTACCTATTTCAGTAAATTATTGGTCATCATATTGCAATTAGCCCAAAATAAATAAAGGTAATATATAGATATCAGACAGCAATAATATTTGTTTTATTGTTATATACTCTATGATTGCCTTGAGTTTAAAAACTCATTAGTATGATGGGAGGATATATAGGTAGTCAAATAAAAAAAAAAAACATATTATATTTTTTGTAATTAGGTGGAGAATGTAGCGAACGTCTGCACTCACGCACTATGCGTGGCGCCGGCGTCCATCGGCGCTCGGGAGCTCCTCACTCGGTCAGCGAACGCTCCGCAAGCTATCGCGGCCGTCGTGTATGGATTGGCGCTCTGCTTGCTCTTCGCCGTTTCCACCACCTTCCATTCTGTGTGCTGCTGTCGGTCTGATACGTAAGTATATCTATAGTCCCACCATCTTAGCTGTTCGGTTACAAACGTCGCTAGTGGATCGACAGCAGAATGACGCTCTTTAAATGGAGGCTGAAAGACCGTAGTTCTAATTTTGTCCACCCTGAACAGCTAAGTCGGTGGTAGTCTTGACTTCTCTGTCACAGTAAAAGCGCCCATAAATGGAAATAATAACATACATTCACGCCATTTTCCCGAACGGGTAGGCAGAGGTGTACCCAGGACTCAGTCCCATAGTAGATACACCCACATTTCGCCAGTATGTTATATATGTCCCATGTAATAGGGGGCGAGCCTATTGCCATCTACCGGGCACAGTTCCAGACTCCAGGCAGATATTTAGATAATTCTTAATGGAAAAATCCAATATTTAACACACTGCCTGACCTGGGGATCGAACCCGTGACCTCTTGATTGGCAGTCGAGCATGCGCCCTCTACGCCACCTAGGCAGTCAAATGGAAATAATATACCTCCATAATCTTCTTTACATTTGACATAGAACTTTCACATGCCCATAAAAATCAGTATGCTACCTAACCCTAGACCGGCAAACTTCCACTTTCATCACATTCTTCATGCATACTCGGATGTCTAGAAAAAGGATTAGGGTTCCGTATAAAAAATCAAAACTTAAATTCCACGCAGTCCCGAAGTCCTGAGCTAGTATAACTCATAATATAGGTACATTAGCACAGTTACATTTTTAAGCCGGCTCCACACGCTTGGCAAACAAAGGCAAACAGCGAACATGTGAATGGGTCTTTGCCTGTTTTTGTTTGTGTTTGCCAGTGTTCGGCGTCGCTGTCGGTTATTTGGACAAATTAAAGGCATAAAAAAAAATGACGTTCGCCTAGCCTGGGCATGGCATGAATGTGGTCGGTGTTTGGCACGTGTTTGCCGATTATTGGTGTTTGTGGCAAACACCAAGCGTGTGTAGCCGTCTTTATAGATCGTCGACAAACTGTATTCAAAGGCCACTTAATTAGCACAAGCTATTCCTATCATAATATGCCCCACATTTTCAAGATAATATCAAACCTAAAACTAAAATCATCTCACCGAATGTCACATAATTAATGGACGGACGTCCAATACGTTCTGTCTGTACACTGAGTCTGTTTCCTTGCAATACCAAGCCAGCAATGTAATATTTCCAATTCAATGAGGTCTGGCCTACTTACAGTGTTATTTACTAAGCTACTTGAAAATACAAAGCTACTTTTAGGCGCAATTTAATAAGTAAACAGATGGCCACCGTAGAGAGAACATAATTACATTTTGTGCTAACTAAATAATAATTTCGCATAATTTTTGCATGGTCTGTATAAAACATCGACAATATACACTAACATACCTACCTACCTAACATGTGATGTTATTCAGAAACATATTCTATAATTCTAGCGCGACGGATAATGAACCATAGGACTTTTACATACTTTATTCTACTATCCTACCTTCCTACTAATATCAGGCCAGTGACACTCCACGTTTTTGCTTTAAAGCTACAGGTACCCGGAGAGCAGCGTCTAGACGGGCTTATTCAGTGGGAATTGCACTTTATTGCGTCGGAGCTAAAGTCGCTATTTATTTGAATGATTTTGAGAAGTGTCCCTTCTGTACCATAATTGTATTCTGTGCTAATATTATAAATGCGAAAGTTTGTGAGGATGTTTGCACTCTGATTAATGTTTGTTACTCTTTCACGCCAAAACTACTGAAGCGTTTGGCCTGAATTTCGGTATGTAGATAGTTTAGACCCTGGAATACCGCAAAGGGTATCTAGGAGGTTTTATCCCTATATTCCCACAGGAATGAAGACTACGCTGGTGACACCGCGGGGAACAGCTTATTAGCATTTTATCGCGAGTATCTCATATCAAACAAACAAGGGCGAGTATCTTTCTCACACAGAGTATGTCTCTAATGCTATCCTTGTCTTTCAAGTAACTGATTTCTCAACCAATAGAAGGGGTCGAAGTTCAGTTGACTGACATTACATTGCTCTGTTGTGAAATAACATAAATTAACAAAATTAAATAAAGTACTGTTTTGTACACATAAATCTTAGTGCAATATAATTTAGTCTCTATTTAGATTTGCTTATCTCAAACAACCCCTGAGTCCTGAGGCTATTTAAAGAAGATGAGCGAAGATTAAAGATACATAGATCATAATAATATGTATTATCTCCAACGTCAATTTATAGCGTTACGAATGGTCATGAACCTTTACTCTAGTCAATGGAAAATTTTAATCAATCCCTTTGGTATTGTATTGTTTTTTTTTTTTTTTTTTTAATTTTTATGATCCTTCGGATTGCTACAATTAACAAAACTCCCAAAATATAAATGAATGGTACACGACGTACCAAGATAAATAATTGACAACACAACAATGGGTTCGTCTCCTAATAATGTCATAATTTTTAATAGACACGGATTGAGTACGTCATACAATGTAGGCTACTTTTTGAAATATAATATCTATATCTTTATTGACATAATAAATATGTTACAGGTTTATTTTGAATCCATAGGCTCCCGAACTAGTATAAACTGTGTTTCAGGAGCCAGGAAGTAATTAAGTAGTCCGTTTTCTATTGGGAATGCTTGTATGGAGAGGTATACAATTTTGAGTACAGCAATGCCATTTGGTACGGGTATTATACATGTCCACCTGAGCTCAAAACGCCCGGTAGCCAATTTAGAACTCCGCGACAGTAAAAGTATAGAGCTCCCGGTGCTCAATAACAAAAATTCTGGCGAATTAGTTTGGACCTTTGATTAATGTTTGGTGTCGTTATCAGGTAACTAGATGATGCCCAATTCATTCTCCATACTAGTTTTTTAGGGTTCCGTAGCAAAATATGACGCAATCCTACTAATATTGTAAATGTGAAAGTTTCTGAGGATGGATGGATGGGTGGATCTTTGTTACTCTTTCACGCCAAAACTACTGAATCGATTGGGCTGATATTTGGTATGTACTCGTAAGTAGCTTAGACCCTGGAATAACACATAGTGTACTTTATTTCCTGATATTCCCACGGGAACAAAGATTACGCAGGTGAAACCGCGGGGCGCAGCCAGTCCTTAATATAATAAACTTTTAGTAGTAACGAAATGCATACCGGACGTTTTGGGCTTAAGTGGACGTGTATAAAATTCGTACCAAATGGCATTGCTGTACTCCAAAATGTTATACTGTTTCACAATAGAAAACGGACTAAATTATCTTATTAAGTTAACGCAAAACATGTTTTGCGCGCGTAGGTACTTATTTGAGTTAGTTCACAGAGATTTTACATATCTACCTTACCATAGTATGGTAGCTCGTTTATCTGTCATAATATACATTTACATGATCGATTTTTAAATCAACCCTTCATATTAATGAAAGGTTTTCCCAAAATCCGCATGTTCATTGGAGCGGAGAAGATAGAAGAGGAGCGGGGCGGACCTGCTTTAATAATACCCGGTTTTTTTTTTTTTTTTTTTTTTATTTGTACATCAAAACATCTCCAAACAAGAGCGTTTGGACCTTTTTTTACATAATTAATTGCATTATTAGGCGTTTTCATTGGACTAACTTAAGACTATCTTGAGGGAGTCCATAGCGTAATATTTTTATTTTATTTACCTATTATTATACATACATATATAAATAAATATATAAATACATTATTTAACATAAATATATAAATACATACTTAATTAATTATAATACTTATACATATATACATATAGATCTATTACACCACAGAACAACTGGCACAGACCAACCCACGCTCGCAGCACCCGTTCACGAGTTGACGCACGTACCAGCGCCGTCCTCCTCAACCATATTAGAGGGAGGAGGGCGGCCCACCACGCGACGCCGCCGCGAGCTTGAGCAGTTTAGTGAGCATGACTGTACCAAATGTTCCCCGGTGCATTACATCTAAAAGAGAAACAAACCTTTTCATACTAATGGCTGAAGTGCAGATTTACCCCGATGGCCGCTGTGATTATTCAAGCTGAAACGCTAGAGCGCTCTCCTCACAATAGCCATATCACGGTGAGACATGGCCATGGCGATATTATGCTCCTGTATCTGCTCAGAAGTAGCTGCCCGCGCCGCTCTCACGAATCGCCCTATCGCGTCGTCATCATTGTCGGTGTAGTAGACACAGATGTTGGTGTGTCGCGACACTGCTACTACCGCGTGCGGGACGCTCTCATGAAGGCGCAGGGGGGACGACTTGGTCTGGATGATATAGACCCGCTCGTAGGTAAGTCCCTGAGCTTCGTGGATTGTTAGGATACGAGACCCTGTACCCGAACCGAACCCTTGGGTGCCGAGGGTTCCCTTTTCTTCTTGAGTGTGCACAAGGTATAAGGTTTTCGGGAGCTCCATAGGGATATTCGCATCCGTATATCTGACCAGCTCAAGGGAACGTACTCTAGATGACGATGAGTACATACCGGAGTAAACTTCTCTTAAGGCGTATGTGACGTCCATAGGGCACCGATGCGTGCAATACAGCTCCTTGCCGATACTGACCGTCTGATGAGGGCGATGATACTTCATCTCAAATAGATTCTCGCGATCAATATACGGCAGTTGGTTTACATCTCCGATGAGAACAACTTCTTCCGTTTGGGACAATCTGGCGGCCAAGATAATAGCTCCAAAGTGGTTCATGAGAGCCTCATCTACCATCAAGCGTCCGCATCTCTGAGGCTCCTTGAAACCGTTTGCAAGGATTGACGCCATAGTCCGCACTCCAATGAAGCCCCTCTTGCCCAATCTGAGTGCTAACTTTGACCTCAAGTCCCTGGCCGCCTCTATGGTCGTTGTCACAAGTACATCATTGTTCTCATCGAAGGTGTCTACCAAGAACGTTGTCTTGCCACATCCGGGAACCCCATTAACCCATGTAAACTTCGGTACCGCCCAATTTTCCCATGCATTCCCAGCGGCAGCATCCCCAGATATGGCGTCCATAATTCCAAGGATTCTGTCGTCGAGCATAATACGAGTACAGTGGGCGGTAACTACGACGGGGTCTTCAGGTGGTGTATAAAACTTCAAATTGCCCGTCCGCCGAGTCTCCTCCTCGTCCAATGCTACAAAACCGCCCGTGGCGTTATAGGCAGCCATATATCTTCCCGACATCGTGCCCTTGATAACACGACATGTGTCATTGTTGTATATGGCCGCTTCGGCTTCCTTGAGCTTGGCGTCTAGCAGTGCCAGATTCAGACGACTCTGGTACGCTGGCTGCAGGATGTTCTTGCACGTGGCCAAGTTTACCTCTCTGGTAGCTCTGATAACGGCCTGAAACTCGAGGAATGCATTGATTGCGTGGTCTCTTGCGCTAGTAGCTTGGATCAGACTCGGTGAGCTGACCTGTCCTCTATCAGCTCTCGATCGAGCAGTCCGCGGTGTTTCTGGCTTACTAGGGGATTTTCTCAGTAACTTCTCAGTGACCGCGGCCTGTCTGACGGATCGTGTGGGTTTAGAAAGTTGTGCCATTAGGGTGTTAAAAATTGTGTGGAGTTGCCTTCTTGTCTCACTCCTCTTTTCCTGGGCAACCAAACTGAGCTGATGTTTTTGCCTCTCTCTGGCATCTGCTATCCTATTTTGCAAGCGTTCTGAGCCGCTTAATGTACTTGAGGTCAAACTGGGGTGGCTGGGGCTTGTCGCTGTTGCTAAGTCGTGTTTGGGGGTTTTGAGGTAACTCAGATTTTCCCCTCTATCCTCATATACGACAACCTCGTGATGTTCCGAGGCCATTAGGCAACCGTATCTATCGGCGACTGTTCCTTTTTAATAATACCCGGTTTCACACGTATCGCCACCACTGGTAACCATACCAGTGATAAAACTGTGGTTAAGTGTGAATGGAGTTGCTTCAGCTTTTTGTAGTTGCGTTGTGGTAACCTACATGTGGATAGTTAGTGCTAGTTCGCAGAGTGGTTGCTATCCAGTCGATTATGACGGCAAAATGTAGTTCGTGTAAATTCTACTCTCTCTCATTTGCATACAAATCAGCGCCCGCCAATGACTTGCGGTGGGTGACGGTGTGGTACGTGTGAAACAAGCCTTAAGCAATAGAATTCCGTTAAAGTTAAAGAAATATTCCATTAAATCTGTACTGGCTTTTTTCCGCTTCAGTGCACAGGTATCCTAACGGATCCTCTCATGGAAGTATAATGAAGAACCCCTTTAGCGATAGCATATAATATTACCGAGTGGACAGAGACTCCTTTTCAATTCATAAAATATATATACAGTAGGTATCAACCGACAAACGAATAAAATAGCATTTGCTCGTGGAGACGCACCCTAAGCCAATTTCTCAAAAGCGAATTCTTATCATACCATAAAATCTAAACTACTAATCAACCTCTACCACTTCACAACCTAATCAATCAGTTATCTCGACCGTTAACCGACTTTTATATAACAGCGGAGATGTACCGTCCTTGGGTAAAACGGGCCAAGGGCACAAACTCCAACCGAGGCATGTCCGGAACGCGAACGAGAAACAATCCCGGGGAAATTTCATAGCTATCTACTAAAGACTTATAGCTAGGTATACCAAAAACTAACCTTGCATACGCCCCAACTTTAAAATTTCTTGGAAAATGTTGCTCCACTACTATGCATTCTTTTTTAAAACCTGTTCTAAGTTCACCGATGCGATTAAGTAGAGTACGTATAATTTTTTTTTGTTTCTTCTGTTTGGATGTAATGGTGTAACTAGGACATATTCTGGAGTGGGTTTAGGGCCTCGGGTTGTTAAAATCCCGCAAAAAAAAATTAGCAAATAAATATTTAGTTTGTTTTCAAAAAGCATTCTCATAAAAAAGGTGTTCTTGGTACCAAACTTTATTCTTATTCTCGTGATTTTTGAATTGTGAATCGTTGAATAATTCTGAATGCGTCTGAATAATTGATTCTTAATGTGTCGACTGTTGAGCCGCTTTCAAAACTTCCCTAAGAGTTTTCAATCAGAGATTCTTCTCTGAATCATCAATGTGATATTTATCGTGGATTTTAAGATTTCAAATTATCTTCTACACTTTTAACGTTCTACACATTTGCTGATTTATTTGCTTTAAAAGTAAACTATAAAAATCCCTGAAAATTAAACATCTCAATATTGTTTTCTGAAATCTTATAAGTGATACGTCACAATAACGTTCCTATAACGTTCAGGTATCCTGTAATGGGTAAACAGCTTGAAGATAACATATAATAATAAAAAATAAACTCTATAGCCTTCAGAACCACGTGGTCCTCACGAGTTTTGGCAACCGCGATGTTTTCCCCATTCTTACCTTAACAACACGTAGCCGCCGAGCCGTAACAATGTTTGCACGAAAATAGAATATTATTTACAGCCCACGTAAGATGTGACCTGAACGTGGTTTATTCAATAAGGCAGTAAGGCTTCGCGAAGAATAGATCAAGGTTGCTGTCACAGGAAACTGGTCGTTATGGTTCAGAGTTCAGGGTCTATTGTCGTGCGCTATTCATGGGTAATTCAATAATTCTTAGGACTCTTCCTCTGTCTGGTGGTTATTTATAATGAAGAAATTGCCTCGTCAACTGGTGATGAATGATCTAGAATCTGGACGTTAGGTGTACGACACTAAAATATAGTATATCTATTGCAATCGATTGATGAAGTTTTATCAATTTTTCTCTAAGTAATATTATGCTCACCTACTAGTTAACTCTTACGAGTACCTATGCATTTTTACAGTTGACTTTAACATTTTCAATACACAAATGACCTTTGTTTAAATACCAAAAGAATTCAAAGGGAATGTACTTATGTGCGTAAAGTTACTCGACCTGAAGGCATATTCCTAAAGACCTTGTCAATCATTACCACGTTTACGCAATAATGCCCTGTTTTTCCATAATTGCTTATTGCCGACACTACTATTATAATAGTTACCAAGCTCTAAGAACACGCAATATAATATATCCAGTACCAGTTATATTACCGTAATAAAAATGAACACAGTATGAAGGATCTCCAAGATAAATTGTTAAGTCACTGCGCAGAATAGAAAGGAATGATGCTAGCTTGTTTAAAAATTCCAGAATTAGTTGGGCTGCATCATCCTAGAAGGTAAAATTCAGCAAAAAGTCTTTGATTAAATCAATTGTGTTCACCTTTCCCCTTGAAAATTGGAAACTTATTTCTAAATAGAGAACCGCTTGGTAGCTGTTCCATATGCTTGAATAGATCACTTATTAAATGGTTGATAGGTAACGCAATTACTGAGAAATTGATCTGAATAATGTAGGAACCTAGCCTAAATGAATTTTGATAGAAAAAATTGTATTTTTGATAAATAACTAGCTAGCTTACTAACTAGTTGGTACATACATTCACGCCTTTTTCCCGAAGGGGTAGGCAGAGGTATACCCAGGACTCAGTCCCATAGTAGATACACCCACATTTCGCCAGTATGTTATTGGTCCCATGTAATAGGGGGCGAGCCTATTGCCATCTACCGGGCACAGTTCCAGACTCCAGGCAGTTATTGAGATAATTCCTCATAGAAAAATCCAATATTTAACACTGCCTGACCTGGGGATCGAACATGGGACCTCTTGATTGGCAGTCGAGCATGCGCCCTCTACGCCACCGAGGCAGTAGTTGGTAACTAGTTCTATAAAAAACAGTTCATTCAATATTCCATTTTGAGATTTAAAACAGTAATACTAACATCGATAATTGATTTAATAACTTACATGTTGGTTCAAAGCCCATAATAATTGTGAACTTGTTACATAATTATAGATAATAAAATATACATAATTACATACAGTGTTATTTTACTAAACAAAGCAAATAATGAAGCTAAAAAACTTCGTACAAAGTCTAACATATTATCATAAGAACGAAGTAGAACCAACGAACTATAATTAAAAGTTTCGGAATATTTTAAAATATTAAGATTTTTGTTAGAAATATTTAATCTGTCCTTGATAACAAAAGATTGAAAATACTGTTTAACTTTCTTTTGCATCGTCAAAATTCATGGGTACTTCATATGTATGGGTATGATACCTAATGAGGTATCATTCTTTACTTGATCTAAACTAGATTATTTATTTATTTATTTATAATATGGTTCTCCACCGATTGCTACATTGTTTCATGCTTAAAATAACATTTTTCAAACTTAATGCTAAATGTACAATCTTTATAGGCGAACACCTCATGCTTAATTATAAAATATATAACAGAACATAATTTTTATTATCTAATTGACTATTTTTTATTATAATAAGATATTGTTTAATATAATATTATGTCAAACGTTTGATAAGTTCTCGACATTTTGGCCTTTAAATACTCCCCAAAAGAAATCTTGAGCTTTATTACGGAATTTATTCAGTGTATCGTTAAAAACATCACAAACCTGACCAGAATCATTTGTGAGTTTGCATAGTCTAGGAATGACTGAATCATTACCAAATTTTGTACGTCGAAGTGGCTTTACGAACAACCTTAGAGAGATAGAAGTGCGAGGATATTTTCGTGGCACTACAAAATTGAAACGCTGTAATAGCTCGGGGCAATCCAAGTGATTCCTGAGGATCTTATAGGAGAAAACCACATCCAACACATCTCTACGGCTTGATAGAGAGGGCATTTGGAAATATTTAAGTCGTTTATCATAGGATTTAATTATAAAATACATTTGAATGAAGTGTAATAAAACGAAACATTCTAAAATACTTTATTAACTTTCATTCGTCATGATCAAAATGTTTGTTTTCTATTCATGCTTATTACTCTTTC
Organism: Hemistola chrysoprasaria; assembly: GCA_947063395.1. NCBI lineage: Eukaryota > Metazoa > Arthropoda > Insecta > Lepidoptera > Geometridae > Hemistola > Hemistola chrysoprasaria. Next base: position 11,093,157 of record OX346724.1, on the reverse strand, counting down.
CAAATTTTCCCTGTCAAACCTGTTCCTGTTAAGGCAAACCATACAGTTCCTCTACATTCTTCCAATCTTTCCATCAAATTAAAATGAGTGTTATGTGTCCATCTTACGCAGTGCGCTATACTATTCAACCATTCATCCATTCGCGCGTCATTTATCAAAAATCTTAACAGGTCCAAATGTTCACAGTAGAATGAAACACTTCCTCCACCGGTGCGACCGCGCCATGATCTATATCTTCATCGCGAGCTCATACTTCCCGTGGCTGACGGTTGGCACGCTCTCGTGTTGGATGCTGCGCGAGCTGCGCTGGGCCATCTGGCTGCTCGCCGTCCTCGGCATCACCTACCAGCAGATATTCCACGAGAGATACAAAATGCTGGAGCTTCTGCTCTACATGGTCATGGGGCTGGGACCGGCGGCCATCATTGTCACGTCCAATGTATGTCTGTTTAGCGCTTTTTGTTGCATGTTTGGGTTGCGATTTGCTTTGCTTTTGGTGTCGTGATTTGTATAAGGTGTAGCTAAAATTATTGCGTGTGTGTGTGCTACGTCACGGATCATCGACCAACACAATATTATCACTGGGTTTTGGGACGCTAGTAGCGTCCCAAAAGGTAGCGTCACGCTGCCAACACTCTACAACACATCTCAACATCTCTTTGGTGTTGAATATAATATAATATGAAAGTAGATTCAAGCAGCGTTAGCGAGCACTATAACTATGGCATAAGCGCTAGTGGCTAATGAGTAAGTGACCTCTCCACATACGTTGTATCGCCTGATGTAATTTATTATGAAGTGCATTCATGCCCAAAACCTATACTACCCTCTCCACCTGCCGGTTGGCAGGACCCACAGGAATGACGTTGGATTGTTGCAGACAACACATCTACAAATTATTATTACGTCTAATTTTGTGACAACATGTAGGAAAGAAATTGTAAGAACCGTTACCTTATAATTAATCTAGTCACATTATAAACCAACATTTAGGCACAGAATACAAAGTTTAGGTTAGGTGTTTATAAACTAACTAAGCGAATTATAAACTAACGGTTCTTACAATTTCACGGCGACATATACAGGCTTGCGGTACATCCTACTACATAATTTTATAGATATCAAATCTCAGTGCAATTTAAGAAAGTTACCTTTAACAGATAACAAAACACCAGCGTGTTCTAACTTGACCCCAGTGCCATCTAGCGCTGTTTTTTTATGTATTCCCTTCTCACGCTAAAACTACTGAACCGATTGAGCCGAAATTTGTTATGTTCATAGCTAAGACCCATAATATGGAATGACACTTAGGGTACTTTTTATCCCGATATTCTCATGGGAACGTAAGACTACGCGGGTGAAACCATGGGGCACAGCTAGTGTACCTAACCTAATGGTATATATTTCACCTAATGCTTGCAAAATGGTACCAAATTTTTTTTTTACCAGTTTTATTCACGAGTTTACATGCGCTAAAGTTCTTAGAGCCTATGTTCAGACTTCAGAAGTTACGCCGGCCGCGTTGTATAAAATTTAAATTTATGTCATCGACATTATTCTGTGGGCGATTTTTTTTTTGGGAGATAGAATATCGATTTTTTTTTTATGATAGTGAGTAACAAGACGAGCAAATCAGGTGCCGGATGGTAAGCATCATGATTGCCCATATCAGACACAGTGCCACCCAGTGTTATAAAATTCAAAATTCTGCGCGGCACTGCACTGCGCCTGTCACCAAGAGATATGAGTTGTTGAATCTCATCATGCCCAGTAATTTCGCTGGTAACATTACCCTCCATACCGGAACACAGTAATGTTTGCACATTACTGCTTGGCGGATGAATAACTGGCAAAGGTGTGGTACTTCCCCAGGCGGCCCATGCAAAAGAGGCCTACCACTACAAAACGTATGAAACGTATGCTGTGACTACACTAGTAGACCCTTAGAATGATACCACGTATCTTACAATAAATACTTCAGCGCACAATGTACAATTTCCGGCAAAATCAAAGACTTGAGAGGACAGTAATGGGTCAAAGGTAATATAATGTATCAGGTCGCGTGACTATCGTGGCATCCGAGAGCTTCTTTCCTTTCCGTTACATTCCTACATTGGATTTGCTGTTACTGTGCGTGTTTTTTGAACTTTATCCATATCTTCATTTCTCTTTTTCGATAAGTTTTGTTGTTCTTCAGCCAACGCTGGCTTATGAAGGTCACTACTCACTACATAACTACCTTTTTTGTACTGTTAGTTATTCTGTGCCTCAAGTTAATGACTAATATAGCCAGACTGTAAAATAATATCTAGGTACACGAAACTTGACCTTAATTTTCATTAGGTATAAAACCTCCTGAGGACAGGCAGCAAATTATCCATATTTATGATCGAATGCGTGTAAATCACAGACCAAGCGTAAATCGTCTCTATAATGATTTAATTACTGTAATATTGTAATAACAAGTAAATTTATTGATCATGGTCACCGTGTCAATATTGTAACGGATAACGAATTACTTATTACCAGAATGAAACCAAAATGAATAATGTATACATATAAAACCTTAGAGCTTAAAATACAGTACAAATTCAATTAGACATGGCATCTACCACATGACACCAGTAAGCCCATTTATGCATGAAACAAAAGCGTTTAGTCTGTAAATAGGATGGCGTTATGCAACATCATCGCATCCGTTGAGCGTGTCTCCGTTCTGTACAACACCTTCCGACATTCGCCCACGTACACTTTAGAGTTGCAGATATATCGATAGTTGCGCTTATCGATTTTGACTCACAAAATCACCTACACTATCGATAACAGTGCCACGTGGCAAATGGTGGTGTTACCGTCTACCCCCGCTATTACCGCCATCACGGTAATGGTTGTTGACGTGGCGCTCGACGGTTGATCGTAACAGGCATTATCTTATTTGTCTGTGAATCTGCCACCACATTTGTATGGTTGACTTTTTTTATGGTCTGCTCTGCAACAGAGGGTAAGAGAAATGGTAGCACGCGGATTACCGCGTAATAAATATAATAATTACTATTATTAATTACTTACCGATTACAACCTGCCCTGCCCCTATGCAGTAGCCAAAGATAACTCATTATGGCCATCAGTCTCCAAGTTCTTATACTATTGCTAGGAATCCATAGATTCCTAGCAATAGTATAGTTACAGTTTGAATCGACAGTATCGCCACGTGTTTATAGTGTACTAGCTGACCCGGCGAACTTCGTACCGCCATATTTTATTTCTCTAATCGCAACTGAGGAAATAAAACCCTTCCGGTAAAATCGAATTACCTAAATTTAAAATAAAACTTGAGTACTCAATTGAAAAATCCATATTCTTGTTCAAAATGCGTGGAGATTTTACTGAGACTATCACTTTCCGGGAGATACCTAGTATTAATTCACTCGTTTAAAAAGGAACTGAACTGCGGTGACACTCGGCTCCAGTATTTATACCTGAACCTTGAATTTCCCGAACGTTCTAGTTCGCATGCTTCGAGAAGAATCGATTGATCGATTGTTCGAAATAGTGGGTCTCGATGGTTCGAGAGGGAGCTTTGTTTACGCTCAGAGGAGGTCTCGAGAACGAATGAGATACCAAAGCTTTGGACATTCAAACCAGAGATGGCGTCTCGATAGAATTTGATGGCCAGATCTTGAAACTTTGATTAAAATTTGGCGCCAAGACTTTAATAATTCTCTAACAAAAATAGTACAATTTTTTTTTGTTATTAATGGTAATAATATTGTAACATACGTAGTATAATTATAAAAATATCAGTCACAAATCATTAAAATAATACGGTTATATCGTGTAAATATAACGTGAAATAAAGTAATAGAATTTATATTCTAAGAAACAGAACACAGCGCCATCTATTGGGTGTATTTGCAACCTAGATGTCTAACAATATTGAAGAATTTTATCGTTGAATCAACGTACACCGCCATCTATGAGAACTTCATAAAACTAAACAGTAAATAAACACTTGCTTAAGAAACAATTAATTGACACATTTTATTCGTTTACATTCACGACATAAGCGAATAATTGAGATGATAACTATCCTATCCAGTAAGTTAGACCAAAATACGGGTACATGTGAAATTTGATTGGAATCGGTTCAGTAGTTTTGGAGTTTATTCGGGACAAACATCGTGACACAAGATTTTTATATATATAAGATGTAGGTAATATTCTATTAGAAAAGGTCTAACGATAGTATGACTAATTTTCATGTTACAATAACTATCGATAGACTATTGCCAGCGCAACAACACTAATTCACTTGACAAACTGACCGTATGTGCGACCTTTGAACTGTCTAATAATGTTTATTGCACACTACTAAAAATGTAAGGGTTAAAGAGAGTGATGTAGAGAACTAAAGAAAACAATACGGTACAATAACTAAAAAAATAATAAATACATATTTAGTTTCTTTTCTATAAATTCGAGTATGTATACCTACTTATATAAATTGTATCACATTATTAATTTTGTTTTGTTTGCTGTTTATTAAATTTGGTTAATTTTGTTGCAGTCAGTAATAAACCTTCCTAGTCCTAAAATACCTAGTTATAACCTATGTTAGAAGATTATATAAAATATAATATTCTAGTATCGAGAGTTAGTCCTATTATAGTACTAAATAAATTAAAAAGTGTTACATAATAACTTATCTCCATAGTCTATATCAAAGTCCTGACTGACTGACACACTCACTCACCAATGCCCAGGCCTCACTTAATCCTTAATTCAGAGTGATAAAATTTTGCACATAGGTAAGTAGTTTTCCTTTCTTATTCTCGAATAACGAAGTCGTGGAAGTTACGCTAGTAGCATAATATTATCCAAATGGGATGGCAAAACATAATACTATATATTACACAAAATATAACATAAAACATAGTATTATATATAAATCTTAAGGCATACCAAAATGGCCTGCAAAATCAAAACATGATTGCGTTGACTTAGAAGTTTGATTTTTTTAAAGTAGCAAGAGACCATAAACTCAAAATCAATGTATCAAGTTTAAATTGATAGGTATCAATTTAAACTTGATACATTGATTTTGAGTTTATGGTCTCTTGCTACTTTAAAAAAATCAATTCACGCGTTCCCGAGTAAAAGGGTCTTGACAGACGGACAGACAGACAGACGGACAACAAACTGATCTTATAAGGGGTCCTTTTGAGGCACGGAACCCTTAACATATTTATGGTCTCTGTGGTCAATTAATTTAAATAAACACTTACAGCTCTTGACGTGAAGTCACTAGTCTCTATGATATAAATTACCTGAAAGCTGGTTTCCACTTCCACATCCACTTTGTTTATTAGTTTGGCTATTGGCTATAACATCAGTTGCGACCTTTGAGTTTGTGACCCGATTCTTGGACACTCCGATAAAACAAGGGCGGTGTGATGGGCTAGACAGGTGTCCAGATATTTGGGACATCTCGAGAGACTGGGACACATGCGAAAATAGATGTATGTAGTGCACATACATAGGCCTCTGTAAGCAAGTGAGAACGAGAATGTAGGTCAATTCGCGCCAATCTTGTTTTGAAGGACCGATAACGTTTACTTTTGTTGCTACTAACTTTTGATGGAAAACCAGATTGTGTACTTTATTTATTCAATATAGCAGAATGTACCTATATAAAGTACATAAAGGCACATAATAGAAAGGAAAGAAAGGTCTCTTTGCGGATATAATATTATGTGGAAGTTCTAAAACTATATTATGGTAATTGTAATTTACCTATGCCTTAACAGAACCACAATAAATAATAGTACTGCTGCTTATAGGATGCAACTGGAACCTAGGCCCAGTATAACGTGTCATTCAAAACCACGGCAGCGTCTGCACTACAAAATCCACACGTCAATGTGCTTTGAATCCCTGTGTTCAAACTGAGTTCTCGAGATAAAATAAGCAATAACTACAACATTTCAATGGATCAATAATAATTTTACTTTCCACACACTTAGTTTACTTATGTATCACCATGTAACATCTATAATGTTCCTAAAGCGCTTATCTCACTCGTATGTGGCAAGCGGAGAGTCTATCTCTCGAGATACAAGTTGCATTACACCAACTTAGTTCGAGGATAGACCTCTGTCGATGTCGCTGCGAGTGCAGGTAGAGAACATCTGATACTACTAGTAATACTATAGGAGCATCATGTACAGATTGTTTAAGCTAGGAGTGTGCAAATTGTAAATTATCCGACCTTATGTAAATCTTTTCGTAAATAAATACTTTTTAATTTTTAAAAAAAAAAAATTCATATCTGCTAGTTTCCATAAAAACCCTGAATTATTATTATTTTACCTGAACGAGCTTGTTTATTACGCAACTGTCCATAAACCTTATGCTTCTCGTAAACAAGTCTTAATATTCAGCTTTTTATCATGATCATAAAATTCTCTGAATGAGACTGTTTCAACAATAATATCTTTATTATTTATGTTATAGTATTATTGAGATAGGAACTCTCATGCACTGACACCTGCATGTAAGTATTAAAATATTTGTTTTTAATGACTCATACTAATCAGTATAATATGATCACCTACTTTGAAAGGTATACCGTTACCTACTAGTTACGATCAGACTACAGACAGTAAATACCTACCTATTAACAAAAATTATAGGCCCCTACACGATTCACAATAATTTATTTATGGTATTAAATGTTCAGTCCCGAAACAATAAATGCTTTTATAGGTAGGTACACCTAACCAATCATCCATCAAGTTAACGAAACGCTTTCAATAATTGCCAAGAACGACTTCATCTAAAATTAAACCTTCAATAACGTAGGTACCTACGTAACGAAGACACGCTTAAACCTCTTCTTTAAAAAATTCACGCTCGCCTTGACTCGGAACAAGCTAGAAATCCAATTTACTGGGTACCTCTAATATCGAAAACGACGACTGCGTGTAAAAAATTCATGTTATCGTACCTAATTCAGTTTTACGATAAATATGGTTGGTTCTTATACATAGCGTTTTTTGGCAGTTCTTTTTATTACGTATTTATATTTTATACCTACCTAACACGTCATTATTGTAGCTCGATCTGTTAACCCGCCGTGGTATTACGAACATGCAATCGCGTAACAACAGCAGTAAATTTTGCTCATTTTTTGTATGCCGTTTGACAGCAGACATTTAGCAATTTAAACGCTTTCCACACTTCTGTTGCGTCCATAATAAGGGGGCCGTTCTGTTAGTTCGTATGATAAATTGTTAACTAAATACACAGCTAATAATTAAGTAGTAAATTATAAAATTGCTGTCATTGGCTATACTTATAATAGTAGCATAAACACGCTAGAGTAGGACCAGTTTGTACAGTTAAACTGTGTGAACAGAACATACATGCTCCGGTTTGCCTGTACAGTTGTAACGTAGAGAAAACCCGAACTGTCAAGTACTTGCAAGTACTTAATAGAGGTAATTTGAAAACAAACAAATTATTAAGGTCAGGTGGAGTCAATTACCCCACCATTAAAATTAAATTGAATTTATTTTTCATTGTTTGAAAGGAAAATAACATATCTATTCTGATATTATGGTACGGGATGTTTTTCGTTTTTAGTGCTAAAAATTTTGTTTAGTGGCTTATACTCAACAGAATTTGCAAATTAGAGCTCTCAAATCGATATCTAGTGTATTTTTGCCGAAACAAACACCATGTAGGCGAATGATGTTTACTAAATAAATAAGTAATTTACTTATTTATTACACCTAAAATTATATTGAGTATAAAATAAGATAAAATGTAGGGTATTTTTCACGTAAAGACATCAAGGCATCAAGGCAATCGTGCTACTTTTGACCACGAAAACCTTGCAACTATACGCATATTTTTTGTAAAAGCATCCTAAGTAATTTGGGTTGCACCTACATTGGTATAATCAAACCTCAAGAAGGCCTTTGTGTGTAGTTTTTAACATATTATTAATTTGTACTTAAATAATGCCATTATTTTTATTCTACATGTCATTTTCTAACTCTAATATAAACTGAGTAGGTAGTAGGTATGCTAGTGGGACTTGACTCGTGACACATTTACAGTTCATATGCTAATTTAGTTTCTTTAATATTTATACCTACTTATATACATGTGTGCCCCACTTTGTCTCTATTTTCTTTTTGCAATTCGCGATTGTTAACAATTGCTCAACTAGCAGACATTCTGTCGTTCGGGACTCAGGAGTGAAATTTGATTCGACCGAGCGCTACCCATACCTGTCGTCTACTTATATTATGCTAGCTACGTTCTTGACATTTATTTTTTCTCTATTTCAGCACCAGTTCCCAGCCATGCACGACCTGAAGCTCGGAGGAATGCTCTACCTGGTAGGAGTGTTCTTTTTTAAGTCAGATGGAAGGATTCCCTTCGCTCATGCCATCTGGCACGTGTTCGTAGCCCTCGCGGCCAGCGTTCACTACCTCGCCATACTTCGCCATCTCTTCCCAGAACTCAAAACTCAATGAAGACTGCCCGATTAACCTATTGAATCTCCATTATTAGAGCTCTCTAGCTATTTTTGTTACCCTGATTGGATAATTCGCTCGGCTGTTACAGTTATTTGCGAATTTTCCATTGTGTGTACCGTACCCTCGTGCTGGAGATCTATTGGGTACGAGTGGGTGTTTGTGTGTGTTTATTTTAGGGATATTATGTACACGAGGCGTATTATGGTGTCGTATTTTCATCCAAGTGATAGTAGTAAATCTCTACGAATTTACCATTTCATTCCGATACCACCCGATACGTAATATTGTGATCGCTTTGCTGTATCGATGCCACGATACGCCAGATGCCGGATGCGTACTGTGAAATGCTTACATTATAACAAGACCTATAGAACGGGTCAACCGTTATCAATATAAGTTACACAATCTCCCAACTTCTCCCAATTTAGAGTCATAGTAACGTATTTAACCTTTCTATGGGTTGTAAAATAAAGCTTGATACATAAGCTTGAACAGCTAAAAATAATTTTTTGGTCAAGGCCAAAAAATATTTTTTTGTTCAGCTGTCGGGCATCAAGCTATATTTTACAAGCCATAGGTAATATTATGTACTGTATCTTTTTTTTGATGACTTCGAATTTTTGCCCCAACATCATATACATATTGTACCTATATGATATGATGCCCACTTAAATTTAGTTATCGGTACGCTTCTGGCATCGTAGTGCCGCACTGCGATGAAAAAGGAAAGATATCTAATTACAATCTCACCTATTATCTCTGTACAAAATTTTAAGCGAACTATTTTCGATAACTAATTAATGAAAAGATAAGTAGGTGTTACAAATAGCAACGTTTAGATCTGATTACTTTACTGAAAAATATTATGTAGTATGTCTTAGCTATGCGATTAGTTATTAGTTAAATTGCAGTGCGGCGCTCGTAATTTTTAAATCTCATCATATATATACTCTTACATAGGTTGTATAAGTAGACGTAGATCTGAAAAGTTAGCAAATGTAGATACGGCCAAATAGCTACCAACAATCAAAGATGTGTGTATATTTTGTAAAATATTGTTGAACTTGTTGTAGCCTTCTTAATCTCATAATCTCGAGACCAAACAAACCCTTTTTAGAATAACTATTTGACAAGTATTTGGGGTTTTTAGAGATGTTTATACCTATCTTATTATACTTATACGAGATCCAGTTTTTCAGGCGTTACCTTTTATACACCTAAATGTGAATTTTCCTTAGAGTAATAGTTCGTTATACATTTAGAGTAGCTAGTTGAATGCATCGTGTAAAAGTGTAGATTTTAACGGTTTTAACTCTTAGATTACATTATTCCGATAACTTATTTATTTGTACGTCCCAATTAAGATTTACTAGTTAGTTTTAGGTTTTGCTCAATCGTGACTAGGTGACTAGGTTGCTAGACTTCCAAAATGTATTGAACATGGTTTAATTGAAAGTGTACAGATATACAGATATATAAGTGACTGCCTCGGTGGCGTAGAGGGCGCATGCTCGACTGCCAATCAAGAGGTCCCGGGTTCGATCCCCAGGTCAGGCAGTGTTAAATATTGGATTTTTCCATTAGTAATTAAGTCCCATGTAATAGGGGGCTCGCCCCCTATTACATGGGACCAATAACATACTGGCGAAATGTGGGTGTATCTACTATGGGACTGAGTCCTGGGTACACCTCTGCCTACCCCTTCGGGAAAAAGGCGTGAATGTATGTTATGTTTTATGTATGTACAGATATATTATGAGTAAACGAAACTTTCGTAACTGCGGAACTGTCGCATTGTTCCCGCATAGCTGCTCATATGAAAACAATCGAGTGTTGAATTAAAAAACTGGAGCGGACGCTTTCTAACCCACTTCGATTTCTATACAATGGGCAGAGGCTACTCCGTCGGCACCTCTGACCTTTATGTTATAAGAATGCCGTCTTTGAACTAATTGTTCGATATGCCAATCATTTAAACATTTATCTGTATATGTATCCGTGTGATCGCGTATCTCACGTGGAAATATTCTGACGGGGTGAAACTGGGTCATAACAATTTTCTAGTCATTACTTTTGCTACAAATATTAGTGTATTTATTGAATGCAGTCATGTTATTGTACCTTTTTATCGGCGTTGATCGATGAATCCGGTGAGTCACGGTAATCACAGGGTACAAGAGAAAAACGGTAGCACAAAAATTGGATTATTAATTAAATTATTCGAATTTTACCTTGCGGGTAGGTAATAAATTTTAGATAATTGATTGAATTTGGCGTTACTTTTCGGAACTCCATTGCAAACTCCTAGAACAAGCAAAAATCCTAGAGCAAGTAAAAATCGGAACTAAAAACTAAATATTCTTGTTCTAGGAGTTAATAAATTTTAGTGTAAATGAATTTGTTTTTTGGTCTTTATTTATTTATGCATGGAATGTGTTGTAATAAATACAAAATGGAATAAGTGTTTAATGGATCAGAAAGTTGATAAATGGTACGAGTTCGAGAATGTTTTCTTTTTTTATATAGAAAAATTTAAGAATCTCTGCAATCAATATAAATTGTTATAAAGTATTTTATACCAATAAATACCTATAGGAATCGTTATAATTCGATAGTTCTGACAGGAAACCGGAAAACGTTTTGTGTTCGGCTAATGTTATGATGTGAACCTTAGGTGTACAAGAGCCAAGAGTTATTTGTTTTAATGTAAAAATTTAAGAATCTCAAACAGGTATAGATCTTCAGGTACGTACCTAATTAGTACTACCTATAATTAGGGTCTTTTTAACTTTTACCTAAATCGTTTGTATCTTGTATATTTTCTAGACAATATACCTGGATATGTGGGAAAACATACTCAGTGGTTTTGACATTCTTGTAAAATTTGAACAAAAGATTTCTCATTAGAATAATATTATCGTAAAAAAACATCTATATGAGATGTACTACAGGCTGTATTAAACATTTGACATGGCTGACAAAACATTGTGAATTTCTTTGTAAAACAAAGATTCCATACCTTGTAAAGATATTTTTGACGTCGATACATATAGAGTATAGAGTATGTGGATCTCAAGTCTTCCAAAGAGATGCCATTGGTGTTTTAATTGAGAAAATTTAAAAATCAATGAATTTTAAAATTTTAAGATAGGATTTAGAATCATGTAGTTTTGTTTGAGTACAAAATATATCAGCTATTGAATTATAAATTATTTAGATGTTTGTTTTGTACTATGCATTAATTATTTTAGACATTCCCGTTTTGGTAGGTATTTACGTTTAAACTTTACCGTTATGGTAATATGCCTATATTATTATTTTATATAAAAATAATATTTTTCTATGTTCTGTCTGTCATAAGAATTATTTAGTCAAAAAATATTATATTAATATATACTACTTATGTAATATTTTAATGGAAAATACCTACATAATATTATGTCATTTGAAGTAAATTGTATTAGAATACAATATTTTTTTGGGTTTATTTCCCATAAATTTTACCATACTTACAAAAATATATCTTTATGTAGTAGTAGGTATATTAAAAGGTTTTTTTTTATTCGATTTTATTGACAGTAGTATTCTTTATTTCTTCTGAAACAATGATTTTTGATTTGATAAGTTAATAAAAAAGTAATAATATCTTGTTAGTATTTTTTTATTAAACATTAAACATAACACATTGTTTAGTTTTCAAAACCTTGTCATATTTATGTAAAATATACTGTTCCTTGTTTGCGCACTGCGCAACTGTTATGATGTAAGTAATATAATGTAAAACATATTGTAATAGATGTCTGATACAATTTTTAAAGTTACTCAGAGAGGTACTCTATAATATGTTAAAAAAAAGGTTTAGCATCTTCTTAAGGGGGTGCATCTTCCCATCACTTCCAAAAGAATTGCGAATTCAGCAATTTAAAAATCGACTTCCCATACAAAATGGACAGAATCTGACACTTTTGCATGTCAAAGAATTTAAACAGTAGTGAGTCTACCGTGTGTTGAGAAAGAATCCTCTACAAGAAGAACGCACAAGATACTTGTAGGGCTTAATTATATCAAATGATAGTATTACGATATTTGGAAGTAGTGGAAGTCGAAATTTTCTTTGAGACTTTCTGAATTCTTTCTTATGAAAGTTGTTTAGACATGTAGATACACCCCCTTAAGTATTACTACATCTTTTTGTAACATGTTAGTACCGTAATATAATTTTGTAACAATCGCTGTGTGTAACATTTGATATTGGACACTGGTATAGTTTTGTAGCGGTTTTTGGGAAATCAATTACATAAAATTTTACAAAGCATTATCTGTTTTATTACTGTATCCTTCAAGTACAAAATGTATGAATACTTATTGTTAGATTATGTTCACTATAATAAATAAGTTAAGTGATGTTAATGAGGTAAAATAACTTACTATGCTCACATCTTAGACACAGTTTTAATGCCTAAGATTTCAAAACATTTTTCCATTACTCTGGCAGTTATTTCACATAAGATTAATCTGTCATAGAAGATCTTAACAATCTTGCCCTCTTTATCTTTTTCTATGCAATAACATTTGTCATAGAACTCTGTAAAGGCAGATGATACTTCATACAAATATTCACATAATGTATGCAGATACAAATCTTTGGACACTTTCAGTATAGTCTCCGGGAATCTTATTAAGACCTTTGCCAGCTTCCACTCATTATCATGAGAGAACTTCAATCCAGTTTTTTGGGCTTCAGCCAAAAGACTGTCAATTGACACTTGAGCATTTCTAGCTATTGACCTTATTCGAGTCAAGGCATAGAGCAAGTACACTGCAGTGTTGCCTCTGTCATCCAACATTTTGTCAAATGAAAATATGTAATCATTTATCCTGTTATGGGATAAATCTGCATATTTAATACATCCATATGCTATAGCTTCCTGTGCCCTCTTAAACTCGTCGTCTGTTAAAACTTTATCCCTTTCTTTCTCAATGAGTTTGTCTCGAGCCCTAGAGAGACCTTCATCTAGCAAGTTAATAAGCTTTATTGTGTCCCCTGACCTCGTCTTGAATTTTTTCTTGTCTTCTCCTAAGACCACTCCAAATCCTACATGTTCGATTTTATTATCACCTTTCAGGATACCAGCACGTTTAGCACATTGTTCAAGCACAACAAAATGTGTGTGCTGACCCATATCTGTTACATAAACAAACCGGTCTCCTTTTTCCTCCTCTACCCTCTGTTTAATAGTAGCCATATCTGAGGTATCATAGGTGTAGCCTCCATCAGATTTTACTATAGTCATTGGAATACTAGTGTGGTTGACTGGATCTCCCCACATTATCAACCTGCCCTCGTCATTTTCTAAAAAGCCCTTTTCTTTCAGTTCTTTAACTAGAACATGCATTCTTTCATGGTAGAAAGACTCTCCTCGATCAATAATGTCAATATCGAGGCGTTCATAGATTTTCTGGAACTCACTACGCGATACATCACAGATGAGCTTCCATGCTGCCATGTGGTCAGGTTCATATGATTGTAGTTTGACAACACTAGCATAAGCTCGCTTCTTAAATTCTTCATCACTGTCAAAAAGTACTTTAGACTCTTTATAAAAGGCCTGCAAATCAGATATGGGTGGAGAGTGGGTTTTGTAATCTGGGAACTTATCTTGTAGATGAGCTATCAGCATTCCGAATTGTGTTCCCCAATCACCCAGATGGTTCACCCTTAGCACATCATTGTTCAAAAACTCTAGAACACGGCAAATGCTCTCTCCTATAATAGTTGATCTCAAATGCCCCACATGCATCTCCTTGGCAATGTTGGGGGCAGAGAAGTCTACAATGACTCGCTCCTTTTTTATTGGCGGAGGTTTCACGCCAAACCTTAGGATACTGTTTAAGACAAGTTCAACAAAGCTTTTATTGAGGAAGATATTGATAAATCCAGCTCCAGCCACCTCCATACGCTCAATAAGAGGTGATGTAGGAGTTTTGTTTAAAATATTGTTTGCTACTTCTCTAGGGTTTGTCTTTACATTTTTAGATTTGAGCAGCTGTGAAATGGCCATGGCTGAGTTACACTGGTAGTCTCCAAACTTAGCAGACACAGTGACAGCTACCGGAGGGTCTTCTATGTCAGGATAAGCGGACGCGATAGCGACTTCAAACACTTTTTCCAGCTCGTTTAGTATCGACACGTTGCCTTCTACAGAATTTACATCTGTTATGAGAGAGGGTCGCTTTCGCGGCTCTTTAGAGCACGTACCTGAGTTAGACTGCTCCTCTTTGATTGCATTATTGAGGATATCCAACCGGTGTTTCAGTTTCTCGTTTTCAGTCAACAGTTTATCGAGTCTCGGGTCGCCGACAGAGCTCAAATCATCTTTTTCCAGCAAGTCCAACTCCGCATATAAAGCTTTAACTTCTTTCTCGGCGTTGGCAGTCCTCTCTTCCAACTTCCTCTCATCAGCAGACATGGTCACGAAATGCATAGAATGATTGCTAAAGCCACTCTTTTTTTATTGCCCAAACCCAATGTTCCAAATTACTGATGAAATTGAAATTAGAAATGTGAAATGCGAGTTGGCGAGTAGACGACAGACGAAGAGGTTATCTGCCAATTTTGACTTATGACATTTATGAATTATTTTTTCTTCTTTTACGGACCCACACGAATGTATTGCCAGTGTCAGTTATATAAATTTTCAAGTTAATATGGTCAATTAGTCAATTCAGAGTCAGGGCAAGCCCAGTCAAGTCCAGGGGGTGTCAGCTTAGTTCCCGGCCAATGCCAACACGGCGAAGGAAATGTTAAAAAGAAACGGAGATCTACAAACGACAGAGAAAGCACTATTTACTGACCCTACTAAGGAAAATATAACATTTTAGTAGAATTCAAAGTTATGGGAATTATTTAATTAATTCGGAAGATAGAAATAAACACTACAATAAATTTCATTACTTATTTCAAAAAGTAATGAAATTTATTAATAATTTTATCAAATATTATATTGTTCAAATTAGTTAAATCTAGACCTCAGATTCTTATGATTACTTGAATCAGCGTTAGAAGAATTTCTTTTTTGCCATCTGGCAACCGGATAATAGAAATGGCTGCTTTTTGTTTACGATTTTCACTTTTTCATTGATTTGCACTTTGCACATCTTTAGTGGAAATAAGTTTTGTAGTTTCTCGTATTTGTTAAATTGTGCTATAGAAAGTTTTGTTTTTGTGAGTTTTGTTTTGAACGAGATCATAGACTCTATTATTGCGATTGTGCGAAAAAGACGCCTAGGTTAGGCAGTGTTAAACTGTGGTGTTAAATATCGGATTTTTCCGTGAGGGATTATCTCAATAACAACCTGGAGTCTAGAACTGTGCCCGGTAAATGGCAATAGTCTCGCCTTCTATTACATAGGACCAATAACATACTGGCGAAATGTGGGAGTATACTTAGTATGAGACTGAGTTCTGGGTACACCTCGGCCAACCCCTTCTAGAAAGATGTGTAATATAAGATTTACCTTATTTTCATCTGAATAAAGACTACTTCTAATACATGCCCTTATTTTTTTACCCTTTGCGTATGGCATATAGAATAGGCATATATAGAAGTAAATATAGATATATAATATTGGTAGGTACCTATAGCTAATATTAGAAATATTAAATCTCCCGCGCTACTGAATAGTTCCAGTGCGAAGCGTTGGTAACGCTAGCGTCGCTTCGTGTACGCAAATCTGAAGTACGTAGTGGGACTTCTTCTTGTATATGTGTTCTGTGGTCAAGTCACAGCTCTCGTAAAGTGGTGGTCTTTACAAGAAACTGCCGGAATTTCGGTGGGAACACGAAAAAATTGGTTGTCTGTAAAGTCGGTTTACTGACGATAGTTGAACGTGACAACGTCTTAAGAAAATACTGATGGAATGGTAGCATTTTTCAAAAGAAAATTTTAATTTCATTTGTTTCACTTTTGCACTTGATACTCGATCAAAACATGTAAATGTACTATAGTATAGCAGCTGTCCACGCAGACGCATCGCTCACTCAAGTAGGAGAGAGACGGATGTCGCTCGTTCCGCGCTCTCGCTTGCACTTCAAGCCTTACAGCGAGCGCCTCAGAGCGAGGTAACGCCGCATGAGTCATGTTTTTTCGTGCGTGCAGCCGGCTCTATCGAATTATAAGACGTTGTCACGTCAAAATCACATTTCAACTCTCGCATCACTTGCCAAGATACTTGTGTATCTTCGAAAACAATCAACAGGTAATATTCCACCTTAAACACTCGAAAATGGTTAAAGATACGGGAGCCAATCTGTACTTTTCGGCTTCCCGCCAAAACTCTTTTTATGAATTTGTTAATGACAGATGTTTACATCTGTAAGTTATTACAGATGACAGGATGCTCGATCATATTTATGAACGAAACTTTAGACGTCAAGACAGCGCCGTTGTCAAGGTAACCAAGGTCAAACAAACAGCGGCAAAACTATGTTTCAAAAGTGGCAAGTGCGAATGTACAGCTAATTATTAAATACCCATTTATTACAAAAATATTTTTATTATAACAGTTTTAGAAGACTTACATATTAAATCGTAAAAGTGTTTCGGAGTTGTAAAATGTGTTTGATTATTTTCTAATAATAGGACTCGAAATAATCTTACATAAAATAACCTTTTTCTCATGGCTCAAGGATGGCACATAATCAAAATGGGTTTGAATACGCAAACGGAGACACGGAAGAATCGTGGCTTGAAAACCTTACCAAGTGAGTATAGCAACAACTATAGAAAACAGAAAAACCTACTATTCTAGTTTCATTGCTTACGACTTGAATATTAATTATGCTAGGCACGTACAAGACGTCAATAAAGAATAATTATAATAAGTACACAATGCTCTACATTTCGTGTCAAGGCTGTGCCGAGTGCCGACCAACCTGTACCTATGCATTCCTATTTAGGTAATAATTTGGAAATATTTCTCATGCACAGGGAGATGAAAGAAACTCGTATTACAAATACCGATAAGACATCACACGCTGTGAACAATATTTTTAGAAACCCTAAAGCAGATAACCCCAGGTAAGCTTTTTTTATAAAAATATAAACTTCTGAAAAAATAAATCTGCCACAAAATAAAAATGTGACCCCTTTTTTAGGTTTAGGCGGACCTCTCTAGATAATACAACGGATTATTTAATAAAACCCCAAGCTTCGGCAGTGGCGCATTCGGCTGGAACCTTGCGCCATAACAAAGGTAAAACAAATTAACCTTACCTAAAAAATCGATCGAAAAATTTTTTAAGTAAAATTTACTATCAAAATAATTCAAGGTTACCACCAAAACGGTCGTCGGAAATACGCAGTGAGTAGCAACAGCTCTAGTATAGATTTAGGGGATTCCCCAAACGGAAACGGAAGTACTGACTTTCTGAACGATCTCCTGCCACATTACGTCACTCCCAGACATATGAGGTTCAATAGTGACATCGACGAGGACTTTTATGACGTCATACTGGGACCGCGTAAGTAAAAAATCGCAATAAGAAGGTAGGTAACTAAAATAGGATTCATAGGCAAGTACTGGATTATTTCCAAGTATTTCAACTACTGCGATCACCAATCCGCCTGCCAGGCGTGGTGATTACGGCAAAATCCCCCCATTATGAAATATTAGTAGTATACATGTAATAATCAAATTATTAGTAACAATAGACAAAAACCTTGCATCGATTCTCAGTTTAATTTAACTTTCTAAATCCCAAATCCTAAGAAAAAGTAACAAAATCGAAACTATAAATTTTCGTTTCAGGCTATCAAGATGTAAAGGGTCGTCGGAAGTCTGTCCCCAAGGAAAGTCCATCGAATACCAATAACTCTGCCTATAAAAACTCGACTAAAAAACCTGCGTCTTTGAGTTCAGTTTCGAATAACACAAAGGAAAACATTAAAAGTGAATTTGTTATCCCAGAACTGCCACAAGGCAGACTTCTGGAAATAAAGATCTATAGCAATTGGGGAGATAAATACGTTGTCGGAATGAATGGTATTGATCTATTCGATTCTAACGGCAATACGGTTCAAATTGAAAAGGTAACGAAATAATAATATTATGTTAAGAAAATCGCGCTTTCCGTGCAACAACGTCATAAATTTAGAAATGATAAAAGTTAAGCCGATATGGGTAAGCGCCAACTGGATCATATGTTAGGTGTGAAACTACAATTATTTTTATCCACTAGAATGTTAAACCGAAAAGCGATTTTATTATTTTACCTTCTCATGTTATGTAAGATTAATTTATAAATTATTAACCACATATTTAAGCCTATCCCAAACATCTGTCTTCCGATTCTTTTCCGATTTTGATGAATAAGATTTTAACCGATTAGTTATTACGGCGCGAGTAACATGCGTTGCATATTTTATTATTTCAGATCGGGTTTAATTTTTAACCTCCTACCTAAAAAGGAAGAGGTGTTTTAAGTCAGTCGTATCTATTACCTACCAAATTATTTATTTTATTAAAACTGATATTATTCAATGATTTTGGTTTTATGCATCCATAAATATTATGAAGGTAAATACAGAATGGCAGAAGGCATGTTGTGCCGATCCCTCTTAGCATGGGAAAAGGGCAGTAAGATTATGAACGTGTTTGTATTAAAATATGTCTTTCTCTTCTCAGATATGGACGGACTCGGATACAGGGGATCACTCGCAACATGGTCGCGTACACAACGTGTGTACAGGGGCTGTTCGCTCACGAGACGACAGACACTCGTGGACCACGAGTGTTCCACGCGCAGCCCCTATAGCTATTACTGCGTTATTACTGAGGAGTGTCAAGCTCGCTGTGCTTAGGATATGGGTGAGGAACATCAATATTTTTTTACTAAAAATAAATTATCTCCATCCGAAGGTTGTCTTATAGTATAGCGTTTATTAAAGCGACATGACCTTTTAACATTTTATTATAGAGTTGTATCCTGTAGGCCATTTCTTTAAATCCCCATGAAAGTTGTCTGGAAGAAATCTCTTACTAGCGATAAGACCGCTGCTTGTACATTTTTTAATAGTTTTTGTACCTGTTTGTTATTCCTTTGTGTGTTGTATACAATAAAGTGTTTTATTCCAAATGCAGAGAGAAAAAAAGGCCAATACGTTACGTGCGGGGAAGAGCATGAGAGCATGATGCGCCTCTCACTCTACTCTGTACCACGAAATACAGTAAACGGGTTGACGACAAGCGATACGTAGAAGTACCGGAAGCAATAAATGAAATACGTAGGAGTACGTAGAAGTGTCGTTTAGTTTTTGTGGGAACATTAATACCTACGGCCATTATTCTCTTTGGATTTGGAATGGACTATGCCTGCTACATTATCTTCTTGTCCAATTGTCCAATCGGTGTGTATTGGCCATTGGCCCATTTGCATTGTAAAAAACAAAAAGATTACTATGAGAATAAGCCAAAATGTTTGAAAATGAAAGTTTGGTAGCTGTTCAACTGTTTCTTCCTATTTGCGAAAAGATGACTTGATGCTATTTTGGGTGATTTCTAATTCTGGTGAAACGTTATTACAGAATTACAACAAGTCTCGTATTTACTCGTCTCGCGGAGTCCGTCTCGTGCAGATCAAGCTCGACGACCAAGTTATATTCCACGGAGAGATCGCGAGAGCAAGCGGCGAGCTCACTGGACCATTGGCTTCTTTTGGCGATGTATGAATTAATTCTCTTTAAGTGGCTGTTTTGCTTACAAAAGTAGTATACCTTATTTGGGCCGTTTTGAAGGGACACCTTAAATCAGAAGTTACGATGATCATCATCATTGCAGCCATCGGAAGTCCACTGCTGGACATAATATGCCTATCCATAAGGGGGGGGTTTTTACCAATACTCGCCGCGCATTGCGAGCGTAATTCGATGATTTTATGCAGGAGACCCCACGACACGAAGATACTTATAATTTAACATCTGGAAATGCTTTATCCACCTGATTGGTCCACTAAAGCCGATTGGTTTAGTGGTAGTAATCCTGTCTTCTGAGCCGCAGATCCCGTGATGATCCCGCAGATGACCAGAACGTTGGTGCGCATGAGCATTCTATGCTACAGGCTTCTAGCCTAGTTTGAAACCATACAACCGTGTGTGGAAATTATTAATAATCTTGTAGGTTACCTTTTCCAGACGATTCTCTTCACAAAAGACCCCACCATCCTCGACTTAGTGATGCAAAATGATAAGAACTTCCAAGAGCTGCTGAAAGACAACGAACCGTTGAATGATCACGCTAGCATAGAGAGACCTCCTACGGCTAACGATAGCGTCCATAACATGAGCCCTAAAGAACTGCTGGAGGATTTAGACGATGAGCGGGATGTGAAGTATGTGGCCAAGGAGATTAAAATTACGCTCATGTCGAATTGGGGGCACCGGCACTTGATTGGTCTTACAGGTGAGGGATTTTCCATCTACTATGAATGATTATGTATCGCTGTAGTCGATGTACTGCAATATTTTAACTAGACGAGGCTAAAATCTTAAATTCATTTTACTCAAAAAGACTTGGGTCCTTAATGTATCGAATGTTGAATTAAATTATAGCGACTAAACAACGCGGGTGCGGTCTTTTTTGTTTCTTTTTGTTAAGTTTAATGGCAGAAACTGGCCTTAATCCCAACTTAAGGACAACTTCTGCAATGGTAAGTAGTTCAAACGAAACTCCACTAACATTCCACCGACACACTAAATCGACGCTCCATATAGAACTTAGGTAAATTAACACAATATTTCGATTACTTTTTATAAATTGAATAATTTTGGAAAATGCAATCTCTAGTAAAGTTAAATTTTACCTTGTAAATTTTACCAGGCATTGAAGTAATGTACTACAACGATCAGATTCAAATCCACCGAGCATACGCCTACATGGCACCCGTCATCGATGACCAGCCATTAGAACACAGATTAGTGGATTGCACGAATTTATTCAATGGACGGAACATTACGGATAACTTCGAGGACATGTGGTGCGTGGCCTTCGAGGCGGGCATTGAGTTTGCACATATTGTCATACAGTTTTTGGAACCCACCGAGATAAGTAGTGAGTATAGTTACTATTTTGTAATTGGGTTAGGTTTTCACAAGGTCACTAGGTACCAGTGGATGAGAAAAAAAAATATAAGTAGGTAGGGTAGAGTGGTTGACAATGAGCCAGGTGTACAGAGTGAATCATGCAAATAACTCAGAAATGCGACATTGCCGTTTGGCGCAAACTATATTAGGGAAACGTCTATAGGACCCACCCCTCCCTCACCAGTTGATAGTGAGCTAGCGGCGCAGGCGGCCGCGCGCGGCTGTGTTTTGTAATTTTCAACCAAAATTTGGAATAAAATAACGTGAGTAAAATTTCGTCTTATTTTTCTTGTGTTAAAGGTAGCTGAACATCCAATGCCATGATAAATTAGATATTTTAAGAGCTATTATTAAAGATAGATTCAATAAACACCACGTATTTTGTACATGTAGTAACTTAACCTCAAAATCTACAAGTGTGGGGTGGTACAAAATGAACCACTTTGAGAGAGTGAACAATGAACCAGTGATTCATTGTGTACTACCTTTTGCTGATCTACTCTTTCAGTTTTTTATAGTTATTTTACTATCTAAGTACATAATTTAAAAATTGTCTAAAACATCCATCTTTCTACATTTCAGAATGAGGTGGAATAGCGTGTAAAGACCCACGGAATCAGCGTGGTTTTAAAAAAAGGCATCCTTATTTGTATATTTATCTAACTGTATTAAAAATATCTCATTTAGTACTAGATAGAAACTAGTTAATTTATGATATGAAAAGGAAATAATAGATAATAATAAATGTTTAACTTGTTCCAAGTTGATTAGTAGTAAGTAAAAACTTGTTGATTTATGTGAATATGCTGTTAATTCCTTTTATATAAGATATAACCTCATTTTGAAAAGATCGCGTTTAGTGCTCGTTAAAGACTAGCTAATTAATGATTCAGAAAATAAAATTATAATATAATAGATATATAATTTTATTTTATTATATTTTATTATATTTTCGTTTTTTCCACTTTAAAACATGTTGAAAGTTGATTAGTAGTAAATAAAAACTTTTTGATTTGTATTAATATAACATTAATTTTTATTGTTAAAGATATTACCGTCATTTTGCCAAAAAGTCAATGAATGATACTTAATAACTCTAAATATATACTTTCGATTAATGAATGAGTTTTTAAATACATTTATAATATTACATTAACTTTAAGGCTTTGGTAATTGTCATGGTTCATTGTTGCCACACACGGTTCATTGTGTACCAAGCACCCGATTCATTGAGTACCATAGGGTGTACTCAGTGAATCATTTCCCGATAAATAATAAAAAATATTTTCATGTGATGCTATCGCATTTGGACAAAAACGAAGTACTACATAATGTTGTCAGATTAATTATCTACAATTATAAGTAAAAAGTATGTATTTAGGTGGTTCATTGTCGACCATCTCACCCTATATTTAAGACCACTTCTACACTCGGTATTTTAGTACCAAATTAGGCAAACCCTGTACTAAGAAGAACTAATGACCGAGTTACAATAATAAGAGAGGATTATGTCCATAACTCAAAGTATGTGTATGTGTGTAGTGGAATTAGACTTATCCAAGTTTTTTGGCATTCTTCGTATAATTTATAGCGCTTTACAATATTTTCATCCTGTGAACTTTGAAATCGGAGTTGAATTCACGGGCGATTTTCACGTGGGTTATTATACGTTTTAGATATATTACATAATGTGTTTTAATCAACAACAGTATAATATTTTTTAAGAGTTTCATAATAATAAGATATAACTGGCTCAAAACTTTATAAGCTCTTGGAAGTTGGCCGTTATGGCTGCGCAGTACGCTTATTATAGGTATCGTGAGTACTGCACGGCCCTAATGGCTAAATTCTTAGAAATCATTAAGTTTTGTTCGACTTACATTTACAGGCAACGTTACATCATATGCACCTCGCATTTAGTAGCGTGGTGCGGGGTAATATGATAATTAATTAATTACCTTAGTAAAAATCTTATTTCTCAGGTATCCGCATCTGGAACTATAACGATAACTTAGAACTATCATACGCGGGCGCTCGTCACGTTAGAATATGTTTAGATGATGAAGCTCTCAACTATCGACCAGTTCTTTTGAGACGAGCCCCGGGACATATCTGCTATGATTATGTACACCAGTTGGATTTAAGTCAGGTTGATGATAGGTACGTTTATGTGAAGGTTCTAATATTATGTTGGAGTTCAAAGGATCTAGTACCTAGTTGAAAGAATTTGCGCTAATCGTTCATCATTTAGCAATATACTCTGGAATCTTGAAGACAATATTACAGTGTTTCATCGTGGATCGTGGATTTGTACCACTAAAATTCGCGCGAACTTGCGATGATTGTGTAGTCACGTGCTATCGCCAAAAAGTGGCTGATACTATCTAAGAGAACATTTTAATTAAATCATTAAGACGCTTGTAGCAGCCAAACCTTCCATCTCTAGATGGCATCTTTAGATTATGAATGTATTAAGTATATTAAGCTTTTTTGACCTATTTATTTGAGTAGATCGAAAATAAGAAAATGACAGGGTTTTCGATTTCTTCTGTTAAATTAACAAACACAACATATGATTTTTGGAAATTCAATGCCTATGTGCTAGCGAGCGAGCGAGCGAGATGGAAGGTTTGGCTTGCTACAGGCGGCTTAAAGTAAAAACATATCTAAAAATCTTGTAAACTAATCAACACAGATTAGAAGACGCCCGCGACACGGACAGTTTTCGCATGGACTGCCTAATATATGGCAGTAACAACGTAGAACTGGGCGCCCCCACCGGGTTCGTGCTACAGATATCCATCTACTCTACATGGGGGGACCATTATTATGTGGGCCTTACAGGCGTAGAGCTGTATGATCCTATTGGGAATCTTATACCACTCACTGAGACTAGTAAGTTTTTAGTGGATTTTTTCTGTTTCTGTTTTGTATAGGTAATATAATATGTGCTTATTGTTTGCGAAACTAATCAACCATCCCCAAGACTGATGAAAAAAAATCCTAATTATTATCTCACTTGTATAAAGTAACACCTATAAAAATTGTGGATCTATAAATATTATTTTATATATTATATTATATTGTTAAGTATGCCTCGGTGTCGTAGAGGGCGCATGCTCGACTACCAATCAAGAGGTCCCGGGTTCGATCCCCAGGTCAGGCAGTGTTAAATATTGGATTTTTCCATTAGGAATTATCTCAATAACTGCCTGGAGTCTGGAACTGTGCCCCGTAGATGGCAATGGGCTCGCCCCCTATTACATGGGATCAATAACATACTGGCGAAAAGTGGGTCCATCTACTATGGGACTGAGTCCTGGGTACACCTCTGCCTACCCCTTCGGGAAAAAGGCGTGAATGTATGTTATGTTAAGTATGTATTTATTATGTATCTATCATCGTACTTATGAGTAAGTATGTATTGATTTATGGTATGGTTATTTTATTCGGTTAGTGTGTTATCTTTGTATACATTATTCGGTTAGTGTGTATTTTATTCATTTATGTATTTGTGTTTGAAATCACCGTCCTTTCAGTATCTACAATATGTTCTTTCTCTGCATGGTTGTCTGTAAGAGATCACTCTGAGTGATTAGGCCGCCAGTTACATTGTCTAGTATTAAGTTTTCTTCCTTGTTATTTTCTGTATTATTGTGGTGCCTAATACCAAGTTCCATTCCTATATCATTCCTGTTTATGTTCATTGACGTGAAAAAGTTTCAGGTTGTGACCTATTTCAATAAATCTTTTTGAGTTTGTGTTTGAATAAAGAGTAATATTAATTGCATCCCGTAGATGTGTGCGCGCACCCGGCGAGCGTGAACGTGCTGGCGGGCGGCGCGGCGGGCGCGGCGGGCGCGGCGGGCGCGGACGTGCGCACGCCGGACAAGCTCGCGGACGGACACAACTCGCGCGCGGGCGACGGCTCGCACTGCTGGCTCGCTCCCGTCCTGCCGCATACACTCAACAGGTAACAACGGAACTCGGAACGTGAAAATTTGGCTGTCATAGTTATTTATTTATTTATTTACTAGCTGTACCCCGCGTGGGCTTCGTTCCCGTGGGAATATCGAGTTAAAAGTAATTTTTATGTTATTCCAGGGTCTAAACTATCTATATACCGAATTTCAGCTCAATCGGTTCAGTAGTTTTGGCGTGAAAGAGTAACAAACATCCATCCATCCATCCTCACAAACTTTCGCAGTAATAATATTAGTAGGATAATTCAGCACAATGCTAGGTAAAGCGACTATTACACAACAAGGTATCAAGACAGTCCTACTAAGACGGCAGAGCCATAAGCAGACTAACAATCTTAAAAGTAAGATTACACTATTCTTAGTAAGTCTTAGTAAGACTGATATTTCAACACTTTCCACATAAGGTCTTCGGGTCCTAAAGGCTAAATAAAAGCCAGAAGACTATGATAGCCAGAATAATTTCATAGTTATATGGAGTTGTTGTGAATGCCAATGATTTCGTAGCCTAATCGTGGGACCTATATCAATTCAAACAACCTTTTTAATTATGATATAATTAAGGACTTTAAAAATGCCGGTGTTTTCGAGCGATTAAGTAGGTATGTATAACTTTTTTTATTTTAAAAATGAAACCGAATACTGGATTTGGGCCTTCCGCTGTTTTAAGTTCGGTCGGACAACTTCCTTAATAGATATCTATCTATTTCAAAGAAAGAAAAGCAAAAAAACTTATTAGGTTTATTTATTATTATTACAGGGTATTCTTTGTATTCGACATCCCAGTTTCCGTGCATGGCATGAAAATATGGAATTATGGTAAAACCCCTACGAGAGGGGTCAAGGATTTTGCGGTAAATATAAATAGAAATGTTCATTGAAAATAATATTGTTTCTCATTTTTAAATAAATAAATAACTGTACATTTTCAGATATTGATGGATGATTTGCTTATATACAACGGAACACTGGACTGTGCCAAAAACGCCGACACTTTAGCTCCTCAGTGGATATGTTTGCAAAATGCAGACGCCGATAACTTGTCTCCAAGGTAAGAACTTATTACTTTGCTGTTTTACAATAATTCACTTACTTTTAAATTCAACTTAAACCTGAACCGACTGTCGCCCGAAAAATGCAAATTTTAGATTTATGTCAATTTGCGTCCAAGCGCCCGATTTTTATTATATCTCCATAAACCATGTAAAATATAGTTTGACACCTGACAGCTGAACAAAAATCCATTTTTTTGCTATAATTCTGTAAATTAAGTTCTACGAGGCTATTTATCATTTGAATTAGGATAAATTATTTGATATGATGCCATTTATTATGTATACCTAATTCAAGAGGACTAGTAGTTCAAAAAAACAGTGCTAACGCTGTTTTTTTGTGTTATCTAGATGGCGCTGGAGTTAAGTTTTTTTTTATGATAGTGAGTGACAAGACGAGCAAATCCGGTGCCTGATGGTAAGCATCGTGATTGCCCATATCAGACACAGTGCCACCCAGTGTTTTAAAGTTTAAAATTTTGCGCGGCACTGCACTGCGCCTGTCACCCTGGGATATGAGTTGTTAAATCTCGTCACGCCCAGTAATTTCTCTGGTAACATTGCTCTTCAGACCGGAACTCATTAATGTTTGCACATTACTGCTTGGCGGATGAATAACTGTCAAAGGTGTGGTACTTCCCCAGGCGACCCTCTGCAAAAGAGGCCTATCATTACAAAACTCGGTAGCGTTTTGTTCACCTTTGTAGTGGTAGGCATGTTTTACAGGGGCCGCCTGGGGAAGTAGTACCACAGCTTTGCCAGTTATTCATCCGCCAAGTAGTAATGTATAAAATAACTGTGTTCCGGTATGAAGGGCAATGTTACCAGCGAAATTACTGGGCGTGATGAGATTCAACAACTAATATCTCAGGGTGACAGGCGCAGTGCAGTGCCGCGCAGAATTTTGAAGTTTAAAACACTGGGTGGCACTGTGTCTGATATGGGCAATCATGATGCTCACCATCAAGCACCTGATTTGCTCGTCTTGTCACTCACTATCATAAAAAAACCTTATAAAAACGTAAAATTTTTAAGAACATTTGCAAGGTTTTTTTTTTTTTATGATAGTGAGTACAAGGAGTAAGATAATATGATAAATGTAAACATTTCAGTCCGTCCGAGTCGAGCCAGCGCACGACGAGCGGCTCCCTGCACACGGCGGACCAGGCCGCGCGACCCAACACTAGCGTCAGGGACATACGCCCCTTCCATATACACTGACACTGACACTGACTCTCTCACTTTCTCACTCAGGCTACTCTACTTTATGAGCGTATCCTAGCTACTTACGAGAAATTTGACAACAATCCTATGAAAAATTTACCAAAACTTATCAATTTTTTTTTGTTATTTTATATTTTATTTATTGCTGATATTTAAATAGTGAATTTAACTTTGTCGCTGTCGTTAGTTTCTCATAAAAACTCCGTTTTCTTTATGGGAAACTTCTTAAAATCCCAGTTTTTCTCGCGTGATTGGACGTTCACAACAAAAACATTAAAGAGTTTATAAACAAAAATAAAATTATAGGCACATAGTTCACTTCCTCTATAAATTTTCAGGAAATAAATATATCAAATAAGTGTACTATATTCAGAGGAAACGGGGGAGTACAAAACATCGATTTGGTAATTTTCCACAGGATTGTATCAAACTGCTAAGATTGGTTAATTATCCTTAAGATTGTGTCAAACTGCTAGGAGGTCCTCTTTCCTGTTAAGTTTATTTCACACGTCAACGTGGGAGCGGGTCGTGTCTACTTGCTCTCCGTGTACTTATGTGTAAGACAACACACTACAGCATGCGTTCACAGAAAATACAGAGGCCCATTTTTCTCTAGTCTTCTCTTTTTTTCAAGCTATAGAAGCTTACATTTATATGGAAAACCAAACTTTTCATCTTTTATTCCAGGTGTAACAGTTAACGGAAAATTAAAAAACGAATTGTGTTAAGGCTCGGTGCACACCTAATTTGCCCTCTCGCTCATAGGTACCCACATTTTTGAAGGTATAAAAAATACTACATGCAATTACATAAAATAAAGACAACTAAGTTCTAGAAAATAACAATAGAAATTTTCAGTAAAAAAATCCAATATCACCCAAACGCGTCTTCAGTGCCTTTTCTTTTTTCTGAGATTTTTTTCTTTGTGCCGGTTTTATACATGAAACTTGTTTGGATTAAATTTGATTTTTTATTGAAACTTTGTTTTGTTATTTTCTAGTTCCTAGTTGTTTTTATTTTACGTTATATATGTAAAGTATTTTTTATATCTTCAAAAATGTGGGTACGTGTAAGCGAGAGGGCAAATTAGGTGTCCACTGCGCCTTAATTTCACTTAGTTTCGACGTGCAATGACATTTGTATAAAACTAGTAGTTCGCTTCGAACCAAACTTCACAAACTTTTTAATTGCATACCAATTATCGTATTTATTTTTAAGTATAGCTGCAATTTTTGTTTTCAGCCAGTAGAAATTGAAGGTGTAAATATTTCAACGAAATCAAAGACATCATCTTAAAAACGTAGTCATATCATGTCATCGTAGTCAATAGTCACTAAAACGTAGTCATTTAAATTTATATAAAATAAAATTGAAAAATACAGTAAGTATACTAAATATAAACCGACATAGTTCAGCGAAAAGGATCCAAGTCACAATATCGAAAATTAAATGTAGTATTAACTAGTGTTTTGATAAACCCAGTTTATTTTTTTATTTTATTGTACAAAGTGCCTTTATTGTAACAAGCTTTAAAAAATTCTACATTAAAAACATGATCATATTGTAGGTTGTATCTTTTTCGCTTAAATACGTCATATAAAAAACTAGCATGATATTTGATGGATTAAATCATTAATTTAAAGAAAAGGGGAGATGAGGTACTGCCTTCTCGAAAATGGAAAGCTCTGCGATTAAGTCCTATTAGGTCCACGTACGTCAGTAATGTTAATTGTTGTCTCGGTCGCACTTCGGTCTTAGGTACATCTTTCTATTGCACGTTCCAGTTGTTGAGTAAGCGCTTGGAGAACGTACCCTATCTCCCCTTTTCTTTTAATCAATGGATTAAATAATAATATTTGTTTAATTAGACTGTGCACTAGCCAAATATACTTAAATCACTTATTACCTCAACTGAAATGTTAAAAATAATATAGAATATTATAGAACACGCACAGTGTAGTAATTTTTAGATAAAAATTCGTATTAGGTATAATTTTCCTTGTCCGTCTAATGCATGTTTAATTGTGTCGCTATAGTACATGTACCCGTTATTTTTTGTACCAAATAAAGTGTAATTTGTATTAATACTGTTTTTCATTTATCACAATACGCATGATGATAGTAATATTGGGTAATATAACCCAAAATTCAGCAATAGGCCATTTTATGACAGCTTAAATTATGGCTATGAATATATAGTGTCATAATATGTCAGTGTTTAAACAATAAATTTATTTACCGTTTACCGTATTTTACTATAAAGTTTAGGATGGATTTACTTTTTATTTATTTAATACTGAACAAACTACATTATTACTTGAAACTTGCTTACCTACTACAAGTATATTACGTGCTCAGTGACTACAAGTATACTATCGGTTGCTATGTTATCATTAAACTCTTAATTAATATAATATTTTAAGTACCTACTTTGACGTTTATCCCCCAACACAACTGCTTGGCGCTACTAGTCCCGCCCCCTTATTACGGGCGCAACAGAAATGTGGAAAGTGTTTAATTGCTTAATGTCTGCTGTCAAAAGGTATACAAAAAATTATGTTTGACAGCAGACATTTTGCAATATAAACGCTTTCCACACTTCTGTTGCGTCCGTAATAAGGGGGCCGGTAGCACAGTGACCAGGGAACACGAAGTCCTAGGGGGCAGAACGTGACAGAAGATATGTGACAATGTTCGGGCGGAAAAAGAACGGGAAAACACGTATTCCTCGCGGTGTGCTAGGCGGGCAGTAGTACCAAAGGTAATTTTACTTTCCCGAGACACTACCAATTCCCTTTATCTGATTAACTATTACGCGTGAACTCGCTCATTACCGGTGACACAACTGAATTTAAATACTTGATAATGTACTAAATTTGTGAGAGACGGGACTTAATCGCGCTAAAAACATTTATTAATTACCTCGACTTGACCACGGCTGATGCAGCTAAATGTTTTTAACGGGATTAAGTCCCGTCTCTTTCATAAAATGTGTTCGAATCGCGAAAGTTTAAAAATTACTATTGATAATGTACTTGTCATAAAGTACTCGGTGACTCTCGTTGTGTTCTGTGCTCTCGCCTCCGTTTTGGCGATGAAGTCAAAAGAGATAGTCTGATAGTTATCGTCTAAACTAGTGTTACTGAAATATTATTTTCGTAGGATTGTAGATTTCTTCTTAAATCTAGAAGAAGACAAATATTCTTATTTGTCATCTTGTCTATTTTCGTATTTTCTATTTTAGTAGAGGTAGGCCTCTTTTGCAGGGGGCCGCCTGGGGAAGTACCACACCTTTGACAGTTATTCATCCGCCAAGCAGTAATGTGCAATCATTACTGTGTTCCGGTATGAAGGGCAATGTAACCAGCGAAATTACTGGGCATGATTAGATTCAACAACTCATATCTCAGAGTGACAGGCGCAGTGCAGTGCCGCGCAGAATTTTGAATTGTAAAACACTGGGTTGCACTGTGTCTGATATGGGCAATCATGATGCTTACCATCAGGCACCAGATTAGCTCGCCTTGTCACTCACTATCATAAAGAAAAAATTCTTTAAAATCAAATACCAAATTAATCAAGTTCATTTATTATTCTAACGAATCACAGACTGTTGTATAACTACAATTTATGTTAACATGACTTTAAGTATCAAAATTGCACATCATTTCACAACTCATTAGAGGTATTTTACCAATAAGATATTTTTCAATTCTTACCTTACACATTAAAAATTGCTGCCGGGCTAGAAAAAATTTAAATATCTATACCAATTTTTAACGAATGTCATGAAGGAAAATAGGCGTATACCCAACAGTAGGACAACAATGGCTGTTAACATAACATCATTCGTTTATCCCAAACGGGTAGGAAGAGATGTACCTAGGACCCCGTCCCAATATAGTATTTTACCTACCCCCCTCACTTCGTTGTTTTTGAGTCCCATGCCGGGCACAATACCAGCCTCCAGGCCGTCATTGAGAAAATTCCTCACGGAAAAATCTAATAACTCTGCCTGACCTGGAAATCGAACCCGGGACCTCATAATAGGCAATAGCACTTGCAAACCACTCGAATAAAATTGATATAATAATATAATGCCTTTAAAATTATTATGCAAAACAATCGAGTCTTGTATTTCATGAACTACTTGTAAAGTCCTAAGCATAGACGTCATATCAATATTATAATAGAATATATATATATATAATATGGGACAACTTCCACACACGGTCATCTGGTCCCAAACTAGGCTAGAAGCCTGTACTATGGTAACCAAATGACTGATATACATACTTAAATACGCTTATAACACCCAGACACAGATCAAACAGTCATGTTCATGCACACAAATGTTTGACCTGGCCGGGGATCGAACCCGGGGCCAGCGGCACAGAAAGCAGAGTTACTACCGTCTGCGCCAACGAGGCTGTCAATCTTATAGTATTATCAGTCTATCAAAACTAAGGACTCTCCCACACGATTTCCTTGTATATAACTACAAAAAATATGTAAAACCTCAAATCGAGGCCCGAATTGTAAACGCAGATGTGTTGCTTTGAAAAAGATCTCGATTACATTTTTATTATGAAAGGCTAGTTCTTATTTAGACATAATGTTCATATATATTTTACAATGATTACAGTGCATCAAATCTAAGAAGGACCGTTCGACAAAGTTAATTTTTCCTTGTTAAGAAACCAAAATAAAAATAAAGATTTGACTTTTTTGTGATTAAGAATACAGCTTGTGATAAAATTCGTAATTCCAGCGAAGATTATTGAAATTGTGCGATTCACGCCTTTGCATAGTTATTTCAGCTTGAAAGGATGAAACGTCAAACGGTTCGTCTTAGATTAGATGCAACTGTAATTATAACATCCTGAATCCGTTTGGGAGAGCCTTTATATTGTGTGTCAAAGTGATACATTTTACGAGTAAATCTTTAATAGAACTTTTCGACTATTCGAGACCTATAATAGTATCCATCCACATATTTGTCAAGGCATTACACATTTTAGGGTTTCCCAAATGGTGTAAACGGGCCCTATTACTTAGACTTCGGAGTCCGTCCGTCTCTTTCAAGGTTTTCACTATCTTTTAAAGAAAAAGGATAGACTTAAGTTGTTCTAGATGCGAATGCTTAGCATATTTCATACTTTGACACACAATTCCTACTATTCAATACATAAAGTACCTTAAAACAATCGCAATAAGGATAATTTTAGGTTAACTGAAGAAGTAGACAGACTTCAGCACGCTCTTCAAGTCGAAGTCTCCTTTCGCAGGCACTTTTCCCAGAAGATTGTTCACGCGCTTTTTGTCAAACGATTTGTCTTGTATATCACTGAAAAAAGAAAAGATGTTATAAAATTAATTTTTACATCACTCCTTTTTCCCGAAGGGGTAGGCAGAGGTACCAACGGAAGACCAGCGCAGGTTGTTCAACAACGTGCTTAATGCTGAGTTGGTACCGTTTCGCCGCACACGCAATGTTAGCGTTTTTAGGCTAATGTTTCTGTATGTGTGTTGTGAATAAATAATTTTTCTTTCTTTTTTTCAAATGGTTAACCAACACCCAGTCCCATTGTAGGTTCACCCACGATTCACCACTTATGGTTGTTAGTTTGATGTAACACAGTGTAGTAGTACGGGCCACAGTTCCAGGCCGTCATTGAGAAATCCTAATGGAAAAATCAACACATTTTGCCTCACCTGGGGATCGAACTAGGGACCTCATGATCGGCAGTAGAGGTTGCAAACCACTACGCCAACGAGGCAGTCAAAAAGTAATTATTATTATTTTT
This sequence comes from Hemistola chrysoprasaria, assembly GCA_947063395.1. Taxonomy (NCBI): domain Eukaryota; kingdom Metazoa; phylum Arthropoda; class Insecta; order Lepidoptera; family Geometridae; genus Hemistola; species Hemistola chrysoprasaria. The sequence goes on along the minus strand of OX346724.1, from coordinate 11,059,406 downwards.
ATTTGAAAAAAGGCATAATAGGAGTACAATAACACTTAGCTTGATCGTTTTCACTGATAAAATAATAGTACAATAAAGAAAAGAAGAATTATGAGTAAATATAATAATAATATTTTTGTAGCCTAAGCGAATGCCTAACCGTGGATCCGCCAGAGATCCGTTGAGAATAATTATCATTATCTCAGCCATAGGACGTCCACTGCTGAACATAGGCGTCCCCCATAGATTTCCATCCAGTCCGGTTGAAAGCAGCCGCGTGTTTACCTAATATTAATATTATTAGAAATACCTTTCATCATAACCATATCGCTTCAGGAGAAATTTTGATAGATCTTCGAGAATCGGCTGAGAATGAAGCGCAACAAACTGCTCACGACAAATCTGTAATGGAAAATATAATGTTTTACACTTGTCACTGCTTGAAGCCAATAAGGGAAATTATTAATTAAAAATAGTAAGAATTTAAAGCCGGAAAAGACCAATCAACAAATTTATTACATGTTGCTTACCCTTAGGAGGTGTCTATTAATTATGCGAGGTGATTTTGGCGATTTTAGACCGACCGCTTCACCCCTTAGCGAGTTATCGTGAGCCCCCTATTACATGGGACCAATAACATACTGGCGAAATGTGGGTGTATCTACTATGGGTCTGAGTCCTGGGTACACCTCTGCCTACCCCTTCGGGAAAAAGGCGTGAATGTATGTTATGTTATATTTGAAATATATGTATATTACGATACTAAAATATAAAAATATCTTTGGTAATGTTATTGTTTTTATTCTTAATTGTTTTTAATATTAATATTTTACCAACAAAAAAAAAACCCGGGTGTAATTAAGACAATTGAGTATTTGAAAATAAAAAATATATTTTTTTAATTTATTTTGAAAGTTTAATGAAAATTATGTATCATCACATTCAAAAATATATATTTTGAATTAATCATAAGCAATAGGCATGGTGACAGATTTTGAAATCCCGTTTCTTAATGTAGGTACACGTCTAATATTACCGAAAAAAACATTTTTTCAGAATAAAATTACATTTTACCGCAAATTAATGCATTTTTAACTTTCTAATTTAAAATGAGCGCGAAAACGCTCGTATGTGTCATGGCGTCGGGTCCTGACGTCACGCATAAGTAAATATTTTATTTTTGCCTTAATAAAACCTTGTTCCATCTTCGATGATTCCTGGATGGCCACGAATATATAACAAATTAAGTGACTGATCACAACACAACAAAAGTTAATGCGATATGGTGAATATTTACTTCAAGTGTTTATACTCTCAGTAACAGTATTTACTGAGGCGTGACGTCATTCGCTCTGCTTGGCGTTTCAGTTAAAATGGCCGATTGCAATTTTTTGTACTTTTATTTTAATAAAAATATTATTAATCTCAATGTTTTCAATAATACTGGGTCGTTTTTTAGAATCCTTTCGATATATATTTTTCACTAAAACCATTTATTTTTTTAATCTGTTATAGTGTCATCATGCCTATTCAAAATTGATGAACTTCCAATAAGAATCACTTGATCACGACCGCGCTACCAGTGGTCGCCATGATTGTGACGTCATTATGTTAGTTATAATTTTACGTATGTTACTTTATAACATTGTGACGTCACTACTGGCCACGATCTCGTTCGGGTACTATCGGCTTGTTTTCAGTACTGGATTAAAATATAATTTTTAATTAGATATAACTTTGTAATTAATTTTCTTTGCAAATAAAAAAAAAACTAAAAATAGTTTTGTTTCGAATCTTATATAATATGTATGAATCTTTCCATTTATGCAAAAATACTCAATTATTGAACTGACTTAATTTTGCATAATATTGACCATCTTTATTTAATGGCGTATTTAAATATTTTTGTTTAAAATTATAATTTAGCGACTTGGAGAAACCTGTGAAATGAGATCTTTGGACATTTCAATCTTGTATGGCTCCTGCACCATGCCGCAACACATTCTGGCATGATTTTATTCTTGCTGCTCAGTTATAAAAACGAAAACGTACGCAAAGATTTGACGTGTGCTCACTTGCAATGTAAATGGCCGACTAAGTTTTTAGTTTTTAAGCACCACCCACTTGTACCTAGTTTTCGTTGTGTTATTTTTTGGGGGCAATTACATTTCCTGACTTATTATTATTCGTAGTTATCAATAAAAAAATAAACACCTGGTTCATAGTATCCACGGTGTTCGGATGCGTCCAGAAGCAGTCGTGTACGGAGACGAATGTGAGCGGCGCCGCGGCCGAGTGCAGGGAAGTCAGCATCATGTGGCTGGAGTCCAGCGAGTGGATGAAGTTCGGAGGGAACGCGTTACGTTGCTTCATTGTACAGGGACGTCTGTGGAGGGGACATAGGGATGTCACTAGACCGATCGTGTACGGAGATTGTTGCAGTGGTAGGTCTCCATTGCAGGGGGCCGCCTGGGGAAGTAACACACCTTTACCAGTTATTCATCCGCCAAGCAGTAATGCGCAAACATTACTGCGAAATTGTTGGGCATGACGAGTTTCAACAACTAATATCTCAGGGTGATAGGCGCAGTGGCGCGCAGAATTTTGAATTTTAATACACTGTGTGGCATTGTGTCTGGCACTGTGTCTGATATGGGCAACATGATGCTTACCATAAGGCACCTGATTGCTTGTCTTGTCACTCACTAATATAAAAAAAGAAACCACCGGCAGGCCCAGGGGTGTCACCCACTCCACGCTCCCTGTATATACTCACTGCAGCAGGTCTATGGGCGCGGCGGTAGTAGGGCTGCACCACCGGCAGGCCCAGGGGTGTCACCCACTCCACGCTCCCTGTATATACTCACTGCAGCAGGTCTATGGGCGCGGCGGTAGTAGGGCTGCACCACCGGCAGGCCCAGGGGTGTCACCCACTCCACGCTCCCTGTATATACTCACTGCAGCAGGTCTATGGGCGCGCGCAGGAGCGCGGCGTGCGAGGCGCGGCGGTAGTAGGGCTGCACCACCGGCAGGCCCAGGGGTGTCACCCACTCCACGCTCCCTGTATATACTCACTGCAGCAGGTCTATGGGCGCGGCGGTAGTAGGGCTGCACCACCGGCAGGCCCAGGGGTGTCACCCACTCCACGCTCCCTGTATATACTCACTGCAGCAGGTCTATGGGCGCGCGCAGGAGCGCGGCGTGCGAGGCGCGGCGGTAGTAGGGCTGCACCACCGGCAGGCCCAGGGGTGTCACCCACTCCACGCTCCCTGTATATACTCACTGCAGCAGGTCTATGGGCGCGCGCAGGAGCGCGGCGTGCGAGGCGCGGCGGTAGTAGGGCTGCACCACCGGCAGGCCCAGGGGTGTCACCCACTCCACGCTCCCTGTATATACTCACTGCAGCAGGTCTATGGGCGCGCGCAGGAGCGCGGCGTGCGAGGCGCGGCGGTAGTAGGGCTGCACCACCGGCAGGCCCAGGGGTGTCACCCACTCCACGCTCTCCCCGCACACGCTCGATATCACCCTGTATACACACATCGACTACTACATTTTGAGAACACCGTATGTAACTGAGGTGACCGAGCGGATAGACCGGGACACGCACCCACTTATGTTGTAGCAGATTCAAATTTTTTAATTTCAGTTGATCGAGTTTTGACGTTTTAGAAACAAAATTAAAACAATTTTTAGTTCGTGGAATTGGAATGAAAATTTTTGAGTCTTTTCAAACGGTTCGAATCATATGTTAAAAGAACTACCACAGAAAGAACTAATATATAACATAACATCGCAAGCAATATTACAAGCGCGACTTGCCGTGTTAATGGTTCATGGCTCTTATAGCTTGTTCACACGGTTCGATTTAAGTTGATCAACTGCTAAAAATAGCAAAGATTCAAACCGTCCAGGAAAAAAACAAGTCAAGACGTTTTTACATTTTGGATTAGATATGTATTAAATAAAATAGACTTTGTTATTAGACACTTTTACAAATACAATAAATAATGGTGTCACTCACTTGGCACAATCAGTGAACCAGTCTTGTATGAGCTTGGTGGACGTGAACATTGTCCGCAAGCTTTCAAATGTCTTCGTGGTGAGGTACTGCGAGCACGCCCATATGTGCTCCTTGGGAAACTCCTCGATATCTATAATGAGGTGTGTCATATAAGTACACGATACAACCGACTATAATGTGTGAAGAATGTGGTGAAAGTGGAAGGAGCGAAAGTAGTTGTTAGTAGTGTCAGGGTCATAGCATTTGGAGAAAAATTGTGTCTTGCGTACCACAGTGGTCTTAACCGGTGGTACCTGGAAGCACCCAAACGTATCCGCAAAGCTATCAAGAATATATAAATTACTGTCCCAAAGATTCGACAAATTACTGCACTTATACATTATTCATCTACCTAATAATATTACGGGGGAGAGTTTTTATAGCTGAGATAATAATGATGATGAAAGATATAGAAAGGAATGCGCAAAGTTTCATACCCTTAAGTTGTTTAGCGATCTGCAGCCTCGCCCCGAACCTGGTGACTCCGTACACAGTAGTCATGACAGTTTGTTTGATCACCTTCCTCCGAACAAAGTTCTCTAGTATCTGTGCCGCGGCCACGCCCGCCGCCGCGTCGCGGACTCGCATTTCTTCCACCTATACATACATAGATAGATAAACACTGACTTTATTGTGCACCATACCACAGAATAATAAAGAAACAGAAAGGAACACTCCTTATAATTTGAGACGGGAAGAGTAAGTATGTGCCGCGGAGTGCGGTAAATAAAAGACGGTGTTGCCCGGACGGATGTAATAAGCACACTGTTTTTCATATGCCACGCGCGCAGGGGCGGCCAAATGCTATATCAGCAAATTAATATAATAAAAATGTACGTTCGCTCGTACATGCTGCGAACTCAAAATAGAAAAAAGAAAGACAAAATGTAGCAAAAAAATATGTAAAAGAAAGTAATCATAACGTTATATAAAGTTGTATATAAAAATGTCAATAATTAATAGTCCGGCACCGTTGCCTTGTCTACTTTTTGTAATTGCACAGGTTCACTCATCACTACACGACACTGAAACGCACTGTTGATACCCGATTCACTTGATGATCTCGGGGAGGCCTGCAGTTCTATTGCAGGCTGTGGGGTGGCCGGCTCCGACGGATGGATGTCACGCTGTTGACATCTCGCTTTCAGCCGTCGAACTAGCCATATGATGGCCAGACACAACCCGATGGCGATGATAATATACAGCACGGTATAGTGATGGATGTCGTGGGTAGAGACATCCTGAAGCTGTTGTTCTTGGTCTGTCTTAACCGTCTCAATTCTCTGCTTGAGGTTTTTTAGTAGTTCATCGTGATCATCTTTTTGGAATTGAATAGCTGTGACGTTACTTATGACATGATTAATGTCAGGAATTGGTATGTCCGCTTGTTGTTCATCTTCGATTATAAATGTGGAGTAGAAGTTTTGAAATGCATAGATTGTAAACTTATCGCTTTTTAACGCACATCCTTTTTCTATCACAATGAGGCCGGTATCATAAAGTGTCTTCGCCGTCATGCCACCTGGACAAAATATGCGCACGGTGCATTCTTGGCAACACGAGAAGAGCCACGCGCCATTGTTATGTAACTGGATCCATCTGTCGGTGCACGGGCTTATCTCATGTTTACATTGTGTTATGTTCTTATAATTGTTCATTATTTGTGCTTCGCAGTTGTAAAGCGGCCCTTTTAAGCTGTAAATCGGCCGATCAAGAGAGCATAGAATGTTGTTGCCATGGAAATTAATGCAGTCATGTATGTTTACCTGTTCTAGTGGAATAAACGCATCTTTCCTTAGATTGACCGCCACATACTCAGATGACGGAATTAATGTCACGGATTTCAATTGTTTCTTGTGTGGAATCGGTATAATACGGTAGAGTTCATATTGATCGTGGTTTGTTAAGGGTAGTTTTATCTCAAATAGCATGTACTGTTCTGTTAGTCGTGTATGCACGCGTAGTAATTTGTATAACTCTCTAAGCTGTTCTCTGTTGTTAACATTGGGCACCGACAAATCTCTCGGAAGCTGGCGAGAAATAATGTTCAGTTGTTCAAGAAATTGTTCGGGCGGCAGTATGTGTGTGTCTACTCGACCATTTCGTATATCTGTAACGACGTCCAGGAGTGATTGCTGGATACGATGGAGATTCTCGATGATCAAACTCGCTGCTAGAGCGCCAGATGTTATGTATAATGAATTGGTGCTATCTCTATGTAATTGTATTGTGGCGTCTCTTATTTCATTTAGGTGTTTGTCAATAATAGAGAATTGACTGTTCATGACTTTTTCGTTTCGTTTTAGAAGATTGTATTCAGCCTCGATGATTGACGTTTGTTGTTTGTACAAATCCGTCAAATGGTTTTCATTAAGCTGTATCGCATTGATGTCGCGATCATATTTTTCAGCAAATCTCTCATCTAAGACTCCGAAGAGAGAGTTTGCCACGTAGCCAATTCCGTCGATGAGACCTCGTTTCTTTCTTCCACCATGTTCAATGCTAAGTAGTTTATTGTAGTGTTTTAGTTCGTTTATTTCGTGTTGAAATTGTGATGCAATAGCCAAAAATGCTGTTTTTTCTTTACATAGCTCTGTTAAATGTTCGACGTAGTTTTCTATGTTCTTAATACTGTCCCAGTATGTAGTCATATTGTAGTAGACCACGAGCGTCCACTGGTCTTCTATAACTTGCATGTTCGAAACCTTGTCGAAATAGACAGGTTTGGATGAGTCTAGGGTTGTAATATTAACCGATTGTTGTACAGATGGCGTAAACATTGTTATTAAAAATAGCAAAGCAGTACAAAGATACGTTTTTGCACTTCTCCGTGTTCTTTTTCTTCCTTTAGTGCTTTGTTGTTGACTGTCACTTGCATCATGTGGTGATGGAGGGGCAGCCTGTTCTCTAGAGGAGGAAGTTGTGTCATCATGAACGGGTAAGAGTGCCAGTTTCACGATAGGTCGTTGTATGACACCATTCCTGGTTTTTAGTGTAACCACACGTACTAGACCGTCTTTCCCTGGGTGCAGCTGTATCACACGACCCAATAACCATTGGGCAGGTGGATGATTTTCGTCTTTTATGACCACGACGTCATCGCTCTTTATGTTTTTCTTCAATGTGTTCCATTTCTGTCTAGTTTGTAAAGTACAAAGATATTCCGATGACCACTTCTTCCAGAAATCTCTATACATCTTTTCAAGTAATTGCCATCTGACTCGGAGATCACGTGTGCCTATATCGGATGTTAGTGGAGAGGATAGCAGCGGTTCGCCAACTAAGAAATGTCCGGGCGATAAATACTCTAAATCCTCACAATCTTCGGTCAATGGCATTAGAGGTCTTGAGTTGAGGCAAGCCTCGATTTGTGTGAGAAGGGTGGAAAACTCCTCGAATGTTAATTTCTGTTCTCCGATCACTCTTTTCAAATGGTGTTTCATGCTGCGTACAGCAGATTCCCATAAGCCACCAGCGCTGGGCCACGCTGGAGCGTTGAAGTGCCACTCTATTCCCAAATCCGTTAAGTGATTTAGGACGTCACTGTTTATGTACTGAGCGAGAGCTTCCTTGTATTCTTTCTGAAGTGTTTTGGCAGCTCCGATGAAGTTAGTACCCTGGTCGCTGTACATGTGTTTTGGCATTCCTCGCCTGCCACACATACGCTTGAATGCAGCCAAGAAAGTAGATGTACTAAGATCAGATACAAGTTCTAGGTGAATAGCTTTTGTTGCTAAGCAAATGAAAACGCAGACGTAGCCCTTAGTGGTCTTGATGCCGCGACCCTTGTTGGCCTTGACCTCAACGTGTCCTGTGAAGTCTACTCCGCAGTGAGTGAACGGCCTCGACGGCGTCACTCGGGGCTCTGGCAAGTCTGCCATTAGCTGGTAGTTGCGGTTCTTGTTGAAACGTTGGCATTTGACGCATTTTCTGATCTGTTTCTTCACAGTACTCTGTCCACCAAGAATCCAATAAATGTTACGCAAGTAGGCTAAAGTCAGAGTAGCTCCACCATGTAATGTTGTTTTATGTGCTTGCTCGATCAAAAGTTCTGTATATCTATTATTTTTCGGTAAAATAATAGGGTGTTTCTTGTCGAGACTCAGCTGTGAGTTACTGAGCCTCCCTCCAACTCTCAAAATGTGGTCTTGGTCCAAAAATGGCTTCAAATTTAAAAGTTTGCTTTTGTTTCGTATGTTACTTTGTGTCTTTAATAGAGTAATTTCATTAGAAAATGATTGTGACTGAACCGACTTCACAATGGTTTTGCGAGCGTCATCGATTTCAGCTGTTGTTAAGTGCATTGTAGGTGACGAACCTGACACGTGCCGTATTTTTCGTATGAATCGGTGTATCCAACCAACGATATGTATGACACGGGTCAATGAACTGTGTTTCTGTAGAAGTTCATCAATAAAGGTAGGTTCGTTGTTTTGAGCAACGCATGTCTGCTTTGAGTTTACCTCTATGTTAGGTACGGGAACCGATGTTTTCGGTTGTTCAATATCTGTTTTCAAGCTGGAAGGGCCTCCCCACCACAAGTCTGAACCAAGTAATTGATGTGGCGTTATGCCACGACTTGCGATGTCAGCTGGATTTTCTTCCGATTTGACGTAGTTCCACTGTTCTGCGGGGATAATGTTGATGATCTGTTTGATGCGATTGGCCACGAACGTCTTCCATCGTGAGTGATCGCCTTGTAACCAACCTAGGACTACCATTGAGTCAGTCCATGCGAAAATACTCATGTCTAATCCTTGTAGTGCATCCTGTACTTTTTCCATCAAACTGGCTAGAAGCAGTGCTCCACACAATTCCAGTCGTGGGATGGATAATTGTTTGTTGAGAGGTGCCAGCTTAGTCTTAGCCGCCACCAAGCGTGTTGTAGTGTTCCCATTGTCGCATGTTGTTTTACAGTAAATAGCGCAAGCGTAAGCCTTTTCCGACGCGTCGCTATAACCATGTAGTTCGATACGTCGGTCTGTATGACCCATGTGTCTAGATAATGTTATGTTGTTTATGTGTTCCATGTAGTGTTTATATTTCCTCCATTCTGTCTGTATGTGAGTTGGCACCGGCTCATCCCATCCTATGCCTGCGGTCCAAACTTCTTGAAATAGCATTTTACCTCTAACTATAATAGGTGAAAGCCATCCCATAGGATCGAAAATTTTAGATATGTCCGATAAAAATGTCCTCTTAGTTATAGGTATGTCGTCATTAGTATCGGTATTAGGTTGTTTGAATGAAAATGTGTCAGTGCAAGGGTTCCACTGTAACCCGAGCGTTTTATTAGACTGTGCGTGTCTAAAGTCGTACATGTTTGTACTAAGTTGTTCGCGAGAAAGATTTTCAAGGAGTCGCGGGTCATTACTAGTCCATTTTCGTAGATTAAATCCCCCACCTTGAAGTATGGCTATCAACTGTTGTTGGGTTTCTCTCGCGGTGTCTATATTGTTGTGTCCTCCTAAGAGGTCGTCCATGTAAAGTTGTTTGGTCAGCATTTCGGCTGCTTGTGGATAGTTACGGCCGTCGTCCTCGACTAGCTGTTGGACTGTGCGCATGGCAAGGTACGGCGCGGCCTTGGTACCGTATGTTACGGTGCAGAGTTGAAATTCCTGTAACTGTTTGTCAGGAGAGTCTCTCCATACGATTTTTTGTAAGGCCTGATCCTCTTCTTTTACGAAAATCTGCCTAAAGAATTTTTCAATGTCTGCTGTGTAGACAAATTGGAATGTTCTCCATCTCAGTATTAATGTTAGTAGGTCATGTTGTAAATTAGGCCCACACAGCATTAGCTGGTTTAAGCTCTGTCCAGATTGTGTTTTCCCTGACGCGTTGAAGACCACCCTTAATTTTGTAGTAGTGGACTCCTGTCTAACGACGCCGTGGTGAGGTAAAAAGCAGCTAGGTTCGCTTGCAGTGTTACCTTCAACCATATGTTTAAGTTGTATGTACTCGCCGATAAATGTTTTGTAGTTGTCAGCGAATTCATTGTCTCGGGCCATGCGCTTTTCGAGCTGTTTGAATTGCGCCACGGCCTGTGGCTTGGATTTTCCAAGGTCTTGTTCAAAATTCTGTTTCATAGGAATTCTAACGTGATATCTTCCGTCAGATGTCCTTTCTGTTGTATCTCTATAGAGTTGTTCGCAATAGTCATTGTCAGGTGTGGAATTGTCATTTTTGGTCGAGATATCTTCCATTTCCCAGAATTTCGAAATCTCTTCCAGATTGTTTAATGTTACGTGGCAGTTTAATGTTCTCCGGACTTTTCCAGAAACTACCCAACCCATTGAAGTTAATTGTGCAATAGGTGCCCCTTCGGGGCCCCGTATTATACCTTCTTGTATGATTCTAGAATACACGCTTGCATCTAGTAGGATGTCTATTCCCCTAGAAATGTTGTAATCAGGGTCAGCGAGTTCTATAGATTTTATGTGTGGCCAAGATTGCTTAGCAAATGTAATGTTAGGTAAGTTGTTTATAATCTTGACCATTACCAAGGCCTGTACCACGAAGGCCTCCTCCTCATCGAATGTAGATTGACAGTGTAGTTGAACCATTCCCTTACTCTGGTTGGCTGTGCTGCCTACTCCCGAAACTGTACCGCAATAATGTTGTCTATTTAATCCCAGATTCTGTACCGCTCTCTCAGTAATCAGTGTGACTTGAGAACCCTGGTCTAATAGTGCTCTCAAAAAGATAAAAGTACCATCTGCTTTTTTAATTTTAAGTATCATTGTAGGCAAAAGTACTTCGTCGTATTCAGCAGTAACATTGTTCGACTTAGGTACGTTCCTTGTGGTCGATTTCGCAATCGATTGGTTTGGTTTTAGTTGCAAACCGGGGAAATTGGTCAGCGTTTCGTGTAATGTGGTATGATGTTCGCCACTGCATTGTTTGCAACGTTTCTCAGAATTGCAGGTTTTACCGTTGTGACAGTATAGACAGTTCTTACAAATCTTCAAATCGTTGATAGTTTTGAGTTTGGCCTCTGATGTCATAGCTTGAAAGGCCTTGCAGTAGTACAAAATGTGACCTGTTTTGCAAATCGGGCAGGTCCTTTCTACGTTGGTATGCAAGGATTTGTAAGGCGAATTTTGACGGTTGGAAGAAGACGTTGTTTCTTTATTATATGTAATATTAGGCTTGCTGTATACAGGCTTAGTTGACTTCCGGTTTAAAGGTTCGAGAGCCATGAATTTGTTTTCCAAAAAATCCATGAACTCTTCGAATGTCGGCAGCTCACGTGGCGTTTTGCGGGTTTCCATGTAAGAACTATATGTTTCAGAATCTAATTTTTCGGCTAAAATATGTACCAGAACAGGGTCCCAAGTGGTTGTTTCCACCCCTAGATTCTGGATGGCGTGGATCGCCTCCATGCTTACGTCATGAAGGCGTTTGAGGTCATGAGACGATTGTTTTTGAATGTTAGGTTGATTCATGAAGAGTCTTATTTGTTGAGTAAAAAGTAGCTGAGTGTTGTTATAGCGATGTAATAATATATCCCAGCATGTAACATAATTTTCCGAGGAAATGTTAAGATGCTGAACTAAACGTTCAGCCTCTCCCCGAAGCTTTCCTTTCAACTGTTGCATTTTTTGAGCATTAGTTAGCATTATGTTGTTGTGAATGGTCTCTAAATAGAGATCCATGAATGTAGGCCATTGAGAATAACTCCCGGAAAATGTAGGAAGTTCAACTCGAGGCGTTGTTAGTTTTTGACTGGAAGCGTTGTTAAGTTTTCTGTTTAATTTTTGTTTTATGTCTTCGTAGATTTTCTCATATTCCGTGTATTCCGACTCGTAAACAATATCTGAGCCAGCTAGTAAATTGTCGATTTCCCAATGTAACTTATCTACTACTTCCCAACGCGCATTTAACATCTTTAACCTGTCTTCTAATTTCCACTTTTCTTCAATACTCTCTACATCTATGCTGTTAACTAACCGTGACAAGGCTCGGAAATTAGTTTTCTGAGTGCCTTTTAGTTCATCTGCCTTTGAAGGCGATGATTTCTGCGAAGTCGATGGGACTGATGAAATTGCCGGGTTGTGAATGTCTAAAAGCTGTTGACGTATGGTAAAATATTTTTCCCGTGTAATGTTATATATATTGTTGCGGAAATAGTCATGCGTCTTGTCTTCGCAGTTGACTAAACCGTTGTTGTTTCCCTCGAATTCCGACCATAGGTTATCGAGGGCTTCTACTCGTTTTTGTACGTAATCAGGACTCTTTCTTGTTACAGAATCCTTACGAATGTTTGTTATAATGTTGTCTATTTTCAGCGCGGATTCCGCCTGTGCTGAAAGTAGTGCTTCCATGGTGCAGATAAAAGCAGTAGGTGCAGAAAAGGAAAGATCTTACTTTGATTCTGCCTGTATGTGTATGTAGTATGTAGTGAGTGCGCCTGTAGATGTATGGGCTCCAACACCGTATTGTAGTGGTAGTGCACTGCAATCCAGAACACTGGTGGGACCTCACCCGACGACGAAAGGTCTCGCACGCGCGCGTAAGGTCCTGTTAGCTCGAAGGACCAATGAGACGGGAAGAGTAAGTATGTGCCGCGGAGTGCGGTAAATAAAAGACGGTGTTGCCCGGACGGATGTAATAAGCACACTGTTTTTCATATGCCACGCGCGCAGGGGCGGCCAAATGCTATATCAGCAAATTAATATAATAAAAATGTACGTTCGCTCGTACATAATTCTTTTTTTTAATTTGACAACCTGCCCGCCTAGCATGGCACGGGGATAACTAGTTTACCCCGTTTTTTCTCTCTTTCGCGCTCGAACAATTCATATCTGCTATCTCGTTCTAACCCCCAGGGACTTCGTTTTCCCCGGTCACTGTGCTACCGGGGCTGGTTTGGCTCAGTTGGTAGAACCTCTGCTTTCTGTGCGCAAGCCTCCGGGTTCGATCCCCGGCCAGGTCTAACATTTGTGTGCATGAACATGTCTGTTTGATCTGTGTCTGGGTGTTATAAGCATGTATAAGTATGTATATCATTTATCTAGTACAGGCTTCTAGACTCGTTTAGAAAAAAAAAACTCTACGACTCTAGCTCCGTCATCGTCAACCATCCTTTAAAATAAAACTAAATAAAATATAACATAATATCTATGATATTTTATTTTATTTTATTTTATTTTATTCGGAAAACAAACAGCTTTTAACACTTAAGAATAACAGGAGTACAAAACAGTTAGCTAAGCAGTTTTCACTTATAAAATAAGAGTAAAATTTTTTTTTTTGTGTCATGCCAATTATAAGAAAAAGAAGCATTATACATACTATATAGGGAGAAATTATAAATACCAAAAATATTATAAAGAGAAGATCAAAGCCATATTATATTATATTAAGCACAGAGAAGGAGAAAAAGACAGAGGTTAGATGGAAATTCAGTTATGGGAGTCAGGTGAAGAACTTTCTACTTATTATGGTTTTAAAATTATTTTGTTTTATTAAAAAGAGATCAACATTTTGTGAATAATTATTATTAAATATATCTGCAATTCGTACGAAAAATGAATTATGACGGTATTTGGTGGAACAGGGGGAGTAGTATAGCTTTAAATAGTTTCTTCGCGAGTTAGTACTATAAGGTACTGAAACATAGATTTCTGCCAGCAATGACGGGGAATCAATGGCGTTATTGACAATATTAGACAGAAAAGTAAGGTCGGCAGCTTCACGTCTCAACGTTAATGGCAATATATGATGGTGTTTACAGCTGGATTCATAGTCGGGACTATTAATTTTGAATTTGTAGTTAATGAAGCGCAAGAATTTCTTTTGGGGCTTTTCTAGAATTTGTATATATTTATCATATTGGGGGTTCCATACTTGCGAAGCGTACTCGAGGTGGCTTCGCACGAGCGAACAGTAAAGAATCTTTAACGTCTTTATCGATTGAAAATCCCTTGTGACACGGAAGAGGAAACCGAGACTTTTTATTGCTTTAGCTGTGATATATTCAATATGCTTATCAAAGAGGAGCTTGGAATCAAGTGTGACACCAAGATCGACTACAGCGTCAGTTCTGATTAGGGTTTGATCGTTAATATTATAGTTAGATCGCAGAGGGTGAGGTGATCTAGTGAAAGTGATACAAAAACATTTGCTTACATTTAAATCTAGCTTATTAATAGTACAGTAGCTGTGTAGGTTGTTAAGATCAGACTGGAATAGTTTTAAATCATCTGTGTCTTTAATAACTTTAAAAATTTTCATGTCATCGGCAAAAAGAAGGAAATTTGAGTGTTTAAAACAGGAATTTATGTCATTGATAAATAAAATAAAAAGAAGAGGACCCAAAATAGATCCTTGGGGGACTCCGGATGGTATAGGCGACGAGGCTGACGAGAAACCATTCAAAACTACAGTTTGGCAGCGATCTTCAATATATGAGGTGAACCACCTGAGCAAGTCACCCCGTATACCGGCTGCATGCAGCTTGGCAAGGAGTATTATGTGATCAATTCGATCAAATGCTTTACTATAGTCTGTATATACTGCATCAACCTGGCCGCCCGACTCCATACCGGCAGTTACTTTGTCTATAAAAGTAATAAGGTTAGTTGTGGTAGATCTACCTTTCAAGAATCCATGCTGCTCGGGCAGGAAGGTTTGTTTTAAGGTAGAAAAAACTTGGTCATGAACTACTTTTTCAAAGAGTTTAGCTAAAATACACAGCTTAGAGATCGGTCTATAGTTACATATATCATTTTTATTTCCCTTTTTATGTATTGGCGTAATATTTGCAGTTTTCCATAATCTAGGCACTACTCCTTCCGCAATGGACCTCCTAAAAAGCAAGCAGACCGGTACCACAAGACTTTTAGCACAATTTGATATAAGATGAGGATGTAAATCGTCAGGACCGGCTGACTTTTTACAATCTACTGATTTTAGAAGCTTGAATATTTGGGGTTCCACTATTTCAATAGAACTGATGTTGACAGGGGACTCACGGGCAGTGTTGACTGGGGCAGTGATCGATTTACTAGAGGATGTAATTGGTAAGTAATTTGCATTAAAGAAATCCGCAAAGGCGTTACATATACCATCTCCCGATGTGATATTGGAATTATTATAAGACATGGTGGATGGATATGAATTATGCTGCTTATTGGATTTGATAAATGACCAAAACATATTAGGGTTATCACGAATAGATTCTTCTACGGTTTTTATGTACCTCAGGTAACAATCATGCTCCACTCTCTTCGTTCGGTCACGTAATAATTTAAAAGCATTTTTGTCAGCTATATTGCCATATATTATATTGCCATACATAATACCTATAGCATTGTTACAGCTTACCAAAATGTTGGTATTGCGTTATATAGAGAAAGAGCTTAAAATTTGTTTGAAATTATCAAAAATATAATTATCAATCAGCTTCCATCTTGGCATTCAAATGAAAGCGAATATATATATTTGCGAATAGGCTGAAAGTATGCCTCGATCAATATATAATATTCGATATAATATATAATAATAGTGTTCGATAATTAAGTAGTACAGAGTAAAAACGGCACAAATAAATATCTACAGTCCTTAGAACATAGCGTAGCATGACCAGTACGACAAATAAAAAGCTAAATTTTGTTTGAGACTGACAATGCTCTTATTTCGTTGCTTATAACTTACTGTAAACCTGAAAACACACATAAAATGTGAATCATAATGCCGTGTTTCACGATTAAGTTTGCAGTCTCCGCCGAGCGCCGCGTCGACAATAACGAACCCTAACGCTATACAAATAAGGCATACTATCGTATGAACTCACGAGTGTAGCGACAGCAGTGTACACATCCTGCGGTGTGTCAGTAACGGACAGGTTGACTGCGGCCGCGCCCGCGCTGTCTCCGCCGAGCGCCGCGTCGACAATAACGAACCCTAACGCTATACACATAAGGCATACTATCGTATGAACTCACGAGTGTAGCGACAGCAGTGTACACATCCTGCGGTGTGTCAGTAACGGACAGGTTGACTGCGGCCGCGCCCGCGCTGTCTCCGCCGAGCGCCGCGTCGATAATAACGAACCCTAACGCTATACACATAAGGCATACTATCGTATGAACTCACGAGTGTAGCGACAGCAGTGTACACATCCTGCGGTGTGTCAGTAACGGACAGGTTGACTGCGGCCGCGCCCGCGCTGTCTCCGCCGAGCGCCGCGTCGACAATAACGAACCCTAACGCTATACAAATAAGGCATACTATCGTATGAACTCACGAGTGTAGCGACAGCAGTGTACACATCCTGCGGTGTGTCAGTAACGGACAGGTTGACTGCGGCCGCGCCCGCGCTGTCTCCGCCGAGCGCCGCGTCGACAATAACGAACCCTAACGCTATACACATAAGGCATACTATCGTATGAACTCACGAGTGTAGCGACAGCAGTGTACACATCCTGCGGTGTGTCAGTAACGGACAGATTGACTGCGGCCGCGCCCGCGCTGTCTCCGCCGAGCGCCGCGTCGACAATAACGAACCCTAACGCTATACACATAAGGCATACTATCGTATGAACTCACGAGTGTAGCGACAGCAGTGTACACATCCTGCGGTGTGTCAGTAACGGACAGGTTGACTGCGGCCGCGCCCGCGCTGTCTCCGCCGAGCGCCGCGTCGACAATAACGAACCCTAACGCTATACACATAAGGCATACTATCGTATGAACTCACGAGTGTAGCGACAGCAGTGTACACATCCTGCGGTGTGTCAGTAACGGACAGGTTGACTGCGGCCGCGCCCGCGCTGTCTCCGCCGAGCGCCGCGTCGACAATAACGAACCCTAACGCTATACACATAAGGCATACTATCGTATGAACTCACGAGTGTAGCGACAGCAGTGTACACATCCTGCGGTGTGTCAGTAACGGACAGGTTGACTGCGGCCGCGCCCGCGCTGTCTCCGCCGAGCGCCGCGTCGACAATAACGAACCCTAACGCTATACACATAAGGCATACTATCGTATGAACTCACGAGTGTAGCGACAGCAGTGTACACATCCTGCGGTGTGTCAGTAACGGACAGGTTGACTGCGGCCGCGCCCGCGCTGTCTCCGCCGAGCGCCGCGTCGACAATAACGAACCCTAACGCTATACACATAAGGCATACTATCGTATGAACTCACGAGTGTAGCGACAGCAGTGTACACATCCTGCGGTGTGTCAGTAACGGACAGATTGACTGCGGCCGCGCCCGCGCTGTCTCCGCCGAGCGCCGCGTCGACAATAACGAACCCTAACGCTATACACATAAGGCATACTATCGTATGAACTCACGAGTGTAGCGACAGCAGTGTACACATCCTGCGGTGTGTCAGTAACGGACAGGTTGACTGCGGCCGCGCCCGCGCTGTCTCCGCCGAGCGCCGCGTCGACAATAACGAACCCTAACGCTATACACATAAGGCATACTATCGTATGAACTCACGAGTGTAGCGACAGCAGTGTACACATCCTGCGGTGTGTCAGTAACGGACAGGTTGACTGCGGCCGCGCCCGCGCTGTCTCCGCCGAGCGCCGCGTCGACAATAACGAACCCTAACGCTATACACATAAGGCATACTATCGTATGAACTCACGAGTGTAGCGACAGCAGTGTACACATCCTGCGGTGTGTCAGTAACGGACAGGTTGACTGCGGCCGCGCCCGCGCTGTCTCCGCCGAGCGCCGCGTCGACAATAACGAACCCTAACGCTATACACATAAGGCATACTATCGTATGAACTCACGAGTGTAGCGACAGCAGTGTACACATCCTGCGGTGTGTCAGTAACGGACAGGTTGACTGCGGCCGCGCCCGCGCTGTCTCCGCCGAGCGCCGCGTCGACAATAACGAACCCTAACGCTATACACATAAGGCATACTATCGTATGAACTCACGAGTGTAGCGACAGCAGTGTACACATCCTGCGGTGTGTCAGTAACGGACAGGTTGACTGCGGCCGCGCCCGCGCTGTCTCCGCCGAGCGCCGCGTCGACAATAACGAACCCTAACGCTATACACATAAGGCATACTATCGTATGAACTCACGAGTGTAGCGACAGCAGTGTACACATCCTGCGGTGTGTCAGTAACGGACAGGTTGACTGCGGCCGCGCCCGCGCTGTCTCCGCCGAGCGCCGCGTAATGTTGCAGACCGTTGCACGACCCGTCTTGGTGGACCGGGAACCCGCACATGTACTCTGGAATGTGGACTTTATTTGTAGGCACTTAGGGTTGATTTTACTGTGAGGGGTTTATGGATTTTTGACCGGGAACTCAGACATATATTCTGATATATATACCTTATTAAACGCCCACCACATGCTGCCCTCTAGGTGTTCACTGTAATTTGAACTGTATTTAGTAGCAATAAGACTCACCCTCAACATGTTGCGATCTCATAGCGTTAGTTATCTCCATACAACAGGCTAGAGTCTGCCACGGCTCCTCGGACTGGGCCCACCACATGCCGCCCTCTAGGGGACGATCTGCTGAGTCTATGATCTTGTCTATGATACTGTCCGCGTACTCTAGTCTGAAAAGAGAAAAAAAAAGGTATTTTTGTTGGTAATATGTGGGTTTATTTCACAAAGCAGATCTATGTAGAACAGAAAATAACCGCTGGACAAAACGAGCTACAGAATGGATCCCACTAGAGGAAAAACGTCTACAAGGAAGACCACGAAAGAGATGGAGAGACATCTTTATACAAAGATGTGGACCGGATTGGATGAGGAGAGCGAGAGAGAGAGACGATTGGAAAGATTTAAGGGAGGCCTACGCCTCTGAGGCGACTACTGCATGATACACATAAACATAAACATACATTCACGCCTTTTTCCCGAAGGGGTAGGCAGAGGTGTACCCAGGACTCAGTCC
The DNA here is from genome assembly GCA_947063395.1 of Hemistola chrysoprasaria. Taxonomy (NCBI): domain Eukaryota; kingdom Metazoa; phylum Arthropoda; class Insecta; order Lepidoptera; family Geometridae; genus Hemistola; species Hemistola chrysoprasaria. Next base: position 11,040,474 of record OX346724.1, on the reverse strand, counting down.
CATAGTAGATACACCCACATTTCGCCAGTATGTTATTGGTCCCATGTAATAGGGGGCGAGCCTATTGCCATATACCGGGCACAGTTCCAGACTCCAGGCAGCTATTGAGATAATTCCTAATGGAAAAATCCAATATTTAACACTATGCCTGACCTGGGGATCGAACCCGGGACCTCTTGATTGGCAGTCGAGCATGCGCCCACTACGCCACCGAGGCAGTCACTGCATGATAAATATATAATAAATTATAATGTCACTATATATAAGTAAATACCTACCTATAAACTTATATATAATAACAAATATGTATTATATATACATTTTAGAATATAAGTACTTTCATACTATATACTTACATTAGATATTTTAAACTTTGTTAATTAAGATAATATTTAGAGCAGTAGATAAATAAAGGCTTTTTTATTTTATTTTATTTTTATTTATTTCACAAAGCAGTACACAGAAGAACTACAAATTCAAGGTTGATCAGCATGATCCAAAGTAGTTTTTCTGTAACTTAACAATCTCACAAGAACATGAACACGAAGTAAGCAGTGTTCTATAATTTATTTTTGTTTATAAATTTAATTTTTTTTTGTAGTCGACGTCTAATCACGTGATGAATACTGGGTTGTTTATAAATATAATTTTTTTTTGTAGTCGACGTCTAATCACGCGACGAATACTGGGATTTTTAGTAGTTCACAATGAACGAACCGAAAGATAAACTAAAATGAGAGGGACATGGTTTACTTCACTATAAAAATATCAGAACATGAATTTATAGAATGGGTTTATTACAATCAGAGGAAACAGGGCAATACAAAACATCGATTCGGTAAATTTTTCATCGGATTGTGTCAAATTTGTCGTAGTTGGGATACGCTCTTAGGGCCGGTTTTTTGATCGGTGGTTACGGTTAAATTAACCATTCGTTAAACTAACTATACTTAAATTTCTAACCAACGGTTATATCGTGTGGAAAAAATAATTAACTAGGGATGAAAAAACCCAGCCTTAAATAAATAGATACCTCTGTTCAACAGTGGCCCGCTTCATGTTCCCGGTGAGGTTGACGGCGTGTATCTTCAGCCAGCGCAGCCCCCCGCGGCCCAGCGGCCGGCGCCGGGCGAAGGCCAGCAAGGCTCGCTGCGAGTCCGCGCCCAGGATGGACACGTGCGGGGGACACGCGTACACGCGCCCGCGGAAGTCCATGTTGTGTGGGAGCCAGAATATCGAGTCCCTGACATTTTGTTTTATGATAGAGAGTGACAAGGCGAATCAGGTGCCCGATGGTAAGCATCATGATTGCCCATATCAGACAGATATGACTTATGCCCGGTTCCTATATTCAACGGACCGTCATAGTATAAGAGCAACGACTCGTTTTCTTCTACCTATACGAGTAGTTTCATAGCGTTTCACAAAGTTTTTAACTCACCTACCAGCGACGAACAACAAACCGTTCACAGATAACCGATGGTTCTTTTTGCGTTTCGTTATTGCATTAAAATTCGATTTTTGGATTTTACAATACGGTGTTTTCATAAAATAATAATACGTTATCTATACTAATATTATAAAGAGAGAATCTTTATTTTTTTGTTTTTTTGTTTGTAACGAATAGGCTCCAAAACTACTGGACCGATTTTAAAAATCTTTCACTTATGGATAGCTTAATTCAGTGTGAGTGACATAAGCTATATGAGATTTTAAAAAAAATATTAGGGATCCGTAAGAAAATTGCAATATTGTGAACCAAGGTGTCACATATATTCATTAATTTGCGTGCGCTGTGAAATCTATTGATGGTAGAATGAAATAATGTACTAGGGGTTTGTAGTACTTACTAATATCTACAAAATAGTCCACAGATATTTCATCCATCTATTTTGGTTTAATCACAATAATCAAAACAGACATAATATGAATGCGCTGTAATAAGTATTGGAGGTAGAATAAAGTAATGTACTAGGGGTTTGTAGTACTTATCAATACCTACAAAACAGTATACATATAGATTATATACATCTTTTTTGGTTTAGTCACAATAATCGAAAAAGTGATTATTTTTTATGCGGTGTGAAAACTAATGGTGGTAGAGTAAAGTAATGTACTAAGGGTTTGTTACTGATCAATACCTACAAAACAATATACATAGATTATATCCACCTTTTTTGGTTTAGTCACAATAATCAAAGCAGTGATTATTTTTCATGCGGTGTGAAAACTATTGGTGGTTGAGTAAAGTAATGTATTAGGGGTTTGTTACTGATCAATACCTACTAAACAATATACACAGATTATATCCATCTGTTTTGGTTTAGTCACAATTATCGAAAGTCATTATATGCATGCGATGTGAAAAGTATTGGTGGTAGAATAAAGGAATGTACTAGGGGTTTTTAGTACTTATCAATATCTTCAAAATAGCCCACGATAAATTAATACATGTGTTAAGGTCATTGTAACAGAAATAGTCATTAATTTACGTGCGTTGCGTAAACCATTACGGTAATATCTATTAAAATACAATGTATCACGAATTTACTCCTGTTAAACGTTCACTATACCTACTTCTGCTACCCGTGCGAAGCCGGGGCGGGTCGCTAGTAATTTAAATAAAATGAATATGAAACTATTTTAAATTTACTTTTTGCTGTATTTTGAATTTATATATTAGATTAATAATTTTTTGTTTTGGTATATTTGCAATTTGCTTAAAATAATTGTTTCAGTGAAACGAAACGCTATCTTATGGCGCGCGCAAAATTTGGCGCCACATTTATGAAAAAATTAAAATGTGACAATAATATGTGAATTCTTAAAAAGAAAATGATAGTCTAATTATTATAAGTTTAGAGCGTAAAGCGAAAATAAATAAGTATTCAAGGCCATCGACATAATAAAGTACGTTAATGTCATTGTTCCATATGCAAACTTAATAAATATTATGGGAAGATGGGCTACTAGAAGGCAATTATGCAATTTACCTGTCGGAAATTAATAATAAGAAGGCGGAGAAGAATATTTTATAAATGAGACAGTTACAGAAGAAAATAAAGAAAATACCTTATTTCTTATCGTATATAAATTAAACAGTGCTTAAGTGTGAAGTGTTTAATAATAAATGTAAAGTATTTTAAAACAAGTGTTTATATTTTACCTTAGTAAGTTTCAAATTAAAATTAAAACTAAGCCTGTATAATCCTATTACCCAGTATGCATTTCAGGCCGGTTTCATTCTTATTCGTAGGTATAATTATTAATTATTTCAAGTAGCTCTTGCTCAGAACATTTATCGTGCCGAAATCTCAGTTGAAATAATTATTATAATTAAATATATCATTCACTCATTGCTTGTAAATTCTATCAGGTTGCGTAATTATTTACGTTCGAATCGATCGTTAAATCTAGTAGTAGATAAAATATCATAATTTCTTGATCACATTCTTAACTAGACATTTATTATGTTAACTAGATAATATGTATTATTTTTATGTTTTAAATTCTAAAGAATCCGTCGGTACAACAAAACCGACCAAAATCGACCGGTAGACAAGTTTGGTACGGATGGTAAGTTTGAAAAAAAGTTATAGAAACACCACAGAGTGTCATTTCCATACATAACTGATGCGGAGCGTTAAAGGTAACCTTCCATCCGTTAGTAACAAAGTGTTGGTAGTTCAACCTACTAGACGTTGGTTATAGAAACGGTTTGCACTTACGCCTGGTAGCATATTTAACTGTCCGTAGGTAAAACGAACCGTTTTATGTTTATAGGAACCGGGCATTAGACATATGATATGACTGAAATCGTAACGAGAAAATTCAAATTTATAAACAGTATCTTTTATAATCATCAAATCTTTTTCTTGTTAACGGAAATTGAAACAATAACTGACTACTCAGAAGGGATTCCTATTTTAAATTAATGATTTTTCAATGCAATTTTGGAATATCGCTTGGACATAACCTAAAATATTTTTAACAAATAAATGAAACATAAAATCACTCACCTAAAATGGTTAGCGAGCGACAGTTTATACAACATATCGCACCACAAAGAGTGCATCTCGGCCCTCGCTCGGTTGATAGCCAATCTTCTCTTGAACGCGGCCGTCTTGTCGGCCCCCAGAGTGAACTGGGACGTGTCGAGAGATGACGAGGGGGGAGGGATGTCTAGTTTCTTGTTGCCACCTGATCTGTACGAGTAATTATCAATTTGAAATTGATTCGAGAAATTATCGAAGAGATGGATATGTTTGCGGATGAATGAAGATTATTTCAGCGTGTTTGAGGTTTCGACACTTTATACAACATATTGCACCACAAAATGTGCATCTCGGCCCTCGCTCGGTTGATAGCCAATCTTCTCTTGAACGCGGCCGTCTTGTCGGCCCCCAGGGTGGACTGAGACTTATCGAGAGATTACGAGGAGGACTAGACTTGCCTAGTCTAGTTTCTTGTTGTCGCCTGATCTGTACGAAAAGTTGTCGCAGGATTAAATTTTTTCTGGATTCTAATTTATAAGTACAGTAAGCGAAGATTTGCCGTGGGGTTACCGGCTATAGAATAGAACCCCACCCTCTCTACTCCTGGTTGCTGTAAGATCCGGTTAAGGGCTATCAGATTCAGGGACGAGCAACAGTGTCCTCTGCGTTAAAGCATCGAATTGCGCTCGTCAACCCACCTGCGAAGCGTGGCGAGTATTGACAATGCCTATGTCAAGCAGTGGACTTAAAACGGCTGAGATGCGGATAATAAATGTCACCAACTAGATTTCCGTTCCTAGATACCGATCTTCCGCTCTCGGCGTTGTCAAACTAGTTCCTATAGTTTCCATGGAAGCACTGAAGCTCTTTAGTTAGTTCGTCATTACACAGTGAAATATACTCCAAATTCTATCTAGTTGGGTAAAACATTCAACTTTCAGTCATCCATCAGTCAGTCAGAAGAATCAGTTGTCAGTGAGTCAGGGAATCGAAACAAAGTAGAAAACTCATAGTACCTGAAAATCTTCAACTGCAGGTCGAGTATAGGTCGGTTGATGACCCAGGGCACCTCTCCCAATTGGTTGAGGCTGTCCAGCACCGGGTACAACTGCTCCGGTTGACATTCCTGCAGTCTCTTCTGTTGACCCACTACGTTTAGAGGCATTCTGGGGAAGGTACCATATAATTTTTTATTTATTATTATAAGAACGTATAAGGGGGTGCATCTACCCGTTAACCTCCATAACTTGCAAAAGAAAGTATTGCAAATCAGCTTTTGTTAGTCCACTGTGGGACATAGGCCTCTCTTAATTTGAGCCCCTGAGCCCGGTCCTTAGCTCTACCCATCCAGCTGCTACTATAGAGCGCGCTAGTATAGTACAGGTACCGTATGAGCGGCGGCGCGGGCGGCGCGGCGTGCGCGCGGGTCCAGGGGGGCGGGGGCGAGCGGCGCGCTAGTATAGTACAGGTACCGTATGAGCGGCGGCGCGGCGTGCGCGCGGGTCCAGGGGGGCGGGGGCGAGCGGCGCGCTAGTATAGTACAGGTACCGTATGAGCGGCGGCGCGGGCGGCGCGGCGTGCGCGCGGGTGCAGGGGGGCGGGGGCGAGCGGCGCGCTAGTATAGTACAGGTACCGTATGAGCGGCGGCGCGGGCGGCGCGGCGTGCGCGCGGGTGCAGGGGGGCGGGGGCGAGCGGCGCGCTAGTATAGTACAGGTACCGTATGAGCGGCGGCGCGGGCGGCGCGGCGTGCGCGCGGGTGCAGGGGGGCGGGGGCGAGCGGCGCGCTAGTATAGTACAGGTACCGTATGAGCGGCGGCGCGGGCGGCGCGGCGTGCGCGCGGGTCCAGGGGGGCGGGGGCGAGCGGCGCGCTAGTATAGTACAGGTACCGTATGAGCGGCGGCGCGGGCGGCGCGGCGTGCGCGCGGGTCCAGGGGGGCGGGGGCGAGCGGCGCGCTAGTATAGTACAGGTACCGTATGAGCGGCGGCGCGGGCGGCGCGGCGTGCGCGCGGGTCCAGGGGGGCGGGGGCGAGCGGCGCGCTAGTATAGTACAGGTACCGTATGAGCGGCGGCGCGGGCGGCGCGGCGTGCGCGCGGGTGCAGGGGGGCGGGGGCGAGCGGCGCGCTAGTATAGTACAGGTACCGTATGAGCGGCGGCGCGGGCGGCGCGGCGTGCGCGCGGGTGCAGGGGGGCGGGGGCGAGCGGCGCGCTAGTATAGTACAGGTACCGTATGAGCGGCGGCGCGGGCGGCGCGGCGTGCGCGCGGGTCCAGGGGGGCGGGGGCGAGCGGCGCGCTAGTATAGTACAGGTACCGTATGAGCGGCGGCGCGGGCGGCGCGGCGTGCGCGCGGGTGCAGGGGGGCGGGGGCGAGCGGCGCGCTAGTATAGTACAGGTACCGTATGAGCGGCGGCGCGGGCGGCGCGGCGTGCGCGCGGGTGCAGGGGGGCGGGGGCGAGCGGCGCGCTAGTATAGTACAGGTACCGTATGAGCGGCGGCGCGGGCGGCGCGGCGTGCGCGCGGGTCCAGGGGGGCGGGGGCGAGCGGCGCGCTAGTATAGTACAGGTACCGTATGAGCGGCGGCGCGGGCGGCGCGGCGTGCGCGCGGGTCCAGGGGGGCGGGGGCGAGCGGCGCGCTAGTATAGTACAGGTACCGTATGAGCGGCGGCGCGGCGTGCGCGCGGGTCCAGGGGGGCGGGGGCGAGCGGCGCGCTAGTATAGTACAGGTACCGTATGAGCGGCGGCGCGGGCGGCGCGGCGTGCGCGCGGGTGCAGGGGGGCGGGGGCGAGCGGCGCGCTAGTATAGTACAGGTACCGTATGAGCGGCGGCGCGGGCGGCGCGGCGTGCGCGCGGGTGCAGGGGGGCGGGGGCGAGCGGCGCGCTAGTATAGTACAGGTACCGTATGAGCGGCGGCGCGGGCGGCGCGGCGTGCGCGCGGGTCCAGGGGGGCGGGGGCGAGCGGCGCGCTAGTATAGTACAGGTACCGTATGAGCGGCGGCGCGGGCGGCGCGGCGTGCGCGCGGGTCCAGGGGGGCGGGGGCGAGCGGCGCGCTAGTATAGTACAGGTACCGTATGAGCGGCGGCGCGGGCGGCGCGGCGTGCGCGCGGGTCCAGGGGGGCGGGGGCGAGCGGCGCGCTAGTATAGTACAGGTACCGTATGAGCGGCGGCGCGGGCGGCGCGGCGTGCGCGCGGGTCCAGGGGGGCGGGGGCGCGGCGGCGGGGGCGAGCGGCGCGCGCAGGCGCAGGGCGGGGGGCGCGGCGCCGCTCCACACGCGCGCCAGCACGGGGTGCGGCTTCAGCTCCAGCCGCACGAGCCGCGCCCACGGCCGGTGCACCTTGTACACTGCTGGGAGGCGTTTCCTGCGCACATTACAAAATTACAACACCATTAAGGTGGACTCACATCTATCCGAGCCGAACGCTCGAACGAACCTTAAGACGGCGATTGACATAAACATTCACATCGACCGATACATTGTGTATCCACTTGTTGCACTGACACGATGAATATTCTTATTTGGTACGTGCTCACTGCTCACATTGAAAGAATACTCATGACAATTGGTAACTTGACACTGTGCCTTTACATGGGACTTATCGTAATGACTTTTTGGCTAAAATTCACTTTTTTTTTATGATAGTGAGTGACAAGACGAGCAAATCAGGTGCCTGATGGTAAGCATCATGATTGCCCATATCAGACACAGTGCTACCCAGTATTTTAAAATTCAAAATTCTGCGCGGCACTGCACTGCGCCTGTCACACTGAGATATGAGTTGTTGAATCTCATCATGCCCAGTAATTTCGCTGGTAACATTGCCCTTCATACCGGAACACAGTAATGTTTGCACATTACTGCTTGGCGGATGAACAACCGGCAAAGGTGTGGTACTTCCCCAGGAGGCCCCCTGCAAAAGAGGCCTACCACTACAAAACCTAGTAGTACACTTTAGTTAAAGCACTATTTTCCGACCCAGAGCTATGCAAGTCGTGACTGTACATCGTGCCAAGCTATCACATTGACTTACTGTCTCTAATAGGCTTGTTGACTAAATTTGAAAAATTCAATCATTTATATTGTGTATTTTTGGTTTTAAAAAATCAAATTGAATTTACCGCAAAAACGCTCCAGACTGTCATGGCGTTTTGAATGACGTCACGCCGTGGCAAACACAACAAAGGAATCGTGTGTTTTTATGGGAGTTGTTAGTTTTCTCTAAATTAAAATGAATTCCTCTTATTACAAGAACTGTGTAGTGCCCCAGTGTAAAAGTACGACTATAAAAACGCCAAACAAATTATTAAGTTATGTTTCAAACAATAAACACATACGAAAAAAGTGGCTAAACCTTGCGAGGAGAGATGATGCTAATAGTTTATCTGCAGTTTCGAGAATGTATTTTTATGAAGATCATTTTGATGTAAGTCACACAATCAACATATTTACAAATTTAAAACAAAAATAATGAATTATTCTTTTTCAAGTTTTAATTTACGAGTAAAGGTTATGTTATGTTGTTATCAGATTGAATTTTAATTTAGTGTTATATTTATTATAATTAACCAACATTCTTTTCTTATTCTAGTTGCCAAATGACATGGTTAATTATATGGAGTATTATGTTACGGGAACAGTAACACAAGTGCGCATGAAACCAGGCTGTACCTACTCCAAGTAAATTTGAATGTCAAAAAGACCGAAACCGAAAACGGACATATAGCACTATAGAAAGGCCATATAATATGTTAAAGAAACAGAGAATGATGACAATCGCAGTGTCTGAATGATTCACAGGAAATTTGTACACCACCTCAAAACCAATGTCCGGCAACTTACATTAAGTATGACAAACTCTACGAAACAAATAATACTGTTTATGTTTATAATAAGTCAATGAACATGTACTATATAATTTACACATATTCATACTTACACAGAGGTTTTAACATTGCGGAATTCCGATGAGCAAAAGTCAGTATTTGATGCGAAAAAATTGCCGAGCATGACGGCGTCAATTCTGGGTAAATTTGTACTATTTGCTTTAATAAATCCTGATTCCATAGCATATTTCTCTTTCAAGAAATAACTGAAAACAACTATGTTAACTTGTCAAAAATAGCTAAAAAACGAAAAACAATTAAATAACTTGCTCTGTTTTATGGAAACGTCAACAACAACAATGATGTTTGCCACGGCGTGACGTCACGCTTTCTGATTGGTGTTTAATATCACGTGATCGTAAGCCTAGTTTTACGGAATTTATTTTTTGAAAATATTATTAATCTTTATTTCGTTTTATAAATCATTTAGTTTTTTTGTATTTCTACATCTTAGTTAATAATCAGAAACAACCGTGCATCCGATTTATTTATAGTGGACACAACCCTATTTCACATATAAATACAGACTGGGACAAAAACTAGGTTTCTTACGCTTTAGCCTTCGTCTTGAACATGTTGACATCAATCTTAACATCATTAATGATGATATTGTAGAGGAACTTGCCCACGTTCATTCGCATTTCCATCGGCCACGGCGCTTCATCCATATCCTAGAAAATAATAGACCGTGTATTTTTTTTACAGTTACCTCTGGGCGGCCGCTCTAGAAGTTTAATAAAGCGAAGAACCGTTTCACTATTCTAATATGTTTCGCTGCGATCATAAGATACTCGTGCACTCATTGTTATAACCATACAATTTTTCACTGCGCTCGCGCATTAATTGTTATAATAATAAATAAATTCCTTTAACATAATACGCAGTATAATTATAAAAATATCAGTCACAAACCATTAAAATAATACGGTTATATCGTGAGCATAAATAAATATTACGTGAAATAAAGTAATAGAATTTATATTCTAAGAAACAGAACACAGCGCCATCTATTGGGTGTATTTGCAACCTAGATGTCAAATTATATTGAAGAATTTTATCGATGAATCAACGTACACCGCCATCTACGAGAACTTCATAAAACTAAACAGTAAATAAACACTTGCATTCACGACATAAGCGAATAATTGAGATGATAACTATCCTATCCAGTAAATTAGACCAAAATACGGGTACATGTGAAATTTGATTGAAATCGGTTCAGTAGTTTTGGAGTTTATTGGCAACATACATCGTGACACATGATTTTTATATATATAAGATTATATCTAAATTTTATAACCATTACAATTTTCGCCGCACTCGCAGTAAGCAGCTCGCGTATTCATTGTCGGAATTCTAAAATTGTTCACTATAATAAATTTTCACAATATATTGGGGATCGGCCACGGACAGAAAAGAGCCTCGTTGATGTGACTTCGCCCAAGCCCGCCCCTAAGTAAAGATATGTCTTACCAAACTAGGTCCATCCATATTATTATAACAGAACATTTGCCACGCTTGTCTCGGGTTCATGGGCGGGCCATCGCGACGTAAATACCATTCACAATAGGACTCGTACACTGATGATAGCTTCTCAAGCACGCCTGTACGACGGTACTGGGTTATTTGATATCTGAAGAGAGATGTTTATATTTACTACAAATTTTGGCTTCATAGCTTGACAGTGTTTAGGAATCTTTATCGCGATCGCGTGAGCTTCTGTAGAAGGACATCGAAAATGTTTGAAGCCGAGGTGTGAGGTTTCGGGTGTGTGGGTATAGGGTATAGCTTGACAAAATGGACACTATGTGTGTGTGAAATGAAATGAGTAGTAAATGTGTCTAAGTGTGTGTATATGTAAGGGTATCAGTCTCTAGGTAGTATTTGTAGATGATAATTGTAAGTATAATAAAAAACCTAAGATCAAATAAATAATGAGCAAGATTAATAATCAATATTATATTGGCTTAGTTATCAATTTCAATGAAAAAGTGGAACCGCTTCCATTAAAATTTTGGAATCAATTTACTGTACAGTACATATAAAAAGTTCTTACTTCTCATAGACTTGTGTACCCAGATCTCTTTGCAGCAACTTTAGTGTGGGACTGTATGTCTCAGATCCGTCGACCAGTTTGCTCAGCTCACCCATTATTAAGTCTACGATTTGGTCCACCTATAAACAAAGTCACTTTTTTTAATGATAGTGAGTGACAAGACGAGCAAATCAGGTGCCTGATGGTAAGCATCATGATTGCCCATATCAGACACAGTGCCACCCAGTGTTTTAAAGTTCAAAATTCTGCGCGGCACTGCACTGCGCCTGCACCCTGAGATATGAGTGGTTGAATCTCGTCATGCCCAGTAATTTCGCTGGTAACAATGCCTTTCAGACCGGAACACAGTAATGTTTGCACATTACTGCTTGGCGGATGAATAACTGGCAAAGGTGTGGTACTTCCCCAGGCGGCCTGCAAAAAAGGCCTTCCACTACAAAACCACTTCCACTTAAGCTAGATTGGAACTTTTATTTTAAGTTTTACTGAATTTCGACAGTTGGATACTTACAATTACATACAACATGAATATGCCCACAAGCGGGATTTGAACCCGCACCATTCAGCTTCTTCAATGAAAAATTCAATTAAAATGAAATTTAATAAAAAGTGGATTGTAAAGATTTTGTACTTTTTTGCAAGCACCACTATACCAAAATTATTCTTCAAAGAAACTATGTGTGATGATGACACAGGTTGAAAGTACAGAAGCATATTATTATAAAATGACACAAACCTCTAGTACTTTAAGATATGGATAGAGAGTGATAGCGGAATGTGAAGCCAAGCTCTGAGACTTGAGCGTTCCGAGGTTTCTAATAAACGCTGCTCGAATCACCTCGCGCCATTCGTTCTCTGTCTCTTTTAATTTCTCCCTCTGTAATAATACAAATGGTTTGATTGACTTTGTCTACAATTCATGTTTATTTAATGCGAACAGACATTTCTTACTTATTTATTTATTTATAATTCAGCACATCGCTAGGACTAACTTAATGCTAGTGTAGCATTTTCTACCAGATATCCTAAAACTGGAGAAAATATTACAGAAATCGGGTTACTTGTCTAGAATCTTGGTTTCGACATCTTGTTTTGCTAGTTCCGTTCTATAAAAATTCATTGGTTACAAATTAGAATTCTTTCATACTTCTGACTAACTAATTAAATTAATCACATAACGCTTCGCCATGAACAATTCTAGTTATTTAAACAAATAGTTCATTATTAAAGTAATTACTGATCCTTTAAACTACTTAGAACTTGAGTTAACTTCATGGTAAACTCAAATATGAATAATTCGATAGTTAAACCCAATTTGACAAAAATTGACCAGAAAAACAATTGAGTACTTATCAGCAAATAGATACCGCGGGACAAAGAATAAGTAAAAACAAACTTACACAAAACTTCACGGATTCTGACTGATCATCCCTTATATCAATATTCCTGACTTCGATTTCTCCCCTATTTTCTATTTCAAGTTGTTTCTTGCCCATTGCAATCATCTCTTCAACGCTAAGCAATCCTTCGGCTGGGGAATGTTTCAGTCCTTGAATGTTCCTCTCATCATTTAAATGGTTCAGTAATGAACAGTTGTAGTGTAGATGAGGTGGCGTATATTGAGGTTCAAAGGTTGGGTCGATTTGACGAATTGCTTTTAGAACTACCTCCCTTTGGTCGTTCACGAACTTTGACTTGTCTAGCAAGTCGTTTAATGTTATATTCTGGAATAAGATACGTGAATGTTGGTCAATAGTTTGAAATTTGGGACTTAAGTATCACACTTTGGAGGAAAGAACTCTGATACAGAGAGAAAAAGACACATTAGAGTGAGAGAGCTTGACGCGCCTCTCAATTTACTTTGTACCGTAATCCCTAGAGTCAATGGCCGTTTTTCTTTCTGCATTTGAAACAGAGCATAGTAATGTCATTATTTTTAACGTTTATGTAACATTTTCTTCACTTTCCAGGATAACTGTGAATATAAGTATTGCCGCGTCCGTGGTCCGGCTTTAAATCCGGAGTCCCTGGATCGAATCTTACCATGTGGACTTTTCGCCTGAGCGCTACACAGACACTGCACACATGGAGTTTTGTACACGCGCAAGTGTGTGTGAGGTGATGTTCCAGCGAAGCGGGGCTCGTCGAGAGCTCAATCTCGCTCGCGTGGTGAGGAAGGCCCGATTGATGGGCGGATGACAGTGTCCATTCTATACGTAGTATTATTATCTGTTCTGTGCCCTAGCCATGGCACGGTAAGGAAAGAGTAACAAACATCAATCCTCACAAACTTTCACATATAATATTAGTCAAGTCTCCAGAGAACTGGTAGAAAATTCTATTTTAGCATTAAGTTAGTCCTAGCGTTGTGCTAAATCCTATTAATATAATCAATGCGAAAGTTTGTGAAGATGGATGTTTGTTACTATGTTTTATTCCTTTCTGTTTTGTTTGTTACTCTCTTGACACTGTGTGGCACTGTGTCTGATATGGGCAATCATAATGCTTACCATCAGGCACCTGATTTGCTTGTCTTGTCACTCACTGACATAAAAAAAAACTCTTTCACGCCAAAACCACTGAACCGATTGGGCTAAAATTCGGTATGTTTAGACCCTGGAATAACACATAGGGTACTTTTATCCCTATATTCCAACGGGAACGAGGACTACGCGGGTAAAACCACGGGGCACATCTCATTATAAATAAATTAATATTTTTTGTCTTAAATGTGAATATTAGAAATGCAATCTTTTAATATAAATATTTCATTTTGAAGGTGTTTTGTTAACTAAACAATATTGTCTTTCTTACCTTCTCCATCATAATTTCATGATTATACTTAAACAATTTCAATTTGTCACTAATTGTACTTCTCTCAATACTTTCAAATAAGGCTGCAAATGTTTGCGCGTTTGGTTGAATACCATCCTCGGACATTTGTACGAGAAGTTCTTTGGCTTTGTCGTGCAAACCCTGAAAATAATACTGTTAAGTAATTTTACATCATAACTCTTATAACATAAGGTTATTTTTTCATTGACTTACCAAATTAGCATATCCATGTATTAAAGTGTTGTATATTCTGACATCAGTAATTTTAGGGTGCTCTGATACTTTTACACTTCTTTGTCTATAATACTGTACTATTCTGCTGCCCTGAAATTAAAGTATTATGAATTGATAAACCTTTGTGAAAGTACTCTAAGATAATACATTTGTGGAACATGACACGAATATTTTGGCATCTAGCAAGCAAAAGATTACTTTTATCAATTAGGACAATGTTTGAGATAACTTGTGATGACTTTTTAGGAGTGTTTAGGTCGTATATAGTAGCCTAAGTGTTCCTAACTGATTATAGAAATGTAAATAATAAGTCGAGTCAGAAGGTTGAAATACGAATGATTTATTATAACAAAATACGCAATATATATACAAATTGATAGACCCGCGCATGCGCGCTATAATCGCTGATCACGTGATGTTTCGCGCATGCGCAGTGCGCGTGTGTGTACGTGGCGTCGGCGCTGATATAAATATCTTGCACACACTCGCGGCTTTCATTTCGCTCATCGCGGCCGCGGCGTGTGCGTGTGTCGGCGGCGTCGTCGTGCAGTGCTTGAATAATGAAGATTGAAGACGAAGATGTGCGGCGTGTGAAATCATGGTTGTGTCTGCTGTTTCTTACGAATTCAACAAGTGCGTTCAAATGTAATACGCCTTTTTCAAGGCGGCTTGCTTCACGTGTTTCTTGATGAATGACGAGATGTGCAAACGATGTAAATAAATGTGTGTGCTTCTTATTTATTGCTTTCCCCGGTACATCCTGGTAACTTGTTATGGTAATGGTGAAGAGGTGATGGTGCTTGGTAATCGGTAGCGGTATGAGTAGCTGCGTCCCGGTAATGTGGACACAGTGAGGTAATGCGGAGGTAGGTAAAGTAGGTACATATATCCATGTACGCTACATGACTCCCCCTCAAGCGAAGCGTACCGGTAGCTTGATGGCGCGACCCGTTCGTGTTGTTAGCGCAGGCTTAAGTGCAGGTTCGATTCTTGTATTGTTGATTGGAGTGACTGCACTAGTACTTGCGGGCGCGTCGGGGTTGACTGTGTAAGCAGGCTTCAAGCGATCGATTGATATAGTGGGCGATCTGTTGTTAGTAACTTGCAGTGTGAAAGTTTTATCGGTGCGCTTGATGACTTTGAAGGGACCTTCATATGCTGGTTGTAGTGGCTTTTTCACAGCGTCTGTGCGTATGAAGACGTATTCGCACGTAAGTAGGTCCTTGTGCACGAATATTGGTCGCTTGTTGCTATGCGACGTATTCGGCTGTTCGGGCTTGACGGCGGCGATTGCGCTTCTAAGTCGGCTCACATAATCGCCGTCTACGTCGGTCGTTGACCTTTCTGTGAAGAAGTCACTGGGTAGGCGGATGTTATAGCCGTAAG
Organism: Hemistola chrysoprasaria; assembly: GCA_947063395.1. Lineage (NCBI taxonomy): Eukaryota > Metazoa > Arthropoda > Insecta > Lepidoptera > Geometridae > Hemistola > Hemistola chrysoprasaria. The sequence continues at coordinate 11,025,085 of OX346724.1, read as the reverse complement.
TGAGTTCGGCGGCGCTCACGCCTGTGTCGCTGCGGGCGGCGGCGCGTAGACCCATGAGCACGGTAGGTAGTTCGTCGATCCAGGTCGAGCCTCCGCAGAGTCGAGTCTTGAGCGCGGTTTTAAGAGTGCGGTGCCAGCGTTCGACCATACCGTTCGCTTGGGGGTGGTAAGGCGTGGTACGGTTGCGCTTAATCCCCATAGCGTTAAGTAGCTTTTCGAACAGCTGGCTCTCGAACTGGCGTCCTTGGTCGCTCGTTAGGTGTGTAGGGCAACCAAAACGAGTGATCCAGTGCTCGTACACGATTTTGGCGACTGTTTCTGCTGATATGTCTTCGGTGGGCACTGCTTCGGGCCATCTAGTCACACGGTCGATGATTGTAACTAGGTACCGGTGACCTTGCGGCGATGTAGGTAGAGGTCCGACGATGTCGACATGTATGTGTTGGAAACGGTCCGTTGGCGGGAACTTTGAAGTTTCGCTCCATGTATGTCGAGTTGTTTTACATTGTTGGCAGTTGATACATTGTTTCGCCCAAGTGGCGACATCTGTGTTTATTGAAGGCCAGAAGAATTTTTGAGTCATCTGTTTTCGTGTAGTGCGAATGCCGGGATGACTTATATTGTGCACGGCGTCGAATGCGATGCGTCGAAATTCCTCTGGTAGGTACGGTCTGATAGAAGTAGTAGAAGTCTCGCAGTAAATGGGAAGCGGTGATCCGGGTAAAGTAATTGGTTTTAGCGCCAAATTACTTTGTTGCAGGAGATGTGTTATCGTGCTGTCTCGCTCTTGCGCGTCGGCGATCTTCTTATAATCGAGTGTCGAAGGGCAGGTGATACTTTCGATGCGACTGAGTGCGTCGGCAACTACGTTATCTTTGCCGCTGACGTGTCGTATGTCGGTGGTAAATTCGCTTATGAAGATAAGTTGTCGTGCACGGCGTGGAGTCTCGGACGGTGACGGCGGCTTCTGTAGTAGGTATGTAAGCGGCTTGTGGTCGGTGAATATTATTAGATTTCTTCCCTCGAATGTCTTTCTGAAGTGTTTTACTGACATGTAGATGGACAGTAGCTCTCTGTCGAATGTACTGTACTGTCTTTGTGCGTCGCTGAATTTCTTTGAAAAATAGCCAAGTGGTTGCCATTTCCCGTCGACGTGTTGTTGAAGTACAGATCCGGCGGACTTGTCTGAGGCGTCGGTGAAGATAGCGATAGGTGCGGTGTGGGATGGGTGTGCGAGCAAAGTTGCGTTTACGATTGCATTTTTGCACGCATCGAATGCACGTGTTGCTTCGTCGGTCCAGTCTATTATAGTCTTGTCTCGCTTCTTCACGCAGTGTAGGTAGGCGTTAAGCGGTGCTTGTATTGTAGCGGCCTCGGGAATGTGATCTCGGTAGAAATTAATCATTCCGAGAAAGCGCCTTAATTCTTCTATTGTGCGGGGCTTGGAATAGTCAGTTATTGCAGTGACTTTTTCGGTAGGCGGTTTTATGCCATCCTTAGACACTGTGTAGCCTAGGAACTTGACTTCAGGCTGTCCAAGTACGCATTTGGCGGGATTGATGGTGATGCCGTTTTCTTCCAGTCGTCGGAGTACGGTGCGAAGATGTTCTTGGTGAATAGTTTCGTTCGGAGATGCTATCATGACGTCATCGACGAATGGGAAAACGAAATCGAGTCCGCGTAGTACTTCATGTATGAAGCGTTGGAATGTCTGGCCGGCGTTCTTAAGTCCGGGTACCATTCGCGGGAATTCGTATAGTCCCATCGGAGTGATGATTGCTGTCTTCTCTATGTCTTCTTCTCTCGTTCGAAGTTGTGAGTAGGCTCGGTTGAGATCTATGACGCTGAATATAGTCTTGTCGGTGAGTTGGAATGTGAAGTCCTTGACTCGCGGTATAGGATAGCGATCAGGTTTTGTGCAGGCGTTAAGTCGTCTATAGTCCCCGCACACGCGTAGACTGCCGTCCTTTTTCGGTACGATGTGGAGTGGAGATGCCCAGGGACTTTTGCTTGGTCGGCATATGCCCTGCTCGATCATGTTCTCGAATTCCTTTTTAACGGCGTCGTAACGGTGAGGTGCGATAGGACGTGCGCGGCAATGTACAGGTTGGCCGCTGGTTTCTATGTAATGTTCGACGTTCGGTTCTATTGACGGAGTTGATGTTGATGAAAGACGAGTGATCCCGGGAAATTCAGCTAGTATGGCGTGATATTTCTGGTTGTCATCTATGGTCTTGATTGTAGGTGTGTTGCTGATGTGTACGGATGAGATCGACGTAAGGCTTGTTTTACCATCGATTAATCTTCGGTTAGGTAAATCGACGATTAAATGGTGATGTCTGAGAAAATCGGCCCCAATGATCGGCTTGCCGACTTCAGCGACGATGAAAGTCCACTTGAATGGTCGACGAAGGTTGAGGTCCAATGTGATCGTTTTCTCGCCATAGGTAGGTATGACGGTATTGTTAGCGGCGTAGAGTTGAAAATCGAGTGGCTTCGGTGTTGCGCCCTTTTTCCGCGGTAGTACGGAGATGTTGGCGCCAGTGTCGATAAGAAATCGATATTGTGAGTTTTTATCGACGACGAATAGGCGGTATGAGTTTTCTTCTACGCTGGGTTCCGCCTCTGCCAACGTATGTGCTAGTTTTCCGACTTTTCTTGTTTGTAGGTACATGGAGTAGTGCAACGGCGCGCTTGTGCGCCAAAGCGTCGGTGGTAGTAGCAGAATGGTGATGGGGTGTTACTTCTGGATCTGTTGCTATTGTAGCCGTCGCGACTAGGAGATCTTCCACGGCGGTAGTTGTTGAGATTATTATTCGTAATTTGCTGTTGAGTTTTGATGGCGGCAACTTCTAAGGTGAGGTTGCGGATTTCTTCTATCAGGAACTGTGTGTCGGTTTTTTGTTGTGGCGGTGGTGATGGGATGATGTTAGTGACAGCGGCGATTTGAGGGCTGTGCATTTCCATCATCTTGTCGGCGAGAAGTGCGAGTTCGTCAAGGGCTGTCTGCGTCTTAAAGGTCTCGCTCACAGCGAGGACGGAGCGAACGTGTGCTGGCAAGTGATTGGTCCACATAAGTCGGAGAGTGTTGTCAGGAACCTTGTCTCTCGCCAGGCTTCTCATTTTGCGGAGTAGCTGTGACGGCTTTTGGTCGCCGAGCTCCATTTCTGAGAGTAGCTTCTGGAACTGTTGGTTGTCGGACTCTTCGTAGACAGTGATTAGCCTCTTTTTCAGTGTGTCGTAGAGCTTGTCGTCTTGTGGCGGATTGTAGAGGAGATCGCTGATCTGTTCTACGTCGGACTTGTCAAGCTGCGCGATGACCATTTGAGCTAATTGAGCCTGGGTGCGGTGTCCTTCGGCTGTGGCGGCTTCAAATGCGATGAACCATAGGCGAGGCTTGTCTCTCCAGAATGGCGGGATACGCATGGCGAGAGCGATGGCGGAAACTTCGCGGGCAGTGACGGTGGCTGTCGATGTAGCGGAGGTGGAAGCTGCTGCAGCTGTTGTAGTTGGGACGACTGGTGCGTTTTCCGTATTCATTGTGCTGAGTGTTGGTGAAGTCGTCGCAGGATTCGTTCTTCGTCGTGGGTCACCACTTTAGGAGTGTTTAGGTCGTATATAGTAGCCTAAGTGTTCCTAACTGATTATAGAAATGTAAATAATAAGTCGAGTCAGAAGGTTGAAATACGAATGATTTATTATAACAAAATACGCAATATATTATATACAAATTGATAGACCCGCGCATGCGCGCTATAATCGCTGATCACGTGATGTTTCGCGCATGCGCAGTGCGCGTGTGTGTACGTGGCGTCGGCGCTGATATAAATATCTTGCACACACTCGCGGCTTTCATTTCGCTCATCGCGGCCGCGGCGTGTGCGTGTGTCGGCGGCGTCGTCGTGCAGTGCTTGAATAATGAAGATTGAAGACGAAGATGTGCGGCGTGTGAAATCATGGTTGTGTCTGCTGTTTCTTACGAATTCAACAAGTGCGTTCAAATGTAATACGCCTTTTTCAAGGCGGCTTGCTTCACGTGTTTCTTGATGAATGACGAGATGTGCAAACGATGTAAATAAATGTGTGTGCTTCTTATTTATTGCTTTCCCCGGTACATCCTGGTAACTTGTTATGGTAATGGTGAAGAGGTGATGGTGCTTGGTAATCGGTAGCGGTATGAGTAGCTGCGTCCCGGTAATGTGGACACAGTGAGGTAATGCGGAGGTAGGTAAAGTAGGTACATATATCCATGTACGCTACAACTTTTTTTCTTTAACTAGGTCAAAAATTAATAATTACTAAAAAAAAACACTCTTGACCCGTTTAGGTATATCCTTATACCTTAACGGCATAGTGACTATGCCATTTTTTTTTATGATATTGTGTGACAAGACGAGCAAATCAGGTGCCCGATGGTTAGCAACATGATTGCCCATATCAGACACAGCGCCACCCAGTACTAACTGCGCCTGTCACCCTGAGATATTAGTTGTTGAATCTCGTCATCCCCAGTAATTTCGCTGGTAACATTGCCCTTCAGACCGGAACACAGTAATGTTTGCACATTACTGCTTGGCAGATGAATAACTGGCAAAGGTGAGGTACTTCCCCAGGTGGCCCCCTGCAAAAGAGGCCTACCACAACAACACTTCGAAAATCCACAGGCAGACATGTCAGCCTTTAGAAAATCAATGTGATCTAAACCACTGTCAGATGGCAGCGTACCCAAGATACTGGCGGCATTGCCACATTGAATAGCAATGCTTATATATAATATATAACAATTTATTTATTAGTGCTCATATTCCCATGTGACTATATTTATATGTTTTCTTACCTCACTGATCATATTAAGTGAGCAAAGCAGCTTTAGATGTGCAACAAGTAGTTTCTGGAGCGACTCTTGCTTGCCGCTTCGCTCCAGCTCTTTGATATCATGCTTCATGTTCAGTTCGCGGATGGCGCGACGCTTCTCGCGGATTTGTTTCTTCTTTTGTTTTATTGCTTGCTTCCTATGTTTTAAGAAGGTGTAGTAATATTGAAGGGGATATAACCATTAAATTACTTTCCAAAGAAATATTTGCGAATTGTATAGGAAGATGAATAAATTTTTTTCGACTCTCCAAACAAAATGGATTAGCTGATCACCAAATTTATATGAGAAGTTTTTGCTAATTTCGCAATTGGTTCTATTGCAAGCTGATTGGGTTGACAGGTAAGATCCCTTAAGTTGTTGAAACTTGAAAATATATTCTGCAATCAGCAATGGACATTCAATCATTTAATCATCATCATCATCATCATCATCTCAGCCACAGGACGTCCACTGCTGAACATAGGCCTCCCCCATAGATTTCCATTCAGTCCGGTCGCAAGCGGCCCGCCTCCATCGTGTTCCTGCCGCCTTTATCAGATCGTCTGTCCACCTTGTGGGTGGACGTCCTACGCTGCGCTTGCCGGTTCGTGGTCTCCATTCGAGAACTTTGCAGCCCCATCGGCCATCAGTTCTACGTGCTATGTGCCCTGCCCATTGCCACTTCAACTTACTAATCCGCTGGGCTATGTCGATAACTTTCGTTCGTCTACGGATCTCCTCATTTCTGATTCGATCTCGCAGAGAGATTCCGAGCATAGCCCTCTCCATAGCTCGTTGCGCTATTTTGAGCCTGCTGATAAGGCCCACAGTCAGAGACCACGTTTCAGATCCGTAAGTCATCACTGGTAACACACACTGGTCAAAGACCTTCGACTTGAGGCACTGAGGTATTTTGGACGAGAAGACATTGCGTAGGTTTCCGAACGCTGCCCAGCCTAGTTGGATTCGACGATTGACCTCTTTCTCGAAGTTGGACTTACCGAGTTGGACTGCTTGTCCTAGGTAAACGTATGAGTCAACAACTTCTAGAATCGAGTTCCCAACCGATACTGGGGTCGGCACAACATGGGCATTACACATCACCTTCGTCTTCTCCATGTTCATTTTAAGACCGACCCGTTGAGAAACTCGATTGAGGTCTTCGAGCATCGTGCCGAGATCTTCCATCGAATCTGCCATGACTACGATGTCGTCGGCAAACCGAAGGTGAGTGATGTATTCGCCATTAATATTGATGCCGTGTCTTTGCCAATCCAGAAGCTTGAAGGCGTCCTCCATTGCGGCAGTAAACAGTTTCGGAGATATGACGTCTCCCTGTCTTACGCCTCTTTCCAACGGGATCGCCTTCGAACTCTGGTCCTGTACTCGAATCGACATAGTGGCGTTACTATACAAGCACTTCAACACTTCGATATACCGATAGTCAATATGGCATCGTTGGAGAGACTCGAGCACCGCCCATGTCTCGATCGAATCAAAGGCCTTCTCATAGTCCACGAACGCTAAACATAGTGGCAAGTTATACTCTTCGGTCTTCTGTATAACTTGACGCAGCGTGTGGATGTGGTCTATGGTACTGTAGCCTTTTCGGAAACCGGCTTGCTCGGACGGCTGGAAGTCATCGAACCTGCGACTGAGACGATTAATTTATTATATTATTAGAAAATGAGAATATGTGCATTGTGCATGCTTTGTGAGTCTGTGTCGATGATGCATATTATGTTTTTTTGTGCGAGAGCATGTGTGTCATGTGTGTATTAAAGTTTCCACTTCTCGAAGCAAAAAAAAAAGATTTTCAATGTTGGCATTCATTATCATTATTTCCATCAATTTCCATTCCCTCATTAAAATTTTATACTTATAAGTGTTATATTAAGTGTTCCAAAATTTATTTAGTAATCATTCACTGTTACAGACAACACTGCTATTTTGTGAACAGATAAAATGTTTTTATTGTTATAAAAGAAAAATAGAAAGAGAATACTTACGCTTTCTTAATCTTCAATCCTTTAACAACGTCCTGGTCAACTGGTTCATGGTCAAACTCTAGCTCCTCCCTTGATTCAGGTATTTCATGTAACGCTCCGTCTTCATACATGTCTTCTATTGCAGAATGAGCTACACCTCTGTTTCTGTAGTGTCAGTACAGTGTACATTATATTTAAATAAACTGGTCAGAGCGCAACAACAAGACTTGGAGTTAATATGCACTGGTAGTGTGGGTATTTGTAACAGCATCTTGGCATCTCCACGCATACGCCAGGTGGCGCCACTTCATCGGAAACAAGGCCATTTTGAAGCACAAATCTTGCTAACAACTAGAGGGAACGCCGGACGAACGGAAATGCTTTCTCAAAGCTAAAAAAGCTTTGAGTAAGGTAAGTATTTTAATATGCATTTTATTTCAGGTAAAATGTGGCTATTAAAACAAAAGATATCAATGTAATACTATATTAATATAGCTAATTAAAGTTAGCTTACTTAAATCTGTATGTATAGTAATTGCATTATTTTTTTATACAGTCCGTATTTCATTTCAAGTTTCAAGTAAAATAAACTTACTGAATATTAGTGATGTGGCTCATAAGCTCCTGATCATAGCTATCCATCTGGTTGTCTATGAACAACTCTCTAAACACTGCATGTGGACTCCTTGCCAGTGGCTTCACTCCATCTTCATCAAACTCTATATTCTCCGTCCCTTCCATCTCAAACTCTTGAGTCACTCCATCATTTATTGCAAACCTGAGGTCTTGCAACCTCTGATCATATAGTGTCACCTTTTGGAAGTTGTAATAACTTTCTTTAATCCTATCTATTACCTGTTTTGCTTTTAATCTATCTTCTATGTTTGCTATTTGATGAGATGTGTAAACTAGAGCACATTTGTCATTCTCAAACTCTAAATGATTGATCAAAGTCTGTGATTGTTTAGAAATATTAGTGCTTTTCTTGAGTAGCTTTTCTCTAACAGTCTGTAGCAGTTCAGGGTCAACTTCCACTGGAATAGTTTTCTTAACAGTTTTTGATGTAAGCTGATGGAGTTGTCCAAGAGATACAGGACTCGAAGCCAATTTGGAAAGATGTACAGCCTTCAGTTTACTTATTGACACCTTAGTTTCAGTCATAGCTTTCTCTCCAACTGAAAGTTAACCTTAAAGTTAGGTTTGTTTACATTTTATTAGCTGAACATGAAAACAAACACTTACTCTCAAGCAGTTCTCCATATTTTTTGTAATTTTTGTGTTTTGCCTTCTTCCTCATAGATCTAAACGCACTGACAGTTTTTGTCGATTGAAATCTCGTCGTTAACAAGTTTTCTGAAACACATAATATAAGTTATGCAACTTTATAACCTCACCTAAATACAATCAAAATGCACATTTAATGAACAAACAGATGAATGCTAAATCACTTAAAATGTGTAGGGCTATGTACTAGAAATAGTAACTTATTACCTGAATGATGACGGCCTATTAAAATTTTGCGGCAAAAAGAACATTTTATTTCGGAGATAGAAGCGTTTTGCAATGACTTGTTCCCTGGCAGAGATACGCCGTGTAAACCACTTTGATATAAGTTCCTCGCCGATAGAAGTCGATGCATAATCGTCGAAATAATTCACTAATACAAAAGATAATTAAACATGCCGAAAAACTTGGAAACCACGTGAAAAATTTAAGAACACGGCTCGATCAAAATCAAAATAAACTTTGACATAAACAGCAGCCAGCAGCTGTCATCATAAACCCTGACATTAACAAGTATTGAAAATCTGACAGTGATTGCCTTGAGTTCCACAACTTTTATGGTAATGTCAATGTCAGAAACCACCGTGTTGTCAATTGACATAGCGCAGTGATTGTCAGATGTCAAAAAAATGGTTTTGTCAGATGTAAAAAAGTGGCTCACTGTGCTCAATACTCAATACATTCGTTTGTATTCTGTGGGGGTGTCAGCTTAGTTCCCGGCCAATGCCAACACGGCGAAGGAAATGTTAAAAAGAAACGGAGATCCACAAACGACAGAGAAAGCACTATTTACTGACCCTACTAAGGAAAATATAACATTTTAGTAGAATTCAAAGTTATGGGAATTATTTAATTAATTCGGCAGAAATAAACACTACAATAAATTTCATTACTTATTTCAAAAAATAAGTAATGAAATTTATTAATAATTTTATCACATAATATATTGTTCAAATTAGTTAAATCTAGACCTCAGATTCTTATGATTACTTGAATCAGCGTTAGAAGAATTTATTTTTTGCCATCTGGCAACCGGATAATAGAAATGGCTGCTTTTTGTTTACGATTTTCACTTTTTCATTGATTTGCACTTTGCACATCTTTAGTGGAAATAAGTTTTGTAAAGTTTCTCGTATTTGTTAAATTGTGCTATAGAAAGTTTTGTTTTTGTGCTAACGAGATCATAGACTCTATTATTGCGATTGTGCGAAAAAGACGCTTAGGTTAGGCAAAGTGTTAAACTGTGGTGTTAAATATCGGATTTTTCCGTGAGGTATTATCTCAATAACAACCTGGAGTATAGAACTGTGCCCGGTAAATGGCAATAGTCTCGCCTTCTATTACATAGGACCAATAACATACTGGCGAAATGTGGGAGTATACTTAGTATGAGACTGAGTTCTGGGTACACCTCGGCCAACCCCTTCTAGAAAGATGTGTAATATAAGATTTACCTTATTTTCATCTGAATAAAGACTACTTCTAATACCTGCCCTTATTTTTTACCCTTTGCGTATGGCATATAGAATAGGCATATAAAGAAGTAAATATAGAAATATAATATTGGTAGGTACCTATAGCTAATGTTAGAAAAATATTAAATCTCCCGCGCTACTGAATAGTTCCAGTGCGAAGCGTTGGTAACGCTAGCGTCGCTTCGTGTACGCAAATCTAAAGTATGTAGTGGGACTTCTTCTTGTATATGTGTTCTGTGGCTCAATACCACAGAGTACTATAAGCTCAATACCAAATTCTCAATCAAATCAAATGTATTATAGTTAGTTAATATTAATTTCTGATTCTGTTGTTTCTGATGTTTTGTATTTGCACCATTGCTAATTTGATACTAATTGCTGGTTTTAAAACATAATAGATCTAAGTTTCGAAAAATGGACGAAAAAGCGTCAGCCTATATCTGTATGTTTCTAGTTATTGTGCACTTAATATTGCTTTTGAATATTCTTTCTTGCTCTTATTCTCTACTAAATACTAATAAATAAATCTAAACTACATGTTTATATTGTTTTAGGGCCTGAGGACCTTACTCTTCAGATGTTGGAAGTAAGATTTAATAATGACAAACTCTTTAAATTAAAGAAGCAACCCTGGGCGTAAGTATTCACGACACTATCAATATGATTATTATAATAGGGCGTCCTTGGCCCAGTAGGAATGTGTAAGATTTCTCTATCTGGAGCCCCTGGGTTAAAATCTCATAACATGTAGTATTCTCATTTAGACGCTTCAGACAGGCATGTATAGCCGTTGGTACCGACTGGTGTTAGATCAATCCAGATAAGGATTTATGCGCCCTGAATACTCTAAGACTCTAAGCACTATGGTTGGCCACAGTCTGACTAGACAAGAAAATTATTTTTACTTCCGACAAACATTAACTAATCCGTTAAAAGTTTTAATTTCAATGAGTAAAAATTATAAGATATATATAACGAATACTAGCCGTGTGCTGTGGTTACACCCGCGTAGTCTTCGTTCCCACTTCTGAGATAAAAGCGACATCCAATACAGTGCCCTGGGTTAGTTGCCTATAGCTTAACATTATGGGAACATATAATAAAACCACTCAACATGAATTCTCACTGTAATATACTCTAGCGCTCATTTCCAAACTACAGCACCACAAGAAGAAATGAGCAAAGAAACTTGTGGCGACCATTATTTTCAACTTTGTTACAATTTAGTGCTCACAAATGTACATTTAGCTAAATATAAATTGCGATTTAACATTAATCATTATTATAAAAATTTCCAACCAATATCAACCAATATCAATATTACATACCCTCGACAATTACTGCAGCGGCAACATGCTATGAGACCAACACTGACTACGGCGATGACAAGACTGAGCTCGCTCTCCTCACATTTGGCCTTATATAACTTCCCAACAAAGTGTTGCTAGCATACGTCACGTCCCGTATTAATTTGTTATATTACTCCTTTTATAAAATCCGTTACTAATAAATACAATTCAACTATGGCAACTAATGTCAAAATTAAACATAAATCATATAGTCATGCATTAAAAAAAAAAAAATAACATACATTCACGCCTTTTTCCCGAAGGGGTAGGCAGAGGTGTACTCAGGACTCAGTCCCATAGTAGATACACCCACATTTCGCCAGTATGTGGGTTGCATTATTTTACATATTATAATATTTCAATAACGCTTACACTTGGGTATATCGGGATATAAAGTACCCTTTGTGTTATTCCAGGGTCTAAACTATCTACATACCGAATTTCAGCTCAATCAGTTCAGCGGTTATTGATTCCTCATACTAACTTCCACCCCCTTTTTCACCGCCTTTGAGTATGATTTCTGGGATAGGATTACTTCCACACACGATCATCTGGTTCCAAACTAGGCTAGAAGCCTGTACAGGCCTGTAAAACCTGTAAAACCTGTAAAAAAAATGTGGGATTAAAACTATACTATGTCCTTTCCCAGGACTCAAAATACTAAATACTCTATACCAAATTTCATCTAAATCGGTACAGCAGTTTAAGTGTGTTAAGGTAAGAAACAGACTGAGTGACAGAGTTACTAACGTTTTTATTAATTCCAGAGAATTCTATAAGATACTGTTGAAGAATGGATTCCCTAGAGATGTTTCAAACAAACAAGTTACCAAGAAGTGGGGATATCTTTGGAGTGTATGTATAATATATAAAAATATATTTTATTGTAAGAGTGGACTGAGACAGGTTTTTTTATTCTCGGTCGAGACAGAGACATTAAATATTATAGGTACTAGCATTTACATGGAGGAGTCCGAGGGCCTAAAAATACAGACAAATTCTTAGTTATATCTCCCAGTTTTTGCCTGTGCTGTAAAATTTTGTCCACTTAAAAATTCTATAAGCGAAAAGTTAAAGACGAAATTGAAATTTTAAAAATAAATGCACAATAGAGATCCCCCTTGATTGCTAGGCCCTGAATGCTTGCCCAGGGTACCCAGTGGAAAATAGGGGCCTGAGTAAACAGGTACAGCACACATTAATCACGCAGTAAACTTTATGTCAGTGGATGCATGTGAAATAGTTTTTTGGTAATATAATATATGACCATCTCCATAGTGCTCTATATGTTCAATAACCTATATTAATACTATATATTCAATCGTTTTAAGATGTACAAAATGGCCAAGAGAAATAATGATAAAAGCTGGAAATACTATGATATGTTCGAAAAGCATTTTGGGAAGTTGCAGGAATTGGGGAAATATGAATCATGTAAGTTAATGTAATATTATCATTATACATTCCTTTGTTCAAAACATTCAAACAAAGTCAGCAAAGTCTGCATTCTGGTCACCTGAAACCTCTTACACGCACACACACACCATAAATGTGAGGAAGACTGCTAAAACGCAACTTAAAATATATCTATAATTGAATATATTAACTAAAAAATAATGGATTTCACTATAAACATGCTTAGTTTTAAAATTAATTGGATAGATAAAAATAATGGTTTGCATCATATCTGTGTTGAAGACCACAAATATTGCAAGACAAACCTAAACCTAACCTACAGAAGTTTGCTTGCTCTTTAACTTTAACTCTTTAACTTAATAACATGGCAGAATCAGATCTGCTGCGGCAATTCTGCAAATCCGAACATTATAGTGAATACCATTATTTTTAAGTTCATTGAATTAATTTTTAAAGCTAAGAATATTTAATAGTTGAAACTATTATTTTTCTAATTAAACCATTATTTTTATAGCTAAACCATTATTTTTAAAGCTTAACATTTTTATAATATTGACAACCTATATAATATTAATGCCACAATATTATTAGGAATTGAATCGGGACATCATGATCGGCAGTCAAGCTTTTTGCAAATTTATATACATGTGGTTTTCATATTAACTGCCATTTCCAGGGTCTAACAAATGGAGATTAAAACTAATTACATGCATAACAGATGTAATGGAAAATGAAAAAAAGATGGACCAAAAAACTATGTGGAGGTACTAGCAAGTCTGTATGTTGTAGTTTTGAATATAAAAAAATATAGTCCCAGCCCAAAACTGTAAAAAAAGATATCTAAGAAGAAAGTCTTTTTTTTTAAATTTTGGCCTCAATTTAGAAGAAAATATACATACCCCTAGTATTAATTAAATCCCTTTTTATATTTGAACAGGACAGTTGAAAGAGCAATGAGAAGCAAGGACTTGCCTGAAGACTGCTGTGTTAATGATATGCAGGGTTTGTGGCAACACCTTAAGACTACATTCCTGGTAACACTAATATATCAAATGAAAATTCCAATACATTGCCTTGAGTCTTTTACCTTGTGTCCATTGGCAGCCACAGTTTTTTTTAAGATGAGCTGAAAGACAGCCTCCGCTAGGTACAAGGACTATTGTGGATGGATGATGATTGGTGATTTCTAGATGAATGGTAACCAGGCTATTGATAGAGACTCCGGCACCTGGCACTTCGGTCCCATGGTGAAATATTACGCAGGCGATGACTCGCCGCTCACTAAATAGACTCTAATAATTGGCACTAATTGGCGACAAGAGGGGCAACGATGGTGTGAGCGGCTAAGGGTAAGAGAGGTGTCCCTGGACTTTAAACGGAGATCACTTGCGTTACCCTCGGGTCGCATCACGCTCGCCCACTCGCCACTTATGCTTCACATCCTCCCTCGAGCACGAGGCTCTCGCGACTCCACTCTGGCCGGCCAATGAAGGCAAGACAGAGGTGGACGACTGTTCGTCGTCAGTGTTCACTCCGGCCGGCCGGTGAAGGCAAGCCGGAGATGAAGAACATGACCCTCCCCGGGAGCACTCAGGTACGTGGGGTCGCTACTCCCCAACAGGTCGCCAAGCGTATTTATTATTATTATTATTACTTGCGGAAAAAAAATTTGATATGTAGGTAACACCCTTATCGCCTCACGTAGTTAATGAACTCCCTGGCTATACGAAGGACTCAAGAATTAGTTGAAGACATAAAATGCGACAATAACAATATTTTATTTTTATTGTAGAGGCTAAATCGCATAATTAAAAGGAAAGGCCATGAAGATTCGAAGTGGCCCCTGTATCACACAATGCTGCGTTACTTCGAAACCCACGAGCCTCTTGCTATCTTAGAAAACGAGTGTAATGTACAATTTAGTAAGAAGATTAAATATGAACGAGATGACAACACACATGAAGGAAGAAACATGGATACCAATGATAATGGACAGGAATTTGTTTGTATGTATACTCTATCTGAATATTTATTTCTGAGCCGCAGGTCCCGGGTTCGATCTCCTGGCAGGTCAAATATTTGTGCGCCTGAGTATAATATACTACATATAGTATAATATACTATATACAGATTTTTGTAGTGGTAGGCCTCTTGCAGGGGGAAGTACCACACCTTTGCCAGTTATTCATCCGCCAAGCAGTCAATGTGCAAACAGTACTGTTCCGGTCTGAAGGGAAATGTTAACAGCGAAATTACTGGGCATGAGTTTCAACAACTGTTACTAATAAATATCTCAAGGTGCCAGGCGCTGTGCAGTTCCGCGCAGAATTTTGAATTTTAAAACACTGGGTAGCACTGTCTCTGATATGGGCAATCATGATGCTTACCATCAGGCACTTGATTTGCTCGTCTTGTCACTCACTATCATAAAAAAAAGATCTTTTAATCTGTGTCTGGGTGTTATATATGCGTATATAAGTATGTATATCATAATTCTGGTTAACATAGTACAGGCTCTGCCTAGTTGGGGACCAGCCCGTTTTTTCTCTCTTTCGCGACCAAACAATTCATATCTGCTGTCTCGTTCTAACCCCCTGGGACTTCTAACCCCATGGGACTTCGTTTTCCCTGCTCACTGAGCTACCGGGGCAGAAGCAAAGATTACTTTAATATAATTATTGCTACTACGACACTCGCCTCCCCGCCATTAAGCCCAGTAGAACTTTCTAACCTATCAACAAATAGCTCAGACCACTGAACAGATTGTTTGAAGTTTGGTAAACAGATAGTTATTATAACGAAGGTATCTGCTAAAAAATGGTATTTAAAAATGGAGAATCAAACTATCGCGATTGAAGCCGCGGGGCATAAGCTTTCATAATCAATATTCCTATGCAACACAGAGCCTAAACAACTAAGACTAGAGACTTGAAATTTGGAATGTAGGTTCTTTTCCGTTGTTTTGACGTGTGCTAAAAAAGGATTCTTGGAAATTCACATTATAAGGGTCCAAAAAGGGCGTCAAAGACTTGATATAAAACTACCATATTTCACAATTATATTGCGAGCGGGCAAAGCCGCTGTGCTCACACTAGTATTGTTATATTTCAGGGACGAAAGACCACACGGAGTCGTTAATACAGATAAGACTTAGAAATGACTCGTTATTTAATGAACGGCCACAAGCTTGGAAGTTAGTATGACTTAATCCTTGTTCTCACTAGGTTACAATATAGCAAGATCCTACTAGTATAAATGCGAAAGTTTGTGAGGATGGATGGATGAATGTTTGTTAATCTTTCACGTCAAAACTACTGAACCGACTGGGCGGAAATTCGGTATCTGCAGGTAGATAGTTTAGACCCTGCAATAACATAAAAAAACACTTTTTATGCCAATATTCCCTTATTCGTATAAACGAAGACTACGCGGTTGAAACCGCGGGGCACAGATAATAATAAAAAATATAAAATATCATTTGTCACTTAATCCTACTAATGTATTAAATGCGAAAGTTCGTGAGGAGATGTTTGTTACTCTTTCACGCCAAAACTACTAAACCGATTGGACTGAAATTTGGTATGTATAGGTAGCTTAAACCTTGGAATAACACAAAGGGTACTTTTTCTTATTCTCACGGGAACGATCTCTACGTAGGTGAAACTGCGGGGCATAGCTAGTTACTTATACAGGATTAGTGGTAATCAGTTAGCAGTACGCATCCTAGTAGAAGGTCGTGCTTATCGTTTGAAAAAACTTTCACTATGGCATCATTGCCGCCGTGGAGTTACCGGCTTTAGAATAGTGCTCCACCCTCTCTACCCGTGGTTGCCGTGGCGGCCGGCTAAGGGTTAACAGATCCAGAGGACGGGCAGCAGCGTCCTATCTAAAAACCATCGAACTGCGCTCGACAACCGCACAACAAGCGTGTCGAGTATTAGCGAAACCCCCCTTTATTGGGGAGGCCTATGTTCAGTAGTGGATTAACAATGGCTGAGATGATGATGGCATCTTTGAGATCATGATAATAAATCAGCACAGAAAAAGTACCTTGACCTATAAATAATTTTTTAAGGCATACCTTAGTAAGTATGCTTAGTGGTAGGACTATAAGTTATACGACAGCCTCTTGGCTCAAATGGTAGTAACTCTGCTTTCTGTGCCGCAGGCCCGGGGTTCGATCCCCGGCCAGGTCAAACGTTTGTGTGCATGAACATGTCTGTTTGATCTGTGTCTGGGTGTAATAAGCTTATATAAATATGTATATCAGTCATCTGGTTACCATAGTACAGGCTTCAAGCCTAGTTTGGGACCAGATGACCGTGTGTGGAAGTTGTCCCATATTATTATTATTATACCATACCTAGGTAGTGTAGGGGTAGGTAGTGTAGTGGTAGGCCTCTTTTGCGGGGGCCGCCTGGGGAAGTACCACACCTTTGCCAGTTATTCATCCGCCAAGCAGTAATGTGCAAACATTACTGTGTTCCGGTATGAAGGGCAATGTTACCAGCGAAATTACTGGGCATGATGAGATTCAACAACTCATATCTCAGGGTGACAGGCGCAGTGCAGTGCCGCGCAGAATTTGAATTTTAAAACACTGGGTGGCACTGTGTCTGATATGGGCAATCATGATGCTTACCATCAGGCACCTGATTTGCTCGTCTTGTCATTCACTATCATAAAAAAAAAAAAAAAAAAAAAAAAAGGTACCGCAAACATGTTAACACTTTTTTTTATATTCGTTGTTGGGATTTTTTACTTTTGATATAAGATGTTGCTTCTTTTTTGCAGAGCTTTATAAGAGATTTATAAGAATTAGACAAATTTTGTGCTTCACTTACGTTAATATTTAAAGCAATAATATTTTTTGTTTTCGTAGAGACTTCATAGAAATACTAGCCGATGAGTATGGCTTCCCGAAGAATTTGAAATCAAAGCATGTGGCCAAAAAATGGCAAAGCATTTATGCGGTGAGTAATGAAAATAATATTGTATCGTTTTTCTTGACTTCGAAATATATATATATTTCAAGTAAAACGAACGCATTTATACGTGGGCCGGAAACGATTTGATTCAAATAATATCAGATACAAAACATTCAAACAAATGTCATCTAGTCTTCCTGTGACTTCGAACACTGCAAAGTTTTTGAACCGTCAGGAATCTTACTATTATAAATCTCAAATGAACAAAACGCTACCGAGTTCTAACTTAACTCCAGCGCCATCTAGATAACACAAAAAAAACAGCGCTAGCACTGTTTTTTGTGTGTATGTTTGTTCCGTTTTCACGCTAAAACTACTGATGCGATTGGGCTGAAATTCAGTATGTAGTGTTATAAGTATTTTTGGCAAATGTAAGGATTTGTGGATTTAGTCTGTGGCTTTGTCGCTGTCAACAAGAATATTGACAATGACAAGGTTAAGGTTTGATATTAGAAGGACTGAGAGGTGATATACTCTATGGAATAGGCAGATAAGCAGGAAACAGCAGGAAATATGGCGGCAAAGTAGTGATAATGGAATATGGAGTGAATTATGAGAAAAATATAGTAAAAGGAGGTGTACGAGGCTTATTATAAGATTTAATAATTTCCATTCGTCACATTTCAGAAGTGGGATGTTGCCCACTAATTGGCCAAAACCTAAAAAATAGGTAATGTATGTACGAATCACGTCACTACCATTCTACCAAAAATTAGTTGCTGATAGAATAATGAACACAAACGGCTCTTGCATACACTGCTGATTGTCGTTATTAAATAGTAAATATAGGTAAATTACCCCCACATATTATGAGCAAATATATTATTAGGTAGTTGGGTAAAAGATCTAAGTCCATTATGTACCTAATTACTGAAAACTGCTGGCTTACAAAGCATTCAGAATAAGGTCTACCTAACTGTGTCTAAACATAGTGAATAAGTGTGTAGTGATTAATTGCTCAGTGAATAAGTGCATGATGTCTCATCGTATACCTAAATAATATTGTAACTGTAGATAATATTAGTTTCTCATGCACATGATCAATGAATAAGATGGGTTACTTATGGATATAATATCTTTGCAATTGAAATAAGTTATTGTATTAGTACAGGCCTATAGGTACCGTCAGGACACCAGCTTTTGTAAGTTACCGGTAGTTACCTATGATATAGGCATTTAATGTTATTGTAGCCAAGCGACTATGATAATTTGTTTAGCATAATATGATATGTGAGTATCACCAATGCTATCTACTATAAATATTTTTGGTAGGTACTTTAATTAAGTATTATTTATTCTTTGCCAGACATTATGTTTCAGCTGCTATTGATATTCCATCGACTAAGTATTAAAATAGACCTGAAATAATTAATAATTATTATCACTGCAGAATAATGTCATGTTTCTATTTATTAGTATTACTCAGAACAGAAACAGATTGTGTGCTTGGCAAAAGGTATCTTTGTATTATGTAGATCTGATATTGATCTCATGAGAAAGTTCTTGAATATTACTGCCTACCACCACTTTAAAATGATATAAATTCAGTCACCTTATTGTATTCATAATGTTTACTTAATTTTCAGATTATAAAGGAAAGTATAAAAGTACTAAGTGAGCAACTAACAATCAGATCTATTGGAACAGTCTTCGAGGACCTATTACTACTTATATCTAACTGATTGCTCCTGAAATATGCTTTCAATAACTTCATATTATTATATTTATTATAAAAAGTTAATTTTAATTTTCAGATTATATATAAAGTGTAGTACCTACTTATATTTAATGTACTTATATATGTGAAACAGATCTCCCAGGTGATCTTAAAATATTCGCAAGTTGCAGACTAATGAATAATGGTGGAACAGCCTTTTGGACCTAATATTTAACTTAATAAAGATGCTAACCTGTGTATTTAATTTTCAGATATGACAAATAGCTAAATTTTGTAATTAAAGAAAGTTGGTATACATGAAAATAGGTACTTTTGTACCTACCTAAAATGGGTACGTATATATGTATATACACGTGTGTTAAAAATAAAATTTGAATAATGTGTTAACTAAAAATACTTAGGTAACCTGAAATGAAAATAGAATTTTATATTAGTTGAGTTGAACAAATTACTGTGCTGTATTTCATTTCCAGGTCTTGCTTGCCAGACAATGTGACCTAAATGAAGCAAGGATTAGAATGGAGTCTTCAACATAATAATGGGAGTAATGCTTATAGAAGATGATGCTACAGACAGAGTGGTTGTCCGATGTAATACTGATGGAATCTCGGAATGATGATTGGTATTGAAAATATTTGAAGATACATAAGTCCAATCTAATGGAAACCTGAAAAATCATTATATCAGCTAAGAGTCATAACAGCATAAGACTTGACAACTAAAATTGAGAGTTCCAGAAAACAACTGTGTGGCCCTGTGCTGTGTGATCTCAGGGAGAAAAAAATAACTGTGTGGCCCTGTTGCTGTGTGATCTCAGGGAAATAACTGTGTGAGTTCCAGACTGTGTGGCCCTGTTGCTGTGTGATCTCAGGGAAATAACTGTGTGAGTTCCAGAATATAACTAAGTGACCCTGTTGCTATGTGATCTCAGGGAAATAACTATGTGAGTTCCAGAATATAACTTTGTGGCCCTGTTGCTATGTGATCTCAGGGAAATAACTATGTGAGTTCCAGAATATAACTTTGTGGCCCTGTTGCTATGTGATCTCAGGGAAATAACTATGTGAGTTCCAGAATATAACTTTGTGGCCCTGTTGCTATGTGATCTCAGGGAAATAACTATGTGAGTTCCAGAATATAACTTTGTGGCCCTGTTGCTATGTGATCTCAGGGAAATAACTATGTGAGTTCCAGAATATAACTTTGTGGCCCTGTTGCTATGTGATCTCAGGGAAATAACTATGTGAGTTCCAGAATATAACTTTGTGGCCCTGTGCTGTGTGAACGCAGGGAAACAACTGAGTGACTAGAGGAATCACTTATTGAGACTTCAGAGGAATCACTGTGTGACCTTAGAGAAATCACTCTGAGACTTCAGAGGAATCACTGTGACTTTAGAGTAACCACTTTGAGACTTCAGAGGAATCGCTGTGTGATCTAGAGTATCGCTTTGAGAATTCAGATGAATCACTGTGTGGCTTTGGAGAAATCACTTTGAGACTTCAGAGGAATCATTGTGTGATTTTAGCATATTATCCACTTTGAGACTTCAGAAGAATCGCTGTGAGACCTAGAGTATCACTTTGAGAAGTCAGATGAATCACTGTGACTTTAGAGGAATCACTTTGAGACTTCAGAGGAATCTCTGTGTAACTTTAGAGGAATCGCTGTGAGACTTCAGAGGAATCGATGTGAGACTTTAGAGCAATCACTGTGTGACCTAGAGTATCATTGAGTATTCAGATCAATCACTACAATTAACTTAGACTTCGATGATAATTTTCATTTCAAGATACTTAATTTATATAAAACTGCCGGCCTCACTGGCCGGTTGGCTCGGCTGGTGGTGTCCCTGCCTTCTGAGCTGCGGGTCCCGGGTTCGATCCCTGGCCGGGTCAGGCATTTGTGCGCGTGAGCATGTCTGTTTGAGCTGTGTCTGGGTGTTGTGGGAGTGTATAGGTGTGTATATCGGTCTTCTGGTTGCCATGGTACAGGTGTTGCCTGGTTTGGAACTGGCGGATGACCGTGTCGAGGTTGTGCGTGTTTGTTATTAAGTGCATACTTATGTGAATATGTAATAATTGGTCTCAATAGGGGTGTTCTATTCTGCACTGTCTGAATGGGCATCGGTGGGAGAGGTGCTGGTGATCATCGCGCTCGGGCGTATCGTCGCGGGACGCGACGAATTTGCAGGATGGCCGAATGTTATAAGTATTTTTGGCAAATGTAAGGATTTGTGGATTTAGTCTGTGGCTTTGTCGCTGTCAACAAGAATATTGACAATGACAAGGTTAAGGTTTGATATTAGAAGGACTGAGAGGTGATATACTCTATGGAATAGGCAGATAAGCAGGAAACAGCAGGAAATATGGCGGCAAAGTAGTGATAATGGAATATGGAGTGAATTATGAGAAAAATATAGTAAAAGGAGGTGTACGAGGCTTATTATAAGATTTAATAATTTCCATTCGTCACAGTAGATAATTTAGACCCTGGAATTATATAAAAAGTACTTTTTACCCCGATATCTCCACGGAAACGTTGAGTACACATTATTTTTATTATTGTTAGCCGGGTGTGTCCCACTGCTGGGCGAAGGCCTCTCTACCCTCAGACCATTCCTCACGACCCAGTGCTAGATTTTGCCAATCCTCCCAGTGGCGATCCAGCTCGTCTCGCCATCTCCTTTTGTTTAACATATTTATCACATAATATTATTATAATATATTCAACAAATGAAAATATAATTATAATAATTGACATATTGAAATCCGTGTATTATAATTTATCATTTTAATGTATACTACTAATGTCATTCAGTTAAACATTTGCACGACAATTTGGTCTAGTACAGCGATCTACCTATTGTTTGTAATAACTTCTATATTTACCTGTATTCATGCAAATAATGCTTTCATTCATTCAACAGGAGTACCAAAAAGCAAAATCTACTAACAACACGTCGTGGTGCTATTTTAATCTATTTGAAGTATATTTAGGAGAAGGGTCCTTCAGTATCAACCCACTGTTTGACTGTAAGTACAACACGAATATAATATAAATTGTGCTAATAGTTCAGGAGCTGGCGTCATTAAAACTCACTAATATATTCCTAAAAAAAATACTATACCATACCGTTGTGTTTGTTAAGGTCTAGCTGTGCCCTGAGGTTGCTACTGCGTCGTCATTGTTCCCGTGGGAATATCGGGAAAGAGTACCCTATGTGTTATTCCAAGGTTTAAGCTGCCTCTACATGCCAAATTTCAACCCAATTCATTCGGTAGTTTTTGCGTGAAAGAGTAACAAACATCCACATTTCCACCCATCCATACAGTCTTTTACGTGTAAAATGATAATCACGAAAAATAAATCAGCTGTGCTCCAAAAGACTTTAATTATTAGTAAATGAACTTAACGTGTGACACAGCTACGCCAATATTACCTCATTGGCGGAGATAATTGTGGACTGTTCTTTTGTCATTGTATGTGCTTGACTCCAAAGAATTTACATTTATTTTTCGCGAGATTTCGCGATTTCATAATAGGATGCGTCGTGAAAATTGTTAAAAAATATGAGGAATTGTCTACACAAAAATTTTAAGTAATTATCAGTAGGTCCGTTCACTATCCTTGCCATGCCAACAGTTTTAGACTCAATCCGTGATTGAATGAGATAACAGCTCGCAAACTACACACACCATCTGTATAATGTATTTTAAGTATTAAGCACCATATTATATACACTTGATATATTTATCAGGGCAAGAGCAATGGGCGCTCAAGTTGATTGAAGCCAGGACAAGTCTGGAACGGTGGTTCCGAGACCATCGGAAGAATCCTAGCAAATGTTGGAGGTAAGATATTGATGGTTGCTCAATTCGTCTGTACAAGGTTTTTACGAATTTGCGTTTGAACAACTATTCCCAATATTTTAGCATAGTTGTTCCCTTGATGCGTTGGAAGAGAAAATAGTGTTATCACTCCCCTTGTTCTAAACGGTTTCGACAAGAGCGGGACTTCAAGCTCTATGGGATAAAGTAAATTTCTTTTTAATTCTTGTCAACGAGATTATATTTTTTTGGTGTCGCACGTATATGATATTAGCCAAAATATTGTGATGAAATTAATTATTTTCTCTTCATCGTCGTAAAAAATAGAGCTAACGCACGGCGCAAAAACCCATTGTAACTCTGTTTCTATTTACTCCCTCGCTAATCATATTTTGTCGTAATACAATGGGTATTTTTAGCCCCTTGTCACAGAACAGATAATAATACTAAGTATAGAATGGACATTGTCATCCGCCCACCAATCGGGCCTTCCTCACCCCGCGAGCGAGATTGATCTCTCCACGAGCCCCGCTTCGCTGGGAAATCACCTCATGCACACTTGCACGTGTACAAAACTCTATGTGTGCAGTGTCTGTGTAGTAGGTAGTTATATCGTGACTTTTGTATGGGAATTGAGTCGTGTCTCCGGGGTGTGCCCTTGTGTGACAGTCTACTATTTTACCAGGTACAAAAGATGTAGTAATACTTAAGGAGGTGCATCTTTCCGTCAAACTGAACCACTTGCAAATGAAAAGATTGTAAAATCTTTCAAACTGATCAGTAAATTTATAAAATGATATTTTGTTTGTTATCCTCTCGAATTTTAAAAATACTTTTATTTCTACTAGTTGTTCAGCTTGATGAGGAGATTAATCTTCTTAAATATTGTTACACCTTTTCGTATTTTCGTAACACTAAAAATTAATACACCTCTTTGTAACATAAAAAACGTTAAATATTTATCCTCGACTGCCTCGGTGAGGCAGGCAGTGTTATAGGATTTTTCTATTAGGAATTATCTCTATGATAGCCTGGAGTCTGAAACTGTGCCCGGTAGATCGCAATAGGCTCGCCCCCATACATGGGTCATTGGACAAATACCATACTGGCGAAATGTGGGTGTACCTACTATGGGACTGAATCCTGGGTACACCTCTGCCTACCCCTTCAGGAAAAGGCGTTATTGTATGTTATGTTATGTTAAATATTTTATTCAATTTGTACAGGGAAGTTGACAAAATGTTGCGTCGCGACGGCATTCCACTAGACCACAGTCTATTACATTTAGATCACATTTGGGCTTATTTGATCAGGACTTATAAGGTAACTATAATCTTTAGTAGTATTAACACAATACAGGTAATCAGTTGACATCTTCTTATAATGTCAAAATGTCAACTCAACCTCCTAGATACGAGAATTTTGACACGCCGTGTGGTTCCCGGCAATATAATAGGGCCAACTCTCTCTCATCCCGTGGGGGCCGTGAGACCCGGCAGTGGGACAAGTTAGGAGAGTGGGCAGCAGCGCTCTCTGGCACCAAGTATAACAACTCTTGCGTTCGCCAAGACGCACAACAAGCGTGCTGATTATACTGCAAAATCCCCCGTATGTATTCATATTTATGGAGTTCTATGGGGGAAGCCTACGTTCAGCAGTGGACGTCTTCCGGCTGATGATGATGTGATATATATTTATTTTCTAAATATTTTTTTTATTATAGACGAAAAAAAAGTACGCAGACAAAGGCGTGCTAAAGGAGCAATGGCCGTATTTCAACGCTATGGCAAAATATAAAGAGGTTCACGAACAAGTAAACAGAAAGAAAGAAATAAAACATAATATCAGTGTTTATGGACCTATGTATGACGATGATATTAATTTTGATGATGATGATGATGATATGAAGCTATTTGATTTAAAACAAAAAATGGAGTCTAAAGAGGTGAAACATAAAGAGTTGAGGTTGGAAGGGAAACAATGTAGGGCTTGTGCTAACGTCGCAGAATGTGTTGATATATTTGAGAAGAAAGATGGTGAAGATATAGCTACTATGCTTGTTTTAGTTACTGGGATACAGGTTAGTATTAACGTGGTAGTCTATATTTGTATATTGAACTGTATAATTTAACATAACATAACATAAATTCACGCCTTTTTTCCCGAAGGGGTAGGCAGAGGTGTACCCAGGACTCAGTCCCATAGTAGATACACCCACATTTCGCCAGTATGTTATTGGTCCCATGTAATAGGGGGCGAGCCTATTGCCATCTACCGGGCACAGTTCCAGACTCCAGGCAGTTATTGAGATAATTCCTAATGGAAAAATCCAATAAATTTGTACATATACATCCAATGTATTTAACACTTTGCCTGACCTGGGGATCGAACCCTGGACCTCTTGATTGGCAGTCGAGCATGCGCCCTCTACGCCACCGAGGCAGTTAAATTAAATGTTTGAATAATTATCACCTGTCACCCATAAAAAACAATTTGGTTAACTTCAACTTTCAGACCAAAAATCGGTCCATTAGTTTAGGAGCTACGATGCCACAGAGAAACCCAAAGATACACAGACAGACTCGTCAAACATTCTCCCTTTTGGTCGTTTTCTAAGAGCTCGGGCCTGGGTTTATTTTTCATTCCGAAAAGTCATTCTCATTTCATTTCATTTATTTCACCAAAGTATAACATAGAACGTTATAATAGGCAAGTCATACATAATATAACATATTACATTACATTATTCTTACTTACATTATCTTCAATTAATTCATATTATGTCATACAATGTTACAGTTACACAATTTTTTTTTGTATCTTAAAACTATATTATGTGTAATGTATATCAGAGGTTGAACATCTTCCCCTTCCACGTACCGGTCATGTATTCAGAAAGTGTGTAAAATGGATGTTGTTCAAAAAACCTTTTAATTTTCGATTTAAACTCTAACATAGGTAACCTGGTTATTTCAATTGGTAATTTATTATACATATCTAGTTTTAGACTAAAACCCTGTTTGTGAACTTTCTTTAATCTTGTGAAAGTTGTTTTACTCATAGTCATGAGTAAAAAAAAAACTCTGTATATCAAGTAATTATGTTATTTTTTCTAGGTGAAAAAATCAGACAAGCTACCTCCACAAATATGCTACAACTGCTTGCAGGAACTAGAAAACGCTTACAAATTCCGACGAAAATGTCAACTAGTGGACGAACAATTTCGGCATTCCACCAATAATGTTAAGATTGAAGTGGAAGTCCTCGACAAAATGGATGATATAAGACATAATAGGAATTATGATAATGACACAACAAACTATGATAATGACACAACAAACTATGATAATGATGCAACCAACTATGATAACGAAGATTTTAGTCGAATGGAAGCACCCAGTATAAACGATACCATCACAAAACCTCCAAATAACAATCCCAAACCCAAAAAGAAATACAAACGCTACGAGTATTACCAAGTGTGTGAAATCTGCGGAGTGCACACGAAAAACTTAAAAAACCACGTCGACAAACACAACGAAGAGAAACCTTACTCGTGCGAAATTTGCGGCAAGAAATTCAAATTCAAAAACACTGCGAACATCCACAGAAGCGTCCACAGGACACATGGAGCGAAGAAAACCTGCGAAGTTTGCGGGAAAACGTTTAACAACATGGCTTATTATAAGAAGCATTTCGTTTACCACGCGAACGAGAGGAAACACGCCTGTGAAACATGCGGAAGGCGGTTTAATTCAATGGATATACTTAAAGTTCATAATTTAATACATACTGGGGAACGTCCGTTCGAATGTTCTGAGTGTGGAAAGACTTTCCGAACAGCTGGCTGTGTTGGAAGACATAAACGGATTGTTCATAAAATTATAGTGAAGAAATCAGAATAAAACTTCGCTTGTACAGTACAAAATGTTGTTAATTGTTTACTAGTATTTCGTAGATTAACCCCACGACCGCGAAAGAGATAATATTTATTGTTCACATTGCCGACGATAAAGTATTTGTGTATCTTTTACTCACAACGGTTCTGCATATTTTTGTACGTTTATTGAGCAAGAAGTTCAACGAAGATTCTGATCTGCGATGCAAAAGGACACCATAATATTATATTTCTATCCTTTCCTCAAAAAGCTCGGTATGAAAATCTTGTTCTTTTAAAATTGTGTTCATCTTTGAAATTCCCAGTTCGTTCTCATATACTTTCACTAAGGAATTTAAGAAAAACCATCTGCCCTTTTTCCTGCTGCACCACACACGATATATTTGACTACCCGCCCACCTGAACCTGATGCTGTAGGATCAGTTCAAGGTTACCAAGTCCTTGCAATATTGTTGAAGTGTCAGAACACCAAATTTCGAATCGATCAGACCACTGGAAGTTTGTCATATCCCTTCAGCCGCTAAAAGAGCTGATAATTTTGAAACGACTGAACCGATATTTATGAGACATAGCTAAGAACACATTCGATTACGTTATCTACCTTTCACCCGAAAAAACCACATCAAAATCGGTCCATTTGTTTAGGATGCTACAAACTAACTACACAGATACGTCAAACTTATAAATATTAATTACCCCTTCCGTTCCTCAGTCGAGGGTTAAAAAACAATAGGTGCCTTTATCCACTCGCGTTGGTTTATTACGACACAGAGTTCCGCGAATCGTTGAAGAATTTCGTAAAGCAGTGCTAATAAGCTTGAATCTTGAGATAACGTTAGGCGCCTTTGACTGGTGTGTTGACTTAACCGAAATTAAAGAGGCAACGCTCTGAGTCTTTATCTTGAGCTCCATTCTCTTATACAGGCACGGGTGAAGATACATTCATACGGGGGAATAAATTAAAAAGAAGAAGTCGGTGGCGTAGCGGGCGAAGGCCCGACTGCCGATCATGATCGTGAGGGTTCGATCCCCGGTCAGGCAAAGATCTTTCGATTAGGAAATATAACTCAATAACAGTAGATGGCAATAGGCTCTCGCCCCCTATTACTTGAGACCAATAACATACTTGCGAAATTTGGGTGGTACTTACCATGGGACTGAGTCCTGGGTACACCTATGCTGACTCCTTCGGGAAAATGACGCGACTTCGTTCCCGTGTGAACTCCTTTCTTATTCATTGTCTACTTACATCAAAATTGAAAATACCTAGGTAGGTAGGGTATGTGCAATATTTCAGTTAAGTTCCATCAAAATCAGCTTTTTGTGTGGGGGGGGGGGGGGGGTGCTAGAGTACTGGAACTCCACTACCCCCTTAGATACGCCACTGTATGAGCTCTTATTCTCTAATGCAGGTTAAAATTTACAGCCGTTCGCTTAATTGAAACTAGCACTTTAAATATTTTGTCGGCGCTTAGTGGCGCGTGGTTGACCGATAGCGGCCCAGAATAGATGCCACTTTCGTATGAGGGGTATCTAACATAGCGCTACTACTTCAATCAATCTATATTTTTATTAATAGGCACCTAGTTCATTACACAATCGATTATAAATCAAGTGGTTTGGAAGGAACATTACCCTTATTAAACCTATTTTGGTATTTGGATTACAACAATCTATTGAAGACTGCCTTATAAATATGATCTCAAATCTTGGTGAATGAAGTGAATCTGCGATCAAAACCAAACTAGTATGACCATAAAAGGAATCTTATCCGCACCTAATTAGATTGTTTTCCGTCCATTCGCACCGGAGAAGAACCATGCGCAGGCGCATCCAACAGCGTTGCTGCGAGAGTTCATCTATAGTTTAAACTTTAAAGTTTACCTCAGTCTGCCAGTGATCGCGCTCGGAGACAGACGTCACCCCACTGGACCATCACTTCACGACTTCACGCGATCGGGTCACAAAAAAGTGCTTCCTAGTTTAATTTAGAATCAAAGGGCACCATGGCCGTTCTCGCTCCGGTAAGTTTTATTTTAGTTATTTTTTTATTTATAAGTAGTTATTAATTGTAATGAGGAAATGATACATAGGTACCTAAATAGGTACGTACCTATTTAATTACCAGCTCAGTAATGTAGATCATCAGGGTAACGGTGAATTCTTATGATTATACAAGTCTAGCTGCTAGATTTTAGCTCTGATATAAATATGTATCAATTGTTGGTTGGGTAACCCAACGATTTTAAGAATGGTGATAGTAACTTCTGGTGATTAAAGATTTTATGTTCAAATTCTTACGTAAATAATTTATTAAATACAAATGGTAAACAATAGATAATAAGAGGTCTATGTTACTTATAATTAATCACAAGATAAATTATAACTAGATACTTAGGTATTAAGTATTTGCGTTGTACTTTACGTTGTTTTGAAATTCTGAACGAAATTATATGCGCATTTGATACCGATAGAAAATTTGAAAAATGTATAAATAAATATAGTATACCTACATTTATATTTTGTCTAATCTATTTTTATCAACTTTATTATATAGTTAAATTTACTTTTAACTACATTATGGGATAAGTACCTGCCCTATGCCGTTTAACAAGTGCCTAATTAGGTACTTTCATATCTATAAGAATGTACTACTGTACTATTTGAATGTACATTTTGAGAAATAAATATCTTTAAACCTAATGTACATTTTGAAAAACTTTGGAGCATGGTCGGAGTAGGGTTTTGGGGAGTAAAGGTCTTACCTATGTGACAATTTATTAAATACGTTGGTTATATGGAGAGCACTTTTAATTATGAACTTTATATTATTTTTAATATTTATTGTTAGAGCGGCAAGAGAAATACATGTATATTGTGACAATTACAAGTGTCTAGTTATTAAGATTTATGAGATTTGTACAAAAGGAATCCTAGTTAAGCTTGTGACTTAAGTAAACATTTATTTTTTTAAATGTATTTACGAGTAAATATGCCACAATGTGGACGACAGTTTTGTTAACTGTTGAACCACCTACCTAATAAGTTCCTCGTGCGGGGTTATCGAAATGAGATAAGAAATTAATTAACAAAGGAAATAAATATATCAAATCTTATTTCGTGGAAAAGTTATAAATGCCTATCTTGAGTTGTTTACGTTTAACTTCATAGTGCTTTTAGTGTCGATTTCACAAACTGAGTTAGGTCATAGTAGTATACTTAGATAGGTACTTATAGTTAGAGGCTTAAGCCGCAGACATCAATGCGAAAGTTTATTGCCCCAGGTGTTATGCGCTTACGCATGTTTTACTGCCTTGGCCTATGAAGAAGCATTTGGTAGTGGGTGGCTCTTTCTAAAAGGACGAGCTCGTAAAATCTCCTTACAATACTTACTTAGGTATATATAAACCTTAGAAATTCATAAAATTCTAGCTATACAGGTATAGGGTGAATGGTAGTTCCTTAAATTCTCCTTCTAAGGGCTTAAGAGGTTACATGAGGGGTAATTTTTCCATACAAACGTAGTCCCGTGTTTCCTCCCTAGATAACTGAGTCAGAGCAATGGTTTTTTTTTAAATAAAATCTAGGACTTCAGTGAGCATCTCCCTGTCATTTTAATTTTTATACAAACTCATTGTTAAATGAAGTATGACCCGTTAAAAACATGAAACACTGTGCCAGTTTTACTCGCGTAATTAGACGTTCACTAGAAAAAAATGAAGAGTTAAGGAACAAAAATAAAATAACAGGGACATAGGCTAATTCAGCTTCTAATTTTCAAGATATAAATTTATGGATAAAATCAATTATTCTCGGAGAAAACACGGGAATACAAAACATCGATTTCGTAAATTTTCCATAGGATTGTGGATTGTGTCAAACTGCTAAGAGGTCCTGTATCCTGTTATAGACGAGATCAGGTGACTGAAAAATCATCAAAAGTAATCGATCATAAATTTATTAGGTATTAGTGGGACTATTTTCATCTTCTAGTTATGTAATAGTATTACTAATCTAGTAAACTAAAAAGTACCTACTATACTATGAATATAATGAACAACTCACAAAAGAAAGAATTGTAAAATTCGTAACACAAATTTCCGACTTCCCATACAAATTTTTCGATCAGCTGATCCTTTTCTTGTGGAAAGTGGAATTTATTTCCTGATTTCGCAATTCGTTATTTTAAAAGCTGTTCGGTTTCACGGGTAGATTAATACACCCCTTTAAGTATAACTACACATTTTTATAACACGTTGTACTTATATAAAACTAACTAGCTGTGCCCCGCGGTTTCACCCGCGTAGACAACGTTCCCGTGGGAATATCGGGAAACAGAGTACCTACCCTATGTGTTATTCCAGGATCTAAGCTAACTACATACCAAATTTTAACCCATTCCACTCAGTAGTTTTTGCTTGAAAGAGTAACAAACATCCATCCATCATCCTCACAAACTTTTTTTTCATTTATAATATTACTACTCGTAGCTGTGCCCCGCGGTTTCACCCGCGTAGTCTTCGTTTCCGTAAGAATATTGGGATAGCAAGTACTTTTTATGTTATTTCATGGTCTAAGAAATCTATGTATATACCGAATTTCAGCTCAATCGGTTCAGTAGTTTTGGCGTGAAAGAGTAACAAACATACATCCATCCATCCTCACAAATTTTCGCATTTATAATATCAGTAAGATAAGTCAGAAGTAAGATAAGATTCATAGCTTAATTTTCGAAGGGTCTGTATCTTTACGTTATAGATAAATTTTAATGCTCATTTTTATTTGACTGAAATTATTAGGCATCGCTATCGTACGTACCTATCTGCCTATAACTTTTGAACTTTCTCACCTACTTATAGTATAATTTAATGTCAGATAACATTAATTGTAATAAGACCATTATTGATGAGTCAAATCACCTAGCCTCCTTTACCAGTCGTAGCTTTAATCTATAAAAACGTTGATGCGTGATCTTGCGCATACGCACGTCTCGTTGGCGCCTGCGATCGATCATTGAACCAAAATCACCGCTGTCCTGCCGCTAATGACATCGATATACCTACAACTGTTAGTAGCTTGACTGGATTGCTTCTATTCTTAATAGAAAATGAATTCATGAGAATTATTACTTAGTAAGTAAGCGAAACAATGATTTCACTGAAAATTACAACAATTTGATAGATTTTAGATTTTAGATTTTAGACCAATTAGAATTAAGTTCTCTTATTTTATTTTTTTTAGTTAAACCTGTATAAATTTTGCTCTCAATAAAGAGTATTGTATTGTATCTCCCACGGGTCGAGTTAGAACACGCTAGTGTTTTGTTTACCTGTTTTTTTGTGTACCTGTTGATAAGTATTTAAGATTTATTATATTAGTAAGAATATAGGATACCGAACAGTAGGTGAGAGCCAAGCTAGTATTAGGTAGGTAGCAACATCATCTGGAAGACGTCCACTACTGAACATAATATTATGCTTCTCACTTCTCCCATAGAATGCCATAATCTATTCATATGGGGGAATTTTAAAATAAAAAATAAAATAAAAATGTTTTAATTGCAAGTCACATAATCATTGAAAATAAAATTACATGAGATTAAATCTAATTAAATTATATTAAATCAAATCAATAAAATCTTTATAAAAATAAAAAAATATTCAAATAAATAAAAATTAAGACATTATAAAAGAAACTGATTTAAATTAAATTATAAAATATGAAAAATAAAAATGGAAAGAGATTCAGGAGTTGGTCCCATTAGAAAAGACCTCTCAGCTGGCTAGGCGCTTGATGTGCAATTGCCTCCAATGCTCCCATATTGGTGACTCTAGTTTGGCCGCAATAGGCAATAGGGACATAAAAGTTTATGCGGGCCAATATTTACGGGCTTTTATGACAAAGGAGATTATGTGTAGTAAATATCATTAACGTTTATAATCTTATGCTTTATAAAATTATACTTCATTACTATTATGCTAATACTCGTAGTATTTATGACAATAAACATTAAAATAATATAATGCGTAGTCATCATTATGCTGAATGTTAACCACATTCAGCATAATAAATGTATATTATGACAATACATACTATGCGTTTCATTAGTAAACAGGTATATATCTGCCTACCCCTTTGGGAAAAAGGCGTTTGTATATTAAAATAAAAGTTATGTGTACGGTTTGTTTTATGGTTTTACTCAGTTCACCAAGCTTTCGAGTCGTTGTTTATTTTACTACTTTCAAGTTGCGTTCAAATTAATTTCCGTCGAACTGTCTCATATCCACGAGTTCACAGTAGTAATTTTGTAACGTGAAACCTGTTAAACTTTATTTTATTACCCAACTAAGTACCTTTCTACTACTATTGGAGGTATAGCTACCTATAAGTTGGTTGCTAAGATGAAAGAAAAATGTATATCTATATGGTACCTTACTCGCTTTCCGAATGTACGATAGATTCGTTAACTTCAAAGCTTTAGCTAGATACTTGCAAAAGTGGTTTTTTGGGTCTATTCTACATAATGGTAGGTGTAGCAATACTTACGCCTTTTGCACATTATAAGAAGACATCGAACATGCAGCCGACAAATTGACAAGTATGCGCGTGTCTTATCCGACATAAGAAAAAATATCTTGTAAGATGTATGGTCTCATATAACAATCAATGCGACTAAATTTCTTATAAAACATTTCTCATAAGTCATAACAAAATATCTTATTTTGTGCAAAAGGCCTTAAGATTTGCATCTATTCGACAAACTGAACCACTCGGAAATTAAAAAAAAACTTAGCGACATTCGCGAAAATTAATTACAACTTCCCATATAAAATGTATCAGATGATTGGCTTTGTATGGCAAGATGAAATTTTTTCTCAATTTTAATTATTATTTCATAGTTGTCTGGAAGAGATCGCTCTGAGCGATAAGGCCGCCAGTTGTTACCATTTCTAGTTTTAAGTTTTCTTTTTGTCATTTTCTGTGTTATTGTGGTACCAATAAAGCGTTATCATTCATTCATTCGTTTTCCTAATTTAGCAATTCTTTATATTGGTAGTTGTTCAGTTTGATGTGTAGATACACCCACATAAGTATTACTACACTTTTTTGTAACACATTGTCTCTTAAAACTTCATCTTAATAAACTGTAAATTAATTAAGTCCCACCTACAGGGCCCTACAAATTGAAATGACGAAACAGCACACGTTGCAGCACAAGTTTAAAGATTAATCAGTTAGCAGAACAGCCTTATTTGCCTTAGTTGAACATAAAATAATAATGAACATAAATCTCCCGTAAATGCCCATGTCCTAATCGACTCAGTTGTTGAATAAAGTTTGTGTGCATTGCTTCGATAATATACCCAAATAGACCTGACACGATTAAATTCGAAACTAGCAGTACTGTACCCCGCGGTATATTCAGCTGAAAAGTAAGTATACCTAACATATGTGCGTAGAGTCTGAGCTATCTACGACTAATGCCAAATTTCAGCGCCATCGGTTCAGTAGTTTTAGCCTGAAGTCATACTAACACATACTTATTCTACAGTTTATGGACAAGGGCTATGTCCAGCAGTGTACTTCTTACGGCTGAGATAATGATGATATTATTCAATGTGTCCTATCATTGGTGTCGGTCTTTGATATTGATGAATAGACTCGTCGCATTTTCTTTATCTATGGACACCGAAAGTACCTTATTATTGCGAAATAACACGACGAACTCCTATCGGCTAAAACAACAGTGATATAGGAACGTAGAGGATAGGATTAGAAAAATACTGCAAATAGTCAAATAGGCCGAGGACATCATACTTTTCCGTCGTATACGACGGGAAAACCTGACTAGTCATAAACATTAAACTATTGACATGTCATGCCCCCATGCAGGAGTTGCCTGGATCCCGGCCAAGGCTGGAGTTCAGCCCGGCGCAGGCGCAGGCGCCCGGTCTCCTTTCGCTTTGTTCACCTATTAACGTCACCGTTAAAATTAGATTCCATTCTTGTACAAAATTAACTGCGTTTTACCGTTTCGGGTCATGTTTCTTATACAGGACTTGGCTGAGCTCCATCGCATCCTGTTAATGATTCTTTGGATTTGTTTTGGTACTTGGCACGGATTTCTCTGAATTTCTGAATGAAATTAACTTTGCCTAGGGCATTTAGTAAATAGGTAGGTAGGTAATATCGTTAGCAAAATATTTCCGCCGGGAACTAAGTAATCAGTGTTAATGTAAAAAATAAAAATCGCTTACCTATTTTTAAATAGCTTAAAATAGAAAAAGTTTAGCACTCCGATCCTAGAGTCTTGGTAGAGATTTAAGACCTACTTAGATGTTTTTGACTCTTATACCAACGCCTATACAGGCTTTGACAGCCTCATTGGCTCAGATGGTAGTAATGCTGCTTTCTGTGCCGCAGGGCCCGGGTTCGATCCCCGGTCAGGGCAAACATTTGTGTGCATGAACATGTCTGTTTGATCTGTGTCTGGGTGTTATAAGCATATATAAGTATGTATATCAGTCATCTGGTTACCATAGTACAGGCTTCTAGCCTAGTTTGGGACTAGATGACCGTGTGTGGAAGTTGCCCCATATTATTATTATACTCAGACGACAGCTTACGGCCTCACAATTCACAATGCCCCACTTTACCTACTTAACTTCAGGCTTCACCTACCCACATGATGTTATTAACTAAGATTCCCAAACTAATCAAGTAGATATTTTAATTAAAAGTAGGTACCAATCAAATATATTAGTATTATGTAAATTCTGTAACACTTTATTGATTGGGCAATAAATCCCTTCAATTTCGACTTTCACTCCGACGCCCTTCTGCGCACTTGTATGAAAAATGTTTATTTTATTGGTCTATTGCCACATCCCGTATAAACTAAATATTGGGAACATGCCATGACCTCTCAGTTCAAAGCGGTGATTAATAACCACAGCTCTATATTGACTGGAATTGTTAACAAGTAACAGATGTCCCTAATCTATGGCCACATCTGCACTAACAACATTGCATCGATGGTCCATAAACTAGATGGCAGATAGATAATTGCCTTATTGGGTCAAGTGGTCGGCATTAAATGTTGTACTTTATGAATAAGGTATTAAACACTGAATAGTGTTTATTGTTTTCAATTGGAAGCGACTGACTGCCTCGGTTGCGAAGTGGTTCGCAAGCGCTACTGCCGATCATGAGGGTTCGATACCCAGGTCAGGAAAAATTTTATTGGATTTTTCCACAGATCATAAAATCCTGTGGATTTTTCTATTACTTTGTCAATGACAGCCTGGAGTCTGGAGCAGCTGTGCCTGCCTGTGCCAGTACCGAATATCGGACTAGATCCTTGGTCACATCTGCCTATCCCTTTAAGAAAAATCATGATGTTATGTTTAAGCAATAAACTATAAAAATTTGCACCTAGGTAGATTAAACAGATCAAGTGGATAAGTAGGTACTCTCAAGCCTATAAGTGAATTCATAATGAATATTGCATACCGCGATGACGCCGTCTTAACAAAGTCACGACTATATAATCCAGCCGAAGTTAATATGCCAGGTTTATGATGATTAATGTATGTGCTCTGATGTCCCCAGAGACTGTGGTGGCTCGTCGTAGCAGTGTTGGTGTGGACCCCGCGAACACAATGCAAGGAATTCACGTGAGTAGGCATTTTACATAAGAAAGAGGATTACTTCTGGCATGTGGGCCGCTGCTCTATTATTTATAACAAACTGGGACGCTATTGCATTTTGTGAATTATGGTACTAATAATATAATATATATAACTACCTAATAAGTGGAGTTTTAAAGTACCTATAGGTAGGCACTGTAACCTAGGTACCTACAAAATAGTTTATTAGTTTATTAATAAATAAATAAACCTACAAAAGAAGCTGCCCCGCCATTTAAATATAGAGACGTGGTTTGTATCCAGATTTCATTAGAAGTATAATTTTCATGATTTTAATATTTTATATTTTTGTAGACTAAGCGGTCTATTCACTTGATATATACAATCTGAAATGAGAAGAAGAATTTCGCCGATGCCTTATAGTGCCTTCACAGCAGCTCAAGTGGTAGAGTGCCGGCCAAGCGGTATGGTGCGGAGGGTGCGTGATTCGAATCCCGATGAAATTTTTCTTCTCATTTCAGATTGTATTTCATCATTTTTATAACTTTAGTTTTGCCTAATTCCATACGACTCAGGAGTAGCTGACAGCTGATTGTTTCTGGATAAGTACCAGTAGTTCTGGATAATATATCTGGATTCTGGATAGTAGTTCTGGATAAGTATAGGTATAGCGGTACACCTGATGAAAGACCTATTTAAAATTTATACACATACATATAATTATTCTACGTACTTATAGTTAGTGTAATAATGAAAACGAAAAAAATCTCTATGATTCTGTTGTATTCCACCATCGAAAAGAAAGGTCCCAAAATTAGTATACCCTTAGTTCGTACCCATCTAAATATTGTTGTTTTGATTCACAATGTAACGTGAATAACCTCAGTTTATGGCTCATAAACACCTACAAAATACTATCTGTGAATGAACTGTACAATAAACACTTACCGAAATGTTTTACGATGCGACGCAGATACCGACATTTGTTTGTGAAGAAAGAATTGCTAAATTAGCAAATAAAAATTTCGAATTATGCTAATTTCGATATTCTTTCTTCTGAAAGTTGTTTGTTTAGTTTGATTGGTAGATTTTTTTTTATGATAGTGACAAGACGAGCAAATCAAGTGCCTGATGGTAAGCATCATGATTGCCCATATCAGACACAGTGCCACCCAGTGTTTTATAATTCAAAAGTCTGCGCGGCACTGCACTGCGCCTGTCACCCTGAGATATTAGTTGTTGAATCTCATCATGCCCAGTAATTTCGCTGGTAACATTGCCCTTCAGACCGGAACACAGTAATGTTTGCACATTACTACTTGGCGGATGAATAACTGGCAAAGGTGTGGTACTTCCCCAGGCGGCCCCCTGCTAAAGAGGCCTACCACTACAGATGCACCCCCTTAAGTATTACTATTTTAAAAGACGTTGTATAATATAAGCAAAGAGTAATAACTATTACTACGTAAGGTAGAGCACAGCGTAGCATAATAAGTGTTCCCACTCCTCGATTCTATAATATATAGGTTAGATCCCCAGGTCAGGCAGTGTTAAATAAATATTTGATTTTCCACTAGAAATGATCTCAATAACTGCCTGGAGTCTGGAACTGTGTCTCTCGCCCCCTATTAAATGGGAATAATAACATACTGGCAAAATGTGGGTGTGCCTTACTATGGGACTGCGGAGTCCTGGGTACATATTGTATGTTATGTTATGATATTTAGTCCCAGGCAGAAAAAATAAGCCAGCGCAAAGTTTGTAATACCTAAATAATTATAAGATGGACGCAGATATTACTTAAAAAATTCGAATAACTCTTGAAACAACTTAAGTTTTAGAAAAGTTTTTTCAACTTTATTGTTGACAGAGCTTTCTATAATTATAGGTTTAGGTAAATATACGAGTAACACCATTCATACCTAATGATGACTACACATACTTAAGTACGAGTATATTATCATTAGATAGGTAGCATCTATCTTAGATTATAATATAAAGAAGTTGTAACTAAAGCTTTTTATATCATTTTAATATATAAACTCCACCATAAAGCCGATAAACTGCTCTACCATTCACAAAGTTATGGAGTTTGCTTGATTAATTCCAATTCCAATAAAATTTCCCAATGAAAAAGTAACAATCTGGCCTTTCAACATTATGGCTTTCAATTACCTACATATTGAAAGACTTCACGCGACGCGACGTGACGGCACGATGTCTTGATTATTGCATCATGGACTTTTCACCACTATGTATAATTAATGTTAAAATGTGTAATATCGGAAGCGGCCCATATATTTATTTTTAAAACTGTCGCATGCTATTCCAGTGACTTCCTTCTAGTAGTCGGTAGTCAAGAAATCTCACCAAGTAGACGTTGATCGTAAATCATTCCATAACTTTTATTTAAATGCATCTACTGTTTAAATAAGAGCTTAAACTACTAGTCGTTTCCATTAAGAAAGTTTAGCCATCGCCCATAAACAGTTTTAATGTTTACGAACAAACTTAATATAGCCGAAAATAAATATATATCGAGCCATAAAATGAAATTATTTCATTGACCTTGATTGAATCTATCGGATTGTATTTTATAGCTCTCTGTTTAACTTCTGGGAAAATAAAAATGTAATACGGGCAGCGTTAAAGATTTAGGTAACTGATTTATTAAGTCTCGTCATTTATCATCTGGAAATAAGGGTGAGAAGCCCTACTTTTTTAAATTATTTGGGATCAACATAATGTACCTTATGATCATTAGGGATTACGTCGCATCGTAGAGACGTAGGAGAACATTTGGCTATTTTTATTGAATACAGATTACAAAAGCAGTGAGATATACCTAAATAAAAACAATGACT
Organism: Hemistola chrysoprasaria; assembly: GCA_947063395.1. Lineage (NCBI taxonomy): Eukaryota > Metazoa > Arthropoda > Insecta > Lepidoptera > Geometridae > Hemistola > Hemistola chrysoprasaria. The sequence continues at coordinate 10,985,810 of OX346724.1, read as the reverse complement.
ATCAAGCCAATTACCACATACTTACTATGCATACTATTAGATACTATTAGATTACGCGTTGTGGGCGGAAGTGCGAAGTGTCCACACTAAAATTAGTAAGAATAAGTAGTGCAGGGTACGGATAATGTCAGGTTAAATCAAGATTCTGCAGTACCACTTGCAGTATATTCAGAATAGCATCTGGAACTGAGACCTAATTAGAAACTGCGCTACTTCTGGTTGCAATTCGAGGTATTCTAATAGGCTGGTTCCTTTCCTACCAACCACTTTCCTTTCCCATCATTAAGCATTATTATTGATTAGACCGCCATTTGAACTAGCCTAAGACTAACTGTTCCTATTTCAATTACATAATTTTATGTTCTCTGTAAGGTGTACAATAAAGTGTTTATCTATCTATCTATGTTAAATCATCAGCGGAAATATAACGATATAAGGCTTGGTCACTTCGATCGCAATTAACTCGACCGTGCGGTCGAGTCGCCAGCCTTAATATTTTTTTATTTTGTGGAAGTCAACTCGGCCACAGGCGCAAATAATTACCTACAGTCAGAACAGAAAATGTGTGTTATAAAAACTAAATAAATCATACAGAATAAATATTGAAATAAAAAGAATAATATTTTATTTTTACCAACATAAAATACTAGACTAGGATCTATGGCAAATCTAGACTAGGACCTATGGCTAATCTAGATTTGCCATAGGTCCTAGTCTAGTATTTTATGTTTTTTTTATACATTATATATATATATTTTAAAGCCTTAACAATTATAGAGAATCTATAAAGAAGCAATTGTAGAGTCTAACATTCTAATTTGTTGAAGATTTGTGACAAATGCCCATCTGGGCAACTCGTGCCTAGATAGGTACGCGCTTAAGCGGGTACTACTTCACCTTTTTTATTACTTAGGTACATCTTTTTAATTTATTAAACAAGAGTTGGTCGATGTGTAAGTTTAACACTAAAAGTATGATCACAGGATATTATTATGATAATAATTTATAATTTCAGACACGAAGATATCCGCGAAGCGATGTTATCCATCGTACACATGATGCGTCTCTCCGAAGACAAACTAGAAAGGCACGAGTACAGAGAGAAGTCTCTTGGGGATCAGGTGAGCTTTTAACTCAATACAAGAAAAACAAGGCAGAGGTTTTGAAAAATGGAAGACGGAAGGAATGCAGAAGAAATAGAGAGGATAGAGTTTGGTTATTTAATAATAACTATTTGATAGACTATGCTAATGCATAGCCTATCAAATAGATTTTCTTTATATCTATCGGTATAGCTCAGTCACTAGTAAAGTATTCTAAATTGAGATATTAAGATATCAGAATTATCTGGCTATAGGATCCAGACGTAATCTCGTCGTGGGTGATTTCGACATTTTGCAAATTGGTCTTTCCGATAGTGGCCCGATATTTTAGTACTTTTGATATGAAGTCATAACAAAAAAAGCATTGATTTTTTTTATAAGCTGGTATTAGTACGAATTGGGAATCCCCACAATAGTGAAGTAGCTAACCTAACTATTGAACCTGAAACCTACCTATTTGATTTCAGGTGAAGCGAATGCTAGCATCAATAGACAGGAGGCTTCGAGAACTGGAGCCAGTGAAGGGCATGATACTGAGACTTGACGAGAGACTGTCTAATGTTGAGACTATACTACTTCATGTAAGTACAAGCAACGGCTAACTCACAATTAATACAGCAGGACTAACATTATGTCCCTCCCCGATTTACCTATTTATCTTTCAAGGCCGAACAGAATGCATCGGTTGTCTCTTTCACATTGATAATTCTCCACTATGAAATGCTAGCCCTGCTGATTTATATTGTTTATAGTTAGATATAAGCTCTTTCTAAGTACTTATACCACAAACGAGAAACCCCAAAAATAAAATACTTTATTAATAGGTATTATTACAATGGTGGTCTTATTGCTAACATCGATATCTTTCAGGCAACTGCACATAATTATGTACTTATCTGGGTTTATTATTAATAATTATTATCTATATAGTTGCAATTATTTATCGAGTTATACTTAAATAATAAGATAGACTCATCTAAGATTTTACAGCGTAAACTTCTAATCTCGACCTTTAGACACGGAAATATTAAATATCATTCCAGAACGCATCCAAATCTTTGAAAGACATTTGATCTTAGTTTAACTCTACATAGCTATCATTATATAATTTATTATACTATTTTTTTGTAGAGAAGCCGGAACAAGCACCATAGCATTCGTAGCACGCTAAGGTGTACCGCAAGGAAGTAATTTTAGTCTTCAACTTTAAAATATTGTTATTGACATAACGCATACATATACTTTACGTAACTATAAACAAGTATACTAGACACTGAATGTAGTGGGTTATGTGGAGGTTATCTCTGCCCTAAAGGTTATTATTATGCTTTATAATGTAAACTATTTAACACTTTTCGAAATTAATGAAGGACGTTGGATATTATTTATAATCGATATGAACACACTCATAGTACCTACTTTGCCCAATATTTATGGTTCGCTGCGGTTAAAAGGGCAAAGTGTTTAGGGAAATTACTGAGCAAAAGCGACTTAACAGTCACGTACAAATAAAGGGTAACAAGCGCAGTTCAGTGACTTTTTTAATAAGTCCAAAAATAAAGGATAAAATAATAAAATTACAACAGCAAGAATTAAGCAACTTAGACTTAAGACTGAGTCTTCTTTCAATAGAGCCACATCCTTATCTCAAAAAACTTTGTCATTCCAGAAAGATGATCGCGAACGAGCCAATCAGAAGAAGACAAACGAGGCGCTAGAATCTTTGACCAAATCAGTACAAAAACTAACAACTTCTGTGGACGAACTCAAATCAAGTAAAACAAACGAGATAGATAATAATTTGACTGCAAACGACGATTCGTTACAAAGGAGACTTGATGTGACTGACTCCAAGATTGAAGGAGTGAAGACGCAGGTCGATAGCTTGAAGAAAAATCTTAACGCTGTGAGTTTTTCTATAATTCCTTTTAAGATACAAGTACAAAGCTGAATATGTATATCTTAATACGCACAATCAAATTAAAAAAAAGTAAATTGATATAATATGGAGTTTGTACAAAAAGCAAATGGTATAATGTCTAGATATAGGCACTTCAATAGACCATTTGTAGAACTTTCTAGTAAGTCTAGAATTTGTGGTTTTCTATAGATTTAGCATGAGAATAGTATTTTAAATTACATAAATGCAAGGGGTGGTTTCAAAACAATACCTACCTCTTATGACTGCTTCGGTGGCGTCGTGGACGCAAGTTGGACTGCCGATCAGGAGGATCCGGGTTCCGTCCCCAGGTCAGGCAAAGTGTTAAATATTGGATTTTCCATCGGGATAACTTATCTAAATAATATATATTCTGGAACTTTGCCCGGAAGATGGCAATAGGCTTAATAGGACCAATAACATACTGGCGAAATGTGCCTACTGTGGGACTGACTCCTGGGTACACCTCTGCTTACCTCTTTGGGAAAAATTGTGATTGTATGTTATGTTACAATACCTACCTAAATTACTTTATTAGTGGAATCATAGCTTTGCGTAACTAAATCCACCATTCCAGGATGCCCTACGCTCAGTGTTTCGTGAAATAGCCTCAGACATGAATCCGTTCGAGAAACACATCACAGACGCAGAGAAACTGTTGAACAAGTACGAGCTGAAGCTGAACGAGTATAACGGAACTAAGATCCCGACTGATATCGTTCAGCTGAATGAGGTGGCTGTCGCTGATGAGGCGTGGCACAATAAGATGGCTGAAGGTAAGATCTACTCATCTGCACCTATGGAAATAATAAAGAGAGATGACAAAACATGTCTAACCATACCCAACTCAAACTCAACTGAAAAAGATTTATTCAAAAATAAGTCACAATCTGATACTTTTGCACGTCGATAAAGATAAAACAGTAATGAGTCTACCGTGCGTTCGGTAAGATACAAGAAGAACGCACAACAATCTTGTAAGGCTTAAATTTTCCACTAATTGTTTTACCTGTTTAAACTGTTGTTATTATGATTGAACTAAACTGAACATTATCTGTTCATATATTAGTTTATCTGACAACTAGCGACCCGCCCCGGCTTCGCACGGGTAGCAGAAGTAGGTATAGTGGACGTTTATCAGGAGTAAATTCGTGATACATTGTATTTTAATAAATATAACCCTAATGGTTTACGCAGCGCACGCAAATTAATGACTATTTCTGTTACAATGACCAAACCTTAACACATGTTATAATTTATCGTGGGCTATTTTGAAGATATTGATGAGTACTACAAACCCCTAGTACATTACTTTACTCTACCACCAATAGTTTTCACACAGCATGAAAAATAATCACTTTTTCGATTATTGTGACTAAACCAAAAAAGATGGATATAATTTATGTATACTGTTTTGTAGGTATTGATAAGTACTACAAACCCCTAGTACATTACTTTACTCTACCACCAATAGTTTTCATACCGCATGAAAAATAATCACTTTTTCGATTATTGTGACTAAACCAAAAAAGATGGATATAATCTATGTATACTGTTTTGTAGGTATTGATAAGTACTACAAACCCCTAGTACATTATATTATTCTACCATCAATGCACTTCACAGCGCACGCAAATTTATGAATATGGTAATTATATTATGTAACACCTTGGTTCACAATATTGCAGTTTTCTTACGGATCCCCATTTTTTTTCAAAATCTCATATAGCCTATGGCACTCACACTGAATTAAGCTATCCATAAGTGAAAGAATTTTTAAAATCGGTCCAGTAGTTTCGGAGCCTATTCGTTACAAACAAAAAAACAAAAAAACAAAGTTTCTCTCTTTATAATATTAGTATAGATAACAGTTCTCTTCACGAGGTACATGCGATAATGTTAGCAAAGCCTATGTTCAGATTCGCCAAGTTACGCCGGCCGTATTGTAACTACACGTTTCTTTTACTTTTGGTTATCTACAGCCCAAAATTAACATTTTACACTTGAAGCCATTTTATTAAGTTTAATGTTAATTTAGCTAAAGCGATAGGACTTCTTTAATTGGCATAATATCCAAAAATAGGCAATTTTCTTATAATTTGTGATAATAAGGAAACACATTCAATAATCAAATCTATAGGAGGATGGATGAAAGGAGATTAACAAAAGAGATTTATATTAGGATAGTGTGTATAGTCAAGTCGGTAGAGGTCGACCTAGGCGTACATTTCCTGAAAAAATTGATGTTGTTCTTAGGAAAGGCCAAGTCAAAAGTACCTACAACCGACGATCATGTATGAAAAATGTCATGAAAGTGAACGAAGCGAAAGTTGTATGTCAGGGAGGGCAAGTGGAGGGAAATAGTCTCTGCCTACCCCACCGGGAACAAGTCGTGACTGTATGTATGTATGTATTCAAAGCTAAAAGACAAGTTTTCTCTCCAGAAATCGAGCGTCAAAGCAAAGAAGTGACGAAGATCCAGAAGCTTCTATCAGACGCGGAGGGCGTATGGAAACAACTTCCCAAACTATCTGATCTACAGACCAATACTAATCGGACATTAGATGCTTACGTTAAAGCTACTGAGACCAGCGCTGAGAGCATTGATAAATGTAAGTTTACACTTTACAGGAATCAGAAAATTGCTTGATGTAAGCTTGTAAAAACTTATATTCAGAAATTGTATAAACAAAACAAAACATCTCTTGCGCGTGGCCATAGGCAAACGTGAAGACCCTCTCTCATTGGCCCATGTTGGTGGTGTTACATTGATGATTATTTGATGTAAGTTTAAGGAAGAACTCTTCGAATTGAAAAAAATAGTAAAGATACATCTTGAGGTGGATATACATACTGCCATTTAATAACCGAATTTTCTATTAATATAGTACTTATATACCACTTAAATTAGTCATTCAAATACTTGTTGCGACCGCATAGGTAATATTGAAAAAACAATGACAAGATCAGGATCGGGATTTCTCTGCGAAATCGAATCAGAAATGAGGAGATCCGTAGGCGAACGGAATTCTTATTTACCTTTTCTATTGCCAGTTTTACAGTATTTGTTGTAAGTAGTTATATTCGTTTCGCAAAATGCCGCGAGGTCAATGCAGTAGTTTCCAGGCATCTCTGGTCTCTATGCATTGTTTAACTTTATAATCATCATCATCACTGGCCTTTAACATCTATAGACAGCCTCGACAGGTCAGCCTCGTTGACTCAGATGGTAGTAACTCTGCTTTCTGTGCCGCAGGTCCCGGGTTCGATCCCCGGGCAGGTCAAATATTTGTGTGCACGAACATGTCTGTTTGATCTGTGTCTGGGTGTTATAAGCTTATATAAATATGTATATCAGTCATCTGGTTACCATTGTACAAGCTTCTAGCCTAGTTTAAGACCAGGTGACCGTGTGTGGAAGTTTTCCCATATTTTTATTATTATAGAAGATGATTCAAGCAGCGTCCATGTTCGAGAATCGGCACTTGCGTACATGACTAGTAAGGTCGATTCCAGCCGGCCTTTATAATAAGCATTCTTTAATCAACTGAATGTTACAGCCGTAGCTAAAGTGAATCACAAGATCCGCGAGCTGAGCGATCGTCTCCTATCAACCAATGAAGACATTCAACGCAGTCTCACTGAAGGCAACATGCTCACTGAACGCGCGTACAACCGCATCACTACCAGCTACGACGCGCTACGAGACGAGGTGAGTGCTACGGTGCTACGACGCTACGACGTACAAAAAACATTATTATTTTTTTACCAACATAGCGCAGCGGATTAGCAAGTTGAAGAGGCAATGGACAGGGCATAGTACATAGAACTTATAGCCGAAGGGGCACGCTGAATGCAAGCCGCTTGCAACTGGACCAGATGGAAATCTATGGGGGAGGCCTATGTCCAGCAGTGGACTTCCAACGACTGATATAATGAAATATTACTAACCCTCAAAAAGGTGGAGATTCTCAATTCAACTGTAAGTATGTTGTTGTATTTCTTATGTTTTTAGGGTTCCGTACCTCAAAAGGAAAAAAGGAACCCTTATAGGACCACTTCGTTGTCCGTCTGTCAAGACCTTTTTCTCGGGAACGCATAAAGGTATCAAGTTGAAACTAAAATCAGCAACACAGGTCTAAGATCTTATGCTTCTGTGAAAAAACAAATATAAAAAACAAAATTAATTATTTATCTGACTGTAATTTGGTCTCCGAATTGTCAGTGAAAAAAACATTAAAATTAGAGTGTCAATTCGGACACTTTGTCCAAGTATTTTGTGTCCGAGTCATCAGCAAGTCAAAAATCTAACTCTAAGGTCTATTCATTTTCTGAAAAAAAAAGAAATTCTTAAAAAATGCATAGTTCGTTTTCAGATTTCCAAACAAACAAAGAGCGAGAAGGTGATACTCCAAACATCAGAAGACGTGCTAGCCAATAAGAAACGCATAGAGTTCGGGCTACATCAACTGCTCACACAAGTCTCCGAGCTCATTGTTAACCAAGGGAAGAGTATGAACGGGACTATTACTGATCGGTAAGATTACTGTACGATTTATATAGGTATAGGAAAAAATTAAAAAGGAGTTTGCCATAATATTTTTTTTTTAGTTTTCCATTGTAGGGTAAAATTAATAAAGCATCAAAACTACGTGCATACCTTCCAGAGTATTACTTCACTATTTTCTATGACAAAAACGCGACGTCCGTAACGCCAGAATGCTCCGAAATGGCTGTATAGGCGGCATACGACCTAAGAATGCGGCGCAGGCGTTTCAGAGAGACCTATTAGCACAGAATAATAAAGGGACTGGAACACTCCTCAAAATCCTAGCTCCTACGCAATAAAGTGCAATTCAGGTCGCACAGCGCCTAACTAATTGTCTTTATATTAACGTACAAGCTGCCTCTCTTTCTATCGCGTATCTCTCTATCTGTATGTTCTCTCTGTGTATGTTCTCTTTGTCTAGCCCATTTCTATGGGCTAGACAAAGAGAACATATGGGCACGGTCTACGAATAATAATAAGTCGGTAGAATTTCTATTCTACCGTCAAGACGGATGCTCCGGGTACTTGTAGCTTCAGCGGAGTGTCCCATGTGCATTCCATTGTAAGAATTCATAGGCCTCATACAGTCTCGTCGAACGTCAGCGGTTGTTACAGCCTACAGCCTAAATTGTTGTCCGAGCGTTTTATAGAAAGTTGTATCCTGTTATCTCAGGTTGAACGCAATAGAAGCGACGATAATGGGCAACCAGGCGCTGACACAAGTGAACCTCAGCTCCAAGATGGAGTCGGAGATGTCTCAGGTGTGGAGACAGATCGGCATTCTGCACGCGCAGCTTAAGGCTAGCAAGCAGATACTTGATAAACTTGAGGTAAGGTAACATATACTTTATTTATAACTTCATATTCATTTATAATATGTTAACAAAAGGTGTAGTAATACTTACTACTATCCATCAAACAGAACAACTTTCAAAAGATTTCTTTTTATTTTGATACATCTTCCACACACGGTCGTCTAGTCCCAAACTAGGCAAAGCCAAATAAGAAGATGACCGATATACCTAGATAAATACTTATATATAATATATACTTATAACACCCAGACACCACACATCAAACAGACATGCTCATGCTTAAATGTACTTACAATACGTACGTTTTATCTTGGCGAGTCTGAACATAGGCTCTGCGAACTTTAGTGCACGTAAACTCGTGAAGGAATATTCCCAGATAAACAAATATACGAACAAATGTTTATTGTAAATGTAATGTTCAGTTTAGTTCAATCATAATGATAACAGTTTAGTGTTCACGAGTTTACGTGCGCTTAAGTTCGCAGAGCCTATGTTCAGACTCGTCAAAATAAAACGCACGTACTGTATATAACTATCGTGATAGTTGTACGTGCCAACTTTTAGGAACCGCCCTCTAGTCGTAGTCTACCCTCAATAAAAAATATATCCAATTCTATTTCATTAATTAAAGTCCAAGACATTATCACCCCTAGTTATCAAATATTGCTAACATGAGTGTCAGTCACGCAATGATAGTTATCTAAGTATTTCTCGTAGATTAATTAACTTATGTTTTCAACAGGCGCAAACTGAACAATACGTTAATAGCAGCACGGCTACTATGGGGAAAGTTAAGACAGATGTAAGTTTTAAACTTTGTTATATAATGTATGTAAGTACGTAACATGATTGAAATTCTTGTAGGAAAAGTGTCCGAGAAAAGTTAAGTGTCCACTTAGGTAAGTTATCCTACCTTAATTGGGTCTTGTAGTTTAATAGAAAATCAACTTAAAGCAGATATAAAATCCGCTATTAGTAGTAAATCATATGAAAACGCTAATTTTCTAATTGTTTTATTTTTCTAAGAATCATAATTTTCAAAACCTTACGAACTACGAAAGAATCATCTTGTACACCCCCGTGTCCAAGGTAATCGATAAGGAATGTCCTTGGTTTTGCCTTAATTTTGGGAATGTCCTAGGTTTACCTAACTGTACCTAATTGTTATTTGGCCTCGTCCCCGTCATCCATATTAGATAATAATATTTTTTTCCAAAATTAATTTGTTTGATTCCTCGGCAAGAGTTATTTTTGTCAAAAAATGTAATGATGCAGTTTTTTATCAAAATCGATCATATACGAGTCCTTTCAGCATTAATCGAAAATCCGTAGTTTCGGTGATGGTCATTAACACTTTAAATAAAAAAAACACCTGTATAGAAACACGCGGACGTCGCGGGTAATAGACAATTTCGTATTATATTATCATTTCAGGTAGCCACAATAACAACACAAATGTTGAAACTGAACGACGACTTCAACTTCGCTCTCGGCGAGTTGGGCATGACGACGCAAGAGTTCCGGCAGATATCCACAGTCATCGCCGCCGCTATGGCTCAGAATAGGAATGCTACTACTACTACTGAGAAAGGTACATTACTACATTATCTTTAGGTTTTTTTCTATAAGTAGATGATTATGGTACACTCAGGCAGTCTTAATTGATATTTTATGGTAAATGTGATTAATTAAAAAAATATTAAATAAGTGCCGGTCATTATTCATAATTACAGAAAGTCGAGAAAAAAGTAAGAAAATAATCACATTTATCGGTCATCTATACTACTATTATAAAGAGAGAAACTTTGTTTTTTTGTTTTTTTGTTTTTTTGTTTGTAACGAATAGGCTCCGAAACTACTGGACCGATTTTAAAAATTCTTTCACTTATGGATAGCTTAATTCAGTGTGAGTGCCATAGGCTATATGAGATTTTGAAATAAAATGGGGATCCGTAAGAAAACTGCAATATTGTGAACCAAGGTGTTACATAATATAATTACCATATTCATAAATTTGCGTGCGCTGTGAAATGCATTGATGGTAGAATAATATAATGTACTAGGGGTTTGTAGTACTTATCAATACCTACAAAACAGTATACATAGATTATATCCATCTTTTTTGGTTTAGTCACAATAATCGAAAAAGTGATTATTTTCATGCGGTGTGAAAACTATTGGTGGTAGAGTAAAGTAATGTACTAGGGGTTTGTAGTACTTATCAATACCTACAAAACAGTATACATAGATTATATCCATCTTTTTTGGTTTAGTCATAATAATCGAAAAAGTGATTATTTTTCATGCGGTGTGAAAACTATTGGTGGTAGAGTAAAGTAATGTACTAGGGGTTTGTAGTACTTATTAATACCTACAAAACAGTATACATAGATTCTATCCATCTTTTTTGGTTTAGTCACAATAATCGAAAAAGTGATTATTTTTCATGCGGTGTGAAAACTATTGGTGGTAGAGTAAAGTAATGTACTAGGGGTTTGTAGTACTTATCAATACCTACAAAACAGTATACATAGATTATATCCATCTTTTTTGGTTTAGTCATAATAATCGAAAAAGTGATTATTTTTCATGCGGTGTGAAAACTATTGGTGGTAGAGTAAAGTAATGTACTAGGGGTTTGTAGTACTCATCAATACCTACAAAACAGTATACATAGATTCTATCCATCTTTTTTGGTTTAGTCACAATAATCGGAAAAGTGATTATTTTTCATGCGGTGTGAAAACTATTGGTGGCAGAGTAAAGTAATGTACTAGGGGATTGTAGTACTTATCAATACCTACAAAACAGTATACATAGATTATATCCATCTTTTTTGGTTTAGTCATAATAATCGAAAAAGTGATTATTTTTCATGCGGTGTGAAAACTATTGGTGGTAGAGTAAAGTAATGTACTAGGGGTTTGTAGTACTTATCAATACCTACAAAACAGTATACATAGATTATATCCATCTTTTTTGGTTTAGTCACAATAATCGAAAAAGTGATTATTTTTCATGCGGTGTGAAAACTATTGGTGGTAGAGTAAAGTAATGTACTAGGGGTTTGTAGTACTTATCAATACCTACAAAACAGTATACATAGATTATATCCATCTTTTTTGGTTTAGTCATAATAATCGAAAAAGTGATTATTTTTCATGCGGTGTGAAAACTATTGGTGGTAGAGTAAAGTAATGTACTAGGGGTTTGTAGTACTTATCAATACCTACAAAACAGTATACATAGATTCTATCCATCTTTTTTGCTTTAGTACAATAATCGAAAAAGTGATTATTTTTCATGCGGTGTAAAAACTATTGGTGGTAGAGTAAAGTAATGTACTAGGGTTTGTAGTACTTATCAATACCTACAAAACAGTATACATAGATTATATCCATCTATTTTGGTTTAGTCACAATAATTGAAGCAGTGATTATTTTTCATGAGGTGTGAAAACTATTGGTGGTAGAGTAAAATAATGTACTAGGGGTTTGTAGTACTTATTAATACCTACAAAACAGTATACATAGATTATATCCATCTTTTTTGGTTTAGTCACAATAATCGAAGCAGTGATTATTTTTCATGCGGTGTGAAAACTATCGGTGGTAGATTAAAGTAATGTACTAGGGGATTGTATTAATTATCAATACCTACAAAACAGTATACATAGATTATATCCATCTTTTCTGGTTTAGTCACAATAATCGAAGCAGTGATTATTTTTCATGTGGTGTGAAAAGTATTGGTGGTAGAATAAAGTAATGTACTAGGGGTTTGTAGTACTCATCAATATCTTCAAAATAGCCCACGATAAATTATAACATGTGTTAAGGTTTGGTCATTGTAACAGAAATAGTCATTAATTTGCGTGCGCTGCGTAAACCATTAGGGTTATATTTATTAAAATACAATGTATCACGAATTTACTCCTGATAAACGTCCACTATACCTACTTCTGCTACCCGTGCGAAGCCGGGGCGGGTCGCTAGTTATTAATAATTTAAGTTATTACCTTAGTACCGATAACTGTGATAAAATACCTACTTATATACTCTATATCGTTTCTGTAACTCAATTCGACCTAACCAACTCAATTCGGTTTGCGTGGTGGGCTCTAGAAGCTCGAACGGTCACACCTGAACGTCGCTTCGCCACTCTCGGGCCATCGCATCGCTGAGGAGGTCATCCCCCACCTCTCCCCTTCGAATCGAGCCAGCATTCAGGACCTCCCTTGAGCTCCTGGCTCTCGCACTTTATAAAAACACTCTAGGGTGTGAGCCACAAGACCACGTGGTTTTGTCACTTGTACCGACGAGAGTAGTGAAATATAATAATAATTGCTAAAGTGATAAATTTCAATTTCATATTCACTTTTACCAAATCATGAGGGAATTATTAATAACGATCGATACTTCTATTCTGTGGTAATACGACTCGACTCATGTTATTCTTCCAGATGCCGGTCCGGGCCCACACAAAATCTCCAGTGCAGAAAAAACTACCTAAAAATAATAAATTAATCCAAAAATAACATAGATTTAGTAGAATAACAAATAGTTTTAAGTTATTGCCATGTAAATTAACTAAGTCGACTGATAAGTAGAATTTTATAAGAAAAATAAAACTCATTAATATTAACTTTTGCAAATATTTAATCTCTTTCATAATTGTGGATCTATATATTTATATTGTACAAGTTTATATGATACAATTAGACTATCGTGACAGATATTTCAGCCACAAGTGACTCCAAATAACATATAACTGAAGGATTCTAAGAAATATGTGAATAAATAGTAGGTACTGTACAATAATTGGTATAATATAGATTATAAACAATATACACTCGAATTATTTGTCTTCCCTTTGATTATTTTCTGAATACAACCTCTTTCTATGTGCAATATTTTTAAACGATACATTTCTGCTAATTTCGTAATAATAATTTGATAAAAACCTGTGCTTTCTATTCAACTTGTTACGTTTATTCATTAATATTATAATTTTATGCAAACATTATGACTTATATAGAAATAATCATAAATAACGCCCGCTTAATTAATTAAGTCAAACAATTTCTGTGTCTCATAGGTACTGACGTAAAACTGTTTTGTTAAACTTAGGAATAAAATCGGAATCGACTTAAAGGTAAGCTTAGACACATTCGTTGTTATTAAACAGCCTAAAATGGGACAATCGCTTTATGATTCGAAACAAACTTCCCAGTTTTAATAAGTAGGGAACGAAGGAATGTACAATCTATGCGAACCAGTCGCTAATCTTGGGAACTTATCTACTTAGTAGGATTGTCATTAAACATTAGGAATGAGTATGTCGTGTATGTATGAGACCGGTGATATATTATATATACAGGGTTACTAATATTTTGCTGAATATAAATGATTAGTAGTAGATTGTTAATAGTACATTAGTTATGGTAAGTATCCCTTTAAAAGGAATTTATCAAATCACCAGTAACTCTGTATATTCGCTGCGGCACACACCTATGGCAGTGGCATTCTAACATTCATGCGATAGCATACTCGACATTTATACTTATATGTGAATATGTACATCAATAACCATACATGCACTTTATTATAATTAATGCAAAAAAATATTTACAATTCTTAATTTATGTGTCAAAAAGCACTTAGCCGTCCCATAACCCACCCCTGAACCTTTCAAAAGACAATATTAATAAGAAAAACAAGATAAAAACGTGATAACAGATTTTCAAAACCGATAAAATGTTTATACGAATAAGCTCTTAAGATATAATTAAAACATGCCTTACACCTAGTGACGAGAAAACCAAAATGGTGAATCCTATCAAAAGCTGTAAAAACGCGCAAGCCCTATGTGTTTACTATTTGTCATGAGACATACAGATTGATGTCTGAGACAATCTTTACTTTGTACATTGCGGTATCAAAATGTGAGCGCGACGGTTGAGAGCGACTACGGCAGGACGCCATTCAGCAACTTACATAATAAGCTCAATAATTGAATATAGATAACGTGACAATATTGTCAATGAAATCTTCTTTTTCTAAACTAACCCGAGCGGAACACGAATCAGGGACCAGTGTTGCCAACAATATTTTTAAAAATCCGCTAGATTGGTTGAGTATTTTCGTCAAAAATATATATTAATAATTTTTATACGTCAGTAATATATTTTCACAGGTTAATAATAATTCATTTTAAAAAAAATACCATAAATTTGAATAATGTTAAGTTTCTGTCCCGTAATATATCCCGTCAGCCGTTAGAAATATTTTTTTCCGTTTTCTACGTATCCAAATCCGCTACATATGACGGGAAATCCGTTAAAGTTGGCAACAGTGCAGCGACACTCACCATTCCGCGTGGTGGTGCTTTCGCAACTAAGCTATCGTGGCAGTGCATGGACTGTTTTTTGTTTCCGTGGAAAGAAAATATGTACTTTTTACACACTTACGCAGAAAATTATCAAAACTACATAAAATGACCCAAGCTCGGTGAAAATAGACTAGCGGTGGGTCTTTATTAGGGCCCCGGTCACTAACATTCCACCGACTTATATGTTTTACATTTCCCTTGTTAGACGTAGTCCTTATAAAACCCGATCAGCGATCATGGCAATTTGCGTTGCATTCTATTAGAACGAAGATTTTGTGCGTGACATAATTCGTGTAGTACGGAGCGACTCGTGACAAGACCGCGTCGCTGTCAACACCGCAATATTTACCCTAACGCCATACAGCCCTATTTATAATTTATACTCCTAAGTCTCGAGTGTAAAATTGTGCCATAAAGGTTTCCGGTGGGACGATGTAAACGCAACTGAAACCTCATGGGAATATAAGTTCAAAAGTACAACGTAAACTACGATTACAATCTTAATTAACGTGGTAGTAACCTCTATGTGGGGTTACTGATAATTATAGGTAGAGCGCTTAATTGAGTCCTCGCCAGCGGGGTAAAGGTGCGTAGGACCGGATAGGTGCGGGACCCCCGGCTCTCCCGGCTCCCGTTCACATCTACCTCCGCGTCCCCCGCCACACCACTACATATTACTAGTAACCCCGTATGCAAAGGTATGACTTCATATGGCTGAACATGCAGAACCATTGTCTATGTTAATTAAGATCGTAGTCTTAAAGAACTTTTACTATAGGATTATATACATAGTAAATTCCTGTACACAAGGTTTTCAACCCTGTTCAATTTTGATGGTATTTCTACTGGCACGATTGTAAAACAAGAGGTTCCCATAAGGATGTAACGACAAAACTGAGGGTAGATAAATTTTACAAGGCGAGGTATATTAACCTCGCCTTGTAAAATTTACTGAAACTGTCGAAGTTTGTACAAAAAAATGACACAAAGTTTTAATACAAATGAAGGAGATTGCGGTATTTAACCGTATCTACTGTGGTTTAAGTATACGTATTATAATATTATTTAGTTCCAAATATAATAAAGATTCCCTACCGCGATACCATTACACTAATTTATTGTGGCCGGATAGACAGAACCCACTCCGACTCCGTTACTATAAACACATCTCATTCTTAAATCCTTCGCACATGAGAATCGTAGCTTACGACTTATTTTAGACCGGTTACCGATCAGTTTTACTCACTTAGGCTCGCTTTCACGCAAATAAGGGTTAAATACATAAAAGCAGACGTTATTAACACAGGGTTACAGATTAAATGTTAAGAGTTTTGCTTCTAAATGTTGATGTTGAAGGCGCAAGACAATGAATTGTTCAACTCTGTGTTAGCTGTAACCTTGAACGAAGTGGTTAAATCGTCCTAGGCTGTAACATTAGCTTAATTATGTTAACCCACAAACGTGCAAGTGGGCCTTCAAGTACTTCCCAGTCAAGTTAAGAGATACAAAATAATGAAAGTATAATTACTTTCATTATTTTGTATTCATAATTAATAAAAAAAACTTACGCTAAGATTACTCTACGCTTCATATGCGAAGGCTCTAACGCGCTGACAACACAGGAAGACATACATCTATACAAGTACGCGGATACATTACGATATTAAATTCAAGTCATTATTGCATTTTTGATGCCCAATTGTATTAAAAGTTCAACTTTGAGTGCCAATAGAGTGGTTAAGGCTTTAGAATGTTATTGTGGGTGTCATTTGCAAAAATATACCATTGACACGCTACTGACACTCCACCAACACCCTAACACTCGATTGAACTTAAGCCAAGCCTGTTTATATATAACACAGACCGCACGCAAATCAAAGACATCACATTCAAATTTGTTCGAAATAAATTTTCAAGAGAAATATAAATAACGTCGCTCAAGAACCATAGAGCGCTTTTCAATTATGCATGTAGCTAAGAATGTGTTTTTTATATTATATGTTACCGTCAATGTAAACAATATAGGTTTTCTTTACAATACCTAGGCAATGTAGAGAATACTTGGGGCATCCAGACAATATATGAATGTATACAGAACATGTAAACAGAAACCCGATTCAGTTGGTAAGGTTAACTAAAACACCACTGAATTAAACAGCTAATTGATTTTATTGCGAATTACATAATTATTTATTCCTCATGTTTCAAATACTTTGTTATGTCACAGTAAGAGTAAATTACAATTAAAAAGGCATGACTCGGTAATAACTAGTTTTCCCCGTTCTTTTCTCCCTTTGCGCATGAACAATGCATATCTGCTGTCTCGTTCTAACCCTCTGGGACTTTTCCTTGGTCACTGAGTCACTGAGCTAACGAGGCAGAGAGGTTTAACTTTCCCCCTCATCTTAATAAGTGTCTGATTGGAGGATATAAACATCCTTAGCTACAAAGCCCAATAGAAAAGCACCTTTAACTCAGCAAAGTAACATGACCACCCCATAATTTCGAGGCACTTACATGAACTTACAATAATGATAATATACAACTACGGACTAGTGGTACAGCTCATAGTTGCCCGTTGATACAACGGGTACACAGTTAAAGCTATGGACATATTTCATCAACTAACTAGCCTAACACGGAGAGAGGAGGTTATCGTACGCGTACAAACCTATCTACAACGTGCTAAAGGTGCAGTGATACTTAATTATGGAGATATACTTTATTGTACACCTCACAGAGGTAACGATAAACGTCTAAGGATTTTTAATATCGGTTAGAAAGAAGTTTATGATTCGCAATAAAATATTACAAAATGAATTGGTCAGTCATGAGAAGGCAAAATATTATTTTTTGTATAATTTTAATATTCTTTTTACTACCTACTACCGACTGCCTCGGTGGCGTAGAGGGCGCATGCTCGACTGCCAATCAAGAGGTCCCGGGTTCGATGCCCAGGTCAGGCAAAGTGTGAAATATTGGATTTTTCCATTAGGAATTATCTCAATAACTGCCTGGAGTCTGGAACTGTGCCCGGTAAATGGCAATAGGCTCGCCCCCTATTACATGGGACCAATAACATACTGGCGAAATGTGGGTGTATCTACTATGGGAATGAGTCCTGGGTACACCTCTGCCTACCCCTTCGGGAAAAAGGCGTGAATGTACTCGTATGTTGTTATGTTTTTACTACTAGTTATATAGTTTCATAGGTAGATGAAATACAGCCTGTTAAGTATTACTACACCTTGTAACACCCGTTATATAAACCTACCATTCAGCTCTTAAAACTTACCAGTTCGATAACCGGTGCGATTACATACAAAATTCGTGTAATAAAAATTTGTGTCCGAATTCATAATAACGTCTAACGTGCGTTTCATGTCAAAACATACGATTACGTATGAACATCCCGGTGGAGAAAATATTGAACAAGTGCAGTACATAGTGAAAACAGTTGATCTGTTATGGATAGTTTGACTAGTGCGGGCAATGTGCATATTTCTGGGCTTTTTGAATAATGCCTATGATACAGATCTGTTTGATCAATTATCCTTATTTGGTTTACTAACTTTTCAAAAATACTAATTCGGTATAAGTAATCACCGGTATATATATCTACCATCTAAATAAGAAAAAAAAACAAAATTCGCCAAAAAAATCACTTTCCATACAATATGGACCACCTGAACAAAGTGTGGCAAGCCGAATTTTTGTAGATAAGAGAAAATAAACAGAAAATTTCCACATTGCCCGATTTGGTCATTATACATAATAATGGCCACATTAATCAAACTGCCCTTAACAGATCCAATCAACCGCCACGCGTATGCATCCATTGAACATAATTATTACGTTAATAGTAAGCGACGCCGTCTGCGCGTCTATGTACAAATTTATACTCGCTCTAATAGGAAGCGCCACTTTTTAGCAATTTGACACTATCCTATAAAAAATTTACCAAATCCGATTTGTATTCCCCGGTTTTCTCCGAATATAAATTGGTAAATTTTCCATATGATTCACCAGCTAAGAGATGGCGTTACCTCTTAACAAAAGGTATACGAGTAATACGTGTATATGTATAGTTTAAAACCGTCGTACATTAGTTATGTACATGGGCTCAGTTTATACTGAACTTATGTATCAATAGGGAACGATCGCGCGGCATTCCGTCGAGATTTCTCGACTCTCGACTGATGTCTTCAATTCCTATAAAAGCTATATTACAATAAGGCCATGGGTCTGAACACGACAGATTTTTATGTTACTGCTAATATGGTCAAACTCGATAATAATAATTCACTGTAACATTAGGTACAAACATTAGGGTGGCTCTGAGAAATAGACTCATAACTTTAGATTGAAATACCTCAAATGTTTTTTTATTAATAGCGTATTTTCGATTTATAATCGTATTTTCGGTGAAAATAATCGACAAAATAATACAATTAGTATAAATATTACTTTATCTGTCGAGGGTAATAAAGTCCCCAAACATTTGCGTAGTCAACCTTTTACTTGACCTTTTAAGGGGGCTATCAACATTTTTTATAACAATAATATAACTGCTTTGGTAATAATGTAGTTTTATTCGATAATGTTATAATGTTATATTATAATGTATATATAGATAATGTTATATTATTCATCATCATCATCTCAGCCATAGGACGTCCACTGCTCAACATAGGCCTCCCCCTTAGATTTCCATCCAGTCCGGTTGTAAGCGGCCTGCATATTTATTACGATAATATATTATAGTTACGGTCTAACGGTGCCCTGCGGTTTTACCCGCGTAGGTTTCATCCGTTCCCGTGGGTATATCGGGATAAAAAGTACCCTATGTTAACACATAGGGTACTTTTTATCCCGAAATAACTTCCAGGGTCTAAACTATCGACATACCGAATTTCAGCCCAATCGGTTCAGTAGCTTTGGCGTGAAAGAGTAACAAACATCCGTCTATGTATCCAGTAGGATATAGTCATTATGGAACCAACTGAAAACGTTCTAAAAAAATTCTGTTGTTGCATCGAGCTTGTTGCCCTAGAACCAAATACCTATATGGAAGAACTGTTTTTTTTTTCGCTATTGAAATAGCTAATAATAATATAATTTTAACTATGGCAATTCCGATGAGTGAAATGACCACAATGACCATTTAAGAGATGCTAACAGATTTAACCAGTAATCCTGTGTTTGTTAACGAAGATAATATAATTAACTGACCAACTTTCAAAAGAAAGTATTGCGAAAATACACTAAAAGGAAAAGGATCAGGTGATCGAAAAGTTTGTAAGAGAAGTCTAAACTTTTTTTTTCGGAATTTCGTAATTCTTTGTTTTGCAAATAGTTACTATTTATGGGTAAATGCACCCCCATGTCATCATTTTATAAGTCGTTATAGGTACATCGTAAAGCCATTATATTACTAAATGTATCTTTACACGAAGGTTGCAAAAACAAATGAAATGTGTAACGTGTGTAACACGCGTAGAATGTCCGCGAGTCATTACTTTAATAACAAGTTTGACGTTATCATGTGCAATTCCACCATCGGCCTTGACCCAGATCCTCGAAGGCTTACAATTTTAATTCGGGAAGTACCGCGCGACGCTTTACAAAATATTAATCTTATGTACATATTGTCGCTCGAAGATAAAAGTAGAACTAATCTAATTGGCGCTTGGAACGCATTGCCCCTTAACACTTAAGACCACGCCTCACAAGTGGACCGTACATTACTGGAACAGACTTCATTCATACCGACCGCAGCGCGGACTCATGACGGGGCCGAGGGGGCCCAACGAAAACATTGCAAAAATATATCATATCCTAAATTTAATTGGTGTTTATTAACGGTTAAGGCATTCTGTGAATAAACCCTTTTCTCACTCGAGTCTCAAAATAAATAAGTACACAAAACTGGGCCCATACCACACATAAATCCATCACATATTGTTATATTTGATGGATTTATGACACATATTGACACTTTAACTTTACAAAATCATAATGCAAATCAATTGAAATTGTCACATTTTTCTTGCTAACATTATGACAAAAAATCTGATATTGCTACACCAAGAGAATTGGTCTTTGTATTCAGTGTAGAATTACCAATAAAAACCTCCACCATAATACGGTCGATAGCCGTATCTGCATATCTACACTTGGACTGGACTTTAGGCCATACCTTTCTATTTCGGCTCGAGTGTCAAGTCACATTTTGTGGGGCGCGTTCCTAAAATGTTCAGGGCGATGTGTCGCGAGCGCTGGGTGCGTGGATATAAAAGGTGTCCTTGCAGAGTTTACCTCCGCGTACTCTTGGAGGAGGGGCGCGAGTGGGAGTGAGTGTGGGGGGTCGCGCCCCCCCCCCTGTCCTAACTGCTACACGACGCTGCCGATACTGGGGACAGGGGGGAGTCACGTGGGCAGCCTGACAGGGTGACTACGATCTGTGGAAGTACATCTTATTATTATCTTATTATTATACGAAACATATAACTTGTACAAAACATATTAACGTAAATAAATAATAAACATTGAGTTCTAGAAGAAGGATATAGTCAGCTTGGTTCGGCTATATAGTGGTGTCACTTTCGCATGAAATTCAGTATAAAGGTTGGACACCGAGAGTGGAGTTGGAGAGACAAGGTGTTGCTAGACTAAAGTCTAGCTACACCTCGCTATTTAAAAATGGCTGTCAGAGATGATGTCTTATGGCCAAACCAACTCAGCACTTATGCTCCACATCCTCCCTTCTAGCATGTGGCTCTCGCAAATCCACTCAGGCTAGCCAACGAAGGGAAGCCAAGGGGTGGGGGACTGTTCCTCGTCAGTGTTCTCTCTGGCAGGCCGGTGAAGGCAAGCCGGTAATGAGGAACAGAGCCCTCCCCCGGGAGTACTCAGGTCCATTCGGGTTGCTACTGCCCAACAGCTAGCCATAAGCTGAATTATATAATAACAAACAGTTTGCTTATAATGGACTAGCTGTGCACACATGTTTCAGTATGTGTTATTCCAGGGTTTAAGCTATCAACATACCTATCACCAATCAATTCAGTAGTTTTTCAGAAGTAGTAAAGTATTTTTCAGAAATATTTATCTACCTATTTAAGCTGTTTGCCCAATAAAATTTTTACAAAGATACTAAAGATATTTAGGATCTTTTCTTTCTAAAACTTTCTTAGTTTTAAATTATCTGGTTTATTCCAATCATCCTAGGTTTTTGCGCAATATTTCGGTTTTTTTCAATTATCCTGCTGCTTATTTAAAATTAACATTATTATAAATATATTTCTTTTTGGGCGCAAATATTATGACAAATAGATAGATATGATGAGAATGATTTCCATACCTTTCGGCTGCCTGCATGGTTCCGATGTTCACATAGCCATACCCCTTGCCATGTGCCCAGGTTTAATTTGCCGTCTGTGATTGGTATTGTGAGCGAGGAACCAAGGAAGCAGGCTTTTACATGCGCCGGCTGAGGAAAAAATTGTATACAGAATAACAATACACATATATAATTTTCTGCACACAAGACTGGTATGTAATATGACCATATTTATAAGACATAACATTTATTTATTGCCAAAATAATGTTCTACACAAATAGTAAATGACATATAGAAATATTCTACATATTATTATTTTCTAATTAGCAATGAGACTCAAACTAAGCTCTAGGCTTGTAATCTTGAGACTCTGAGAGCTATTATCAAGTTATGCAGGCTTATATTATTACATGGTAGTAGTATTAAAAATATTATAGACTTGTGAAATTACTACTTTACTTCTGAGTACATAACATTATGTCATTTAATATATAAGACTTTCGGACAGTGGGGGTCGGGAGCTTTCTAAAAAATTTCTATCTGAGCGCTTAATTGAGGCTATGTGTGAACAAAATGCTGGAGTTTATCTGGCTCAACGTATAAGCATTGCTATTCAACTGCGTGCGATTCGTGCCATCTATGAGATGCGTCCACGCGAATCCCATAGAGAATTATTTAAAGAAATAAACATTCTGACCCTACCATCCTTATACATCTATAAGAACATCATGTATGTGCGTAAAAATTTGCATAAATTCAAATTAAATAGTGACCTCCATAATTTTAATACTAGGAATAAAGACAAAATAGCTATACCTAGCTTTAGATTATCTAAAACAAATAAAAAACCATTCTTAGGAAATAGTGTACATTTCTATAATAAAATCCCAAAAGAGATAACGGGGCTCTCAGAGGGTAAATTCAAAACCTATATAAAATCTACTTTACTAAAGAATGCTTATTATAATGTAAATCAGTACATAGAGGACAAAGATGCTTGGGAACTTCCGCATAGCCACCACGCGGCACCTTCTAAACAAACGAGTGTAACCAAACCAAATATTGTAAAACAATCAGTTGAAAAAATTAAGCCCTACAAGTTTCTTGTGCGTTCTTCTTGTAAAGGTATCTTTCCGAACGCACGGTAGACTCGTTACTGTTTATTTTCATTGACGTACAAAAGTGTCAGATTGTGACCTATTTGAATAAATCTTTTTGACTTTGACTTTGACAACGTGGCAATGCCGCCAGTATCTTAAGTACGCTGCCATCTGACAGAGGTTTAGAGTACTTGGATTTTCTATAGGCTGAAATGTCAGCCTGTGGATATGCGAAGTGATCTATAGCATAGTGTATTTAGTGAGGGTCGATAGTAAGAAGGTAAAAAAAAAATATTATCTACAATTATTAGCATGAAAATGGAATCTGATGACTGCCGATGGTTCCTGTATATAATACATACATACAGGTACCAACAATCGGCAGCTAGTAGAAGCCTTTAGTATTCTGTGGTAAGAGGCAGATATCTTAACAAACTGGTTGGTTAGCTTTGTCATAACCCTGCCTTTTAAGCTGCAGGTCCTGGTCCAGATGACCGTGTGTGGAAGTGGTCCCATATTAGTAATATTGCTACAATCAATAATTAATTTTTGGGAATAATACAGTAAACTTAAATCTTAAGTATCAGAGGCCTATTTATACCTTATAGACTAACAAACATAATATAATAAATATTATACAATAATTTTCAGTATCTCTCCCCGATAGCGCTGGAAAGGATCTTGGAATATATCCTTGTGCTTCAGTGGACACTGGAGTATGTAGGACTGGAGCCATGAGACATTTCATTACTATGCTAGGAATTATGTGCCCATACTTTAAGTGCAAACACACAAACACCACACATTTGCCACAAAAAATACACTTATCGCTTTCAAAGATTGTACCTAGCATTGAGAGTAGCTTGATCATAGCCTACTGATGTTAGTAGATAACTAAATATCTTGTATAATAAATTCTTATTGGACACATCAATAAATAAAGCCTTATAAAAATATGTCAATGTAGTATGTCAATTCAATTCAATTCTTATTTTGTGGCTTGTGAGTGTTTATAACACCACATACTACAATGTAACCTAACTTAACATTGATTGAATGAATATAATATTGTCAAATAGGTATGACACTTTTTAAGACATCTACAATAAAGTTTAAGTAAGATGCAAATGGTCTAGAGAACCTACTAATAATTGGTCCAAGAGTAATCAATTAATTCTAATAAATAACAATAACAAATGAAAACAACCTTGAAATAAAATAAATATTCCAATTTTAAAGTTTGTCTTAGTAACCTGTGTTTTGAATGTAAAGTTAACAGTAACTGACAGCATTTAACTCACCATGTCGTCAGGGCCTTCGCACGAGTGTCTGTAGGGGAGCCCTTCTGGTACGATCTTATTGAGCATCATCTCCATATCGTCTCTGACATCAGGGTCCCAGCTCTCGTTGAGCGCGAGGCTCGCGGACGTGTGCAGAACTGCAAACATTCACTGATCAGCTGGTCCCTTGTGTCACGACGCGCGCACATTTACACTTAACTCATAATTATTAACACTTGTCACACGTTATCGCGACGTGATAATCGCGCGAGATTATGTAGGGCAAATATGACAAGTGAGGGTGCAACATCGGCGGCAAGAATACGAGCCCCGAATACTCACTCTGGATGTGGCAGAGACCGACCGCGAACTGCGAGAGCTCCGGCACCTGCTTGAGGATCTCCTCCGTGACGAGGTGCACGCCCCGATGCTGCGGCCTCAGGTTCAATTTCCGTTGGAACCACGCGGATCCGATCTGAATTCCTCGGTTCGAAGCCATGTTTAATTTTTAAAAACGCTACAGATAGATCGCAAGAACACACACGATCTTACACAACATCACTTTAAACAGCCTTTACGAGAATTATACCACAATTATCATAAAAGATTCATCTTCAATCTTTAAAAGTAATAAATATACGGAGGTTAGAGGACAGATTCGACACCCTATTTTCTGCGGGAAAGTGAAACAGTCGTCAAACGAAAGAGATAAGTGGATTAATGTTGTAAGATCAAAAACTTAATAAACCGATTGAGCTTTCATTCATGAATTTCATTGTAAAAAAATTGCGAGGTCTTAAAATATTTTTTGGTTTTAGTTATTACATAATATGAAGCTTCAATTTCGTAAAAAGAACTATATTTTTTTCATATTCTGCGTAAATATCGATTTTATAACAACATTATCATGGTGTCGTCTGTCCAAAACAATACACTCGTCTTGTAATTTTTATATTCAGGCAACATCGTTGTCGTTGTCGCGGCGGAAAGCGCGCGATATCTTGAAATTTTAATAGTGATTGTCATCGCTAGGGGTGGATTTAAAATAATATATTTCTTAATATCTTCTTACACATATCGATTTTATTATTTTAATTATATATTGATAAAAATAACATGTATCTTTAGGTACTACGTAGTTATATTTAGAAGAACTAAAGATAAGCCATTAAATCGCAATGCCATGGGAGTGCCAGGGGTAGCATTGTAACGTAATTCTAGGGTGCGGCAAAACCACTCCTTGGAACAAGGGAAATTAGCTATTACTACACTTACTTGAATTCAATTGAGACGTCTACTTTGTTTTAGTTATCGGTTAATTGGTTTTTGCCTAATTACTTGCAAAATGGATCCTATAATGGATGTAATAAAAAATTCTGAAGAGCCTGAGTGGCTTGAGAAGGCAGTTGTTGGTGAAATCAGGCTTTGGCAATTATTGTTCCTGTGCTTAGCTTGCGTCATGGCATTGAGTAAGTCGTAGATAAAAGTAGATATTACACTATACAACGTGTTACAAGAGTGTAGTGATACTTAAGGGGTCTATCTACTAGGAATTCGCAAAAATAAAATTCGACTCCAAACAAATTTGCCGATCCATTTTGTATGTGAATTAAGTCGAACTTTTTTGCAAATTTCGCAATTCTTTCTTTTTAAAGTTGTTCAGTTGGACGGGTAGATGCACCCCTTTACGTATTAATACACCTT
The DNA here is from genome assembly GCA_947063395.1 of Hemistola chrysoprasaria. Classification (NCBI taxonomy): domain Eukaryota; kingdom Metazoa; phylum Arthropoda; class Insecta; order Lepidoptera; family Geometridae; genus Hemistola; species Hemistola chrysoprasaria. The sequence goes on along the minus strand of OX346724.1, from coordinate 10,959,587 downwards.
TTTTTAACATGTTTTATATAATATTTATTACATAAAAAATTTCGAATAGAGCCGTGGTAATGATATTATACCGTGATAGAGTTCTAATTTCGCAATCATTTCCTACATATGAAAGAAGAAAAAGTAGGTAGGTACCTTTTTATTATTGTAATAAAGTTTATTTCATTTCATCATCATGTCAGCCATAGGACGTCTGCTGGTGAACATAGGCCTCCCACTTAAATTTCCATGCAGTCCGGTTGTAAGCGGCCTGCATCCAGCGTGTTCCTGCCATCCTTATCAGATCGTCTGTCCACCTTGTGGGTGGACATCCTTAGCTGAGCTTGCCAGTCCGTGGTGTCTTTTTTGTATTTAATATATTATGTCTGAATTGTTTTGTATTTATTATATTCATGCATTTGCTAGCTCTCTGCATAAATGTAGTATTTTTCTTGAAGTCGTGATGGTTTGTTGCTGCTTCCGGTTCCGCATTCCGCGCACTAAGCAACAAATCGAGGCGGACTACCAGCGGCGGAAGATCACTTGCAAGTTCCGTCAGCAGTTGGAGACTATACAGGACTCCAAGATGGATGCAATGTCATTGAGAGATGGTAAAAAAGTCCGTAAGATAATAATAATTATGATAACCCCTTGTTTGCTTATCGTGAAAAAAATATGCGATAACCCTTTCTAAATGGACCCGCTTTACTGACGTCGTATCGCCCGGTATCGCGTTGGATATTGCAACAACTAATGACTAATGCCCTTCTGCAGTCCATATTGATAGTCGTGAAAATGTTTGCTTCGCGACGAACCAAACGTAGGAACTGCTCCATTATAATGCCTATATGTCACTGGCCTGTATTATGGTCACTAGTAGGTACAAACCGTTCAGAGTTATTTTACCTCTGACAGCGCTCTTATTATAAAAAAGACAGGAGCTAAGCTACCTTTTGAGCAAGAGGTAAAATATATACTCAATACCTATATGAACGGACTATACTCAGGCCTCTAAACTCTGAAAAGTCGTTCGACATTTGAAAAAACTTTGTAGGAACCAACTCAAAAATTGTGCATCAAATAGGAGTATTCCATACTTTGTTCTGTGGTTCTATACATTCCATGCAAAACAGATTTATGTGTTTCGCACGAAATTCAATATTATTTATTTTTTATAAATACAAATGAACTTTAAGCCTCACAATGCTCAAATTTAATATTATAACTATATATATATAGTAAAGGTACATTATATGACGGGGTCAACATCTTGACCTCATTAATTTAAGAATTCCTACTAATTATTTTAAATGTGAAAGTTTGTGAGGATGGATGGATGTTTGTTACTCTTTCACGTCAAAACTACTGAACCGATTGTGCTGAAATTTGGTATGTAGGTAGCTTAGACCCTGGAATAACACATGGAGTACTTCTTTCCGGTATTCTCACGGGAACTAATTACGGGAATAACTACGCGGGTGAAACCGCGGGGCGCAGCTAGTAATTTATATAATCTTTAGGCTCTCGCAGTCGGGCATTATTCGCGTAACGTGTGCGTAAATCGTCTGAGGAAGCAAGCAGCTGGCTTCATAACCTGATTATTAGTAGGCAGTAGGCAACCTACTACTTTTAATCATTAGCCGCCACATACTGCAGTACTACGCAAGAAATGTACATTTGCCTATTGTAATCAAAGTCAACAGGACAATCAGATTTATTTGCACTACCCATGATAAAAGATAAGATATGATAAACTAATTTGTCATTTCTATTCCGCGCCCGCAAGCTCTGGATCTACTTCACGAACAAACCAGTCAGATGGGCGACAACCAGGATCAGCCAGGATCGCAGCACAGCTCTATCATGTCGCCACAACAGAGTAAGAAATTTACGGACCAAGATGAATACAGTTTTGCTAATGACTTGTTTAAATCATTCCGGACCCTTGGCACAACTGGTTGTACCATGGGTACTTATGATTCCTTTATAATTCGGACCCACCCGTATTCAAGAACTATTAGTTTTCCTTGTTCATTGTGCTATCGGGGCAGGTGGCCAAAATTGGAACCACATGTACCTTATAACTAGTTTGGAACAACTGAATGTCAACTGCGCCATTACCAAAACCATTAACTGCTATTATTCTTCTGTTAATTAAATAAACAAATAAGATATTGGGACAGTTAGATATTTTAAATGCTAATGTGTGTTCATCTTTCGCCTTTACCTATAAGTATTGCCATTGTTACGAGAATATTAAATGAATTTGGTCTCCAGGTTCCCTAGACGCGTCGTTCCAGCCTGAAGGCAGTCAAAAACCGGAGCCTCAAGTGTCAGGGATGAACTTCGTGAAATTCGCATCCAAAGTAGCGACGCTTTCTAAGCTGGGACAACCTAAGTCTCCAACTTCACCTACCGCTTCTGGAACTAAAATGGATTTCTAGGCTTTGGAGCTTGACCTATCGTAGTTGATTTATTAAGTACCTACTACCTACCTACCTATAGCTTCAATCAAGTAGGTATTAGCTTATTGAGAGCCACGCCTGCCTATTAGCAAAATTAGACCTAGACTTCTAAGTAATAGTGTAATAGAATATAATCTAGGGCTGATAATTCATTGATAGCGTACACCAATAGCTAATAAAACAATGTACTATTATGGCGTAGACTCGAGTTTTTAATTGAAGGCGTAGATCAATGAGGCTTATTTTTGGCATGATTCGTCGTATCTAACGTTCTTACTCATTGCCGATACAGAAATCCAACGCAACTATCACAGCAAGTGATTTTTTCTAAACTGTCCTCAATTTCAAACTCGATTGTACTTAGCATATTAAGTAGTTTAAGCATAGGCTAGACGTATGTAAATAATAACCGTGTTAAAAAAAATGTAGTAATTCTTAAAGGGGTGCGATTATTTTTACGATCTACCCATCAAAGTGAACTTTCAGAAGAAAGTATATTATATATTGATTCAGCTGCCATTGATCAAGATATATTTGACAAAGCGTTGGTAAATAAATGATAAACAATACTGCAGTAAGTTTTCTTTAATCTAGAAAATAAAAAATACAGTATAAACGGATTTTAAATCACAAGAATAATTACATATTCACAAATAACTCCCATATTCTGCTGTTTACATCATCGCGTTAAAACTGACATTAAAAACAATGATTCAATTATGTTATAACTTTAAAGCAACATTTAACTTACATTATAATACATAAATAATACATCTTGCAAATAAAAATTACATAAATTTAAGTTAGCTAAATTTTCAATTAAATAGATTAAATTGTCCCTACGCAATCGCGTCATTCCTTAATGTTCTGAAACATTTGACATGCTTCCTCGGCAGCCTAAGGCGTCCATAACACCACAGGTAAGGCGTCAATCAGTGGCATCAATTATGAGTGATACTGAGTGGTGACGGAAGACTAACTTCTTTCCTTGGAGGAAGGAATACATGTATATCGATATCGATAGTTGTACTATCGATTGAACTGTCAAACCATGGCAGCCATTTTATGCGACATTATGAGTTGTAGCTATTAGCTATGCATCAGTTTTTTGTAGGTATTTCGGTTCCATATATCTATAATATATTTCTTTCTTGAATGATGTCATCAAATTAGACGAAAATCATAGCCGTGACCTATCGTGTATTGAACGCCTTACACTTGACTTAGCGAATTATATTAACTTTATATATAAGGTATCCAACTTGAACCATATATTTTGCTAGCCTTCAGTCCGTGACTTCATCTTGACCAAACCTCAAACACGACAATTAACGTACCTTACATACTAATAATGTCCAATTTGTATATTTTATTTCTTATTGTATCTATTGCTATATCCAACAATATTTGTCTGTTCGTCATTTGTTCCGAATATTGAGCAACTATTGGTGTTATAAACGGTTTGAGATGCCGTTCGGCCGGCTACGGATGCAGTCTGCTCTCGACAGGTTCCTATAAATCGACGAAAATCAGCGATTGCAGTTGTCTGCGAAAAATTGCTTTTAGCCTAAGTCCACACAAAGGATAACCGCGCGCGGTTATTATTATTTTTAAATCAATCGCGATAATAAACCGCCAGTGCGTTGACTTGTGTTGACGTCTTTGAATCACAAAATGACGTGACCAAAAACCGCGCGCGATTATCCGTAGTGCAGCCTTATGTAAACTCTTTGAAACCAGTTGAACTTGCATGTCGACGTCCGAATGACACCTTAAAATTGGTGCTGAATATAAGGACACTGCTAAACGTTAAAACAATTGAAATCGTAAAATATTTTTCTATCAAACTTTTGCTATAATTAAAACTAAACAAAATGCAATTTGGAATTGAAGATAACATGTAAATTGCACTTATTGGATACTTCATGTACCTCGGTCTATACTTGACACTAGCGATCTATCTATAGTGGGAATATTACAAAATTACAACTTTCGATAGAACTCAACTCAAACCGAGTAAATAAGACCATTACAATCCATTAGTCAGTTTATGTTTACAAATGGTGGTGATAGCGCCACCATCTATGATCCTGTGACTTTTTTATAGCTTTAAGACAATTTTTGGCCACATTTATAATCGCAGACAGAATGTCATTCCTTTCTTAGGGACTCTTATTCCTGAGAAATATACACTTTCACTTAATTATAATTGAATCGGACCTACCTAAACATTAAGGCGGTCCCTCTCAAGGAGCGTTCGCCTGTAATATAAGTTGATTCGAGCATAACATCTCTGAGTGAGAAAAATCGAGAATTACAGTGCGGAATCTGTAATGGGATAACACTTTCAACGGAACCTTATGACAGTCAGGGTATTTAAGACTAATCGATCAACCGTTGATCGTTTATACATGCGTTCAGTCGTTTTTACCATGAAGATCGACGTTGACTTATCGATTGTATACACAAATTGATTGACCGTCGATCATTTGTGTGCTAACACACTTAGCACAGCAATATTGTAATGTAATGACGAAGAAAATAATGATTCTTACATTACAGGAGAATTGTGCTCCCAGTGATGAACCACCTTAAAGGTTAGCTCAGAGAACACGGGCGCGTGTCGGGTCGGATTGTATTTTTATGAAAGACTTGTCATACACCCGACCCGACCCGCACCGGTTATGTCTGCGCTAAGCTTAGAAGTGATTTATTGTTCGTACGTATTACTATAGTGAAACTAAAGGAGCTGTTATAAAATTAATTAATAATATTAAAATTCGTAGAGTTTGTGCATTAACCTGTTTTACGGCGATAAACATTTATACAGGCGAAACGAAACGACGATAATATTATAGAATTATATTACATTTATACCTTATACAAGGACTGGTGTTGCGTTTAACTCGCATAGCACGTAAGCTACAGATACGTTCTTGGTTTACTGAAATGGGGATTATAAATTTCGCTAGTAATCCCGAATTGTTCCTATGGAAATTGCAAAAACTATATGCAAAATACCTAACTACTATGGGACTAGATCCTGGTACACCTCTGCCTACCGCTTTGGGATTTTCTTATGGTTTTATGTGCAAAATTTTAGCTTTTTGGTCAAAGCGTTAAGGTACGGCTGGGCGTTGGAACTTATACAAATAAATTTCAGAGGTGGGAAAAAGAATTGATATAATTCAAGAACAAGGAATTCACAAAACAAAAATGTTCATTAAAAATGTTAAGTTTGAATAAGTTAAAAAAAGTAGTTTGATTCAGGCGCCCACAGTCACAAACACACACGTTAGTTGCAGTTTTTCCGATAAGGATATAAGAAAACTCACTTAAAATGGATCCCGGCTTGTGACAAAATCTTATAGTACACCAAAAGAAAGTATTTTAACTATCCAATATGCTAAAAAGTATCCAAGAACGTATCGACATTACTGAAAACGTCGCATTCTACAGTCACTTCAACCTCTCTCGCTCGATTGCGAATATAGCTCGCTTTTTTACGACTTTATAGAAACTTAAGCTCTATAATGGTTACAAACAAGCTGTATAGTTCACATTCGGACAGCTTACTGACACTCGCTAACGTTAGGAACACGAGTAACATTGAAGCACATCTCTAATAAATATAACTCTCATAATCCATAAAGCATAATTTTTTCAACAAGAATATGTACTACGGCGTTATTGACTTGTTTATCAATGAGATTTTATGTAAAGAGCTGTCTTTTGTCAATATTACTGCACTTAGAATAACTTTGAGTAAAAGCAAACAGCTAAAATGACGCCAGTTAAGGCGCGCTTATGACTAATAAGTGCGGTAAACAGTCTCTTTACATAAAATCTCATTGCTCGTAAAGGCTAGGCTTGAACATTCGACAATAAATATTAAAATTTATAATACAATGTGCATTTTTCATGTAAAGACGTTGAGCATATCTGTAATTTATTTGGCATTCTCATTCGTAATGTCGGTGAGGCTAAGTACTTTGTGACGTATCAACGGAAATATATTAATGTTATAATAAATAAATACAGAATGAATGACGTTTTGATTACATGACAATAGTTACGTACGCACATCGTATGTTCACTCTCGCTCGCACTCTGATTACATCTCAACACTTTTATGCGACTATTATACAACTTGTGGCTTTTAGACATCGTCAACGAAAACTCGACTTTCGCGCGAATTTCAGTCGCACCAATCTGCGACCAAACATACTGATGTCCCATACACGATTCAACTTAATGACGCAGATTTAACGAATTTTATCACCAATATGTAGCAGTGTGCGTGGGGAGGCTAGTTTTTATTGTTATGAAGTATCACGGCATAGCTTTGGCGAAAGCATACCTCCGTCGTCTTCAGCTATGTGATGTTCTGACATAAAGCGACCTCATCGCGCAAACGTCAATTTAAAACATCTATTTGACATCAATATGTTTGATCGCGGTTTCGTGCGCCAAATTTGCGCGAACATGCAATAATCGCGTAGCTTTCAACAGACGAGTGCCTTAAGGTAATTCCGTCGGATACGTTCATATTATTTGACTATAATTTGGCAGCTATTATTGTAATGTGAGATGTGAGTAGAATGTGGCGATGAATGCTTCTGATGTCGCTACGCAGCGGCGGCCGGCGACTCACGTCTGTCGCCGCTCAACTCTCAATCTCGTCTTATAAACGTTCTGCCACTGAAACAAACAAGATGACCATTATTGGTTGGTGTGTAGTGTGTAGTCAAAGGTTTGTCGACGATCTCTGCCTGACTGAGACAACTGCAGTGGACATCATCTCAACCGTTGGAAGCTGGACATAGAGCTCCCTCATAAGTTGGGCTTTGCCGCTTGACAGGCGGGTTGGCGAGCGCAGTTTGATGGTATTTACACAGAGGACGCTGTTGCCCGTGCTCTGGATCTGATGACGTTTAACCAGCTCTTACGGCAACCATTACACCAGAGTGTGTAGAGAGTTAGTAATAAGCGTACATCAATAAGCCAATGCTTATTGTGTTTCATTATCTCTCGTTAATAAGAATTGTTTCCTTGGCTCACCAACCAGTGTGGGGCGGATTACACTATTCTAAAATCTATGTGGATTATGCGCATAATTATGAGTCTAACGACCAAAATTATATAATACTGCAAACCCGAGTAGACACTAAAGCCATCTTTATTTGTACGAAAGTGTGTTACTTTTAGTTACTACTGTAGTTTGACACTATGAAGTATATAAATTCATTATATTTGTTTAGCCCTAATTTGGAAGGTGTGTAAAAGTAATATTGTGTAAGTACTAACGTGATGGTCCTGCGCTCGTTGGGTCTGGCGACGGGCTGCGGGCGCGCCCGGTTCAGAACCTTGAGCAGGTCGCCGGCCTTGGCGCGCATGCGCGAGTGCACGTACACCTTGGAACACTTGATGTGGTAGTGCAGGTAGTCGCGGAACATGTGCAGCAGGTCGATCGTGTTGTCGCGGGACGACGCGCACGTGTGCCGCGGGAACAACACTGGGACAACATTATACACTCCTCTATACATCACGCCGGAATGATGCGGATTACAATTCATGCCAGTTTCAATTGACATTTCGAGAGTTAAGGTGGTTGGGACGACATCATCTCCCATACAAACTTTCAGAAATCAGAAACCAATGACGAAGATAGAAGATTTTCTTTATTAGTTTTTTATTTGAAGTAACAATTAATTATAAAGTGGCAATTATCCAGTTATACTACAAAAACAAGGTTTATAATAACTGCAATTAGGTATTTAAAGTATTTCCTTGATAATTCCATAATTCTGATAACTATTTGCAGTTATAAACCGTATTTTTTTTAGTATAACTGTATACGACGTCGCGGCAGGCCCAGAATGCGATGGAAAGACGAGCTAGACACTTACCTAAAGGATTGACCCCGAATAGCTGCCCAGAGAAAGGAATGGAAAGAGAGAAGGGAGGCCTTTGCCCTGCAGTGGGACAATACACGCTGAATAATAATGGAGGGGGCTCATTCGGAGCGACCCTTACGTAAGGTAGGTAGAAACCTAACGATCGCATAGTGGAGCTTCAGTACAAAATGAATGTTCTTCTATACTCTTTGGTAGTTTTCTTGGCGGCAGATTTTGAGATTTTAGTTTGAGTACATATTTTGCGGTGTTTTAATATTTTATTAAACAGAATGTTTTTTTTTTTTCACCGAAAAAGCTAGTACCTCGTGACTAGCTTGAATTGCAATATTTTAGTAAACTACACTGGCTGTGCACTAATGTGTTGGTCCATAATAAAGACAAATAATTCACATCGCCAGTTTTCGTTTGCAAAAAAGCGCCCCGACAACGTTGCACAATAAGTGCACTTTAGGAAATTTTAATAGAGTATACTAATATTTTAATGTGGTATTTACCACACACTATATATCCTCTGTATCCTTTGTGTTGGTTCTATAAGTGTGGTGTACAATAAAGTATTATCTATCTATCTATCTATAAAAGATAATTGAATATTACATACCAAATGTAACATAACTGATATTCTCGCCGACTCTCGCGTCCGTGTCTACGAGTTCTAGAGGTGGTTCTTTGTGGGAAAATAGAACCTGGAAACAATACATATATCACCTCAAAATGACAACATAGAATATAATATATTCAACATAAATTTAAACTATTTACACAAAATTTAAAGAACTTACACAGTAACATAATTATAAATAAATGAATTGTTAAGGCATATGTATGGATGCATAGTGTAGGGTTCTATACCTAGATACCAAGAGCATACAGCGCCATCTACTAGTTCATTGCGCAAAGTATTGAAATATGCAGTAAAATGGCCATAACTTTTGATTGCGTTAACTTCGTAGTATGATTTTTTTACACCCACAAGGGGCCGCAGATCTGAGTAGTTGATATAAATTTCAACTTGATACCTCCACGCGTTCTGGTTCAAAAGTGTCTTGACAGGCGGACAGATAGACGGACAGACAGACAGACAGACAGACAGACGGACGGACAACTAAGTGACCCTATAAGGGTTCCTTTTTTTTTTTGAGGTGCGGAACCCTAAAAATATGACAACTGAACAAAATGTCCACTTCTCAAAATGCATAAGTTCTCAGGTATCATAAGGCATTACAGCCCATCAAAACTTAGTATTACCGTTCAACAGTTCTTATTTTTGAGTGTACCTGTGGCGCAGTATGGGAGGCTCTCCGTCCCTCCTTGAGTTCCTGCATGAACACCTTCCCGATGACCATGTCATCCTCGTGCCGGAACACCGTAGAAAACACCACCGTCACGCGGTCCGTCTGGGCTTCCACGTAACTGTAAACATAATTGTTTACTTATTTTTTTAATTGGCTGGAAAGATCCGTTATTACACATATAATAAATACATATCCGTATGTCCATATTTAATAAATACTTAAGCTGAATTGCACCCAACTTTACGTTGAGTAAGTTTTAATAAAAAAAGGTTTTCTCTACTTTGGATTAAATACTGGTTTTATTTTCAGTATAAGGACTGTAAAGTTTGGTCAAGTAAGGACTGTAATTTAAATTGAAAATAATTTAGTCGTCGCACAGATCATGCTATCTTGATCTGGCCGATTTCAGCCATGGCGACAGCTTCATTGTTGTCGTTGTTCGTGCGCTCGTATGTGGATTATGTAACCAAAATTTCAGTATGGAATAAGCAGCGTGCGCCGAGTTTTGGGGTTGACATTATTTGCACGTTTATAGACTCTATGGTATCTAAACTCTTTGCAAGGAATTGCATTGCATTACATGCACTTATATTATGCACTTATAAGGGTCAAATTGAAGGGCGGACGAGTTCCACTTTTTTTGCTCTTGCTCTTTAGTCTGCTAGCAACTAGTTTTTACAAGCTTTTATATTTAACATGCAATGTATGTATGTATGTTGGTACAAATCTTGCAACTGAATTTTGAAGCAAATAGCCTCAATCGATTGAGCTGAAATTTTGCATACTTATTTGTTCAATTAATTAATTTAAAGTAAATTTTCTTCATTTTAGGGCATAAAAGCTTATTTTTAGTGATCATTCCTGTTTCCCCCAAAACAACAGAGTTATCGAGCCCAAACTCGACTCTCAGCACTTTTCATAAAGTAGTCCCAATATCAATGTTTCGGCTCAATCATCAGGCCCTCGTCGTCATGCGGAGTGACAGGTACTCCTCTTTAGCCTCCTCGCAACTAGTTTTTTCTCTTCAGGTCAATATGGCTCTCTTTATTAAGGCTAAGCCCACAAAGTGATAATTGTATACTGACAGTGTTTCATCCTGCCTATAATTGATGACAGCGCGCTTGTGTCCGACGTCGCCATCTTCCTGCAACCGGAAGTAGCGCTCGAACACGGACGCGAAACAATTCCTCTTGAGCAAGCCCACCTTCTTGACTACCTGCTCCCATTCCTCCGGTATGTTCTCTAGGTCCAAGAGGACGGAGATATTGTAACCTGACAATACGAGAATATTTCATCTTAATAACTAACGTATTTACATGGTTGACGCAGTGCAATAAGCTCACCAAGACCGATCGTCTGTTTTCTCGGTCCATCTAAATGTGAAGCGTCATATTATAAATTGTGTTGCAACTGGCATATCCATCTCTTTAGAATTTAAGACGAACCGAGAGAACAGACAGTTCATCTTAGTGAGAATAGGGGCTTACTAGCTGTTTGAAAAGTACCCTCCGTGTCAGTTCAGTTTTTTAGCTATCAGCCCAATCTGTTAAATAGTTTTGACGTAAAGACGTAACAAACTTATACACACACACATACTGACATACTTTCGCATCTATAATATTAGTAGGATAACAAATAGGATAGTAGAATAGCGAAATCCGGAGATGACAACGCGACTATAATAGGCTGGCGTATCGCGTATTATAGTAGCCGAACGTCGGGATCACCCTTGTCTTAAAATCAGCAATACAATAATAATAAGCACACGTAGCTTTTGAGACGGATCACCAAAAAACTGACAAATAAGAACACTGTGATATTCATATAATTTATAGTCTTTCATTTATCTATTGACCCGAAATAGACCTTATTTTTAGTCTGATCTAGTCGAGAATTAACCCTTTATTTTCATATGCCATATTATAAGTGCGATATTTGTCTAGTAAAATATTATAAGCATAGAAAATGATAATTCATAATGAACAGTATCAAATTAGGAGTATAATTGTAGAAAAAAGATATTTCTCCATCAATATTTTAGTGTATTATGATGACACATTTAATTTTTTACGAAGTGTTAAACAAGATAAGTGGTGTAAAATAAATGCATATCTTATCGCTCCCGTTTTGTACTGAACTGCCAATCTTATCAAACGAATTTCGATATTTTTACGCTTTTACAATGTGAATGGTTCAAATAAAATGATTCAAATCCGATAGTATATATATACATGAATGCTTAACAACTTATATTTTACTAGATTAATCTCGCGAATTCGTTGCCATGGGTATTGAGGAATTTGTTATTCACTGTCTACCTCAATAATAAAAAAATAACATGCATTATTCAGATTTTTAGCTCCAAGAAGCTGGATAAGCGATGTATCAATCAGGCAGGATTTTGATTGATTTGTTTGATTGGTCCCTGTTTCCTATAAGGTATGTAGGGGGCAATAGATAGGTCATGTCGGGGGCCTTGAAGGAATCTTGGCGACCTGAAACTCTGACAATATGGGTTGTCCCCATACCCCATATGAATTGACTCGAGCAGTGTAATTGGGGTAACCCATTCTGTTCGAGTATAAATTAATATATATTTTTATTTACAGAGATTATGATTACGAGAATTATACCTCTGACGATATACAAATATAGGTTGGATATAGAGCCGTAAGTAATTGTGGAAACTGCTTCTATTATTATAATAATTTCTGTAAAATATTGTAACAGATATAGTGGGCAATAATGCATCCACTTGTAATGCTACACTCGAATTACATGGGTGAAGTCGTGTGTAACATCTAGTTGTGTGTAAGAACATACACATATTGTAGCAAACTCCATTGAAGTGAACATGCATTATGCAAGCACAAAAACTGCCTTGTTTCACTTTCCATTTTATGCAACTACAAGAGTGTCTGCAGCAGCATTTGCCATTTTTCAAATTAATAGACATTATTTAGTAGAAAATCAATCAAGGCAATGAATTGGTAATCACAAATGGTAGCAAAACGATTTAGTTCTACAATTTAAAATAACATAGGATGACCTAGATATCTTTCAAAAGCCTATTTTAATAACTGGTAAAATACCTGATTCGGCTTCTGTAAGTAATGATCCATATACTCTTTTCAGGAGTTCATCTGCCCCATGTTCTTCTAATTGTTTGTAGAACTTCAATGATATACTAACCTGCAACACATAAACTTATAACATTAAAACATAATAATATTATGGACTTAAAAATACAGTTCAGTTCAATACAGTACATAAGATGACACCACGCATTTCTCCCGAAGGACCCAGAACCTATTTCCATAGAAGGTACACCCAAACTTGGCCAAAGCTTTTTTGGTCCCATGCAAGCTTGTTGCCATCTACCAGGCTAAAATTCGTAATGGTAAAATCCAATAACATATTTTTCAAACACAGGGATCGCACCCGGGACTTCATGATCGGCAGCAATCCACCGTGTGGTGGACCGTGGAAGTTGTCCCATAATATTATTTATTACTGCATGAAATTGAACAAGTATTTGTTACTGAGGCATTAATCAATTTGCCTTACTGAGGCTAATTATCACACAAACTGTTCTTTAAGGAAGTTTATATCCTATAGTTCGGTATTTTGTCCTCATTGTGGTTCTATTTCAAGCACATTTTACTACCACTAATAATATTATAAACGAAGAAATTTGTTTCTTCATGATTCATTTAAACTAATAAAATGATTGGGACAAATTAGGTATATAAATAATGTATTAGGTATTCAGCCGTGGCAGTAAAGGCTACAGAATAGTACCCCACTCTCTCTACCGTAGTTGCTGTAACAGTTGGCTAAGGGTTTTCAAATCCAGAGGATGGGCATAAGCCACACAGAACAGATAAAAATACTATGCAGCGGCCTCTGTGTAAAAACCATCAAACAGCAGTGGACTTCCAACGGCTGAGATGATGATAGGAATGACATTTATGCTATAAGTTGACCACACCACCCATAATGGTTTGACTCAAGCAGTGTATTGAGGTAACCCATTCTTTCATCATCATCCGCAGCCCACTACATCCCACTGCTGGGCATAGGCCTCCTTCATATCAGGCTACTTGACCCTGTCATGTGCAAGCCATGTCCAATTGCGTATAATCTGTACAATGTGCCAGAGGACCATTCAATAAATAGTATATTTAGTATAAATTACAATTAACAATTTATGACTTTGTGCATTTACACATATTATTATAATACGTCATTGAATTAGCCTTATATAGAATTCCAAGGGAAATGTTAGTCATATTTCAAAGGCCAATCCTATGTTACACAAAAGTGATTAATCAACTTATAATGGAAGTGCTTGCTATATTTAATACACAAATGTCGAGCCATAAATTACTAGGAGACAATGCTTTCCATTTTTCCCTAATTGATCAGAAAAACCAGCAAAATATTGTATAGTTTGGTATCTTTCTTATTAATATTATAAATGTGATAATTTATATTATAACACTAATATATGCGAAGCAGCTTTGCACGCTCGCAATTACGAAACATGAGAGAATATCAGGTTAAAAAGTACTCTAGTAAGTGTTATTCCAGGGTTTAAACTATCTACATACCGAATTTCAGGCCTCAGGCGAAATTCAGTTCAGCACTTTTGGCATGAAAGTGTGACAAAAATAGTATTTATAATATAAGTAGGATAGGATGATTACCAAACAATAATTTGGTGCAAAGAATTTGTTTGTTTTTTCAATCTTACAGCTACAATGCATAAGTGTGTTTGCTTTGTTTAATTTTAGCACAGAATTTATAAACTATTGTGATTATGTCATCAATATAAATTTTTTATAATACCTACTAGATATTATGACTCACTCCCAACTCGGTATTTATGTATAAGGATATTACATTTTAGTTATAAGGGTAAATATTTAAATTCCATTACTATATCATTTATCATCTTCCTGTGCTTATCCTATTCTAGGTGAGGTCTGCACAACATGTCATCTTTCACCTCCAGTCAATCATCCGTCATCACTGCACTCACTCCATATAAGTGTCTCAAATTTTGTATATAAGTAAAGGCGGCCCCTATTTTCTTTTGAGTAGTATGTGTTACCTCTTCACAAGATAACTACTGAACCAATTTGGACAAAACTTGGGATGTAGTTAGCTCAGATCCTGGAGTGATGGGGCTATTTTGCGGCAGGTGAAATTACAGAACACTGCTAGCTATTCAATTTATTTATTTCCTTAAAACATGAAATTTTACTCACTCTAACTTTGGTTTTATCTCCATTCACATTGGATATATGAAAGAGTACTCCATCAAAATCTGCCACCGTCACATCTATTGATTCCGGCTTTAAGCTGAAAACAACAATCTATGATGAACTGATGTCTTGTTGATATATCTTGTTACTATCCTATACGAACACTGGAGTTGGTGGTATATTTTTCTTTTCGCCCACAAACTTGAGTTTAATTCACACTGAGGTCAACAATTTGTGCATATAAGCATGTCTGTTTAATATGTGTCTAGTTATGGTACAGTAAACTATGACACAAGCTTCCGAAAATCTAAAACCTTATAGGGAATAGTGAAAGTACCAGTGTGTATGCCCTCTGCTCTACCTAGAGGACACAGTGACTGACTTGATTTCATTCATTGCTAATACCACATCCTGGAGTTCCAGAGTGCAGTGCACCCTCCCTTTAAATGCAATAATCATCATGTTTCATACATTGTTTACCGCCAATGGGCTCCAAAACATTATATAGGACGTTTCCGCACGCACACACATATCGTAGAGCCAATAAACAACTCGTATGACTCATCCATGCTGAGGTAGGCATTACCGCGTCATACGACACCTTTCCTGAATCTATCACCTCTATGAAGGATGCCATATTCCTCTCAGTTTGAGCCTGATTTTGGGTATGCGGTGACCAACGTGGGCCCACCCTCCGATTTTGACACTTGTCAAGGTACTCCCAAAAAGGGGTTATGATCAGGTAAGAACCCCCACGAAGATTGTTTTTTGGTAACACAAATTCACAACACTTTCCCTATAGCACAATAACTTAACACGCACACGAGAAATGGGTCATAATCGTAAAAAAACTGCAACTTTCTAAGCGTAACGTACTCACCGTGCCAATGCATTTTTATATTTTACTGTTAACGTTTCTTCTATAATTCTATTATTGATCTCGAGTAAGATCATTATTTAACAATTTATAACCTACAGTTTTATCATAAAATCAACGCCTATAGCACCTTCATTTAATTATTTGAACAAAAATTTTCGACGATGACCGCCCGTGTATAGGATAAACCATAAACGATAGAAAAGGAAGCTCGAAATGAATGAAATGTCGGCCATTTGCCATAGAGTTTTTACAGAAAGACTTGTACTCACTAGAACGATTTGGGCCTCAGCCATCCGGAAACCGGATGACTATTAATGGAGATTACCGGTTTTTAGTAAACAATCATGGAAACATGTACATCCCTTTATCATATGAAAAATTAATTTTGTCATTGGACATAATTTGACATGTTGGTTTTGACATTTGACATTTCGAGCTCAGCCGTCAGCCTATGTGTTCTGTGGTCAGCCGTCAACCGGAGAAGTGCGGAGTACGGCGTACGGACTGTTTATTTTTTTTGCTACAAAAAACGTGCGTAAATAAAACCAACATTTACAGATTCTGCGATATGAAGCAGCATCAGGATGTCTAATCAGGTAGCTGTGTTTGTTGCGGGCCTGAAGTCCCGAAACGTAGACGTTCAGATAAGAAATGCTAAAGATCTCTATCATTATGCGAAGACGGAGCTGCGAGAAGTTCCGCAGGAGGAACTCACGCAGTTCCTCGACGAGTTCAACCAACAAATCTCCGAGATGATATCTAGCAACGATGTCCACGAGAAGAAAGGGGGAGTTCTGGCCATCGGTAAATAAAATATTACCATAATGATTTATTGTTCACTTTTATTGTTACATTTTACGTAATTAGAATTAATGTTCTCTTTCAGTATGCCTAATTGGCGGTGACTGTGATACGACTAAAACGAGGATAACTAGATTTGCGAACTACCTCCGTAATTTGTTACCATGCTCTGATGTAGGAGTGATGGAACTTGCAGCCAAGACAGTCGGTCGGCTCGCCACGGTGTCCGGCGTCAAACGAGCTGAGTATGTCGATTTTGAAGTCAAAAGAGCTTTTGAATGGCTCTCAGAGGAGCGGAATGAAGGTAGAAGACATTCTGCCGTGTTATTACTCAAAGAGCTGGCAATAGCTATGCCAACATACTTCTACCAGCAAGTATCAGGATTCTTTGATCATATACTAACTGCACTGAAAGACCCCAAACAGCAGATTAGAGAGGCAGCAGCTAAGGCCTTAAGAGCTGGGCTCATAGTCACAGCTCAAAGGGAATCGGCTAAGCAATCTACAGCTAAACCTCAGTGGTACATGCAGTGCTATGAGGAAGCCATGCAGTCTTTTGAGGAAGTTTCATTAAAAGAAAAAGGTATGACCAAGGAGGATAAGGTACATGGAGGTCTATTAATACTCAATGAGTTGTTCAGATGCTCCAATTCCGAATGGGAGAAGAAATACACAGATCTTATGCAGCGATTGGATACAGCGAAGGATATGACAGTATCTGAAGAGATATTATTTATAAGTACTAAACTCCACAGCCCTTCGGTGAAGAGAGGCTATTTGAGTGACGGATTCAAGACTGAAAATGTTCAATACCCAGTTCCTATTTACCAGTCGGATGTGTGTACCAACTTGCTGATGCAGGAGTATGAAAGGATATGTCAAGGTGAGAAACTATTATTATGAATGACTATATCCATACTTCAAACAAATTTTATAAATGCGATAGTGTGTCTGTCTGTCTGTTATCTCTTCACGCTTAAACTGCTGAACTGATTTATATTAAATTTGATATAGAGATAGATTAAGTCCCGGGAAAGGATATAGGATAGTTTTAATCCCAGAAATCATCCCTTAAGGGAGTGAAAAGGGGGGTGGAAGTTTGTAGGGGGAATCAATGACCACTGACCAGTGAGCTGAAATTCAGTATGTAGATAGTTTAGACCCTGGAATATAAGGAATATAGGGCACATTCCTATAACTACTAATTAGTTGTTACCTATATAACTGAGGGTTTATATTTTTAGCCTTTGAATATATTTATCAACTTCTGTGCCACCATAGTGCCTACTTTTTGTCCTTTATTGATGAATCAAGTCCAATCAATATAATCATCTCAGCCATAGGACGAACATCCACTGCGGGACATAGGCCTCATCCATAAATTCCCAACAAATCCAATGTTGATTAGGTATTAATCAATTTGTAATTTTTGGTGTGAGTACAGAATACTAAAGAATACTAAACTTATTGAATAAATAGTGACTCTAGCTCTGATGCAATAAAGTGCAGTTCAGGTCGCACAACACCTAATAAATTATTGTTATATTAATCTTGAAGCTGCCTCTCTTTCTTTCGCGTATCTCTCCATCTGTTCTCTCTGTCTAGCCCTTAGAAAATTACCCGTCAAGACAGACGCCCCAGCTACTACTTGTAGCTTCATACCTCTAATGTGGAGTGTCCCAGGCCTGGTGTGAGTGAGATAGGCATTACTTTTTGTAATTGGGTTTTGATTTTCTCTTACAGATGTAATGGCTCAAAGGACATTAAAAGTGCAAGGAGTTCCACAAATTCTATTCATCTTGATACCAAGACTAGCAGCTTTTAACAAAGGATTTTTCATTAAAAAATATCTCAATTCCACCATCAACTATTTACTTCTCTCTCTTCGAACCAGAGAAAAAGATAGGTATATGGCATTTACCACTTTAGGGCTTATGGCAGCTGCTATAGAAAATGATATTAAAGTGTATATTCCAAGGATAATCGAGGTAATTAAGCAAACATTACCTGTCCGTGACAGTCAAGCTAAGAAAAGAGTGTGGATAGATCCTTCTGTTTTCGCCTGCATTACTATCTTGAGTAGTTCAGTAAAGGAACTGGTTGTAGGCGACATAAAAGACATCCTAGATGCAATGTTTGCTACAGGACTCAGTCCTTCACTGACAGTCTGTCTGAGGGAGCTAAGCAACAATCTCCCTGAATTAAAGGCAGAAATAACTGAAGGACTACTCAATATGCTTTCATTGGTGTTGAGGAACAAACCATTCTTACACCCAGGAGTGCCCAGAAGCTTAGAACAACAAATGACTAACATGAGTTTAATGATTGAACCACAAGACACAGCCAGCATAGTACTGGCTTTGAAAACCTTGGGTACCTTTGATTTTGAAGGTCAACACAGTTTGCTAGCATTTGTTAAACGTTGTGCAGAACATTTTCTGCAGAGTGACCAGCAAGAGGTCAGACTGGAAGCTGTGAAAACTTCCTCTAAGCTCCTAGCAGATGCTGCTATTAGAACTAAGAAGACTCCATCAAAAACATTGACTATGCTGACAGCTGAAGTCATCAATAAACTATTAGTAGTCTCAGTAACTGATCCCGATTATGAAGTACGCTACTGGGTACTAGAATCTCTTAATGACGTAATATTTGACATACACCTTGCCCAAATCGAAAATTTAAGTTTCCTTTTCATTGCTATGAATGATGAGCAGTTGGCAATTCGTGAGTTAGCTATATGTACTGTGGGACGGTTAAGCACTGTTAATCCAGCCTATGTCATGCCAGGTCTGCGAAAAACTCTGATACAGTACTTGACAGAATTGGAACATTCTGGTATGAGTAGGAACAAAGAACAAGCGGCTAAAATGCTCGACAATCTGATCCAACATGCCCCTTCACTTGTTAAGCCATACATGGAAACAATACTCAATGTCCTTGTACCAAAGTTGAAAGAGTCAGATTCGAATCCTGGAGTGGTGATAAGCGTTTTGAAAGCTATCGGGAATTTGGCTGATGTCCATGGTGATAATACTGGATTAAAGAAATGGCTGCCTGAAGTCTTACAAATTCTGCTGGAGCTCCTGTCTGACGCTAGTGCGACGGAGAAAAGAAGTGTCGCGCTATGGGCTTTTGGACAACTCATAAGCGCCACGGGATATGTTGTAACACCATACAGAGAATACCCTAACCTCATGGATGTGTTGCTCAACTTCTTGAAAACAGAACAACAGCCCAAAGACAGGCGAGAAACAATCAGAGTGTTGGGTTTGTTGGGCGCGCTTGATCCTTACAAGCACAAAATTACAAGAGGACTGATAGATGGTCAACCAGACTCGAGTCTTGTACCAGTGGCGGACAGTAAAGCTGAAGAAAATAACTTTGATATGACTACCAGCGAGATGTTAGTGAACATGTCGTCGCCAGTCTTGGACGAGTACTACCCCGCGATAGTAATATCCACACTAATGCGCATACTCCGCGACCCGACGCTTCAGCAACACCACAAGAGTGTGGTCCAAGCTGTGACGGACATATTCCAATCATTGGGCATCAAGTGTGTTCCATACATATCTCGTGTGACACCCAGTTTGTTATATGTAGCGCGCGCTACAGATAACAACGATTTCCGTAAATTCCTTTTCACACAACTAGCAAAACTGATAGCTATTGTGAAGCAACACATTCGCAACTACCTTGACAAGATTTTGGATCTAGTCAAGGAAATGTGGACGCCGAACAGCCCTTTACAGCTGACGTTGGCTATAGTTCTACTTGTTGAATACATAGCTGTGGCTTTAGGGTCGGAGTTCAAAGTATATCTTCCCCAGTTGATGCCGCAGATACTTCGCGTTCTCGCACACGACACGAGCGACGAGAGGATCGTGACGAAGAATCTGCTTCTTGCCTTGCAAAAGTTTGAAGATAACTTAGATGATTACATGCACCTGGTGATACCATCTATAGTGAAACTTTTCGATGCTACCGACTGTCCTATATCAGTAGCTAGAGTTGCCATGGAGACTGTAGATTATCTCTCGGATTCTTTGAACTATGAAGAGTTGGTTTCTAGAATAATCCATCCTTTGGTTCGAAGTTTGGATACGTGGCCCTCCTTACGACCGACTGCGATGGATACACTGTGTGCTTTGATCGTGCAACTTGGCAAGAAATTTACAGACTTTATACCATTAGTGCAAAAAATGGTGGTCAAACATAGAATTCAGCACCAGAACTATGAACAGCTGCTGTCCAGATTGCAGTCAAGTCAGACATTGGCAATGGATGAGTTTTTGCAGACCACCAGGCGTCGGCCGAGGAATAATAACCAAGAGGTTAGTTACCTACCCACCTCTTTCTATAACATTATTGTATACCTACTCCTTTTTTTAAACAAATCTTTTTGTGTTTGCAGGCGCGCCTTGTAGTGTGTGATACGTCCCAATCGATTCGTAAACTAGTAGTTAACGCACATAATCTGAAGTTAGCGTGGACAGTATCTAGTCGAGTATCCAAAGACGACTGGCTAGAATGGCTTAGGCGATTCAGCATTGGCCTTCTCACAGAATCACACAGCCCTGCTATTAGGTAAAATATTTTACCAGGTACAAAAAGGTGTAGTGTTACTTGGGGGAGTTACACTGAAATACTTGTGATACCAAATATTTCTGAATTAGCGAATGAATTCGATGATTAGTAATTTGCTCGGAACGTTGAGTTATTGTTTTCTACCATTTCAGTTCAAACTGAACAAGTGAAGAATAACTCTTTAACACCTATATAAAACGCCTAAGCGTTACAAAGAGGTATACTCTTTGTAACGCTTAGGCGTTTTGGTAGTTCAATTCCATGAACCTAAAATACAAAATGTTTATCTACAGAGCATGCCTGGCTTTAGCACACAACTACTCCCAACTGGTCCGTGATCTATTCAACGCGGCATTTGTATCGTGTTGGTCTGAGTTAGAGAACAGCGCTCGGACAGAATTAGCAGGGGCATTAACTCAAGCGTTGACTGCGAGAGATGCGCCAGAGTTGGCCCACGCTGTACTTAACTTGGCAGAGTTTATGGAACACTGTGAAGGCGGGGCATTACAGATACCTACGAATCTACTTGGCGAGAGGGCTATGCATTGCCGCGCGTATGCCAAAGCTCTGCATTATAAGGTTTGTATCGTTCTATGCTTGTTATTATTTTCAGTATCAGAACATTAAAATATTTTTTTTATTTTAGGAAGAAGAGTTTCGAAGCGGAGCAACTTTGCAAGTTGTCGAAGCACTCATTCATATTAACAACAAGTTGCAACAGAAAGAAGCCGCTGAAGGGCTTCTCGAAAGAGTTATGGCGCAGCGCGAAGCTGGCGACGCCGATCTCAAAGTTCAGATAAGATGGTACGAGAAACTTCACAACTGGGAGAAGGCCCTGAATCTATATGATGAGAAGCTGAGCTCAGACCCTGAAGATATGGACGCTTATCTCGGCGAACTGCGATGTTACGAAGCCCTTGGAGAATGGCTCAAATTGTACAATACAGTGTCCAAGAGCTGGTCGACTATGAAGTCAGAAGACAAGTACAAAGCGGCGCGCCTGGCTGCAGCCGCCGCGTGGGGTTTGAACGAATGGGACTCGATGGCGAACTACGTCAACTTTTTACCAGATAATACCCAAGACGGCGCCTTCTACAGGGCCGTTCTCAACATTCACAAAGGTGATTTTACGATATCCAAGCAATATATCGACCTCGCCCGCACTCTCTTAGATTCGGAACTGACCGCGGTCGCCGGAGAGAGTTACCAGAGGGCGTACGGCGCTTTAGTCAACGCCCAGCTCCTGGCCGAGCTCGAGGAAGTGATCACCTACAAATTGGTTAACGAAAGGCGGGAATCGATCCGCCAGGCGTGGTGGACGAGACTGCAGGGAGGGCAGAGATTAGTAGAAGATTGGCGCAGAATCCTGCAAGTTAGGAGTTTGGTCCTGACTCCTCAAGAAGATATGGCGACCTGGTTGAAATTCGCTTCGCTGTGTAGGAAGAGTGGAGCGCCGCGACAGGCGCACAAGACCCTGGTCATGCTTCTGGGAATAGACCCGAGTAAAAACAGAGAGCTTCCTCTACCGACTCACGCTCCGAGATTGACGCTCGCGTACGCCAAACATCTGTGGGTCGCCGGCGACAAACAACTTGCCTACGACCAGCTGCAGCGCTACGTTGAGAACACAGAAAATGGCGACGCCGAACACTGCCGCCTTCTGGCTCGCTGCCACTTGAAATTAGGTTCGTGGTGCGAATCTCTGCTCGGAATCAACGAGCATTCTATTCCCGAGATCCTGCGTAATTACGAAGCCGCGACCGAACTGTCCTCCGACTGGTACAAGGCGTGGCACGCGTGGGCTTACATGAACTTCGAAACGGTGCTGTTCTATAATCAGCAAGACGGCGGTCAGTCCGCGGAGCGTCGAGCTTCCCCCGAGTGTATCCAGCAGCATACGGTGCCCGCGGTCGAAGGGTTCTTCAAGTCTATCAAACTGTCTCGCGGTAGCTCACTTCAGGACACGCTTCGTCTGCTCACTCTATGGTTCGATTATGGTCATTACCCGGCCGTTCACGAAGCTCTAGTTGAAGGCATCAGAACTATAGAGATCAACGTATGGCTACAAGTTATCCCTCAGCTTATTGCCAGGATCGATACACCACGAGCGCTCGTCGGAAAGTTGATACACTCCTTATTGATCGACATCGGGAAGTCTCACCCTCAAGCGCTGGTGTATCCCTTGACGGTCGCGTCGAAATCTTCGTTCGTGGCGCGGAAGAACGCAGCCAATTCGATATTGAAGTCGATGTGTACGCACTCCAGCAAGCTGGTGAACCAGGCGGCTATGATATCGGAGGAGCTCATTCGAGTGGCTATATTATGGCATGAGCAATGGTGCGAAGCTCTTGAAGAAGCTTCCAGACTATATTTCACGGAGAACGACGTTAACGCGATGTTGAAGACACTAGAGCCACTGCATGCTATGCTGGAGAGGGGGCCGATGACGTCCAAGGAGGTCTCCTTCAATCACACTTACGGCCGGGAACTGAACGAAGCTCAGGAGTGGTGTAATAGATACAGGGTAAGACTGCCTCGGTGGCGTAGAGGGCGCATGCTCGACTGCCAAACAAGAGGTCCCGGGTTCGATCCCCAGGTCAGGCAGTGTGTTAAATATTGGTTTTTTCCATTAAGAATTATCTCAATATCTGCCTGGAGTCTGGAACTGTGCCCGGTAGATGGCAATAGGCTCGCCCCCTATTACATGGGACCAATAACATACTGGCGAAATGTGGGTGTATCTACTATGGGACTGAGTCCTGGGTACACCTCTGCCTACCCCTTCGGGAAAAAGGCGTGAATGTATGTTTATGTAAGACTGACTTATACTTTTCAATATGCATGATTGATTATGCAATAATTAGCAGTAATAGATTCCAACTGGGCTAATACTCAAGGCTTTATATGTGTTTCATGCAGATCACTAATATACGTATCTACTCGTATATAACACTCAGACACATCATACTACATACATGTTCGTACGTACAAATGTTTGATGTGTCCGGGAATAGAACCCGGGACCTGCGGCTTAGAAGACAGAGTCACTATCACTGAGCCAGCCCGCCAGTATCAGATATAATCATAGTTAGTATGCAGAACTGATGTCATTTCAACTTGTGATAACCTTTCAATCAAATTGTCCACGTGGTCCGTCGCATTCTTTCGTTACATCCAACTCCAGAATCTGGTTAGTTATTAAATAAAAGGGTAACCAGTAATCTTTCAATCTAATTGTCCTCTAATTACCAGGAGACAGGTCAAGTCCGCGAGTTGAACCAAGCTTGGGATCTGTACTACCACGTGTTCCGTCGCATCAACCGTCAGTTGTTGACCCTCACAGCGCTGGAGTTACAATATGTGTCCCCGCGCCTGCTGAACTGTAGGGACTTGCAGCTGTGTGTCCCTGGATCCTATGCGCCTGAGAGGGAGCTTATACGCATCGCGCATATACAGAGCAGCTTGCAGGTAAGCATTAAAACAAGCTTGTCCTTTTTAGTAACAATATTTCATTATTAAATCTTGCTGAGTCTCTCTATTTTATTCCGCTGAAACGAAATTTTAGGATAATCAATTCAGAAGTTTAGTCGTGAAAGCTAACACAAAGTTTACATTCGCATTTTGATGTATAATTTTAGTGGAGTTGTGGTAATTAATCCACATAGTAAGGATAAATCCAACGAGTGCAAACGCGAAGGGGTTCCATCATTAGATCAGTTTAATAAGTTCCATTTGCTATGCGGGGATGTACTATGAAAGAAGTCGGGCGTAGGCGAGGTCTCTGGAACTATTCTAATCGAATTATAATTTAAAAATGCCGATGGTTTGTATATCAGTACCTATAGATATTTTAGTCAAAACCGTCGACCTCGATCCGATTCTCCGCCTCAATATCGAATATATCCGTAACCTAGACTGGTGAGAAAAGACGTAGTTTCGTGGGAAATATGTACCATATCACAATTATGTCCAATTTCAGGTGATAGCATCGAAACAGCGTCCACGCAGACTCTGCATCCGCGGCTCCAACGGCAAAGACTACATGTTCCTGTTGAAGGGACACGAGGACTTGAGACAGGATGAGAGGGTCATGCAGTTGTTCGGACTAGTCAATACTTTGCTGCAGGCCGACCCGGACACATTCCGAAGAGACTTGGCCATACAGAGATATGCTGTTATACCACTGTCTACTAACTCTGGTGAGTCGTGTAGTAGCGCCTGTTGCGTGGCTTACACACCTGTTGGTAATGTAATGGAGAACGAGCAGCAAGGTCCAATGGGTGGGACCTCCCGAGGGTTGTTCTTGATCGAACAGAGTTAATCCTTTTAAGGCAGTGAAAACAACATCTAACTCCAAAATTAATATCTTTTATTATAGGGTAGGGTATTATACGTTAAAAGGAAAAAAGTGCCCGTTCATCATTTCGTTGTCCGTCTGTGTGTCTGTCAAAACCCTTTTACTCGGGAACGCCTTGAGGTAACAAGTTGAAACTGATATAAACAACTTAGGTCTACGGTATTTGCTACTGTAAAAAAATCAAAGTTTTAAGTCAACGCAATCAAAAGATACGGCAATTTTAACGCAGAATTCCATACTTTGTGTAACGGACTTAAAATATCTAGGGTTCCCGTTGGCCTAGTATCATGAAATTTGGGAAGAAGCTATATTGTATATTACAAGTAAAGGAATAAAATAAAATTTAACAAAAAAAAATGATTATTAACAAGTTTGCAATTAAATGACGCTGTATGTTTTATTCAAATATAGTACGGAACCCTACATAGCATAGGGACATCAGAGACAGAGACCATTCGCCGAGTAAAGAAAAGGCGGGATATATTTAACCTGATCGCTCTAAATAAAGAGAGTAACCCACTTGGAGTAGCGCGCACACCCAGTCCACCTCATCTCCTTATAGTCTTCCAGACTTAGGAGAATAGAGACTGTAAATAGATGAAAATCAAATGTATTTTCTCGTAAAGGGTTAAGAAAGTTTTGATCAACTACTAAATGGGAGAAGCGAAAGTTGTATGTCAGGATCGTAGTTAGTGGAAAGAAATAGTCTCTGCCTACCCCAACGGGAACAAGGCGTGACTGTATGTATGTACTAAATCGTATACGATTCTAACCGTCTGAAGAGACTTCAATGAATTTTTCTTTCAATTCCGCAAACAAAATTCGTTTTAAATTTTTTGTTGAACAACAAATGTTGATCGACTGAAATGAAAGAATAAAAGTGTGAATCCGCTATAACTAAGCATATTGATCTAAATGATGTTTTCTCTTCAGGTTTGATCGGTTGGGTGCCTCACTGCGACACCCTACATTCGCTTATAAAGGATTACAGAGACAAGAGGAAATGTCTGTTAAACATAGAGCACAGGATAATGCAACGGATGGCTTCGGATCTTGATAAACTGATGCTCATGCAAAAGGTCAGATAGTTATTTTTGTAGTGAATGTTTACAAGTTTTGTTGCAAATCATGTGTAAAAAATAGTGTTGTTAACAAGTATGATTAAATGGTTCAACATGATGCCCATTTGAGCATAGCAACTTATTATGCCTACATGAAGTTATACAACTATAAATTGCTTACTAAATTAGTTTAATTTGGAATATGTAGCGGATATCCTTTTTTAATTTTCAACTGAATTTGATTATGGTAATTTTATTAGTACTAAATGTTACGTCATCATTTTTAATATGTCATATACATTTAAATACAGTTCATATATAAATATATATAATATGAATTTGTCAAATAATAGTCAATTCAATTAAT
Source organism: Hemistola chrysoprasaria (assembly GCA_947063395.1). Classification (NCBI taxonomy): domain Eukaryota; kingdom Metazoa; phylum Arthropoda; class Insecta; order Lepidoptera; family Geometridae; genus Hemistola; species Hemistola chrysoprasaria. Next base: position 10,932,607 of record OX346724.1, on the reverse strand, counting down.
ACGTTGGTTGTGGTTCATAGGATATGTATGTGGTCCTTTGAATATATAAAACACCGCCGTGGAGTTACCGGCTTTAAAATAGTGCTCCACCCTCTGTACCCGTGGTTGCCGAAAGAGCCGGCTGAGGGATAACAAATCCAGAGGACAGACAGCAGCATTCTCTGCAAAAAACCATCGAACTGCGCTCGCCGAACCGCCTGCTAAGCGTGTCGAGTATTGGCGAAACCTCCCTTGATGGGGGAGGCCTATATTCATTCATGCCTATATTCACTCATGCCTATATAGTGGTTCAGATTATCAACCGCTGAGATGATGATGATGATATAGCACTAAGGACATTACATAAGGTTCAAAGAGTTAGCTAGTGACATGTTACTTCCATTCCAGGTGGAAGTATTCGAGCACGCCCTAGAACACACGGCTGGCGACGATTTAGCCAAGCTCCTGTGGTTGAAGTCCCCGTCGTCGGAGGTGTGGTTCGAGCGGCGCACCAACTACACTCGCTCGCTCGCCGTCATGTCCATGGTGGGGTACATACTGGGGCTCGGCGACAGGCATCCATCCAACATCATGCTGGACCGGGTCACTGGGAAGTTCCTGCATATCGACTTCGGTGATTGCTTTGAAGTGGCTGTAACTAGGGACAAGTTCCCGGAGAAGATACCGTTTAGGTTGACGCGGATGTTGATTAATGCTATGGAGGTGAGTTTTTGCTGTTTTTAATTCGTTATAGATACTTTGGATAGCTTTAGTTTCGCATCCAACTGGATCGCAATCAGAAGCAAATTGATGACTATTCCTATATGCTGTGCAGAAAGCATTGGATGGCTGATATTTTCAGTCTCTTGTACTCTTTATCATAATGTAAAAAAATATGTGTTTCAAAAATTTTCCTTGGTATTTTATCCTAAGGCTGCTGTTTGTAATGTGTCTTTTGAGTCGATCTTCTTTGCATTTCTTTTTGTTTACCTCACTGCCTAATGTTTAAACTTGATAAAACGTCAGAAACCCTCCTTCGAAGTAATAGTTCTTGAATATAATTCTTGTCATAAAAACATACTACCTAGGTACATAAATGACAAATTAAGCTTTTGACTTGCGTAGAATATGGTAAATAAAATATTTGACGAATTGCGAAATTGACAAATTAACTTTATGACTTGTATAGGATACTGAGCAAACAATGATTTGACGAGTGTCTGCGAAATCACATAAATCCTACCTAATGATTACCTGCCGTTATAATTGTAACATCAAACATTAATTGCTCTTATTCTTTTACCTCAGGTGACAGGCATAGAGGGCACATACCGTCGCACATGCGAATCCGTAATGGAAGTGCTCCACCGACACAAAGACAGCGTAATGGCTGTACTAGAAGCATTCGTCTACGATCCTCTCCTTAACTGGCGCCTCATTGACGCAGCGAGACGATCCAGAACCGATGAAGATCAACCAGAACAACCCACACCCCGACCACCAATAGACCAACCGCCTGAAACCAACCTCAATAAACGAGCGTTAGACATTGTCAATAGAGTAAGGGATAAGTTGACGGGACGAGATTTCCCACATATGGAGGAAATAGTGTCGGTGCAGAAGCAAGTTGATCTGTTGATCCAGCAAGCGACGAGCAATGAAAACCTGTGTCAGTGCTATGTCGGGTGGTGTCCTTTCTGGTGAAATGTCTTTGTGTGTTTAACAAATTATGTATGTCCGTCCGAATCGGACATGTGTGCGAGGTTTTATAGGATTTCATATAAAGAATTCTACAATTCGTTGCGTTCGGCTCGGATAGTTCGTTCGTTCAGCTTTTGTAAAAAGAGAAAATTTGTTTTTTTTTGTTTTTTTTTTGTAACGTAACGAATAGGCTCAATAAACAACTGGACCGTTACTATTAGTTTGTTTTCTGTTAGTTGCTTCATTTCTGTTACTTTTTCTTGATGCCTCTTGACGCAAGCAGAAAGAAGTATGTAATACGGTCCATGTTTCACTAAAAATTGATCTGATGGTTAAGTTACGTACTTTATATTGTAGTGGTAGGCCTCTTTTGCAGGGGGCCGCCTGGGGAAGTACCACACCTTTGCCAGTTATTCATCCGCCAAGCAGTAATGTGCAAACATTACTGTGTTCCGGTCTGAAGGGCAATGTTACCAGCGAAATTACTGGGCATGATGAGATTCAACAACTCATATCTCAGGGTGAGAGACGCAGTGCAGTGCCGCGCAGAATTTTGAATTTTAAAACACTGGGTGGTGGCACTGTGTCTGATATGGGCAATCATGATGCTTACCATCAGGCACCTGATTTGCTCGTCTTGTTACAATCATAAAAAAAAAATTATATTATACGTTTTGTAGTACGCAAAAATTTCATCGCAGTACTATATAGTATTGCGCTGACATTTTTGCGTTGCGTCATAGCATTGCATAGCTGTGCGACGTTGTCTGCGATGCGACGCCGCAACGCAGTGTTGTGGCCTCGCCTTATGAGTCAGAATGCCATTAAATAATATCTACACTATTTATTGTTAATATATACATTTTAAGCATTTAATAATTATTATGTAAATAAATGTAGACTATACCTATTTAGGTAGATGCTTGAAACAATATTGCTTTAGATTTGACAAAAAAAATAGTAGATAGTTAACTTAATAAGTTTTTGGGCTTCATAATTTTAAACAATATCGATGCCTTAATTGTGCTTGTATGTAGGATTATTTTGGGTAATTATGTTAAATGTGGGTTTTTTGCTTATTATGGAAGTCCCATTCACACCTATCAGAATACTTTACACCTTACTAGTAAACTTACTTAGTAAAGTACTACTAATCTGTTTTAGTATATTACTTGACCCCTTTTTTTTTTTTTTTTGCTCGGGGGAAAATGCTTGATGCATACCACCCGCGCCCGGGGGAGCGACGGGTGGTTATGTGGGACTCCCGGACGGCACACGGGCCCCTACGGTATACCCACTAAAAAACCCCGGGGTGTTCCTTAGCGACGCCATGTGTCGGGGCTGCGGGCACGCCGAAGCACTCATCCGCAGCCCCAACGGCGTTTGTTCCTCCGAGGAGGACCCCGCCACGGTGGGGTAAAGGTATTCCTTCACCCCAAACCTCCCAAGGGGCGCGCGGAAACGCGCGCGCCACCTCGCGGTCCCTTAGGCATCGGCGATACCCCCGCGCATCCGTTGCCCGGGCCCCTGGAATTTGATTCTACGCCACCGCACAGGAGGAGTTCTGCACGGAGACGAGCGGAGAATCGTCCTCCAATCCGGAATGGTGTTCCGTGCCCTCTCGAACGAGCCTTCAATCCGGGCGAGAGGACACGGAAAAGACTTTTCCGCGTACCACCACGCGCAATCAGCGCAGGGGGGTTCTCTGGTTGCCCCAGTGCAGAGGTCGACTTCTGCACAGAGGAAAGCCGAGAACCCTCCTCAGCATTAAGGGCCTGAAGGGGTGTTTCCCGCCCTCCCGAACGCTGTCATAGACGTGCGGGAGGACGCGAAAGACCCTCCCCCGCCCACCACCACGCGCACCAAGCGCAGGTATTCTCTAGTTGCCCCTGTGCAGGGGTTAGATCTGCCCAGGGGAAAGTAGAGAATCCATCACCCGGCGGGGCTCGATTGAGCCCGCCCGCGCCGTCCGTTGTGCCCCATGCTAACTTCATGGGGACACGCGGAGACGCTCCTCCCGGGCGTGGCGGTCTACTCACTGAAGAGCCCACCACAGCCCATTTAGCAGGATATCGGCCGGCGTCTGGCAACAGACGGACAGCTGTTGCCAGACGCCGTTGCCCAGGGTGCACCACGGGGAGGTTTCCTGCACGCACCCCATATTACTTGACCCCTCGCCCAGGGTAGGTGTGAATCGGGCTTTAAAGGACGTAGTAAAACTGGTATTACACTACACTGAATTAGAGTCCCTAAGCCTTCATAAGTGTGGTTTTATAACAGTAAGGCAGTTAAGATCTCAATGCCCGGATTAATGGCCTAAGTAGGGGCCCTGATTCAGTGTAGTGTATACCCGTTTAAAGCGAAAACGGTACAACCCACATTAAGATTGAAAATGAGCTGTGTCCAAAGCAGTCTTTGTAGTTTATTGGTGTACACAGCATTTTTAGTCATATAGTACGGTCGTTATATCTTGGCGAGTCTGAACATAGCCTCTGCGAACTTTAGCGCATGAAAACTCGTGAAGAAAACTTTTATTATTATGATTGAACTAAACTCAACATTACATTTACAATAAACGTTTGTTCATGTATTTGTTTATCTGGGAATAACAGTTTTCTTCACGAGCTTACGTGCGCTAAAGTTCGCAAAGCCTATGTTCAGACTCGCCAAGATAAAACTATCGTACTGTATGTATTGTGGGTTGAAACCTTTCCGCTCAGTTATTGTAAAGGCTTTTTTTTAGATCTTGTTACTGTAACTACAACCAATGAAGTAAATTTGTAAACTATGTGGGGAATATATTGTAAGATAGCTTGATAAAAGTGAATAGAAAATAATAAGGGCGCAGGTTTATGATTCCGTTTCACGAAATTCTCCCAAGAAAAATAAACTTCACAGAATTATCCTTTTTACTCTATCTCGTCATAGAATCATAGTTATTTTATTATGTAAAATAGTTTCAATAGTTTTAGTAAATGTAAATAGTTTAAACATCTATTTTACTAACCAACACATTTTATATTAAAATATTTTGTTAGAATTATATAATTTGTATCATCAATATTCATAATAATGGTTGTTTGATTTTAGAAAATATGGTTTTAAACTTCGTAAATAAGTATATAAATGTTTTTAACGGTTAGGGATCTATAATACCTAGAATAGGTATCTATGTACAGAAACATCATGACTGATATTGCCATTAAAATGACAGTGGCCTTGCATTTTGCATTGTGATTGAGATTGTACTTTTATCTACATCGTGTCATATACTTTCGTGGTCATTACTTATAACAGTTGTTCTAGAAAAGATACATTTATCAGTAATTACTAGATACTAGACGAAACACCGTTACCGCAATAAAAAAATCTTGGTTTAAGATTAATCTCGCAGATAATTTAACATTATATTTAAGTAGGTACAATGCAAGTATTCTTGCAGTAACTCTATCGATTATATATATATCGGTTTCATATTGTACCTATTTATGTAGTAGTAAAAAGTTCATCTGACTTGAAGTCATTATATTTCCAACGTGCTCCAGCGCAACACAATTATAAGTGAATAACTGCATAAATACGCGAACAAAAACAACCGGTGTTGTTCGCAAGTGGTAGCAGATAGTCAATCATAAAATCATAACTACTATCTAATCAAAGATCGTTTGGAGTTTGGAGTAATCAGTTGGCCGGTGACCGCGCTCCGTGCAAGACGCGCTCACTCGCAGATACATTTCTTCGGAACACGCGCTCATGGATAACTTTGAGATTGTAGACTTCGCCACTCTCGGTAAGTTTCCTGTTTCGATTTTCTTCCGACAATTAAAACGCTTATATTATCAGTTATTATTTTATCTCGGCCTTTGCTATGTTGCTAAATAGTTGAGATAGTGTAAACTATAACTTAATATTCAGTGCGGAAATTTTGATTTTATTGATTGGTACCAATGACGTTGAATTGCTTCTTACTATTGGTACCTATCATTTTCGCCAAACGCCAAATTAATAGATAGGTAGGTTTATGGTAGTTAGCCAGCTCATGGCATAACACGACACAGTATGGTAGGTACTCTCAGCAGATATAAACATAGTTATTATAACTCCGAGGCAAAGTAATTATTGAGAATGAGAATTTTGCTTTCGGTTGATTTGATAATATCTACTTTGAGATTTTTCTCGTTTTTTGTTTGCACAATTTGTTGATACATTACTACTTAATTGAGCAAAAATTATACATAATATTTATTGTAAACGCAAACAACGTTCACTAGTTTGCTATCCTTGAAATTATTTTAATATACTTCTGTTATAATAGAAGCATAATAGAGATGATAATAAATATTAATATGTGACCTTAATAATAACCCTGCTTATCTATATCATATCTGTATCACTAACAAGTGATTTCCATTACAGGCGATGATATACAGAAATTAGTTCGAGAGGCGAGCGCTATAAGGAAGATGGCATACTGTCCGTACTCAAACTTCGCCGTAGGGGCCGCTTTACTCACAGAAGACAATCCGAGAATTTTTACAGGGTGTAACATTGAAAATTCTACGTTAACGCCGTCGATATGCGCCGAACGCGCGGGAATATCTCGCGCTGTTTGTGAAGGGTACACTAAGTTCACAAAAGTAGCTGTAGTAGCGCATCAGAAAGAGTTTACAGCCCCTTGTGGAGTCTGCAGACAAACACTTAACGAGTTCTGCAGCTCGAACGGAGACATCGACATCTACTTAAGCAAACCGACTTTTGACAAAGTCCTTTGCACAAAACTATCGAAAATATTACCGTTATCGTTCGTAAGTTACACTAAAGATAACATCATAAAGTAATTCATGAATCTCGTATCATTAGGGAACTGTTCTATCACTTTCATCATACAAATACATAATAAATAGTAATTAGTTATACAAAGATAACACGTGTAAATGAAAAACAGGAATTATATTATCACAATTTAATTGTGTTTTTATATTTACATTTGGATTACAAAATACAAAATTCCTTATTATATAATATTGGTGTAATGTCTACAAGGTAACAAAACGTTTAACAACTTATAATAAAGCGAAACAATACAGTTATTTATTAAAAAACAATAAACTCTTAGATTAATAATTATTTTTAAATTGGGTATTCCCCTAAGGCATAATCGTGTATTAGGGTTGTCAGAACGCATCATATTTTATGTTCAGATTGTCTATAGGTATATTAAACATCTCGTATCTAGAAACTAGAAAGACCAATAAATAATGGCGGACACACGGACACATTACTATTATTTTTATTACTATTTATTCGCTTGAAATACAATATGAATATGGAAAGAAAAACACTCAATTTACGTTCAAATGTTATTTGCAAAACCAAGGTTATCACCTTATGAGTATAATCCACCAGACTCAATATCTTTATCATATCTGATAAAGATATTGAGTCTGGTGGATTATATAAGTAGGTATGTATCATGTATAGAATTTTGTAAAAAAAAAATTATCTGACAACCCTGTTATAAAAACAAAAGACCATAATAAATGAAAGTGCGGTGACGGTGCAGTGGTACACAATGGGCTCAATACTGCGAATGTGGGTCAATTGGAAGGGTCGCGCATGAGTATAAAATACCCTTGCGACAATTTGATCATTTTCAAGACATTACGAGTATGTCTAAGTTCATGTTTCATGTCATGTCACGCGCAAATATTCAATCTAATGCTAAGCGAAAAGGGGCGGGGCTGGCTGTAATACAATTAATTATTTAAATTAATTAATTGTGATTAAATAGCCCTCTCGCTTACACGTACCCACATTTTTGAAGATATAAAATATACTACATGAAATTACGTAAAATAAAGACCACTACGATTTAGAAAATAACAATACAAAGATTCAGTAAAAAATCCAATTTAATCCAAACGAGTTTTCATGTATAAAAACCTGCACGAAGAAAAAAAAATCTTAGAAAAATAAAAAGGCACTGAAAACTTCTATGGATCAAATTGGATTTTTTATTGAATTTTTATATTATTTTCTAGAACCTACGAGTAGTTGTCTTTATTTTACGTAATTAGTAATTACATGTAGTATTTTTTATATCTTGATTAATGTGGGTACGTGTGAGCGAGAGGGCGAATTTGCTTAGCACCGCGCCTAAAATGTGAACACGACACTTTGATTTTTCGTGAACTGCTTCGGTGGCGTAGTGGGTGCAAGCCCGACTGCCGATCATGAGGTCCCGGTTTCGAACCCCAGGTCAGGAAGTGTTATTGGATTTTTCCATTAAGAATTATCTCAATGACAGCCTGGATGGGTATGTGATATTTTTTAGTATCGCCACTGATTTTAACAAATTCAGCAAAAGTTCTTCTAAAATTGGAAACGCGCATCGCCATTAAAAAATACTTAGTACTCATCCTCACATTCAAATCAAATTATAAATAAATCTGCGACACTAAGAGGATTATTATATTTTTTGCGAATAACATTCTCTAACGGGCAATATAGGATGGACAGTATAAAGTTTTCCGGGCCCAGCTCCCTTGGATTCTGAGCCCGTTTCCTTTCGATTATAATCAAATGACTAACAGAAGAACACTTTTAAATGCAGTTGCAGTAGATACAAGTACCTACGTGTTACATAACATAGTAATAATATTAGTTATTACACTCGTTCCACGTAAAATAAATAAATCCTTACATAACCAACAAAGACAACCAGGTAAATAAAAATTTAAATAATCTAAACATTGTCATTTCAACTTATTATATAGGTACATATATTTATTACTAGTTTATATTATATGCTCAGTCGGCGTTATGCAATGTATTTATTTAGATACTATTAGTTTGACATAAAATCTTATCAATACAGAAGGAATATTATAGTATCTCGTTTAATTTTTGATAAAACGTGGCATCTCAGAAAATATTGTTTTCAAACTGTTTAACATATACAGTGACGTCTTGTTCCCGTTGGAGTAGGCAGACTATTTCTCCTCACTTGCTATATCCTGACATACGGCTTTCACTTTTTCCACTTTCATGACATTCTTTATACATGCTCGTTGGTAGTATTTTTGACCTAGCCTTTCCTTAGAACAATTTTTTCATGAAAAGTACGCCTAGGTCGACCCCTACCAACGATTATTCACACTCGCCTTATAAATCTCCTTTCACCATTTCTCCTCATGTCCGAACCACCTGTGTATTCTAAACTGTTTTCTAAAATATAAACAAGATTTTTTTTTTAATATTTTCTAAGATGTCATGTTATAGCAAACAATATTCGACTGATTTTACATTTACAGCAAAACGTACATACGTTTTGCTGTAAATGTACTTACATTTTAAAATAAATATTAAAAGTCTTTTGTAATACTCAGTAATAATATATTAGGTGAGCCTCGCTTATTTGAGGAGAAAATATTTTCATAGAAAATGCATTGAAAGCTCCCCAGTACATATTGTTTTTCACAGTAAATGTTTGGCTGGGCGAGCCTTTACTGGGACAAAACATCCAAGTTCAAAATGATTTCTGGTAGACCTTCCAATCAGACGATTTTGCAATACTAGATAAAACATCTGTAAAACAAATCGTCGGTTAAGATGTTGTTTCTAAAGGTCTTTATATGTTCGTCTCATTTTATCTAATGCAAACAAAAGAGACCGAAATATCCATACAAGGTATTAATCGATAAAATGAGCATGAAATCGATACCACCTTGTTACCAAAAAGGACACCATCCAATATAACACTGACAAAGATTCTCATTATTAGTCGCCTGTTTAATCAACAAGTCGACTTGTTTCGGGACACTTACAACCGCTTCTACACTAGGGAAGTCCCTTCCAGTCAGCTTATCCTTGATCCTTGTCAAAATCGATAAAGCACGCTTGTTCAAATTCGCTTCGGGGGGCATCTCTATCGATTCGTAGTGGACGTTTCTGCTTCGACTAGGGAGGGTGTATGAGGAATCGATATCTGATGAGAAGTTGGATTCGGTGAGTGATCGATGATCGTTATCGACGAGTCGCCAGTTAAGGAGCGGATCGTAGACGAAAGCTTCTAGCACGGCCATCACGCTGTCTCTATGTTTGTGGAGGACGTGCATTACTGACTCGCACGTGAATCTATATGTGCCTTCGATGCCCGTCACCTGGGTAACAACACTTCAATTAATAAACATAACACGCCTTTTTCCCGCATAGTGTAAGCAGAGATGGACCCAGGTCCCATAGTAGGTAGTAGCACATAATACAGAAGGGACACTCCTCAAAATCATTTTAAAAAATAGCGACTCTACCTCGGACGCAATAAAGTGCAATTCAGGTCGTATATATCGTTATATTAACATACAAGCTGTATCGTGTATCCCTCTATCTGTTCTCTCTGTCTAGCCTAGCCCATAGAAATTGTACCGTCAAGACGGGCGCCTGGTAGCAGGTACACCCACACTTTGTCAGGTCCCATGTTAAAGAAGAAACAGCTACAGAATCAGGCTGTCATTGAAAAATTCCATAAGGAAAAATCCAACAACACTTTTTACCGTCAGCCATAGCAAACGCGGTAGCAGATTTTTTAGTCTGATAGGAACACATAGGACACACGTAAAATGTTACTATAACCAGTAAAATGTTTATAGTCAAAGTCAAATCCTTTTATTCACTAAATGAACCCATAAACACGACAGTTACACAATTAACGACTGCAATATATAGGTATGTATTTAGATAATATAGGTACAAAAATATATGGTAAGGAGTAATGAATCTACCTGTAGGGCTTAAATTTTTCAATATTTGGTTTGGTTACATTTCAATTTTCGTTTGTTTGGAAGGAGCCGCGTGGTGGCGGTTTTCTATAACTAATTCTAGATAGGTTTACTTCGCTTTATCGTAACTAGTGAAATTACTTTTATAATGTTACATTTTAATAGAAGTATAGGTCAGACTGTTAAGTAGAGTCAAGGACAATTAGATCAATGAGGATTAGTCAATGACGTCACATGTCAATTTGTTGATTCCTCTACAAAACATTGAGTCATAAGCAAAGTGCGAGTACATTCAATTGGTCGAACAATGAAAATGGTCAACAAGCAATAATATTAATTATATTGTCATTACAGTTTTCGTTATAAAATATAATATTATTACGCATTCTTTATAAAAAACAAAACTGTTAAGTATGCTGTAGGGTTCCATACCTGATACCTAGATACCTGGAAACTCTACCGCGTTTTAAGAACACACAGCGTTCTAGTTGCAAATTACTCCAAGCATTTTTAGAAATCGCAATTGTTTTGTAAACTTTTATGGCCTTTGGGACTACTTTCTTTATTTGTGATCTTGTTGCTTGCCAAATTCCATGATGTTAGGTCAACGGGAAGTAACCCTAGTGGTTTTCAGTCCGTTGCGCAAAGTATGGGACATGCACGTCGCACGACGTTACGCAATACGCCGGCACATTACATTTGAAGTTTGCAGTGCATAAAACTTCGATGCGAAGTCCTGCACGAGTTTTGCATAACATAGTAATGTCCCATATTAAAAATCCAAAAAAGGGCGACTCACGGCATTAATCACAGCAGTCAGCAGTAAACCTTTCAAAGGAGACTTAATTGAGGAAACGCCCATGAAGAGCCTTCATCATCATCTCAGCCGATTAAAGTCTACTGCTGAAAATAGACCTCACCCGTAATGGGGGGGTTTTGCTAATGCTCACACTTAGCAGGCGGGTTGGCAAGCGCAGTTCGATGTTTTCATCAATCCAGGGGACGCTGCTGTCTGTCCTCTAGATTAACCCTTAGCAGGGTCTTACAGCCACCACGGGTAGACAGGGAGGGTACTATTACTATTCTATTCTATAGCCATTACCGCCACGGCACAGAGCCTTCATTGGACAATAATCTACTCACCTCCATAGCGTTAATCAGCATCCGCGTCAACCTGAACGGTATTTTCTCCGGGAACTTCTCCCTGTTCTGCGTCACTTCGAAGCAATCACCGAAGTCTATGTGTAGGACTTTCCCAGTGGTCCTATGCAGCATGATGTTGGATGGATGCCTGTCGCCGAGCCCCAGTATGTACCCCACCATGGACATGACGGCGAGCGAGCGAGTGTAGTTGGTGCGCCGCTCGAACCACACCTCCGACGACGGGGACTTCAACCACAGGAGCTTGGCTAAATCATTGCCTGGAGTCTGGGATAGCGTGTACTCGAATACTTCCACCTGGTGGAAGAATGTTTCATTTTTAATTCTACTTCTTCGTGTCGAAACGATTTGTCGATCTATACGTCTGATATGAGCGACAATACCTTTGAATATATTCAAATTGGTCACAACAAATATGACAGTTTTGCATGTCAATGAAGCTTATGATTTGTATTTATTTACAGCCTCGTTAGCCCAGATGGTAGTAACTCTGCTTTCTGTGCCGCAGGGCCCGGGTTCGATCCCCGGCCAGGTCAAACATTTGTGTGCATGAACATGTATGTTCGATCTGTGTCTGGGTGTTATAAGCGTATATAAGTATGTATATCAGTCATCTGGTTACCATAGTACAGGCTTCTAACCTAGTTTGGGATCAGATGACCGTGTGTGGAAATTGTCCGATAATATTATTATTATAATGAATCCATCGTGCGCTCGGAAAGATATCCTTAATCCTGCCCGCTTATCTTACGGCTTCATTTTTCAACTGATAATTGTACAATGTTTCATTACATTTGTTTGTTTGAATGGTGCCGCATGGTTGCTATGCAGAAATTTCCAGCCATCTTTGTCCTCTATGTACTGATGACTTTATAAAAATTTGGTTTGTATCCACGGATAATGTGATCAGATCGTATTAACCACGGATAATGGCGAGTTGTATCTACTGATAAAACGTTATCAGTTTCCATTTAGCATAGGGCATCAGTTCTACATATTCAAAAGACAAGATTATAATCATATATGACGACAGACCAACGGCATTTAAAATGTATCTCGCGAAAAAAGACGTTTTTATAAATTAGGTCCACCTATTGCCAATTGCCAAGACAGAATATTATAAATATACATATATCTCTGCGTGCCCCAGTATCCCAGCGGAAATATGCCTTCGGCTTCGAATCCCGAGCGCAGTGTTCTAATCTCATCAAATGTATTATGAATAACTGCTATGCGCGAATACCTTTATCATGATATTTTTACAGACTAAAGCGTACATACGCTTGAAAACCGATGACTCTTACAGTCACAATAAATAGCACAGCGGCGCCACGCGGAATGTCGTGGGTTTGAGTCCCGCTCGTGTGTGAATTTCTTTCTCATATTCAATATTCACATTATACCTACCTTTATTATATATAGTAAGATATTACGGCAAGGATAACAAGACGAAAGACCAAAGTAAATAAAGGTGAAACTGACCTTATGTTTCAACATAAGCTTCTGGTAATCCGAGGCCATTTTGAGCATGATCTGCTGTTCAGTATTAAGAGCCATTTTGTTGGTCTTCTTGTCTCGATAGTCACTGATCAAGTTATACAGGGTGTCGCATTCTGGCACCCAACCGATGAGACCGGAGTTAGGAGATAGAGGGATCACGGCGTAGCGCTGGATGGCTAGATCGTGACGGTACGTATTTGGATCATCCTGAAAGTAATTAATATGTTAACTACTCTAGAAAATAATGAATGAATTAGATAATATGCTAATGAATCATACAGTACGTGCGTTTTATCTCGGCGAGTCTGAACATAGGCTCTGCGAACTTTAGGGCAGGAAAACTCATGAAGAAAACAGTTATTCCCAGATAAACAAATATACGAACAAAATATCTAATATATAAAATTCTCGTGTCAAGGTGTAGAAGCGAGGCATGTGGAGTTCAATTTCGCTCGCGGGTAGAGGAAGGCTCCATTGGTGGGCGGATGTCCATACTATACGTAGTATTATTATCTGTTCTGTGACCAGGGGCAATAACCTATTATATACGCTGTACGAGGGAGTATAGAAACAGAGTTAAAATGGTGTTTAGCGCTGTGTTACACTCTACAATTGTGAAAAAACAAAATTATTAATTTCATCAAAACATTTTGGCTAATATCCGTGTGACATCAAAAATATATGATCTCGTTGGTACCAGACAAAATATCCCCTAGAGGTTAAAAAAAAAATTTAGTCCCGCTCTGGTACGCAACAATAACGGACTTTTTGATCAAGAGGAGTGAAATATTTATTTACGTCATTGTTTCGACTAAGTTGCATTAGCCGTGGTCACATTAAGACTCAACGTCTTCTTCCAGGTCGTACTCATGATGTACTTAGCTTGGCCGAAACGTCGAGCTACATAAATAATTAATGTTTAAGCGATTAACGCGTCCCGTTATAACCATAAAATGAGTCTTATTTCAATGACCATAAAAGTTGACAATAACCTGCAGCAATGTGTTGACTAGTCCGAACAGCTGCATGACTCGCTCGTCCTGTCTCAAGTCTTCGTGTCCCTTCAACAGGAACATGTATTGTTTACCGTTGGAGCCTTGGATCGTGAGCCGACGGGGATGTTGTTTTGAATTTATCACCTGAAATATATTTCATTGAGAAAATAACATAACATACATTCACGCCTTTTTCCCGAAGGTGTAGGCAGAGGTGTACCCAGGACTCAGTCCCACAGTAGATTACACCCACATTTCGCCAGTATGTTATTGGTCCCATGTAATAGGGGGCGAGCCTATTGCCATCTACCGGGCACATTTCCAGACTCCAGGCAGTTATTGACCAACCAAGCCAACTTTTCATCTTCTACTTAATATTAGCACAACATCGGAGGCTTGCTTATAACACAAATGTGACTAACAAGAGACGGAAAGATATAGTCTGTCCTTCAGCAGCGAGCTCGAAGCATATATTTATAAATAGATTCTTTTCGTTTCTAGGTCCTTTCCTTTATAATAAAACTAGCGACCCGCCCCGGCTTCGCACGGGTAGCAGAAGTAGGTATAGTGGACGTTTATCAGGAGTAAATTCGTGATACATTGTATTTTAATAAATATAACCCTAATGGTTTACGCAGCGCACGCAAATTAATGACTATTTCTGTTACAATGACCAAACCTTAACACATGTTATAATTTATCGTGGGCTATTTTGAAGATATTGATGAGTACTACAAACCCCTAGTACATTACTTTATTCTACCACCAATACTTTTCACACCACATGAAAAATAATCACTGCTTCGATTATTGTGACTAAACCAGAAAAGATGGATATAATCTATGTATACTGTTTTGTAGGTATTGATAATTAATACAATCCCCTAGTACATTACTTTAATCTACCACCGATAGTTTTCACACCGCATGAAAAATAATCACTGCTTCGATTATTGTGACTAAACCAAAAAAGATGGATATAATCTATGTATACTGTTTTGTAGGTATTAATAAGTACTACAAACCCCTAGTACATTACTTTACTCTACCACC
Source organism: Hemistola chrysoprasaria (assembly GCA_947063395.1). Classification (NCBI taxonomy): domain Eukaryota; kingdom Metazoa; phylum Arthropoda; class Insecta; order Lepidoptera; family Geometridae; genus Hemistola; species Hemistola chrysoprasaria. Next base: position 10,917,441 of record OX346724.1, on the reverse strand, counting down.
AATAGTTTTCACACCGCATGAAAAATAATCACTTTTTCGATTATTGTGACTAAACCAAAAAAGATGGATATAATCTATGTATACTGTTTTGTAGGTATTGATAAGTACTACAAACCCCTAGTACATTACTTTACTCTACCACCAATAGTTTTCACACCGCATGAAAAATAATCACTTTTTCGATTATTGTGACTAAACCAAAAAAGATGGATATAATCTATGTATACTGTTTTGTAGGTATTAATAAGTACTACAAACCCCTAGTACATTATTTTACTCTACCACCAATAGTTTTTACACCGCATGAAAAATAATCACTGCTTCAATTATTGTGACTAAACCAAAATAGATGGATATAATCTATGTATACTGTTTTGTAGGTATTAATAAGTACTACAAACCCCTAGTACATTATTTTACTCTACCACCAATAGTTTTTACACCGCATGAAAAATAATCACTGCTTCAATTATTGTGACTAAACCAAAATAGATGGATATAATCTATGTATACTGTTTTGTAGGTATTGATAAGTACTACAAACCCATAGTACATTACTTTACTCTACCACCAATAGTTTTCACACCGCATGAAAAAAAATCACTTTTTCGATTATTGTGACTAAACTAAAAAAGATGGATAGAATCTATGTATACTGTTTTGTAGGTATTGATAAGTACTACAAACCCCAAGTACATTACTTTACTCTACCACCAATAGTTTTCACACCGCATGAAAAATAATCATTTTTTCGATTATTGTGACTAAACCAAAAAAGATGGATATAATCTATGTATACTGTTTTGTAGGTATTGATAAGTACTACAAACCCCTAGTACATTACTTTACTCTACCACCAATAGTTTTCACACCGCATGAAAAATAATCACTTTTTCGATTATTGTGACTAAACCAAAAAAGATGGATATAATCTATGTATACTGTTTTGTAGGTATTGATAAGTACTACAAACCCCTAGTACATTACTTTACTCTACCACCAATAGTTTTCACACCGCATGAAAAATAATCACTTTTTCGATTATTGTGACTAAACCAAAAAAGATGGATATAATCTATGTATACTGTTTTGTAGGTATTGATAAGTACTACAAACCCCTAGTACATTATATTATTCTACCATCAATGCATTTCACAGCGCACGCAAATTTATGAATATGGTAATTATATTATGTAACACCTTGGTTCACAATATTGCAGTTTTCTTACGGATCCCCATTTTTTTTCAAAATCTCATATAGCCTATGGCACTCACACTGAATTAAGCTATCCGAGAAAGCTATATGAAAAATAATCACTTTTTCGATTATTGTGACTAAACCAAAAAAGATGGATATAATCTATGTATACTGTTTTGTAGGTATTGATAAGTACTACAAACCCCTAGTACATTATATTATTCTACCATCAATGCATTTCACAGCGCACGCAAATTTATGAATATGGTAATTATATTATGTAACACCTTGGTTCACAATATTGCAGTTTTCTTACGGATCCCCATTTTTTTTCAAAATCTCATATAGCCTATGGCACTCACACTGAATTAAGCTATCCATAAGTGAAAGAATTTTTAAAATCGGTCCAGTAGTTTCGGAGCCTATTCGTTACAAACAAAAAAACAAAAAAACAAAAAAACAAAAAAACAAAAAAACAAAAAACAAAGTTTCTCTCTTTATAATATTAGTATAGATAAATAGAACTTTAAATATATATGAACTAAATAATTTTTGTTGTAAGAAAAATGTATATAGATATTTACAGACCCTGTCTTACAAACAGACAGAGGACTTACTTTTAGTGTGTAAATAAGTAATTTGTTTTAAGTATTATTATTTTTTTATGTTTACCTAAAATAATTTGACTTAGTACTTAAGCAATACGTAGGTTATCGTTAATTTATTTGTATCCCATTGTAGTTATAAGCTATTTTTTGCCTGAAATACAGGTTTATTGAACCTAGTTCAGGCTATCTTCATATTAGGTCTAAGTTTTTACAATTTATTATTTAATTATCAAAAATGTATGGCACTTAAGAAGAAATAAACGATATTATTATTATTATTATTATTATTATTATTATTGAGATAATTCCTAATGGAAAAATTATTTAACCTGTTATTTAACCTATTATTTAACCTGGCCTGACCTGGGGATCGAACCCGGGACCTCTTGATTGGCAGTCGAGCATGCGCCCTCTACGCCACCGAGGCAGTCATTGAGAAAATGTTGAAGGAAAATAATGTTTCTTCGACCTAAACCTATCTATTCATGCACGGCGTTTAGCTACATGGAACAGTTAAGCTCGCTAACTCGGGTTGATACAAACTTCACGCCGTGCGTGAATATACAACTTTAGATCCACGTATTGTAATGTACTATTCACTTTTAAGTTAAGCTTGTGGCTATTAAGGCGAAGTAACACAAAGATATTTCAGATGCGAACGACAGTTTATTGCTCTGCGATATATGTCACTAAGTAAACAATCGATGCGACTTTCGTCTTTGGAAAGAAATTACCTCCACTCGATTACCGCGTCGCTACAAGAGATAATCGCATGGAGAGTTCAGTAAAAATAGCTTACGAGTTCTCTCCGCTCTCAATTGTGTTCGAAAGAATCTTTTGTAACTTCGGCTTCAAGATTTGCCTACTCTAATGTTTGAAAACACAGTGTTAGCTAGATTGTCCCATAATTCGTTAATTAATCTGTAATGGTTAATTAAAATATTTACCTGCAGATGACTGTGTATATGAACAATCCTAATAATATTCTCGTTGGGCACATACGAGCCAGGCACGCAGAGCTCGAGCTCCCGACACGTGTAAAGCCGTTTGCTGACGTATTGCAACTCCAATGACGTCAGAGATCTGAACTGGTTGGATATTCGACGGACCACGTGGTAATATATGTCCCACGCTTCGTTTAGGTAGCGGTCCTCACCACTTTCCTTGAAGAAAAATAAATACCCTTATAACAAGACTTAACATTGTGATTGGAATATACCTAACTTGCCAAGTTCATCATCATCATCAGCCCACTATCGTCCACTGCTGGACATAGACCTCTCCTATGGCACGCAACTCAGCGACCTTGCGTCACACCTCGGACACTCGACTCAAATCCCACGATATAACTACCTACACAGACACTGGTCACTGGACACATGGAGTTTCGTACACGCGTAAGAGTGTGCGTGAGGTGATTTCCCAGCGAAGCGGGGCTCGTGGAGAGCTCAAACTCGCTCGCGGAGTGAGGAAGGCCCGATTGGTGGGCGGATGACAGTGTCCATTCTATACGAGTATTATTATCTGTTCTGTGCTTGCGTATATCGTCGCTCCATCTAGTCCAGGGACGTCCCACACTACGATTGAATAAATAATTAAATAATTTTAAGAAATTTAGTTCAATATCAAAGAACTTCTTTTTAATTGCACCTTAGCGTTTGTTCTGATCCCAACTCTCTTTTCGGTTTTACGAAGGCGAGAATTTTTTAACACTTTTGTCATTTCTATTTTTGATGGGATTTTAACTGTTTTGACAAAGAATCTTGTCTAGATTCTAGACTCTAGAATGAGCGTTATTATAGATTTATACGAAAAACAGAGGACAGCCTCTGTGCGCATGTGCGTGATAACATACACTTGACATTTCATTCCAAATGCGTGATATGTATGTAGTATGTAAAATTTGTAAAAATTTTAGAGATTGGACGACAATTTTTTTTCGATCGGGCACAAAATCGGGACAAGATCGAGCATCTGAAAAGTAGGAATGAGGGCGTGTAATATTCATGTTAAAATTCCATAAGCGATTGACACTTGAAACTAAGTAATCGTAGGCCTCTTGCAGGGGGTCGCCTGGGGAAGTACCACACCTTTGCCAGTTATTCATCCGCCAAGCAGTAATGTGCAAATAACTGTGTTCCAGTCTGAAGGGCAATGTTACCAGCGAAATTACTGGGCATGACGACTTTCAACAACTAATATCTCAGGGTGACAGGCGCAAGGCAGTGCCGCGCAGAATTTTGAATTTTAAAACACTGGATGGCACTGTGTCTGATATGGGCAATCATGATGCTTACCATCAGGCACCTGATTTGCTCGTCTTGTCACTGACTATCATTAAAAAAAAAACTAATTATAGCTTGTAAAAGTGAGGTGTGTTGAAATCCACTCACTCTGAACATTTCACACCACCTCTGTGCCTCCTTCAAGTCCCTGCCATACATTTGTATGAATGACACCTCCTTCAAGGTTTCCGGCGGTCGGTCTAACATCGCATGCATTTTGTCCAGGGTCTTGAACATGCCGCGGTAGTCTTTTTCACTGAAGTACAATCTGAAATAATAATGAACATAATTAATCATGCTTATACCTCTAGATATAGTCAGTATAGACTAGATAATATAATGATCACCAAACGATGGTGTCGCTTCAGATACTTTTACGTATCGTTTTCTTGTCGTCTTCGTCTACACGTTTACTGTATTTCGTATATGGTAGCAGTTTGACGCGACCATAATATTAATATGTCTCTCAAGACAGGGATCTAGCACATCTTCAAAAAAGGTAAGACATACCTAGAAGCTTCATCCAGAGCAATATACACTTGGTCATGCCACAATATGGCCACTTTAATCAACTCCTCAGATATGACTGCCGCTTCATTTACCAGATTCAGCGAGTGAGCGCACATCGTCTTCAACACATAATTCGCCGCGTTTTTCCTCGTCGCGAAAGATGATTTCATCGCCACTGTTAAAGGATAGACTAGAGCTTGAGGATGCGCCTTTCCAATATCTATTAGTAAGATATGAACCAACTTCGCAACCAAACTCCTCGGCGAATCAATTCTTGCTATTAATTGCGGTATCACTTGCAGCCAAATCCTTATATCAATCTGTCTGATGCCTTCGAACAAAGCATCGTATATGACTGGATGGTGACCGTGGTCGAACCACAACGTCAACAGGCGCAATGTATCTTGAAGCGCACTCCCATTGGACAAACTAATAGACTTGAAGAAGCCAGTAACAGCTGGAATCGTGTGGTTGTTGATAAAATCAGCTCGAGATACTTTCTTATCACCCGAACCCCCTGCAATACTACTCTCAGAGTTGTTATCCTGCTCTTTAAAGAACAGAACAGTTTCAAAGTTCATGCAAGCCCACGCGTGGCAAGCCTTGTACCAATCAGGTGCCAATATCATAGCGGCTTCGAAATTTCTCAGAATTTCAGGTATGGACAGTTCATTGATTTCTTGTAGAGATTCACACCATGATCCTAGTTTCAAATGGCAGCGCGCGAGCAGTCGGCAATGATCCTCTGTATCCGCTTCGGTGTTGTCAACAAATCTTTGTAGAACATCGTAGGCGTATCTCTTATTCCCAGCCTCCCACAGGTTCTTACTGTACGCCAAAATGATCCTCGGTTCTTGCATACGTAGAAGACAATCGGGATTCGTAACGGGATCGCTGCCGATTATGGACAGAACTATTTTGTGTGCTTGACTGATCGCTCCGGACTTTCTGCACAAAGATGCGAACTTTAACCATGTATGGAAATCTTCCCGCGGCGACAAAACTAAGCTGCGCACTTGTAGCATTTTTCTCCAGTCTTCGACTACTCTTTGACCGCCTTGCAATCTCGTCCACCAAGTCTTACGAATCACACTCCGTCTTTCTTCTACGAGTTTGTAAGTAACAACTTCTTCGAGCTCTGTTAGCAATTGCGCGTTCACGAGTGCTCCGTAAGCTCTTTGGTAACTCTCTCCAACTACGGCACTGAGTTCCGTATCTAGCAAACTTCTGGCTGTATCTACATAATGACTAGATTCAGACCACTGCCCTTCATGTATGGCTAAAATAGCTCTATAAAAGGCACCATCCTGACTTTCCTCCGGAATAATTTCCACATACTTTTTCATGGATTCCCATTCTTGAAGACCCCAGGAAGATGCCGCCGCTAGCTTGGCAGATTTCTTCTTAACATTTTCATCCATGCTATCCCATTCATCTGACATGATATCGTAAAGGTTTCTCCATTCGCCCATCGATTCTAAACACCTCATCATTCCCAATTTCGAATCCAGATGTTCTGGTTCTACTTCTAGCTTCTTATTGTACAGATCTAAAGCCTGTTCCCAGTTATGTAATTTTTCGTACCATCGCACTTGAATGGCTGAGTTTTCGCCAGATTTTTTGTTCGTCAAAGCTTTCTCTAAGAGTCCATTTGTGGCTTCTTTACACTGAATTTTGTTGTTGATGTGAATGAGGGCTTCAATTACTTTTGTTGAAGGATTGCGCTTGTACTCTTGCTCCTGTGACAAACAATAAAATTAAACCGACATCTTCATAATAAAGCTCAAAAATATATTCAGACTTCTCACATCTCATATTAGAAAAATATGAAAGCTTGTATGGATGGAAACGTGCTTGTCACGTCGTCGTGCCAAAACAACTGAGTCGATTGAGCTGAATGGTAAGCTTGAATCCTGGAATTTACAATTCTAGTTCATATTAATGGGTTTACAACTCATGGATGGATAAAGATTAGACTTACCTTATAATACAGGGCCTTGGCAAAAGCTCTGCAGTTTATAGCCGTATCACCCAACAACCTTATAGATATAGGCAATGACCCTCTTTCGCAATGCTCCATAAACTCAGCGAGATTTAGAACCGCTAACGACAGTTCCGGACAATCCGGTATAGTTAAAGCATGTTCCAAAGAAGAAATCAGTTCTTTGCGGGAAGCTTCGTCCAGATCAGTCCAACAAGACATGAAGGCGGCATTGAACAAATCGCTCGCTAGTTGAGGGTAGTTTTGAGCGAGATTTTTTGAGCACGCCCTAAAATATTTAAAAAATGTATTCTTTAATAGAAATATTCGCTGGTAGGATTTTATTATTCATCGGTGAATATTGGGCATTGGGCAGTAAATTTTCGGGCAGAGCACGGATACATTGCATATAATTTGAGACATATCTTTTTATCTTGCTTAGAAACTGACGCATAATTGACTGACGAATAATTCTACTTCAATAAAAATATTAAATTAATATTAGTTAAGTGTATATAGGTATATAAAATAACCCAGAAGACCATAACTCGCCTAATAGCTGGACTATTAGACTCGGTGAGGAATCCAACGCTCAGCTGCCTCAGCCACTCCATCCAGTCTTCTTTTGACACTATGTTAGTTATCGACCAGCATTTACGCAGACTCTGGATGTTTAATTTCAACTTTTTTATTGTTTGCATGTCACCGGACACCATCTGAAATATTTTAAGAGGAATGTGACCACTACATGTCCAGGTCCGAAGGTAAGGTATCAAATTTTTATCCAACACTATACTGTGATTCACTCTTAAGAGGCCTAAGTAGATTGGGAAATAGTATTACATGTGGACGCTACAGTATTTCAGAGAGAACAGAAATGCGTTGGTCCTGGCTGGTCATAGACGTTAGTCGTTAAGTCATGTCAAGCGATCTGAAAATTCCAACATCACGGTTCGCCACAGATTAACTTGGTAAGAAAAGATAGCAAATTCAAAGCATCCCAGACAACTCAGGCTAACGAACGTAGTAGTGATTCATGTTCCATATGTAACTATATGGTCGTAACATTGGCTAATATCAAACAAATGTGATGATTTTGTTCACTAGATAACATATTTCAAAAATTAAAGGGATTATAAAAGACTTACATCATTCTTTTGATTCCGCAACTTAGACCGTGTCTCGTCCAAATAATCATCATCAGATGCTAGAGTCGATATAACTTGAAGTCTCGTCACTAACACGATGTAGTTGGGACATTGAATCTTATGCTTCATCAATATCCTATCCACAGACGGTATGTAGTCTATGTACTCTCGCCCTAACTGGACAACCATTGCACAAAGCGTATTCATCGCAGTCTGCCTCAAAGTAGGGTTACTTTCGAGAACCTTAGCCAATGCCTGTATAATCAGAGCAGAATACGGCCTGAAGTACAAATACATAGATAGATGTTCGATAGTCTCCATCGCTAGTTTAGATATCGAAATAGGCACGTTTCGTCCGTCGAACAATCCAGTAATCGCTGGAATAATCGATAGCATGACGTCGTCTAAATTATTCTCGAATTTCTGTATCGCTAATAACAGCTTTTCAGTCAAAGCGCGATCTTTACTGTTGTCGTACTTCAACACTCTTAATATGTTCGGTAATATTTTTCGTAGGTAAACTTTAAACTCGGTTCCAATCGCCACAGTAATATGTTCCACTAACATTATCAAGGTGGGCTGTATCTGGCTGTCCGGTGTCCAGTATTCCTTTATTATATCAAATATATCTTCCAGGTAATTGCGTATGTGAATCTTCACAACAGATATGAGTTGCGCCAGTTGAGTCAACAGAAACTCCCTGAAATTGTCGTTGTCTGTGGTACGTATCACATACAGTAAGCTTGGAGTCACTCTTGATATGTACGGCACGCATTTGATGCCTAGAGTTTGGAAGATCAGTGTCACTGAATGAACGACGCTCGTATGATGCTGCACTAACAAAGGATCACGAAGGATGCGCATTAATGACGTAACCACAATAGCAGGGTAGAACTCATCGAGGACCAAAGGCGACATACTCACAAGCATTTCACTTATATTGGCATCAAAGAAATCGTTTGCAGATGATTCTTTTACAGGAATTAATGTGGAGACAGTCTGGAAATCAATTAGACCTTGATTAACCTTGTGCTTATACGGATCCAGAGCGCCCAAGAGTCCCAGGACTCTGATAGTTTCCCTTCTCTCTCGTGTGTTATGTTCTGTTTTCACGAAATTAAGAAGCAAATCCATCAAATTCGGATACTCCATGTATGGTAAAACAACATGGCCTGTAGCACTGACTATTTGTCCAAATGACCATAAAGTGACACTTCTTTTATCTATCTGGTTGGAATCGCCAAGAATTTCTATCTGGACTGACATTATTTGTGGAAGCCATTGATATAATGCATTTCCACCACCATTGATTTCAGCCAAGTCTCCAATTGCCTTGAGCGTTGTTGACACCATTGTAGTGGTGCTATCTTTTTCTACCAGTTTAGGAACTAGGACTTTGAGTATTGTATCCACAAACTGCCGCGTGAGCCTCGGCGCATGCGATATAAGATTATTTATCGTTCTAAGCGCCTGTTCTTTGTGTCGAGTCGATTCAGAGTGCTGTAGTTCCATAAGAACTTGGACAAACAGCTGTCTCAATGTAGGTGTTGTGTAACTAGGGTTAATGTTGCTCAATCTACCAACTACACACAATGCTAGCTCTCCTACATCTGAATTCGAATCGTTGATTGCAACAAGCAGACAATTCAGATGCTCCTCTACTGCCAAATATTTATCAAAAACTGGATCCATAAATATTTCTAGAACTCTGTATCGAACATCGTGATCAAAATCAGAGCGCCCGACCGATAACAACTTGCCAAGTGATTCATCAACAAGTAAGTTCAGTGTACGGGAGTTTGTTTGCGCGCATCTTTCTACAGCTTTCACGAGTAACTTGGCCGCCGTCTTCACAGCTTCTATTCTAATATCGTGTTGTTCGCTTTGAATGTAGTAATCAGTGCATCTTCTTATGAACGACATGAGTGTGTTATTCCAATCGAAATCAAACGATCCCAATGTGCGTAACGCCAGAACTAGTTTAGACGCATCATATGGTTCGACTTGCATTGCTGTCGTGAACATGTGCACGATCTGATGTTCACCATTGCTTGGAGTATAGGGCTTCTTGCGTAATATCAGTGAAAGCATGTTTAGCAGTCTGTCGGTGATTTCTTTCTTCAAAGATGGCAGATTTTGACTAAGCTCCTTGAAGCATGTCGTTAGGCGCGGACTCAAGCCTGTGGCGCACATTGGGTCAAGCAGTTCTCTCACTTCACTGGCAACATTCTCTTTCATAGCAAAGCCTAGCAAAGTGACACAATTAAACAATGGAGTATCGACCCCGCTGCGTTTTTTAGGTGTATCTTTAACGGGAAATGTGAGCTTTACAATTTCTATAATCCTTCCCAGATATTGCTGAACGTCATTCTCTACAGCGACACAGATTAGGCCTAGTGTTGTAAATGCGATCGCTCGTTCTTTTTCCCTGCCTCTGAGGAAAGTCATCAGATGATTTATGGTGGATTTCAAATGTTTCTTTGCAAATGCATCTTTATTGAAGGCGGCTAGCCTTGGAATCATGAGGAGTAACATCTGATGAACACTCTGTGATCTTGAAATCTGTTGAGCCATTACCTCTGCAAATAATTGTTTTGTTTAGTTCATAGACAACAAGATACAGGAACTATGGAATGTAGTCTATGTCATTCACTGCAATCAATTCAATATTTAAAAAAAAATTATTTTTTAGGGCAGACATGTCTTTGTCGCAAAAAGACTAAACAATAGAGCTACCTACTTAAAATTGATTATTATCAAATGGTCATTTATCAAAATTGGACATACAAAAAAATATTACTAAAACATAATCCTCTCTCTAAACTATTTTGTGAGGTTTAAAACTATATATCATTGTAATTGGTGTACCTAAACCATTTCGATTAAATAAATAAATAATGTATTTAGGTAGGTACTTAAAGAAATAAATTTACCTGCACAAATCTTTTCATATTTCTCTGTTATTATTTTTTTACAAATGCCAGACTCATAAATTGAGACATACTGAGTTTTCTCATCCGAAAAGTGCTGAGAATTCCATGAACCATGCATTTTTGAGTGCAATGAGAAAAATTCATCAGGAACATCTTGTTCCACATCAAGTTTCTGCATGAGGTTTGTGTATTTTCTCTCCCATGCACTGTTAGAACATCTTAAAAGCTCATTTAGAATCAAAAGAGCACCATGTACAAAATCATCCCGACTTAAGGCTCTTTCTCTTCCATTTTGTTCAGTGAATGAGCTAATTGCCTCTTCATAGCACTGTATATACCAATGAGCTTTATGTTTCTGGTCAGGTAATTCCCTCTGTGCAGTCAGTACAAATGCAGCTCTTAATGATTTCGCTGCAGCCTCTCTTATCTGCTCCTTGCTATCTCTTAAAGCAATCATTATATGATTGAAGAAACTGTTGATCTGCTGGTAAAAGTATGAAGGCATGGATATAGCCAGTTCTCTTAATATCAACACGGCTGACAACCTTTTCCCTTCGTTCCTTTCATCGGCTAACCAGTCAAAAGCTCTCTTTATTTCAGCAGAAACATACTCTCCTCTCTTTATGCCAAGTATGGTGGTTACTCTGCCCATAGTTTTAGCTCCTAGTTCTAACACACTGATGTCATTAGATGGGAACACATTTCTCAAATAGTTAGCATAGCGCAGTGCTCTGGTGGCCTCAGTATCTCCTCCAATTAGACACACTGGAAATATTGAGAAATAATTAAATTCCGCAGACTGCCTCGGTGGCATAGAGGGTGCATGCTCAACTGCCAATCAAGAGGTCCCGGGTTCGATCCCCAGGTCAGGCAGTGTTAAATATTGGATTTTTCCATTAGGAATTATCTCAATAACTGCCTGGAGTGTGGAACTGTGCCCGGTAGATGGCAAAAGGCTCACCCCCTATTACATGGGACCAATAACATACTGGCGAAATGTGGGTGTATCTACTATGGGACTGAGTCCTGGGTACACCTCTGCCTACCCCTTCGGGAAAAAGGCGTGAATGTATGTATGTATGTTATTATTGACAAATATAATCCTACATCCTACTAACATTATAAATGTGAAAGTTTGTGAGGATGGATGGATTTTTGGTACTCATTCACGCCAAAACACAGTGTAGATCCTGGAATAACATAATAGGTTACTTGTTTTCCAATATGCCCTTGTGAACCATGACTATGGGGGGTGAAACCGCAGGGCACAGCTAGGAGTATAATAAATGTAAAAGTTTCTTTTTGTGTGTGTTTACCTCTGACCAAAACTAATGAAGCAATTATAATGTTTTTTATACAGCTTACAATGTATAGTTTTCTGCGGGCGCAACCCAAAATTTGACACATTATAGACTCAAACATATATTTAAGTTATTGTCTTATTTTATTGGGTCCATTAGACAGGGAATTTAATAATAAGTAGTCTTTATTCAGTTATGCTTTTCAATAACAAATCTCTTAACATAACCTCCACATGACTTACCTATGGCAAGAATTCCAGCTTTCTTCTCATTATTATCGTAGCTGCAAGTCAGGGTATGAATATGTTGGTTGAAATCATCGAGGACTTGTGTCAGGGATTCTGCAGACATTTCGCGAAGATCTGTTTTGACAAAATGCAGCAACTCTCGGATAGCCTTGTTCCTCGTCTCCGATTGCCGAGATTTCAGCCCTGACACCAGCTCATTTACTTGAGAGCTCGTCATTATTATATCAGTGATTACTACACTACAAATACTTATTATTACGATAAGCCCAATACGAAATAATATATTACTTCTTATTCCACCATACGATATCTCACGTTATTAAATAGCTTCTACATTTTAATTACTGTCCTTCTCTTTACAAAACAATAATATTCAGTTCTATATCTGTAATCTAAGCAGTACAAGCAAATAAATAAACGAATTTATTTTATTTTTGCAAATCGATAAAATGTAAACAATGCTAGCAAGGCCATCACAGTCAATAAAAGAAGAAGACCAGAATACTGTTCCTTTTTATTCTGTGGACCACTACAAACTTCAAACTAAGTACATAGTAGGAATAGGAATTAGAGATGAACTGATGAAACAGCTAACAGCTATCGTAATGAATAAAATGACATGAGTAATAAGTAGGCAACTACTTATCTGACATCAGAATCTGATAAAGATTAAAAAAACATTTATTGATATATAAATATTAGGAGTAATTTGACCATTTGGTTGTTGTATTGAACGTAAACTGTGACTGACGTCGTTGTAAGTCATTTATCGATGATATCTCACAATTTAATTGATAGAATATGTAGATAATTTCTCCACCATGTATTTTCAGGCCTGCCTTCTGCGTGTTCCTACTGTCTATATCAGACTTTCCACTTGAGGCATTTTGGAAGAGATTATAATATTATATATCAATTAGATATTTCATAATAAATAATAACTATTAAACAACTAAATAAAGTAATGATACACTTTTTGCTGTTTTTTTAATATATTCCTAACTTCTACTTTCTATCGATACTTTGCATTTATACCAAGTAAGTATCGAAACTATATGACCGATATTGATTATCGAGTAAAAGTATCGACGACCTTAGTATAGATTCATCCCTATAGACATGCGGCTATTGACTAGTATTGACGAATGCAATCAAAGAATGCAATCTGGGCGTTGATTCTGTACGAATTTTATAATAACTTATAGAATCGCGTATTTCAAAATAAGTAATTATGTTATTTTTCTTTAAATTATTGTCATGTCTATAGTCGGGTCAAAATAAAGTTGTGAAAAGTGAAATCTCATCCAATCAAGTCATACCCCATCACTATATCATACGCCAGTTTATATGTATTATCTATGATCATACGTTACATACTTTTGAGAGACATAATAGAAAATTATATCGACAAACATTATGTTTCGCAAGAGAGATTGGGATAATTTAGTCACAGAACAAGGATTTAACGCTGAACGAAAAAAAATTGTATTACAATTTCAAAAATCCACAGACTAACAATCAGTTGTGGATCCCAGCAAAAAAATTGCCAGATTATAAACGTCTCCCCATTTACAATGTAACTTTTTACATCTCATTTGAAGGCGGATGCCTTTATTGATTATTCATTTGTATGTATGCGTAGTATTTCCATACCTAGATACCTGAACAAAACCCTACCACCTAAAAACATACAGCGCCATCTAATTGCAAACTACAGCCAACATGTCAGTAACAACTTTTTGTTTTGTAAATTGTTTTGGGGGTTTTTTGTTTTATTAAAATCGTTTTATTTAAACCTTTATGATAAAATAAAATTCAAAATGATCACATACTGAGATGAAAATGCAAACCTTGCCCTACAGCTCGTAATCCAATGCCAATTAGAATTTGCGATAAAATTTTGATACGCATTTCATACGCGCAAAGTATGTCAATATGCCATAACTTTTGATTGCGTTAACTTATAAGCACGATTTTTTACAGCCACAAGGGACTGTAGACCTGAGTATTTGATATCGACGGACAGACACACAGACAGACAGATGGACAACAATATAAAAACATAAACATACATTCACGCCTTTTTCCCGAAGGGGTAGGCAGAGCTGCACCCAGGACTCAGTCCCATAGTAGATGGACAACAAAGTGAAATAAATAATAATAATATGATAATACGTTAATTGAAATAATATCAAATATCTTATCCGGTAAACCGGTGATTACGTTGTATATTATAATTTATAATGTATTATAAGAATTAAGAACTGAACAAATCATTTTACAAATTTAAAACGTTGCTGACGGTAGCTGTGGTTGCGAAAGCTGTCTGTGGTAATAACTGATATTTTTTGACGTTTCACTTTTCAAATTTTTTGGGAATGTCCTGAACCCTACGAATAATAATAAGTTATTATTATTCGTAGCCTGAACCTGGTGGAATCATACTTGTCTAGTGGGCAGCAGAAGGTTAGCGTCAATGGTATCACATCTGCTAGTTCTCCTGTCAAGATGGGAGTCCCACAGGGATCAATTTTGGGTCCTTTCCTGTTTTTGGCATATATTAACGATTTGCCTTTCATGGTCCACGGTCTAGCAAATATAGTTCTATTTGCTGATGATACGTCATTGATTTGAAGTTGATAGGAAGGATACTTCACTAGTACATGTTAATAATACTTTAACAAGTATATCCAGATGGTTCACCGCAAACAATCTGTTATTGAATGCGAATAAGACTAAATGTTTGAAATTTTCGTTGCCTAACGTCAGAAGTATAGAACCAATCATAGTTCTTGACGGTGAAAGACTCAATATTGACAATGCAACTTTGTTCCTTGGCATAAATATAGACTCTAAACTGCAATGGAGCACTCATATCACCGAGCTCTCAGGGAAACTAAGCTCTGCAGCTTACGCGGTTTATAAAATTAGGCAACTAACAGATATAGCCACGGCGAGATTAGTGTACTTTGCATATTTCCATAGCTTGATGTCTTATGGGATTCTGTTGTGGGGGTCAGCCGCAGATATAGAAACTATCTTTATACATTCGTGCCATCTATGAGATGCGTCCAAGCGGATCCTCGAGGGAATTATTGAAAGAAATAAACATTCTGACCCTACCATCCTTATACATTTATGAGAACATCATGTATGTGCGTAAAAATTTACATAAATTAAAATTAAATAGTGACCTTCATAATTTTAATACTAGGAATAAAGACAAAATAGCTGTACCTAGCTTTAGATTATTTAAAACAAATAAAAAGACATTCTTAGGAAATAGTGTACGTTTCTATAATAAAATCCCAAAAGAGATAACTGGGCTCTCAGAGGGTAAATTCAAAACCTATATAAAATCTACTTTACTAAAGAAGGCTTATTATAAAGTCAACCAGTACATAGAGGACAAAGATCTTAGATATGCCAAGGTGGCGAATTATTAATAAAATAAATATTTTCACATGTAGGAAGCCATTGGATCATTTATTGATGACACCTTCATACTTGCTAAGAGACCATAGAGTGACCTTAACAAAGTAGGTCCTACTCTCTACTCTCTTTTACACATATGAGGTACTATATAATAACTTAACAAAAGATGCCTGGAAACTTCTGCATAGCCGCCTCGCGGCACCTTCAAAGAAAACGAATGTAACCAAACCAAATATTGTGAAACTATCTGTTGAAAAAATTAAGCCCTACAAGTTTCTTGTGCGTTCTTCTTGTAGAGGTATCTTTACGAACGCACGGTAGACTCAGTACTGTTAATCTTCATTGACGCGCAAAAGTGTCAGATTATGACCTATTTGAATAAATCTGTTTGAGTTTGAGTTTGAGTTCAAAAATTATAAATTTTCTCGTTATCTTGCATGAATAATCTAAAATTCAATGTGATCATCTTTTATTTGGTTTTTGTTATGGCAGTACTTATGGGAAAAGGGGAATGATGACGCGTGTATTTTCATTATTTTCTCGTCATGAACGACAAACGTCAAACAGCTGAGCGAGGTGACTGACTTGCCATTTATGTGTGTGGCCTGAGGCTTGTTCTTCAATCTTGTTCACAAAATCATAAAAATATTCAGAGAAACTGTGGAATTAACGGACATTGCTCAAGAATAGAATAAAAAATTTCAACCATGAGCGAGCTGAGTCAAGAAGAGGTGAGTACAATGATTGTTTTGTATGTAAACGAACATAAGCATAATGCGTATGGTCAATCTAATTTCGTAACAAAACAAAGCGCCTGTGGGTTTGAGTGTTGCGTAGACAATGCTCTTACACTGCGCACGCGGTGCTATTTCTCTCGTGTGGGATTTCAGATAAGAAGACGTCGACTGGCGAGGCTGGGCGCGGTGAGTGGGTCGGACTCAGGCCCAGCAGTGAGTCCACCGTCGACTCCTGGTGCGTCGATGCCTTCCCCGGACGCGCAAGCCTCCCGACTTTCGCCCGCCTCGCTCCCGCGCACCGCAATCGAACCAAACGCCACACTTGCGTCCAACACAAACAAAGAACCTGCCTACTCAGACACAGATCAGAAAAAACTACCCGCGGATACTTTAATCGTGACAGAAAAGACAGACAACAGTATCATAGATGAGATAACGGATACTAAAATGACAGATTTGACACAGACAAGGCAGTACAACAGTTTTGATTCAATGGGTGATGATGCTTTGTTAAGTTGTGGGTCAGTGAGAGTGGGCAGTTTGCAGTCTACAGTGGGAGGGTCAGAAGGTGGTTCTACAAGGGAGGACAGCACGTCTAGGTCGATATCTCCACCTCAGTTTGTGCAGCCTTCGCCAGTGAGACCACGCGCCAGCAATGCCTCTCCCAGCTGTTCACGTCGCTCTCTCTCCATGGAGGTGGATGATGTCTCAGAGAGGAACTCACAGTCTGAACAACAACAGGAGCCTATGGAGGTTTGTTAACTACTTATCTAAATGGTTTGCTTTAAAAAACTTATTGCCACTTTTTACCAATTAAACCACAAGAATCAGTGATAATTTAATTTTAATTTCATTTATTCAGTCGATTGACCATATTGTGTTAGTAAATACAAAATGTCTTAATTCTAGTGTTAGTTAACATGTGATTTGCTTTCTATTTATTTAATACAATTTATTTGCTAGCAGGTCGATTACAAAATTAATGTCAGAATAAAATAAAATAAAAGTGCAATATATATTATTAGTATTAATTTGGTAAATTTAAGTCATATTTATTATTTTTGTCACACCACTGACCAAATGTGATTTACGGTACTCTCCTCTCCCTGCACGGTTGTCTGGAAGAGATCGCTCTTAGCGATAAGACCGCCAATTGTTGCACTGTATAACATACTGTTTTGTTTAATTTTTAAGATTTTTTGTTTTGTGGTGTACCATTAAAGTGTTTATCTATCTATCTATCAGTGAATAGTTTTTCAACTAGTGTTTATGAACAAATTTATGATATAAACAGATGTGTGGTCTAATGATGACTATGTGCCTTCTGCTGAGCATATTATGCTTTACTGTGCCAATTTCTTCCACCATAAATCTGCTAGTGTATCATACAATAATAAATTTTATTGTGTAACTATTGTAAATGATATGCAGTTGGTATGTTATCTTACTACAGTCTAGCCTAGTAAGAGGTAATAGATAATTTCATTTTAACTTTAACCACAGAACAGATAATAATACTACGTATAGAATGTACACTGTCATCCGCCCACAAATCGGGCCTTCCTCACTCTGAGTGAGAGATTGAGCTCTGGACGCGCCCCACTTCGCTGGGAAATCACCTCATGCACACTCTTGCGTGTATACAAAACTCCATGAGTGCAGTGTCTGTGTAGTAGGTAGTTATATCGTGACTTTTGTATGGGAATTGAGTCTAGTGTCCGGGTTGTGCTTTAACTAAGAATGTGTACAACCTATTCTTATTGTCTGTGTTAGGCTACACTTAAACTAAGTCAAAAGCGTTTTATTCCGTTTCATATTTTGTCTGTCTTAGAAATTGTATCGTCTTTACGGGCGCCCTGGCTACTTGTAGCTTCATGCCTATCATGGAGTACCCTAGGCCTGGTATTACATGAGACTCAAAAACATAACTGGAAAAGAGTAGGTGTATCTGTCTATAGGAATAGTACACCTCTACGTCACACCCCGGCCACTTGATTCAGTCCCATACAAAAGCCGCGCTATAACTACCTACTACACAGACACAACACACATGGAGTTTTGTACACATGCAAGAGTGTGCGTCAGGTGAGGTGGTGTGAGGTGACCCATAGAAGAGGGGCTCGTGGAGAGCTCAATCTCACTGGCGGGGTTAGGAAGGCCTGATTGGTGAGCGGATGACAGTGTCTATTCTATACATAGTATTATTATCTGTTCTGTGTCTACGTCCCAAGCCTACGGCAAAGAATACTTACTATTGCTACGTAAAAAACCGACACACCCCCCCATTTTAAGTCGCCTGCGACCATGCAGTCAACGACGCATTAACGCCCGTACTACGCACACATTTGACGCGTGTACACATTTGTTATATTTTATACGTAGTAGTACTTAGTAGTTGGCTATTGCGCGCGGGCGATTGTATGGAGTGACGGCGGTCTGCCTACGTGGAAAAGGGTGAGAGGTTATGTTTATGTTTCCTCATTATATTAACATGGAACTATGAATCTAGGTAGAAGACGATTCTACAGCATCACCTGCCAGGAAGATACATCGGTCTCGCACCATTAGCTGTTCGGAACTGACTGAAGACCAACTCCGCCACATTGTTGCTAGAATCCTGCAGGTCTCATGGTCTGAAGATAGTGCAGGTATTTATAAATATTACATATATATTTAGAAAATACATATACATAAGCTCTGCCCCACATTGCATCCGCTTAGTCTTTGTTCCTGTGGAAATATCAGGATAAAAGATACCGCTAGGATTATATTTTTTGTATGTATGTATGTTCCATATTTACGTTAAAACTACTGAACCAATTGAACTGAAATTCGGTATGTAGATAGCTTAGACCCCACTGCTTACCTACGTACTTTTTTCCTGATATTCCCATGGGAACGATGTCTGCGCGGGTGAAACCCCGGGGCATAGCTGGTACAGCATAATTACAAAGAAACAAATTCCAGGTGGTGTATTTGTACCAACCGTGGCAGCTTCACTGCTGGACAACCCTAAACTAAGCCTAAACGAACTGGCAGCTGAAGCCTTAATGGACGTCATCTTCCAACTAGCAGATGAGAATGACCCACTTAGTCAAAAATTACTAGCGGTTTATGAAACATCAAAGAAATTAATAGAGGATTGTGGCGATGATGTATCAACTGTCCCTCCTGGGATTGAGGATAGTGAGAAGACAGATTGCCCTGCTCCTTCACTACCTATACAAGAGTCTATGCCCAGTCAAGGTCTTGCAGTCAGTTACCTACTCAAGTTTTATAATAACATCAATCTGTATGAACGAGAGAATCCAAAGAAAAGTTCGGAGCCACCTCTCAGTGATCTGCTGCAGAATTTAAGAAGCATTATAGTGAACCACCTGGTCTTGGTACTGCTTGGAAGATTCCAGTTAGAAAAGAGTAGGAAGTCACCTTTATTGCCATACATTCTTATTGGAAACACACCTATTGGTCTCATCCCAGAGCTCCTGCTGGCTACATATGAGGACAAGGAAACTTTTGAAGAGGTAAATGTGTTTTTTTTCTTTGTTATTTAATTTCAGTTCCCTTTAATTCTTTGTCTTCAATGTTCAGCTTTGATTGACCTGAGTCATCAATTCTCTTGACCTAGATAACAACAATTTGGTGAATTTTATACACGGTTTTATTGTGGCAAGTCAAGTACCTATATCAAGTCCATTATATAAATTATATTTCATCAAAAACATCATCATATTTAATTCTGACTAAATCGGAACTAATTCGTTTTTAGGATTATAACTCTAGAGAGGTATTATTAAAAAGCCTTTGAAAGACATTAAACACCGTTTGTAGATTGCAAGCATTTAGCTTACTCACATAAACTTTACAACAAGATATATTATGTTAAAGAAGTGACTTTACCATCTATTGAAGAGTTTCGGGCGTAGCTATAACCGTCAGGTCGCATGGTCCAAAAATAAAAAGATAAAATCTACTTAGTTTCGGGCTCTACAATTTTGATATTAACCATGAAAACGTTTTTAAATCCGGTGTCTTTAATTTTATAAAAAAATTCACGGGTTTCGTGAAAAATCCGATATCCAGTTTAGATGTGATTAGATACGGATTATCCGTCTAATATTTTGAAAGAAAAGAAAGGATGATAGAAAATCAATGTTTATTCGTCGCACACAACGAAATATTAGCCTAAAACTTATACTAGCATCGCGTATGCAGAGTTTTGTTGATGCAGAATTTGCGATGGTCGACATTAAAGTCGACATCGCAAATTCTGGGCCTAAGCCCAGGGTACCAGGGGTCCATCATATAGCTACATATTATACGTAATGTATGTGTGTGCAGGTATTCACTCCCCTCCTGCTGGGCGTCCGCGGCGAGATGCGTCGCTGTGTGTCCCCACAAGTGGGCCGGGGCCAGGGCGCCGCCCTCCGTGCATTACGGTCACTATGCGAACTACGCGCGGGGCAGAGACACCAACGTCGGCCGCTGTGTGAACTGCTCGCTAGACTGCCCTCCCTCTGCCCCGACCCTGTTACTACTGCGCCTGGGAGGGAGATCGCCAGGGTCTCCTTCCTTGGACCGTTCTTTGCGGTGAGCCTGCATATATTGAATTTAGATTTCCTCTCCTTGCTAGAGTGTTAACACAGATAACACAGATACGGTGAAACTAATGCAAAAACACTTTAGCTGTCTGCCCACTATAGGAGAACGGAATAAGAATGTGTGGAAGTAATAATAATATGGGACAACTTCCACACACGGTCATCTGGTCCCAAATTAGGCTAGAAGCCTGTACTATGGTAATCAGATGACTGATATGCATACTTGTATAAGTTTAAGACACAAATCAAATAAACATGTTCATGCACACAAATGTTTGGCCTGGCCGGGGATTGAACCCGGGGCCTGCAGCACAGAACGCAGAGTTACTACCATCTGAGCCAACGAGGCTGTCAATGACGTGCTGTGTAGGCTGTGTAGGACGGTCATCATCATCATCATCAGCCGGAAGACGTCCACCGCTGAACAAAGGCCTCCCTCATAGAACTCCATAAACTATTTAGTCCGTTTACTATTGGGAAACAGTATGACGTTTTGGAGTACAGCAATGCTATTTGGTATGAATGTTATATACGTTAACTTAAGCTCAAAACGCCCGAAACGAGAAAGCCAACTAATAATATAAATATAATACTAATAATATAAAGTTATTATTGATAAAACCATCTAGAGTAGAACTTGATCTGAAATACTTATTATTAATATAAGGATTGCGTCATATTTTGTTATGGAACCCTTAAAACTGGTCCATACCAGCTCCCGTTCCCCATGGAATGAATTGGGCATCATCTAGTTACCTGATAATAACACCAAACTTGACTCGAAAGGTCCAACTAATCCGCCAGAGTATTTTTTCTGAGCACTGGGAGCTTTGTACTTTTACTGTCGCGGAGTTTAAACTGGCTACCGGGCGGTTTGGACTCAGGTGGACGTGTATAATACCCGTACCAAATGGCATTGGGCTGGACTCAAAATCGTATACCTCTCCATACAAGCATTCCCAATAGAAAACGGACTAATTCATATGGGGTATTTTAAAACATCCTATGCGACACCAAAAAATAATAATCTCGTTGGTAACAGACAAGAATTAAAAATAAATTTACTTTATCCCCTAGAGCTTGAAAAGTTATTTTAACCACTTTCTGGTATGTTCCCCAGATGTCCCTATTCGCGGAAGAGAACCCGCGCCTAGCCGAGCGCCTGTTCGCGTCAGGCGCGGGCGACCGGAGCCTCTCGTTCGCATTACAACGCGAGGTGGAAGCCAGTCGAGCCACTCTACACACCGTCTGCCACAACATACTGCTGTGTCCCGATGCCAGGGAGCCATTGTTGAACTTCTTCGCTGCCGTACTACAGAGAAACGAACGGAGGGCGCAGCTGCAGACTGATGAGAGATCACTGGCTGGTGAGATGAACACGACTATTATAAATATTATTATTATTATTATCAGCCATTGTTTTCCCACTGCAGGGGCAAAGGCCTCCCTTCCATCATGCCATGTGTGTCTGTCTAATGCTATTTATTTATTTATTTATTTATTGATAATTAGTACGGCACTACAAATTACCACTTACACTAAATAACACATTGAAAATATTAGGAACATTGCATAAAAAAAAAATTATCATAAAATTACATTAGTCAATTTCTTAAGTAGTAAAAAAATTAAATGTCAAAAGATAAATAAAATTAAAAATTTAAATAATAAAAATTCTAAAAGCACAGTCATATCACAAAAAAAAATAAGCACCATTGCGGACAGTTGGAGTCAAGCTCGTCTCGCCATCTCTTCCTGGGCCTGCCGCGACGACGTCTTATTATGTTGTCTTATTATAAACATTGAATTAAAGAAATTGGATTGGACATTGGATGGATAAAAAGATGTAAACAAAAGAGATAAGGTGAGTGTGAATGGTCAAGTAATCCATATACATAATCGTCCCTAATAATTACCGGCGCAATAGGAAATAGGCTTCCTCAGTTCCTCCTTTTTGAACAGTTACTCGCGTCCGTTCTACTATACCGCGAACCCTCACGGATATCCTGGACCAGAGACGCGAAATGATTATTTTGTGGATGAATGGAAAATAAATAAATAAAAAAGTATTTATTACCAAAAAGATAACAAAGTGTTATTTAATAAAAGTTAACAGAATAGTGTAAGTCTGGAGTTTTGTGAGAAGAATTTATAAATGTATATATAATTTTTTTTATATAATATGCCACCCTAGTACTGATTACTGGAAAGTAGAAAACGAATGGACGTTACTAAATAAAGAGAAATATGTCACCTACGCCAATAATAATATGCTTCGTTTGCAAAGGTTCATGTACTTCTGCAAAAGTTCGCTCTGAGGAAAGATAGTTTTATAGGAACAAAGAGTTCCCGTGGAAACCACTCTTCAGAGTCATATACTGGATTTAGCTTTTCCAGGACAATGATTGATAATAAAGAAACAAAGAAATACGAGTATGTGCTACAAAGAATCATATTCCATTATAACAGGAAAAAGTAAAACTTGCATATAGCTAAATAATTTTGATAGTGTGCCTCGAATTAATAGAAAATTAAAAAAATCTTGATAAAGCTTTATTGTAATGAATCTAAAAGAGTTTCAACGATTATTTAAATGTCTAGCATTGATTAAAACTATTCAGCTAGTAATAACTAACTGAAATAGCCCGACACTTGTATCAAATGTCGCTCACCTCGTCTACGTCTGATAGTTGAAATTGTATTGGCTCGTGTCCAAACTCATTTAATTTCCAACATTTGTATTGAAGTTTTGCGCGTTAAAGTATTTATTTAGTACCTACTGGGCGACAGTGCATCGAACGGCGCTAAAATATACCGTGTTTTTAGCACACCTTTATTGATCAACTAAAAATCAATCTGAATACAAAATATCCAAATCATCGTAGAGCCATTTCTGAAAACACAAAATAAATTTAAATACACAAAAATTGGAGTATGGTCAGTCTTCGGTCGAAATTATAACGGATGTGAACTAAATTGGAACTAAAATCCTATAGTATTCAGCCAACATTGAGATCTTTCTGCAGTAGACACTAGCGCCTTCACTTTTTCATTTCGCGCGAGGAAAATGTCTCATAACAAACATGTTGATTTATTGCTCTCGACCTTAGTATTGCATTATAATAATATTATTGTTGTTCTTATACGTACTTCTGAAAATTCATTGTGTTGATTGTGAAGCACCTTGGTATATTATGCTTGTTTACTTTAAACTTTCGATAAAATACTTTAACAAGACGAGCAAATCAGGTGCCTGATGGTAAGCAACATGATTGCCCATATCAGACACAGTGCCACCCAGTGTTTTAAAATTCAAAATTCTGCGCGGCACTGCACTGCGCCTGTCACCCTGAGATATGAGTGGTTGAATCTCATCATGCCCAGTAATTTCGCTGGTAACATTACCCTTATGGTTATTCTAATTATTCTAATCTTAGTTAAAATTAATTTGAATTTGAATTATTCTGGTAATCAGAATGTTAGGAGTAAATTATAAATTTTTTAATTATAATAATGAAGCAAGTACGTATGTACTCGTTGGAGTAATTTGCCAGAAGTTTAAAATACGCGTAATAAAATTTATAATTAGATTTTTTTTCGGTAATGTGTAATATGGGTCAACTGATGAATGCTTTCAGCTCAATATTATAAATGTATATTCTAAATCAAATCTCATCAAAAACAAATACTCTGATTAATTTAATTCACGATACAGAACTCAAAATTAAAATAACAACGCTTATAGATTGAAGATGATTATAATTATGTAAAAAGAGAATGGGTCCATGCGAAAACACGAACTTATTTATTTTTAAACAAAGTGATATGACTGACATTGATAATCCGATCAATTTAGACATTCGAAGGTGCATAAAATCCCAACAAGCTGAAAATCAGTAAAATTGTTCAAAACATAATTATAAATAATATTTAAAAGTTCCCCATCATTCCCGTGTCTGAAAAAAATTTTAGCTTGTTGGGATTTTATGTACCTTCACTCTCATTTTTTGGTCTAGATTGGCCGGATTATGAATTTTATTCTATGTTCCTTATCAGGATCCTAAGTCAAAATGTCTTTCTTTATACAGTGACATTATTTGAAACTAATCTTTAAGTGGTACGTCATAAAGTCTACAATCAAATGCTCTCCATTCTAGGTGACGGTTTCATGCTAAACGTATGCTCAGTCCTGCAACTCCTATCAGTCCGCATTAAGTTGGAGCGAGTGTATCCTCTATACACATTCCAACCGGACACTTGGTTGAATGTACGCGACGATACCAGGCTGTACTTCACCACGCAGGAGGCACAAGATTGGCTTGAGAAATTGAGTAAGTACTGTCGATCACAGAATACTTTTTACATAATAGCGAATGATTGGGTTATGGATATTTGTGACTTCTTCATGCTAATTGAATCGCTTAGATTCTAGAATTCGACTAATATTATAAATGCAAAATTTAGTGTGTGTGTATTTCTTTGCTACCTCTTCACGGCTTCACTATTGAATAAATTAGGCACTTTGAAATTTGGTTAATATCTTACACTTCGGAACAACAGGGCACTTTTAAGCGTGTGAAATCATGAGACACACCTAGTTATATAAAAATATTTTTTATAGACTTAATAAATGCGGGGTGCATTGTATTAGTAATTTCGTGTGTCAGCAGAATAAGTTATACCTATACCTAAAAGGGTGATTTCTTCGAGAGTGAGGTTTCCGTACGTTCTGTAATGGTAGGCCTCTTTTGCAAGGGGCCGCCTGGGGAAGTACCACACCTTTGCCAGTTATTCATCCGCCAAGCAGGAATGTGCAAACATTACTGTGTTCCGGTATGAAGGGCAATATTACCAGCGAAATTACTGGGCATGATGAGATTCAACAACTCATATCTTAGGGTGACAGGCGCAGTGCAGTGCCGCGCAGAATTTCGAATTTTAAAACACTGGGTGGCACTGTGTCTGATATGGGCAATCATGATGCTTACCATCAGGCACCTGTTTTAATCGTCTTGTCACTCACTATCATAAAAAAAAGTCAGTACAAATATTTATTCAGTAGTACTATCTAAGCCGTTTATGTTTTGTTCCAGACGCAGATCCGTCCCACACATGGCCGGAGCCGAAGTTCCAGACAGTCTGCTGGTTCCTCACCCTGCACATGCATCACGTGGCCCTCATTCCTGCTCTACATACACATCAGAGACGCATACGGTTAGTGCTTAACTCGCTACACTTTATGAGATGACCCATCAGAAGCTAGCGTATGATAGTGCGGTACGCAAATTACGATTAAAACTTTAGAAAATATTTTAGATTAGATTGTTGGTTTTAGGGCTACATCGCCCTTACGTTATGATATTTTCAAATGTGCATAAATAATATTTTTTACTATCGCCGTTAGTTATAAAAAATAAAGCAAATCATGTTCGACTAGAATTGGAGCGCGCGTTGCCATTAAAAATATTTAGTACATAACCTCACCTTATTCAAATCAAATTATAAATTAATCGGCGGTAATATGAGAGCTCGAAATATAATTATGAATAATATTCTCTACCCGGCAATATAGGTTAGACAGTATCAGGTTCTGGGCCCAGCTTTCTTGGATGTCGAGCCAGTTATTATGCTCGTGACTTACCGTAGGAATTTTGAGATTACTACCTACATTATAAAAACTATTTGTAAATATTGTTTATCTATAGGACTAAGGGTGAGGGCTTTGTGTTGATAACATACATTCACGCCTTCATTCAGGTGTACCCAGGACACAGTCCCATAGTAGATACACCAACATTTCGCCAGTATGTTATTGGTCCCATGTAAAGCCTATTGCTATCTACCGGGCACAGTTCCAGACTCCAGGCAGTTATTGAGATAATTCCTAATGGAAAAATCCAATATTTAACACTGCCTGACCTGGGGATCGAACCCGGGACCTCTTGATTGGCAGTCGAGCATGCGCCCTCTACGCCACCGAGGCAGTCTATGGCAGTTTGTGTTGATGTATGAGTAAATCTGTTTATCTGTATGTTTCAGTGCGTACCGCGACCTGCAGAAGGTGATAGAAGAGCTGATGGCCGCGGAGCCTCACTGGAGGAACTCATACTCCGCGCTCCGGAATAGAGAACTATTGCGTCGGTGGAGGAGACAGATCAAACGATTACACAGGTAACATTTAACAACAGATACATAATAATTTTTAGACCAGTCAGTTCTGGCCTGGCGTGACGAGGCTCTTTCTTTGAAATTTGTCGACATCTATAGAATAGCAGAGCAGTTAAAACATATGACAATTTATCGGACTCCACAACCGTCAATTAGACTTTTTCCCAATTGTCGGATTGGGAAGAAGCCCAATTGGTCTGGATAGGTGACATTTCTTCCAATTCTTAACCATTGATGGTTTAAGGCGCCTAAGGAGCGAAACTTCCATCTCGCTCGCGCAATTTACATTATTGATGATAAAAAATCATTAAATGTTAATTTCCAAAATCGCTCTTTCCATTTGTTTATCTTTAGATTAATGCATGTTTTTAAGTATATTTAGTTTTGTTTTTATTCGATGGTGTAGATCGAAAAAAAAGGAAATAATAACAATTTTTCTTGTTCCTTTTGTTAAATTAAAATATATCAAAACTATGTTTCCTTCCTTCTCTTCTAAGGATCCTACTAATATTGTATTAGTAAATCTCAAATGTCATTACAATGTAAAAAACTTACGTTTTTAACAGGTAAACAAAACGCTTGCGAGTTGGCAATAGGCTCGCCCCCTATTACATGGGACCAATAACATACTGGCGAAATGTGGGTGTATCTACTATGGGACTGAGTCCTGGGTACACCTCTGTCTACCCCTTCGGGAAAAAGGCGTGAATGTATGTCCAGTGCGTGGATGGAGGAGTGTTAGTCTTTCACGCCAAAACTACTGAACAGATTGGGCTGAAATTTGGTTTATATGTAGCTTAGACCTGGAGGATATGTAGCTTAGCTGGAATAACACATAGAATAAATATGATATATAATAAGTATACTGGTATGTTTGAGAAACAAAACTTATAATTTTTGGAAATTCATTGACTATGTACCTTAAAACTTGCAATGTGCAAGCGAGAGCTCAGTTTGGCTCCTATAGTCGCCTTAATGACGATAATTTCCAGGTCGAAACAATGCGCAGAGACGGCGCTCCTAGACGGCGAAGTGCTCCGGCGAGCGCTACAGTTCTATTCATCCGTATGTTCTCTACTGACCGAACAATTACAAGCTTGTGACAACGGATCCAGCGACGTGGCTTCCCTGGCCTTCAGAGCCACGCCCGAGTGGTACGTCGAGGATATCGCCGAGTTCATGCTGTTGGCCATACAGTAAGTGTTATTACTAACTACTGGTAAGCATGAGGTCCTGGGTTCGATTCACAGATCGAGCAGTGTTATTGGATTGGACTGCCTCGGTGGCGCAGTTGGTGAAAGCTCAACTGCCGATCATCAGGAGGACGATCAGGAGGTTCGATCCACAGGTCAGACAAAGAGATTGGATTTTTCCATTAGGAATTATCTCAATAACTGTCTAGAACTGTGTCCGGTAAATGGCAATAGGCTCGCCTCCTATTCCATGGGACCAATGTGGGTGTGCAATGAGACTGAGCGATAATAAGAGGTCTACTATGTTTGGGAATATTATTGCAAATAACGTTCACTATCAGGCAATATAGGAACAGTGTAAGGTTTTCTGGGCCCAGTTTTCTTCTATTCCGACTCAGTTTCCTTTATTTCTTTTATTGAGAAACCTTCCTACTGCATGCAACATCCTGTTTTATATAGCTGTATGGTTTTGTACAGCTCTCTACGGTTGTCTTATTGTCCTAATTCCAGATACGTACCCCAAGTAGTAGCAGACTTCATGGAAGACCCGATCATCACGTGGCTGTTGACCGCCATCTGCAACTCTCACCTCATCAAGAACCCCTACTTAGTCGCGAAAATAGTCGAGGTCCTATTCGTGGTGAACCTGTCTGTACCATTGAAGCTAAAGAACGCGTATGGAAAGTTTATGGAACATCCTCTATCTCAGACGGCTCTTCCCAGTGCACTGATGAAGTTTTACACGGATATTGAGACGACGGGACAAAGCACCGAGTTCTACGACAAGTTTACTATACGCTTTCATATCAGTATCATACTCAAAGGCATGTGGGAACGACCTATTCATAAACAGGTGAGAATAATCTTAAACTTTTTATTCGAGAAATATTTTCTAAGCAATGATTTGAATTTGCCGTGCGTTCGGAAAGATACTACAAGAAAAGCGCACAAGAAACTTGGGATTTTCTTTTCTTTGAATATAAGAGTATTTTCAAAAATGTTATAGCTCGACAGAAAACATATTACATGGGACCAATAACATACTGGCGAAATGTGGGTGTATCTACTATGGGACTGAGTCTTGGGTACACCTCTGCCTACCCCTTCGGGAAAAGGCGTGAATGTATGTTTTATGTCGACAGAAAAGGGTAGAAACGGAAATTTAAGTTTTAGTACTGATTCAATCGTTTTTCTCGTTGAAAATACAGTGGCGCTTTCTACTCTTATATGTGAATGTTTTATGTCTAGGCAATCGTGAAGGAGTCACGGTCGGGGCGGCAGTTCGTCAAATTCATCAACATGTTGATGAACGACACCACCTTCCTGCTCGACGAATGCTTAACGGTAACGTGACATTAATAATATTCTGATAATTTTCACGATAACGATGCATCAGCGCATCAATTTCGTCGATAAGATATGTTTTAGACATGTACCAGTCAGTCTGGTCATAATGGTTTTTTTTTAAATTATTTGCTAACATGAACTGCTGCTATGGCTTATGCAGCACCGTTACACACTAACTAATATACATAATATACTAAACTTACTTATACATAAATACATACAGTCACGCCTTGTTCCCGGTGGGGTAGGCAGACTATTTCCCTCCACTTGCTACGATCCTGACATACAACTTTCGCTTCGTTCACTTTCATGACATTTTTCATACATGCTCGTCGGTTGAAGGTACTTTTGACTTGGCCTTTCCTAAGAACAACGTCATCTTGTTCATGAATGAGTACGCCTAGGTCGACCGCTACCGACTTGACCATTCACACTAACCCTATAAATCTCTTTTTTGTTAATCTCCTTTCATCCATCCTCTCCACATGTCCGAACCACCTCAGCATTCCTATCTCTATCTTTGTCACTACATTTTCTACCACGCCACAGCTTTCCCTTATCGCACTATTCCTCATTTTGTCCATCAAGGTCACCCCAGTCATGCTTCGCAGTCTTGTAACTTATAGCTACTTACAAATTAGGTGCTATGTATACATGTTATATTTCCTCCTTTTTTGTTTTTTGTTTTTTCCTCTTCTATGCCAATGAACACAACGTTAGTGATGGTAATTATTGCGATTTCACAATAATATCATAAGCATGCGAATTAATGAGTCATTGCATGCTATTTGCTATTGCTATGCTATGAGCTATGACGATAATTCGCACTTTGTATAGCTCGACAGAAAAGAGTAGAAACGGAACTAATTTAAAGTGTATGTGTTGAATAAATTGCTTTTACTCTTGTAAAAGACAGTGGCGCCCCCATTATTTTCTACTCTTTTGTGTCGGACTATACTTCACACCGCCCTGCTATTAATTTTAACGGATTAAATAATCATATACGTTCATTCAATATACGACCCTAAGTACAAGCAAATAAAGATAATAATGGCTTAATCGCGCCTACCAAATTGCTAATAATTTCATTCGTGACTCGAAAGCAACGAGGTCAATCAGGGTCATGTGAAACAGATATAGTTTTCAGTATTCCCGTCTCGGCGTCTCCCGTGGTTACGAGGGAGAGCACACGGCGCACGCTGCCGCTATGATCGTATGAAGCGATGAATTCGCTAAAATCGCAATCACTTAATTTCGCAACTTCATTTAATTTACTAAATGCTATTAAAGCAATCGCATGCTATCGATGAATGCGAATGCTAATTAATCCATCACTGCAACGTTTGATGTAGAATATAAACAATGTAATATATGCGTGCAGTACTTGAAGCGTATCCACGAGGCGCAGGAGAGCGCGGCGGGCGGGGGCGGGGGCGGGGGCGGGGGCGCGGGCGGCGCGGCGCTGGAGGCGCGCGCGCGGGCGCTGGCGCAGGACGAGCGCCAGTGCCGGTCTTATCTCACGCTCGCCAGGTACGGATCGCACTGTCACTGAGAACACTAGTTCATCTATAGACCCGTCGCCGAGTTAATAGCCTACTCCTGCGTTGACGCATAGGGTTGTCACTATTATTTAAAAAATAAAAACATACTTTCACGCCTTTTTCCCGAAGGGGTAGGCAGAGGTGTACCCAGGACTCAGTCCCATAGTAGATACACCCACATTTCGCCAGTATGTTATTGGTCCCATGTAATAGAAGCGAGCCTATTGCCATCTACCGGGCACAGTTCCAGACTCCAGGCAGTTATTATTTTTAGTTCGATATTATTCTAAGGTTGGGTTTTTTGATCACCGGTTAAGTCGACCGATGGTTAAATTTTTTGACAAATAGTACAAATTCGCCAAAATTCGTTTTTTCATCCCTTGTTAACTATTTTTTTCCACTGGATTTGTACATCAGTTAGGAATTTAACCATAGTTAGTTTAACAAATGGTTAACTTAACTGTAACCAACGAACAAAAATCAAGCCCTAAGATGTTCACTACTGTAGTAGTTCATCTAAGGTCGGTCGGCGAATTAATAGCTTCGTCTTGCGTTGACCCTTAGGGTTGTCACTTTTATTTTTAGTTAATATTATTCGCGTTGATAGCACAAGGTTTTCATTTACATAATAATATAATTAAATGTTTTACCAATTCACAAATGAGGTATAAATAAAAAGACTTTTCTTGTTCAGTGAGTACCTACTCTTAAGAATGATAAATCCGGGCATTGTTATTGAGGCACCCAAAGACCTTACAATATTTTTAGCCTCTGTTCGAACTTTCGAAGTCATGATAAATAATTTTTAGTACCTCAAAAGGAAAAAAGGAACCCATATAGGATCACTTTGTTGTCTGTCTGACTATCAAGACACTTTAACGTGAACGCGTGGAGGTATCAAGTTGAAGTTTATATTAACTACTCAGATCTGCGGTCCCTTGTGGTTGATAAAAATCATACTTCTAAGTTAACATATTTCCATACTATACACAAGAAACTATTAGACAGATTGTTTTTCAGGATTTATTTTTATTTTATTTATTTATTTTCTCACACAAAGGTTTTGAAGCATTTCATTCAAGTCTCTAGGTAAAGTAAAAGTTATTGAGATAATTCCTAATTGAGACATTCAATACTTAACACCCTCGAACCCGGGACCTCACGATCGGCAGTCGAGCTTTCGCCCACTACGCCACCGACGCAGTTAAATTTGATGGGCTGTAATAATATGCACCAGCTTCCACAGACGGTCTTCTGGTCCCAGAGATAGACATAGTTTAAAACTAATAAACTTGATATGACATTGCAGGGAAACAGTAGACATGCTTCAATACCTAACGGTGGAAATAAAGGAGCCATTCTTGAGACCGGAGTTGGTCGACCGGCTCGCCTCCATGCTCAACTTCAATCTACAGCAACTCTGCGGGCCCAAGTGCAAGAATCTTAAGGTAAACTAGTACTACTCATTTAATTCTCGTGTGAACTGGGCTAACCCTGCTACAGTCCTGCTTTTTCTGTTAGGCAAAAACTTTGAAATTAAAATCATATTTCCCATAAAAATGTATAGTCTTGTCTATCTTAGAGTCTTCAGACCGAGAATTGAACAACAATCAGTCAACCTTTCGCCCTACCTCTGCTGAGGTACATGAACAATCATCATGAACATCATGTTTATTTGCGTGCTTTTATGTATTTGTGTGCAGCTTTCATTTATTATATTGATGCTTAAGGGGGAAGGCCGGGGGTGTTTTTTCCATACAAATGTATTCCCGTGGTTTCGCCCTAGATAACTACGTAGAGAAATGTTTTTTTTTAATATAAAAACTAAGTCTTCAGTTCATCATTTTAATTTTTCTAAAAACCCATTACTCAATGAAATATGATGACCATAAAAACATTTTTAAAAACAGCCTTTATTTGCGGCAATACATACTTGGTTTTTTCGGTTTTGCGCAGCACTGCACTGCGCCTATCACCCTGAGAAACTCGGCATGCCCAGTAATTTCGCCGTAACATCGCCCTTCAGATCGGAACACAGTAATGTTTGCACATTACTGCTTGGCGGATGAATAACTGGCAAAGGTGTGCTACTTCCCCAGGCGGCTATCCCCTGCAAAAGAAGCCTACCACTACAACAAAATATAATATAATAGGGTGTTGTCGCTTATAATTCCGAGCTTTTGAATGAAAGCCTTAATTTTGGGAGGTGATTTGAATATTTTTTTCTAAAGAAACCAGTTTATTTTTCAAAACTCTATTCGGTTACTACAAAGTCACACCAGTACTACAAAGATTTCCCCTACAGTATTTCTTTAAACTGAACATTTATGTCTTTTCTTATGTGCGAGTTTAAAAATGCACATTTTGCTTAATTTTTGTATACAGTGCCCTCTTAACCCAGGATGATGCAGGTAGGTCTAAGGCTACTAAAGTGAATACTCTCCCCAATCCGCAGGTGAAACGTCCAGAGAAGTACGGTTGGGAGCCGCGGCGCCTGCTGTCCCAGCTGGTGGACATCTATCTACATCTGGACTCGCCGCAGTTCCACGCCGCCCTCGCTGCCGACGAGGTACATACATACTGTTTCTATTATAATATTATAAATGTCAGCGTTTGTAACGTGAATGGATGGATGGATGTTTGTTGCTCTCTCATGCCAAAACTACTGTTGTTCGGAGGTTCAGTTATTTGGTATGTATACAACGTGTTAATACTGTAGGTGGTGCATCTACCTTAATAACTTGCAAAAGAAAGAATTGCTGATTGAATTTGCTGATCAGCTGATCCATTTTGTTTAATTTTTTTTTTATTATGGTGAGTGACAAGACGAGCAAATCAGGTGCCTGATGGTAAGCATCATGATTGCCCATATCAGACACAGTGCCACCCAGTGTTTTAATTCAAAATCAAAGCGCGGCACTGCACTGCGCCTGTCACCCTGAGAATTCAGTGGTTGAATCTCGTCACGCCTAGTAATTTCGCTGGTAACATTGCCCTTCAGACGGGAACACAGTAATGTTTGCACATTACTGCTTGGCGGATGAATAACTGGCAAAGGTGTGGTACTTTCCCAGGCGGCCTCCTGCAAAAGAGACCTACCACTACAAAAAACTATGTATGGGGTATGTAATAATGTATGGGGAGTAAACAATTTTTTGCTAATTTCGCGATTATTTCTTTTGAAAGTTGTTTAGGTTAACGGGTAGAAACACCCTCTAAGTATTACTACACCTTTTTGGTTACAAAACTTAGTTTGTATAGTTTAGACTCTGGAATAGTACATAGAATTGTTATCCCGATATTATAACGAAGCTGCTCAAGCACATAATATACAATATACCAATTTGCGGGTATAGCAACCCAAACACCACTTCTCTGATACATTAAGACGGCATTACTGTTTTCTCTGCGCAATTAATTATTACCACTATTGAATAATATACAATACAAGGTGGTACATAAAGATATGGACAGAAAGAAGTCTTCAAACGGAGAGAGTAGTGGGTCGGCAACAATCATACTGGCAATACCCCTGGTGTTGCAGGTATCCATAGGCGGCGGTCACCGCGAGCCAGGGGTGGCACGTTGTCTCGGCCCAATGAAGCCGTTTTGTTTCAATTCAACTAATTGCTCTTGAGTGATCACCACCACTCTGGTGACCATCGCGTATGAAATGGCTTAGTTTTGAAATAAAAAACGGCTACATGTGGATTTAAATTCAAAGTCGATTGTAGCGTGTCGTCACTTTGTCAATGCACTATTATGTAGATTTGATGATAAAGTGCGACTACTTAGGAAACGTTCAATTCAATGCTCGCTCTCCAGGCTTGATAATTGCACCGAGCCGGAAGCCATAAGGCGACCCTTCTGCTTGTTGCCACCTGTGACATTAAAAAAAAATGTATTTCTACTTCCCATACAAATTCCCGGATCCATTTTGTCGATTTTTTTTTTCGTAACTCGCAATTTTTTATTAAATTTTACGTTTGATTCCACAGCGATCATTCCGTAAAGAATTATTCGAAGAAGCGGCGTTACGGCTGGCGAAGGCTTGCATCAAGACCCCCTCTGAGATCGAGCGCTTCAAGACGCTCGCTGACAATGCATATCAAATAGCTGGTAAATATTATCTTCATCTCTATATATAAAAATCAAAGTCCTGACTGACACACTCACTCATCAACGCCCAGGCCCAACTCTTGGTTCTAGAGAGCTGAAATTTTGAAAATAGTTTACCATTACATAATAAGAATGGCAAGGAAAAGGAATAAACAATAAATTCCCACGGGAACGGTGACTACACGAGTGAATCTGCGGGGCACTTTCTAAGCCTATTCCAAATACAAAAACAACAATGGTCATTGACCCAAGGTATATTTATTTGTGGTACAGGCTAGAGCCTGTCGCTCTACCCACCTTGATACAGCACTCACTGCCCTATACCAGTGGGGCTATCTGCCCCACTGGTATAGGGATTATGAAGAACGCAGATAGCGTTCTTCATAATCACCAGTCGTTATCAGGCTTCAAGTCTTTGTGTTCTGTGGTTTGAATTAGTTACAAAGACGTTTTAGCTTTCTAACAAGACTGTGCACTGTCAAATTTGGAGGAGAGAAAAGGAAAAGGATAGACACTGCGAGTGGTTCTCACTCAGGACCGACACAGTGTA
This sequence comes from Hemistola chrysoprasaria, assembly GCA_947063395.1. NCBI lineage: Eukaryota > Metazoa > Arthropoda > Insecta > Lepidoptera > Geometridae > Hemistola > Hemistola chrysoprasaria. The sequence continues at coordinate 10,881,538 of OX346724.1, read as the reverse complement.
CAGTCTACTTAGTAAGTTTATCATAATGTCTTTGGTTAGTAACCGGACTTTGACATTTGTAGTTAATGTCAAATCAAGATACGTTCTCACCGAGAACGCCAATATAAATAAGTAGGTAATAGCCACAGGAACCCTTGACCAGTTTACTCCTAATTGATAGAGCGTTTATAAAAGACCCCAAGTTATGTTCAAATTATAATAATTGTTCAATTTCCTTTCAGTATCAAATCAACAAAAGAGCGATGAATACGCGGACGCACCGGAAGAGTTCCGAGACCCTCTCATGGACACACTCATGACTGATCCCGTCGTCTTACCCTCCGGAAAGGTAAGAGTTACAATCATCTGTTTATAACAATCACGCCTTCTTGCCGAAAGGGTACGTACAGGTGTCCCATAGTAGGTACACCCACAATATAATTCGCCAGTATGTTATTGGTCCCATGTAATAGGGGGCGAGAATATTGCCATCTACGGAACAAACACATTTCAATAATCCAGGCTGTCATTAAGATAATTCCTAATGGATAACTCCAATAACATTTTGCCGGGCCTGGGGATCGAACCCGGGACCTCCTGATCGGCAGTCGAACTTGCGACCGCTACGCCTCCGAGCCAGTCATCACACATATTATGCAAGATTATGTAACATGTTAACAGTATTCATACTCATCTTGAACGAATTAACCACTGGACGCGCCTTCATTCCGTTCTCGCCTAATACCCCGCAGGTTAATACCATGAAACATCGGACATCGTTGTAGTTTTACTGTCGCAGTCGTTCGTACACCATCGGGAGAAAAACATATTTAAAAAAATGACGAAACGTGCAGTTAAATGGTGTAAAAGTTATAGTGGTCGAGCAACTAATGTTTCTTTTCACTTGTAAGTTTAATTTTTCTTTATTAATACAGCTATTTATACCAAAAATTAATATTAATTGAAAAAATATATCCAACTTAATCCGACTATATTTAATAAACGGTCATGAAGTATTATACACCACGAACAAAAAACACCTATCTAAATTACCTGGATTATTTACGTCAAAGTCAAATTTACTAGGGCTTGACAATGTTTTAAGTAGGTATAATAATATCGATAAAAATAAATGACATATATCGATAAAACTGTATTAATACACTTGAAGCAAATCGGGAAAGTAAAAAAAATTTAACGATGTGTACCTCATAAATTGAGCATAAATTGAGCTCAACCGACACAATAATGAAGGGATTTTAAATCGAATCATTACTTGTGATAAAAAGTGGATACTGTACGATAATCAGAAGCGCTTGTCGCAATGGCTGAACCCTGGAGTCCCAGCCAAATCTTCCCCTAAACGAAAATTGACTCAGAAAAAGATACTTGTGCGTGTTTGGTGGACTAGCGCCGGTGTCGTTCACTACAGCTTTCTAAAATCTGGCCAAACGATTATGGCAGATATCTATTATCAGCAACTGCAAACCATGAAGGAAGAACTAGCTGCTAAACAACCGAGATTAGTCAAACGCTCTAGGCCACTGCTGCTTCACGACAACGCAAGACCACACACTGCACAACAAACAACCACTAAGTTAGATGAGCTACAATTGGAATGTCTGCGACATCCACCGTACTCTCCGGACCTCGCTACAACAGATTACCATTTTTTCCGGTATTTGTACAACTTCTTACAAGGAAAACAATTCAACTCCGATGTGGCAGTCCAAACCGCCTTCAAAGAGTTTATTGATACTCGCCCCCATGGTTTTTTTACTAAAGGGATTCATGAACTACCCATGAGATGGCCAAAATATAAGGCCAAGATAACAACGGTGCATACTTTGATTAATTAAATATAATTTACAAAAAAAAAAATTACTATAATATATTCCTCCCGTACAAAATGCCAATTTCCTATGTAAGGACCTAATATTAACTAAAAGGCAAAATCAAGCCTACTGAATGGCGGGGATAAGCTTATCAGCAACTTAATAGTAGCACTAAATAGTAATAGTATCCGCGTCTGACAAGCTATCATCTGGTTTCATCAACAGCTCGGCCAACCCATATAAAAAAAAACCGTATTTTCAAAATCGTATTTGAATATTTATTGTCAGACTATCATAAACTCGTTGTTCTTTCATTCGTCCTCGATAGCAATTTATCGACTATGTCAAGCACTAGTGTAGGTGACATAATTTTACGGGTACTTCTCGCTGTCCACACCTTTTTGGTCAACACTGGGACTTTTTACTAGGTCACTAATGGTGGCAAGTAGGACAAAATAAAAAAATATTTTTAGAATATGTTTCATAAATCACATAATATTATACGTTATAAATTCATAATATTATTATAACGTCATTAATTGCATCATTATAATATTTTGTCAAGTACGTATATATATGTATATATACGTATATATTATATGCTACGGTAAATATGTTTTATTGAAAATAATTATTGATCGATAATTTATTGATTATTGATAATTTTCAATTAATCACATCTACCGTAATATGTACATTACACATACTACCTATTATTATAATATCGTAATCAGAATGAATGGATGCACCAGCAGGCCCCGTCTAGTATTCTTTTCTATGGCTAGCGTAAATTACTTATAATTATTCTAACGGTAGCTGGAAGTTCAACATTTATATAAGGTGAGGGTTGAATTGAGGATGTAAGAATCAATATATGTATGATAGGCAATTCCCACATGTCACGAGTGGAATACATATTCTGAAATAAAAATTGCAGTTGTCACTAGTGGTGGGCAAGGAGATGGGGATCAAGTGGGAAGTACCCAATTTTTCTCTCTGTCATTTTAATCGCAATTGTCAGTTGTTTTGCTCTTAGACAGTGACAATGCTACATGCGAGAATAGTGCAACAATATAATACACAAAGGTAAATCTTTGTGTGCGCGCAATTATGGATACGAATATTACGGTAGTGTGTGTATATCTTCGTAAAAGTCAGCAATATGTGAAATCCTCCTCCCCCCGCAAAAATCGGTTGAACGTGTTTTCATACTTCGTTATGTACAATTCGCGTCCAGTGGTTAAATCGTCCTAGATACTCATTCATTAATTTATTTATTCAATAACTATCAGCACAATTGTGTTTGAAATTACAGAACAATAAAATAATCACATCAATCAGAAATAATGAAATAATAAAAAAAAATCAAAAACAAAAAATATAAACCTAATGTAATGTACAAAAATAAATTAATGTCAAAAAAAAACATCCAAATGTCCATAAATCTAAATGTTTCTTTTACCGCGTAAGTCGCTCTCAATCTCAATAAGTCTTTCTCAATACGTAAAACCGTGGCACTGACTTCTTCAGTTAGTTCGTCGCGAGTCGCGATCCATAAAATGTACAAAAAAAGGTGTTTTCAAATTTGCCAATCAGCTGATCCTTCTGTATGGGAAGTCGAATATTTTTTTGTGTCACAATTCTTTGGAAAGCAGTTCCGTTTGTCTTCTTAGAATATGTAGTAATACCACAGGTAATACTTTAAGAAGACAAACTGAACTGCCTTTTTGTTACACGTTTTGTATAGAGCATTGGAATGTAAACTTGTTAAGACATAACAATCCCTAATTCAGATTTCTGTCCCCTCAGGACAGGAGCCTACAATAACAAATTACAAGCACTTGTGCCTGCGAGTCAAGAGACTACTCTTATGTATTCTGCATCCCCTGTAATTTAGATAGTGCATGCATGCCCAAAAACAATATAATTTGCAGTATACAGGCGACAGGCACATAATTTATGACTACGTGTTGACAGTCAATTAACACAAGGCATGATTTTTATATGGACTCCTAATAAAATAATAGAATCTGTGAAATAGTGTGGATGCTGGTATTTACAGAACTTATTATTATTATTTTCCATTAGCAACGTGCCGTTAATCATAACAGTTCGTTTTTACGGCTTCTTTTGAAACTTCCATCTAAAATGGTGACTGATTTTACAAATATTTATTTAGATGTTATTTTCCATTACTGTACTAAACAATATAATATGACAAGGAAGCTTTGTACAATAATGCAAACATACAGTCACGCCTTGTTCCCGTTGCTGTAGGCAGGGACTATTTCTGTCCACTTACTACAATCCTGACACAAGACTTACGCTTCTTCCACTTTCATATCATTCTTTATACATGCTCGTTAGTTGCGGGCACTTTCTACGTGGCCTTTTATACTTCTTACACAATATATTGAATGTCAAATACGTTTCTTTTCACAGATTATGGATAGATCAGTGATCTTGCGCCACTTATTGAACAGCGCCACGGATCCGTTCAACCGACAACCGCTCGCTGAAGATCAGCTGCGTCCAGGTAATAAATAGTTATAACTAAAGTACCTAGTAGCAACACATTATAAAGCCAAATAGAACATCATGTTTATATTATAAACGAAATGTCTTCACAAGGATTTCACCTCTGCTACTCAATAGCCCATAATATTATGTTATCAAAACTATTTCACGCGCAACTGCTGACAGAATAGAATTTACTTTAGCGAAATGTGTCTATACCAATTGATTTATATTTTTAAATTTTTCCAGCATCTGAGCTCAAAGAGAAGATCGTTCAATGGCAGCGCGAAAAGAAAGGATCGACGTCGTCGTCGTAAGCTCCAAAGCCAATAATCAAGTCTGATGTATATAGGCAACATTATATAAAGACTACCGGCTGGACGTTTCCGCCTCTACCACTAGATCGAAGGACTATTGTCCTTAAGCATGAATGAGAATTTTCCATGTGTGTTGTATTGTGAGAATGTTTCACTAAATATATTACGAGTAGGGTAAACTGTGTTTCACAAATGAAACATGTATTTTAAAGACGATTTTAGTAGAAAATATTCACATTTCTATTTTACTTCGACATGTGACGTCAGAAGGTCACTTGTGCTATGAATGCCCCACCAAAACACATTTAAAATAAATCAGCTATAATTTTCGCCTAATTTATAAATACTGTGAGTGATCTGAAGCATTTATGTTTCTCTAAAATATCACATTTCCTAGGCCTAAATAAATCGACATGACATTTCCCTATGAGGTGCTTGTTTGGATTAATGTTTACAATTTTACATCGGCTGTGTTCAGGCCATAGGCACGTCATTGGATAATTATAATGAAGCATATTAATTTCGTGCATTTTATATAATCAATCTTGTATGTATTTTTCTTGTCGGTAAATACAACTTATCAGTAGTCACACATTAGTCTAACTAATGAGTAAATACTTTAGAATTTAAATTATAATAAACATAATATTACCTACGATTTGTATCAATGATTTCAAATTTTATTTCTATCTCTTAAACAAAATTAACAAAATGTATTTTACTAGTGTAATAAATAATAAACTATATCATTTACTACTTGCATATAATATAGTGATATTATGTTTAGTATTTTGTTAGAAAACAAGTTAAATGATGTATCTCTATGTCAATGTGATTTTGTTCCTTATGTAGATAACAAATTGAAATGGATTTCATATCATCTGTATAATCAATCCCAGGTATAATATTATAGTCTAGTTTGAAACTTCCTTAATGTTTTGTCACTGCCAATAAATCTTACAATATTGTGTAGAACAGGCATTCCTAAAATCCATTTCTATTAACTTTGGTCTCACTTGTATGATAATTTGACGTGTAATTTATCTTTATATAATGAAATATTATATGCTAGAGGTCTTTTATGTTGATGTCAATAAAAGTAAATAAATATGACTTATTTTTGTTTTCATAATCACTAAAAAGTGGAAATTAAATAAATTAAAATACCCTCAGACACTGGTCACAGAACAGATATACAGATATATAATAATAATGTTGATTCTGGACACTCATCTGCCCACCAATTGGGCATGCTCACCCCGTGAGCGAGATTGAGCTCTTGATGAGCCCCCGTGAGCCCAGAATGCACCTCAAGCACACCTGCACATGTACTAAACATCACACACAGATACAGACATATCAAACTTAATCTTCCACCTCACCTTCCTTTTCGTCTAGGGTTAAAAACAAACCAATCATTTTTAAGAAAATTATTATTTACATGTGGAAAACAAACTATTGTTATAATTAAATTAGTCATAATATCGAAAAATATGTGATGTTTCTACCTAGTACAATAATAAGTACTACCTATTAGTAGGTCAACATTCAGGCAGCCTAAATGAGTGTACTCGGTGCAATGGAAGCCTGTCAGTACTACCTCAGGCATCTGGTCGGGGGGCACTCTGCTCTCTGTCATACTGCACCCTATTGTTACTCCATTTAGACGCACAGTTGACCTACTTATTATACTATGTATGTGGTAGTACTTGCTATACTAGTATAGATATACAATTATAGTGGAGTTCTATGCAATAAGATCATGTTCACAAATACATTACCCTCCTTTGCATAAGTATTGAAAAGATGTTTATCTGAAAGCTATTCATAAGCCACATAATGGATATGGTTTACTTCAAACACAATCTCTTTAAGAGTAAAAATCAAAGTCATCATTCAAATGATTTATATTTACTTAGATTCAAATCTGGTTTTGGAGGCTCTTTGTGCTAGCACCATATGCATACTATATGCTTAAAATAAAGTCATATTTCATTAAATCCGTTATAATATTATATCACTGACACAATAGCAGACTATAAAGCCTAATAAATTAATCTTCACTTAGCTTCTAATGATCAAAAATTTTTAAAATATATTGTTGATTTAAATCTATAATTAATTATACAGTTTTAAATACCTTCTATCTTATTATTATTATGTCAGTGAAAAGGCAGTTACGCAGTAAAGGCATTCTCATAAGAAGCATTTTCAGTACCTTATGGTATACAATTGAACATACATTTACAAAATTTATCGAAGTAAAAATGGTAATCGTGACCCAAACAAGCAAGAGATCATGTATAACATGCCAAAATAAAAATTTAGTCTAGCAGTTTGACGAGGTACATATCTCATTGTGTCTGGACTCCTGAACCTTTTCTCTATCTCAAATGCTCTGGGAAGTGTAAGCATTGGCAGCAAAAACCAGAAGGAACATCTTACTGATGCCACAACAAACATGATATATGGAATGAATAATAAAAATGCATACAATAAATATGAGGCAGTTCTTCCTACTAATATTGCTAGAGTAACTATCTCAGCCTTGCTATCTGTTTCCAAGTCTCTTGTATTATTACTGTGTAATATAGCTTCTGTGTTCAAAGCCAGAGGTATAGCATAATAAATAATAGGCCAGTCCACTCTTCCTGTCTGTGCCAAAAATGCAAACACTACTGAAACGGGGCCAAATATGACCAGCACTAGAATATCACCCAGAGCTATATACTTCAAACCAATCCCTCCTGTGTACAAAAACGACGATGATAGCCCTCCAAAGTAAACTAACGCTAAATGTTCCATACGCGCAGGCGATAATATTACTAGAGGCACAAAAAACGCGCAACCAGCCAAGTAGAGAATGGCACCCAGCGAAACTACCTCATCGACACTTAGAATATGGTCTACAAGAGTTCTGTCGTCGGATTTGCGATTGTCGATTCCTTTAACGAAGTCAAAGTATGTGTTGACAACGTTACCGGCGCCGTGGACCGGTATAACAGTGCATAGTGTGAGTAGGAGGGTGCACCAGCTGAAGCCGCTGTCTCCAGGCAGCCGGTAGGCGAGCGCGGCGCCCAGCACGGTCGGCAGCAGACTGGCGCTCAGCGACCATGGTCGCAGAGCAACCACGTATGTACGGACTTTCATCAGAGGACTCCTCGTCGATATTAGCCTCTCCTTTGGCTGTTCGAGGAGATTGCCCTCGTCGGCGGCAACGTCCACATCATCCGTTTTTTTTTCACAATCCATTCTCGTAATTTGAATGTAGATTTACACCTAAATTTTCTATGATAAAATTTTAATTCTTTAGGTGTAAATTTGGATTCACCAGAAGTACTGTTTATAAATATTAATAATTACACTCAATCACTATACAATAACGGAAAATGAATGAGTCTAACTGATAATTATGAAATGATTAATTTCACATGTTTATTTTATACATAACGGCCTCATTTACTTTATAAAGCGGCCTTTGATGATTTGATTTCAAACATTTTTGCCGATTCAATTAATCTTCTGCCACACAGAACACATAAACAAGTGCCACACTGTGCTGTGCCCACAGATCACTAGATTAGGCTGTGCCACAGTGTGTCAGTATTACCAGACTATGTGAAATTCCCCCAAACCTTTTCAGAAATCCCCCCGAATATTAGTTTATTTAAAAGAAAATCCCCCGAATATTAGTTTATTTAAAAGTCCCCTGAAACAATTTTTAATTTTAATAAAGAAATATAAAGATTCTCATTTACTTTTTTTAACATAACTTACACGTATTATCAGAATTAAACATTTACTATGAATATTTTCATTTTCTCCTACACACCGTTTGGCAATGAAAACCGTATTTTGAGAAGCCCTTCGGCAGTTTCTATTGCCATTTTGTGGCACAATTTGTATTTTAAGATCATTATTTTCCCCCGAAATTGCAAGGATTCCCCCCATCTGGTATCACTGTTGCCACACATTGCAAGGTGAAAGTTGTGTCTTTGCAGTGCATGGTACCTTGTCGAAAAAAAACTAGTGTCAAACTGAAATTGTCTATGACACCTCACTTTTGACGTAAGACAGCGGTAAACGGAAAATAAAGGCTGACAGAAGAGCTTTACCGGGAAATATGAAAATTCATATGTTAGTATCTAAATAAATAATACGTTTCATTAATTTTTACAAATTTTGTACTTAATAAACATAATATGTTCATCATGTTTTCTTTTTATTGGACCTAAAGTTATCTTCAAATAATTTAACCCAATTTTCATAAACTTCATTATCTTTCTCATTTAACTGATCGCAAAATGCGTCGATATCCTCATCTTTAACTTCTTCCTCGTCGTCATTTAAACGCTTTTTCTTTTTAAAATCCTCTCCTCTAACTTTTACCTGTACAGGTTCGTTATTAGTAAATTTAATCTTTATTGATTTTGTTGGTATATTATTCACTTCATCTTTACTTCTTTTGACCTTCTTAGTCTTATTTATTTTAATATTTTTTTCTTTTATTTCAGCTTCGTCATCATTACGTGTACTTTCACTATTTAGCGAGGTTGGTAAACTTATTTCTTTATATGACGAGTCAATAAAACTTTCTTCGCGTTTATCAGATTTGCGTTTTTTTGCTTTAGAGCTTTTAGATGAAATAAGTTCTTTCGGTGTAATGTCCTCATCTTTGAATATGGTTATTTTATTGTTCATTTTCTTACAGTGTTGTGAACCCTTGTCTTTTGTGCGCTTTTCCATGTTTCTGGAATGAGTAAATTATATACTATTATTATTATGACGCTCGAAAACACGATCTAGGTCTTTTGAAAGGCGTACACGAAGACCATTTTTATTGCAATGTGCAAAGGCCCGCTAGGTGCAAGGACTATTAAGAATTGATGTTAACTACTTGATTGGGATATTTATTATGGGATTGATTTCTCGATGGATGGGGACCGGCCTATTGCTCGAGACTTCGGTACCAGCCACTTTCATCTCATGGGGAAATATTTTGGCAGGCGATGACTCGCTGCTCACTGAACGTGCCCCCCATAAAGGCCGTCCTCATAAAGGTATAAAGGCATGGTTGGTACGAGCGGCTAGGGGAGGTCCTTGGACTTTAAACGGCGATCACTTGCGTTACCTACTTGCAAATTATGCTTCACGTCCTCCCTGGAGCTCGAGGCTCTCGCGACTCCACACTGGCCGGCCAACAAAGGTAAATCAAGAGGTGGGGGACTGTTCCTCGTCAGTGTTCACTCCGGCCGGCCAGTGAAGGCGAGCCGGAGATAAAGAACAAAATCCTCCCCCCCTCGATCCGTAGGGTCGCTATATTATTATTAGCCATTGTTGCTGAGGAAAGGCCATTCCATCACGCCATTCATGTCTGTCGAAAGCTATATTGTGCCAATCCTTGCCTTATTATGTTCGCTGAATGTATTTTTATGTTGTGCTATATTTTAAGCAGATTAAGGATAAATTTTATTATAAGAAGGTTTATGATAAAATATAATTTATATTCATTTTACACTGGTAGTTGTTGTTTTGCTATTGATAAGGTGATAAGTAGAGATAAGTGCCTAGTGCCTACCAATTATAGTGATAAAACATATTAAGAGTCGTAAGACTACTCTTACAACGTACCTAATATTATATCTTAGGTCTTAATTATTAAATTTCACCTACTATTTATAATAAAATTGTATTTTACGGTGATACGCGTTTTACGCTAGTAGGTAGGTACCGATATATTATCAGTTATTACCTATTATTAAATCAGGAGCAGATAGCTGAGTGAAAGTCTATAAATATCTAGCGATAGATATCTCAGGACCGCCAACATTGACGCTTCAGGCTACGACCTACATTGACAAACTCGAGCACAGATTTGACACACCTAATAACGTATTGTCGTTTTCCGCAGTGCAGTATTATTTGGAATTATAGTCTAGTATTAGATTTCTGTTTTATGAATCTTGTTCCAACCTTTGGATATTTTAAATCAACTTGTTTACTTTTCAAACAGACTGATTAAACATAACATAAGAAAATGTTTACATGAAATTACCCCAAAAGAAACGATTTTCATGTTGTTATCGCCTAACCTAATATCAACAAGAGTTATTTATTGATTGTAAGTCAGTGAATTGTTGAAGTGTATGATAAACACATCGAACGTAGAGATTAGAAATATAAACACGTAATATTATATCTATCTTCCTTTACGTAATAACCATTCGAGGCCGGAGCGGTGTAAACGTGCTACGAGCTACGAGTATTACACATACATAATATAGACCAATACCGGCGACTGGCGCTCTGTACCGCGCAGACTCTCTTATCTCGAGTATCTAGACAACGTTCGAGTGCCTGCTGCTATTCATTAATTGACTACCGACTACATCAGTGAACGGTGAGCGTCAACAGTTACTCAGCGCACCGTGCCGGTTGACATCTTTGAGCGCAGTTTGAAAAACTTAAAAAAAAAATGACTGACAAGCATTACATTTTGGGAATGGACATCGGTACCACTTCTGTAAAAGTGTGTGTGTATGATCCAGAAACCAAGGAATTAGTCGCAAAGCAGAGCAAGGATACCGCAGCCAATATACCAAGTGATCAAGGAATTGAGGGTAACAAGCAGGATGTACCAAAAATAGTATCTGCAGTCCACTATTGTGTATCAAGGCTCCCAAGAGATGTTTTGAGATGTGTTACTAAAATTGGTGTATGTGGTCAAATGCATGGAGTAGTTCTATGGAAAAATAAGTAAGTATACGAATGCTAATAAAACATGAAAATATTACAGTTGAAATGTTAAATTGAGATATATAAACGAAAATTGCTTGGCCTTCGTGATATTTTTATAATTGATGATTATGACGTATATGATAATTTATTGCTCTCCCTCACTGCATATCTACATCTAATATCAGTTTCTCTAAATGCATAATTTTAAGATTCATTTTATCAACGGAGGCAGAGACACTGTATTAGCCGTCTTTCTTGCAAATGGGATAACTTTCGGATACGTTAGAGTAATTTTAATTGATAAAAATTTATTTTATGTTTCAGAGCTTGGGAGAAGGTGGAAAAGGATGATGTAGTAATACGATTTGAAGGCAAAAGAGAAAATATGTCTGCATTATATACTTGGCAAGATAACAGATGTAAACCAGAATTTTTGGATTCATTACCAAAACCAGATTCACATCTCAAATGTTATTCAGGCTACGGCTGTTCAACTCTTTTATGGATGCTAAGTAACAAACCCGAAAAACTCAAGGCATTTAACTATTCGGGAACAGTCCAAGATTTCATAGTGACGATGCTTTGTGATTTAGAAGCGCCAATTATGTCTGATCAGAATGCTGCTAGTTGGGGTTATTTTAATACGGAGAAAAATGAATGGAATTACGATATTCTGAAGTCCATCGATTTTCCTGTAAATCTACTGCCTAAAATTATGAGAAGCGGTGAATTTGCCGGCAAATTAAATTCAACCTGGAATGGCATCCCTGCAGGAACTCTGGTGAGTGTGGCATTGGGCGATCTGCAGTGTTCAATATTAGCTACTCTCGAGAGTGAACAAGATGCTGTACTCAACATTTCTACATCTGCACAACTTGCATTCGTGGTCGATAGTATCTCCGATTTAGGATGTAACACCGTTGAACATTTGCCATATTTCAATAATTCTTATTTAGTTGTGGCCGCGTCTCTTAACGGTGGCAATGTACTCGCCACGTTTGTTAAGATGTTACAACAGTGGATGCTTGAATTTGGCTTTCCCATTCCACAGTCCAAAGTATGGGATAAGCTTATTGCACTCGGATTAGAAGCTAAAGACACATCTACTATGAAAATATGTCCTCAATTACTAGGCGAAAGATTGGCACCGACGGCGAAGGCGTCAGTGGATAATATTGATCTTTCAAATATACATTTAGGACAAGTATTTAGATCACTGTGTGATAGTTTAATTGATAATTTACATACCATGATGCCTAAAAACATATTACGTGGCGCTAACATCAAAAGAATAGTTGGTAATGGATCTGGTCTATCTAGGAATGCAGTACTTCAAAGGGCAGTAGAGCATTATTATAGTTTGCCTTTGGAGTTCACATCAGGGGGAGATGCTGCAAAAGGTGCAGCAATATCAATAATGTAAACCATCTTAGTAGTTATAGCAACCACATAGAGTTTAGAATACGCATTACTTAGCATTAATTTCATAGATCAACGTGATCAAATGAGTATACTAGCAACTACAAACTATAGAAGTATGGAAGTGGTTTAAGGGGTTTCCTTGTCCATAAAATTTGAAATTTCCCAAATATGGAGAAATAGAGACTAATTTTCCACTCAATTAATAGTGGTTGGCTTTTAATCTGGCCATTATTTGCGCAAAAATATATTTTGGTTTATAAAAACCGTATGGTTTTTTTTTTCATTTTTACTAAACACATAAAAATAACCTCAAAATATTATATCCAAATTTTTTTATATGTGAAAAAACCATATAGTTTTCATCAACCAAATATATTTTTGCGCAAATAATGGCCAGATTAAGAGCCAACCATAAAAAATTGAGTGGAAAATTAGTCTCTATTTCTCCATATTTGGGAAATTTCATTTTGTATGGACGATAGACCACCTTATAAATAAGCCTACCTATCATGACATTTTAAACAATAAGGTTGACCTTTAATTTTAATCAACAAGGATAATAAGTGTGGTATTTTAAGAGCATGACATGTTAGTAATGTTAGTTTTAAATTAACAGTCAGTTTTACCATTGCTCCGAGGTTTAACCCAATATTAAAGTACATATTTATCAATGTGGCAGTACTAGACTTTCAATACCTAACTCTTTTAAACTGTAGATAGCTGTATAACTCTTAAAATGTACTAAGTAATTTGAAATAGGATGTAGTGTAGGTATTTAAGTTTAGTAATAGTTTGATTTTGTAAGTTCAATAAATAATTATAGTAAAACAGCACTATTTTTACTGTCGGGGGTAAAATAAATTATTATGTATCATTTCATCATAAAATATTATGTTTGCACATTAAACGGACGATACGGACTCAGTCTTCCATCAATCTTTTAAATATTGTATGAAGTTTCTGTAGTAGGTATAGCTATAGGTAGGTAGATAGAATAGTGTAGGTGTAGCAGTGCAAGAGATATTATAGGTAGCGCCCTTAACGCCGCCTATAAAATGTCAGTAGTACAGTCAGCATCACAAGCGTCAATGACCACATTAAATTTTTCATCAACCATTTTATATTAATGTAGTCTTCAGTTAGTTTTGTAATTTAATAATTTTTATTAAAATTAACTGTACACTACATTAATATAATGTTATGGTGTTTAGCAATTATGAAAAACTGAATGTAGTCATCAACTTTTGATGCTGTTTGTATGACTGTTGTATTTTATGGATCAGTGTTGGGTTACATAAGGGGTGGTTGAAAAGAGAAAATAAATGCAGCAGAGATGCAAATGCTGAGATGGATGTGTGGAGTGACAAGAATGCATAAAATTAGGAATGATTATGTAAGAGAAACTTTTAAGTTGCACCCATGACTGAGAAAATTAATGAGTGGAAGTCTAGCTTGATATGTGAAGGATGAAAGTATGTATGTTTTGAAATCATTGTTATAATTTTTGTGATTCGTTTTAAAATAATATGCATTGACATAAGCTATTAATAACTTTAATTTATTATCTCATGGTTATCAATACCTGTTATTATTTTATCATTTTTTATTTATTTAGCAATTTATTTGAAACTTTGCATGCATAAGTATTTTTTGTTATAATAATTATTATTGAAATTGTTTGACTGTATCAAATGACATGCCATTGTAACAACAATTGTTATAGTTGTGGTAAATAAATGAATCTGAATCTGAATCTGAAAGTCATGAGGCCAAAAAGGAAGTTGACAATTTAAGTGGAAAGGAAGAGTAGGGAGTACAAAAAAAGACATGATGAACTATGTGACTGGAAATATGATGTGTTAAAGAGAAGTGTTTGTGTAGATGACGGATGATATGACTGGAGTGGAGGAAGATGATATAATGTGCCGACCCTACATAATGTGGGATAAGGACAGGAAGAAGAAGAATGAGGCAAGTCTTTTAACCTCATCTAAATTTAGTTCTGCACAACTAAATTTAAAGCACTGAAAATCGGACAATACTCTACTACTTTTCAGATAAAAGAATACCTACTTACTCTACAAATTTATATCTTCTCTTCAATTTATAGGTAGCCTCAGTGGTTGCCGTAAGAGCCGGCTAAGGGTTATGAGATCCAAAGGACGGGCAGTAGCGTGCTCTACGTAAACAATCAAACTGCGCTCGCCAACCCGTCTGCCAAGCGTGGCGAGTATTGGCAACAACCCCCCTTATGGGGAAGGCCTATGTTCAGCAGTGGACTTCCAACAGCTGGATAATGGTGATATATAGGTAGCCTATAAATTAAAGAACACGAATGTAAAGTGGACTCCATTTCCGCACTCAGACTCTTATTTGGTCCGTCGCATGTATTAAAGAACACGAAGACTAGTAATCTACCTACTAAATAGTGGAACTGGTACTCATATTATAACCTATAAATTAAATATTGAATCAAAACAAAAGGTTAATATATAATATATCACGATAAAAAAATTGGTTAAACTTACTAATGGGGTCTTGGTACCAAGTTCCCTTTAATTAAAATTTGTTTTTATCCCAATTGAAAGGATAAATTTACACAAAACAAAAGGATTACCGATTAAACAGCTGCACAGAACCACAGAATACAAACGAATAGAACAAATAAAGTACTCTGTGGAATAGAACAGCTCGTTTTCTCTGTCTACGGAACAGCTGCACAGAACAGAGAGGAACACAGCTGAATTTTTTTTCTTCTTGGCTCCACAATGGAGCTTGGCTCCGCACGTCTTATGCACTGGCAATTTCAAATATCTGTGGTCGTTTTATTTAATCTTCTTTCACAGATCTAATACCTATACATATGTGTCTTCTTTATTTGCTTGCGACTTGGGTATCATTATCTGTAGCCCTAGCAGGAAGATTTGCGTCAAAACTACGTATTCGTATCGAGTTGACGATACGTTTACGCAGTACGACGCAAGTTGGTAGCACAAAGCACTTTCGTCATCGTATCGAGAACTCGATGACAGCTCGATACGATAGTAATCCCGCGTAATAGAGATGGAACTTATTGAACGAATGAAAGAATGAACGACGCGTTGGATTTTGATTTAACAGTGAGTTGTTTTAAAGAATTAACTACATAACATAACATAACATAACATAACATACATTCACGCCTTTTTCCCGAAGGGGTAGGCAGAGGTGTACCCAGGACTCAGTCCCATAGTAGATACACCCACATTTCGCCAGTATGTTATTGGTCCCATGTAATAGGGGGCGAGCCTATTGCCATCTACCGGGCACAGTTCCAGACTCCAGGCAGTTATTGAGATAATTCCTAATGGAAAAATCCAATATTTAACACTTTGCCTGACCTGGGGATCGAACCCGGGACCTCTTGATTGGCAGTCGAGCATGCGCCCTCTACGCCACCGAGGCAGTCAATAACTACATACTTTGTTGAAAAATAACTTAAAACCTAATAGCGCAACGAGCTATGGAGAGCGCTATGCTCGGAATTTCTCTATGAGATCAAATCAGAAATGAGGAGATCCGTAGACGAACGAAAGTTATCGACACAGCCCAGCGGATTAGTAAGTTGAAGTGGCAATGGGCAGGGCACATAGCACGTAGAACTGATGGCCGTTGGGGCTGCAAAGTTCTCGAATGGCGACCACGGACCGGCAAGCGCAGCGTATGACGTCCACTCACAAGGTGGACAGACGATCTGATAAAGACGGCAGGAACACGATGGAGGCGGGCCCCTTATAACCGGACTGAATGGAAATCTATGGAGGAGGCTTATGTTCAGCAGTGGACGTCCTGTGGCTGAGATGATGATGATGATGATGATGAGATAGTTATCAAATGTTACAATAATTCTATGTAAATTCTATGTAAATAACACAAATAATCACCGTTCACTCACATCACACAGACTTCAATAACAAAAGGATCCATCTGACTCGGCTCATAGATAGCCAGCCACCTAGGTAAAGATCATGAACCCTAAAAATATTAAAATACCACTAATATAACATAAGTCTTGCACAGGGATGCTGTAAAAACATTTAAAATACATTTCTCAACTAATCTTGAATCAAAATTAATCATAAAAACAACTAAAATTCAATTTCGGTATCATACGATAGGCTTACGAAAGTGTTCTTACCGCCAAATTTCAAGTGACAAAAGATTCGTCAACGCTCGATAGCCAGCCTTCGTCAACGTAAGTTACGTTAGCTTCGTGCTTCCATTTTTTTCAAACTCCCAAGTAAATTTGATTATGGAATTACGTGACGATACGATGGCGATACGCAATTTGATTCGAAAGTTTTCATGCTACCAAAATTAGTTCTATTTACGCCCGCTAGGGGCGCTGATCAAAATCCCATACATTTTGCTAACGTCGACGATACGAATGTTTTTTGACGCAAATCTTCCTGCTAGGGCTACTTGCCATAAATACAAAACTTGACACTCGCAAAACGTTCGTGTGGGTCCATAAAAGAAGAAAAAAAATCACACGACTAACGAACGAATGGCGAGCAAAAAATCTCAGAATACATTATATTCCACTAAAATAGTATCTAGTGATCTGTGGATTCCGTATTCGAGATTCGTTTCTGTGATTCGTTTGTAATCTGTGTATTCGAGTAAAATTACGTAGTACTAATTATAGTGATCTGTGGTAAAATACACGCGGACCACAGAGTACTTTATTATATCACGCGGACACGCGATTTTTAATAATTAATCTTCTAACCAATAATATCTAGTTTGTTATTTGTACCTACGAAAAGCGAGGAACTTAATACTCGAGAACTAAAAGAAAAAAGGCATGACAAGATTTGCCAGAGCCAAAGGCTCAAAATCATCAAATGAGAGAGCTCCTGAAGAAAGCACACCATGGGAAGTTATGAAGGAGCAGCTCTTACAGGCTAAAACTGATGGTGAAGAAGCTAAAAAGAGAAAAGAGGTTCGTAAATTATACAAAATCCTATCCCACTCTTCTTATCTCACCTCCCACTAATATTATAGGTAAATGGGAAGGTTTGGACGCAGATAAGGATTTTAGGTTTAAAATACTTACCTACCTATTCATGCAAAGACTACTAAACCAATTGAGCTGATTGCTACTAGGGGTATAGGTACCTACTACTACTAGGTGTTCTCATATTACATATACGCAGCATACATAATAATATGGGGTCATCATTTAAGGTGGTACTTATAAGCGGGTGAAATAAAATAGATATTTAGATAAACACTATTATACATCTTACAGTGAACATAATATTATGAAAATAAAGTAGGTACAGTTAAAATAATAATCAGGTTAAAGCCATACCTGCACTTAATTGCTAAAATATTACCTAGTACAATAACTGTTTATTATTTTGTTATCGCCGTACAGTTACCGGCTTTAGAATAGTGCTCCACCCTCACTACCTGTGGTTGCTGTAGGAGCCGGCCAAAAAAACCATCGAACTGCACTCGGCAACCTACCTGCTAAGTATGTCGAGTATTGGCGAAACCCCCCTTTTTATGGGGGAGGCCTATGTTCAGTAGTGGATTACCAACGGCTGAGATGACGATAATTTTGTTATTAATATTGATAATGATTCTTTACAGGCAGAAAGGCAACGTGTTGAGAACTATGAGAATTTCCTCAAAGAACATAAAGTACAAAAGAGAAAGGCCACTTGGTGCGACTTTCCTGAGACAGAGAATAAGAAACCTAAAGACTCTCTAGAACCCTCAAAGAAGCAAAAGAAAAACAAGCAAAAGCTTGCTATTGGAAGTGCACAACCTGCACTTCTAAATGGAAATTCAAGAAACAAAACGGAAGCACCGAGCAAGAAAAAAAAGGAAAAGCAAAAATCAAAACTAACTACAGAAACTAAAGAGCAAATTGTTTCAGAACAAGCAGAACAGGTAGATGATAATGAACAAAGCATTCAGAAAAAAAATAAAAAAAAGAAACAGAAAAAAGTTCTACAGAGAGACCAATCCAATAACATTGATACAAATGAATCACATGTAGAATCCACTCCAAATAAAATTATTAAAAAAAATCAAAAGCAAAAGAGTTCTTCAGAAGCACCTTCAAATCAGGAACAACATCACAATGTTACTGGCAATCAAAAAAAGAAAAAGAAAAATAAAATAGTTGATGGTGAGCCAGTACGCAGGAAACCTTTAAATGACCACAGTTTTCAACTGATTATTAACGGAAAGGAGGTTGAACTAGTTCGATTTGATGGATTCCCTATTATGAAAAAAGATGCAGAAAGGCTTGGAGAATTAAAAAGCAATATGATCAAGAAGGGTATACCAAAGAGTGAGGTTAACAGGACTTTGAAATTGGAAAGGCGAAGAGCAGAAAAAGCTCTAGCGCGTTTGAAGAGAGATGTGTGCTATAATTGTAGGAAAGGTGGTCATAATTTATCAGATTGTCCTGAACTGAAGTCTAAGATACCAGGTGTTGGTGCAGCAGATGGGGTTTGCTTTAAATGTGGATCCACAGAACATAAGCAATTTGAATGCAAAGTTCAAAAGGATATGGAGTTCAGATTTGCCACATGTTTTATTTGCAAAGAACCAGTTAGTATTATTATTATTCTTACTTCATAATAATCAATGTGGCATCTTTGTGTTTCAAGTCTTTACTGATTTCTCTTTATATTTAAAAAACTAAATTTGTTATAATAAGATGTACTTATATCTTTTATTCAAGTATGCTAAATACTTAAATCCAGATTTTAAAATGGATACACAATACTTCTTTGTTTATAGGGTCATATAGCAAGACAATGTCCAGACAATCCCAAAGGGTTATATCCAAATGGAGGCGGTTGTAAACTATGTGGTGACGTCACACATTTGAGAAAAGACTGCCCTACTGTAAGTAAATATATACAGCTAATGTTTGCACATGACAAATCAAATCACATGTCAAATGGTCCAATAGAAAACATCTGCCAATACTACAGGTGGATTATGGAAAGATGAGACAAACTAAACATTACTATAGGTTCTATAATAAGTGCATAGCATGACATTGGATGGAAGAATTGTGAATTGTGAGATCAATGAGGAAATATTGAAAACTATCAGTTGAAAAATTATGTCCTACAAGTTTCTTGCATGTTCTTGTATATGTATGTTACTGAACGCGTGGTAGATTCCTTTGCAAAGGTGTAATTTGTGACTAATTTGAATAGAGAATCGGAATTTATTAAAATTTTGTCCATGTGAATACTGTGACGACGCCAGGTTTTGTTGACCGACCAGTACTGATACATACATACATACATACATTCACGCCTTTTTCCCGAAGGGGTAGGCAGAGGTGTACCCAGGACTCAGTCCCATAGTAGATACACCCACATTTCGCCAGTATGTTATTGGTCCCATGTAATAGGGGGCGAGCCTATTGCCATCTACCGGGCACAGTTCCAGACTCCAGGCAGTTATTAAGATAATTTCTAATGGAAAAATCCAATATTTAACCCTGCTGACCTGGGGATCGAACCCGGGACCTCTTGATTGGCAGTCGAGCATGCGCCCTCTACGCCACCGAGGCAGTCAGTACTGATAAAATAGTTTTATTTAAACTAAAATTATTCTGTTTCTTATAAAATTAATTTCTTGTTTTCAGGCAACCGAAAAAAAAGAGGAAACCTCAATAAAACTACAAACTTTAGATGCCACTGAACATTTAGAAGGAATTGAGCAGAATACAAATAAATCTGTATCACATGAGACTACTAAGAAACCTAAGAAAATAAAATTCTAAGTGGTAAATAATTTTATTATTTTTAAAATAAAACAAATATTTTAATTTACACATTTATTATTATAAAATTCTTACATAATAAAGATAAAATTGATTTTGGAAGATTGTCCAACAAAATTATTGTCTTTTTTTGCAATATACATTATTATGATTTTACACGATTTGGTCCAATGAAGTTGAACATTTTAAAATACTTTTATATTTTTAAGCTATTACAATAATAATATTGTAATAATATGGGTCTAGTGGGGCAAGTGTGAGGATGGGGTAAAATGTAATAAGTGGCCACAATTTCTTATCCCGGAAATCTGCACTGTGTGAGATGCATAGTCACCTTGTTCATATTGTGGTCGGCAGAGATTATTAATTTTCTCACATGCTACACTCCTGACATAAGATAGATCATTGGGTCAGATTTCAGATGATTGAGAGTTATTTAACTTTTTCTGTAAATCTCCATAAATGGATTTTCAATACCAGAGCTTAGAGGATTATTATGATTACCTAAGTACCTATTACATTTACACCCATCCTCATATTACCCCACCTGACTCTATTCCAGTCTGAAAATGCACTCATATGAAAGTTAAAACTGCAGATTTCTTTCACATTGTTATGAGTATGTATAGTTTTAGGGGAATGCAATTTAAGACTAATTTCTACACACTAAAATAATGAGTACCTAGTTATTATTGACAGTATAAAAATGATATTATTTTAAATCTGGTTTACAAAGATTCGACGCTATCTTTCAACTGCTGAACAGATTGGCTAGCAATCTGGCCAGTGATGCCCTCAGGACTGTGCGGATCTTCTCTCAGTAGGATTCTTGCAGCTTCTTCTAAACAATGGATGGGCTCTTGCAGTTTTTCCTTTAGTTTCTCATTGTCAATAAGGCCAAGGGAAAACTCGTTTCGTGCTAGAAACATTAGAGGCGCGTGCAATTCGTATAGCATCATACCTGCAAAATAAATGTATACCACATATATTCTCATTGGAATCTTTTTTCAAATATCACAATATTTTCAGTAACAGTGGAAAATGATTTTCAATATCTGGGCCTATCATTCATATGAACACTAAAGTTATTCTTGCAGCTTCGCCCGCGTTGTTGCTTTTACATTGTTTTAGTTAGTAGTATATTGTGTTGTTATATTGTATTAGTTTTGAGATGAAGTCGCTAGATAAGAGTTTATTAGACTGTATACGGATGGATGGAGTTTGTTGAAAAAAATATTGGTCATAATAGTACCTACTCAATTAAAAATTAACAAATGCATAAAACCTTTTTGGTTGAAGTGAAGTATGCTGAAATGGCGGAACATTTTCGAATGGTAACTCTGATAATGTCGTTTACATCTAATTTTAAGATTTTTTCGGTTACTACTTTTGTGATATAGGGTAACCGGTAGTATTGTTAGCACCCCCCCAATCATTGGCACTTTCAACTTTTAATCGTAATATTATAACACAACACGACTGTAGCCATTTCTAATATTTTTTCCTAAATAGTATTTTAAATTTAGCGTCTGCCAAAACCAAATTGTAAGTGACATTGACAGTTAAATTGGCGGGATTTATTTTTTTTCATAAATTTGCGCGTCATTGCTGCTGATGATATGAAAAAAGTTTGAGAAGTAGAAAAGAAAACTGCGTTAAAATAATTAAATTTATGCAAGTTTTGTTTAATGTTTGTAATTTTTACGTAAGAGAAGGTGCATTATTTGGGATATTTGTGTAAGATTTGCAATTCAATGATTACTTTGCCAGTTTTTGATATGCCAATAATTGCACTATGAACTCTATGACGGTGTAGTCATTGGCACCTATGCCAATCATTGTACTTTTTAAATGTTTTTTAAAATGCGACTTATTTTGTGTTGAAATTCATTTACATTGTAATGGAATTTATATCGCATGGATTTAACATATATTATCGATCAAATCCAATCATTGGCAGTGCCAATGATTATACCGTGGCATGTGCCAATGATTGTACCTTGGTATAATATTGGCCATTTTTGTGTATTTCTTTCGTTGGAATAGGATTTACTGATAACCAATGTAAAGTATTTTAGGTAAAAAAAACCGCAAATGCATACGTAAATAATAAATTAATAATTATCAGGGTGGCATGCGTACCTATTTCTGATTAATGTAGGGTTCAATACCGAGCTGAAATAATAAGTTATGATTAAATTTAGCTAAGGATCGAAGAACCCACATCCTAATTTATATTTAATCGCCGTACCTTTGTTTGCGTACATATCAAAATTATATTTTTGCTTAGCTCAAAGGCAGACACGGCAGAAATTGCAGACAACCTAGGTAAAGGTATAGATGTAGATATTAATTGACACTTCATACCCTTTACCATACCCCATACCCATACCCCTTTTTCTTTTGAGGTATGGAACCTTATCTATACTAATATTATAAAGAGAGAAACTTTGTTTTTTTGTTTTTTTGTTTTTTTGTTTGTAACGAATAGGCTCCGAAACTACTGGACCGATTTTAAAAATTCTTTCACTTATGGATAGCTTAATTCAGTGTGAGTGCCATAGGCTATCTGAGATTTTGAAAAAAAATGGGGATCCGTAAGAAAACTGCAATATTGTGAACCAAGGTGTTACATAATATAATTACCATATTCATAAATTTGCGTGCGCTGTGAAATGCATTGATGGTAGAATAATATAATGTACTAGGGGTTTGTAGTACTTATCAATACCTACAAAACAGTATACATAGATTATATCCATCTTTTTTGGTTTAGTCACAATAATCGAAAAAGTGATTATTTTCATGCGGTGTGAAAACTATTGGTGGTAGAGTAAAGTAATGTACTAGGGGTTTGTAGTACTTATCAATACCTACAAAACAGTATAGTACATAGATTATATCCATCTTTTTTGGTTTAGTCACAATAATCGAAAAAGTGATTATTTTTCATGCGGTGTGAAAACTATTGGTGGTAGAGTAAAGTAATGTACTAGGGGTTTGTAGTACTTATCAATACCTACAAAACAGTATACATAGATTATATCCATCTTTTTTGGTTTAGTCACAATAATCGAAAAAGTGATTATTTTTCATGCGGTGTGAAAACTATTGCTGGTAGAGTAAAGTAATGTACTAGGGGTTTGTAGTACTTATCAATACCTACAAAACAGTATACATAGATTATATCCATCTTTTTTGGTTTAGTCACAATAATCGAAAAAGTGATTATTTTTCATGCGGTGTGAAAACTATTGGTGGTAGAGTAAAGTAATGTACTAGGGGTTTGTAATACTTATCAATACCTACAAAACAGTATAGTACATAGATTATATCCATCTTTTTTGGTTTAGGCACAATAATCGAAAAAGTGATTATTTTTCATGCGGTGTGAAAACTATTGGTGGTAGAGTAAAGTAATGTACTAGGGGTTTGTAGTACTTATCAATACCTACAAAACAGTATATGTACATAGATTATATCCATCTTTTTTGGTTTAGTCACAATAATCGAAAAAATGATTATTTTTCATGCGGTGTGAAAACTATTGGTGGTAGAGTAAAGTAATGTACTTGGGGTTTGTAGTACTTATCAATACCTATAAAACAGTATACATAGATTATATCCATCTTTTTTGGTTTAGTCACAATAATCGAAAAAGTGATTATTTTTCATGCGGTGTGAAAACTATTGGTGGTAGAGTAAAGTAATGTGCTAGGGGTTTGTAGTACTTATCAATACCTACAAAACAGTATACATAGATTCTATCCATCTTTTTTGGTTTAGTCACAATAATCGAAAAAGTGATTATTTTTCATGCGGTGTGAAAACTATTGGTGGTAGAGTAAAGTAATGTACTAAGGTTTGTAGTACTTATCAATACCTACAAAACAGTATACATAGATTATATCCATCTATTTTGGTTTAGTCACAATAATTGAAGCAGTGATTATTTTTCATGCGGTGTGAAAACTATTGGTGGTAGAGTAAAATAATGTACTAGGGGTTTGTAGTACTTATTAATACCTACAAAACAGTATACATAGATTATATCCATCTTTTTTGGTTTAGTCACAATAATCGAAGCAGTGATTATTTTTCATGCGGTGTGAAAACTATCGGTGGTAGATTAAAGTAATGTACTAGGGGATTGTATTAATTATCAATACCTACAAAACAGTATACATAGATTATATCCATCTTTTCTGGTTTAGTCACAATAATCGAAGCAGTGATTATTTTTCATGTGGTGTGAAAAGTATTGGTGGTAGAATAAAGTAATGTACTAGGGGTTTGTAGTACTCATCAATATCTTCAAAATAGCCCACGATAAATTATAAACATGTGTTAAGGTTTGGTCATTGTAACAGAAATAGTCATTAATTTGCGTGCGCTGCGTATAAACCATTAGGGTTATATTTATTAAAATACAATGTATCACGAATTTACTCCTGATAAACGTCCACTATACCTACTTCTGCTACCCGTGCGAAGCCGGGGCGGGTCGCTAGTATGTAATAAAATGAAAAGGGGCCAGGATCTAATGTGATTTTTAAAAGGGTCAACACGGTCGAAGCTAAGTGAAGCCTTACGGTCAAATTTTAATTATACCGTTCGAAAACTGTCCCATACAATGAAATAGGTCGTGGTCAGTTTATCAACTGCAGGATTACCGTAAAAAAAGCTTTTGTTTTGGATCCGGATTAGTAAATTATTACGTCTGGGTAGTGTTTCCCATTACACTTCTACCTCTAGCCATTATTCACCTATCTACCTAGTTAAAAAAAAATTTGTTGACTAGATGATTGTATTGAAATCTGCAATGAAGTGTTTATTTTTATTTCGTGAATTAACTTAGTTTTTTTCTAGTCTATGCCTTTCATTTAATACCCGTATTTCGAGGACTTTGAAATACGTAAATAATCCGCCATTTTGTGGCAGCCGCCATCTTGAATATGTAATGATACCAAATATATTCAATTGTATTCTAATTAGAACTAAAAATGTGTACTTAATATCAGATAAATCAGTCAACAGTAAAAAGAGGTGAAATTGAATTAAGAAACAAACAAAAAAGCCACAACAAACAGATCAAGTTTAATAAAAACCGTTTAAAATTTTGATTATGATGTTTTAGTTACTATTGAAATCGGTCACGTAAGTTGTTTTTTCGAAATTCCCGGTAGTTCGGAGAACGCCTTAAATACCCATTAAAAAAAATCAACCTGTATACTATAATAATTGACAAATTCTTAAATCTGCAGACGTAAATCCAATCAGAGACGAGGAAATAATCAGAATAAAGCAAAAAAAAAAAATTTTTTAGTGCCAATGATTGTACATTTTTTGAGTGCCAATGATTGTACTTGAGTGCCAATGATTGTACTTTTTGACCACTGCTGCTAAAAATTTCGATTTTTAATACATATTAATAATATTCGAACTGGAATTATTTATTTAATTTATCACCAATAATCAACAAATCTAATGACATGAGTATATTTAACACTATTAATGCATTATTGAAAATATTCCATATTGAATGACATATGTCACCATTAGGTGCCAATGATTGTATAGGTTACCCTACTTATTAACGGTTAAAAAGTGTTATTTTTTTAGTTACATTGCTTTATTTTATTTAATAGTATGTTATGTTATATGTAATGTAATATAGTTGTTTTATTTAATTATTAATATATGAATATTAACTACGACATATGTATATTAACGACGTATTTGAATACGTCACAAGTCTGTTCATTCGTGGCAAAAGGCTCATAAAAAGACAGAAGCCGTGTATGGGAATGTGCACTCGACCGTACAAGTAAGCTATCGAATATTTTACAATCTATGGCATATTTACCTCTCATCCTAGTTTCTCCCGGGGTTATAACATCCAAGGTCTTCAATACCATCCTACAGAACTCTGCCTTACGTTCCAGCATCAAGTCTGGCAGCTCATCTATATTGTATCCCTCCACTCGGCCGTATAACTGAGCTAGTGAGTGCTTTATTGAAAGGAGGAGCGCGTGACGAGGGTGGAACACTGATTTGTACTGGAACATATAAAGAATAATCATAGTTGAATAGTGTATAATATATATATTTTTTTATGATAGTGAGTGACAAGACGAGCTAATCAGGTGCCTGATGGTAAGCATCATGATTGCCCATATCAGACACAGTGCCACACAGTGTTTTGAAATTCAAAATTATGCGCGGCACTGCACTGCGCCTGTCACCCTGAGATATGAGTTGATGAATCTCATCATGCCCAGTAATTTCGCTGGTAACATTGCCCTTCATACCGGAACACAGTAATGTTTGCACATTACTGCTTGGCGGATGAATAACTGGCAAATGTGTGGTACTTCCCCAGGCGGCCCCTTGCTAAAGAGGCCTACCACTACATAATGCCTGTCATATATGCATGTGTAATCATATATGCCCTGTGAAGCAGAAAAATACGTAAAAATTATTATTACACACAATTTCAAACAACAGCGGAAATTATTTTTCAATATTCAATATCTGGGCCCATAACCTGTCATTCTTATTATAAACAAAATTAAAAACAAACCTAGTCACATAATATATGGGAAACTGACAGTATTTCACATAATTTTTCCGAAATTAAATAAATTATATTATTAATAATATCTAATGTATGTAACGCACAGTGAGACTCGCCTATTTCTTTGTTACTACCATTTATGATTAGAAAATAAGGGTATATCGCTTCTCTGTTGAGAACAGACTATACCTTATTGATAGTAGCCTCCCTTTGTTCAATAGCATGCGGTCCAGGCTCGAGAGCGTCGAATTGTTCTACCTCTGCTTGTATCACAGCCAACATCTTGCGCATCGCCGCGCTTGATGTTGTAAACTCACATCGCTTCTCTGTACACTTCCATTGAGACTCGTTGTCTGGAAGATGAACAACATCAATCAGCAGATCTATTTACATAATATAGACTAATCCAGTCCGTTCCAAATGCAGAAAGTAAAGGGCCTTTAACCATAAGTAGGTATGATGATTGCATCAAAACTAAACGATGATATCACTTCCGGTACTTATACATACTGCTTTCCATCTGTTTACTGCATCGTCAAGTTCTCTCGCTTTACCCTGTACCGCTCCCGTAGTCCATACTTAAAAATTGGATAATAATAATTTGAATTTTTACTCTAACAGAACGGGTTTCCCCAATTACACTGCTCGAGTCAATTCATATGGGTTATGTGGACAACCCATATTGTCAAGAGTTTCAGGTCGCCAAGATTCCTACAAGGCCTCCGACATGACCTAACGAATCCTACATATCTTATAGG
Organism: Hemistola chrysoprasaria; assembly: GCA_947063395.1. NCBI lineage: Eukaryota > Metazoa > Arthropoda > Insecta > Lepidoptera > Geometridae > Hemistola > Hemistola chrysoprasaria. Next base: position 10,853,588 of record OX346724.1, on the reverse strand, counting down.
AAACAGCCTTTTGGCTTTTGGCAACTTTTTTTTATTGGATAGGGGTTATGGTCTTGGGTCGATTTTTCTGAGCGTTAATAGCTTTCGAAGTTTTGCCACTTAATTTAGAATTTTCTATATACAACGTGTTAAAAAAAGCTGTAGTAATCCTTACGGAGGAAGATGTACCCGTTAAACTGTACAATTTCCAAAAGAAAGAATTTTGAAATTCACGAATAATTTTTATGACATTCCATACAAATTCACCGATCGAATACTAACTTAGGCGATACTAATTTAGGCATGTGGTAGTTTTGAGTTTTGTAACTTTCAGTCAGTTATGTCAATAGAATCTTGGTAAAATGTCAATAAAATATCATCAATGTCCTATCACACTTAAATGGCAGAAAGCCCTATGATCTAGGACCTACGCCTAGGGGCGTATGCACTATCAACATTCAACACTAAATTAAGACACTATTTTCTAAAATAATTCTAAAATAAAGGTTCACAGATACAGCCCCAAAACCTGCTGGCCCAGGATGAACCCATTTCCACTCAACTTACCCAAAGGATTAACTGCTAATATGACTCCATTATCACACTTGCTACATTTAAGCGTGCTCATATGAGTGTCCAGCTCAGTAGGATCGGCGCATCGAGGACATTCGCAGCTGAAGAACTTTGACTCAAGGAGGAACTCTCGTCTTATTATAGTTGGGGAGAGTGCGTGGGTATAGCAGAGGTGGAGTGGTTCACCTGTTTTGATGGGTATTGCTGCCCTTATTTGGACCCTGAAAACGGAACCATACTTTTTGATACCAAACATAGATTATTGCTTTTCAATTTTCAGTTCTAGCGAACATTTTTATTACTATATTACAGGGTTTTTTTTATATGATAGTGAAAGACAAGACGAGCGAATCTGGTGCCTGATGGTAAGCATCATGATTGCCCATATCAGACACAGTGCCACCCAGTGTTTTAATATTCTAAATTCTGCGCGACACTGCACTGCGCCTGTCACCCTGAGATATGAGTTGTTGAATCTCATCATGCCCAGTAATTTCGCTGGTAACATTGCCCTTCAGACCGGAACACAGTAATGTTTGCACATTACTGCTTGGCGGATGAATAACTGTCAAAGGTGTGGTACTTTCCCAAGCGGCCCCCTGCAAAAGAGGCCTACTACTACAGAGGGTAAATATATTAAGGTTAAGGGCAGGGTTCAAGGGGATACAGTCTCTGGTTTTTATGTTTTTGCTATTGTATATAATACACTGGATATATGTCCACCCTTGCCATGCGGTGCCTGATCATCTAGAATCTGGATCATGCTATATAGTTAAATGTACAAACTAAGTTCCGAAATCAATTAGATTCCCACATAGAAACAATTTACTGGTCTTGAAATGCTGTAAGAAGACTTACTGGTAATCATTCTGTAGGATAGTGTGCACAATGTTAGGAACGCAGCTGTGAGCAGCAATGGCCAGACGCGGGTATATCGCGCGGATACTGTACCCGGCGCAAGACGGGACTTCCACCGAGTTTACCTAATGAATGGAAAGTAGGCTGGTCCAATCTTCTTGTACTCAAAGGTTACTGTACTATTCCGTTAAGCGCTGACATCGACAGGTCATTACACTGGTAATAGGTATATGCTGTTCGCAGTTGTGAGCTAGTAAATACAAAAAGACCCCGAAGGTCTTTCTTGGTGTTTGTTGGTCTTAGAAGTGCATAAGAAACCGACAACTTCTCGATGCATCATCGGTTAGGGATTCTCCACAAAAACATTGGCTATAACATTTGTGTAACCAGTTGTGAAGTAGTTGTTTTCTTGCGCACTTCATAGGTCTGTCGAAAAATCGGCATATGACTCCATTTAATTTGGTCGAAGCATACGAGGCTTGGTATAATATATTTCTATAGGCATGAATAAAGAACTGTACTTCGACATGAACTAGATTAAGAAACATGTTACCTCAAGTATCCCGCAGACCCTCTGCACAAGTTCCTTATCGAACTTGGTACCAAGGTTGCAGTGGTCGATCAGGAAGTCTGCTATATTGACCTGGTCGGTGGCCCAGTTCGGACGCTGCTTGCGGGCTTCTGTGTGAATCTCCATCGGTTCCAGCTCGCGTTGCCAACGGTCTGGGTCCTTCTCTTTAGCTAAAAGTAACCTGAAATTAGGGATATAGGATACTGAAGACGAACGACACGAAGAAGGAACAACTGGGATGCGAACTGGCGAACCTTTGTAATGAATGGGACATGATGATGGTAATGATATCCACCAAGAATTTGGTACGCATTCTTGTTTATATACATCACAGATATACATGCTGAGATAAATATATATTCGGATATAGGCTGCACTAGCTTTTTGTGCGTTTGCGGAATTACCTACCTTGATATTGTGTTACCGTTCGTATGTAGCTTATTGCCTCACAACCGAAACAGCTGTGGCTAGAATAGCATTTACCGGAACCTGGAGAAACTGTTACAGAATTATTTCCCTTTAACGTTCTTTAGTAAGGTACCTTAAAGGCGTGATGCAATCTAGTTGCGGCGCACTGGCCGTCCAGTCATCGACAGGTTGGAAGCGCACCCCGGCTGTATAAAACACGTCACACTCTGGTGCGTGTTGAGGCGAACGCTCACATTCCGCGCTGCACACCGGCCAGCCGCACCGAGAGCATACTGTGTTGTCTACTGGGCAGTAGCAGCCTAGGCATAGTGGGGGCGTGTCTGGAAATCATTGTTGTTATGAAAGCGAGTATACAAGGGGTCGTCAGGTCTTTGGATTGGATAATTGAATGATTTAATAGTATTGTGTTCTTATACTATTAGGTAGGTATCTATTATCCATAATATTATAATATACTCGTACCTATACCTACTAAAGTGGGACGTCCACGCATTCACGTATTACCACAGAACAGATAATGTTACTATTACGTATAGAATGGACACTGTCACCCGCCCACCAATCGGGCCTTTCAACCCGCCAGCGAGATAGCGAGATTGAGCTCTCCACGAGCCCGCGTGCGCTCGGAATGGTCCACACGCACACTTGCGCGTGTACAAAGCTCCATGTGTGTAGTGTTGTGTAGTGTAGTAGGTAGGTAGTTATGACGCGGTTTTTGTATGGGAATTAAGTCGAGTGTCCGGGGTGTGGTATTAAGAAAAAAGTATAATTTCTAACATAAAATATTATATTTTATTAGCATAATATGAAACAAGCGTCTGCGAGACTAGTTACCTACAGTGAGTTTCAGCTACGTGGGACGGCATGACGGCAGGTAAAGTTTATTATTTTGATGGCCGATAAATAAAAAGGTAAGTGGGGAAAGCTACGATCTAGCGTGTTTTATGAAAATTTTATATACACATCATTACGTGGAAGTTTATTACAAAAAAGATTGTTATGATAATTCTACATTAATTTATGTTTTAAAAAATATAAAAAATTGCTCTCTTTGTCTGCCAGATTTTAAAGAGTAAGTAATGTCTAGATAGTATTTTTTTTTTAAACTGGTGTATGTTTTGAAATAACCGTATATTACCTACACTTAAAGTTTATCATATTTATTATTATTTTAAGTATAGGTACCTATTATACTTGGGTATAAGTAGGTAAATTTAGAGAAGGTATCATAATATGAAATTCACAGATAAAGGGAAAAAAGGAAGTTTTAAAATTATTTTGAACATCTACGTAGTAAAAGGACTTTTTAATATAAGTACCTATTTGTACCTATATATATTTAATTATTGTTAACACATCATTGACATTTATTTAAGACTTAAAGTATTATAATATATTAGACTAAGTGAACACAATATTAGGTATTTTAATTACTAACCTACCTACCTAATAAAGAATTCCTAGAAAGCCATAACTTGCCTGGTTTAGGTCCAAAAGCGAACGGCGTGTCTGAGAATATCAATTCACCGGCGGCCAAATCCTTGTTCGCCACCAAGTATCTGCCGTATCTATCGTTTTGTAGCACGTCGTAGTGTGTCGTATTTGCCATTTTTACGGAAACACGCAATATTTAGATTAATATTACTGCTATTAGTCTAATAAAAAGCGCTTGATTTTTTCAGATGTGTTGAATGAGAGTCGCGGCCGAACGTCGTTACAGTTTTGCGGCTAAAATAAGCTTCGGACGTGCGGACACCTTCATGATCGAGACAGAGCGTTCGAGAATTGGAATTGGGCCGATCGTGTTGACGAAAGGAATGTTTTACCAGAAACATCTCGCACATTTTCTGTCCAAATACATTATAATATTAGGTGTATTTATATACCTATACTCATACTGTTTGCGTGTTTTTCACAGCTTCGCAACTTTGCACAGTTTGCATCTTAGTCCGCATTTTTAAACCTTTTTATTTGTGTTATGGGACGATTTTCACAATCTACATGCGGTCTACTGATCCTAGACTAAGCAGTCTTTACAATATATTTTTTTATTTAAAAGTTAATAGCGAAGCGCGAGCCTGACAATTGACGATGTGAAATGGATCGTTGCCAATAAAAGTCTTTTGTCTGCAATAAGTTTTATTTCAGTTCCACAAATAGACGTTTTCGGGTACTCAGTGAGAGGATGCAGTAGATTATTACCTGTTAATTGTAAGGTCTACCTACCATCTTTATATCTAAGTAACATAAGTGAGTTTGAACTTATAGACAAAGTTTATTTGTAAAATTAGACTGCCTCGCAGTGGCGTAGTACTTAATACCTATACTAAGTCACAATCTTGCGACTAAGTAGGTACTAAGTGGGTAGTACGTACCTAGTACCACTACTACGCATCGAGTCGGCCCCTATTACAAGGAACTTAAAAAAATCTTATCTGACGAAGTGTGTGCGGTACCTACTTGGTGGTTTCACCTTTGCCTAGCCCTAAAATAAAGAAGGCGTGATGTCATGTAATGTTTGTATTTTTTATAATTTGAGATAACTTGTGCCTCATATCAAACTAAACATCCTCCAATTACTTTATCCTCCAATTATTTTTGTAGTTGTAGGCCTCTTTAGCCGGGGGCCGCCTGGTGAAGTACCACACCTTTGCCAGTTATTCATCCGCCAAGCAGTAATTGCAAACGAAATTACCAACGAAATTACTGGGCATGACGAGATTCAACAACTTATATCTCAGGGTGACAGGCGCAGTGCAGTGCCGCGCAGAATTTTGAATTTTAAAACACTGGGTGGCACTGTGTCTGATATGGGCAATCATGATGCTTACCATCAGGCACCTAGATTTGCTCGTCTTGCCATTCATTATCATAAAAAAAAAATATACTTTAAAACTCTTCTACCTGCCCAATTCCCATAGTAGGCACACCCACATTTCGCCAGTATGTTATTGGTTCCATGAACCATGTAGTAGGGGCGAGCCTATTTTTATCATCTACCGAGCACAGTTCCACACTCCAGGCAGTTATTGAGATAATTACTAATGGAACAATCCAACGATCCCCAGGCCAGGCAAAGGGTTATTATCCCCTTGCCTATGACCTGGGGATCCAACCTGGGACCTCCTAATCGGCAGTTGAGCTTGCGCTCACTACGCCACCGAAGTAGGTATAAAGTAACAGTAGCTTTAAACCTAACTAATGTTCGTTTTTGCCCACGGAGGGTTTTATATAGATAAACCTTAATTGCAATTTAAGGACAATAATTCTAAGTAATATGGGGCAATACCTAAGTTGCCAAAATTCAGGAGCCAAATAGATTAAAATATTCGAAATTCCAACAAATCTAGTCTCAACCATAAGTCACATAATTTTCTTGAAAGTAAAAATATTTTAATGAATTTTTATTAATATGTCAGTTTTTGATTATTTATTCGGTATTATCGATAGAAATAGTTGGGTAAAATTTTGGCAAAATATTAAATTACCTGAGGTGCGTGCTGATATCACGAAGGAGACAGTACCATGCATGCGAGCTGTAAGTTATAACTACCTATTTCCTATGGTTCGCAAATGCTACTGCCCATCATGAAGTCCTGGTTCGGTCCGCAGGTCAGGCAAACATTTTACCATTAGGAATTTTCTCAATGTCAGTGGAGTCTGGAACTATGTCCGGTAGATGGCAATATAGGCTCAAGGCTCGCCCCTGTTACATGGTGTACCTAGTGTACCTATTATGGGACTGGATACACCACAGCCTACCCCTTCGGGAAAAATGAGTGATGTTATGTGTTATATGTTTAATACTTATCAACATTATAAAATAGATAAACCCTAGTTCCTACATACATAGGTACTTTGACCAGAATATTATGATAAAATTTCGACGCAGCATAATAATACCTTATATTAATATTATAGAAGGTTTAGGCTGCAATGGCACAGCGATTGAAAAGCACACCCTGCTGCGGCAGAATAGGTTCGAATACTGTTAGCTGTCCAAATGCGAATAAATGAGCATACCTAACTATAGCCACACAGCATGCATAAATCATGATCATAAGTATTATTAGTTAATTATTACGGACACCTGGGTTAATACAAAATTATACATATTATAATAATAATCTAGGATGGCACTATGGACGTGATGGTGATATGCAGAGACGAAACCGGCCAAGTAGTTTGTCCAGAAGGTGACGATGGTGATTATTATGTTGCTGAACCTCGAAAAAGCATATTTTCCTATTTCAAGTGGGAGAGTAATGTTAGTTTTTCTCAATATTAGTTACATTATTAAAATAAATACTTCGCACTGTAGGTGTAAAAATAATATAATAAGCTTAGAATAAACATGTAGTAACAATGACGTTGAATTGCTTCTTACTGTAGTAAGATATTATATACTTACAACCTACGAATAATAATATTAATCATAGCTTCCAACGATGCACGGTGAACGGATAGAATGGACTTTCATTTTTCGACTTTCGTAAGATATTTAAAATTTCGCGCGCTTCATACTAAGTACGACATCGATTTAGTACTTTCATATTGCTAACGACGATGACGCATGTTTATATAAATATACTGACTTACTGCGTATATTTAATAAATCATACATTTTATTCCAAATATATAATAAATTGTGCATTGAGAATATTTAGAAAATGTTTCAGATGACTACATAATAAAATAGTTCCTCACGTCATCCTTGCGTCAATGTCATTATTGATCAATCGTTCAGACAATTTTAAAGATAAATTAACTTTTTCCTCTTACAAAAGCTAATTTTTATAACACACTCATATTTTTTAAATTTAAAATTATTTTTCAATATATTTATAGGCTTCAATATTTACTTAGAACAAAGAAAACTGAATGCAGGCATAAATCAATAAGTTTAAATTCCGGCGGGGCAGCGCCCTCTCGCGCTTCGATAAGAAAACTAAATTTGTCTTGTGGTGTGGTGCAGGAAGATCCACTCTCGGCAAAAAGTCCTGAATCACAGTTAAATAGTTACTTTTCGTGAATTTAATTAAACCGCAGTAAGTATCATTGCCTTACTAGATAGTATGTTTCTTTTCATGTCTGAACTCTTACCTCGAAATGAAACGAAATAGGTTACGTTTCTACGCGGCCGGGTTAACGGGACACTATAACGACGTCAAACATCAATTTTATTTAGTTTTGGTCGTTCTCTTACTTTGAATTCAGTATTTAAGTAGTAGCAAACTACATAAAAACTAAGAATTAGCTTCTTCGTATCCTATTCTGGTATCTGAAGTAAAACGTCATCGGGGGGCGCTTGCCATCAAGGCATGTGATTTGAACCTTTGAAATCGGGACTTCGCATTCTCGAAGGTCAAGTTTAGGGTCAACTACTTTTGGAATTTGACCTAATAAGTAATCAAAGTGACGCTTTAGACTACAATAGGCATACGCAGTATACCCTGAATGTTATGTAATACTTTGACTGAAAGTGGCTTCTAAATAAGTACCAACATAGCGAGTAGTCAATCCCGACCCTGACACAGCTGGCAATTTATTTGCGAGTCACCTCGATATTGCTAATGTGGTGACTTGTCATGTGACAATCTCAACCACTTGAAGTTTATGACCTATTGTGTCTTTTAGGCTATTGGGTACACAAACATAAAAATGATTAAAAAATATCAGTGGCAAAGTAACATGGGTTGGCACCTGGAGCAATCTTCTATAGGGCACCCAAAATTTTCAAGAATATGATTTTTAATGTACTCCAATTATCCACCGATTGCCTGTATGTTTTTAAAATTGTTTTGTCCAAAATATGAAATCTCTATAGTTCTAGTTCTTAATGGAGTCTGTTCCTGAGGTGTGGAAGTGGCACGGGAGGGTTAAAAGAACAGATTTGGTTAAGCTCTAGAGCTAATATGGGAGAGGTATAATACATACATACAATGTGTTGTCACTTGTGTATTATATGCCTTGGTGCTTGGCAACCAAGAGCGGACTGCCCTAACACCCTCAGCCCTACGCTGCCACTGATACCATTGCAAGGCAGTCTACTTGCACTTTCATCTTCTAGAATAAACAAAATTTATATAAGATAAACAAAAAGGTTTATTGTCATATTTTGCTCTGCTTGGAAAGGAAAAATTACTCAAAATAGAATTGTAAGACTTAACCATTTTATACGGTGAGTGCAATGCTTCATACATAGAAATTTTAATATCAAGGTAGTAGAAATGTCACTTATCACAAAACTCTTGTCGCCACCTACACATATTATATTCAAACAGAACAGTAAGGGGAGCTCCTTACACACGAACACGGCGCTTTTTTGTTTCTAACAAAACGGCGCCATACCGCGTTTTTTAATAAAGACACTGAGAAAAATTCTGACCAAAAACAACACCACATAACACAAATCCTGCACAGTGATTAGTTCTTACATGTATGTTTTTGTCTTTTGTGTAGAAACATAGAAAAATATCTATATTTTGGTATTGCTTCCATACCAATAGTCCTTCTGAAACTACTAAATTCAGGAAGGAAAACTGCAGTAACTAGGCCTGCAGTTTATATTTATCTTATTATGAATGCATTAATAAGTTTGTTTGCAAAATTATGACCTTTTAACTACATTATCTCTATTTATCTTGTTAGGACAGTACAGGAGACTCAATCATTAGTCACCTGTTGATATGTGACTTCTACTAGCCTGTTATTATTAAGATTTCTATGGCTGCAAAGTCCTAATGTTGCAAGTTCTAGGTGTAACTAAAGGTTAATTCACACATCACGGGTCGGAGGCACGGCGCGGCGGGTCATATTATAGATGAATATATACTGACATTTGGATCGGGTCAGTCGCAGCTACAAGTCTTCCATACAAATAAAAGGAATACAACTTAAATGTCCCGCGCCCATCCTACCTGAGCCATGATGTGTGAAGCAACCGCTCAGAACGCGGCCACGGGCGCGGGTCGTGCATGTTGCGTGTCGAGAGCAATAAGTATAATCAAACATTAATGGGTCCAACTTCAAAAAGCAGAAGATATTTCCATCTCAAGCGCTGCCGCTGTCAAGTTACGACCGCGCCAGTCCCCCGCGACACGCGCCCAGGGCAGTCTTTAACATATTATTGAATGTCCTGGGCACATTAGGATCACGGGACGCGAGGCCCCTATGACATTAACAGAGGACAATTTTGGTAAAATCAGGAAAAAAGTTCAAAGTATAATGTAGTCTAGGAAAAAATATGTGACGGTAAAATATTTAAAAGATAAGAAGAAGCTGAAGAAGAATATTGTTTTTGTAGAACATAGTAGATGAGTCTTCGAAATTTGTCATGTTGTATTATATTCATTATTTGGTAGGTGATCGGTAGAAACTTGGGGGCTATCGATCGCGGAGGGGGCTGGGCATGTGGCCAGAGAGAAAGAGGGGCCTGCCCACGCCCAAGTAATGTGTGACTGCAATGAACGGCGAGTCAGACGAGACACGCGGCTGTCACCCTCCCGATCTGCGCCTGACGCTCGCACGTGCCCTGCCGGATCCGTGCGTGACCCGCGCCTGTCCTGGGGTCGATCCGCTTCAGACTCGCAGCTGTCCTCTGGCCGGCCCGCTCCCGACTCGCGCCTGTCCTCCGGCCAACCCGTTCCCGATCCGCACCTGTCCTCCAGCCGACCCATTCCCGACCAGGACCATTCCTCCGACCGAACCACTCCAGACTCGCACAAGGTCTCCGACGGAACCGCTCCCGATTCGCACAAGTTCTCCGACGGAACCGCTCCCGATTCGCACCCGTCCTCCACCCGAACTGCTTCCGACCCGCACCAGTCCTCCGGCCGATACCTGTTCTCGGGTCGATCCGCGCCCGATTCGCTGCAGTCCTCCGCCCGAACCGCTTTCGACCCGCACCAGTCCTTCGCCCGAACCGCTTCCGACCCGCACCAGTCCTCCGGCCGATCCGCTTCCGCGGTAATGTGTGAATTAACCTTTAGATTATAATGGACTTGCATATTATTTAAATGAATGTCTTAATTTTGTGCATTAATTTAAATTTTATATTAATAATATTATTCTGAAAGTATGGTGTTTTATAGGGAATGGCTCCCCCATACTATGCCGATCTTGGAAAGAAGGCCAACGATGTATTCGGCAAGGGCTACCATTTTGGTGTGATCAAACTTGACCTGAAGACCAAGAGTGAAACTGGTGTTGAATTCACCAGCGGTATCACCTCCAACCAGGAGAGTGGAAAGGTAAAGTAGAACAATCGCTAACCACATTTTACAAAATCATTGAATATCAATTATATGACTGATGACTGCAGCATTATAAAAGGGACCAGGCATGCTACATCTGCAAATTATTAGTAGAATATGACCAATAGAAGACTAACATGGACAATCAATGATTAACATGGCATTGATTGTTATTGCATCATCTTTGAATGATGAATGTTAGCAAAAAAAACTGCCAGAAGCTTTACTGAGGTTTTACGAAAGTTAATTGCAGTTTGTTAATGTTGCTAAAACTTAAGAACAACGAACTTCCACAATTCAAAACCAAATTTTGAAATATTCCTGGAAGTCCAGGGAAGGTTATATAATTATTGTTCCATTGAAATGTCAGTCATCTAACAGTTTTGAAGCTAATTTTAGCATATTCTTTTTTTCAGGTATTTGGAAGCCTTTCCTCCAAATATGCAGTCAAAAGCTACGGCCTATCATTCACAGAGAAATGGAACACAGATAATACACTGGCCACAGATATCACCCTTCAGGACAAACTTGCGGCTGGTCTGAAACTTACACTTGAGGGAACTTTTGCACCACAAACTGGGTAAGAATTTAGAACAGCCGGTACCGCCGTGCCTGTACTGGCTATAGAATAGTATCCCACCCTTCTACCAGTGGTTGCCGTAAGAGTCTGCTTAGGATTGACAGATCCAGAGGTCGGGCAGCAGCGTCCTCTGTGTAAAAACTATCAAACTGCGCTCGCCAACCCGCCTGCCAAGCGTGGCGAGTATTGGCAAAACCCACCGTATTATGGAGGAAGCCTACTTCTATCAGTGGACTTCTAACAGTTAGAGATGATGATGATGAACTGTGAAAAAAATAAAATGATCCAAATTTGACACATATTGTTCCATAAGACAGGACAGAAACAAAATGGTGGCAACTCTATACTTTAGGGGCTTGAATGAAATCTCTATTGGTACCATAATATAACAGAAAATAACAAAGAAGAAAAACTAGAAAGAACTAACAACTGGCAGCCTTATCGCTCAGAGCGATCTCTTCCAGGCATCCATTCAGGGATAGGAAATACATATTCTGAAGGGACAGTGGTCTCAACACATTAATTATACTTGATGATGGCTTGATAGAGATTAGGATAAAAAATATTTATATTAAATTATTGATTTAAAAAAGGTTAAATAATAGCACCCAGCATGGTGTCTACCATTTTAAATAATTGTAACATAGTTTTAAATCATCTCCATAATTTTGCAGCTCGGTGAAAACTGCTTGAAACTAGTTGTCTTTTTCTCATACTGTTTGCATCAGTACTTCTAAACTCAGCTGCACTCTTCTAAAATAATATTGGCTCTTTATAAGTTTATTTTATGAGAAAAACTTCTATGGTTTAGTTTCGGTTGTTAAGCAAATTGAGTCTTAAGTCTTAGCTGAAAATTTCTTTATAATAAGTGATTACATTTTCATGCTTCTAGGTTTGATGGGTATGTCTTACCTTGAAATATTGAAATCTAATTTTCAGTCCAACTGATTGGTAGCAATGATTATATTGTTTTAGTAATATCTTGTTAGCAGTTGTATTTTTTTAGTTACTTACCCACATCTGTTCTAATTTTTGCATATTAATGTCATGTTTTTCTTACAGTGTGTGTTTTGTGTGATATTAAAATCCTTATATTATTCCTATATAGATAAAATTTTTCATTTGGTTTTAATTTTTCTAGTTCTGTGTAGGTACCAACCAGATCCACTACCTAATATTTTATGATACCCTAGTATTTATTTCCAAATTTATTCTCAACTCTGGTTTGGTACACAGAACTAATTGGGCATTTTTACCAGTAGTTATGTACTCTGTATACAGAACTAAGAGTCTTAATAATTCTGTGGACGGAACTACTGCACAGAACTTGTGGGAATGAGTGTTTTTTCGTATTTTCGAAACCTAAATATGCCATACAACTTGCAACTCTTACTAAAGTGTAGATAACATTTCAGAGCCAAGACTGGTAAGTTGAAGACCTCATATGCGACCGACAAGATTGCCGTCAACACCAACTTGGACCTCGACCTGGCGGGCCCTGTCGTAGACTTCGCAGCTGTCTTGAACCACCAGGGCTGGCTCGCCGGCTTCCAGTCACAGTTCGACACACAGAAGGCCAAGTTCTCTAAGAACAATTGCGCTTTGGGTTACCATACTAAAGACTTTGAACTTCACACCAATATGTAAGTCTCTAATGTCTTCTTTTTTATGGCATAAATAATTGTGCTCCACGTTGTACCCTCCGAAAATACTGATGTGTTATATTCCATGGTTTGAGATAACTACATGCCAAATTTCAGCACAAGCGGTTCATTAGTTTTGGCGGGAAGTGATTATAAAATATCATACTACCGACAAAATTTCGCATTTCTTATATACATGTAAGTAGGATGTAGGATTCCTTTTGTACAAATGCTGGCAACAGTAGTAAATAAATACTTTGAAACGGCTTTAAATGGTTAACAAAGATAGATAGATAATACTTTATTGCACACCACACTTATAGAACCAACACAAAGGATAAAGAGAAACTATACTTAATGTACAAGCGGCGGTCTATATAGCTAATAAGCGTTAACATAATGTCTAAATAAATTATCCATACAGAACAGACTGGCGCTATTTGCCGGCACCCTACGGTGAAGTTCATAATAAATATTAATTAAATACATATTGAGACAACAATATTCAGGTACATCCCCCCAAAAATTATGATGAAAGGTTACCTACTTACTTATGAAGAAGTATTTTATCACTGTTACTGGGAACTGATAAAATATGCAATAAGATAAGGATTACCCCATTTGAAAGTTCATAATAAATATTATGTAACACCTTAGTTTGTTGCCTTTGATATCTGCAATATGACTCGCCAGGCCTATTGATTTATTAGCTCGTTGATTGCATAACACTGCCCACTTAGACTTAGGTACAGGTTAGGTTCAATCTAGTTTCTTTGTCAACTGGTTAAGTACTGGATTGCTCCAGTACAAATTACGAGTTAAAAGTACTATAATTTTGGTCTCTTATTTGATAGTATCGTCACTTATGCTGCATAGATAGATGTATAGTACAGAAGTTTAAACAATTTGGATTTATCTTATTTAGAGTTACAATGGCGCAATTACATGTTTTGAAACTTTCTGGAATCTCCCGGCAGGTAAAAGGTCATCAACTTAGTTTTAAAAAAGATCGATTCATGTAGTATGCAAATAAATAGTCTTACCGCACATTATTATAGTGTGTTTAAAAAAAGAGTAATTACGCCACTATTACTCTAAACGAGCGATATTGTAACAAATTTTAATCAAAGGGTTCCAAGAAAAAGGGAATAAAGAATTGTTGTGTAAACTTTATAACTCATAGAAGACCTTATTGTTAATATATTAGGTGACTCGTAACATTTTTAATTTCAACAAAGATTTCACAGAACTTCTTAATTTTATACTTTGTAACTTGACTGGTGATCCAATGCTCAAATAAAGACATAAGTATTTGTATCAGATGCGAATATGCCATAATTAGTTCCTTTGTTAGATAGTGCTGATTATATTATGTATTTTGCTTACAAATAAAACATCAAACTGTGCCAAGATATCTGCAACAAATTCCATATCTAATAATAACTACATCGTAAATATGTTTACAATTCAAATTGATAACAACATATTGTAATGTGGTAGAGAGAGACTGGATACCTCTACTACCTAAAGGAAGTTATCCAAAATAGTCAACGGCCGTCAAAATTTTTTATTTCATCAAGTGCCTGACGGTAAGCTCATGATTGCCCATATCAGGCACAGTGCCACCCAGTGTTTTAAAATTCAAATTCTGCGCGGCACTGCACTGCGCCTGTCACCCTGAGATATGAGTTGTTGAATCTCATCATGCCCAGTAATTTCGCTGGTAACATTGCCCTTCATACCGGAACACAGTAATGTTTGCACATTACTGCTTGGCGGATGAATAACTGGCAAAGGTGTGGTACTTCTCCAGGCGGCCCCTGCAAAAGAGGCCTACCACTACAAAAATGCCCTGTCATAATACTATACTGAACTATTTCTTGGCTTCTGGTTTAATAATAATAAAATAAATAAATATTATAATGTTTAAATGAAAGACATGATAAGACTAGATTCTGTGCAGGCATAGCTTGGGCTGCATTTCCCAGTGGATATTATATAATAATGAGTGTGAAATTGTCAGAAGATGGATACTATTAGGAATTAAAGAAAAAAATTCGGGTAAAGAAATATATCACCGTGTTATGCTAGGTCTGCTAGTGATATATCAGCCTGCAGTAGGTTCCAAGAAACTGCACAGGACAAGTCACGACATGAGATGTTAAAGAGTTAAGACTCGCTCGTGGCGATTCTCATACTGATGATGTAACGATGCTTGTTAGTATCCTTGTTTGTATTGTAAACAACGCGAAGTAAAACGCATCCACGCGCTACTATATTGTTCGCACTCCCGCACTACTTTGCGTGCTGCGTGGGCAGTGTGAGAATCTCCTTAGTAATACCTATTTTTATTAAAATTGGTCTTCCAGAACTCCATGCAAATTTTATTAGTAGGAATTCACTTGCAGTAAAATAAACCAAATTTTTTTTCAGTAACAACGGCAAGGACTTCGGCGGTTCTATCTACCAGAAGGTGTCAGACAACGTGGAGTGCGGAGTCAGCATGAAGTGGAGCGCTGGTTCTTCAGACACGTTGTTCGGAGTGGGCGCCAAGTTCGCGCTCGACAAGGACGCCTCGCTTCATGCTAAGGTCAACAACAAGTCGCTCATCGGTCTCGGATACCAACAGAAGCTGCGCCAGGGTTAGTTGTTTTCATACATCTAGGCTCTAGTTAAGTGCCTATTGCTTTATCTAATTTTCAGAGCGCTAAGGACTACCTGCACATTGGGACCTGGTGTTACCAATGAATACAGGGTTAAATAAATAATTTTAATCTTGCGCCGTCAACGTTTAGGAACAAAGCTTTTAACATTTTCACTTTATATCCGGGAGTTTATAAACAAAAAAAAAAGATATATTTAACCCTCTTTAGTCTGCTAGAGTATTTTAAAATGTGACTAATGAGGACTTATTCAAGCAGTAAATGCAGAATGTACCTTGCACATTGTCAAGAATGTTCACAACCGAATCTTATGCTAGTATTTTCACTAAATCCGATATCAGTGCAAGGGCGTCGCCAAGGGGGGGCAGAGGGGGGCTGATGCCCCCCTCTAGAGAATCGAAAAAATTTATAATTTATTGTCAATGTTGACATTCAAGTGCTGCCATACGATAGGCATGTATTTTTAAACCCATCTGGGCCCCATTACATAAAAAAAAAATCTACAAAACTGTAAAAATCTACAAAATTGTAGGGCTTTTCTGTTTCATAGAAATTTGTAATTGTAAATTGTATACTAGCAAATACCTGTTGTATATCTACCGTCTACCCAAATGGTGAATTTGGGTAGAAATTCCTTGACTAGCCCCCCCCCTTGATCATCGGCTGGCGACGCCCTTGTATCAGTGATAACAATAGATTCATGTATTCCATGTAAAGCTTAAATATAAAATAACTTCATTGATGATATCATAGTGATAGATGTTTTTTTTCTAACGCATGATGTTTTTATCTTATCGCGCAAAATATACTTAACTTCAATTGTATTTTCATGTAACGTGTTACGAACGATTATGTAATTTATTGAATTAACTAGGCTTTGCGTTTACTAATGTAAATAAAAGGACTGATAAATTATTTAAAGTAATCTTTGAATAGTTACAGTTAAAATGTCTATTGACAGACAATGAATTTATATTTTATGCTAAATGGCAAAACAAGTAACGAAATGTGTTTTCATATAAATGAAGAAGCTTGCAGTATCTATTACAGGTCTATTTACGAAAGACAGCGCGTATAACATTCATCATAGTGTCTGTTTAACTGCATGCATGACGTCGCTGCGTATGCATCGGGAATAGTTTCTCTTGCACGCTGTCATATTGTGTTGTTTTTTTCAACTATCCACTATTATTACATTTGTGTGATTACTGTGAAAGCGCCAGCCTTTGTTACAGACTTGTATTTTTGGTTTGAACTCAACCCTCAATATCTTATGTCTCATACTAAAATCTTATTGGTCTAGCTGTCGTAAGTTATTGAATTTTTCCGTTAGGAATATTGTTAATAGCCTGCAGTTTGGATTGAGTTGATATAGGCTCGCCTATTATATTGGACCTAAAATATAAGTTCCAATCTTATCTAAGAAACTATATTACAATTATCTCCCTTGGAAGTAAGAAAAACGTGTGGTTCGAATTCGTGTAATTATTTAACACAAATGCAATGCAATTTACCCTTATTTTAGTTAGGTAAGAGACGAATGGACGGCGCGCGCCAGCCCACTGAATATGATCGGGCGGCCCGCCTACTTGTATATCTTCATACTAGACTCAAACTCAAACAGATTTATTCAAATAGGTCATAATCTGACACTTTTGCACGTCAATAAAGATAAACAGTACTGAGTCTACCGTGCGTTCCGAAAGATACCTCTACAAGAAGACCGCACAAGAAACTTGTAGGGCTTAATTTTTTCAACAGATAGTTTTACAATATTTGGTTTGGTTACATTCGTTTTCTTTAAAGGTGCCGCGAGGCGGCTATGCAGAAGTTTCCAGGCATCTTTGTCCTCTATGTACTGGATGACTTTATAATAAGCCTTCTTTAGTAAAGTAGATTTTATATAGGTTTTGAATTTACCCTCTGAGAATCCAGTTATCTCTTTTGGGATTTTATTATAGAAACGTACGCTATTTCCTAAGAATGTCTTTTTATTTGTTTTAGATAATCTAAAGCTAGGTGCAGCTATTTTGTATTTATTTCTAGTATTAAAATTATGAAGGTCACTATTTAATTTGAATTTATGTAAATTTTTACGCACATACATGATGTTCTCATAAATGTATAAGGATGGTAGGGTCAGTATGTTTATATCTTTAAATAATTCCCTCAGGGGAAATGTGGAGTGTCTCAGGACTGGTTATACTAAACTACTATTATAAAAATTGTTTCAGGTGTGACCCTGACCTTGTCGGCGGCGATCGACGGTCAGAACTTCAATGCGGGAGGTCACAAGGTGGGCCTCGCCCTCGAACTGGAGCCTCTGTCCTCTGCCGCTGTATGAACACGTCTCTTAGTATTGTAGATAATACATGCCACATCAATTATTGTACAGTATACTTGATTATCCACCTATGGAAGTCATCCAAATGTTGCGTAATTTTATGTACAGTCAAGTTTTTAGTTGCAAGGCACCACTAAGATTCGGTTGCGCACTCACCACCTGCGTATAATTAAATTGATACGTGACACAAGCCCCGTTATTGTCTCAGGGCTGACCTAACGCCTATCCAACTTCAGAGTCGATTGTACATTCGTTATTCTAGCAATAATCACAAGAGCTGTGGTTTTATTTTGAAACTTCGTAATTTGATTGCGGATTTCGAAAAACGTTCCAGACGTACGGACAATCAAGTTACTGTATAATAATGGCATAGGAAGCGATAACTAAATCATAAACCGATATCGTTTGTATAGTGTATAGCGTTCAGAACGCGTTTTATCTTGACATATTCCCTACCGTTATCTATTTCTCGGAAACGCTTTCTAATGTAGCGTTCTGATGTAATATGTATTGCACGCGATAGTATCTCTACATACCCCAAAACAATTGCCCAGTTGTAAATAAGCACCTATGGTGTTATAATTGATGGAATGATAATAAAAATGAATAGTCTGTTGGAATCAACATTATACTTTGTTTTATTAGTACCCTTGCCAAGCTTTCCGTGTCCTTTGTCCTTCAGTAAAAGCTGATGTTCATGAAAACATTGATTATTTGCCATGGATGCTGCATCAGTACCATATAAGTGTGAATTTTTTGTTACTTTGTTTTATTGTTTATAATAAAATGCTCTTTACCTTTTCCTTATTTTATTTTTGTTCCTATGAAATTCAGTAGTTTTTTTTTTAATTTTTCAATTCTATCAAATCAAGAAAATTTTTTATAAGTACATAATAAGAAGTATAGGTATGAATAAAGCTTTAATTAAAATCATTGTATGAGTTCTTCCTCCATAAGTTTTGCCATCCACTCTGGTTCTGCAGCGGCAATCTTTTCAATGAGACTATTCACTTGGTAGCACAAGCTTTGGATTTGCTTGTCCCATTGTGGTAGGATTTCTCGGGCTGGAAATGACAAAATTGAGGATAAGCAGGCAATTATCACTGAAAGGAATAAAAAAAAAGTCTCACGCTGATAATCAGCCTTATAGTTTAATGCCTAACGGTACGTTCACACGGCGTCGAGTGTTTCTCTACCGAATCGGTTTTTTGCAGGATTCGGTTTAGTGGCATAAGTATTTCAATGAAGGAGTTCACACATGCATTCGGTTTCAAGACACGACAAAAAAACCGAATCTTGCTGAAGTTGACATCCGATTTTGCGACTACAAACCGATCCGGCGATACTGCAAAATGCAGATCCGATGCAGTGGTATAGGGCATTCAATACATGCGTTCATACGATACACGCAGGGGTAGATTCGGTTTTTTGTCGGATCTTGAAACCGAATGCGTCGCACAAGCTGGGAAGGAGGGGTGGGCGGGAGGGACACACTGCACGTGCGCTTGCCAGTCGCCAGTTCTTTTCGCCCGCTTTGACTGACCGACGCTGACGGCGATAATACCAGTATAGTATAGCAAGACTGTTCACGTCCATCGCTTCCAAATCAACGTGAGGAACTGTGCGCGCTCTTGCTAATAAAAGCCGGATGGTGAGTTCACACGAGATCCCGATACGAGGCCGTCGGATACGGCCAAGCAAGATGTGCTGTGTGAATACAACATTCGGTTTTTCCAGATCCGATGAAAATAAGATTCGGCAAATCGTGTCTCCGTGTGAACGTACCGTAAAACAGACTTGCATTAGAACAGAGCTTTTTAGTGATAAAGCGAAAAGTACAAGGGATTTGGGGAATAAGCTAGTTTTCTGACATTTTATACTATATCCCATCAAATCTAAGTACCGTTTGACAGTTCTTATTTTGCCTTGTTAGAGAGATTTTTATTACTTAGATTTGATGGGCTCTACGTTCAAAATGCAGAGAAAACTGCTATTGTATTTTGTACAGGGTAGAGGGAGAGACATTGACGCGTATCTCACTCTTTGTACCACAAAACGCAGTAAACATGAGGAAGGCCGATTGGTGGATGGATGACAGTGTCCATTCTTTAAAGTAGTATTATTTTGTCTGTTCTGTGCCATTATAACGTGTCAACACCGTCACAGAACATTATATGGGAATTGCGTCGAGTGTCCAAGGTGTTGACTGCCTCGGTGGCGTAGAGGGCGCATGCTCGACTGCCAATCAAGAGGTCCCGGGTTCGATCCCCAGGTCAGGCATAGTGTTAAATATTGGATTTTTCCATTAGGAATTATCTCAATAACTGCCTGGAGTCTGGAACTGTGCCCGGTAGATGGCAATAGGCTCGCCCCCTATTACATGGGACCAATAACATACTGGCGAAATGTGGGTGTATCTACTATAGGACTGAGTCCTGGGTACACCTCTGCCTACCCCTTCGGGAAAAAGGCGTGAATGTATGTTATGTTATGTTATGTCCAAGGTGTGACACCGTTCTCCCGGAAATTGTTGACGAAGAGCTAACGCGCCATGCACGGCCTCGAAATTGTCTAGTGGGCAAGAATTTGCCGCTCACTGCCCTATTACCTTTGTAGTGCTCAATACTCACTTTCAAAATGCACAACCGAGCTGATCTGGTCAATGTATCCGTTCATTCGCCCCTCACTGATCATATGGCTAGCGATGCGCTCCGCCTTGTGCGGGGGAGTCTCCAACAAGGCGCCGAGCTCTTCGAACGTTATGTTATTGTATAGCTTGCTTGCGGACAGTAGGTTGTGTTCGAATACAGCGCGGTCGAGGATTGTGGTCCCGTCTGCTGTGGTCGCCTGGGTTATCAAAATAACATAAGGTCCAAATCTTTTATGAAAGAAACGGGATTTAATTGCGCAAAAAACATTTTATTACATGTTAATCGACTGAGTTGCATCAGCCATGGTCACGAGAAGACTGGAGAATTCGGGTGTCACTGTCTGGAAGAGCGAGTATTTTTTCCAACTACCCGCACTTGGTCCGCACATCTATCTTGGTATAAATCGCGTCGCGAACACATACCGATTACTGGATTCCAAGAAATACCCAACTTGTAACCATCCTCTCGGTTGAAATTAGGATGTTTTTTAAATTTCAACTGTTTCGCGTACATGACTTGGGGCGAGAAGTTCTATCCAAAAAAAAAAACAGAAATAGTATGTAATGTTTTTAGCGTGATTAAGTCCCGTTTCTTTCTTATAATATGTCGAATCGCGAAAGCTTAAAAATTACTATAAGGGATCGAAATTTTTGCCAGCGATCGATGGAGCGTAGTATTATGGGCTTCACGATTGTCAGACCGCATGAGAAACACAACACTACGCTCTAAGTTACACAGCTAAGGTCGCAGACGTTGGACATAAAGCCTGTAACTAGCCTGAACTAGGTCTGGGCCGAAAACATCTGCCGTAAGACCGACGACCGTTGGGCCAAAATCATAACCACAGTGAAAACATCGCCCTGAACAGACATGAATGGCGTGATAGTGGGGAGACCTTTGCCCAGCAGTGGGACAATAATGGCAGTTAATAATAACATAACATCACGCCTTGTTTTCCCAGAGGGTAAGGCAGCAGGCAGAGGTGTTCCCAGGACCCAGGTTTATATTTTTCAAGTTCTATGTAGTTCTTAGTGCTTAGCACACTCAGAAGCTTCCTGGGAACTTCGCAGGCTTCATGTTCCAAGACTATGTGGGCATCTGTTTCTTTAGCCATGAAACAGCCTCTGCATAGAGGACTGTCAGTGGCGTTAATTGTGAATAAGTGTTTGTTTATGGGACAGAGACAAGTTGTACATACTTTCTGATGTGTTTGCATGAGAGCTTCAAACTCGTGTAACTCGGAGCGCCTGATGATGCGGTCCAGGTACATCTTCTCTAAGATGGAATATGCTGGCAGCTGCTGACATCTCTCGTCTTTGAATAGTGTTGCTAACATTCTTGATCGCTGTTGACCTGAAATATATCGTTTATATATTATATTTCGTTTGTAGTTTGAATTATTTTATTAATGCTTGTTTCACACGTATCATATCGACAACCACGTGGGCAGGGCGCTAATTTGTATGAAAATGACTAGTAGATTTCATACCGCCATATCGCAGCTACATAACTACCAGACCACCAACTACCCACATTTTGTAACACCCAAAAAACATTTTGTACACTTATTGACACGCACAGCTTGACCACTTTTTGTCGCTGCGATGTGGTGTGCTTGTGTTATATAGTTTATATAGTTTCTCACATACCTACCTACTACCTATATTTACCACGCCAGCATAAGCCAGGAGCGATCGAATATTTTTTCTCTAATGAATCAACGCCTTGGTGGCTTAATAGTAGCAATGCCGATCCTAAGGTTACGGTTTCGATTTCCGGTTCAGGCAAAGATAAGTGTTATTGGAGAAGTAATTTCTTCAGTAACATTTTGTTTGGAATTGTGCCCGGTAGATGGCTATAGACTTGCCACCTATTAGATGGAACTAAAAAACATAATGTAGTTCCCGGCTATATAATAGGGCTACCCTTCTCATTCCGTGTGAGCCGGCAGTGGGACATATTCGGAGAGTGGTCAGCAGCGCTCTCTGGCACCAAGTATTACAACTCTTGCGATCACCAGCCGCCTGTCAAGTGTGGTGATTACGGCAAAATCCCCCAATATGAATAGTTTATGGCGTTCTATGTGGGAGGCCTATGTTCAGTACGGGACATCTTCTGATGATGATGAAAAACTTAATTGGCGAAGTTTGGGTGTACCTATTATGGGACTAGGTCCTGGGTCCTTTGTGTCAAAAGCTTGGTCGCGCGGTCATTGAGTAAATTCCTAATGAAAACATCCAAAACACCTTTTCCTTCACCTGGGGATGGAACCCGAGCGGTCACAACACCACCGTGGCTTTCATAACATAACATAACATAACATTGTTGATTATATTTCAATAATGTTACCAGCAGATGCAAGCACAGTACAAATGAGTGCATTCCTGAGGCAGGTCATCCTCTCGTCTTCATGTATGATGTTGCGATACGACAGCTCGTTATATCTCTGTGCTGCTTCTATGAACTTCCTACAAAACAAACAAATCCTGTTGAGATTTATATTTTTCATTATAGGGCAGTGGTATTGGACTTTTTTATCATCATCATCTCAGCTGCTCACTGCTGATCATAGCTCTGGCCCATTATTTCTGCCAATAATCGCCACCAATTAAGTTTTCCATATTATTACAACTTTTATATTCAACTACGAAATGCATCTCTTTCTATCGTGTATCTCTCTTCTCGCTTTCTAGCCTATTTAAATTGTACTGTGTGGAGAGTCCCAGGCCTGCTACAACATAAATAGTACATCTTCCATTCTTGTCTATTATAATCTGAAATAGACAAACCTCCTATAATCCAGAACCCTAGCGTAGCACACTTTATAGTAGATCTGCAGTTGTTCATTAGTGGTCTCAGCTTGTAACAATGACGCTCTGTTCACAAATGCCTCTGCTTGCATAGGGTCATCCACTTCTAGGTATAGTCGGGCTATCTTCAAGTAGGTCTCTAGTTTGTAGTCCACTGAATACTGCCTGGAATATAATTGATAGCAGTGGTTAGACAAGAAATATAATAGATCATAGAAATTTAGGTAGAGAGATATGAAATAAGATTGTTCTTAAAGTCAAGTGGTGTGTGCTTGAAAAATGCCATTCTTGTCTGAAGTCTGATCACACGGTAGACTTGCTAATACTAAAGGGAATAAATTTAATTTAATTTCAGTTGCAGTCATATCAATATGAATGGTTTGAGAAAGGAATTATGGATATGAAGTATAAATATCCAATCCTTAAGCTTCTTTGGACGAAGGTGGTTGGTGGGTCTAAGGTGTATCTAAAAGCTGTTTCAAGCATAACATGGCACGGTCGGGTGTAAGATATAGAAAAAGGTGCCCGACCCATGCACAATGTCAGGGTGTTGTTGTCTTATGATGAATAAATGACCAATTCCATGATAAATACATACTTCTGTCCAGTCTCGAGGGGTATTCCAACCAGGACATTTGCTGCTTCCTTCCAATTTTGGTTTCTTTCGTAAATATCTGCTAAATGCTGTCTGATACTGGCCACCTGTGAAATGAAAAATCAATTTGAAACTAATCATGAAATCACTTTAAAATACATAATTTTTTTTATTATTCATCTATCTCAAATCTTTGAAGTAGATGATTCCATTCACATTAGGTCCCATTATATAAATACCAGTTGGTTTTCACACATGTGATCCCATTTAGGTACAGACATTGTCACTGACACACTGATATTGTAAAACATAATCAATTTATAACTACTATAAAAATGTTTGGGAGAAGGTTATCAGCAGACCATGCTGGGTTGACGACATTGTGGCGATTGCAGGAAAGACCAATGAGATCAGCTCAAAACAGAGATGAATGGTACAAGAGGCAGCAGCCTTATGCCCAGGAGTAGACTAAAATAGGCTGATGATGATGAGAGACTTAAAAAAGTTCAATACAATAATGGGAAATTCTGACATACTGACATAGTTTTGAAAATTTTCATATTTTGCTTTAGAAAGCAAAATATGTCAATTTTTAAAGCAGCATATCCATACGAGGCAAGCTTACCTGTTCTTCAAAAGAGATGACCCTGGGCTGTATGACATCAAGAGCAAAGTGCGAAACCTCCTGTGAGACAGGGTCAGCCAGCAGTGCTAGGTGTGTGCTCACATCTGTCAGCAGCTGTCTCGATATCACCAGGCTTACATTCTCATTCACTACTGTAATATTGATAATGTTATTTTAACACTTTCCGATTCTTACCGATTACCAGCGAAATTACTGGGCATGATGAGATTTAACAGCTCATATCTCAGGGTGACAGGCGCAGTGCAGTGCCGCACAGAATTTTGAATTTTAAAACACTGGGTGGCACTGTGTCTGATATGGGCAATCATGATGCTTACCATCAGGCACCTGATTTGCTCGTCTTGTTACTCGCTATCATAAATAAAATAAATAAAATATTCTATTCTCCTAATATTAGTTGTAATTAATAAGATCTGAAGATGAACTTACTGGCTTCTACAAATGCTTTCAAACAATCAGCCACCTCTCCTTCAGGGTTTTTGAGGATCTCCATGAGCACATTGCGATACCTGCGACAGTAAAACTTCTACGTATTTACCTCATAGTGGATTTATTTATAGATGTAATAAATACGAGGCGAAGAAAATAACCTCGTAGGGTGTAAATTGTAAATAAATTGGTAGGTGCATAACTGAAGTAAATTCAGTAATACTTACTTTTCTGCTTGATCTTTGTGCAGGCCTCCAGAACTTCTTAACTCGCTAAGATATTGTCGCACACCTTGTACGTTTAGAGGCATTGTTTGTTTATCAAATCACCTGGTAAGACAACAGTTAATAATTATTTATACACACGAAGACTGTATTGTTATTTTCTAAAATATGCAAAATCCGGTAAAAAACCATAAAAACACTACTGTGCACCACTATTGTTTTTTCATACTTCAATTCAATTCAATTCTTCAATTCAATTCAATTCTTATTTTGTGGCTTGTGAAAGTGTTTTTAACACCACAACTTTGCCAATATCACGTTGGGAGATTGGACATCAAACGATGGAAATTAACCATTATGTGCTTTTGAATTTTGAACACAATCAACAATCCTATATATTCTACAGCATGATACTAAACTATTATAATAAGCAACACTACAATAAATATTAAAATAAAACTCATATCTCCTTTATTAAATCATAAACTATTTACTAAGAATATTGAATAGGTATACAACTAATTACAATCTATACACAAAGCTATATAACGAATACACATTAATATATTATGTTTTAAGTTTATACTTATAATTTTATTTTGTTAACTTTAATATATCTACACAATAGCCTAATAAATGGTGAAAAAACCAAGGATAAGAGGAATTTAAAGGAGACAGGACGAGGGATATCAGAAGGAATAATATCATATAGAGAAAACTGTTGCTTTGGACAAGAAAAAAAGATATGGTCCACATTTCCATAATCTAAACCACACTCGCATATGGAATGGTCTCTTATTCTTAGTTTAGCCAAAAAGACAGGGGTACACGAGTGATTCAAGCGTAACCGGCAGATCGTTGAAGTAGTAACTTTATCTGCCCCTTGGAATTTTGAAAACCAGGGTTTATGAGGGATATCTGGCTGAATATCACCATAAAATTTGCCTTTTATGGAAAAAAGGCAAATTTTAAATTTTTTTTTTTTCATACTTATTGCTTATTACCTAGTCATTTTGACTTTGACTTTGGCATTTATTTGCAAATGCTGTTGCTGTTGGTACAAGTTTATATAAATATATAATATCAGTCGCGTCCGATTGACGCGTCCGCAATCTGTCTAGCCAGACCGCATTCAGACCACAGATCCACTATATTAGATTCAGACGTCCGAAGGCTAATAAGGTCGGCTTATTTTTCCATTTTCCAGATTATCTTCAAGCCGCGTTCGACTGTTAATGTAAACCACAGAATAACGAGGAACATGAAAACCCCGCTTGAAACTTACGGTTTTGTCTGTGGTTTGTAAAGTTATTTTTATAATGTTGGCTATATGTGAAATTGTTTAATTTTTAGTCTGTGATGACGAGTGACGTAAAAAATTGAAAGAAGCGCCATATGAATTTTGTGCACTTTTTGTGATTTTTTATATGTAAACACCTTTAATCGATATTATTTACATTTCAAAATGTAATAAAAAATGTTTATATTGATGTGAAAGTGTTTTCAATAACTTTACATTGTGGTTTTGCTCTCTATTACAGTTTTATTAATACGTGCAGATTTGTTTTCAACCGTGGCTTTGGTGAACAATTTTTGACATCTATAATGGCGGCGTCATTTGAACTTTCACCTGAATAATGAAGAAACACTGTGCTATTTGTGTATTTCCCGTGCTTTTGTTGTTAAACATAGTGTATTATTATAGTGGATAGATTGGCTGTGGGGAGTAACTAAATGTTACTTTGATACAATTTAATATGGATCACAATTTGGAGGATTCTATCAACATGGAGAGCATTGATAGTGTAAGTGTTACTTGAATGTTAGTAGTTTATTCATCTCCTTTATCATATTATTAATCTCCTCATATCATGTACCTACCTTTTAATTTATTCATATTATTGTCTTAGTAGATCTTATACAATAGTAATTAGTAGTCATATACAATTTAAGGTCACCAGTACACTTTAATAATATAAACTTTTTAAAAATAATTTAATTAACCATCCAATGTCTTTCAGGGACAAAAATAGATTATTACATTAATTCCTGTAATATTTATGAAAGCACATTGGTAATTGTTTCAATAGAAAACCTTTGTTTTCATATATTACATATACAAATCGTATATTACATATTATACCTAAATAATATCTTAACAAATCAAATATTTAAGTGTCTGTTTTTGTAATATTAAAACAGGTTTTTACTAAATGCATCATTTAAATAAAAAATTATAACAAAAATACTATTTAAAAAATATTTTTGTTGCTGCTAATCTCAAAAAGGGGTTGACCAATGTTAATTAGACTTTCACTGGTTGATATTCCGGGTCATAATATACGTTTATTTTAGAAAAAGCTTTAGGGTTTTGTGTTTATTTTGTAATAAAACCCTTTTCATTCAAGCTTATCTCCGAAAGAACTGGATCGATTTTAATGGGACTTTCTGACATTTAGCTGATGTTATAAGAAGTTACTAGCTTTATTTTAAGAAAAATGATAAAAGTATGAAAAATTAAAAACGCTTAAATTCCATGCAGACAAAGTCTCTGGTAATAGTTAGTATGTAATTGGGATAATAATAATATAATGTCTTAATATGTCGAAGGACAGTACACCTTGAGACGTAAAGATGGTGAAAGTGTTATGATAGAACTCTTATAGACATCCAAATCTACCCGTCAACTGTGCTGGTACACCATACAAAAGCTAATTTTTCATATTAACTCAAGGAATAGCAGTTCATACTATTACTGTAAATACAATTCATACATTGCTACTGTCATGACATCTAGCTACAATACCCATACAAATTCTATGCATTTACGCACACATCTGTATGTTTATATTCACCCCTTTTACAGACACTGAGCCCACAGGCTTTGTTATAGTGCATGTGCACTAGTGTAGTGCGTGGTGGTGGTGCACTTGCCAAAATTTTTCTAAAACCTAAATATCTTTTGTTTGGCACTTGATTACATTATTTTAGCTATGTATTATAAAATATTTACAGAGAGACTCATCAAATTATGTATATATTTCAGTTTTATGGCTATCATAAGTTTTGTACACATTTTTGAAATCACTTATATCAAGTAATAATACAGTAACCTTAAATCTAAATTATCTGAGGCCAATATATCACTATATATCTAGTCTAGCCATAAATACTGTTACAAATGAAAAGGCATTTTTTTTATATAAGTTTTATATTAATGAATGTATTTATGTACATGAAAAATAGACTTAAGAATTGTTAAATGAGAAATTTTATTCAAAGTGAGCATTCTTCGTGTTTATACATGCTTTTAAATGTTCCAGTCAGTCATCTATACTATTACGTATAACATCCTTATGGATGTTGGCCATTGCACATTCCAGTGATGTCTTTTGAAGTTGTGTGTCTTATAGAGCAAGAAATGTCCTCTAAGACTGACCACAATTTGTAGTCCAATGGGTTTTGGTTTGGACTAGATGAGGGCCAATCATCTGCTTTGATTTTTTGCATATGCCCCCGGAATTCACACGAAAAACAGACTTTGTTTGACCCTGCATTGACCCCCAAATTGACTCAAGATGTTTAAGACATTGGGAAATTTTTTTTTCAAAGTGTGTTTATGCTTTGAGACGTCTGTTCCATTAGCTCTGAAAATATCATGTCAGGTGTCACTACACCCATGGTAGCAATGTATGAAAATTAGTAGTGTAGAAGTCATGTTAACTTACGAGCCATTACTCTCTGTCAATATGTTAAAATTATATTGTAACATTTATCCACTATTTAGATGGATTTTGACCACTCCGGAGTGGTGGTGAACCAAGAAGACATTGCTTTGGAGGGTAATCAGGAGGGGATGTCCATGGATCTTGACACCATAGAGGAACAACAGGCTCTCATGGACTCTGCACATGAAGAAATAATAGGTACAACTGATTTACTTTTTTTTATTTCAAGTTGCTTTATTATGTTTAGTATGTTACAATATTATTATAAAGACTGCCTCAGACTGGGCGCATGCTCGACTGCCAATCAAGAGGTCCCGGGTTCGATCCCCAGGTCAGGCATAGTGTTAATATTGGATTTTTCCATTAGGAATTATCTCAATAACGGCCTGGAGTCTGGAACTGTGCCCGTAGATGGCAATTTTTGTTTTCCATTTAGTATTAACCTTGACCTTGGAAATAACCTTGACTCAATCTCATCCGGTGAACCGACATACTGGCCTACAGACCCAAAGAAAAAGCCTGACCTGCTAGACTTTTTTATCTCCAGAGGACTCTCGAGACACTATCTCAAAGCCGAGCCCTGTTATGATAGTAACTCTGATCATTCCCCTGTAATTCTAACCGTGAGCACGACAATAATTTGCTACGAAGAACCCGAGACATTGTACAACAAATTTACAGACTGGGAAGGATTTAGGGAATACATAGAGGAAACTATACAACTACATGTATCCCAAAAAACATCAGATGAGATAGAAGATGCCACAAGCTACATTACTAGCCTAATACAGAATGCATGCTGGATGAACACTCCAATCAAAAAGAAAAGGGCTACTACTGGAAACATTCCTCTCGATATAAAAAATAAAGTTCTGGAAAAAAGAAGGCTTAGAAGGGTCTGGCATCAATCTAGACATAAATCTGATAAGACCGCTTTAAACAAAGCCACAAGTGAATTGAAAGAAATGCTGGATAGTATAAATAATGCTACGCTACAAAGTAAACTGCAAAATCTGACCGCTACCGCATCATCTCAGTACGCGCTCTGGAAATTCACAAAAACGTTTAAAAGACCACAACCATTTAAGTCTGCAATAAGAAACAATAGCGGAGGTTGTGCTAGGACTGGTAAAGAAAAGGCAGAAACATTCGCAAAACATCTAGCTAACGTATTTAAACCAAACGATAGTGAATGCGAAGAATTCGAGAGGGAACTAGATAACCAACTACAGCAAGACCTTCAATTATCACTTCCACCAAGGCCAGTAACAGTGCGTGAGCTTACATGGGCCTTGAAAAGAATGAAGAACAACAAAGCCCCTGGCTTTGACCTAATCACTAAAGAGGTCCTTATGCAACTTCCTAGAAAAGCTTTAGTATTCATAACAACACTCTTTAATGGTGTCCTCAGGGTCCAACACTTCCCAACTATGTGGAAAGTATCCATCATCTCCATGATACATAAGCCAGGAAAACCTCCAGATCATGCTACATCATACAGGCCGATAAGTCTTCTACCTGTCCTGTCTAAAGTGTTTGAAAGGATTCTCCTGAACAGAATACTGCCGCTATTGGATGAAAATGAAGCCATCCCCAAACACCAATTTGGGTTCAGAAAACACCACTCGACCATCGAGCAGGTCCACCGAGTTTGTGACAAAATACGGCAATCCCTTGAAGCCAAAGAGTACTGCTCTGCTGTGTTTCTTGATGTCCAGCAGGCATTTGACAGGGTATGGCATAAAGGCCTAATTTACAAAATAAAAACTTTGCTACCACATACCTACTATACTTTGATGAATTCTTACTTGTCAAATCGCATGTTTCAAGTACGAGAAAGTGGTGATGCATCAGAAATCTATAAGATCTCGGCCGGTGTGCCCCAAGGCTCCGTTCTTGGCCCAATTCTGTACACCTTGTACACTGCAGACCTCCCTCAGTCAATACAAGTAATGAACGCTACATTTGCTGATGACACTGCACTATTAGCAAGCAGTTAAGATCCACAAACTGCTTCAAATATTTTACAAGAAAGCCTCAACAAAGTAGGTGACTGGCTGCAGAAGTGGCGCATCAAAACAAGTGCTTCTAAATCGACCCACATAACATTCACACTTAGAAAAGGAAACTGTTCACCCGTGCAACTGGGAAACAATACCCTGCCCCAAAGTGACTCTGTCAAGTACCTTGGAATACACCTAGACAGAAGGCTGACATGGAAAAATCATGTCAAAACAAAGCGTGATGAAACAAACATACGGTTCCGGACCATGTATTGGCTGATGGCACGCAACTCTAAACTTTCGGTGGACAACAAGCTCCTAATCTATAAAATGATCCTCAAACCTGTGTGGATGTACGGGATCCAACTCTGGGGAAGCGCTTGTAACTCCAATCTAAATATTATTCAGAGACTGCAGAATGGCATACTTCGTACCTTGTCGAATGCTCCATGGTTTCTCACTAACTCTGAAATCCATTAAGCTCTGGAAATTAAAACAGTAAAGGAAGAGATCCAACAGTCCTCCACTAACTACAAAAATCGGCTCGACAACCACCCGAATGACTTGGCTGCCGAATTAACAAAAATCAGCTATAGGAAACGCCTTAAACGCCATGATATCCAGACTCTACATGCTCGATGTTAAATAGGAGTGTCTCCTGCTGGGGAGACCCCTCACAATGCTTCAACCGCCCAACAAATCTGCTTATAGTCCTGGGACTGATTGTAAATGCAGACGCACAAAAAAAAAAAAAAAAAAATTTAGTATTAAGTTTAAATTGTACGTACCATATAATTTCAAATACGATCGAAGATTGTTAATGAATAAATAAATGAAAATGAATAGGCTCGCCCCCTATTACATGGGACCAATAACATACTGGCGAAATGTGAGTGTATCTACTATGGGACTGAGTCCTGGGTACACCTCTGCCTACCCCTTCGGGAAAAAGGCGTGAATGTATGTTGTTATGTTTTTATTATTATAAAGTTAATAAGCACAAGAGCTCATAAATATGTCCTTATCCTTACCGACTTTTGATCCCCTGTTACTTAGTTAATTTTGTAATAAAATGTTATTGTTTTCAGTTTCTGATATCATGGGATCAGATCAGTTTGCATTCCAAGAGTATACAATGCAATCGGATAACTCCACGGGGGCTAATATTACTGTAGATGCGAATGTAAGCTATAATCAACTTTTTTTATTTGAAACCTTATTTCGTCCTTTTCACGTTAGACTAGGAGTCAATGCCGTCAATCATGAGTGGATACTGAATATCGAACGACTAATTTCTTACAATATGAATATTGTAACAATTTCACTAACGAACAGGACTTGAACCCGCACCTTCCGCACCAATCCGCGTGGGCACTCAATCAATTGAGCTACTGTGGAAGTAAATTTTTATATCCCACCTACTAACGCACCATAGAGGCGTGTGTTATCTGTTATCTATAAGTGATACATTTCGCATTCTACCCACTGACAAGTCTAATGTTACGATTAGAATTCATATCAAAATTAATAACCCAACCTTTATTCATAATATATTACTTCCCATAATTGTATTTCAAGCCGCTCTAGTCTTTAAAGATATAAAAGGCTAATTTCTTCTTGAATGACATCGTCATATTAAGTAATAGGTTATCCGTCATTTGCTGTGACTGGCAAAACTGACAGCAAAACCTGTCGCGTGATAAACGCTTTTAGTTGTGCAGTCAAAGTGTTAACAACCTGTTTTTGTTAGCAGCTAAATGCACGAAATGAACAGCAATTGGACTTGCAGTTTGCAGATAATGCTAATAAAGCAACTAGTTCGCAACATAATATCATTACAATAAAGGTAAGCCGATTGTTAAGTAGTATTAGAAATAGTAACAGTGAAATCAATCAGTAAGCTTGACATGAAGCATGATTTTTTCTCGTTTGTACCCAATCAGAAATTCATCCGCTGTTGTGTCTTAACTGTTACATAATACTTATACACACATACGCACACACATACACACATACGCGCAAAGTATGGAAATATACAGTATAATAGCCATAACTTTCGATTGCGCTAACTTAGAACTATGATTTTTTTACAGCCACAAGAAACCGCAGACCTGAGTATTTGAGATCAATTTCAACTTGAGACCTCCACGCGTTCCCGTGAAAAAGTGTCTTGACAGACAGACAGACAGACAGACGGACAACAAAGTCATCCTATAAGGGTTCCTTTTTTCCTTTTGAGATATGGAATCCTAAAAACATATTTTATGGCTTTTTTTTTCTAACTCGCAATGCCATAATAATAAATAGGAAAATAATTTTTATATAATATACCTATTGTTGGGCTTAAATCTTTACCTTATAATGTTGCATTCTACTTCTGTATGTAATTTTTTATTTGTGGCAAATAACACTTATAATTCAGATATGACAGAACTAAACCAGTATATAGGTACACTAAAGCAAGTTTAATTTGCTATAATATAAATTAGATATTTTGTACAGGCAGTTTCGCAAAGAGCAGCTAAGAAGGCCCCCGCACCAGCTCCGTACCCGCGACAAGTGGCCATCGCGCCCAAGCCTACTAAAGGAGCCCCTAACGTACAGTACGCTATCGCTCCGAAACCTGTCGCGCTAGTGTCTGTGAATAAAGCTAAGAATGTGCAGGGAACACTCAAGGGGAACACTGTTTTGGGTGAGACTTGATTATCAGTTTTATCATTACAGGTTTCAATTGCGTCATGTAGGATACCATTGTGTAGGTACCGCCAATTTGAAAATTGTTACAGTGGCGACTAAAACTTCTAGGTTTTAATAGGTTTCAAGAAAAAAATATAGGTAAGCAAATATCGTTTTGTTCCCTTAATAATAGTATAGCTTGACACAAAAGAGTAGAAACGGAACTAATTTAAAGTGTATGTGTTGATTAAATTGTTTTTACTCTAGTAAGAGACAGAGGCGCCCCCATTATTTTCTACTCTTTTGTGTCGACCTATACCAACCTTAAACATTTTTGGGCCAAGTAGCCACGAAGGAGTAAAGTAATTGGTTGTAATATGAGACTTTATCATCAAAGTCAAAGTCAAAAAGATTTATTCAAATAGGTCACAATCTGACACTTGTACGTCAATCAAAATAAAAATTAATGAGTCTACCATGCGTTCGGAAAGATACCTTTACAAGAAGAAAACTTGTAGGGCTTAATTTTTTCAACTGATTCTTTTACAATGTTTGGTTTGGTTACATTCGTTTGTTTGGAAGGTGCCGCGTGGTGGCTATGCGGAAGTTCCCAAGCATCATCATTCACAGGCCACTACTGTCTTGAAGACACTCTAGATGCGACCTTGCTTCTTTTGTTATGTCGTGCACAAAACGTGCTTATCATCAGGCAAAATTATAATACATAATATAATATATTTTTGTAGTGGTATAGGCCTCTTTTGCAGAAAAAATAGTTTCTTCTTTTTTTTTTACAAGTTGGTCAGCCGGCCACTAGGGCTCTGATTAGTCTGACTTCAAAGTCTTACAGAATATCGCGGCCTTCTATCACACTTGGCGCATTTACTAAGGCTCGTTGCAACAATTCATTTGAAACAATTTGTAGTGGTAGGCCTCTTTTGCAGGGGGCCGCCTGGGGAAGTACCACACCTTTGACAGTTATTCATCCACCAAGCAGTTATTTGCAAACATTACTGCGTTCCGGTCTGAAGGGCAATGTTACCAGCGAAATTACTGGGCATGACGAGTTTCAACAACTTATATCTCAGGGTGACAGGCGCAATGCAGTGCCGCGCAGAATTTTGAATTTGAAAACATTGGGTGGCATTGTGTCTGATATAGACCATCAAGACACCTGATTTGCTCGTCTTGTCACTCACTATCATAAAAAAAAAATACATTTCAGCTCAAATCGGCAAGCAATTCTTGATGATGCCGGCGGGCGCGGCGGGACAGAAGATAAAGGTCACGAGCTTATTGCACCCTTCTGGATCCAACGAATCTATACAAATCGTCAGGTGTAATAGTAACGATCAGGTATTTTGACCTTATAACTTATATTATAATCCTCATACTTATTAAATATTTGCCTCGTTGGCGTAGTGGGCGCATGCTCGACTGCCAATCAAGAGGTCCCGGGTTCGATCCCCAGGTCAGGCATAGTGTTAAATATTGGATTTTTCCATTAGGAATTATCTCAATAACTGCCTGGAGTCTGGAACTGTGCCCGGTAGATGGCAATAGGCTCGCTCCCTATTACATGGGACCAATAACATACTGGCGAAATGTGGGTGTATCTACTATGGGACTGAGTCCTGGGTACACCTCTGCCTACCCCTTCAGGAAAAAGGCGTGAATGTATGTTATGTTTTACTTATTAACAAATCTCAGTACAATGTAAAAAAATTACGTTGTAAAACAAAACGTTAGCGTGGTCTAACTCGACTCTAGCTTTATCTAGCGCTGTTTTTTGTGTGTAAGTTTGTTCCGTTTTCACGCTTAAACTACTGAACCGATCTCCGATATTCTCACGGGAACGATGACTATGCGGGTGAAACCGCGGGGCACAACTTGTGTCTATATAAAAATCAAACTGACACTCGCTCATCAACGACCAGCCCTCTAAACCTTAGACCTACAAAGCCTGGATGTAGACAACGAATAAGAAAGGAATGCCTGAAATTCCCACGGGAACGAATTACGCTAGTACCATATGAATCTTAAAGTCTGATCGGAATCTGAAAAGTTATGAAGTTATTTATTCTGTGGTATAGGTAAATGTAATAAATCATTTTCTTTGTTAACAGGCTCAGTTAACTGCGAACAAAGGAACAGCCAAGCAAGTGCGAACAAAATACATTGTTCAAGGTTAGTACCAGTACCACATATTATATAAAATGCTGGAATAATAAAAATTATTAAATATATTAATAATAAAAATAATATGGGACAACTTCCACACACGGTCATCTGGTTCCAAACTAGGCTAGAAGCCTGTACTATGGTAACTAGAGGACTGATATACATACTTATATAAGCTTATAACACCCAGACACAGATCAAACAGACATGTTCATGCCTAGGACGATTTAACCACTGGACGCGAAATGTACATAATGAAGTATGAAAACACGTTCAACCGATTTTTGCGGGGGGAGGAGGATTTCACACATTGCTGACTTTTACGAAGATATACACACACTACCGTAATATTCGTATCCATGATTGCGCGCACACAAAGATTTACCTTTGTGTATTATATTGTTGCACTATTCTCGCATGTAGCATTGTCACTGTCTAAGAGCAAAACAACTGACAATTGCGATTAAAATGACAGAGAGAAAAATTGAGTACTTCCCACTTGATCCCCATCTCCTTGCCCACCACTAGTGACAACTGCAATTTTTATTTCAGAATATGTATTCCACGCATGTGGGAATTGTCTATCATACATATATTGATTCTTACATCCTCAATTCAACCCTCACCTTATAATGTTGAACTTCCAGCTACCGTTAGAATAATTATAAGTAATTTACGCTAGCCATAGAAAAGAATACTAGACGGGGCCTGCTGGTGCATCCATTCATTCTGATTACGATATTATGATAATAGGTATGTACATATTACGGTAGATGTGATTAATTGAAAATTATCAATAATTATCGATCAATAATTATTTTCAATAAAACACATTTACCGTAGCATATTACATATATATACGTACTTGACAAAATATTATAATGATGCAATTAATGACGTTATAATAATATTATGAATTTATAACGTATAATATTATGTGATTTATGAAACATATTCTAAAAATATTTTTTTATTTTGTCCTACTTGCCACCATTAGTGACCTAGAAAAAAGTCCCAGTGTTGACCAAAAAGGTGTGGACAGCGAGAAGTACCCGTAAAATTATGTCACCTACACTAGTGCTTGACATAGTCGACAAATTGCTATCGAGGACGAATGAAAGAACAACGAGTTTATGATAGTCTGACAATAAATATTCAAATACAATTTTGAAAATACGGTTTTTTTTTATATGGGTTGGCCGAGCTGTTGATGAAACCAGATGATAGCTTGTCAGACGCGGATACTATTACTATTTAGTGCTACTATTAAGTTGCTGATAAGCTTATCCCCGCCATTCAGTAGGCTTGATTTTGCCTTTTAGTTAATATTAGGTCCTTACATAGGAAATTGGCATTTTGTACGGGAGGAATATATTATAGTAATTTTTTTTTGTAAAATATATTTCATTAATCAAAGTATGCACCGTTGTTATCTATGCATTTTGGCCATCTCATGGGTAGTTCATGAATCCCTTTACTAAAAAAACCATGGGGGCGAGTATCAATAAACTCTTTGAAGGCGGTTTGACTACCACATCGGAGTTGAATTTTTTTCCTTGTAAGAAGTTGTACAAATACCGGAAAAAATGGTAATCTGTTGTATCGAGGTCCGGAGAGTACGGTGGATGTCGCAGACATTCCAATTGTAGCTCATCTAACTTAGTGGTTGTTTGTTGTGCAGTGTGTGGTCTTGCGTTGTCGTGAAGAAGCAGTGGCCTAGAGAGTTTGACTAATCTCGGTTGTTTAGCAGCTAGTTCTTCCTTCATGGTTTGCAGTTGCTGATAATAGATATCTGCCATAATCGTTTGGCCAGATTTTAGAAAGCTGTAGTGAACGACACCGGCGCTAGTCCACCAAACACGCACAAGTATCTTTTTCTGAGTCAATTTTCGTTTAGGGGAAGATTTGGCTGGGACTCCAGGGTTCAGCCATTGCGACAAGCGCTTCTGATTATCGTACAGTATCCACTTTTCATCACAAGTAATGATTCGATTTAAAATCCCTTCATTATTGTGTCGGTTGAGCAAAGTAACACAGCAGTCGACGCGTGTTTGCGATTCACTCAATTCATGAGGTACCCATCGTTCAAATTTTTTTACTTTCCCGATTTGCTTCAAGTGTATTAATACAGTTTTATCGATATATGTTATTTATTTTTATCGATATTACCTACCTAAAACATTGTCAAGCCCTAGTAAATTTGACTTTGACGTAAATAATCCAGGTAATTTAGATAGGTGTATTTTGTTCGTGGTGTATAATACTTCATGACCGTTTATTAAATATAGTCGGATTAAGTTCGATATATTTTTTCAATTAATATTAATTTTTGGTATAAATAGCTGTATTAATAAAGAAAAATTAAACTTATAAGTGAAAAGAAACATTAGTTGCTCGACCACTATAACTTTTACACCATTTAACTGCACGTTTCGTCATTTTTTTAAATATGTTTTTCTCCCGATGGTGTACGAACGACTGTGACAATAAAACTACAACGATGTCCGATGTTTCATGGTATTAACCTGCGGGGTATTAGGCGAGAACGCAAAGAAGGCGCGTCCAGTGGTTAATTCGTTCAAGGTTCATGCACACAAATATTTGACCTGGCCAGGGATCGAACCCAGGGCCTACGGCACAGAAAGCAGAGTTACTACCATCTGAGCCAACGAGGCTGTCCTGTGTGTGTGGCTGTGTATTTAATTCATTAATTTATTTATTTATTTATTTATTATCCAAAACTTAGACTATCATTACAGCAAGATACCAATATAGATGTAGGTATAAAAATAGACGAGTTTTGTAGTTTTTGAGTTTTTGTAATATAAACAAATGCAATGCGACTTTCCTCTCTCAAGTCTCAAATAGAATAATATATTATTTTTGACAGGGTCGGATTCAGCCACAAATGCGTCTCCGGCGGTTATAACGAAGTTGGTCCCCGTGAGCGCCGCGCAGCCCAGATACGTCATGCAACAGAAAACTGTGCCCATATCCATTGGGGACAAGGTAACGATATCATACACAGAATGCCTCAGACTTGACCAATACCAGTGTGTGTTACCAGTGATGACATA
The DNA here is from genome assembly GCA_947063395.1 of Hemistola chrysoprasaria. Taxonomy (NCBI): domain Eukaryota; kingdom Metazoa; phylum Arthropoda; class Insecta; order Lepidoptera; family Geometridae; genus Hemistola; species Hemistola chrysoprasaria. Next base: position 10,814,673 of record OX346724.1, on the reverse strand, counting down.
CGGATATGAAACACCGTCTCTCTGTGGGCCTTATCAGCAGGCTCAAAATAGCGCAAAGAACTATGGAGAGGGCTATGCTCGGGATTTCTCTGCGAGATCGAGTTAGAAATGAGGAGATCCGTAGATGAAGGAAAGTTCCAACATATCGCAGCGGATTAGCAAGTTGAAATGGCAATGGGCAGGGTACATAGCACATAGGACTGATAGACGATGCCGCTGCAAACTTCTCGAATGGAAACCACGGATTGGCGAGCGCAGCGTAGGACGTCCACCCACAAGGTGGACAGACGATCTAATAAGGACGGCAGGAATACACTGGATTGCAGGCCGCTTACAACCGGACTGGATGGAAATTGGAAATCTATGGGGAGGCCTATGTTCAGCAGTGGACATTCTAAGGCTGAGATGATGATGATGATCAATACAATTTAACGTGTCATCTGAAACTCGTTAGCGCCTAGGAAAAAACCCAATGAATTCACAAGTCAATGAAATTTGAATCTCCTAGATTTTAATCTGGGCATACAAATACGAACTAACGTTCGTCTTTGATCAACAATTCGGGTAGTATCCGTGTTTTTTCCGTATATCAGTGTTTTTTTTTATGATAGTGACAAGACGAGAAAATCAGGTGCCTGATGGTAAGAGTAAGCATCTTGATTGTCCATATCAGACACAGTGCCCCATTGAGTGTTTTTAAATTCACTGTATGCTATTATATATTTATAATAATAAGCTTATGCCTTTTTACAGATGATGATAACAACTTCACCCAAAAGCGTTAAAGTTGCGCCCAAAAATCAAATAATAGCTATCAAACCGCAGGCTCAAACAGTTGTCGCATCGCAAGGTATTTTTCAAATTATTTCTATATATTAACATACCTATATAATAACGCCTTTTTCCCGAATGGGTAGGCTGAGGTGTACCCAGGCGAAATGTAGGTACACCCACATTTCGCCACTTTATTATTTTATTATTTATTTAATGAGTACAGCCACATTATACATATACATTTTTACATAATTTTAATTTTACATAGTCAAGTTCTTATATGTATAACAATATATAGGCGTACATAGCATTCGCCATAGAGCTCGTTATTAATTAAATATTATATGAGTGAATATAAACAACTGGAAAAAACTTAAATGATATGAATGAATACAATTGAAAAAACTTTGTATAAATATTGTCATGAATATCGTATTTTTTTAAAATTTGTAAGAAAAACGTTATTTTGTTCCAGCAAATGTAACAACAAAGAAGGTTGTGATATCTGCGAATCCAACTCAGAACGTTATTTTGAAAGCTGGCACTAAGACTGTTAATGCTCAACAGGTACAAATAATTTCTTACATTAACCATTCACACTGCCGGATCAGGTCCATTGAGATTCTATCAAGGGGCCCATGTATTGTTTTAGGACCTAAAGCAATGAAAAATCTTTATTGTTGTATAAATTTGAGAATCTTATAATTAGGCCTATAAAATAAAATTGTAATGTAAGGTTGACGTGGCCCAGAAACCATAACTTGCCCCGAATGGCTTCCGAGATCAGAACTCCTTCCTTCGCAGGCAGAATACTACCAACATAGCCGCGAAGCCGTCATAATCTCAAGATATTTTGAATCAAATCATCAATCGAATCATATATTTATAATTTATTACAGATCAAAACAACAAGTTTAATACAAACTCAGCAGCGAACTCAATTACATCCAATCAATGTACCAGGGAAAGGAGTAAGTATCATTTCTAAATTACAATACTACTTTTTCACATTGAACAAATTCTGCTTTACTTATATTATACGTATATAAGTAAACGAGCTGTGCCCCGCGGTTTCACCCGCGTAGTCTTCGTTCCCGTGGGAATATCGGGATAAAAAGTACATTTTATGTTATTCCAGGGTCTAAACTATCTATGAACCGAATTTCAGCCCAATCGGTTCAGTAGTTTTGGCGGGAAAGAGTAATAAACATCCATCCATCAATCCTCACAAAATTTCGCAAATATTAGTAGAATGTAATAGTTGTGATTGTTGAACAGATCCAGTTCATAAAGTTAGTGACGAACCAGGCGACGACACCGAAGGCCGCGTCGAAGCCTCCTCCGCTCGCTGTCTCCGCCAAGAGCTTCGTTCTCACCGATAGTAAAGGTAACTATAGGCGCGCTTTACACGATAGTTTGGGCGTCAATCAGCGACATCAATCATGAGTGGTACTGAGTGACTTACGACTAATTGCTAGAGCTACACTAGCACCACAGAACAGATAATAATACTACGTATAGAATGGACAATGGACACTGTCACCCGCCCACCACCAATGGGCCTTTCTCACCCCGCGAGCCAGATTGAGCACTCGACAAGTTTACAAAACTACACTAGCTAGTTTACAAAACTCCATGTGTCGAGTGTTCGGGGTGTGCTTGCACAGAGTGTGCTTATGTGGAATGTGGATGAATTGGTTGAAGATAACCCAATATAGATACCTATAACAAAGTTATTTATTAAATCGACTCTTAAAATATAACATTAGTTTTATCTCTTTCAACTTGACTCACGAACGATGGGAACCCGATTGACAACATCTAAATTCAAATTACTTATAAAGAAAAACTCTATACCTAATAAATCAGCCCGCCTATTTTCCCCATCGTTTTAAATAGCAGTTTATAAAATAAGTATGGATTCGCTTGCTTTGTGTGAGAAAAATTACGTAAAATCAATTTTTCCAAAAACCTATTGATGAATAACCAAATTAATTGTAAAGGCATACGCATGTATGCATAGTGTAGGGTTCCATACCTAGATACCCGAACAAAACGCTGAAAATCCCGACAAACAATCCGCCCTCAGAACATACAGCGCCATCTATTAGTTTGCGCAAGGCACAAAGTATGGAAATATGCAGTAAAATGGCTATAACTTTTGATTGCGTTAACTTAGATGTATGCTTTTTTACAGCCACAAGAGACCACAGATCTGAGTAGTTGTTAATTTCAACTTGATACCTCCACGCGTTCCCGTTAAAAAGTGTCTTGACAGATGGACAACAGAGTGATCCTATAATTGGCTCTTTTTTTCCTTTTGAGGTACGGAAAATGAAGCAAAATGTCACACTGCATAAATCCGCTGTTTATTAAAATATTAGGCGAAAATAATTAAGCAACTAGTTATATTTCAGGTAACATAATACAAATGAGTACAGATAAAGTCCTGAGTCAGCCGCCGCCTCTCATCGTCGCTTCAACTGCTGTCACTACTTCTAACACTAAATGTAAGTATTAAAAGCTAAATGCTGCGGTGGGCGTAAGCTCGACTACAGATAATGAGGTCCCGGGTTCAATCCCCATGCCAAGCAAAGTATTATTGGATTTTTTCAAATCAAATCGAAATTAATTTATTGTAATATAGCGTACAAGTACAAAGTTCTTACGACAGAGTATATTGATCAGCTATATTCAGTATAGTAACAAAAAAACTAAACAGAAAAATTATAACAAAATTTATTGATATAATTTTTCTGTTTAGAATTATCTCAGTGACTGTCTGGAACTGTGCTCGGTAGATGGCAATAGGCTCGCCCCCTATTACATGGGACCGATAACATACTGGCGAAATGTGGGTGTAACCCTTCGGGGAAAAGGCTCGATTGGATTTTTTTTTTTATGATAGTGAGATCAGGTGCCTGATGGTAAGCATCATGATTGCCCATATCAGACACAGTGCCACCTAGTGTTTTAAAATTCAAAATACTGCGCGGCACTGCACTGCGCCTGTCACCCTGAGATATTAGTAGTTGAAACCCGTTATGGCCAGTAATTTTGCTGGTAACATTGCTCTTCAGACCGGAACACAGTAATGTTTGCACATTACTGCTTGGCGGATGAATAACTGGCAATGGCGTGGTACTTCCCCAGGCGGCCCCCTGCAAAAGAGGCCTACCACTACAAAATCTTTGTTTTAAAGCTCAATAAAAAACAATTACATAGTACATCATTATATCCTAAATAGGAGTGTCTAATCAGAACAAATCTGACATTCTGTTTGTCTGGACAACCTTTAGGACGTGGCAAAGGTTTTATATTTGTTTAGACAAACGAAGCTGAGACAAGCCAAAATCTAAGAAGTAAATTCGTCAGTTCTTATTTTACCTAGTTTGAACGATTTGAATTTACATTTAGTGATTAAGACTTGTACATCTTGTGATAAGATTCATAATTCCATGGTTTTACCAATAATCAGATAATAATGGTACGAATAGAATGGACACTGTCGTCCGCCCACCACGGGCCTCCCTCACCGCGCGAGCGAGATTGAGCTCTCCACGAGCCCCGCTTCTATGAGAAATCACTTCACGCACGCTCTTGCACATGTACAAAACTCCATGTGTGCAGTGTGTGTAGTAGGTAATTCTATCGTGACTTTTGTATGGAATTGGTCGAGTGTCCGGGGTGTGGTTATTGAAATTGTGTGACTTACGCTAAGCAATGTTATTTCTTCTCTCTCAAAGCTTGAAGAGATCAAACGTCAGACGGTACTTAGATTTATTGCTGGGCTATAGTGATTTATACTAGAAACTTTTTTTCCGTTACTATCTCAGCAAATAAGTTATGTTACTGCAAAAGAACGATTTATTTAGAAAATGGAAGACAAATATTTAAATTCAAATGAAACATGACAATATTTTTAAAACTTAAGTCTCCAATTTGGAATCGTTAGTTTTGGAACAAATTCAAAGCTTTGAAAAGTCAGACAATGTCAATAATGTTTGTGCAAGAGATAGTATAATAAAATAATATTGTTTGATTTCTAGTGGTTTCGAAAGCTAAGAAAATTAGGATAGCGCCGATATCCTTCAAGGCGGAAACTACTACGACCACTGTAAGTACTAAACAGTTACCAGTAACCTTTTTTTATCCTAAGCATAGCAGTTTTAGCTAAAGTTAGTTGCATAGTGTAGCCGTGCCTTTTCCATTAAATAATACTCGAACACTTCAGCATATTTTAAATGATTTATTCCAAGCCCACCATCTTCAATCTCGCTCTAGCATCATCTGTCGCGCTGGCATCTCCCTCCCTGTGTTACCATCGCGCCCTCGCACGTACCATAGATCTTCCATAAACCACACGTTGCCATTAATACTTTCCATAAAACCCCCAAAACGTTCACTGAATCCATAGCATGCGCGTCACAAAATAACATCAACCCTACAATAGATTCACAGAAGTCAGAGCAGTCACAATCCGAAGCACCCAGTTCGAATCCCAGCACAGATATCGCATTTTCAATGTTTATTCATTACAAATGTTGTCATAGATAAAATAGAAGACATAATTATATTAATTATTTTAGTGGGCGCAAGCTCGACTTCAGATATGAGGTCCCGGGTTCGATCCCGAGGTCAGGCAATGTGTTATTGGATTTTTCCATTAAGAATTATCTCAATGACTGCCTGGACTCTGGAACTGTGCCAGGTAGATGGTAATGGGCTCGCCCCCTATTAAATGGGATCAATAACATACTGGCGAAATGTGGGCGTACCTACTATGGGACTGAGTCCATAGGTACACCTCTGCCTACCCCTTCGGAAAAAGGGCGTGATTATATGTTATGTCTATAATAATATTATGCTCAAAGCGAAAAGGCCGCCAGTTGTCGACCAGCAAGGATTATTTCAATGTGAATCTGTATATCTTTTTTTATTATAGTCACAATAAAAAGTATTTTATTTCATTCTATATCAGCCAAACACTGAAGCGACTGTTTCCTCGTCAGTGTTGTTAAGTTAACCATTTGCTAAACTAACTGTAGTTAAAATTCCTAAGCAATGCTTATAATGTGTGGAAAAAAAAAGTTAACTAGGGATGAAATAATTGAATTTGGCCGAATTTTAACTATTTGTCCAAAATGAAACCTATAGTCGATACTCGACTTAACCAGTGATGAAAAAAGTAAAAAATATTTGCTTGTAAAATTGATCACATCAATGTATTTTATTTCCAGGCAGCGCGTTCGTCCCAAAGCCTCCTAGCCCCACTGGAAACACCTACAACAGTGTCCCTAGAAGAATATAACAGTTTGGTTGAACAAAACAACTTGCAGTTTGCTAACATCGCTCCCGCACAAACGGAAGATAACAATGAGGCGATGAATGAGGACCAAGAACAAACTGTTGATGTTAAGGTAACTTTAAATAAATTTTGAAGGCATACCTTCTCAAACTCAAACTCAAACAGATTTATTTTTTTTATTTAATAATTCATTTATTTCAGGCAATAGTGCGTATAATAAATTATACGCACCAGAGGCCCATATTAATAAATACCTTACAGACTAACATACATAAAAAATATAAAACACTTAATTTAATTATGGCTTAGGGATATTATTGTTCGGTTTCGCCTCCCTGAAGCGACGGAAAACGATGCCTTCGGGCCAAAATTGTGGGTCCAGGAACGTCTCCTTGTATTTCGCCGGAAACCGGAGCACGTATGACTTGAAAGTCTGCGTCCGCGTAGCCTCCAGCCTCGACAGCGAAATCTTGGAGAAGTCCTTTCCCGGAGCTCGTTCTGTGCGCTTTTCGTCGATGTAGCGAGCGATCTCCTCACCGGATGTGGTTTTATCAAACCGGGAGAGATATATCGCCATCGTGGGCTCTGCGACTCGGATGACCGTAGTCGCAGCGGGAGCAGTGCCGCGTTGGTTGCGGGCGGGTCGAGGTCGACGCTTCTTCTTCTCCACGAGGGTGAAGCCGCCATCGTCGACCTTGTTCATGCGCATGACGGGATCCATTGGGCGCGGGATAACCTGCTTGCGTGACGTTTTTTTCCGTTGCTGCTTCTTATCCTCATTGAGGGGCCGCTGCAGGGGTGCGAGCGGGGCGGGGGCAGCGGGGGCAGCAGCGGCGGCCGCGTAGGCCATGGGCGACGTGGTCGTCTTCGCTGACGTTTCACGCGGGGTGCGGGCGGGAGCGGCGGGGCGCTGTCCATCGCGCACGGCGACAGCAGGCGACGACGCAAAACTGCCTGAACTATGACCTATTTATTCAAATAGGTCATACTTTGACACTTTTGCACGTCAATGAAGATAAACAGTACTGAGTCTACCGTGCGTTCGGAAAGATACCTCGAAAAGAAGAACGCACAAGAAACTTGTAGGGCTTAATTTTTTCAACAGATAGTTTTACAATATTTGGTTTGGTTACATTCGTTTTCTTTGAAGCTGCCGCGAGGCGGCTATGCAGAAGTTTCCATCGCTTCCGGTACTTTAACGTATCGCTTTCTTGTCTTGTACCCGTTTACTGCTCTTCGTGGTATAAGTCAGAGAGAGACGCGTCAAACTCTCTTGCACTATTCTGTACGAAATGCAATAACCGTATATCTTTCTGCTTTTGGAACTGAATAGAGCATTAGTTTCTTTGATCATTTATTTGGTTGATAAGTACTAATAATATAAAAAAAAATTAAACATTTGTAGCCAACACTAGCGTCGTTAATATCGGACGCCGTCGCAGGTGAAGAGAGCATTCACGAGAATGAAGATACACATTTACAAGAGGTTGAAATAGAATATGATAACACTGTGCCACAGAAACAGGAGGTAAGTTAACCATATAATTAGATACCTATAATATGTAGAGTTGAATCGAAATCGAATATCTTACTATAATATTATAAATGCGAAAGTTTGTGAGGATGGATGGATGTTTGTTACTCTTTCTCGCCTAAACTTTGAACCGATTGGGGTGAGATTCAGTATGTAGATAGTTTAGGCCCTGGAACAACATATAAGGTACTATTTATCCCCATATTCCCACGGGAACGAAGACTACGCGGATGAAACCATGGGGTACAGCTATTAAGGGCATAAAGAGACATAATATACCTTATCATAAGGAAAAACTACCGTAGTGATCGCAGATCATGCGATCCCCGCAGTCGCGAATTGAATACATATTTTATGGCAAACAAACGTCTCCTCTTGACCATCGCTGATGCATTTGTGATGCATTTGAGGCGAAACGTCGAGGTAAATAAAGTTAAATAAGTTCCATTTTTGGCATGTTGGTTCGAGAGCAATAATGCCACTGACATTCTTGCGTTCGCGGGTTCTATCCTCACTGCATGTTACTTTTTGTTTCTTTTTTTTTAAATATATAACTAAACAGGCGTTTGACCGCAATCTCACCTGCTGGTAAGTGATGATGCGGCCTAAGCTGGAGAACGCTTGTTCAGTAAATACCTATTCACTCTTGATTTGAACATACCCACGTTATAGTTTTCGGGAAAAACGGACGACGGCAGCGAGTTCCATTGCTTCGTCATTCTCATGATGAATGATGAGGCAAATTCAAAAATAATATTTTATTATTTCAGCGATACATCGAAGAAGATGATCAGAACAGTATGGAACAAGATTCGAGTCACGAGAGGATAGATGAAAATATAATCATTGTGCCTTCTAACTTAACCGATAGTAGACAACACGTTGATTCATATCAAGATGAATCCAATATGTCTATGGTAAGATCATTTCATCAAATTATGTTGAAGTCTTAGTGTTTTTATGATAGAGTTACAAAGACCGTTCGCCTCTTTTCTAAGGGACGATATTTCCTAATTATTATTAACGTGTGCTACACGATTCCGAAGTATTTTTTTTTCGAACACCATGTTTTCGAACATTAGCGAAAAATTCGCATTGAAAGTTGGAAACACTAAAATGGTTTCACTTCTCTTTCCGAGCTTGAAGGTCATGACATAAAATCTTATTAATAATTGAAAGTACCAAATTTTTCGATGTTATTAACCTTTATTGCTATATTAAAAAAAAATCGAATTGCTCTACTGTAAAGTTGCAATTTTGCAGTTACAATATTTTACGTGACGGCAGTCGATTTTTAGTCTCCAGGATATATAAATAATAAATATATTCTGTTTATCGATTATTTAATCATCGTACTAACAAAAAAGTGATTCTTTGGGACTTGGAGTGTATTCTGAATTGCTAATTCACAATTTCACTACACATCCCGGTATATTTAATATTTTCATTCAAAGACAACATCCATTGCAGTTTTGACTCTAAACACGAGTAATACAGCCTTTTAGATCCCCGCTTACTTATGCAGAGTTTTGGTTCCTAAAATTCCTTGCTATTTTATTTCTTTGATTAGTTAGAGTATTTTTTTTCTCTCAGGGAGACACCCGAGAGTCTGAAAATTTGGAAACAGATGTTCTGCAATTATTATCACCGAAAGCTACGCAAAACTACGAGGAAACACGTAAATACATTTGAATTACTGCTTATTTGTACAGGACTAGCTGTGCCCCGCGATTTCACCTGCGTTTAAACTATTTCCAGGGTCTAAACTATTTACATACCGAATTTCAGCTCAATCGGTTCTGTAGTTTTGGCGTGAAAGAGTAATAAACACAGTCTCTGAGCACACACAGCCTTTGACAGCCTTATTGGCTCAGATGGTAGTAACTCTGCTTTCTGTGCTGCAGGCTCCGGGTTCGATCCCCGGCCAGGTCAAACATTTGTGTGCATGAACATGTCTGTTTGATCTGTTTCTGGGTATTATAAGCTTATATAAGTAATATATTAGTCAACTGGTTACCATAGTACAGGCTTCTAGCCTAGTTTGGGACCAGCAGGCCTACCATCAACTTATAGGCTAGCTATTCAATTCCGACTCTATTCAATTTAGGTACCTAAAAAATTTCATACCATCAACTCATTAAGCGACGATCGCATTTGAATCGTATTACGTCAGAAAGAATGAACAAAACGTTGTCTCTGATCCAACTTTCCGCCGCCGAGCGAGAAAAAGACAACGCTATATAAAAATCTCGTGGTCTCATTCAATGGCCGCTTCGTTTTGAAACGGCATCTTACATATAAATCGGAAATTACCGGATTTTTTTAGACCCCAATTTTATATTAAGTTTTGCGAATGAAATACATTAAATTATTTTATATTTCACAAAATTTTATTTATTTAATATTTTGAGTACAGTGTCTTCCCATTAATGCTTGAACTTCCAAGATTATTATACGAAATCGTAATTAAAATTTTTGAACGAACTAGCCGATGTCATCCTTATTACCTATTTTTTCTAATTCTTGTCATACTTTACAAGCGCGGTAGTTTTAAAAATGGAAATTAGTTTTGTGTTTGGCGTTTGGAACAAAACAAAGTTAGGAAATTTATAATGACGTAAGCTGTTAGTTTATGTTTTCTATATAATCAAGTGTTTTGGATATTATTTAACGATTCGTAATATCAAACCTCAATAATAATTCCATGTCCACTCAACAGTGTGGAATTCGTGTACCTTTCTTAAGTGTTTTTTCAAGTGGTGGCACGAAGGGTTACGTACCACCAGTTAGAAATATTGTTGGAAGCTCTAAACTCTCATCGAGAACATCTTCAAAACAAAAGCATCTTCGTTGATGCACTCCATCAGCTCAAATAATAGTAGTTCGTCGGACATACTATTCAATATTCAAACAACTCTTGCGCACGACGTTAAACTTAGTTGATTAGTATCTTAGATAATATTATGTCACAGAGTCACAGCTCTACTTATCGACTTTAGTCTCAATAATGAAAATAGCACACTTCGCTTACACAGATTTAAAACATACACGGAAATTTGTAAAAACGATTCAGTTTGGCGAAACAAAACTAACTTTTATTGAATCGCTAGAATTGACAGTTATGCTATTCAGTTTCAGTCGTAAGGAAGCATCATAGTACGAAAAGAATGAACGAAACTAAGCTTGCCATTCAGTTTAGGTTTTGTTTTGGCGGGAATTTTAAACTGATCGGCTTAACAAGGTCATGGTACGAAAATAGCGACGCAGTTCAGTTTAGGTCCTAAACTGAATTGCTTAACTAGTTGATGGTAAGCCTGCAGATGACATAGTGTGGAAGTTGTCCCATATTATTATTATTAAACATCCGTCCATCTTCACAAACCTTCGCATTTATAATGTTAGTGGGATTATTGATAATCATTTGCCATCCTTTTAAATAGTCATTGTACATATTTTGAAACAGCTTTCACTATGGAATCGCGAAAAAATATTATTATTATGGCTATTATAGCTGGGACATCCGTCTTGCCGGTGCAATTTATATGGGCTAGACAGAGAGAACAGATACTTAGAGAGATACGCGATAGAAAGAGAGGCAGCTTTTAGTTAATTATAACGATAATTAGCTAGGCGCTGTGCGATCCGAATTGCACTTAATACGTTGGGGCTAGAGTCGCTATTTATTTAAATAATTATTTTCATTGTAGTTTTATTTCAATATTCCACTTTGACATAATTTTCAATTTATTTATTTTTCTTAATTATTTTTACTTTTGGTTCATGAATAAATAATAATAATAATACTATACTATGACATATTAGTAATTAATTCAATAATTCAATGGAGTTTTTTAAATTTTTGTATGCCAGAGAGCTGGTCAAACATGCAGTACCTACTTATGAATGTAATATCTAATCTTTACCATGTCTGCTGCAAATAAATAATTTCATTTCATTTCAAATGATTTGGGGGGGTGTCTCTTCTGTCCCCTTTAGTACTTTAGTATTCTGTGGTTTAAGACCTATTTTTTTGTATCCTTGTTCGGAAATAAACGCTTAAATTGAAGATGATAATGAATTTATATACTTAATTGTTTATAGCATATACATTCGAGTACGAAACCAGGCCGGAGATGCCAGACCTACGTCCGAGGAAAGCGTGTAACTGCACAAAGTCTCAATGTCTCAAGCTATACTGCGATTGTTTCGCTAACGGGGAGTTCTGCAATAAGTGTAACTGTACCAACTGCCATAACAATTTGGATAATGAAGAGTTGCGGCAGAAGGCCATACGGGCATGCTTGGAGAGGAATCCTAACGCTTTCAGGTAACGTGAATATGTTTTTACTCTTTTTGTTTAAAAAGTCCGCCATTGTTGCGTACCAGAGTGGGGCTATAATAACTTTTTAATCTCAAGGGAATAAGGTAAATTTCTTTTTAATTTTTGTCTGTTACCGCTTAATTTTTTGTATGGTAGTGAGTGACAAGACGAGTAAATCAAGTGCCTGATGGTAAGCATCATGATTGCCCATATGAAATACAGTGCCACCCAGTGTTTTTAAATTCAAAATTCTGCGCGGCACTGCACTGCGCCTGTCACCCTGAGATATTAGTTGTTGAAACTCGTCATGCCCAGTAATTTCGCTGGTAACATTGCCCTTCAGACCGGAACACAGTAATGTTTGCACATTACTGCTTGGCGGATGAATAACCACTACACAACAAACCGCTACAAACAAAGTGCATATGAAGTAGTCTATAAATTTATTGTATACAATAGGTATTTAGCCCCTTGGTAACAATCTACTGTTACTCTCTTTCTAGACTTCTAGATAAGGTTGGTACAGCACGTCTTATCTTCCATTCCTGTCTATCGTACGTCATTTCTGTACGTACTCCTTTTTGGCCCCTGACCAAAAAAGAAGGGGTGTTATAAGTTTGTATTTTTCCGTATCGAAGCTACGAAAAATGGAGCCATTTTGATGAGGTGCGGCTATTCCTGTAGTTCTGCCTGGTGGTAGATGGCAATAGACTCGCTGCCTATTACATGGGACCAATAACATAAGGAACACGCTGGAGGCGGGCCGCTTACAACCGGACTGGATGGAATTCTATGGGGGAGGCCTATGTTCAGCAGTCGGACGTCCTATGGCTGAGATGATGATGATGATGATGGCGAAGTGTGACTGTGCCTACTATGGGACTGGGTCCTGGGTACACCTCTGCCTTCCTCTTCGGAAAAAAGGCGTGATGTTATGTTATATCACATTGAATTGTTTTTCGCAGGCCAAAAATAGGAAAAGGCAAGACAGGCGGTCCGGAGATAATCAGGCGGCATAATAAAGGATGCAACTGTAAACGAAGCGGATGTCTTAAAAACTACTGCGAGTGTTATGAGGTAAATCATTTGTCACAGTACTAGCTGTTCCCCGCGGTTTCACCCGCGTAGTCATCGTTCCCGTGGGAATATTGTGATATAACGTACAATTAGTGTTAGGTACAATATGAATAAAAAATTCACCCAGGAGCGAGATTTGAACCGCCACAAGTGTATTGTTAAATATACATCAAGCAATTTCATCACTTATACGTTTTAAATTACAGGCTAAAATAGCGTGTACACTGATGTGCAAGTGCGTCGGTTGTAGAAACGTACAGGAGACGTTGGAGCGACGGCGGTATGCTGTGAGAATGAGAGATAAAGTATCCTCCGATACTACGTACAGACCGCCTGCACCTATCGATACGCCTGTCAAGTAAGTTACTGGTAATCTTTTACGAGGAAGTGTTCTGTAATACACAACACCACGCCTTTTTGTTTTAGGTCCCACGTAATAGGGGGCGAGCCTATTGACATCATTAATTATAAAGAAAAGGGGAGATAGGGTACGTTCTCCCAGCGCTTACTCAACAAGTGGCTTATAATGAACAGCAAAGATGTACCTAAGGCTGAAGTGCGACCGAGATAACAAAGACCACCACTTTACTACAGCTGGAACTTGACTGGGCTTGTGAATTGACTAATTGACCATATTAACTTATGAAAATTTATATAACTTGACAATGGCAATACATTCGTGTGGGTCCATAAAAGAAGAAAGTAGATATTTATGTGACATTATTACCTCAACAGACAACCATGCAGCTTCATGACACCAGAAGTAATAGAAGCAGTGTCACAATGTATGCTGGCGACCGTGGCCGAGGGCTCCCTCGGAGACCCCGTGGAAGATATCCTGGTGGAGTTCTCACGGTGCATGGCCGATATCATTACTGCATCGCATCACGCCTTATGAAATGGTTTGTATTATTGTTTATTTATTTACATTTATTATTATTGCCACTGCTGAGCAAAGGCCTCCCTTTTATCACACTATTTATGCATGTCGAGAGCTGTATTGTGCCATTCCTTGCAATGGGAGTCCAGTTCGTCCCGCCATATCTTTCTGGGTCTGCCGCGACGACGTTTGTTCATTGGGGATCATGGTTGTAATTTTGGCCCAACGGTCGTCGGTCATGCGGCAAATGTGTCCAACCAAATAAATCCAAATGTGTCCAAATTTGTTTTTTTTTTGTAGTTGTTAGCAGGGGGCCGCCTGGGGAAGTACCACCTTTGCCAGTTATTCATCCGCCAAGCAGTAATGTGCAAACGTTACTGTGTTCCGGTCTGAAGGGCAATGTTACCAGCGAAATTACTGGGCACGACTAGTTTCAACAACTAATAACTCAGGGTGACATGCGCAGTGCAGTGCCGCGCAGAATTTTGAATTTTAAAACACTGGGTGGCACTGTGTGGGCAATCATGATGCTTACCATCAGGCACTTGATTTGTTCGTCCTGTCACTATTATAAAAAAAAACCTAGTCACATTTCAGTTCCTTGTGTGTTCTTCCGGTAGAATTGTTCCTGAAACTTAGATCAAACATGCAAACAATGGTGTTATCTTGAGTAAAAAATACATTGTACTATAGAAGTTTACAAATAAAATAAATACGATTGTAAATAAAATAAATATGTTTTCCTTTGGTGGTTTTTCCCTTGGTGGTTCGGATGGCACGTTAAATTAGGTTCCAGCGGGCAGTTGACATGCCATTTTGGAGGCCTTGTAGAAATATTAGCGATCTGAATACGTACCTAGGCTACTACCGATCATGAGGTCCCGGGTTTGATACCCAAGTCAGGCGATAAGTGGAATTTTTTTTCTCAACGACAGCCCAGTAGATGGCAATAGGGTCGCCCCCTATCACATGGGACTTAAAAAATATAACTGGGAAGTCTGGGTGCCTTACGCTTTATGATTTGAAGATTCTCATTCAAGGATATGAAATATCTAAAGATTTTATATTTTTGTTTCAGATGGTAGTGATTTGATAAGATATTCTGTTGTAAATATTGTAATTAAATATTGTATCATCTCATATCTGCCAAATTAAATTTAAGATCACATTAAGCAATATTGTATTCTATACATTCACTGCTGAATAAATTGTAATAAACTTAATATATAACATAACATACTACCATCTAATGAAATTGTAAACATAGGATTTAAGATTATAATATAATAAATATATTTGATAGATTACTAGTAAAAATAAATGTACATAGTGTTGTATGTAAATAAAATATTTATCAGTCATAAGATATACCTTGATGAATAAGGTAAAAATATAAAATATTGTATATATCGACAATAAATTGAATTTTTATTACATACATGACACTTTTATTTAAGAGCTGATTCACACCGGGATGGCAGCGGAGCGGTGAGCACTTTCAGTGTCAAATAATTTAAAGGGGGTGATCCATTGGCGAGTAAAACCGTTGGAACCTTTAATGGAGCACCTACAAGACCGCGGTTTTAAAGGTGCTCCATTAACGGTTTTTACATTTGGCTCGTCGGCTCGTTGGCGAACCAAATGTTTATCTCGCCGAAAGATCACTCCCTTAAGACTTTATTACCACAATTTATTTTAAAAAAAAACAGTATCACTTGGAAAGCTCTAGAAGGTAGCGCGTCGCCGCGAGTAGCTTTCCGGTGACGCGAGCCTGGCTCCGCTAAAACTCAAACAGTATAAAGACATACACATAAGATATATATTGAGTTTTCTCCACTTAGATAAATAGCTGTTTACATGTAATAATTAAAAAAGTAACGGTTTTATTGTTTGGTCGTCAAAACTAAAAGCGTGTACGAATATCAGATCAATCTGTCAAAAGGAATGGGATAAAATTTCAATTACTAAATTTAACCCAAAACAAAAATACCTAAACGAACAGGTCAAGCCAAATTAAATCATGAAAAAACAATGTGTGGTACCTACATACACCAAATACGATATAGATCAGCTGATTAGTCAGTTTGTGTGGGAAGTCGAGTAATTTGTTTCGAATTCTGCATAGAAAACTATGACTAGATCAAATAGATTCGGCCAGTTAACTCCCTTAAACCCCAAAGTATTTCCACATCTATTTGTACCCTTGCGTTATTATCATAATATAGTTAAAAATTCTATTGTTATTCGTGTGCGCGCCGTCTAAATATACCACGAAATGGGTGAACTAAATATAGATACGTCATTACCCGGCTCACGTGCAATGTGGTATGCCGTGTACGGTTGCTTGTGTCTTGGATCTCTCCTATATTGGTTTTATAAAGGTTATTAGGCAAAAGTAAGTGAAATTTTGTGATAAAATGCAGCACTTTCAAGCAACTCCAAAATATGAAATTCAAGCTTCTGATAAATTAGGCCGGTAAGTTGGTTACTTGATTTTCAAGTTATATTAAAATTAGTACTTAGTTTAAAAAATGTAGCACTTTCAAGCTACTCAAAAACGTTAAATATAAACTTTTAAGAAATGAGGCCGGTAAGTTGGTGAATATACCTATAGATGATGTTATAAAAGATTATATCACTCTTTAAAATACGACTATTTTGAGTTATTTACCTTAGATTCTAGTACTTATGGATGAATGTTTGTATTCATATCATATTTTGTATATGTATTCTGTGATTCATATTACCTGAAATAGAATTGAGAGAGTTATATCGAAATCAAAATTATTATTAATAAAATATATTTTCAGTTACGCAGTTGCAGCGAAAGACTTGAAAGCCGCCGAGAAAATTCTGTCGGACGAGCCATTTGTTCTCGGCCCGAATAGCGACTCGTCTCTGGTTTGTTTCAAATGCTACCTGCCCTTGATCCGCAAGTTCTTCGTCTGCAAGAACTGTGGTGTTGCTCCGATTTGTCCGGGAGATGGATGCCCGGATCCTATGATAAGCAGTATGTAGAAATTTGGAATTAAGCTAACGTTTCATGTATTAATTTATTTTCGTTCAAAATATATAGCAAGACTCTGGTTTGATAGTTCTAAGGAAAATTCACACGATATTTTTCCTTTATTACAGATTGGCACACAGAATCAGAATGTGATTTCTTCAGGACCCTAAAATTGACCAAGGGCCTTCACCCAATGACTATGGTCCAAAACGTAGGGTCACTGTTAATATTACGAACGATATTAAAAAGAAACGTTAATCCTGAAGGTTGGGAAGAGTTTCTGAAACTGGAAGCACATTTAGAGAAAAGGAGAGAAAGTGGTGTTTGGGAATTTTATGGAAATACTGTTAAAGTATGAAATAATTTATAATAAAACACTAGACTTCTTGTATAATTGATTCTTAAGTTTAGATGCTTATAAGGCTTTTGATTTCAGTTCATCGACTCACTAGGGCTAATTGAAGGGCAAATGGACTCGAGCCTAATTCAGAAGATATGTTCAATCATAGACGTAAACAGCTTCGAAGTCCGAGGTCCTGCATTCCCTGGTATCGGCGTAGCGGAAGTTTTACGCGGGGTGTACCTCAAGGCAGCACTTTTGGCCCACGATTGTACATCCAATACACACATGTCGATAAATGATAATAACTTGCTTGTGTGCCATGCTAGTCTCGACATTAAGCAAGGAGATGCTATTTATTATAATTATACTGATCCTTTAAAGGTGAGCAAACTATATTTCTAGAAATATAATTACCAAGGAGAGTTGATAGAAAAGTCGGCGCCTTATTCTCACAAATAATTAATTTGCCCAATCGCATAACAGCGTCCTTATAATTTATTTGCAGACGTTAATCTCTCCCTAGACCGTGATGATCCTTTAATATTGTTTCAAAAAGGATTTGGACATTTCAGGGTACAGCAATTCGTCAACAGCACCTGCAACTAGGCAAATACTTCACATGTTCGTGTACCCGTTGCGCTGACGTTACGGAACTGGGTACATACGTTAGCTCAGTTTTATGTCCTGACTGCAAGACTGGATATGTATCACAGATAACCGGCGATTGGAACTGTCACAGCTGTGACAAGAAGTTTGAGTCCAACAAGTTTAGGCAAACTGTTCAGAGCTGTATTGATAAGTTTGGTGTCATAAGTAAGTAGTATTCTTCGATATTATACAGTACAGTACAGACTACCGCGGTGGCGTAGTGGTCGCAAGCTCGCCTGCCGATCATGAGGTCCCAGGTTCGATCATCAGGTCAGCCAAAGTGTTCAATATTACATTTTTCCTTTAGGAATTATCTCAATATCTGCCTAGAGTCTGCCTACCCCTTCAGGAAATAGGTGTGATTGTATGTTATGTTATGATACAGTAGCAGCATAGTATAGCTTGACAGTATAACTTGGCAAGGGGCATAAAAAGGAACTAATTGGAGTTCGTTAGAACTCTCGTATCTTTTGCTTAGAAACGAGCGCTGTGCCGCGTTGTGTCGGGATGCCAAGTTGTTTTGGGTGAATTCAGCAAAGTATTTTCTGAGTGTGTTTCTATTTTCTATAGGAGTGGTATACCCACAATAAGGGGCGAACCTATTGCCATCTACCGAGCACAGTTCCAGACTACAGGCTGTCATTGAGAAAATTCCAAATGGAAAAATAACACTGTTCGCCTGATCTGGGGATTTTACCCTAAGGCTTTTTTTTTAAAGAATTACGTAGTTTAGTATTTTCTTACGGCAATCTAACGTTTCATAATATCAATGTGTTGTGAAAAATACAAACCATAGGCGTCCAGTACCTATCTACCTATACTGTAGCGTAACCTATCGTTTACGCTTCAATCAAATATAATCAATCATGATTGATACTGAGTGACGGACGATTAATGTGTTCTTGAATGGCGTCAATCATCACTTCACACTATAGTTTAACTAACCATCAATCATCGCTGTTACTGTGGCAAAACTGACACCAAAACATATCGTGAAATTGACGCATTATACACGTATTATATTTACAAAATTATACTTAAGTAGCGGTTTAGCAAGTTGAAGCGGATTAAAAGGTTGTATTGGCAATGGGCAAGGCAAATAGCACGTAAAACTGATGGCCGATGGGGCTGTAAAGTTCTCGAATGGAGACCACGGACCGGCAAACGCAGCGTAGGACGTACAGCCACAAGGTGGATAGACCATCTGATAAGGACGGCAGGAACACGCTGGGAGCAGGCCGCTTACATCCGGACTGGATATCTATGGGGGAGGCCTATGATTAGCAGTGAAAGTCCTATGGCTGAGATGATGATGATTATCTTATCTTAAACAAGAGCTAAAATCTTTACATTTTGTGTGTTCTTTACAGACAAAGAGGATGAAAAAGAACTAGAAGAGTATATAAGGAACGTATCTCTAGTTTTAGCCCCAACCCACTATTTACTAATAGACGCCAAACAACGGCTAGCGGGAGTCTTAAGAGATACGATCAACAGAGAACCGAGGCCTACCAAGAAATTGATCAGACGGAAAATGGAGCTTTGTAAAGAACTATTGCCTGTACTTGACAAATTGTGTCCGGGTATCTCTAGAACTAAAGGTGAGGAATTTTTATGGAGTAATAAAGTTGTACGTTTAGGTTTGAACCACATACAACTCAACCAGACCTGGGACACTCCACATTATGGGTATGAAGCTACAAGTAGCCAGAGCGCCCGTCTTGACGGTACCATTTCAATTGGCTAGAAAGGGAGAAAAGCTAGGCAGATACGCGCTAGAAAGAGACGCAACTTTTAAGTGAATATTACTAGGTTATTAGCGTTGTACAAGCTGAATTACTCTTTGCATCGCAGCTAGAGTCTTAATTTATGTACATGAATTTGAGAAGTGTCCCTTCTGTTTCATTTAGTTCTGTCTTCTGTGACTCAAATCAAAGACTTAAGGGAGTTATTATGCTATAGCCAATACTATATAACAGCCCGCCATGCCAATTTTAATTTCTCATTAGAGGACATAGTTGAAGTCAAACGATCCAGTAAAAATTAACTGATCTCCCCCGCACCCCGCCACGACTTGGCGTATTAGTTTTCATAAAATTCATGAAAGCGATGTCTTTTAGGTTTAGTTGTCTGTTACACCATACTACCAGCTTACGCTTGTGCTATCAGATTTAAATATGACATAATTAATGTTTTTTTTTAAATATGTTACTTTTGCTTTCAGCAATCACACTTTACGAGCTACACGTCGCGATGGTACAACTAGCAAAGAAACTGTTTGACGGACGTGAACTAACGGGATCTGCATACATGGTAATTGATGTAGGGAAAAGTTAGCAAGGTCGATAAGTAATAGTTTACAGATACTACTCTGCTCCTTGTAAGCACTTAAGAATGAGTCGTCGTTATTGGAACTATCTATCATCGTCATTTTCATCCCATTGGTACTCGCTGCCGCGTTTGATAAGATTTCAGCATTTTGCACCGCCATTCATCCACTCCGATCAGTCAGTGAAGGACTTACATTGCTTATTATTTCCTAGTCTATTATCCCCACTGCTGGGAAAGGCCTCTCCCAAGACCCTCCATCATCATCTCTGCTGCAGAAAGTCCACCGCGGGACATAGGCCTTCCCATTAGGGGGTTTGCCAATACACGCTATGCTTGGCAGGCGTGTTGGCAAGCGCAGTTTGATAGTTTTTGCCCTACGAACGCTGCTGCCCGTGCTTTATTTCTGATAATCTCTTAGCCGGTTCTTACGGCAAACACGGGTAGAAATAGTGGAGTATAGCTCGACATAAAAGAGTAGAAAATAATGGGGGCGCCACTGTCGTTTACAACATAAAAACAATTTAGTCAACACATACACTAAGTTAGTTCCGTTTCTACTCTTTTCTGTCGAGCTATGCTATTCTATTGCCGGTACCTCACGGCAATACCCTTCATATCTTTTTAAATAAATACCTACGTTATTTTATTCTAGGACGAGCTTTTATCTGCAGAAAAGCATCTGAAGCGTTCCTTAGAAATGTTATTCATTGAACCCGGGAACTCTCCTGAAGGCGAGCTCTGTGCCAAGGCGCTCGAAGAGTATCGCGCTTTGAAGTCTACCATGAGCAATGTTCTTGATAGTTTGCATGAGCCTGGCAAAGTGTACGTTAGTGAAATCACTGAGGCTGACGAAATTAGTGTGAATTAAATGAAATAAAATTGTTATGAAAAAGAAAATGTTTTTATTATACTTATCTCTATTGAACTGAAATAGCTTAGAACACATTAACTTGATTACAAGATCTGATTAAAAGTTGTAATATACTGAATCTATGTGGGTGCAAGCATAGCATGGGGTCAGATAGAAACTATCCAAGCGGAGACCCTAGTCTGGTAACTTATGATTCCGAAGTGAAGGACCATTTCTTTCATGGTTAATTAAAAATAATAATGATAATAAGATCTCTTGTCTATACAATTTTAGGAGATTTCTGAACGAAAGCTTGGCTTGTCAAACATTTTTTTAAATTTAGAAATGTCATATTACTAAACTCAGTGACTATTAGTTCCTAAATTACCCGTGTCCGGACTGCCGCGCGTGCTTTCCGGTTATTGCGTCTATGCTTTTCTGTGATGCTTTCTCCCAAACCACTGTTACTGTTATTATGCAAAATTAAAATATTACAAAAATCCTATCTCGCCTTTTCCCCGAAGTGGTAGGCAGAAGTGTACCCAAGCACAGAACAGTTAAAAATACTACGTATAGAATGGACATTGTCATCCGCCCACCAATCGGGCCTTCATCACCACGCGAGTGAGATTGAGCTCTCTATGAGCCCCGCTTTCAAAGAATCAGTCCCATTGTTACCGAAAATGGTACACAGTACACATAAGGGAGGGAAGGGAAGGGAAGGGAATACACATAAGGGAGGCATATTTCGGCTGTATGTTAGATTTTTATCGTTGTTGATATAAATTATCATTAGAGTATATTTGAATTATACATTATTTATTACTCTCAACTCTCAACGAATAAATCTATTCATTCCATTTTTTTAAAATACCGGTTTATCAATAACATGTTTCTTCAGAAACAGTTTATCAGTTTAACTGTTTAACAGTCAGATTAAATAATTCATCTCTAGTGTCAAGTGTCAAGCATAGAGGCCAGTGAGTCGTGTCAAGTGTCAAGCTGTGTTGTTAGTTGTTATTGGCCAATGGTTGTCAAGTGTTGGGATCGCGGCACAGATCGCGGAGTTTTATTTTTGTCGAAGTTATTTTTTAACTATTCTTATTAATCATAGTCTTAAGGATATTTACGCATATTAAACTGTTTTCCTCCCGAGCGCGAATACTCATTCATCATACCGTGGTTACTCAGTATACACGTAGATTATTGGCGGTGAGTAGGTAATCATTATTGTACACTATCTAATTTAATTTTATGTCTTCAGCTTGCATTTGCACAATTCCTAGAAATTGCGCCTGAAACAACTTCTTAATTAGCCGTAAAGACTGGCATCGGTCAGCGACACTTCAGTATCATTCATTGCATTTTATGTATTCATTGCTAGGTTACCTACCATTAATATCTGAGATTTTAAAAATAGTCTTCCTAAATCCTTTATTTTTATTCATCATTTCGTCTTTAATCTATTGGCCGCAATAGCTACAGCTGAGCATGAGGTGCTAGGTTCGATTCCCCTGTCAGGCAGAGGTCATGGATTTTTCCATTATGAATTTCAGCAAACAGTAGTCATTCATGGAATTTGGGTATACCAATACTGTCTAACCGTTCACTCAGGGAATCAAGGCATGTAATGTTAATATTCCAGACCAACTGAGATGGCAGACCAGTCATCGGTGCTGGCACTAGTGATACTAGCTGTAGGGGTCACTGTTCACTTCTCATTGCATAAAGTGGAAGAGGGACATGTGGGAGTTTATTATAGAGTGAGTAATATTTAGATAGGTTGTTATTTATTTTTATATTTACTTATAACTGTAAGTCCCAGTTGCCGCCTATCAGATTATATTATAGAGGGGGCAGTCCGTTGGAGGCCTTGTAAGAATCTTAGATCTAAAACTGACATATACATTTGGGTTATACCTATATACATTTGGTTTGGGTTGAGCACTGACCACAGAACCAATAATGGCTTGACTCCAGCAGTGTAATTGCGGAAACATTCCGATAATGTGCCAATACTTATAAATTAAAATTTCACATTATAACAGTGAACAAAAATTGAAATTGTCCATAGCCATTTATGAAATACTTTTTTACCCATGGTTTCACCCCCCAAAAATCTGTTATTCCAGGATTTATGCTACCAACTTACTGGCCCAATTTGTTAAGTATTTTTGATATAAAGAGGTTTTAAAACTTACATTTATTGATCCAAAACTATGGTGTCTCTATAAAGTTAGTGTGACTAATATAGCACAACAAATTAAATCTTGACCTCCCTTACAAGGAGCCATCATTGTCAGTTCATTCAAAACCTGTCAAGAATTAGTGCTCAAACCCTTTGGATATTTCAATATTGTTCATATCTTTTAATTGTAATAATAATAACTTTTTGGTATTATTGATTATTATTGCAATAATCAAAAAAAAAAAATTCTAATAATGTATTATATTTGTATTTTCAGGGTGGAGCACTTTTACCAGTAACTAGTCAACCAGGGTTCCACATGATGATACCATTACTCACATCTTACAAAGCTATACAGGTATTTATGCGGGTTAACTTTTGCCGAGCAGCCCTTAGTCAGTCAGCACAAACCTTCTCTGGTGGTACTTACATGCATTTTATCTTGGCGAGTCTGAACAGCAAACTTTAGCACACGTAAACTCAAAAGTTCTAATCAACTGCCAAAGTTTTATTTTACAGCCTCGTTAGCACAGATGGTAGTAACTCTGCTTTCTGTGCCGCAGGCCCCGGGTTCGATCCCCGGCCAGGTCAAATATTTGTGTGCATGAACATGTCTGTTTGATCTGTGTCTGGTTGTTATAATCATATATAAGTATGTATATCAGTCATCTAGTTACCATAGTACAGGCTTCTAGCCTAGTTTGGGACCAGATGACCGTGTGTGGAAGTTGTCCCATATTATTATTATTATTATTTATTTATATATTACTGAAACTACTTTGTTGGAAACATTTTTTTTCTATTCTTGGTAGGATTCGCAATCAGTTGCTAACTTATATATAAGTTATATAAGTTGATTCGGTGTTCATTGAGGCTTGGACTCATTTGTTCCTCTTCCTTCCTGCAGTTGGCCATCGAGAATGTGGGCCTTAGTTCAGTTGCAGCCGCCTCAAGAAGCATTCAAACCCTCTTGGGTTTGGTTGCTTCTTGAGGCGGTTGCAGTTACTACTTCCTAGTTTGATCATTTCCTAGTCGATCGTAGGGACCTCTAGGTAATTGTGTATTCAAAACATGAATGACATAGTTGGTTTTTCTTTCAGACAACACTGCAAACAGATGAAGTTAAAAATGTCCCGTGCGGCACCAGTGGAGGTGTCATGATATACTTTGAGAGGATTGAAGTGGTCAATAAATTAGAACCACACAGTGGTAAGATATATTTATACATTATACTTATATACTAAGCTAACATAACATACAATCACGCCTATTTTCCGGGTGCACATGTCGCCAGTATGTTAGTGGTCCCATGTAATAGGGGGCGAGCTTATTGCCATCTACCGGGCACTGTGCCGGACTCCAGGCAGTTATTGAGATAGTTTCTAATGGAAAAATCCAATATTTGCACATTACCTGACCTGGGAACCGAACCCGGGACCTCATGATCGGCAGTCCAGCTTGCGATCACTACGCCACCTCAGGAAAGATAGTTGGTAGAAAATGCAAAGATAATTGGTAGAAAATTATATTCTAGCATTAAGGACATTCCTATAAGCTGTTAGGCCCGCCTATACAACCTGTCGTCTTCTTCGTTTGCAATGTGAATTCACTAGGAAATTACAAAAGGGATTTATAAGTTGAGTGTGAATGGTCAAGTGGGTAGAAGTCTCTACCCACTTGTCGACCTTTGTGTACTTTATATGAACAAATTAATGTTGTCCTATGGAAAGGCCAAGTGAAAAGTGCCTACAACCGACGAGTGTGTTTGAGAATGTCATGAAAGTGGAAGAAGCGAAAGCCGTAAGTCAGGATCGTAGCAAGTTTTTTTTTTTGTGTTCCATTTTTATTTGCAATCAGCCTTCCGGCCATAATCAAATTTGTTGTCAGCACTATGATTTGATATGCCATGCTCCAGTGAGCATGAGTCACTTTAGTATTTATGGCCAATTTTATAAATTTCGCTCCAGGATATTATGCCTCTTGAGGCGCTTGTTGGGATTTGGCTGCAGCAGTTGCACCGCAAGCTGATTGGGATGGTTAGCTAGTCGTATCCTGTATGTTTCTTCGATGTTCTTAATTTCCTCTTTGACAGTTTTGACTCCCAGGTGTTCGTGTAGTTCAGCAGTGGTGATAAACCAGGGTGCATTTGATAGGAGTTTCAAAGTTGAATTTTGCATTCTTTGAATAATGTTTATGCTGGAATTTGCAGCACTACCCCATAGTTGCAGTCCATATGTCCATATGGGTTTTATAACAGCTTTGTAGATAAGGAGTTTGTTTTCCACAGTGAGTTTTGATCTTCTTCCTAGTAGCCAACACAAGCTTCTCGATCGGAGATTTGCTTCGTCTCGTTTACATTTGATGTGCGTGTTCCATGTCAGCCTCCGGTCTAAGTGCATGCCGAGATATCTGTTTACATCCTTGTGTGGTAAATCATGCGTTCCCAAATGGACGGGTGGGCAATTGCCTTTTCTCATTGTGAACGTCACTTGTGTTGATTTTGATGCGCTAGCAGTTATTCTCCACTTTTCCAGCCAGTTGTCTATATGGTCCAAGGCGGTTTGCAGGTTTTTGGATGCCACTGTCGGATCTTTGCTGCAGGTGAGAATAGCTGAATCGTCAGCAAATGTTGCCACTATTACATCCGGAGATTGGGGTATGTCTGCAGTGTAAATTGTATACAGAGTTGGACCCAGCACCGAGCCTTGTGGAACTCCTGCACTTAGTTCGTAAAATTTAGAATAGCTATCAACCTCCCGTACTTGGAATAAGCGATTTGAGAGGTAAGATTCCAGGAGTAAGTAAAAACTATGAGGTAGGTATGTTTTGATCTTGCATAGAAGACCTTTGTGCCATACGCGATCAAAGGCCTGTTGAATGTCTAGAAAGGCTGAGGCACAATATTCTCCTGTCTCAAATGTCTGTCGTATCTTGTTGCAAACCCTGTGCACTTGCTCTATTGTGGAGTGTCTCTCACGAAATCCAAACTGGTGTAGAGGTATTATGTTACGCTCATGGAGTAACGGTTTTAGCCGATGCAGTATTATTTTCTCCATTAGTTTGGAGATAATAGGTAGTAAACTTATGGGTCTGTATGAGCTTAAATCATACTCCGGTTTTCCTTGCTTGTAAATCATCGTTATGAGTGATATCTTCCATAGCATAGGAAAGTATGATAACCTTAGAACGGCATTGAATAGAATCGTTAGAAACACAATTGCTTTTCTTGGCAACTCCACGAGAACTTTCTTTGTTATTTGGTCAAAACCAGGAGCCTTTTTGTCTTTCATCTGTCGTATCTGTTGCATTACTTCTTGTGGGTTCACTGGTTTTAGAGGCAGTTCCATCTGGAAGTCTTGTGCGAGAATTTCATCAATATCAGTTTGCTCACTGTCTGGTACTCTTGGTTTATTGGGAACAAATACTCCAGAGAGGTGCTTAGCGAAGGCTTCTGCCTTATCAGTACTTGTTCTTGCCCAGGTTCCCTTCTAGTCTGATAGGTGGTTTTGTGTTTTGGGGTTGATTATATTTTTTAGTGAATTTCCACAGGGAATAATTTGTGGCGGATGTAGCAGTTAGGCTTTCTAGTTGCGTTTGGAGAGTCAAGTCTTCAGATTTTTTGAGCAGTTTCTTAAGTTCTCGTGCTGCTTTATTGAACACTTTTTTGTCACCAGGATGTCTGGTCGTATGCCATACCCTTCGAAGCCGCCTTTTTTCTTGTAGTTTAGTCTTCAATTGTCTTGGTAGATTACTTAAGTTTCTGGTATTCTTGCTTTTGTCTGGAGTACATGTCCAACAGGCTTCTTGTACTAAATTGGTGAAGTATTTAGTAGCTCGGTCGACGTCGTCTTGTGTCTTGAGTTTAATTTGAAGGTTTAGACTAGTGCCCAGATACTGTCGAAATTCATCCCAATCTGTGTTCTTATTGTAGAGCTCGTAAGGTCTTTCAATATTTATGACTGTGGTGCTAACAGTCAGCAAAACAGGAGTATGATTCGAAGATCCATCCAAACAAGAGTCTGTTTGAAAATAATTACGCGACATTCCTCCTACAACAAAGAAGTCAATAATGCTGGTCTGGTCTGGTTGATCGTAGCAAGTGGAGAGAAATAGTCTCCGCCTACCCCAACAGGAACAAGGCTGTATGTATGTATGTGGTTTCACTATAATAATAAACTCAGCCTAAAACTGAAACACTACTATGAAAAGTATGCTATTATTAATAATATAATTCAGTTTTATACAGGTTTTGAATTTACCCTCTGAGAGCCCAGTTATCTCTTTTGGAATTTTATTATAGAAACATACACAGTTCCCTAAGAAAGACTATTTTAGATAAGTACAGCAATATTATAGATATAAGTACACAATTTATTCTATAGCTATTATATAGCTTATTTATTCCTAGTATTAAAATAGTGTAAATCGCTATTTAATTTGAATTAATCGAAATTTTAACGTTCACACTGATGTTCTCATAGATGTATAAGGATGGCAAGGTCAATATGTATAGGTACACGGCTTTAAAGAATGCTCTTAAAGATTCGCGTGGACGCATCTCATAGATGGCACGAATATCACGTTTTTGCAGTATAAAGATAGTCTCTATATCTGCAGCCTACGACATAATAGATAACTTGTTTTCAGTTCTGGACATGGTGCGTAACTTCACGGCGGAGTACGACAAGACATTAATCTTCAATAAGGTGCACCACGAGTTGAACCAGTTCTGCAGCGCTCATACATTGCATGAAGTCTACATTGACCTGTTTGATCAGATCGATGAGAACCTTAGAACGGTATGTAGTTACTACATTACATAACATCACGCCTTTTTCTTAAAGGGTTAGGTAGATGTGTACCCAAGACCCGGTCTCATAGTAGGTACACTTCGCTAGTATTTTAGGTCTCATGTAATAGGGGGCTAGTCTTTTGCCATTTATCAGATACAGTTCCAGACTCCAGGCTGTCATTGAGAAAATTTCTAATGGATAATTTTTTGCTTGACCTGGGGATCGAAGCCGGGATACTTATCTGCATTAGCGTGAACGACCGATTTGACAGAGGCAGTCTGTCAAATGCTGTCGCCGTCAAAGTTCTCACACTACTGCAATTAACATGAAGTCATAAAAACAAAGTAATAATCTGCTTTGTTAACACATGCTATAATATCATGTATTATGTATGTATGCGACGTCATGCCGTCCACTTATTCACCACACTTCAATGTGTTCGCGCCAGTTTTTGGTAACCCACTTGTCATTTTATAAAGTTACTAGCGACCCGCCCCGGCTTCGCACGGGTAGCAGAAGTAGGTATAGTGGACGTTTATCAGGAGTAAATTCGTGATACATTGTATTTTAATAAATATAACCCTAATGGTTTACGCAGCGCACGCAAATTAATGACTATTTCTGTTACAATGACCAAACCTTAACACATGTTATAATTTATCGTGGGCTATTTTGAAGATATTGATGAGTACTACAAACCCCTAGTACATTACTTTATTCTACCACCAATACTTTTCACACCACATGAAAAATAATCACTGCTTCGATTATTGTGACTAAACCAGAAAAGATGGATATAATCTATGTATACTGTTTTGTAGGTATTGATAATTAATACAATCCCCTAGTACATTACTTTAATCTACCACCGATAGTTTTCACACCGCATGAAAAATAATCACTGCTTCGATTATTGTGACTAAACCAAAAAAGATGGATATAATCTATGTATACTGTTTTGTAGGTATTAATAAGTACTACAAACCCCTAGTACATTATTTTACTCTACCACCAATAGTTTTCACACCGCATGAAAAATAATCACTGCTTCAATTATTGTGACTAAAACAAAATAGATGGATATAATCTATGTATACTGTTTTGTAGGTATTGATAAGTACTACAAACCCTAGTACATTACTTTACTCTACCACCAATAGTTTTCACACCGCATGAATAATAATCACTTTTTCGATTATTGTGACTAAACCAAAAAAGATAGATAGAATCTATGTATACTGTTTTGTAGGTATTGATAAGTACTACAAACCCCTAGTACATTACTTTACTCTACCACCAATAGTTTTCACACCGCATGAAAAATAATCACTTTTTCGATTATTGTGACTAAACCAAAATAGATGGATATAATCTATGTATACTGTTTTGTAGGTATTGATAAGTACTACAAACCCTAGTACATTACTTTACTCTACCACCAATAGTTTTCACACCGCATGAATAATAATCACTTTTTCGATTATTATGACTAAACCAAAATAGATGGATATAATCTATGTATACTGTTTTGTAGGTATTGATAAGTACTACAAACCCCTAGTACATTACTTTACTTTACCACCAATAGTTTTCACACCGCATGAAAAATAATCACTTTTTCGATTATTGTGACTAAACCAAAAAAGATGGATAGAATCTATGTATACTGTTTTGTAGGTATTGATAAGTACTACAAACCCCAAGTACATTACTTTACTCTACCACCAATAGTTTTCACACCGCATGAAAAATAATCATTTTTTCGATTATTGTGACTAAACCAAAAAAGATGGATATAATCTATGTATACTGTTTTGTAGGTATTGATAAGTACTACAAACCCCTAGTACATTACTTTACTCTACCACCAATAGTTTTTACACTGCATGAAAAATAATCACTTTTTCGATTATTGTGACTAAACCAAAAAAGATGGATATAATCTATGTATACTGTTTTGTAGGTATTGATAAGTACTACAAACCCCTAGTACATTACTTTACTCTACCACCAATAGTTTTCACACCGCATGAAAAATAATCATTTTTTCGATTATTGTGACTAAACCAAAAAAGATAGATATAATCTATGTATACTGTATTGTAGGTATTGATAAGTACTACAAACTCCTAGTACATTACTTTACTCTATCACCAATAGTTTTCACACCGCATGAAAAATAATCACTTTTTCGATTATTGTGACTAAACCAAAAAAGATGGATATAATCTATGTATACTGTTTTGTAGGTATTGATAAGTACTACAAACCCCTAGTACATTACTTTACTATACCACCAATAGTTTTCACACCGCATGAAAATAATCACTTTTTCGATTATTGTGACTAAACCAAAAAAGATGGATATAATCTATGTATACTGTTTTGTAGGTATTGATAAGTACTACAAACCCCTAGTACATTATATTATTCTACCATCAATGCATTTCACAGCGCACGCAAATTTATGAATATGGTAATTATATTATGTAACACCTTGGTTCACAATATTGCAGTTTTCTTACGGATCCCCATTTTTTTTCAAAATCTCATATAGCCTATGGCACTCACACTGAATTAAGCTATCCATAAGTGAAAGAATTTTTAAAATCGGTCCAGTAGTTTCGGAGCCTATTCGTTACAAACAAAAAAACAAAAAAACAAAGTTTCTCTCTTTATAATATTAGTATAGATGATAAAACTTTATCAGCTTTTTTCACTCAAAATATTATGTGAGGGGAAGTTGATCCAATTTTCAATGACTTTTTTGCATTTTTCACGTCGTTTATTTCCTCCTTTTATCGACTGCCTCGCTGGCGTAGTGGGCGTAAACTCAACTGCCTGTCATGAGGTCTCGGGTTCGATCCCCAGGTCAGGCAAAGCGTTAAATATTGGATTTTTCCATATGGAATTATCTCAATAACTGCCTGGAGCTGCCCGGTAGGCAATTAGCTCGCCCCCCTATTATATGGGACCAATAACATACTTGCGAAAAGTAGGTGTACCTACTATGGGACTGAGTCCTGCGTACACCTCTGCCTATGGGAAAAAGGCGTGATTGTATGTTATTCTTTGTTTTGTATGTTGTTAGTCTTCCCTGCTTCCTAAAATTCCCCCTAAAATTCCCTTTGGGGATTTTTATTATGGAAATTTCAGTTTTTTTTTTTAAATAGGCGCTACAAAAAGATCTCCACGAAATGGCGCCAGGTTTGCGAGTGCAAGCGGTTAGAGTAACCAAACCAAAGATACCAGAGTCTATACGCAAGAACTATGAACTGATGGAGGCTGAGAAGTCGAAGCTGCTCATCGCGGCGCAACATCAAAAGGTAAGCTTATTCATATTTTTTTATGCAACTTTAGAGCATTTAGAATGAGAGTTATCAACAGTGCGACGAACAATTTGTTCATGTATCTTTATGTGTGTGCTTGTTTTATGTCTGTGTGAAACTTTAATATCATAATATATATTAATAAAGAGTAACAGAAAGGTGTATTACTTAAGGGAGCTTCTACTTTCTTTTTACTTAACACTCTTTTACGCAAGAAAAATGTTTGACTTCACATACAATATGAATCAACTGATCGAATTTTTTGTGCAAATCTCGCAATTCTTCCCCCCTTAAGTATTACTATTCCTTTTTGAATTACATTTTACATATTTTTTATTATATTATTATACATTGTTGGTTATAAAGATGCGGTACCGTCTCCTGCTGTTAATGAATCCTTTCCAGCCATCGGTTGTCTCTTAAGAAATCGCTTAGTAGCGATAAGACCGCCGCTTGTACAGTTAATTATAGGGTTACATTGACGCTTCATTTTCTGCATTACTTTGCGTAATTATGTTAATGTGTGCTCTATTAATATGTAATGTAGCGAAGTGTGTGTGTAAGTGTGTAATTTACAGAAAGTAGCTTGACATTTCCAGAGCTTCATCTTCTAAGATATACATACACATTTATTGGAGATTTCCAATGAGTTTTCACTATAATTCATTCTTCTTCAGGTTGTCGAAAAAGAAGCAGAAACCGCGCGCCGAAAAGCAATCATCGAAGCGGAAAAGGAGGCTCAAGTCGCTAAAATCCAATACGAACAGAAAATAATGGAGAAAGAATCTCTTCAGAAAATGGAAATCATCGAGGACAGCATCCATAAAGCCAAACAACAGACGAAAGCCGAAGCAGACTTTTATCACCTCAAAAAACAAGCAGAGGCTAACAAAGAGTTGCTCACAAAAGAATACTTGGAGCTAAAGAAATATGACGCTTTAGCACATAACAATAAGATCTACTTTGGCAATGACATCCCTAATATGTTCCTACAGGCTTCAGTTGGTGAAAACGTTTCAAAAGATGTCAAAGTTGAATGAGTGAATGAAAGCGAATTTCTAGCAACTAGTCAGTTCCGTTTCTCTTTGGTACAACACAAATATTTTGGGTGTTACTAATGTTGTATAATTTGTGAGCGGAGTCTATTTTAAGTTATTATTAAATTGTTTCCAAAGCCCACTTACTGTTACATTATAGGGCTGCCTCGGTGGTCGCAAGTTCGTGTGCTGATCATGAGGTCCCGGGTTTGGTCCCCAGGTTAGGCAGTGTTATTGGATTTTTCCATTAGGAATTTGTCTCAATGACAGCCTGGAGTTTGGAACTGTGCCCGGTAGATAGCAATATGCTCGCCCATTTACATGGGACCAATAACATACTGTCGCAATGTGGGTGCAGTCGCGTGCACCGATATAATATAATCGTGGCGAAATTTTCACATGACTAAATACAAATAAATTATTAGATTTTACAAAGGTAGCCTAATAATTTATATTTAGCCATATCAGTGCATGCGACTGTACCTACTATGTATCTGAGTCAAGGGTACACCTCTGCCTACTCCTTCGGGAAAAAGGCGTGATGGTTTATTATAAGAAGTATAAGACTTTGCCCACTTGGCTATGATGCATTGGCTCCGTCAACAATTTCTATGAGAACAGTCTTGATAGTTATAGTTGTTAAGATACACCATTCTGTATTCGTTGCCTGGGCTAATACATACATGGTACATTCATAATATAATATAATATGTATCGGGCAAACAGCAACTTTCATACAAGTCACATCTATTTAGGGTTTACATAATTACAAAAGCAATTTTTATCTGTATAATTTGTTGATCACAAGATTTAATGTCTAATAAGTACAATGAAAATGTGTTTAGAATTTGTGTGTACGTACATACAAATACAATGTTATTTATTTATTAGAATCAAAAAGACGGTGTAGAGACCACGAATGTGCGCGAAAATTTTGACTGATTGTAATTACTTATGTTGTAAAATAATGATAATAATAAAATAATATTGTGCAAGGGTTTTTAATAAAAGTGATTGATGTGAAAAATGCGATTTTATTGAAAGAGTTGGCTTAAATGAAATAGGACTTAAATCTTGTTGAATGCAGCAATATCAACAGACTGGACAAAGTCTTCATTCTCTTGGATCTTTTCTGTGAGCAAGTCAACAGAGACCTTGTCATCTTCAATGACTGACATGATCTGAAGCTTGTTGATGCCATAGCCCACTGGGACCAGTTTAGAAGCACCCCATAGCAGACCATCCATTTCAATGCTACGGACAAGTTTTTCCATTTCCTTCATGTCTGTCTCATCATCCCAGGGCTTGACGTCGAGGATGACTGAGGATTTGGCGATGAGGACTGGCTTCTTTGATTTCTTGTCAGCGTATGCTTTGAGGCGTTCTTCACGGATTCTGGCTGCTTCCGCATCCTGTGGAGGAATATAAACAATATGTACTACAATTTGTAAAAATGATCACACTTCAATTAACACTCCTATTCAATAACATCAGGTAAGTACTTATGTAAGGTACTGTGTAATGTTATGGCGTTTCAGCCCGACAATATGAGATTCCCTGGACCTTGTAGTTAACTGTGCTAAGGAATTTATTTTCATCAGGGTAAATTGTTTCCAATTGAATTTACTGGTCCTATGTGTTTTGGCCATCCCAATATTGTTCATTATTATAGGTATAGTAAATATCTGTAGCATAGATTAATTAGTTTTTTCTGATTTGCTTGGATTAGACAAAATCTATTTAAGTGATTGGGCCCTATAGACGTTGCTATTTAATATGGTATAAACATCAGAATCTAGGGGAATTTAGTTGAGAATGCAGATTTAAAAAAATCTGCATCGATAGAATTCCATAACATAGAGAGCAAAAATTTTTTTAGATTAAATGATTAGATGAAATGATGATGATATTGACCTCTTCCTCATCACCAGAGCCAAACAGATCTACATCATCATCGTCGTCGTCAGGCTTGGCAGCGGCGGGCGCGGTGGTGGGCTTGCCTCCGGCGGTGAGTGGGTTGGCGCCTGCGGCCCACGCCTTGCGCTCCGCAGGTGTGTATGACGCGATCTGATTGAACCAGCGGAGAGCGTGCGCCAGGTTGCTGGCCGGCGCCTTGCCTACCTGCTCGAACACTTGAACATCGGCTTGAGATGGCGTGTAGCTGTAATATATTATTACGCTCAAAGTACCTTTGTGTATAATCATGTTAGTTTTACATTTTGCAAGGCTTTTGAGTTATAAAAGTCTTGGAAGTAAGCCTTAGTATTCTGTGAAGTAAGCTTGCTAGGGGTGTGATGCTAACCTACAGAAGAATTAGAATTTCGGATATCGCAAAAAATATAAAATATACATTCATACATTCACTCCTTTTTCCCGAAGGGGTAGGCAGAGGTGTACCCAAGACTCAGTGTCCCATAATAGGCACACCCACATTTCGCCAGTATGTTATTGGTCCTATGTAATAGGGGGCGACCCTATTGCCATATACTTAAAAGATATCATGGACTAAACTGGTACGAATAGTCCACGGTGAAATTCAAAATGTTGACCCAATGACGTTGAATTGCTCTGAGTGTTGACCCCATCCATGTTAGTTTTAGGGCACCAAGATAAGATTTGTCAACCAGCTGTGTATCAAGGTCATTACAAATATCAATAAAGCTTCTCGATAGCGATGTAATTCGTTGAGATGACTTAGTCTTTATTAAATTCGAAATTGAAATTGAGTAGATATCTGCATAAAACTAGCATTTTTATTACTAATTTGTATTTGTAGGTTAGGAACTTTTATGATTGCGTGGTTCACTATTCTAACCTTAGACATTAATAAATCATCTTACCCAGAGATGTAACTTTTCTCAGCCAAATATTGGTTCAATTCGTTGAGACCCTGAGCGGTTTTTACGTCTCCAAAAGCCATTTTGCAGGAAAAATATTGTAAAATTGGCAAAATTACACTGCCGGCCAGCGAATAGTGAACAAGAAGAACGAGAGAGAAAGAGAAAAGCTCACCCAAGAGAAAAACCTGATATGACCCACAGATAACATATGCAATGAACGAATGATTTGTCTTGATCTCATTAATCATTAAAATAACCGATTAAAGCAAAGTGAAGCCAAAGACATTACCGGAAAATATTTTTTTGTTAGCTACGTCCCTAACTGACTTTTTTTGTCAATTGACACTTGACACAGAATTGGACAATTTGACAGTTTTTGTATCTGTCACTCATTCAATTTATAACAATCCAAAAATATTTTTAGGTACGATTTTCATGAAAATACGACGTAAAGTCGATCAATTTATTATTTTCCAGCTAACTTTTAGAGTGTCCTTTAATTTGAATTAGTTTCATGATCTAGATTAAATAACAAATAATTAGGTTAGGGTTGAAACTTATGTAACAACAACACGTATTTTTGGTGTTTTTTGCTCTGATATTTTGATAATTTGGGTTAAATATCATAATCAGACAATCGCTAGTTTAGTTTTGTGTTTAAAAAGTGTGTGCGAAGGTTTTAAAAAGTGAAAAAAGTTTGATATTTGTAGTGTTAAGTGCATCGATTTTGCTCGTAGAATGTTGCGCCAGCCGTTGACCCGGGCGCTAGCGCTGAGCTCGCCAACGCGTGTAGCTCCGCTGGCGGCTCGCCGCTATGCAGAAGTGGCCCCACAACCCGACAAAATAGAAGTTTTCATAGATGATAAGCCTGTCCATGTTCTTCCTGGTACAACTATCTTACAGGTCAGATGTTTTATGAATTTATATTGTTTATAACAATATCTTATTGTTGCAAAGCTAAATGATTAAAATAAGAAACCCCATAAGACCTTATTTGTTCTTATTGTGCTCATAATATTTAAAATCATAATATTTTTTTTTTTTATTTCATTAAACTCCTATTTCTGTCTATTTTATGCAGTTGCAGTTTTTGACCAAGACACAGCTGAAAGAGTCTCCCCACACATCTACACAACATACTATGTTTTTATTTTAAACAGGCAGCTGCTCAAGCAGGAGTGGAGATCCCTCGTTTCTGCTACCACGAGCGTCTTGCCGTCGCTGGTAACTGCAGAATGTGCCTTGTAGAAGTGGAAAAATCACCCAAACCTGCTGCAGCTTGCGCCATGCCTGTCATGAAAGGAATGAGGGTCAAAACCAACTCTGATCTAACACGGAAAGCTCGTGAGGGTGTCATGGAATTCCTCCTTGTGAATCACCCCCTGGATTGTCCCATCTGTGATCAGGGAGGGGAGTGTGATCTTCAGGATCAGTCTATGGCTTTTGGTTCTGATAAGAGCAGATTTACTGATATCCATTTCTCAGGGAAAAGGTAAATAACAATTATATAAAACAATAAATAATAAATAACTAGTTTTGTATCCTATAGGAAAGTAGAAGTAGAATATAAATTTGGCTGTTCATTTATTATGTATTAGTATTAGTTATTATGTATATATTAGTTTATTATCAAACTCAAACAGATTTATTCAAATAGGTCATAATCTGACACTTTTGCACGTCAATAAAGATAAACAGTACTGAGTCTACCGTCTATTATGTATTAGTACATTTATGCCTTGACTGCCTTGGTGGCGTAGAGGGCGCATGCTCGACTGCCAATCAAGAGGTCCCGGGTTCGATCCCCAGGTCAGGCAGTGTTAAATATTGGATTTTTCCATTAGGAATTATCTCAATAATTGTCTGGAGTCTGGAACTGTGCCCGGTAGATGGCAATAGGCTCACCCCCTATTACATGGGACCAATAACATAATGGCGAAATGTGGGTGTATCTACTATAGGACTGAGTCCTGGGTACACCTCTGCCTACCCCTTCAGGAAAAAGGTGTGAATGTATGTATGTATGTAGTACATTTATTATGTAATAGTTGAGAAACAACATGAATAGTCCAGCCAAGTTTTCGGTGCTATACATATACTGTTAGTCACCTTTTAATGGGAGATAATTTGGTATGGGATAGTTATCAGTTCATGATGGATGCCTTCACCACAGTATTCCTGACTAATCTATCAAACAGTTTCTAAGGACGGATGGATGGATGGATGGATGGATGTTTGCTACTCTTTCACGCAAAAACTACATTCCGTAATTCGGTAATTTGGTAATCAAAACGAAATTCGGTATGTAGGTAGATAGTTTACTGGAATAACACAAAGGGTACTTTTTATCCTGATATTCCCACGGGAACAAAGACTTTGTGGGTGAAACTGGAGCACAGCTTCTAAGAGATCCCATAGGCCTCCCTCTGCTTATGTTGATTAGTGGATGTCTTCTGGCAGATGATGATGGTGTTTAACACAAAATACATAGTCAATC
This sequence comes from Hemistola chrysoprasaria, assembly GCA_947063395.1. Taxonomy (NCBI): domain Eukaryota; kingdom Metazoa; phylum Arthropoda; class Insecta; order Lepidoptera; family Geometridae; genus Hemistola; species Hemistola chrysoprasaria. The sequence continues at coordinate 10,776,916 of OX346724.1, read as the reverse complement.
AAGCAACACATGAGAGCTTATGTATTTTTTTTTAGTATAAAATGCTGTGCCCCGCATATTCACTTTGTTCCCGTCGGAATATTGGAATAAAAAGTACCCAATGTGTTTTTCCAGAGTAAACTATCTACATACTGAATATTTACCCAGTCAGTTATTTACCCAATTAGTTTTGGCATGAAAGACATGCCAAAACTAATTAACTGACTATAACTGTAACAAAAATCCATCCATCCTCACAAAATTTCATATTTAGTGTAGTTGAGATAATTTATCCATAACTAACTTTTATTTCACAGGGCTGTAGAAGACAAAGACGTAGGTCCTCTGATCAAGACGATAATGACGCGGTGCATCCATTGCACGCGATGCATTCGGTTCGCCTCAGAGGTGGCGGGAGTGGATGACTTTGGTACCACTGGCAGGGGGACAGATATGCAGGTATGTTATATAACATGCATTCATTTGACACTATACTCTGTTTGAAATGCACGGAGAAATACGGAATACGGAAGAAATATAATTAGAGTGAGAGAGCTGGAGGCGCCTCTCACTTTGTCCTGTATGATAATACCTATGGTCAATGATCGTTTTCTCTCTGCATTATAAAACAGAGAGTAGATACTCAGTTGTTTCACCCTACCTACCGTTATATGACATTCTAGGGTCTAAAAGGGTTGGATCAATGCATGCCCTGTTTTTTTATAAATATGATAAAAACCATTCAGTTTTCTTTAACCAAAGATGTTTTGCCGAAGTTTTTGTTGTCCTTTGAGCTAATGTTATACACATGCTAAGAATGACATATATCATTATATTACTTTTGTATTTTAATGCTTCGTTTGTACTTTTGGTCTTTTGGACGACTTAATCTAAAAATTTGTATTTTTAACAGGTTGGAACATATGTAGAGAAGATGTTCCTATCAGAATTGTCTGGTAATATCATAGACTTGTGTCCAGTGGGAGCTCTCACATCCAAACCTTACAGCTTCGCAGCAAGACCTTGGGAAACAAGAAGGGTAAACAACTTTATCTCTTATTCTTATGGAAATAAAGTCTATAATACTATCATAGAAATCTAAATAACGAGGTACTAGACGTCACATACCCTCTTGACCTTGTCGGCGCAACGGGTGACTCATTAGTCACCTGTAGGCTATGTATGTGTAAGAACTTATCACATTGAAGGATTCATTATTTGGCGCTGTTTGGTTCGCCATTTGAATGTAATGTGTAGTAGTGACAGCAACGGTAGCGTGACGGACAGGAAAGAAGGGTTTTGTACATAGACATAGATAAATGGACCCGAAATACCTACAAAAAACGGGTGCATAGCTCAATGTCGCATAAAATGGTTACCATGGTTAGGGTTTGACAGTTCAACCAATAGTACTTTTATTTATTCTGTGGTTCAACAAGGTGGTTGATCAAACACCTATTTACAACTGTCAGTATTGGATGTAATTGTATGTGCCACCAGAGGAATGTGTGCCTTCCTCGGCCTGGGACACTCACTTTATTGCCTCAGAGTTAGAGTCGCTATTTATTTAAATAATTTTGAGGAGTGTCTCTTCTATCCCTTTAGTATTCTGTGCTTCCTCCAAGGTTTTGTAGGTAATTAGTGACTTTGACATTTCTATTACCTTATTATTTAGATTTCTATGGTTTATGTTCATAGTCTGGAGTTTTTTATTTTTTGTAGATTGATTCAGTGGATGTTTTGGACCCACTTGGCAGCAATATTGTCGTGGCAACTAGAACTAATGAAGTGCTCCGTATTCTACCGAGGACTAATGAGGTAACATCATTCAATCCTAAACTCCTGCGTAAATCAACAACAATAGAGTAGAGTAGTAACAATAGTGTTAGATGACAACCAGGTGTTACGGAATTATTCGTCTCAGAATGATCTATTTAACAATGCAATGCTTTTACTCGTGCGAAGCTGGAGCAGGTTAATAAAAGTATTTGTTAATAAAAATATCAGGTAACCCAGTGACGCTAATATCTTTGTAACATTATTATAGCAAGGTTGTGATAAGCCAATAATTTGGTAAAGAAAAAAGTTAAAACACATGCAAGTTCTGTTCAATAAACTTGTGTGCACCTTGAAGTTTGCTACATTTTAGTTAAATACTGCATTAAAAACTAATGTTACATATTATGTACAAACAGGGCAGGTTCACGTTGGGGTAGGCAGAGACTTCCCACTTTCATCACACCCTACTAATATTATAAATGTGAAAGTTTGTGAGGATGGATGTTTTTTACTCTTTCACGCCAAAACTACTGAACAGATTGGACTGAAATTTGGAATGTAGCTTAGACCCTGGAAAAACACATGGGGTACTATTTTCCCTGATATTCCCACGCGAACGTTATCTACGCGGGTGGAACCGCGGGGCACAGCTAGTTCTTCACACATGCCCGGTTGTGGGTACATTTGACCTGGCCTTTCCTTAGGACAACATCAATTTGTTAAATGAAAAGTACGACCTACACCATCTGTCAAGACGAATGAATGAATGAATGGTCACATTCACACTCGCCTTAAAAATACTTTGTCATTCTATCACTCAGGAGATCAACGAAGAGTGGTTATCGGACAAGTCACGGTTCGCATGCGACGGGTTGAAGCGTCAACGATTAGTGACGCCGATGGTTAAGGACAGTCGCGGCAACCTGACGCCCTGCGAGTGGGAGGACGCTATGGTTGCCGCCGCTACTGCCATTAGAGACTGCCCCCCTGATAAGGTAGATATTACATATTATATAATGTGTTGTAACGATTAGTGACGCCGATGGTTAAGGACAGTCGCGGCAACCTGACGCCCTGCGAGTGGGAGGACGCTATGGTTGCCGCCGCTACTGCCATTAGAGACTGCCCCCCTGATAAGGTAGATATTACATATTATATAATGTGTTGTAACGATTAGTGACGCCGATGGTTAAGGACAGTCGCGGCAACCTGACGCCCTGCGAGTGGGAGGACGCTATGGTTGCCGCCGCTACTGCCATTAGAGACTGCCCCCCTGATAAGGTAGATATTACATATTATATAATGTGTTGTAACGATTAGTGACGCCTTGCGAGTACCTACCCTCTTTAGTAATAGTTTTAATAGCTTATTTAGTTCAATAATAAAATCATCAAGTTCTGAATAAGGTTGCGTCAACATATCTACGCCTACCGGCACTTAAATTATAAACTTGTTTATACTTAGTTTTTAATTTAATTTTCTCGTCAAGTGAATTTTGTAATTATTTTGAGAAAATAAAATTTTTTAACCATATTTGTATATTATTCCTTATAATTTTTTTTATATTACAGTTGGGTTGATAATATTGATACATATTATGTATTGCAATAATTGTTTACATTTGCTCTTTAATTAAAACGCAACAAAATCAGATACCTTATCTGTCTCATTATATCTTATTTTTATTTTATTTTTAATAGGGCTCCAACAAAAATGAACTAAAAAAAAACTCAACATAAAAACAACAACAAAAGTTCAGAGGCCATTTCAAAATATTATGGTAGCCAAATGAGTCAGTAACTAATAATAATAAATTAACTTATTAGATAGATAAAGTAGAAAAATAACAGATATTATACAAGATTTAAAATAATAAATAAAATAAATAAATAAATATGGGACAACTTCCACACACGGTCACCTGGTCCCAAACTAGGCTAGAAGCCTGTACTATGGTAACCAGATGACTGATATACATACTTAAATACGCTTATAACAGCCAGACACAGATCAAACAGACATGTTCATGCACACAAATGTTTGACCTGGCCGGGGATCGAACCCGGGGCCTGCGGCACAGAAAGCAGAGTTACTACCGTCTGCGCCAACGAGGCTGTCACAAATGAACAACTATTCCAACTATACCTTATAAAACATAGCTGTATACGTGACATCTAAACAAAAGATAATTTATTTTGTCATCATTTCTTAAATTAGGTACATAAATATCATGTCATATTATCATATTATATCAGGTAATTTATAAATCAAATTCTCAATGAAATACCCTCTTAGAGTTTAATTTTACGGAAATATGACATAATATAATATATAATATATAAACAATTGATTTTTGTTCAGCTGTCACATCTTATCTATCTGTCTTAGCTTACTATTGTAATGAATTCCTCCTCGTGTGAACAGTTGGTAGCGGTGGCAGGAGACCTGGCGGATGCAGAATCTCTGGTGGCCCTCAAAGATCTGGTGAACAGGCTGGGCTCGGAGAACACATGCACTGAACAATACTTCCCTATGGAAGGCGCTGGTATCGACCTGCGCTCGTCTTACCTGCTGAACACTAAGATTGCTAGTAAGTTGATATAAATGTTTATATTTAGTATGTTTTAGGTGTACATTTTCTAAGGGCCGGTTTTTTGTTCGTTGGTTACAGTTAAGTTAACCATTTGTTAGACTGACTATATTAAAATTCCTAACCAATGGTTAATTCTTGTGGAAAAAGTAGTTAACTAAGGATGAAAAAAAAAAAACTAATTTTGGCGAATTTAAACTATTTGTCAAAAAATTTAACTGATTTAATAAACCATTGGTCGACTTAACCAATGATCAAAAAACCCAGACTAAGTAATATTGACCCCCGCTTTGATATAGATAAATAAATTAATTCGATCGATCGGTAGATTTGGACAAAAAAAGTCCCTGTAATATTATACGACAGATGAATGTATCCCAGAAGTTCAGGAGTTAAAATGAATAATTCTATTTCAGATGTGGAAGACGCGGATTTCGTTCTCCTAATCGGTACGAACACTCGTTTCGAGGCGCCGCTCCTGAACGCTCGCATCCGTAAGGCCTTCATACATAAAGAGGCGGATGTAGCGCTCATCGGGCCGCAAGTTGATCTTACCTATGAGTACACCGTGAGTATTATATTTTAGATTTGAAGTAAACGTACCTTTTGTGATATTCCTGAATTTAAGTGTTAGTACGTACCCATAGATGTCATACTATATATTTATATTTGTCGTAGGACAATCGAGAAAACCCAATCATTATATTTATTCTCTACCAATTGAGTTACCGTGGAGGTATCATCATAGGAGATTTTTTCTATCCCACATATCTAACGCTTATAGGGGCATATTCATATTGTAACTGAATCATTGCGAAAAATTAGAACAAACTGAATACTTGAAAGCTTTGTAATATATATTTTTTTTATGATAGTGAGTAACAAGACGAGCAAATCAGGTGCCTGATGGTAAGCATCATGATTGCCCATATCAGACACAGTGCCACCCAGTGTTTTAAAATTTAAAATTCTGCGCGGCACTGCACTGCGCCTGTCACCCTGAGATAGGAGTTGTTGAATCTCATCATGCCCAGTAATTTCGCTGTAGCCAGTAACTACTCACTTTATTACTTCACCATTTTGTAACTAAATGTAATAGTGTAATATTTGTCCAGCACGTAGGTGATTCCGCGTCTATAGTCAAGGAGCTAGCGTCAGGCAGCTCAAGTCACCCAGTATTATCTCGGCTGCAAGGTGCCAAGCGGCCCGTCGTCATACTGGGAGCAGATCAACTCAAGACTAGCGAGGGTTCCGCGCTGCTTGCATATACACAGGAGTTGGCTTTGAAGCTGCAGAACGGATTGCAGGATAAGGAATGGAAGGTAATGACTTATGACGATATAATATTATATACATTTGGGGCTGTTTATAAACAGGAGTTGACTTTGAAGCTGCAGGACGGATTGCGGGACAAGGAATGGAAGGTAATGACTTATGACGATATAATATTATATACATTTGGGGTTGTTTATAAACAGGAGTTGGCTTTGAAGCTGCAGGACGGATTGCGGGACAAGGAATGGAAGGTAATGACTTATGACGATATAATATTATATACATTTGGGGCTGTTTATAAACAGGAGTCGGCATTAAAGCTGCAGGACGGATTGCAAGATGAGGAATGGAAGGTAAGATCTCAATTTTTATTCTGTTTGAGATACCCAGTGGTAAATAGTCTACAAAGTGTCAAGCTACCATGCTAACTTGGCGCTGATCAACTGAACACTGGTGAAGATTCCGCGCTCCTCGCCTTCACACCGAGTTGGCTTTGAAAAAAAAGTTAATGTTTATACACTTGGGGCAGTTTGAACCACTCAGTGGTTTACATACTAGAAGCTGATCAACTGAAGAGAAACGAAGGTTCCGCGCAACTTGCCTATAAACAGGAGTCTGATTTGAACCTGCGTAACGGATTGCAGGATGAGGAATAGAAGGTCTCGTCGATTTTAGTGTTCACTCAAGTGAACACTTCACACAATACGTTCTATACGTCCAAACGCGGGGTCCTGGAAGAGATCGCTTAAAGCGATAAGGCCGTCCATTAACGATAAATTAGCTATAGACAGTATATCTTAAATTTAAAGATGTATTTGTATATTGGTCTCGATAAAAGCCATGCTTTCTACTAATTATAAATAAATGTATTTGTTTCAAAAAGTCTTGGAAATTGGAAAAAGATCAAAGCTTGATGATTGATGATTGAAAAAAAAAAAATAAAGCTTCTCCTGTCCTTAAAGTAATTCAACGTCATTTTTAATCATACAAATAATAATCCCATAAATATCCCATAGTATCCACTACACTTATTTATTATCTACTAGCTGTAACCCGCGGTTTTAATTGCGTTCGTAGATAGTTAAGACCGTGTTAAGACTAGAAAGTTTAGACTCTGGCTCCTATGTATTATCCGGACAGGTGTCTGTACATTGACCATTTTTGAGAAATTATTTCTGTGCTTTTCTAACTTTAAATACGGCCTCAAAATTTCGTGTATTTGTCAGTGTCAAGTTTATTGATTCACCAAGTGCAGGACAGGTAATGACGTTGAACTGTTTTACTTTTTATATCAAACAAAAATTATATGAAATGAACGTTATATCAAGTGAAATTATATTAATTATTTTTATACCAAATGATGCGCACCCTGTGAGGCCAACTAATGGGGTGTCCATTATAATGTATCATTTCGTTACGTCCAGGTGTTGAACGTCCTCCAACGCACAGCGTCTCAGGTGGCAGCCCTAGATCTAGGCTACAAGCCAGGCGTGGGCAAGGTGCTGGAGGGCGGACCTAAAGTAGTGTACCTACTGGGAGCTGATGGTGGAGTCGTTAGCAGGGAGAGCCTGCCCAAGGGTGCTGTTGTTATTTATCAAGGTATGGTGGTATTCTTCGATCTACGATTTTCGAATCGGGCGCAGAAAGTTGATGGTGGTGCCCCTCTCACAACACTGCGTTACGATGTGGCAACACAGTGTTGTGGCTAGGCGCTTTGTGGAGCAAGTTTTATTTTTTTTGATAGTGAGTGAGTGACAAGACGAGCAAATCAGGTGCCTGATGGTAACCCCCAGATTATGTTAATGTGTGCGTGGCAGTGCGTGCGTACACGGCGCGCACACATTCAGACCGGCAGCGGCCACTTACTTTTATTTTTTTATTTTTAATATGGGACAACTTGCACACACGGTCATCTGGTCCCAAATTAGGTTAGAAGCCTTTACTATGGTAATCAGATGACTGATATACATACTTATATATGCTTATAACACCCAGACACAGATCAAACAGACATGTTCATGAACACAAATGTTAGGCCTGGCCGGGGATCGAACCCGGGGCTTGCGGCACAGAAAGCAGAGTTACTACCAACTGAGCCAACGAAGCTGTCTATGAAGACTATGAAGACGAACTACTGTTCTTAGTATACTGTTATTACGAATAAAAAAAAGAGTTATTTTTGCTAAGCTAGTTTTACTTACGTGTGTATTCGCCGCCATTACAATTTTGAACTACTTCGCCCGCGCATCGCGCCCCCGATCCGCGCGATCAATCGGGAGCATTCGGCAATTTCCGACTAGCTCGTTCGGGTGGTGCGATGTCGCACGATAGATACACATAGTAGGTATACATGTTAACATGTCGTTGTATTGCCTACAACTGTGATAGTAAGTTTGTAACAGTGTGTATTTTTACAAAAAAAAAAAAACATTTAAAACACTGTAAAAGACTTAAAGTTATAACAATAAAAATGGAGACTTGCAAAGAAATAAACCCCCTAAGTAAGACAGAAGATGTATGTTAGAAAGAATAGCTATGCAGAAAGAAAGAAGAAGAATGTAAGAAGTCACTGAAACTCCGATCATGTTGGAGATTGAGTATTAATAAAAAAAAAACCAGTGTAAGTGTATAATATGGTGGTGCAGGTCACCACGGGGACGCGGGCGCGGGTGCAGCGGACATAGTGTTCCCGGGCGCGGCGTACACGGAGAAGCGCGCCACGTACGTGAACGCCGAGGGACGGGCACAGCAGACGCTCGTCGCCGTCACCGCGCCGGGGAAGGCTCGCGAGGATTGGAAGATCATCAGGTTTGTCTTATTCTTTATGATAGTAAGTAACAAGACGAGCAAATCAGGTGCCTGATGGTAAGCATAATAACAACATACATTCACGCCTTTTTTCCCGAAGGGTAGGTAGAGGTGTACCCAGGACTCAGTTCCATAGTAGGCACACACCCACATTTCGCCAGTATGTTATTGGTCCCATGTAATAGGGGGCGAGCCTATTGCCATCTACCGGGCACAGTTCCAGAGTTCAGGCAGTTATTGAGATAATTCCTGATGGATAAATTCAATGTTTAACACTTTGCCTGACCTGGGGATCGAACCCGGGACCTCTTGATTGGCAGTCGAGTATGCGCCCTCTACGCCATCGAGGCAGTCAAGAGCAATCATGTAAGCATCATGATTATCCACAGTGCCATCCAGTGTTTTATAATTCAAAATTCTGCTCGGCACTGCACTGCGCCTGTCATCCTGAGATATGAGTTGTTGAATCTCATCATGCCCAGTAATTTCGCTGGTATTCCATGATATGATAATGAATACACATGTATTTGTATTGCACAGAGCTCTATCAGAAGTGGTGGGCGCCCCGCTGCCGTACGACAATATAGAGGAGGTCCGCGGCCGGCTGGGCGAGCTGAGCCCCGCGCTCGTGTGCTACGGCGACGTGCAGGACAACAACTACTTCGCACAGGCCAATACGCTCGCACAGGTAACATCAGGATACAGGACCTCTTAGCAGTTTGACACTATCCTATGGAAAATTTACGAAATCGATGTTTTGTATTCCCGTGTTTCCTCCGAGAGTAATTGATTTTATCCATAAATTTATATCTTGAATATTAGGAGATGACTTTAGGCTATGTCCCTGTTATTTTATTTTTGTTCCTTAACACTTCATTTATTTCTAGTGAACGTCTAATTACGCGAGTAAAACTGGGACAGTTTTTCATGTTTTTAAAGGGTCATACTTCAATTTAACAATGACTATAGAAAAATGAAAATGACAGGGACATGCTCATTATAAAAAAAATATAGATATATTTTTTTATTATATAGATATATTCATAGATTTTATAAAAAAAATCATTGCTCTGACGCAGTTATCTAGGGAGGAAACACAGGAATACGTTTGTATGGAAAAATCACCCCTCATGTAACCTCTTGACGTGACGAAAAGCGCGTGACAAAGTTAATCCACACATTTTGTAGACCTGCAGTTCCCACACATCACGCTTTTAGCGCTCTTTCTTACCGCGAATTTGCTAAATGTGGATAGACCTTCCTCCATGGGCCTTTCTGCAGTCGTATAACATGACTTCCTTCAAGAAGTGTATTATTAATAAACATCTTAAGTGTCGGCAACGTAGGCAGGCCGTCCGCATGTTTGCCATCTCATTGCATATAAAAGGCTTTAGAGGAAACCTCTCCATCCATAGGTTGTCTGGAATAAATCGCTTATAAGCGATAAGACCGCCGCTTGTACATATAAGTGTAGTTTTTTCTGTATCCTTTGTGCTAATTCTTTAAGTGTGGTGTACGTATTTATTTATCTCATTAAGAGCGTCTCCTAGCCACCAAAGACTTGACACAATCCGATGAAAGAATTTACCGAAAGATGTTTTGTACTCCCCTGTTTACTCCTAATATAATTAACCCATTCTATAAATTTATATCCTGATATTTTTATATTGAAGTAAACTATGTCTCTGTCATTTTAGTTTTTCTTATAAACTCTCGGTTTTTTTATAGTGGACTTCTAAAAATCGCAGTTTCACTCCCGTGATTAGACGTTCACTACAAAAAAATAAGGTTTTTAAATAGAAGAAAAATGATAGGGACATAGTTTACTTCATCTTCAAAATATCAGGATATAAATATACCAAATAGGTTTACTGTATTCGGAGGAAACAGGGTAACACAAAACATCGATTTTGTAAATTTTCCATAGGATTGTGTCAAACTGCTAAGAGGTCCCTTTCCAGTTAAGGGTGCGTATAATATAATGCTAGCTAGCGCTCTCCTTATTCAATCTGCCATCAAATCTTCTGGATGACTGATCGTTGACAGATGAATTTGTTGATATCCATGGCCAAAAGTGCAGCCAACATTACAAACAAATTTCACAAAAAACTTCAGTTTGTCTCATGAATTCTTCGCCTATTTTTCACAGAGTCTTCGAAAGCCAGTATCAGGCAAACTAGACGTCCAACTGAAGGAACTCCAAGACTTCTTCATGACGGACCCAATCAGTCGCGCCTCACCTACCATGGCTAAATGTATTCAAGCTGTTAACAAACAGAAACAATCGCCCTATTAAATATATTGTTATGACACGTGGATGACTCATATTGTAATGGAATACGGTTCATTTTTGTCTGAAGGATAATTTGACTTCTATGTTTCGGATTTAGAATTGAGATTTTTATTGCAATGGATCAGGGTTGGTTTTTGCTTGAGATCAAGTAGAATTTCCTAAAATTATAAAATAAGCTTAAATATTAGAAATAAATCTTACTTAAATATTCACGTGTCGTATCAAAATTAAATCAATTTAATTATATTATGTATTTCCAACTTCTATCGTTTGAGCACTATACATTTTGTCACAATTTTCTTTTTATTATATTTTGACGAATTTTCCCATCATTTTGTCCAAAATCGAGATAGTGTTCGAGCGAATAAGTTAATTTTAGGGTAATTATTAAATTTCGCCTTTCTGCAATCATTTTTACGAAGAAAATACTACAGAAATGCACCCGTACGGTCGAATGTTAAAAAAAATGGATCAAATGTTATTTTCTTCACCTCTACAAAACTATTACGAAAGTGCGAACCTATTTTTAAAATAAAAATGATATTCGGTCGCTTAGAAATTCAAAGTTTCAACATACAAAAAATCACTTAATATAAAAGCATCTATATAAAATATGTATATGTAGCTATAGTATGTTATAGCCCCTATTACATGGGACCAATAACATACTGGAAAAATGTGGGTGTGCCTACTATGGGACTGAGTCCTGGGTTCACCTCTGCCTACCCCTTCGGGAAAAAGGCGTGATTGTATGTTATGTTATAAAGGCTATAGTTGTTATGTTCTGACAAGTAATTAAAAACAGATAATAAAAACATCAGCGACATTCGACCGTGCATGTACATTGTATTGTGATTGAAAGCTATTTATTTTGTTATTTAATAGATAAGCGTAATTTCCATAGAGATTATAAATCATTATAAATAAAAATGTACCGACGTAGAAGGAACGCAACGGGTTGCTAAAAACGGATGTTTGAATGTAAGGAAAGGATTTTGTATATAGTCAAAGTTGTAATAAAATGTAGTTTATTGATTGTCGAATAAGTCTTTTATTTTTCTAAAACTGGTTTTGAATAGGTGAAGCTAGGGTAAAGGTAGTGTTTTATAGTCCAGGCAGTTCAGTCTTCTATATTCCTGAAAAAATAAACAACAATATTTGTTTGTTTGTTTGTTTGTTAATGATTCACGCAAAAACTTCTGAATGGATTGGGTTGAAATTTGGAATGTAGGTAGCTTAGGCCCTGGAACTTAACACATGGGGTGACTTTGTTCCCGATATTCCCACGGGAACGATGTCTACGCGGATGAAACCGCGGGGCATATAGTATAAAATAAACCAGAAGAATCAAGAATCTTACATCAATAACTTTATGAACCAAGTGTTTATGTTCGCATTCCTTCAAGATTCCCGCGGCATTTACTGCGAACTGCGCGTGAGCACCGCGCGTTCCGTTCCACGGTGACGGCTCTTTTTCACGCTGTCTCAGTTGTTGCAACAATGACTTACGCGGTTCGAGGAACGATTGCTTCTTCACTGGAGTAACGGGGCGTTCTGGAACATTTTTTTATGTGGGGTCTACAGTGTTCAAAAAGTTAGCGAACATCGGTCTTCCTATACAGCGTATTATGAAACAGTGTTGCCAGATGGGGGGATTCCCTGCAAATTCGGGGTTTTCCTTCGGCTTCGGGGGGGAACTTGAGGGAGAGATTCTTTGGGGGGACTTTTGCGATCATGAAATAACGCGATGTGAAAATTCGCTACTATGAAAAAATGCTTTTGTGAAACTTGACGCACAAATAAGGTGAAGTGAGTCCCAAAACCTACGTTTTGACTGTACGGAATATCAATTTTAAGGCAAAAAAACATCGAATTTTTTATTTATTTTTTATGTCAATCAAAAGTTTAGGATTCTAGCCAGTATGTACTGAGAGTCAAAACACGATTCACTAAACTTGACTCGATACAAAAAAATCGCAAAGATTCCTCTAAATCTTCATATTTTGCGAGATACGTCTTCGGAAAAAGCAGTTTCATTTGCTGGTTTTTTAACATATTTCAATAAAATTTCGTCTATGTGTTCCTTAATAAATACTTTATACGATTATAATTTTATTTTATTGCAAAAAAGTATTATTTTGTAGTAAAAAATACATTTATAAACAATGTTCAGTAAATTGCGCATGGGCAGGCCATTACGCGGCTCTCGCCTTTCATCAGTCGGCCGCAGCGCCTCGTCGAGAGCACCCGTGTACAACTTTGTAGCGTCCGCCCCGCTGCCGCGAACGAAAACGAATATTGAAAAAGAAATTACGTTTTGCTACAAAAAATTGTGAATATGTTAGAATAAAACAAAAAAATATTCGCGATTGAAGATACTAAAATTGATGAACCTGAAGAGGTAAGTTTTTTTAATTTACATATTTCTATTTTACAGATTTCCATCCAGTACGGTTGTAATGGATGGAAATGGATGCAGGAGGTTATGTTCAGCAGTGGACGTTCTGTGGCTGAGATGATGATGATGTTTTTACAGTACTTTTGTCGATCCTGATCCTGATATCGTGGGGCTGCCAGCTGTGCAGGGAACAAGTCAAACCGTCGCAGAAACATTAGATGTGCCACTAGTAGAATTTCAATCGGTGTATACCCACATATTTTGAGTAAGCCACGAGACGCAACTATATTATTTTTCATCTGTAACTAGTTTCTGCCCGCTGCTTTGCACTTGTTTTTCCGGGATGAAAAGTAGAATTTTATTGTGAAGTAGTTTTAGTGTGAAGAGGGAAGAAACAGACAATTAACATCCAAACTTTCAGATTTGTACTAATACCTATTAGTGTGATGTGATAATTACCTACCTAACCTACCAATGTAATGTAATGTCTGTCTGTGTCTTCCGAGTAAAGTACGAGACCCTAATATGGCCAGGTGTATAAGGTGGCCCGGAGCCTAATATGGCTCACTTTCAAAAACATTTCCACTGATTTCAAAATTATTAAAATATCGTGGGAATGTGTGAACGCATCTATAAGTGGTCCATCTTAAGACCCTAGGTTTCTAATAATAAATCTTATAATATCTACATCTTATAATAAAAGAGTATCCAGGTCCGAGATTGTAATTCTATAAGGAAGCATCTTTTAAAAAAAAAGTAATTTATAAAAGGTAAAAACGTAAAACTTGATTTAGTCAAAAATATACCATGCACCTATTTAAATTGTTTCAGTGGCTCAGAAGACCTGCCTTACTTAGTGGAAGAGGAGTATGAGACAAATAAAATCAAAAATCACCTTATAAGCGATCGCGATGGTATTCAAAAACGCACCACGCAGCAACGCGAAAGCATTGAATAGTTATAAATCAGGAGATTGATGATAACTGCCTCAAACTTTGGAGAAATAATAAAGAGACAAAAAATGTTTTCCATTCTGGTGAATAAAATATTATACAAATCCAATATTTTGTCAGTCGCATCGGTGGTCAATCATTGCCTCAACAATGAAAAGTTCGTGCTCCAGCAACTGAGCATTCAAGAAAATTTACGGATTGAAGATTGCGGACTTTTCGTAGACCAGGAATTTCTTTATATTAGTTCCATGTCAGACGGAGTTGTTGGAGTGTTGGAGAAAATTTCATAGTCAAAGTTAAATGCCCTGTCTCTGCCCTTAAAACTGGCATGGAAAGTTTAATCAAACATAACTAAGTTCAAATTCTAAGGCACAATAAACAAATGGCCTAGTTAATAAAAGGAGTAACTGGTACTTTCAGGTTCAGGGGCAGCTACAAGTTACGGGCAAACAGACATGCATTTTTGGGATATGAGCAGGAGAAAATGAAAAATTGGACTTTGTATATATACAAAAGGATAATGACTGTTGGAAAAATAATATGGAGCCAAGAGTCGTGAGCTTTTACCAAACTCATATACTCCCAGAGTTGGTAGATTCTCGTCGAGCTCGCGGCATGCCATTGAGAGGTTCAGAAAAGTAATTCAATCAATATGTCTAATAAAAATAATCTAAAATACCTGTTTCATTCACAATTGAACCAAATCTTGGCCCACTTTTTATTTATACCCATAGTAGACAGATATTCTACTAATATTATAAATGCGAAAGTTTGTGAGGATGGATAAATTAATGTGTGTTACTCTTTCACGCCATACTACTGAACCTATTGGGCTGAAATTCGGTATGTAGATACTCTAGACCCTGAAATAACACATAGGATATCTTTTTTCCCGATATTTTCACGGAGAACCGGAGAAACCGCGGAGAACAGTATTGTATAGGTTTTATAAATACAATCCAAATTTTAAAATCATACAAATAATATATTTTTGAAAGTGGGCCATTTTAGGCACCGGGCCATCTTAGGCACTGAGACATCTGAGTGCCAGTTCTCTAATAGGTATATTCTAGAAATGATAAAAACGAAAGTTTACATTCTTTGGATTTAAAAAAAGAGAAGTACCTTCTCTTCTTGTGAAAGAAATGTATCTTGAAGGTACATATATATATAAATGGATCCGGATTTTCTATTAAATATATAAAATAAACTAAAAAAATTTAAAATACCGGTGAATTGCAACTTCTTCTTTTCAAGTCAGTTGCTAAAATTATCTATTCGCAAATTATATTAATTATATTATCTACTCCTCAATAAATTAAAAAAAAATATATTTATGTATATTTACATACCCACATAATATTTTAGTATTAGGTAACGATATTCAATGCAAGTAGTTCCATTTCAATTTTATTACAAATAAATCCTTATTGTATCAAACATACGTAATTGTACCTGTCTATTAGTTAAGTAGTTAGCCGGGAGAGCGCGGGCGGACCCCGCGCGGCGATCGCCCGTCCTTGTCTCTCAAAATACCTACGCAACCACGATCTCACTTCGCCTTAAAATAATGTTTTGCATTATTATTAAATTAACTGTTAACTGAAAACAGTTTTGGGTTTTTTTATTCAAAAAGCTAATTTTACAGAGGATTTCGGAAAAAGTTGGGGGGAACTTTACATAGTCATCTGGTAGCACGGTTGAAAAGGTGTAATGATACTTAAGGGGGTGCATCTACCCCTCAAACTGAACAACTTTTATAAGAAAGAATTGCGAAATTTGCAAAATAAAATTTAAAAAAATTATAGTAATTTAGCAAAAATAGGTTTTTTCATCGAAAAATGAAAAAAAAAACGTGGTATGTTGTTGAAGCGACTGTTATCGGTCAACTATAAGTGCTTAAAAGGCTAGGTACCAAGTCTTACCCGCCCATCTTGCCCCATTTTCCCCTAAGCACATTAAATCCAAAAATTATGTTATCGTCAGGGAAGGTAAGGTCTGGCAGAAGTTTGATGTTATAGAGCCTAAGGAATTATTCACATTTGTTTGATATAATATGTTTGTCTTAATAAAACATTGACAAAAGCGTCTTAAGAGAACTTACTTTTCTTGTCAGATATGTCTTCATACGCAAGCCTAACCTTCAAAGGTTTACGATATGTCTTCGTCGATATTGTTTGTCTATCACAAACGCATTTATTGAGACACGATACGTCTTTGCACCTGTCCTCTTCACCTCTTAATTTGTTTTCTTCGGATATAGCGCGTTCGAAGAGACGTTTCTGTTTTTCTTGTTCTTTTCCTTTTGACTCCATTGTCGCGTTTCTAAAATGCCCATATTTATCTAACATCTTTTTTTTTTAATTTATCTTATTTTTATCTTTGTTCTCATATTAATTTTAACATTATATCGTACCTCTTGTCCCATAAATTAACGGATGATTCGAGGAAATCTTCGAAGCGTTTATTATTTTCGTGCTGAATGTGTTCTATCATCGAGTAAAGATCTTTGGATCTTTTTGTTTCTAGTTTTCCTAGATGGACCTAAAATCACATATAATATACAGAAATATAGAGGTTCGCAACGAGTTACACCAACGGACCGCAAGCCCCCAAACGAGTAACGATATTATTGTTGAGAATAAATTAAATAAAATTCCCATCTGTAATCATACCTTCTCTAGAACCTGCTCAATTTTTTCTCTCTTATTTTCCAGTGCCTTTTTATGAGTTTTAATTAAATCATTGTCGAGCTTTTCATTGTGAACTTTAATTTTTGCTAGTTCTTTTCTTTCAGCTTCATACTCTTTTAAACCTTGTTTTTCTAAACGTTTAAGCTCTTCCTAAAATGTGAGAATTTTAGTTTTGTAAATGAACTCAACAGCGTTAATTCGTTTTGTTACCTTTGCCTTTTCTTCATTAGCTATAATTTGTTCCATGAGTTTATCGCCTTCGATCGCACATTGTTTTTCTTTCTCTATGATTTTTAATTGTTTTTCCTTTTTCTTTGCTATCCTGAGAAATTAAACCTAATCAGACCCTTTACGTCCTAATTCTGTGAATTTGAATTGTGCTTTGACTGTATCTACTTACATTTCTTGGTTATATCGAATACATTCTAGAGTCTTTGATTTTTGTATATTCTTCCTCTCTATTTCACTTGCCTCGAAATTAAAAAGACTGGCATCGTTAGCTTCATCTTTCTTTGCTAGTTCAGCTGCTTCAAGTTTTAGTTTATTTTTGAACTCAATTTGGGCGTCCCTCTCTTTTAGAGTTCTTGACTCTATAAGAGCACTAAAAATATATTTTATCCTCATGTATTTTTAGTTTAATATGGACTAGTAGATTAGATATTATATTATATAATTATATAGATATTAAACAATCAGGAAATAAATTGCTACGTAGGGATATACTTAGGTATATGGGAAAAATAGCATGTTGTCATTGGAATGAATCAGCCGTTGCGATGTAATGATCAGGATATTGCCAAACTCAAAAGCCCTTTTGATAAGATTTTTTTGTTTGAAAGCAGACGTTATCTAGAGTTAGTAATAGTTATTATTATTTGCTAGTGTTCTTATCTAGGTGTGTCTTATAAAAAATGGTTCAGCACTTTGAAGATTATAAGTTCTTTTCTCGCAGTTAAAGTAAGTTCCGGCTTTTTTCCAAAGGCAGACAGATGTGTACCCAGGAGTCAGTGCTATAGGTATACTTATCTACAAACCTACTTTGGATGGGTATACACAAACAATACACCACTTGTGTTTTTTAGGTCTCATGTTATATAGGGCGAGCCTATTGCCATCTACCGGGCACAGTTCCAGACCGAAGGCTGTCATTGTGTAAATTCAAACACCTCACTTTTAATTTAAACTTGATAAATAGGTAGATATTATACCCAATTAATTGTTTGCCATAGGAGCTATGATCAAAGATCATTTGCTTAGCATTTTTTATAGCTTCGTCAGTATGTTCCTGTATGTGTGTTTTTGCAAATTCTTTTATGAATGCCATGTTCTTCTTTTCTTGACGCCTCTTCGCTTTTTCGAGTACTGCTACGTGGCCCTGAACAAATGGTTTTATATATTATATTCCACTACGCCACCGAGGCAATCAATTTGAGTTATTAGGGCCTCTTTCACCATCCTCGAGTAAAGTGGCCGATTGGTGCTACTCGGCAAGGAACTTTTGACAGTTTCATAAAAAAAGGCCAGTTTATGTGCCAATTTATGCTAATTGGCACAATCGGACATTATGCAATTAACACTCCGCCTTACTCGCCACTTTAATAATAGACGAGTAGCTTACTGGCCACTTACTCGAGGATGGTGAACGAGGTCCTTATTAGCCTTATATTAAGTATACCTACAAATTATGGTTTACAGTTTAGAGAAACATACTCCCCATACGGAGGAGGCTTAAATCCAGCAGTGGACTTCTTACGGCTGAGATAATGATGACTTTACAGAAAATACTTTCTGTTCTAAGATTCAACTTACAGCAACAGTATCAGGCCAATGTTTCACCCTTTCTTGGGACTGTTCAGTGAGAGCTTTTAAATATTCATATTTTTCACTCAAAGGTCCTTCAGCAAGATTCTCGTCGTGACCTTGGCTCTGCTTTTTTAGTCTCTCCCATTCTGATTTATGTAGAACTGTACTATATGTTGGAGGCATTACGTAAAAATTGTTCAAAATTTTGTTTATTCATCAATCATTGTGAAGTCGATTTTAATGAAATCTATTGGGCAACGGTTTAACTCGAAGGTACAAATCTTAATAAGCTACCTTATATAAATTTTACGCATTGTATTAAAAGCTTTCTCATAATATAAGAAAACTGCTAAATTATGGCTCGTATAAGTACATAGTTATGTCGTATCTACTCGTTACCCATCTACTGTAGCATTTTCCGGCAGTCAGATTCTGTGGTTTTGTCAAAGCGGGAGACAAACAGAAAACCCAAACTACATTTAATTTTTTTTAAAAACATGTTCGTTATTAAACATGCATTTATATTTCAGCCTAAATTACCGTACCTAATTACATGAAGCAAGTGTAGCGTCGAGATAGGCGATTGAGCGACTTCTCTCGCACCATTTAAGCCCGCGCTGCGCCGGCTACATTCATCACTGTCGGCTTCCGACGCTGTTTGTTGTATATTTTTGCATAAAAATAACAAGGAAACGCTGCGGTTATGTGATAAATGGTGGACGTTCTATGTGTATGGCGTAACATAAAAAGTTTTTTGTACAATGGTTTTCTTTAAAATTGGGATTTTTTAGACTTTATGGTGGAGCATACCTTCCTTCTTAATAGTTTTTAGTTTTTATGTAGAGTATATAAACAACAACAACAACATACATTCACGCCTTTTTTCCCGAAGGGGTACCCAGGGCCCAGGACTCAGTCCCATAGTAGATACAGTATACATAGAGTATATAATATTACACATTAATATAAATAAGTACGTAAAGTGGAAGAAGCGAAGCAGTATGTCAGGATCGTAGCAAGTGAAGAGAAAATAGTCTCTGCCTACCCCATCGGGAGCAAGGCATGTAGGTATGTATTTACATTAAAGGTATTGGTTTATGTATATTAGTGTGTAGATTTCATTTCTGACAATCAACATAATTTTGAATACAAAAGCTCAATTAAGATGTCACAAAACTCACGCGCGGACAGCATAGAATACCTAATATCTAGATTTTTAAAACTGTTATATTGTTATACTGGTATAATATTATGGACCTAAATGTCCGAAATAAAGATAATTTTATTTAATTATTTATTTATAGGTAAGTATAGGTAATTAGACAGCGTTACAGGTAGGTATAAGTGTCAAATTAGGAGTTAATATTATATACTTAGATCCTAGGTATTAATGCGCTTCTAAAAGAAGACCAGCGCTGACTGTCCGCAGTCAGCATTATGCTGAGTTGGAGCCGTATTGTGACACACCTTGTTCCTGTCTTATTGTGTACTGTGTACACATACATACATACATACATACATACATACAATCACGCCTTATTCCCGAAGGGGTAGGCAGAGGTGTACCCAGGACTTAGTCCCATAGTAGATACACCCACATTTCGCCAGTATGTTATTGGTCCCATGTAATAGGGGGCGAGCCTATTGCCATCTACCGGGCACAGTTCCAGACTCCAGGCAGTTATTGAGATAATTCCTAATGGAAAAATCCAATACTTAACACTTTGCCTGACCTGGGGATTGAACCCGGGACCTCTTGATTGGCAGTCGAGCATTCGCCCTCTACGCCACCGAGGCAGTCTACTGTGTACCTACAATAATATAGGTTATTTTAGTTATTACTTAGGAACAATGTCGTGTATTGCAATAAATATATTTTCAATTTTTTTTTTTAATGAATTGAATACAAGTAAAACTATTTATTATGTTATATAACGACTTAACTCACGTTTTAAGTCGAAATCGAAATCGAATCGAATCGAAGTCGAAATCGGTTAAACGTGAGTTAAGTCGTTATATAACATAATAAATATGAGTACCACTCACGGTAGTTTTCAAAATCGTACAAGTAAAACTGTGGAACAAAATATTGATAGTTAATCGTAACAAATGAAAACAAATAGAATCAAAAGAGCACCTGGCGTCTGAACAAATGGACGGTTTCCAGACAAACAAACAGCCATGTCGCACACATGTGTTGCAGAATGGAAAGACTCAGGACCGTAGATACAACTTTT
Source organism: Hemistola chrysoprasaria (assembly GCA_947063395.1). NCBI lineage: Eukaryota > Metazoa > Arthropoda > Insecta > Lepidoptera > Geometridae > Hemistola > Hemistola chrysoprasaria. The sequence continues at coordinate 10,756,108 of OX346724.1, read as the reverse complement.
ATAGATACTAAATCAACTATATTAGAAAACAGTACATACGTATGCATAGTGTGGGTTCCATACCTAGATAGCAAGAACATGCCATCTATTAGTTCCTTGCGCAAAGTATGGAAATATGCAGTGAAATGACCATAACTTTTGATTGCGTTAACTTAGAAGTATGATTTTTTACAGTTACAAGGGACCGCAGATCTGAGTACTTAGTTGATAAGTATAAATTTCAACTTGATACCTCCACGAGTTCTCGTTAATAAGTGTCTGGACAGACAGACGGACAGACAGACTGACAGACGGACAGACAGACTGACAGACGGACAGCAAAGTGATCCTATAAGGACTCCTTTATTCCTGTTGAGCTACGGAACCTTCAAAAAGGTTTATAAGACTTATGGAATATTATATAGGTAGGTAGGTATTTATTTAATCTTATACACCAAATACCTGTACCGTCCTACTTACATAAAATGAAATTAAAGGTAACGTCTGCAGTAGTTTACATAACCTGTACTTGGTAAGTGTAAGTTACCTTAGAGAATGAAGAGTACTAATTTGTTAAGTTTCTGCGTCGAGTAACTCAAAGTTTAGTAGTTTGTGAGATTTAACGATATACTTACCTACATACCTATAGATACATATATTAAGTAAACCTACGTACATGAAAACTTTAAGACTCTTTCAGAAAACACCGATCCTTTATCTTACTAAGTTAGTCTCTAAATTTTGTAGTTAGCAGTTTCTTTTACAGACGAGGTAGGTTGTGCATCCTTTTGATCGAAATGCATCGAGATACGAGACGTCTAGTAATATCTATCCTATCTGAGAGAGTGCGAACAAATTTATTCATGAAGATGGATCTCTATGCATTGCCTCTATATCCTGGATCCGACTAAATTACGTTATTGCACATTAATATTACATGTTGTAAGGAAAACTGACAAAATAAATAACAGTTTTAAAGTTTATGTAGCGATTGCCACTGGCAGCTATACTGGGTACGTATCTACTTGGGTGTAGGCTTCTATTTCATGCGCCAGAACTAATTTTCTACTAAGAAGTTATTAAATTACGAGTAGTGAAACTCTTAGTGAAGTTTTCATCACTTTAATAAAGGAAATGACTTGACTTGTCTCCCTTTACTTTGACTTGACAGATTTTTTTATGATACTGAATAACATATCTGATATAGTACTCTACGTACATAGGTAATTCAAAATTACATTAATGAAATAGATGTATTTTGACATTTCGTATCTTTAAAACTAAACTATAATAATAATATAATATGTGACAACTTCCACTCACGGTCATCTGGTCCCAAACTAGGCTAGAAGCCTGTACTGTGGTAAACAGATGACTCTACATACTTATATACGCTTATAACACCTAGACACAGATCAAACAGACATGTATCATGCACACAATTTTTGACCTGGCCGAGGATCGACCCCGGGCCCTGCGGCACAGAAAGCAGAGTTACTACCATCTGAGCTAACGAGTCTGTCAACTAACTATTAAACAAGCAGAAATGTAGAGAACATAATTACCATTTAGTTAATTTAATAACCCAGTCTTAACATTATTTGAGTTTGGTAATTTGAGCTTTACGGGGACGACATACAAAGTACCTACCTACCTATCTATATAGTTCAGCAAATCTAAGAAGTACAGCTTGACGTTTCATCTCTTCAAGCTTTGAAACAGAAGAAATAACTTTATATAGGCGTAACTCACACAATTTCATTAATCTTTGTCGTAAAACCATGTAATTATGAAATTTATCACAAAATATAAAATTTGATAAATTGAAATCCTTCTAACAAGGTAAAATAAGATCTGTCAAACGGTACATCTTAGATTTGCTGGGCTGTAATCTATCTTTCGTACAAAGTTCAAATTTCCACATAAGCTTTTTGATATCACTGACGTAATAGGCACCAGAAAAAAGTGTGCTTATTAACTATGACATCATAAAAGACGAATGTATACCTACATATTTATTCTACATAGACGAAAGTATACACATATATAATAAATATTGATAGCTTCAATTATTACTTATCTCCACGACGTTAGCACTATTAGTTATTTTGTCTCTTCACAATTCTTCCAATTCTAATTCTCCATTCGACCATCGAATAGTCATTTCTGTTATTCTATTAAATAAACACCGTAATAATGTAACAAACCACATCTGTGCGTATAATTGAGAGGACGATAGCTGGCGCCTACAGTCTCGAGTGCATCTCAAGTGGTGGTGGTCCTTCGTGCCCAGGTAGCGCCGCGTTAACGAGCATCACTTGCCTAACTTTTTAATTAAGTTCACTCATTCACTAGGTTTACCATTCACAATACACTTTTATTACAACCTCTTTACAGAATTATGTATTTATGAAACTAAAATTATGTAAAAACATAGCTAAAAGATATCACAATTCTCTAATAAAAGTACGTAGAAAGGGGCTACCCCCGTTCGCGGTCCCGTACACCGTCACGCCCAAAGGTACCCATCAGGCAGACTAATGTTGGTTCTGGTGAATGTAACTCAACTTTCCTTGGTGTGGACTGTATATTTGCTTGTTTCTATTTAAAATTTCTGCAGAGTAATGTCTATAATAGATGTTACCGGTACGACGTGGTCATGCCCGACTGCCATGTGGCACACCTTTTAACACTATGTTGAACTTTTATGACAATTTAGATATTATGTAGGTACACTTTACCTCGGTGGCAAAGTGGGCGCAAGCTCGACTGCCGATCATGAGGTCCCGGGGTTCGATCCCCAGGTCAGGAAAAGTTGTTAAATATTGGATTTTCCCATTAGGAGTGATCTCAATAACTGCTTGGAGTCTGGAACTGTGCCCGGTAAATGGCAATAGGCTCGCCCCTATTACATGGAACCAATGGGAACAAACTGGCGAAATGTGGGTGTGAGTACTACTACTATGGAACTGAGTACCGGGTACACCTCTGCCTACCCCTTCGGGAAAAAGGCGTAATTATATGTTATGTTACACCTTACCTAGGAGGAGGATTACATAGATAATACATTATTGTACACCACACACAAAGAAATAACATTACAGGACACAGAAATTATAATTAAATTTTCATGCGGCGGTCTTATCGCTAATAAGCGATATCTTCCAGACATTCGATGGATGGACAATTTATAAATGGTGGGTGATACATGATGATGAGTATTTATGACTTGGGGCACTATCCTTGAAAGTGCCCATTTAGTTCCTAATTATTATAGATATTATTTAAATCTTTAATTTCCAGACCTAATAACAGATTTTTCTTAACCTTATCTATTATGACATATTATAATAGGCTGAGTCGGTTTGAATTTGGATCCGCTGTGCTGATCGGTTTAGTACCTACGGGATGTAGAATTTTATTCCTGAATCTTGAAATCCCAATTGCAATTCTTTTGTATAAATTTTGTCATTTTCTATCTTCTTACAACCATGTCTACGTTGGCGAAAGGCTTTTTATGTTAATTATAACTACGCTTCCAGACTGACCTAGGGGAACAAACGCTAGATTTATGAAGTCCATGAATATACATAACCCTGGCTACAAAGTTAATGGCGGAAAAATTAAGTCATAAAAACACACTTGCACAGGCAAGAAATATTATATAACTAAGGACTATATACTAAACTCTTTTGCACTCTAGCCCTTTTCTGTGTCACAGCAACACGATGAAATTTTAACTAACAGAAAGTAGTTCTGGCAAAATAATAAAAAAAACCGTTTTGTGCCACTGTCTTGAATGGGTTATTGTCGATTTGTCACAAGGTAAGTTAAATTCGCCACGTTTTTTAAATGCATACATTGAAAGTAAATTCGTCATATGCATAAAAAAATATGTGCGAATTCGACACAATAAAGTTACTGTAAATTTGTCACAGAATTATTTCCGTGCATTTAATCTAATTTTACTGTGCTCCACCAAAATTTGAATTAAAAGTTCAAGTCTACTGCAAACGTGCACCACAAAGGAACTTTACAAGTCCAGGGTTAAAGGAAAACGAAGAAGATGCTGAAATTGATTTGAAACTCGCCAATGTCTTTTACTAGCGAAATCTTCCATAGGGAATCCGTAGGAACTTAAGTTTTTTTTCTAAAGTGCAAACAATAAATATTACTTTACCACCTTACTTCCTGTGAACTTCAGAAACTTAGATCAAGAGTTTCCGAAGGCAGAGCTAACTTTCGAAAAATACTGAGTTCAACTTTAGTGCCTTCGGAAAAGGAAATCTATGCGTAGGATTCAATTTATTTATAATTCAGCACAAAATCTAGCAAAGCATTTCTACCAGTTATCTTTGAACTAGAGAAATCGTAACAGAAAACAGATACTATTAAAAACTCAAATTAAAAACTAGACTTAAAAACCAACTATAAATAAAATACTTCACCAAAATCGCCGTCGATTGGTAGCGTGCCCAGAAGGCTGGCAGCATTGCCACGTTGTATGGCAATGCTGATCCGCTGTGCTAGATATGAGCCAGCCCTCTGGTCACGTGTCAGCTCTACCAATCTCCGGCTGCACTCTTTAAAGACCCTATGGGCGCTTTCCCCCCAGGGTCCTATAGATAATAGTAGATACTATATTACTAATTTATTATGTCGTAGGTACAGTAAACTAGCAGTAAATCAGATATAAGTAAGATCACAGATCAGGATGAAAAAGGTAGTAAGTAACATAAACATAGCATACATTCACGCCTTTTTCCCGAAGGGGTAGGCAGAGGTGTACCCAGGACTCAGTCCCATAGTAGATACACCCACTTTTCGTCAGTATGTTATTGGTCCCATGTAATAGGGGGCAAGCCTATTGCCATCTACCAGGCACAGTTCCAGACTCCAGGCAGTAATTGAGATAATTCCTAATGGAAAAATCCAATATTTAACACTTGCCTGACCTGGGGATCGAACCCGGCACCTCTTGATTGGCAGTCGAGCATGCGCCCTCTACGCCACCGAGGCAGGCACCGAGGCAGCAAGAGGTAGTAAGATCATTATAATATTGTCATTTATCATCATTATAATATTGACATTTTTATGGTATCAAATAATACCGCGCCGGTAAGTACACTACCCTACTTCTAGCATAAATACTAAGCTTCTAGATTAATTTACTAAAAGATATTAAAAACTTTGTACGAGATCTTAAACTTTAACTACACAACTATATTTTCCTGGAAACTGGGAACAAAACTCCAATCATTTTTAATAATAATACAACGGTCTAAATGTGCGACATTGCGTCCATTCCATCTGTACACTGTTTAAATTAAAAGTCATTTTCTTATGCAGAATTAATTAATGACTAACGAGCTCAATAGGGTTCATCAAGCGGAAGCGTGGGAAGGAGACAAAAGTTTCATCTTATACGTATGTTAGAAAGAGACGGAAGATACCGAGACAGGAGTTGAATGAATTTATGTCGGTCTATTTAGTAACGCGTGAATTTGGCGCGAGTAAGGTTGTATCGGTGGTTGGTTTTTGTTCCGGCGAAAGCGCGCGAAGTATTTATCGAAGTTTTGTGAGATTTGAAATGGATTGAATTAGAAAAGTGCTGTATTACAGAAGGAAATCTTGTAGTTTTCCATTAAAATGGTAATTTATACTCTATACATTTATTATTTGTACTTAAATAACTTCATAAAGATCGCAATTGTTTTTTGTAATGTTAAAAAACAATTAAGTTGGAATTATTAATTGACATCATCAGTAAGACACGAAGTAGGTATATATAAAAACTCTTAGCACAAGAATATTTTGTTTTTAGTTCCGATTTTTAGTGTCCGATTTTTAGTGTCAAAAACAATATGCACATTGTTTAATATTCTTGTTCTAGGAGTTTACAATGGAGTTCCGAAAAGTAACGCCAAATTCAATCAATTAAGAAGTATATAAAAATAACACTTCTTAGTTTTTGTATTTTCTTGGTTTGGGAATAGTTTATAGTTCTTTAGTATACTTAGAGAGGTATGTACGACCTTATACATATTATATTACATAATATCTACTTACCTAGGTGGGTATTTATAATACATTTTTCTTAATTTTCTATCTTACTATTATTTATTAGTTATTTAATTTCAATCCAAATATTCTTAAACTATTTTATCATTGAAACTCTTAAGCACGGATGAGTTCTTATGATATGAAAATAAAGGAAATATTAGGTTAAACACACATAATAAAGATAAGACATGTCCGGGAGTAAGCTTTGAAGTGATATACGAGACCAGAACCAAAATAACCAGAGAATGTATTGAAACAACAACGAATAGATAAATCATTACCACGTTTAATATAAACCCTTCAAATATACTAAACTAATAAATGTCAAAGCTTGTTTATACACTTGCTAGGTCGAGTTAAAGAATTATTACAAGTGATGTTAATTTTTTTGTTTTGAAACGAGTTAATAAATTATTTTTGATTGGCTTGGACATACTGTGTGAGAACCTAAGAAAGTTGCAAGCAGCTGTCAGTGAAACTTTAAATTATTTAATAAAAACTAAAGGTATATTTTACCTAAATTGTGTTATATTTTTAGCTTTTAGTATTTACCTGTCGTAGATCTCGGTTACGATTTCGTAGCCAGGTGTGCTACGGCGTAGCACTTACTTACGACCTCGCGTATAGTTATTTATTTTTGTTTGTTTTTTTTGTTATTTTAGTTCCAACTGTTACAGTTAGATAACATTATGGAGAAAAGTTTGTGCTGTAACTTTCGAACTTATTTTAACATCAAATTATTCGATAAAAGTTACAAAGTTGCAACTGCGTCGCAAAGGAAAAGTTGGTCCGCGGACAAAATAAGTCCTGGCTAACATTTTTGCTCTATTTTCCTGTGATTTGCGAGAAAGTTATGTGCCGATGAATCAGCTTAATCGTGTTCTGAAAATGTATGGATGGAACGAAAGCGATTTCGTTTCATGACTTTTTGTTTGATCTCATAGTTCAAAGTCTTAATTATGACTGTAGATTTAGTTTTATCATCTTTTGAATTTTTGATCATTAATTATATAACTACATTAACTTATGAGCATGTAATTAATTCGGTATTAAGAATGTAACAGACTGCCTTGGTGGCGTAATGTTTGTAATTCGCAAGCGCTACTGTTGATGCATGAAGTCCCGCGTTTGATCCCCAGGTCAGGCAAAAAGGTGTTATTGGATTTTCTCTCAATGACAGCCTGGAGTCTGCAACTGTGCCCGGTAGATGGCAATATAGGATCGCTCCCTATGGGAACTAAAGACATAGCTGGTGCCCTACGTACTACGGGGCTGGATTCTCGGTACACCTGTTCATACCCTTTTGAGAAAAAGGCGTGATGTGATGTTATGTTATATATATGTAACAGGACACGATGATTCTAGAGCTAACAATGTTATAAACAGGGAAAACGTGAATACTTCAAAAGTGAGTCACATTTTATAAACAATTCCGGTCGCCAGTCATTCGAATTAACTTCATTAAAACGACAGTTTTACAAATAAACTGTAGTTTGATGGTGCCGCTACGAACATCCTCACATACATACACATATATCTTTACTATGAGCTCATTACATTATTACGTCATCACTACAGATATGGATAGATAACGCAAGCCTCATCTGTGTAAAATCCAAGCGTGCCATATATTTTTTTCATTTGACATTTAACGGTAAATTAGAACCCGAACCAAGTCAGTGCTTTCAGTTTTGACCCGCAATTAGACACGCTTAATAAATAGACTCGCGCTATCTATTCTACTTAGGCCTTCTGATCAGTGAGGTCTTTGAGCTGGTCGGAACAACAAAATAATCAACTTTAGTTCAATAATATTGCTAACGCATTTATTATATGCGATCGTGTTATTTTTGCTTCATTGTAAATTACATACATACATACAGTCACGTCTTGTTCCCGGTGGGGTAGGCAGAGACTATTTCCCTCCACTTGCTACGATACTGACATACAACTTTCGCTTCGTTCACTTTCATGACATTTTTCATACATGCTCGTCGGTTGTAGGTACTTTTGACTTGGCCTTTCCTAAGAACAACGTCAACTTGTTCATGAAAAGTACGCCTAGGTCGACCGCTACCGACTTGACCATTCACATTAGCCTTATAAATCTCTTTTGTTAATCTCCTTTCATCCATCTTCTCCACATGTCCGAACCACCTCAACATTCCTTTCTCTATCTTTGTCACTACATCTTCTACCACGCCACAGCGTTCCCTTATCGCATTGTAAATTTATTCGTATATTATTCCTACGAGAGCTATAATAATGCCCGTCTTATGTCGTACATTTCATAAAACTAGAACACTTTAATTAGCGAGAGACAAGAGGCAATAAAACCGTTGTTACGTGTTAATAACTAAATTAACGAGTCCCGGAGTCTTTGATATCAGAAGTGCGAACAAATGTTTTGAATCATCTATAATAATTTTAATTATTTCTTTGCAGATGTAACAGATATAACGATGAATGAAAGAAAGCTTGCGCGGAGTCGAATGATCTGGTTGAAGACTAGGCTCTTTATGGCTGCTGTTGCTTTGGCATATGTCCATTCACAAGGTAAGTCGCAATATTATGCATATTTATACTACGAATAGACAGACGATCGAACATGGTTCGACCTTGCCACCGCACCATTGGATACGGTGTTTACGCCACACGATCACATAGGTTTGATATGCAAGCGACCGTACCCCGTACCACGTAATAATAATAAGTTCGTGGTACTGCCGTACGCTATGCAAGTTAATGCTAACGTTTTGACGTGGTTTAAGCAGTACGTAGTAAGTGTAGTGTAAAAATTGGGCCACGTAAATTGTTCTAACCAGAGATTTGTCGGTTGGTTAAGCATTCGTTATCGTTTAAGTTTGTAGAAGCAACTCACTATAAATGTAAGTAAATATTATTTGTACGTTTAATGTTACGTTTTACACGGTGGTATTTTTTGGTATATGAACTACCTGCTGTGCCCTGCGGTTTCACCCGCGTAGTCATTGTTCCCTTGGGAATTTTGGGAAGAAAGTATCATTATGTGTTATTTCAGGGTCTAAACTATCTACATACCGAATTTCAGCCCAATCGGTTCAGTAGTTTTGGCGTGAAAGAGTAACAAACATCCATCCATCCTCACAAACTTTCACATTTATAATTTTGGTAGGATTCTTATATCTTTATTTATTTTTATGCTACGCGTTTATAACGAAATTTCTCATACTGATTCTATCTTTTCGAATTAGGAACATAACTAACAATATTATATTATCTTAATTAGATAATAGATAGGTTACGTTCAATAACCTAATTAGATAAGAGCAGAGACTACTAAAACAAATTGACTTGATGCTTCTAGATAATACATTGAGTTTACTCTACCTCTACAGTCTACAGCGCTTACTTTATTGAAAAGTCCCTGCGCACGTTACGATCAGATACCGGACTACTTAGAAACAAAAAGTGACAAAAACCTCGAATATGCGGCAACTTTCAAATTGTAGTGTGCGTAACACTACATTACTTACATATTGTGCGTAAAAACAGTTTGCAAGGAGTGCTAGTGTGTCTGAAAATATGTGTTCAATAAGCTTGAGTACACTGATTTTGGCTTAGTTTGACTTGCCGCATTTGACAAGTTGGACAAGTATCTAGTTGGAGCGCGCGTGGGGACCTGTTAAGTCTTAATCTAATCTATAGCGCCAAATTTTCTAAGAAATGCTAATGTAGTTATTACTTTTATCTCAGAATCACGGACCGCATTGTTGATAATATTCTAGTTAAATTTAAATACTTATTTAATCGTAAACTATGATAGAACCATTTTACTAATAGACCAATAAAACCATTATCCGTAATAAGTAAAATATATCCGTAATCAAGCTTTCATTTCAATATTACCTTTTGATTTGATTATCTCATTTCCTTTCCATTAGTCTTATAGCTTCTGGCCATATTCATCTCTCCGACGTTTAGTTATAAAGACGTAAATTAATCAGTGATATCAGATAGAAAGCTTGTGAAATTGTTACTTGTGAAGTTGTTAGGTACCTTGCAAGGTGTTGGCGAGTGGGCACGCCTTGAGAGCACATTTCAATAACAAATTGGTGGGAGTTGGGCGCTGCTAATTTGCAAATTAATGCACGTCATGCTGGAGCAAGTTTGATAATGGATTTTGAATGAAGATCCACGACGTTTTAGAATAGTAGGTACTAAATTATGTGTGGTAATATTATAATAACATACTACTTAGTAAGTATAGAGTAGATATTGAGGCTCTAGTGTAAATATAGGGATTCAATGTACCTATATATATTATGTTACGTAGAGTTAATTAACTTAATCAAACGCTGATTTTTAATTACTGATTTATGTACAGAATTACTTCTCGTGGGTACATATATATTATAGCCCATTTATTCCATAATAAATACTTAAATAACATATTATTATTAATTTTGCATTTAATTCTTAATTAATAACGTTCATTGTTGGCATTAAATATATACAAAAGTTTATTATGCATGGTATAAAAATTATTGAGCCTATTTAATACGTATATTGGGATGTATTTTATTATATTATGGACCTCACCATTGAGTAAAAGCCTCCTCCAAATTTCTCCAAACATCTTTGGCTTTATTTATGCAGTCCTCGCCTGAAATTTTCTTTACCTCATCTATCCATTTCTCTTTGGGTCTTCCTCATTTCCTTTTACATAATGGTCCTGCCCAAGTTGTTGTTTTTCTAGTCCATCTGTCATTATTCATGCGCTATATGACCAGCCCATTTTCATTTAAATTTTTTGCAATGATTATATAACCGTGTGTACATAACCTCTACATAATAAGATAGTCTAAGTTAGTCCAATACGCCTAATAATGCAATTAATTATGTAAAAAAAGGTCCAAACGCTCTTGTTTGGAGATGTCTAATGTACAAATAAAAAGAAATAAAAAAACCTCCTCATAATTTATGTAGAAACGTAGAGGTTAGGTTAACCTTATTTGATCACTAAATATAAACCTTCTTAAAACGTTTTTATTTTATAAATCCCAAAGCTTTTGAAATAAATCCCAACAAACCCATCCCGCTTCCGACTAGTAATACAAATGTGAAAATTGAATGGATGGATGTTTGTATAATACCTATCGGTATATTATAATGTAAACTTTAGATATTAAAGTAATATACTAGCAGATGCTTTAATGAAGTTCTCTTGGTGTATAACATTAGAGCTCTAGATAAGGCTCAACTTCCCGAGTCATGATCACAGCGTATAATTATGTCATAATCTGTAAAATATCGGCTCTAACCACTGATATTAGGTATCCTAGAACGGCTGTACCTAGCCGGTTGTTGAAGTCTATTATGCAAAATAAAGTGTCGCTATTAGCTTCCTTATTTACTACACTTTATTAAACTGGAATTTTAGAAATTCTAGAATGTCTACCGGACACGACTACTAAGTGATAGATTTAGATGTACGAGAACCTTAGAAAGAAGATATTATTGAGTCCTTTCGTTTATTATTTGCTTAAAAACTAGGCTGTTTTGATATTCTTATGGAGGCCCAAGGTTATACATATATACATATATTATGTTATTAATAATAGGTAAATAAAATAAAAATATTACGCTATGGACTCCCTCAAGATAGTCTAAGTTAGTCCAATATTTTTGTAGTGGTAGGCCTCTTTAGCAGGGGGCCGCCTGGGGAAGTACCACACCTTTGCCAGTTATTCATCCGCCAAGCAGTAATGTGCAAACATTACTGTGTTCCGGTATGAAGGGCAATGTTACCAGCGAAATTACTGGGCATGATGAGATTCAACAACTCATATCTCAGGTTCATACTCAGTGACAGGCGCAGTGCAGTGCCGCGCAGAATTTTGAAACACTGGGTGGCACTGTGTCTGATATGGGCAATCATGATGCTTACCATCAGGCACCTGATTAGCTCGTCTTGTCACTCACTGTCATAAAAAAAATAAATAAGCGCCTAATAATGCAATTAATTATGTAAAAAAAGGTCCAAACGCTCTTGTTTGGAGATGTTTTGTTGTACAAATAAAAAAAAAAAAGGTTATACATAGGTATTTTACAACGTGATACAAAAATAGTAACACTTGGTTGACTTATCTTATTTATTTATTATAAAATAAAACGGATTAATTTAAGTTGGAAACCAGCACAGTTTATTTTCTCAGATTGATCGACATGAAAGCTATAAGTATTCAATGAATGAAGCAGAGCGGTCTGTCACTTATTATTTTACTCTTTGACTGGTTTGTATAGGTTGCCCACCAGAGGTACAGGACTCTTTGCTAGATAATATTTGTATGTAAGCCAACAGTAATAAACTACCCGTCGGTCTAAACAACTCGAAATGAAATAATTGAAAAATTCAAATTGCAAAAGAAAATTATATTCGACATCTCATGCTAAACGGATCAGGTGATCGGCAAATTTGTGTGGGAAATCGAATTTTTTGAGACTTTCACAATTGTTTCTTTTGAAAGTGCAGGTTTCCTTTGACGTCCATTACCTATGCACCCCCTTAATTATTACTACATCTCTTTGTAAGAAATCAACTTTAGAATCAAGGCGTTGATTAAAGTAGAAACAGTAACTTTATAATAATTTGATACTTGTACTTGTGTTCACAAGTACTTAAATAAATGGGCCTGACTAGGAAATTTTTGTAAAAAATTGTAATAAGGTTTAATATTCTATTTAAATAGATGGTACTTACATAAACTGGTCTATGCAAATGGGACTCGCATATGAAGGGTTCCTATTACCTACCTATTTATAGGTGTCATCTTCCCTCACTACTCGTTAATTATTATTATTATTATTCTAATTAGTATAAATTTATTCTTATTGCAGTAAGTCTAAATGACATTTTATTAAACACGATGGTTGTATGGCGAGTACCTTTAATTATTATATATAATAAATAAATAAATTATATATAAACTTAATTAATTTTTATCATTTGTTATTATAGCGGTAACAGAAATACATATATTGTGAAAATTAAAAGTGTCTAGCTATTACGATTTATGAGATGACGAATATGAACCCTGTGACTGACGGACTGCCTCGGTGGCGTAGAGGGCGCATGCTCGACTGCCAATCAAGAGGTCCCGGGTTCGATCCCCAGGTCAGGCAAAGTGTTAAATATTGGATTTTTCCATTAGGAATTATCTCAATAACTGCCTGGAGTCTGGAACTGTGCCCGGTAGATGGCAATAGGCTCGCCCCCTATTACATGGGACCAATAACATACTGGCGAAATGTGGGTGTATCTACTATGGGACTGAGTCCTGGGAACACCTCTGCCTACCCCTTCGGGATAAAAGGCGTGAATGTATGTTATGTGTTATGACTGACGGACTAACGGACGGTGGAGGCTTAGAAATTGGGTTCCTTCGGCACCCTTCGGGTACGGAACCCTGAAAATGGAAGACTATAATAGAAAAAAGAAAAGACTAAAAAAGAAAAACCAAGTCTATCAAGCGACGGATAATCGTGTAACACCTATTAAATTAACCGCTAATGTCTTATTTATTGGTCGTAACGTACGTTGCCTAGATATCACATACTGCCGCATAATTAAATTCTAGGAGCATGTGTTGCGATTATATTGGACTAGTAGGTAGGTACCGTTAGACGTTAACCAGGGTTATCAAAGAACGCCGCCTGTCGCCCACATCTAAATGTGGAGCTCAAGGAGTTTGAAGTTTGCTCTAGTTGTACGCAATTTAGAATTATCGCTGACAAAAACATAACACGCCTGCCTCGGAGGCGTATTGGGCGTAAGCTCGACTGCCAATCATGAGGTCCTGGGTTCGATCCCGAGGTCAGGAAAAGTGTTACATAATTTTTTCATTAGGAATTATCTCTTTGACATCCTGGAGTCTGGAACTGTTCCCGGTAGATGGCATTAGGCTCGCCCTATGTTACATGGGACCAATAACATACTGGCGAAATGTGGGTGTACCTACATTGGGACTGAGTCCTGGGTATAACTCTATCTACCCTTTTGGTAAAAGCGTGATTATATGTTATGTAAAAAGATAACTACTCATTAAATGTAGAGATTCTCTATAATTAGGAACGGATATAACCGATCGATTGGGTGAATAAAATGATGTTTCAATATTTCACGGGTTCCAATGTTTGTTAAAACAAATGACAGACATGGTTCTTAAAACAAATGATACTCGTCAAGCTCGTTATAAATTAAAGGTTAAAGGCACACCCATTTGAGTCGAACGCGTTAAACGAAATCAATGTTAGAACTCTTTATATGAAATCCTATAAAACCTCGCACACCTGCTCGTTCGCTCGCTCATAGCAATAAGACCGCCTATTTTTCCACTAGTTATTATGAATTGTTTTTAGCTTTAAGATTTTCTTGTTTGTGGTGTACCAATAAAGTGTTTATCTATCCGTCTATACGCGTCAAATCGTCCTAGTCGCTGGTGTGCGAGGTTTCATTAAATTTCATAACATAAAGAATCCTAAATTATTTTCGTTCGGCTCGGATAAGTGTGCGTTCACCATTATTGAGCTACTTGAATTGTTTATGGAGCGCACCAACATTTTAGACGATGGTATATTGTTTAAACACTTAACAAATGACATACACGCATTACTAGAGCGTGTGAGTACATGACGTAATGAGGGTGACACTAAACAGTGCCATGTATTATGAAATAGTTATTATGGAACAAAGAGATCAAAGCTCTGCTGCAGTATCATTCTGTCGACAGCTGTTGCTGGCCGTTCAGTCTTGGTAACTTATGTAAATATCCTCACGATTATTTTCAAAGGAAACCAGGGTAGTAGGTACCTAAATCAAATGTTTTTGTTCCAGATATCTCAGCATGCTGTTCCAAGGCAACGGGGTCGTGTCAGGGGGTTTGCGAAAAGGTAATTTTACTTAACTATTTTACTGCTTACGTAAATACTATTTTCACCCTCTTGTACCAGAGAGTACAGTACCAGAGCGGAGCTAAAATAACATTTCTAAATCTCTATGGAATAAAATAAATTTCTTAGTGTCGCACGTATAGGATATTTACCAAAATTTTTTGATGAAATTAATAACTTTATTCTCTCACAATCGCAGTGAAAAATAGAGTGTAACACTATGTGGTGTAATACAAGGCGCTAAAACAAGGATTTTACCATTATACTTAATGCTAGCACAGTGACCAGAAAAATGAGGTCCCAGGGGGTTAGAACGTGACAGCAAATATACAATGTTTGGGCGCGAAAGAGACAAAAAACGAGGAAAATGAGTTATCCCCGTGCCATGCTAGGCGGGCAGGAGAAAGGAGTTAGGACGAGACAGCAGATAATATGCAAAGTTTGAGCGCGAAAGAGATAATAAAAACTAGCGGCGTGCTAGGCGTTCTGATGTTATAGATATCGTGGTCTGTCAAAGATGTCTTTTATTATATTCTTCTCCACCTTTATCAAATCTAATGATAATTATGAATAAATATGAAATAAACCAATACACAATAAGTTCTTGCCTCCACACTCATCTGAATTCTCAATCGTCATCTCTCAAGGATTCCCAATCAAACTTTTCAGTGGAACGCTAAATTACTAATTAAGAAGATTTATCGCTTCCCCTAAAAACTTTTTTCGTTCGAGTTATTTTCGTGAGCGAGGTCACAAATATTTTATTAGACATAATAGCGCTGGAACAACAAAAGATTTGACGTTCTTTGATTTCGTTTAACTTTCTTTTGATGTGTTTGATCTGAATATGTGTGGCATATATAAAAACATCGAATCGGTTTGTGTTATGAAAGCTTAGGGCATAACCATAGACAAAGTATTTTTTTCTCTACGCTCGGTGCTATTTAATAATTGAAAATCATTTAATGTAGACTATGTTCATATAGCTACACTTAGAATAATAAGTAAAATAGATTAAAAATACATTGAGTCCATCAATTATATTATATCATACTTATTACAATATTTTTTTAAAGAGATCAGAGTACCTTTGTTGACAAAAAACTAAACAATAGAGCCACCTACTTACCCTAACTGAATACACTATGCCATAGAACACTTCGAAAATCTACAGGCCGACATAGATAAGAGCCTATAGAAGCCTATAAAAAGTCATTAAAATAACACAATCAAATTAAAAATACATTTGAGTCCATTAAAATTAGTGCCTAGAATTCATATATTCTATGACGAAGCATAAAAATATCTGTAAGGTAAGTTAATGTGTAGTCCATTGAAATGTTACATTTTTTAGGCCTTACCTTGCGTTTTTTAGAGGACGCAATTTTATTTTTTTGTTGTGTAGGGGGGGTCAGTGTAAAGCTAAAACCAAGTTTGTGGGGTCGCCACCCTTGTCCCACGGCCGCCATCTTGAAAATAGGGGTTGAAATGGTTTTTACGGTATATCTCTTAAACTATTTATTTGATAAAAAAAATGTTTTAACATTTTTTGTTGCAAATTAAATTCTCTACAACTTTGGTCCAACTTTTTGTAAAACTATAAATAAAAAAGTTATAAGCGAAAATCTTCAGAAATTCGAGAAAAAAATTATATTCTTCGATGTAACTTTTTTTTTTATCATTTTACGAAAAAATTATATCTGACCATTTTTGTAGATCGTTTTTTGAGGAACAACTTTTATTCGCATTATTTTTTCATTAAGTCAATAGCTAAGGTTTTACAGCGCTCCGAAGTGAGTACTATTTTTCAGTACTCTTAACTATACCTATATTATACGTGTGTACTAATAATGTCATCAGTTATTGTTTTTTTTTTTTTTTTTTTACTTTATTATAATTTTTTTAATTATAAATTTTGCAATATTATTAAAAATTAATTATTGACTCTTTTTCACTCCATAACAGAATCTGACAATTATTGATTTTTAAAATAATTTTAAATCTGATAGCCGTTACCGAGAATACTGTTCAGGTAGAAAATACCCAAGTGAGCATGAGGGAATAAAAGAACAGCTGCCTGCTATTGTTATTATTATTCCTAACCTCTGTTAGTAATTATAACGGTGGTGTCGTGGCTTGGTAATTATAATGATCCTGAAGACTGGGGCTGGAAAAAATGTGGAAAATTATTGATGCCAGTGCAGAACTCTAAGCCTCCAGCACCCCCTGAGCTTCTAAAATTGATCTTTTGCAAATGCAAAGGAAACTGTGGAGCGATGTGTGGATGTCGAAAAGCAGGACTGAAATGTTCTGCAGTGTGCTTCCATTGTTCTGGAGAGACTTGCAGCAACGTAATGGAACTCTCAGAATTAATAAACGAAAATGACTTTGAAGATGAACCGCCAACATTAACACCCCTTCCTTCGCCAGTTCTCCCACTGGTATTTAATTCAGAAAGCCGATCAGATGCTGAGCCGCAGCCTGGTCCATCGAAACGACTGAGGACGGAGTAGTTCTAATTTAGAAAATCACCGTGGATTATGCCTATTGGGGATACCACGTAAAAAAAAAACACGCCTCTAGACTCTACCTTGTGGGTGGTGGGGAAAAGAGTAAATAATTAATTATTAATAATATTGCAAAATTTGTAATTAAAAAAGTTAAAATAACAAAATAAAAAAATATAAAAAAAAAAATTACTGATGACATATTATTAGTACACGTATAATATAGGTATGGTTAAGAGTACTAAAAAATAGTACTCACTTCGGAGCGCTGTAAAACCTTAGCTATTGACTTAATGAAAAAATGATGCAAATAAAAGTTGTTCCTCAAAAAACTATCTACAAAAATGGTCAGATATAATTTTTTCGTAAAATGATAAAAAAAAAGTTACATCGAAAAATATAAATTTTTTTCTCGAATTTATGAAGATTTTCGCTTATAACTTTTTTATTTATTGTTCTACGACAAAAAGTTACTGGACCAAAGTTGTAGAGAATTTAATTTGCAACAAAAAATGTTAAGACATTTTTTTATCAAATAAATAAGTTTAAGAGATATACCGTAAAAACCATTTCAACCCCTATTTTCAAGATGGCGGCCGTGGGACAAGGGTGGCGGCCCCACAAACTTGGTTTTAGCTTTAGACTGACCCCCCCTACACATCAAAAAAATAAAATTGCGTCCTCTAAAAAACGCAACCCCAAATGTAACTTTTCAATGGACTAGTGAGCTTTTGCATTGTTTTGAAGAATTGATATAACCTTAAAGGAACTCAAACTATCTATTTTGCCTGGTCAAG
Organism: Hemistola chrysoprasaria; assembly: GCA_947063395.1. NCBI lineage: Eukaryota > Metazoa > Arthropoda > Insecta > Lepidoptera > Geometridae > Hemistola > Hemistola chrysoprasaria. Next base: position 10,737,831 of record OX346724.1, on the reverse strand, counting down.
GATCCCTCATTTATTTCATATTTATGCAGTAGTGGGTGGTACCAAATAACAATAAATCTAACCGCATATCACTGCAGCATGCATTCGTAACCAATTCCTACGTGTTCTTGCGTTATTGAAATATTATGCTAAGGAAATCGTTAGCGGCGTCGCGTCCATCCTAATCAAGGGACTTTTTCTGAGAATGCGCGTCGACCAACGACCATATACCCAAGTAGACCTGACACCACGTTAGATTTATTTGAAATTTATACATAGTAGGTATAAAACTAATTTGTTTTAACGCTAACCTCTCCTAAACTACGCAACGGATTTTGATGTGGTTTTCATTTGCGAAAAACTATAATTTACTATAGCGGTAGCGCTTAACTGAGTCTGTTTCTGAGGTATGGGAGCGGTACGGGAGGGGTATAGCGAGACAGTTTACATGACACCCCTCCCTACCGCTCCCATATCTATTAGGAACAGACTCAGCTAGACATAAGCAAGCCGCTATGTTGGCGCCCAAACTGGCTGAGACCACAGTGACAAGACAGTGACAAGGAAGTTCTGTAGGATGTTAAAGTTTGATTAGTCAAAAATTATCTTATTATACCCACCTAAGTAGTACTGCATAAAGTAAATAAAAGGTGAAATTATGAACTGGATTCGTGTAAACTTACTACTTAATTGCTTTCCAAAAGGAAAGCAATAAAAAACTAAGTAGGCAAGAAAAAAAAGAGCCGCGATGTTCTATAAGACGTTAAAGTTTGATCAGTCATAGATTTGTCTTCCATCCATCTAGCGCTACATCGAGTTAATACAAGGTGAAATTATTGAGTCGTGTAAAAGGAGACGAGTACAAATACGTTCGTATTTAATTCCGTATTATGGTGAGGGGACGCTGCGTGACGGTCGCTTCCTTCGAACGACACTGCTTGAATAACTTACATGATAATATCGATACTTTGAATCGTAGAGATTATAATACACGATTATGACTTGTTCAGGTTACCTTTATATTTCAAACAGCATTACCAGTTATTTTTTGCGATCATTTAAAAAAAGGCTACAAAATATCATAATAAAAGGAGTCATCTCGCATATTTACCCACTATCAGCCTATTTAGAAACTATTCTTAAGTAACTGACTCATCATCTTATGTAACTGATGTCATAGTGAGTATGTACTAGGGAATAGGCCTATTATTTTTTTTACCCTACTGCGAAGAAGGAGGGTTATGTTTTTCAAAAGTATGTATCTATGTATGTTTAATATGTATATGAGATTTCTTTGGGCCCCTCTACAGCTTAAACAGTTCAACAGATTTTTGTTATATTATGTCTTTCGCCGCTCGCGCTTTAATTCTCATTTGGTCTTTGTCCCGCTGTTCTGTAGTACTTATCGATAGTTTTGGAAACATTTCGTGTCTCAACCCTAATTCATCCGGTAATTTTTTAATGTCACAGTTCTCGTGTATGTGTCGTAGGGAACAGTTGGAGACAATCTAAATAAAGTGGCTCCTCGTTAAACCCGCCATTAGACTTAACCCTTCGTAATGACCCTTCAAGGATTAATTGAACCAATAATACGTACAAAATTAATTACAGACTAAAGGATATAGGACATATTATTATCCTTATTTTAAGTACTTAAATAGCTTGTGTGGTGTAAGAAGTATTCCCACATCTATTACACCTAAAACTATAAATATAGAATATCTAGTACGATACGTATACGTATGGAATTTAACAATGACTATATTGAAGTTGGTAGAATAAGTAAGGTAAGCCTTAGATAATAAGAACCTAAATATAATATATCGATTATAATAGAACTGTGCTCGGTAGATGGCAATAGGCTCGCCCCATATTACATAGGACCAATAACATACTGGCGAAATTTGGGTGTATTGACTATGGGACTGAGTCCTGTGTATAACCTCTGCCTACCCCTTCGGGAAAAAGGCGTAAATGTATGTATGTATGTATATGTAAATAATAGAAATAAATACGGTAATTTCCTTTCGGTAACACTCCATTGTCAACACTTTTGATGATCGGGGAATAGTTTCATTTGGTGATAGTTATGACAATCGCCAAGACAGTTTCCGACTCTACTAGGAACAAAGACCTTAAACCAAGGTTCCTTATACCGATTCGGACGATTCGACGTTTGCGAGGTTCCATAGGATTTCATATAAAGAATTCTAATATTCGTTTCTTTCGTCGCTTTCGGCTCAGATAGATGTGCGTTCACCTTAAAATTCATGAAAGCCCTTTCATGACCTGATTCAGGTTGACTTGTGTGTGTTATAAATATACATTTCACATTGTTTATCTCGTAGAATGTAGTGAATGTACGTTGTACGAAGTGTAATTGCACACATGTCAAACATAGAGTAGATTGTAGATGACAGGGCAACTATGGCCTGTAATGATATAATGACACCAGCTGGCGGCAGACGGCTAATGACATTTGAATGCAAACTTAATAACGACACAACCAGACTATTTTCATGGGGGTTTCCTGAAAATTGTACCTACTGATGTTACGTTATATGTAGTGAAGCAATTACACATCACTGGTTACATGGCAATGTTTTATGATAGGTACAGATTTTAAAAATGAAAAATAAATAAAAAGTGTACTGGAAATAAAAGTTTTAGAGGAAAAAAACTGTTAAATTAATTAACAAATGATAATAAAAGTAAAATTACAGATTCATACTCACATAATATTATAATCCACAAAATAATTTGCGGAGAAAGCAACCAGCTATGAATAAAAATAGATTACAGTTCTTTTCTCAAAATTAAATAATGTTTTCTGTTGTAAAACATGTAGAGCACCAGACATTTAGTACCTACTTATAGGAACGTATCTAGTTCCTACTCCATTTGATACTGGTAACTTGACGGCGTTACACAAATACAAAGTGACGGCTAGCTTAACTTTACTTGATATTTTGAAGATGAAGTCAACTATGTTACTATCACATCTATATTTTATTTTCTTTATATACTCTTAATTTTTACAAGTGCACGGTTTTTTTTACAAGTTTTTTACAAGGGGCTGAAGTATACAGCTCACTTTAACATTAAATATAGCTTAACCGACTTTCACTATGATAAATTTCATTACAATTTCGGGGATATATTTTATTTGTTGGAGATTCTACTTACAAAACAAATTTAACTACAATCCATTATTATCGTGTATATATGAGAAACAATTGGAAATAGTTAGTTTTTCTAATTTGAAAAAATAAAATATATATATATAGATAAGATAAGATAACGTTTATTGATATATAACATGCAATGTTATTATACAAACAATGGTCCCCAAACTAGGTAAACCTATATCTTGGGGGCCTTCTTCCCATATTAACAATATAAATGGTGAGTAATTTTAACAAGTACGTAACGTTATTTATAGTTAACGTTATATAATAACGTTATATATAGCTAGTATCATATTCATCAGCCGGAAGAAGTCACTGCTGAACATAGGCCTCCCCGATAGAACGCCATAAACTATTCATAAGTATGAGAAATTTGGCCGTAATAGCTTAGCAGGCGGCTTAGTGATCGCAGTAGTTAGAAAACTTGGAAACTAGTTTTTATGCTTGAATGTAAAATACACGAACTCTAGGTATTTTACTATTTAGTTCATTTATTTGCCACAAGCCATGTGTTATATGAAATATACCTTACCACGTGTACTGCTAAATCTGCAAACTTATGTTTACTTTCTAATAATAGTTTAGCTAAAGCAATTAAACTTACTAGCGAATTGAGCTGTATCTAGTACGCAGATCGTAAATTGCTGAGGAATTTATAGAGTGGCAGTGATGGATCTGGTAAAGAGGAGGTTGACAGCCAATGGGCCGTGAAAAACTTATTGCCGAGTAGTTTTGTGGTTCAGTGGTGCTCATACTTTTACAAGCAATGTAACAAAGTTATAAGAAGATGTCTTTGGTTATACAAAACATGAAAACATATAGATTCGAGGATAATACTAGTATTCCCTATACGATACATAATCTCATAATCATCTTGTCTTGGTACTTGGTACAAATGTTTACTTGTTTTTTTGGTTTGGTTAATTTGGTATTAAAAAAGCCGAAATTAAGCACACCGTAGGCACAAACAGCTACATATGAAAATATTAGTGAGTAAATTTAAAAGACGGACGGCCCTTTTAATATAAGTTTGTTTGGGATTGCCCAAGGCCCTCAAGAGTAACCTCAATAGGTTACTTTTGAGGTTACGTTACTTTCCATATCTCGACATTTTATCAGTAACTAAACTTTTTTTTTAATCATATATAGCACAAACTATATAATATATAACAATATAAAAATCACAATCACAAACTGCAAAGCATTACAACGAAGTTTATCATCGCATTGAGGGTCTAATAAATAATAAAATAATTTCATCGATGATCCACATTTGACAATCCCTTCTTCAGTGCTTGTAACATAAGCAATGAACTGACAGAGATGTAAACATACGTATTTAATGCCTACAAGACGTGCGTTCTCGTTCACGTTTCTTTTTATAATGCTCTCAATAAATCAGAAGCACAAATGCTATGCTAATATTTAGGGCGATATCACAAGCGGTACGTACTAGACGCCTAGATCAAAGATACCGCGGCCTTTGATCTACCGATGAAATAAACATGTTATCTACTCATACAACGTTGGAAGTTGTCATAATTAATAACTTTATTTTTTGCGAAATGATTGAAGGAGTTGAAAAACTGTTTAAGTCTGTATTAATGCGTCCAATATTTCTTTTTCCGTTTAACGTTTTATGAAATATCATCTATTTTTTCATTCGCGTCTTAATTGACTGTCGTGGGTGTTTGAAACAAGTTATCTTCATAAGATAAAATAGATTATGTTATGACAATGTTTTGACTGTGTTTTAGTTTAAAAATAATGGATTTTAATAATATCGTCGTCAATCTTGTAGCAAAATCTACATATTATAATTCATAGTTTTACCTATACGCTATGGGTCATTGATAGAAGAAACGGGGAGATAGGGTACGTTTTCCCAGCGCTTATTTAACCAATGGCACTTTCAATTTGCTGTGTGAAGTTTGCACAGTGACATATTATAATGAACAACAAAGATAGAAAGACGTATCTAAGACCGAAGTGCGACCGAGACAACAATATTATTCGCTCGTACGACCTTACTTTACTGACGTATGTGGACCTAATGGGACTTAATTTGAGCTTGCTATTTTCAAGAAGCCAGTACCTCAACTCCCCTTTTCTTTATATCAATGGCTATAGCTATGATTTTTAAGAAGGTGGTCACGAGTTATGTAATTCGCTCATGTCTATGTATGAAGTGTGTTTGACGCCGACTCAATATGTCAGTTCCATTTTGAGCGCATTCTCTACTCTACTATAACGATCCTTTCAGTTCTCATAAGATAGGTTGATATTCACTGGGATTCGATAATGTCATTCTTAGAATTTAGAATCTTTATTCGGTCTTGCATTGAATCATGCGAACTCAGTAGTTTATCGGTCACGTAACATCAAAAACGTTAGAGAGTTACAATATGCGGCATTAGTCGAATTGTCCGATGTGACAGACGCACTGCAGCCAAGGAATTCAAGGATCGTGATCAGGATTCCATCAGGTCATATACCTCTTTCTATAGGTTTATACATTTATGGTTGGATGCTGATCACGTAGACTGTAGACCAACTTAAGTCGCAGTTTTGGGGCCGTGGGCAGTGATTGATTTGATTTGGGCAGTTGTATATGTTTTGATTGGGGTTGCTTTACGTAGGTAGATTTGTAGGTAGGATATATTCAAAATTTTCTCTTTTGAATGGTTCACAAAGATGTAAGCAAATGGTTGCAAATCAAATAATTTATTTTAATATACACCTATAAAGCACAAATTGTAAATTATATACAGTGATTGTCTACGGCGCGGCGTAGACTGCAATCAGTTTCTTTATTGTCTCAGCTGCCTTATTTATTTTCTTTCCAATATATTATATAATATCAGTCCTACAATCTTAATCGTATAAATCTCGGTCTAAATAAATCCAAGAATCGTACACCGAAATTAACTTCTTAATCTTCTAATTTACTTCGATACGCTTCAGTAGAAAGTTGCAAAAACAAACATTCAGTCGGCGAGTCAAAGGAGTTAAAATAGACACATCTGAAACCCTTTCATGTCTCCGTCACAGCCCACAGCCCACACGACACCCGCCTTTAGAGATCAACAATATAATTAACGCTTTCACAATATCTTGGGAACACTCATTAATTTTTAATGTAGTTTTCGAACCGATATCGTACATTATTAAAAAGTAAAATTTAAAAGTTTCCGACGCTTTGTTTTGACTGTGGGAGTCAGAAATAGAGCGACTAGACATATCAGTATTATATCTCTATAGTAATTTTTTTATGATAGTGTGTAACAAGACGAGCAAAGTGCCTGATGGTAAGCATAATGATTGCTCATATCAGACACAGTGCCACCCAGTGTTTTCATATTCAAAATTCTGCGCGGCACTGCACTGCGCCTGTCATCCCGAGATATTAGTTGTTGAAACTCGTCATGCCCAGTCCTTAGACCGGAACACAGTAATGTTTGCACATTACTGCTTGGCGGATGAATAACTGGTGGCAAAGGTGTGGTACTTCCCCAGGCGCCCCCCTGCAAAAGAGGCCTACCACTACAACTAAAATATACACATATAAAAATACAAAAAAGTAAATTTGGAAAGGCCAAATTATAACCAGCCATGAAAAGGAAAACAAAATAATGACAATAGACCAGTCACTAATAATTATAATTTCATAATAGGTATACAATGTTCCGGGTTTCCTAGTGGCTAGTTTACTACAGAAAATGTAGCTATTGCTCTACAATTCCCATCGGTGTCATCGCAAATCCGAATGTAACAGCTCTTTACAACTTCGTTGAAAAATTCCACTATGATCGTAAACGAGCGGTGTGGGAGATAGTGGAGTGTCATCACCTTGTGTCGTTAATCTTGTTGTCGTGGCGAACTGATGTCTCCAGCGATTTGATTGACTCGACCCATATATATGCTACTATATATGCTACCCATATACCCATATAGGTATACGTAAAAAAAGGTGCAACTTCAAGTTCTAACTGCTTAAGATAAATATTACGACATGATTTATTATATAGACTAAGCGGTCTATTCCCATAATTATATTGTATTGTTTTAAGTGTGTTATTAATATTCTTCAAAATAAAGACATTGTCATGTAATAAATAAACCGATTAAATTTCTTACAAATTCCATCATTGTATCCGTAAAATATTGTATAAATGCCGCAAGTGGTGGTGATTGGCACATTTTATTTCTTGATTGCCACCAGTAAAGACGGTTGTGGAAACTGGGAAATAGACATCCCAATTGCTACCAGTGGTGGAGACAAGGATTATGTTCTATTTATTCTATTGCCACCAGTGGTGCTGGAGCGTGTGTTGGTGACTAGGAATAGACGCAACCAACAGATGAACAAGAGTTCCCGCTTCGCGAAGTTCTACAATGAATTGAAAGTTTTAAATTTTTTGGAATTAAAAAAGGGTCTATAGTCTCCTAGCTACGCACTCTAATAAAACACAAGAAGGTGCCTTACTTATATGTTATTGAATCCTTTTTTCTCAGCACATACGGCAAAATAGCTTGTGTCTGGCACATAATTTATTGTTCTTACAAGAAGTTTAGTGAAAAGACATATTTATACGTCCATCGTAAATGTCTGACTCGTTTAAAATAAGTATTTTACAAATAACTGCTGCTTCACACTTCGCACCCCTCATCGGCTTATTAGGGCTTTGTATTTTCAAATGAGAATACCATTTTGTGTGCAAATTGGTCGCCACAATGTGGTGTTGATTAATATGCAAAGAGTGTCTCCATTACGCTATTTTGATGGCACATGTTATGGGCTTCGTCGGCAAAATGTAATAGACAGCTAGACTCTTTGGGAAGTCCGGATCTTCCGACTTCCGGTTTTTGTTAATTTGGAAAATATTACCAGGAACTTTTTATATCGTGACATCTAATGTCTATATCGAGACACCGTTTGAAAGTTTATATTGGGCCTCGTTGAAGGATTTGAATTGAAATTTAGTGATTAAAAATTGTACATTGTGATAAAAAATTCTCTTTATTTAATAAAACTCTTTATTAAAGTTATTTAAATGTTGATTTAAATAACGATGGGCAAGTGACTTTAGTAAAAAAATAATTGAATAGTTCGATAAAAAAAATTATACTTAGTTATATCATATATCTACCCTATCTAAATACACTATACTTTCGAAAATCCATTTGTGGTTTGGAACTCAAAAGATAAGCATATATAAAAAAGTCGTATATAAAAATGTTTTTGAAAGTACGTGATGTAACTAAATCAAGAAAGATGGAAACGGACATCACTAATTCAGTAGTGAGTTGTGGACATCAAAGCGATGCGATGGCATTTTGATTCCCTCCTTTGATTGTCGAGAGACGGTTCTTACTGTCGCGTTTGCTATTTTAAACTCAAGTTGGACTGATTTATTCATGGACATTGCAATTATCGTTTTGAAACGGTAAACTATTTTAATTTTGTCTTTAGGGGCTGATACTTGGGAATTAATATCTCTCGAAGTCCGAACGATATAATATTCGTCTCCCATCATCGGTACGCTTATATCTTTGGCGGTTTTCATCAACAGATATAGTGATTCCAGAGAAAGGTTTGTATGTATCACAGTATAATGGGAAGGGCGGGTCGATAGTATACCTACCAATAGAACGAAAACAAAGTAATATTTACAGGGTTGTAGAATTTTGTACTAGTCATAGTGCAATCTCTTCTATTTATCTATCTACTCAGCTCGTATCAACCCACTGCGGGGTATAGGCCTCCTCTTTTTAACGCTACTCTTTCCAGTCTTGTGCGAGTCTCATCCAGCAATTTCAGACAAATTTGACAATCGGGCCGGTGGTCTGCCTCGAGATCGTTCTCTTAACCAAAAATTTAACCAAAAATGTCTTGACGAAACAAAATTTTATAGGCAATTACTAAATAGATAACGATTAATTCTATTACCTGTAATTTTACCTTAGTTCATTGTTGTTAAATGTTGATAGTATGTCAGAGGAGTGTCAGTGACGTGTCCATGTAATGGATTTCGTTCAGAATAACCTTGATTGCACGTTGCTAAACAAAGAGCCAGTAAGATGCCAAATATTCAACTAAGACCTTAGCCTTTTCTATGTTTTCAACTCTGGTGAAGCATCAGTGTTAGTTATTCACGTAAGTTTACATTCCAGCTCGTTAGCTAAATTACCATACACTTTTAGCCCTGATAGCATCTCTATTACCATGACAAAGGTTCATTAGTCATCCAAAATGCACGTGTAGCATTCAAGCCGTCAGTTGTCTCAGTTTCCTTGTCGCAATAATTATCTTGTGGTTATTTCCGTCGCTTGTTCTAGGATTGTCGTTAAGAGCTTTGTATCTGAATTAGCGGTGAAATGGCACTGGAGATTGATATCTATCTTGTTGGACGTATTAGACCAAGAATGTTAATGAAAATTGCCCGAATCCTTGTGAAACACGATTTTGTCGAAGCCAGAGTATCTCTATGACATTTCGGTCTTTTGAATTGTATGAATAGTTATTGTTTTAGCATTTACTGATATTTTGCGTATTTTTCTAAGGTTTTTTATTTTTGTCATGATCCTATTGCTCCTATGGTATTTATTAAGGACCTACCTGTCAGTCAATAATAAAAGCTCCTTAGATTATTGACAGATCTCCGCGCGTGCTCCGATTGGGTACAGCGGTCAAATGCGGCGACTAAAACTACGCTGAAATCGGCGTAACCGAGCCTGTCCGACACATTTATTTTACGCACACCAGCATTGTGTTGCGCACACTACAATTTTTCAGTAGCCGCATATTCGAAGCTAGTGCGGTATCGGTGTCGGAGCGCACACGGAGACATCAATAATTAAAAATGTGGACGTGTGAGCGAGAGGGCGAATTTGCTGTGGACAGCGTCTTAACAATTTTTTCAGTGTGGTCAATCAGTCCCATAGTAGGTTCACCCACATTTCGTTATTGGTCCTCATAGCATCTACTGGGCACAGATCCAGACTCCAACCTGTCATAGAGATCATTCCTAATGGAGAAATCCAATGATACTTTCACTGATCTGTGAATCGAACCCACGACTTCATAATCGGCAGTCGAGCTTACGCCCACTACGCCACCGAGGTAGAATAAAATATATATAGTGTATATATTATATTATAGTAGTATATATACAACTATAGTCATAGTCGATGGTCGAAGCTAAAATTTTTGTTATCATTCAACATTAAGAGACACAAGATTGCAAATAAAATGTCTCTAACACATACTTAAACGTAGAGTCAGTCTCTTTTATTGCAGAAGATGGCTCTAACAGTGGCCGTACACTGAATTCTAATAGGTACGTTTTACTGTTTAAATATTTACCATGTAAGTTCGAGAACCGGCATATCGGTGCTCCTATCAGTAGATCGTGCTACCGTACTTGCAAATGATGGACAGGAGTCAGGGAATAGGTATGATGGAATGCGTTATTCCGGATTCATTGTCGTGAGTTCACTTTGATCTTTCACCACTGATACTTCTGGGAAAGTTTATTAAGGTGTACCCTACTTATGTGACTGTAAACTGCTCACAGGAAAACAATTAATTATATTATCATCATACTCCTCTAATATATATATTATATATATATAATATATATATATATATAATATATATATAATCTATCTATTATAAGATCTATTATGATTATATTATCTCTCTCTCTGAGGTAGGCCTCTTTTGCAGGGGGCCGCCTGGGGAAGTACCACACCTTTGCCAGTTATTCATCCGCCAAGCAGTCAAAACTGTGTTCCGGTCGGAAGGTTACCAGCAATGTTACCAGCGAAATAACTGGGCATGATGAGTTTCAACAACTAAAATCTCAGGGTGACAGGCGCAGTGCAGTGCCGTGCAGAGTTTAGAATTTTAAAACACTTCGTGGCACTGTGTCTGATATGGCCAATCATGATGCTTACCATTGGGTACCTGATTTGCTCGTCTTGTCACTCACTATCATAAAAAAAATACTCCTCATCATCATCATTAGCGACGGAAGACTCTGCTGAACGTAGGCCTCCCTCATAGAACGCCATTCATATGGGGAGATTTTGGCAAAATCACCACGTTTGGCTTGCTTAGTATATAGTATATAGAAGTAACAAACCATGTGTGTGCTTTTCCGGTGCCTCTATACTACTGAAGACATCCGTTAAATTTTTCCTTGTATAGTGTAATGGCGTGTCCAGATTACGCGCGGCCAAAATTTAAAGGATCAGTTCTCTTTCCACGTCCTTAATTCCGAATTGGAATAATAGATCGAAATTTCCGATCTATTATGTTTGATGTAGAAAGCCAAGGCAGTTTCCGCCCTCCCGGACTTTTTATGATAGATTATAATGGTAATCGAATGTTCTCATGCTACCATCACATTGATGCTAACCACGTACGCTGCAGGACGTGTCACCACCGACGCCGAATGATGATGTCAACACCAGACCGCATCCGATCGTGCTAGGATTGTGCATATTATGCTAATGTCTTAAGTTTTAAAGACCACCTTCGAAACATTTCTATTTGAGAAGTTGGTTCTTTTCCGACCATGCGGTTTTCAGGCTCGCGCACACTACAGTCGCATCGCATAACAAAAATCTGCCTATAATCACTTTCGTGTAAATTTTATATGAAATATTGCACTCTATAGGCGGACGATGCGTAATGTGCGCGAGCCTTTACACTTCTTTTAATAATGTACCGGGGTTCCTATGGTATAATTTTATATTTAGAATTTATTGTCTTGTTCTCGTCAAAGCCTACTTTCACTCATTGGCTGATAGATGAAGATGTTTAGATCGGTATAAGGCTTTGCTCCGAAGACCAGGGTAAATATGAGGGTTTTGGTAACGCGCGTTTACAATTACAAATTCGCGTGTGAACCCTTCGGGTGTTTTTGTGTCTCAGGCTTGAACAAAATTAATAAGTCCATGTTAAAGGTTACCAGCCTGTCTAGGGAATCGGGCCCAAAAGGAGTTTTAGTGAAGGAAAAGACATTATCTTTGTAAAGAAATATAAAAAAAAAACTGTAACAAACAGGCCAAGGATTGTTTGCCAAGATAATATTAACAGAGTGGTGATGAGTGTGATTCTAACATTGAGCTACCTACTGATAACTTTGACGAGAGTGAGTCACCACACAAAACAGAAAATGTTACAGATAATAGAGGAGGATTAAGTAAAGCGTGTAAAGACAAAATCTCTTGATGATGTAACATTTCATTTCTTAAACGCATACAGAACTCTAATTATAAGTCCATTGAAGAGGAAATCATGCATCCAATGAATTAAAGATGACGGTCGTTTTGCGCCACAGCCTGTGCATATTAAGTTGGTAATATCAAAGCAATTGTGAGTTATAAGTTCAATTGGCTAGTGTGTACCACTGATTTGGATACAATGGATATTGTTTCACACCTTGTTTTGGGTGGAGAATGAAGGGCGGTTTATCGATGGTAATGCGCGAATTATTTCTGTTGTTGCCAATTAATTTTTTTGGAGATAAACAAGCGAAACTGCAATTGAAAAACTGGGGCTTTAATTTTTTAGCATTATTATAATTTTTGGCATTTTATCTATTTTTCTATTTCTAAATTAATGTTTACATAATATTATACTTGTTATTATTACATTGTTATTTATTTTAGCTAGTTATTTTTAATTGTTATTAGATTTAAGAACTTCTTGTTGTGGTGTACCCATAAAGTGTTTATCTATCTATGTATCTATCTAACTATACTTATACGTAAAAGTATTCCCGTGAGACTAATTTTTCTTCCCGAGTAATTAAACGCTTGATGATTTTTGGAGCACAATATTTTGTAGCTTAGAAAAAAATGTCTGCAGTAAAAACAATTGAATCGACACTTACACTTTAAATAAGTTCCGTTTTTTTTCTTTTCATATTTAATGGCGTGACTGTATGTCAATTAATGTGAATATTGCTAAGGTAACCGCATTTAGAAAGACCGGCCAATCAGAGCGAGTTACACGTCTTGAGTCACGTCAATGGTTTTTGCAAGATAATTTGACAAATTATGTGTGTTTTTACAAATTATTTTTTACATGAATGAAAATATTGCTCAACATAACGCCGACGACGATAATAATTTAAAGATACGATGTAGTGTTGAATAACATTCTTATCACTCACCGAAATGAACTTTCCGATAACCTTTTGCCTTTTAGCTGTGTACTGCACTGTATATATTTATTGTTAAGTGTTGTACTCTAGATAAATCTCTCTCCTACAAGTTGTTTACTTCGGAATATAAAGAGTTATCAATCATTTATTATGTCTAGGAATATTGATAGAATATTATGATAATAATGTTATATCGTAATATTATAATGTCGATAATGTATGTTGTGTGCCCAATATTCCAATAAATAATGCAAATTATATAATAGCAACTTGTAATGCTTTGAGGGTGTCCTAAAGAGACCTACCACACGTATCTAAAGGAAGTGAATGAAGAAATAGTGTTATGCCAATTCCACCTTCTGTATAGACTAAGGGTGTAAAGATAATTTTAACGGCTACTCAGGGGAAATTAAACTAAAACCAAAATCTTTTTAAGGGTATTCTATTTGTAACAACCATTCCGCACAAATGAATCCTAATTAACATCGTGTAATTAGATATTTTAAAAGGGCCATCATACGCCCGTCAATGTAACATTGGTACCTAAACGCAATCAAGCAGCAGAATGAATATTTCTACAATGATTTTAATTCTAATAGAATTAAGTTTCATTATCCTGCAACCAATTTATGATGTCGGGGACTTTAATTTGAGGCTGATTGTCTTTAAAATTCAAAGAGTAGAAAATTTGATTTTATGGCAAAGATTTTAAGATTCAAATTAGATTGACTCTGGAGATTTCGTCAATTAATATAATTAAAGAGTATAATGCAGACCAATAACGAAGCGGGGACGGCAGGGACATGTGTTTACATCGATCTAAACATATTCGGAGCTCGTTGCGCAAGTTTTATTACAGTTTCAGGTTTGTGGTTTTGTTTGGAAACTTTGATCCGACAATTTTATGTTGGTAGTTTGAGGTATCGCTAATGATCAAACTCTTAGTGGTTTACATATGAAATAAGCACAGAATTAGCAACATTTATAATATTATCGGATCAGAAATGAGGAGATCTGTAGACGAACGAAAGTAACCGACATAGCCCTGTAGATTATATAGAACTGATGGCCGATGGCTGTAAAATTCTCGAATAGAGACCACGAACCGGCCAGCGCTGCGTAGGATGTTCATCCACAAGGTGGATAGACGATCTGATAAAGACAGCAGGAACACGCTGGATGCAGGCCGCTTACAACCGGACTAGATGTAAATCTATGGGGGAGACCTACGTTCAGCAGTGTACGTCCTATAGCAGAGATGATGATGATTAAAATGTTATCAACAAATTTAAAAATGTATTCCTTGATTTGCTTCTCCGATGAGTTATGATATATTTTTTGTTCCAGATGTCACTGGTAGATATCGTCTCGAAGCCAAAAGAAACGTTTATTGAAGAAAGGATACCGAATATTTACAAATTCTGCTCACCAACTTTGGTAAGCCACTGATATCAAAATAATAACATAACACAACATCACGCCTTTTTTCCAAAGGGGTTTATTTAATTATTCAAAATCTGAGTGTAAATGTGGGCCATGAGATACTGCTATACCCCGAGCCCACATTTTACTTGAGTGACAGCTTAGTATCAAAATTACAAAGTTATAGGTACAATTGTATATTTACAATTTATAAAAAAATGTTATGTGCCGTTGAACTTTTTTATATTTTTTATGATTAGGGTGAGATGATTTATGAATGAATTCGCGAATGATTGTTTTTTATGATGAATAATGATCAAGTGATCAATAAAGATGAATGGGTTATGGAGTTCTGCTGAATATATGCTTGCGACTACGACGACACCGTGGCAGTAAAAAATATTAATTATGAAAGATTCAGCACCCTGAAGTCCAAGCAACACTGCACTAATGTCGTCACCCAAATAACCAACTTATAAGTTTCTAAGTCCTCGAGTAAATTCACATCGCTAACAAAGTGGTGGTTGTAAATTGATATTACACCGACAGCTATTCACTCCTAATGTTTTGTCCTATAGAATGTAGAGCCCTTGGAAGTAAATCATCGTCGAGTACTGTCAATAAACCGCCTTTAAGCTTTGTATTGTAATTGGCGGGGGCTTGGATTTCCTGCAGCGATTCAAAGACAACTATCGTATTACTTGTTTTCTAAGAATGGACCTTAATTTATTGATTGAGCTTTACGTGTCTTTGCAGACGGAGTTTTGGATATGCATGAACCATACGATACAAGGTGAGGGATTAAATCAAATCTTCTTGTCTTAACCACCACGATATGGATGTTAGAAGATAGTAGAAATCTACTTCGGCTGCTGAGACTCAAACTATTCGATTGAAGTGTTTGTGAACCCTGATCTATTAATATTATAAATGCGAAACTCTGTGAATCTATAACATACTCTTTCACGCTAAAACTACTGAACCGAGAAGTTATGTAATTTAGTAATCAATGTATTATATAATTAATGTATATGTATGGGTATATACAATAGTTTGGATTTTAAACGCCTTAAAATATCCACAGTGCACTTACACTGTCAAATTCAAATTATCCGACTTGAACGCATTCACAAGCGAGCTCCAGCATGTCGATATTTTTGATGATAGTATGCGGTCTATATCAGTTAATACTAGAGTTTATATAAGTCATTTGTTACTAAGATAGTTAGCGCGTTGGTATCTATACTGTAAGCTTTCTATCATTATGTTATTAATTAAATAAATACATAAATAAACGTGTACATTTTGGTATATAATTTGACAATGTATCATAATATGGAATTTTCTTCACTACTTATTATTAAATTGTTGATCCATCCATAGGGCCCTTGACGACCGTTTCTCGAGCATTACTGATCAGTTGTGGCAGCCCGTATGGATCAAAGTTTTAATAACGTTTCAGAAGTGGTATCAGGGTCTGGTTGGTGGGGTCACGCCTGCTGCGCTCTCGCGCGGTCCACGTCCTGTAGACAAGGATGCGTGAGCGCGGTCAACGCGACTACTCTCACCGACGTATGTCGGCAAAGTGATGAGATCGAGTTCTTCGACTGCGTGCGGAGACAGCAGGAGGCGCAGTTGTGCTGCTGTAAGTATACCTACCTGTTAGCTTTTTGAAAAAAACTAAAACTCTGATCTTTAGAGAAGACAGGGGGAAATTTGTCAAACTCATTAACGTAGACAACCGTGCTCCCCAGAATTGTCCAGTGTTCTACCAATTTATAACTAAAAATCTTCCGTTTTTAGCTCGATTTCTGTAGATATTGGACAGGACCAGGGGGCTTTTATTACTATGCCTATAATAATTTCTAATCAGGAGAAAAACTATGAAATTAATAATTAGACGAACAAACATTTTTATTATTTCAGCCAAAACCCAATCCCTAAAATGCCATGACGTCTGCCGCAAAGAGCTATGGCGAGTGAACAACACGATCATAGAGGCAGAAGCTCAAGAAAGGATAACGAAGGTGTGCCACCAATCACCGGAAATATCTGACTGCATTAACCAACTGTCTGGACCGACTGACCATATTGACACTTCGAAATGTGAGTCCCATCGTAATCCCAGATTATTTTCCAATCACTGTGTGTAAAAAAAATAAAATTAGCTTCTCTTTAGTCTTCTGTCTCTGTTGTGTTGTGTATATAATGTATATGTGTAAAATATCTTTTGTGTTTCTTTTATTAATTGTGACAAATTATATCTAAATCTAACATAATAGGTAATACTATTATGATACTTGATAGTCTCGATGGCTCAGATGGTAGTAACTCTGCTTTCCGTGCTGCAGGCCCCGGGTTCGATCCCCGGCCAGGTCAAACATTTGCGAGCATGAACATGTTTGTTTGATCTGTTTCTGGGTGTTATAAGCGTATATAAGTATGTATATCAGTCATCTGGTTATCATAGTACAAGCTTCTAGCCTAGTTTGAGACCAGTTGACTGTGTGTGGAAGTTGCCCCATATTATTATTATAATATGGGACATGAGTTTCACAATCGTATTTATCCTGTAAAATAATCAACGAGTTTATAAAAATATGTTTGTATATTTGTATATTTTTTCAGATATATCATGCTGCCAAGAAGTCGAAGACTCAAAATGCAGGAACACATGTGAATCAGCATTAAGAGTTACTGACGATCTCCAGAAGATAGAACAGGTTCTCAACAAAGATTGTGGACCACCGACCTTTAACAGCCCATTGTGGCTGTGCTTCTTAAGGAACGATCAGCATCCTGATCCTAAAGATGTGATACCTTATGATATTGCTAAACTGCATTGCTGTGAGAAGGTAAGGTTTCAGGTTTTAGGGAGTTTGATGAAAGCAGAAATTCCAATAAATTATAAGTATTTAGCAGTTTGCTGCGAACAGAGACACCTCGGAAACCTATATCTGTGATCTTCTTACTGATTTAATTTAAATTTCATATCGCATCAAGAGTTCTTAAATTATCATTGAGCAAACATGCATGCGAACGCCGAACTTTCCGAATTGACCTCCCTTTCCTTGGTAAAGAACACAGATCACGGGAGATTTGGCTATTACGCAAAATTGTTCGGGTCCCGATGTCTCCACATTTCTCCCTCCAATTACACTAACACAAAAACAAAAACAATGAGTACGAAACACATGCTCATATTTCTCACGCACACTAAGAAACTTGCAGGCACACCAAAGACCTTATTGATTGTACACATGCATAAAAGGGTGGTGCATCAACCCAGTAGCTACGGACTCTGCATAAACACACATATGTAACTAGAGATAGAAACTGGCAATCGATATAAGTAAAATCGATACTTTTCAATTATTATCTGCTCTTTCCCTTAGGATACATTATTTACAGTGAAATAAAACATTATAATAAGATTTTTAAGTATTTTATTACTGGTCCGTAAAATGTAAATATTTGCATTATACGAAATTTTGTCCCAAAGTGAGAAAAGCATAATGTGCGGTTTTTGGTTGGAAACCTGGTTGTACCTCTTCCTGTTAAATTTATCCACTCTTCTTTTAAGTTTGGATCCTTCGGATAGCTACAATTAAAAAAACCCGCAAGATATTAATGAATAGTACACGACATATCAACGTAAATAATTGACAACACAACAATGGGTTCGTCTCGTCATAATGTCATAATTTTTAATAGACACGGATTGAGTACATCATACAATGCAGGCTACTACAAAAGTTATCAGACTCGATACACATAAAAACACATTTCCCTTTTTCGTGACCACCGCGACAGAAACTGCGGGGCACAGCTATTATATTACATAACATTATTACAAAGTAATCACACTTTAGGAGAAAACCTTCTATAACTTTCCTATTTATAAACGTTTTATGAACTATTTATATCATACAAACATGAAATGGGTACAAATTGTTTAAAAAATACTAATATTAGTAACCAAAGTAAAATCACTCAGTACAGTAAAATAATCGACAACTAAAAGAAATCACATCTCATCTCTATTTTACGCAAGCCAGTGCAGCGGCCGCACTACGAAATTATTTTGTTAGAGAGAGTAACTGTAAAATATATTATCCATTGCGCCATTACAACCGACTGATTTTTTATCGAGTTGTACTAAGCAAGCAATGGTGTCTAACCTATCCTACTAGTTAGATAATGTAATGAACTTGGTACTTCATCTTCAATTTATATATTTTTGCTTAAATTTATTGAAAATACAATATTATTTTAGTACTTACGTATGAAAAGAGATGCCATTAATCACGTAGTTCACTTTGCTGCTGGTATTATTACATACAACTACTGAACAACTCGGTATTTTGTTAAATTCGTTGGAGATGATGCCGCGCGACATAACATTCGACTACTGAGGCGCAATTTTGGCATCAAGCCCGTTTTGTGCCTGATGCGTTCCCAAGGGCCACGCCCCCTCGCCAAATCTCCCTTGTTTGAATGATCTGAGGTAAAGAAACCCAGATATTATATTTTTATTTTGTGTCGTACAGGCTACAACAATAAACTGCAAGAAAATGTGCTTCCAAACGTTCAACAACGGCTGGCAGAGCAACTGGCAGAGATTCCACTCAGAATGTTTGAGCGATCCTCAAGAAGTCAACTTGTCTGAATGTATTGAGGAAGGTCAGTGGCATGACGTTACACGTTCCGGTAATTTTACTAAATAAATTTTTAGGACAGTGCAGCGATTAGGGCCGTTTTAATTTGAATTCTAAATTTGAATTCGAATTTGAATTTTGAATTTTGTCTCCTCCCTTTTTGAAGTTGGTTAAAGCCGCAATAAATAGCGCTAAAATCTTAAACTTTTATTTACCTTGACCCTTTGACTGAGTAACATCAGCCTCACGAGTGGAGAATGCGGGTGTCAGGGCGACTATTTGTAAATAGTTGTGATCATTAAGGTTTATCATCATATAGGTACTTATAGAAATATGCCTCTTTAGCATCTGGATCCCGCAACATCCTCTTTAAAACATAATAACTTCTGAAGATGTTTTCCAGTGAATTCTCCATGCACCCTTGGGTGTGCCGGCCTCACATACTGCAGCCAGTTGAACAATCGCCCGACCAGTCTGTTCCGCTCGTGCAACACTCAGGCTGATATCGGAGCTCATCTGGCTGTTAGCGAACAAAGAGGCAGTGGGTAAGATATTGTTTTGTATAGTTTGTGTTTTCCGTGGGGTTACAGGGTAAAGAATAGGACCCTCTCTGCCCGTGGTTGCCCTTACGATAACCAAGTAAGCCAGCTAAGCGGTATCAGATCCAGAGGATGTGCAGCAGCGTCCTCTGCGTAAAAACCATCAAACTGCGCTCGACAAACTGCCTGCCAAGCATGGCGAGTATTGCCCCCCCCCCTTATGAGGGAGGCCTATGTCGTATATGTATGTTCAGTGGAGTTCAAACGGCTGAGGTGATGATGATGATAATTTGTGTGCAGCTGATTGATGCTGAAACTTTACTTAATTTTTATTTTAACTGTGTGTTGAAACAGGCTTGGGCTCTATGTCTAATTTCTGCTATTGCCGTTGACTGACCAATCCACCGATCCTATAGACAATCTTAGTAAAACCACTGTACAAGGGAGTAAAACGAAATTTGGCTCTTGATGCAATAGATAAAAACTAAAATAAAAAAAAGGTCCATTGACTTTTAAATTTTTCTACTACAATATTTTTTATCACTTCCAGGGTGGTATCTGTGCTAGATCTTCAATTACCCTTAAAGAACTCCAGTCACTGTCCAACGGAGGTTTGGAAGAGCGTCGCGTGTGCCTTGCATGTTAAACCCTGTACTGCCAAGGTAAGTGTTGTAATCTTCTTCCTAGTGTTATCCGGACCAGGGTTTTTCCGTTTTGACATTATTTTCGCCTTTTAAGTTGGGAGTAAAGTCAACTTATGTATTTTCTGATTAGTCGTTATGCTAGCATCGCTTGAGCTCTTGGACCGGTTACAACAAAGTCTGGTCCGTACATACTCTGCTGATGTATGAGACTGCCAGCATTACGCCCTAGGTGGCTGTTCTGATCTTCTAACTTACCAGTTATTTCACGTACGTGAATTACGAATGCGATCTTGTCTCGTACACATAAATTGCAGAAGATCCAACCATCGCTATTTTTGCCCCCGACCGAAAAAGGAAGAGGTGTTATAAGATGTAACTGTGTCTGTGTGTCCGTCTGTGGCATCGTAGCTCCTTCACGATTGGACCGATTTTTATATAATACCTTTATTGTTTTAAAGCTGACGTGGTCGGAACAAAGACCTTATACCGCACAGGTTTTTGGGTCGGAATGGTTTTTAGTTCTTATTTGTATCAGAGGTTACTTAAAAGTTTTAATTTTAGTTTTAAAGTGTTAACTAGTGTTGTTTGTACCAGGGTCACAGCACTCTCCTCTGCCTAGAAGACTGCCTCCGCCTGGTGTCGTCGTGCGTGGAATGGTCTCGCGTGCCTCCACAGAATCTAACGGCTCGAGCGTTATGTGCTCGTCTCGCGCCAAAACACAACACCTCACCTTGTGTGCCTCTGAAGGAATTTATGACACCCAGTAAGTTGTTTTACTTCTTGTTTGGTTTTATTGAGCTTGTGGTCTTCGCAGGAATTTCAGACAAACCGAGGCGGGTCGGAATATATAAGGCTTTTAGCGTATTTTGCCCTCTTCTTAAAGAATTCCATACATTTCTTAGTAAGTACCTAATATGATATAATTCCTCCTAAAAGAACATTCTCTTGCAAGTTGTATGCATACAGGAACTACCCTGCAACCCTCCTACCCTCCCCCCTGAATTGGAGGCTGACGCTGACACCATGATCACGTTATGAGGTTTTGATTTAAAAGAAGAATAATCATATGTTTAGTTGAAAATAGGAAACCAGAACTAAACTGTCTCGTTGGTCTTTTCCCATTTCGATTCCCAGGTTGGAAAAACTTTTATTGGATGTTTTATGTTTGGATGCCCAATATACTTGCCCCAATTACATGCTACTTTAAAGCATAGGTGAAATGTGGACCATATGGGGGTCCACATTTCCTCTGCCGAACCCTTCGGGGAAAAAGGCGTGATGTTGTGTTTCTTGTAAACTAGAACATCAATATGTGTTCAAGTTGTCTCATTGTCCCAGGTACAGTCCCAGCGCTCTTGTCAGCTGAAGAAGCGGTGACGTCACCGTGTGCCGGCTCCCCGTGTGGAGACAACCAACTCTGTATCGTTAATAGATCCTGTCTGCAGGGGGATACCTGTCCGCGGTACTCTTGCGTCGACGGATGTAGACTGGGTAAGTTCTCTTAGTGCTAACAAGACTGCAAAGAAAACTTCGGAGGTCATAAAGATAGTTTAAGCGGAAAACGTCAACTTAGCATGTAGGAAGGAGAAGACATGGAGGGAGTAATTAAGGTAAGAAAGTAAGGCTTGGCTTTTACTAAATTTATAGTCCTAACGATTGATCGAGATTCGTAAGGACATTTTGGGTAACTATTAAATAATCTGTGTCAACTGCGCGAAGTTACGTTGGACTTAACCTTGGTGACCTGACAAGTTCGACATTGACGTGGCTTGACCACACAACTAATTGTGGTGGTGTATTAGCATTAGTTATTTTCAGGAGGCAACAGTCCATACATAGTCCCCCTGGGTTCGTGGGTTAGGATCCAGATGTCTCTCCACACACACAAGTCTTGCTACAAGATCTGCAACTGTACGAAAAAGGGTCTCACACACTGCCAGCCGCTGCCTTGTGTCGAGAGAGAAGACTGTGTGCTGCATGATAAGGTTATCCAACAAGGTGAGCTGATGTAAAACTTGTTTGATTTACTTGTGTTTTAAATCTTTACAGTACAGAATACAGAGAGATTCGGGATAGGTGCTTTAAAATTATGTAATTACTACTTAAGTGAGTTGTAAGTTACTTAGTACATAACCCGGGCATAAAACAGTTAAGATTTTGTTCTTGATTCGTTTCCAACCCAAAGTAAAAGCGAAAGAATGTCCCATCAAAGTATTGCACTCTGTCTATCGTCCATCAGGGTAAGTTTGTGGCTCTATCCGGTTTCAAGCCCAAATTCAAATCTCATTGATATGCTGTTTGCTGGAGTCCTACCGTGTCAGACTGTAGGGCCTGGTTGTTTGTATAAGATATGTAGCTACATATCAGCATAGATATCAGGCAGGGCAGTTATAAAGTCACGTTGGAGGCCTTGTTGGTTGTGAGGTCATCCTCATATGTTTTTTTTCTGATGCTTAATATGCCTTGTTCGAATTTTCAAAAAACTTCACGATTGGTCAAATCAAACGTACAGTCACGCACCAATTTTACCTCTTTATGAAAGCAATTCAACGTCATTGCTCTTTTCCCTCCTGATTAGAAGGTCTATGTAGCAAAATGTCCAACAGCGCGAAACGTCTAATGAGCAGAAAGCCTAGTTAGCACAATTCTTTTAAAGTGAACACACGTGGTATGTGATGTGTTCATTAACGCGAGCAACATGGGAGCGTTTAGACATGTCAAATATAATCGTCGGTTTATTTATTATTTTAAAAATATATTATGATCATTACTAACAGTAATTATATTTTTTACCGTGTTAATATCGATGATGTCGTGAAGACTTTTATACATTCTGACACTCGATCGTTCTAACATTTACACTTTGTAACAATTAGTTAATTTGATACTAACTCGTTCTGACAGATGAAATATATGACAAGTGCTGATTTAACCATCGTTATTTTCAAGAGTATTATATTATGTCTAATGTTCATCTTGACCACAGAACACATATACAAGAAGAAGTCCCACTACGTACTTCAGATTTGCGTACACGAAGCGACGCTAGCGTTACCAACGCTTCGCACTGGAACTATTCAGTAGCGCGGGAGATTTATATTTCTAACACTAGCTATAGGTACCTACCAATATTATATTTCTATATTTACTTCTATGCCTATTCTATATCCCATACGCAAAGGGTAAAAAAATAAGGGCAGGGTATTAGAAGTAGTCTTTATTCAGATGAAAATAAGGTAAATCTTATATTACACATCTTTCTAGAAGGGGTTGGCCGAGGTGTACCTAGAACTCAGTCTCATACTAAGTATACTCCCACATTTCGCTAGTATGTTATTGGTCCTATGTAATAGAAGGCGAGACTATTGCCATTTACCGGGCACAGTTCTAGACTCCAGGTTGTTATTGAGATAATCCCTCACGGAAAATCCGATATTTAACACCACAGTTTATCACCACTTTGCCTAACCTAGGCGTCTTTTTCGCACAATCGCAATAATTAGTCTATGATCTCGTTAGCACAAAAACAAAACTTTCTATAGCACAATTTAACAAATACGAGAAACTTTACAAAACTTATTTCCACTAAAGATGTGCAAAGTGCAAATCAATGAAAAAGTGAAAATCGTAAACAAAAAACAGCCATTTCTATTATCCGGTTGCCAGATGGCAAAAAAGAAATTCTTCTAACGCTGATTCAAGTAATCATAAGAATCTGAGGTCTAGATTTAACTAATTTGAACAATATATGTGATAAAATTATTAATAAATTTCATTACTTATTTTTTGAAATAAGTAATGAAATTTATTGTAGTGTTTATTTCTATCTTCCGAATTAATTAAATAATTCCCATAACTTTGAATTCTACTAAAATGTTATATTTTCCTTAGTAGGGTCAGTAAATAGTGCTTTCTCTGTCGTTTGTAGATCTCCGTTTCTTTTTAACATTTCCTTCGCCGTGTTGGCATTGGCCGGGAACTAAGCTGACACCCCCTGATCTTGACTCTAACATTATTTGGCACATTTCCAATCGAACCATTTGGACATTTAGTCATGTGAACAGCCATGTCCCGTAACGGTTATGACGATGTTCGAAGTGAATTTAACAAATGAAAAAAATGAATGCATATTCCCTATTGCGGAAATTCCAATACAGTTGAATGGTTGTCATCCCAGCAGGTTCTATGTACTACATCGAGTGTAACGCGTGCGTGTGCGTGGGCGGGGAGCGCGTGTGCGGCGCGCGCGCGTGCGGCGGCGGCGCGCGCCTGCCGTGCTACTGTCCGCCGCACCACCTGCCCGTGCGCGCCACACACACGCACTACCCTAACGCTTGCCTCGCCAAGTACGTATACCGACACCACTACACTACTGCACGCCTAGCAGGAACACCTTAACATGCTAGGTGGGAGTGGTCTACCTATTGATAGACCTGCAACCGATCCGGTATCTCGAGTTCAATGTTACCTACTTGTTCATTGCTGTGGATTCCTATACTGGTTAGATTGAGAGTTAATAGGGTAGTGTACGTTGCTGACATGCATGCATACTTAAATCACGCCCAGGCGATGCAGCGATTATGGAGCACGAACATAAAACGTGCCGTGAAGACGTGAAGACCTTTGGACGAGAAGTTAATTTTGTTGTATAATTGCAGATGTTCAGGAGCAACCGATGCCGAAATCCAGTTCCAAGAGGAGAACCCTTGCGGGAACGAGGCGTGCAACTCTTGGAGGAAGTGTCTGCCGATCGCCAACGTCTGCCTTTCCAAACTGCAGTATTCTTGTCCTCAGTATATATGCTGTGAGTCATTTTGCAGAGGTACCTAATACTTCCAACCTTAAACTCCAACGGAACGGGCGAAATTTTATGAAAGCCTTTGATGCAGTTGTTATATGATGACTGAGCAGTACCTAAAAACGATAGCTTTGTTGTTATTGGTTATTTATTAGCTGTGTCACATTTCTTAGCTGTTTTATGCACTAAGTACATAATATCTTAGGGTGCGTCTATATCTCGCGAATGCGCCGTTGAAGCAACTGGACGCACTGGACGAGATCTGGACGTACCATAACGTCTACCTACTACATATCTAATTCATCTAAGTATATATCTATCTACATTTCTAATTTCACCTCCATCAATTCAGTAATTTTGGCGCGAAGAGGCAACAAATACACACATACAGACAGTTTTTAGTATTTGTCATATTAATTACTAATAAAGCATGATTAAATGATTAGTTGGTGTGGCTGACCCATAAGCAGTTTTAGGTTGAGGTGTAGGCCTCCATAGCATAAAGTTGACCTATGCGTTCGTCATTATAGACATTATATTATACTAGGTACTCTTTATATCTGATAATATAATATACGCTTTTGAGTCCATTAAAACATGTATTATTTTTTATTATTCCAGTGAACACCTACGATGACTGTGAGAATTATCCATCGATGCCGATCTGCGATACAGATGGACGCACTCATGTTAACCCTTGCTACCTGATCAACATTCCCGGGAAGAAGATGGCTTATTGGGGACCATGTTTGAATAGATGCTCCAATGTAAGTTAGAACATACCGTATGTATACCTACATAGGTATACCTACTAGTTACAAAACGTTGTAGTAATATTTTGGAGGGTTAGTTATCCAACACACTTAGAAGCAGGTACTCAAAATTACAAACTGATCGATTAGCTGAGTTTTCTCGCAAATATTCAAATCCTGCAATTTGACAAGTAGATGCATCCGAAAGTATTACTTCACCACTTTTTTTACATGTTAATATTCTAATGGATAATAAAATCACTATCGATTAAGCTTACCGTGGCGTTAATTTTCAGAATGAAACAGTATGCGGAGTAAATGGTATAACATACAAATCGGAATGTGCTGCTTGGGCGGAATACGTAAGCGTGGACTATTATGGACCATGCTATGCAGTTGGACCAATATCCAATGCAATGGAACCTAAATGCGAGATCGATAGAATCATCTGTCCACCTTTGAAGAAACCAGGCTGCGCAGGTTTCACTGCCCCAGGAGCTTGCTGCCCGAAATGTGGTGGAGGTCTTAGAATCCTATATTCTCAAAAACAAATCGATAGAGCATTATATGGAACAAATATTTCCGCCACGGTTATAAATCTACAAAATATTATGAAGGCACTAGATAGATACGTCAAAATAGCTGAATGTGCTCTCAGGGGCTATTTGACTATAGAAATGGAAATTTTTATTTCAGTTGAAACTATATTGAACAATCCAACGGATTTACAGTTAGAAGTGTGTGTTTTAGAAGCAGAGAAAATCGCAGATATGATAAACAGACAAAGTGTTTTAATAACTAGTGATTTAGGTCTCAGTGCGTTGTCTTACTCTATTCCAGTGCATACGCATGCTACCAAAGGTACTGTTGGTATAAGTTTATCAATATTTTCTTTATTATTTACAATAGTTGTTTCTCTTTTGAGATAGTACCTACATAAGACTGTTAATAGTTTGTATATAGTGTAAATAAGATGTACTTTTAGACACCAAATATTTAGTGCCATCGAATTGAATTGCTTTGGTTTGCTTTAATACTCCGGCACATTATAGCAGATGTTTACTGTTGTGAGTTCATTGTGCCATATTATAGTTTTATCATAGATAGGTTCTTTTTAATCACAATAAACCGATAGACTGCAAGCATTTCATACCATCAAAAGACATTATGAAGTATAGTCGTTATACCAAATACTGCTGTAAATAGTTGTTTTAGATGTTTGTAATTTTGAGATTGTTTAAGCGCTTTAAGCAAAGATTTATTAAAACGAATACATAATTGATTATTTGATTATGATTTTTTATTTTGCACGTAACACTGAACAATTAGGAATATAATAATACAATGAGAGTTAATAATTATCACAATAAAGTCACTTATTATAATTAAGTTCAGAAAAATCTTTTTTATCGAAAAATATATTGATTCTGTCGAGAATTTGTGGGTTTGTGACAGTTTTAGCTAGTTGTACGAAGCCACTCTGTAGGACCGGCTGAATCAGTTGAAACCTGTCCATGGAAAATGTCAGCACCAATTCTAGATATGCCATGAGAATGTTTTCGAAGCAGTTTCTTTGCACATCAATATCCTGTAAAAAAAAGTCATTACAACATGAAAGATTCATCAATTTTCTTTTTATATCGAGCTAAAAAACTTACCTTACTAATACTAAGAGCTCTTTGCTGTTCTATTTCTGGTGGCACCGGTTGTGGTGGTATCAATGGTTCAATATATTTAGATTTTTCACACGTTGGCACATCGCTTATAATATTCTCTTTTCGTGATTCTAGTTTATCCATAATCTCTGAGGCACTAATTAAGTTATCCTGCTCTGGACTTTCATTGACTCTATCTAATTGACGCACTTCTTCATCAGGACTTTCGCATTTTTTGAGGATAACGTTTTGACATTCAATTCTATTAGATTTATTATGAGTGATCTCATCATCCTCTTCCTTAATTTTTATTTCGTTTTCAGCATGTACTTCTACGCTTATAGAAGTTCGCCTGTTTACTTTAAAATCAGCAAATGTGAACGGCTTTGGCTTTTCGAAATCTGCTGAATTTGTGTCTTTAATAATATGATGTTCTTCTGAAACTTCATTATCTTCATTGACTTCGTGACTTTCTTCGGCATAGTAATGACTGTAAAGGTGCGAAGATGAATCTGTACCTGAACTAAAATACATTCTATCTTTTAGTAATTCAGGATCGTCGAAATCAGAAACACTTATTAAATGTTTCACATAGTTGTAACACAACAACTCCCAAGTATTCTTCAAGTCGAATATCTTCGTTACGAATCGATCATATTCAAGATTTAAGTTAAGTGAAGTTGTATAGTTATGAAGGATAATGGATATGTCGGCTGCTTTTAACATAAACTTTTGGACTCCACCGAAAAATATCTCCGTCAAAGCAATAATCTTGATAAGCCAAGACGACGTTGTCTGCTTATAAAGGTTAGCAGCGTGGTCCAAATTGGAAACTTTTTGTACTAGGAACTTTAAACCTGGTCTCGAATCAAACTGCATAGCCCTTCGGAACGACAGTTCTAAACTCTTCAATAATAGCTCTGTATTATCAGTGTTCAAGAAAAACTTAAAGTTACAAATATTAGCACCAGTTTTTAAACTATCGAACAAAATACCGTTAATGCCTTGAAACACATCGGAAGAAGCTTGAATTAAAATTGTGGCTATAATTTGAACTAATATCTGATGAGCCAAAAGCCCGACGACTAATCCTCGGTGTGGAATTCGAACCGTATAGAAATCAGGATTGAGGGAACTAACAGATTCTTGCAAATAAATAAGGAAAATGTAACTTCTATCATCAATCAGCAGTAAATTTTGTGAAGAGTTCTTAGAAGTTAGTTTCACGGGCACATCTAATTTCGAATGTTCTGTTAGAAAGACTTGCTGAGCCATTGCATGCAATCTCACGTTATCATTCACGGAATAATCCCTGCGAGCGGCCACTTTCACTATAGCCAAATCTCCGTAAAAGCTGTTGGAATTTTCTTTGAATGCATATGTCAATTGTTTCAAGGGAGTCAAGCTTACGTTACAAGCTCTATGTAGGCTCGTGCAAACAATTTCCCACTGACTATCGGTCAGTAGATGTCCTGACGTCAATATTATGTGCCGTATACATGATGCTCCTAATCTAGCTATAGGTTCCTGTGGTTGAGCTATACATTCAACTAGTATCAACATGATTTGCTTTAAAGCAAAAGTGGCTTCATAGCTTTCGATAGGTTCTATTTCAATCTCTTCAGCCTTATCACCTTCAGCCACAGTCGCTCGTTCAATATTAATCTTCTGTAAATGGTGTAAATATACCACGATGGTGTCTGTGGTTAGGCCACAGCATTGCTTAAAATTTGGCATGAAACTATCCCAATGTGAATGAACGTTGGCTATCTGACGTAGCCAATTTTGCACTGTTGGCAAGAGAAGGTGATTGATGCAATGTAAACCGAAATGTGTTCCGGGCACGTCTATTGTGTTTTTTAGTAATTTGAACAAGGTTTCCATAGCTGCTGGTTGATTTTTTTTCGAGCAAACTACAGTCGCCGATATCAACCCTTCAATTAGGACATACCATACTTTTAAAACGTTGCTTGGTTTGTCTAATTTAAGCAAGCACGTGTTTGTGGTATTTGATGGTGGCAAAGTTGTTGATAGCTTTCTATACGAAATAAGCTCTTCTTCGCAATCTTCATTACTGATATATTTAGTAATATCTAGAGATGCACTTGGTATAACTGGGTCTACTACTGATAGAGGCATATCACCTTTGATTCTATTCCCTGTATTAAAGATAGGACATTTTGGCATATTGTACATCATTGTCAAAATATCTGCGCAATTTTCCAAATGATATAAAGCTTCTCTGCACATATCCACGATAATTTTTTCAGATTTTTCTTCACTAAGTGGAATGAATTTGCTGTTTTTAGAGAATTTCAAGCTTAAACTTGGTTTGGGTCGAGTTGGTGTTGCGACTTTCTTTGGCTTAGCTTCAGATTGCGTCTCATCGTAATGTAATCCTTTTATATGGCTTAGAAGGCAAAGGATGCAGTCTAAAGCGGCGTTAGCGAAAACTAGCGTGTTATCGGTAGAGAGGAAGACTTTGAATATTTCCAATATAGCTGAATATTGATTCGAGTTGTTGGCAGCTCGAAGAGTGTTAAAGAGTGGTCGCCAACCTGATCTGATTTCCATTCTGTTCGTTTCAACAAACTCGCAAATGCAAGATATGACCTGCTCCTGAAAATAAAGCCGGAGTCATTATGTCATAAATTGATATCATGTTTTGTTAAAGTTTAGCCTGATGGAGGTTCTTTTGAAGGAGGACTTTTGGAACTTTGCCTTAGATCAATGGAATCATTATATTGTGTCATGCGTTTTTATTTTAAGGTGTCAGGGCCGTGTTCATGAAATGAATATAAATCAAAATAACTACCAGGCTTTGCTCGACCCTAGAACCAATTTCAACTACTTTCATTGACAAGTCACTGACATTTCACTAACACCTATTTGACACACAATTAGACACTTCCAGTCTCAGCTTTACACTTACTTGTATATCATCATCGCAAAGTTCCAAGCATAGAAGGTTCTCGAAAGGCTTCAGCAGTGCTTCATTGAAGTGGAAGTGTGGCAGTTCTACTTGTTGGTTGAGTAGAGCTGTAGCACAGTCATGTAGACATTGGATCCCTAGACTTGAAATTTGTATGTCTTTGTGGCATGCAGCCTGGGATAGAAGAGAGAAAAAGAAAATTATTTTATAGAACGGGCCTTTATAACCATAGAAAACTAATATAAGAATATAATACAAATTGGTACAAATCTTACAGATTTATCAAACTAAATTTTAATGAAAATTAATCACACAAAACTACACATTATATCCATAAATTTAACTTGAGAATTTCTTATTGCGGTCATCATACCTTTGTAGTGTTTGTTGTACATTTGTAGTGGTAGGCTTCTTTTGCAGAGGGCCGCCTGGGGAAGTACCACACCTTTGCCAGTTATTCATCCGCCAAGCAGTAGTGTGCAAACATTACTGTGTTCCGGTATGAAGGGCAATGTTTCCAGCGAAATTACTGGGCATGATGAGATTCACCAACTCATATCTCAGGGTGACAGGCGCAGTGCAGTGCCGCGCAGAATTTTAAATTTTAGAACACTGAGGGGGCACTGTGTCTGATATGGGCAATCATGATGCTTACCATCAGGCACCTGATTTGCTCGTCTTGTTACTCACTATCATAAAAAAAAAAAAAAAAAAAATACAGTTACTGAGGGTTTATTGGCCTCAATAAACTAGAGTCTAACGCTCCTCGCAGTCGAAGATATAAAACATTGGACATGCCAAGTCCTATCGAAAAATGACTGCAAAAGCGAACCAGAACATTTTCACTTATCTGCACTTCTTATGTTGGCATCTAGTATAGTCTACTTGACGCTACACTAGTATAATTCCAGGGTCTAACCACAGGTCTAACCTACCACATTCCAGCTCAATCGGCTCAGTAATGTTGGAAAGACACAGACAAATTTTTGCATTTATAAAAAAAGGAGGATGTGTCTTGTCAAAATCTCTCAAGAATCGAACTACGAAGCGAGGTAGCCGCCATATTAATACCTGCATGAAATGTGGTCCAACAACAGTCCAAATAGCCATCCTATGAGCCAGCGGCCTGGCTGCCTTCAGGCACCGTAACGCCACGTCCCCCGCCCGGCACAGAGCTCGAGCGGCCTCGCCCGGACCACTGCTGCCTTTACTGACCCCTCTACGCCACCAGACTGGATTGTTATTTGTTATGTCTGGGTCCCAAGATGTGAACAACTAGAGATAAGTTAATAGACTATTAATTTTGACTGGCCGGTTGGCTCAATTGATAGTGTCCCTGCAGATTCCAGGTTCGACCTCCGGCCAGGTTAAACATTGTGCGCATGAACATGTCTCTATGCGTTTGATAAGCGTATATAAGTATGTATATCAGTCCTCTGGCTTGGTACAGGGTTTGCCCAGTTTGGGACCAGATGACCGTGTGTGGAAGTTTTCCCATATTTATTTATTTATTGGTACAAACAAATCTTCAGGCAATCTGTGCCGCTCTATAAAATTATCTATAAGATCTATATTCCTCTTCGGAAGTAAAGATTCAATGTAGGCAGCGTGGTGTAGCGGTCAGTCTCGTAAACATCGAAGGCCGTAGATAACACTATTATAATATTAGCAACATTTGTTAAAAGTAGATGATAAAGACTTACCAATCTATGTTGATGAGTCACGAGTCTTTGTAAAGCAGCCTTCAATGTAGGCAGCGTGGTAGTAGCGGCCAGTCTCGTGAACAATGTATCGGAGGCCGCAGATAATGCACAACATACTCGAGCCGCGCCCGCACCACTTATTATATTTCCTCCCTTTGTTAAACAAAACAAATTTTTTTCACTAAAAGTACTGGTTACAAGTTTCTTGTACGTTCTTCCTGTAGATGTATCGATCCGAAACACGGTAGAATCATTACTCTATAACTTCATTGATTTGTTTATGTGCCGTATTGTGACACAAACTGATGAATATTTTTTTCTTTTGTAATAAGTGTAAATGATGAAATCAAGAAAAAAAACACTCCTTCTCCTTCCACCTCTAAGGCGTCCTGCGTCCGATAGGCATTGCTGTAAGTTTTGCCACGCTGAGGGTACCCTTCAGCCGCTAGAAAAGAACTGATTATAATCTTCGAACGGCTGAACTGAAATCGGTTGTTTAGTAGCTACGATGCCACAAACATACACATATAAGCCACGCTAAACTTGTAAAACCGCTTCCTTTTTCGGTCGGGGATTGAAAAGTAATTAGGGGAATCGTAGAAATCAAACGAATTCACAATGACCGTGAAGGAGTTTTTTCTTTTGGATCCGATCCTTTGAAATTGAATCCGATTATTTGAAGTCGATCATTAAATTTTATGGTTAGTGGTATTAAATTGTTTAAGTACCTATAAGATATACATTAATAGGTAAATTAAATACATACATACATACATATTCTCGAAAAACATAACTCTCCTTCTTCGCAGACTGGAAAAAAAGCGTGACAGCTGAAAGTGCTATGTCTCACCTCTTGACGACAAGTCTCCACAATTTTAGACACAGACATTTCATGGTTTAGGTTTGTTTCCATCACTGGTTGTAGGAAGTTGAATACGTCCACACTGAAGAGATAAATGAAAAACATTTGGATCACCGATAAACTATGTTTATGTTAATTTCAATATACTTTTGTCGGTTTTTTTTTGTTGATCTTTATTAATGTTCTTTTGTTTGTTGTTAGAGACACTAAAAGCCAAATTCCACACCACTGTATCCCCACTTACTCTTATTCAGTACTGTATAACTCTGCTTCCTGCCCTTATGCCCATCAAATCTAAGAAGTACCGTTTAACGTTTCATCTTTTCAAGCAATTTTCAAGCCAAAAAAGCTTTGCACCGAGTTACAGAGAGAGAATGAGTAAAGTCTCAAAGCCTCGTTACTAAATTGTGTTAGCACAATTTCAATAACCTTTGCCGTAATCCATGAAATTATGAAATTTATTTCATAGATGTACAATTTTAATCACTAAATATATATACAAATCCTTAAAACAAGGCAGAATAAGAACTCTCAAACGGTACTTCTTAGATATTAAGGGTCATAGGTGGTTATTTAGTCATTCCATTCTACCATCCATCATCTCTGTACATTCGTTTTTCACGCATATCCTCATTCACCCAGTCTTTTTAGGACGCCTCCTCTTCACCATTTACATTCATCCCATGGGCCTTTTCGTCATACATGTCCATACCGGGCTAGTCTTCCGCTCCGTTGATTGCTACTTTCAGAATTCCCCGTACATTCTCATTTCTAATTTTATCCATTCTTGTTACTCCTCTCATCTATCTCAATATCGCATCTCTCCAATATCCATCTAAATTGTCCGCTAATAGGCTCTAAAGCCTAGTCTAGGGCTCTTAAGTACTATAATATTAACAAAACGCTTTATTATATAGTATATAGTTGGTCTTCTGAGTTACATCTAAGTCATTTCCTTTACTGTCTGTTGGTGTTTTATCAAAAACTCACCAAGTCTCATCATCTTTCCCATCCAAGCCTAGTTTAGCATCAGTTTGTAGTATAGAAACAGTTTTGTTCCTGCCAGTCTGCATGGTCACTATTGGCGTAGTATTGTTTCCTTGTTGGCCGAACAGTGTATGTTCGAAGCTTGATACATATTGACATGCTGAGAAAATGTGCTCCCAGCATTCTGGGGCTTTGGAGCCTAGTTCTAGACCACCTGGTTTGGGGATAACCATTGGTAAATTACTTGATTTTGCTGGACGCTGGGTCTTAATTCCAAATAGACTAAGCTGACTCTACTTACTTTAAAAATTACACACCAACATAGCAACGCCTGGTATCCCCGAAGGGTTAGACAACGGTGTACTCATTTCTATAGAAGGTACACACTCACACTTTGCCAGTTATAATAGGTGTAATAGGGGCCAAGCCTATTGACATCAAACGGACACATATACATACTCCAGGCCACTACTGAGAAACTCCTAGTGGAATAATTCAATAACACATTGCCCGACCTGGGAATCGAACCCAGGACCTCATATGACCATAATACTACAATAACGAGGCAACATTTTTTATGTGTATTTCGCAATTTTTTTTGTATGTTGTCAAGGTTGACGGGGATGCACCCCCTTAACCGGGGTGTTACAACACCCTTTTCACGTTGTTTATGTAAAAAAATATGTTTATAAAACTCAATCTATCAAAAAGATTATTCACGTACCTGTAATCAATATGTCAAGAGATAAAGCATGCGTAGACAATATTTTCCCGTTAGGAGGTTGTGATATAGCGGAGTTGGCCAAAAGTGCCAAGATACTGCTGCAACGGTTTTGTAGGCCTAATGTATTGCTCACTCTTGCTGCCTGAAAAAAAAAACAATAATATACTGTAGGTCGTAGGTGCCAATATTATCAACATCGACTTTCATAATAGTGTGATCAATTTAGATAAAAATTCCACTAAAATCACGAAAAATCTTGAACCGTTGGTTATATTGATATGTTCAGACAAAATCTGAGAATGGTTCTAAATGTCAAATTGGTGTAAAATGCTTATGAATAATTTAAATTATATTATTAATAATAATAAAAAGACCCCGATGCTCCCACGAAACTCAATCACAAATACCCATTGTAAAGGAGGAAATTTACTACTTATCTATAGATTTCATGCTAATCTGCATCACAACTGATCAACTAAAATCGAACCTCAAACCGTCGGAATAGATTTTCATTAATTTTCCTTTCAATTACCCGAACAAATACATTTTCAATATTAGTTGATCAAAATTTGTTGAAATCGAACCGTGTGATGTGCAAAATGTTGGATCTGATGGAACCTTCCGTGAAAAATTATCTAAGCATACATACATACATTCACGCCTTTTTTCCCGAAGGGGTAGGCAGAGGTGTACCCAGGACTCAGTCCCATAGTAGATACACCCACATTTCGCCAGTATGTTATTGGTCCCATGTAATAGGGGGCGAGCCTATTGCCATCCACCGGGCACAGTTCCAGACTCCAGGCAGTTATTGAGATAATTCCTAATGGAAAAATCCAATTTTTAACACTTTGCCTGACCTGGGGATCGAACCCGGGACCTCTTGATTGGCAATCGAGCATGCGCCCTCTACGCCACCGAGGCACCGAGGCACCGAGGATTATCTAAGCGACGTTAAAAAATGCTTCAAAATAAGTGGAATTGTATAATAACAGACTTTTTGTTTTATAATCTTTATTGATAGTGACAGTTACTTAATTATAATTATACTTAATTTTCTACCTTATGTAATCCTTCAAGACATTGTATCGTCAGTCCCTCCCAAGCAATCCTCTTCCGTTTGCCAAACGTCTTGATCTTCTTCGAGATCATTCCGTGGATCTTCTGCTTTCTATTCTTATATCCAGTTAGAGGAACACTCAGTACTGTCACCATCGAGTCCCAGATACATGTTAGGATCCTGAAATTAGATCAACTTTTCAAATCCTTTTCATTTAATTTTAGGAGTGTCCGTCCGGCCAAAAAATATTACCAAGAACAACTGTAAAATGGAGAAAAACATAACATCATGCTTTTTTACGTGACCGTACCCGAAGAGTGTTAATCCAAGGTGTATTTTTAGGACCCAGTTCTATAGTAGGTACACCCACACTTGGCCAGTCCACGACACATCTCCACCGTTTTGGATAAAAAAAAATATTCCGTATATTTTTAATTGAATAGTTTGCAAGTTTCAAGATTACCTCCTAGCCCATCGAAAGCTAGCTTGTTGTTGTGGGGAGTCGTCAGCTGTGTGGTACAACATGGACACTTCCTTTAGCTTCTGCCAGTCTGACATTACTGGACTCTGGTCTAAACCACCTAAATCTGTCGACATCAAATACATCGGTATTAAGAACGTGATCAATTCAAATCAAACTAGAGTTATTGGCTTCTTGTCCTTTGCTTTAGATAATTTATATTTGTTTAATACTTTTTTTTTTGTTGCGACTTGTTTACGTTTAGCAAAAATGTTATTCTCAAATAATGCATCACCAATATCAAAAGTACTAGTTCATATGTACATAATTTTTCTGTATGTCACACAAGTAAATAAGTGTAGTGTCATACAACAATAATTATAGAAAGGTACTGTGCTAAGTGAGGAATTTCTCACCACATTCGTCACGGCAGGCAATTGTTTCCTATTGGATTTACCGGCCCTGTGCTTTCGGGCCATGATAGTATTATTGCTCTTGAATATGGATGTAAGTGTTCACACGAGAATTCGGATTTAATCTGGATCTGTCCGACGGGCATTAAGGATCAAGGAGATCTAGATCAAATCTCGATGTATGGACCAGTATGGACGCCCATACACCGGATCCAGAAAAAACTAGATCAGGAGGACCAATAAAATTTCATAAAAAAATGTAATCTACAAAATTAAGAGTTATGCCACTTCGCTCCACAAAATCGTGGAAGGGGCTCCATGAGCTTTTAATATTATTATTAACATTAAAAATACAAGCCAGTACATTTGTCCATTTAGCTTTACAGGAAAATTTAAGCAAATAAATAAAAAAAAATGTATACTTACTTTTTTAATAAATTTTAAAAATCTACAAAAATTGAATGTTATGGCGCTTTTTTGTTTCATAGATTTGCGATGCAGAAATTGTTGTGTTCCACCCACCCATTCTTCAGTGACAGTTTTCTAGATGAGCGCGTGTGTTTTCATGCTTAAGCTTAAATTTTTATTCTTTTCACTTACCCGAGAGTAAATGTATCAAAGGATGTTCAGCAATAGGTGCATCCCTCAGTAAATCGTTAGCTAACACTTGTTGATATAATTCTCTAAGCCACGTGGCTGACAGGTACACTAATACTCCACTGCCTTGCACTTCCTCTACGAACTCGTCCTCTGTTACGGAAACTTGGACTTTCTGTAATTTGTTATTGTTGTTAAAAATATTAAAGTTTGTTAAAAATACCTAACAAACCTACAGTCATGTTAGATATTTCTCCAAATATTAGTATTTCTAGGACCAAATCCGTGGCAATAGTGAAAAAGTACCTATGATCAATGGAGTTATGATTTTGATGAAGAACAAAATGTTATTAGTATTATATAACTGCGTAAGTTTTTCAGTATGTACATTTATATGTGCGTGTTATGCCAAAACTATTGAACCCATTGGAATTAAATTTGGTAATGTAGGTGGCTTAGATCCTGAGATATCATAATTGTAATGTATACCACTTTAAAACTTAAAAATGGAAAGAAAAAAGAATAAGAAATAGAGGGATAGAGTAATAGATAGAGATTAAAATAAAGAATACGATGTAAGGTCCTTCGGGGCGCACGGCAGATACATTGACCTGCAAAAGTGTTTCCTTAGGTCCAATAATTTGAATCAAAATACTTGGATTTGAATAATCCATTATTTCAACGTAACAAATAATAACAATGTAGGTACATACTAAAGGCGTAAGACGAAATATAAATGAATGAACACAATAAAGAAACAATAAACCACAACACACATTATAAACAAAACACATCCTATGCTATTCACAAGTGATTTATTAGTAATTAGGATAACATTACTATACTCACTTACTTCTAAATCTGGCAAAGGTAAAAAAATGAAGTAACATCGTACTTACAGCAGATTCACTTCTGTATGAGGAGGAAGGAGTCCGTTTTTGCCTTAAAGTTAGTAACAAAGCTGCATATGTTGCCAGATACACTCCATCAGCGTTCATAATACAAGCAGTTGTAGGAGGCTGGGCTGCATTGTGCTGGCAACACTTTGATGCAAACTCTTGCATTGCTTCATCTACCTGATGAGAGATAAGTATTAGTTTATATTAGATCATTTGAACAGAAATGGATGAGAGAACGAACAATATGTAAGGATAAAAAAAGGAAAGGAAACAAACTTATAACTAATAAAGAAAGAAAAAGAAGGAAGCAAGAAGAATAACAAAGAGGAAGGGAATGAATAGTTTACTAAAATTACAAAATGTTATTATGTACTAAATAACATTAGGCAATATTGTACTCATATAAACATAACATACATTCACGCCTTTTTCCCGAAGGGGTAGGCAGAGGTGTACCCAGGACTCAGTCCCATATTAGATACACCCACATTTCGCCAGTATGTTATTGGTCCCATGTAATAGGGGGCGAGCCTATTGCCATCTACCGGGCACAGTTCCAGACTCCAGGCAGTTATTGAGATAATTCCTCATGGAAAAATCCAATATTTAAACACTGCCTGACCTGGGGATCGAACCCGGGACCTCTTGATTGGCAGTCGAGCATACGCCCTCTACGCCACCGAGGCAGTCATACTCATATAAGTGATGTTATGTCTTTTTTGAGAATACCTTTCTTTAAACCTTTAACCTATAACCTTCTCCCGGAAGGGAGATAAGTAAAGAGGGAGGAGGAAAAGGCATACTTATTAGAGAAAGTATTCAAATACCTCATAAATGCAAAAGGAAAAAAGTTAAGGAGCGAGAAGAATATCAGAGGTACAGAGGATAAAGAATCAGAGGAGAAAGAGGTAAAAATTCGAATTTGTTGACAAAGTAAAGTTGGTTAACTTTATAATAGACTAGCGACCCGCCCCGGCTTCGCACGGGTAGCAGAAGTAGGTATAGTGGACGTTTATCAGGAGTAAATTCGTGATACATTGTATTTTAATAAATATAACCCTAATGGTTTACGCAGCGCACGCAAATTAATGACTATTTCTGTTACAATGACCAAACCTTAACACATGTTATAATTTATCGTGGGCTATTTTGAAGATATTGATGAGTACTACAAACCCCTAGTACATTACTTTATTCTACCACCAATACTTTTCACACCACATGAAAAATAATCACTGCTTCGATTATTGTGACTAAACCAGAAAAGATGGATATAATCTATGTATACTGTTTTGTAGGTATTAATAAGTACTACAAACCCCTAGTACATTATTTTACTCTACCACCAATAGTTTTCACACCGCATGAATAATAATCACTTTTTCGATTATTGTGACTAAACCAAAAAAGATAGATAGAATCTATGTTTACTGTTTTGTAGGTATTGATAAGTACTACAAACCCCTAGTACATTACTCTACTTTACCACCAATAGTTTTCACACCGCATGAAAAATAATCACTTTTTCGATTATTGTGACTAAACCAAAAAAGATGGATAGAATCTATGTATACTGTTTTGTAGGTATTGATAAGTACTACAAACCCCAAGTACATTACTTTACTCTACCACCAATAGTTTTCACACCGCATGAAAAATAATCATTTTTTCGATTATTGTGACTAAACCAAAAAAGATGGATATAATCTATGTATACTGTTTTGTAGGTATTGATAAGTACTACAAACCCCTAGTACATTACTTTACTCTACCACCAATAGTTTTTACACTGCATGAAAAATAATCACTTTTTCGATTATTGTGACTAAACCAAAAAAGATGGATATAATCTATGTATACTGTTTTGTAGGTATTGATAAGTACTACAAACCCCTAGTACATTACTTTACTCTACCACCAAAAGTTTTCACACCGCATGAAAAATAATCACTTTTTCGATTATTGTGACTAAACCAAAAAAGATGGATATAATCTATGTATACTGTTTTGTAGGTATTGATAAGTACTACAAACCCCTAGTACATTACTTTACTCTACTACCAATAGTTTTCACACCGCATGAAAAATAATCACTTTTTCGATTATTGTGACTAAACCAAAAAAGATGGATATAATCTATGTATACTGTATTGTAGGTATTGATAAGTACTACAAACTCCTAGTACATTACTTTACTCTACCACCAATAGTTTTCACACCGCATGAAAAATAATCACTTTTTCGATTATTGTGACTAAACCAAAAAAGATGGATATAATCTATGTATACTGTTTTGTAGGTATTGATAAGTACTACAAACCCCTAGTACATTACTTTACTATACCACCAATAGTTTTCACACCGCATGAAAATAATCACTTTTTCGATTATTGTGACTAAACCAAAAAAGATGGATATAATCTATGTATACTGTTTTGTAGGTATTGATAAGTACTACAAACCCCTAGTACATTATATTATTCTACCATCAATGCATTTCACAGCGCACGCAAATTTATGAATATGGTAATTATATTATGTAACACCTTGGTTCACAATATTGCAGTTTTCTTACGGATCCCCATTTTTTTTCAAAATCTCATATAGCCTATGGCACTCACACTGAATTAAGCTATCCATACGTGAAAGAATTTTTAAAATCGGTCCAGTAGTTTCGGAGCCTATTCGTTACAAACAAAAAAACAAAAAAACAAAAAAACAAAAAAACAAAGTTTCTCTCTTTATAATATTAGTATAGATTATTACAAGTTAAAACTTACTTCTATGCAGGTCCTAAGATTCAATAGCTTAGGAAGTAGAGAATTTTGTAAAGTTTTCACAAATTGTCTTGCGTTGTGTCTCTCCAAGTCTACGTTGCACTCAGTTGTGGTACATCTAAAAAGAATAAATACTATTTGAGAGAACATACATA
This sequence comes from Hemistola chrysoprasaria, assembly GCA_947063395.1. Taxonomy (NCBI): domain Eukaryota; kingdom Metazoa; phylum Arthropoda; class Insecta; order Lepidoptera; family Geometridae; genus Hemistola; species Hemistola chrysoprasaria. The sequence continues at coordinate 10,696,449 of OX346724.1, read as the reverse complement.
GCGAAAATTAATTTTCAACTAACCTTTCTTATTTTCAAAGTATATAAAACACTTTTTGCCAGTTATTAGGTCCCGAGAGGGTGAGTCTACTGTTTTCAACCGGACACGAATCGAGACTTCAGGATACTATTCAGAAATTCCTAATGTAAAATCAAATAACACTGCCCGACTTGCAAATCCAATCTAATCCTCATACTTAGCAGTAGCGTTTTTGACCATTAGAACTCAGAAACTAAATGCTAAATAAAACGAATACTGTAAGTTTAAAACGTCAGGGATAATAAGTAAGTAATGTAATATACGAATATACGCGATAAGATTCGTTAAAGTAATAAAACTAACAAATCACTAAATGCCGAAGACTTAAATGAACATGTACACACCTGCCAAGATTCAAAGTCTTCGGGATAACTTTAGTCTTAGTACCACAGTCCTTATTATCATTAGGATTGTTGGCTCTAGATGGAAGAAATACGTTATCTGCGTCAGAATCAGCCTCTCCTTCGCTACCCGACGTTACGTTTTCTGGGCCTGATGTATCTGAAATGTTGGTTCCTCTTAATATTTGCTTTCATCGAAAAGAACTTTGTAGATATAGCAATTTTGAAATGCATAAGTTGTTAAAATATTTAAATGTCTTTAAAACAACAAAATACTAAAGCAGTCATATAATCTAAATAAAAGTTATCACAGCTAATATAAAAGCAGAAAATAAATAAAATTAACTTTATATAACCCGCAACTATTTTCCCTTGCTGAAAGTCTCCAAATGCTAGTTAATTGCAAATTTTCTTGATTTTCTCTACTATAGCACCTATATTAGTCCTAGAGTTCATTTTGTGTGAAGTCATAATGAACATAATATATTTTTATCGTTACCTGATGAATCATGTTCTTTAGTTTCATTGCTTTGTAAAACCGCTACCACGTCTCTGAAAAACATCACCGATAAAAATAAACTTTTTGGATGATAACAGTAAGAATCTTGTATTTTTTTTTGTAGATTTACCTGTAAGGGCTAGGCAATCTAGCTAATGTCTGATAGGTTAGGGGTCCAGTGTAATCAGCATCGTGTAGTTTAGGCCAATATCCCAACATGACCGTAACAATTTCATTAGGGATATATTCCACGGTTCCCGAACAAAGTTTGTCCAAAGCATCAAGTAAAGAGACTACACATTCGACTGCTGCTAAAACAACTTCTGGGTTTCCACTGCGACCGCAGTCTTCTATGCCGTCCATTATGCTGAAAGAAAATTACTATTTTTATGTGTTTTGTCTTTATGTTTGTTGACTTAAAGGTAATAGTTATAATACAAAAGTTAAGGCTGCTAAAGATAAGAAGGAGTCTGATAAAAAAAGAAGAGAGACAAGAATTTAAAAAGCATCATAAAATTTATGAAGAATGCTAAAATTTAATAAGCAAATAACAGGAACATAGAAGTAGAAATATATTTTTAAATCGTATTTTCTAATTTTGATCTGATAATGTTGTTTTAATTAACCTATAAAACTCTTTATTTTTCTTTACCAAAATGTAGAGGTCATTCAAACACTTACAGTCTAACAATATCTTTTGATCCTGATATCTTTTTATCGGCACTAATTGTACAAATCTTTAAGGATCCATCAATAATTGCCAAACACTGCCTTTTGCTTTATCCCTGTCTATTTTATTAATCACAATGACATTTAAAACACTCACAGTCTTACAATAGCCATATCATCGCTATGCCTTTCCTGGTCTCTTTTCATCAGCACTAATTGCATCAATCTCTTAGGATTCATCAGTAATTCTCTAACACTTCGTAAAGGCTCCACCCTGTGTATGACCGGTGGGTAAAGGAGCATCCTGTGATATAGCGCTTCTAATACTGGTCGCAGGTTCGAGGTGGAACCTACTAGGCGGACTAGTTGGTTGGCTATGCTGGAGAGAAAGTGAAAATGTATATTAAGGTATAGTTTGAATTATTATTATTGATTGGTTTTATAGTGAAGTCAAAGCCATATTTGTTTATTCAATTTGGTTCTAAGAAGATAATTTTGCAAGTTAGCGTGATCAAGTCAGTATAATAAGTAATTCTTCTACCATGTGTAAGAGAGTGCTTAAAAAGTTCGACCTCCCATAAAAATTTGCCGATAAGCTGATTGATCCATTTGACTGTATGGGAAGGAGACATTTTGTTATTGCGTATTTCTCAATCTTTCCTTTTAAAAGTTGTTCAGTTTACATGTGTTTATTACACATGTAATAGAGTTACCTAGTTTAATTAGTACCTGTAAATAGCTTTAGCCTGTTTCCCATTGAAACTGGGAGCAGAGTTGAGGGCACCAGATCCTCTCCCAGAATCATCTACTAAATGGCCTTCATGCTCCCTGAAATAAAATTATTTATATTACGGGAAAAGCCGGCTCGAAGGACCAACTACAATTCAGGTTAACGTAACTTAAAAAAATATATTTTAGTATATTTGTAATTAAAAATTAAGCGTGCAAAGTAGGTGCGTCAAAAGTAGGTTTTGAATCCGCTTCGTCAAATTTGCAAGTGGATTTCGAGTCTTGCTAAAAATGATTTTAGCACGACTGAAATAAATCTAGATGATTTATTATTATTGAAAAAAATCATGAAAGTCCAAAAGATTTTTCAGAATAGAGATTCCTTTTGTTTATCATAATAGGTAAATAACTAAATATAAACAAAAATTGAGCTTGCTCAAAAGACGATTTAGAATCCGCATCTTACGCTCTCATTACGTATTTAAATTGTTGGTTTATTTCGGTTCTTGCTGAATCTTTATTTCAAGTGGAGAAAAATTGTTTTTTCAAATCTAAAAGAAAAATAATAATAAATATGTTTTTCTTACCTAGATTTAATATGTTTGTCCACCCTCGGGGTCCCAAGAAAGGATATGAGAGATGGACAAAATTTTTGCCAAAGAAACGTTGTAAAGTGCGAGTTACCGCTCACTCGCTCCGATAGACTTGACATCAATGTTAGTAGGCAGTCAAGGAAGAATAGAGCGAGGGGGTTTTGTTTCGGAGTCCTGAAACATCAAATCTTTAAATAATGAAAGCCTCGCATAACACCGGGAGCTCGATTCTGTAACGTACCTATTTAAGTCAATAACATGACAAGGGTGGTGAGTAGAGTTGAGTATAGAATCACGGTAAAGATATCTAGCAGAATGGTTTTAATTAAATGGAAGAAATTACCTAGCTTCAGAATCCCTAGTTTGTTATCTAACATGCTAGAGTCATTCCATGATGGGGTAAAATATATTTACCCGGTGCGTTTAAAAATCTAGTCCAATGATAGTTTTATCGACATTGATAAAGACACCATTGAAGCAAGGTAAAGTAATGGTAACTCACACCACCATACGTGATTGTCGGTACTCTGAAAGATATACCTAGTTTTAAGCGATGAGTATATAATAGTAATAATTGTTATACTTCGTATTATTTATTAGGATTTTAAAGGTTTAGCTGCTCTCGAATAGAGACCACGGACCGATAAGCGCAGCGTAGGACGTCCACTAACATGTAGACACACACGCAGAATGCAAGCGGTCTGCAACGGGACTAGATGAATATCTATGGGAAGGTCTATTTCCAGTATGGACGGCCTACGCCTACGCCTTCCAGCTTCCAACTAAAGTTACAGAATCAAGCCCCTGCGAAAGTGATGATTAATCTTACAGTTGCGTCTCGGATAGTCGTCCACATAGATACTGTATGACAGGAATCACTTCGCTGTAGCATCCCACGGCTACGATGTGGTTCCTGCCGAGAGGTGACCCTTCCGAGAGGAGCTCCTGGCATTCTTCGTCTGGAAGTTTATGGTACTATAATATGGAGAAAGATGGAGACAATCAAGTCTGTTGTTTGCGTGGAAGATAGGAGTGTTTGGAGTTTCAGAGGCATTTTTTCTGGGACCCTTATTAGAATCAGTCGTGTGTACTCCACACGATAGTTCAGGTGGGCGTCAAGTCGTCGAGCTGCTTTTGTTGCACGCATGATATAATGGGCATTTCACATGGAGAGGCAAATCTTGCATTTGCATTGGAGGCAATTAAACATCAAGCGCCTAAGCCAGCTAAGAGGTCCTTTCTAATGCGACCCTTATTGTTTAATTATATTAATTACCATAGTACCAGGCTAGCCTAGTTTGGGACCAGCCCACCTAGCATGACACGGGGATAATTTATCCTCGTTTTTTTCTCTTGTTTATCCGAACATTGCACATCTGCTGTCTCGTTTTAACCCCCTGAGACTTCGTTTTCCCTGGTAACTGTGCTACCGGCGCAGATCACCGTGTGTGGAAGTTGTCCAATATTAAAAAAAAAATAAAAAAATCTTCATCGTTATATCTACGTTCTTAATGTCTTTCTGTATACACTAAAAAGGGAACCGTTTTTTGGTAGGAGGGATCGCACTTGAACGATGGGCTTTCGGCAGTCATACCACAGAACAGATAACAATACTACGTATAGAATGCGACACTGTCATCCGCCCACCAATCGGACCTTCCTCACCCCGCGAGCCAGATTGATCTCTCCACGAGACACGTCTCTCACGCACATTCTTGCACGTGTACAAACCTCCATGTGTGCAGTGTCTGTGTAGTAGGTAGTTATAGCGCGGCTTTTGTATGGGTTGAGTCTCGTGTCCGGGGTGTGGTCATACATGATCACAGTAGACCTACCTAGTTGTGCACAATAAGCCCGGAGCGCCTGCGCGGCCGCCGCCCGCGCCGCCGCGGCCACGGGAGCCGCCGCGCCCGCCGCCTCGGCGCAGCGCCCGCACGCCCACACACACAGTCTGCCGTTCAACGTACGACGAGGGGACAGCGATAGAGATAAGTACATGCGGAATATCTGCACCTGGAGTCAATGATCTTTCACATAAAATGAGGTAGATGCGTTTTAACCTGTTTTGCGCGGCGAACTCAAGTCGAGTTAATTGGCTTGAGTCAGATCAGTCGCTCTTTGTCTTGCGCCGATGTTACATGTATAAGGTTTGCTGCTCACGTAGGTGTGACCATCGGGTTTTATACATATAGGTATATCTCCGCTATCTTTTAATACACAAATATGAAAAAAATAAGGATCGATTTTCCACTCTATTGTTTGTGGTTGGCTCTTAATCTGGCCTTTATTTGCGCCAAATTACAGTTTCTTCGTATTTACAAAAAGATGTTAAAAAGTAATTTTTAGTTAAAAGGTAATGTTTATGTTTTTTTTTAAATATTAAAACGGTTTTCTTACAAAATATGTTTTCGCGCAAATAAAGGCCAGATCCATCAGTTATTAGTGCTCATCCAACTGGTTATCATTTCCTAACTTACCACAGGTATGGTAATCCCAATGCCGCTTGGGCTACATATCTGGATATTCCTTCTGAAACCCATGCTAAAATTATAGGTTGGCAAGTTTAAATCTTACCTGTGTATCCGGCAGCTGGTACATAACAGAAGCAGTGGCACAGAGCAGCTGTGAAGGCATCCACAGCGAGTCGTCCTCCGGTTCGATGCCGCGGTGAAAACGATCGTCGCGTAACATTTTCTACAAGATAGTAGTAATACTTAGGTACTTAAGAGGGCACACGTAAATTGAACGATTTAAATAGAAAGAATTACGAAATTTAAGTAAGAAATTTAAGAATTTTAAGACTAGATAGGGTAAGGTTGCAAATGTCGTACCCCCTAAGCCCTAAGGAAATTATGCTATTATAATCAGTGTAATTGAAATAAAACAAAATGTCCTACTGAATCATTAATCTTTGCATCTACTGAATCTTTATTCAGTTGCCTTTGAATCAACTATCTATTAGAAATTAAAAAATCATTTATAGGTAATTTTACTTTTTTCAAAAACATACCTTCGCTACGATTATTATATTCCCAAGATAAAGATATCGCTAACGAAGAAAGCTCAATGTAAAGCATTCTACACACCTAATACGCCGACCCGCGGACACTACGCAACGATTTTTTCATCGGCGACGTGAATTGGTATGCACGGGCGCATGTGGTTGACATGATTCATAAGACATTATGTCGTTGATTGTCGACAGCTTAGGTGTGAAGAGTCCTTAACTCTTACATGAAACCCCTGAACCGCGTAGTTGACGAGCTTAGTCCGTTTGGTTTCTAGAGCGATCTGCAGCGGCTGCAGGCACGCGCGCCGCAGCTCGTGCGACGGTCGACGTGCGTTGCCCTCTTGCAGGCATAGCACTTCTGAAATTATTGTACAACCTACATCATAGCAACTAGTTGAACCAACGGGAAGAAAATTTACCTATGGTACAACCGTCAGAAAACAATTGATTCTACTTACAATGGGATTGCCCTCGGTTTTGTTTCTTGGCGAGCGGTCTGACAAAACCTACTTCTCACCTATATTCAAGGACTATACTTATCTAAGATACTGTGTTAAGTTAGAAATTTCTAACCGCGTTCGTCACGGCCGGCAATTGTTTCCAATAGGATTTACCGACCCTATGCGTTCGGGCATAGTATTATTCTCGTATACGGATGTTAATATTAGAGCAATCGCGCGGACATCATCTTGCCCGTATAGTTTTCTGAACTTGGAAACTATAATAATTTATGACCTAATATTTCATATTTTTATTAGTCTATAAAAATAAACGGTCTAATTAATCGCTTGATATATGTATAATCTGAAATGAGAATAAAAATTCCAGCCAAGGGCGGGATCCTGCCTGTGAGTGGAATTTGGAATTTTCATTTCAAATTACAATCTGAAATGAAAATTCAAAATTCCTTATATATATTCCTTATATAATTCCTTATGACCTTATAATTTGTTCTGTAATAGCTGCAGCCCGTAAATTTACTCGCTGCTATTCCAGAAAAACTTAGACCAATCGGTTGAGTAGCGTTATTTTTCCACTTAATTTGCGCAATTATAAGTTTCAGTTATCGGGACTGTTAAGAGGCAAATGTGCATTCGGTCTGGTCACAGTTAAAAAGTAAGTATTTTGATTCAACTTCATAACATACCATCACGCCTTTTAACGGAAGGGGTAGGCAGAGGTCGTGTACTATAGTACGCTCACCCACATATCGCCCGTATATTAGGTATATTGGTCCCAAGTAATATAGTTATATAGGAGCGAGCCTATTGCCATCTATCGGGCACAGTTCCAGACTCCAGGTTGTCATTGAGATAAAATTCCAATGAAAAAACTCAATTACACTTTGTCGGAACTGGGGATCGAACCCGGGACAGTCCAAGGATATCTATCTTCATCATCATCATCATCTCAGCCATAGGACGTCCACTGCTGAACATAGGCATCCTTAGGTGTCTATCTTAATCTAAGAAAATTTGTCGTGTGTATACTCATATATAAGTATATTTAAGTATTATGAAACCATTATTACTTATTTATTTACTATTTTAATAAGAACGTAAGAAATATAAAAAAATAATAAAAAAGAAACACCTAATATGAAAAAATACTCGTATTAGGTGTAAGTATGGGATTATTAAGTAAGTATGGGCAACTTAGCGCAGTAAGACTCACTTACGTTATAAGTGTAAATAATATTATACTGACCTAATGCATCTTGACATGCTTTTCTTAACGTCGTCAACTTAGGTCCTGAAGCCTCCTTGAAAACATCTTGCAAAAGTTCCTCCATCTTGCACTTTTAACAATCACTTTACATTAAATCATCGCACCCACAATCCTTCCGCACTTTTTACAACAATAACAAATTAGTATATAACATTATTTCAGTAGATAATGTGTTCGCAAAATGAGTGGGAGCCTTATCAAAAGAACGTAGATGACTGTGCCGAGCATGCTCCATGGAAAAATCAATATCTACTCGTTCGACTATGAGTTAGGAGTAGATAGGGGTTGGCACAGTTAAGTTTGTGTAAGTACTTTTATAAAAACATCTTCAACAGGTGGTTCTTTAATTGGTTTATGCGAATGAGGTGTGCCTTTTACAATACTTTTATAATAAAATAGGCATTTTTTTACTTGCTGTCGGTAACTAGGTAGGTAGGCTCGTACCTACCTACAGCGGTACATTCTATTTATTGTAATATTTATGCGAAATCAAAGCAAACAACACAAAAACAAAAAACACAAAGGCATTGTCTAGCTTTCTTTTAATTTATGTTTTATTTTTATTACTCGTAAGTTGTTATATTTTATCATTAATAATTTAATTACAAGCAAGAGAAAATTGGAGTGGAGACCATAGGGGAAACAAAGACCAGTGGGACGGCCACAAATGAGATGGAAGGATGACATCAAAAAGATAGCGGGCAGCAACTGGACTCTAACTGCCCAAAGTAGAGGAAAATCCTCCATTTGAAGGAGGCCTACAGTAGTCTACTGGTTGAGAAAGGCTGAGAAGAAGAAGAATTTAATTAATTCTTACTATTATTTACACTTCAAAATACCTCCTCACCATTCAAGTTTCCCGTGGCCCGTGATCCTTCGCTCATCGCTGTACTTCTTATTTTAAACTAAACAACTGAATAGGTATACTATTTACTATTTTCAAAAAAGTAAGAAATCAAATTAACTTGATTTCCCGCGAAAACTAGTGATGTCTTATCGTAAGCCCAACTTCTTATTCGATTTTGTCGACAAAATCGTCATAACCTAATAAACGAAAATTATCTATGGCATTTCGGTAGTCCTGTCAAAGGTACGTCAAACTGTCAAACAACTGTCAAATCGTAAAAATCAAAATAATTGAAAATAAAAATGGTGTCTTGGAGCTGCCTCGGTCGATCTTTTGGCATTAATTTGCTGAAAAACAACTTGAAAACACCATTTGTGACCCAAAATGTAGCCTTTTCAACGAGCAATGCCTTGAAGGCGGAACACCGTACATTTGCCATGCAGCCATCTAGGTAAAGTCTGTAGTGATTACCTAACCAATTTTCTCTTTTGTTGTGTTTATTTTCTAGAAAAAACTTAAACTACCTTGCTTAAATTAGGCATTAGAGTAAATTAAGACATCCTCTCATCATCTTCGTTGTACTGCTATTTATTATAACTCTGGTAGAAAATATAACCTACATACAGAGATAGTCAAGAATATCTTTAAATGTCTTATGATTTCAGATGGCAATGGCACAAGTTCAAGGATATGTTACATTACTACGCGATGGTGGGATTGATTCCTGTGGGGTTGATCATATTCTACTCCAATGTGTTCATTGGTCCAGCTCAATTGACCCCTATTCCTGAGGGCTATGTGCCTAAACACTGGGAGTACCACCGCCATCCGATCACAAGGTTCATCTCTCGATACATACATAATAACCCACAGCAGGTATGTTAATATATTGCTTTTAATTTAATAATATCCTGTTTTAAGGATCTCATGGGATGCTGGGCTTTGTGCATTCGTTGGATTCATTTGTGTGTTGTCAGGAAGAACCCAACTCAAGTTAATATGAACTAAGTTAGGAACTCAAGTTATTCCATCATTCTTTTATGCCATATGTGGCAACAAGCACACGGGTTGCCGCATGGTGAGTGGTTACCACTGCCTATAGATACCTGCAACACCGGGGTTATTGCTAGTATGTTGACTCTATTCACTCTCCTTTCTGAAGAGCCCCATGTTGTAGCTCGACAGCAAGACCACAGCAGAGAGATCATTTCACAGTTCGCACATATGTGGCAGAAAATAAGAGGAAAATCCCACAATGTGCGACATTCACATATCCATCTCTTAAGAATTTGCACCTCATCTGTCAACTCTCTTTGAACTTCCAAAGTCATAAAAGAGGTGTCTTAAAGAAGATTTCACCCAATGAGCAGCACTTAATTCAAATCTTCTCTCTTCTTGATCACTTCTGTGGTGTACTGGTGGAAAGCACTTCTGTTGAGGATTAGGTTGTGTTTGATTTTCTGGTTGGACAACATTATTGAACTCACACACATACATATAGTCACATGTTGTTCCCGATGTGGTAGGCAGAGACTATTTCCAAATTTTTATTGTACTTGTCATAGTGTTTGTAGCTTCTAGCATGTATTTATACATGGTTGACAGCAATAGGCTTGGCCCCCATTATATGGGACTTAAAAATATAACTGGTGATATGTGGGTGTATCTGTTGCTGTGAAATTAGAACCGTTAGTTTATAATTTGCTTAGTTTATAATTTCGCTTAGTTTATAAACAACCTAACCTAAGGGTTTGTGTATAATGTCACTGGATTAATTATAAACTAACAGTTCTTACAGTTTCTTGGTGACATATCTACTATTGGGCTGTGTCCTGGGTACACCTCTGCCTATTCTTTCCTCTGCCTATTTAATATACATATTCATGTAGAGTCATGAAAGACAGTGCAAATTCCATTGCGTCAGGAATCCCAGCATACCAGAGGTTAAGCTTACATTAAAAAAAAAAGCTTATTCACTAGTTTTTAATGTTTCGGTCTGCCATTTCAGGACTATGAAAAATTCATGCACTTCATTGATGAAGAGTCCCAAAGAATGAAGCTCCGTGCCCTAGAGAAGGAGATTATCAAGAAGATGGGTGAGCGCAGTGATTACCAGGCCTACTACTACAAACCTTTAGTCAACAAGTACCTACGTATCAACAAACAAACTGGTGATGAATTGAAAGCACGTCTTGGTGATGACTACCAAGAATAAAAAATTGTTCAACTGTAGTTATTGGCGTGAGTCTAGGGCATTGGTGGACTTAATAAGTAGGCTAAATTAAATGGCATATTGCCCACACTGAGAACCTATTGATTTGAGATCAAACAGTACAAACAACATTAGTCAAAGAAAGAAACAACATTAGTCCAGGACCATTCTTTCTACAGCTTCAATGAGAGGTTTATATGAGTGACATGCAGGATTATAGTCCCGCAGTGAAAATCGATATCCTAAATGGTGAGTCCACTAGGTGCACTCCTATAAAATTGAGTGAGTCTTTGCGAGCGATAAGTCACTGCTTTAGTCGCCCATGTGGACCTCCTATCAGAGTATACTTGAGTAGGGTGCTGAAGATTTCTTCATGGAAGAATACTTGCATTCCTGTAAAGAGCCTTCAGATCACAATATTTTTTGCATACATTCAAGATGCTTTATTAGCCTCAACTAAGAACCTCTGATCTTTATATAAATGTGCCCACTACTCGCGTCATTTTTAAGAATTTTAGTATGTATTTAGAAATCAAAGTGAATTATTCAATTCAATGTAGATAAATAAAAAAAGTAACTATAATTTGTTTTGTTGATTAATTTATATAATTGCCATACCTCAACATTTTTTCATTCAGTTTTTGGGTAAATAAAAGATTATGGATATGGTAACATTGTTATTTATTTTTCAGGAGATCTAACGATTGACAATAACACCCGTATTCAAACACAATACTATGATGGCCTGAACGCATAGGGCCAGTGAAACCTATTGGAAACAATTGCCTGCCGTGATAAACGCGGTGTAAAATTCCTTACTTAGCACAGTACCTTACATAAGTTTTGTTCTTGAATACGAGTGTAAATCCCGATGCCAATGGGAACCTTATAAAATTAATGTTAACACTTATAGTAGGCTAAACGCGATCTGATATGATTCTACGTAACTTTGCTAAAGGTGGGTCTTGCCGGGAGCAAATACCTGCAATGTAAAGACAGCGAGCATTCGCTCTAGGTAGGCGCGTTACAAGTTACAATATGCGGCATGTCAGTACAGCGAACCAAGCAGATACACAATGTACAAATGCTCTATGATATTTTTTATTTATAACGAAGTTATGTCTGTTTGTCTGTCTGCCTATATACTAAATCCAAGATTGGATATAGAGCATAACATTGTGATACTGAAGTTATATTGCCATATTATTGCTACGACGAGTATTCTTGCATCAGTTAACATTACGATGTTACATCACGGACTGACGAACATTTCGCTGTTATTAACAATGCAAGAATGTTGTTACAATAGGTGTTACAAATTGTATAAAAGTTGTCCATTGTAATGCTGGGTTCTTCTGACGTATTATCAAAATCTGAACTGATACATTACAGGCAAATTATCCCAGTGAGGAACCGCCTTAAGGATTGAAATACATACTTTAAGCTATGGTTTCATGGAATATTTTGTAGGAAACATGAATGTTTAAGATGTTGAAGTATTTTACAGTTTATAATAGCAGTTTATAATTAACTATTTCAGAGTAGGTAAGTAAGGGAACCTAGCATACCTAATTTAATTGTCACTAAAGTTAAAGCTTTCAGACGTAGTATGCCGACATTTCGGATAGATTCAAAGAATTGCTTAATGCCTTATAGTTTGCTACGGTAAAGATGGGTCCAGACTCCAGACTATGCGCGGCAAACCCACGAACATTGCCGCGCGCGTCGCGGATAATGTGGAATATGGACGGCGGACGGGGTCGCCGCGTGCGGCAGTTCGAACAGGTCGAGCCATAGATAATACATATAAACTGGTTCGAGCGGTGACCCCGTCCACAATGACCGCTGCCACGCGCGCGGCAATGTTCGTGGGTTTGCCGCGCATAGTCTGGACCCATCTTTAGCCCCACGCCCACTTACGGTAGTGTCCGAACGTATCCGTGATTTTCATGGCGAAGTATTTTTAACCGTCGTAGTCTATGTATCAATGAATCTCAAATCTTGGATAGATGCGTCACTTTATTCCGCAAATGTGCATCGAGGAAACCGTGCTTAGCTAAAAAAGAATCTCGGACAGAGAAAAATAAAATAAAGAAAGAAAAAAGACAATACCTACTAGTTGATCTACTCTGTAAAAGTGAAGTCCCAGCGCTGCAAGGAGTTCCAAAGGTTGTGCATAAAAAGGTGCACCTACGTATCTGTCAATTAAAAAAAAAAGAATTGCAAAACTAGCAAAAACAATTTTACGTCCGACATAAAAGCGGTCAGAAAGTGTTGTTCCAAGAATAGACGCAACTTCTTAAGTATTGCTTCACGTTTTTGTAAAACGTATATAATATTGGTAGTACCGAGATAAACCCAATTTATCCAAAATTAGTTTAATTATAGTATTATGTAGCAGTATAAGGTTAAAGAGTAAAGTATACGTAATAAGTATTGTCAGATTTATTGTATGTAACAGCTATTGCAAAGTCGTTTAAGTATAAGATAAATAATATCTATGGCTATAAGCTGCAACTAGAATCTAATTAATAATTTACGGCCTACGGTTTTCAACTAAATTAGAATTAGGGGCCTGCTTTACAACTTTTCACTCATGCTATTTCATAAAGAGCGCACGACGGCATCCAACATGAACTGACGTTTGCTCTATATCTCTCAATCTATCCTAACTAAACCTGTCGAGTGACGTCACCAACATTGGAATGACTTCGGCCCGTCTTGAATCGTCATCTAAATGTTTTTGTCCTAGCACAGAAGTAGCGTGCGTTAGGGTTATTACGTTTTGTCCAAAGACCCATTGTTCTCGAAAAATACCATTTCATACATTGATTCCCGGTTCCTCTTCGACGTATTTTAATATTAATATTTCATTCCTCGTTCCTCCAAAGGTTGTTAAGTAATAGTCTGCTAAAAGCTCTCGAGGTAGCGTACATATATGTGACTTATAAAAGCTGACTTTACTATTAACTTAAATTATCTCGATTATGGGTCTCCGGGTTTACGCCTTCTTCCTCTTGCCGATTTGGTCTGTGGTCAACCGTGGTGTTTGAAAACAGGGGTTAAATAAAACTCCGATTTTTTTTATCATACGAAAGCTTCCGCAATGACTCATGACCTAACGACTATCGTGTAGGACGATGGGACCAACGGTTTTACTTGCCTTCCGAGCACGGTAGCGTTCTAATACTATATGCTCGTTGGCACATTCGCACATTATGCTGGTCAGCGGCTCCGGATTACTGGGCCACTACGTGCCTTCTGAAAAAGGTAGAATGTATAGTTCGCTCCACTGAAGTCCTGCTGAATTGGACAGTAAATTCTGAATTAAACTCACAGAACAACTTTGAAATAGGCTGACGTCTATATTACGACATAGTCGACGATTACGACGTCTATAGTGCGACAGACTATAATATAATACCAAGTCATCACGTATAATACAGTGGCCTATCTCAAATGTTCTCAAAGTGAACGTTCGCAAAGTGAAAAGTTGCAAAATGGACCAAGACCTTGGCGGTGTCCGAATGCAAAGCCCTTATCTACACTGTTACACAAGTAAATTACAAAACGATATGATTTCATTAACCCATTCTTTCAGTCTTCGCAGTTTGTAGAGTTCCAACTATGTCCAACAACTATGTACTTAGATTGCTTCACAATAACATTGACTTTAAAACTATTTACAACTCTAATAACTAATGACGATTTCGAATAAAAATTCGCAACTAATCTACTTAATACAATTTGTAAAAATTATCAAAGCGTGAAAGTAACGGAATCGAAGTAAAAAAAATATAATTTATGTTACATTTTATGGACTACTTTAATAGACTGTTATGTAAGTAGGTATACGCTATTTAAAATTGCTATAACAATTTTCAAATCTAATACCTATTTAGTAAGACGGCTACGTTTCTACTATTTCAATTTAATGACGTTATTTACTCTTCTCCTTCTCTGCTTGCGCTGCTAACTTTGCTTCCTTTTTGGCTTTTTTCTTTTCTTCCTTCGCTAGAAGTTTGGCTTGTTTTTCTTCTTCCTTGGCTAATAGCTTCGCCTGCCGCTCTTCTTCTTTAGCTTGTAGTTTAGCTTCTTTCTTTGCTTCTTTTTCCGCTTTCAATCTTAATTTTTCTTCTTTCTTTTTTTCAGCCATTTCGTTCTTTCTGTTGTCATTTGATTCATCTTTTTTGTTTTTGTCTTCTGATTTGTTGTCATCTTCTTTTTTCTTCTTATCATCTTTCTTGGTTTTTGTAATGGGGTTATCTTTTTTCCGTTCAGTCTCTTTGCTGTGGTCTCTCGATTTGGGCGGGTCGTCTTTGTTGGGAGGTTTCAATGGCCGGAAGAAGTGTGGTGTGCTCTTTTGCGGTGATGTCTCTAGCTGGGTCACTATTTTCTGTGCACACCTGGAATTATAATGATTTAGTGAAAAAGGGGACTTTGTAAGATTTTCTTTTAATTGTTAGTCGGCATGTGATTGTAGAAACTATACGTTTTTGTCTTCCTCTGTCTTGAGCGACACTCCATCCTCTATGAAGGATTATTGCAATATTCTGCTCCTCGGTTGTGGGTAGGTACTTTTGACTTGGCCTTTCCTTAAACAACACTTATATATTTGGTCTCGAAAAGTAAGCTAACATCGACCTCTACTGCCTTGGCCACTTCCGTACCCACTGTCGTAACACACTGATGTTATTGTACATATGTTACAAGTAGTAAGTACCGTATCCTAGTAGAAGCAGATGCAGTAGCGGTGGTGTTCTCCCGTCGTCCCTCGCGGAATTCTCTCTGGAACTCCCTGATAGGAGGCAGGCGGCCGGACGGCTCCCCACCCGCCGGCCCGCCCGTGTAACTCAACACTTGATAGTCTTGGAGACGAGCCTGTAATAACAAACAGGAATATGGAGAAATGCGTCTACAATCGCAATCAAGAAGTTAACGTGTTGCAGAACTATCGATAGTTGCGCCTACCGAGAGTTTATCCCCAAAATTAGTTACAATATCGCAGAGGTATATCGCTAATATGAGTGGTTTTCAAGGTCACGAATCTATCCGTAGACCTTCCTATCGTTGCAGCACAAGTCAATTTGTCACACGTTAGTGGAGTTTTACCTTCATGCTATGATGTTGCGAGCGTCGCAGCGAGTTGGATGCTGGTTGTCGTGGCTTGGCAGGCAGCGAGGCAGGAGCCGACCGCGGCACCGCGCCAAGACACGCGCCACCGCACTTCGCCCCACCACACAGCTTCGTGGAGCACCCTGCGACGGTGCCTCCGCTGTTGGATGACACTGATGATACACCTGCAATGATAAATTATTGTGGTTGTGGTCTAATAACAGAAAAGGTTTCCTCTGTTACACTGTTAAAGTCACTGAGTTGAATAATTATAAATCAATGGTTAAAGACAAGTGTACGGGTGTGGTAGGTAGGTAAGTACTGAAATCGAACGAAAAATTTTTAAAAGAGTTTACCAAAACTGACCTGATGCTCAAAATCCGGGGTCACGAGAAAATTATGTGAGTAACCCTAGAAAGTTTCCATCACTCTCTTATATAAATACACCAATTTATATTCTAGGCATTCCTGGAATGCCCAGCCCATGCAATCCCGTATTTTTTCTTAGTCTATACTGTCCCAAAACTTTCCGTGTGTATTTCTTTCCAGCCCAACCAATCTGCCACCCGTCGATGTAGGTAAGTCATGTCGCCACCTTATTTTGAGTCGACGTCGGCGGCACCGTCTATCTTTTGTTACCCATTCAGGAGTGATCTTTACACAGCAGTCGGGATTCCCATAATATGGTACTTAGACCCACCTGAGAGTGATGATTCTCCGCTGGTGACGGAGTAGAGGGAAGCGGAGGCGGGCACGGAGCGCGCGCCCACCGAGTAACTCGACACCGAGCCCGGCACGCCCCATGACTTGCCACTGCTCGACGATACCTGGGTGGACATTATTGGAATGATATGACACACGGAATTACAAAAATTCTGTAACATCTGTTCCAGCATAATGCTATTCCACTACTTATTATTAAGTTAGTCCTAACGTTGCGCTAAGTTTTCAAAAATAAAGATTTAAGACGGGAGTTCAAGTGCCAGAGCCGCTTTCTTCATACAATCGTTTTCGCAAATATCTGATATAAATAGATATTTATTCTCTCTAGATATAAAAAAAGTTTGCTTATGGCACGCCCCACTGATTTGCGAATTCGAAAACGACGTGCGGTACTAAAAGCAGTACCTTAGAAGCTTTTTTGACGACATTATTGTGTTCGTGGAGTATAAACGTATTCTCTAAGTTTGTATAGATAAAACGCTTCTAGACTTCTTAACTTCCTTATCAATTTTCAAGATTATGCGGGCCTCGCGGGAGTAATAAACTAGGTTATAAAATAAATGCCTATAGGCATTCAAGGAAGCAATAAAGCACTGAGTACCTACCTAAGTATATTAAATAAACATTACAAATGTACCCCAATTTATTTTAAAGTAGGTATCAACATGCCCTTGGACTAACTTATAATGTAATTGAACATAAATATCTGCCCATATACCTAAGTAACTATTTATACCTCCGCTACATTTTTGTCATCTGCACAAAAATAGCCAAATCAAAAATAGCAAAGTTAAATAATATTTTTATACCATTTTGGAAACTACCGTAGTGAACTCGCCATCACGTTTCAACTCAACTGATATGTGAACCTGTTGTTAAGTTAAAAGGAATCTACATAAATTAAAACAAAAATAATAAATACCTAAAGACAGAAGATATATAAAGCCATTCTAGTAAACTCAAAAATTTGTGGCGTTTCACTAAGATTGTATAATGTTAGATAAAGTGATGAGCGCAGTAGGTATACCTCTACCTATCGTACAGGTAACCGCTTTAGTGGATCCCGTGGGTGTCTTTAAAAGGCTACGCACCGTTTTCACCCGATCCCGTTTTCACTCGGTCGTTCTCCCCAGATTTGGTTTAGGTATATGATCAATTTTATCCGAAGCAATATTTTATTAAAGTACTGGCAGGCACACTGTGGTTCGTAGTAATTAATGTAAAATATTTTATGCTTGTTAAAGAATATAATGTAAGTATAATAGGCGTCTAAGGGACTTGTGGCTAACCCCTTGCCAACAAAAGCATTCCCAAGGAGAGTTGAGGTCAGGCAGGCGGCCGCTCGTAAAACACAAGCCATAAGCCCTTACAGCATGAGGATGACAGAAGGAGACATGCTGTGTCGACCCCACATATAGTGTGGGACAAAGGCAGGAAGATGATAAACAGCTTTAGTGAATCTTTTTCCGTGTCTCACCTGCCAGCTCTTACTAGTGACGAGTCTAGGAGCCTGCCGCAGCCGCAGTATCTTAGCGCGGCAGATGACGCAGCGCAGCGGCAGTAGACGCTGGCTCACAGCCATCTGGATGGTCTTCACGAAGCACCGGCGGCACACTACGCGGTGGCCGCACGGCGACGTCTGCATCGTCGCTTTTGCGTTCACGCATATTACGCACTGGTGGATTAAAAATCATTTCATCTGTGTAACTATGTATTTTTATGCAGAGTGAAAGTGTGCTTAGCTTATTGTATAAGTGCGTTTTTTTATCGGACTAGCTGTGACCCGCGGTTTCATCTGCGTAGTCTCCGTTCCCGTGGGAATATCGAGATAAAAAGTAGATACTTTTTATGTTATTTCAGGGTCTAAACTATCTATACACCGAATTTCAGCTCAATCGGTTCAGTAGTTTTGGCGTGAAAGAGTAACAAACACCCATCCATCCACACAAACTTTCGCATTAATAATATTAGTAGGATAGAATTCTTAGTCCAATAACTGAGTCTAGCACGAAAATCAGCCCGTTGTCTGGTGTGCGTCTGTATATTGATATAGACTGTCTGTCTGTATATACTGTCTGTATATACAGACTGTCTATATATATTAACGGATAGCCTTAGGGGATAGCTCAAAATGCTGAATTGATTGGGTTATGTTTGCCACGCAGATAGATATTATGACGTGAACTTCCGCTTAGAAAGGATTTTTCAACATCAACTCCTAAAGTAGTGAAACGGGGTAAATCAAACTTTATATTGCAAGTACGATAATAAAATGTATAATCTTTCCTCTGAGTTTATGGTATAGTTGGAATTCTCTGCCTTCCGTTTTAGTTTGAGAACTGTATTACGAAAGGTAGACTCATCCCCTCTAATATTATTAATTGTTGTCTAAGTTAACATAATATATAACGTACAGAAATAGTAAAATTAATAGAAGTACTGGGTGACGATATTGCCCATTATTGAGGTTCGAAATAAACATTGCCTACTTACGTCACAGAATAAATAATACTAGAGAGTAGAGCCATGCGTAGCAGGTTGCTAAGCTCTTTTATTTGATCCGCCAAATTGTTACGAAAAAAACTATGAGTACATTAACTAACATTAACTAATTAATAACAATACAAGCTAATACGATTATAATTAACTTCTTATAGAACAATCATACAAATAAGTTTTTATTTGGGTAGGTCAACATTATTGCGTAGGTTGGTAGGTACATAAATTATTATAAGTAAACGAGCTCTAACGTTTTTTTTTAGCTTTTTTCTGGCGATGTGAATAGGTAGGTAATCGTGGCCTCGATCAATAGGCATACCATTCCTACTGTCTTAGATTATTGACAGACAGACTAGATACCGATATCATACATGTCAAATGCAACTAAAACTACGCCGAAATCAGCGTACCCGAGACTATATTCATCACGCACACTACAATTTGAAAGCTACCGCATTTTCGAAGCTTTTATATTTAGGTAATGCGGTATCTGGTCAGAACGTGCGGAGACTTTTCAATAATCTAAGCCTACCGTATACATTACCATATTTATTAATGAAATAAACTGGTATTCAGATAATATATATATCTTCTTTGTATCATGTTTGGGATTGTATTTCCACGTAAGTATTCTACGTAAGCAGTAAGCGTAAACATTTTGGGTAAATCCTTTTTGACAAATCCATTCCGGAATACTGTTTTCTTTGGAATTGTTAATAATTTTATTACGAATTTCTCTGAATATCAATAGAAGTTGTGGTTTTTATTGGTAACTGAATTTAAAATTTCATGGTTTAAAATTATAATAACGATATGTGCCCTGGTGGATGACTCCGCGGGCAGCGAGCTTTTGTCAGTGAGCGGCTAAGCGGTGAGTACCGCGACGCCGCTCCGCATCATTACACCATAAATCCTATCCTATGCTAATATTATAAACCTCAATTCTCAGTACAATGATAAAAAGGTAACTTTTGTAACAAGTGAACAAATTCCCTTTTCACGCTAACCCTTCTAAATTGATTGAGCTGAAATTTGATATGTAGATAGCTTAGACCCTGAAATAACACATAGATAGGTAAGGTATTTATCTCGATATTCCCACGAGAACGAAGACTACGCGGAACCGATTGTTTAGACTTTAGACCATGGAATTACATATAGGGTAATATTTATAGAAATATTGTTTTAATAAGTACATATTAAAACAAAATTTCTGTTACCTTTGAAGTAACGAACTGTTCTAATATTATTAATTGAACCGATTGTTAAGACTTTAGATCATGGAATAACATATAGGGTAATATTTATAGAAATATTGTTTTAATAAGTACATATTAAAACAAAATTTCTGTTACCTTTGAAGTAACGAACTGTTCTAATATTATTAATTGAACCGATTGTTTAGACTTTAGACCATGGAATAACATATTTTATAGGGTAATATTTATAGAAATATTGTTTTAATAAGTACATATTAAAACAAAATTTCTGTTACCTTTGAAGTAACGAACTGTTCTAATATTATTAATTGAACCGATTGTTTAGACTTTAGACCATGGAATAACATATTTTATAGGGTAATATTTATAGAAATATTATTTTAATAAGTACATATTAAAACAAAATTTCTGTTACCTTTGAAGTAACGAACTGTTCTAATATTATTAATTAAACTGAGTTAACTTACTTCTTCCTCGGGTGAACTGGCTAACTCTGGCTCATTTTCTTCTAGTTTATTGAGCAATTTGTCCTGGAACAAAGAAAAGGTTACTTAATTAACTTGATACTTCATAAAGTTTCATTAACAAGTTACCGCTTCTATACTTATATACCTTTAATATCTAACTCGTTTATGAGGCTCCTAAAATATCTAATAAGAGGTGAATAACATCAGGGCGAATTAATTTGATTTTTAAGATTCAGGTTTTTACCTACCAGCTACCAATGACAGTTTTATAAGGAGGTAGACGGTTAACATTGTATTACTGCTATTGAACTTGGAATTTTCAACACATGATATTTTTATGACATTTTAGCTTTTGTTCTATTTCACAATTGAAGTTAAGATAATTTTATAATGTACTTATACGACTATATTATGTGAAAAGTAATCCCGTGAGATTTATTTTTGAGTAATTTTGAAACACTTTCGACACAAGCAGGCATGATGATTTTTTACGTTATGCACTCCCAACATATTTTCAGGGGCGGCTGAAGTAATGTAGTGAATGTTGCCGGGGCGACAAAATTTAGTAAGACCGGACCAATCAGAGCGTCTGTTGTTGAGTCGATGTCTGCTTAATATGTGGGTGTTATTCCACTAATATTACTACATAACGCTTTGTTACGTAATTTTTTTGTGTTAATTTTTAAATAAAATATATATAATATTTTTACATACTTATTTTACATACTTATAGACGCCAGTGTAATTGCGGCTTATTATGTCGTCACAAATAAAACATTATTATTTTATTGTTTTCAATCCTACCTAATATAGCATGATCAATTATGATTTATTATAATAATATAAATGTGACTTTTCCTAAGTTCAATGTCAAAACCACAATCAGCTCAAAAAAGCACTATCGTTGTAAAAAGGTGATCGCTGATGTAACCCCTACTTAAGTCTAAATATAGAAGTCATAATAGTGATAAATAAAAGTAGTCAATAAAAAACGAAGTTGTGGCTTCTGTCTGTCTGTGCAGTTTGAGTTTAAGTTTGAATAAGCTGAGATATTATGCAGCTACAGATTGAAATGTGAAGTTCTAGGCTGAAGATGCACTCTCCTAGAATACGAGTAACCAGAGGAAACCTCCTTGTCTCTTTCCTACGAGAGAACGGTTATGCATTTTAATACTAGGAAGAATTTTCTTAATAACATATTGGAGTCTAGAACTGTGCCCGGTAGATGGCAATAGGCTCGCCCCCTATTACATGGGACCAATAATAACATACTGGCAAAATGTGGGTGTACCAATATGGGACTTGAGTCTTGGGTTACACCTCTGCCTACCCCTTCGTGAAGAAGACGTGATTGTATGTTATATTTAGGAACCAACCTATACGTTGTGTCCAATTCAATGACTTTCTTCTGTCCTATTCCGTAAAAATATGACTTCGTACTCATATTACAGTACTTAGGAGTATCTAAGAAAGTATCCTGATTTAAGATATATCTCCCTTCGACAAGGTGTGAGACTTTTTCATCAATTGAGTATGTCAAACGTAATTCGTAGTTATTTCCTTGGAAAACCCATTTGCAATTGTACAAAGTGTTCCATTGACTGTAATAAGAAAATTACATATACAATCATGCACTTCCATAATCGTCGAGTATATAACCTGCCTTCATTTGCCTTATCTAGGTAAATAAGGCTGTAGTTATTGTCCATCGTCATACGATATTAGCGATTGGTGGTATAACGTCGATACATATTTTTCGCAGTTGCGCAAGTATTCGCGAGTCATTGCCTGGTTAGCAAACGCCGAAATCAATTCGATGGAGTGAAATAAGTTTAGTTTTTGTCTCACGAAATTGAGTAATTAACTACCATAGAACGCTGTAACCGAATAGTCACCAAACAGCGGCCAAACAGCATAGCAAACTTTTCGGATTTTAAACAAGTCTATCGTATAAAACTAGTCGCACAAATTAGCTCAAATATACGTTGCGTCCCGTCGCTTAGCTCCAAGTTTCAGTGCAGAATATTATTCCCGGTTCTCGCTTAATAAAAAAAATTCTAGGGTAAGAAGTTTTAACGAGTTTCAGCTATTGTGCGGGCTGTATTGTGCGGTAAAATTTGCTGGAGTTGTAAAAATGCAACGCGCATTAGGATGAAGTTCCATCTGCAAGTGAGAGTTTATTTGTAAACGTTTAGTGCATCCGCTAGGAAATATGACGGTAAACGCTTCGTATTGTCAGATAGCTTCTTTTTTTATTGGTAAGTGTAGATAATATTTTGTGCAAGGATCTACTTATTTTTTTTACTTTTTGTCGATATTATCCACCCGTAACCGTAGTGCCGGACTTTTGATGCCGCTATGGACGATTTTAAAAGTCCTGCACTACTGGTGGCCTCTGAAATGACTTAATTTTTTAATGATGAATGACTACTGAAATAACGAATCTCTAGATATTATCGAGATGTTAGATTTCATATAAATTAAAAGATATCATACAAAATAAGTACTTAGCTTAGCACTTAGACCAAGCTAAGTATTTTGTACGAATTCAAGGATGTCCAATGTCCGCAATAAGTCCGGTAGTTCGTAGGCGGTGGTAAAATATTTGATAAATACGATAAGTACGAGTAAGTATCCAAATTTTTTGATTTGATTTTTGTAGTAGTAGGCCTCATTTGCACGAGGCCGCCTGGGGAAGTACCACAGTACTTCCCCAGGCGGCCTCTTGCAGAAGAGGCCTACTACTACCTTTGCCAGTTATTCATCCGCCAAGCAGTAATGTAATGTGCAAACACTACAGTGTTCCGGTGTCAAGGGAAATGTTACCAGCGAAATTACTGGGCATGACGAGATTCAACTACTCATATCTCAGGGTGACAGGCGCAGTGCGGTGCCTCGCAGAATTTTGAATTTTAAGCCACTGGGTGGCACTGTGTCTGATATGGGCAATGCTGATTTGTTCGTCTTGTAACTAATAAAAAATATACAAACCATTACATTAGGTATTCAAAGAATTAAAAACTCAGTGGTCAAAAACGTCGGCAGGAGTAAAAAATTATGCATTCAAGTCGTAAATGAAGTTATATTCAATTCTAAATTATATTAACATCTTGAAACTAACCACAAATTGAAGTTAAAATAATAATAATATGGGAAAACTTCCACACACGGTCCTCTGGTCCCAAACTAGGATAGAAGCCTGTACGCCATAGTACACCCAGACACATAACACAGTACACATAACACCCAGACACAGATCAAACAGACAGTAATAGTACAAGTACTTGTGCTAATTCTCAAATAGTAAAAACGTGATGTATAGAATAATAATATAGGAAAGTATTATGATAAACAATTATATTATTATGGATAGGTATAAAATGGAGACGATAAAATTTTATTATTAAAGATATACAATATTCATATTATGCAGCGTTTTTTTTTTACAGTATTACAGTGGGTGTATCTACTATGGGACTGAGTCCTGGGTACACCTCTGCCTACCCCTTCGGGAAAAAGGCGTGAATGTATGTTATGTTTATTACAGCGATTTTATTAGTTATGGTATGAACTGGTCTAGAACGGAATTTCAACAAAAAGAGAGCTAGAATCGCGCGACACGGTCTACAGTCTGCCTGAACTTGACCTGCTTTGTATCGGATCACTAAAATTTTTTTCAAAAAATAATAAAAGATCTATGCGCGAAACAATTTTATTTTTAGATTTGTATCTAAAAAAGGAACGCGTAATTTAAAGTAGATAGGGTTTTTTTTGTAAAATAAAGAAATATGGAGATCACAGACAACTTAAATAGCAAGTTTTTTTTTTTAAATTTGACTTCTGCGGAGGCGTAGTGGTTCGCAAGCGCTACTGCCGATCATGATGTCCCAGATTCGATTTCTAGGACAGGCAAGAGGAGATATTGGACTTTTTCCTTAGTTTTTTTTTTCAGTCATAGATAACCTGGTTTCCAGGCTTCAGAGTCTAGAACTGTGCCCGGTAGATGGCAATAGGGTCGTCCCCTATTATATGAGACTAAAAATAACATTCTCGGCTAAATTTGGGTACTTATTTAGCGTAAATTTTATACTAAGTACCTACTTAAATGAGTACAACACTTTGTGGTATTATCGCGACTTTATGGCAATTTTATGGCGTTATTTCTATAATAGAATAGTAAATAATATAATGTATTTAATAATACCTTTTATGATGATAATAATATCTATACGATTTTGAAAACTACCGTGAGTGGTATTCATATTTATTATGTTATATAACGACTTAACTCACGTTTAAAGTCGAAATCGCTCGGCCTAGGTTTCGGACAACTCCGGTGTCCTGCATCAGGAGCTCACGCGTGTGCGGGATCGCGGGGAAATGAGTCCGTCGCGAGTTGCGATCCCGCACACGCGTGAGCTCCTGATGCAGGACACCGGAGTTGTCCGAAACCTAGGTCGAGCGATTTCGACTTTAAACGTGAGTTAAGTCGTTATATAACATAATAAATATAATAATATCTACCCGTTTATGTTATAACTACATGCATAATATTATAAACATATCTTTAAACAAATTAAAAAAAACCTTGACACTGAAATACTTACCAATGTCCAATGACAATTTCATAGGAAGGACGGCTGACGTTCTTTAATACAATTGAAAAACGTAGCCTTTAATTTTTAGCAGATAATATTTTATGTCATGTAACCATGTAAACATTATTCTATTTCTCAATTAAACATTACATAATTTCCTATTACTTACTTGTAAAAGTAATCACTTTTTTCTTCCTAGAGCGATTAAAACGCTTCTGAAATACCACAGGCAGGGCGTAACGATTTTTGTAGCCCAAAACAAATCACGTGGATACATGCATTCGCGCGATATTTACAGGCGTGACTGAAGTCAATTAATGTAAATGTTGACGAGGCATCAATCTTTATATATATTAAGATTGAGCTGCTTAATTTTCTAAGATGAGCTCATTTCTGATTTGCAGATCATAAATTTTATGTATCTCTAAATAACATTATTAGACACAATTAATGTAAATGTTGACGAGGCGAAAACGTCTAATAGGACCAATTTATTAAAGCAAGTCACACGTCTTTTGTTCAAAGTCGATATTTATATTTATGAACTCCTTTATTTTCTAAGATAAGATCATTTGTAGATTATAAATGTTACATAAATACCTAGTTAAAATGTCTTAGTAAAAATAATATCCGATAAGTCGATTGATAAAACTAACAATTACTAATCGTTCAGCAAACAATCAAATATATTTTCGCATATATTTATTCAGGAAGTATTAGTTCAGGAAGTAACGAGATTACCTTTTATCTACTGTTTTTCTGACAACTTGTTTACAAAATTGTCCATAAAAAATTGTGCTAATTATTCGTATATTATTTACTTTGGATCATGTAATACAGATGGCCTTGTCTATGTTTAACTTATTTGATTGATTTATTTATTTCTTTGTAGCGAAAAAATCTATAAGAATCTAAAAGAATCTATTTACTTTAATAAGTGTATTAAAAAGCTCATTAAATGCAATTTTTTCTAACGGCTATGGAAGTAAGAAGAACCTACTTAGTCTTGCTAATTTATAAGTTCATGTATCTTAAAACTAAGTTAGAAACACATGACGGCCCATTTACTTTAAGGTTAAACACTGCACAAGGGGTGGGTGCGGGACGGTTGCGGTTTCGGGTCGGGTGAATACAAGGAAGCTCTTTCGACCCATACACGCTAAGGTGTATTTAACTTTTGTCCTCCAAATGAATATAAAAAATGCAATGTCACCCGTCGCGCGCCTGCATTTGACGTATGAAGCAACCCAAACTTAACTATTTTAAAAGGTTATGAAATGCACAGTATTCTAACAGCTAAGGAAGTTAGAGGAACATACTTCATCATCATCGTCAGCTCACATTATCATCCCACTGCTGGGCATAGGCCTCCTCCCTCTTATGCCAATTTCATCTGTACTGAACGGATCACATCCATGTTTTTCTTGCGATCTTAATGATGTCATCGACCCATCAGGCATAAGAACATACTTATTTGTTACTAATTATTAAAATCAGGTGTCGCAAAAATATGTTACATGGCGGCCCCAGTAGGACAATGCAACCACTGCTGCCAGCAAGATGATGCGATTGATATACAATATAAGCTGTTTACTAGGTAAGTCAACCATCAAATCTTACTAAGTCAATTAAAGTCAAATTATCCTCGTTCGAGTAATTCTTAATTATTTAAATATAAAGCAGATTAGGAAGAGTGGTGGGGCGTGTCAACGGTCAATTCACCAATAACAGGTTAAAACACAATAGGCGGGCGCGGGTCGAGTCGGGTGTCAAATACAAATAAATGCGCTGACCCGCGCACGCTGTAGTGTGTTATATTCCATACAAATACAAGGAATGCAACACAAATCGGCGCGCGCCCGACCCGCGCCTGCGTTTACGTGTGAAGAAACTTTTATTAGCGTACTCGAATGACGTTACATTGTTGACATTATGCTATATTGATGCTACGCTTTATTGAAAGATTGCGACTGCCTCGGTGGCGTAGTAGTCGCAAGCGCTACTGCAGATCATGACGTCCCGGGTTCGATCCCTAGATAAGGCAAAGTGTGGAATTTTGGATTTTCCGTAAGGAATTATCTCAATCACTGCCTGGAGTCTGCAACTGTCCCCGGTAGATGGCAATAGGCTCGCCTCCTATTACATGGGACCTATAACATACTGGGGAAGTGCGGTTGTACCTACTATGGGGCTGAGTCCTAAGTACACCTTGGCCTATACCCCTTCGGGAAAAAGCGTGATTGCTTGTTATAATTTAAAAATATATATATTAACTAATTCATTCAAGCTAACACGTAATTTTTATTAAAAATTTCCAGGTATAACCCGACTGAATTTCAACTGCTACCGTTAGGAGACTTGAATGCCATAAGAAGCTCAAACTTCGACACATCGAGACCCACGGTGATATATTTGATGGGATTCTCAGAATCCACTGATGGTGCGAGCACTGTTTTACTTAGAAATGGTGAGTTAACAAAATACATATATAATTTATAACATAGGTGGAAAAGCTAGGTTTAATCAAAGATCTAACAGGCCAGACGAGATGAAAACAGATGAACCAAGGCTGGGAAAGTTTGGTTAAAGAGAAAAGGACAACGATCTCGATGTAGACCACCAGCTCGATGGACAGATGTCATCGTCAAATTTGTTTGAAACCGCTGGTGAGACTTGCACAGGATCGGCATGAGTGGCGTAACTAAGAGGAGGCCCATACACAACAGAGGGTATCGAATCCACCCACTGAAAAGACACTGACTGACCACTGACAGAAGGGGTGTTTTTAAAAAAATGTTTTTTTTAGAGTACTTAATGGGCATACGAGATATTATCATCATAATATCTCTGGATGACGAAGTTTAAAGTGTTAAGTGCAATCTTGGGCTACGGCTACGCTGTATATAATGGGTAGTAGAAAGTTTGGAGCACTTGGATTTTCTATAAGCTGGTATGTCAGCCTGTAAATTTTCAAATCAATGTATTTTTTTCAGTCCATTTAACAACGGGAGATTACAACTTCATAGCCGTGGACTGGTCAAGGCTAATCGCTTTTCCTTGGTAAGTAATTAAAGGTCTAAGTAATTAATTTTTCTTGCTTACTGACCCGGATAGCAAATGGAATTATTCACTGTTTAAATCCGAATGCATTAATATCGAAAACTTGCGCTCGAAAGCTTGTAAAAGCGGCAGTTCATTCACGCGTATGTTCTAATACGCGAAAATTATCATAAGAGTGAAAAGCAAACATCGTGTAAACATTGTCCGCAGACCATCGGAAATATGCCCAGCTTCAATTCCGGAAACCCTGGACGGAATCTCACATGTGGACATTTCATCTAGGCGCTACCGTGTTTCGGATGGCACGTTAAACCGTAATAGGTCCCGGCTGTCTCTTATAAGATTTGTAATGGGTGTGTCGTCGTTAGGTCATGTCGGAGGCCTTGTAGAAATCTTGGCGACCTGAAACTCTGACAATATGGTTGGTCCCGATTTGAGTTGACTCGAACAGTGTAATTGAGGAAATCAGTTTTGTTAGAGTAATTTTGATATGTCGCTCGACAACACGGGCTGTGACATATTACCCGGTCTTTTGATTGGCATATACGGAAACCATTTTTACTTCAACGTGCCAAGGCCCCTTTGAGCTTTTAATTTAAAGGTAATGGATAGCACCTATCGGGGTCCTTCTCTGAAACCGTCAACAGAAAATAAATGATATTATTATTATCATCGTGTCGTGATTTTTCAAATGCAAAATAAACCCTGGGTAAATTGAAGTAGTTATCAAAACTATAACGCAAAGACCCAATGACCTAAGTATTATGTTATTTTGTATGGTCATTTTTACGAGTATGGCTCGCGGCCAAAATACTGCAGTGTGGATTTATGTGGCGCTGTGCTCGCTAACTCGTTTGATGGACCACTAGCTATTTAATTAAATTTATCTCATCTGGAATGATCCATATTGGACGCATATAGGACGGGTGTCTCCCGCTCCGGCTCGTACCTGGTGCAAAGGCTAGCATTTGCCATACAGCGCAGCAAATCCGCCAGCGTTATGGGTATACTTTTGCATCGGGTACGATTCAGGGCGGGTTATTTAAATAAAAAAAAAAAAAACTTCAATTCATGGTCTTCTGGTCCGACATTAAGCAGATCCTGTATCTTTGGTAACCAGAAGAATGATATAGATAATTTACACAGATAAAACAGATATGCTCATACGCACAAATGTCTGACCTGCCCGGGGATTGAAGGCTCAGAAGGCAGAGATACTACCAATTGAGCCAATGGAACGCGTTAGTGTTAGTGTATGTTAAGTACACACTAACACAAACTTAACATTATTAAGACTTTTATAGCTCATCAAATCTAAGAAGTGCCGTTTGACAGTTATACCTAATTATGTTATGAGTTCCTATTTTGGCTTGTTTGAAGGATTTAAATTTAGTGATTAAGAATTGTACATCTTGTGATCAAAATCATAATTCCATAGTTTTACGGCGAAGGTTATTGAAATTGTGTAAGTTACGCATATGCAAAGTTACCTAATTCTTATCTCTCAAAGCTTGAATAGATGGAACGTCAAACGGAACTTCTTAGATTTAATGAACTATAAGTTGCACCATTTAACCTTATATAGCTAACCCTACTTACCTAAATAATTTTAACTAACTCCGATTACAATTAGTTTGGTACCTACTGCTACTACCTATAAGAAAAGACTGAGAGAAAAACCTCTTTAGAAGATACTTAGGTAATGTTATATAGAAAGGCCTTTTCCCTTTTCAAAATGATGAATAGCCAAAATACTCAAATCGAAGGAAACGATCTCAAAGCATCCCTTTGGCAGTTTCACTCCAGAGATTATGAAATTCGTGCCGACCCTTCATAACCTTCATTAAATTTGTGCCAACTGTGCGATAAACGAAGAACTCGACAAAATTATTTCGCAATATACCACCAAATTCATCTCAGGTTACCAAAATGATTTCTAATTTAATTTACTCTATCTACGTGTTTAATGAACTAGCTATTTTAATTAAAAAATTAATAAGAGCATTCATTGCTCTTACGATATTAGGTACCTATTAGCAACAAAACATAGGTATAGCATAATAAATGACCTTCGCAGTTTCTCTACACGTTAATTTCTTAACGAGTTAACGTTAAACGTCTAAAAGTTACTATTAGTGTTAGTAGCTAGGCATATAATAGGTATACCTGCTCGTACGAGTACCTCTATAGTTTAACTACTCGCTTCGCTATTCCAAAAGATTTGCAGATTGCATTAATTACTCACACATTTTATAAGACTGCGTCCTGCATTCTCCTGATAATTCCTTTATTATGTACTTACACACAGGCACAAACCTAAAGAATATCAGATTTAGATCGATATATTCATCGATATATTTGTGATAAGTCATCTTTGAGTTCACATTTAAGATATTGTTGAACACACTAATAAATTATTAAACAGTACACATTCTGCTCGATTAAAATGTATTCCTGTAAACGCCCTGGACTTTATTCTGATGTTCCATCTTCCAGGTACATAACAGCGGTTCGCAACACAGCCTACATGGGCAACCGGTTGGCTCGGTTTGTCTTATTCCTGGGCACGGCTGGAGTGCCCGCGTCTTCGCTTCACATCGTCGGCTTTTCACTCGGCGCTGAAGCCGCCGGCTTTGCGGGGAAGTACTTGAAGGCTAGAGGAGTTATGGTTGGAAGAATTACTGGTAAGATACTTTTAACGAACTTTAAGGCGTATTTGAATATTTTTTTTATGATAGTGACAAGACGAGCTAATCAGGTGCCTGATGGTAAGATTGCCCATATCAGACACAGTGCCACACAATATTTCAAAATTTTCAAAAATTTTGCGCGGCACTGCACTGCGCCTGTCACCTTGAGATATGAAGTGTTGAATCTCATCATGCCCAGTAATCATGTACAGGAAGACGGAAATATCAATGTAGTGTACATAATTTGTACCAAAGAATAATTTAAACTGGTTTTCAAAAATTTGTCAAACAGCCTATTCTGTGATTTCAACAGCCGTTGATAAATAATCTACCATAAATCTTCCTAGGGTTAGATCCAGCATACCCAGGGTACTCTTACTCAAACCCTCAGGGTCATCTCGCGAAAGGAGATGCATTATTTGTGGACGTCCTCCACACCAATCCTGGAGTGTTCGGCTTTCCGGAGGCGATAGGAGACGTGGACTTCTATCCTAACGCCGGCAGTTTTATCCAGCCAGGCTGCTGGATCGACCAGCTGGTGACGAATAAGGAATTCCGGTTTATTTGTAAGTGTTAATCATCATCGTCAGCCCATTTTATCATCCCTCTGCTTGGTATAGTTCTCCTTCTTTTCGTGCTATTTCTTTCTGTATTGTGCGGATTGCATCCAGGTTTTATGCGATATTAACAGGAAAGGTTAGACAATCCTATAAAAAAAGAAACCAAATCGATGTTTTGTATTCCCCTATTTCCTTCGATTATAGTAAACCTATTTAATATATTTATATCCTGATATTTTAAAGATAAAGTAAATTATGTCTCTATCATTTTATTACTTCTTTTAAAAACTTATTGTTTTTGTATTGAACGTCTAATCACGCCAGTCAAACTGGGATTTTTAGAATATTACTATGAAAAAACCGAGAGTTTATAAAAGAACCTAAAATGACAGTGATATAGTTTACTTCACTATATCAGGATATAAATTTGTAGAATGGATTAATTACCTATTATATATATTATACGGAGGAAACTTACCTAGTTTCAGAATATATACAGAACATAACATCGTTTATACAGAACATCGATTTGTCAAATTGTTCATAATTAATTATGATTGTGTAAAATTTCTCGTAGCTACCACCAATCAGTTGCCACGTGCGAGCAAGAGCGTGTCCGCTCTTGCTGGTGGCCTATCCACGCCGCGGTTTCCTTATCGAGACGTCTATTCGGTTCAGTTCTTAGTCCACTTGCTATCAAGTGCGGGTATAATACCCCTTATTTTCACCAACACACAGGGGGGCGTTCATTAGGCAACATTTGTTTTGCCTGCTCAAAAATTAAACAAAGTACTCACAGTATTTTGTCTATTCTTTTCAATATTTTCGCTTGGAAGATGTTTGGACTCAATGTACTTGATTCTTATCTAACAATTTCAAAGGAATTGAGGATGTTGAAACGAACCCCTACTTTTCGCCAACTTGAAGCAGAAAACGGTGACAAAACAAAAACCGATCGAAATCATGAAATTGGTTCACGAAAAAATCAACGAAATTAATTACAGCGTTTTCCAGACTGTCTTTTGGTAAACATGAACGCTAATAATAGCTGTTTCAAAGGGAAATATCGGGGTTGGCGTAGTCATAGTACCTCCCTGCGTAGTCTCCCTGACTAATGCTACCATGTTTTGAGAAATTTAGGATAATTTAACTATACAATTAAATTGAAGTGTCTACTGTTTTTGATATCGCTGAATATCGATGTTTTGAAAAAAATACCCTATATTATTACAATCATGATGGTTTTAATTTTTAAACAAATAAATATAAAATCATTTATTTCAACACAAATAAGATAAAAATTTGCCTTGGGGTTACCGGCTTTAGAATAGCACCTTAACCTCTCTACCCGTGGTTGCCGTAAGAGCCGGCTAAGGGTTATAAGATACAGAGGACGGGCAGACTTTTTATTTCCGAGACGGCTGAACTAATTGGAACGGGACTTCACTAGCAGTAATAAAAATTATGGGCAGTAACTAAGTGTTCCGTATAAATAATAAAAAAATAATTCTAGGCGGACAAAGTCGCGGGTTACAGCTGGTAAATAATTTTAATTTCTATCTCCTTCACATTCATAGTGGCGTTATGTAGAACTGTATATAGGTAGAGTTGCTTTTGTCACCGAATCACTTTCAATCAACAGTGTTCAATCAACAATCAGTTAAGTGACGATAATATTTTTATTATCCGACTGATTTTGGTCATGATGCCAAAGGCTTTTTACTCGTACTTTTTAACCTATAATATAATTTTTCGACCCTCATTGTGAAGAAGAAAAGGCCTCTAGTAATTTCAGTTTGCTTTTTACGAATTTACTTACCATTTTTTCCAATGTCAACCTATTCATAAAGCATTACGATTTTTAACAATGATGTCAAGGTTACTGATAAAGCAAAATTGTAAGCACCGTTAACTACTTACAGAACACCTGCTTACTCTGTCGTTAGTATAACGCTCCTATTACATGTTATTTTTGATGATGGCGCTGGTGTCCATGTATACCAGGGTGTTTTGCATGGCACTTAGTGCGTAGTGGAACATGTAATATGTAACGCGCGCAAAATAACCGACTGCCAGCTATCCACCACCAGCCTTTTTTTTTTTTTTTTTTTTTTTTTTCTTTGGGGGAAAATGCTTGATGCATACCACCCGCGCCCGGGGGAGCGACGGGTGGTTATGTGGGACTCCCGGACGGCACACGGGCCCCTACGGTATACCCACTAAAAAACCCCGGGGTGTTCCTTAGCGACGCCATATGTCGGGGCTGCGGGCACGCCGAAGCACTCATCCGCAGCCCCAACGGCGTTTGGTCCTCCGAGGAGGACCCCGCCACGGTGGGGTGAAGGTATTCCTTCACCCCAACCCTCCCAAGGGGCGCGCGGAAACACGCACGCGCCACCTCGCGGGCCCTTAGGCATCGGCGATACCCCCGCGCATCCGTCGCCCGGGCCCCTGGATTTTGATATTCCGGTCGCCACCGCACAGGAGGAGTTCTGCACGGAGACGAGCGGAGAATCGTCCTCCAATCCGGAATGGTGTTCCGTGCCCTCTCGAACTAGCATTCAATCCGTGCGAGAGGACACGGAAGACACTTTTCCGTCTACCACCACGCGCAATCAGCGCAGGGGGGTTCTCTGGTTGCCCCAGTGCAGAGGTCGACTTCTGCACAGGGGAAAGACGAGAACCCTCTTCACTATAAGGGCCTGAAGGGGCGTTTCCCGCCCTCCCGAACGCTGTCATAGACGTGCGGGAGGACGCGAAAGACCCTCCCCCGCCCACCACCACGCGCAACAAGCGCAGGTATTCTCTAGTTGCCCCTGTGCAGGCGTCCAGACCTGCACAGGGGAATGCGTAGAGAACCCTCTTCAACTTAAGGGCATGGAGGGGTGTTTCCCGCCCTCCCGAACGCCGTAGCAAACGTGCGGGAGGACGCGAAAGACCCGCCCCCGCCCACCGCCTCGCGCAACAAGCGCAGGGATTCTCTAGTTGCCCCCGTGCAGTGGTGGATCTGCCCAGGGGAAAGTAGAGAATCCATCTCTCGGCGGGGCTCAATTGAGCCCGCCCGCGCCGTCCGCTGTGCCCCATGCTATCTTCATGGGGACACGCGGAGGCGCTCCTCTCGGGCGTGGCGGTCTACTCACTGAAGAGCCCACCACAGCCCATTTAGCAGGATATCCGCCGGCGTCTGGCAACAGACGAACAGATGGACGTTTGTTGCCAGACGCCGTTGCCCAGGGTGCACCACGGGGAGGTTTCCTGCACGCACCCCTTCCACCACCAGCCTTGGCCAAGCATACCAACCTCATCGCTTCAGAGTATACCTACCTCCGTCAAGCCACCAGCCAGTCCATGGACTTGTCTATGGAACGGATCTACATTTATCTACGCCGTGGAGATTCAAATAGAGCGTTAGAAGGCAATGACGCATTCTTCGACAAGCCGGCAAAGGAAGCGGATAGTCAGAAAACTCCTAGTGAAAAGCGCTAAGCATATATGACGTAAAGTGCAAAGATCTATATTTCCAAGAAATAAATGCAATGGTACAAATATTTAGCAAACTGTTTCACTTCTGTTTCAAATACAAATGTTGACCACGTGCACCTACCTACATGTACGTTGCCATAATTATTTATTACGAACCAAAGGAGACGAACGGCATAACATTCTAGTTATAGCCACAACTAGCTGCGCTGTGCCCCGCGGTTTCACCCATGTAGTCATCGTTTCCGTGGGAATATCAGGATAAAGGTTACCTTAGGTAAGTATTATTAAATGGATGGATGGATGTTTGTTAATGATTCACGCAAAAAATACCAAACATGTATAATTGACATAGCTGTTCCAAACACACAATTTACCAAGAACAATAACGGAAAAGATACATGTACACAGAACTAAAAGAAGAAATAGGAAGGATTTGGAAAATGGACTCAGTATTATATATTATGCCCCTCGTGCTCTAGAGCACCGGAGTAATACCTAAATATTATATTATATTTTATATTATATTATATTATTATATTTTATTTTATATTATATATATATATATATATATATATATATATATATATATATATATATATATTATATTATATTATCATATTATATAAAATAACAAACAGCATAAAACTAGCTCTAAGAAATGAACCCAAGTTCTTTAGAGCCTTAGAAAGAAAGATTTTCTTTCCTGTCCGAACAATCCCGAAAGCATGGTTATAGTTCAGTCGCCCGTGACGTCACAGCATCGATCGCTCGACTCCCGCATAAACGCGTCCGTCAGCTTCGCCGGTATCGGGTAAAGGGTGTAATGCGACCAGTAATTAGCTTAGTGAACAAACTGTTACTGCTATGCAACTGATGTTATGCATGTTTTGGGGGAAATTAGGACTAAAGTCTAGATCTACTGTTTTTGGATGGTATTACCGTTGCGTTGTTTGGAATTGTGGACATTTGATTTCTAACGAAGTCTGGGTGTAGCTTCTATGGAATTTAGTCTTGGTACCTTTGCGCTTTGGAAAAAAAATGTGATGTTATGATGATCAAAACAACGTTAACATTAATGTTTTAAAGATGGTTAGAGTATCCCAGTTGGATCGACGCCAACGGTTGATCATTAGAGAAATGCCAATAGCAGGTTAGATGCGAGCCTAGACCTGTTATGAAAAATACACAATGAAAATGTCAGTGGGTTACGGTAGAAATGTGCCTAAGGGCATGTGCGATACTATATACCTAGAGGTTCGTTTTCTTCTGAGACTTTGATAAGTCCTTGTCATGTCATTTACACGTTTCAATGATTTGAAACGTGTAAATGACATGACAAGGATTTTCAATGTGGAAGAACGTCGGCTGGGATGAACTATCATCCTCCCTATTCTACTAATATTATAAATGCGAAAGTTTGTAAGGATGGATTGATGTTTGTTACTCTTTCACGCCAAAACTACTGAACCGAATGGGTTGAAATTCGGTATGTTGTTAGGTTTAGACTCTGGAATAACACATCGGGTACTTATTATTAGTTATTATTGGGTGATTATTGATTATCTCGATATTCCCACGGGAATAAACACTACGCGGGTGACACTGCTGGGAACAGCTAGTATAACATATAACTTTCACATAATATCATAACAGTAACTACTGGCTGTGCCCCGCGGTTTCACCTAAAGTTAGATATGTTATTCTCGGTGGTCCTTAGTGTTATTAAGTTATCTAAATATTATATGCCTCCCAAATTTTAGGACAATAGGTTTAGTAGTTTTGGCATGAAGGGGTAACAACGTAAATTCATACACAAAACCAAAAATCGCATTTGAATGAGACTTCGCCACTCATTTATTGCAGCACCTAATCAGCTATACTGAGTCTGTTCTTAAAGTATGGGAGCGGTACGGGAGGGGTGACATCCGAACTGTTTCGCTATACCCCTACCGTGCCTCTGCCATACCTCGGGAACAGACTCAGTTAAGCTCTACACCTGTAATATTAGATATTCAAACTTATCAACCCGTGACTTGCAATGTAGGACGTTAGACTTCAAAATTTCCTTCTAGTATACTAAGAATTCCATTTATAAGGCAAATAAAATTCATTCCAAGTAACACGTAATCCAGATGGTTGCAGTCACGTCCGCGCGTGGCGTCTCTACGCAGAGTCCGTGCAGAATCCCACAGGATTCCCCGCTACGTTATGCAGGGACTGGAAGACTTCTAATAGACAATGCCACTTCCAAATACATGGATACATGGGGTTTGGAGCGAGGCCACCGTAAGTACTATTAAATAAATCCTATTGACTGCTAACGGAGGTGATTTAGCTTAGAAACGAGGGTCAACATCGCGGTCGCGGTATGTAGTAATGTTCTGTGATTGGCTGATTTAATACGATCAGGCAATCACAGCGAAAATGTTGGTGCATTTAAACTGCACACTGGGACTTGGCGCCAGAGGCAAAATTGTGTTATAAGTGGTCTAACATAAAAATTAAGGCTTCCACCACATTAAGTAGCTGTTAAAACGGTCTAGGGCCCAATTCTTCATGTTCTATTTCTACTTCTTTATACCTCTACCTGCCTCAAATCAAAATTATTGTTCGCAGGATAGCCGGAAAAATGTATCTCGAGACAAACTCCAAATCGCCATTCGCAAAAAATGGACCATGAAAAATAACTAGGTGATATAATGTATCAAAGTTTGGTGCCAAAGTTAGTGTCATTAGTCATTCAGGGAGAAAAACAATAAAATATTAAGGATAAGTGATTTTTATTTTGTTTTCATTTACTTTTTTTTGACAGCAGCATAGACTATTCACTGATCACCGTTATACATGACGGCGCCTAGTATACCTACGTCTATAATTATTTAGTTTAGCGCCATATAGTTTAAGTACGGTGGACTAGAGATGGAAGTGGCGCCATCTCTTGTGTAACACAGGTAACGTGCGTTGCTTTCTGATTGGTCGATAGGCGTGTTGCCAAATGAAGTCGGCCAATCAGCGTTCGGTAAAAGTTGCGCGTTCGGTCCGTTGGGTGCGCTAGAGGTAGCGTGCGGACGAACGGCGTGCAGGGTCACTTTACGTTTGTCGGTTGCAGCGTTCGTTACCCAGTGGAACACTCTGTCCCCGTGAAACAATACTGTTTTATAATATCGTCGTTCTACCCGTTGTACAGAAGAGTTTACATTAAAGCTGATTATATTGTACGTGCGATGTCTTATTCTCCTTGCCCGCCATACCCACGCCGAAGAACCCTATCTGATACGTCGGCTGCAGAGATAACTCGGCCTCCTGTGCCGAAATCAGAAGTGGGATGCGAAGGGCCAAATATCCAGGAGAATCGACAAGACCAGCAACAAAGAGCGGCCACGAGTGACGTTCTCAACGGGATGGAAGCGCTGCTCTCTCTATTGTTGGCAGCTACACAAACTCCGGCGTCGGAAACTGCCGCCGCTCCGGATCTGCAGGACACAAACAGGCGGATTGCAAGAAGCCTCCAGCTGCCCAGAATCCTGCGTCTACTTCCAAGGAGGTTGCTGACAAGAGGTCCTGCTTCGTGTGCGGCAAACCTGGCCACATCGCCCCAGCCTGCCCGGAGAAGGTGGTCAAAGAGGTCCACGTGTGCAGCCACCAGTCTGCGAGAAGTACACTAGGAACATCATCGAGTGAGCTCGTCCAATTTTTATTTGATAGTGGTTCTGCATGCTCTTTGATTAGATCTAATTTGATTGAGAAATTTCCGGGTACTAAGTGCAACGATAAAATCTTTCTTACGGGGGTAGGTCAAGGGAACATAGCATGTGAATCTCAAATTCTTAGCGAAATAGTAGTCGAGGGTGTTAAACTGTCGGTTTTATTTCACATTGTTCCGTCCAATGGCATTTCGGAATCTGTTATATTGGGTAGAGATATTCTTAAACAAGGAGTTAGTGTTCAAATTAATGACGATAAAATTCATTTTAAACAGACCAAAGACTGCAACGCTGAATGATGTGATCAGTCTTGGTTGGAGGTGACACAGCTGTTCGGTGTGTGTTGTGAGTGTTGAAAGATAGTCGAAGGGATTCAGTTGTCCGGGTCGTACTCTGGGTTGTAGATCGAAGGGACGCTGTTATCCGGGCTATAGTTGATGCGGCGAGTCCAGAGTGAGTCGAAGGGATGCAGTGGCCTGGGTCGAACCCTATGGGCTACTGCGGTAGACGTAGATCGAAGAGGCACTGTTATCCGGTCTGCACTGCTGGTAGGCATCTCTAGTTTTGTGCCGTTGGATGTCTCAACTGGAACTGATCGCATCATCAGCCGTTTAAGTCACATAAGAAATATCGATTTGTGGCAGGATGAACGAGCAGTGGCATATGGAATGAGCTAACTTTGGTGTTTTTGTTATAGATGAGCGAGGTGACCGCACGAGGACGTGCGAGTGTCAGTCTGGCCGTGACGGCGCCTAGTATACCTACGTCTATAATTATTTAGTTTAGCGCCATATAGTTTAAGTACGGTGGACTAGAGATGGAAGTGGCGCCATCTCTTGTGTAACACAGGTAACGTGCGTTGCTTTCTGATTGGTCGATAGGCGTGTTGCCAAATGAAGTCGGCCAATCAGCGTTCGGTAAAAGTTGCGCGTTCGGTCCGTTGGGTGCGCTAGAGGTAGCGTGCGGACGAACGGCGTGCAGGGTCACTTTACGTTTGTCGGTTGCAGCGTTCGTTACCCAGTGGAACACTCTGTCCCCGTGAAACAATACTGTTTTATAATATCGTCGTTCTACCCGTTGTACAGAAGAGTTTACATTAAAGCTGATTATATTGTACGTGCGATGTCTTATTCTCCTTGCCCGCCATACCCACGCCGAAGAACCCTATCTGATACGTCGGCTGCAGAGATAACTCGGCCTCCTGTGCCGAAATACATATTTATACTACTTATTTGCATCATATTTTTAAAAGCGATCATTTTGTTTTGAATTAATTCTGAAAATCGGATTCCCTGCAGCTATCGTCCGCGCGCGAGTATGCATCTTCGGCCTTGTGCCTTTTATTTAATATCTTCGTATTGTGTACTGTTTTTGATACAATTTGGTGATATTTATTTACTTAAAAATGTGTTAATTCAGTAAAAATTTAAATTGTTTGTGTACATTGTGTATTAAAGAAGATATTAAATAAAATAGCACAAAGCCAGACACATTAATAGCTCGCGCGCGGGCTGTACCTACGCGCCAACCGGTACCTCACAATCACGACATTACGCATGATAGGCACAATCATCCAAATGCTGATATTTTCTACTTTTAGCCCAGCAGTTATCCTTAATATGATTAAGAGTTCTCGTGCTTTCGTATCTGAAGTTAGCCGCATGCCACTTATGCGCAAAGCTCACGTTATATTTGAGTTTGTTAAACGCTCGGTCCATTAATGATACTTCTATAGGACTCATCTTTGGTAAGTCGAATTTCTTCGTGATGCCGTTGCGGCCTAGCAGCACGTTGATTGCCATGTAACTGTGGTGAATGGATAAGAACCTGATGAATTAATTACATTATAAGCAAGTACCTAACCTTTATTAAGTGAGACTAACGTATTTTATTGAGGACCAATACATTTCTACCAGGGACTTCTTTACCTTAAATTTATGAGAACTGAACTGAATTTTTAATGGTAGAAGAAATGGAGCTTTAAAAACGTCTGAGAGAGTTTATTTACCTTTAATGACAAGAAAAAGAAACCAACACGTACATTCAATTCATACTTTATTCCCTACATGAATAACAAATAATTTAAAAGTTCAGATTAAAAGATTTGCAACAAATCTCCAAAAACAAAGACCAGCATAACCGAAAAGAACCAATTTCACACATTGGCGTAGGCACAGTCGTCGAGTCTCGTAAAGTGCTTCGGAGAGAAGAAGAAGGAATTAAAAGCATAAGCGTTCAATTGTTCAGTGGAACTGCAATATTTCTTGTACCAGTCGTTCACTAGGCAAAGTTTGCAGTCCAATAGAGTAACTGCTTTATCCATTAATATTGCTTCACCTGGAGTCATCTTGTACAGGCCAATGTGCTTGTTGATGCCTCGCGATCCAAGCACGATTTCGCTTCCGATGAATCTGCGGCAAGAAGTTTCGTTTGTATTCTTTGATGACATTTAAACCAGGGCTAATCTTGATCTCGTTTTATATATTATATTCTCTGAGGTTGCAAGCAATGACATCGATCACGCAAGTCTCGAGTCCATAACTCGACATAACATCAAAGGGATGTATCACTTAAATTATATGACTCTTCAGACTTTTAGATCTTACTGAATATCTCAACTCAGTATGAATAACTAAGCGTATTTTATGTATTAATGTAGTCTCAACCATATTATTGTTGTTTTAGCCAATAGTAGCACCTTCTCACAAAAATTTATCAAATTAACTTTGGAATAATCCAACGTAGTGTTTGGTCTATTTGGTATAATGTCGATGTGAAATGTAAAGTTTATAGTCTTCGGTATACAGAAATGGCCGTAGTAAAGATTTGATGAACCTGAACTTCAAAATTAGATTGCCTAAGGAATTCACTTCACGGTAATAACTTGTAAAGTAAACACTGGTACATTTGGAATATTCGATAACATCATAAAAACTGAGACTGTGATGCAATATAGCACAAGAGTTTTTTATCCTTTACCATGTTTAACACGGCTTAATATATTGATAAGTAACATTTAGATAATTTGAATATTGGCTTAATCAGAGTACCTAAAAATAGCACAGTGAGCAGGGAAAACGAAGTCCCAGGGGATTAGAACGAGACAGCAGATATAAATTGTTCGGGCGCAAAAGAGATAAAAAACGGGAAAAGCTAGTTATCCCCGCGCCATGCTAGGCGGGCTGGATGCGTGAATGAGGATATGCATGAGAAAAGGAGAAGTGCTGATATGACTGATGATGGACTGGAATGGCGGAAGAATAGGTGCCGATCCCAAATAGTGTGGGTTATGGGCAGGAAGATGATAATCAAGCTGGGTACCTAGGTCTTAATTTTTATTGGATTAAGGTAGTTTCCAGTATCTCCTAAATGACTAGCCGCTACATAAAAATAAGTAATCACCAAAACGCACAATTGAAACATCTATTCAATGGCGAAATGCTTTTAAAAATAACTATATTATGTTAAGGTGCTTCGATCTCCATATAAAGAGGATTCACACAATTATATAGAAAGAGAGTATAACTTTCACTCAATTGTTCTATAACCAAATATTATATTTTACCGCACCTGTTATATGTTTGGCAAGCAAACCACAAACAATTGAGTGGTTATTTATATATTAATTATTTATTTATATAATTATTAATATTATATTATATTATTAATTTAATATTATATCATTTATATAATATTAATTATTTATATTATTATTATATTAATGGAAAATTTGTAGCGTCCGTGGTCCAGCTGGAATATGCCCGGCTTTAAATCCGGAGTTCCTGGATCGAATCTCACCATGTGGACTTTTTGCCTGGGCGCTACCGTGTTTCGGATAGCACGTTAAACAGTAGAGTAAACAGTATCTTATAGGAAACCGCCGGGCTGTTTCCTATAAGATATGTAGGGGGCAGTCGTTAGGTCATGTCGGAGGCCTTATAGGAATCTTGGCGATCTGAAACTCTGACAATATGGGTTGTCCACATAACCCATATGAATTGACTCGAGCAGTGTAATTGGGGTAACCCGTTCTGTTAGAGTATAAATTCAAATTATTGTCTCCTTCTACATATTTGTGTAATTCCACTTTGTATGGAAATGCAATCCCATTAAGACTGTTTAGTAAAGAATTTATAAATCACCTTGCAGGAGATATAACTTGCCCCGCGTCAGTTTCGACGAAGCCGGTAACTCGCGGGATATCTTTGCAGAGTAAAGCATCCGACACTTTGGTCACTAATCCTGCAATAGCATGGGCTTCACTGAGATCTGCGGCCTTCATGCACGCACCGTCGGATCTGGTCACTGCCATGGGAGCATTCCTTACAGCTTCCGTCAGTAACATTGCATTGTGCTGGGGAAAAGAGATCAGGGAGGAGTGGTAAGGATAAATTTGAGGAATATTTTAAAGTGGGTCATTTTACGACAAAGCCGAAAAGTAAGGCTTAGGCTATTAATTATTAAAACTCAGAGCGGTTACGCACTACGTCCGAAACGAATACTGTCCGAATCCGAATCTGTTATTTGGAATACTGGCCGTATTCTGATATTGCTTTTCGCACTACCTCGATTTAGACGGATTTACCTGTGATTACGTATTTAGAGCGGACTCGGTCTAGACGTAGTGCACAAGTGGTCATACAAATAGAACTATGGCTACTTCAGTCCGTCAATATCGTCTCCAAAATAGAGATTCACAGAAAAAGAAATTGGATGACGGAAATCGTATGTAATGCGTTAACTACCACACAAATTGTTCTACGACTACTTCTAACAGTCTTTCACGGATTCGGATCGGATTCGTTTCGGGTGTAGTGCGTAACCGCTCTTAGGCTATGTACTCCTGTGCAACCGTAGGATAAACTGTTCTGCCGATTTAGATGAATGAGATGTATATTTATTCGATAGTCCTAGGTGACACAGGGAGCATCTGTAGTCAGGTTTTTGTTTTTGAGCTATGACACCTTGGTTGGAAGCCCATGATAAAATATAAGAGATTTTTTAAAACTTAAATTTTAAAAAGAAAGACTTTCATTAATCAGGACATACATAGGAACCCTCTTAAAAAAGGCCTAATAATAAACCTTTCCCGTAGAGAAATGGCCATAGTAACGAATCCTTACGAAGACTATGTAGATAGATCTAAAGGTACAGCGGTATAATCAAGTATATTTTAAACCCTACTCATCAGTAATGCGTTGAGGCGAAGATAAAAGGATTTGAAGGAATTTGTAAAGGATAATCTAAAGGGATTTGTAGAAATTCGATTTATACTGATTGTTATAGTA
Source organism: Hemistola chrysoprasaria (assembly GCA_947063395.1). Taxonomy (NCBI): domain Eukaryota; kingdom Metazoa; phylum Arthropoda; class Insecta; order Lepidoptera; family Geometridae; genus Hemistola; species Hemistola chrysoprasaria. Next base: position 10,652,375 of record OX346724.1, on the reverse strand, counting down.
GGACTTCCTAACGTAAACGATCGTTGTAAAAAAAAAATATTTTGGTATACGCATGAGTTGCAAACACGGGTCTAGCTTTTGGAGAGGTCCAACAGAGTGAAAAAACAAAAAAGATAAACAAACATATCACACTTTTTTTCCGAATGGTTAAGCGTACCCTGGACCTAGTCCTATAATAATAATATAATATAATATGGGACAACTTCTACACACGGTCATCTGGTCCCATAGGCTAGAAGCCTGTACTATGGTAACCAAATGACTGATATACATACTTAAATACGCTTATATCACCCAGACACAGATCAAACAGTCATGTTCATGCACACAAATGTTTGACCTGGCCGGGGATCGAACCCGGGGCCAACGGCACAGAAAGTAGAGTTACTACCGTCTGCGCCAACGAGGCTGTCCTATGGTAGGTACACCCACACTTCGCCAGTTATGTGAAAACAAGAGTTTGGGAAAAAAGTTCGGGGGAGAGCTAGTGTTGCTTGAGCGTACATGGCCTTCTAGGAATTTGACACAATCCTATGAAAAATTTATCAAATCGATTTGTTGTATTCCCGTGTTTCCTCCAAATATAATTAGCCCATTCTATAAATGTATATCCTGATATTTTTATAGTGAAGTAACTTAAGTCCTTGTCATTTTATTTTTTCTTATAAACCCTTGATTTTATCATAATGAACTTCCAAAAATTGTAGCTTTACTCGCATGATTGGACGTTCACAAAAAAAAATGTAGAGTTTGTAAACAAAAATAATAGAGACATACTTTACTTCAACTTTAAAATATCAGGATATAAATATATCAAATAGGTTCACTGTATTCGGAGGAAACACGGGAAAACAAAACATCGATTTAGTAAATTTTCTATAGGATTATGTCATACTGCTATGAGGTCCTGTATCCTGTTAAGGGGGTCTGGATCTCCCGGAATACCACGTATACGCCACTGAGGGAATAGGCAACTGACTCATTAAAAATCGCTTCCATTTCTTAGACTGAAAAAATTATGTAAAATGCTTCAACTGTAAAGCGTTTTCTTTGAAACTATGTAAATGACATTCTTTATTAATAGGCTTCATAACACGTTAGAAATGTTAAAGGAAATCTACTGAACATGTCAACGTCCCAATAAAGGATCCATTTACATTAGCGGGAGAGCCACCGATGTGGACGAGATAAGTAAGATATAGACGTCAATCTGATGTCTGATATGTCACAGCCTGTATGGTTTGTATCACAGTAACATATTGCCCATATTTTTTCATTCTAGAATGGATTCGTACGTACTCAACACCATTTTGCTCTTCTAAATCTAATGATTTAGAAGAGCAAAATGGTTTTTGATAATACTTTTTTTGAAAATCTTCTGAATACTTTGACTGAGTGCTCAACTTATTTAATGCTCGCTGCCCTCCGTAATTTCAATTAAATTTATGAATACTACTTTGTATATTATTTCATGATTTACGCTATTTATATAATAACTTTCAGCTCAATTGGGTGTCTCTGTAGTGCGTAGTTAGTAGCAACATATTCATGCAAAGCTCATTCACCAAAAAAAGTTTGGATTGAGGAAACTGTCATTTAAGTTGGAACGCATATCTATCGGAGGTGAACGCGCTGAACAAAACGAATTTTAGAATCGAATCTAATCGCGTCGTATCTTCTGAATCGGCCGTCCAATACTGAAGATTCGACGCGATGAGGTATGCGAGGTTTCATAGGTGTTCATATAAAGAATTCTAAAATTCGTAAAGTCGTCGTGTTCGGCTCGGATAGATGTGCGTTCACCTTTACGAATATAATATTGTTACGAAGGATAGGAAAATGGGTACCTGTGTAAAGTCAAAATATTCAACAGCCTTTGAAAATAATGGCACCAGAGCGTCACCTTCTGTGCCGCCGACACAAGGAACCCTGGTGTACCTCGGTTCAAGGGTCAATGCCCTCGCTGCGAGCGTGCTTGCCCGCATCTCCGGCACAGCCAGGGACCCGAGTAACTTCCTTGGGTCATACCATCCCGTCTCTTTTAGCGTCTGCAGAAAGATGACAGCTAAGTAACTTTAACACTTTATAAGTCAAAGGGAATAGTTTCCCAACCAATATTTGACTTTCATTAATTTGCGGATGCAATGTTAAGTTTTTTTAAAACACATAACAAAGGGCGCGGGACAGCACGGGTGCGCCTTTATGAATGAGGAGTTCAGTTCATAACGAAGATAGAGATAGATATATATATTTAAATGTCGTGGAAGTTTGGCGTAACTTTTTAACTGACTTCAGGAAAAGGTTCGAAATTCGACTGAATGTTTTATTTTTTATGTTTGTTACGCGATTATCATCTACGCCAATTATTATGAACTTATTTGGACGATTTTATTCGGTTTGGTAAATCATACTTGAGAAAATGATCCCCTATTATATATTTCATCGACATTGAGTCAGCGCTCTTACCTTTATAATTAATAGGTAACAAGGAGTTTCCATAGGAAATTCCTATGGAAACTCGATTTAATTCTCGGAGTAATTTTAGTCAACGGGGTTTAAGTTTAAATTTTTACATACCTATAGCCTATATTATACTGCATCTAGGTAAAGTTTAAAAAGTAAAGTTAAATAACCTGTCTATAAAATTGACTGACTGATACATTCAGTCGTCAAAGTCGCGTCGAGCCCTAACCCTATCTCCCCTCCCTCCCTCTAATCTAGAAAGCTGAAATTTTCTACATAGTTTTTCATTTTGATGTAAGCAAGGAAAGGAGAAATTCCCGCAATTCCCATGTTAACGAATTATCCTAGCAACTTCATAATTATTGTCGAGTAAGTATATAGACTCCGCGGCTGCGGCATTATTGAAGTATCATTGCATAAAAATTATTCCTCTTTGTTTCGATGCCAATCGCAAGAGGTACTGCGTATCAGATTAAGCCCACATTTTAATCACGTTTAAACAATACCAGTTCTGCTTGTGAACAATGAACTCATAATAACTGCATTTATGATTTGTAATATTAAAGCTCTCTCTGGTCGCACCCATTAACGTAAAATAAACCAAAGTTTTACAATTTGAAAAGTTGCGTGCCGTTAAAATTATGCCCGCACTTATTTTAGTAACGCAGTCCTATTTCATACCACGTATAAAAGGGGATGTTTAGATGTGTGTTTGTGGACTACATACATATAAACATGCCTACTACTGGACCGATTCAACTGAAACATAATACTTAGTGTGATGACTTTTGGCTCTAAAGCGTTACTATGAGCCTTACCGACATAACCCAATGGATTAGCAAATTTAAGTGGCAAAAGGCAGGCAACATGGCACATAGAACTGATGGCCGATCGGGTTGTAAGGTTCAGCATAGGACGTCCACCCACAAGGTGGACAGATGACCTAATAAAGACCATAGAACATGCTGGATGCAAGCTGCGAACAACCGAACTAGGTGGAAATCTTATTATAATATTAACCAATACATAGAGGACAAAGATGACTGGAAATTTCTGCAAAGCCATTTAAACCAAATATTGTAAAACTAGCAGTTGAAAAAATTAAAACTTAAATTTTTTTGTTCGTTCATCTTGAAGAGGTAGGTATATTTCCGAATGCACGATAAATACATTTTTTACTAGTTTGATATTAATGATATTATTTATTGACGTTTAAAAATGTCTTTTTAAGACTTATTTAAATATAATTTTTATTTGAGTTTGAGTCGACATTCTATGGTGTAGATGATGATGATAAATAGAGCTTCCAATCAATAAAATCTAAGTACGTTTGACGTTTCACCTTTTCAAGCCGAAACAACTTTGCAAAAGCGTAACTCACACAATTACAATAAATTTCGCCGTAAAACCATGGCATTAAGAATTTTATCACTATACTATATTGTACTGTCAAACGGTACTTCTTAGATTAGATGGACTGTAGTAGATCCAGATAGGTAGGTAATAAAGTAGTAAAGATATAATGTAACAAACACATTCAAATTATACTTTTCAGCTAGTGAAACTGCACATAGCTTTAAAGTTTATTGTAGTAAATAAAAGTGATAAAAAGGGCTATAGCCTTAATAAAAACACTCCAATATCGGAAAGTTTATCTCTGTATTTGCAACAAAGGGCTCCGCGAGCCACGATTACAAAAAGTCACCCGCTTTGTTCTGAGGTCTCGTTACGTAAGAGGATGGATTGGGACAAAAACAACGCGAATAATTTCCTTGGAACTTGGCCATACTATGTAAGAGTTATAGATTTTAGGTACGTAAAAATTGATGTCTAATACGCGGGCCATTTTCCTTTTGTTTTTCAAACTATTTATTAGGAAAAAAGTAATGTGCCTAATAAGTTCGTCTCTTGTACTCAATACTCTTATATATTGCTACATTTGCATAATAATTCTAGCTACGATTTACAAGTATATCTCATAATATTGTACTTAAACCAAAAAGGTTGGATAGATGGATGGATGAGTGCGTTTTTTACTTCTTCAAAACCGTTTAAGATGAAATTTGCAATGAGTGTGGTAATAAGCTTACTGTCTGGCTTATCACTACAGGCTTCATCGATTCCTTACCTTTTTTGTGTAGGTATATTATATTATACTACACAATAGTTTAATAGATTTTTGAATAGATAAACATATCTATAATAGGTAGATACGCACATACCCAGTTTCTTTTAATTGTGCGAAACTGCGGGCTGGAACCAGTAGTAAATTGATGTAATTTGCAAGTTATAGTGATTTTATTATATCAGCCTTGACCCCGAAGTGCCTGTGCAGCGTAATTGTTAATTTCTCGCTCAATCATGCCACTCATTTCCAACTTAGAAATGTAGTTTCGCGGGCGTTGATAAGCTTAATGACTAATGACCGCAGTTTGGCCATATTTTTACACTCAACAGGGAGCGATTTCGGTATTTACACAAGAGAAGTTGTCAAAGTAAAAATATGTAAAGAATTTTTCCACTTATCATTTGTAGTTTTAATTTGATCATGAATATAAGAAGCCATAGATAGATAGATAAACTCTTTATTATTACACCAAATACTTATGGCGGATGACAGTGTCCATTCTATACGTAGTATTGTTATTTGTTCTGTGCCTAAAGCGGAAATCTGTGGCGGGCGCGACGTCGGAGGTGTGCGGCGGCCACACTCCACTCTGACACGCAATAGGCCTAATTCAGTTGTTGCAAACCATGGACTATTAAACTTTCTATTAAATTTTAAAACATAAGCGAACAACAAGACTGAAAAGGTTTGAAGTCCCCTCCATCCGCGCGTTGTTTGCGTGTTGTCTAGACCCATAGTGTGGCCACAACGAGCGGATAGGAACGTTTTAAAAATACGTTCACAAAACCGCTCAAGCCCGTCGCGCTGGGGGCTTAGTCACTTAGTATGGACTATGGACGAATACAGGATGTTTAAAAAGTGTAGTAATAATTAAGAAGGTAGATATACCCATCAATATAAACAACTCAGAAAAGAAAGAATTCTAAAAACGTGAAAAAAGTTTTGGACTTATACAAATTTACCTTTTTGTAACACGTTGTATACGCATTGGGCTCGTAGTATGGCAAGGCACTAGGGATGTAATATTTATATAGAAAAGCAAAACCAAATAGAGAAAGGAAAAAAAAACGCAAAGAACAGAATCAACCGTAGCGTTGACATGCTCTAAAGGTACATTCGTCGTGCCGTCCAGTTATTGTTTACAGACTAAATTGACCTCATAAGCAAACAGCCGAGATTGCGTCTAGTTATTGGTTATATTGTGATTGGGCGCTGTTTTTGTGACTGTGCAAATATTTGGAAATATGATTGTTGTAATATGGTATTGAATGCGCTTAATTGCTAGCTTCAGATGTGCTTATTCAGGGAAACGACGCATTATTTTATGGACCAATAAGCATTTTAGCATTGCTTTAATATTAATACTACAGTATAGGTTTATTTGGATGTATTGTCGATTCACATCCATATGCCTTGATCCCGTCCGGGTAGGCAGCGAGGCAATTCCTCTCCACTTGCTGGCGATCATGACATACGACTTCTTCCACTTTTCATAACATTTTTCATACATGCTCGTCGTGGATACTTTTGACCCGGCCTTTCTTTATACAGTTGAATTGTCAGATAATAATGACCTTGGAACTGTTTTAGCCCTAGAAATTCAAAATGCAAATGCCTCATTGTATTTTACTATCACCTAACGGTACCTAACGGTAGCGGTTATTAAATTAGCTACCAGGGCAGCATAAAACCGAGCATCGTTACATTCATATTGAGTATTTAACGATCTCATAAACGTTTGGTATCCCGACATTACTAGATCGTAAATGATTTAATGTTGCTTAGAATTCGGAGGATGCAGGAGGAGGTCAAAGGTAAATTATTATTATTGCGGAGTCTACAGATATAACAATATTTGCTTTGGAATTTGTTTGAAGAGAGTGGTGGTAATTCAAATGTTTTAAGGCATGTTTTCTTCTATAATATTAATTGACCACAGCTAACTTTAACAAATAGAGCAACCCTGTTTCGCTCATCCACGATCTTGGCCCGTGTTTATTTCGGAAAATTTCTTTCGGAAAAGTTTACCTTAAGAAATCATAAGGAGTCATCATCATTAACATCTCAGCCGTAGGAAATCCACTGCTAGACATATGCCTCTTCTAAAGAAGCGATTTTGCCAATAGTAGCCACGCTTGGGATAAGGGTTCGCGAGCGTAGTTATCATAAGGAATAGTTTCTTCAAATTTTATGTCTCTACTATCAGTGGATTGGGCTTGCGCGTGATAGTAAGTTATTTCTGGTTTTATGATTATAATGATTTTAAACTACTACTAGATACAAATTTAACGTCACCTCAGCAATCAAAGGCACCATACAGTCTATAGGCGAAGCGCACACTATAATGAATGCCTTGGGACACTCGGTGGCTATGCAGTCCGCGTAGTTCTTCACTATAGGTGCCTGGTAGCAGAACCGCTTTTCGAAAGGCATGTCCACATTCAAGTAGCCACTCTCCAGGATTATCACTATGTCTGTATTCTGAGGAGGATTAGGAAAACGGTATGAGATAGAAGAAAAATGTCAAATATGAGTTGATTGATGAAAGCTGGGTGCAATTTAAACTGAACTGTGTCGACCCTTTGATTGGTACAGTTAATTTTGAGATTAGAATCAACCAGACTCGCATTGTTTTCACTCGAATTCCCAAAGTATCAGCAATTAAAAGGAAACCCAATGTCTTCTTAGCAATTAACAAAATCCTATGGAAAATTTGCCAAATCGATGTTCTGTATTCGCCCTTTTCCTCCGAATATAGTTAACTTTTTTGATACATTTATATTCTGATATTTTGAGGATGAAGTAAAAAGTCCCTATATTTTTTCTATGTACACTATTTCTTTTTGTAGGCAACGTCTAATTCGAAGGAAACGAGGGAATACAAAACATCGATTTGGTAAATTTATTAGAGGATTGTGTCAAAATTCTCGTAGCTAGGATACGCTTTAAATGTTGATGGCCTGCCATAAAAGAATATTGCTAAAAGAACGACAATATATAAATCAATCAATCACGACTAAGGCAATTGAACGAGTATATTGGATACCTTTCTTCGACCATGCATGGTATTCGCAAGGGGGTGTCGACCTCACGTCGGTCGAGCCAATCAATATAACAAACGCCCTACTACTCTACAACCCTCTTTACATACTGAAATTGCTTATAACCATTCTTTGGATGTAAAAAAAATTACGGTAAACTAAACGAAATGTCATATTGTAGCGAATTTATTTTCTGATGTGTCGAAAAATGTTGAGGTCTTGCCAAAACGTTCTTGTGTCACTCCATGCAGTTATGTTTTGGCTGTGATTTATCACTTTTCTTGAGACATTTTGCTTAATTTCTTCAATTTTCGCAATTGCTTATTTGCTTCTTTATTTCGTCAAATATTCGCTTGTCATCTCTACATTACTATATGTATGTAGAGATCAAACATTTATGAAACAATGTCTCTCCGCCGTCTGTAGGTACGCTTATCTTTTAAACTATGCTACGGATTTTAATGCGGTTTTCTTCAATAGACAGAGTGATTCAAGAGAAACCTTATTATTGTATAGATGTACACATAGTGGTACCCGGCGCGAAGTGATGGTGCATTGCTAGTAAGACATAAAGAAGCATGTTGAACTTTATTCTAGATTTTTATTTGTTATCGATTGCTTTCTCTGTAAGTAGATTCAAACCATTTTCCCGATAGAGTCAATAATCGTATTCCGGATATCGTTTTACATTCCCAGTCCTTGCCGGCGCCAATCTGTCTCAAGTCAATGCGCATAGATCTGTCTGTTCCGCTACGGCTTTACTATATCGCTGAATTGGCTCAGTCTGCTTCTTTGTCTCCAGAAATGAGTTATTTATTATCTTCCTAAAATACTTATGTAGTAATATAAATAAAACTCTTTCTTTTGAAAAATACTACGTGCTTTTTTTGCGTCTACACCTATTATGATTTAATTATTTATAAAAAAATCATAATGAATGAACGCGAAATGTTGGTGTTCCTACAATGGGACCAATCTATATGGCTACAGTACTCCGGACCCACGTGGGTACTATAGCTATAGGCAAAAGATAATGTTATGGTAAAATGATGTGGTGTTATGTTATGTTACATGTGTGTTATGTGTTGATCATTCAGTTTGCACCAAATCAGTTCTAACTCATGTTTTGATTTTTTCTACTACTAAGTAGTTTAATGTCAGTTAAGTGTTACGTACCGCTAACATGCTTTCCTTAATTTTATATTTAACTACTCCTTTTTGTTACACTTGGTATTTAAATAAATAATAAAAAAAATTAACAAATCTTCTTTCAATTTCATTAGTGAGTTTAGGTTATTTAAATTTGCTAACCATTAATGGTTCACGGAGACATCAAAGGTGTCAGCGAAGCAGTATAACTCACTACAAAGAGTGGTAAACTTTGACAAAACTTTCCAAATGGCATACAACTAAACTTAGGCTTCCGAGAAACTGCCGACTTGCAACTTGCAAGCATAGATAATATGCAAACGAAACTTCTCGAGTATATAATATGGGGGAAAGTTGCCATTTATGTTTATCTTGTATACCTAAATATAGTACGTATGCAATAGGATATATAGTACGTATGCGATAGGACAGTAAAAGCGGGTTGATCAAAGCGCAATAACTGATCAGGTGGGAAGTAGCTGGATGTAAATAGAAAAAGAAATAGGAGCTTGACACAAGCAAAGTGCACGGCAATAAACAATATAAATAAAAGTTGATAATGATTATCATAATCATTATGCATAATGCGTAGCTATAACCTAAATTCAAAAGTATCAGAATCGGAAGCATTTATTACATGAATAATAATAATATGACTATGACTATGACTATGAATATGACTGCCTCGGTGGCGCAGAGGGCGCATGCTCGACTGCCAATCAAGAGGTCCTGGGTTCGATCCCCGGGTCAGGCAGTGTTAAATATTAGATTTTTCCATTAGGAATTATCTCAATAACTGCCTGGAGTCTGGAACTGTGCCCGGTAGATGGCAATAGACTCGCCCCCTATTACATGGGACCAATAACATACTGGCGAAATGTGGGTGTATCTACTATGGGACTGAGTCCTGGGTACACCTCTGCCTATTCCTTCGGGAAAAAGGCGTGAATGAATGTTATAATAATAATATGGGACAACTTCCACACACGGTCATCTGTTCCCAAACTAGGCTAGAAGCCTGTACTATGGTAACTAGAGGACTGATATACATACTTATATAAGCTTATAACACCCAGACACAGATCAAACAAACATGTTCATGCACACAAATGTTCGACCTGGCCAGGGATCGAACCCGGGACCTGCGGAACAGAGAGCAGAGTTATTACTATCTGAGCCAACGAGGCTGTCATGAGGCTGAATGTCGTAAAAATTGGTGTTACAATCAATAAATAATGTCCAATACATTATCTACAGTACCACATTACATTAATAATTACTACAATTTAATGTAGTGGTAGGCCTCTTTTGCAAGGGGCCGCCTGGGGAAGCACCACACCTTTGCCAGTTATTCATCCGCTAAGCAGTAATGTGCAAACATAACTGTGTTCCGGTCTGAAGGGCAATGTTACCAGCGAAATTACTGGGCATGATGAGATTCAACAACTCATATCTCAGGGTGACAGGCGCAGTGCAGTGCCGCGCAGAGTTTTGAATTTTTAAAACACTGGGTGGCACTGTGTCTGATATCTTCGGGCAATCATGATGCTACCATCAGGCACTTGATCTGCTCGTCTTGTGCACTCACTAAGATAAAAAAAAAATCTACCACTTATGAGATTGGTGTGCAATTTTAATATGTATATTATGTATAATATAAAATAAAATGAAATTCAAATATCTAAGATCAATGTAAATATTAGGAATTCTCACTTCCAATACACAATACTAATAAAAAAATTAAGTTCATTAGTAAAAATCACTTAGCCAAAATAATATTTCTGAAAGCGCAAAAACAAACGTGTTCCTAGGTTAAAAAATAGATAAATCTCTGCATTACGCAAGAGCGTCGTTTGAAGCGTCGAGATGTTAAAAACTTTCAAGCACCGTGTATAATGGTGAGTACTCTACTATCTTACCTACCTTGGAGATGAGCGCTTTACCTTCCAAGCTAAATCATTAATGTAGTCTGTAAGTTCCGTAAATTCATATCTTTGAAATTGAATGCACGAACTTTTTCTTCTTTTACAAAAACACTACTTACACGAATACCTATACTTATACTTACACGAATTTCTAATAACTGCCCTGGTTAAGTTTACCAAGTTAAGTTACATTTGTGGCTGGTATCATTAATCTATAAGGACAAATAAACTAATTAGAAATTAAACTGATGAAACTGAACTGGATTTTTAACTGGATCCAATTTGCTTCATCCAACTTCCACTGATTCTTCATCTATTTAGTTTAATCTAAACTGTGTATATGAACTCTTATTTAACGCTAATATTGGTGCAAGTGGGCTTAAGATGATGTTTTAATTAGACGTTCTGCTTCATAGACGTGTCGATAGTCGCGACAGTTTTCTACTTAGAAGATTTTGTACATTAACGTATTGCTACGTAAATAGAGCTTGCATTGAGCAGTAGATGGACGATTTGCTACTTAGACGTAATAACCTTAAATATTTGTAGAAGATGGTCACCTGCAAACATCGTTCCAGCTCGGAGCACCTGCAGCTGAATGCCTGGACTAGACAGTTTGTGTTGATCCCCTGCAAGTCCTGGACCACCTGGGCCAGGTCTCGGTTACAATCGCAGCACTGAGAGTCCTTAGCTTCGTACAGTCGAAGCCTGGAATTTAGTAGGTATATGACCTTTCTATAATAACTGTTTTGGATAATAACTGCATTGTTTTGGAAAAATTCAATATGCTAAGTACATACGTTAAATACTACAAACAACAACTTATTTGAAAATTACCGTGAGTGTTACTTGTATTTATAAAATATTATACAACGGCTGAAATCGACTAAATCGACGTGACCACCGCAACCACTGCGACCGCAGCGAGTGATGCGAGCGGGGCAGTAGCCTCCGTCGCGATCTGGCAATCGCGTGAGCTCCTGATGAGTCTTAAATAACACGAATTGTTTACATACATATGTACATACAGTCACGCCTTGTTCCCGTTGGGGTAGAGAGATACTATTTCTTTCCACTTGCTACGACTCTGACATACAATTTTCGCTACCTTTCATCACATTCTTCATGCATGCTCGTCAGTTTTTGGTACTTTTGACCTGGCCTTTACTTAAAATAACATCAACTTGTTCATGAAATCTGCTGATTGATAACTATGAAAAATCTATCCTATTAAACAGTTTTAATCAAACAATAACATATTCCTAGACTCGTAGGTGGTCAAACCAATGAAGGGCAGGAAATGGAAGTCAAGGGCAAGAGCTATATCCGTTTATTGAAACCCGTTTCTTGAGTTACTTTTTATAGCGTGGCTTTAGTGAGGTTTGGCAAATAAACACGTCTCCCGAGGTTTATTCCAATCCAAGCTTTGAGATTAGCTTAGACACTTTTCGTAAGGAAGTTGATTGAGACATTTTGGTTTAAAGAACGCAGAATACTAAAGTTATTACATTACAGTTAACAGATAAATCACTCCATATAAAAATTGCCATTACCTACTACTACGAGTATAATACCTATATCTTTTGAGACGCTGCTAACGAATATGCGCCTAAAGCTTACAATCATAAAGTGAGTTTTGTTTTGTAGTTATGTACCGATGCTTTAAGGAAATGGTCCTAGCCTAGCTAGGCTAGCAGAACAGCAGCCGGTAGGTAATTATTACACACAAGTATAACATGGAGTAAAAAAGTCCTGACTAAGTATAATGTCATTTACTCCACTGCTGGACATAGACCTATCCTAATTTGCGCTATTCAGTTCGGTTCTCATTTCTTCTCATCCTGTTTCTCCCGGAAGTTTTTCGTTGAACTCCACCTGAAAGCAGAGCGTCTTACGCTACATTTGCTTACTCGTAACTGAGTGCCTATTAAAATGTAACTGTGAGCATGTATTACGATAGATTTCACATTCCTCAGGCAAAAATCAAGAGTACCAAAATTGCTTAAATTTCACGGCTTGTTTGTTTTATAAAACCAATTTAACTTTTTTTAAATCGCAAACTGAATTTTATGAGCCTTAATAATCTGTCTGTAATATTATTTTACTATCGGCATACAAATGATGGTATTTCGTCAAAGTCAGAGGTCATGAAACTTTCTACTGAAACTATTAGTGATAAACATTTGCAGCCGGCGTGGCGTAGTAGTCACGGACGATCGTAAAATCTTGGCTCCTTTTATTACGTACGGGAATGATTCATAATGTAGGCAATAATAGCAGTTCTAAGCCCCTTGGTGAATGGAATAAACGGTAAGCCATGTTGGCATCTTGGACTAGGGATAGAAAGAAATGCGGTAAAGATAGGTAGATAAATCAAACAAAAAGAAGATAAGTTAGTGTAGAGGAGATGCCTTAAAAATACTTGGATGTACTCCGTGTAGAAAAAGATAGATAGGTACTAGAAAAGTAGGTAATAATAATATAATGGAATGATGGCTGACGGCTTAGAATAGACAATAGACACAGAATAAAATGTGTTTCAACTGCTAGTGTGGAAGAAACGTTGTCAACCCAACCACAGCAACAAAAACGACGAATGCAACTTTCTGCGTGTCAAGTTTTTCCAGTCCGCAGACAATCGGTCGTTTGTTTGCAGAGGTAGTTTATCTCTTGTTTCGTCTACTGTGGCCAAAGTTTGTGTTGTGTTAGCCTCAACATTCTCAACGCATTTATGTGTAGCCTACAGCGATAACGCGGTAGCCTGAGCTAATATTGATATTGACCCAATAAAGGCTGATATGGCCAGTGAATGTGCGGAATAGTAAATGTGAGATTATGCTCGTGAAATTTGTAAACAGACTTGGGGATTATAGTCAGTGTACGAGTAAGTCGTGTTATCTACGTATTATTGCTGTTACTCTTTATCGCAAAAATTGACGGTGCCATGGCTATATAGGTAGAAGCTCTATCTGCGAAGTAAGATGTCCTGGGTGAGAATCTCAGTTGGGTCAAGTGTTTGTGCTATGAGCTCAAATGTTTGTTTTCGGGTCTTGGGGATGTGTGCGGTATGTTATTGTACGTATATATCCTTTCCTACGTATCTACCCTTTATAAGGTTATAGTTATGCAAAACTACTTATAAGTTTTGCAAACGGGAACAGGAAAATATCTTGTATTATAATTGACAGGCCGGTTGGCACAGCCGGTAGTGCCCCTACCTTTTGAGCCGTCCCGGGTTCGATTTCCGGCCAGGTCAAACATTTGTGCGCATGAGCATATCTGTTTGATCTGTGTCTGGATATTATAAGCGTATATAAGTATTTTTATCAGTCTAACGGTCACCACAGTACAGGCTTTGCCTAGATTAGGACTAGATGACTGTGTGTGGAAGTTGTCCCATATTATATTTTATATTATACCTATATATTTATGGAACAATGCGTACCTTAAACATGTGCACACATTTAAATTACACACATTAATGGCATCCGTGTAAGTTGGTTCCTGTTGGCCAAGCCATGTCCTAATGGATCATCTACAAGATCTACAAGCCGTATAAATAACCATGAATGTATCGTATCTACAGACGATGTGTGTAATGGAAGTCATATCATATTGCATTCGGTATTCAGTAGCAACACTTCATATATTCAAATATATAATATAAAGCTTTAATGCCACGAAACCTAAACCTATGAATATTTTCATGTTTACCTTCAGTCTCCAGCGCGCGTTTCCAAGAAGCTCCGCATAAATACATCAAGTTCGAGCTACGAATCTATTTGGGTCATAAAGTTCAGTGAGCGGGCTTCCACTGGGCCCGATTCATAGGCCTAGTTACACGACAGCGCTTCTATCTTCCCTATTTTATTGCCCGAGTATGCTATTAAGACCAGACTGACTATAAAACGTATGATACAGTAAGACGCTTTGAGGAATATGTTTATGTGAAGAGTTCTGATCTTTATGATGCCACTCGAGAAGCGTTGTGAAGATATGCGGAAATAGTTGATGCGGAAATATCGTAGCCGTAGCTACATAATATTCTTAACGTGTCTATCCATGAATCATCATCACCATCAAAAAAAAAAAAATATCATCATCTCAGCCGTTAGTTGGTCACTACTGAACATAGGCCTCCCCCATAAAGGGGGGTTTTGCCAAAACTCGACACGCTTGGCAGGCGGGTTGTCGAGCGCAGTTTGATGTTTTTTTGCCGAGGACGCCGCTGCCCGTCTCCTGATTCAGGGGGATCTGTCAACCCTTAGCAGACTCTTACGGCAACCACGGGTAGAGAGAGTGGAGCACTATTCTAAAGTCGGTAACTCCACGGCGATCCATATCAATGAATACACAAGGGTAAATAACTGCTCACGTTCATTATTTCAGATTGTAACAACAAAGGGAACACTCTGGCGTGTTAGAAGATGTAGTAATAAGTCGTATAGCGAAAAAAATGCTCAGGTGAAAAGTTAAAACGTATACTTATCACGGCCCACGGTTTATGAACAAAGCTAACAAGACCAAAGACTCACATGACATAAAAACGAACGAAAAACGCCCTAATCTGTACTTTGACATTTAGCTAAATGCCAAAGCGTAAACGATAAATTTAGAAGGGTTTGGTGCGAACCGACGCTGTGTTGTGGCTGTGTACCAGACGAATGGTCCCTTAGGGCGAGTCCATGAGCCGTGAGGGTCGACTTCGCAGACGGCTGCCTCGACAGAACGACACGATAGTGATACACGTCACTTATACCGACATATGTTATGTAAAACACATGGAATTTATCATATACATTATGGAATTACTTTTAACCTGCACTACTTAACTTTATACATACTGCATGAATCAGACTATCACTAATTAAGTATCGCTACAGAAATCCATACTCTAAAAAAATAATAATGTGCAATTTATAATATCTTATTACTCCAAGAGAACAGTTTTCCCAAATTACACAGTGGATGTTAAATATGGATGGTTCACCTAAGTCTTAATTTTGTAAATTTATTTATTTCTTCTATAATAAATAAAAAATTCCTTACTTTTTGATATTGGAACACTGTTTGAGCAGCAGTGCAAGATACTGCCCTATTGCTGTGTCAGCGCCAAGTACCGAGACCTGCAAGCCTGCCCGAGGTGACGGCATTGGTAACTCCTTAGGCTCAAGTGCCTTGGTCGCCTCAGGCTCAGGTGACTTACGCGCCTTAGGCTCATCCTTTTTGATCGCAGCCTCTTTGGTCTCAGACTTTTTGCATGAGATACGACGAAAGGGAGCTAAAAGCAAGGAGGTTACGTATAGCTTACAACTTTTTTTTTAAGTATATTTATTGTAAAGACGAGACGAGCACATCTTTCATCTTTTGCTAAGTATATAACACCAACTTACCTACTATCGTATATAAATGTTTTCCTTTGCTATACTTTCTCTTACGCCAGGGGAAAAAATCGGAAACAGTTTGCTAAATCTTTATACCTTAAATAGATGGCTTTTCACTATTAATCCTACTAATATTATAAATTTATTTGACTGCCTCGGTGGCGTAGAGGGCGCATGCACGACTGCCAATCAAGAGGTCCCGGGTTCGATCCCCAGGTCAGGCAGTGTTAAATATTGGATTTTTCCATTAGGAATTATTACAATAACTGCCTGGAGTCTGGAACTGTGCCCGGTAGATGGCAATAGGCTCGCCCCCTATTACATGGGACCAATAACATACTGGCGAAATGTGGGTGTATCTACTATGGGACTGAGTCCTGGGTACACCTCTGCCTACCCCTTCGGGAAAAAAGGCGTGAATGTATGTTTTTTATGTAATATTATAAATGTGTGAGGATGGATGGACGGATGCACAGATGGATGGACGGATGAATGGGTAGATCATAAATCATAAATCATTTATTTTTCTACAAAACTTTTTAACAATTAATAAGTGGACGCCCTGACTCCTGGAAAAGCGGAAGCTGTGGACCAGAAGGCAGTTCTTCCCAGAATTCTTGAAATACCTTAGTGTTTTGTAGTTACATAATAAAATATAGTATAAAATATATATAAACATGCATGAACTAATTTTTGTTTTTTAAATTAAATATAAGATGCAAAATGTATAAGAAGCAATTTATGAAAATTAATATTATTATTTTGAGAAAAAAACACAAATAAAGTCCAGATGTGATGTGAAGATGTTTGTTACTTTTTCACGCCGACACTACTGAACCGATTGGGCTGAAATTCGGTATGTAAATAGTTTAGACCTAGGAATAACACTTGGGATATGTTAAGGGGTATGTGTTATAAAAGTACCCTTACTTTTATCCTGATATTCAAGCGGTATTCTCACGGGAACCGCGTGAAACCGCGGGACACAGCTTGTTATTATATAACTTAAATTAAAATTAGGAGAAACTAAACTTACTGCCAAAATTAGTGCCTCCTTCAGTAATTCTTAGTTTGATTCTATGCAGAATACCTTCCTTCTTTTTCTTCCTTACGCATGGGTCTGGACAAATTGGATCTACCTCTGGCGGAATATCCACATTCGCTCTACGGCAGGCCACATCTCCTTTCTTTTCGTCCGTTTTGTCAGCGAAAGAACGCGACAAAATTCCTTCACTTCCAATGTTTACTAATTTTGTAAAATCCACTAATTTCAACCAAAAAGTTTTACTTTTACTACATACGAGTAGACCTGATGAATACATTGTTTCGTTACTGGGATTTTGAATTTAATTAAGTTTTATCGTGAATAATCTATTGCTGCTGCTATTTTGGAAATTTATTTGACTTATATAATGAAGCACATTTTCTTTTTCATCATGGCATTTCTTCTTTCACCGTAGACTTAATGTCTAGAAGAAGAAAGAAGAAAACGTTAAAAATACGGCGAGAATTTACCAAAGAGTTTGTATATTAGTATTTACATTATTAAAACCTTTTTTGCTGCGTTTATTAAAAAGTAATCATAGTATGTATGATGGTATGAAACAAACAGAATCCACATCTCATATGTATTAATATCGTGATTTGTGCAACTTGTGTGCTCTCAACGTACAAATTAATCGAATATTTACCTCTAGTAGGTACAAAAGTATTTATAAATGGATGAGAGGGAAAGTAGGTGTCAATGTGCTGCCTTGGCACTGCAGTAATAATAGCCTCTAGGCCCGATATTGGCCTATTTCCCCTTTCTTCTAGATCTAAAATTAGTTAGCTGTGCTCGATGTAGTGACTTTGAATAACCTTTTGTTTGTTTATTTCAAAATAATGATGATATTCGGTGGCCATAACTGCATAATATAGTTATTGGATGTCTAATGTCTATCTTAACATACATTATAACATGGAATCACGCCTCTTTTCGGAAGGGGTAGGCAGAGGGATATCGAGGACTCAGTCCCATAGTAGTAACACCCACATTTTGCCAGTATGTTGTTGGTTATAAGAAACGAGCCTTTTACCATCTATATATCCATCTATATACTATCTATATATATAATAAAAATATAAAACTTTGCCTGACGTAGGGTTCGAACCCGCGAGACCTCATGATTGACAGTCGTGCGTACGCCCACTACCCCCGAGGTAGTTTCCAGTCAGAGTTCGGGCAGTCCGAGGATGTCTATTTAGGGTTACGTACCTCAAAATGAAAAAAAAGAACCCTTATAAGATCACTTTGTTGTCCGTCTGTCTGCTGTCAAAACACTTTTTAACGGGAACGCGTGGAGGTATTAACTTGAAATTTATATCAACTACCCAGATTTGCGGACCCTTGTGACTGTAAAAAAAATCATACTTCTTAGTTAACGCAGTCAAAAGTTATGGCCATTTTACTGCATATTTCCATACTTTACAGCAGTAATGTTTGCACATTACTGCTTGGCGGATGAATAACTGGCAAAGGTGTGGTACTTCCCCAGGCGGCCCCCTGCAAAAGAGGCCTACCACTACAAAATAAGCCTACGTATGCCTTAACAATTTCTTTTTTCAATTTAGGCCAACGTTTGACCCCATTCTTACATCACGGGAAGTGAAGATGAAGTCTATATTAAACTAATAAAATCAAATTGAATGTCTTTAAAGACGAAGAAATCGGACGTGACTTAGGTAACTGCAGGCAGTCGGCCACCAAATAGCACCTTTTAACATCATCAAAACCGTACACTTTACCTTACTGAATCTTTAATACGGCGCAAATTGCACCACGCTTTTAACTAAAAACGTGGTCGCCCTGTATATAGGTGTAATATCAAAGTATGAATCATATCGTAGCATCAGACGAAAAAGGTCAATATTTTAATTGAATGAAAATATTCGAGTGCAGAGGTTTCCAGTGGTTAAGCGTTTAAGAGGAAACCAATTAGAAACCAAATAGTGCTGGGTTGGCATTTTGGCATTCGTCCTCAAACTTTTGATTGGAATCGATGAAAAAAATGTTTTTCCCTTCGTTATTTTCCACTCGGTGCCTGCCTCGGTGGCGAAGTCGTCGCGAGCGTTACTGCGGATCATGAGGTCCCGGATTTGATCCTCTCATCATGCAAAACGTATTATTGAAATTTTCCGTAACTTTTCTCAATGACAGCCTGGATTCTGAACCGTAGATAGCAAGACCCCTATATATAATATGGGACCTAAAACATAACTGGCGAAGTGTGGGTGTACCTTCTATGGGACTGGGTCCTGGGTACACCTCTGCCTACCCCTTCGGGAAATAGGCGTGATGTTATGTTATGTTAAGTTAGTACAGGTGAAAAGTTAACCTATCTAAAGGTGGTGATAGACTTGAGCATTTACCGTTTTTCATTTTTATCGAACTAAACATTTATGTACTTATACTATTACCACAGAATTCAAATAGTATGTATTTATAATGTGTATTATTTATTTTATTTTATTTTCAACAACAATGAGTACACTGCCGACTAGAAATATTCATAATTCTACTCTTTCCGTTCGTTTGTCTGGGAGAAATCGCTTTAAGCGATAAGACCGCCACTTGTACTAGCCTAAAACTAAATGTATCTACTTTATTTTTATAATATTATGCTCGCTGTAAGGTGTACAATAAAGTGTTTATCTAATCTAATCTAACATCGAGCACGACGCTCGATGTATTGCTCACTAACCGTGAGCATTTCGGCGAGCCGAGCATTGAGCATTGAGCACACAATGCTCGGCTTCACAACGTTACATTACAAAGGAATGCTCTTCGACACTGGAAGTGCTCAAGTATATCACCACGTTAACTTTTTTCAACGCGTTTCGAACAATTTGCACACAATCACAGAAAATCGATGTCAAATAACAACCCATCGCAATTTTTCTTCATAATAAGCGTGTAAGCGAATTCTATGAAGCTTCTGAGTCATGTGAACCACACCACATCGCGTGCGGTGCAGGCACGCCTAGGACGTAGTACGTGGAATTGACGTAGATTTACTAAGCTTGTATATATTGTCAGGATTATTAATACAAATATTATTTATACTAACTGACTAAGTGACTAGGAGTACCTAAATCAAATATAAGATAAGAGTAATAATATTTATTAAGTGATTTAATTCTTTTTAATTAGAAGTGTATATTATTTATAAATTATTCAACTTTTTAGCTTCAGAGAGGCGAGACCGAAAATAATCACTTCCTAGTGTATTATAATTTAATTTTATGTATTATAATTATTTTATTTTATTTCTGTAGGGTATTTATTGATAGGGGCCTCTGGTAATTATAATAATTATTTCTTATAGGTAGGCACTATTGCCGGAAATAAACGAATTATTAACATTAACATTTTATGTACTTACCTACTCCGTATTCATATTATACCTATATTCCAGTCAGTGGGGGAGGAATATTTCCAGCAGTAGACTTCCTATATATGTAGAGTTAAGGGACACTCACCGCCTCGCTTTGCCATGAAATTATAGACATACGCTCACTACACCAACGCCTAGCTCGCAAGCTTGCAGGCCGCGCGTAGTCTATACGCACGGATGATAATGCGCCGCTTCCTTACCCACTACTCATTTCCAGCCTTTCTGTTTTTAAATGCGAGGTCAGCTGGTTGCCCACGCGACGTTCACTCGTTTGCCGAGGACGGCGTGGCAACAACGAGCGGACGCTGAAAGACGAGGCTATGCTTGTCGGGTGCTTAGTTGTTATATGACTTTCATTTCGTGAACAAAAAAAAAACAACTAGGTAGGTTTTGTATCACATCATATTATGTATTATGTTTCCTCTAACTTTGAAAAGTAAATGATTTTCAGGAGCTTAACGTGAACCTATTAGAAATAATTGTAAGTAGATTCGTGCCATCTATGAGATGCGTCCACGCGAATCCCTGAGGGAATTATTTAAAGATATAAACATACTGACCCTACCATCCATATACATTTATGAGAACATCATGTATGTGCGTAAAAATTTACATAAATTCAAATTAAATAGTGACCTTCATAATTTTAATACTAGAAATAAATACAAAATAGCTGCACCTAGCTTTAGATTATCTAAAACAAATAAAAAGACATTCTTAGGAAATAGTGTACGTTTCTATAATAAAATCCCAAAAGAGATAACTGGGCTCTCAGAGGGTAAATTCAAAACCTATATAAAATCTACTTTACTAAAGAAGGCTTATTATAAAGTCAACCAGTACATAGAGGACAAAGATGCCTGGAAACTTCTGCATAGCCGCCTCGCGGCACCTTTAAAGAAAACGAATGTAACCAAACCAAATATTGTAAAACTATCTGTTGAAAAAATTAAGCCCTACAAGTTTCTTGTGCGTTCTTCTTGTAGAGGTATCTTTCCGAACGCACGGTAGACTCAGTACTGTTTATCTTTATTGACGTGCTGTTTGAGTTGAGTTGAGTTGAGTACTTTTGAAAACTTCTCCTAATTACTACAGGATTTGACTTTTAAATAGTCCAAATCATTGCGTGATCACAGGTTAGCGGCTGGCACGCCTAGTCCAGTGCCCTGTGCTAAATTACTGAACTATGTTTCAATGGTAAGTACATAACATTTGTATTAATTCCGTGTGCTCCAAATATTTGTGCGTGTGTGTTAGACATTGTCGTTAGTTATTTCTAAAGGATACTCTTAATGGACTATACACACCTAAGCCGCCGACAAAGTCCAATGACCAAAGCCGGCGGCTCTTGTCGGAACTAAAATATTACAAGAATCATGACGGCGACATGCGCCCGTGCATAAAAATCTATATCGCAGTTAAAAGCCTCCGGGTTGTATCGGCAGGCCGTAAAGTTAGGTGTGTAAAGTTCTTAACGCGGACCTAACTATTTGCTAGACACAGTACCGGAAACGAATAGGCCAATAGTTTACCAGTCAATAATACCTGGTTTTTACATAATAATGTAACTATATTGCTGATTTTTGTCCTACTCATGCCTTGTCATGCCCACAGGACGAGTTGAAAATCAAAGTAAATATTATTTTGATTCTTGACGAATTCGTCTACTTGCTTCGGAGTTGGTACTTATAATATGTTAAAGTAAAGTAATTATAGAAGTTAGAAAGGGTCTAATATCTAACTTCTTTTATGTCTCGAAAATTGTAGTGTAATATCACTGCAAAGGCTAGCCTAATACCTAGTACGTCTAGAGTACTTGAATAATGCTTCGTTGTGAAGATTGATGGCCTCGCTTCCTCGACCTTCCCTCTTCCGGCTCCCGCTCTAACCAATAGCCAGTCGGTGACTATATCTTACATATAGATAAGTCATTACGTCTTACATATTATTTAGTTACATTTTAATTATATTTCGATTGTCTAGAAGTAATTGAGTATTTGAATTTTTTATTGCATAAATGGAAAGATCATAAATAAGATTCGTAAGATAAATATTATTAATTGAATTATTTTAGTTTTTTTATTCATATCTACACATTAACACTTCGATTTTTTTATCATTTAAGACAACGATTAGAATCATACTTTAAGAAAAATATATAAAGCCAGATTTTAAATTACACATTTCATTGTTAAGGCGCAGTGCACACCTCATTCGCCTTGCCCTTAATTTGCCCTCTCGCTCACACGATCCCACATTTTTGAAGATATAAAAAATACTACATGTAATTACGTAAAAAAGACTACTAGGAACTAGAAAATAACAATACAAAGTTTCAGTAAAAAAACAAACAAGTTTTCATGTATAAAAACCTGCACTAACTAACCTACCTTTATCTTATTTGTTTATTATTTATTTTTTATATGTTTTCACACAGGATTCTTCATAATAAATGACCACTGCTGAAATGAAGAATTCTACTCATTTCCGTTAACCATGACTCATGACCGTGGAATACTGATGTAAATACTAAGCTGAATACTTTACTTATGTGAACTTTTCGATCCAAGTCTTGACTGTTTCATATAATAGCGTCCATTCTAGAAACACGCGACACCTTGTTAGCGCACTTAGCTAAGTATTTTATAATATGCTTTAAAATGTATTATGCTGTTGGTTTATTTTCTTTAGAGCTATTCAAATGTTTTTTGTTTATTGTAAATGTTTTTGTTTACTTGCGAGACTTAATTTCACAATTCATCAGCTGACTAACAGCGACTGTAAATGACCACTACATTTCTATGTGTTTTATAAAGTATATTCTATAAAAGACTAAGTCATACGTTGAATTGCTTTATGAGGTTATAACGTAGCCGACCGGAACTATCTATCAACTTTACCGATTTTTTCTGATTACATAAAAACCGGTACTTGAAACTAATTTAAGGAAATCTGACCTTAAAATAGATTTTTTTTAGCTGTCATTGATCTGATATTTAAAAAAATCAGCAACATCAACCAAGTCCTCCATAATACTAATAATGACTGGATGGGATCAGCCATTGAATAATGAATAACACCTAACATAATTATATAGTTTCATAGACAAATTAAAAAGATTACATCCCTAACGTCGTAAGAAGGAATAAGAGATACGCGATAGAAAGAGAGGCAGCTTGAACGATAATTAGTTGGGCGCCGTGCGACCTGAATTGCACTTTATTACGTCGGAGCTAGAGTCGCTATTTAATTGATGAATGATTTTGAGGAGTGTCCCTTCTCTCCTTTATTTGTATTCCGTGATAACACCTGCATTTGCTGGAACAGAACCTGAAAGGACTACAATCTAAATTCTTAGCTACTTACAATTTTGGTGTTAAGATGCATAAGCTCCCGCTCGGTGACTCGCCGGCGCGCCGTCTCCATTTGCTGCTGGCGGTACTGGTTGTACTTATACAACAGATACATCCCTGGCAACGCCAACACCACGAACGGTCGCATCAACGGTGACGATCCAGTGCGGGCAGGCATCTTATCTGCATATCTTATTCACTGTCATTACGCGGACACAACACACCAACTTATTTTTACTTGTTTAAATTTACGTTACTTTTTTACCAACCGTACCTTTATTTGATACGAACTTATAATTTTTAGGTACTGACGCGTACAGCCGAAAGACCATTTTAAATCTCAAACTTTGACAATCCAATATATTTTAGTATGTTATTTATTCAAGTCATATAACCAAATTATGGAAGAATTTTAACGATTTAAAATTACGAGTATTAAGCACTTTTTATAGCGTCACTAAGGGGTTTTTACGTTTTATTTATTGCTTTTTTAATAGACCTATTTACACGATTAAATTCAAGGCGTCATTATCATTCTGGACCTGAAACAACAGGAAAATCAAGTTAGCTTCAACAAGCGCAAATTCCTTCTTATAAACGCGAAAGTTTGGGAGGATGGATGGATAGATAGATGGATGGATGGATGTTTCTTACTCTTTCAGGCCAAACCTACTGAACCGATTGGGCTGAAATTCGGTATGTAGATAGTTTAGACCCTGGAGTAACACATAGGGTACTTTTTATCCCGATATTCCCACGGGAACGAAGACAACGCGGGTGAAACCGCGGGGCACAACTAGTATATAATATAGTCAAGAAACTGCAGTTCCAATATATAGGAATAAATGAGGATAGTAGCAAAAAAATACAAATTCTCCAAAATGATTTTCTACAAAACTTAGTTTCACTATAACTACACCCTGTATTAGTGCCTGTATTATTGCCCTATATTATCCTCAAATAGTGGATCAATTTCTGGGAAGTAACATTATCTATGCGGCTAACTAAAGGGAATGAATCCTCTTTAGTTCAGTTTTAGTTTTTATTAAAATCGGTCACATGACTTCTTCCAGCGTTTCTTGACATTCCCCGTGGTTTCCGAGATGGCCCTGAAGACAGACAGAAGAAGATTTGATACTGAAAATTAAAACTACCTAAGTACATTTTGTGTACTTATTTAATCATGTCGCAGATGTAGGATAACCGTCGTTTTATCAAACACATTATGTTCCCAAGGGGAAGCGATCAATCAGCTCGGCTGTTAGCTTCTATTTCTGAGGGAAATTACGTTCCTCGCCAATATTGGCAAGCTTGCTAGATACTAATTTATTGATGTAATTGAACGAGTGACGGCAAATTGACGGTTAAGTCTTCGGCTTTAATACTCTACCACTTATACAATACTTAATAAAAAAAAATTGTTATGCAATAATGCAGTACAACACCAACGCATATTATATAATATGTGATCGTTGGAATCAGTTGGGATATAGATACATCATTCATATAAAGAAAAGGAGATATAGGGTACATTCTCCCAGCGCTTACTCATCAGCTCAAGCTCAATATATTGATTCGTGAACAACGAAGTAAAGCACGACAGTTCTTCACAATTCACAAGAAACGAGAGGGTCTCCACACTACAATATGCCGATACTTAATATAAGAAAATCAATAAAATATTACACGGGTACTTCAGTCATGTTCACAAGAAAATCGAAAATCGAAGCTAAGATCCAATATGTTCACCGTATACCGTATAAGCCCGTGCCAGCCTTTTCAATACCCAATGCTGAACTGACAGTATTGATGCGATTCGATCGACACGACAACCGTTTGATAGATATTCGAGATATGGCCGTGAAATAAATCGGAATAATAAGTTTGGGATGTTTTTCTTAAAGCTAAGACATGCAGCTAATGTTGCGCCTCTGAATTTAAAATATGCCTACTTACTTTGTATTCTCAATCTAAAGACCTTTTTTCGTTGCTCCACAGTTAGGCTATGTTCACATGACTGGCTTTGTACACTCACGTATTACGTGTAACAATTGATCTCTACCAGACAACCGTGCAGGGAGAGGAGAGTAAAGTAGACCAAATTTATCGATAAGTCGATATTATAATGCTACATACTCTTACACACAGTAATATTTTATATTTTATTTTATAAATTCTTTATTCTGACGATACGAAGCACCACCAATATCCAACCAATATAGAAGAAAATAATCCCCATACCATACCGAGCCAATTTGTCCCGACAGAGGTTTCAGATCTTAGGTAATCTTCTGTATATGAAATAATTTCGTTTTATCATCGTATCCCACGTCGCAGCTGTGTAATCTGGCACAATCTTGTAAAGTTCGAGAAATAAGGGCAAGTTTCGACGGTCCTAGTAATATATTTAAGAAAGATAAGATGGCTATTTTTCGCGTTCGAGATATGCAACAACCACGACCAAAAAATGAACTCATTCTCGTAGATAATGAAATTATTTTTGATAAGCTTGTTGAGACCTCTTCTCATGAATTTTAACTTTGAATTGGTAATCTTTAGCATTCATACCTATATCTAATGACAGTTTTATAGAGAGGAAGACGAGTGACCTTCTAACATTGCAATTGAAAAACTTGGGCTTAATTTTTTAACAGTAAAAAGTAATCCCTTGAAACTATTTTTTTTTCCAAAGTAATCAAAAGACTTTTGAAATACACCAGCGGGATGAGGATTTTTTGGAACATTAAACAAATCACGCGGATACATGCATTTACAAAATTTGTCAGGCGAGACTGTAGTCAATAAATGTGAGTATTGCTAAGGTAACAACATTTACTAGGACCGACTAAACAAAGCAAGCCACACGTAAGACGATGGTCGATGGCCAAACGTTTTCTTCAGCACAAATACGTATATACTGTCACGCCTTGTCCCGTTGCGGTAGGAAGAGAGTTTTTGTCTCCACTTGCTATGATCCTGACATACGGCTTTCGCTTCTTCTATGACATTTTTCATACATGTTCGTCGGTTGTAGGTACTTTTGACCTGACCTTTCCTTAGAACAACATTATTTTCTTCATGAAAACTACGCCAAGGTCGACTCCTACCGATTTGACTATTAACACTACCTTATAAATCTCTTTTGTTAATCTCCTTCCATCCATCCTCTCCACATGTCCAAACAATTACGTATTTCAGTTAAGATTTCTGATATTACATGACGTGATATAAATCTAAGAAAGGATCATAATAGATTTACCATCAAACATAGCTATCAACATTAGAGCGAATTTAATTCCCAATTCGGTCGTTTCTTTTGAAGTTCGCGCAAGTTATCCGCGAGCGCAGATAGGGCTGTCGACGTAACTTGCTAAACTATTATGGCTTTTATAAGATGTTACATTTTCTACGTTTCTCTTTATTTGACTCTATCCTTTGTCTTTGTTTGGTAGATGTTTTGTTTCTTTGTTTGATAATAGCTCTAAAAAGGAGATAACACTGTCTATTTAGACTTGTTTTTATTCCGTAATACTGGCTGGCAAGACACTATATAAAATCTTCTGTCTGGTAATTAGCATAATATATTCGTAGTTAGAAAGGCTTCATTTGGCGTGGCTTGGGATATGTACTGTTTAAACTAGTTCAACGAATGAACTATTTCAATCCAACCGATCAATTTCGTTGTTGATTACGCCACACGTGATGCCTGAGGTGCAACAGAACCCACCATATTGATTTTCTTCTAAGCTTCAGCTGAATGCGAAAGTTTTCATCTCCAAGATCTCACAGTATTAGTGGCAACCATAGCACGCGATGATGTTAAATGCTTTTCGGTTGATTACTTCCCTGGATTACTGCGGTTTCAGGAAACCAACTCAAGTGGTGCAAGTTTTCATTCAGGGTCTG
This sequence comes from Hemistola chrysoprasaria, assembly GCA_947063395.1. Taxonomy (NCBI): domain Eukaryota; kingdom Metazoa; phylum Arthropoda; class Insecta; order Lepidoptera; family Geometridae; genus Hemistola; species Hemistola chrysoprasaria. The sequence continues at coordinate 10,624,590 of OX346724.1, read as the reverse complement.
TGATTTTTACAAGTGAATTCTTCATTGATTGTAAGTACCTTCTTATTAGTTTAATTTCTTTGGTCTATTATTTTGCACAGCCATAGCATAGTTTTCTCGAAGCAACTCGCGGCATATTCGACTTCTTCGTATCTTCGTTATGGATAATGCTAGAAGTTTCAATGTTCTGTGTTGAAGTTATTGAACAGCACGCAGTTCTAAGCAAAACCAGATTTTATAATCTTATAGAACTCCGCATACTTATTAGCACATTTGCTGACTAGTTTCCACAGCACTCTCGGATATTTTATTATAAAAGAGTCTAAATTGCAGTGCACATGGCGCATTTGTAAGGTGCCGACATTAAATATGCTTTCGGATTCAGTCCGTAGTCTCACAGACAAACCAATCAGTCCTTGATATAAAGAATAGGGGAGATGAGGTACTGGCTTCTCGAAAATGGCAAGCTCAAATTAGGTCTCATTAGGTCCATGTACGTCAGTAAAATAAGGTCGTACGAGCGAATAATATTTTTGTCTCGGTCGCACTTCGGTCTTAGGTACGTCTTTCTATCTTTGTTGTTCATTATATGTCACTGTGCAAACTTCACACTGATTTGTGCCATTCACGTGCCATTTGTTGAGAAGCGCTGGGAGAACGTACCCTATAACTCCCCTTTTCCTTATATCAATGCAATCAGTCTACGTATTTTCCCAGTCTTTGGTTATAGTCTACATTCAATTTGGGCCAGTAGCTATTACTTATACTTCCACGAAAGATATCAAGACAAATAGACAATTATTATAGTATGTTATAAGATATCGAGAGCGCTCTCAAACGACACACATGGCTACAAACAAGTGTAAGTAATAACTTAATAACCTAGTTTCAGTAATGTCATTTGGCTCCCATTGAGCTCAAAGCCTGAGCTTTTTCGTTGATTAGCCTTTTGGAGAGACTCACAAAAGTAAACTTTACTCTTCACTCAGACTTTAGAAAATCTGTTGAGTTATGGTTTTCAGACCTTCATTTTATAAATTTGGAAATATAACAATAACAAATCAATCATGCCATCATGATTCTCACTTACTCTCTCTCGTCGACATCATTTTCGATCAATGATAAAAAATCCACGACATGCCGTCGTTATTGTGTGCATACATACACACAACACACGACGTACTATTAGTACTTACGTATTACGAGTACTAATGCAGTACCAATGCTATACAATACGAGTACGAACTATGTAAGTAAATTATTTTGAAAATATTGTTCGGAAGAAAATTTTTGATAGCATGAGAAGATTGTTAAATACCTGCCTACACGGAACATAATGTAACATCACGCCTTTTTCCCAAGGGGTAGGCAAAGAAATCCGCAGGACCCAGTCCCATTGTAGGTACATAAACTCTTCGCTAGTTATGTTTTTTTAAGTCTCAGGTAATAAGAGACCAGCCATACACAATACACACGTACACGAATTATTATAATATATTATGTTAATGCCGCCGTGGAGTTACCTGCTTTAGAATAGTGCTCCCCTCTCTACTCGTGGTTGCAGTAAGAGCCGGCTAAGGGTTAACTGATCCAGAGGACGGGCAGCAGCGTCCTCTGCAAAAAACCATCCAACTGCGCTCGACAACCCGTGTCAAAGTGTGTCGATGTTCAGTAGTGGATTACTAACGGCTGAGATGATGATGATGAGGGCGAGTCTATTGCCATCTACTGGGCACAATTCCAGGCTCCAGGCTGTCATAGAGATAATCCTTATGCAAAAATCCAATAACACATTTCTGACCTGGGGATCGAACCCGAGACCTCATGATTGGCAGTCATATGGATATATAAATATATTTTGTAATTGTAATGTCTGGCGTCTGGGTAAAAAGTTCAGTGACCTCACATAGCAGCAAAACTAAATCGACAAATCATGTTTCCTCTTGATAGTAAAGCTATATTTTGGAGCATAATTTCAGTACCATACAGTGTCAATAACCGCTACACGTTATTAATGGTAAACAAACGGTACACCGTAGACTGTAAACCTACATTCCGTGATACATTTGTAATTAAGTTTGATTTATTAATTAATTAAACTTTTAGTTTTATCTCACTTAAATTTATGCTTTTAGACACAGTGACACCCAGTATTTCAGTATTCAAAATTCTGCGCGGCACTGCACTGCGCCTGTCACCCTGAGATATAAGTTGTTGAACCTTGTCATGCCCAGTAATTTCGCTGGTAACATTGCCCTTTAGTACAGAACACAGTAATGTTTGCACATTACTGATTGGCGGATGAATAACTGGCAAAAGTGTGGTACTTCCCCACAAACGCGGCCCCCTGCAATAGAGGCCTACCACTACAACTAATAACACACAAGTAATACTGGCGATATGTGGGTGGTACCTGCTATGAGAATGAGTATCTACTGAGTACCCCTTCAGGAAAAAGCCGTGATTGTTTGTTATAATATGAGAGTGTGGTTTTAGTAGTTGTTGGAGCTACGAAAATAAACTGCGATTTTTTCAGAGCAACTTGCAGCAACCGCAGCAAAATACACGAGAATAAAATTCTCAGCGGCACACTAATTATAATTTTAAATCTCGCGACAGTTAGCGAACCCCGGAGGAGTTTCGCAAAGTTAGCATGACTTGTTCCTTTGCTTGGAAAAATAGCGCAGAAATATTGGAAAATATGTTTTTCCTCTTTCCATCCAGTGCTCGGAGGTTCTCTTTTGTGTCATCAGTCAGTTTTGACATGCTTAAATTAGTTATATTATGTCTACGTTTATTATATATTTATACTAACTGCATCCCTGGTTTCACCCGCGTAGTCTTCGTTCCCGTGGGAATATCGAGATAAAAAGTACCCTATGTGTTATTCCAGGGTCTTAACTACCTATTTCAGCCCAACCGGTAAACGAAAGCAGATTTTTTTATGTAGGCCGAACTTCCTCGGGACGAATATGGCATAAATCCAAAAAAGCTAAATTTGCAGCTTATTCGGAAAAAGTTTTCATGAACACAATTTCGAATAGATGTTTATGTAAACAAAAACAAAACATAAACTATGTAGGTATACCATAGAATTGGAGGGAATATCATAAGGGCTTGAGGGAATATCCTCATTCAATTTATATGACCACAATCCGCGATTCTATTTTGCGTGAAACCGCCCTTCATATTGGGAATCACGTATTTCCAAGGATTACGTAACATTGGGACAAAGGGTGCTTATTCATTTTGGATTGGCTCTATCTTTGACCTTGCCGATATTTTTTGTATTTATGTAGGTCAGTTCATTTCCGTAATCTTTAAAAAAAAACCTTTTAAAATTCTTTTAAAATGTGGGATAGGATCAATTACATTGTGAGTGGTACAATAACAGTGCTATTAAAAAGTTAGGTTTATTTTATTTACTTTTATTTGTATATGTATATGAAATTATTTATATATGGCTCTTATCTTATGCTGTGCTTTTATATAGGTCTTATTTCCACCATGGGGGGGCTGTATTAGGTAATCTCTGCTATGTATGATAGATCCATAAAAAACAATAATAAATTTGTCCTTTTTAAATTGCCAAATAACGCTAAGGATTCCAGAAATAGAGAGTCTAAGATTATCTACGCAAAGTACGCAGGAAATATTATATGATAATATAATTAGAAAAGACTGCCTCGGTGGCGTAGAGGGCGCATGCTCGACTGCCAATCAAGAGGTCCCGGGTTCGATCCCCAGGTCAGGCAAAATGTTAAATATTGGATTTTTCCTAATGAGGAATTATCTCAATAACTGCCTGGAGTCTGGAACTGTGCCCGGTAGATGGCAACAGGCTCGCCCCCTATTACATGGGACCAATAACGTACTGGCGAAATGTGGGTGTATCTACTATGGGACTGAGTCCTGGGTACACCTCTGCCTACCCCTTAGGGAAAAAGGCGTGAACATATGTATGTATGTATGTATGTATGTATAATTAGAAAACGTCCAAATAATCCCGCTTTCAGTCAAATATGTACAAAAAAACCACCGAGGTATTGCGCCTATATTGTGTCCAATCACCGTCCAATATCCGTTACCGAGTCGACTAATGTGTGGTGCAGTAGTTGAATATTAGGTAGGCAACTAATGTTATAGATTACTATTGTAAGCTCAGCGGCTTTGCCCGCTGGCAACTATGAAATATGGGAGTTTTATATCAAAACATTGACGACCTTTTTGGACCTCTTAGAATGTGAATTTTCAAAAATCCTTTCTTAGCACACGTCTCGACAATGAAAATAATCTACATTCCAAGTTTCAAGTCTCTAGGATCAGTGGTTTGGGCTCTGCGTTGCATGTCAGTCAGTGATTCATTTAGGATTTTATCATATATATAGTGATTGACGCAATTTCTTTCCAATGTGAATTCGCGGCAGTAAATAAGGCGCATAGGTAGAGCGTAGGAAGCTTTACAGACATATTTATTGAAGCTGAAATTATGTCGCTTTGACATTTCAGCTTCGTTAAACATGATTGTTGAAAGGTCATGAGTCAGATTTCATTCATATCGGAAAATCAAGGTTTACTAAAGCTGGCTATTAACGCTAGCGGTAACCTGTATCTGTACTGTACAGTGAAAACTGTCATGTACAAAACCTACGCAGTTGTTTACACATACCAGCATAGAGCCTTTGCATACGGCATTTTCAATAATAATTTGAATTTATACTCAGAATTATACTCGGGTTACCATTACACTGTTCGAGTCAATTCATACGGGTTATGTGGACAATCCATTCAATAGTCAGAGTTTCAGGTCGCCAAGATTCCCACAAGAGGCCTCTGAAATGACCTTACTGCCATCTAAATATCTTAAAGGAAACAGCCGGGACCTATAATTTAACGTGCGCCATCTGGAACACGGTAGCGCTGAGGTGAAAAGTCCCCATGGTGAGATTCAATCTAGGGACTCCGACGTGCGTTTCACTACGGCGTGCTTTAGATTTTAAAAAATGTGTACTATTTGCGTTAGAATCGCTTTTAAAAGCTGAATCTCCGCGTGTTATCCATATACAGTTGAATTGTAGATACAAGTAACTTACGTGTATGGCCAGCTTAAACTCTTAATAACTTGTATTGGTAAACCATCTCTGTTCAGTGTGTGATATGATATTATATGGTTGAGTTGAGTCAACCATATAATATCATGTTTCAAATGTTTTTTTGAGTACATTTTATCTTATTATTCATTGCAGAGAAAGAATAATTCTTCTTCTTCATGTCCAAAGTGGAGTTAACAAAGCACAATTTGTTCTTTCATTCACGTCGTTAGTCGTGGGACGCGCGGATACCTATACAATATATTATTATCTAAGCTCAATGCATTATTTGTTAATCGTCATCCCCACAATCAGCCATCAGAATTAGTATGAAGTAGGCAGTGGTCAGTGCGGTTGTGACGTCACCGCAATCCGCACTACGGCGCGTTGTCCAAACATTCCGACTGTCCGCTGCAAATTATGGTATTGTCCGCACGATGTTGCCGCATTGTGTGTTAAATGGATTTTTACTTTATAGAATCATTTGGAAAAAGAAAATGGAAAAAAATAAAACTAAATTTACTAATATTTGTAAACTGATTATTACGAGTAGCATTATTTTGATCAGACCTAGATAGATAGATAGATAGATAGACCACCAACTACTTAATTTGAATGAAAACCATGTGTGTCGCCCAATGACGTTAAATTGCTTTCTAAAGTGTCGCTATAAAATTCAGGTTATTTTTCTCGGTTTTAAGCGCGATTTGGTACGAGCGAAGGGGTAGGCCCAGTCCGATAGTAGATAGGCCAGTTATGTTTTTTCAATGTATGTTTTTTTCCCATGTGTGTTTTGACCTTAAGTTTCCGATACTTTTCCCGAGCTGTAAAAGATGTTTCATTAAGTATTATTCCCAGAATTATTTCGCCATATTTATTGTTATCGCAGCACGAATATCCTCCTTTATCTCCGGATTAACAGGTTTACCTCGGGCTCGCAGGGATAATATTAAGCACAGTTACGCAACAGTTCCATCGATTTCTCTCTTGCCCTTAGATTAAACGCTTATTCAAGGCGTAGGGCTCATTTTGCTAACGATATTGTATATTTGTATTGTATTTTAACCCCCGATCGAAAAATTAAGGGGTGTTATAAGTTTGACGTGTCTCTCATAACATAAACATAACATACTTTCACGCCTTTTTCCCGAAGGGGTAGGCAGAGGTGTACCCAGGACCCAGTCGCCAGTATGTTATTGGTGCCATGTAATAGGGGGCGAGCCTATTGCCATCTACCGGGCACAGTTCCAGACTCCAGGCAGTTATTGAGATAATTCCTAATGGAAAAATCCAATATTTACGTGTCTCTCTGTGTGTTGAAATATCAAAAATCCTTTTAGCGTCATAATAATTATCTGCGCGCCAAACAAATTAATCTGTTCAGCGGTTTGTCAATTTAAGGTGGTGCTAGGCTTGAGCTTTTTTGCGAGCAGAACATCGAGCACTCGCCGTTTTTTTTTTTTTCAATTTTATCAAAGTTTTTGTAGGTAGGCCTCTTATGTAGGGGGCCGCCTGGGGAAGTACCACACCTTTATCAGTTATTCATCCGCCAAGCAGTAAAGTGCAAACATTACTGTGTTCCGGTCTGAAGGGCAATGTTACCACCGAAATTACTGGGCATGACTGAGATATTAGTTTCAACAACTAATATCTCAGGGTGGCAGGCGCAGTGGCAGTACCGCGCAGAATTTAAAATTTTAAAACACTGGGTGGCACTGTGTCTGTTAAGGGCAATCATGATGCTTACCATCAGGCACCTTATTTACTCGTCTTGTCACTCACTATCATAAAAAAAATCACACAAACGTAATTGTAAAGTCTTCGAGCTACCTAAAACATACAGTCACACCTTCTACTCGTACTTGGGGTACGTAGAGATTATTTCTCTCCAATTGCTACGATCCTGACATACGCCTTACTTATTGACACGAAAATCTCGTGTTTAACTAACATTTTTCTACATTCGTCTTTGTTTCGTAGGTTTATTTCCAACGTATAAGCAGCTTACAAACTGTTATGAAAGGTCCGAGGCTAAAAGGATTTGCCCAAACGGAATGATTAATGAGACACCTGACGGCAGGGTTATGCCATCCCTCTTTGTTCGTATTTTTGTGTCAAATGTCATTTAGTGGATTACGGAGTGATTATGACTACTGACTGCTGTTATTGTGTATTTTTTCTGTTGGGAACATGAGATTTGTGGCTTGAGATCAAAGTTTGTATGTTGAGAAATGCATAATAATATTTTCATTAAACCTCGACTTTTGACAAATGGCCAATTTTAAAGGCTTAAGTCCGTGAAGTGCCGGCAATGGAATAGCACCCCACCCTCTCTATCTGTTGTTTTCGTAAGAACTGGCTAAGGGTTATCAGATCCAGAGGACGGACAACTGCGTCCTCTGCGTAGAAACCATCAAACTGCGCTCTCCTACCAAGGGTGGCGAGTATTGGCAAACCCTCCCAATGGCGGAGGCCTATGTCTATAGCAGTGGATTTTCTACGGCGAGATGAGGTGACATGATTCTCACACTGCTATGGGACAATGTGTAATTTGCCATGGGAAGCGATTCAGTAGTTGCGTCGTGAAGAGCTTACATACACACATTTTTGTATAATATCTTCTCTATATACATATAATAAGCAACGTCCTGACTAACTGACACACTCAGTCACTCATCAATGCCTAGCCTCAACCCTTGAACCTAGAGAGTTGAAATATTGTACATAGCTTACCATAATGATGTAGACAAGGAATAAAAAAGGAATTTCTTAAATTCCCACTGGATCGATGACTACGCGGGAAAACCGTGGGGTACAGCTAGTCATATTATATGAAGATTCAGCCACTTTTTGATACACGTTCTATATAATTTCTAAAGACCACCTAACACTACTGGCAACATAATTTTCAAACCAAGAGTTCTGAGGTTATACACCTGTCTTTTAGAAATTGACCCAGTTCAGCTAAAACCAATCAAAACAGCCGCTCAGTCATTCAAACTGTATCTAGTGTTCAAACTCAATATCCGAATACAAAGCCAAGCGCCGTGTGGTAATTATACTTCGTTAAACGCTTCTATTCATACTACAAATAGCTCGTATACCTGCGGAAATTGTGTGTTATATGACAGTATGAACTATGTTATCCCCGGCCCCTGAGCGTAGGACCGAAGGAAGAGCCAGGATGGAGCTACGATGTCACAGAGCTATATGTGGCATCGTGGCTCCTAAACGAATTTGATGCGGTTTTTTGTTTGAAAGCTGGCGTGATCGTGAGTATTCTTTTTTATGGCTCATGTATATCGGTTCAGCCGTTTGAAGATTATTAGTTCTTTATTCTGCGAGGATATGAGCAACTGACCTGCAGCATCAGGTTGAGGTGGGTCAAATATATCGTTTTTGGGCTCATTGGAGTCATCTCAATCATTATTAAAATTTCTTAATTTACACTGGTTGTTTTTAATCTCATGATATTATGTTTGGACGGGATAATATTTTATATTTCTATAGATTAAGCGGTCTATCCGCTTCAAATAAAACATGAATATAAAGAAGAAAAATAATATTAGAAAGAAAATTTTCACTTCATTGGTGCGGCAGGTGTTGGTTAAAATCCTTGCTATAAATTACCTCAAACCTGGGCACGGCTGCAGGGTGCTGCAGTAATAAGGATTTTTTAAATCGTCGATATTGTACCACAATATTCATACAACATTCATACAAAGCCTGCTAAAAATATAACCCTCCCTTAATTGCTCTGCTGTAGCTAATTATTTTAAAAAAGGGAAAACTATGCCTATGTAACGAGCTACGAAAACACCGTAGAAAGGCTACGAGAGTCTACGAGACGTAGAATGCGTGCTACGGCATGAATATGACGTTAAATTTATGGGAATACGTGACATAATGCTGTTAGTAGTAATATAAAAAAGTGTAGTAATAGCGAGAGGTGTGTTATCAGTGTTTACTTTCTTCAAACACGGTTTTTCAAGACGGTTCATTGTTATGAGTGTCATATCATATTTTTCATGGGTATTCTGAAATATGTTTACTTATTTTAAACCGTATTCCAAATCGAGGACGAGTATGTTTTTTTTGTAGTGGTAGGTCACTTTTGCAGGGGCCCGACTGGGGAAGTACCATACCTTTGCCAGTTATTCATCCGCCAAGCGGTAATGTGCAAACATTACTGTGTTCCGGTCTGAAGGGCAGCGACCAGCGAAATTACTGGGCATCACGAGTTTCAAGAACGAATATCTCAGGGTGACAGGCGCAGTGCAGTGCCGCGCAGAGATTTGAATTTTTAAAACACTGGGTGGCACTGTGTCTGATATGCACAATCATGATGCTTACCATCAGGCACCTGGTTTGCTCGTCTTGTCACTCACTATCATAAAAAGTCATATTTTTCATACGTATTTTGATACATGTTTATTATTTTAAACCGTATTCAAAAGCAAGGACGTGTAATGTTAAAATTACAGCTTACTGACTAAAAAGAATATCTTCGTCTGGAGAAATGTTTCATTTTACGAAAATACTCTTGCTTAAATTTTCAGTAGACCAGTTGTCACTCCAGAATCGACTGTCGAGTATATTAGTTTAACGATATTCTTATCATTTCGCCAATTGTTTTTTGTGGGCCGTTGTTTTGTGAGTAATAAATGTAGGGTAGTTAAAAAACTATGTTTTAAAATAATTTATAGATACTCATCTCAGGGAGACAACTCAGTTCTTCATGGCATACGCGGACACTTGACTTAATTCTCATACAAAAGTCACGATATAGTTGTCTACTACACAGACACTGCACACATTTAGTTTTGTACACACGCAAGAGTGTGCGTGAGGTGATTTCCCAGCGAAGAGGTGCTCGTTGAGAGCTCAATCGCGCTCTCGGGGTGACGAAGGCCCGATTGGTGAGCGGATGACAGTGTCCATTCTATACGTAGTATTATTATCTGTTCTGTGTTCATGGTCTGCTTTATTTTGGTATTATAATTACCTATTTTATTAAATACGTACGATATGTTAGGTATATCACATTTTCCGTTCGTGTTGTTTAGGTAAGGTAAGGTTATAATGGGGCTGTAATCACGGTCATTATCAGCTCAGGTACGCCCTTCGTGAGGTAAAGGTGTTATCATTAACGCGTTGGCATTTTTTTGTGTACTCATTTAATTGCTAGCTGGTGATTTAGCATTTCTTGTTAAAAAGAGTATAAGTTGGAGTCATTTTTCTTTTTCTTTTTAGTAATACAGTAGAAGAAGCAAAGTGGAGGAGAAATAGCCGGAAAGCACACTGGCTATGGCCGGGAAAATTTCTAGGAAAAGAAGAAGAAGAAGAAAACAGTAAATACTTACTAAAAAATTCATGAATATCTGTAAATGTGATATACTTCACATTTACAGATATTTATTGGGTTTTTGTGAGTTTTATAGTGATTATTGTCCGTTATTCGAATAATTAGGAAATTATAAAATTGTAGGTAACTTACTATTTATATTATATTATGTATTGTGCTTACGAAACTTACACGTAGGTCCCCGGGTACTTAGTCTGAAAGGACCAAATTGAATGGACCGCGGGCCATTCGACCGTAAACAAAAATCGACTACGTTCTAAAGGCCGGTGGTAAAATTATATCTATTTATAATTAGTACAGTCGCATTCATTAACACTTGGCGATACAATCTACTTGAAGTTTTATTAATGGTTTTGCTAAACTGATAAACTGCTTTAGTTTTTTTGTAGGTATATGTCATAGGTACTATTTCGCTCGAAAACACGGGCTACATATTATTATATGCGTAATCAAGGTACACGGCGACCATTCTTTTTTAAGTCTAACGTGAAGATGCCTTTCTGGGCTTTTAATCTAAAGGTAATGTATAGCACCTTTCGGGTCCATCTCTGAAAGCATCTACTTACAGAAGATGAGCTCAAAGATAGCCCCCGCAAGGTACAAGGACTATTTTGTGAATGGATGGAAACTATTACTCGATTTGGATATAGATGTGATTTCTAGATGGATGGAAACCGGGCTATTGCTAGAGACTCAGGCACCTGCCACTTCCATCTCATGGTGAAATAATACAATAATTATTATTATCGTATCAATTAAACTAAGAGCATTAAAGTTTTTTGTAAACTCACTAACTATATGCGGATATAAACGCTGATCCAGATTGATGGAGTAATAGCAAATATTAATCATCTCTTTTGTTTAAAAAACGAGGTTAATTTAACTCACCATCTTTGCTTTCATAAAATGCATCATTATGTATATATTACATACATTGACGCCTTTTTCCTGAAGGGGTAGGCAGAGGTGTACCCAAGATTCAGTCCCATAGTAGATACACCCACATTTCGCCAGTATATTATTGGTTTTCATGTAATAGGGGGCGAACCTATTGCCATCTACCGGGCACAGTTCTAGACTCCAGGCAGTTATTGAGATAATTCCTAATGGAAAAATCCAATATTTAGCACTGCCTGACCTGGGGATCGAACCCGGGACCTCTTGATTGGCAGTCGAGCATGCGCCCTCTACGCCACCGAGGCAGTCCATATATATAACGGAACTAATATAAAGTTTTACCTGTGTTTTGATTCAATTGTTATTATTTTTGAAAAAATACAGTGGCGTTCCTATTATTTTCTACTCTTTTCGATTTTCTATTCCCAAATAATGATTTATTTATTTTATTTTTATTTTTGATGAACTATCATTTCTTGATATTCAATTCAACTTCATTGTTGACATTGTATGTACAAACTTTACCTCGCCGCCCTTCAATTAGAACCAATTGGAAGGTTGCAGCGATGCATAGGTAACCTCGATTATTATAATTCATGCACGCAACCAATTTGACCCATGCACATGGCCATGTGTGCTCAACTTGGCATTTACGAAGGGCAACCTCCGACCTTCCTGCAACTCACCTTACAACGCGCTCTATGTACTTTATGTACCTACAGGAAGACACTACGGCAGCTGACCGTCTCTTCGACGCTCACTCTAAATTGACACGACACGACAAAAATGTTCAGGTGCGATTTGGGACATATTTTTAGTGATGTTTTATGTCCCGGCTGCGGTGCATTTGACCGGCAGGCGAGCGCGCGAGCCGGCGCGCCGCCTTTCTTGGACTGAACAATGATGGACTTTGCGCATGCGTACTACGACAGGATCGTCCGAAATTCACCCTAAAATCACCAGTGAAAAACGCCACAACTTTTATTCGGAAACCTTCGAAAATAAACTTTAAGTTTAGTGGTACAGGTCAGGGTTTTAAGTGATCGTTGGAGAGTTTATAAAGTCTTTTTCCGGCAGTATAGTGTGTGCCGCACTGCACACGATGGTAATTAAATATGTGTTTGACAATGGTATTGAAGCTACAGTAGGTACGGAGGCTGTGACGTCAATGAGGATAGGAGAGCGTTCACGTGGAAACCGTTGCGAGTTCGGTGAAAGCCTCAAAGCAGAATTTGCGTAGGTATGTGAATCTATAATTACGGTTGCAGGTGAGATAGGAGCGCGCTTCGAGAATTTTCTTTGCATTATAGTTTTATCTATAGTAACGGTAGAACTTTGTTTTTAAGGAATGTTTACTGTTTGACGATTTAGTAGAGCCGGCGCGAGATAAAATAATTTTAGATTATACCTTAAAAAAACACATTGATTTCAAGCTATAGAAACCTACAAGCACTGTTTAATTTATTCATGCCAATATAGATAACGCGTAGGTGTACCTATATTTTTGTACAAAAAATACATTATGACAAAAATCTTTACCTCTTTCTCTTAGACTGTGATGGCCTTGTAGCATGTAGCCGCTGAAAATATTTTGAATTTTTTAGCCCGTTAGTAACTCAAAGATTTCAAAAGCCGGGTAGAGACCTATCACAGATCTATTTCGGTGTGATTGTTTATTGTTTGCATATGCGGTCAATGCTCTTGAAACTAAAATACCTAATATATTGGACCAATACAGCCAAATATAGAAGGGACTCTTATATAATCTCTCGTAGAACGTCATGGACACAGGTTCACATATTATATGACGTGTTTTATATTTTATTGGATGTCCGTGATGGTATTTCTTCTTTTTATTTTATTTGCGGCTAATTATGCGAGTAGAAGTATGATTTTTAGACGTTTGCTAGAAAACAAAAAATTGAAAATAAATGATACCGGCATAATTTAATAAATAAAATAATGCTTAAATAACATTAATAATAATATTGACATTAATAATAATAATAATTTATTGTATCTTCAAAAAATTATTAGGATATATACATTCATTAAAAAAGGTTACTTAAAATGTATTTAAGTTAATAACATTAATAAGTAAATAATGCTTAAATAACATGAATAATAATATTTAGAAAATTAAAGCTAAAACTTGTCTATGTGTAACTTTTATTTAAATTAATGAATAGCTTTACATATTATTAGGTTTCCATATTCATTTATGTATGTACATTACATTTTTATAAAATAAAAACCTAATATATTAAATTATAATTTTTCTATTACACATACATGCAACAAGGCTTGGCTTTTGCCTCAGATCATTGGCTTTTGCCATAGGGGGCAAAAGCCAAGCTATAAGTACAACTACATGTTTAAAAAAAAAATTATATAAAGTATTGTCACGTTGGCAGTGGCGTAACTATAAGGTGGCAGGTAAGGGCTGGTAACATGCCACGGGCCCCCGGGCTGACGGGGCCCCCGGCCCGAAAGACCGCGTACTCGTAATAACATAACATTTTTAACAAAATAAAGTATAAATTATAAAGTTTATATAAGTACTTAAAATCAATTACAATAAGCCTGTATGAGGACTATTTATAAATTACATAACATACATTCACGCCTTTTTCCCGAAGGGGTAGGCAGAGGTGTACCCAGGACTCAGTCCCATAGTAGATACACCCACATTTCGCCAGTATGTTATTGGTCCCATGTTATAGGGGGCGAGCCTATTGCCATCTACCGGGCACAGTTCCAGACTCCAGGCAGCTATTGAGATAATTTCTAATGGAAAAATCCAATATTTAACACTATGCCTGACCTGGGGATCGAACCCGGGAACTCTTGATTGGCAGTCGAGCATGCGCCCACTACACCACCGAGAGCACCGAGTATTTATAAATTAGATTCTTCCTATTTATAAAATAATTTAACTGCTCACGCCGTCATTGTTATAGCTAACTATACTTAACTATAAATTTTTCGTGCTCGCAGCTGGCTGCTCGTGTCTTTATTGTTATAACAAAATAAAAGATTTCGTCGCGCTCGCAGGAAGCTGCTCGCCCCTTTATTGCTATTTCTAGATATCAAGAAAAGCATGGAGTATGGAAACATTAAATTACAATTATTTTACTGGGGCCCAATCATATGATTTTACCACGGGCCTCGCATGGTATAGTTACGTCACTGCACGTTGGATACAGATTAAAGATGCTAATCCTTATCCGAGGCTATCCGAGGAAACGGGAATAAAAAACATCGATCTAGTAAAACTCTCATAATATTGTATCAAAATTAATAAAATGTGGCGTTAACTCTTAAGTTAAAAAGTATCTATAACTTATTGTCCTAGGTCTTAGGACCTAGGACGGGAGATGGAGGAAGGACGAAGGAAGACGAATTGTAGTCAGAAACCTGCTCAAAATATCCAATTAGTATACACCGCTATTACGAGGGAGGGTACAATATACCTTTTTTGAACAAGGGCAGAGTGCTTTTATTGAAAAAAGACTAAACAATAGAGCTACCTACTTACTATCTACCCTAACTAAATACCTAATATAAATAATAATTACTACCATATTCAGAATGGCTCTGATTTCCGATCAAGTGAACTTAGAACGGAAATGAACTGTGTTCCTACAAAGTTGCTCAGGTTGCCAACAACATATCAGTTGCCAACACTGCCGGTTCCGGATAACTTTGCTTTGTAGGGGTGTGACGAGAATCCAAGCACTTATATTTTCAAAGCGAAATCCTGGTACTTTGCTTATTGCAAATGGATACTAAATTCGTCACATTACATCAACCTTCGATAGCTCAGTTGGTAGAGCGGTGGACTGTAGAAGGTTTATAAATGCTGTTATCCATAGGTCGCTGGTTCAAATCCGGCTCGAAGGAATCTTTTTGTGCACATTTTTTATTATGTAATTATAATATGATGCATGTAAGAAAGTAAAAATTATCAATTATTTTAAATCGATTTATATGAGTCAAATAAATATTTCAATTTAAATTAATTTATTCATGAAATATTTCAAAGCAATAATTAGTACTTAATTATTAATATTGTATTGCATAAATTTTATACATAAGAAAATAAAATAGTGCTTACAAAATAATAAATACCTAAATATATGTAAGATGTAATAAAAAGAGACGCTGCGGACAGGATTCGAACCTGTGCGGGTAGAACCCAATGGATTTCAAGTCCATCTCCTTAACCACTCGGACACCGCAGCTCGTACTAATAGTGACGAATTCACAAGATCAGTTACATGTAACATGTACAAAATTAGGTTTTGACGTTAAATTAATTAAAACAAAATTTTAAAAGTTGTTTGTAATATCCCGAAATCATTACAGCGGTAAAATTAACATACTGTTTATATGTTGGTGTAGAATTAATGTTGTAATCTAAGGTTCTAAATAATTTTTACCGTAGCGCCATCTTGTTGATCTTACAATAACTATAGGACCTAGTTACTGTTAAACTGTAGAGGTTTTATTATGGTTGTAACTTTAAATTATCGTTTTTTAATCCAGCTGCCATCTATCGTAATTTTATTTTCTAGACTATACTTGCTACTCGCCGCTAGATGGCACAACTAATAACTACCATGACATCCTCGTCAGCGTTGATTAAAACGCAATGTGCAAAGATAATTTGCCATTCGTCAAAAGATGTCGCAAGCAGCCTTCAAAAACCTTTGGTATTGTTTGTAGGTATGATTACTGGATAGGTAAATACGAAGGTTTACGCAACTATATTACTATTAATACACACCAACGTTGTATGTTTCGACTGTCCTTTTCAATGTCCAGGTATGTAAGAAACTGCTTAATGCGATGTTGTTACCGATTTGTATTGTCTATTTGTAATATTTTTTTCGGTAGGCAATAAAATATTATCAATAGGTACGTACTACATATTTTATTCTAGTTATTACCCAAGTACTACCTACATTATATCTGCCTAGAAGTTTTATAACTACAAACTAGGTATAGGTATTTTACGGTTTTGTATACCTACTTACATCATTATGAGCATCATCATCATCCGCAACCCACATCCCACTGCTGGGCATAAGTCTCCTTTAATGCCACTTGACCCTGTCTATAGAAAGCAGTGTCCAGATGCGACCCGCGCCACTTTTCCTATTTCATCCGTCCAACGTGCTGCCGGACGACGCTTTGGTATAGGTATCTAATACCTATCTAAGTAATATTAACATAACATAAAATCACGCCTTTTTCACGAATGGGTAGGCAGAGGTGTACCCAGGACTCAGTCTCATAGTTCTACACACCCACCCACATTTCGTCAGTATGCTATTGGTCCCTTGTAATATGGGGCGAGGCTATTCTTATCTACCGGACACAGCTTCAGACTCCAATCAGTTATTGCGATTATTCCTAATGGAAAAATTCAATATTTAATAATTTGCCTGACCTGGGGATCGAACCCGGGACCTCATAGATCGGCAGTCGAGCGCCCACTACGCCACGGGCTAGGACTTTTGTAACCACAATATTTTATGGTTATAACATTGGCATTTAAACACACCCCGGTTTGTAATAAAACAGAATTTTACAACGTCTCTCCTGAGGACAGACAGACATAAAAACAAAGTGTTTAAGGATTGATCGTAAATGTTGCATTAGAGATAGATTCTAAAATGTCTACGAAACTAAATTCGTTTCGTGTTTATTCTAAACAGCTTTTAAAATACTTTAAACGTAGTAAAATAAACATCCATTAGTTTTTTAAACAAAAAGGAGGTGCGGCATCAGTTTATAGATTTAGAGTAAATACTTATTTATACAATATTATGATGAAGTTTAAATCTGATAAATCTAATAGATCGAATAGATAAATGAGGTATTCTACTCCGAGCAACCATTTCGAAAGCGCATGCGCATAAAGTACTGAGCTATTCCACTTCGAGCACCCGAAAAAATACCTATCTTGCGGGTGCTCAGAGTGGAATATAGATTTTGGCCTTTTTTGTGAAACTGACAAAAGTTACTTGGTACTTCTACTTACCGAGTAGCACTCATCGGCGACTTAATCAATACTTTACTCGAGAATGCTTAATGAGGCCCTTACTTTAATAACTAGGCAACAGTTGGCAAAACTATCCATATGGGGGATTATTGCCGTAATCAGCACGCTTGTTGTGCGGCTTGGTGATCGCAGTAGCTGGAATACTTGGTGCCGGAGAGCTCTGCTGCCCACTTCTCCGAATATGGCCCTCTGCCGGGTCTCACGGCTCCCACGGGATGAGAAAGGGGTTGCCCTATAATATAGCTGGGAACCACACGGCCAAGGTATACTTTACCTAACTAACACTATATATATTATATAAAATCCTAAATGACTCACTGACTGACATGCAACGCAGAGCCCAAGCCACTGATCCTATAGAGACTTAAAACTTTGAATGTCTTTTCGTTGTCTGGCCATGTGCTCAGAAAGGTTTTTTTATAATGAATAAATTACTGCTACAAAAGGTGTACTATTCTGTTCAACAGTTTATAAATGACAAATTGATATAATTTTTACTTAATTTTAATAATTATAATGGTGACATTTAGTTTTTAATTTAATGGAATTATTTTAATAATTGAAATAATTTGGATTTTAATAATTGTAATATAATGTTTAGACAAATAAATTATATATTATGCCTACTAATATTGCACGCCAATGGCCGAATATAGCTGATCAATATGCTCTATGTAAGAACTTTGTACTTGTAACTGTATTCGCAATAAATGAATTATGAATATTATTACAAAAAAAATTACTTTCTAAGGGGTTTCAAAAAGGGCGTCAAAGTTTTGGTATAAAACTGCCATATTTCATAATTGCGAGCGGGCAAAGCTGCTGTTCTTATACGAGTAATAAATAGATAAACCTTGCTTGAGTTAGATAACATTCAATACATATATACAGCCTCGACAGCCTCGTTAGCACAGACGGTAGTAGCTCTGCTTTCTGTGCCGCAGGCCCCGGGTTCGATCCCCGGCCAGGTCAAACATTTGTGTGCATGAACATGTCTGTTTGATCTGTGTCTGGGTGTTATAAGCGTATATAAGTATGTATATCAGACCTCTGGTTACCATAGTACAGGCTTCTAGCCTAGTTTGGGACCAGATGACCGTGTGTGGAAGTTGTCCCATATTATTATTATTATTTAACAATAAGTATTATTATTTGGTTTATTTAGAAGATAGGTAGATATTTATTAAAGGATTTTGTCTTGCCTTGCTTTTGCTTGTCTTTATATTATTAATTAATTCCAAGCCACCCGAGTTGCATTCCTTACTGGATTTATTGATTCCACTTTCCGTAACATTCAGAATGTGCGCGCGCACGCGACACGATCCAACTTCACGTTGGAACAATCGCGTACGCACACGGGTTCCTTGAAGCGCGTTGTCTCAAGTGTCAGATGAATATTGATCGATACGTGTTTGGTGATTACGTCAATGCATATCTCCAGTATGTATACCTACCTATAGCCTATCGATCAAAAGGTATCGATGTCAATGTTGAGGAAATTAGAGAAATTGAGATCGGAAGACGTTTACTTACCTACTGAATGACACCTACACGATATCCATCTACTCTACTAATAGCATGCAACAAGAAGAAATCATTTGTAAGTAATAGGCAATTACAAGTAGTGCTCTATAGATTTACAATTTCACAAGCACTCAAGAAATTCAATCGGGAACACAAAATAAAATTTAATGAATCAGTCATAATTATATAATAATTTGAATTTATACTCTAA
Source organism: Hemistola chrysoprasaria (assembly GCA_947063395.1). NCBI lineage: Eukaryota > Metazoa > Arthropoda > Insecta > Lepidoptera > Geometridae > Hemistola > Hemistola chrysoprasaria. The sequence goes on along the minus strand of OX346724.1, from coordinate 10,605,454 downwards.
CAGAACGGTTTACCCCAATTACACTGCTCGAATCAATTCATATGGGTTATGGAGACAACCCATACTGTCAGAGTTTCAGGTCGCCAATATTCCAACAATGCCTCCGTGACCCAACGACTGCCCCCTACATATCTTATAGGACACAGCCGGGACCTACAGTTTATCCTACCATCCGAAGCATGGTTTAGCATTAGCACCCAGGCGAAAAGTTCACATAATGAGATTCGATCCAGGGACTCCGGATTTAAAGCCGGGCATATTCCCGCTGGACCACAGACGCTACAATATTATAATAATGTGATGAGTAAATATCTTTTTTTGTTCTATTTGGCCACATTTAAATATTTAATTAATGCGTAACGGGCATAAAAATTATCAAAAATGTACTCGTAGTGTATAATAGTTAGCGTCTAGCCTATGAATGTGGGCGACATTCAGAGAAAACTCCATAAGTATATACAGGTGAACCTAATTACTCACTCCTCAAAGTGGCACAAATGGTGAAGCTAATGAAACCGCACCTCCCCAGTGTCCATCCATGCACACAATGCAAGGAGACAGCCAGGGAAGTGACCCGGCAACGTGACTGCGGTTGATACAATATCCTGATGTAGACCGCAGTGGAGCAACTCGGTTACATAAAAATCCTCACGGGGATACGCAGGTGGCCCGTCTTAAGATCTAGATAATTCTATTAAATGTTCGTATTCACTGGGATTTCCGCGAAAATTTATCCACTCTCATAATCCATAATTTTATGATCAATCGAAATTATTATTTTAGCCGAAACTCTTCCCAATACTCTCAAGACACGGCTTTTGTTCACAGTCATTGGTTTGGTTAAGTTTTCTACTTAGAATCGACAGTAAAATTAAGAGTTAAATATATTGAGACACAATACAATAAACATAATATAATATATTGGTTCATTGGTCATAAATTTAACCTATTATCTATGAACCTAAGCGATTAGCCGCCCCTTTTAGCTCTAAATTATTGAGTAAATTCTCCGATTTCACAAATAATCTGGTAACTGCTCCAAACCCGGAACATATCTGTTGCAACTGCTCCTCATATGGCTTTTAGAGCAATATCTTAATTGATTGCGAGCTCCGTCATCCGTCGCAATCTTAACATAGTTTTCTAGCTTCCCACATTAAGCATGCACTCTTTACCTAAAAAGGATCGACTGTAGATAGCGATATCGCGCAAGAAATCGAAGAAAAATACGTAAATGGCAAAGAAACGACGTCGATGGAGCGTGGTGCTTTCTCGGAACCACTCGCAACACTTTTACATTCATACGATTGAGCGGTTATGTATGAAATGTGAATAAGTATAATTGATTTAGCTAGTATGTTACTAGGTAGTCTAATGGTTTAATGTTTATTATATAATTCAGCACAACGCTAGGACTAACTTAATGATAGAGTAGTATTTTCTACCAGTTATCCTAAAACTAGAGAAAATGTTACAGAAATTGGGTGGAGTGTATATATAAAATGTTACAAAATAACTAAAAGTACAAAAATAAATAGACAAAACTAATCACAAAAAAAGACAAAATTGATAGAGCAAAAATGTAAATAATGTACATCTTTGTCTTCAACCTTCTGAGCCGTTCTGTTATGAGCTCTTATATTATTTGGGGTTTAATCAGACTATACCAAAAATATTATAGGTATTATGATTATCATCTCAGCCGTAGGAAGTCCACTACTGGACATATGCCTACCCATTGAGAGGGTTTTGCAAATACTCGTCACGTTTGGCAGGCGGTTGGCGAACGCAGTTCGATGGTATTTACGCAGAAGACACTTTAGGAATAAACTTCATTTATGTGTAACTCAGAGAAACCGTAACGATTGACTTGCTAGAATAGCATATTCTTCCAGTTATCCTGGGATTGGAGATCTTGGTAAAGGGATTAAACTTAAGGTAAGATTCGACCAAACATATGACAGGCCAGGCCTTGTTCTAAGGCTGGGTTTTTTGATCACTGGTAAGTCGACCAATAGTTAATTTTTTTGACAAATGGTTAAAATTCGAAAAATTCGTTTTTTCATCTCTGGTTTACTTTTTTTTCCACACGATTTAACCATTGGTTAGAAATTTAACTATAGTTAGTTTGAAAAATGGTTAACTTAACCGTAACTAACGATCAAAACATCGGCCCTAAGTCCTATGTGTATAAAATCACAATTTACGCAGAATTATTATTTCGATATTCCCCGAATATCAAAATAAAAAGGATCCTATGTGTTTCCAGGGTCTAAACTATCTACGAACCTAATTTCAGCCTAATCGGTTCAGTAGTTTTGGCGTGAAAGAGTAACAAACAGCCATTCATCCATCCATCCATTCTGTAAAACATTCGCATTCATGATATTAGTAGGATAAAAGGAGGTAAGATTAGTAGGAAAATGTTTCATTATATCCAAGTACTATAATCACTATATATATATATATTATAAAATCCTAAATGACTCGCTGACTGACATGCAACGCAGAGCCCAAACCACTGATCCTAGAGACTTGAAACTTGGAATGTAGGTCCTTTTTTTTGTCTGGAGGTGTGCTAACAAAGGATGTTTGAAAATTAATATTCTAAGGGGTCCAAAAAGAGCGTCAAAGTTATGGTACAAAACTCCCATATTTCATTGCGAGCGGGCAAAGCCGCTGTGAAAACATTGTCCAGGTAAATCGCGATTGAAGTCAGCAAATATACCGGAGCCAGTTGCCTACTTTGGAGTATACCATGTAGTGGTTAAAAAGTAAAAGGTAAGTTAGGTACATTATGAAACTTGTTATTCAGGTAGATAAGTTTCGTAATAAAGTTTTTATTATATTTTGCAGCACTTGAAGCATCGCAATCAAATTATTGTAAGTCGTAAGCGGTGGGTAAAACATTTAAATTAAAGGCGTGCCTGTGATTGCGATCAGCCATTGTTCAATTATATTTTATGTAGTTAAAAACTTCATGAATCATGCAAAATATGTTGATTGAATGTTTCTTTGTTTATTAAGGAAGGTAGGTGAGTTGATTTTTTACTAGGCTTCGTAATATTATGTATGTAGCTGTACCTATAAAAGAATCCTTATGTATTATCATAATAATATGTATATTAAGTAATATAATATTACCTATAAAATATATTACAAACTATGATTATAATTATATGGTATTATATAATATTACTAGCGGACCCGATCTGTGAATCTAAACCATCCAGGGCGCCACCCAAACGCATACAAAAAAATTCATTCAAATCTGTCCAGCTGTTTAGGAGGAGTTCAGCGACATACACACGTACAGTAGAATTATATATATAACGACTAGAGTTTGGGTGGTGCGCGAGCTGCGAGCAGCTCGCGATAATTGCAAGTCTGTTGTTTTTTTCAAAAAAATTCCAAAAAAAAATAGTTTATTTCCAATCAAAACCTCAAAATATCACCGTATACAAAAAATCATCCAAATCGGAGTGACTTGGTAAAAGGCCGCCATCTTGAATCCGCCATCTTGGATTTTTTCCAATTTCAATTTGTAGTCATCGTCGATCTCGTACATTTTTGTTAAAGAACCACCTTCCTATCGCTTATAGTTTAGGAATTATGAGGAAGTGAATTTTGGCATCCGCCATCTTGGATATTATTCAACTTTAATTTGTAGTCGTCATTGACCTCGTTTATTTTTGTTCAAGAACCACCTTTCTATCTCTTTTACTTTAGGAGTTATAAGGAAGTGAATTTTGGCATCCGCCATCTTGGATTTCAAAATATTACCCAAAATCGTCCCAGGGTTTTAAACATTTTCGTCTAGAGAATCGTACCTCAAAGTCTTTTAGTTTCCGAGATCCGTAGACCAGTTCCAACTACAGAAGGTGCGCTGTTCGCTTCGCAGCAAGCTGCTCGCGTGGTACACTCGCGGTACGCTCGCAGCTTTGCTGCTCGCGTACCAGCTCGTGTCATCCCAGTCTGACTACAGAGGGTGCGCTGTGCGCTTCGCAGCAAGCTGCTCGCGTGGTACACTCGCGGTACGCTCGCAGCTTTGCTGCTCGCGTACCAGCTCGTGTCATCCCAGTCTGACTACAGAGGGTGCGCTGTGCGCTTCGCAGCAAGCTGCTCGCGTGGTACACTCGCGGTACGCTCGCAGCTTTGCTGCTCGCGTACCAGCTCGTGTCACCCCCATTGCGGCTACAGAGGGTGCGCTGTGCGCTTCGCAGCAAGCTGCTCGCGAGGGTACACTCGCGGTACGCTCGCAGCTTTGCTGCTCGCGTACCAGCTCGTGTCACCCCCAGTCTGACTACAGAGGTTGCGCTGTGCGCTTCGCAGCAAGCTGCTCGCGTGGTACACTCGCGGTACGCTCGCAGCGTTGCTGCTCGCGTACCAGCTCGTGTCACCCCCAGTCTGACTACAGAGGTTGCGCTGTGCGCTTCGCAGCAAGCTGCTCGCGTGGTACACTCGCGGTACGCTCGCAGCGTTGCTGCTCGCGTACCAGCTCGTGTCACCCCCAGTCTGACTACAGAGGTTGCGCTGTGCGCTTCGCAGCAAGCTGCTCGCGAGGGTACACTCGCGGTACGCTCGCAGCGTTGCTGCTCGCGTACCAGCTCGTGTCACCCCCAGTACGACTACAGAGGGTGCGCTGTGCGCTTCGCAGCAAGCTGCTCGCGAGGGTACACTCGCGGTACGCTCGCAGCTTTGCTGCTCGCGTACCAGCTCGTGCTACCCCCAGTCTGACTACAGAGGGTGCGCTGTGCGCTTCGCAGCAAGCTGCTCGCGTGGGTACACTCGCGGTACGCTCGCAGCTTTGCTGCTCGCGTACCAGCTCGTGCCACCCCCAGTCTGACTACAGAGGGTGCGCTGTGCGCTTCGCAGCAAGCTGCTCGCGAGGGTACACTCGCGGTACGCTCGCAGCGTTGCTGCTCGCGTACCAGCTCGTGTCACCCCCAGTGCGGCTACAGAGGGTGCGCTGTGCGCTTCGCAGCAAGCTGCTCGCGTGGTACACTCGCGGTACGCTCGCAGCGTTGCTGCTCGCGTACCAGCTCGCGTCACCCCCATTGCGGCTACAGAGGGTGCGCTGTGCGCTTCGCAGCAAGCTGCTCGCGAGGGTACACTCGCGGTACCCTCGCAGCTTTGCTGCTCGCGTACCAGCTCGTGTCATTCCCATTCCGACTACTGAGTGTGCAGCTAAAAATAAAAAAAAAAAAATTTAAAAAAAAAAAAATTTTAAAAAAAAAAATTTCAAAAAAAATTAATAAAAAAAACAAAAATTTTAAAAAAATTTCAAAAAAAAATGTTCAAAAAAAATTTAAAAAAAAATTTTAAAAAAAAAATTTTAAAAAAAAATTTTCCAAAAAAAAATTTTTTCAAAAAAAAAAAAGTTGGCGAGTTGGCGAATTGGCGGGTAGGCAGATTGGCGTGTTGGCGGATGGGCGTGTTGGCGGATTGGCAATGAGGCTATCCCACCTACAGAGGGCGCGCAGTGCGCTTCGCAGCAAGCTGCTCGCGTGGGGGCACTCGCGGTACGCTCGCAGCTGCGCTGCTCGCGTACCAGCTCGTGGCCGCCATCGTGGATCCAAAAATCCATTCCAAATTTGAAATCAGAACCACCAAAAACCCCCGAATCCAAAATTTCATCCAAATCGGAGCAACCTTGTATGGCGGCCATTTTTTTTTGTACGGCGGCCATCTTTTTTTTGGTCCGGTCCATCCCACACCAAGGTTTGATGCAACTTTAGTTCCGGCACCCCCCCCCTAAGTCGCACCGTTTCGGCGGGCCGTCGACCTGTTCCACCGGAACGGCCCCCCGGGGACCCCCTTCCAGTTCTCGAAAAGTTCCCTCGAGATTCCCTATCCAACGGTACCACGCGACCTTACCCCCGACCGACCCCCCGTCCTCTAGCCATTAGGGTCAAAATTTGTATGGCGGCCATTTTTTTTTGTATGGGCGCCATCTTTTTTTTCGCGCCATCCATCCCGTACCAGGGTCCCGAGCAGCTTTTGTTCTACGGCGTAACGGAAAATGTGTATAGTTTCGGCGGGCCGTCGAGCAGTTCCATCGGAACAGCCCCCCACACCTCCCCCACACGTTTTCGGAGGGTACTCGTAAAGTCTATTATACGATGGAATTGAAAAATCACACCCCCCCCCGACCCCCCGACCGCAAACCCCGATCATATGTGAGTGAATGAATGAATCAGTGGGGATCGAGCTATATATATATAGGAACTAGAGTTTGGGTGGTGCGCGAGCTGCGAGCAGCTCGCGAGATATGCTTTCGTTTGGTTTTGGTGGGTGAATACCAAAAAATTTGAAAAAATATTTGTTGGTGAGTTGGCGGATTGGCGAATGGGCTATCCCAACTACAGAGGGTGCGCGGTGCGCTTCGCAGCAAGCTGCTCGCGTGGGGGCACTCGCGGTACGCTCGCAGCTTCGCTGCTCGCGTACCAGCTCGTGTGGCTGGATCCAAAAATCCACTCCAAATTTGAAATCAGAACCCCCAAAAACCCCCGAATCCAAAATTTCATCCAAATCGAAGCAACCCAGTACACGGCCGCCATCTTGGATTTGAAAAAAAAATAAAACCGGTCACCCTCTCCCCATCGTATTTCCAAAGAAACCGGTCACCCATCTCTTTTGCGGCGAGAGTGTCGAGCCCCGAATCGAAATTTTGTATGACGGCCATTTTTTTTTTGTATGGGCGCCATCTTTTTTTTCGCGCCATCCATCCCATACCAGGGTCCCGAGTAACGTTTGTTTTACGGCGTAACGGAAAATGTGCACTGAATCGGCGGGCCGTTGAGCAGTTCCATCGGAACAGCCCCCCACACTCCCCCGACACGTTTTCGGAGGGTACTCGTAAAATTTACTATCCAAATACAACAAAAAATCTCACACCCCCCCGACCCCCCGACCGCAAACCCCGATCATAAGTCAGTGAATGAGTCAGTGGGCGTCGAGCTATATATATACAGGCACGCTCGCGCCTTCGGCGCGAGCCTGCCTGGATTGTGAATAGGATATAAACGCAGGGTCATGTACTACAAACTTTGTTAAAAAACGTTGCTTAAACACGACTCCTTTAATATATATTTGGATTAAAGTGCTTACACTAAGCACTTTAATCCAAATATATATTAGGAATCCAAATATATATAAATTAGGAAATTATGTTGTGCCAGCTATAGAATAGTACCTCACCCTTATACTACCGTGGTTGCCGTAAGAGCCGGCTAAGGGTAAACAGCCAGAAAACGGGCAGCAGCGTCCTCTGCGTAAAAACCATCGAACTGCGTTCGCCACCCCGACTGCCTAGCGTGGCGAGAATTGGCAAAGCCTCCCTATGGGAGAAGCTTTTGTCCAGCAGTGGTCTTCCAACAGCTGAGATGATGATGATAAAATATGTACATCATCATCATCATCAGCTGGAAGACGTCCACTGCTGAACATAGGCCTCCCTCATAGAACGCTATAACCTATTCATATGGGGGGTTTGCCGTAATCACCACGCTTCACAATGTATACATTTTATATCAATTAAACAATAAAATGCTGACGAAATGTGGGTGTGCCAAATAGGGAACTGAGTCCTGGGTACACCTCTGCCTACCCTTTCGGGAAAAAGGCGTGAATTTATGTTTATGTTATCGTATATCTGTTACATACGATCAAACTACAGGATGGAAGGGACCATTAGGAAAAATAAGACCAGGGAGACCGAAAAAGAGGTGGGCTGATGATATTAAAGAAATAGCAGGAAATGATTGGCAAACGAAACAAACCCAGGATAGAGACGCATGGAAGATTCTGGAGGAGGCCTTCACCCGAGGAGGGGCCCATATTCAATAAGAAATAAAATAACTAACACTAGCTAATAAGAAAAAGATAGACTACTAACATTAAATTAATAACAACTGTATATTAGATAAAGGATGAATAGGGGAAATAAAGGCTTTTTTTTTTTTTTTTTTTTATTATATCAGTTACATGAATATTCTTCAATTACTAACCTAAAACAGTATTCGATATACCAATCTTAGTCTAGCTTTGCAGTTGTTATTGCACAATGCTTTTTCGCGGAAACAGCAGATTACAAAATTGTCTAATCTAATCTTTATTATCACAACCAACCATATCTTCGACATGTTATTGTAACTGACAGCATCGCCCGATGTTCACATCGGAATTCATAAGAAATGCGATGCAACACTAAACCCTTCTCTTTTCCCTAGAATAACCCGCTTCTATTAGAAGGACACTGGTCTCTGGAAGGTCCCTGGCCACTCGGAACATGCCCAGTATCAAATATGTGTGCAGTTAACGACATGTGGCAAATTTGGTAATGACAATGACTCTAATGACGTTCTCTAGTGTTCTCTAGCGGCTGAAAGGCCAAAGTTTCTTTTTTTGTCCACCTGAAAAGCTCAGTCCTCGAATCGGCAAGCGCAGTGAAGGACGTCCACCCACAAGGTGGACAGACGATCTAATAAAGACAGCAGGAACAAGGTGGATGCAAGTAGCTTACAACCGGACTGGATTGAAACTATGGGGGAGGCCTATATTGTAATATTATACATACTATACTGTAAATATTACCTTATTTTCTTGAACACTTTTATGTTTTTTATCTGAATTATCCTTTGCTGATGTAACATTTGATGTATTTTGGTATTTTAGTCATTATTTCGCTTGAAAATCGTCCGCTAAAAAATTGTAAGCATGTCGTCTTAGTTTCCTCTTCAAAATTCTAAAACCTACTTGCACAAGTACATCACACTCACACTCTTTGGCCCACCCTTTGGCAATACACTTTTTGGCTTCATTACACTTCTCTCTCTTTTCTTAAATTATCTTTTTCTCTTTGACACTTCAATCTTCTACCCTTCGACTTTTGATCTTTTTATTATTAATTTTGAATAACATTTAAACTTTAATAACTATATTTTGGACAGCTATTATATTTGAACTTAATTTTCTTTTTCTGCTCTTTTGATCTTTATTCTAAATTGCTTGGTTTGAAATTTCCTTAATCTACCTTTATTTTTAATCTCCCTACTTCAACTTTAACTTCTTTCAACACTACATTCTTCGACATGCTTACCTAAAAATCTAAACTCTTCAATACTTTCACACAACTTTTCACATTTTGCGCCTCGCTGTAAATATTTTCTTTCATTATAGACCTATTCTTTTAAACCTTTTCGGCATATTTTTATAATACCATATTTTTATATCTTAACTTGTAAACTTGTAACTTGTAAATATTCTTGCACACGTTGCACTTTTAAACTCTTAAACTCTCAAACTCGTAAACTTGAACTTTGTAAATATGTTTGAGCGGGTTACAACTCATTAAATAAGCCTATGTACGAGCGGATTACAACTCGTTAAATAAGCCTTTGTTACTTCTTGAACTTGTAAATATTATTGTTTATATGGGTTTTCAGGACAGGTGCGGCTGACTACACCTAATCTAAATAAATAAGCCTATGTCATTGTTCAGAATTCATCCTTTGGAGTATGCGTCATCGAATGTGAACCATAGCCCCTACGTATGTCTGTGAGTGAGTGTATGAAGAAGTCTGCAAGATATGTGTGAAATTGTAAGGATTGAATTCTTATCCTTCAAAATTTTTAATGAGTTAAAAATTTTCCGGGGTTGTTGGGGAAATGTAATATTATACATACTATACTGTAAATATTACCTTATTTTCTTGAACACTTTTATGTTTTTTATCTGAATTATCCTTTGCTGATGTAACATTTGATGTATTTTGGTATTTTAGTCATTATTTCGCTTGAAAATCGTCCGCTAAAAAATTGTAAGCATGTCGTCTTAGTTTCCTCTTCATAATTCTATCGATTTTAGCTGAAATAACTGAAAATTTGGTTTGTTTACATTATTAATTTTTGCAATTTTGACTGACATGTTTATAATTGACACATTCAAATTGTCTAATGTCTTTAAATCTAAGTTATATTTTTTAAATTTTGTGAGGTTGAATACCTTTCTCAAAGGTTTCAACTATTTTTACTTGATATCTGTAGAGGTTACATACCTTGTTAAAAAGTTTTAATTATTTTTTACTGGCTGCATGTACTTTTCTTAAAACTAAATTCAAAATTTGGGGTTTCGAAATTTAACTGGGAAAATTTGGATAAAAAGCGGAGTCCTGGATACTTTTGGTCATTCTCCTTCTGATTCTCATTCGGATTCTCAATCGGATTCTCAATCTGAGTCTCAATCTGATTCTCATTCGGATTCTCATTCTGATTAATCGTAGTCAGGCTCAGTCGGAAACTATACTCGGTCCGGTCTGAACCTTCTACAACTTGTTTTATTGACTTGGTTGACAACTTGGACAACTTGGAGCCAGGAAGCGCTGTCCCTTGGGGCCTCCAGAGGAGTACCTGCGAAGAAGATATAATTGTGCCCTCCCCTTGAATCATCGAGAGGAACTCAGGTACGCCGACTCTCCCTATTATTCCGGCGTACCGAGGGGGAGGTGCACAATACCTGTTCGTGGTATTTCGTCGAGCTGGGGACCTCACCGACCTGAAGTCACATCTGCGGTCGGCGACGCCCGGGGGGGGGCGTCCTACGGTCCTCAAAGGAACCCTCTGCAACAGCTGCCGGCTTCACACCTCCTCCCTCAATAGTTTTTTAGATTCTTTTTTTTATCTACTCGTAATCTTGTTTGTAAATAAATTTTTAATTTTAATTTTATTTTTTTGTTTATATTATCTACCTAGGTAATACTTGTAGGACTTAGGTAGGTACCTACATTGTACGTTACTACCACCGTAACGTTACAATATTCAGCAGTGAACGTCCTATGGCTGAGATGATGATGAACATGTAGCTAAGTCCTGTAGACAAAATGTTAGATTTCCAAAGATGAGGTGATTGGAGGTCAAGGATATAGCGAAGTGTCCAATAAGGAAGGCTAACCCTACCACTATATGAGATATAATAAAGTCAAAAAGAGAGAAATATTATAAGACAAAGTCGTGGTGCTAACCGTGGGCTAGTATGGGCATCATTTTATTAGTATTTTATATGTGTGAAAGAGACAGCAGATGCCTTCCGTTCGCACATAAATGAGAAAAAATCTGGAATTTAATTTATGACTCCGTCATGCTGGGGCTGCGGACAGATTCCACAGTTTAAGATAGCTATTTCATTCCTCCGTTTCCATCTATTTGGAATAAACCTGCATCTATCCGAGTTCATCGCCCTCTAGAAGTCTTGGCATGGCACCCGGCATTTAGTCCCTGGAAGGGTGCCAGACTGTTCGGCGCGATACCATTCACTGTTAAGTACCCTCGCCTAGAGCATACAGATGTGGCCGTTTGAACAAGTGCCGCATTTTCTTGAGGCTTTATGGGTAGCTTCAGGTTTTGTGAAGGCAAAACGTGAACAGTTTTACTATTTCACTATTTGTAGAGTAGAGAATGGATTGCCACTGCAGTAACGATAAACTTTATTTAAGGTAGACATTCGATCGTGTAACTTTTCTGTTTGAACTAAGTTCAAGGGTAATCTAGAGGTAAATTTAATGACACCGCCGCTGACTGATTCCATCGACACTGGTGAGTAATACCTTGAACTTAAAGTTACAGTATCGAGATCGTGTCCTAGAATAATCGAATTCTAGCTAAAACGCAGGGTGAGTCACAGGAGGTACTTTACCCATGACCGAAAGTTACTAGGATTCTATTTAATGCGAGAGATTATTCAGTGTAGATGCTGAGAAACCACTTTGTTAGAAGTCGGAAAAGCAAGGACAAATTACCACATAGACACTTCAAACCTGGCTGGTCAAAAATAATGCAGAAACCAATTTTAATTTAAAGCACATGACTAGCATATATTGAATAACACGGGGTAATTGAACTCCTACATAAGTACCTAATTAATTATTTCATCAACAAGAATCATTAGCATTAAATGATACGACGTAACGACCGACGGAGCGTGCCTTTCGTTTGCGCAAAAAATGTACAAAAAACAAGTCTGAACACATGATCAATCGTTAGTGTTGAACTATTAGTTGGGGTAATCATTACTTTGGTTCGTACATGAGGTAAAATACTCATTGATACAAAATTTGTAAAACTGTTGACAGCTTTAGTGTTTTTGTTATATAATATGCGACCTCAGCACGCTATTAGTTAATGAGTTAGGATTTTTACACAATTCTATGAAGAAATAACCAAATGGATGTTTCTGTTTCCACGTTTTTTTTTCCTCCGAAAATTCTGTTTCTGTTTCCTCCGAAAATAATTTTACCTTATTCGATAAAATATATTGATATTTTTTAACATAACATAACATACATTCACGCCATTTTCCCGAAGGGGTAGGCAGAGGTGTACCCAGGACTCAGTCCCATAGTAGATACACCCACATTTCGCCAGTATGTTATTGGTCCCATGTAATAGGGGGCGAGCCTATTGCCATCTAACGGGCACAGTTCCAGACTCCAGGCAGTTATTGAGATAATTCCTAATGGAAAAATCCAATATTTTTCACTTTGCCTGACCTGGGGATCGAACCCGGGACCTCTTGATTGGCAGTCGAGCATGCGCCCTCTACGCCACCGAGGCAGAGTTGATATTTTTTAAAGATGAAGTAAACTATGTCCAAAGTTTGTATATATTATAAACTCTTCTGTTTTTAATGCAATATCTAATCACACGACTAAAAGTAGAATTTTTATATACTCAAATTAAGAGCTCTTCAGATACTGGTAAAGCACAAAGTATTTCATTGGGTAAAACTACTACAGAACTTTGTTAACCAATAAGGTACTAAACTGATATCTTCCTAAATTTTCATATTATATCGTTCCTAAAATATTTAACGTCTACCTTGTTTGTTGTTTTCGAATAATCAAAAAGAAATTTTATGTAAAGGGTAAACTTTACTCGACTGTCTCGGTGGCGTAGAGGGCGCATGCTCGACTGCCAATCAAGAGGTCCCGGGTTCGATCCCCAGGTCAGGCAGTGTTAAATATTGGATTTTTCCATTAGGAATTATCTCAATAACAACCTGGAGTCTTGAACTGTGCCCGGTAGATGGCAATAGACTCGCCCCCTATTACATGGGACTAATAACATACTGGCGAAATGTGGGTGTATCTACTGTGGGACTGAGTCCTGGATACACCTCTGCCTACCCCTTCGGGAAAAAGGCGTGAATGTATGTTATGTTATGGTAAACTTTACCAATACATTGCTTATTAGTTCTAAGGGGAAACATGATCCCACTCATTAGATTCTACAAAAGCATGTTAAAATACTGGTCTGTAATCACCGTTAACCCGCACGACCCTATTGTTTCTTAGTCGCATGGTTCCCAAGAACACATTACCTTTGCAAGTACACCGCCCGGATACGCATCCTACTAGCTCCCCTATATTGTGCAGGAAATATGAATTGCTAACGTTTGAACTGAACACAATATAAATGAGAACAGTAACGTTGCTGCCATAGAAATCTAAATTACAAGGTAATGGATTGTAAAATTCACTAATTATCAACGCACCAAACGCTTGTCGCCACTATTCCTGACACTACACTACTTAGGTTTTCATAATTAAGTAAATTATAATATATTCAAACGCAGAATCAAACCGCCCCACACAAAGAATCATACATACATACATTCACGCCTTTTTCCGAAGGGGTAGGCAGAGGTGTACCCAGGACTCAGTCCCATAGTAGATACACCCACATTTCGCCAGTATGTTATTGGTCCCATGTAATAGGGGGCGAGCCTATTGCCATATACCGGGCACAGTTCCAGACTCAAGGCAGCTATTGAGATAATTCCTAATGGAAAAATCCAATATTTAGCACTATGCCTGACCTGGGGATCGAACCCGGGACCTCTTGATTGGCAGTCGAGCATGCGCCCACTACGCCACCGAGGCAGTCGAGGCACCGAGACAAAGAATCATGCACCGTGCATATTAGTTATTACACATATCTACACAAACGTAGCTACTTTGCGTTGCGACAAGATCACGTGGGTACTATATTTTTGATGATATTTTATCCTTGGAACGTAGTCAGTTTTCGTTTACGATCGAATGGCCCGCGGTTCTCAAAATATGGTCCTTTCAGACGTAGTACTGCCATTGCAACTAACTTAAATGTCACTTGTACCTATTTTCCTACGTTTTGTATAAAACTGAATTCACTCACAACTGCTCCGGATTTTCTTGTTTTCGTTCCCATAAGTAATTAATTATACCTACACATTATACAATTCTAATGTTATAATATTATGTATTTCAATTGTGTTTTCATCAACATGTTTCTTTAGTCTTTTCTAGAAGGATCTTAAGAGTTCTGTAAATAATTTCAGAATATGTTGTAAACACGCCCTAATTATATCTCTCGCCCTAAAATAGTCATCGGTCATAAAATTCTTTTCAGAAATCTTATACTATAATTGTTATTGAAAGAAATGCTGAGTTGATCTACTGTTTATGATACTGATTATTGCGATTTAAACTTACGATTAGCACCACAGCCATCGAGGGAACAAACGACTGGGAATCAAATGACACAAATTCTTCACACTGATTTCAAAGAACTGGGTCAAAAGTAGAGTGACTGTTATTTGCAATTTGCACTGCTTAGCTACGAGTACGATACTTTTATTTGATATTATAATAATTATTATGTGCACGGACAAAGAGCTTTTTTTGGAGTGCTTCTTGATTCAACCCTCCAATAAGTCATATTGTTTCTACCCAACGGAATGTAGGTATCAGTTATCTGTATTAAACTATACTATTTGTATAGTTATACAATTATATATGAGTAAAGTAGTACCTAAGTAAATTGGAAAGGATTTCATAAATTTTCTGAGCTTCCCTGCTAATGCGACTCTGCGACGCCTAGCATATCACTGGAGAATATCATAGATAATAATATTTAACTTCCAGTTTCCGACTTTATTATTCTTTTTCGCATCAGATCGACATGTGTACTTAGGTAAGTACATATATGCTGTCTCTTTCTCACTTATTACTCTCCACTGATTAATGCTGTCTCTATTCGGACATCGTCATCATCCTTGCCGGTTCGTGGTCTCCATTCGAGAACTTTACAGCCCCATCGGATATTAATTACCTATAACTCTACTTCGATAATTTGCTAGCAATTGTATGTGTATATCACCATCCGACCACATTGTTTGTACATTTTTGCGTTGTTTGAGTGTTGACCTTGGCAACGAATCACGTCCTTGCCTGAACCTTATCTATATATAGAAGCGTTAATAGCATTACAATTATTTTATCGTTAACTTTTTATGTTACATTTTATATAAAATCTTGCACATCCACCGTCTAAATAATGTTTGTTAAAAAGTGTCTATAAAGGTTTTTTTTATGATAGTGAGTGACAAGACGAGCAAATCAGGTGCCTGATGGTAAGCATCATGATTGCCCATATCAGACACAGTGCCACCCAATGTTTTGAAATTCAAAATTCTGCGCGGCACTGCACTGCGCCTGTCACCTTGAGATATGAGTTGTTGAATCTCATCATGCCCAGTAATTTCGCTGGTTACAATGCCCTTCAAACCGGAACACAGTAATGTTTGCACATTACTGCTTGGCGGATGAATAACTGGCAAAGGTGTGGTACTTCCCCAGGCGGCCCCCTGCTAAAGAGGCCTACCACTACAAAAATAAAGGTGGATATATTATACTGAGTGTTACATTATAATAATCATTGATTCTTCATATCTATTTTATGGTGTCAACGGAAATTAATAATTAATATCTCAATATTATTATGTTCGTGTCTACCGACTACGAAGCTTCAAATTAAAAGAGTATCAGGTTAAATAAATGCTTTCCGCCTCATGAAAATTGTTGAAACACGTGCGTAAATGTTCTCCTAATCCATACTATTATAAATGCGAAAGTAACTCTGTTTCGCTTTCGCGCCTAAACCGCTGGACATACGTCGATGAATTATGATAGGTACAGACAGAAATTTGTGTGACAAGGTTTTGTTGACTGCTTCGGTGCCCTACTGCCAAACGTAAGGTCCGCAGGGGTCGATCTTCAGGTCAGGCAAAAAGTGATATTGGTTTTTTTCACTGTGCCCGCTAGATGGTAATAGGCTCGCCCCTTACCATTGCCATTGTTAAGATGCGGCACCGTCTTTCTGCTGTAAATAAATCATCTCCATCCATCGGTTGTCTGGAAGAAATCGCTTATTAGCGATAAGACCGCCGCTTGTACATTTAAGTTTAGTTTCTGTGTCCTGTAATGTTATTTTCTTTGTGTGTGGTGTACAATAAAGTATTATCTATCTATCTATCTATCATTGCCACTGGACTTAAAAACTTAATTGGTAAAAAACTACAACATTCTAAAAACCTCCCATTTGTCTCCAGTTGTGACGAAGGAGGTGAAGACCAGCGGGAAGCACCCCTGTGGGACTAAGTCTTCGGTATCCTATTTTCTCTTTTAGAAGTATCACGCTGCCTTCCTACGGGAAAAAGGCATGATGTTATGTTATTCTCATGGAATCATGTATACGGAACCGCGGGCCACGGCTTATAGTACACCATAAACCGAGGAGATTAATGACTGCCTGCATGTCCTGCCCACGTGTAGCCAGCACATGCCTCGATGAATACAATTATTGCTTCATTGTCATCCCACTGGGGACGACGACCCTATATGGAGAACCTATATGCAACCCGCGGTTTTACCCGTTTTGTTTGCCCCCGTAACGGTGTCCCCTATATAGTGTTCCCAAGATCCTATAATACCTATTTAGGTCAAAATCAGACGCGCGGTCAGGCAGACTGATAGCTCTATGAGTTGTTCTAGTCTTATCTACTTATCTTAATCTTGTGTGTAAAAGGTTGGGTTTAATGGAGCCTACCTCCAGAAATACTCAAAAAACTTCTAAACAGTGTTACAGGATTTTTTAGACGTTCCTTCAGCCCTAGGTACCTATGATTTGAATTCGACAAAGGAAAGACGTCAGCTAAGCTTTTTAAAGCATTTTGCGCCCAAGAACCATGAGCATTTATTTTAGTCTCAGTCTCAGAGTTCCACCATTTTTCAGAAATTCCATAACTAGTAGGTTTCTCAAAAATGGCTACTTCAGTCAAAGAAGTGACAGTTCAAAATTGCTTAGGCAGAGTTAGCTAGGTATTTCAGTTTTAAACAAAGCTACTTCGAAACCATTCTTATTTACCTACCTACCAGTCGGCTGCTTACTAAGGATTTTATGTTTTTATTATATAATTAAAATAAATTACGAGAGCCTATGTTGTCGCAAAATAAAGCTCAAATCCTTTCATTTCTGTGCACAAAGTGGAGTGAATGTAGATATGCAAATGCACTTCCCACTTGCAAAACGTTGACATATTTACAAAGAACTTACGGAGTGTTACATAAATGTTATTGTTTAAAATAACTTTATGATATAAACTTGCTTACGTATTTACTTCATAATAAATGAGATTGTAAAGTTAATTATTAGCAAGTTGAAGTGACAATGGGCAGGGTACATAGCACGTAGAACTGATGGCTGATGGGGCTGCAAAGTTCTCGAATGGTTACAAGGTGGACAGACGATCTGATAAGAACGGCAGGAACACGCTGGAGGCGGGCCGCTTACAACTGGACTGGATGGAAATCTATGGGGGAGTCCTATGTTCAGCAGTGGACGTCCTATGGCTGAGATGATGATGATGAATAAATGAGGTAAAGATATATGCTAGTGTTTTTTTAACGAGGCGATTTGGTCAAAAAAAGATTTATGTAGATCATTGATTTAAAGAAAAGGGGAGATGAGGTACTGGCATCTCGAAAATGGAAAGCTCAAATTAGGTCCCATTAGGTCCACATACGTCAGTAAAGTTAATTGTTGACTCGTTCGCACTTCGGTATTAGGTACGTCTTTCTATCTTTGTTGTTTTAAATTGCACATGCCAGTTGTTGAGTAAGCGCTGAGAGAACGTACCGTATCTCCCCTTTTCTTTAAATCTTTTAATTAAATCTAATTTAATTTGATGTAGATAGATAAACTCTTTATTGATATACCACAGGTAATAGCAACCTTGTAAAAAATTAAAACGTAGCAATAGTATTAGTGTTTAATTGGCGTTCTTATCGAGTACAAGCAGAGAAGAGTTGAGTATTTTGATCACATTTGTGTATATACCCTATCTACTCTTTATTGACAAACTTTCTTTTGCTCTCAAAGTCTCTTTTTGTAGATAATTAAATCGTTGCCGGAAATTACCGATGTCCTATGAACCGCAAAAAATACTTTGAGGTCGCCGTGCAAACTTTATATTGTATCTAATGATCCAATCATCTGAACGATTGCTTCCTTATCGTCCCCTGTCATGCCATGTGAATTTGGAACAATTGCTTCTATTAACTTTTTAATCTGGCATTACGACAATAGCGGTTCCACAATAGCATGGTTGGCGACCGTCACAAAGAGAATCATAGGATGTAACTGTACTTCGAGCAAAATATTTATATTTGCACGGTTCTCTTCCGCATATGAACGGCCGTCCAGTCACATAAGGTTGCCTAATTAATGTTGCAACTATGACCTAATCTGTGAATGTGAAATGTGAGTTAAGTCATTGTGCTCGTGTGAACTGAAAAGCCCATTGTTTGTTAGGAGGCGAGGATGCGCTTGCGAGACTAAATATTTTGAGAATAGAAGGTCAATTTTGACACCATGCGTTACAAATTGCCAAAGCCAAAGCTTTTTACTAGTAGGTAAATTAAAAAGTAACCAAGGGGTACCTGGGAGGTGGTGAGAGGGAATGAACCCTAGAACTTAATTGGTAGGTTCTTCTTTTAATATTTTGAAATATTGTTACGTATAATCTCGGTGAAGGCGTGAATGTATGTTATGTTATAATCTCGGTAATCTTATATCAATAACAAATAAAGTTTCACAAATACCCCACCTTCTTCTAGAAGTCCATTTAATGTTATTATTTTAGCCACTATTATATATATGGTAATTATATATAATAATGGTTATATATTAAAAATTATAATTTTTTACCGTACCTACAAAACATAGAACTTTGAACTAAATTATATAATGAGTCCATTTAACTTTCCGCTAATGTATAATTTAGTAATGTAGAAAAAATGAGCTGAGAAATTTTAGAGGAAATGACGAATCACAGAAACGAGGACAAAGATTAACCGGTCGCAAACTGCTGTCCGGTCGACGAGTGGCGTTGACCTTCCAAACGAAGGAAATGTCAAGAAATTGCCACTAATATCCTTGAAATTACTACTTTCTTCACAAATCGGTAGCTGTGTACATAATTTAGGTTCATTTACTCGAATTGAAGCCGTAAAATTGGCCATAATTATAAAGACTCGAGTCCGACAGTTTTGTGACAACAAATCATCATCAGGACCTTCATGGAATCTCATATTTGGTAACATGATATTTTGTTTCATGCTGTCTAAATTGACAGATCGTTAAGATTCCAAAGACAAATTAACTAACACCAAAAGGTCAGTTTTTTACCAGATTTCCGAGAAATACGGTGTAGGTTCCTTTTGTTCTTATTAAATTGACCACGTGTTTAGTTGTCACCCTCAAGACAAATGTAGCATTGCAATTGGACCAAAATAAACAGAACAACTGCATGTGTGGCCTAAATTTAATTGGGCATTTGATTACTGAAAAAAGAGATAAAAGTTTATTTTAAGCGACGTTTCCCTTTGTGTATATGATAAATTCAGCATTTTGTTATCCTCATTTTGGGCACGATAGAAACCTAATTTAGAGTGACAGAGTATTTAAAACAGCTATTAGGTACGGCGTAACATTTCATGGCGTTGATATCAAAGACATGTTTGTCATATTATAGAATTATTCTTGAATTGTGAATAGTCATGTTAGTTGATGAGAATGAACGTACTGGTATCAGAATTTATCAGGCTCTTTATGTGGATAGAAATAAATGGATTGATATTCTATTGCATATATATGTACATATATTTAATATAATCTCATAATGATATTATCAGGTCTGGTTATTAAGTTGTTTGCATTTGTTTTGCTATATTATATTGAGTTTTGAGCAATAAGCATATTTTCCTACTTCGATATTTTGTATTACAATATCCTCTTTATGATCTGCGATGCTGAGTTTTTCCTTCTTTTTTTTCATATTTTATAACTTTGAATTTCAAGCATCTCATTCGCAATATTTTTCTAAATTCTTATTTCGTTTAATCACAATAGCAAGTCTTCTAAAATCATAGGTCCCTGAACTTCTAATAGCAAAAACCGATCAGAAAAACAACAATGTACACCATATTCATGAGATCGGTTAACAACCGACGCAGGAAGCAGCACAGATTAGCGCCGTCAGCCGTGAAGGACGGAGATAAACGGTCTCCACACGTGCGGGGCACCCGTGACCGATAATGCTATGGGGACTGATGATGGTGGAAATCAAGGCAACATTTTACTTATTTAGGCGCTGTCCAAAGCAAATTCGCCCTCTCGCTCACACGTACCCACATTTTGGAAGATTATAAAAATACTTCATGAAATTACGTAAAATAAAGACAACTAGGTTCTAGAAAATAACAATACAAAGATTCAGTAAAAAATTCAATTTAATCTAAACAAGTTTTCAGTGTTTTTTTATGCAGGTTTTAATATGAAATCTCGTTTGGATTAAATTAGATTTTCTACTGAATCTTTGTATTGTTATTTTCTAGAACCTAGTTGTTTTTATTTTACGTAATTACATGTGGTATTTTTTATATCTTCAAAAATGTGGGTACGTAAAACTGTAGGTTTGCACCGGGCCTTAAGAGCGTACGCGACCTTTAAAGAAAGTTTGCTTCATAGTGACGTTACGGAAAATAATATCAAAGTCAAAATCAAATCGCTTTATTCAAATTGGTCACATTATGATACTTTCGCAAGTCATTGAAGCAAGTAAAGAATCTACCGAGCTTTCTGAAAGATACCCCTGCAAGAAGAACTTACAAGAAACTTGTAGGGCTTAATTTTTACAACTGATAGTTTTACATTATTTAATTTGGTTAACTGGTCCCCTATTATTACATGGCGCCACTTACATACTGGCGAAATATGCTATTACTGTAATTTTGAGTACAAACATTGTGTTGTTACGTTTTCGAAGCTTGCATGAACGTTCTTTCAAATTCTCTGATAGTAATGATATTGAATAACGTCCTAAATGTTTAAGACAGTAATTAGCGTAACACTACATTTACCAACCATCGTATTACATAAAGAATCAAATCAAATCACTCGTGAATCAGGATTGGCCAACGACCGGTTATAAATCTTGTATGCGGGCTGTCTGGGACGTGTTCTTCCAAACTCACAAGTGTGTTTTACTGTCATTATAGCTTGTATCTGTATTGTTGTTTTAATTTATTATTCGTGTATTGTTGTATTTTATTTATTGTTTATTTTTGTAATCATTTTCTTCCTCGTCTGCCTATCATGAGGTACCGATCACTAGACAGTGGACGTCAAAATAAAAATTAGATCTTGTAATATTTTTATGAATATAGACATGTGATGAATAATAATATAATTTTGATTAAACAGGCCCTAGCCAGCCTTATCATTACTTTCACTATGGGACACTGAAACACCGTCAGTTTCGACACCTTCATGTTTTGTAAGCTAGAGCGATATAGTGATTGATATCGTGTTATTAATATAATCTGTAAACTTTATCGGTTAAAACTTGTATACCTGTTATCATTTATTGGTATAAAATCGAAAACTAAATGTGATCTGTAGGATGATGATCTGTTGAGTTTCCACACAAGAACAGTCACACTCAAGTCACAGCTGTCACGTATCAAGCTATATTTTATAGGGTATAGTTACTAGTTTCTTTGAGTGTACTGTGCACACTTGGGAACGAGCCATTACCACAGAATAAATAATTTTATTTATTTTATTTAAATTCATTTATTCAGTCGCTTGCCCATATTGTGTTAGTAAATACAAAATGACTTAATTCTAGTGTTAGTCAATACGTGATTTGGTTTCTATTTATCTAATACAATTTATTTGCTAGCGGGTGGATTACAAAATTAATGTCAGAATAATAAAAATTAGATTGAAATTGAGTTTTTTAAACTATAAAATTGAAATTAAAAATTGGAAATAAAATAAAATTGGAAATGTCTATGTGTAGGTATAATTACTTGATTAATAAATAATAATAATAATAAAAAAATTCAATTTCATTACATTTGCTTAGATAGATAGGTACAAAAATTTAAATAGTTAGGTATTGGGTGTTATTATAATACAGATTCAGTTGGATATATAACCCGTTGCACAAAAATCCTCCACAAAGGGGAAGTGTAGTTCTCAGTGATTGTCTTCAGGATGCTGTTACTACTGCCTCTCACCCAACTCATTAGAGACGTAGTTTTCATGCGAATAACTGCATGAAAACCGTCTGTTCGCGCCTTAGTGAACATCTCCGAGGCACTACAATAACGAGGCAGTCTCAACAGCATCCTGAAAATATTATTATACTGGATACGCAGAGCATCCAACGATCTTTTGGCATATGCAACCCACAGGTTGCTCGTATACAACCCCTGAAAAAATGCCTTAAACAAGGTGATCTTGACCTGGTCCGTACAGCGAGCAAATCTGCGGGCCAGCATATTTCCTCTGACCGCCAGCGCTCTACGCTCCCTCTCAATGTCTTCAATGTCTTCATAATAGTACTAACGTATTACCACAGAATAAATAATAGCCATTACATACTACCCTACTTAAATATTATGTACTACGTAACTATGACTACTTAATACTTAATCTGTTTTCTTTTGCACTATTTGTAACTTTGTACCTTGCAACAAACAAATAGCTCATGAATTATTTATTGTTTGATCAATTCATGTATTATGATGTTTCCTAAATTTTGTTTTACGAGCACCTCTACGTCAAATTCATCAACTTTTTAGTTTATTTTAGTATAATCATATCTTTTGACTATTTTATTTGACAGTTTCATGTGGAACCTATAATAAGTACCTAGATTATCTACTGTTTCATGTGGAACCAACATTTTTTTTACTTCTCTACACCATTGATATAAAGAAAAGGGGAGATAGGATACGTTCTCCCAGCGCTTACTGAACAAATGGCACGTGCAATTTGCTCGGTATGAAGTTTGCACAGTGACATATAATGAACAACGAAGATAGAAAGACGTACCCAAGACGGAAGTGCGACCGAGACAACAATATTATTCGCTCGTACGAGCTTGCCATATTCGAGAAGCCAATAACTCATCTCCCCTTTTCTTTATATCAATGCTCTACACGTGTCATTCTTTCTCTACAATCTTTATATATGAGTTTTGGGGGGAAACCGAGGAGTACAGTTTGGCTTCCGTATCTTTATCAATTATCGGTGCATTTTCGAGTGTTTAACGTGTAATAATGGTGGAATATTACGTGTTGAGTGTTTTCGAAGATACACAAGTCTTTTGGCAAGTGATGAAGGAGTTGAAATGTGATTTTTCGTATTCCCACCAAAATTCCGGCAGCTTCTTGTAAAGACGACCACTTTACTAGAGCTGTGACTTGACCGGGCTTGCCCTGACTCTGAATTGGCTAATTGACCATATTAACTTGAAAATTTATATAACTTGACACTGTCAAATACACTACCGTGTGAGTTCATGAATGTTCCGTGTAAGCAGACTATAAATACAAAACTTGACACTGGCAATACATTCTTGTGGGTCCATAAAAGAAAAAAAATCTTTTTATATGAGACATGACAAGCTACTTTTACCTACTCATTAAGCCTAATAATAATTACTGCCAGCATTCGTAATCTAAGTTATATTTCGATATCTACTTGCGTATTTATTACACAAGTCAAATCTTGCACATGAGTTCGATATGCTGGTACTCACTTGTTATTACTTATTACAGATTCTTGGGTAATCGTGGCTCATTAATATTAATGAAAGTTTCGATAGAAATAGGTGGATAAAGATAAAAGATAAAGATTTTGATAGACTCCATTTTTATTTCACACAAATGCTTTTTCTCATTCAATTATTCAACATTACAGCCCAACAAATCCAACAAGTACCGTTTGACATTTCTTATTTTGTCTAGTTTGAAGAATTTGAATTTATATTTAGTGATTAATGTGTATCTTGTGATAAAAATCATAATTCCGTGGTTTTACAGCGAAGGTTATTGAAATTGTATGTTACGTTATTTCTTCTCTCTCAAAGCTTGAAAAGATGATTTGCTGGGCTTTGTAATGGTGCTAGAGTAGAAATAACATATTATATTGCTATGATGCTGATTGTGGTTGGTGTATCAAGCATCTGCTATTCCATACTAAGTGCAGTCTTTTACAGGAATTTCAGTATTTTTTTGATTTTTCTTAAATAGGTGTTCTATTTTAGAAAAAACCAAAAATATATTTTCATATACAATAATACTGTAATATTGTGAAAATCTATAAATTTGTATTGGTTATTGGTTAAAAATAAAATATGAAATATAAAATACGAACATTTTAAAAGTTGGCTCCTACTCGGTAGGAATATAAACAAAGTAAAGCTAAAATTTCCGTAGGGGAAGGAAACAATAATAAATCAATATAAATCGCCAATAAAAATTACCAAGGATATAAAACAGAGTAGATCTGTCCATAAGCCCCTTTCACCTGCGATCGAGCCAATCATGTTTGTAGTCTTTGTACTAAATAACCGCTAAATAAGCTGTTTGTCTCAACCATTAATGGCATACTTTCACAAATATGGTGATATGGTGATAATTGTAACAATTTACAAAAATTTTTGGAGTACTTCAAGTCAAGAAGCAAGTACGCACTATCGTCGACTGTGTCGTCACTTACCATCAGGTGAGACTCCGATCATGAGCTGTTGTTGGCCTATTCAGTAAAAAAAACTTCACAAAAACAAGGAACAACCTTATCAAAAACCGATCAGTTTCCGCGCTAAGTACTCGTAACATAAATCATAAAATATTATAAAGACATAATAAGTCATATTCATCATCTCAGCCATAGGATGTCCTTTGCATCCACAGGGGATTGTTGACTTATCCCCTGTGGATTTCAATCTAGTCCGGTTGTAAGCTGCCTACGTCAACCGTTTTAATGCTACCTTTATTAGATCGCTTGTCCACCTTGTCGGTGGACGTCCTGCGCTGCGCTCGCCGGTTGGAGTTAGTATACATACAATAAAAATATAGTATAATTCATTATATCGGCTTAGATGTAGTTGAGTAAAAATTTACTACATGACATAACAACATCATCTCTTTTCATGATTACGAGATATTATTTTTAATAAGTTGAATTTCAATTCTCGTACTTACATATTCAGATCGCAATATCAAGGTTCAGCCTTTTGCATGTTGTACTTAGTACCTACATTCTTCGACACTTGATTTATGAACGCAATAATCTCAGCAATGTGATAAAGCTCGGCATATCTACGTTGGCATTCCAACATCTATGGTTATATTCCTTTAACTGGATAGCGAAATGATAACGAGGTCTAATTAACGACACTCTCGCTATGATTTGTATGTGTTTTCACTTTGATTTAGTACGCGGATGTTTTTGTTTATGCAGCTATTTACTTTCTAATTATGGTAACTAAGAGGTTGGACTTAACATAACTCCACAACCCAGAGTTAAAAAAAATCCTGGTATTTAACTCTATAATGATAACATACCGCCGTGCTGTGCAGTTGCCGGCTACCCCACATTCTTTTTTTTTATGACAGTGAGTGACAAGACAAGCAAATCAGTTGCCTGATGGTAAGCATCATGTTTGCCCATTTCAGACACAGTGCCACCCAGTGTTTTAAAATTCAAATTTTGCGCGGCACTGTACTGCGCCTGTCACCCTGAGATATGAGTTGTTGAATCTCATCATGCCCAGTAATTTCGCTGGTAACATTGCCCTTCATACCGGAACACAGTAATGTTTGCACATTACTGCTTGGCGGATGAATAACTGGCAAAGGTGTGGTACTTCCCCAGGCGACCCCCTGCTAAAGAGGCCTACCACTACAGACACTACTTTACCCGTAGTTTCATTAGAGCCCTGTTCTGTGTAAGAGCCGCTAAAGGTTATCAGATCCAGAGGACAGGCAGCAGCGTCCTCTGCGTAAAAACATCAAACCGCGTTTGCCAACACGTCTGACTAGCTTAGCGTGTATTGGCAATACCCCCTTAGGCCGTAGTAATGCCACTAGTGGACATATGCCTCTGCCTATGTCCACCAATGTACATTCTACCGCCGATATGATGATGTTGAGATGATGAAGATAACATTATTTTTACCTACTCGTGAGCCAAAGTTTTTGAATCCAAGAGAGAAGTCTCAGAGGTAGATATAAGTCGGTAACTAGGAATATCCACTAAGGATTGTTCTAGAACTAGAGAAGTACAGGTAAGTATTATTATTATAATTATTGTATCTTAAAATTCACATTCATTTTTTTTTTTTTCGGAAATGTCCCTGTCAATATGTAAGAACAAAATTTCCCATTAAATTGGGCCCATACAAGTGGTACAACTTGATTTGCATTCGTACATAATTTAGCTGGTCATTACGTAGATAAAAGTGCATAATATGAGATACGTAACTATTCCAACGTGGGCTATCAATTATTTATTTCAATATATAATTCCAGTACTGTCGAACACAAAAATACTAGATAAGAAAATATTATTATTTCGGTATTGCAGCGTTCTATGGAGCTAATATTTTTTTTATTTTAGATATTAATTTGTTTTTATAGTTAGTCCGAGTTTTTAGTTCAGGGTACCTAGTACCTAGTATCTACTCTGGTCAGAATTATGACTTAAGTGTACTAAACTAAATTAATAAGAATAGAATTACATACATTCACGCCTTTTTCCCGAAGGGGTAGGTAGAGGTGTACCCAAGACGAAGAGAAGTCCCATAGTAGATACACCCACATTTCGCCAGTATGTTATTGGTCCCATGTAATAGGGGCGAGCCTATTGCCATCTACCGGGCACAGTTCCAGACTCCAGGCAGTAATTGAGATAATTCGTAATGGAAAAATCCAATATTTAACACTGCCTGACCTGGGGATCGAACCCGGGACCTCTTGATTGGCAGTCGAGCATGCGCCCTCGACGCCACCGAGGCAGTCTAAAAGAAAAAATAGAATTATTGAGAAAATATACAAGATAATATGTCCAGCAGTAGGTACACAAGTACACATAGGCTGAACAAGAAGAAGAATATGTTTTAAAACTAAAAACAACTGCATAGAATTTCCTTTAATAAAACTTCTGTGCTCACCAGTACACAGACACGCAAAACACATTATAATATGGATTATCTAAGAGTTTTTTTAACGAACTAGTTATGAAAAGTCGGGCAAAGTCCAGTTTTAATAAGCACGCTTGCTCGACGAGAAATGTTAATAATGTGACTTGGTTACTTACATCGTTTGTTAAGGTGACAACGCTCATATTTATTGGATAACTGGGTTATTTTTGTAACAGTATATTGATTATTTTGCTTGGGGCAGGGATTAAGTTGAGTGTTGAGCTTTCAGTATTGTAGTGGTATGCCCCTTTTGCAGGGGGCCGCCTGGGGAAGTACCACACCTTGGCCAGTTATTCATCCGCCAAGCAGTAATGTGCAAACATTACTGTGTTCCAGTATGAAGGGCAATGTTACCAGCGAAATTACTGGGCATGATGAGATTCCACAACTCATATCTCAGGGTGACAGGTGCAGTGCAGTGCCGCGCAGAATTTTGAATTTTAAAACACTGGGTGGCACTGTGTCTGTTATGGGCAATCATGATTACTTATTATTTACCATCAGGCACCTGATTTGCTCGTCTTGTCACTCACTATCATAAAAAAAAAGTTTTCAGAATGGCTACTTATTTACATATTATTCGATATTGTTAATTGTTTAGAACGTTCAAAACGCACAAATAGATTATCGTTAGTGACAGGCATGAATAAAGCGTCAATTAAATTATCCAATTTTCAAAGCGTTGCTAAGTGTTGCAGTCGTGCGAGATACAATGATCGCTAACTGTCTAACTGCCCCAAACACAATAGGTGTAAAATAAGCATGCTAATTCATTTAGTTATCTAAATATAGGATAATGTATCTTTCTTTTCTAAACAGCAACCAATTTAGAAAAGCTCACTTGCAAACTTGTTATTAAGTGTATTTTTAAATGTGAAAAGTTGTCGCTTTTTGTTTGTTGTTGCTCATTAACTGTCCTTCGGCTAGTTATATAATGTTCGTTTGAAATTAAACAATTATTCTCTTAAACCAACTTCACACAGCATATTGCATGTATTGTACTCGTATGCTAAGACCGGAAGTAAGTATCTTATTGTTTGCTTTTAAAAGTCTGGCATACATCTTATATTGTGCTACTACAAATGCTTTTAAAATTTAAATAATAAATGTTAATGGTTAAAATGATTGAGGAATAGGACTGTAATAATAGTTTTTTTTTATTACTGAATAGCCAAGCACTTGTTTGCAGTCTCACCTGATGGTAAGTGACGACGCGGTTCATGATGGTGCTTGCTTGCCTAGAAGATATTTCACTCTTTTTTATTTTATTCACTCTTGACTTGAAATCCTCCAGATTGAATTTTTCGGGAAACAGTGACTCTGGCAAGGTGTTCCATTCCTTGGCAGTTGAACAATAAATGTTGACTTGAACCGCTTTGTAGTGGTAGAGGTGGTGTGGTAGTAGAGTGGTAGAGGTAGTGTAGGTTTGACAGGTTTTTATTGAAATGCCCCAGATAAACTTAATTTACTAGTGACCAACCCCCGCTTACCTACTAATAATATGTATTATAATTGCGAAAGTTTGTGAGGATAGATGGATGTTTATAACTATTTCACACGCCAAAACTACTGAACCGATTACGCTGAAATTCGGTATGAAGACAAGAACTAATCATTGGAATAACACATAAGCATATAACATATTACAGCATACAGATTTTTCCTCGAAGAGGTAAGCAGAGGTGTACTCAGGACTCAGTCCCATAGTAGGTACGTCCACATTTACGATTGTACGAGCCTATTGCCATCTACCGGGCACAATTCCAAACTCCAGGCAGTTATTGAGATAATACCTTATGGTAAAATCCAATATTTTTTTTACCTGACCTGGAGATTGAACCCGGGACCTGGTGATCGGCAGTCGAGCTTGCGCCCACCGAGGCAGTCTAACACATACGAATCCATATTTTAGTATTAATTGCGGAAGGCTGTTAGATCAAAATTTATAATGTCCACTTTGTGCATAAACACCTATTATAATGTCCACTTTGTGCATGGTGCTTTGTGCAAACACCTACAATCCTTTTATCCCGATCATATATTCAATATGACCGAAGTAGATTTGAATAGTAGCAAATATAGGCAATTTAATCGCAAATAAGGGTATGTAGTTGGACAATTAGTTCAGTATATATAAACATTGAACCTTACGAGGCTAGGTATCTGAGTAGAGCAAGAGTTTCAGATAAGTAGTCTTGAGTGCTGCATCGAAAATAATCCCCGAAGTTAGATCGTTCGCCACTCTGAATACCGGAATGGTTTTATCCATTATAATGCGCTTTCAGTCCTTTAAACTCTTCCGCAGCTCAGAAGTACTACGGTTCTGAATACTGGAAAGCTTTCAACATACGCGGCGGCGGGAAGGGACTTTGTTATATATGTACCTACTACTCGTATATATTAATTTTCATTATCTTTGACCTTAACCTTTTTCTCAATGAACTTTTCATGATAGATAAGTAGCTACTTGTTAAATATGTTTACTAGAGAGTCCATGATTTTGAACTAACATATTAATGTTGATGATTGTTCGTTACTCACGCATATCATAGCATTGTGAAATGTTCAAGCCTCGATGCACATGTACTTTACTAAGACATTATTGCAAATCGTGCGCAATGCAATACGGGATGCATGCGTTGCGGTAAGCAATCATTGCTAATCCGTTTGATTGTGGCTTTACATTTGAACTAGAATTTACAAAAGTCAACGTAAGTCAAGTGTAACTAAAGGACTCTGCACACCTAAGCCTTTAAAAGTCAGTGATATAATTTCACAAGAATCTGACATATTTTGCTGCGCCTGTGCACACAAACACACATCACTGATAAATAAATTGTTAAGGCATACGTATGTATCCGTAGTGTAGGGTTCCATACCTAGATCCATACCTAGAACAAAATGCTTCCAATCCTAAAAACACTCCGCCTACTAAGAACATACAGCGCCATCTAGTTGCAAACTACAGCAAACATGGAGGAAGTACTCTAGAGCTTTTAGTCCCTTGTGCAAAGTATGGAAATATGTAGTGAAATGGCCATAACTTTGGATTGCGTTAACATAGAAGTATGATTTTGCAGCCACAATAAGGGGCCGCAGATCTAAGTAGTTGATATCAATTTCAACTTGATACCTGCTCGCGTTCCCGTTAAAAAGTGTCTTGATAGACAGGCAGACAGGCAGACGGACAACAAAGTGATCCTGCGAGGGTTCCTTTTATCCCTTTGAGGTACAGAACCCTAAAAATCAAGGGTTGTGTCGGCAGGTAAGGTGTGTAAAATCCTTTTTAGACTTGAGTGAATTCATATAAATGCAATGAAGTGTAAATTCCTTAAAGTAGGGTAGGATCTACAAAGTACTTAAAGTAGGACGTGTAATATTAAATTTATTCGCCATTTTGTCTGTTTCCATTTAATACAAAATTGAATACATTTATTACCCCGTTTTATTATCCTGTCACCGCAAAGGTGTTGATCCATAACTGGAACTGGATAACTTAATTTTATCTGAAGAGAATTTATATGAGATCGTTGCAAAAGTCTTGTTTGAAACCGGTACGAAATGTGAGCACGGGTTTTATATTATTACGAGAGCTCTGAATAAACCCTTTGGCTTTCCATTACTAGAGGTTTTGTAAAATAATAATAAATAAATTCACAGATCTCGTGCTCCTCCTCAAAATTTCACCACACAAATGATGTTTTTTTTTTATTTACTCAAAAACTCTTAAATTTTTTTTTTTTAATTTTTTATATCATCTCGTAGCCGGTCAAAATCGACATCTTTTAAGCCCTTATCGGTCACCGTAACCCTATAACTTTGCGCGAACTAGGCCTGTCGCACTTTCAGCCAAAATGCCAAATTCAAAGCGAACGAAAAAACATTTTCAACGTTAAAAGGATTTTGTTTGTTTAAAATTGGGTTGGGAGCCGGGAGAGGGGGCAGCACTGGTCGTAGTTCCACTTCTGATTCTTGTTCTTTTTCTTACCCGTAATTACATTGAGCATAGCTCCTTAACTAACAATTGTATATTTTATAATGTAAATATACCTATTATTTAATTGTATTAAATATTTTTGTAATGTGATTCCAGAAGTGTCCAAGGACAGCAAGACTTATTTACACAAGAGACGCAAAGTCGCTTTATACCTATAGGTATATAGCTCTAGGAAAACAAGTTTAAATATTTTTTCCTCTCCGTAATTTACCGTAGAAACCAAGTAATAAATAAATAACATGGTACATGGTAAGTACTAGATGTCTTCTCGTCCAAAATACTTCAGTGCCTCAAGTCGAAGGTCTTCGACCAGTGTGTTACCAGTGGAGCTGAAATATGGTCTTAGACTGTCGGTCTTATCAGCAGGCTCAAAATAGCGCAACGAGCTATGGAGAGGGCTATGCTCGGGATTTCTCTGCGAAATCGAATCATAAATGAGGAGGTCCGTAGACGAACGAAAGCTACTAGTCCTTCAGTTTTTTTTAATGATAGTGAGTGACAAGACGAGCAAATCATGTGCCTGATGGTAAGCATCATGATTGCCCATATCAGACACAGTGCCATCCAGTGTTTAAAAATTCAAAATTCTGAGTGGCACTGCTTTGCGCCTGTCACCTCTCAGATATGAGTTGTTGAATCTCATCATGCCCAGTAATTTCGCTAGTAGTTAGTTTGTAAAATACAGCTTGATAATTGACAGCTAAAAATATATATTTTTCTAGCCATATTTGGCGGAATTTATTAATTTAGTCATTTATTTACCTATATTATATTATTCCACATTTCAATTTTAAGGAACATGAGCATAAATGTCTTATTTTTAATTTAGCTGTCACTCGTGTCAATCTATCTATATTTTATAAATAATACGTACAAACATAAATATTTTTCAGTTTGTCAACGTCAATTTGATTGGCTCTAAAGCTCTAAGCTACAAGCCTACAATAATCAATTATAATATTTAGATATGACAACTCGTAAATTATTTCAATATCTATATACAAATTAGTGCAGGAATGTGGTTTAAACAATACATCATCGCCGTCCAAGGCCGTGTAATATATACTTATTTATTATTCCTAATACATATCTTTAGAACGCTGCGTCTACATAATAAGTAATCTGCAAGGAGTACTTCCAAAACAAATTTTAACTACATCACGTAGGCGTCAAAATATACTTAGTACCTATTTAATTTTGGACACATGTTTGTCCTTGGACTTCCCCTCCTACTTAAATCAGCTACCACAAAATAAGAACACTCTTATAGGCTGGGTCGCACCGGCAACTAACTTTAACATTATACCGTCCCTCATATCTCTCGATATCATTTAAGCAAATTGTTAAAATAACTTTAATAATTACGTTAACATTCACGTGCAATGCGTAATATTCAAATAACCAGAGATATTTAACAGGAATGAGGACTTCTTAGCAGTTTGACACAATCCTATGCAAAATTTACCAAATCAATATTTTGTATATTCCACTGTTGCCTTTGAATATAGTATATTTATTTGATATATTTAAATCCTGATATTTTGAAGATGAAGTTAACTATCATATTATTTATCATTGTATTTATCTATAATTGTTATCTGTAATTATCTATCCCTATCATTGTATTTTTGTTTATAAACTCTTATTTTCTGTAGTGAACTTCTAAACACGCGTGTAAAACTGGGTTTTTTAGAAGTTCACTATGAAAAAACCGAGAGTTCATAAGAGAAACTAAAATAATATTGACATCGTATACTTAGTAGGATATAAATTTGCAGTATGGGTTAATTATATTCGGAGGAAACAGGGGAATACAAAACAGCGATTTGGTTTTTTTTCATAGGATTGTGTCAAATTTCTCGTAGCTTGGATATGCTCTTATAACGGCGAAACCCAGCCTTAGTGCTTTACATAAAATTCAGTAGTGTCTTTACATCATTAGTCGAAATCCTAATAGTAACAATAATGTATTCTGTCTTACAGTACGTGATACCAATTACAATAGACCCCATCGGCTTTTAAACCGTCGTCGAAAGAATGTTGGCAAAAAAACGCAGCAAAAACTCACCACGTGTGTCGAGACGCTGTCCGCTTGATGGATCTGTTTATAGTTTATATCATTGATATGTACCTACTAGTTTGC
This sequence comes from Hemistola chrysoprasaria, assembly GCA_947063395.1. NCBI lineage: Eukaryota > Metazoa > Arthropoda > Insecta > Lepidoptera > Geometridae > Hemistola > Hemistola chrysoprasaria. The sequence goes on along the minus strand of OX346724.1, from coordinate 10,571,878 downwards.
AAGCTGTAAGTAATAAATATTATTATAAACTTGCATAAAATTATTATAATATGTGTTTCTTAATTACTGATAAATAATTTATTGCGTTTATTATAATGTATGACACAACTTTAGAGATATGTCACGTTCTTGTAGATAAAAGTTCATAATACTTACGGTTTGAAGTGAAGGCTAAGGTCAGAGAAATTGGGCATTTGAGACTTAGCAACTCATGGTTCTGGGTGACAAAGACAACGCAGTTTCCTATCCTCCACTGTGCTGCATAGGAAAAACCGACACTGAAAACTTGATTGGATTAAATTGGATTTTTTACTGAATCTTTGTATTGTTATAATCTAGTTCTTACATACATTGACGCCTTTTTCCCGAAGGGGTAGGCAGAGGTGTACCCAGGACTCAGTCCCATAGTAGATACACCCACATTTCGCCAGTATGTTATTAGCCCCATGTAATAGGGGGCGAGCCTATTGCCATCTACCGGACACAGTTCCAGACTCCAGGCAGTTATTGATATTATAATTCCTTATGGAAAAATCCACTTTGCCTGACCTGGGGATCGAACCCGGGACCTCTTAATTGGCAGTCGAGCATGCGCCCTCTACGCCACCGAGGCAAATCTAGTTCCTAGTTGTCTCTATTTTTATAGCGCATAACATAGAGAACTGTAAAGCTGCGTGTCTACACTATGGTATAGGTACACTTTAGGCCGCCTCGGGCCGGCTTATTCCGTTTCCTCCAAAAATTAATTCCCGTCACCACCAAATTTTATAAGTAGTTATTACAATTTTAATTCCGCTTCTCCTCCAAAATCTTAATCAGGTACTGTTAACAGAATAAACTTTTCTCGGGTCGTAAGTGTGAGTGTGTACACGCGTCAAATGTGTGCGTAAGTAGATACGCACACTGCCTGTAAGCATTACTGCCTCGTTGGCTGCTGGTCGCAGGCGACGTAAAATGGCGGGGGGAGGTGAGTATCGCTTCTTTACGTTGTAATAGTTAGTATTCTTTGCCTCGGATGAGCGCTCGACTCGTGTTGTAGTCTTCACTTTCCAGCCAGGGTCAGGACAGCCGGTCTTCTGCATCTATATTGAATGGTTGATATTTTAAATTATATATACTTTATACTTAAAGGTTGAAAAGTTATTTTTCACTCCTCTTGCTCAAAAAGTCCGTCATTGTTGCGTACCAGAGCGGGGCTAAAATCAATTTCTTTTTATTTTGTGTCTGTTACCAACGAAATTATACTTTTTTGGTGTCGCACGTATAGGATATTAGCCAAAATGTTTTGATAAAATTAATAATTTTATTTTCTCACAATGAAAAGTAGTAAGACACGGCGCTATAACGCATTATAACACGGTTTCTATTTACTCCCTAGCTAAAGCTCGGAAGTAAAACTATCTCGTATACAATGGGTCTCTTTACCCCTTGTGAAACAATCTACTTTTAGCCCCGCCCTGCACCGGCAAGCAACAACGGCAGAATTTATGAGCAAGATGAGTGAAAATAATGTACTGTCTTATTGAGTAGAAAAGCTGTAGCTATAATATTAAACGCGACATTATAGGCTGGCACCGTTCACCTACTTTTGCACAAAAGAGTAAGTAAGAGTAAACTACTTTATATTTGTCTTAAATATAATATTATTATTATAGTCATAACACAAGTCTTATAGTCGATTTTATTATCATCATAAAATTGACTACGATATTTTGTATCCATGAAACTAGGTAATTTTAGTAGTTGCATTTACATGCTTTCCACATTGCCTATTCACTTTCACCTAAAATTAAACAGATCGTTCGGCTCACGCAGAAGGGATATTATCAATTTATACCTACTCGTAAATACACTTCATATAAATATTGAACATGATGAAAAAATCTCAAATAGTGTCGAAACTGGAAGCTTAGATGGTGCAACAGAAATAAATAATGATCCAGAGAAAGTTACATAAGAAGTAAGTAACCAAAGGGGAAAGTGATCAATAAATTATACTTATGTCGTATTCTATATGCTTATTTGGTACTAGTAGATATTAAGATCAGTAACTTTAAAAAAATATATATTATGGGAAGGAAAATATAATATTCTGAGTGGTGGATAAAAAAACACATTCGTCTTCGTCATCTCAGCCATAGGAAGTCCAGTGCTGGACAATAAGGGGGTGTTGTTGTCAAACTCGCCGCGTCTGGCAGGGGGGTTGGCAAGCGCAGTTTGATATTTTTTACGCATAGGACGTTGTGCTGCCCGTCCTCTGGACCAGGTCAGACTTGCCCTGGCGCCCCAGAAGGGGAGTGTCCTAGGGCCTTATCAATGGTTTCATCTGTTTGATTATTTGGAGAGAAACTAACCGATCTGAAGGATCTGAGAGATCTTTGAGCTCGCCGACGAAGTCGGTGTTGTGATTGTGTGGGATGGTGGATCTGGTATCCGGCACCAGTACCGAAAACGGAGCGACTATTGCGTATATTGGTAGAATATTGGGCGAGCCTAGCGCCGCCGATGTGACGGCGGCGATAGAGTCGTCCGGTTCGTCCAGGACGTTGCGAGGGCGTCTACGGAGGGGAGAACACAGATTTACTTCCTCAGATTTGCTTCCTCAGACGAGTTACGCACACGTTATGCGAGCAATGCCCCGACTGCGAGAGCCGTAAAAATTATAAATTCTTTCTTAAATGAGGTCCAAGATGCCGACATACATGTTGACCCCATCAAATGTATATATAAGTATGTTATATTAAATTAAAGTACCTAGGTTAGTATGTAGCATTGTGAGCGTTTTGACTTAGCTGTAAGTTCACAATTGTACCTTAATAAATAAATAAATAAATTTAATGCTCTAACATTTCATAAATAGGAATTATAGAGATCTTTCATTCTAAATGTGTCCGCCCTTCCATTGTTTTAACCTAAGATGCTATCGTACAATTTAGTGGAGGGGCGGAAATTCTTCTCTAAATCATTTTATTTAGAAGGAGATCTCTAATTCAAGCTACAAAATAGTTTACTCTGACTCAATAGTAGAAAGGTACCTATTCTTTATTATACCTGAGTAAAATCCAACACTATTTAGGGCGATTACACACGAAGTTGAAGTCCAGTTCGCTATTATTATGTCATTAAAGTCCGTTACAAGAACTGGGTCTCGAAATAATATTGCGGTTGCGATCAATCAGAACGAGCGGAATTCTTGGTGAAATAATTATGGCTTAAGTTTGTTTTTCTATATAATCCTATATTACACAATGTGTTTGATTGACACAGTTAGAAGTTAGATCCTAATCACGAACACCTGCACCTCAGGTCAGTTTATTTCAAAACTAATAGATGTAGAAGAATACTAAATATTTTGTCTTAACACTATACCATAAAAATATAGCTTAATACGGGACAGCTGAGCAAAAGTCAATTTGTTGGCCATATTTCCGTAAATTACGTTCTATTTATTTCATCATCATCATCTGAGCCCTTGGTAATCCACTACCGAACATAGGTCTCCCCTATAAAGGGGGGTTTTCTCAATACTCGACACGCTTGGTAGGCGGGTTGTCGAGCGATGGTTTTTTGCAGAGGACGCTACTGCCCGTCCTCTGGTTAACCCTTAGCCGGCTCTTGCGGCAACCACGATTAGAGAGGGTGGAGCGCTATTCTAAAGCCGATAACTCCAGTCTATTTATTTAATCATTTGTCATTTGAAATTTATTAAAATATATTCGTATGATTAATTATTTGAATATTATATAAATTACCTGATATTATGATACCATTTATGTACCTAATTTCTATAAAAAATAGACCAAAAACTGTTTTTTTTTTTCGTTTAGCTGTCACGTATCAAGCTATATTTTATAAGGTTGTCAAATTCTGTACATTTTATAAGGAATTCTTTGCTAATACAGAATGATGCGATTGGCGCTAGCGTTTTGCTGTATGAAACCTACTGAATACAACATGTATAAATAAATAAGAAAAACTATAAAAACAATTAAGGCGAACTTTTACTATAAGTACTTACTTTATTATTTATTTAAGTCCGATGGGTTCCTAATTATTTAAATTATACATTGCTTACAAAAGGGCTTTTTATGGACTTTTTACTTATTTGTGAGATCCAAGAATGAGCCTCACTAACGGGAAAGTTCAAAGCACTCGTAAACATCTGCAATAAACTACGATCAGCAATTAATCAAAGATTCTCTTATTATGTCTGGCTTCTGTTTGTCTGTCACCAATTGTAACTGATCCTTAAGTGTGCTGTTAGCCCTTAGCAGACGTTAACCTTTAACCTTGTCAGTTTTATCTGACTTGTTCATTTTGCACACTTGTGTCTTGGCAAATTATGTTGACTTTCGACTGATGCTCATATATGTTTTATTCAAGTAGCAGGATAAGTTATGTAGCTCGAAGAATTGGTTATTTTGTCCACTGTCCAGCGTTGTTCGGTAGAGAAAATAGTTTAAAAAATCTGGTCGTTTTCCTGGCTCCTAAGGATGGAATGTCATCCTGTGTGCTGATAAGATAACATAACATACATTCACGCCTTTTTCCCGAAGGGGTAGGCAGAGGTGTACCCAGGACTCAGTCCCATAGTAGATATACCCACATTTCGCCAGTATGTTTATAGGTCCCATGTAATAGGGGGCGAGCCTATTGCCATCTACCGGGCACAGTTTCAGACTCCAGGCAGTTATTGAGATAATTCCTAATGGAAAAATCCAATATTTAACACTTTGCCTGACCTGGGGATTAAACCCGGGACCTCTTGATTGGCAGTCGAGCATGCGCCCACTACGCCATCGAGGCAGTGTACTGATACAAGAAGTCAATCCATCTTGACGAGGTCGACAGCTCGAGATTCGGTTTAGGTTGCTACGCCATCCTAGCTGCGCTATCTATAATAATAAATGCCTCATGATTATCTCCCGTAGTTTACAGCTGTATATGCCAGTTTTATTTTAAGATCGTCCTTATAAACTTTAATTAAAATGATCAGTCGGAGCCAAGGGACAGTACACAATGACTAACAAAAGATACCGTCTAAAAATATGTCTACGCGTGGTACTTCGTGCTTCCCATATAGCACTCCCCTGCGTCGCCGGACTTTGCCATATGAAATCATGCCACAGTTTATATAAAAGCTACATACATTGCTGCCTAAATTTTGAAATAATCGTGTATTAATAGAAAAAATTTGGGTGAAACACTGATGCAGATAACAACTTCTTACTTCTTTGGGACTGTCGATCAGAGTTGTAGGTTGTATTACTCGACTATTGTAGAAATAATATTTTAACTTCGTGACGAAGTAAGAAAAACCCTTAATTATGTTAGGTAGACTACTATTAAATTATGTATGAAGCAAGCTCTAATGAAGGACCCTCTCAGTAATACACAAAAAACACCAGTCCAAAGCCATTTTTCGCCGTAGTTACCGGCTTTAGAATAGTGCTCCACCCTCACTACCCGTGGTTGCTGTAAGAGCCGGCTAAGGGTTAACAGATCCAGAGGGCGGGCAGCAGCATCCTCTGCAAAAAACCATCACAACCCGCCTGCCAAGCCTGCCTGTCGAGTATTGGCATTGCCCTTTTTAGGGAGGCCTATGTTCGGTAGTGGATTACCAACGGCTGAGATGATGATGATGATGATGATGATGATGAAAGCCATTTTTGCCATCAGGCATCAGGCAATGAATTTGGTGAAGCTATAACAGTGTTAATGTCGCGCCAAAACAGAATGCATCTGATGGCGCTTTCTCTCTACTAAAAATAGCCATACTGACTGGCATAGCCGACATGGAAAAAAGAAATATAAATTAAGGAATGATAACGAAACGTCCACTTAAGCTTTAACGCTAGGGTGAAAAAACAGACTAAATTATTAATATTGTAATGTTCTTGCTCTCTCGTAAATAAATGCTTTTTAGAAACTTTAAAGGAAATTTTCGAAAAAGCAGTAATGGTTAACAAACCGTGGTAAAACCATAATGTAAACTGCATAATATTATTATTTTCAATGTACTTGTTTGTATCTTTGCCCCAAATGTGTCATTTGGTGAGTCAGGCAGCTGGCGGGATGTGCACCGTGGATTTGCAAAGGATATAAGCTACCTCTCAGTAAATGTAGTCATTCTTGTTATGTAACAATTGTAATTTAAATAATTTTGAAATGGTCCGATTCTATTAAGGCTAAGTTGCATGAGCTACCTTTAACAGGATACAGGACCTCTTAGCATTCCTATGGAAAATTTACTAAATCGATGTTTTATTTTCCTCTGTTTCCTCCGAATACAGTTAATCTATTTGATATATTTATATCCTGATATTTTAAAGTTGAAGTAAAATATGTCCCTATCATTTTATTTTTGTTTATAAATTCTACATTTTTTGTAGTGAACGACCAATCACGCGAGTAAAACTGCAATTTTTGGAAGTTCACTAATTAAAGGTGCTTTCCATTAAATAAACGAGTATAATAAATTTTCATACCAGAGTTTTACTGCAATAAAAATAAATTATTATATTAATTAGAGTAATAGTAATATGAAATTCATTTCGTAGGTGAGAAAAGGTGACACCTATAAATAGGTACATGGTAGGTAGGAACCCTTTAAATGTGAGTCCCATTCGCATTTGACCAGTTTATTTTATTTTTAATTATCAGATTATAATAGAAGATTATTTATTAAAGGTAGCATTATTTAAAGATAGCTATCGTTGAAAAATTGATTTCCTATAAGCGTTTTATTTTAACTATTACATAATAACAATCTACTTGAAAATAATCACCACTTAAACTCTGTGAAGCATAAAACAATATTATAATTAACAGAAGGTGTCGCAAAATAGAATCAACATAATCATGATTCATTGAATGAAATAGTTACTTATTTTTACCTACCTACCGTAATATACATACTGTACAAATTAGCTCATAAGTAACCTTTGTGGGAGATAATAAAGAAATTTTTATTATTTATTATTATTATTATAGTTCTATTATATTCTATTATAGTTCCTCAGGAATCATGTATAGGATAGGACGATTCTCAAATGCGACAGGTTTCCAAAACTCGACTCAAGTAACAAAGCCCACGCGTAATAAAACACGATTTATGGTATTTAGATCCTTATCTAAATTAATTGTTTCTTTGTAATTTTAAATTTAATCAGCCGGGTAAGGATTTTATTAATAAGGTTCCGTTGGTCCTCGATGGGGCTTCAGATAACAATGAAATATTCAGTATTGGAGTACCTTTTATATGTTTTTATTTTTTCTTACGTAATAATAACTTATGATAGTGAGTGACAAGACGAGCTAATCAGATGCCTGATGGTAAGCATCATGATTGCCCATATCAGACACAGTGCCACTCAGTGTTAAAAATTCAAAATTCTGCGCAGCACTGCACTGCGCCTGTCACCCTGAGATATGAGTTGTTAAACCTCGTCATGCCCAGTAATTTCGCTGGCAACATTGCCCTACATATTTATATACATAATATCTATATTGGTAAAAAAGACATAACATAACATACATTCACGCCTTTTTCCCGAAGGGGTAGGCAGAGGTGTACCCAGGACTCAGTCCCATAGTAGATATACCCACATTTCGCCAGTATGTTATTGGTCCCATGTAATAGGGGGCGAGCCTATTGCCGTCTAACGGGCACAGTTCCAGACTCCAGGCAGTTATTGAGATAATTCCTAATGGAAAAATCCAATATAAAAAAATTCATTAACACTTTGCCTGACCTGGGGATCGAACCCGGGACCTCTTGATTAGTAGTCAAGCATGCGCCCTCTACGCCACCGAGGCGAGGGAGGCTTAAATTAGACGCATCGTAAACGTTCAGGGATATGAAAATTCGTATTAGATAGAAAAATAATTTATTTATGTTCATAGAGAATTTATAACATAACATACATTCAGCCTTTTTCCCGAAGGGGTAGGCAGAGGTGTACCCAGGACTCATAGTAGATACACCCACATAATAGAAGAAGAAGAAGAGAAGAAAGAGAACATTATAGAGAATTTATAGCAAGAACATACATAAGAACAACATGAACTACAAGTTTAAACTACAAGATAAGGAAGAAACAAAAACAAGAATTAAAGAACCAACAAGACCATTACCTGAAGACGATGTTATAAGAAGTAGTACTTCTAATACCTACCTCCGAATAGTACTGCAAAACCACAGAATTTTACCAGATTATATTATGAGTGACGGTACCAGCCACGAAATCGATTTAGGAAACAACCCGACAATCGAAAACAAGTCGATGTCAATAATACCTCATCGTAAATTGGACTGGTACAATCGGCTCTACATAGTTTCAGCAACCTTGTCACAATCACAAAAAAATACTCGTTCGTTTGGAGTATGAAGAGAATGATGTTTGCTTTATAATGACAAAGTTGTAAAGTGTCTAAGCAAGTGTATCAAAGTTTGACGAACGCACCCACCTGTGACCTTTCCGAAACTGTGTTATTGGAGCGAACTGTTGTGCGGACTTTTTTGTTCTGAAATAAAAATGTGTATAAACGCTCACAGTGGGAATATGATACAGACATAAACTTATATTTAATAATTATCTATAAGGTTGTGAAAGGTTTTAATATGACATTAATTATATTTTTTTATTTTTGGTCAGGCACAGTGATTGGAGTTTTCAATAAGAAGTTTTCTCAATGGCAGCCGTTGTCTGACTGTGTCCGGTAGATGGCAATAGACTCACCCCCTATTACATACGACCAAATACAGAACTGGCGAAGTGTTGGTGTGTACCTACTGTTATATATTAGCTAGGATAGGTATATATATTATATAGGGTGCCTATTGTATCATTAAAACTATTTCTTGAAAACAAGCAATATTTCACCACTTCGTCCCACATGACTTCAACAAATACCCACACATCTTTCAAAGCTTCAACATTAATCTACCGTAATCTTAATTTATGGACTGTCAACTCCTTGACACCCTTTGCAACCTTGGCACAATTAATATCCAGAAACCCCTTTCCTATTCATAACAAATACAAGATTTTGTTACATTGACAAGGTTGTATAGTCCCGACAGAAAGGGGAGACATCTGAATAAGCAACCGGAATTAGTACAGCGAAGGACAAAGTTAACAATGTTAACCTTTTACAGCAACAAAACTGTAACTCCTAAGTCAACTGAAAAAGGTTTATAATTGTATCAAAATTCATAGATTTGGTGGGGCTATTCAGTGTTATTCATCACCACTGTAGGAATAAGACGGCAAGTCAACCCTTTGAGTTGACATTGGACGCCTTTTGCATACTAAATTATGCCGAGCGGGAGATGGAAACATCAAGTTGGTAAAGTCAATATTTATTTCAAACCTCGGCATATAGTCCAAAGTAAGTCTTATTAATCAATCAAGACCTGGATTTATGGAAATTAGTAAAGATAATACAATAATAGACAGAGATTCATTGATGTCATAGATACAAACTGAAGCAGCAAACACGTAGAGAAACGAACTGTGTCTAACTGTGTGTCTAGCCGTCAAGCACAGGCCAACCAGAGCTTTTTTAGGATTCCGTACATCAAAAGGAAAAAAGGAACCCTTCTAGAATCACTTTGTTGTCTGTCGGTCTGTCTATCTGTCCGTCTGTGTGTTTGACCGTCTGTCAAGATCCTTTTTCTCGGTAACGCGTTAAGGTATCAAGTTGAAACTCATATCAACAACTCAGATCTACGGTCCCTTGCTGCTGTAAAAAAATTAAAGTTCTAAGTCAACGCAATCAAAAGATACAGCCATTTTACCGCGTATTTCCATACTTTGCGCAACGGGATAAAAACCTTTAGGGTACTTCCCGTTGGCATCATGAAATTTGGAAAGAAGCCCGATCTTATATCACAAATAAAATCCTAAAACCATAGAATTTTACACAAAATGTGTTTACTAACATGTAACTAACTATTTTGTAGCTGTAGGTCTCTTTTGCAGGAGGCCGCCTGGGGAAGTACCACCTTTGCCAGTTATTCATCCGCCAAGCAGTAATGTGCAAACATTACTGTGTTCCGGTCTGAAGGGCAATGATACCAGCGAAATTACATGACGAGTTACAACAATTAATATCTCAGCGTGGCAGGCGCAGTACAGTGCTACGCAGAATTTTGAATCTGGGTGGCACTGTGGCACTGTGTCTGATATGGGCAATCATGATGCTTACCATCAGGCACCTGATTTGCTCGTCTTGTTTCTCACTATTATAAAAAAAAATGTTTGCGGTATGTAAGTACGGAACCCTACACTAAACATACTTACCTACCAAGGTACGGTTTAACAATGTATTTCGTATGAAAGTGGGATAATACTCCCTCTTATAACTCACAACAACAGTTCAACAGGAAACTCACTGAGAAAATTCTTCTTTCTTTTATGTTCGTAAAATGAAAAAATTCCATACAAACCTGCTCGGATTCCACTCTACAATGCAATTTCAAAAGCTTATATATAGCTAAGCAGTAAAATTATATACATCGAATAGATGTCAATTGGATACAAAGTTCACTTTTTGGCTATAATGTCCAAAAACATTTTTTTACTACTGTCGTAAAGATCGCAGTTAAACATGATAATAAAATAGAACACAATATAGGACTTTAACTTTTTAACAGTTTTAGGGACGAAATCTTTATTGCTCTAGAAAAACCGCATTCTAAACATTTTAAAACCGTGTTTATTGTGTTAAGAAATAAACTGAAAGGGGCTAGAGTTCCCAAGGACATTACTCTATATTTATGTCTATCAGATTTATTTTATAAGGGCACGATCACGTAGACTGGTCAAACTTAAAAATAAGCAAGATTGAACTTAATTTCTTTGCTTATAGGTCTCAATTCAACGTGGCTCATATCACATGTCTACAGAATCAAAACGTGTAATATCTTGATATCAAACTGCGGGCAGAGACTCATTCTAAGAAAACGTCTAAATCTTGGTGTTATTTGTAATAGAGTAGGATTAATGTGAGAGGTGTGAATAGATTTTTTATCTATAAAAATTTTAAACTAAAAAGTCTTAGATCTCATGATCAACTAATACTAAACTAACTAACTACTAATACTAAAGCTAATGTTGGGACCAACATTAGCATTCATACTTGCATTAAAATCACTCTCTCATACTTTTATCCATTACATGACTATCTTGTCCTTATATTTTTTTTAAATAAGCCTCTTAAAAATAAATAGACAACAGGTAGCCTCAAAAAGCCACCGAAGCGATTAGCATCGCCGCGCCACGCCGCTCAAACATTTTTTATAATCGATAGATGATTTATCGTTTATTTTCTTTCTTTTTTCAGGTTCCTGGGTTTGAGTAGGTAGCTACAAATGTCAACACCGATATTATAGTAGACAGATATCTACTTGGAATGCAAGAACGCTGTTTGTAAAAAAGTAGAGGACAGATTAGATTAAATTGTGTTTTAGGTGAAAAATATAAGAGAACCATAAAGTCACGAGGACGTTAAATATCTAAATGTTAAACTTAAGTAAAGGTAAATGTAATGACATTTCACGATTAAAGCATCACATATGGCCCATACTGCTGGGGTCCATATGGCTCCGGAGAAAGCATTAAGTACGTGCGTTTTATCTTGGCGAGTCTGAACATAGGCTCTGCGAACTTTAGCGCATGAAAACTCGTGAAAAAAACTGTTATTATTATGATTGAACTAAAGTGAACTGAGATAAACATTTGTTCATTTATTTTTATATCTGGGAATGACAGTTTTGTTCACGAGTTTTCATGCGCTGAAGTTCGCAGAGCCTATGTTCAGACTCGCCAAGATAAAACGCATGTACTGTAACTACATAAATTTAATTGAATGCTTTATTCAAAGTCAAAGTCAAAAAGATTTATTCAAATAGGTCACAATCTGACACTTTTGTACGTCAATGAAAATAAACAGTAACGAGTCTACCGTGCGTTCGGAAAGACAAGAAGAACGTACAAGAAACTTGTAGGGCTTAATTTTTTCAACTGATTGTTTTACAATATTTGGTTTGGTTACACTCGTTTGTTTAGAAGGTGCCGCGTGGTGGCTATGCGGAAGTTCCCAGGCATCTTCGTCCTCTATGTACTGATTTAAATTATAATAAGCCTTCTTTAGTAAAGTAGATTTTATATAGGTTTTGAATTTACCCTCTGGGAGCCCCGTTATCTTTTTTGGGATTTTATTATAGAAACGTACACTATTTCCTAAGAATGATTTTTTATTGGTTTTAGATAATCTAAAGCTAGGTATAGCTATTTTGTCTTCATTCCTAGTATTAAAATTATGGAGGTCACTATTTAATTTGAATTTATGTAAATTTTTACGCACATACATGATATTCTCATTTTAGAGTGATCATCTCTACTGACAATGTTCTCAATATAATTACACTCTAGGCCTGAAACCTACATACATCTGCACGTTTACAAACTATGGTTATTAGCGGAACGGACAGAGGGATACCAAACGTACCCTATAAAATTTAATACATTTTATAGTCTTAATCTCAACGGTTACGCGAGAACAACAATATGACATAATGCAGTTAGGCTTAACTTTCCGGTGGATTAATTTTATTACAAATTCATATTTGTGTCATGATAATGGGATAAAATACGGTCAGTCGTAAACATCTCATTGAAGCTATAAAGTTTACGACTGTAAAGTTAAAGGAGGGTAATTAAAGCTCGTCATAAATTGACTGCCACACAGCCGACTACCAACCGCTAGACAATCTCTGTCGGGCGAACAGATGTCGTGCGAAACCCTCGTTTTAGAAAAATATGTCTGCGTGTGTCCCCGTCCTAAATACACAGAGGTTTTTTAATATGACTTAAAAAAGATACGAAACGCGGTCCTTTGTCTGAAAGTTAGTTTTAAGGATAGATTTTTTAAGGAGAAATTTTAAAATTTTATTTTTCAAAATCCACAAACCAAAACGGATTAACAAAACCAAAACGGAGTTTTTATTTTAAAATAATAATTAATACATATCTAGGCATTCTTGAAAATAAAAAGTAACCTAATGAATATGCAAAATTACAGACTTCAAAACATCGACGCGATTATAAAATTTAGGAACTGACTACGGAAAGTTAGTCAAATAACGCATGAATTGTTAAAAAAACAAAGTTAGCACATAAATTTAATTGCGAATGTATTATCGATATTTCCCACGCAATGCGAATCAGAAAGGAAACCGGAATGCAGCCGAGGCCTCCAAATCGTGATAAATGCAGAATATCACACATGTCTGTCTGGCGCCACTGGACTAAGATAACAGTGTTTTATGCGACAAATGGACTGAACGGATTGCTACCAAAAACTAAAAAATTAGGGCAAGTTCATCATTTAGGGTCATTCTTAACTGCTGGCCTGGCCGCCTGTCAAAGATTTGGTTCCGTAGTTTACCTTCTATCAAGACGAGCAAATCAGGTGCTGATGGTAAGCATCATGATTGCCAATATCAGACACAGTGCCACCCAGTGTTTTAAAATTCAAATTTTGCGCGGCACTGCACTGCACCTGTCACCCTGAGATATGAGTTGTTGAATCTCATCATGCCCAGTAATTTCGATGGTAATATTGCCCTTCATACCGGAACACAGTAATGTTTGCACATTACTGCTTGGCGGATGAATAATTGGCAAAGGTGTGGTACTTCCCCAGGCGGCCCCCTGCTAAAGAGACTACAAAAAATTTAATTCAAAAATTGAAAGTCGACTTGGTGTTTAGGTGACACGGTAGATGGAATAGGTACCTAAAGCCGGCATGCTGTTTATGTTTACTTTATCTATGACGGTACGGCAGCCTTACTCGTAATATTGTATGTATACATAGTATTGTATTATATGTAGATATACATGGGACATGCACCAGCCCATTATGAGTAAGGAAGTTTTTTTGCTAACTACCCTGCAAATTTATTATAAAATTGTTATTGTTTTGCCTTCTCCCTGTATTGTTACTGTGTATTGTTACTTTAACATAAGAAGTTAGATTTACCAAGTCTATTTTGCCTTACGTTTTTGGTTTAAATTAATGTGTATAAATTAAATACCGTACTTTTATCGTTTATGAAGTAAGTTTTCATAACCTACGTTTGCGTACCTACTAACGATTTTTTATAGCTTCTATGGAAGAGACTAGCGCCGACGGCACTGTATCTCCTAGTGTGGGGAACAGTCAGAATTCTGAATTGAAATTTGTTACCATCGTTAAACATGCTTAGTATGCGTTACGGAATCCCAAAAGTACGGCGGATTCACAAAGCGAGACCGTCCACGTTTGGCGCCAATTTTTTGTCGTCAATGGCACAGCGCCATAGGTCACGATCTGGCCAACAACCAACACAGTGAAAGAGAGATGTTACAATGGACCATTGTGCTAATTTCCTCTTCCATTTACTTTTTTCTTATGCTAAAAATCTTTGAACGTTAATTTATAGCAGCATAAAAGATGTATTATTGCATTTTTTGCATAAGTAAGTATATACCTATACGTAAGCAGTGAGGTATTTTGATCATCGATTATATTATTGTTATCCTCTATAAGGTTTATAATGTCATATTGATTTCTATTATAAATTATTAAAACAAAATTTAAACCGACTTCAAAACCACAAAAAGGTACTCAAAAGCGAAAAATTAATTAATATGATTATTATAAAGCACTACCCACCCGCTACCCGCTTTTTACTTGAAGTCAGTGCCAGCCAAGTCTAATAGTGGGTCAATATTGTTAGTTAGTTAGTTTTTCTGATTTCGTTGAGATTCCATCATCAGATCCTGACTTGATGATAATGGGACCATCTCTGGAGTATACCCTTTCGAGTTAAAAAAGATTATTTTTAAATCGGGTCACAACTGACAAAAATATCGATGAAAATACACAAAAATATACATTCAGAAGAACATAGAACCTCCTCCTTTTTTTGAAATCAGTTAAAAATAAAGGGCAAGTGCCTATATTAAAAAAAGAAACAAACAAAACACTACCTACACTTACTATATAACTAAACAGTTAGTATACAACCATGGAAAACTGTGCTACAAAAGAACGCTTCAAAAATCCACATGCCGGCATTAGAGAGATAGAGACAGAGACAATCAACCTCACTTGAACTTGAATTTATAACTTCACAATCGCCTATTATTAATAAGTACCTATTTAATATAATATACAATGGATAATATCCAATGTTATTCATTCTCGGATTACGCTGCAACCTTGCCACCTCAGGTGACTATTGGCCGTGACAAATAGCAAAACGCTGGTGTGTATTTCATGGACTTGGACAAGGAACTACGTGATAAACAGAAAGAGCATGCTTTACGTGTGTTGTATGGGTAACACTGAAAGTTTTTAGAACAGGCTAGTAAGAAAAGCAACCGATGAAAAATGTTTTTAAATTTCGGATTTCTCTTTGGGAACCAGTAATGAGCATTAAATTCAAATGTCATTTGAGAGTTTTGGCAGGAAACCGAAGAGTACAGTTTGGCTCCCGTATCTTTATCAATTATCGATGCATTTTCGAGTGTTTAACGTGTAATAATGGTGGAATATTACGGGTTGAGTGTTTTCGAAGATACACAAGTCTCTTGGCAAGTGACGCGAGAGTTGAAATGTGATTCTTCGGCAGCTCCTTGTAAAGACAACCACTTTACTAGAACTGTGACTTGAATGGGCTTGCTCTGACTCTGATTGACTAATTGACCATATTAACTTTTGTAGTGGTAGGCCTCTTTTGCAGGAGGCCGTCTGGGGAAGTACCACACCTTTGCCAGTTATTCATCCGCCAAGCAGTAATGTGCAAACATTACTGTGTTCCGGTATGAAGGGCAATGTTACCAGCGAAATTACTGGGCATGATGAGATACAACAACTCATATCTCAGGGTGACAGGCGCAGTGCAGTGCCGCACAGAATTTTGAATTTTAAAACACTGGGTGGCACTGTGTCTGATATGGGCAATCATGATGCTTACCATCAGGCACGTGATTAGCTCGTCTTGTCACTCACTATCAAAAAAAAAAAAAACTTAAAAATTTATATAACTTGACACTGGCAATACATTCGTGTGGGTCATATGAAGAAAAAAAAAGGAAAAAAGATGTTTTTACTCTTTCACGCCAAAACTATTGAAAGGATTAGGTTGAAATTCGGTACGTAGGTCAGTAGATAGTTTAGACCCTGGAATAACACATAGGATATTTTTTATCCCGACATTCCCACGGAATAGAAAACTAAATGCCCTGTATAATACAGCCCTGAGCCCTGAGGTACAGGCAATAGAATAGTACTCCCTCTCTTCACCCGTGGTTACCATAAGAGCCGGCTAAGGTTTACCAGATCCATCGAGGACGGGCTGCAGCATCCTCTGCGTAACAACCATCAAACTGCGGTCACCAACCCGCCTGCAAAGGTGTTTGTTTTCCTATAGGACTTCCAACGGTTGAGATAATGATAATAGTCAAATTGTGTTTACTCAAATTGTCTGTATTCCCCCAGATATGATCTTATATTCATAAGTTCAATAAGTGAAAACTTGCAATCTTCTGCACTATCTTTCCTACTATTTGTAATACTAAGTATTATCTGTAAGCTTTCCGAGAATATAAAAATATTATATACTACTACTTCAGTACATTTTGAGGCACCTCTGATTCCTTATTCAGGAATCTTAGAACTTCAAGGCTGTAGACATATTTTTTATATTTTTATGCATACTTAAAACAACTATCTCGATAGTACCTTAAGTGGGTTTTCACACCCAAATCACATAGACAAGTGTAGACAATAGGTAGGCAATCGATTTTTTAATACGACCTTGTGCATGAGATCAATGCAGTCCCACGGCACTCGTGTCCATGGCATAGATTATATAATAATATTGATTACGCACATATTACTAATAAAATATTTAGGCACTATAGAGGGCGTAGTGGGTAGGTACTTAAAAAGTTTTCCATAATTTTAATGATTTTTGAAATATCAATGATGGTGTCACGAGTCACGACAATCCAAATTGTATTGTAAATTGTGGATTACAAATGCAATGTTTTCTAAATTAGCCTTGGCGTCTTTGAAAAACGATTTAAACATTAGGTCTGTATAGAGTATTTAGAACACTATCCAGAGACAATGTCTCGCCTGACTAAGGAAACGTACGTTTGCCCAGAGCCTACACCACCCTCTCGACCTCACTGGCTGAATTTGTAGAAACGACATGTCAATACGTGCGGAGCCAGTTTGGTTGCATCAAACTGCCACATATTTCAGGTTGTACCCTAGTAGTGACTGACGTAGTCCCCATTCCGGGTATTTTTCCTTCTCTAACAAATGAATGGGTTATGCCACTCCGCTCCACGTCTATTGTTTTCAAATGAATGACAAATGAAATAGATATTCAGAAACTCGTCTGCTTGTTGCGAATTTCGGCCAATCTCTCCACTTCATTTCCTATTGTAGCTAACTGAAGAATAGATGTTGTTACTAATTTCTGCTTTAATTTTCCAAACCATCCATATAACTTGAACAAATCTTGTACTAACCTATCTATAATATTTAACATCCGTTTTCCCAACGGATCATACACAGACCTTGTCCTTTGTTTCACTACCATTTTCAATAATTGCATCTCCAGCGAAGGTCTTGTTTTAAGAACGTAATTGATTTGCTAACATTAAACATGCTTTGTTAGTGTTTCCGCATTATTTGCTATGAATATGATGCTACTACCGGCCATGAAATAAAAACAATAGTAACGGATTATTAACAAATTTAAAGTTCTTAATCTTTTGTTTTATAATTACTGTGTCACTGAAAAAACAAACGAGTAACAGTTCCTTAATTTAAAATGAAATATTTAAATTATCTATTTAACTATTATTATGTAGCTATGAGAACTAGTATATTGTGTCAGTGATATAACGGTAAGTATATGTACGTTTACTGTTATAAAAATGAAAAGGCTAATATTATGATCTAGATTCTAACGTATAAATGGAATCCAAACTGGTTCGAAAAGCTATCAATCAATAAATAAATTTAATATCTATTTCTTTCACAAAGATTTAAGGAATTGAACTTAAGAAATTAAATATAGCTTTACAGGTAACATTGCTTTCATCATATCTCTATAGATATACTCTATAGATAGATCTGCTCTATAGCAGGGGTTCTCGGAGTTTCCGATAATTATTTCGGGATAATTGCTAAGAAAAACTGGTTTATATAGGTATCACAGAACCCTGCTACTAATATTTATTATAAGCAATGAGCCAGACTTACCACTTTCCTTGACTGCACACCACAATTTGATTATGGATTGCTAAAAATAAATTTCGGATCTCGTCGGAACAAAATAAATGTTTGAATTTTTTTTACGAAAGCAATGGACTTTAGATCAATGGGAACTAGCTAATTATTTATATCTTTACAGGCATTAAAACATCACAATCGAAATTGGTTTGTTGCTGATTTCGATTGCATGTTGCGTAGAAGTCCATTGCAAGACAGCAAATTTGTAAAATGGTCCCTCATCACTAAAGGGTTGAGAACACAGAGGTAGTTTTATGATCTGTGGTTTAGAACCACTGATGTACAGAGACGGCATAATTTTACCTAGACTAATGAAGTTTATTCATTAGTCCAAACTGTGAACTATGTTTAATATACCAAACTAGTCAATGTTTTCCATCTAGGTGCGCAAAATAATATGTGGGGAAACAAAAACCACAGTTAAGCAGGTTAAACAGAGGTCAGTTATGAATAAACAAACTATGCCGTTTAGTAATCCGTTGTAACTTGTGCAGTAACTTACTAACCCGCAATCGTTCTACATACTTCGTCAACAGTAACTGCCTCGGACATGACTCAGGCATTCATTAAATTCTAAAGCTTTAGCTAGTTGACTGCAATTGTTTGTACAGTATAATACAATATTATAATACTCGTCATTAACAGTATGCTTTAGTCGGCGAACGGAAAAAGCATGGAAGTATTCCTAGCGTTTGAAAATGACCCAATATACCGTTTATGCTGCGCATGCCGATTATTTTGTGACTAGTTTGCCCGTAGACGTAAAGACGGCAATATGGTGAATGTCAGATAAAATCCAGTCTATGCGTTGCTTAGCAATAAAGTAACAATGAGATCTAATAATTACTTTGTATTGGTGATTGAGAACAAGCTAGTTGTTTAAAGAAAACAAACGTCGTTGGCCCATTTGTTCAAATACTTCCATGTTTTTTCCGTTCACCGACTTTAGTTCAATTTTTCTAAAGGATACCTAAAAGAGATTTCCTCATTATACTCTTAATTAAGAAGCGTTCTTCTTAATGAAGAGTTATGGGGTGTATTAAACTAACAAAAAATTGCACTAATGCCAAACGTCCCTTTGAAAATCAGCTATTATAATATTGGTGGAATGACAAGATGTGGCTCAAGCGATGTGCAAACCGTACCTTCCCAAAAATATGATACTTTAATACCGCAATGGCTCATTTATCGTAATGATCACACGTCACAATGTTCTAGTGATAATTTTATAATTATCTATAAAATTATCACTAGAACTATTCTAACTAACTAGATTTATTCTTCTTAGTCTCAGTCAGCTAATAAAATAACCCATTCAGAGGTTTTCTATGGCTTTAGATACAAATTTCTTCATTGAATATACCTATATAATAATGTGCCCATAGAGATGGAACGAATTCAAAGATTAGAATCTCATTTCTCATGGTGAAATCTTCAAAACAAGCAAATATTACACAAACTCATAACTTTAATACGCCACAATTAAGTATAGATTACACCTAGTTATTAGTTAAAATTATATAGCAATGGTTTTTTATATGAGCAACAAGATATTATGCGCGCGCGCAACATGAATCTCACGCAAAATTATTTTCTTTAATTTGCAAGTTATTAGCATGGTTTTGTAGGTCGAAACAATGAAATTTCAATGGTGCAACAATCACGAAATAATCATTGTTTGTTTAATTATTGCGCTAAATTATTAACTTTAATTATTACCCTTGCGTTATAATTTTGCCATTGTACTATTATATTTATTGCAATTAAAGCACTAATTTCTACTTAAACTTTGATAGCAGACAGAATTACTACCATGTAAGGCTTCATAATATCATATGCTTAATGGGTATCATCAATAATGTTATTAGCACAATAATTATCAAGATCTGTACCTATCAATTCGTACCTACCTTTGGATCAGCAATTTTGATGGTCCTGGGCCACTATTTCGTCACATGATACTAGCTGTCTAGTAGTAGGCATATAGTGTTGTCGAGCAGTTGGCTTTTTTTCTATTGGCTGGCATGTCAGTCGATATTAAGTGGTTATTTGTAGAATGGTCTTTCTTTTTACAGTATTTAATACTTCCTCGTCGTTCCCTCATTACTGAGGATCTTGATTACGTGCATCATGCATGTTCCATCATTGTGTTCGGTCTTGGGTGGGACCGGCCATGAGGTTCCTATCTGCATCATCAACCGCTTTTTTAATCACATCCTACCATATGGCTGGTGTTCTGCCCATTGCGTCTTCTATTCGACCCAGTATTCAGTATTACTATTAGCTTCTCCAGTTCGTGCCTGGGAGACCACATGATGTGTCCGAAGAAACTTTTAACCTGGCAGATGGCAGAAATGATGACTAGCGTTTTAAGAAAAGGCTAGTTGGAATACGGAACATTTATTGTCCTGCCCTTTGGAAAACTTATAATTGCCATTCATTCAATCATTCATTTTTGTTTTATTATGCCATAGGTGGCCGGTGGCAACCAAGCAGACGTAGTACCTACCTGATGGCTCGCGGTTACCGCTGCCTATGGATACCTGCAACACCTGAGGTATTGCCAGTATGTTGCCGACCCGGCCAAAACTCTATTCACTCTCCTTTTGAAGAGCCCCATATTGTAGCTCAACAGGAAAACCGCAGCAGCGAGATCAATCCACAGTTTGCACGTATGCAGCATTGATCTTTTAATATAGGTAAAATACATTATTCGAGTCCGAATAACTTAAAAATGTAAGCTTGATTTAAAATTTAAGTCATTATACCTCTACATGCAACAAAATAAACTTAATCTAAACATGCATTTACCTGTACGAGAATTGCAGTGATTATTTACATAAAGCATTTGAACGTACGGCTTCATGCAGGTGTGCTATTACATCATAATAATTGTGCACAGATAATAGCTTTGTGAGTAGGCAAATACTATAGTCACATTGGAAATTTAATACCTACATAACTTATATATTATGTTGCAGATATTATGTCTGTTAGAAATATTTTGTGACATGTACGTACCTTTAGACTTCTTCGATTTATCACGTTTGTTATGTCTCTTACAAAAGTAATTTTAGTCTTACAAATCCACTGCAATAATGTTGAAATCACCAGAAACTTTTTCTCTTAACCAAGATTGGTCAATGGGAGTCCATTTTAAGAATGGGGAGATCCCCATTCTTCACTGACTTTCAGCTTTTTACGTCAACAGAGATCTGTTGGCGTAAAAAGCCGAAAGACACAATTTTCTCTTCAAGATCTGAAGATCTATGTAAAGACATTATACTTCTCGTTTATGAATAATCGAGAAGTATAATGTCTTTACATAGAATGGCATAATCAGCAATCAGCTCTTTTTCTCATAGTAGTTACAGTTGATTTAATACATAATGTATGATAATGATCATTTAAATTTATACTCTAACAGAACGGGTTACCCCAATGACACTGCTCGAAACAATTCATATGGGTTATGGGTAGGGAATTTTTCCTTTCAAGCTCTAATATTTCTTTTTGTTGTCAGTTTCTCTTTTTTATCAATGAATATTCCTTTTTATAGAATGCCAAAGTGAAGGTATCTACGAAAATCTAGCTTCTTATCTCTGATTCCGAGGTTGGTCGCTAATTTCACTGGATTAAAAGTTTTTAATATTGTTTATTATTTGATGGTAAATTGAATCTGATAAACATTCCTGCCTCCTACAATATGCGCCAACTCCAAATGCGATAAGCTGAGAAGGTCGTTTATTTAATGGTTATTGTGGAATTTTATCTGCTATCGTTTTGTAGGCGTACAGACTCTGCGTCATTGGCATTTAATGATTTGGATGTTATTTGGCAAATACATTTTCCTCCGGAATACGTGTTAACTTAGTGACGTATGTACTATAATATAAATTGTACAAATATACAATTGTTAACAAAATTAAATACCTATAGAAACGATAAACAGTATACGGCGGCAATGATGAGGAAAATGCGTCAAATGGTCTAGTAGTGACTAGTTCCTGTATCATTCATAGGATATTCAATTTGCTTATTTTATTTACCTTCCATTGAGTAAATAAGGTACCTATTCTACATTCCCGTTTATGGTGTATGGGTTCGTAACCGTTCGTACCGTGTAACGACCCGCTTGGCGTGCGTTACACGGTTCTGTAGTTCGTTTTCCGGAATAAAATGTTTACGAAAGTGTACCTATAGATAAAGTATTTTACGGTAAAGATATTTTAAATCTTAACCGATCTTAAACTCATACTCAAACTCAAAACAGCTTTATTCAAATAGGTCATAATCTGACACTTTTGTACGTCAATGAAGATAAACAGTACTGAGTCTACCGTGCGTTCGGACCGGTGCTTACGGTGTTCACCCCTTCCCCCCTCTCCTCCCCATCTCCCCTCCTCATAAATTTCATTAAACATTAAGCAATATCAAATCGATGTTTTGTATTTCCCTGTTTCCTCCGAATATTGTTAAGCCATTCTTCAAACTTATATTCTGATATTGTTAGTGCAAAAAACCGTGTCCCCTGTCACTTTAGTTTCTCTTATAAACTCTCGATTTTTCCCTGTAAACTTATAAAAAATCCCAGTTTTACTCGCGTGATTTGACGTTCACTACAAAAATTGAAGAGTTTATAAAAAAAAGCTATACAATAGCTTACGTTTGACCAATCAATCTCGCCTGATGGAAGGCGAAGATGAGGCCTAAGATGGTACACGTTTGCCTAGAAGGTGTCTGTTCACTTTGGCCTTAAAGATGTCCAGATTATAGCTCCGCTAAAACTGACCTCGGCAGAGAGTTCCACTCCTTAGCCGTCCGCATAATGATAGATGATAGGGACATAGTTTACTTACTTCATATCTTCAAAATATCAGGATATAGATGTATCAAAAAGGTTTTCTATATTCTGAGGAAACAGGGTGAATACAAAACATCGATTTGGTAAAATTTCCATAGGATTGTTAACAGGTCGCGTTTCCTGTTAAAATGAAATAACATTAAAAAGATAGATACCGTAATTAGATAAGTATTACAATGTAATTATCATTCTCATATGTAAATACTCGATAGTGATCGATAACGTGGTCACGGAATGCTTTCTAGATACGCCGGCGCCATTCACTTCATCAATAAATTGTAATTGATAACCAATTAAATCGAACGCTGAGGCTATTGAACTTTACAAAGTTGGAACTTTAACTGGAAACTATTGATAATGGATAAAGATTGGGAAAATAGCAGTTCAATTCAATAACTGATATGTACTAAAATTAATATTGGCCAATTTATAATGGTACCATAAAGTTTTTAATAAAATAATCATCATCATCATCACCTCAGCCTCACACACCACAATGCTAAGAATATCCCAAAATTTTAGAAATGTATTTTTTATTTTTTTGTGTAAATGTATCTGATACTGTATTTTTTCTAGAAATTATTTTTTTTTATTCATATTCTCTGCTTGACATGACATTTAGGTACACACAAAATATCTGTATGACATGGGCCTCCTCCATAGATTTTCATCTGTCTGGTTGCGTTTTATCATCCAAGTGGTTTTCATCCAGCGTTTTCCTGCGGTCTTCAGTCCAAGGTCCAAGTCCAAGGTCATCAGTTCAAGGGGGTAAGGGAAAAGACGGGTACAAATACTCAAGTTAATTAACCGGTTCCTGATACCATTGCCTGTCTGTATAAGTGTTTAATGCTCCTTATAATAAAACAATAATATTGCAACACCATGTTGAAAGGCAAATAAAGAATTATGAATTATACTTTTATTTGTGTAATGTCTGTGTTTTGTAATTTTTATGTACTTCATTGTTTACCCATATTTGTGTATCTCTCTGAGTGTTTTGGTATTTCACTGTTAGCTCATATTGTTTCTGAAGTTAGGACTTGTTGTAGAGTTAGAGCGTGTAGAGTTATAAGCTTAGCTTTACATGAGGTCCGATAACTTTTTGGACAGTGCGAGCCATATATGGTCTCGTCTTGGCAACAGATTTTTTTTTCCATTACTGCTATAGTATAATGGTTTTAAACTTTCATAAACTACATTTACTTATAAAAAGTCAAGTGCAGTCATTAGTTAATAACTCAGGACAAAGATTTTGAAGCAGTGCTTCTTTGGCTTATTGGTAGGACTCTATTTTGATCAGTCTTTCTTTATATATAAATCAGTAAACTATGATTATTCTCCTACGCGTTTCTATTCAAGTTATTGCCTATTGTCGTGAATCTTACTGATGTAATAATCAAGTAAGATCTTCATAGTTAACACCGGGCGTGGGTATTCAATGGATGCCTCATTAGGAAGGAATTTTGTGGAAGGTTGAATGGATTTCATACAAAGTAACTAACATTGTTAGTATACTATGTATCTATATGAGAAGGTTTACAGAAAAAGGGAATCTGCTGTATATGTAAGGTACATAGAAGTAGAATTTGACTTGCCTAAACGAGGCACTTGTTTTTTGAAGTCTAAATATAACTTAACATACCATCACGGCTCTTTCCCGAAGGGGTACGCAGAGGTATAACCAGGATCCAGTCCCATAGTAGGTACACATTTCGCCAGTATGTCATTGGTCCCATGTAGATGATAGGGGGCGAGCCTATTGCCATCTACCGAGCAGAATTCCAGACTTCGTGCTAAGGAAAAATCCAATAACACTGCCTGACTTTGGGATCAAACCTAGGAGCTAATGATCGGCAGTCGAGCTTATGCCCACTGCACCACCGAGGCAGTGAATATATAGAGTATAATATAAGAGAAAGTCTATATGTATATACCAAGTTATATTATGAAATATATACTACAGATTTTCATAATACAAACCAACATACATTTTGAGTATATATTCATACAAATAATCTTTTTTTCAATGTCAACATGGAATTCCAAGACAATAATTAATTTCTCTTACGTAACCAGAAACTAACCACATAAAATCTCCCTTTCATTGTTTCAAAATTGACCACTATTGCTATGAAAATAAAGGTCAGAATGATGGAAATTTGTATTCCAAAGAAAATTGCCTGCCCGAGCAGACGGCCCGGCGCCTCACCTGTTCGCTATGTAGGCCACGACTCGACACGAGCGTCCTATTGGCCAATGGAGCGGCAACCGGTTGTGGCCTTTTCCCTTTTCTACACCATTGTGTGGTCACCGGCCGGTTATCAGCTGATGAGTCGACACGGGGAAAACAACACAGGATCGCACTTGTGGCTTGACTCATATGAATGTTTTGTTGAGGCATACATTACTTGTAGCATGTATACCCTGTTAAGTATGTCGTTATGAAAGAGCTTGTCTGCTTATTATGATTGTTGCAATATCGCTAGAGTCTGTAGAGTACATAGAGCACTGGATAGTTTTGACGGAATGTTTCATTGTTAACCTAGCTGTTTTATACAGACTCTATGCAAAATTATTATCGACTTCAATACGAATATAGGAAGAAAAATTTGACCCAAAAAAAGGAAGTGTTTATCAATTTCGATATGAATTCTAATCCTAAATTAGACTTGTCGGTGTGTAGAATACGAAATGCATCACCTATAGATAAGCATACGCCCCTATAGACGTCAGGTAGATGAGATAGACGAATTTCACAGATGTCTATTGCCTCCACGGTAGCTCAAATGGTAGAGTACCGACCATGCGGTATTGTGCGGAGGGTGCGTGGTTCAAATCTCGCCCGTGGGTAAAATTAAAGCGAAAAACCTCTTAGTCTATAAAAATATAAAATATTATTATCGACTGACTGTCCTCCGCGGTTTCACGGTGGAGATATCAGGATAAAAAGTACCCTTTGTGTTATTCCAGAGTCTAAACAATCTACTTACCGAAAATGAACACGTTTTATAATATTTTTATTTTAAACTAATAAAGAAAAAAAGTGACAGCGCCATCTTTGCTGACAGTTGTTTATTTAATTAGCTGTTCAGGGGATATACAAATGATTTTAATATTGAAAATGGTTTTTCGTTCGCTTTGGATAGGGGGCATTTTGGCTGAAAGTGCGACAGGCCTAGTGTGCGCAAAGTTGTAGTGTTACGGTTACCGATGAGGGCTTAAAAGATGTAGATTTCGACCGGCTAAGAGATGGTACAAAATATAAAAAAAAAATTTGAAAAGTTTTTGAGAAAATTGAGAAAAACTTCATTTCTGTGGTGAAATTTTAGGGTCGCCCTTCACTGATCTTAGTATATTTTGAAAACTAGATCGAATTTCAAAAAAATAAAAAATTTATTCACAAAATATTTCACAACGGAGCCCCTTTATATACTTCCACGAAACGATTACATTTTTCAAAAGTTGCCAATTGATTGGTGCAAGATCGAAACCATCTTCTCTGTATGGGTGGATCCAAACAATGATATAGAGTTTGTTCAAATTAATAAAATAAAAATTAGTTCTTTATAATTGTTTTATTTCGTATTTCCTATGTTCATTTTCAATGCCCTTTAGGTTCGTGGGGAGCACAAGGTCTGTGATTTTTTTATTCTGTTAACGTAGGTACACATTGTTACATGAATGTTATAGAAAAATTGAAATCTCTATGTCCCACCTTGTCGGCAAACAGAAAAGCAATAAAAGTTTTGGCGTGAAAGAGTAACAAACATCCATCCATCCATCCTCACAAACTTTCGCATCTATAATATAACATAGTAGGACAGGATTAAAGATACCTAAATAACAAAACTTCCTCAAAAATAAGTATGATTATTAATATATTAATATATTAATATTAATATTAATATTAATATGGGACAACTTCCACACACGGTCATCTGGTCCCAAACTAGGCTAGAAGCCTGTACTATGGTAACCAGATGACTGATATACATACTTATATAAGCTTATAACACCCAGACACAGATCAAACAGACATGTTCATGCACACAAATGTTTGACCTGGCCGGGGATCGAACCCGGGGCCTGCGGCACAGAAAGCAGAGTTACTACCATCTGAGCCAACGAGGCTGTCAACTTGACGCAAATATAAGTGAATAAGACGTTTGGAAACGATTTCGTTTGCTGATGTAGCCGGGACCTCAGGATCGGCAGTCGAGCTCTACTACGCCACCGAGCAGAGGTGTTACAAATAATATGTGATTTTTATGTTGGGCATTAGGCTCGCCCCTTATTAGGTATTAGGTTTTTACAGTGGTGGGCCTCTTTAACAGGGGGCCACCTGGGGAAGCACTACTTACTACACCTTTGCCGTCTTCATCCGCCAAGCAGTAATGTGCAAACATTACTGTGTCCGGTCTGAAGGGAAATGCTACCAGCGAAATTACTGGGCATCACAAGATTCAACAACTAATATCTCACAGTGACATACGCAGTGCAGTGCAGTGCGCAAAATTTTGAATTTTAAAACACTGGGTGGCACTGTGTCTGTTATGGGCAATCATGATGCTTTATAAAAAAAAATTAGGTACATGTGACTTAAAAAAACATAACTGACGAAGTGTGGGTGTACCTACTATGGGACTGGGTCCTGGGGACTCCTCGGCCTAACATTTTGAGAAAAATGCATTATGTCATGTTATTAGCAAGGTACTTCCTCCTCCTTAAAGTCTAGAAAACGTTTTAACCAATGTACCATATATATGTGTGTACAAAGTGGGTAGGAAGGAACATTTTATATTCCTCCGTATCAACTATCAACTCTTGGAAGGTAATAGTCAAGCATTTAACCCCTTTCACCGAACGTTTATGTCTAAAGATACTCGTATCTACCAACTAGGTCAGTAATCAGTCAGATGAAGCTCCTTCGAGAAACTGGTTGCCTACAGCAGTTAAATGCTACCCTCTTCCTTGACGCAATGAGGTTTATTCGCGATCGTAAATCTTTGATATTCTTATTGCAATTACAGTAAAATTTGATTGATGAGAGGAATATTTAGAACCCGGACATAATATTTAAAACAGAGACATCAGAGAGATCCATACGTATAGTCATGTTTAGCTTTCAGACTCGGACTTCCATAAAGTTTTAGTTTCTTCGAAATGCTTTAATTATTAATCGGAAGTCGTGTTTTATAAGCACCAGCGCGACGTCGAGCATTTCACGAAAATCCGTTTACGATTTTGCCCGTTATGAATGCACGAGAAACTAGTTTCTAGCTGCAATTATTTATCTCGTTTTTGCTTAAGATGAAAGAAGCAAAATTCTTCTAATAGTCCCTATTATTGATAAGCAGCGCTATCTACAAATGCACTTAGTAGTTAAATAAGTAAAAAAATAAAAAAAATCTACTTAGTCGTTATCGGCTATAGTGACTTGACTTAGTTGAAACTGAGATTAAGTGTTAGCGGTATTATTACGATATTGGGGATTAAAATTAGTTTTTCTACTTTAGAAATCGAACTATTAACTACCAGTTCAATTGCAGAACTAAGTGCAGATCTCCGAAGGGAAATCGGAAGAGAAAAGTCAGTAGTTAATAAAATTAATATACGGGCGTAATAAGCCAACGACTGTGTTCTGAGTTCTCCGAGCTAGCTCCTTTAATAGATGATCATAAATATTTCTCCTCCTGCTGCGGTTATAGCCAATTAGACCTCGTGAGCTTTCACATTTTCAATTTATATTTATGACGGTTTTTGTTATGGAATCATCTAGTGATTCTCCGGTTAATAAAGCACCTTGGGGAAACGATTGCGGTGTCTTTTCAATTAAATTATCTCTTTATGTGGTAATCTTGGAATAAAATAAAGAAACAGACTTTGTTTTTTTAGTAAACAGTGGGGCAGTGCAGAAGGTTTGTTTGCTTGTTGAACGTTGCATGCTTGCTGAGAGACATAATATGAACTAAAGTTTGATAGGGGATCTGATAGGGGAATCCTGGACTGCGGCTTAGAGTAGATACCTACCAGCTATTCTTATCCTACTAATATGATAAATCTCTAATCTCAGTACAATGTAAAAAAGTTACCTTTGTAACAGATAAACAAAACGCTAGTTCTAATAAACTAACTCGACTCCAGAGCCATGTACCGCTGTGATTTGTTCCATTTTTACGTTAAAACTACTGAACCGATTGAGCTGAAATTTAGTATATAGACAGCTTAGAAACTGGATTACACATATGGTACTTTTTATCCCGATATTCCCACAGGAACGAAGACTGTGGGTGAAACCGCGGGGCACAGCTGGTTCAAATAAATTGTTAATACATACGTATGTGTGCATAGTGTAGGGTTCTATACCTAGATACCAAGAACATATAGCGCCATCTATTAGTTACTTGCGCAAAATATGGAAATATGCAGTAATATGGCCATAACATTTATCAATTTCAACTTGATACCTCCACGCTTCTCGTAAAAAAAGAGTCTTGACAGACGGACAGACAGACGGACGGACAACAAAGTGATCGAAGGGTTCCTTTTTCCTTTTGAGGTACGGAACCCTAAAAAGAGTTGCCCATAAATAATCATCCGTACTAAATTCACCAAAAGCACTTTTACGCCTTCTTCGCCTTATTTGAATAATGTATCTCTACATTTGAGTGGCCGATCCATCAAGCGAGGTCACGGTCGAGGTTTGACAGTTTGACGTGACTGACAAACGTGACGGCATCAATCGTGCCACTACGCTAATGTCGTTTTGACAGTTTCACTACAGATATAGATAAGGATTGAGTGTTTTGGAGTGCCTTTATTTTTTACTTTAAAAACATTATTAAGTATAGGTACTAACCGTGGTGTTAACTATAATACACCATAATATAATACACTGAACTAACCACAGATCAGGATGAAAGAAGTCTCCTCTGTGGAACTAACTACTAATCGCACTCATAAATAAATATTATATTCGCGAACTTTGATTTAATTATGTATTAAAAAAATTGTCGGCGTAGAGGGCGCATGCTCGACTGCCAATCGAGAGGTCCCGGGTTCAATCCCCAGGTCAGGCAGTGTTAATTATTGGATTTTTCCATTAGGAATAATCTCAATAACTGCCTGGAGTCTGGAATTGTGCCCGGTAGATGGCAATAGGCTCGCCTCCTATTACATGGGACCAATAACATACTGGTGAAATGTGGGTGTATCTGCTATGGGACTGAGTCCTGGGTACACCTTTGCCTACCCTTTCAGGAAAAAGGCGTGAATGTATATAATGTTAAAAAAAAATATTTTACTAATATTCGGTTTAAGTACACATTACTAACACATTACTATGGGTTAATGGATCGTTTTCTCCAGTCAAAGCATTTTGACGCTCGACAGACACTTTTTAAAATGCTGCCAATTTGTAAAAACAAAATGAAATTTTATACACATTACAGATTCCTAAAGAGTTCCTAAACAGAAATTTAAATACTTTTTTCATGGGCTGCTTTTCTTACTGACAAAACTTTGGTTATTATCTCCCACAAAAGGTTACTTATGTGTGAAATTGTATTATGGTAGGTAAAAATAAGTAAATCTGTCTTGTAAGAGTCTGGAGACTGTTGTAGGTTTTGTTAAAAAACCTGTGTTACAGTCACCAGTGCCCCCCCTCAACAGTGTGTGCAATATAGCTAGTATCCATTATAGTTGTGTAGCACATCATTTAAACACTAAACCAAAATACAATTTTAGCAGTTATTATTTTAGTAACTGTGATAAGCACTCGTATTACAAATAATAGAGGCCTTACGTAGTTTAAATGCAGTGATATTGTTTTAATGTAAGTTGCAGGGTTACAATTTTTTTTATATGTGTGCGGTGTTTCTGTTTCTTGTAATAACATATGTTTTGAACATCGTGTTATTGTGTTGTAAAAGAGATTGTACTCTTGTAAAAGTAATCTTTTACTCGTCTAAGATTTTTTTGCAAATGTTTGCCTAAAGATACGGTTCATTAGTCAGTAACATCCGACCACTGAAGACAATGGCTAGGATCGGTCAGTCACGGTCCAATGTGGATGAGGCCACGGAAGCAACGCCTCAGCATAACTGTTAGACCATCAGCTATACTAAGCTAGGTGCATAAACTTTACCTAGGTGTTACCATGGGAGCGTTAAACTTCATGGTTAAGCTTGATTTAACAAGCCTTTGGATATGTAAACAAACGGCGCAATATGCATGCATCGATAGTCTATATAACACACTAGCTGTATTCGTTCCCGCGGGAATTTCGAGATAAAAAGTATGTGTTATTCCGGGGCCTAAACTATCTACATACTGAATTTCAGCCCAATCGGTCAAGTAGTTTAACCATCCATTCAGATGGTTATTATGCCAAAACTACGAATTCCATCCATCCATCCTAAGAAACTTTCACATTTATAATATTAGTAGGATTTTGTCAAGATGTAGACGATACTACCACTTCTGTCCAGCGCAGGTAATACGGCAAGGGTTGACAATTATTTTCCCCTCCTTTCGTCTGGCATTGATCACAATGATATGTTCTCTGAAAAAAAAAAAAACGGGATAAGAACTGTATAGCTCTGGTCCTTGTGTTCTCTAGAGCCTAGGGACTAGGGAAACATCCTCTGGCCATGTCAGCTCTGCTTTAAAGATTAGCCTCAAAGGTTCAAAGATTTGGTAGGCCTCTTTTGCAGGGGGCCGCCTGGGGAAATTCCACACCTTTGCCTGTTATTCATCCGCCAAGCAGTAATGTGCAAATATTACTGTGTTCCGGTCTGAAGGGCATTGTTACCAGCGAAATTACTGGGCACGACGAGATTCAACAACTAATATCTCAGGGTGACAGGCGCAGTGCAGTGCCGCGCAGAACTTTTAATTTAAAAAAAACTGGGTAGCACTGTGTATGATATCGGCAATCATGATGCTTACCATCAGGCACCTGATTTGCTCGTCTTGTCACTCATTATCATAAAAAAATAAATAAAAAAAATAGCATAGAAAGCAACAGAAGTGCCACGCGTATACTTGAATTACAGACACTGCTTAATTATGCGTCTATTCCAAACGATTTAACCCTCAAGTCGTCTGGTTAGACGCAAAGGCTTATGATGACACGTATGTGATAAATTAATTCATTAACGTTGCATCGGTAAAAGTCGGTAAACTTATTTACGTCTGTACTTAATAGTAGATTTTATATTTTATTCCATTGAACATGTTTCTTCCGAGTTTATTTGTTGAATTCGTGACTCTACACTTATGAAGCACCTTCCTTCGTTGAATGTCAAAATATCTGCTGGTACATATAAGTTGCAAATCACGTTTGGGATATTATTTGTTTATCTTATTTCAATATCACGACTGATCATGAATTTAAAGAACCGCGCAGTGATGCTTGCTTGCTGCGTTAGGAAACCTTCATACTGCAATGCTGTCTAATTTATAAACACATATTTATTCATATTTCGTGATTTGCATGAAAAAATTTAAATCAATCTTGATTAGTTATTTTGAAGGCTAAATTCCATCAATATTTGATACCTAATAAAGTCTACAATTTGAATAATAATTTTCTTTAAATCTTTTATCAATCTTATTTCCAAATATCTGAATCATTTCTAATTCTATTTGATTTTTGTCCTGTAATTTTTTCCGTTTCAATTTGTTGCAGTTGTAGATTAACAGCTTGGTTTATAACCAAGCTGTTAATCTAAGTTCCTATCGACTAGGTACAAGTTTTGCCATCGATAACGGTATCACGACTAATCTTATCGCGAATCAAAGAACCGATAAAGTTTTCATATATTTTGAGAGAAAGTTGAGATGTTAGATTATATCTTAACAAACTAGTATGGTACCTACATTTTCACTTTTTCCCTATTTATAAATATCATTATATATATTATATCCTTCTTCCTACTATCCTACTAATATTTTCAAATGCGAAAGTTTGTGAGGATGGATAGGTGGATAGAATAAGAATAAGAATATATTTATTGATAAACTGTGTACATAAACAGATGGTAAACATGTAAAATTAATCAGTCTCAACAGGATGTTTGTTAGTTACTCTTTTATGCCAAAACTAATGAACCGATTGGGCTGAAATTCTGTATGACGATACGCAGTTTAGATCCTAGAATAACACATAGAGAGTACTTTGATTCCGACATTCCCACAGAAACGAAGACTACGCGGGTGAAACCGCGGGGCGTAGCTAGTAAACAATGATTTCTTTTTTATCTTTACTAAATATCTCAGCAAATTTTTTATGCTATCTATCTATTACTAATATCGAATCTCGACTGCCTCGGTGGCTGGTTGGGTTTTTTGATCACTGGTTAAGTCGACCAATGGTTAAATATTTTGACAAATAGTTAAAATTCGACAAAAATCGTTTTTTCATCCCTGGTTAACAATTTTTTTCCACATTATTTAACCATTGGTTATAAAAATTTTACTATAATTAGTTTGACAAATGGTTAACTTAACCGTAACTAACGATCAAAAAACCGGCCCTTAGTGGGCGGAAGCTCGACTGCCGATCATGAGGTCCCGGGTTTGATCCCCAGGTCAGGCAAAGTGTTCAATATTGGATGTTTCAATTGAGAATGGACTCTGGAACTGTGCCCGGTAGATGGTAATAGGCTCACCCCGTATTACATGGGACCAATAACATACGTGGGTGTACTTATATGGGCCTGATTCCTGGGCTACACTAGAGTACACTTCTGCCTACCCCTTCGGGAAAAAGGCGTGGTTGTATGTACCTATGTTATCTTTTACTGTGCCTTCTGATTTATCATTGTCAACAATCTAAAATCTTAACATAATTTTTTAGTCACATTTTTGTAGGTGGGTTAGGTGCATTGTAACGAAAGCTTGTCCCAATCAAGTAGGTACTAAAGGTCGGTTCACACTTGATAATGAAGACATGACATATTGAGGTTGTGTCTCGATAATATAACGATAATGATAATGGATGTCTCATTGTTTACAACCGAGTGTTCTGATGAGTAACGTTAGACTGCAAGAGTTCTACATTAATTATTACTTGACAACGCAATTTGTTATAGTATTCGTGCCGGATTTTAATAGGACAATTTCCAAACACGTCAAAGTCAAAGATTTTTATTCAATTTAATCCTATGAAGACACTTTTGTATGTAAATGAAGCTAATAAGTAATGAAACTATCGTGCGTAAAGAATGATACCTCTACAAGAAGACGCACTTTTGGTTCTAATTTCTAAGCTAGCCTAGGATAGAAAATTAGAAGAAAAGCCTGAATTATTACTTTGGTTCTATTATTTATTCTGTGATTATAGTAACCAAAAGATGTGTGTAGGTACTTCTGTTGTTATTAAAATTTTAATCTAGTTTCACCTGTGTGTGTGTCTATCTTGCGTTTATAGTGTGTCATACTAGACACACTATTTTATACAGTATTGTCTGTCTTTCTAGTGATTGTGACTAATGGCATATGGTTATTCTATATTCATCCTGTGACATCTCATCCCATCCGATATAATATTCTTAACTCATCTTAAATAGTATATAGATAAAATAGATATATCTATATCTAGCTTTAGGATCAGTTATTACGGGATACTTACCATGATTCGACGTTTTTCGAGTTTCTCGATATTTCGACGCAGTTGCATGCGCCATGATCATGAAAACGTCGAATCATGGTAAATATCCCGTAGGATATTTACCATGATTCGACGTTTTCATTACTTATTACGATATGTGATTTTAATGCTTACAATCATGATAGTTTGAAATCAAAAAGTATATAGCTCAACGCATTGCCATTCACCATAATATTTATTATCTATTATCTCAAACCAAATGTATTCCTTGTTCATTTAAAAATCACCGAGTACGTGTAGAAAGACCATAATAATCTATGTTGCTGAGCGTATAACGTTATAACAAAAGAGATTTATAAGGCTAGTGTGAATGTTCAAGTCGGTAGCGGTCGACCTAGGCGTACTTTTCATGAACAAGTTGCTGTTGTTCTTAGGAAAGGCCAAGTCAAAAGTACCTACAACCGACGAGCATGTATGAAAAATGTCATGAAAGTGAACGAAACGAATGTTGTATATCAGGATCGTAACAAGTGGAGGGAAATAGTCTCTGCCTACCCCACCGGAAACAAGGCGTGACTGTATGTATGTATCTATAACATTATATTCTGTCTCTCATAATTATTTTCATGTTTTGTCTATTAGAACATTTTTAACTCAAAGAACAGGTATCATCACGTTTCATTTGTAATAGCCATGACTTAGGAAACCTCTACCAGAGGTCAACATGACAATTTGTTATATTTTATGAAGAAATATGAGTTTATGATGGCGCGGATTACATACTAATGTCTACCTTACTATAGTTTTAAGACGAGTTAACGACCTTTTAGGGCTACACGAAGGTTATATAAAATAAAATTAGTTACAATTATAATAATTATAACGAGATATATTACTAACATTTTTTTTTGTAGCGTGGTTTTGAGATAAGAGCTAAGCTGCTTCATTTCATGTATATCACTATTTTCCTTGTGGCGTGATTCGTGAGTAAAAGCTGTACATACCTATTACCTAAACCTACACACGAAGGGAGATGACATTGTTCAATAAGGCCGGTTTTTTTTATCACTAGTTAAGTAGTACTAAGTACCTACTACGATTAGTAAAAATTTTTGACATATTGTAGTTAAAATTCGGCAAAATTCGTTTTTTCATCCCTAGTTAACAATTTTTTCCACACGATTTTACCATTGGTTAGGAATACTCACCATAGTTAGTTTAACAAATGGATAACTTAATTGTACTAACGAGTAAAAAAACCCTAAATCTTGCAGTGCTAAGGAAGTTTTCTAATTTTATTATCATATAATTTTAAAATCACGTTAAAAGATTCAAGAATAGGCCAGTAATAAAAGCAGCCGATGAAAAATGTATTTAAATTTCGAATAAGGAACTCTTTGGGTATCTGTATATGTGTAATGAATTCATATCTCTTGTTTTTACAAATTGGCGGCAATTTACAAGAGATTGGCTTCCTCGTGCCCCGTGTAACGTCGCATGTGTTATAATAATTTATTCTGTGTTGACGTTATGCACTATGGTGCACCAGGCTACAACGAAAATAGTGTTGTCTTATCACTAAATATGTCCAGTGCATCAATTTGGTTATCTACTATTGAAGAAAGTGACACGTATCTTACATTTAGACAGGATGTTTACAATCGATAACAATTTATTATATTTCGAAACTAGACCACAGCGACATAGATAGGTGACAGTTAGAATTCGATATTATTTGAGTTGAAACTGTTAATTATTCTGTATTGAGGCCATTTCCGATGCATATCCGTGCTAAGGTCTTAAATTCAATGTCGTTTTTCACGTAATATGTTCAGCGTTTGAAAAGTAATCGTGAGCAATTTTAATTAAGGCCGCAGTTAAAAATAAAAGCAATTAGATTCGAAATTTGAAACATAAAAGACATTAAAAATAACAAATGAACATCAAACGAAAATTAACAATACTAAAAAATCAATAACAATAGGTAATTGTCAATCACGCGATTTCACGTGATCTAGAGCTACATACAGCATTCTGTTCGCGTGCTCCTGTCATCGATATAAAGAAAAGGGGAGATAGGGTATGTACTCCCAGCGCTTACTCAACAAATGGCACGTGCAAGCTGTGTGAAATTTGCACAGTTACGTATAATGAACAAAAAAGATAGGAAGACGTACCTAAGACCGAAGTGCGACTGAGACCACAATATTATTCGCTCGTACGACCTTACTTATGAGTACGTACCTTACTACGTATGTGGACCTAATGGAACCTAATTTGAGCTTGCCATTTTCGAGAAGCCAATACCTCATCTCCCCTTATCTTTATATCTATGGATCCTGTATAACTTTTCCTTACTTCGTTAATTATGACTGGCCATTTAATATTTCCAAATTAAAGTTTTAATAGGTACCAAATCATTCATTATGTGCACGAAACACTTATACAATATAACATGATATGTATTTTACATTCCTTAAGCTGTACTTACATTAAGTACGTAGATACTATAGGTAGATACCATCGACCTGACACCCAAACCCTGTAGACGCCTTATATAGGGCGAATGCTTTAAAAAATATCTTAAAAAGTGTAATTTTTTATTTTTTCTCACAAGTAAAACACTAAAATAATTTGAAGAACAATGTAGACTCAGAATTTAGAATTGAGCTAGCAGCTAGATGGTAACTTTTGTTCTATTTAATAATTAATGATATCTGTGATCTGTATTATCTATGGTCAGAGAGAGAAAAAAATGTATTTCGTCCTAATACGAGTATTATAATCAGAAGAATTAAGTTTTGTGAGTTTTATTCAAAACCAAGGCGATAATCGAACCCATAAAATGTAGTTATTGACAACATTAGGCAAATAGATCTTATTCAAATCCGGTATATATTAACATATACCGTGAAGTCGAGAACATAATAATCAAACCAATCGCTACAATTTGAAGGGAGAAATGGGTACGTCAAAATTGGGTTGTTGTTACTTCGTCTCAGTTAGTTCGACACGCAAAAAATGTGTTATCTCGCCACAGTTCTATTTTCGTATTGTAAAATCGCCACAGGTTTTATTCAACTATTGTTATTTGGCCACAGTTGATTTTTCTGTACAGACTGCTGAAAAATGAAACAATAAAATCACATTATTACATACAGAAAAATAAATAATAATTGTATGTACTTATAAGCGCCACAGTCTTCTGCTGTTTTTGGTCATTAATTTTCCATAAAAGGTATCATATAAATCAACTGATTAATGAAATACTCTCTTAGAACTTAGTTTAAGGAAATTAATAGACAAAGTACAAAAGTCACTGCTGCATTTACATTTCTTATAGACCTAAGAAATGAACCTAAGAATAAAACTAGCTAGCTAACAAACTAGGACACTAGCTCAAAGCCAAAGATCAACAGACTAAGAACCCTGTTAGGCACTTGCAATATAAAAGCCAACAAGAGCGAGGGGCTTGATAGAGATGAGGTAAAATATAATAATATTATATTAATTTATAATTATTAATTCACGTCATCCAATCATGTCATCCAAATATACGAAACATTTTTCATAAGCTAATCCAGACATAGCCATAGTTATCATTCGGCTAAATGAACTAGGACTTATTTTAAGCCCCATAGGTAATCTCGTCATTTGGTATTGTCCCGAACAAAAAGCTGTATATTTTCTTGATTCTGTGTCTAATTCTTGTTGATAATACCCAGAAAATAAATCTAAATGACTGAAATAAATTGAGCCTGATAATGAATCTAATATTTCGGTTATATTTGGCAATGGAAATTTATCGTCTTGTATCCTTTCATTTAGTTTCCTATAATCAATCACAATCCTCCATTTTCTATCTCCCGACGTATCCATTTTTTTCGGTACCACTAAAAGTGGACTTGACCAATCACTTTGTGTTGGTTCTATTATTCCATCATCTAACATTTTCTTTAATTGTCTGTCTATCTCCTGCTTTTGTGACTGTGGTAGTCTGTAATTTTTAACAAATGTTGGTTCTACATTTGGCTTTAACTGTATTGATTGTTTACACAAATTGGTGACAGTTAATTTATCTCCTGGTAGTTGAAATATATCACAATATTTTGCACATATTTTTTCTATATCTGTTTTTTCCTGTTTGTTTAAATGCTCTAGTTTCAAGTGTTCAAACAGTTTTTTAACTCTATTTGCATTTTTGTTTTCACTTCCAAAATAACAATATTTGTAATCATCTAGTTTATGTATATTTAGTTTAATATCATTTAGATTTAATTCTTTCTCTGTTGTGTTTAAAATTTGAATTGGTATTTTTCCGTCAATAGGTTTTACAATTGTACTTGCAATATAGACGCCATCGCTAACTTCTTTTGCACATACTACACAATCTTCAGAAAAACTTGTTTCTACATAATGAATCGATTCTGATCGTGGTGGTAAACTATATTGATATTTCATGTCAAATGTTATTGATATGAATTGATTATTTCTTGCAATCAATGAAACGGTGTTATTATTATAGTTAAGAATAGCTTTGTTTTTGTTTAAAAAATCATGCCCTAAAATACCAATGGTTGTACAAGGTAATGATTTAAACACGTAAAATCTTTGTTTGTAAATTTCATTCTTTATTTATAGTACCATAACGGTGTAACCAATTGCTTTTATACTTCCACCAATGCCGTTTATAGTCGTACTATCATATATTATTTTTAAGTTTAGTTTTTTGGCATATTCGTATTTTATTGCAGATATTGTTGCGCCTGTGTCAACTAACCACCTTTCTAAATTATCGTTTGCTAAGATTTGCACTGTTATTGAATTTCCTCCAGTAAATACGTAATTACTCATCACGAAAAAACTCATTTAGACTTAAATTTTGTTCTTCTTGTGACATTACATGGACATTTTGTTGTTTGTTTTGTGATTTTTTATTATAATGGTAATTATCTGTGTTTTGCGATCTGTTGAAATTGCCTCGATAAAACCTTGGACCTGGTCCACCTCTTTGATTGTATTGGCACTTACGATTTTGTGTATTGTTATTTGGATAGGTATTACTTCTGTATCCTCCCCTTGATTGTCCTCTAGAATTTCCTCGGAAGTTATTACGTACCTGGTTATAACTTCCTCTGAAGTTACCCCGTGACTGATAATATCCTCTCGAGAATCCACGTAAACCAAAGGGTTTATTTGATTTATTATACGTACCTATCATTTCCGAAATAGAAGGCAACGTTGTTTCTTCGTCTACCGCTGCCTGTATTGCATCTTTTAAGGAGTCGAAGTCCCTAGCAGCTATTATGGTGCTAAGTCTACGGTTTCGCAATCCATCGGCAAATCTCTTAATTGCCATTTTCTCATTCAATGGTTTTAACACCTTATAACTATTAGCGTCACCGTTGGATTGTGAGATCGTTAAATCCACAAATAACTGTGCTAATTCGCTACCAAACTCTGAGATAGTCTCATTAGTTTGTCGTTTAGTTTGTAATTTTGTCTGTATCGCCGTTGCTGCTTTTTGCGCAAGTAATTTACATTTCATGTCTTTCAACAATTCATCGACTGTTGAATACTTTTCGTCTAATTTCAACTTGGCTGATTGAGATAATCTACTTTTCAGTACAAAATTTATTAACCTGGTTTCGCATTCCTTCTTTGCTAATAGTGTTTTATAGTATTCAATATTATCGATTAATTGTTGTGTCTTATTTTCATCATCATTCATCATAGGTAAAAGATACAAAGCAGTTTTCAAACTAAATTCTTCTGGTTCCGACATTGTTGAAAATTCTTTACACAATATTTCCACCTCAATATAAAGATTTATAAATTGTTTTTTCTCCTCGTCAATTGTTTGCAACGTTTCACTAGTGATGACACCCTTATTTATTTGTTCACTTATCTCTTCTACCAATAACAAATATTTCTCATTTATTTTTCGTATTTCTTCTAGTTTTTTAGTCAATATTTGCCCCTTACGCCTACTTGGACCTAATTTGATTAAATATGTCCTTATTTCTTTTAAATCTTTTATAAATGTTTTAATATCTAATGCCATTAATATATATTTCTTATCATTTACTTACGGTTATGTTGTATAAAGCTACTTTATACGTATACAAACTTATATTAGTATGTTAATAAAAAAATGCTTACTCACAAATAAGTCTTTCTGCAACGCATAAAATTAACTGCACTTTACCACTCGGTGAAACTGTTCTTTACCACTCGACGAACTGTACTTCTCTCTCCCAAGTTATTTTCCATCTCCACGTAAGTATTCCTTCGTATTCCAGCTCGATCTGTGCCATAGCCTTTGTCCCATCCGGAAACGTAACATCCAACCAGTTTTCAATTTGTACTTTCCTCTGTGGTGTAACAAACTTTGGATCGAGTAGATAATGTCCAATTCGTCCTTCTACATACACTATTATTGCTTCTCTTCCATGTGCTTTTGTAAAATGTACCTCTACAGCATTAAATTGTATTCCCGTGCTTGTGCAGAAAATTTTCATCCTCTCTTCTATCTCTGTTACATATGAGAATACTTTTGTGATACTCATACTGCCGCTTGCTGCTTGAATATCTCGCCTTGGGATCTCCTTGCAATCTTCTTGTTTAGGCAATTGTTGATGTATCTTATGAGCACCGCGCAGAGTACGATGACAAAACCAACAACAAAGATGAAGATGTACCAGTCAATGTGATTTACACCTTGGATTATTGCGTTTTCTTGATGGTAATGATTATTTTTACCGATTTGCGTATGAACGTCGTTATGTAAATTCGATGCGCTTTGTTCAGCCGTCGGCGTTCGAGTAGTCGTAGCGTGATTCCCCATCTCGAACTCAGTCCCAATTAGGAATTGTTTATCATTTTGTAGCTATTTGATCGCTCCGGTAGGCATCATACCACACATAGAGAAAGATGTACGCCCGTGAGTTTAAATTCGACGCGCTGTAACCCGAGACGCGACAACACGACGCGAGCGCACTGGCAGGGTCGCCATGTAATGTTGGGACCGTAGGCGAGCTAATGAAACCACGGAGTATGAGGGTACATTGATTTATTAATAAAAAGGTTACTCCTTATATACTACCTTATGACTAACATGCTACACGTGTCGTGGGGTTATAGAACTTTAGGTACTCCTCAAGTTATTGAGGTAAATTAACAATAGATTTAATAACAATAATATCGGGTTACACATTCCTTAGAGCCGTTAAATAAATACTTTAAAAATGAACATTGTTTTTATTAGTATTTCAATATCTAGTTACAATGTTTTTTATTTATTAATCATAGCTACACTACCTACACTACATAACATAGGTCCTAGTCAAATCAAATTTTTAACGAATGACGTGTGATCCATTTCAATAAACAAAATAATTAACCACATGTGCTGTTATTTCTTCAGTGATTCGTGTAACCATAGGACTGGACTTACCATATTATTATGACAAATACTTTTAATTAGTGGTCAGATTTATACCTCATTTTCTGCACTATAATATTAATATATTACTTAATTCCACTAATATTATAAATGCGAAAGTTTGTGTGGATGGATGTATAGACAAAACTACTGAACCGATTGTGTTGAAATTGGGTATTTAAGTAGCCCTGTATTAACACGACGTTAAGTATTTTGCACTACTTTCGATTTTTCTATACTTACATTCAAAGTAATCACGCACAACAGATATATTTTATGTGTTAGTTCATCAAAGGTAGATAAGGGCTATTGTTGTTTCGTCACACGTCTCAAGTCTCAAAGTACTATCAGCAAACAAAGTTCTAGGGGGCGTCACTCCTCAGTTGGTATGAACGGCCTTCGAAGTAAGTTTTCTGTACAATAGTACTATTATTTATTTTGTGGTTCTAGTCAGCTCTATTATCGATGTTTAGAAAGTATAATAAACATAACAGTAACACCATTCACATTTTGAATCATATTAAAATTCATAATTGTCATGGCTGTGTACATTAGACAATAGTCACGTAGGACTTTCGGGCGAGTTGACCTGACATCACTATTGGCCTTACACCAACTCGACAAAAAGAATAATGAATATTATATCTAATGGTATGAGATGGCATAGGATGAAAACGGAACAACTTGAAAAAAGTACAGTCTAAATATCAAGGTATACTTCTCTTTTAACAAGTCAAATAACAGTGGTTTCTAAAGGAATTGCATCGTTAAATGCATTCAAGAATGTACTGCATTCCGATCCATCGACAAATGAATTAACCATCCAAGTGTGCGACTTTAATTGATTAACTAGTTAATGACAGATAAACGACGATCTGCGTTTAATTACAGTGACTTGATACTTCAAAACGTTAGTGTTAGTGTGTGGGTGGCTTTGGAATATTCCAGAATTTTGTATCCAGTTATTTTTATGATATTTTTATACATAGAGAAGTAAAACATGTAGTTATATGAATGAATGAATGCATGAATGATAACTCTTTATTGGTACCAGAACAATATATAAAATTACAAAGAAGAAAACCTTAAAACTAGAAACAGTAACAACCACAACATTTTTTTGTTGTGGTAGGCCTCTTTTGCAGGGGGCCGCCTGGGGAAGTACCACATCTTTGCCAGTTATTCATCCGCCAAGCAGTAATGTGCAAACATTACTGTGTTCCGGTATGAAGGGCAATGTTATCAGCGAAATTACTGGGAATGCTGAGATTCAACAACTAATATCTCAGGGTGACAGGCGCAGTGCAGTGCCGCGCAGAATTTTAATTTCAAAATACTGGGTGGCACTGTGTCTGATATGAGCAATCATGATGCTTACCATCAGGCACCTGATTTGCT
Organism: Hemistola chrysoprasaria; assembly: GCA_947063395.1. NCBI lineage: Eukaryota > Metazoa > Arthropoda > Insecta > Lepidoptera > Geometridae > Hemistola > Hemistola chrysoprasaria. Next base: position 10,528,192 of record OX346724.1, on the reverse strand, counting down.
CGTCTTATCACTCACTATCATAATAATAAAAAACCAGCGGCCTCATCGCTCAGAGTGATCTCTTCCAGACTTATAATTTTAGATTCTTTCATAAACTCTCGGTTTTTTCTAGTGAACTTCTTAAAATCACAATTTTACTCGCGTGATTAGACGTTCACTACAAAATCGTTAAAAAATATAATAGGGATATAGACATTGCATGTGCACGCAGTAATCTTATAAATCACAATGAAAAACCACACACTGTTACAAAATTCATAGTATTAACAATTTGAACCAGATAAAGCGATGGGAGATTTAAAGGGCAAACATTTTTTTTTTTATTTATAACCGCAATATAGCATTCAAGCCTTTCAGGTTAACTGATACAAATTATATTATAAAAAAAAAATATGGTATTAAAATAGTTTCAGGAATATCTCGGTGATATGAAACTGGTATACAAAATGTTACAAAAAGGTGTAATAATACTTAAGGGGTACATGTACCCGTCAACCTTAACAACTTGCAAAAAAATTGACTTAATGATACATACTTGATACAAATTTTCCGATCAGGTTGATCCATTTTGTATGATGGGAAGTCGAATTTTTTAGCGTACTTTGCAATACTTTCTTTTGCAAGCGTCCATATTGATGTGTAGATACACCCTCTACACTTTTTAGGAACACTTTTCATATTATAATAAAATGTATCTTGTAACCTTCATTGATAAAAGTTTCAACACTGAACACTGCCCTTGAACCGTTGACTCAGAAAAATATGTAAAACTGCACGAATTTATTATTTATAATTCGAGAATAACGACCAATAATAATGTTAAATGCAAGTAGATATAATAGTTTACTAGTAGTATAGTAGTTTGCCGTGGGGTTACCGGCTTTAGAATAGTACCTCACCCTCTCTACCCGTGGTTGCCGTAAGAGCCGGCTAAGGGTTATGAGATCTAGAGAACGGGCAGCAGCGTCCTCTGTGTAAACCATCAAACTGCGCTCGCCAACCCGCCTGCCAAGCGTGGCGAGTATTGGCAACAACCCCCCTTATGGGAGGCTTATGTTCAGCAGTGGACTTCCAACGGCTGCATGATGATGATGATGATAGTAATAATATGCCTATCTATAGGTAGAAATGTATTTATTATTTGAGTTAATATAGTTTTAGTAGTATTCAATATATTTCGTTCGTTCGCTTTCGTTCAGATAAATAAAACCTGCGCGGTGCAAACCTAATTCGCCTTCTCGCTCACAAGTACCTACATTTTTGAAGATATATAAAATACTACATGTAATTACGTAAAATAAAGTCTACTAAGAACTAGAAAATAACAATACAAACTTTCAGTGACAAATCCAATTTAATCTAAACAAGTCTACAGTGTCTTTTTTTCTGTGCAGGTTTTTATACATGAAAACTTGTTTGGATTGTTATTTATATATTGATTATATTGTTATTTTCTAGTTCCTAGTAGACTTTATTTTACGTAATTACATTTATTTCCAACGGCCGAGATATGATGAAATTAACCTATGACGACTTAAAAGTACCAAAATAGATATGTGACGAGATAACACATTGTTTGTGTGAATAGTAAACTTTGTGACGAAGTAACAATAACACTTTCTAAGAACCGTATCATTCGCTTATCTCTAGGTTTAACGTTTATGTTCCTTGTTTTGTTAAACTTTCACAACGAAAATTGTGCAAGCGATAACCGCATTGTGACTGGTGACATTGAAAGAAATGACTCAATATAATTAAAAATACTTTAAATTCTTTCAATAATTCAACAATATTGACTCACTACGTGTCTGGGACTTATAAAGATCTCTAAGTTTACCTTATTTATCATCGCTCGACCTCCATTGAATTCCTCGGTGGCGTAGTGCAAGCGTTAATGCCATCATGAGGTCCTGGATTCAATCCCTAGGTCAGACAAAAATTGCTATTGTCATTTTATCTGACCTATTTTATCCAATGACTGCATGTGGTCTGGAGCTGTGCCCGGTAGATTACAATAGGCTCCTTACCCCTTCGTGAAAAGGCGTGATTTTATGCTATGACTCCATTGACTCTACATTACATTATTTTACGACGATAGTAGGTAAGTATGCCAATCAAATTTTCTTGTTTTTTCACATTCCATTCTTTCTTCTTGTAATTCAGTAAGGAAGAATAAGTAACAAGAGTCCTGTAGTGCTAAAATCGAAATGTCACTACCACTAGGTTTCCATAAAAAGTTCAATTAACAACGACACCGTCTAAGATAGATTGCAGCAATATCAGAATGAGCGCAGGAGTGCAATAACTCGTCTAATTATAGTTCTACGGAGACCCACAGATAACCTCTTGCTCTGTGCGGTGCTTGCGAACACGAGGTCACCCATCACCACACTGTATTGAGATGTTGGTTGGGAAACACCTGAAACTTAGAACTTATTAGGTTCCTTACAGGCTCTGGGCCCCTGGTACTTAAAATTTATTGTAAGTGCTTTTTTTGCCTGAAATCAATGATTAATTATTTAGAAACTAGCTGTTACCCGTGACTTCGTCCGCGTGGTACCTATATACTAAAGTTTTTGAATTTTTTACTCGGAACCCTAATCCTATTTCTTTAATAAAACTTTAGTAACATTTTACAACGTCAGCTATCTCTCAGCGAAAGTCCCATTAAAATTGGTCCAGCGCTTTCGGAGATTAGTGGCAATGAACAGACCGACATATTTATATATTTTTATTTCTTATAATAAATTGTAGGTATATTTTTGCTATTAGTATCGTAATTTACTTTCATATTATTTGGTAGAAACCTGTAAATGTAAATGTAAACCTGTAACATAACAAACAGACACTTCAATTCTATTTATTTGTATGTATAGATTATTACCATATTATACCTATATTATAGATATTAATATAGAAATGACACAAGCTATGACATTATGAACCGAAATAAAGTAAAAACTAGCGAAACAAGTCAGTTAAGTAGGTACAGTCGAGTATTTAATTGGCATTCACTTATGACACATATACCTACATGGATACTAGTTACTGGTAACCGCTAAGTATCGTGAAAGCAGTGAAAAATGATGAGTATCATTTTTCATATGATAAGGGTTACTGGTAATCACCCTGTATAGAACATCATATAGGTAACCTGTGTTATAACTAAGGCCTGTTCATAAAATTCGAATGCACTTTAGTTTTCGCTGGTACCTAATGTAAATTAACGCAAAAGCGCGGATTACGACCTTGCAATCGCGTAACAACAACAGTAAAGTTTCTCGTCAAACGTCATTTTTTATTTGCCGTTTGATAGCAGACATTAGGCAATTAACGCTTTCCACACTTCTACTGCTGTTCGTAATAAGCATGTCTGTGAATACGAGACTGAGGTGACAAAGGATTAAACTCATAACATAACATACATACATTCACGCCTTTTTTCCCGAAGGGGTAGGCAGAGGTGTACCCAGGACTCAGTCCCATAGTAGATACACCCACATTTCGCCAGTATGTTATTGGTCCCATGTAATAGGGGGCGAGCCTATTGCCATCTAACGGGCACAGTTCCAGACTCCAGGCAGTTATTGAGATAATTCCTAATGGAAAAATCCAATATTAATCACTTTGCCTGACCTGGGGATCGAACCCGGGACCTCTTGATTGGCAGTCGAGCATGCGCCCTCTACGCCACCGAGGCAGTCAGGATTAAACTCGATTGTACAAATTGTTCGGAAGCCAAGCTCTTCACTCTTCATATTATCTAACCTCTTTTAAGTGCAATGAGCACCCACATACTTACTTATTCACAATATAATATTATATGTATCGTAAACTGTGATATAAATATGTCATCTCCTAGTCACAACTGAGAAAGTATTACGTGATTTGTGACCTTTTAGCGCTGTCGTCGCCCACTCGTCTAACAACTAACATGAGTGGGTAGGGTGACCAGGGTTTTGAGATTTCCTCAGACCTTACATTATATCGAAGTTCTACGAAACACTGCACTACGCTTCAGAAGTCTCATACATTTTTTCAATTTCTGAGACACTACAACTCATATTATTACTATACTTAATAGTTGTTAGATGAGATCCTTTCATGACATTTTTCATTCTTTGTCAGCCAGACCACGATGCTTACATAATATATAGGTTACACTGTTGATATAAGTAGGTATATAAATAATGGTTCGGGTACACCCACAATTTCTTAGAGCCAAGATCCCAGAGAGCCACGTACCTATCGGACAGCCAAGATTTTGATAAATTTCTTGAATCTTGGATAACAGAATGTAGAAGAAATAAATATTTTAATGGAAAAAAGAAAAATATTGTAAACTTACATACTATTACTATATACTATTACTATTACTATATTTATACTATAAATGACACTGAAAGACTGACGACGATGAAGACAAAATGTGCAGAAGATTGTATCGAATTTGTCATAAAACCTTGCTTACAAATATCACAAACGGAAAAAGCCGTTGTTATTTGGCACCAAGACAAGTTTTTAGTTTTAAGAAATGTATACATGCAACTTGAAAACAAAATGATAAATTAGAAGAATAAAAACTAGGTATCTTCAGCAAATTCGCCAGATTCCGATTCAGATATCCTAGAAATCCATTTGGTAGGCAGTCAGATAAGTTAATGTCCCCTAACACGAATTGTCTTCGACCAATTAGAACTCAGTCCCCAAAAACAAGTTTCATCAAAACTGTATTGAAACCTTCATTACTGATGGGTCACAATATAAGCGATAGTACATAGTATTATTATCAGTCCTGTGGTAATAGGCAATCTATTATTACACTGCGAAAATCTATAGGCCTATAGTAAAACAAGTGCTCCAAACCACTATCAGATGACAGCATACCCAAATTACTGGCGGCTTTGCCTAGTCATAATATTATACTAATAATAATAAATAAAGTTATTTTATAATTAATTTTGTTTTTATTTTAATTTTGTTCTAATACGCTATGATCTATGTAAGTTGATTGAAATAAATGGTTTGAAATTTGAAAAATCTTTTGAAAGTAATCAATGCATATCAAATAAAGAAGAACATACCTTATACTCACGTTGTGACATAAAATTGACCTCTAAGTTTCAGCTAACAGATTGTCACCCTACTATGCTGTTACCGACTACAAGAAATGCATCCCACTTTTACTATTAAAAGAAACCTCATATGTTATCCAACAGCAACCTTAACACATCTGAAATAAAGCATAATATTGTATAACAAAATTCGTATGTGAAAAACGCTTATGTAAGCTATTTGTTTGAAGCAGTTTCGATTATGTGCTTATTGAGTTACCCTTTTGCCTGCTTATTATGTATTTAAGTTATAAAAACTATTACTTAATGTTTTTGCATAGATTATGATGATCTGACATTATGGTCTCTACTATCTAAACTCTATATAGACCAACAAACATTTCTCGTAATATCAATAAACCACAGCACAATAAGAACAGTAAGTCATCTATACTAATATTATAAAGAGAGAAACTTTGTTTTTTTGATTTTTTGTTTTTTTGTTTGTAACGAATAGGCTCCGAAACTACTGGACCGATTTTAAAAATTCTTTCACTTATGGATAGCTTAATTCAGTGTGAGTGACATAGGCTATATGAGATTTTGAAAAAAAATAGGGATCCGTAAGAAAACTGCAATATTGTGAACCAAGGTGTCACATAATATAATTACCATATTCATAAATTTGCGTGCGCTGTGAAATCCATTGATGGTAGAATAATATAATGTACTAGGGGTTTGTAGTACTTATCAATATCTACAAAATAGTCCACGGAAATTTTATCCATCTATTTTGGTTTAGTCACAATAATCGAAACAGACATTATATGCATGCGCTGTGAAAAGTATTGGTGGTAGAATAAAGTAATGTACTAGGGGTTTGTAGTAATTATCAATGCCTACAAAACGGTATAAATAGATTATATCCATCTTTTTTGGTTTAGTCAAAATAATCGAAGCAGTGATTATTTTTCATGCGGTGTGAAAACTAATGGTGGTAGAGTAAAGTAATGTACTAGGGGTTTGTATTACTTATCAATACCTACAAAACAATATACATAGAATACTTAATATTATAAAGAGAGAAACTTTGTTTTTTTGATTTTTTGTTTTTTTGTTTTTTTGTTTGTAACGAATAGGCTCCGTAACTACTGGACCGATTTTAAAAATTCTTTCACTTATGGATAGCTTAATTCAGTGTGAGTGACATAGGCTATATGAGATTTTGAAAAAAAATAGGGATCCGTAAGAAAACTGCAATATTGTGAACCAAGGTGTCACATAATATAATTACCATATTCATAAATTTGCGTGCGCTGTGAAATCCATTGATGGTAGAATAATATAATGTACTAGGGGTTTGTAGTACTTATCAATATCTACAAAATAGTCCACGGAAATTTTATCCATCTATTTTGGTTTAGTCACAATAATCGAAACAGACATTATATGCATGCGCTGTGAAAAGTATTGGTGGTAGAATAAAGTAATGTACTAGGGGTTTGTAGTAATTATCAATGCCTACAAAACGGTATAAATAGATTAAATCCATCTTTTTTGGTTTAGTCAAAATAATCGAAGCAGTGATTATTTTTCATGCGGTGTGAAAACTATTGGTGGTAGAGTAAAGTAATGTACTAGGGGTTTGTATTACTTATCAATACCTAGAAAAGAATATACATAGATTATATCCATCTTTTTTGGTTTAGTCACAATAATCGAAGCAATGATTATTTTTCATGCGGTGTGAAAACTATCGGTGGTAGATTAAAGTAATGTACTAGAGGTTTGTAGTAATTATCAATACCTACAAAACAGTATACATAGATTATATCCATCTTTTTTGGTTTAGTCACAATAATGGAAGCAGTGATTATTTTTCATACGGTGTGAAAACTATTGGTGGTAGAGTAAACTAATGTATTAGGGGATTGTAGTACTTATCAATACCTACAAAACAGTATACATAGATTATATCCATCTTTTCTGGTTTAGTCACAATAATCGAAGCAGTGATTATTTTTGATGCGGTGTGAAAACTATTGGTGGTAGATTAAAGTAATGTACTAGGGGTTTGTAGTACTTATCAATATCTTCAAAATAGCCCACGATAAATTTATACATGTGTTAAGGTTTGGTCATTGTAACAGAAATAGTCATTAATTTGCGTGCGCTGCGTAAACCATTAGGGTTATATCTATTAAAATACAATGTATCACGAATTTACTCCTGTTAAACGATCAGTATACCTACTTCTGCTACCGTGCGAAGCCGGGGCGGGCCGCTAGTCTTCTTATAAATTGGACGCTGCCAGTTTTAATATAGAATCTCTAATAAGCAACTGGTACTAAGTTATAAGTTAATCAAGTGAATAGGGCTATTGCTATTTATTTTTAAGTTTGTTCTATATAAAGTTTGGTCTCAATAAAGAGTATTGTATTGTATTGTATTGTATAGGGCTTTGCATACCTTTATGATCAGCCATAAAGTTACATTAAAGCACGACAGGCCGTTGTAGAATTTGATTGATTGATTTATGGTAGTGAATGTTGGATCTGGCAGAAGAAGAACGAAAGTAAGACTAATGCTGTATAGTAGAGATCAGTAGTCTGAAAAGGCCATGATGGACAAAGTGAGAAAATAAGGGAAAGCTGTGGCGTGTTAGAAAATGTAGTGACAAAGATAGAGAAAAGAATGCTTAGATGGTTCGGAAATGTGGAGCGGAAAGGAGATATAAGGCGAGTGAATGGTGAAGCCGGTAGGGGTTGATCGAAGCAAACTTTTCATGAGCAAGTTGATATTGTCGGAAAGGCCAGGTAAAAAGTACTCAAAACTGTCGAGCATATATAAACAAAGTGATGAAAGTGGAAGAAGCGAAAGTCGTGTGAATAAATAATATTTGCTACCCCTACGAGAGCCAAGCTAGGACTGAGATTTTGAATAGAACTACAAATTTAATAATAAAAGATATTGTAAGAGTACCTAAGTCTAAAGTATAATAAAACCTCTACAACCAGAATATAATATCTTGTTCTCATAGGTAAGTAGTAGTCGGAAAAGTAGATTTTAGACATATAATCATTTAGACATTTTTTTTATGTTATGTAAATATTCATTAAACTCAGTGAGTATTAAAATGCAATTTTTCCTAAATACCTGATTCATTTCAATATAACTCCTATTTAAGTTAAAAATAAGGAAATTAATAAATGTGATCTCTACGTTACTCTTACAAAGCACGGGATAATTAAAAATACGATATTGCGTCGGAAATCTACCCAACGAGCCAATAAAAGAGGTAGATCCACTTAACGAGTAATATAGTAGACCACCCACTGAGCAATTATTTGGCGCGTCACCATACATACTCCCTTATTGCTCTCTAGAGTGTCGTGGGAATGGCCTGGACCCTTCAATATAACAGAACAAAGCTTGACGTCTACTCAATGATCGTTAGCGCTTAAGGTAAGCTACTGTGAAACTGAATGAAGGTAACGCGCATTTTGAATGAACGTAATTGCTTTTTGGTAGGATGACGGTTGGGTTTTAAAGGGCGGTACACGGTCCACAGCCCTGTGGAGCCCCCTGCCTCTCTAATTACTGATGTGACCAAAAGGTTTAGTAATACTTTGTATACTTGTATATTATCTACTCAAAAAATATGAGGGCCAGCATGAATTTTCATATGCATTAAAGTTTTGTATTTTAATATTTAATAATATTTGTATTTTAATTAATTATTATTTGATAAACCCCGCATGGTGGCCCCTATTTTCTTTTCAGTACCTTAACTAATATAAAAATATAAAAGCCCACTAGGAAATTTTATGTTGGTTATCGTCATGACAGCGTTTAGCTTTCTCAACAGTCTACTAGACATTCCTGTACGAATATCTGCTAGGTATCGCTTGCAGAGGGTTTACATAGGTTATCGTTTTATATGTCGATTAAATCATGGTCATGTTATTCTAAGTTCTCAGGCTGTCTGTGTTGTAGTATATCAGCAAATATAGATTTATTTCCGGCAAGTTGATATAGGTACTTAGTCCATTTACAAACATGATGTCAGATCTTTTTGTGTGTGTTGAGTCGATGTAACCCCTCAATTTTGAACTTATTAAATATGTTATCACATAACTATTACTGATCATTGAACTGTTTGGCGATTAGTGAACGTGCTTGCGACGGGTGCGCAATGAACTGTCCATATCATTGCGAAACCTCAATGTCCTAATTTAAAACAATGTTTTACCGCAACCTAATAATCTAAGTGCACGGCTAACGCGCCGTTTCACAATACCTACACGTTTCGTAGCCAAAAGAAACATAGTTTACGAAATAGGCGACAAAGTTCAAACGAACGAACCTCTTTGAAGTTAAATTGTTTGGAAACAAGCCTCTTGTGCGACTGACAAAGTTTAGGGAATAAATTTCGACAAAGCCGAATTTTGCTTTTCGTAATGCAATTGCATTTTAACATTAACGAATGTTATTGTATTATGTTATGAAATAAGAAAGAACTGATGATTGATGAGATCTGATAAGATACACGCCATGGGCATTGTTATTATTATTGAATGCGTATTCAAATTTCGAAGATGTACGATTTTTATAGGTACTCGCTCAAAAGAGTCCCACCTCGTTAAAATAATTAGGTAAGTTATAATACGTACTAAGATATATATGCCTAAGACTAATGGTCCTTTACAAACTTTTCAGACGTGACGACAGAACAAAGAGGAGATAGGAGCAATATGAACCGTAAAGACGGCCAAGACGGATGGCATTATTTAACAATTTCTTAATTTCAAAGTTATGTCGGAAGTACGAGTAAGTATGCGATAATTTTCAAGATACCCTTTCTAATTATGTTGAAGCAATCATCTCCAAAATTTATTTGAAGCCTGTATGTATACAATACCACTATGAGGAATTCAAAGCACGTCTCTATCAGTTGAATCTGCGCCGTCAACGATGCGATCTACTAGGGTTTGCACAATTCTACTCCGGGTGCATTGTGTTCTTGTAATTGTCATTTTAAATGTTGCCACAATACCGCATTGTTGGTGCCCTGCTGGATTTATTTACCGTTTTACATAATGCAAGTATGCTAGAATCAAGCGTGGACTTTAAAGGAAACAGTACGGAGTTGTTGACGTAATTTACGAGTATTATCATAACGTACAGCTAACATAATAGAGAAAAGGTATTGTAGCATGCCTAAAAGCTTTGCTTTGAATTTGGATCTATGACGCAAAATATTTGACTGGAATCGAAGTTCGCAATAGTTGGAACAATGCCCGTTTATCAGGGTCCCATAATAGAATAGACTTAATTGCGAAGCAAGATTACATACCATAATATACTCAATACTCACAGATTATCTAAATATTTCAGTAAGGTATAAAGTGACAAATCATTGGTCGACAATGGGCGTACTTATCAAGCGATCTCTTTCAGGCAATTAGCCTTTGAACGGATAGAGGTATGGTGGAAAGAGTAATGCATCCATATTAGAGTTTCTGTAGTCTTTAGATATAATTCGATATTAGATATTAGATATAATTCGTAACTGATTAGGGAATTAGTTACGCTAAAGCGCTACTTTTTTGTTGATAAGGAGGGCCCCATCAACAGGAAAGAAGACCACATTATCATCCCCAGCAGATGTCGCATTGTATGTCATAAATTCCCTATATGATAGAACAATCTATCTATAACAATCAACCCACACTTTTCTTCTCCTGTGATCTTGTGTGCTCTTGTCAACGTTGTTTCGAATGATTGATCTATTCCGGCTCGTTTAACAACGATAAATTTTTCATTGATTTCAATTCGATACTGTCACGCAAAATTTTTTTGGTGCTATGAGGCGTGAGATTTTATTAAGCTCTTGTATCTAAATATTATTATAGTCATCGTGATTACTATACAAGGTTACCTACTGGTTCGAAGTTGGCTCCATATCCTAGTATTTTTCCAAATAATAAGTAATTACATGACATTTTAAGAAGATACTAACTGGTTACCCGAAACCCTCTATCCAAATCCTGGCATAAGAACCAGATGAACGTATCTACGAAAAAATTAAATATCGTTTTCTTTTTCATAAATCTTTCTCACTTTCAAACGGTTTGTTTGAAAGTAATCGCTCTTAGCGAAAAGGCCGCGAATCGTTACAACACTATGACACTATTTTATTATAATTTATTTTTATTATAAGATTAATTCTTGTTTTTGATGTGCTATTAGTTATTCTTAATTCTTGTTCTTGTATAAGTCTAGCTTATTTTTTATTTAATATGATAATATTTTTTTATTACAGCTTTATAATATTTGCACTATATTCTCCGCATTATTCAACAGAAGGAAATAGGAAGAAAAATACAGTTTAGCTCAAACAACAATCATTATGGTCATTACCGTCCGTGGACCATAAAATAGTAGCATGCACGTGTTAATTGCTGGTATTCAATACCTATCCATATTATTGCCTTAAACAATGGTTAACTGTTCGTTAAAATGTCGTGGTCGTTATTATAGGGACTGGCCTTATCACTTCCTGCCTTATTAGACCTATAGGGGATTGCTAAATTCATATAGGTACGTACTACTTACTAAGATATCTATATGAATTACTAATTAGAGCAGTTAACTTCCTTCCTCCTTCCCTTTACTTTTGTCCATAAAATAAATGATTTACCTTTTTATATCCCACATAAAGCTAATATAAATGTGAAAGTTTGATGGATATATCATGCTTACGTTATTCATGCTGAATCACCAGAAACCGATTGCTTTGGTAGTAAGTAGGAGTAGTTTATTCTATAGAATAAAATTCAAGGGGTACTTTTTAACGGATAACTATATGTGTATAGAGGTGTATATATTTTTATATACAACTTCCACACGGTGTTTTAGTATCGGAAATCGTGGCCCTCCGTTACTTGGCGCTCCTGAACTATGGCTCTAAGAAACAGACCCATTAAACTAGGCTAGCAGCGTACGGGCTCCTTTATAGTAGGTAACCAGATGAGTGATTTACTGACCGAGGATCGAACCCGGGACCTGTGATCCAGAAGGAAAAGTTACTACCAACAGAGCCAACGGGTTAATCTCCTCAATTGTTACCAAATTCCTTGATACGATTACATAATCTGAAACGGAGACAATATAAGTCATTATCTGTATAACGAAGTTAATAAGCAATTTGATGCTTCCATTACTGTAAGTACGACACGAAATTGAGGGAAAGTGCTCAATTTACCTCACGCTAATAGCCTTTTCTTTGTTTTCACTTTAAGAGCTGCATGATGACAATATGGATGGAATGATGGAATTTTACGGTGGAAAGGTTGCCCAGTGCAGGAAAGTTTAGGTATTTCTAATACTTCGCTCTTGTGGAATATTCTATCGTGATTCCACCTGATTGTAGAACGGCAGAATATTAGTCAAAAAGGGTCTAAAAGGCACGACTGACTGTCCATTGAGTGCTGATTCCCACACTGTTGGGTCTGACAGAAGAAGAACGAAAGTAAAATTAATGCTGTGGAGATGAGAAGCCTGATAAGTATGACTGGAGTGGGCTTGATGGACAAAATGAGGAATAGTGTGATAAGGGAACGCTGTGGTATGTTAGAAGATGTAGTGGCAAAGATAGAGAAAGGAATGCTGAGGTGGTTTGGACATGTAGAGAGGATGGATGAAAGGAGATTAACAAAAGAGATTTATAAGACGTGTGTGAATAGTCAAGTCAGTAGGGGTCAACCTAGGCTTACTTTTTATGAAAAAAATCATGTTTTCCTAAATAAAGGCCAAGTCAAAAGTACCTACCCTTGGACCCTTGGTAATAGAATGGGATTCAATTACTGTCTTTATATGATAATGGACACAATCCGCAAAATATAAAACAGTCATGATTGTTATGAATTATGATCAATATTTCTCATCAAAACATTACCAAATATGAGTCCTTATCATCCATCGTGGTGGGTCCGTCCGCTGACTGATTTCACGGTAATCTCCAAAGATTGACAGGCACTGCGAGGCACAATGGGACATTCGGGGCCTAATGTGGCCATTATCCTTTAATGTGACTCAGGTTACGCCGGGTTAAAGCTCCAGATAGATCGATCTGTATAAGAAACGCGGCGGAAATTTTCTTTTACTGATTTTTAAAAAGGCCGAAGAATAATCCATTACGCTAGGGTGATTACTGGCTACGAGAGTGCTTTGAAGCTTAATCCATCCAATTCTTCCATTGGAGAAATGAGGAAAGCTAATTTTGTAATAAGAAAACGAATTCACCAAATACGAATACCAAGAGAACTGAACTGACTGAAGACGTTATGAAAAGTTACATTGTAACTAATAATTATTCATCACTTTAAAAGAAAAATTCTCCATTGCTGAGTTTTCCGTAAGAAATTATACTAACTACGGAGATTGACGCAACGACTTGGACACGAAAAGAGTCCATTCCTGTTTTCCCTAAACTGTCACTTATGCTACTCTTCTCTCTGCCTGGAACGCCTTCAGAAAAACCCGATTTATATAACATTTTCTCCAGTTTCCAGGATAAATGGTATAAGAAAATGCTATTTTAGCATTAAGTTAGTCCTAGCGTTGTGCTGAATTATAAATAAATAAATAAAAACCTGTTGCGTATAAGAACTAAAATTCTATACCACAACTTTGCAATGGAGCTTTAGAAATAGACTAGGATATTGACACGCCTATATCGCTTATCTTATCATTTGACACCAACACCAAGCATGCACTGTGATAAGATTCTAATACGTTATGAAATACCTCTACACGAGCAGGTGTCGTCTTTCCACACAAAGCATCCTGCAACATAGGTACCTTGAAGAATTTGTATAAGTGTGAGTGCCATGAATAAAATATACCTAAAGCTGCTTAACACTTGTAGGCTGGCTATACACGGACTGTTGGAGAAGTCAGCCAGTGATCATATTATATTGTGAAATATACAGTATAATGTAATAATTAAACAAAAGGCACAATTACTCCAACAATATTAAAAAAAGTAAACAAAACAAGTTGGAGAGTCGAAGCCACTTCCTCTTAAAAGACAAAGACACATTGAGCATTGAATAACGTTTCCCATCGCAAATTAACTGAATGTGTGAATGTGGTCGACAGATGTGGACGCGATGCACTGACCCGAAGATAATATTATGTAAGTAAGTACTAAAGTGAGTAGGTACCTATATATTATCTTCTTACACAAATCGCAAATAAAACCATAATTTTAACTATAGTTTCTGTTCTGTATGTTATTTGTGTTTGTGTGTGTGGTATACAATAACTATTATTAATTATTAATTAATAAATAGTATTATCAATCCATCTATCGCAATTTTGGTGTTATTGGATTTTTCCATTAGGAATTTTCTTAATATTAGACTGAAGTCTGCGCCCGGTAGGTAAATGGTAATAGGCTCGCAATAGGTTGCCTACATAATAGAGACATAGAGTGTACCTCTGACTACCCCTTACCCCCTTGAGAAAAAGTCGTGTTTAAAAATTTTAGTAAATAAATAAAATAATAATATAATAAATAAAAGTAAATACTTAGATATTATATAATGTAAATTTGATTTTTTAACACCGATTTATGGCAAAAAATGGCAAAATCAGATAGAGCATAATAGGTAGGCTTCTTTACGGCTAATGCAACATCGCCGAAACATCGAGGTAAATGTTTTAGGTAAATAATAAATGTTTTAGAGCGTTCAATTCCATTTTAGCCATAAACAATAATATAACATTATGTATTTTTTTAGAATTCAACTTCAACGAGATAATGCTTCGAACATACAAATTATATTGATAGTGTACCACAAAATCCCTAATTTCATAAATAACGCCAAAAAGAACATCTGTACTGTCAATAATTGGATAGTGTAAATAATATGTAAAGAAATCGCCCCTAAAATAGTACAATCATAGATAAAAGT
This sequence comes from Hemistola chrysoprasaria, assembly GCA_947063395.1. Classification (NCBI taxonomy): domain Eukaryota; kingdom Metazoa; phylum Arthropoda; class Insecta; order Lepidoptera; family Geometridae; genus Hemistola; species Hemistola chrysoprasaria. The sequence goes on along the minus strand of OX346724.1, from coordinate 10,513,155 downwards.
GCAAAGTAAACACGAAAGAACGGTGGCATCATTAAAGTGACACTGCGGTGGTAAAAAATGATTTTTGTAAGGGGATGCCTACAATGGAACCCTTTTGTGTGTTCCGTGGGAATCCAACGTAGTATGTTCACCGATACGCAATTTGCATCCAGTTTTTCCTATGATAGTAACGGTAAACTCATCTATTTCGGACACTCAATGATGAGTACTCGGACAACAATGTGAGAAATCACGTTTGGTCAAACTCTCATTGAGGAAGGTCTGAAAAAATAATTTCATAAATCAATCCATAATGCGTTTGGAAAGATAAGTAGGTACTTAGATCAGTAATTCTTCTACAAGAAGGTAGCTTAAGATGATTTGTTCTTATCTAGAATCATCATTCTATTACAATAATTGGTAATGCTTTACGAGTAGCCTTTTTTTTCGTTATATTAATGACGACTACCCATTAAAATTTTCTATTTTAAATGTCATAGTACTCTAAGGATTTTAAGTAATTATCTTATTAACTGATCCGTTAGCGTAGAAGCTGCAAGCTTTATTGCCGAGCAGGTCCTGAGTTTGATTTTCAGTTCAGGAAAAAAGTGTACTTACCTAATTAGATTTTTCCATTAGGAATTGTCTCATTAACATCTTGGAGTCTGGATTTGTGCCTGGTTGATGGCGATAGGCTCGCCCCCTATTGGACTAAAGTCGCTATTACACAACACTATCAAGACAGTCTTACTAAGACTGTCTGTTTCCTAGACAAACAAGCTTACTTTTAATATACTAGGCTAGTCTTAGTAATACTGTCTTGATATCGTGTTGTGTAATAATCGCTAAAGCTAAGTGTAGGTGTACCTACCTAATATGGTGGGTGTACTTCTCGAAAAAGGCGTAAGGTTTTGTTATATTAAATTATTATGTTTAAATTATTAATCACGCTATATTTTACCTTTGGTGACTATATACAAGTTTTTCCAAAACTAGAAACAAAAAGACAAAAAGTAAATAATGAGTAACCTACAATGACGTTGAATCGCTTCCTTCTACAGACGCACAATCCCTGAACAAGCTTCACAAAAAGGTGTCCATCGCTGACAATTACGCGCTTTGACATCTGCTGAATTTCTATTATTTGAATTTAAACTCTATTTACCTGATTGCTTTAAAGCCTAATTTGGATTGAACGATTTTTCACCCTATGAAGTTCAATGTTAAATTTGACACTAAGCGACGCGGGCGAACATAGGAGCATTGGAGTAGACTTATATGCACTATAATATTTAGTGATTTAAATATTAATTTTTTTTTAATTAAATAATCACACTTATACTTTTTAACTTTTATAAATAAATATTACAAGAAATAAAATTTAAAAGGGTCAAAAAGATTTAAAATTAAAATGTATTTATGCTTTAAAGTTACATGATAGAATCTCGGTTTAATAGTGAGTACAAGTTTGTGGGCCTGATTCTAGCACGTAGAAAGGGTCTTTGACGATATTATTCTAAATTGTTACGTGATATGATTACTTTTATACTCTTAATAAATAGTCGAAAGTCACAAAAATATTAAAATGTTATCATAAATTGTAAAATTAACGAGGACTATGCAATGTAAACCAATTAGAAACAAAAAGTATAATATTATAATGCACAGTGCGTTATTGAGATAAAATAAACAAATATTTAATTCAATGTTTTAAATTGTTTTCAATCCACTAGGTAATTAATGCCAAACCTTAATTTATGTAAAAAAAAAAAAAATATGTTCGGATAATAAATATTAATAAAATATTTAAAATATAATCGACTTCATAGTTTTTCATTCGAACAAAGCGCCGTTGTCCATTTTATTGTGTTAAAAAAATTAAAATAAAATAGAAACACGCAATATGGATATATAAATTCCAAAAATTATTGTAAATACATGCCTAAATTATGAAAAGCTATCGCTTTCACGCGCGTATCTGTTGTTATTCGGTTAGCTTTTTACCTAACAGTGGCATCACGCGCACGGCCTACGGTTGCCATGCAACTAACCACATAGTACCAGACTATATTGTGGCGGTACCAGACTCACGGCTTGGAACAGATTTTTGCACGACTAGTTCTCTTTGGTATCCTTACTCTGAGGTAACCTACCACTTTTTTTGCAGCCATAGATATACCACGTCACCTAATTGCTTACAACGCAACCCTAGATTTTTTTTTAATCTCTCCTGTAAGAAACCCTTCAATAATGTAATGGGACGTCATTTAGCGACGGTAATGGGTTGGAAGCTCTTCCCATTGTAGTGTTATAATGAACAGTAAACTAAAATAAACTTATTTAAATTAACTACCTACTGATATAAATAATATAATGTATCTTTAATAAAGTAATGCAATGAATAAAGTAGCTGTTTCTGACATTACCTCATTTGCATATAGAACCTTAGATGCAAATTAAATAACGTCATAAACAAACTTAGATAAGTAATGGGATTTTTAATTATGGGAATATTTTTTATGAAGCTACATTTATATGGTAAACATAGCTACCTTTATTTATAAGATGTAGGTTTCCCCCCGTTTGCCGTCGAGACGGCTGGTCCATGGTGTCTGGAGGCCAAAAGGTTTGTGTCGGACCTGGGAAGGCATATGCAGGAGAGGGGCAAAGATCGCCGGTCTCGACAGTACCTAGTCCAGCAGATCTCTTTGGCCATACAGCGGGGGAACGCTGCAAGACTGATGAGTACCTTCGGACGTGGAGGTGCACGGGACTGCGAACGGGATAGCCAACCAGGCTTGTTGTGGATTAACGACGATGTTACTGATTGTAACTCAAATATAATTATTTAGTTTAACTGACATTATTAGTGTTATTTTATTATTAATGTGACAATATTGAATAAATAAAATATGGGTAACTATAATAGTATGTAGGTACTTTCCATACTTTATAGGTACTAGTACTAAATATTTATTCTGTGATATAAGGTGCATAGAAAACGATAGAAGTTAGAAGCAAATTGCACCCAATAATAAGCTATAGGTACTATATTGACGTAATTTGTATATTTTACGATAATAGATAGTTAGATAGTTATTTACCTAAATATTTAATTGATTGTGCAATAAGATTCAATCCAGTAGTAGGCGCTTAGTATCGCAGTCAGTTATTTCAAAATGTAAAAATTCACGTTGATTTTTAATTAAATAAATAAATTGCTAAGGCATATACGTATGTTATGCATAGTGTAGCATTCCATACCTAGGTACTTGAACAAAACGCTTCCAATCCCTAAAACAATCCGCCTACTAAGAACATATAGCGCTATCTATTAGTACCTTGCGCAAACTATGGAAATATGCAGTAAAATGGTCTTAACTTTTGATTGCTTGATTTTGATTTTGATTGATTGACTTAGAAGTATGATTTTTTTACAGCCACAAGGGACTGGTTTGACTGGGACACAAGTGACCACAAGATTTGAGTAGTTGATATCAATTTAAACTTGATATCTTCACACGTTCCCGTTAAAAAGTGTCTTGACAGATGAACGGACAGACAGACAGACAGGCGGACATCAAAGTGATTCTAAAGGGTTCCTTTCTGAAGGGTTCCTTTTTTCGTTTTGAGGTAAGGAACCCTAAAAATAAGGACGAAACCGCGATAGTTAACCATAGATAACAGATGTTTAAGCATAAATATTAATTGACAATAATTATTACTCATCAATTATTACTCACTAATTATTACTTGTTATTACCAATTCACAGAATAGATCAACGCTCAAGATATTAAAATCTATTCAAGTCGTTATCGACAATGCCATTTTCTGAATCTACAAAAACATCAACCATAGAAATGTAAGTCCAAATCATTAATTTCTAACGTGTCTTGTCCCCTATGCTTCTATCGAAAATTTTTTTGTCAATTGATCAAATCAAACTCTATTTGTAGTAAGCTGTCAAATGGCCAGTCACTAACGATCGGATTAGTTTGTTCCCAGTGTACCCTACGTTAATTCTCAATTCGTTACACCATACTTTCTTTGCATCAAAGATTTTTTTTAAGAATATAAGTATGAAAAATAACGAGACATTTGGTACAGTCGAATAGAAATTTGGGGTTCAGGAATCATATTATCTTTTATACCTACTGAACTCGAGTAGGATTTTCGGATGCGGGATAACAGCACTGAGCTACTATTTCAGAGATACTTATTCTGTTTTTTGACATAGTAATTGGTATAGTTATTTTGACAAAAAAAACGGAACGATACACATCGCTGGTTTGCGAGAATAGCGACGGAACTAAAAATGATTGATTTTAGAAAATGGCATTTTTTAATTTCTTTGTAAATATTTTAGTACATACCGCAAAATGTAAATAATTTATTGAGGGATTGACTTTACTGATTAAAGGAAAATTTATCGTAGTATCAAAAAACATAAAAACATTTTCGAACTTTTATTAAAATTATTTAAAAAATCGTCATACAAAGGGGGGTTTCAGACATCAGTCTTTATTCATGAGACACCAAATTATAAAAATCAAGTTATGTCATTTATTTAGCTTTAAAGCCTCTTAAAAATACAAATTAAAACTTACAACAGTGTTTAAAACTTTTGTACTTATAAGTATAACAAAAAAATAGTTTTATAACAATACAATAGGAACTTTAAATTTAGGTATTTATAACCCTGTTTATCAAAATAAATGAAATAAAAATAAACGTAAATTCTTCAAAATAAGTAATGAAAAAATATCTAAAACAGGAACATTAATTCTTAAAAGGAAATCTAAGTAAAATAAATCATTTATTTTACAACCCCTCATAAAATTGACGATAATAGTTTGGAATTATATTTTTGTTAACTAAATCTACTAGTCCTTTTTTCTTATTTTCTGAGATTCCGTTCCTTTTTTTATAAGCAGATTGCAATCTGTAATTTTCGTCCAAAGCTTTTGATGCACGGCTAGTAATTTTCACACACACTTCTACTGTTTCAACCGAATCTGACGATAAATCATGATTTTCAATGTGATAATTAGGATCTGCGATACTATCATCCGATGAAAAATCTCTTTCTTCCTTTTCTTCTTCACTTTCAGCATTCATATTGGTCAGTTCAACAGCTTTTGGTTCACTTTCTATTTGTGAAATACTTTCTACTGCAGTCTCATCTTTATTATTATCATTTACTGACTCTATACTTACCTTATTTTCTTTGGTTTTATTTTCTAAGCTATGGCCGTGGAGTCCTTTTTCATTTAAATTTATAATGTTATTGGATTCTTTATTACATTCTTCTGTTTCTCTATTGCTGGAGGAAGATGAGCTAGAAGACGAGGAAGATGAGCTAGAAGTCGAAGAAGATGAGCTAGAAGATGATGATGACGATATGGATGGTGATCTTTGTCGCAAAATCAATTTATTTTCTTCTGAATTATTACCTGAAATCCAATAAACATTTATTTATTAACAGAATAAATACAAAAAGCAATAGTTATTTCACGGGTTTCTTGCAGAGGAACAAGCTATTATGTAATAGAAACACTCACATTTTTGTAATTCCCGGGAATCGAACCCAGGAGATTACGATCAGCCACTAGCGTGAGCGTAAACTATTTGCAACAGGACAAACTACTACATCGGAATAAAAATGATATCGAAAAATCTTTCGACTGGTTGAATTCAAATATTTTATTTTGCTTACCTGATGTGTTATTATAATTTATATCATTTTCGATATTTTCATCGCAACTTGTTGCATTTAACGGCAAACTGCTTATAAGTGTATTGGAACCTAAAATATTTTAAATAGTTAAATAGTTGAAAGAATAAATAAAATTGAGATAAACTGCAAATATACGAAAATTGTAGGCTAACCTTGTTCACTATTCGTTAAATCATGTTGATCTTCATTTCCTTTATTTTGACTGGCCGCTTCTTTCAACTTTCCCAAGAATAACATTCTTTCTGCCATCTTGAATAATTCTGTTAAAGATAATTATCTAAAACAAATAATTTAACGTAAATAATTAATCATCAAATAATACCATGTAAAAAACTAACTCAATATTTCTATCCCAAAATCTCTTAAACACAGACGCATTTCGTAATAAGAAGCAAAACCATGCCCACTTTTTTCAAAAATAAGGACGTTTCTTATTTACGACAAAATAAAATCCGTTTATTTTTCGTGAATATAGACTCAAGTTACAAAAAGTCGGTATAAAATACAATATCATAAGCAATCACTCATATTTATTCAAGAATACAGGCGTAAATAGAAATGAGACATAAAAAGATACTTACTTTTATCAGGAACAACGACGGATCACTAAATGAGTCACTATTCTTGAAAAAAAATCAACAATTGTTGCAACCAAACTGTAAATACGTCGGTATTTTCGAGAATCGACCGTGCGTTCACTCTGTTGTCATTGGCTCAACTGAGATGAGTCTTTATTTGTGATTACGCTTCGAGTGTTTTGTCTCAAGTGAATAATGACGCTGTCTCTTTCTAACGAAAGCTGGCGCGATATTGGCGTTGCGTCTCTGTTCACGATAAAATATCAAAGATTTATGATTGTTTGGCATACAGAATTCAATTTGACAGAATTTTGAATTACGTCGGTATTCTCGCAAACCAGCGACATGTTAAGAGCGTCAGTGTAAGAATGTTTGTGTCAGACTAATATGTAGTGGCTCCAATTATTAATATTTCAGTCATCTTCTAAGTCGGGCTCTTGTCCCAAAGGTTGTGTTTGCTCAGATGGATGGTCTTCACTTTGGATTCGTCTGATGGCTTTTGCGATGTTATGTACGCATATATTTTCCGATTTATGGCGTTGCGATTAGTCTCTACAGCTCTAGAGAGTCCTAATTCTACACTCTAAATTCATGTTTTCAAAGCGAGTACCTAAGTTCCAAAAGGGAATAGCCCGGAAACTGTAAGCCACACCATTATCACAGTACGCAGTGAAAGTGAACCAGCTGCCCTCGCCCATTACCGCAACCATATTATTGTTTACTGCAAATGTCCATAAACCATAAAATTGTGGGCGTGCATCTGCCTGCTTCCGATGTTAGAACATTTATTGGCTTTCTGTCATAGAAGTTGAATTGATGTGAACATTGTATCAATGATCTTTTTAAAGATGGGCGGGGGAGCTTAAATGGGCTAATGAAAGGATTTAACAGATACGAATCCTACTAAAAATGTATGCTTAAGAAGGGTGTGCTCATAGACTGTAAGTATACCTTTGCTTGCGAAAAGCATTGCTCGTTTTAGGTATGATCTTGGATTGGTTTTATATTCAGCTTAAAACACGCCCGTTTCAATGGTCGATTTTAAAGCAAACTAGAAATTATGAGTATGCTCATTTCGAGCAAGGTATGAAAACATACGCTACTAAGTGCCAATTGCTTGTGTGCTTATAACGAGCATGTTTATATGTACATGTATTATAACAACTTGTTAGAATGATCATTTAAATTGCCATTAAATGACGAATATTATGTAAGGGTTTTGTGTTTTAATTTAATTATTACGAATCTAAATAATTTGGTTTCTTTGTTAACTATGAAACTGATGTAAGCAAAAAATAACTGTATGGATCATAAAATAACAATACTAATTTTCTTTTACGCAAAATTTAAAATAATATATATAATATATATATATATATATAATAATATATATAATATGGGACAACTTCCACACACGGTCATCTGGTTCCAAACTAGGCTAGAAGCCTGTACTATGGTAACGAGATGACTGATATACATACTTATATAAGCTTATAACACCCAGACACAGATCAAACAGACATATTCATGCACACAAATGTTTGATCTGGCCGGGGATCGAACCCGGGGCCTGCGGCACAGAAAGCAGAGTTACTACCGTCTGCGCCAACGAGGCTGTATCATTATGAATATCATTATGATGATACTACTCATATTTTAAATTTTGCGATCCCCAGCCAAGTTAAACATTATGTGCGCATGAGCATGTCTGTTTATCTGTGTCTGGGTGTCATAAGCGTACATGAGTATGTATATCAGCCTTCTGGTTACCATAGTACAGGCTTTGCCTAGTTTGGAACCAGATGACTGTGTGTGGAAGTTGTCAAAAAAAATTAAGAGTAGGATAGGAATGGGTAAAGCCATTAAATAATAGCACGTCTCTTTAGTGCTCTAATATCTTAATATCTCCTTCTGATTCTGATACTTTTACAATCGGAACAATGAAAGTCGATGACTGTACAAAACAGCCTTTTTTATTGGTGTCCCAATTGTCAGTGAATAAAATATTTAATTTAAAATGTCAGTTCTGACATAGTGTCTGAATATTATGTATCCGAATCGTCAGCTAGTCAAAATTGAAGATCGAAAGTGATCAGGTACAGATCACTTTCGATCTTCAATCAAATTTAGTAGTAAAGGTAGGACTGAGGTCACAGACTGTGTATCAGTTGTGTTGCACGAGTGCGAGCGCCGGCGCATCCTATCACTCTCACTTTCAATCTGTGTGAAGCGTAGAGCTATGCTTGGTTCAGAATAGACGCTAATAATTATTTATTGATGAAAATTAAATTTGAATTTAATTTCTTATAATATCTATAACTATATATGAAGAATCACAATTACCTAAGGTTCTTGATAAAATAAAGCAATCATAATGGACAATTTTCGTTGCAGATTGGTTCGGGGACATTAGACGAACCGTTACTTATTGCATACTTATAATCATGTGGTTTATGTCTGATTATCGAAAACAGTTAAATATAACTATTTACAAAGGTTCGAACATGCCTATTAGCTAAGTGTTGATGATCACTCGTCATTTTTCGATGAATTCCAAATTAAACTGCACGAAAACATTTTGTGATTCCCTAATTTTTACTCCTTCAAGGCCTAACAAAATGCATATGCTGTCTCTCTCTCTCTCTTTCTTTAAAAAAGAGAGAAAGTTCGCACGAACGTCGAGGCCGTGTATAAGTGTATACGAAATCTAAACGAGTAACTCGTTGGTAACCCACCGATATTCGGAAATCTAACGCACACATACGGTAGCGTACGGTCGCTGGTGTGCATGAGTCCGGAGTAGTCGCTACGGCTGTTTACTACGGGAGAGTGTGGGACTGCAGCCCATTACACCGAACATGGCAGGCCTATACCACACACCAATCACCTAGTTTTTTCTTTTTTAGATTATTAGTAGTATACCTATAGATAATTAATCACAATATTTATGTAAAAATCTGGATTATAAACTATTTCAATTTTCATTATTCAACTCAACTACATATTTTGATATATTTGATATTTTTACGTATCTTTTACTGGTGGTGATCATTTAGGGCTTTTAAAAGTTTTTTAATTACCAATTTTTTTTAATATTTGATTAATTTTTAAGAAATGGATTGATTTTAAACTAAAGTTTATTTCAGTGGTTATAATGTTATGTGTATTTAATTCTAAGTAGCCGAAATCAAAAGTAACCTACCTAAATTACTTATTTTCACTAAAAATTTGAGTAAGCACATTTTTGTTTTTCAAAATTATCAAAACAGTCGGTGGTTTGAGTTCGATTAATCAAAATTAAATTATAAAAATAAAAAAAAAGCTATAATTTATTAAATCAACATTTTAAAAGCTTGCTAGGACTATTTAGTTCTTCGGCCCCAACGACACGATAGTCTGCGGTGTGCATTGTCTCCGACGTGCAGCGGCTTGTTCCCGAAAAACGCACCACTTTCACGACTCTGCGAGTAATTACAGCATCGGCGAGGAGTTAGCGACCATGGGCGATGATATAATTCGATGATTAGAATCTATCTTTGACTAATTAATAGCCCAGGGAAGAAGAAAGTGGCAACCGAACGTAGCTCAAAGTTCTTAGTCTTGGTCAAGAGCTGTGGGATGGGATAGGATAGATCGTATTACTACGAGTACCTATTCGTATTTGATCTTGACTAGTATAAATAACTCTTACTACCTATGGTTGTCGTAAGAGCCGGCTAAAGGTTTTCGTATCGTGAAGATGGAAAGCAGCGTCTTCTGCGTAAAATCTGTTTTCGCTAACACGCCTGCCAAGTGTGGCGAGCATTGACAGTGGACTATTCCAACGGCTGAGGTGGTGATAGGTGATGATTATAATCTACTACTGTGCTTCAATAGGTACAGCCGTTGATCTCAGTTGTTGTCATATATACGATAGTCATTCATCATGTCAGAAGTCTTCTGAACTCTAAACAACACGTTTCAAACTCAAATTCAAACTCAAAGAAAATTTATTTAAATAAGTCTTAAAAATACATTTTTAAACGTCAATCAATAACATCAGTAATATCGAACTAGTAAAGAATCTAACTAGTAAAAAATCTACCGGGCGTTCGGATAGGCATATAAAATATAATAATATATACCTCAACAAGAAAAACGCACAAGAAACTTGTATAAAGTTAAATTTTTTCAACTGCTAGTTTTACAATATTTGGTTTGGTAATATTCGTTTGCTTGTGAGGTTTCTAGGAAAGAAGAATGCGAGCAAACGAAAATGTAAGAGAAATTTGAGGAAGCTATCCAACATTTTCCATAATAATTTATCCATGAATGCTTCTTAACTACAATTAAATGTCGTCATTAAGGACATCTACTTTTCTATTTTACTTTATTCCTAAGATTTTATTCTCAACTTTCAATTTCAACGCTATCTCTTAACCTACAACAACCTTTTGATCATTGTTCTCGTTATTTAGTTTTTGTGCAATAATAATTCTTACAATCGCAACGATTAGCGCAACGTCTCGCGTCTTTGCAAATGCGTGAGAATTATGCGTTATTTTTTCTTGTTTCGTTACGTGTACGAGCAAAATGATTACCTATGATGATGTTTTCATTGGCTACATTGATTTTCTTGGCTTGATCATGTTTTTCAACCTCGCACTTTCAGAGGTTCGCTGTAAAAAAACCTTATTTAACACTGTGTAAATTATACTTAATATTTGAGCTTTTTCTAGAAGTAGTAGCAGCAATAAGCATTTTTTAATCGTTTCTCAGCATCTGCACACAGTTCGCAATTCTAATAATGCCTAGCTACTCATATTTCTGTCAAGATAGACCAACATTGTCTCTATTTTAATTTGTTTTATTATATTTTTCTGTTTATAGGTATAGGTACTCGTAACCTCGTCAAAATGATAGATTTATGCCCCTTAGTTTTTATGATCTGTGATTTATTCCATACGTCTCTTCTTCAAAGTTCAAAGAACTCAATCAACCACAAATAAAATTTCTCTCAAATCCTTCAGTAAAACAAACTCAGTCACACAGACACATATAAATCAGTCTCCCAACTCAAGTCAAATGGCCTAATTAATATAAGTAATGGGCTTTCCCTTGGTTATGAATCGGTTCATTAAGTATTGATACGCTTGAAATGAGTTGACTTGGTTTCTCCGTCACGCTGTACCGAGTGTGTTATTGGTCAGGGTCTTTTGTTTATTAATTGACCTGAGGCTGTAGATCAAATTCATATAACCTTGGTCTTACCTATTTTATCTGGGAGTCTGTCATATGCGCCAGGATTCTTTCAGGATTGTCAACTTCTTCACTAAAGTTTTGATTCTTTCCTTAGATATTTTTTGCAGCGAGCGTAACGTTTTTGTGCGCAAAGAGCTTGATTGAGCACTTACCAAAAAACATTGAATAAGCACGACATGTATCAGATCGTAGATAAAGTGCAACCAACATCGGGCAAAATTTTAACTATATGGCCCGTCAACCAACATTTTGAGTACCTAATTTCTTGAGCGTACAGCGAAAAAAACGCCTGACTATGGTCTTTTCGCTTTCAATTTCTCCCAAGCGATGCTATTAACTGAACACTGCACAAACAATTCTAAGGCTAGGTGTACCCCGCAGTTTAACCTGTGTAGTCATCGTTCCTGTGAGATAATCGGGATAAAAAATCCCCTAGTGATATTCCAGGATATAAACTATCTACATGCCCAATTTCAACCCAATCATTTCAGTAGTTTTGGCGTGAAAGAGTAACAAACAACCATCCATCCCTCCTCACAAACTTTCGCATTTATAATAATATATTTTAGGAAGTGGGGAGACGAAACTATAAGTAACCTACCTTCTGAAAAGAATGACGCAAGTAATGCACAGCTCTTCAATTTGTCCGTGTAAACGACTTCCTTCAATACCAAAAAAGGTCCGCCCACTGAATGTAATTTTAGGAAAGATTAATGGTGTTGCGATTGAATCGATGATGCATCATGGTTTGAACTTGCACATTTACACTATCAATTCACTATCAATAAAGATTATAAAACAAAAAGTCTGTTATTATACAATTCCACTTATTTTGAAGCATTTTTTAACGTCGCTTAGATAATCCTCGGTGCCTCGGTGCCTCGGTGGCGTAGAGGGCGCATGCTCGATTGCCAATCAAGAGGTCCCGGGTTCGATCCCCAGGTCAGGCAAAGTGTTAAAAATTGGATTTTTCCATTAGGAATTATCTCAATAACTGCCTGGAGTCTGGAACTGTGCCCGGTGGATGGCAATAGGCTCGCCCCCTATTACATGGGACCAATAACATACTGGCGAAATGTGGGTGTATCTACTATGGGACTGAGTCCTGGGTACACCTCTGCCTACCCCTTCGGGAAAAAGGCGTGAATGTATGTTATGTATGTTATGTATGTTATTTTACGGTAACAGATCTGCATAATTCATGGTCTACAAAATGTTCGTACCTAGTACAACTTTAATGTACGTTTTTACGTAGATACACTAAATAACTCATACTATCACGCTTATTTCCCGAAGGGGTACGCAGAGGTATACCCAGGACCTCAGATCATTCAAACAAGGGAGATTTGGCGAGGGGGCGTGGCCCTTGGGAACGCATCAGGCACAAAACGGGCTTGATACCAAAATTGCGCCTCAGTAGTCGAATGTTATGTCGCGCGGCATCATCTCCAACGAATTTAACAAAATACCGAGTTGTTCAGTAGTTGTATGTAATAATACCAGCAGCAAAGTGAACTACGTGATTAATGGCATCTCTTTTCATACGTAAGTACTAAAATAATATTGTATTTTCAATAAATTTAAGCAAAAATATATAAATTGAAGATGAAGTACCAAGTTCATTACATTATCTAACTAGTAGGATAGGTTAGACACCATTGCTTGCTTAGTACAACTCGATAAAAAATCAGTCGGTTGTAATGGCGCAATGGATAATATATTTTACAGTTACTCTCTCTAACAAAATAATTTCGTAGTGCGGCCGCTGCACTGGCTTGCGTAAAATAGAGATGAGATGTGATTTCTTTTAGTTGTCGATTATTTTACTGTACTGAGTGATTTTACTTTGGTTACTAATATTAGTATTTTTTAAACAATTTGTACCCATTTCATGTTTGTATGATATAAATAGTTCATAAAACGTTTATAAATAGGAAAGTTATAGAAGGTTTTCTCCTAAAGTGTGATTACTTTGTAATAATGTTATGTAATATAATAGCTGTGCCCCGCAGTTTCTGTCGCGGTGGTCACGAAAAAGGGAAATGTGTTTTTATGTGTATCGAGTCTGATAACTTTTGTAGTAGCCTGCATTGTATGATGTACTCAATCCGTGTCTATTAAAAATTATGACATTATGAGGAGACGAACCCATTGTTGTGTTGTCAATTATTTACGTTGATATGTCGTGTACTATTCATTAATATCTTGCGGGTTTTTTTAATTGTAGCTATCCGAAGGATCCAAACTTAAAAGAAGAGTGGATAAATTCAACAGGAAGAGGTACAACCAGGTTTCCAACCAAAAACCGCACATTATGCTTTTCTCACTTTGGGACAAAATTTCGTATAATGCAAATATTTACATTTTACGGACCAGTAATAAAATACTTAAAAATCTTATTATAATGTTTTATTTCACTGTAAATAATGTATCCTAAGGGAAAGAGCAGATAATAATTGAAAAGTATCGATTTTACTTATATCGATTGCCAGTTTCTATCTCTAGTTACATATGTGTGTTTATGCAGAGTCCGTAGCTACTGGGTTGATGCACCACCCTTTTATGCATGTGTACAATCAATAAGGTCTTTGGTGTGCCTGCAAGTTTCTTAGTGTGCGTGAGAAATATGAGCATGTGTGTCGTACTCATTGTTTTTGTTTTTGTGTTAGTGTAATTGGAGGGAGAAATGTGGAGACATCGGGACCCGAACAATTTTGCGTAATAGCCAAATCTCTGTGCCTAGGACTCAGTCTCATAGTAGGCACACCCACATTTCGCCAGTATGTTATTGATCCCATGTTGCCAGGGTAATGCCTATTGCCTTCTACCGGGCACAGTTCCAGACTCCAGGCTGTCATTCAGATAATCGTTATGGAAAAATCCAATAACACTTTGCCTGACCTAGGGATCGAACCCGGGACCTCACTATCGGCAGTCGAGGTTGTACCCACTAAGTACGCCACTGAGAACGGAAGGAGAGATACATTAAATAATATTTACAAAATTGATATAACTCACCGTTCTCTAAACATAGAGGCTTTATACCTTAGTCTTTAAAACTAGTATTGAAAGCTTTCATAGAACATGTTTCGTTGACCAAAATAAGAAGTAAACTGGTTAGTGCCCGTTGCCGTAAAACAAGCTGCTACTTTTGTCACCTTTGTGTTACCAAAGGAACATAAAGAGATTTTGTCTTGTATGCTAACATATTCTACAACAGGTCATGGAACGATCGAAGTGTTTGCTTAGTTTTTGACAGCTTTCCCCGACTTTATATTTACAGTAAGTAGTATGTTTATTTTAGCAGTAAGTTACCTCATCAATAAGTAAATACCTACTTCTATTATCGCTCATAATAGTTATACCTATTGTAGGGTTGATGTTATTTTGTGACGCGCATGCTACGGATCCTGTGAATGTTTTGGGGGTTTTATGGAAAGTATTGATGGCAACGTGTGGTTTCACGAAGATCTATGGCATGTGCGAGGGCGCGATGGCAACACAGGGAGGGGATGCCAGCGCGATAGAGGATTGTAGAGCGAGATTGAAGATGGTGGGCTTGGAATAAATCATGCAAAATATGCTGAAGTGTTCGAGTATTATTTAATGGAAAAGGCACGGCTACACTATATAAAGATGTAGGTGATATTACAGCCGTGTGGTTCCCGGCTATATAATAATAGGACCACCTCTTTCCCATCTTGTAGGAGCCGTGAGACCCGGGAGAGGGACATATTCGGAGAGTGGGCAACAGCGCGTTTCCAAGTATTCCAACTACTGAGATCACCAAGCCGCCTGCCAAGCGTGGTGATTACGGCAACATCAGCAGTGGACGTCTTCCGGCTGATGATGATGATAATGATGATGATGAAACACAAATTGACATTGATGTTGAAGAGCAAGGGCATATAAAATACATATAATTTGATACAATAGGACGCGCAGCGAAAAAAACTAAGTCTTGTTCTCACGATAAAGTAAATAATTTTGAAATTTATATGCTCTAACGGAACGGGTTTCCCGAATTATACTGCTCGAGTTTAACCGTTATGTGTTGATAGTTCAATAAATATTGGAATTTAAGGTCAGTAAGATTCCTACGAGGTTTTCAATATGACCTAACGACTCCCCCGGTACCCCGCACCATTTCTCTCTGTTTTACATACCAAGCATAAGAAAACCTGTTAATAATTTAAATTAATCAATAAGAATTAATTTCTGGTGTCGTCTCTCTAAAGAGGCATACCTCGGTAGATATAACCATCAAAATATTAATTTAGCATTAAACAAATACCTTTGGTGTTGGTATTAAAAAGGAATAGGTAGATCAAAATTGTATTCATCACATTATCTAAGACAAATGTTTATATCCAATCCATCTAAAACAAATACTTACTTGCCTACGTGTGTGTATATAATGTTTAAATGTTTTAATCTACTAAAAATCAGGTACCTGGTGGTAAGCATCATGATTGCCCATATCAGACACAGTGCCACCCAGTGTTTAAGAATTCAAAATTCTGCGCGACACTGCACTGCGCCTGTCACCCTGAGATATTAGTTGTTGAAACTCGTCATGCCCAGTAATTTCGCTGATAACATTGCCCTTCAGACCGTAACAACAGCAGTAAATTTTGACATTAAGCAATTAAACGCTTTCCACACTTCTACTGCTGTTCGTAATAAGGGGGCCGAACACAGTAATGTTTGCATATTACTGCTTGGCGGATGAATAACTGGCAAAAGTGTGGTACTTCCCCAGGCGGCCTCCTGCAAGAGAGGCCTACCACTACAATATTATACTATTAACACGTTAGTAATATTACTACATCTTTCAGTAACATGTTGTAGGTATATCCTAATCGCAATTGTGTAGCTAAAAACCTACCTAAAAAAATGTTTACATCCGATGTCCGCGGTTTATTACATGGTTCATAAAAACAAGGTAAAAACTGTAGAAGAGTAGGTACCTATCGCACGTCACGATGACGATGATAAATGGCTTGTGAGGAATGATGGCTAATAGTGACAGTTATACTTTTTTGTGCTTTTTAAGACAAGTACTTTTTGTAGTGTCAAGTGCAATGGAAAACTTTGGTTTTGCTACCGTAACTTACGTACGTATTTTTGCCTCTATCTAGAATCGCAATGAGTACCTAAGTACCTATTACTTATTTAACTATCTCGTCACAGAACCGATAATAATGCTACGTATAGAATGGACACTGTCATCCACCCACCAATCGGACCTTCCTCACCCCGCCAGCGAGATTGAGCTCTCCACGAGCCCCGCTTCTATGGGAAATTACTAATCACCTCATGGACACTTGCACGTGTACAAAACTCCATGTGTGCAGTGTCTGTGTCTCAGATCATACAAACAAGTCTGTGTAGTAGGTAGTTATAAGCGCGGCTTTTGTATGGGATTGAGTTGAATGTCAGGGGTGTGATCTCGTCATAGTCCGGCCATCACCCGAAATACATGCTGAAAACCTGCGCAGGGTATATAATACGTACTTAAGGCGCGCTGCAAAACTAATTCGCCCTCTCGCTCACACATACCACATTTTTTAAGATATAAAAAATACTACATGTAGTTATGTAAATTAAAATCTACTAGGAACTAGAAAATAACAATACAAATTCACAGTAAAAAATCCAATTTAATCCAAACAAGTTTTCAGTCTTTTTTTCTGAGATTTTTATTCCCTGTGCAGGTTTTATACATGAAAACTTGTTTGGATTAAATTAATTTTTACTGAAAGTTTGTATTGTTTTTTCTAGTTCTTAGTAGACAAGCACAGGATAGAGATAAGTTCAAAAACGGTAACCCTTACTCACTTACTTGAATGAAAACTTTTCTATTCTATTATAATATTATTCTATCTATCTAAACGACCTAGTGCATTTTGCATAGGTACTTTTTATCCCTACATTCCCACAGGAACTAAGAGTTGGGTGAAACCGAGGAGCACCGCTAGTATGTTATAATTTGAAAAACTGACCTAACATTTTTTGTAAGGTTGGATTCCGTCCTCCTACCTACCTACCTGTTTAGAAACATACAATCATAACAATGACTTAAACTTGGTTAAAAGACCTTGTTGAAATATTTTGTGATCCTTGATGTCGCCTACATTCATCTCGATAAGGCACAAAAATGAGACGCAATGCCATTTGCAGTCTTATCTATTAATCAAGATTGCCAAATAAGTGCCTATCTATTATTGCAAATGGCATTATGCATAGCTAGACACATCGACTAAGCATACCTGTATTATACGTATGAGTCGTAGATGGGTCCTAAGTATATAGGATTTAGTATATCTAAATAGGTAGTACAAGTTTTCATTATAATCCTGCACAGAGAAAAAAATCTCAGAAAAAAATAGACACAGAAAACGTGTTTGCATTACATACATACATACATACAGTCACGCCTTGTTCCCGGTGGGGTAGGCAGAGACTATTTCCCTCCACTTGCTACGATCCTGACATACAACTTTCACTTCGTTCACTTTTATGACATTTTTCATACATGCTCGTCGGTTGTAGGTACTTTTGACTTGGCCTTTCCTAAGAACAACGTCAACTTGTTCATGAAAAGTACGCCTAGGTCGACCGCTACCGACTTGACCATTCACACTAGCCTTATAAATCTCTTTTGTTAATCTCCTTTCATCCATCCTCTCCACATGTCCGAACCACCTCAGCATTCCTTTCTCTATCTTTGTCACTACATCTTCTACCACGACACAGCGTTCCCTTATCGCACTATTCCTCATTTTGTCCATCAAGGTCACTCCAGTCATGCTTCGCAGGCTTCTCATCTCCACAGCATTAATCTTACTTTCATGCTCCTTCTGCCAGACCCAACATTCACTACCATACATAAGTGTAGGGATCAGTACCCCTCTATGGACATTGTATTAAATTGGAATTATTACTGAAAGTTTGTATTTTCATTTACTGGAAACCTTCAAAAATGTGGGTACGTGTGAGCGAGAGGGCGAATTAGGTTTTCATTGCACCGCACTTTAAATGTATAACTCTGTTCACTGCAGGATGGTACTAGTGACAGTCTATTTTGAATATTATATGCGTGACTTTTATAGTTATACCAATAATTTCTAAGTTACACCGATTTCGTTATGTTAGAGCAGATATTTTACACGATTATTGTTTTTTATAGGAACAAAAATATGATTCAAGCTCTCCACACATAAGTACTAAAATTACAACTGATAAGATTCTTTAATTAGTTCTTATATGTTCTCTAAAAACCTTTTCATAATTTGATAAGAAGGTATTTTTATGATAGTGAGTAACATCGAGTCGAGCAAGTCAGGTGCCTGATGCTAAGCATCATAATAGCTCATATCAGACACAGTGCCACCCAGTGTTTTAAAATTCAAAATTCTGCGCGGTACTGCACTGCACCTGTCACCGTGAGACTGAAATTCGTCATGCCCAGTAACATACTATCCATATTATCTGCAATCTTTAAAAATTTAATACGTTGTAACACAGATTTACCAATTATTACCTATACTACTGTTTGTAGGTTATAGTATACCTATAGATATAATTTCAGCTCTATCGGCTGAGACTATCAGTTTTAAAATACAGTTGCATAATTTCGACCAAACTCACAAAGCAAGTTCAATAATGGCTTATAGCTTGTAAAAAGCGACGTCTCGCCACCAGACACCAGAACAAGAGGATGTTAAACCAATGAGTAATCAACGGCGCCCACACCGTAGCCTTCTGTTCCTCAAAGATTAATTTAAACGAACTTGACTCAGCTTCAATCGGACTATTGACTCAGTGGCCGGTGGATAATCTCAGTGAATTGGTTGACTCAATGTATGTCGCCCTTACCATACAAGGGACACGTAGGGGTACTGCTTTCTACTAAACTCGTTATGATTTGATCCTGAGATCATAATAGGTAGCTCCAATAAAACTTGACCAGTTTACAGAATTGTTGACAAATAAAATTTTTCTTGTAACTTGTAAATGTCCCCATTAGACAATCCGATTCATTTATAATAATAATAATAATAATATGGGACAACTTCTACACACGGTCATCTGGTCCCAAACTAGGCTAGAAGCCTGTACTATGGTAACCAGATGACTGATATACATACTTATATAAGCTTATTACACCCAGACACAGTTCAAACAGACATGTTCATGCACACAAATGTTTGACCTGGCCGGGGATCGAACCCGGGCCCTGCGGCACAGAAAGCAGAGGTATTACCATCTGTGCCAACGAGGCTGTCAATTCACAAGTAATGATTACCTAACTAGTGAAAAAATGATTGAATTTAAAATAATAAATAAAATCATTTATTTCAGGCAATACCTTAATAAATTATAATATAAATGTAGGTAATCACAACACGACGGTAAAGGTACAACTCTATTCACTGTTCTGATGATCTATTTAATAAGCGCGCTCTCAGACGAGCGACACCGACTGTTCATTTTCATACAAATTAGCTCCCGACCACAACGCCGCGTTAGCGTCGTGTTGACGTTGACGTTACGCCGACGTTCGTCTGAAAGCTCGCCGACGTTCGTCTAAAAGCTCGCTTACACTATGCTATATAGGTACTTGAATATATTTAAAAGCTAATTGATGGTTTTGGACTTCCTTTCACTTTAAAAATGATTTCCTGCCTTTCAGTTTTATGGTAACATATATACATTATGTACAAACATGTAACATATACAAACCTTCTATTCAACGGTTACAAAGTGATCGGCCAAAGTTTATATTATAAAAACCTGTAGCCAGATATTATAAAACCATCATCGACCCAAGTAACAGAAAAGTTCAAAGATGGAGGCGAGTGAATAATATTGTAAATCACCAAACATCCGCTTCCGAATGCACCCGTACTATTATGTTTATATTCATTTTATTATCGGCTAGTCGATACATTGATGACGGTGTTCTGTATCATTTTATTATGTCTTCCTTTATGTTCAAAACGTTTTAACTTTATAAGGAACCCGGCTCAAATGGGCTGTGGGGTAATAAAACTGTTAACATGGTTAACGCTCTAAATGATTTCTACTGAATTGAGAAACTTTGAACCACATCTTGACGTTCATTGATTCAAGATGTTATACTTACTCATATTTGTATAGCAGTCGTCGGATGTATTCTTCGACGATGTAAACGCATTGTCTTTTTACATTCACCTATAGGTACTTATATCTTCATACCTAACTACTGGTTCTTGTCTGGTATCACGTACTTACCTATAAGCATTTCAATCCAAAGATGCAATGCTGCCGCTGCCAGTATCTTGGGTATAAGTACCTGGCACCTTCGTCGTTTCGCCCCACATCAAGTTTGGCCCAGTGTCGACGAAATTTAAAAATAATGTGTATTTTCGTTCGTCGATTCGTTTCATTATTGTTTATTTTTTAAAATACTTGTTTTATGTAAAACATACATACATTCACGCCTTTTTTCCCGAAAGGGTAGGCAGATGTGTAACTACCCAGCATTCAGTCCCATAGTAGATTAGATACACCCACATTTCGCCAGTATGTTATAAGCCATGTAATAAGCCTGTTGCCATCTACCGGGCACAGTTCCAGACTCCAGGCAGTCATTGAGATAATTCCTAATGGAAAAATCCAATATTTAAACATTGGTCTGCCCCGGGGTTCGACCGGGACCTCTTGATTGGCAGTCGAGCATGCGCCCACTACGCCACCAAGGCGAGTGTTTTATATAAGTACGCTTATAATGGTTTGGAGCACTTGGATATTCTGTCGGCACAGAACAGATACTACGTATAGAATGGATTGTCTGTCATCCGCCCACCAATCGGTCCTTCCTCACCCCGCCAGCGAGATTGAGCTCTCGACGAGCCCCGCTTCTATGGGAGATCACTTCACACTCTATGCACGTGTACAAAGGTGCAGACAGGTGGCTTGCTGATTCTGTGCCTTCGTCAAGGAGTCCCAGTCATGGGGACCTATTAAGTAGCTGCCTAATTCACACCGTGTAAATATAATAATATACTAGTAAGTATCTAAGTACGTACCTACTTATATCTACTTACTCGAACTTTAGGTATTTAGAATAGAGCTGAAAGAAAAGTTTAACTATTATGTTCGTCTAACTACCAGACCAGATTAACTTTATAAGGCCTTTATTATCTGTTATCATGAAGTCGCTAATTGTTTAACTAAACGCTCCATTTATCTTAACTAATTTCCTTAGAACATGCGGTTAGTATCTAATCGTAATTCGTAATCTAGATGTAGTTAGATGACTCACGCTAAAATTACACGGTATATCGTTGCCTCAAGTCGACTTGTTTGAAATTAATTAAACATAATATAGGTACTACTTAGAACTTAATGTAGGTACTAAACAGAAGTAGTGAGATGTTTTACCTATGTACCTATCTACGAGTATATAGGGTAAGGTTGCCCAAATCGTGCAAACCAAGGATGCTGTAATAATAATTAGTGTAATTATTGAAAGAAAATCAGACGAGATATTACCGGGGTACAATTTGGCCGTGTTACGAGTAAAAAGCAACTTTACCCTACCTACCTTCGAGTATGTAAGTAAGTAGGTAGCTACTCAAACGCGGTGATTTTTATTTTCTATATTATAAATTTGAGAAGGTACTTCTGTAACAAGAATTTAGGCGACAAAATCTATCAATCATCAATAGGTAAGTAGTTATAGTTACAGCTATCTCATTCGAATATCTAACGCAAACAAGTCTATATCTACTTGTCATAGCCAGAGCGCGACCACCATTGTCTGAAACTATTTTTTGCACATCTAACGGAACACTTTATACTTAATGGGTATTATACCTATCTACAGCTACAGTAGACATTGAAATATTATTTTCTACGACGATTTGTTATGTATTTTCAAGTTATTTGTTACTGCCATCTCATAATTTGTCATGCGCGATTTCTAGACCGGCTTTCCTTTTTATAACAATTGGCACTCCAATTGTTATTATTGCTATTGATTTAAAAGCACTCCTATAATTTAAATAATTATTCAGATTGCTATCTTCGTGGTTTAATACTGCGTTTAAATTGCCTGTTTCTATGCTACGTTATCAAAGATCTATTCAATTTCGTTTGATGGGGCCTGCTTTCCAAAAGAATGTCTAATTTGGGTCACTCAATTGAGTACAGCCGTCCATCAGGACAATATTAATTGTGTACAGTTCTATATACAGTTCCCCTAAAACGTGACCCATTTGTTCGACCGACTGTATTATACATACCTACAGGAAACTCAAAAACCCATGACAATAAGTACATTTATTATGGCCTCACTCTCCACCCTTTTACCCACACTTCACCCTTTTCTTCCATTGTTGGTAGCTTGTTCTTAGTTAAATCCTCAACTAGATCTTGAAGATCTTTTCTCATAGAACCGTCTTTATCTAGTTTACCGGTCCGTTATGAAGGACGAATGTGTTTACATTATATGGTAACAGGTTTCAATGGCCAGTTATTTTTATGTCGGTCGTAACCGCAATCTCAAAAAATGTGTATGTAATTTCGATTGAAAAACACCAACGCTTGCTTAATTAGAAACGTGCCTTGTTATATAGGCACATGCACCCTTCTAAACATGAGTTCATGGTCTTTATCTTTCCATACATAAGTACCTACTCCCAGCGATTTGAGTTGCCGTTCAATATTGAGTCTTTAATATCATCGAAAATATCAGACGGACGTTTGTTAGAACAAATTGACCTAATAGATCACCACAGCCATATGCCAAGTAATTTATTCGTGTAGCTTTGCACCTGCTTCTGAATTAAGGTTGTCCATCCCAGTCGTGCTTACGTAAGATAGGGTAAGCGTGAAAGAGACGTATGCAAGTTTTTCATGAGCTCAGTGGACAGCTCTCATCCGAAATGTAGCGCCACGCCAGTCACGTTCAGGGCTAGTGCAGTCACTGATTGACCGATCTGATTTACAATAATATAGTCAATCTGAAGTAGCTTTGACAATAGAGGCACTTTAAGGGCAGGTTCTTTTATCTTTGATCAATAGTAAACTTCTTCATCTCGTCGAGTCGGTCTGTGGCCTATGGTCAAGTAGGTAGTGTTAGTTTTCAGGTCCCTGAAAGCCTATTTGACAGGACCTAAAGACTATCGGCTATGACAACGCAGCCGGGACTCGGGACCTACAGCTTACGTGCCCTTCAAAGCACGGTAGGTTCAGATATAGTACCTAGCACCTACCTAATTATCAAATGCTAGGAGATTCGATTACAGTGGTGGCTTCGGAGTAGTCCCACCGGGTCACAGACGCAAAGTTGTAAACTCTTCAACTTCGCATGTGCTTCGCAATGCACCTACCTAAGTTTATTTCCAAACTTGATTCCAAAGTCCGTTAAAATGTGATATCGTCCCTAACACTGTCCAAATCATTATAATCCCCGCTACCTGTACCATCCCCTGATCTTTTATAATATATTTTTTATTTCTCCATCTTTTGTTCAGTTTTTTTGTAAAGATTGAATTACTGGTTGTAAGGATGCAGCCAACATTCGACACGGCATACCAACTGTTAATTCGGTATACTATTAAATTGTAGCCCTGGTGTTAGAAAGAGATAGAAGACATTGTCCTGCGCCATGAATCAGAATGTTTGTAATGATCTATTCACAAAAAGAAATATGGGCGGTTGCGTGAGCGTGGATGATTAAAATGAAAGACATTATTTGACCTTAGGATAAGAAGACAAGATTTCTAGTTGAGTCTGATTGATCATCAACGGAAAATTATTATTTTGTCCATCTTCCACACTTTAGACGAAGTTTTTTCACCGGTCACTCGTGTGACTAGTAACAATAAAGTTGAGGACTTAAATTTCATATTCTCTATATTCTGAATAATATGAATATTAACTGTTTAGGTAGATATTAGATATAGGTACCTACTCTATTCGTTTCCCTATTTTAATGTTTCCCGATTATGTATACTTACTTAATTATAATTAGTTTCGCATAATTATTGCTACGAATAAGGTACTTACTTGGTCAATAAATATTTATAAGATGTTTCCTTTTATTATCTTATCACTCTTCTTCCGAAATGATTCATTAGTGATATCTCCAGTGAGCTAGCTCTATGTTAACGCATTTACTAATTAGTTTTTGATGTGCTCCTACGTAATTAATAATAATATAATTATACAATTAAATAGGTAAGTAGATAGGTATATAATAGCAGTACGCATTTGCAGTATTATGTTATTGTTCGTCCACGTTATTACATTTTAGCTCAATTTCGAAACATAACGAATGCTCAATGCTCACACAATGTTGTCACATCTGAGAAAACGTTCGTAGACAATAGCTGGATGCGGTTAAGGTTTTGTAACGTTCTTCTCACAAAGATAGAACATGCGAAGGACATCAAACGGCGACCTTTGAAGTGCTGGCATTTCATTCAATACAATCTCCATCTATCTATTGTACAATGTTATTATAATACCTACTTACCTGACAAAGAGTATATTCGATCGTCCGCAGCGAATCGATTCTAAAACAATACGTGCAGATCAAGGGCAGCAGATATCAAAATAAAAGAACCGAGCAATGGATAATACGTCTCATTTTATTTTTTATATTAGGTACAATCTACAACAATACTCGTAACAGTCTTAAAACGAACGACTTAGTGGAACAGCGGTCAACGCAGAGTTTATGTACAGTATTTACATTCGATAGAGATAGGGTCAGGCGCACGTGAGCGAAACGAAACCGCGCGGAGCCGCGTTGGGAGGCGCGCTGTGTCGCTGCAGGCCCGCGGCGCAGGCGCCGGAGCCGCGCGCCACCGCCTCGAAGAATTGGCGCAGGTCGCTCACGGAGCGCGTGGGCGGCGCCTGCAGGTTGTGCAGCGAGGCGGCGCGCCGCGGCGTCTCCACCGCCGCGCTCGGCCGCGACAGCTGCTCGCTGCTCCGCGCCAGGCAGCCGCCCGTCTGGGACAACGACTCGAACTGTGCGCGGCGCTCCTTCACCGGCACGTACCCCGCGACCGCCTCGTGAGCGATCGGCGAGCAGGAGCGCGCTCTACTCTCCGACGAGGCTGTCTTCCTCCGCGCCGCCTCCGAGGAATACCGACCGCGCTCGGGTCCGCCGCTCGCGCCGGTCTCCCAGCGCTTGAGGTACCGGCGGCCCTGCTCGGAGGCGGCGCGGGCGGCGCGAGGCAGCGTGTGGTGCTGCACGTTCAGCTTGCTGCAGCTGTCGCATTTGACGACCTCGGCCCTCCGCACCGGCGCGTCGACAGCGTCGACGGTCCTCAGGGCGTCGATGGACAGAGTGAGGTCGAGGCTGCGATCGGACGACGAGTCGTAGTCGTCGTCTTCGACGACGATGCCCTCGTCCGTCGCTGCGGGCGAGTGGTCGCGCGCGAGCTGAGTCTCCGAGGTGAGCAGCCTCCGGCGAGCTCGGGGCGGCGGTCGAGGCGGGGCGGGCGTCTCCTGTCGAGCCTCTTTCTTTGGTTTCCGGCTGTAGGTGTCGGCGGCGCACAACACGTCCAGGAATCGAACCTGTGGCAGAGGCGTCTGCCCCAGTATCTCGACGCAAAGAGCGCGCACCCATCTGGCGTACTCCGCCGCATTGCAAGTCTGTAACAATACCAATTTAGGCGTTACACTGACGAAAATTTATTACCCGCACCGTTCGGATAAAGTTCCGAAGAATCCGGATTCGAATTTGAATATTTCAACGGAAACCGAATACAGTATGCAAATACGCTAGGGTGACAATAATGGAACAGCTGATCAGGACAGAACTAGTCACGGTCATATTACATTAATAGACGAGTTTTTAGGGGCATTCGTCGAACTTGTTTCTTTACGTGTCAACACCTTCGCGCATCTAGCCGTTCTTATGTAAATAGCTCCATCAAAAGGTCGAATAGCACAAAGACCTTTGATTTACGGGTGTTTCGCTTTATTGAGGTCTATTAAAGCGAGCGAGTCGTGAGAAAGGCGAATCTTGAAGGGGAGCGCGACGTCATGCAAGACGTTCACTTAAAATTTCATCTTACCTGCCTAGACATATCTATGGCGCTCTGTGGTTAATTCAACAAAAACATGTCTTTTTGTGTCCCTTAAACTGAACAGCTGATGACCTTGCGCCTTTGTGAAAGGTTAGGTAGGTTGTATACGAATTGAAACTAACTTCGTTTTAACATTATATCTTGCTGTTGCATAGCTTCTAGAAGTCGATAATAAATAGTTTAATAATGCAATGTCAATGCAGGACACGGCGGTGTTTACAAATTGCAGTAGGTACCTAGTATATCAATACATTAGCCTGAGGTAGTTCAAAGTCGTGCTCTTAGGCAGTAAGTATATACATATAATATTATCGAGCGTTACTCGTAACTATTGAAATTATTTATGAAAGCATTGTCGTTCAGAGACAATGACCAGTGGTCGCCTACGTGACTTCACATAAGTTAATATTATCTTTAAGACCAGCGCATTTACTTTTGCAGCAAAATCTTGGAAGATTTATTGAGGCATTTTGAACTTCAAGTTTTGAGTTATGTACTATCTGGCATTTAAAGATAACGAAAAATAGTACCACCCAAGTTGAAACGTAAAAATCGGATGCTCGGTTTTTCAAGTTAACATTGAACAAAAAATTACAAAGAAACATACACGCATACTATGATCGAAGCAAATCTGCACGAAACGTGTCATCTCAAATCTCAATGAAAATGATTATATATATAGCTTGTAGGAAACGAGTAAGTATAATTTTTAATGTATTAGATGTTTTTTAATTATTTGCAAAAAAGTATGGTTAAAGTGGCCAGCCAGCGCCACATTATAAAATATTCACAATTAATGTGTGAGCATGAGCAGATTACTTTAGCTTAAGGCAAACACAGCAATCCATACATCTTGCACAACCAAACTGAATTAAGCGTTCTGAAATTTGGATGTAGGATGCTTAAGTCATTTAAAAACATATCAAATGTAAAAATGTATGTTAAAGTTATTGTTCGGTACTTACATAGTTACATAGATAACAAACATAATTTGTTTTCATTATAAGTGTACATTGTAAACAGATATAATCTGTGAAACACGCGAACCATTGATTTATCGGTTCTGTTATCGGAAACCAGACATTAGCTGCAATTAGAAAATTGCCGTTGGTATCGGTTGAAATTGGAGCAATCAAGCGAAGACTGCGTGTCAATGTTACCCAGTTAAAATACTGTTAACTGTTACGAATTATAATAATTTTCATAGTTTCAACCATGAAAATTAACTGACCCGTCATACAATGAAATCGAAAGTGATGTATTTCAAACTTAAGTTTTACTCCACGGTTTTCTTAAGCTTTGTGATTAAAATACAGTGTTCCAAAAAGGTGTAGTTTACCCACAAACTTAGCAAACAGTAAAAAAAAAATGTTACAAAAAAAAAAAAGAGTTTTCGACACAGAAATACCACAAAACTTTACATAATATCCCGGTTTTGGTTACACTTTTTATGTCTACTACAGACTACAATAATTATTAACTATAACAATAATAGCTACTAAGTACTATACTAATACAGCATTTAAAATTCATGAATAAGGAAACTGAGCTTCATATGTATTATGCGCAATGCAAATTGATGCAAAGTAGACTACTTTGCATCCATTTGCATTTATTTTTTATGAAATTATTTTTAAGTATTTTACGAGTAGAATGTTTTAATCTCTAATCACAATTTTTAAGTAATGTACGATACGATTTAAAGCTGTTTTATCACACTATATATATATATATTATAAAATCCTAAATGACTCACTGACTGATATGCAACGTAGAGCCCAAACCACTGATCATCGTCTGGACGTGTGCTATGAAAGGATTTTTGAAAATTCACATTCTAAGGGGTCCAAAATGAGGGTCAAAGTTTTGGTATAAAACTCTCATGTTTCGTAATTGCGAGCGGGCACAGCCGCTTCGTTCACACTAGTAAAAAATATAATGTTATTTATGTTTTGAAGTGGGCTCGTTCTTAAGCCGGGACTACAGCTACGTGTTAGCGTGATAAATAACAATATTTTGTTATATATAACACCAAAGCCACGCCCACTTTTCATGTTAAGCCGGGTCCGCAACGGCATGTTTTTGTGTTAGCTAACACAATATCATGTTATTAACATGGGAAGTGGGCGTGGCTTTGGTGTTATATAAGAGAATATTGTTATATAACACGCTAACACGTAGCTGTAGTCCCGGCTTTAGTTTCCGATTTGAGGGTTAACATTCAACATTCAGTTCCGCTACGAGAACCGCTAGTTGTAACTGATACCGATAGCGTTATGGAAACAGTTTTTTTTGTCTTTTTTTCATCGATTATTGGTCTACAGTTAATACTTCCCGGACATTGAAAATCGTTTATGCAACGGAAACGAAACGCAGTTCCTGGAAATTATCATAAAACTTGGAAATGCTACAATGCTGCATACAAAAAGCATCACTGTATGGCTAAGTGTCTGCATTTATTGCCAACTTATATGTGCGGTTTATAGGTATATATATGTAAATATAAATCATCAATTCATATGTTTTTTTGCTTCTATTTCTATTGCTTCTAGTATTCTCCTGATACCATTAGGATAGCTTTAATAATTTATGAATAGACCTATTCTTCACTATTCATATTAACATAATAATATCTGTCAGGTCTCCGAGAGAGAAACAAAAGTATTTCACATTCATCACCATCACAGTATGCACCTACTTAATTTGCACGGGCACGGGTTTACCCAATTACACTGCTCAAACCATTTTAAAGTTCTGTCAATTCCTAAATGTCGGAGTCGGAGGACGTTAAGATTCCCCCTACACAATATATTTATAGGATTATAGGAAACATGAGACAACGTACAAGCATCAGCCTATGTTCGTATACTGTATGGCAGAGGCCCCTACTGGATATACATATAAGATGTGTTTGTTTAATTAATTACCTGAAATGTGGCAACGGCAGTGTCATCACGGAGCCTCGATAGCTGGAAGGCGTTGGGCATCGTGGTGGCGGTGCGTAGATGCAAGTCCCGCAGAGGCAGGCGGGCAGCCGGTCTTCTAGGCAGCGTACCATCGCGCCACGCCAGCAAGCAGCCTCCACGTACTGCGCATCGCACCCAGGCCCATGACTCGTTGTCGTCATTGTAATACTGTCGGAGGACACCTGAGGAAGAAAGATAATTTCAGTTTGTAGTTTGGGCTAGCGGTAGAGGATTTGATTAAAGACTTGACGTAGTGGTCGCAAGCTGTACTGTCGATCATGGGGAGGGTTCGGTCACCAGGTAGTGTAAAGTATTAGGTATTTGATTTTTCCATTAAGAATTTTGCTCAATTTTCCTGGAGTCTGGTACTATGCCCTGTAGATGGCCATTGGATCGCGCCCTATTACATGGGACCAATAACATAACTGTCTAAATGTGGGTGTACCAACTATGGGACTGAGTCCTGGGTATACCTCTGCTTACCCTTTTAGGAAAAAGGTGTGATATTATGTTATGTTCGCTTAGGGATTTTATTGCTGGAGGGTTTTGGAATACAGCATACCGAGATGACTTTCTATGTTAGTCTTTAAACACAACTTTGTTTAATATTCTTATTCATTTGGAGTAATATTCTTATTCATTTGGAGGAGGATGAGTCAAACTTTTTGGTAGCAGAAGATGAATTCACTATAGCTCGTTTGAGGATTTTATTGGTTTGAAGTTTGAATGTGTTTGAATACAGCTTACAAGACTTTCCATGCTAGTCTTTAATAAGAAATACCGAAAGACATGAGAATTGAGCATGTGAAATGTTATGATCACAAATAAGAAAATATCAGAACGCTTTTTCTCAATTAGCTACACTACTCGAGTCAAGCATGAGTCAAGCCATATCCTACACGTCGGAGTTTCAGATCGTCAAGATTTCGAAAGGCCTGACCCACGACTGTATCTTACAGAAGACAACTGGGGACCTATAAAAGTCCACATGTAATGCGATTTCAACCCAGGAGAAGGAAATCCAGATTTGAAGCTAGACACAATACCTACTGGGTCAAAGATCCTTCATAATAGACTGTAAGTTACTGTACCCCGATGATGTAAATAAAACAATGTACGCGAAGCATACCGATACAGTGCGAGAATTTAAACTAGTCCAAGGATAGAACATTCACCTCAAATTGATCCAACAACATGGCACTGGGTTTTAATTCAAGCCCATATTAATAAATATCTTACAGACTAAAATACATAAAAATATAAAACACCTAGATAGAGATAATTTTCTGTCTCGCCTCCCTAAAGCGCAACAATACAATACCATTAACAATTTAAAAAAGTTCAATTGAAAGTCAGTCGTAAAAGAGATATACAAAGTCCTTGAGACGCCAGTGAATAAAGTAAATTGACAGACGACTGGAAACTGAAGTAATTTCATAACAAAATGGTGTGTCTTTAAAACACTGCCAAAGGCCACAGTGAATCTGAACATTAGATTTTAAAAATTAAATTCTGTTCGTAGGTAACTTTTTGCAGTCGATTTGGGAAACTATATTATATATCTTATACCTACCTATAGGTTTCCATTTTCCATAATAAATGTCTTAAATTATATCTACCTAATAAAAAATAAAATGTTATGGTTTAGGATTCTTCATATAAATAGGCAAAAAAATTCAAAAAACAGTGTCGGGAACACAGGAAATTTTTAAAAATTTGTATTGGGTTGACGCCACTTATAGAGGGGAGATGCAGTATTTTGAGTCAGCCAGTCAAGAATAAATAATACACAATTACGCAACTGTCTGGAGGCCAAAAGGTTTGTGTCGGACCTGGGAAGGCGTATGCAGGAGAGGGGCAAAGATCGCCGGTCTCGACAGTATAACCTAGTCCAGCAGATCTCGTTGGCCATACAGCGGGGGAACGCTGCCAGCCTGATGAGTACCTTCGGACGTGGGGGTGCACGGGAACGGCAGCACTGCGAACGGGAATAGCCAACCAGGCTTGGTGTGGATTGACGACGATGTTACTGATTGTAACTTAAATTTAGTTATTTAGTTTGGCTGACATTATGTTATTTTGTTATTAAAATGAAATTATTAAATTATTAAATACTTTTAATATTGTATAATTATTCACATGCTGCACACTGCTGCTGGATATTTTTAGCATATTATAATGAGACGGAACAACGATGTACCACCTATTGCGTTATTTTGTGCGTTTTATCGCATGATCCAATTACGCAACACACGTATCTTAATCGGAATTTACGTGTTTTATCGATGAAGATGGATTTATCGATATAAGAGCAATATCTGTACCTAATCCTGATGAATGATATGATATAAAAGACTTCAGCACGTCCTTATCACCAAAGAAAATGTAAAAGTAAACATCTGGCACATACTTACCTACCTTCCTACCTACCCAACTTATAATATTATGTGAAGAGGTTAGTAGGTAGATACTTCATAAGTTACTAGGCTATTTATATTTTACTACCTCTAGGTACCTATTTGATATTTCATTATTTTGACCATAACTTTTTTACTTTATCTTCTCCTGTAATTAAATTAATTGAGAGAGATAATATTTGAGATAGTATCAACGTACCATTCGATACGGTGTTCACGCCACACGATCGAACCGCTTATTTGGGCAAGCGACCGTACCACCGTAATAAGCAATAATATTGTTCGCCGGACAGTGCATCACACGATCGGACATGGTAATGGTGGCTATCCAAGTTCGTGGTACGGCCGTACCATGTTCGGACGTCTATTCATTGTATAAGTTTCATACAATCTTTACTATCACTAATCAATGAAGTTATAGGAGTAAGGAGTAGTTATAGGGGGTGTAAGGGGTGGCATTACATCTCGCCACCCAAGTCAACCTCACCTGCACGTGGTGCACCCTGCTGTCAAACTAACGAGGCTCTGACGAATTCAAGCCAAGCCAAGGTTGCCGTGCCGAGGGCTGCGTGACTAGAGGCGAGTCTAGTTGTAAGCGTGCCAAACTGCCCTGGGACTTGGCGAACCCAGAAACAGGCTAGCCTTACCCATGCACGCCGGGCTCTGCATGGGTGGACAGTTATTTCCCTCGCTACTCGTGGGAATGCAATGGACAATAAATATTTTAACCAGAATGGCGGCGACGTGGTTCGCAACCCGTCACGTCTCGTTTCCCGAGGGCGCGAAAAGTGGGCTATGGATAGCCACTTTGCTACGTTGAATGTGAGGGGAGGCATGAATGACAAAATTGAGGAAGTATGCGAGATGATGAATGAAAGACGGATTGATGTTTTATGTGTGAATGAAACTAAGCGGAAAGGATGCGACACCACCACGCATGGCTCGTACACAGCCTACTGGTCAGGAGTACCTGAAACCAGTAGAGGCTGTCAGGGCGTTGGTGTTGTACTTTCTGCGAGAATGAATGAGTGTGTGACTGACTTTGAATGTGTGAGCCCAAGACTCCTTTGGGTGAGGTTGAAAGTTGGCCTTACCCGCATCTTTGTATTGGGGGTGTACGCCCCGACAGATGCAGGGCCAAACTGTCCCTCGAGAGCCCAACAGATGAGGCAAGAGTTTTGGGATAGCGTGAAAGAGATTTTGTATAAATGTAAACAGAATGAAAGAATAATAATGTTAGGGGATTTTAATGGGTGGGTAGGAGTGAAACGGGATGGATATGAGAATGTGTTAGGAAAGTTTGGGGATGACAGAGTGAACATGAACGGTGAGTCTGCTTGAAGTATGCATGGAGTGGAATCTTTTGGTTACAAACACAATGTTTGTACACAAAGAGGTCCACTTGTTTACGAGAGAAGAAGGAAGCCAGAGAAGTATGATTGATTTTGTTATTGTGGATGAAAGATTGAGAAAGAATGTCTTAGACACTCGGGCCTATCGCGGTGCTGGCATTTATACAGACCACTTCCTGGTAATGAGCCGAATAAGGGGTCTGTTCAGAAAGTGGCGGCATCGACATCGTGGGCCTGTTAGTGTACTAGAGCGCATAAAAGTTGAGAATTTGCAAGAAGAACGTGTGAATGAAGAGTTTGCACGTAAACTGAGTGAAAAGTTTACCGAGTTAGATGAAGCATGTGAGATTGAAGAGCTATGGAAGCCATTTAAGGAAGGAATTGTGGAAGTTGCAGTTGAAGTGTGTGGTGTTAGTAAGAGAAAGAAAGGGTGTAAGATACGAAAGGTTTGTGTGGAAGTTCAAAAAGCAGCGTCTGAGAAGAAGAAAGCTTGGAAAGATTGGTTGGCCACAAAGGCTAATCAAAGAATGCAGAAGGCAACGAATGTGGATGTAAACATGGCAAGAAATGAGTATAAAAGATTGAAGGATGTGGCAAATGAGGTTGCGAGAAGAATGAAAGAGCACGATAGAGATGAATTTGACAG
This sequence comes from Hemistola chrysoprasaria, assembly GCA_947063395.1. Lineage (NCBI taxonomy): Eukaryota > Metazoa > Arthropoda > Insecta > Lepidoptera > Geometridae > Hemistola > Hemistola chrysoprasaria. The sequence continues at coordinate 10,479,143 of OX346724.1, read as the reverse complement.
GAGGTTATCTGATGACTTTCAGAACAACATTAAGTTTTTCTGGAAGTCTGTAAGATCAGCTAGAGGGAATCTTACCACCTCACAGCTGGACAAGATCAGAGACCAGGATGGAAGTTTTCTGAAAGGAGAGGAAAGGGTGCTAAACAGATGGAAGGAATATTTTGAAAGTTTATTTGAGAAGGAGAATTTGCAAGTACAGGTCCCATCCGGGGATACGAATGAAAGTCATGATGAAAATGGTATAAGCATGAAAGAGATTGTGGAAGCGTTGAAAAGTATGAAAACGGGTAAGGCTGCAGGGTATGATAGAGTTTCAGCCGAGATGCTTAAAGCTGGACAGGGTGTGGTAGCTAGTCAGCTGTACCGCCTTTTCAACCTTTGCTGGAGGAGCGGCAGAGTACCAGGAGACTGGTGCAAGGCCGTTATCGTACCGCTATACAAAGGAAAAGGGTCGCAGCAAGACTGTAAAAACTACCGGGGCATTAGCTTATTAAGCATCGTTGGCAAACTATATGCAAAGATTTTGATTAAAAGAGTGATGAATGAAACTGATGAAAAGATTTGGGATGTGCAAGCGGGATTTAGGAGAGGGATGGCATGCATGGATCAGATCTTTTCCTTACGGAGCATAGCCGAAAAATTCTTGGCTCATAGCCAAAAGGTCTATTGCGCATTCGTAGACTTGGAAAAGGCCTATGACAGAGTGGTGAGGGATGAACTGTGGTCAACATTGTCTGTGTATGGGGTGAGCGCCAACTTGATACGAGCACTGAAATCACTCTATGAGGGTTCCAGTGCTTGTGTCAGGGTAGACGGAGCTTACACAGACTGGTTTAACATCGAAAAAGGTGTTAGACAGGGATGTGTAGCGTCGCCATGGCTGTTCAACTTATTCATAGACAATTGTCTGAAAGATTTGAAAGAAAGTGCGTATGGTTTAAGAATGAATGAGTTGACCGTCAAATGCCTCCTATACGCTGATGACCAGGTCATACTGGCATCATCGGAGAAGGAGTTGCAAGCGATGGTTAGTTTGACGAATGCTGCTTTAACAAGCAAAGGGATGAAAGTGAATGTAAGCAAGACGAAAGTAATGGTTTTTGAAAGAGAAGAATGTATGACAATTTGCAAGATTCTGATTGATGGAGAAAGAGTGGAACAAGTAAAAGAGTTTGTATATCTGGGTTCAAAGTTTACAAGTGATGGAAAGTATGACTGTGATATTGAAAGAAGAGTTTTGGCAGGAAATCAGGTGAATGGGGCGTTGCATACTTTTATGAACAGTCAGAAAGTGTCTAAAAAGGCACGACTGGCTGTGCATAGAGGGGTGCTTATCCCCACACTTACGTATGGTAGTGAATGTTGGGTCTGGCAGAAGAAGCATGAAAGTAAGATTAATGCTGTGGAAATGAGAAGTTTGAGAAGTATGACTGGAGTGACCTTGATGGACAAAGTGAGGAACGGTGTGATAAGGGAACGCTGTGGCGTGTTAGAAGATGTAGTGACAAAGATAGAGAAAGGATTGCTTAGATGGTTCGGACATGTGGAGAGGATGGACGAAAAGAGATTGACAAAGGAGATTTATAAGGCTAGTGTGAATGGTCAAGTCGGTAGGGGTCGACCTAGGCGTACCTTTCATGAACAAGTTGATGTTATCTTAAGGAAAGGCCAGGTCAAAAGTACCAACAACCGACGAGCATGCATGAAGAATGTGATGAAAGTGGAAGAAGCGAAAGTTGTATGTCAGGATCGTAGCATGTGGAAAGAAATAGTCTCTGCCTACCCCAACGGGAACAAGGCGTGACTGTATGTATGTATGTATGTATAGGAGTAAGCATTTTCAAAATATTAATCAGAATTGGATCATTAATAAATCTAACAGTTTATGGGCCCAGCAGAGAAATAAAAATAATATATCCAAGAAAATTATTATGATACGACTAACGACATAAAATGCAGTTAACAAATGCAATAAACTGGTTCTAGAGTAAGTTTCTTATACCTAATTAGCTTGCAATGAGATCACTTACACGACAAAGTTGCAATTATGAATGGAGCTATAGAAACAGCGAGATAATTTACATTGTCAGCAGTTAGCATCCGGCGCGGATAGTTATCAGCCACGTGCGGTGCTTTCACACTGATCGAGGTGACGGATAAAGGTACGATTAGCTTTCGAATCTCAAGATTACTTTCTAGGTTGTGGTGACAAGAGAAAATTGGCATCCTTCATCCTGTTCAAGTTCAATTTGATAATGTTTCGTCTACACGTTTTAGTGTAACTTTTATATAAAGATTACTGTGCCCCAAGTAGTCTTCGTTCTCGTGGGAATATCAGGATAAAAAGTACCCTATGTGTTATTAAAGGGGTCTTAACTATCTACATAAACATAACAGAACATACATTCACGCCTTTTTCCCGAAGGGGTAGGCAGAGGTGTACCCAGGACTCAGTCCCACAGTAGATCACCCACATTTCGCCAGTATGTTATTGGTCCCATGTAATAGGGGCGAGCCTATTGCCATCTTCCGGGCACAGTTCCAGACTCCAGGCAGTTATTGAGATAATTCCTAATGGAAAAATCCAATATTTAACACTGCCTGACCTGGGGATCGAACCCTGGACCTCTTGATTGGCAGTCGAGCATGCGCCCTCTACGCCACCGAGGCATACTATCTACATACATACCAAATTTCAGCCCAATTGGTTCATTAGTTTTTGTTAAAGAGTAACAAACATCCAACCTCACCAAACTTTCGCATTTTTATAATATTATTAGTAAGAAAGAATATTATGCGTTGTTGTAAATTATGGAACAAATTATCTTTATGCCTTCCCTTTTTAAATAAATTTTTACTATCTACCTACATATTATTAAAAGTTCGATTATTTAGGTACGTAGTACGTAGGTATAGTATAACTTGGTACCTTCCTAACCTGTCCACATTTTGCAAATCACATGTAGGTAGCTTGCTGCCTAGTCGTCTACAGGCATCTAGCACCTAACCAAATAAAGAAATTAAAAATTCAGTCAGATAAAAATTAAGTAAAACTGTTAATCCAAAATACGAGTATTATGAGGTATATACCTAATAAGTGTTGACCAAGACTTCGTCGTAAAATTAGTAATGATCCAACACCAACTTTTAACCCTTTTTCATGCCCTTTATAGGTCTTATTATCGCGACAAAAACTAGCGCCTAGTCTGGGATAAGAGATTTAGCTAGACATGGATGCATATTAATTATTAATTTGTAAATCATTGCCTATGACACTTGACACCTGCAATAATGTATTTTTAAATCAAACAAATCCATACACAATATTTGAGTAGGTATATCTTAAAAAATATCGTATCTACCTAAGTAACTAAATACGTGGTCACCATATTCTTCTGTCAAATTAGAAATGATGTTATTGTTACCTTAGATCATATTCATAATACCTATCATTGTAATTTTAGGTTGGTATATAGAACCTACTTTAATGTATTTATTACTTATTTAATGAGCCATATTGGTATAGACATTGTGAGGCTTGCAATGGCCTCGCAATGTCGATGGCCAGCTTTAGCCTTCACATAAGCACTAGCCTTTTACCTACATCCAAAGAAATAAACGCTCCTACATCTATAATAAATGAATAGAGTAATTCTCACAACTTCCTTCAACTTGGGAATTTAAGGAATTCCTACTTATTTCTTGTCTGCATCATAATGGAAATCTATGTGCAAAATTTCAGCTTTCTAGGGTCAAGGGTAAGGGCTGGAGGTTGATGAGTGACTGTGTCAGTCACTCAGGACTTTGATTTTTATATTATATAGAAATAGAGAAGAAAAAGATAGAGATGATTTTAGCAGCATCCATCTATAAGGCATATTATCTACCCCACTTAGGCATGTGTCTGCCTAGTATGACCAATATGGGAATGACATTGGAGCACATCTGCTATAAGGACGTAACTGGGCACCGACTATAGAATTCCCCATACACTACCCCATGAACTTTACATTACATTATGTTAACATCCATTGTATGTGAAGTCCTGGCTAATCTAGCCAGCCTAACTCCGCCCAGATCATAAGCTTCCTGGGAACTTCGCAGGTTTTGCAGAGTGACCTCAATGTTTGAGGATTTGTTCACATTGAAGCACTACTTGCCTTGCATTCCAGGACTATATGGTTTCTTCCTCCATGAAATTAATGATTTTTGTGAGGAATTCCAAGCATTCATCATTACAACCAGCACATAAATGGGATGTTTTACTACTATACCAACCTCTACCTACCAACTTACCTAATTAGCAACAATCTTATTTGTTATTTTTAATAAATACCCTCAACAAGGTCAATGTATGTTAATCTTTTTACTTCTGGCACCTATACTTAGATATATGTTTACTTATTTTATATTATACCTACCTACCCACTTAATAGGTATATTGATAATGAGGTCCTAGGATTGATTCCTAGGCCAGGCAGTGTTATTGTATTTTCCTGGCAGCCTGGTGTCTGGAGTTGTGCCTGGATAATAGTAGGCCCCTATTAGGTACCAATGTTAAAACATTACTGGTAAAGTGTACCCAGTACCCCAGTATTATACGAGTCTGTGTACACCTTTGTTTTAATTCGTATAATGTGTATATAGACTTATATTATATCGAGACTGGTTTGATTATGCAGAGACCTTAGCTGTACACTCCTAACTGCCAGCTAGGTAAGTAGGTTTATAAAAATAAGCTGTGGCTTGTTGAATAGTGCCTTCATTCAAGCTTAATCAATTTTTCTACTACTACTAGGATACACTACAGAGCCCATAAAGCTTTAAGTATGCTCTACACCTAAGTACCTAACTTTATGTGTACCACCAACACACCTACTTTTAATTTCCTTGTTTAGTCCAAAACTTAAAACTGTCAAAAACAACTGTTACGCAGCTGATAAATAGTCAATAGCTGAATAGCAAGCCGAGCAAAACCAGCAAGGTGAGTAAAGTTAGATTACGACTCGATATAATAGGATCCAGATGGCTTTCGTACATGAAAACATCTGCATTGGATAGGGGCAACGCGACTCAGGACTTTTAATAACAATCACTATTATCATGTGTGCATTATCTAAGTATTATTGACAAAGCCTACCTGATATTCTAAAATTAGGATCAGCAGGAACTAATGTAGGTCCAGGAGTAAGTTCCGGCCGTAGTTTCCTCAACCCGGCCACCACCCGTGGCGCCGGTGATTGTTCACCCACAAGCATCGCCTCACCATACACTTTATAACATATTTTATCACAGTTATAAACCACAAAAAATCACAAACACACGAAGCAAATTCACTTTTTTGAAAATATTAGCAAACTGTCAAATTCGTTTTTTCAAACGTCGAAATAGTTCGTTGAAAATCGCGCGCGACACATCTTGTCATTCATTCGTCTTTTTGTCAAGTAAAACGGAGCGTCAATCCAGCCAGCCGGCGCGCCAATGCATGAATGAATTTGAATTTGATTCGCCGGCTACCCCACTCTGCTACTACTACATCGTGGTGATTGGTGCATAGCTAGAGAGGTGGTATTGTAAACAAAGTAGAAAGTAATGACATCTGTTGTCGCGGAGCGATTTGGTCAAAAGAAAAAAATATATAATAACAAAATACTGAATATTCCTAATAAATATAATACTTATTACATAAATATGTATTTAAAATATACTAGCCATGGGTACGAAAAAGATGTAGAATTTTATAACAGCCTTAATATCATCGTATATAGTTAGTTAGGTATTTTATTTATGTAATAAAATCTACAATATGAGTATAATGGGTTCCTCCTACCTGTTAATAAATTATAATATTATTATTAATTTTGAGGCTGCAGGGTTATTAATTAAATGGTAATATTTTAATAACTTAGTTGACTTAGTTATGGGAAGTTCCATCTAGTGGGAAATAGCAAAACTTGTTAAAAGTTTTGATACTGGATAATAATGCCCAATCAGGCACCAAATAATAGCAGCTAGTTCTTCACGTGTAACATAGATGTCGCATTATGAAAAGTGTTTTTTCCCATGCTGCCATCTAACTGTATATTATTACAACTTTAATGACAATCATTTTGTAAATTTAGTCATTTATAGTAAATCTTAGATACACTAATAGATGGCAGTATTTTAAATGTTTAATAATTTCGATTAAAATAATATATATATTATGAAGTGAACTACCATTTTACGCCCCTAGGTGGCAATACGTGTACCTACTAGTGGCAACATGTAATAGGATATTTTTTTAATTATGAGATAAAGTAAACGTAGCGAAATAGGTTAAATACTTATTAGTAGGTTACTTACTTACAAGGATGACGAGGACATACCTACATAACAGGAAAGACGACCTCGTAGCAAATTGACACAATCTTATGGAAAAATCGCCAAATCGATGTTTTGTTTATCCCTGTTTCCTCCGAATATAGTAAACACACCTATTTGATATACTTACATTTTCATATTCTGATAATTTGAAAATGCACTAAATTATATCCCTATCATTGTTTTTTCTTTTATATAATAAATAATAATTATAGTAATAATAATTATAGACGCAACAAGAAACATAAGCTTCTCTCCACACCTTCGCGAACCATCGCTGCTCTCAACGATCTCTTGGACATGAGACCCGAATTTGATGTGTTTGCGGATGGCTGGTAGATATCTTGTCAGTATGCCTGGAGTTCTGAGAGACGAATGTGTGAAAGCTTTTTAATATATTTATTATTTATGCAAGTATAATATATTTATTCACTTTTGTTACCTATATACATAAGATATTTTTAAGTTTTCTTCGAAATTATTGTAACTTCGGGAGTGTTATTGGGCAACCGTTCTGTCGAAGTATAAATAAATAAATAAAATAAAATGAACTAAAATGACTGAGACTTTTATTTCTACACTATATACGTATCGCTGGAGCTGATTGACAATATACCGTGCAATTATAATTTCACTAGTTAAATTATATACCTGCGACAAATTTCTCGTACCAATAGGATATACGATGCAATAGGTACGTTAAATTGCTTTTTACTCTAATATAAATGGAATACGTTAGCGGCATCATATCGTTATTTACTATACAAAAATTTATGCCTAAGGTCTAGACATGCCTAAAAATATGTATATTGTATTTAAGCCTCTTTACAGCTTATTATATTTTATTGAATATTAATCATTCATTATGTACGTATTTTACATTTTTCTTATGAAAAATGAATGACGCGAATTATATGTCTCACATAGCTGTCTGAACTTATACTTAGTATAATTATATTATGGTTGTGTGTACGCATTATTTCAATAAACATAATATTATATTCTATACTAACCTACTTTATACTGACAGCTTCAGTTTTAACTATGAACACTTTCTCGGATCAAACTAAATAAACTTCATCAAAATCAGTCCGCTCCTTTAGGAGCTAGGATATGTCACAGACATGACACACAGACATGTCAAACTAATAACACCCTTTCCTTTTTCGGTCGGGGGTTAAATTATCTTACTTCTTACTAATATTATAAATGTGAAAGTTTGTGAGTATGGATGGATGGATGTTTGTTACTCTTTCACGCCAAAACTACTGACCCGATTGGGCTGAAATTTGATATATAGGTAGCTTAGACCCTGGAATAACACATGGGGTACATTTTTCCTCGATATTCCCACGGGAATGATGTCTACGCGGGTGAAACTGCGGGCACAGCTAGTTTATTCATAAATTAAAGTTGTTAGAAAGGTAGGGTTACTTTTTTAGAGCCACAGTTCCGGAGAGCCAAGATTTCGATTAAATTATGAATAATGACGAATTTAAGTACTATCCTATTATTTCATTATTATTAGGACTTTGGAGGAAACTGAATAACCAACGAAATAAAAGATAAGAATTAAAAAGAAATATCTGAGAATATTTTTTATTAATCACATTAAAACATGAGTGTTTGTGTAATTTTAGGAAGACATAACTTTACCTTTAACGGAAGACATCGAGATCTAGTCAATGGCACATAAATAGTGAAAAACATAATTTATCGATCTAACCTTTCGGACTAACTTACAAAGGCACAAGTAAAACTACATCTAAACTTAAAACTAATTTTATAAAATATAAATTAAAACGAATTAAAGCTTTCTTCTGGAAGAGACTGTTTGTATCACAATGTCAATAAAACATTATTATCTGACTACCAAGGGCGCCATTTGCTATCCTCGTCTGCCGGTGGCCCTTCTGCTCGATTTTTCTCAGCGTAAAAAGCCTCCTCGCGACGCCTTGCGGCCTCTTGTTTTTTGTACTCTTGGTACTCTATCAACTTCCTCTTCTTTTTAGGCGGCAAGTTGCTGTAATCCATCGGTGATTCGCAATGTTCCGGAACAATGGATGGCACCTCAACTTTGCTCTTGGTCGCTGGAGCCGCGTCTAATTGATTTGCGATGAGCGCGGGGCTTGAAACATTTCTTATATCAATATTTGTTTTCATTGGTGATCTTACTTTTCTGAGATCTAAAGTATCGCTGGAGAGTGCACTTGGAGGATACTGGTAGGCATAATCGGCCTTGTAAGGCTCCTCTCTCTGTAAATATTTATGTTCGTGCGTCTCTGCGCCGCCATTGTCGGGACAGTTCTCGTTGCCGCGCTTGTCCATTATGTGTTGTCTGATTTTTTGTAATATTATATCCTTCGCCTCGGCAGGCACTCGGTTGAAATATGTGTTCCTTTGTCCGTTGACGTGTCCGATCATTTGTTCTGGCGCAGCATGATGAGGGCCGAGCTTGTCCACGGTTGTGAGTAGACCCGACGCTGGAGGTGAGCCCTTGTGCGGTATGCGGTTCGATCTGTTGTATGCCCACTTGGAACCATCGCCTGAATACAGGGAGTCTTCCGCGTCCGAAGATGATCTATCGTGGTCGCTATAATAATGATGTCTCTCAGACACTATAGAGGAGGGCGAAGTGGGCGGTGAAAAGGTCGGTCTCTCCGGCACTTGTATGGTAAGCGGCTGCACGGTTATCAACCTCGACAGATGGCTGATGAGATTTTGGCTGACGTTGGCATCCAAGTCTGGTACGGACATGATGAAGCGGCAGGCCTCGGCCGCGCACTGGCCGAAGCCGGCCTGGAACTTCTTCGCTTCCACAACGGGGTCTTTCGGGCTGTGCAGCTTTGTGAGATGATTAACGGTGAGCTCAAGGATGTCCGCCTTCTCCAGCTTGCTCAGGTTGTCGTCATCGATCTGGGAGCAAAAAGACGAGGTGAGTAAAACGTGGCAGGTGCGAGCGCGAGCCGAGCGTCGGTTCTCACGGTACGAGTCGAGAGGCCACGACGTGACATTAATGTAACTGTTCGAGCCGACGAGTAGATACTCCTGTTTATTTAATGGCGTTGTTTCATTTCCAGTTCTGTAGAATAAGCATACGTGCAATAAACAGAAGGACGACCGGTCCGAGATATAAATAATATTATAAGTGTCGCGTCGTGTGAATGGGTGATGGATTGCGTTTTGATGAAGTAAAAAGATGCATCCCATCGCGCTTGCAATTAACGATGATAGGGCAGAGTGAAAAAACGAGAATACAGTACCTAATTAACGTATAAAAGTACACTTGGCGATGATTCGAAAGAAGATGTACAACATACATTCACGCCTTTTTCCCGAAGGGGTAGGCAGAGGTGTACCCAGGACTCAGTCCTATATAATAGTAGATACACCCACATTTCGCCAGTATGTTATTGGTCCCATGTAATAGGGGGCGAGCCTATTGCCATCTACCGGGCACAGTTCCAGACTCCAGGCAGTTATTGAGATAATTCCTAATGGAAAAATCCAATATTTAACACTTGCCTGACCTGGGGATCGAACCCGGGACCTCTTGATTGGCAGTCGAGCATGCGCACTCTACGCCACCGAGGCAGTAAAGAAGATGTAATGGAGAAAAAATAAGTATATTAGGTATTAAAGTTGAAATCTAAAATGAATTATGTACTTATAGCTGTATAATACCTATCCAAAAAAACTTTATTATATAAAACTAATAAAAATATCTACTATGGGACTGAGTCCTGGCTCTACCTCTTTGGAAAAAAGGCGTGATGGTATACTTATATTATGTAGAACTAAAAAAGCTCGTAAATATTTTAATCACCCGCATTAAATAAGTACACTGAACACAAAAGACGACCACCGATAGATATATAATATCTAGTAACTCACCTCCAAAGCTCCAACCATGAGATCTTTAAGCTCATCTAGGCAACGGTTGATACGCGCGCGCCGCTTTCGTTCAAGCAAAGGCTTAGTAATCTTCTTATATTTCGCCGTCTTCGACAGCGGCGCCGGGTCTGAAGACATTATCACCTAAACAAGAGAAAACAACATTAATTACCGATAAAACAACAACAAATTAAAACATTCAAAGATACGCCACTAAGATACGGACCCGTTCTTATTTAAGTTCGATCAGCATTAATAAAATTCAAAGTCTTCAAATTGGTCGATTTGAATATGAATTAGCTTTCGATCACTAGCGACCTTTCGTCGTGGATTAATAATAATTGATGAATAAATAATACTTACAGTGGAAGAATGTTGATTTAAGCACTTAACGATCACTTAATAAATAATGTTCATATATGTGGGCACAACGTGAGTTTAAGAGGACGGGACGCGCGTCTCCTGCCGCGTCTTCCAATGCACTGCCTGAAAAAAGCCTTCTCCTCCGCCCCCGCTCCCCGGAGGCCCTTTGCTCCCTCGCCCTGCGCCCTGCCATTCATGCCCTGCGCAAGAGCACGTGTGACCAAGCTATCGGGTTTCTTGCATGCGTAATATACTTTCCCAGGGTACTTGAGAAGCTGGCATTTTATCATGAGGTATTTTTAGAGTATGCATTTTAAACATGGGGACTTTACTGTGTACAAAAGTAGGACCGGTAGTTATAATTATTACCTACATTATTTCTATTAAAAATGTGATATTTTAATGAGCTGGCGGTTTTACCTAATTTGGAATTTGGAGTTAGATTGCTTTTGGTGGAATTTCGAGCGTTAACCATAACTTGTTAGATTTAAAACTGATGTTCTGATAAAATAGAAAGACCGTCTTTTTTAATATTGGCGCTTATGAATATCTAATTACCTTGTTAACCAATTGTTAACCCAATGAAATTGTTTAATGTATCAATTATAAATTAATAATAAATTGTATCATAATATACATATTAATATATATAAATTATGAAATGTAATTCTACAACAAGCTTCTTGGTAATTAGGTTCTTTAGCAATAATTTGCAAGTAGAGACTAAGCACTGAAAAAATCAATTCATGAACTTCAAGTTTACTGCTTAGGCAGTGTAATTTGAAGGATTGTTCCGTAATTCATCCTATATGACTCATCCGAAACCTTAGATGCCTACCTCATCCCATTGCAATATTTATTATCTCAATCTAATGTGTTTGATAAAATCGCCGAGTACACGTGTAGACAAGTTAGTATGGATAGCATACACACATAGATACATACATACAATCACACATTGTTCCCGATGGGGTAAACATAAACAGGGACTATTTCTCTCCACTCACAGGATCGTAATCCTGACATACGGCTTTCGCTTCTTCCACTTTCATGACATACTAAGGACTCTTTCATGAGATTTTTTTTATGATCGTGAGTGACAGGACGAACAAATCAAGTGCCTGATAGTAAGCGTCATGATTGCCCATATCAGATACAGTGCCACCCAGTGTTTTAAAACTCAACGTTCACTCAAAACTCAAAATTCTCTGCGGCGCTGCACTGCGGTTGTCACCCTGAGATAATTAGTAGTTGAAACTCGTCATGCCTAGTAATTTCGCTGGTAACATTGCCCTTCAGACCGGAACACAGTGTGTGCACATTACTGCTTGTTGGATGAATAACTGGCAAAGGTGTGGTACTTCCCCAGGCGGCCCCCGGTAAAAGAGTTACTACTCTTTCATGAGTAGATACGTAGACGTAGATAGGTTGAACTAACAAATCAAAATGATATGACCGTGTCAAAATAGCACGTGCTTAGAGCTCTATATTTAAGTTAATAATAAACTATGTCGTTACACAGATGTGGTGCGGTATATATCATAAAATATCTCAAACATCTTTCCCAAAACCGTAAAGCATTGTCTTACAAAACGACGGTAAACTGTAAACATCAAACCATTGTCCAAAACTTTACCACCTATCGTCAAACCATTAAGCAAATAGCATTATTAAATTAATTATCGTGGTGGATTTTAACGAAGTGTGTTTGAAGTTACCGCGACAAAAACTGAGACAAAGATAAGCTCATAATAAATGGCACGATCCCAAACTGGGACGCTTCACAAATGGACCTTTGGGATACATATTTGGGTGCAGGTAAATGAATAGCGCTTGCGGTAACATTTTTTACGTTCAGGTAATTCCTGCCCGCTTTTCAAGAATTCTTTGGATACGCATCTTTTGTAATCATTTAAATTTATAAGAATTCATTATTATAGAGTTAGTTAAGGATATCATCAACAATATTTTAATACAATCACGGCTTTTTCCCGAAGGGGTAGGCGGAGGTACACCCAAGACTCAGTCCCATAGTAGAGTCCCATAGAGTCCCATGTAACAGGGGGCGAGCCTATTGCCATCTACCGGGCACAGCTTCAGACTCCAGGCTATCATAGAAAAATCCAATACCACCTGACCTGGGGATCGAACCCGGTAACTCATGATCGGCAGTCAAGCCTACGCCCACTACGCCACCGAGCCAGTCTAACTTTCGGAAATGCTTCATAAATAAAGATATTTACAAATAAACGGCACATTTATTTAAACCAACACTTGGTTTATTTGCGGTAATAATGTGTTTAATAACGAGGTTGTTTTTATAATGATTTTTTTTTTAATGAAATATCTGTGCTCAGACGGATCCTTTTAGTAATGTTCAGCATGTACTCATGACTCCATAAGACTAATAAAATACTGGCAAAATGTGGTAGTACCTACTATGGGACTGAGTCCTGGGTACTCTGCCTACTCTTTGGGGAAAAAGACCTGCTCGTATTTTATTTTACATCCTCGAATATTCGGGTAGACTTTTTAAAAAATAAATGGTAAAAGTGGACGTGGCGATTTCCACATATCACCATTGACGTCACCAGTGGTGACGAAAGAGGGACCTGCGGGAAGCACCTGTTTATTCTTAACCCAGCGCAAATGGTCTCTTGAACTGACGGTTTTTTTTTTATTCTAATGCCAGTTGAGCGCAGACTAAAACCTAAAACTCTAAAATTCTAGTATCTCCGACAATTTCTTTACAAGTCGTTAATAACCGTCAAAGGTCCGGTTAAAACGTTAATTGTTTTACCAAAAACACTAGCGATTGTGATGACACATGCGTTCATTATCATTAGACGTTGAAGGCCAGTGGGCGTTTGTGTTTATCTTGAGCACGCGTGGGAATCGAACGCGGCGGCCTGTTCTCACATGTTCCGTTCTTCTATTCGTGTGTGGTCAAAGAATAAAGAAGATAGAAGTGACACACTCAGACAAACTCAAATTTTAAAAAGTAGGCCCCAAAAAGACCTTCAAAAGAATGAATTTACCGTGCGTTCGAAAATATAAACCACTACAAGAAGAGCACATACAAGAAACTTGAAGGGTTCAATTTAATATTACAATATTAAACTGGTTAATTAATAATATAAGTTAGTTACATTGTTTGCTTGTAAGAACTGGACTGATTTTTGTCTAGTATTTTGGGTGTCTTGATTGTGAGCTCGTTGATACTATCGTTCATTGATTATTGGATTTTTTAGGTTTAATAACAAACCTGACCTGAAAACCCTAACCTTGACCTGACCCTTGACATCTGACCCGGCATAGGATTAGGTTAGGAGCAGCTTGAATGCTTTTTGCGAATCTATACGTAGTTACGTTGCAATTTTAGCGTATTGACATTCCAATTTTTTTTTATGCCTTATGGCGGCAAACAGGAAGACGTTCCAATTACTTATTTGAATGCTCCTTATCAAAGTACTTTTATAGGGGGAAAAATGCAGACAAATTCTAGAACACTGCATGAACTCTTCGTATGTATATAAGTAATTCACAATGAAATATGTATGTTAGAGCAAGTTTTTTGTCTATATCCGCCTTAATGATTGTGTCTGTAGAAACCTTCTGTAATTCACAAAATACTATTCTAGATAATACATATAAGCGGAAGCAGTACATATCAGAATTCAAAATACTGCCGTTGAGATTCTGACAAGATAGTATCCCATAGAGCCTTTCTGATTTCGTTAGACCTCTGCGTGTAATTCACAGTCTTTGTCTATTAATCTCATGTGCCGTGCGGTCGCTAGAGTGGCGTGTGTGAAGAGACAGTAATTGTTTTATTATGATAAAGTAAACGGTGACTCATTCATCAATAGAACCTGTTGTTATCTAAGCTGTCTGTCTTTTCTAGAAGCTTTTGAGGATTTACAAAATTTAAGGTGGTTCCTCTTCCATACTAAATGAAATTTTCCAAATATGAAGAAAGGGAGATTAATTTTCCACTCGATTCTTGTGGTTGGCTCTTGATCTGGTCTTTATTTGTGCCAAACATATTTGTTTAAAGAAAACCGACTGGTTTTTTCATATTTATAAAATTTTTAAAAATTATATTCTAGGGTTTTAATGTTTTTTATAATTAGAAAAAAAACCATACGATTTTCTTAAAGCAATGCCATCAGCATAAGAACAGCCATGTTGTAGCACAAATAAAAGCCAGATCACAAACAATTGAGTGGTTTTCCTCCCTTTCTCCATATTTGGAAAATTTTATTATCCAAATAATTATATTATGGAAGATTATGGAATTATGGAAGAGAGACCCGCTTAAACTAAAGTCACCAAAGGCCCGTTAGACTGTAAAGCTATTTCAACTTAATAAAAACCGGTAAATATTACTCCTACGGCGACCGCGTGTGTATTGAGAGTAATTCGGTATATATTTTATTAAGTACTAGCGACCCGCCCCGGCTTCGCACGGGTAGCAGAAGTAGATATAGTGAACGTTTAACAGGAGTAAATTCGTGATACATTGTATTTTAATAGATAAAAACCTAATGGTTTACGCAGCGCACGCAAATTAATGACTATTTCTGTTACAATGACCAAACCTTAACCCATGTATAAATTTATCGTGGGCTATTTTGAAGTTATTGATAAGTACTACAAACCCCTAGTACATTCCTTTATTCTACCACCAATACTTTTCACATCGCATGCATATAATGACTTTCGATTATTGTGACTAAACCAAAATAAATGGATATGATTTATGTATACTGTTTTGTAGGTATTGATAAGTACTACAAACCCTTAGTACATTATTTTACTCTACCACCAATAGTTTTCACACCGCATGAAAAATAATCACTGCTTCGATTATTGTGACTAAACAAAAAAAGATGGATATAATCTATGTATACTGTTTTGTAGGTATTGATAATTACTACAAACCCCTAGTACATTACTTTACTCTACTACCAATAGTTTTCACACCGCATGAAAAATAGTCACTTTTTCGATTATTGTGACTAAACCAAAAAAGATGGATATAATCTATGTATACTGTTTTGTAGGTATTAATAATTACTACAAACCCCTAGTACATTACTTTACTCTACCACCAATAGTTTTCACACCGCATGAAAAATAGTCACTTTTTCGATTATTGTGACTAAACCAAAAAAGATGGATATAATCTATGTATACTGTTTTGTAGGTATTGATAAGTACTACAAACCCCTAGTACATTACTTCCCCACCAATAGTTTTCACACCGCATGAAAATAATCACTGCTTCAATTATTGTGACTAAACCAAAAAAGATGGATTTAATCTATGTATACTGTTTTGTAGGTATTGATAAGTTCTACAATCCCCTAGTACATTACTTTACTCTACCACCAATAGTTTTCACACCGCATGAAAAATAATCACTGCTTCGATTATTGTGACTAAACCAAAAAAGATGGATATAATCTATGTATACTGTTTTGTAGGTATTGATAAGTACTACAAACCCCTAGTACATTACTTTACTCTACCACCAATAGTTTTCACACCGCATGAAAAATAGTCACTTTTTCGATTATTGTGACTAAACCAAAAAAGATGGATATAATCTATGTATACTGTTTTGTAGGTATTAATAATTACTACAAACCCCTAGTACATTACTTTACCCTACCACCAATAGTTTTCACACCGCATGAAAAATAGTCACTTTTTCGATTTTTGTGACTAAAACAAAAAAGATGGATATAATCTATGTATATTGTTTTGTAGGTATTGATAAGTACTACAAACCCCTAGTACATTACTTTACTCTACCACCAATAGTTTTCACACCGCATGAAAAATAGTCACTTTTTCGATTATTGTGACTAAACCAAAAAAGATGAATATAATCTATGTATACTGTTTTGTAGGTATTGATAAGTACTACAAACCCCTAGTACATTATTTTATTCTACCTCCAATACTTATTACAGCGCATTCATATTATGTCTTTTTCGATTATTGTGACTAAACCATAATAGATGGATGAAATTTCCGTGGACTGTTTTGTAGATATTGATAAGTACTACAAACCCCTAGTACAT
Source organism: Hemistola chrysoprasaria (assembly GCA_947063395.1). Classification (NCBI taxonomy): domain Eukaryota; kingdom Metazoa; phylum Arthropoda; class Insecta; order Lepidoptera; family Geometridae; genus Hemistola; species Hemistola chrysoprasaria. The sequence continues at coordinate 10,462,431 of OX346724.1, read as the reverse complement.
TATATTATTCTACCATCAATGGATTTCACAGCGCACGCAAATTTATGAATATGGTAATTATATTATGTGACACCTTGGTTCACAATATTGCAGTTTTCTTACGGATCCCTAATATTTTTCAAAATCTCATATAGCCTATGTCACTCACACTGAATTAAGCTATCTATAAGTGAAAGAATTTTTAAAATCGGTCCAGTAGTTTCGGAGCCTATTCGTTACAAACAAAAAAACAAAAAAACAAAAAAACAAAAAAACAAAGATTCTCTCTTTATAATATAAGTAGAAATTCGCTTCCCATGGTATCTGATTATAATTCATAGAACTTAAAAACATTTATGTCAGCAATAAGCAATTTCTTAGCTTCCTTTTCCCAGCGGTAAACTTACGGTTTACGGCTATTGTGCTGATGTTTCGGATAATAAAATTCGGTGGATGCTTTATCTTTAATATACAGTTATCTAGGCTCAGTAAGACCGTCTAACTATAAAGATCGATGGTTTATAGATCTAGTCCGCGGCGCCCGCGCAACTAATTGACACTACAAGTAACGATAGCAATATCGTTCTTTTTTGTTTTCTGCTAGTTTTTTATTAACTTTTATCACGCAATTCAATAATAAATTGGTTAGTATCTGTTGTGTCTTATAGGAATCTTGGCGACCTAAAACTCTGACAATATGGGTTGTCCACATAACCCATATGAATTGACTCGAGCAGTGTAATTGGGGTAACCCCGTTTTATAAGAATAAGAGACTTTAATCTACCTGTGCCCCGCGGTTTTGCCCGCGCAGTCTCCGTTCCCGTGGGAATATCGGGATAATAAGTACCCATTCTGTTATTCCAGGGTCTACACTACCTATATCTACATATACCGAGTTTTAGCTAAATCAGTTTCATCAGTATTGGCGTCAAAGAATTACAAATATCCATCCATCTATACATCTATCCATCCTCAAAAACTTTCACATTTTTAATATATTAGTAGAATTAGTAGGAAGCAGGAATTTAGGATATCTCACAACGCTAGACAAACTCAAGATAAATAGTTAGTTTGAAGTTGATATTGCAAAACATTTGCAGTGATAAATAAGATTAAGATAAATAAACCCAGTATGTATAAAGAGCACACAAAAGATAACAAACAACTGCGACAAGCGGCTGTAATTGAATGTGTCAACGAACAAACCAACTCTCAACGAAGTAAATCAATCATCATCAACGATTTATCAAGTTAATGTTTCTGCTGCCAGTACTAATATAGTTAGTGATTCTGAAGATATCTGTCAAAATTCGCCTCGGCCGGAAATCTTGGCGTGGGAAACAGCGACGTTCGGGTTTCTCAATAAAATCAAACAACTGTAATAAAGATAACTCTTTGATACGATCCATGCACAAAATAGATAGTTATAGAAGACAGAATCAAGCGAAGACATATGATACGATTGACGTCCGCACGGCAGGCGAACTATACAGGAAATCTCGTGGAATGTCACATCAATTATATAAATACTTGTCAATGGACCATTTTTTTGGGTTTTAGCAGCTGAAAATATTTATATTCCACACTTTTCATGCCACGGAAGATTGACGCCATTTTATGCCATATAGCAAACAAATTAATTAACTGTTGGAATTATATCGATAACTGCCTGGAGTCTAAAACTGTGCCCGGTAGATGGCAATAGGCTCGTCCCCTGTTACATGGGATCAATAACATTATACTGACGAAATGTGGGTGTACCTACAAAAGGACTGAGGCTTGGGCACTTGTGCACCTCTGCCGAAAAAAGGCGTCATTTTTTTTATGTTATGTTTTGAAACAACAGGAATACGGGCCGACTGATGGTGAGCAGTTACCGCCGCCTATGGATACGAGTACCTGCAATACCAGTGGCATTGCAAGTATGTTGCCAACCCTTCAAAAACCTATTCACTCTCTTTTTGAAGAGCCCCATATTGTAGCTCAACGGAAAGACCGCAGCAGAGAGATCATTCCATAGTTTGCAAGTAAGTATGCGACATAAAGAACGGGAAAAATCGCGCCGTGTGCGACGTTCACGTGTCAATTATGTGCGGATGACCTATCTACGTTTCAGAGGATATTTATTTATTCTTTTATAATAAATCTAAAACTCCCGTGATTGACAACCCGCGTGCAAGTAGCAGGGTATTTTAACTAAAAACCTAATAAACTCAGACTTCTGCATATTTTTATTTTATGACCCAAGTTTTGCAAATCGAGAAGTAGACTATGAAAATAGGCATCTTATTGGATTTTTATTCGCCACAGCTTATTTCATATATTATAGCTCTCCCGGCGCTACTACAAAACGTTTATAAACTTGTTGACTTTATATGTCAGTTTAAGAGCCTTTGACGTCATTCGCGAATTTGTTTTCTGACCATTTGGTTTGCTTGCGTGGGTTTGAATATAGTAAGTCCAAATAACTTGGCACGCGGCAAAAATTGGAAATGTAAATTATTATTGAGTTCAATTTAATGTTTGCATAGAACCTAGCGCCCCGTGTGGATGCCAAGTTAAGTTTACGGAATGGACTCTACCAATGCTCTTACGGACATGTCAGTAGGTGTTAAGATATTGAGTTCATTGATGTCTCATTACCGCTCTTTAATGTCTCCCAAACAAGGCGTGTTGAGTTAGAGCTTTTTAAAACGCCGATTTGTACGACAATAACCATTTTAATCCCAGTAAAGTACCTAATCGTTATGAGAAATACCATATACTCTCTTGACTCTTGCCAATAAAGTTTAAGTACACTTGGCAAATTTTGGATATGATGTCTTACACTCCCACGCTCTTGGAAAAAGATTTATTTATAATTCAGCTATCATATCATTTACAACGCTAGGACTAGCTTAATGCTAGAGTGGCATTTTGTACAAGTTACCATGGAACAGGAGAACATATATGGTGCGTGTAAATCTCGCGAATGCGCAGACATAAATGAGAGCTTTGTAAGCAATATGATACATCTACTTTCTAGTTTTAAAGGTCACCGCAGACTGCATCTAAATGCAAACACGGGACGGGCGCATGTCGTCTGGGGAGTGCGACAAGAAAACTGTATAATATTATCCTCAATATAAATGATAAAATACAACAAATAACACTTACCATACTCCCGTCACATGCCAGTCCCGCACCCGCATTCTGTCTACGCTAATAAAAAATAAAATAAGTGATAGTTCGGAAGGCGTACATTTAAAACATATCTAACTTTATATTAAATCATCTTAGGTTGATTTGGACAACCGGAGGCAAAATGACTGTAACTGTATCATTCTCGCATCTTATTTAGATAGCTGATGTTAATGAACCGAAATGAATATTCCACTTATTATTCTATGCGAAAGCCCAATCTTGTTCTCTAATAAAATCCGCATAAGTGGCCTGCGACCCATGAAATCCCCATACAAACGTTATACCTAAATTTACAACATCATCATCATCTCAGCCGTTGGTAATCCACTACTGAACATAGGCCTCCCCCAAAAAGGGTTTTTTTTTTTGCAAAGGAAGCTGCTGCCTGTCCTCTGGATCTGTTCACCCTTAGCCGGCTCTTACGGCAACCACGGGTGGAGCACTATTCTAAAGCCGGTAACTCCACGGCGTTTAATTTACAACATATAATAATGACGTTATTCTGAATGAGAGACTAGTTATATAGGTTCATAATTATATATTTGTCCAAAGTACTTATATTTTAGATTGAACTATAATAAGGAACTTAGTTAATAATGTCTTATTCCGATTAACATCATTAAATGTCTCTCTGCTCTGAAATATAAAATTGTTTACCTATAGAGATATAATTTGTATAAAATATTATATTGTTTTGTATGTATTATAGTATATCTATAATCTTGGTATTTTATGTATTGGTTTATAGTATGGTGTTATATGTAGGTATTATATGTTATTTGTTATGTATTTTATTTATTTATTATTTAAGTATTTGGATTTGAAATCACCATCATTCAGTATCTGTATTTCCTTTTTCTGCATGGTTGTCTGGAAGAGATCGCTCTGAGCGATAAGGTCGCCAGTTATTACTCTTTCTAGTTTTAAGTTTTCTTCCTTATTATTTTCTGTATTATTGTGGTACCTATAAAGGGTTATCATTTTTCATTCATAAATATTTAGGTATAACTTTTGTATGGGGAATTCATCGGTCGCCTGCCTCTTAAGAGAAACACGTTTATTAAGGCGCCATATTTCACGTTTTGCGACGTTTCAATCATTTTTAATGGGTCTAATGAGATGATTTTGTAGAACTCGTTAAAATATTGATGAACTTTAAACTGCCCTCTAATTTAATTTTATATGCGCTTAAGATGGCTCAAAGCGGATTGAAATGGGCGGCGCAAGCGCTAAATAACAGTGTTTTTTTAATCGGTCGCTTCTTTAGAAGGCTGATTATACTCTTTAAGAACATCATTGGCTGTTTTATACTTATATGAAAGACGATGCCATGTTTTAATTATATTATGAAATGTAATAGCCCAGCGCGCTACTATACCTCTTTGAAAATGTTGTAGTCTTGCAGAAAAATATGTACCTACGAGTACATAAGTGTTAAATATTGGATTTTTCCATTAGGAATTATCTCAATAACTGCCTGGAGTCTGGAACTGTGCCCGGTAGATGGCAATAGGCTCGCCCCCTATTACATGGGACCAATAACATACTGGCGAAATGTGGATGTATCTACTATGGGACTGAGTCCTGGGTACACCTCTGCCTACCCCTTCGGGAAAAAGACGTGAATATATGTTACGTTATGTTGAGTACATAAGAATTTTATATAATGTAATAAGTATTGCGAATTTTTATATTTAAATCGCGAAATCGGATATTTTTGTTATTTGAATAGTATGAAGCCAAAGATATGTGCTATGGCAGTAGATTCCGCCAAACAGCGAGCTTTTTGATAGTGATGATTTTTAAGCCACGGATACACTAGGGGACAAACGGAGCGACGGTGCTCAACAACTATGCGAATGTCTCGAGAGAAAATATTGTGGAACATTGACGCTTGCACTCACTCTCGGAGCGAGAGCATGCAACATGTCCCGCGACACGTTAAATGTTGCGGAATTTGTTGCGGGACGCTTTGCAACGCTGCAGCGACACGTAGATTGAGTGACGTGTGTTACGTCAGGGATGGCCTATGAAGTATGTTTGGAATAACTCGCTAATAGTAGCTTAGAAAGTCAGGAGCATAGCATAGCATATTATAGCATAGCAACATTAGGCAGTAACTTGTAATGAAACAAGGTTATCAATTATAAAAAAAACATATAACATACATTCACGCCATTTTCTCGAAGGGTTAGGCAGAGGTGTACCCAGGACTCAGTCCCATAGTAGATACACCCACATTTCCCCAGTATGTTATTGGTCATGTAATAGGGGGTGATCCTATTGCCATCTACCGGGCACAGTTCCAAACTCCAGGCAGTTATTGAGATAATTCCTAATGGAAAAATCCAATATTTAACACTCCCTGACCTTGAGGATCGAACCCGGAACCTCTTGATTGGCAGTCGAGCATGCACCCTCTACGCCACCGAGGCAGTCAAATATATCAATTATATCATATTTTAATTAACGAGTGTTTAGTAAGTAGACTACCTCTGTGAGAAGAACACACAAGAAATTCACAGGGTTTAATCTTTTATATTCTTCATAAAACAACATATTATAATTACAACATGATGATGATGATGATGATGATAATTATGAGGTATGACAAGTATGGTTACATAGTCAGACCTAAACAGAGTCTGATTAAGTAGAATACTTAGCTTTGATATCTCGACGACCAACAAAATGGCACCACAGTGATATCGCAGTGCGGCTATGACGTTCAATTACTTAGCGGGTAGCATCTGGAGACGTCTTGCTGAAGACAGGGTCTTGTCATCTGGAGACGTCTTGCTGAAGACAGGGTCTTGTCATAGCATGAAGGAAAACTACGACCAGCACTGGGCATTTATGATGATGATGAAGAGGTGCCTATTTTATTTGTCATGGTAGATCAACGGTCAACGAATGATTTCATAGGCTTACTCGCATCGCACTTACCTGCTGTTGGCATAGCTTTTATTCCCACATTATTGATAAGTACTTATCCACGCTTACCTGACCACATACCAACTACCTAAACCAATAGCTAAAAAATGCACCAACTTTCAAATTTTAGTGTGCGTGAAAAATTTTACTGCACAGGCTCGGGTACGCCGACGTCGGCATAGTATTAGTTGCCGCATTTGACAAGTACGACGGCGGTATCTACTTAGTTGGAGCGCAGAGATCAATCAATATTAATTTAAGTGCGCGTGGAGACTGGAGATCTGTCAATAATCTGAGCTTTTGTACTTTTAGTAAAGTTTTAGGTTAAGTTACGAATGACACAGTTCCACAATTTTATGACTTGAATTCCCAGTTATAAATTCGTCTTGCCAAATATAGCCTGAGAAGTCGTACATCAAAACAATGAAGCACATTTGCGTCGTAAAGTGTTATCACTATAATCGACGCCGTAACATCATCATCTCAATTCAAATCTAGTTAGTCTAGAACCACTCTCGGCCTATTAAGAAAATGGATTATAGTCCTGACATATAAAAAAGAAGGCAAATTTTATTTTTAGCGCTATATGAAGTGTGCGTTTAAAATTGGTTGGGTAATACGGTAGGCAAGATGGTGGGGAAAGAGGGGGTATGCAAATGGTAGAGCTATACTTGGCCACGAAGCGGGCCGGCCGAGACCGTGGGAAAACTATCGCCTGTGGCGAGCACAGCACTGGGACGGACTTGGAACATGTAACACTTTCTAGATTGATCTTGTTTAGTTAAACACTATAGGTAATGCCTTTAGTAATTCGGTGGTTATACCAGACCTGGGACACTCCGCATTAGAGATATGAAGCTACAAGTAACTGGGGCGTCCGTCTTGACGGGAAAATTTCTATGGGCTAGGCAGAGATACACAGATAGAGATTTGCCATAGAAAGAGAGGCAGCTTGTAGATGGCGCTGTACAACCTGAATTGCACTTTATTGCGTTGGGGCTACAGACGCTATTTATTTAAAATTATTTAAGATTATGAAGAGTCTCTTCTGACCCTTTAGTATTTATTCTGTGGTAATAACACAGGCTACTAATACTAGAGGTAAAGGGATCCGTCCTATCCCATATCCCATTATTTGCTATCCAAGTTTATATTTCTATTCAGCTATCCTCGATCCATGTCTGGTATCTCGTGCAGCCACCACGGGCGCGTGACGAGGCCGGCGCGAGCCGCGATCACGACCGCCGACCGCCGCGGCGAGAACGCGCGACTTCTTGACGCAACCTCGGCTCGCTCTACGTAACCGCACCTCATCTTTTTACTTTTTAATGATGGATAACTGAAGATTTCTTATTAGCCTCGATTGCATCAGCTAGGGTATGCATTCACTCAGGGTTGAAATATATATGTTTTTTATGATAGTGAGTGACAAGACGAGCAAATCAGGAGCCTGATGGTAAGCATCATGATTGGCCATATGCACAGTGCCCCCAGTGTTTTAAAATTCAAAATTCTACGCGGCACTGCACTGCGCCTGTCACCCTGAGATATGAGTTGTTGAATGTCATCATGCCCAGTAATTTCGCTGGTAACATTGCCCTTCAGACCGGAACACAGTAATGTTTGCACAATACTGCTTAGCGGATGAATAACTGGCAAAAACATAACATAACATACATTCACGCCTTTTTCCCGAAGGGGTAGGCAGAAATGTATCCAGGACTCAGTCCCATAGTAGATACACCCACATTTCGCCAGTATGTTATTGGTCCCATGTAATATAATAACTGGCAAAGGTGTGGTACTTCCCCAGGCGGCCCCTTGCAAAAGAGGCTTACCACTACTAATTCAAAGTGGAAGTTGGGACACCTTTCACCTTTCATAAACCCAAAAAGACATAACACCCAGACACAGATCAAACAGACATGTTCATGCACACAAATGTTTGACCTGGCCGGGGATCGAACCCGGAGATCTGTGCCAACCAGGCTGTCACAGTATCAGTATCAGCCTAAAACAAATCCAAGTGCTCTATTTAAAAAAAGGTTGCAACGAGTAACAGTGTTACTCGATGGGAAAAAAGTCCCAACGTGTCACAGTGTGACTCGTTTAGTGTGGCTGGATGGGAACCCACCCTCTAAACCACTGTCAGATGGCAGCGTACCCAAGATACTGGCGTCATGGTCACGCTAAAATGCGGTGTATGGTAATATTACGTTTTACTTAAGTTACGACGCAGGGTTTTGTTCTTCCCAACAAACCTCAATTTGTTATAATACATTTTACATGTATTCTAAGCTGTTGCTGGAATTAACAGTTTAATTTTAGAAAATATATGAAGATGTTATGATGATAAGATCCAACGTATATAAGTGTTTAAATATTAACTCTATAATCGTGCCTACATTAAATCGATTTGTGAGAAGCGAATTCCATATTTTCAATTACTTTCTGTAAACTTTAGCCTTTAACCCTGACTTTAATTATGAAATCCACTATATTTTACGTTTATATTTTACTTTTTGGCCTCTGTAACGTCACGATTACGTATCATACAAGCAAAGCAGCTCACGATAATTTGTATTAGAAAGTCCCATACAAAAAAATTACGGCATGAAAGTAAGCTTTCAAGAAAGTTCACAGTAAATATTTCTTCATTAATAGTTTAGATTATCTAATACTAGTGTAAAAACAGCGGCTTTGCCCGCTCGCAATTATGATATAATGGCAGTTTTATACTAAAACTTTGACGCCCTTTTTGAACCCCTTTTATGTGAATTTTTAAAAATCCTTTCTTAGCACACGTCCAGACAACGAAAGAACCTACATTCAAAGTTTAGATTTAAAAAATATACCAAATACGTTTTCTATAGACTGCCTCGGTGGCGTAGTGGGCGCATGCTCGACTGCCAATCAAGAGGTCCCGGGTTCGATCCCTAGGTCAGGCATAGTGTTAAATATAATATTTATCCATTAGGAATTATCTCAATAACTGCCTGGAGTCTGGAAATGTGCCCGGTAGATGGCAATAGGCTCGCCACCTATTACATGGGACCAATAACATACTGGCGAAATGTGGGTGTATCTGCTATGGGACTGAGTCCTGGTTACACCTCTGCCTACCCCTTCGGGAAAAAGGCGTGTATGTATGTTATGTTATTATGTTACGTTTTCTATATTCGGAGGAAACAGGGGAATACAAAACATCGGTTTGGTAAATTTTCCATAGGATTGTGCCAAAGAGCTAACAGGTCCCCTTTCCTGTTAATATACTTTTTTATTTATATTTACCACCCCAGTTGTTATTCTTTTTTAAAAGGCATCGAAGCGACCATTATCACAAAAGATGAACACATCAAAGCAGTTGCAGAAGTTAACTAGACCGATCATTTCAACAATCCATCAATACATGTAAAGATACTATCAATACGAATGTAATAAAATAAAAGAACCCATTTTTTTATCTTTCGTAATCTCCTGAGTACTTCCGTAACATCAATTGTTATTGTTATGAGTCCATACTTAATAGTCAATATACCTAATAGAAAAGTTATGTAAAAGTGTTTGAACAATTGCTGATAAAAGGAAATCTTTTATATTTTTGTGATAGGGTAAACAAAAGAAGTATGAATAAGGGTAAAGAAATTAATTTTCTTTTAATTTAATTTTAATTACAGCTGCTATCTACATATTATAATGTACCTATTCTACATAATTTTCTGAATAAGTGATGACTTAATTACCCCGTTAAAAATAAAAATAAGCTTTTACACTAGACTTGTCCAATGGACAGTAGAATAAAATAATTCCGTGCGTAGCGAGATCTTTTGATAGGTATTTTTGAGTAGAGAAAATCAGGACTAGCGCATAGCTAACCTAACCCTAAAAACTTTTAATTTTATCCATAAAATAACTTTTATTATGTATTATAAAATTTAACTTTTTTATTTATTTATGTAAATGTAACCATTTATATAATTGATAGGATCTGTGACATAAATGAGTTACATTCAAACGTAATTCAATTACATATTATTATTTTATTGAGTCTTTGTTATATCCATACTTTTATCAACTAACAACTACTAAAGTATCAGAATCCAATTGAAAGGGTCTTACGTAAAACTGGTGGCAGATTCGATGCTGATAAAAACACCGACTTTTACTTTTTATACGCTTTCGGACACTTTGATTCTTACATTGTGAATTGTGATGGACAAATGGACTTAAAGTACTTACTGAAATTATGTAACAGTGAATTTTACAAGGAGATTAAAAGATCAATAACACTTCGAATAATATTTGTATCTCGTACTCTCACGAGAGCGTCTGTAGATTTTTATAGCTGGTCCAAGCGAGATCTTAACAGTAACTGCTGCGAGACACGATCGGATCTTAATGGCCCAGTAGTCGTTTTGAACATAATATATGATTCCCACGCAACAACATATTTCTACGGACAATAAAAATTTAGCACCATCGATGTGAAGATAATTATACGAAATACGAGTAGATAGTGTGACTGGCGGCACTTATCATTTAAACTGTAGCAAATATCTAAAGCGGTGGTTGAAAAAAGTTTGGCGTGGCTAACACCAAATTGCGGGTGCCCTGGTCCATGTCCATGGAGGCTGGTTTCACCGCGCGTTTCCCACGGTTGCGGGCACGCAACGCAACACCCAATTAGATGGATCTAGGGCTGCTACTTAGGAATACTTACAAACAATATTGAACTTGCTTCAATGTAGGGACGACTACAATTTTTCTGAAAGTAATCAAACGTTTCTTCATCACGGCAATAGACCGGCAATGGTCCAAAGAATAACACAGCACATTATCCACATAACATAGGGTTTAAGCGTGTTCAAGATTATTCATCTTATCTATTCAGTGTTTCGACACGACTACTTTTTATGCTTCCCATTATTTTGCCCCACCCCGCTTAGCAATTATTTTAATTAAAGAAATCAGCTTATTTCTTATATAATTACGTAACATGTGTTTCTTTATTCATAAGAACTAGCTATTCTTGATCACGTGTCTTATGAAGTTAAAATACGTTATTCACACGGTCCCAAATTATAGCGGTCATAAAGATTTGCATACTCGTTTCGCTGGAACATATCGTTATATTATCTGCCAAATCAATCAAGGCGCCTGTCGATTACGTTTATATGCCACCATATTTGAGCGACAATCTTCTGAAGAATATATTTGTTTTGACCTAAGCGACAAAGTCTTCCTTTTATTTTTGGCATTCTTTCTGAGACCCACCGAGACTTTACAAGTCGTCCGAATTCATCTAAGATGATATTTTTATATAAGTTCGTTACGCATCTTTGACTTTGAAAATATAGCACTACTAAGGTCTACGCTTCTTCCAGTAGGTACTCATTTTTTTATCAAAGTTTTTGGTTTTGAGGTGAGGCATATTTAATGTAGTAAACCTTACGTCAGCGGTAGTGGCATGAAATAGTTTTTGTGACGTATGCGCACTCATGGCCAGCAGAGTAAATCCTCGCGATGATATTCCCATAGTTCAAATACATATGACTTTAGCCGATAACCGCCGAGGAGTTACCGGCTTTAAAATAGTGCTCCACCCTCTCTACCTCTACCCGTGGTTGCCGTAAGAGCCGGATAAGGGTTAACAGATCCAGAGGACGGGCATCAGCGTCCTCTACATAAAACCATTGAACTGCGCTCGACAACCCACCTGCCAAGCGTGTCGAGTATCGACAAAACCCCCCTTTATGGGGGGGAGGATATGTTCAGTAGTGGATTACCAACGGCTGAGATAATGATGATAGCCGAGAACAAAGTATTTATGTAGTTTCCAAGAAAGTAAAATAAAGTGAAATGTTAGGTGTAGCCCTATTATAAACTGAACTAATTTCTGGTTGCGCGTGCGCACCGCACCCGAGACCCCACGAATACAATCGCTACTTCGTTTATTAACCGTCTAGAGCCCAGAAAGATAATAAAACTTGTATAGGCACTTGATTGTGAAGAAATTGATTTAATAATAGCTTTAATTGCAGAATATCGTGTAGGATAAAACTACTATTATTTTATGCCGTATTTTATTAGCACCGAGTAAAAATGCTCAATGGTTTAAGTTGTAAAACGTCGTACATTCGTATTTGTGCTTTTTTACGGTTTAAAAGGTATGCAAAATACCTATTACAATCATTGATTTAAAGAAAAGGGGAGATAAGATACGATAAGATGATACGATACGATAGATAAGATAAGATGGAAAGCTCAAATTAGGTCCCATTTAAGTTAGTTTAGTTAATTGTTTCGTTCGCACTTCGGTCTTAGGTACGTCTTCCTATCTTTGTTGTTTCAAATTGCACATGCCAGTTGTTGAGTAAGCGCTATGAGAACGTACCCTATCTCCCCTTTTCTTTAAATCAGTGATTCGAATTTAGGAAATATCTTGTATTTACACGAGATAGACTTAGAAATAAATACCTTAATTATTAACTTCGTTGTGGAGTATTATTAACGATAGTATTGAAATCCAAAATAAAGCTTGACCTCTGACAAGAAGCCACTTATAGTCTGCATTGTTTCATAAAAACTTCATTAAAAACAAAAATCAGGGACTTAAACTCTTGACATCTTGATTGAGACAACTGATTTAATCTAATTCATTTGCTCCCATCGAAGCATATTACAGCTCGTAATTCAATTTGGGCCAATTTAAAACCGCTTAGTCACTTTTGCAGCATTAAAATTTTTGCGTAACTCTATGTTTTACAGACAAGGTATATACGAGTAAATAATACATAGTATTATGGATTGAAAATGGGTAATTATTTAATGTATTGAAACCATTCTATGGACCCAACCCTGTGTGGAGAAAACGAGTAGTAGTCCAATAGCTCAAAGTTTTCTCCATCACGCTTCCAATGACTTTTACTCAAAAAAAAATTCGCACCTGCACGCGGAACCCTGCTGAAATATCTAAAAGAGGCTCTTGCCAACTGTACCTTGGATTCAGTCCTATCTGCCTACCCCTTCGGGAAAAAGGTTTATTACATTTAACGTGATTGTATGTTACGTTATCATTATATCATTGACGATCCTATTATGATTGTACTATGGCACCACAATATTATCTTTTATCTATATTAGACCTGGTAAAACAATGATCATAAATTCTTACATCAGCTTTTATGATTAATCCCAAAACTTCTCCAGTAATTCGAAATTATGACTATCTCGATACTTATCGATTTCGATAGTGAATTAAATTAAAGTATGTGATAAAAGTGGCCTGAGGTCTGATAAGATCAGTGCGAATTCGTCACAGATATTACCTAAGTTTTAAGTACTTCATTGATATTTATAGTTATGATAGAGCACGCGTAAAGCAGGTAAGGCAGGTAATTCATTATCTCCTATTGATAGTAATATGTTTTTATTAAGAATAAAAACCAGTACCAGATAATGAACCAGAGTTCGATGATGATCTGGTGATCCCGTTGAAAAGAGGCGTAAGACAGGGAGACGTCATATCTCTGAAACTGTTTACTGCCGCAATGGAGGACGCCTTCAAGCTTCTGGAATAGCAAAGACATGGCATCAATATTAATGGTGAATACATCACTCACCTTCGGTTTGCCGACGACATTGTAGTCATGGCAGAGTCGATGGAAGATCTTGGCACGATGCTCGAAGACCTCAATCGAGTTTCTCAACAGGTCGGTCTTGAAAAATGAACATGGAGAAGACGAAGGTGATGTGTACTGCCCATGTTGTGCCAACCCCAGTATCGGTTGGGAACTCGATTCTAGAAGTTGTTGACTAACTAGGACGTAGGACGTCTACCTAGGACAAGCAGTCCAGTCAACTCGGTAGGTCCAACTTCGAGATAGAGGTCAATCGTCGAATCCAACTAGGCTGGGCAGCGTTCGGAAACCTACGCAATGTCTTCTCAATAACTTTCTTTCAAAATAGCGCAACGAGCTATGGAGAGGGCTATGCTCGGAATTTCTCTACGAGATTGAATCAGAAATGAGGAGGTCCGTAGACGAACGAAAGTTATCGACGTAGCCCAGCGGATTAGTAAGTTGAAGTGGCAATGGGCAGGGCACATAGCACGTAAGTAGAACTGATGGCCGATGGAGCTGCAAAGTTCTCGAATGGAGACCACGGACCGGTAAGCGCAGCGTAGGACGTTCACCCACAAGGTGGACAGACGATCTGATAAAGATGGCAGGAACACGCTGGAGACGGGCCGAATGGGACAACAACCGGACTGGATGGAAATCTATGGGGGATGCCTATGTTCAGCAGTGGACGTCCTATGGCTGAGATGATGATGATGATGATGATGATGATGAAGAATAAAAAGCATAAAACTAGTAAATTGGGAAATGACGCTCCCAACACGGCGTGCGCACTACATAATACAAATAAGACTTATGACCAGGAAATCATGGCAGTGTGTTCCCGCCACAGCGTTCTTTAATATGATCAGTGATTGTACTTAGTGGTAGGTAAATATTATGATAATTTAACAGCAAATATATATTAACCGCTATTAAACAAGACAGTTTTGCGAAAATAAAAGCGCAGAAGTTGGACGCTACAACAGTAACTTTGTGTAGAATAGGGTAGCGGCCCATATAAAAAAAATGTTCTACTACAATTACTAAGTGCTTAACTTTTCCCTAATTGTTCTTCAAATTATTAGAGTATACCTTCAGCTGTACCGTTTTTATTCAGAATTTTGTTTGTTTTATATTACAAAGACGTTCCCGCTTCGATAAAGTCCCGTTAACTAAAACAATGAATGCTAAACCCTGCCATAAAAAGTTGTTTTAGTTGCCGAAAAAGTTATCAGTAATTATTTTATTAGGGGTTCTTTCAAAGTTCGTCAGAGTTCAAATAACTCGCCGACTTCTATATTATTATATACTGTTATGTAGACAAAATTATCTGGGGTGCTATTTAATATCATCATCATTAGCGTCAGCCCATATCCCACTGCTGGGCATAGTTCTTCTCCGACTTGTGCCATTTTTCTCTGTTTTAAAACATACATAAATAAAACATACATTCACGCCTTTTTCCCCTAAGGGGTAGGCAGAGGTGTATTTTTCTCTGTATTAAGCGAATCGTATCCAGGTTTGCGATATTAACAATGTAGTCGGCAGATCCAAGGCTTTATTTGACTCTTACGTCTACTGAAGTCACCCAAATGTATTCCCGCTGGATCGTGGGACATAATATAATGAAGACATGGTGAATAATCAAACAAGAACAAGAGGCCGCCTGGGGAAGTAACACACCTTTGCCAGTTATTCATCCGCCAAGCAGTAATGTGCAAACATTACTGGGTCTGAAGGCGCCGGCAATATTACCAGCGAAAGCACCAAGCCCAGTGGCTTGACAAGTTTCAACAACTAATATATCAGGGTGACCATGCAGTGCAGTGCCGCGCAGAATTTATAATTTAAAAATACTGGGTGACACTGTGTCTGATTCTGATATGGACAATCATATTGCTTACCATCAGGCACCTGATTTGCTTGACTTGTCACTCTCTATCATAAAAAAAAAAATCATAAATTCATGATTTTGGGCAAGTAGGGCAAGTAGCATTTATTTAATAAACCGGTAAGTAATAATAATCTGATATGGTTGGTTAGCCGAGAATAGAGGCAGTAGTAACCTTATTAAAATGATGGAAAGCCGTATTCAGCCAATTAACTCTGGACTAATCACTACAGACCGTGAGAATAGAAGAGTGTATGGAAAATAAGGAACCATAACGCCATAAACCATATCTTAATGAGATCATGGTTTGTTCCTATAATATTACTGATTTATACCTTATGTTCTACTCACCTCGCCTCGATTGTCTCTGTGGAGTAGTGTGGAGTAGTGGCACGCTTTGTCGATAATATGATCCCGGGTTTGAACCCAAGGACAGGCAAAAAGTGTTACTTAATATCTTCATTCCCGCAATGTCAGCCTGAAGTCTGGAACTATCGGTAGAGGCTCACATGGGACCTAAACTTAACCTACATTGCCTTTTAACCTCTGTCTAGCCCTTCGCGAAAAAGGCGTGATGTAAGTTGTTATGATAAATATTATATTACATACTTAGATAGGTACGTGATGGATAGTTCTATAATTAATTTACGTGAATTATTGTTAATTTTGTACTTGTTTACCAATTTTTAATAGATATCTTAAAGAACTCAGTATTACTTCGTGCTTCTTATTTTAAGAAAATTTTGGAAATAATTTTAGTGTCTAATAATGTGTCTAAATTTATTTCCACTTTATAGTAATACTAAAAATAATTATTAATTTTAAAATGAAAGATAAATAAAAAGAAAAATTATAATGATATGTCGCTTATGTCTGAATTTTGCATGTGGTTGTGCAAAATTTGTAATATGCGTAGCTTCGCCTGATGTTTCAGATCGGATCAGACAATAAAAGGTTAAAATCAAAACAAAACATTTAAAAACATTTTTTTATTTATCCTATACTTACTCCTATACCTACTCACTTAGTAAATGTCGATTGCAAAAGATTAAACGCTAACTCTACCATCTCTACATATCACAGTAAAAACTTAAATGCTAAGCTAGTTCCACTTCAAGCGTTCATAAAAGAAATGCTACACGGAAGACGCTAAAGTAAGGAATTTATAAATAATACAGTAACTAATAGAACAAAACCTTACTTTATTAAATTAGACAAAAAACTTCAACAAGCAAAGCGAGCAGGACAATCCATACATCGTTTTCAACACACATCGGTTCTAGGAACGTTAAAGTTAATAGTAAACAAACAACAAACATATATCACACAGAGTCACACGGTCTTTGAGCATGCGAGATCACGAGGGCCAGGACGGAGGTGGCGGTCACCAGGGCCGCCACATCGACTGGGCGGAGTCGGTCTCGGAGGCGGGGCTGTGAGGTGGGGAGGGCGGTGCGTACGCGCGCTTCGCAAGGACCGCTTCCACGTCGATCGGATGCTCCGCTGGCCTCTTCATCGCTCGCTCCTGCAGCACCGTCCGCTGCAGGGGCACAGGAGCTGGTCCTTGCTGGGCACCCACTGTCGGCTGCCCCGGCACGGCCTGCACCGGCGTCGGTCGAGCCACGCCGCTCGGGGCCATCGGCTGCGGCTGCACCACTTGACTGGCCTCCAGCCTCCTTATACAATGACTCAGATGTTGTAGCAACCTCGCACCCGCTTGAGGGTCCACAGGACCCTGCCGCTGCATAGCGTTCGCGGCTAGAGTCGCGTTCGCAATAAACTGAGACACTTCCGTAGCACACTGTGTAAATCCAGCGCGGAAGCGCTCCGCGTAAGACGTTTCAGGCTTCAGCACTAACTGTCCTCGTCGCTTCAGGCTATGAAGGTGTCTGACGGTCAACTCCAAGATGTCAGCTTTTTCCAGTTTGGATACGTTTTCCCCTTCGGCTTGGAGCGCGGTGACCATCAGGTCTTTAAGTTCGTCAAGGCACCGGTTGATGCGAGCTCTTCGCTTTCTCTCGAGCATGGGTTTCATCACTTTTCTGTATTGATATGTTCTGGAGACGGGTTCTTCGTCGGGGTGCGCGTGCGCCGGCGGATGGAAGGCGCCGTGCTGTGGCGACAAAGTTCTAGCGGGAAGGATCATGGTGTGACGCGCGCGACTGTCAGAGAGCGAATGGCGCGCGCGCCGCCCGCCGCACCGCTTTTAAGCGCCCTACACCGATTGTGGCAAAACGCCCGTGATAAAACTAGGGTTGCTGCGCCTGTGATGTTTAAAAATATTATTATTATTTAATTTTAACTCTTATAAAACTGATGTAACTTTAAGACTTGGGTATTTCAAATCTAATACTGAAATATAGATTTCTGATACTTAATAAAAAAAATCTATACTATTTTTAAATTTGTTTATAACTATGTATTATTTTAAATATATTACTATGATTTCAAAACTATCAAAAAAAATTTAAATTGTTATACCTACTGTTCTTAAGTATTTTTTTACTCATTCTTCTTAAGTATTTTTTTAAGTGCCATTCTTCATAATTATTTTTACTTTTGTCAACGTTATTATATCAGGCACATACAACACTGTATACTACGTCAAAATCTGACGGTTAGTCTAGTACAAACAGCTGTTCGAAAGTCGCAATCAAGGGTGGTGATGGCACCTGGCCAGCGTCAGCACACGTTCCCACGCGGCCGGGCCCCTTGCGCAGACGCATAAGATCACCCTAGTCTTTCTTACGATACTGGATAATAGACAATAACGTCATTACTATTATTTCTCAGACTCGTGGCGATATATTATAGCGGTGTCGAAGGGTGCAACCTCACCTTTTTTTATTTTTGTACGGTTCTAATTTTTCGAACAATAATAATTAATGCGTAGCATATTTAGATAATTATCGAAAACAAGCATTAACTGTTTAAAATTAACTTTATATTTTTTTAATATAAGAGCAAGTGACAGCCCTAACTCGACGGGCGGTGCAGGTCTACTCTACGACACGAGGCGTGTTATCGCTTCTGTCGGTCCACACACAGGCGACTAGAAATACTGTTGCACTAACTTTTTACAACCTGAGTGCGTTATTAATTATCATTGGCGACTGGCGACCTACTTCCCGAGCCGCGATTGTGAACCGCAAAATAACGTTTCGCATGTGAGCGACAACTGATAAGCCACCGCGTTAATAATTACCTACCTACTTGCCTTACAGTTACAATATTGTATAATTAATTCAGTACACTTTCTATGTCATCAAATTGCAAAGCCACAATAACATCCTCCCAATTAGTCAGTCGAAAACAATAACATCGGGTATCACCTTGCAAAGGTGTGAGTTTGTTCCCAGCACCGCTACTCGACTCGACACCGACCCATTGTGCGATCGAAGCCGCCGTGACGCTACTTACTCCAATTCTGTCTTACGCGTCTAGACACTAGAATGTCTTAAACGACAATATCTACCTTAGGACAACCCTTGTTAGAGAGCCACGGTTGGCCGACGAAGCGCTTGCGACTTTATGTTTTCAAAACACGCAAACGTCGAGATGGAATAAAGACGTAAGTGTTAGCCGCAACTGTAAAGATACGTCTTTCTTTCACGATGATTGTAGCCGTGGGAAAGCCCGTGCCGCGCGCGTTCCCACACACTCGACCGGCACAAGCCAACCGATAAATTATCATAATTCCATTGTGACTGAGACGGTACTAAGAAATTTTATACTTCATCAATCGCCGCGTTGAATACATTAGCGCGTGGGCACGACGCTTTGTTGACTGTGATGTAAGGAACAAGGACATTCCTTACCCGTAGGTCGTGTTGTTTTTTATATCACGTTCCTACTTATCCATTTTATGACAAAGGCTGTAAAACGGTCGTCACCTAGTAAAGTTCTAGTAAGGTCTATTGTTTACTGATAAAATGTACGGATAGCCAATACCCTTCACTTGGGGTTTTTTGCTAAACACGTTAATTCAGGGCGCGTGGCCATTTTGTGCCAGATACATAAAACATGTATCGCTTAATGTTACATTAATGGACCTGATTTATTGATCTCTATGTGTCTCTAGCATTCAAATTATTACCTATACAGATCAAAATCATTAAAATATTAGAGAGTTTTCGTTGAAAAAAAGGCGAGTCGCCTCAAGATATTTTACATAAACTGAGGACTTTGTATGAAAGCTCATAGAGTCACCATCTTTAATTTAGATTATATTTGGTTTAATTTATAATATTTTTTCTATTTGCTGTAATAATCTACTAAAAACATTTAATTTTTAATTTTTTTTTCTATGTAATATTTACGTAGTAAATTTTATAACAAAAAAATTATCGTCTAAAACACTTTATTCTGTTCTAACCGCAAGTCCTAATTTGCGCTTGTGATTGAATTGACTCCCCTAAAATAAAATAAAAATATAAGGTAGCAACATGACCGCGCGGTCAAAATTATCGCGCTCAGGTTGACTCAAAAACAAAATAGATTACCGATATAACTAGCCACTGTAAGGCACAAACGGTTTTCTCGATATCCACGATTCACAAGAAGTAGTTGATCTGTGAGTCCTTCAATCAACTCAATAGCAAACTTTCAGCACATACAAAACTTTGCACAAAAGTGTTGAATAAATTTATAGAAAACGAGTGTGTCTATTGAAAAAAATACATTACTCAAAGTCAAAGACACTAGTCTCTATTACAATATTAAATAACAATTAGAAAATCTACTATAGAAAACTACTATAGAAAATCGAAATGTTTCAAACCTAAGAAACAGAAGCCTATGTTAATACAACATCTTTGCTTCAAACCACACCTTATAGTTAAGTAAAGATGTCACAGTTCTAACCAGTAACCCACCCACGTAGTCGGTAGTCATCGAGTCCTCAAGTCTGTAACACTCTGAGTGCCGTGGATACATTCAATGCACCCAGAGCGTGCACCAATAAAATCTGTTCAACACACGTTTATTTTTTAAACAACCTCTTCATTCGACCACCGACTTGTGCTCGTGTTTATATAATTGTTACGTACCTTTGTAAGTATGTGCCTGTAAATCGTGCGATGAAAGCAGTAGATACAGATAAGAACACTCGCCTATCCCGTAACCGTGCGTTTGATTGCGTGTTTACGAGGTCGCTTTTATGCATATTGAATGGTTAGAATTTAGTAGTTTGTCTTACTCTTACAAATTCAAGATTGTATCAGGGATAATTAAATCAAAGTTTATGCAAGCCATCCCTGTTTATCCTCTTCACTAGGAAAAAATCGGACAGACGAGATCAAGATTTAAAAATATGTATTAATATTATCGGTTGCTTAGGCTGTTCTTTAGTATTTTGGACCGGCAGGAAATTAAAATGTATACCTACTGAAACCTAATAATACCTAATGAAAGCTTTGGATTGGGAACAAACTTTAGGACCGAAAGGAACGAGCCATTTAAATTGACTGGGAAGCGACTGGCCCTATCCAACCGGCCAGTCCCTTCCCTGTCGGTTATATTTTCTGATCAGAAAACTTTTTTGACAGAAAATTCTTTTTTCGAATATCTTGAAATTCTTTCTCTTGTAAGCTATATTCCATTTGACAGGTAGACACCTCCTTAAGTTTAGTATTACTACACGTTTCTGTATCACCCTGTTAAGGTTGTATAATCATTTTATTTGACGTCCTATTTCCAGCAATCATAATTGATTCCTAATATTTGCCCATATTCGGGAGTATCGACCTCTTAACACGACATAAGGCGTACCACGTATTGACTCAACTTACAATATCTCGGCATAATCTATAAAAAATCAACATTAGACCTAGTTAATATTTACTTTGCGCACTTGATATGGAAAAATACTTTATCGTGAACGCAGTAGTAAAGCGGTGGATATAAAAAAACAGGTGTGATATATCCATATTTGTATATTAT
The DNA here is from genome assembly GCA_947063395.1 of Hemistola chrysoprasaria. Lineage (NCBI taxonomy): Eukaryota > Metazoa > Arthropoda > Insecta > Lepidoptera > Geometridae > Hemistola > Hemistola chrysoprasaria. Next base: position 10,440,881 of record OX346724.1, on the reverse strand, counting down.
GTAGGCGGTGTACAAGTATTTTCGGACGTTTAAATGTCAAATTACGTATACCTAAGTACATAAGGCGCTCTGCATTCAGTTAAAGAAACGATCAACTTATTTGAAAAACTATCGACATGAAAAGTTTTCTTTAAAAATAGCCAGTAGTATCAATGAAAATTTAGCTTACTATTGCCGCAATTCTCAATAAACCCTTGAAATCATTCGACTCGTTACGATTGCAGATTGGGGAAACCAGCAATTTGAGACAACCTTCAAAATCTATAGTTGCTAGTTGCGGTATGTTGGAACTGATTCAGTCGTCGATTGCAGACCGGCATGCCTAGCGTTTGAGGTCGTGAATAGACAATGATAAGAAGCTATGAACAACCGGACTAGTTGGAAATCTATGGTAAAGACAAATGTATTGGTGAGCATTGAATGTGCAACAATTGAAATGATGATAATACAGATACAGATGTCCTCGAGGAAAATCTAGCTTGTAAATAATATATTACGAATAGACGATCGAAAATGGTTCGTCCGTACCACCGTATTGTCCGGCACGGTGCAAACGATTGAACCACTTTGATGTGCAAGCGACCGTACCACCGTACCAATTAATAATAATATAATGTTCGCCAGATATAGCGCCATACGGTCCAATGGTACGGTCCATGGTATAGTAGCGACCCAAGTTCGTGGCACGGCAGTACCATGTTTGATCCTCTATTCGTAGTTTTAATGTTCATCCCCATCAAATGTGCGCAAATGTGGATTCAGAGTTTTTAGTGGTCTTACAAACCACAGAATAGTACTAGACTAATACTGTTAGTTTTTGACTGTACGTACAAGCACAGAAAACAAATAAGTACAAGTACAAAAATGGCAAAGTCAAATAAAGTAATTAAATTAATCGGTGATTCGGAACCGTGATTCTAAGAAACGAACCCATCGAATTTTAAGTTCAGTAAATTATCTAAAAGCATTTTTATAAACTCCAGTTGAAAACACAAAGCTATTTAATACAAAATATCCAAGTAATGTATCACTTAACATAGTCTACTCTGTACCTACCATGCGCCGCCTACAGCCACGCCTGTGCGCCGTTTTACAAACATGGTCCGAGTTGTGCAAACATCCACGTCTGTAGTGGTATGTTTACAGACCGCTGCTGATTGTCAGCCAATGTGCCTCGGATGGAAGACACTCTGGAAAAATTTAAACAAGTTACTTGAGAATCAGTGACGATTTGTCTTTAACTTATCTGAAGTAACTGCAGGATCTTTATTTTTCACATTTACAATTTTTTGCCAAAGTGATAACTTGGCAAAAATATGTATACTACAAAATTTGTACTAAAAACGTCCCACTATTTCAGTTGAAACACTCCACCTAGGTTTCGGACATATTCAATGTATTTCCTCAGGAGCTAACCCTCTGATATCGCAATGGAGACTCATAGTATTTTATAACAAGTCACGTCGTATCAAGCTATATTTCACAAGGTATAGGTTCAACATACCAAACTTCTCTTTTGTAGTGGTAGACCTCTTCAGCAGGGGGCCGCCTGGAGTAATGTGCAAACATTACTGTGTTCCGGACTAAAGGGCAATGTTACCAGCGAAATTACTGGGCATGATGAGATTCAAAAACTAATATCTCAGGGTGACAGGCGCAGTGCAGTGTCGCGCAGAATTTTGAATTTTAAAACTCTGGGTAGCACTGTGTCTGATATGGGCAATCATGAAGCTTACCATCAGGCGCCTGATTTGCTCGTCTTGTTTGTTACTCACTATCATAAAAAAAACTTCAAACGCCAAAATATTTAGTGATAATGCAACGATTCACGTGTCAGCGAGAGTTCATCACGCATATTTCATCGCTTAAAAAGACTAGCCCACTCTCGTATGATTGAGTTTGAAGACCTGACACCTGAATGAAGTACCTCTACAGGATATTCGGCTTCACACGCTATTGGCAATCTTAATGCGGATGCTTGAAACTGGACACCTAAAAAAACATAATAACCGGTTAATGCCACGAGTGTGAAAGTACTACTAACTAACTGCACATCGTTATTTTTTGTCTATCTACATGGGATGGCGGTGCACGCCTTAATACTTAAAATATCATTAATTAGAAAGGATAAAGGTACTTAAATTATAAATTACAAAACAGATGATATAAAATTACTGTGTACGAACATAAAAAAAATTAAAAAATTACGAAGATACCTTCAGGGTATCCATATTATCTATATTATTCCATTTATTTTAAGAAGGGCAGAATGCCTTTATTGAAAAAAGACTAAACAATAGAGCTACCTACTTACTATCTACCCTAACTAAATACACTATGCCATAGAACACTTCGTAAATCCACAGGCCGACATGTCTAGCCTATAAAAAATCCAAGTGCTATAAACCACTGTCAGATGGCAGCGTACCTAAGGTGCTGGCAGCATTGCCACGTTGTATATAGCAATGTTTATACGTTAGGCAGGATAAACGCCAGCATTTTGATCACGCGTCGCCTCGACCAAGTGCAATTGTTTACTACGTGATAGAATAGATAGCGTATCATTCAGGTGATTGATACAGAATCTGATAAGAGAATTAGGATTAGTAAATGAATCACTTATCACTTTCCGAGATTTAAATTTTCAGACGTTACTTTAGCTGCGACATTAACGATTTAAGTAGTTTATTTTTATTACAGCGGCCAATTTTTTTATATCAATAAGTAATGTCGATCAATATTGCGCTTAATCACTCTGCCCACTATACTGACACGTTGTAGGAAAAATGTATGAGTCCTTGCCCACTAGACCGTTTCGTGACTATCGCGTGCCATATATGACGCGTCAGCTCTCCGTCAACAACTTGTATGTAACATGTACTTGTAGGTAACACTGAATGTTTTTAGAATAGGTCAAAAAGTAAAGCAGCCGATGAAAAATTAATTTAAATTTCGAATGAGGAACTCTTTGTTATTCTGTAATGCGTTTTAAATTAATGTCATTTGTTTTTACAAATAAGCAGCAACTTAGAAGTGTCAAATGACATATAATTAATTTAATACACGTTACAGATTGCCAATGAGTTCCTGACACTATATTTAAATACATTTTTCATCGGCTGCTTTTACTAACCTATTCTAAAAACTTTCAGCGTACCCTACAAGAGAACGATGTTGATTAGTTATTTTGGGCAAGTACACCGTTCCGTTTACGTCGCCTGTTTGGATATTAACATACTCGTATGTATAAATTATCGTTATTAGGCAAAACAGCAACGCACGGTAGACTCAGTAGGTACTGTATATCTTCATTGACGTGCAAAAGTGTCAGATTATGACCTAGATGATGAGATGATGATGATATAGAAACCAAGATATAATGGACTAGCTGTGCCCCACGGTTTCACCCGCGTAGTCTTCGTTCCCGTTGGAGTATCGAGATAAAAAAAAAATGTTATTCCAGGGTCAAAACTATCTATATTCAGAATTTCAGCCCAATCGGTTCAGTAGTTTTGGCGTGATAGAGTGACGCTAATCCATCCATCCATCCATCCTCATAAGCTTTCGCATTTAAAATATTAACAGGAAGTAGGATTTTAGCGCCGTATATTACACTCTACTTTTCACTACGATTGTGAGGAAATAATACCTATTATTTACAGGGTTCGGCACTCGAAGTGTTACTAACTTTACGTTGCCATAGCAACTAAACTGTTTACAGTATGGCGCCCATTTTTTCACATTCCTTAGTCTATTGTATTGTTAATAAACATACAAAAGCTTATTATTTTTCGTCGTTGTTAAAAAAAGTTTTGCAGATGGAAGTCAAACGAAACAGTGTCATTTCTTTGTATTTGGCTGGAAAATCGCAGTCAGTCATCGTTAATGAGCTAGGACATTTACATTTGAACAAAATGTTTGTGTATCGGACCATCACGCGTTACAATGATACGGGTAGCATCAAAAAACGCCATGGAGGCGGACATCCAACAACAGCAACATCATCAGAAATGGTTCGAAAGGTAAAGGCTAGAATTGAACGAAATCCACGACAAAGCGCAGTTAAATTGGCGAAAAGTCTTAATGTATCTGCCCGGAGCATAGGACGCATATTGAAAAATAAACTTCAACTGAAGCCCTACAAATTACAAAAAGTGCAAGACCTAACACTTGCACAAAAGGCAACTCGTCTAGAAAGAGCTAAGAACTTAAAGCACTTGCACGTTGGTGGCATGCTTGAAAATTTGGTATTTTCCGATGAAAAAATTTTTACGGTTCAGCAATATGTGAACAAACAAAATGATCGCGTATGGTTAAAGTGTAAATCAAATGATAATTTAGACCAACGAATTGCCTTGCGAAAGCAAGCACCAGCATCTGTGATGGTTTGGGCTGCGGTAACTGCCACGGGACGCTCACCTCTCGTTTTCATTGACCAGGGTGTAAAGATAAACCAGCAGATCTACCGTAAAAACATTTTAAACGATGCTTTGTTACCTTGGGCACGTAAACAATTTGGTAGAAATCATTGGACCTTTCAACAAGACTCGGCACCATCCCACAAAGCACGTGAAACCCAAATTTTTTTACAAGAAAATGTTCCGAGCTTCATTTCTTCGCAACAATGGCCACCATATTCCCCGGACTTAAACCCAATGGATTTTTCTATATGGTCAATTCTAGAAGCCAAAGTGTCAACAAAAAAAATATGTGACAGTCGACGCCTTAAAGATTGCTCTCCGCCGAGAATGGAACAAAATACCAGCAGACCACATTCGTGCAGCGTGTGAAGCCTTCTCGGTCAGACTCGATGCTGTTATCCGCGCTAAAGGTGGTCATATTGAACAATAATTTCTTTTTTATTTATTTTATATGTTTTCTTTTCGATACTAAAGTTTTGTATTAGTAACACTTCGAGTGCCGAACCCTGTATTTTAAACCAACTATTTTTTTTTTTAATGACTTATGCTGTTGGCCTCAGATGGCCTCTACAGCTTTACCGGGCAGTGGTGAGCGAAATAGGCGCTCGACCCAAAGTTTAAGGGCGACTAGCACAAGGGCACCTAGACGGCACGAACCTCGGCTTGGGCCGTCGCCAGAATACGTGGGGTCAGACTTGCCCTGGCACCCAATCAATGGTTTGATCTGTTTGATTATTTGTAGAGAAACTAACCGATCTGAAGGATCTGAGAGATCTTCGACCTCGCCGGCGAGGTCGGTGTTGTGATTGTGTGAGTTGGTGGATCTGGTATCCGGCACCAGTACCGAAAACGGAGCGACTGTTGCGTATATTGGTAGGATTGGGCGAACCTAGCGCCGCCGATGTGACGGCGGCGATAGAGTCGTCCGGGTCGTCCAGGACGTTGCGAGGGCGTCTACGGAGGGGAGAGCAAACATTTTGGCTCATATCATTGAATATAATATATAGATATATATATATATATATATATATTTTTAATATAATCGTTGATAACAGACGAAAATTAATAAAAACTTTATCTCCTAGGTCCTAGAAGTTATTAAAGCCCCGCTTGGTACGCAAGAATGACGGCTTTTTGAGCAAGATGCGTGAAAAGTAATTTCTAGACAGAGGGAAGATCTACTTCTGACGTAGTTTACAAATCAGTGCCATATTATTATTTATCCTGTAACCATATTATTCTTGACTTATCATGCCTAGACACAAATATTATATTATATAATATGATAAAATCATTATCGACGCTACAATCATAGATTTGGCTCTCTGTAATCTAATTTTAATATTTCCTGTGTGTTTTATTATTTACTTATTTGTTTATCTTTTCGGTAAAGTGATATTTTATTTATCATATAGTAATTAATACGAAATGGCGATATTCTATATTCGAATAGCTATATATTACAATGTAAAATTGTAATTGCATAGTTATTAGTGGTAAGCGGAAGGCAGAGGCTATTTCACCGCTTGCTACGGTCCTGACATACGACTTTTGCTGTATCCACTTTCATCACATTTTTCATACATACTCGTCGGTTACTTTTAACTTGGCCTTTCCTTAAGAGAGGTCAGTCACCATGGTATGGGAACCCACAGTGAAGCGAAGACGAGCCCGAGGTGGTCGGTTGCTCGGCTCCTTCGTCATTTCGTCCCAGCTCCACTTACATCCAGGCGAGTGTGAGCGGCCGAGTAGGTTGCTGTGTGTCCCAGGAGAGCCTCCTGCGCTATTTGCGCATGGTGGTGTGCGGGAATGGGCCTTCCGTGTCCTCTCGCACGTTCGGTAGACGTTCGAGAGGGCACGGAACGCTCTTCCAAGCTCTTAGAGATGTGGAGAATGAATCTCCGCTCGTTTCCATGCAGAACTCCTTCTGTGCGGTGCGAATCTGAATCCAGGAGCTCACGGATACCCCCCGCATCTGTTGCCCATCTAAAGAGCCAGCAAGGCGGCGCGCGTGTGTTTCCGCGCGCCCTTTGGTAGGATTACCTTCACCTCACCGTGGCGAGATTCTCCATGGAGGCCAAACGCCGTCGAGGCCGTAGATGGCGTCGCGAAGGAACATCCCGGGGTTTTTAGTGGGTATACCGTCGGTATGGTGCTCTGCAGGCGGGGCCGGGTCTGATTTCTGGTTCGATCTCGAAATTCCGAGAATACCCCTCTCTATAGCTCGTTACTGCCTCGTTGACTGTCAACTCGTTGTGTTGACTCGTTGTCGTGTTGACTGCCTTGGTGGCGTAGTGGGCGCATGCTCGACTGCCAATCAGGAGGTCCCGGGTTCGATCCCCAGGTCAGGCAAAGTGCTAAATATTGGATTTTTCCATTAGGAATAATCTCAATAACTGCCTCTATTACCTATGCTCGCCCCCTATTACCTACATGAGACCAATAACATACTGGCGAAATGTGGGTGTATCTACTATGGGACTGAGTCCTGGGTACACCTCTGCCTAGACCTTCGGGCAAAAGGCGTGAATGTATGTTGATGCGTGTATAGCTCGTTGCGCTATTTTCATATTAACTGTATAATGAAGTGCAATGTAAAATGTAAATCAGTAATGATCCTTATCGTAACAACTCTATTTGCAGATTAACGTGGTGCCTGGTGGTGCCAACCGTGGAGCTTTCATTGGACAAATTGCTACCAGCACTAACATTTAAATCAGTGGTTGTCATTATCATAAGTATTTCCATCCATGGATATCTTCTACTATTATGTTTAGAAAGGGTAGTTTTACAAATTAAATTTCATATTTTAATGGTTAAAAATTTAACTAGTTACATTATTATTAGTTACTAGTTGTTTGTAGTGGTAGGCCTCTTTAGCAGGGGGCCGCCTGGGGAAGTACCACACCTTTGCCAGTTATTCATCCGCCAAGCAGTAATGTGCAAACATTACTGTGTTCCGGTCTGAAGGGCAATGTTACCAGCGAAATTACTGGGCATGATGAGATTCAACAACTCATATCTCAGGGTGACAGGCGCAGTGCAGTGCCGCGCAGAATTTTGAATTTTAAAACACTGGGTGGCACTGTATCTAATATGGGCAATCATGATGCTTACCATCAGGCAACTGATTTGTTCGTCTTGTCACTCAATATCATAAAAAAAAATATTATCTAATAAGTAAGGTTAACTGGTTTAATATCATTGAATTCGTAGTGTAAAAGAAAACCACGTTTATAAAGAGTCTTCCAACCAATAAAAAACCCACTTTGTTATTAATTTTACAAATATTGAACATTTTAAAGAAGAGAAAACATTCCCTTCTTTAAAACTTGTATTCATTTGAACAATTAAATATAGGTAGATACGATTTCGTACAACTATGCGCCAATTTATATGCAACCCATTGTGTTCGTTAGTTTGAGCTATTTAATTTTAAGCTACAGACTATTGGATTATATCTGCTTATGTTTTATACATTACATAAACACATAGTATGCATATTTTATAATATGTAGCTACATACTTACTCAAAGAGATCTACAAATCACGAGAGGCGTTCCAACCAGGATGTTTGATTGTAAATATTTTGTTTAAGTGTTTGAGCTACGAGTATGTGTGTAAAACGAACGTGATTCAAATAAAACGGGAGATTTCGTGCCTTCTGCGGCATGTTAATTTGCAGTTTCATGCCCAATTGGTACATTGTTTATTGCTTTTCGATGAATCTTTATGTACAACTTTACAGTTTAGAGTGTGCAAAAAATTTACAAACCTAATGCCTACGTACTTCAATTTTCATATGATGGAATTGATTTTATAAATAACATTTTTTTTGTTAGCCATTGTTGGGTAAAATGAACAAAATGTCGAAACTAGGCATACTTGTATATCATAAAAAAAAACTTCGTTCTAGAGTGCTGCCTGCCAAATATTCATATCTCCCTATTTTATATTATAGATTTTGTAGTGGTAGGCCTCTTTTGCAGGGGGCCGCCTGGGGAAGTACCACACCTTTGTCAGTTATTCATCCGCCAAGCAGTAATGTGCAAACATTACTGTGTTCCGGTGTGAAGGGCAATGTTACCAGCGAAATTACTGGGCATGATGAGATTCAACAACTCATATCTCAGGGTGACAGGCGCAGTGCAGTGCCGCGCAGAATTTTGAATTTTAAAACACTGAGTGGCACTGTGTCTGATATGGGCAATCATGATGCTTACCATCAGACACCTGATTAGCTCGTCTTGTTACTCACTACCATAAAAAAAAAAAATATATGTTTTTTATTCCATTTATACAACTGTGGCAAAACAACAATAGTTGAAAAAACCTGTGGCGATATATCAATACAAAAGTGAGACTGTGGCGAGACTTATTTTATATTAGATTGGTATGTGTACTAAGTTAAGCATTTAGTAATGCCGTGAATTCTATCTCTTTATCTATAACTTAATAGTTAGCTTCAATAAAAAGAGGTTGAACTCGTGAAATAAATTGTAGAAGAACGACAAACACAAACACATGGGATTATTTTAAGAGCCAAATAGTAAGCGCCATAATCTAAAAAATCTAATGCGGCGACCACACATTGGACATATTTGCACATTTGTAAGTTTATTTACGTTATTGTGGTACAAATATGCGACTTTAAATATGTGTGGCATATCATTATGAATTATGTTTTATAGAATTATATAAAATAACTTTCCAATCAGCAGATTTTGCATTTTCTAAAATCGTCCATGAACTACAAAACATATTAGTTTGCGATTATATCCCTGAAAAGGTTGATTTTTTATCATTTGATTTGTTATTTCAATTTTTATTACGGACAGCCCTGAAGATGTTGATGTAAATTAAGCCTTTGTAGAACAATATGTCTAGCAATAATGCCTCCAATCCATTTCATCATACCCAGTACAATTCACACACACAATTGAGTTATCAACTTAATGTGATTTAAATTGGCCTTCTGACACCTGCGACGATCTATGAGAATATCCATATTCCACAAGAAGCTGCAATTCGTATAGGTTGACTACGTTGATATGTTTTCAAAACAGTAGTAGTAGTGTAGTCGTAGGCCTCTTTGCCGGGGCGCCGCCTGCGGAAGTACCATACCTTTACCAGTTATTCATCCGCCAAGCAGCAGTGCAAACATTACTGTGTTCCGGTCTGAAGGGCAAAGTTACCAGTGAAGTTACTGGGCTTGAAGAGTTTCAACAACTAACATCTCAGGGTGACATGCGCAGTGCAGTGCTGCGCAGAAATTTGAATTTTAAAACACTGGTGGTAAACATTTTTTTTTTCTATATGGAAATACATATTATGAACAAAGTTAAATCGTGGATAAATTGAACATAATATACCGTACATGTATATATGTTTTCTTATGTATAATATATATGTGTGTAGGTTTAAGTTGAAATCCCCTTTAAATAAAAATTATGTACCATTAGTAACGTATCTTACAGTTTAAAAATAAGGTCTCATTTATGTCACAATTTGCGAATAATTTAATAGTAAGGTTTACATCGATTGACTTATGGTGTTAAAGACCTGTCAGCAGCAAATATAGGTAGCAGTAATTTATATTCATAGAGATAGTGGTAGGCCTCTTTTGCAGGGGGCCGCCTGGGGAAGTACCACACCTTTGCCAGTTATTCATCCGCCAAGCAGTAATGTGCAAACATTACTGTGTTCCGGTATGAAGGGCAATGTTACGAGCGAAATTACAGGGCATGATGAGATTCAACAACTCATATCTCAGGGTGACAGGCGCAGTGCAGTGCCGCGCAGAATTTTGAATTTTAAAACACTGGGTGGCACTGTGTCTGATATGGGCAATCATGATGCTTACCATTAGGCACCTGATTTGCTCGTCGTGTCACTCTCTATCATAAAAAAAAAAGATCATCGAGTCCAAAATAAATAGGTAAGCATTCCAACCAACATATTTTCAACGTGGTCGCACTGTTCTCGTGAATTACTGCACCACGATGTTCAATACGCATGTCCGTAGCAAATGCTTAGTATGCAAGCTGATTGTGTTTTTGTACATTTGCCTACATGCATGCACTTTGCAGTCGTTTTTTAATCAAATTATCAGTCATTATAGATTATAGAGACCGCGAGTCTAATAGGTAGTTCACATTTCAAACCGATTTAAAAAGAAAATCTGAGGTAATGTCTTATTTATTTCATTTTAATAGGACTTTAACATTAATTAACTTATTAAAAATACAAGAAAAAACACTAATAACGTCCGATTTCATTTGAATGCAGGTCGTCGCGTCACTCGTTATAATAAGGTGAAAAAAACCCATATAATTTAGGTTATAGTACTTAAAAAAATTGCCTATATAAAAGAATTGATACTTAAATCTTGCATAATAGTATATATAATTTTTTAACCTATTGTGTAAAGTTAAAAAAAAGAATATGCAATAATTAAAATAAATTTACTAACTAAATTTAACCAGTTAGTAAATAATAAAATGGGACAACTTCCACACACGGTCTTCGTGGTTCCAAACCAATTATTGTTTCAAGTTAAAACGCCCTAACACGCAGTCAATAGCGCATTCATTTCAAACTTAGGCGTAATGTACTAAATTATATGTAAAGTTAAACCACGCTACATCTTAATCCTATATTACCATAATTTAGAGAAACTCTCATGAAAACATTACGAGTACGTCTATAATTATTATAAACCTTCAATTAACCGACGGTTTGTCGCTAATAAGTAAAAAACATGGTTCAAGCAGAACGGAAGATTGGAAAAAGAAGAAAACTAAATATTATCCTCCCTACCAATTGCTGGATCATTAAAATGAATAGGCCTCCACCCTAGGGCCAGTTTATAGCTTACTAAATGGAGCATTATTGCGTTTAACGATCTTATAACAGCTTGTTTTACGACGTTTCATTTGTTTCAATGCAATATATTGCAAGCAATTGCTGTGATTGCAGGATGGCACTCCGATTCACCGATCAGTGACTAACCAGAGATTATAATATGATTTGTGAAACTGGTCACTCACAACTTAAACAATATCTATTGTGTACAGCTATATCTATCTAGATATATCATACTTTATTATACACCACACTTATACTAACAAAAAAGAAACAGAAAAACTATACTTAAATGAAAAAAAAAGAAAGAAAATTTCTTTTCTTTTCTTACTTTTCTATACTTAAATGTACAAGCGGCGGTTTTATTGCTAATAAGCGATTTCTTCCACAATAGATATTTCTTCCAGACAAAGATTTTGAGTTTCTATGAAAAAGTTACGGGTACAGAAAGCTGGGAAGTGCTAGTAGACCGATGTTACGATGGAGTATGGAGTGACGATTTACAGCGCAACGGGCCAAAGGTGGGGGAGGCCTATGCATCAGTGGGTCCTCGCAGGTTGCAGGTTGAAAATGATGACGATGATTAAATAGTTAAAAAATAATAATTTGTAGAATTACGAGTCTATGATTTATTATAGAATATGAAAGACTTTTGAGAGGACTCTCCCTTTTGGAGAGAACTCCATTGAAGCTAATAGGCGACGGTTAACTATGCCGTAGATAAAATATAACTCTTCCATAAAGTCGAATAACTGTGTCGGTGTCTTCATTTCTTATAAATTAAAATAACAAATAACAACATCGATCCAACTATTTTAATATTATCCAAAACAAACTCTCATATTACCAAAAACTGTTTAAGTAGCACGCAATAAACAACAATATAAACTTAAAGAATCAGTGTTATTTCAAAATTTTGAACACTGATTTTATTTATGTGCATTAATTATTGAAGAATAAAAATAACAACTAATAAATTCCTCGACTGTTTCACAGTAATTATACTAACATAACCAATACGTTATAAAATCCGTCGATATATTGTTTACAGCGCTATAAACATCAGGTTAGGCCTGTTATACACTAGTCTCGCTGTGCTCTACTCACTACTAGAAAAAATATCTGCCTAAAAGTCCCGCTATGTATGGATGGATTCCTTCAATTATATGAAAAAAATTATAGGTATAGTTTAAGTAAAAAGTGTTTGAACGAATATTTTTTTTCCATTCCTATGTTATTGGGAAATCTGGGGAGCTTAATAAAGTCTATTCATCAGTATAAAAATTTGATTCCATGGATTGCGTAAGCAGAGAATAGCGGAACTAATGCATAGCGTGACAAACCCCAAAGATCATAATATAATTTAATCGCGTTTTGACGGAACTTCACACGAAACTTAAAACATTTTTAACGTGTTTTCTATACATCTAAAATTAGCATAAATAAATGAATTGATACTAGAATACATGCATAAATTACCTATCACTAAAGTCATAATTTCTCTATTGAACATGGGCATTGGGCATAAAGTAATAATTCTTAGAGGTGTCAAACATAAATTTAGATTTGAATAGGTTAGTTTATTAAATTAATCAATATTAATAATGGTATAATGATATTGGTATATTATACCTACTATATTATATATATACTATACTATATTTATATATTTTTATTTCTTTATAATTCATCCTCAACATCAGCTGGAAGACGTCCACTGCTGAACAAAACCTTACCCCTATAGAACGCTATTCTGCGCGGTTGCTCCGCGTTGCACCGCGAGCTTGCAAGCCTTACCAGGTCGTCGGTCTACTGCCATTATATGTATTATTATACAATATAATATATGATACATAATATCATTACCAAAATCATACACTGACTCGGTGGCGTAGTGGGCGCAAGCTGGACTGCTAATCATGAGGTCCCGGGTTCGGTTCGGTCAGGCAACGTGTTAAATGTTGGATTTTTCCATTAGGAATTATCTCAATAACTGCCTGGAGTCTGGAACTGTGCCCGGTAGATGGCAATAGGCTCGCCCCCTATTATATGGGACCAATAACATACTGACGAATTGTGGGTGTATCTAATAAGGGACTGAGTCCTGGGTACACCTCTGAATGGATGACTGAATGAATGAACGTTTATTCGTGTACAAAGATATATTATATATATATTTTTCACATTATTTTAGACCAAATGTACATAATATTATAAGCAAAAAGGGATATCTGTGTAGCACGAAACAGTCGCAACTCAGCATGTTGCTGGCTATTCGACCGGCGCTGGTCTTCCGTTGCGGCCGCTTTGGTGACTTCACAGACAATAATGATAATTAATATAAAATCTCTCTATCCCTCTCTATCTCTCCATCTCTATCTCTGCCTAACCCTTAGGGAAAAAGGCGTGAATGTATTTTATGTTATTATAATATAATATATGTTAATAAAACACACTGAGAACACCACATTAATATGGACATAAAATCATAAGCTATATTTTAAAGCCCCGCCTTAATTAAGGCCCTAAGAGCTACTGTAATGAACAATGAATTATATCCGCGCCTTAAGTTGGGTGCTCTTATTTCACAACCTAATAGAAAAAATAATTAAAAACATATATTATTAATTAAATGAAACACCTGTTGTTTACAAACACCGAAGATAGTTAATGAATACTGTCTAATTGTGGTATTGATGAGCAGGAAATTGGCTTTGGTAATATTAATATTCTAATCTAAACTTCTACTTAATAAGCCGGCCAAGTGCGAGTAGGTCTTCAATGAAGGGTTCCGTATCACTGTTTATGTAAGTCAATGTACGTATAATTTATGGATCTTGGCTCCCTGCATATGCGAGAAAACACATTAACAAAATTCCCTCCCCTTTAGAGTAATTATGTATATCTTAATAAAAATCTAACATAAAAATAACCTTAATATATTATTTAGATAATTTTTGAAATGTGAAAAACCATACAGATCTCATCAACCAAATCAGCTAACCACAAACTGTGGAGTGGAAAATTTGTCTCTATTCCTCCATATTGGGGGAATATCCAACCACACCTTTGCCAGTTATTCATCCGCCAAGCAGTAATATACAAACATTTCTGTGTTCCGGTCCGAAGGACAATATTACCAGCGAAATTACTGGGCATGATGAGTTTCAACAACTAATATCTCAGGGTGACAGGCGCAGTGCAGTGCGGTGCAGAATTATGAATTTTAACACTGGGTGGCACTGTGTATGATATGGGCGATCATGATGCTTACACTCACTCACACTCACTATCATAAAAAAAAACATTTTATATGGACGAAAACCCCCTTAACGCCTTCAAATATTAATATTTATATACTAGACGTTTCGGCTAAAGTTGCATTAGCCGTGGCCACGATAAGACACAGTCTTCTGCAACTTAACTAAAATGTCGAAGTAAATGAACCATTATTACTAATGTTTTTCTTTTCTCTTTCCGTAAAATGTGTTCGAATCGTAAATGTAACGCAAAAAAATACCATCATTTCCTTAGTTTGAATAACTCATGTGAATATAAACTAAAACAAACATATCATAACGCTTTCTGCCGAAAGAGTAGGCAGAGGTGTACCCAGGATGAGTCCCATACACCCACTCTTCATGCAATAGGGGCCTATAGCCAGACTCCTAAAAAAAATAATGAAAACAGTTACTCTTTGCCAGACCTGAGAGTTGTACCTCATGATTGGCAGTACACTATAGAGACAATCAAAAGATAGAAAAAAAAAATTGTTTATAACAAGTTGAGTCACCGTCACTGTGAACACTCCCCTTCCGGGGTGCCAGGGCAAGTCTGACCCCACATATACTGGCGACGGCCCAAGCCGAGGTTCGTACCGTCTAGGTGCCCTTGTGCAAAGTTTAAGTCGCCCTTAAACTTTGGGTCGAGCGCCTCCTTCGCTCACCACTGCCCGGTAAAGCTGTAGAGGCCATCTGAGGCCATCATAGGCCATTAAAAAAAAAAGAACCGTCACTGTTAGTCAAATCATTTATATTATGACAAGAAAGTGCTTATCCCTTCCACTTATTCTCGTAATAACAGTTCGAGTAAATAACGTAGGTGTTCCTCAAAGTGTAATGTTTTCAGATATCTTGACACCGGCATCCGCTCGCCTTACTGTGGGAAAAGTGAACAGGTGCTGTCACTTACTGGTTTTACAGCGGCTATCACGCATTTAATTACACTTATACGACCAACTAAACCAATTTTAAGTCTTACACAGCACTTATACGACTCATAATCGTTTGCTATAATTTATCAAAGTTACGATGTTTAAATGAAAGGTTATGCGTTGAGGTATCAATACGGTCATAAAGCAGGTCTGACGATTTTAAAGAGTTTTTTCGAGAAAGAATCCATAAAAATTTGGAATATGATATCGAAACCACTTCTCGGCCTTGATATTTGCCTAAACTCTGGATCGTTCACAGATGTATCCAGTTTCAGTAAGCCTGTAAAGTGTTTCTAGATCCTTCTTTTAAATTTTTAAATCATACTTTTAAATTAACCGAAAAATACTGCCTTGGTGGCGTAGTGGGCGCAAGCTCGACGGTCGATCAGGAAGCCCCGGGACTCAGGTAAAATGTCAAGTAAAGTGTTAAATATTCAATTTGTCCATTATCTGCCTGGAGTCAGGAGTCTGAAACTGTGCCCATCAACATCATCATCAGTCGGAAGAGGTCCCCCGTCTGAACATAGGCCTCCCCCATAGAATGCCACAAACTGCTGATTTGGGGGGATTTTGCCAAAAATCTATCCACAAAATTTAATAAATTGCAGACTTTTTTAGGGATTTCAATACAGTCTTCACGTAATTGTTAGGTTTTAATATATTTTTTTTATTTATTGTACACCAACACAATATAAATTATTTCATTTGAATAAAACACATAAAGAATTGTAAATGGTCAATGCTATAGTAAAAATAGATGCAGACAACATTCAATTATATTGGGCTAGTTTTAATATAGTAATTAAAATATAATAATTAATTAAAATTTTAATAAAATTGTTAGGTACATTAAATCGAATAATGTACCTTTCTTATATCATACATCTGTTACAATCGTGAAAAATTGTTAAATAATAATAATAAGTTGTAAAGTTATGTGAGTATAAAATTAGAGTTTTAAAAAATTAAAAAGATTGGAATATATGAGTTATTTATATATTACAGACATTACAATTATAATGTCTTAATGTCGCTCAAAGCGATAAGGCCGCCCATTGTTGACCAATAAGAATAATTTAATTTTTAAGTTGATTGTATTCGGTGTACCTTGGTCATAATAAAGCGTATTCAATTCAATTCTATTCGAATATTATATAAATTATTTAATAATACTACAGTAATAATAAATTATAATACTCTAATTAAAATGGCTTGTTCTGTCCATCCCGTGACGTCGACGTTCGCACCATTACTCCGTTGTGGTGGAGCGATGGAGCATTCGGGACGTACCGGGCAGGATCAAAAGAGATTTCATAGTGTAAAGACGAGAGTTAATACATATTAATATTAAATAGAGTGAAACCTATGTGAAGATGGAAAATAAATAGAATTACATAAAAGTAACGTAGTGTTTGACTCCCGCTGACCTGACCCTTTATAATATACATACAGTTTATTCCTCAATGATCTATTCTTAGCGTCTTAGTAGAAACGAGTAGGAAAAAACAAAGTCCTCAGTGTTCTCATTGTGTAGGTATTTTATTTGACGGCCACGTGTAAGGGGAGACCGTGGGAACGTCGATCCCTCTGGAGATCGCGAGTAGGTATATTGTTTCTTGAGCACATGCCAGCGGGAAGTCGGAATAGTATGGATAAGACAGTTTTGATTTGATAGCGCTCGCTTTTATGATATATCTCGTTACTTTGTATTTAATAATTGTTATAACATTATAATAATCTGTAATCAATGTAATGTACTCTAAAGAGACTATGTTATTAATTTTTTATTTACTTTTATGAATATAATATTAAATTCATTGGGGGACAAACGGGAACAAAAAGTTTCATCTGTCCCCCTTTCACTGATAGGGGGACAGATAAAACCATTAACGAGGAAATAAAGTTTGAACTGTCCCCTCGTTGCTGATTGGGGGATAGATCGAACTTTTTTTCGATCTCTTCCCACGAGGTGACAGATCGGAATAATCCTTTTTTTTTAGAAAGGTGAAGCATGTTTTTCAATTGTTTTGTTAAGAAAGCCTATTCGATATAATGATAGCGTATTTTCTATAAAAAAAAACGTGTCCCTATTTTTTTCATATTGTCTCTAGATAAAGCGCTTTTACTTTCTCAGTTTGCTCTTATCGATCGTGTTATTAAAAAAATAAAAATATTCTCCGAAATTTCTCTTTATCGGCTTGATAATCAATTTATAGTTATATTTATTTTGTAATGTTATATCAAAAGTAAAGTATGGAAAATATAGAATAATCTAAATCAACTGGTTTCCTACGTAGGTAATTAAGATAAATATGTCAATATATATTTTTAATTAATGACTGTTATCAGTCTCAGATATTTCATAGCATTAATGAGTCAGTGCCGATTGTTTTTAATTAATGAAACCCTTATAGTATGTATCTAAACTTAATTTTACTTTACAGGGCATACTCTCAACCGTATTTTACATAACATAACTTAAAATGACGCCTTTTTCCAAAAGGCTTTTGATGTTGTTCTTAGGAGGCTTAAAGGCCAAGTTAAAAGTACCTACAACCGACGAGCATGTATGAAAAATGTCATGAAAGTGAACGAAGCGAAAGTTGTATGTCAGGATCGTAGCAAGTGGAGGCAAAAAGTCTCTGCCAACCCCACCGGAAACAAGGCGTGACTGTATGTATGTATGTATGTGATGTTTTCCGAAATGATAGGCAGAGGTGTACCACTCATATCGTTTTTATCTCATTTTTATTAAATACAGATTCTGAAGTAAAGTAACCACGTTCATTATATGTAACTGTTATATATTGTACTATAAATTATGTGAGGTAAATAAAAAAAAATTCTCTACCGTAGGACTTATAAGTAATGATAATAATATATAATACAAAGTATTTTATGTTGGTCGGTTTATACTGCTAGATCCACGTATTGAGATAAGAAGGCGTGAATGCCCTTCAAAGGTCGACTGTGATTTTATTTTAATACTGTTTAAAGCTGGTCATACACGTACATGCCATGTTTACTTGGATTATAATATGTTGAACTCTAAGGCGTATAACACACTGCCTCGCATACCGCTGTGGAGTGCAGTTCACGCGTGCGGATGAAGATTACGTGTAGAACACGTTACATGATAGGTACGTGTAATAAGCGAGGAACTGCGGCGTAAGGTAACCGCTCCCCTAATGTCCATAGGGTCCCAGATCTCGTCAGATTTTAAGCCTAATTGATGCGGGTGTTTTTGCGCATGTGTAAACACATTATATTTCTTGGATAACAATTAATGATGATATAAAAGAAATCTAGATTCTGGGAAAATCATGTTGCCCTGTTATTCATTGGTGGATTCTGTAGTGTGTCTAAAGATGCAACAGTAAATACCTATAGATTTAAAAAAAGACAACTTTTGTACTGACTGTATGTAAGTTGATTGAAAATATAATATTTTGGAAAAAATTCTTATTATCTTATTGTACATAATTCACACATGGACGTCGCACACTGCGCGATTGTCACGTTCTTTTTTGCCGCATACGTGCAAACTCTGCTGCGATCTTCCCGTTTACAATATGAAGACCTTAAAAGGAATGTGAATAGTGTTGGAGGGTCTGCAACATACTAGCAATGTCCCTGGTGTTGCAGATATCCACAGACGGCGGTAATCGCTCATCATCAGGCGCCTCATCTTTAATTATAACCTAATAAATACTTCAACTTTTTTTATAATAAACATTACTTGTGGTCTTATCCATTATTTTCTTTCTCAACTCCTGTTTTCCAGAGTACGCGTCCCGCATAAAAAGGAAGATTCGCCATCTGCCGCCCGTCTTCCCTTTGAACGTAGGACCATGTACCAATTTACACAAAAATACGTTCTATAATTAACTAAATAAAGTTGTGTATGCTTTGATTTCTATTCTCATTAATTCAAAGATTTGTGATGGAGGACACGTTTTCATTTGGTTTGTTTTTGTCTAGTAACTAATATAATAACTGAGTAGGTAACTCGTATTTAAGTAAATATATATAAGACAATTTCAAATGTTATTAATCGACATTTAATGTTATTAATCACAATGTCTTCCCAAATCACACTAATTAACAATGGTATCTTTATTTTATATAAATATATTTTATTTTATATTTATATAAATTGTTCGCTCTCAACTACGAGTTACGAGGTTTACGAGACTTTTTAGGTTATCTTTTCCATAGATTACATTTGTCATGTCACGGTCTGACTCGATGACGTTTGTGGCGCGGGAAAATTAAAATTAAAGAAAATTATATTTTCCTATACTATAAAAAAAATATATATACTATAAAGGTATGATGAAATAGGCAGAATAAAGGAATAATAAGAGCTTCAGTTTCCAGTGAAATTAGTGGAGACGTTCCTAGGCACTAGAATTTTGGCTTGAACCATTTTCCATTCAACTATTTGTGGTTGGATCTGGATCTGGCCTTTATTTCCGCGAAAACATACTTTGTTAAAGAAAAAGTGGTTTTATTGATATTTAAAAAAAAACATTAATTAACATATAACCTAGAAACTACTCTACAATTTTCATAAATACGATGAAACTGTAAGGTTTTCATTAACCAAATATATTTTGGCGCAAATAAAGGCCAGATTTTATTAAGAGCCAATTACAAACAATTGAGTGGAAAATGATTTCCAATTTAAATTAGTTATTTCTTTATATTTATTGTGTACTTTGTAATTTTGTATGGAAAACCTTAAGAAGAAATTTAAAGAATGCATTTAGGCCATAATTTTATTTTATTTAGGCGGCGAGACTGAAACGTATCATCCCTAAAGCAAGAATATAATAATATACCTATATAAATATTATAACGTATTGACATTGATTAAATATTGTCTGAAGTAAATTATTTTTTTATTTTTATAAATCATTTCCTATTTGTTGATCTATGTAATAAACTAAGTTATTAATTAGTAGAATTGTGGTAATATTATGATGTATGATACCCGAAATTATTCCAAAATTCTTATAAAAAATAATCATAATTTTTAACTGTTTAAGCCATTAGGTAAGAATAAACTTTATGGTTGAAACAGAAATCGATATTTTAGAATAAGCTAACAAAATTAAGTAAATCTCTACGCGCTACGAAACGCTACGCGCCCTCTACGAGTCCGTAGACCCTGCCTTATTCGATTCCGAAAAACCGTAACTTATAAATTCTAAATTCCAAAATATAAAATACCGTTGCATTACAAAACTAATTCGCCTCAAACACAATAACGAGTCCGTTCACTGACCACGTGTCCCTTATAAAGAACTATTATTACCGAGTAGGTAGCTGCGCGCGATCATAATTGTATTAATCATTCAGCGCGACCGGCAGACGTCGATTTTCTTCAACAAAGTGCTCTTGTTTGTTTTTTTCGTAAGGAAGTCGACCGAAGGTGAACCGTGGGAACCTCGGGCGGGTGCACTTCCCAAAACATCGACGCACGGCAGCGAGTCCGACATGCGCCGGAGCAAAAGAGAAAACCGATGCAACAAACTTCGGGCTAGAAAAGGACAGAGAGTATGACGTGTGCGCGCCAAGCGACAGCTCACAATCGCGTGATCATCTACAAGAAATAATAAAACGGCAATAAAAGAAACACGAGACAACGGTAACCGTGAGCGCGCGTGTGAGAGGGATGGCGGCGAAGGCCGAAGGAACGCGCGCGCCGGCTCGTACCAAGATCAATGATCGATGCGATAGAGAAGCGAGCTTTCGTAAGAAAGAGATAGCATATTAAAGTTATATGGTATGATAAGGACGCATTGATAACTGTGGCTCGTGGCGGTTTCAGCACGGGCCGGCTTGTTGCGTACCGAATACCGGTAGAGGGCGTCAAATCTGAGTTTCGAAAACTACTAAAATTCATGTTTACTTAGAATGGATAGATGAAAAAACTAAATAAGGTATAAATAATATCTATTAATACGAAAATGCTAACCATAGGGTTAAAAAAGTACAAATTAATGGAAAAGATTTTACTAGTGGGTAACAGAAATTATGATTGTTTCGTTTTCATTAAAAGGCAATCATAGAAAAGTTATATTTAGACATCAAATCTTTAAAACCATTATTAACATATATTTATATGACATAATATTTATTTAGAGAGATGCAGAATAATTAATTATTTAGAGTTTGTGCTCTGGTAGAGAAAGCGAATTAAGGCTGAAAACTGGATGGCAGCGCTACCGCGGAAGCTTATGGAACTATTTAGTTCTCAATATTTACTCTAGATGGCAGTGTGTGGTTCGTTTCTAACGAAATTAAATGACATGTATTCTTTGCCATGAAAATACAATTTTATAGTTAGTTTTCATGCATGTTTATATTATAGCGTAATACTTTATATCATACCAAATATAAATAACAAAATAACAAGAAACAATACTAAAATATTACGTCTAACAACTGGTGGTCTTATCGCATAAAGCAATTTCTTGCAGACAACCTGAGAATGGAAAAGGAGACTTAAAACATGCGACAGAGGTGTGCAATAAGAAGATAATATCTGCATAATATTAGATATAAATAATTTCACACAATTTTTAAATAAATTTATTCAAAATAATAAATGTTCGCACAGAACATTTATTAATTTATTTTTTCACTTGCAACATTGTATCATGCAAATTGATAAAAACCGTTATTGGTAATTGGTACCTCATCCTTACCTTTAACGAGAAAATCATTCGCCATTAAACTATCAAATAATAAAAATATTCATCTGACGTCTGTACAATCGGGTTAAGTCTTTTCTTAAATATAAGTACTTCTAGTGACAAACTTAGATAAAACCATGTCACTATAAATTCTCTTTAAAGTGTAAAGAATTAAAGAGCAAGTTATAAATTCTCATTATTATAAGGTGCAAAAGTGTTCATGTACTAATAGGTTTGCTATAAATGTTTGTTAAGCAAGAGTTATCAGATAAACTATCGCGTTTATAGCCTGTCACTGCGCATGCGCATAAAGCTTGCTTCCGCTGTGAAATGTCAAAGGAATTATCCCACCATCTTATCTATTCAGATAACAGAGTCGCTAGTGTAGAATTTAACAACTACGTTCCTGAAACTGGTTGCTGACAGGCCGTAGTTCAAATTTTGACCACTTGAATAGCCAACTTGAACTTGACTGCCTCGGTGGCGTAGAGGGCGCATGCTCGACTGCCAACCAAGAGGTCCCGGGTTCGATCCCCAGGTCAGGCAGTGTTAAACCTACTATACTATATTTATATATTTTTTTTCTTTATAATTCATCCTCAACATCAGCTGGAAGACGTCCACTTCTGAACAAAACCTTACCCCTATAGAACGCTATTCTGCGCGGTTGCTCCGCGTTGCACCGCGAGCTTGCAAGCCTTACCAGGTCGTCGGTCTACTGCCATTATATGTATTATTATACAATATAATATATGATACATAATATCATTACCAAAATCATACACTGACTCGGTGGCGTAGCGGGCGCAAGCTGGACTGCTAATCATGAGGTCCCGGGTTCGGTTCGGTCAGGCAACGTGTTAAATGTTGGATTTTTCCATTAGGAATTATCTCAATAACTGCCTGGAGTCTGGAACTGTGCCCGGTAGATGGTAATAGACTCGCCCCCTATTACATGGGACCAATAACATACTGGCGAAATGTGGGTGTTTCTACTATGGGACTGAGTCCTGGGTACACCTCTGCCTACCCCTTCGGGAAAAAGGCGTGAATGAATGTATGTTTGTATGTATGTATGAACAGCCAAGTTGGTGGCACTCATATTCTAATATACTCATATTCTAATATTTATAGCTAGGCAGTAATAAGTAGCAAATAATGGAGGCGCCACTGTATTTTTAAACAATAATAACAATTGGATCAATACTTTCACATTAAAATTAGCTCCACGTTTACCATTTTCTGTCGAGCTATACGGGTATTTAAAAAAGAAATATTATATATAATTGATGAAGGTAAAAGCTACGTAAGTGACAATAAAACAACCAAAGAATCTAGGAGAGCTTTTTAAGTTAGAGTCTTAATATATCTGACGAAAGATGCGTCGGGTCTTATCGCCGGAACAGCCCTCTCCGGAACCAAGTATTCCAAATACTGGGATCACCAAGCCGCACAACAAGCGTGGTGATTACGGGAAAATCCCCCATATGAATAGTTTACGGCGTTCTATGGGGAGGCCTATGCTCAGTGGACGTCTTGCGGCTGCTGATGATAGGTATTATTGAATTGTAAGTAGCTTGAATACAAATTTTATTTACTTTGTTGTTTTTACTAAATTAACGCACCTATTTATACCAGAAAAAAAACAGTAGCTGTCTGTCTATCTATTTCCCGAGTGTATAAAGCTAGGGATACTCTGCATTCGCGTAACCTCTAGATTAGATTGTTTTTAATCATAGATCTATGGTTAAAAATACTCTGGACGTATTATCTATTCTGTGCTCGGGAGTCTGGAGTCTATTTGACTTGGTCTAACTCATATACCCCTATAATAATAATTATTACCCCTTCCTTTTCCCATCTCTATTTGTATCGGGCATGGTAGGCCTTCTCACTCTGGAGCTCTTATTAGTAATACATTATTGTATGTTAATGCGCAACCAAGTAGATAATCCATCCGTACTGTCTCAGCTAAATTTTTATATCCCGCAAAACTACACCCGCGTGAGACAGCGTCAAATGTATATACTTATAAGTATATTATATTTAATCTAAATACCTAGTATATAAGTAATAGCATTATGAGTGTTTTCGTCTAGCTATAAGCTCATAATTGTACCTTAATAAATAAATATAGGCGAAATATAATTGGCTTTTTTTGTTTTTTACATCTTACAACTAGAATCAATTCACACTGGCCAGAGAAAAACCAACGCACGTTAACATTGGTAACGGTTTGCTATTAGAACGCGTAACGTGATTCATCTATTCAAATTCAAAAATAGAGCGTTAGGTAGGTGTGTGCGATTGGCGGCGTGGGCCGAAACCAACCTCGGCATTGGCTGCTCGTACACCAATCACAGTCGGAGGCTGACCTAGACGCGCTTTCCGTGCGCCGAAAGTTTCACTGAAAATCATTGTTCAATCTTGTAGGATTTTTCACGTAACGTCACAGAATAGTGCATAGTTCGTTAGGGACTTGCCATAAATTGACGATAATATTGATGCATGCCAAGTTGCAGCAGATAGATATTACATTACAATTTCTTTTAGGTATAACGCACCGTTCTCACCCGGTCCGTTCTCCCCGGATTTGGTTTAGGTGTGATAAGCTTTATACAGAGCATTTTTTTTCAGCTTTATCACCTTATTTATAACATCTTATTCAATAAATAGGTACATCTGTAAATTATCAATAACCCATAGGTTATTGATAATATTTAATACGTATTTTAATATTTGTACTTCGAAAAAGTGGTCTCGCAGTTAATAAAAGGTTTAAAATTTTAAACCGACTTTATAAAAGAAGATGGTTTTCAATTCGACTGTATGTTGTTGCTGGTTTGTAAGTTTGTAACGCGATCACTTCGGCTATTATAAAAGGATTTTGATAGTTGTTTTTGTTTTTTGGTCTGATTTATTGTATAGGTGGATGGATCACTAATTGTTGAAAATAATTGTTTTGAAACTCATTATTTCTACACTCGGGAAAATAGGTAGTATAGGTATATACGTAGTTTTGATACTTTGTTTATTTAATCCTACCACGATTAATGAAAAAGGGTTGTTTTTATAAAATTATAAACATTGTATGAAAATTTATTATTTTATTTTATAAATTGGTTTAGTATATAGAAGTGGATCCCTAAATATTTTTTAAATTGAATCGGCACATTTTGAAAAAGACATGTTCATGCACACAAATTTTTGACCTGGCCGGGGATCGAACCCGGGGCCTGCGGCACAAAAAGCAGAGTGACTACAATCTGGGACAACGATGCTATCGTTGGTATATACCTATACGATATATTATGTGTATTGGTCTAGAAATCGGTTTTTGTTATTAAAAGAGTATAATTACTTAAAGCTAATTTTATCTTACATATTAAATTTAAATGTAACTTCAAACTTGAAATCTATTGGAAATGAGACCATGACTTTATAATTTTATCTCAATCCTCATAAGAAAGATAAAATTAAGTATAGAATTAAACGTCATTGTATTTAAATAGGCTTAATTAAAACCTAGATAAAACGATAAGGAATATAAAGTCACTTTAAATACATTTTACCAAAGGCTTTTACAGAGTAACATGTACTGACTGCAGTACTGACATTTATGTGAAATGAAGTTTTTTTTTATCTCTTTCGTTTTAATACGCTTGTTAAGCATTGATATAAAGAAAAGGGGAGATGAGGTACTGGCGTCTCGAAAATGGCAAGCTCACATTAGGTTCCATTAGGACCATGTAAGTCAGTAAAGTAGATAGATAGACAGATAAACGCCTTATTGGTACACCACCACCAAACTGAAATAAATAAAAATGTATGTCATGTCGCAATATCCGTTTTTGACTATGATAATATGGGCCACCATGAGAGTGTTTTTCTTTTATATCGTTTATGGAATTTCAAGAAAAAAAGTTGGTCATGATAGTACTCAATAAAATAAAAATTAAAGGCTCTTTGGTCATAACATAACATACATTCACGCCTTTTTCCCGAATGGGTAGGCTCTTTGGTCGAAGTGACGAAATGCTGGAATAGGGAAATATTTCGAATAACGCACTGTATTAAGTCATTATTCTACAGTGTTTTACACAGATAATAATATTCATATATACGTTACAAGACTTTTCATTCAAGGCCTAAAGCACAAAGATTATTGTCAGTGTCTTTAGGTAAGACAATCTTCCAACAACATATTTTTACGTTTTTTTAGCAGGTAAAACCATAACGCACAGTATCTAATTAAATTGTCAAGAAATAACTTGAATAACATTCAAGGTGATGTAAAAAATTGGGGCGAATCAATCTCGGTTAGAGTGCCCTAATGCTTCACACAATGGGGTATATTTGAAACCATGCATATTTTGAAATAACAATAGACCACCTGTTGGTGCATTTTTTCGCCTTCTTTTTTTTGATGGCACAACTGTGGCAGGTAGACTGATGAATTGACTTAAAAATTACTTATAAACGATCATGTGCCAAAAATGTTTAATCTATGATGTTATATATAAAATATCACTTCTCACTAACTCATTATATTTATTTTTTAAAATTTGTGCAGTGCCTTTATTTAAAAAAGCCTATTTTTTATTATGCCTTTATTAAGATAAATAATAGAGCTACCTACTAACTATCTACCCTAACTAAATACACTATACCATAGAACACTTCGAAAATCCACAGGCCGACATGTCAGCCTATAGAAAATCCAAGTGCTCTAAACCACTGTCATTTTAATAATGTTATTAATGTAAACGACATAATTACCAATGGTATTGTATTATACAAATATAGAACTCGATTAAAAATTAAAAACTAATACAAATTCTTTGGTTGAAGTGCAATCATGTCGTTTTATATGACATAATTTTAAGGATTTTTCTGCAGGACTTTTGTGATATATTAGAATAGAAGAAGAATAGAATAATAACTCTTTATTGCCATCACAATACAGAAAATAAAATGTTAAACCTATGTAACGTGTAACAATTGGCAGCCTTATTGTTCATAGTGATCTCTATGTATCGCCGGTTAGAAAGTGTTATTTTATTTATATATTAATATACGTTACAAGACTATTTATTCTGAGCCAAAACTCAAAGTAAGTGGACAATATCTTTTAGTATACCTACCGCGGGACGCACTTAGTTCTAATTAATGAATAATGATAGTGTTCTTCTCCGTGGGGTGATGGCTATAGAAAAGTACCTCACCCTCTCTACCCATGGTTACCATAAGGGTTGGCTAAGGGTTTTCAAATCCAGAAGATGGGCAGCAGCGTCCTCTGCGTAAAGTTCACCAAACTGCGCTCACCAACCCGCCTGCCAAGCGTGGCGAGTATTGGCAAACCACCCCTTTATGGGGGAGGTCTATGTTCAGCAGTGGACTTGCTACGGCTGAGAAGAAGATAGTCAACAATATGAAAACGGGAGTGTTAAATTGATTACCAATAAAACACCTTGTGGATACATAAATAACGAGTTCTGGAAACGAAGGTCCCCATTCGTCATTTATTACAATTTAGTGCAATTTAATATACACAGCCACGGTCTTGATAGGTATTCGTTTTATTTATTAGTTTAGCAACATTGTATTTTATTTTATAGCCTGGCATATAAATGAAAATGTATATAATAACAGTTAAACGAAAAATATACAGCGTACCTTCTTGCATTTAAATGAATACTACAATACCAATATGGGTATTATTGGAATTGTTGAGATAATAAAAACAAACTACCCGCTTACTTCTATAAAATTATACCTATATTCATTAACGTATATATAATACGATAGACAAGAACTTTATTAAAATTAAAAGTTGGAATAACATAAAAAAGTACTTTTTATCCCGGTGAAACCGCGGGGTACAGCTAGTTAGTAATCATAAGCTGTAAATATGACAAAGGGGTTTTCAACGGCTCATACGTCAACTGAGGCCAGCCCAATCATATACCGCGGGATCACCTGACCTACTCATTATTTTAAAAAGATCTACTTAGCAGATAAACACCCTCTCATCATTGAAATAATAGTATTATTTATATACAAGTAATGTATATATCATGTTACATAATACATGAGCTACCGTTAACTTTATTACCAATAAAAAAAACTCAACTCATAGAAGCACGACGAATTACAAAATTGGAAGGAAAGTCGATTTTAAAATGCAAAAGTGGTAAATAAAACGAGTAAAAAAATTGGCATAAGTGTAAAAAAGGATAAGTTACGCCGTGGGAGAATCGTGCAGGTGGAAACGACGACCGCTGAACGCGATATGACTCGAGACAGGGGGACTTTTTGCGATCATGTTATTGATTTTTAATTGGTACCGAGATATTAGTGTATTCATTTTTTATGGTCCGTTAAACGTCAATACGCATTTAACGTATGAACGTGTAGAAATACGAGTAGCTGTAACTGCCCTAACTACGAGTACGAGTAGCTGTAGCTGTAACGTTTTGTGACCTAGAATCTAGATGTGTTTTTTATTTGAATTATAAATTGGTTTTAAATTTAAATGAAGAGTGGAAATATGGTTTAAAACATATTTTTGTGCAGTCTTCTTTTTTTATGTTAATGAGTGA
The DNA here is from genome assembly GCA_947063395.1 of Hemistola chrysoprasaria. Lineage (NCBI taxonomy): Eukaryota > Metazoa > Arthropoda > Insecta > Lepidoptera > Geometridae > Hemistola > Hemistola chrysoprasaria. Next base: position 10,412,077 of record OX346724.1, on the reverse strand, counting down.
CGGGACGAGCAAATCAGGTGCCTGATGGTAAGCATTATGATTGCCCATATCAGACACAGTGCCACCCAGTGTTCAAGATTCAAAATTCTGCGCGGCATTGCACTGCGCCTGTCACCCTGAGATATTAGTTGTTGAAACTCGCAACACTCGCTTCCATTGTTATGATTACTTATGATAAAGATTTTAAGATATATGTGCGAGGACTTAACATTAAAATATAAGGGGCTCTCCCCATACTTTTCCATTTAGGCTCATTGTAAGCGGATTCCTGCTGTTTTTAATTTAGATAAATAACATAACATAACATAACATACATTCACGCCTTTTTCCCGAAGGGGTAGGCAGAGGTGTACCCAGGACTCAGTCCCACAGTAGATACACCCACATTTCGCCAGTATGTAATTGGTCCCATGTAATAGGGGGCGAGCCTATTGCCATATACCGGGCACAGTTCCAGACTCCAGGCAGCTATTGAGATAATTCCTAATGGAAAAATCCAATATTTAGCACTATGCCTGACCTGGGGATCGAACCCGGGACCTCTTGATTGGCAGTCGAGCATCCGCCCACTACGCCACCGAGGCAGTTAGATAAATAAGTAGTTATAATAGCTTAATAAATCATATAAATAGCCATATGAAAATGAATTCAATCTAATCATCGAATAAATAATCGTACTAAACATCGTATTGTATATAAATACGAAAAAGAAACCTAAATGACTCACTGACTGACATGCAACGCAGAGCCCAAACCACTGATCCTAGAGATTTGAAACTTGGAATGTAGGTTATTTTCGTTGTCTGGATGAGTGCTATAAAGGATTTTTGAAAAGGGGTCCAAAAAGTGCGTCAAAGTTTTGGTATAAAACTCCCATATTTCATCATTACTAGCGGGCAAAGCCGCTAAGCTTACACTAGTAAATAATAAAACCATTTTAGGTAAGAATACAAGTAGTATCAATCAACAGTACTGAGGTATAACATCAATAATTTTCATGTCAAAAAGCTCCACGCACAAGTAACTTTGTTTGTTGTTTACAATTTCATCTCTCGTCGAACATGTTCCCAGTTTCCAATAAAACTATCATTGCATCAATTAAATATTAAACATGTTTTTATCTTCGCAAGTCCTGTCAGTTAATCACAATAAGACTAAAGACGCACTGCACCGGTCCAGTAACGGTGTGCCCAACTTATTTCTTTTCGTCTATTTATTGTGCTATAACCCGCTAACTAACAGGTCTGGGACAAACTTTACTCACTCTTATTGCCAATACCATAACGGGGGACTATTTTTATTTTACACTTTACCGTGCGTATAACGCGTATCCCTTTTTATAGCATTATTATAACGGAGCCTCGTCGTATTACGATGCCATTTTTTAAAGCGCGTCCTTATATGGCGGCTAGATTATCGCTGGTTTATTTTGTGCTCATTATAGGTACGATATAGTTAAGTAGTTGTAGTCTGTTGATTTATATACGAGATATAAGTTATTTTCTAGTGGTAAGCCTCTTTTGCAGGGGGCCGTCTGAGGAAGTACTACACCTTTGCCAGTTATTCATCCGTCAAGCAGTAATGTGCAAACATTACTGTGTTCCGGTATGAAGGGCAATGTTACCAGCGAAATAACTGGGCATGATGAGATTCAACAACTCGTATCTCAGGGTGACAGGCGCAGTGCAGTGCTGCGCAGAATTTTGAATTTTAAAACACTGGATGGCACTGTGTCTGATATGGGCAATCATGATGCTTACCATCAGGCACCTGATTAGCTCGTCTTGTCACTCACTAACATTAAAAAAGGTGCCAGTAGATATCATTATTAAATATTATCTACGATGATAAGATTAAGATTTATTTTTTAATATACTGTATGACATGACATGATTTAATTCAAAGTATACCCTATGTATACCCTAAGACGATTTAAACTCCTAGTGTCTACCATATCTAAATACACTATTCATTGAATGCTAATCACGACTGTTTGATAACAATTATACGTTATATTAAAATAAATTTTAATAATACCGTGATAATACCAAATATGGAAATAGACTAAACTATATTTATAATACCTACTTTAAAACGTCAAACGTTCGCATTTGTGCTATTTACATACAAACTGGCGCCACGCCGCGCCCCTTGAGTGGTGACGCGAATTAAAACCAAACCACGCACTCAAACTGCGTAAGGGCCGTGCCACACTAATTCTGATGCGTGACGAGTGATAAAAGCACACAGTAGGTATGCACGCTGACATCACGCTGCGCTGTATCTATCACTTTTCATAATGTGCACACCCGCGCACTCGAGCGTACCCGAGCTTAGCCGAAGACGGCCGAACGCTGGCGTGGGAAAACACGGCAGGTGTTACCGATCCGAAGCACTTCTTACTGAGTAAACACTCGTCGTATACAAAATTATAACCGCCTTGAAGCGTCTGTGTAAATGGAAAACATATTTTGTGTGCTTAATGATACTGCTTACTTTTTTGGTGTGGTTCGGTTATCAGACGTTGCTTTTTTTGCGACGTTTTTGAGAGACGCGTTTCATGTTTTATTTTAGTTAAATTTATTGAGCCAACCTTAATTGGTACTGTTAAATGAAGTGTAGTCGTTAAGCCGACGTGACCTTATCCTTAGCAGTTCAGTTAAATGGAGAGAGGATGCTTAATCAACTGATATAAATGATGTCTGTGCTTTTGAGATACGGTTTATCAATTTGTAGGTACTTAATAAAATAGGGTTACATATCCTTCTTCGTTGAAGATTAATAGCGGATAATGCAAGTAGATAATTAGTAATTTCATCTTCAAATGGATCCACTAGATAACAAATAAGTATAGTATTTTTTATAGTATAGTATATTACACTTTAATTTTATCCTAAAATAATCGTTTATTAATTTAAAAAAATCTAAATTGTAACAAAGATAAAACAGAATTAAAAGATTTGAAATAAAATGGGACAAGGCCGATGTCACTAAGTTCACGCGCAGAGCCATGTATAACAATATAATATACTATGATGCTTACCTAACCTTATCTATATATATTTTATTAATTATTTTTTGTATACATATATTTATATGAACGCTGATTTGAACACTTTTTAGGGTTCCTTACCCAAAGGGTGCCGAAGGAACCCTATAACTAAGTCTCCGCTGTCGGTCTGCCCGTCTGTCACAGGGCTCTATATATTTATTATAAACCTTAATAGCTCACTTGTTATTTTCACTAAATATTTATTCATATAGCCGCTACACCAACAAATAATAAATAACATAATTAAATGTGCTCTTCATACAAGCAACTTGATTTTTAATGTCAATTAAGAAAAATATTCTGGTACCAATTAGAATAACAGTAATACGAATTTTATTTGGTAGGTGAGGAGAGATTACACTCGCTTGTATTATACCACATAGTGGGTAGGAACCCTTCATTTGACCTGTTTATTTTTATTATATTTAAGTCATCTGGTAAAATCATAAACACTTCATCATAAACAGGATACAAGACCTCTTAGCAGTTTGACACAATCCTATGGAAAATTTACTAAAACGATGTTTTGTATTGTCCTGTTTCCTCCGAATACAGTAAACCTATTTGATATATTTATATCCTGATATTTTGATTAAAGTACGATACTGATACTACGGTAAGATACTGAAGTTGAATTAAAGTATGTCCCTATTATCATTATATTTTTGTTTATAAACTCTAAATTTTTTGTAGTGAACGTCCAATCACGCGAGTAAAACTGCGATTTTTGGAAGTTCACTATGAAAAAACCAAGGGTTTATGAGGAAAATTAAAATGACAAGGACATAAGTTACTTTACTATAAAAATATCAGGATATAAATTTACAGAATGGGTTTATTATTTTCGGAGCAAACACGGGAATACAAACATCGATTTGATAATTTTTTTCATAGGATTGTGTCAAATTCCTAGAAGGCCATGTACGTTCTCTAAATTGTCTTCAAAGCGTAAGTTCCAGAGTGCTCTCCAATAAGGGCTTGATCACATTAAAACCAAATCAGAGTTAAAAATAACGTCTCTATTTCTTCAATTGTTTTGTTTCTTCAATGAACGGGTTTGCTATTATTACCACAGTGCACCTGTCGATCCCGTGTGTACGTGCCCTAATTAGGCTGCAATTGCGCTATCCTTGCAATTGTATCTGGAACGTGATTAATTTGTTATCGAGTTATGATAGTTGTATTATCATGATTATACGTATAACATAATTTTCATCTTTTACCTTTTTTAAACAATTGAATTCAAAGTTCAAAGTTGTAATTTATTTGTTTTACTGAAAGATACCCTGTGTTATTTCAGGGTCTAAGTAATATATCATGGTATGGTATGGTACGGTATGATATGGTATGGTATGGTATGGTACGGTACGGTACGGTACGGTATGGTACGGTACGGTATGGAACGGTATGGTATGGTACGGTATGGAATTATCTCAATAACTGCCTGGAGTCTGGAACTGTGCCCGGTAGATGGCAATAGGCTCGCCCCTGTATTACATAGGACCAATAACATACTGGCGAAATGTGAGTGTACCTACTACGGGACTGAGTCCTAAGTACACCTCTGCCTAACCCTTCAGAAAAAAGGCGTGAAATAATGAATAATACATGAGGTGAAAGAGTTTCTACATTGTAACAAAAGTTTACTTACTCCAGTTTGCTCCGTGCAGAAAACAATTTGAGTTATTATTAGTAGTTTCGAGAAAAGTACGCAATATATTTAAAAGCCTTCATAATGACACTCCTATATATACTTCGTACTTACTCGTACCATAATTACTTGTTCTTAAGGTGTTTAAAATTATAGTCTGTACGCACAAATAATATGAAATGTGCAGAGTACTCTACAATTCCCTTTCTAGAATTGGATTTATTTTTCTGGAAATAAATAGGACTTGCGCGTTACACAAATTGTTTGCGTGTATCGTGTTTGCCGTCATATAATAAGAACATTATTAGTTTAATAATAGTTTTAAGACTATTTAAGTAAAATAAAAATTTAAAATACTTCTACCGACTTACCTATTATATCTTACATTACTTATTTACTTACCGAAAAAGAAATGATGATGATAATGATATTAAAAAATACTACTACAAAATACTGCTTGAAAAGAATACTAATACAATATTCATTAAAAGGTAGTACTAATATCTATGGTCGGCTGTACCAGTTCATAACAATAATAGTAGATTAGTAGCCAAGGGCTGTAAGGCATCAATTGCAGCCCGAGATATTTAGGCGCACGAGCGCAGCGAGGGCGCCTATACTTCGAGGGTGCAATTGATGCTTACACCCGAGCTAACTACTCTGCTTTACATCTCGATTGTGAGGTAAGTAGAAAAACACCGGCATTACAAGAATAAAACATTTTAAAGTAAAAGTTTTCTATTCCCGCCTTTTTTCATCTCTTTTTTAAATTATTTTTTTCAAGAACGAAATTGAGCTTCGTAGTTCGATATTTAAAATTGATGACTATTATACTCATACGAAGACAAGGAATAGCGAAGCGACCTCTTTTGTCATTGGCCTGATTGGTAAAGGTATTTTACATCTCTCATATTCGGTAAGTAGGTCCTTATTACCCCCAAATGGGGCTTGTAAGTGACCAATTAGCGCTCTAGGGTAATAATGTAGCTAGAAAAGCCCTAGGGCGGTAAGTAATTAAAAAAAAACTTCACTCTTTCAAAAAGTTTGCTTACATCTAACCATCATACTGGCAATAGACATCATGCATTCAGGCCAATGACAAAAGAGGTCGCTTCGCTATTCCTTGTCTTCGTATGAGTATAATAGTCATCAATTTTAAATATCGAACTACGAAGCTCAATTTCGTTCTTGAAAAAAATAATTTAAAAAAGAGATGAAAAAAGGCGGGAATAGAAAACTTTTACTTTAAAATGTTTTATTCTTGTAATGCCGGTGTTTTTCTACTTACCTCACAATCGAGATGTAAAGCAGAGTAGTTAGCTCGGGTGTAAGCATCAATTGCACCCTCGAAGTATAGGCGCACGAGCGCAGCGAGGCTAAATATCTCGGGCTGCAATTGATGCCTTACAGCCCTTGGCTACTAATCTACTATTAACATCCCGTACAATATTAGACTAGGAACAATTTCACGAGGCTTCTTTATTAATTTTGGTCAATTATTAGATGACTCATGATGCAGTTTCTGAGGTGATTTGAAATTTATACTTTTACTACTAACCGAAGGTGCATGCCATTTAAATTGAGAAGCCAAATTGACTATCAATTTGATTCGCCGTGAATAGAACATACATTTTATTGTGAAACCCAGTAGCGGGCGGTAAGTATGACAGGTAAACTGATGATTACCGCCCTCCGGGCGATGGCCCTTTACTCCGCGACGCCCAACGCGTAATTACACTACAAAGATAAAAAGACTTAAGAATACATGCCTGTGCAAAAGAACAAGTCTGCGCAATAATTATGCAGGTATCCAGGGAAAATGTCATTTCGCCGCGAGCCAAGAGGCTATTGATTGGCGTAATTGCTTCTCGATTGACGGCGGGTTCCTGATTTTCCTGATAAATGTCGTAAAAATAGACTTATACTTAAGTCTGGTTGTGATGGGTTGGTTGATAGAGTTTTTATTGCAGAGCTGGTATTTATCTATCGTAAGAGCTGAATTATCTGAATTACCTATAGATAACTGGGCACAAAGTGTAAATAAGGGCTAGACAAATATCTACGAGACGATCTCACTATGCCCATAATCAATTTTGTGTACTGTCGAAGAGTTGTAAGTTGATCCACTAGATGATTTTATTTTTTAAATGAGACCAATTAACAAGTTTATTGAGCATGTTCAATCCACGGTCAGACTTTAAAATTGTACAAGACACTGACTTTATTTTCTTACCGATAGCGTAATAAACTACGACTAACATTAATTGGATTATGTTTAAAAACTTAAAACCTATTATCCTTACTAATCCTTTACAAATTATTTTCTTATATTATGATTAAACACACACTGACCCGCACCCACATATTGCACGTGCTTTTGCAAACAAAAATGACAAAGATTTAATCGCGTAACTCGTACAAAAAGGAATGTGATAATAATATTTTCTATTACAATAATGCAAATATTGGTACAGAAGCGTACCTAAACTTGAATTAATTTTTATATTAAGACGTGTCATTAGTTAAATACTCATTAGTTTCAATAAAAACGATAGTAACAATAACAATCCATCACTTAAAACGTATTATCGCTAACAGTTTCTGTCACGCAACTTTCAAAGGCGGCATCGTTTATATTGCTAATCATTACAGTCTAGTATTAATATATTAATTATTCTGTATCAACGGTCATAGTGCACACACCGGAACACAAGTTAATGATATTTTATAGCATATGTGTGTGTCGTCCTCAATGAAGTTGCAAGTAAAGATCACCAACGGTCGCGCACTGACCGGAACCGTTCAGTTAGCAAGTGTCGGGCCGGAACAAGTGTCAAGGGTCAATTGCGGGCGTGCGACTATTGTTCCCGACTGTTCACGAACAATACTGAACGCAACAAACGATTTGCGTCAAGAGTTTTGCTGATAGAGAAATATTGCCTTGCAAATTGGGGGTTGTCCCATCTCTATTTTTTTTATCTGTGCTCAAGTTGTGATAAGTCTGCGAGCGAGAGTAGAATAATAATTTAGTTGTCGTGACTTTTAATCTTTGTGGCTATAAAATAGTTTAATTCGTAGAAGCTTCTTTTTCGGATGCGAGTAATTGGATTCATTGTTAAATCTTAATGGGTCTTGTCGGTTATAAACTCTGATAGATTTATTATTTTACGAAATCTGTTCCACTCTATTAACTTTTAATCTCGAAAAATACTCCGGGAGAGCTTTATCTTTATAGAGTATGGTCACGATAACGAGTTTCCTTATAAAATAGTATTAATCGATTACCCAGGTGAAATCTCTAGCCTCGTCGGTCAGGTACCATTAAGATAAAATTGATTGGGATCCACCGGTCTTCCGCGTGATGAAAAAAGGGCCGAACACACGTGGTCACTACCGTTCATTTACGAACGCGAATTATGCGTAGTACGGCAGGTGGCAGGTGGCGGTGAGCATGGGAACTCGGGGTTGGAGTGAGTTCCCACGGCAGCGTCATTCACCACGCAACACCTGCGCCCTTAACGGGGATGGAACACACACGCCCGCCACGCGAAGGAAAGCGTCGATTAGAAACGACGCGTGTATTCGTTCGCGTGCTTACACTATCCGAACCCACCATGGCTATGTGTGCGTCACACACAAACAATACTACCTCTAATCTCGCAGGGTAGTTTACATTCAAGCCCTGCATGTATGGGTATTTACCACATGTTGCTGTTTGATTTATTCGCTTATTAGTTTTACGATTACGACGGTCTTGTTACATTTTCTTACGCTGCCGTGTTTTTATATTACAGTGATCTATATGATAAGTACCCGCAGTGAATTTTATAATGTCTATTGAATTGTATTTTATGTGAATTGTTTGAATCGCCTCGAATGGTCCAAGTGCCTGAATTTATATCGACAATAAATGTAAATAAAGATAAGAGATCGGGGTTGACTTGAGAGGCGTTATTTTATGTCACTCATATTATGTATATTGCATTCTGAATTGTATTATTCTGAGGTATTCTTATAAACAAATAAAATAAATAAAGTAAAATTTAAATATAACATGGTAAATACAAAAAAAAGGTTTAGGTGGTAACTGGCCCCAAAAAAATTTGGCCGCGTGCCAATTTACACTTTTTCGTTTTACGTATTGGTTGTCGAAAAGTTGTGATTACGTAAGTAAGTGGTAAATTGGCACGGTATAAAAATTATATCATCTAATAATTCGTTTTATTTTGACCATAACAGTAATAAATATACAGTAAACAGCTTTCGTAACCAACCAAATTGCCATAAAGTATTCAAACATTGTTTTCTATACAACATTCTTCTAGGAATCACTTATAAATCATCATAGCGTTTGTACAGTCAGTTTATTATTAATTTATAACCAATATAGATTCCAGGGTTATCAGAGGTAGGGTATGCATACAAATGGGGTGGACAATCGGCCCTTCACTCCTCATTGTCTAGGTATAATAAAACATTATGAATGATGGTCATGCGCTAAGTTGGGACACGTGACATCCCTATGATAATAGAATCTATGTGAATGTGGAAGTTGCTAAAGCTCGTATGTATTTATATCTTATTGGCTTTTATGATGAACATTGTGACGGGACATAGACTATTGTAGAATATAAGGTCTAGATAGAGTAAAGAGTAGCAGCTGCATGTAGGTCGGCCAATAACTGTGTAAAAAAATGAGTTGTGAAACTCATTATTTTCACTCGGGAATGTAATGTACGAAGGTACGAAGTTTTGATTCTTTGTTCATTAACAAAAATGATTTCTTTATATTTTAAAGTGATTAAAAAAGTTATTGGTATACCTATACTTAACCCGTATGTTATGTTCGTTTGATATGGTTTCATGGTAACATTTTCGAGGCGTGTGCAAGTCGCGTGGCCGGCGCGCGTTGACGTTCTAAGTGAAAACTGTGTATCATTGTGATACTTAAATTCCATTATTGTTCAATTATAACTACATTATTGGCCCTTAAAGATAATACCTGTTAGAGAATCATCATCAACCTGTGTTAGTCCACTTCTTGTCATAGACAAGACCTCTTCTATTTTGCGCCACTGAGCCCGGTCTTCAGCTCTACTGATCCAGTTGCGGCCATTCTTTGAAGGGCGTCACCTCCATTATTAACGGATGGTTTTATAATATTTAACATTAATAACAACCGACCTAGTTAGTTTTAAACCCTCGACCTAGGCTTCGAATATTCGATGTCAGGAGTTCACGTGATAATTCGCTACCACGTGAACGTCAAGGAGACCCGTCTCCGAATGTCTGAAATGTAAGTTAAGAGTTTCGACTGAAATAGTTACATGGAGTACAGCCGTTATAATGTATGTTACATGATATTTAATTTGAGAATATCGAATGGTTTTATTATAGTGTACATACAATACATAAATATAATACCAAAACAACCAAAACATGCGCATGCGCCAGTCGCGTGGCCAACGCGCGCTCCTCCCGTGTCCTCCATTATTAAACTATTTGATTAATATTATGACACTTATGACCCCAATATTTAATTTCAATGTATTTCTATTACTTATCTCATTTAAATGCAGGGGTGCGTGGGCGGTCGCGTGCTGGGCTCACGGCCCACAACAAGCGCGCTTGACTTGCCTATAATGTTATTTATTGCATACGTATTTAAATTACTGCTTTGGTGGCGCAGTGGACACAAGCTTGACTGCCGATCAATTAATCGAGGTCCCGGGTTCAATTCCCAGGTCAGGTGTTAAATATTGGATTTTTCCATTAGGAGTTATCTTAATCACTGCCTGGAGTCTGGAACTGTGCCCGGTAAATGGCAATGGGCTCGCCCCCTGTTACATGGGACCAATAACATACTGGCGAAATGTGGGTGTACTATGAGTCCTGGGTACACCTCTGTCTACCCCTTCGAGAAAAAGGCATCTATGTATGTTTCCTATTTTTCTGAAGCTTCTGAAACGTTAAAAGCTTATTAACTCCGTTTATAAATGTGCCACTGCTTTCTCATCAGGAAGTGTCATAAGGGTCGGTTCTATCACTTTCCTCGCTGAAAAAAGTCAAAGACCCATACAAAATGTCATAATTGACGACCAAATCCCGAAGCTATGTCAACAACAAAGATGGCTGGCGTGTGTTACACGTTCACCATACACGCTTCACACACACGCAAAGCCCTTTTATGTATTCATGAACGAGTGCCCATAAAGCAGAGTTTGATACGTTAGGGTAATACAAAGTTCCATTTGTAACCCTACCCTTGTGGAGAGGGGACAAAAAACGTGAAGATTTTATGTTCTTTTTTCAGAACCGAAGGCTGCACGTGGTCGGGCTGTGGTCGAGCGTTTTTTTGCTTTTAACGAAAGTATTATGTGTAAAATTCTTCGGTAGAGAGTTGAGGTATTGGTTACATACGAATATGGCCAGTGTCATTTTTGATGCATGTATGTACCTGCTAAAAAAAACATTTAATCTGGCAATAATACAGTAAACTAATGAAGCATTAGCTAAGAGCTACTTGTATAAGCTTGAGTATAAACTCGTTTGTTCGGATAAATAAATTAAAAAAAATGAAGTCTAAACGCAGATTGTTTAAAGGAATTATTTATAGGACTTCAAAGTTATCTTCAATGCATGGTCTGGAAATGAACGCTCTGAGTGATAAGGTCGCCAATTTTTCCTTCTAGCTTTAAGTTTTCTTTTATTTTCTATATTCCGTGGTAGACCTCTTTTGCAGGGAGCCGCCTGGGGAAGTACCACACCTTTGCTTGTTATTCATCCACCATGCAGTAATGTACAAACAGGGCAGTGTTACCAGCGAAATTACTGGGCATGAGGAGTTTCAACAACTAATATCATAGGCGCAGTGCAGTGCCGCGCAGAATTTAGAATTATAAAACACTGGGTGGCACTGTGTCTGATATGGGCAATCATATAATGCTTAATATCAGACACCTGATTTGCTCGTCTTGTCACTATAATAAAAAAAAGTTGATGCCAGTTATCTATCTATCTTTATGTTTTCAGTTAACAGAAATTATTTTCTTTTTTAAAGACACTTTCACAATTAACATCAACATTTTTGTTAATGAACTTAATTTAAATTGGACGAAAAATTTAAGAAATATTATTTCTTATAAGACAATTCTTATAAAAATATCTTCATATTCTGTTTAGACTCAAACAGAAAAAAACCGTACAAGAATTACTGAATCATTTAATTTATATAGTGAAGTAGTATTTTAAAATAAAAGACTAATATCCTTTATATCATGGCATATATATTTATATGCAAATGAAGCCTAATCTTACATCTTCTTGGCACTCATAAAACATTATGACATCCGAATGCAATATCCATGAAATTAAACTTAAACTCATTAGATTAAAATCAAGCCCTTAAAATTTAACAGTTCAGTATAATAAATACATTGAAACTGGTTCCCAAATTGATATAAATTATATGTTTGTTTTATATGGCCAAGTTACTTTATTATTGGTGTCACATTTGCGCGTAAAAACGCAGATTATCTTGTTAGGTACTTAAAGTATACCACACTGTGCCGCCAATGAATGTGAAGTAGACTAGACCTAAGTATATAATGATTTTTCACATTATACACCTGTACACCATGTGCCCTGGGGCCCCACCCTTTCTGGCCGTGGTTGCTGTAAGAGCCGGATAAGGATAATGAGCTCCAGAGGATGGGCAGCAGCGTCCTCTTCGTAAAAACATCAAAATGCGCTCAAAAACCCGCCTGCCAAGCGTAGCGAATATTGGCATCAACCTTCTTTATGGCGCAAGCCTATGTTCAGCTAACCTATATTTTCTGCAGAGTGCATGTTGTTTTTGACACTAAAAATCGGAACTAAAAACTAAAGATTCTTGTTCCAGAATTCTATATTTTCTGAAAATGTTCGATAAACATAAAATAATATAATAATATATGATAAAATAAATGCTAAACGAACCGTGTATCACACGATAGGGGTAATATAATTAACGAACCATCCGCTAATGTGTATTGTGTTAAAGTCGTAAAACAATCACCAGCAGTAAAACTGGAAGTACTCTGGAACAATCAACAGTTTTTAATAACATATACATTTTAATTTAATGCAAACACTTTTCATAGCCTTCGGAAGGTTACGACAGGATGGCGAGAATGGTCATACTTACTGATATACATAACTGATTATCAATTTGTGACTTGGATTCTGAAACTTTAAACATATTTTTAATACAAACGAGTATTAAAAATACATATATTTCGACTGCAACGAAAGAAATAGCTATCTTAAGCTAAATAGCTTATTGAAAGAAAAACAAATTCTAAAATATTTATGTTAATTTAAATGTTATATTTGTAAAGTAATTGTTCAGTAACTGTTTAATTTCAAATATAATATCCCACGCAAAATCAAGATAAAGGTAGGAATACAAATTGTGTTTAAAAGTATTTAAAATTCTTTAACTGCCAATTAAGCACATAGACGTACAAGACATTTTTAGAATTTTTTACTAATGTTTATTCAATATTCTTATTGGAATACCATCAATATTATAATTTAATGTTTTGTCATGTTTACAAATTGGTTATCAGATAAAATTGGTCATAATTTAATATTAATTGTAGGTAACTTGAGTTTAAACAAATCTTTGGAATTCCAAAATTGTTTAATATTCATAACATATACATTCATAGATAATAATAAAATATTTAATCGTATTGACTTATAGAGAAAGTATACACTGTGGTGCTCGTAAAATATCATTTATTCTAATAATTTACAATGTACATTAAAATCACGATATGTATATTAAAACACATAATATGTGTTTTAATATGTGTATTAAAACACATAATATGTGTTTTAACACACATGTAATGTTTTTTTTTAAGTTTTGTACTACATTTTTTTTTTATAATAATAATAATATGGGACAACTTACACACACGGTCATCTGGTCCCAAACTAGGCTAGAAGCCTGTATTATGGTAACCAGATGACTGATATACATACTTTTATAAGCTTATAACACCCAGACACAGATCAAACAGACATATTCATGCACACAAATGTTTGACCTGGCCGGGGATTGAACCCGAGGCCTGTGGCACAGAAAGCAGAGAAAGCAGACTACCGTCTGAGCCGAAGAGGCTGTCATTGTTAGTACTAAACTAATATTTTTTTTTATTATTATTTAGTTCAAAGATGAATGACTGCCTCGGTGGCGTAGTAGCGTAAAGTCACAAGCGCTACTACTGCTACTGCTTTTTTTTATGAATTTACTCATTGACAGCTTGGAGTCTGGAATTGTGTCCGGTTAATGGCAATAGACTAGCCCCCTATTACATGGGACTTTAATATCATAACTGGTTAACGGTGGGTGTACCTACTATGGGACTGGGTCCTGGGTACACTTCTACCTAACCCTTCGGGAAAAGGCGTGATCTAAAGTTATGTTATTATAATTCTGACGTCGCGTTTTCTGACGTTTAGTTTATTATGACGGATTTCGCAGTTAGCAAATCAACAAATTAACCTTACATACACTTTTTGTTTAGGTACGAGTAAAAGTCACTTTATTATTCTGCTTAAAAATAATATAACACCAACGACCAACAATGAGGTAAAAATATATTTTAAGTATATTTTTAAGAACATTCAGTCGTTCAGTCTTTTTTTAGAACATTCAGTCTTTACGTTTGAGCATTTCAATAAAATTTATCGTATAAAAATATCTTTATTTTTACACTTTTACCTTAATTTACTTATTGCTTATTGTTATTGCTCTCATCAATCGGTTAAAATAGATCGCATTACAATATATTACCACAAATGGCATATAAACGGCGCATTAAGTTTTATTTCTTTCTAACGAGGTAGCTCTATAATATTTACCATAACAATTACGGATTATTTGTAGTGCTTAAAGCAACAATAACAAATATCTACTAAAAACATAGCCCACGATGCGCAAAAAAAAAACTGCGATAGACTTATTCATCGTCGATCTTAAATTTACCTCTAAGTATGTATAATTAGTATATATTGTCAATGGGTATTTATTTTTATAGATAGGTCCAAAGATATATCTACGAGTATAATAGTACAATAGTATATACAGTAGTATAATATTGGATTTTCCATTAGGAATTATCTCAATAACTGCCTGGAGTCTGAAACTGTGCCCGGTAGATGGCAATAGGCTCGCCCCCTATTACATGGGACCAATAACATACTGGCGAAATGTGGGTGTATCTACTAAGGTACTGAGTCCTGGGTACACCTCTGCCTACTGTTGGCTTACATACAAATATTAACTAGCAAAGAGTTCTGTACCTCTGGTGGGTAACCTATATGAACCAGTCAAAGAGTAAAATGATAAGTGACAGACCGCTCTACTTCTTTAATTGAATATAGCTTTCATGTCTATCAATCTGAGAAAATAAACAGTGCTGGTTTCCAACTTAAATTAATCCGTTTTATTTTATAATTAATGGATACGATAATCAGGGTCAACTAAGAGGTTATGGGCCCAGATGCGCCTGGGAAAATGTATTAATGAATTTATTCTGATTCCAGATGTTCCGCAAAATCAAAATGACACCATTTTACAAATCAAATTTTCTGAGAGCTGATTCTATACTGAATGTTATGCAAGAGAAATAGAACCAAAGCATGATGACGAAATAAGATCACGAAACGCAACATAAATATTACATAAAAAAATGGAAGTATGAATTTCCAAAATAAAACTAAAATGGCCGAATATTTTTCACCAAGTGTCATTATGCAATCCATATATAAATTTGTTGCGATCATATCGAAAACTAATATTACACGGATAACTTATATTATGAGACCTAAGACCAGCAAGAACTATGTTATTTTCTTGATGGATGATATTCAGCATATTAATATTGTTTATCGACTATGATAATGTAAATTGTCACAAGGGACATATTGACGGCCAGTGGATTTTTAGAAATGTGATATTATAATTTTTAAAGTCGCCGACCAGAATGCCCAATACCGCCACAAAATTGATAGTCATACAATATCTGGAATAGAAAGTGATTTTATGAACCAGAAAGATTCATGATCTAAACCTATATTTATTATTTGGAAGTAATGTAAGTGTGTGGAAGTTGTCCCATATTAAAAAAAAAAAAAAAAAAAAAATCTAGATATTGCTAAGTGGATTTTGCTAAAGAATATTTTTCAGAAAGTGAAATAAATAGTTTAAAGTTTTATTATAACAAAACTGAAACTTATTTTGTCAAATAAATAAAAATATGACATGACGACATCAGTCCAAAATATTGACATGTGTGTCAATCAATAAAATGTCGGAGAATTTTCTTGTTCTACTGTTTTGATTGAAGAGAAGAGAATATCAATGAAAATATGATCACGACATGATGATAATAATATAGAATTTTCTTTCTGAGTTTAAGCTTCGATCACATGAACAGGGAAGGCATTGTTTATCAAAGTGATTTGCCTGTTAATTTCAGTTACTATATAGTGAATCTGTTTCAGTTACCAAAGGAGATTTCAACCTTGGATATAAACAGTGGAGGAAACTGAATGTACTTACTATCAAACTACAAGACTACTAGTTCCACATATTAATTAAGGAATATTATAAAAGGAATAAAAGTCAGACAGTAAGACTGACAGAAGAGGTATGGCAATTTAGTTATTTCAGTAGTCAACATAAACGAGTAACGAGAGTCGTCATGTAGCCCTTCCATATTTACAGATGAATTACAGTAATAAAATTTGGATGGAAATGATTAGATAGATTTAACAAAAGGTTTTAATGAAAAGCTGTAAATGACTAACGATTTTAACCAAATTGTAAATGCTATTCATGATGATTGTTTTTAAGTACGCTTAAGGGAAAGACTACCGTTTGACTTTACTCGTAGATAAATGTTTATTTTAAGAAAATGCCGACCTAACAACCCACTGAATCTCTTTTACTATTTTATTGTTCTAGTGTATTAAGATAAGTTAATTTTTTAAAAGCAAACATGGTTTAATTATACACACATAGTTATCACCTATCAAAGAGAATGAAAAAGTATATTATTGTCGTTTGAAAAATCCTAATTTCATTTGGTAAAAAAAAAATAATAATAGTGTTCCTGAGCGGATGACATGGATGATATGTATGGATCTAAAGAATCCAATCATTGAAACAGAGCCTATGGTTTATTTGATTTCTACCAAAGCCTTTATATCCTAGAAAACCATTTAACATGTGTAAGGTTCGATAAAACTCTCACATAAATGTTAAAATACCTAAAATAATAAATAATAATTATAAATTATAAAAAAAAAAGAAGCTCTTTAAAAGTCAAAGGTATGAATGAAGCTTAGAATCTTGAGTGCGAATTATTATAATACAAGGTATTTGTTGAAGTCAGAGATGTCAAGAGTGAAACTTGTGTTGGAGTCAGACATAGCTCAATGTCTGAAGTGGGAATAAAAAAATATTTAATAGTACTCTTGTGGCGAAGCTGATAGTGGTGATTATAGAAATCAGTGCCGTAATTTTCATTCCTTAAATGATTTAAAATCAGAAAATGAAAAATCTGATGTGAGTTATAAGACCTAGAAACTGTGATGTTCTTTAAAATCAGATGTTTCCTGAAATCTGATAGATATGATAAACTTTAAAGGTCTGGAATCTCTGACGATATAGAATCAGAAGTTTTGAAATCTGATAATGATACGTTTGTAATCACATATATGTAGAATTCGCAGTTAATCACGAGTTTCAATATATTATTGTGCGATAGTTTAATTTGAAAAGGCAGTTGCAAAAGACATTATGCATTGAAATATGTTATAGAAAATAAAGGTAAATTTCAGTGGAAGGGCTTAAGATATTAAAGAAAATCTATATTAGCCATTAGCATATTATAACGATAATGTTATTAAGTGTGTTCTGTAAATTTCCTGCAATGTACCTACTACGAAGGCCTAGATGATCTTATGATAGGTAGACATAGAGTATAGATCCTATATACGAGTATATCGAGGTAAGGTAGAATAAAACGAGATCAGAGATAATCAAGATTCTCTTGGATAAATCATGAAATTGAAACATGATGAAGCATCTAATCCAGTAGATATGATAAATGTCAAATAGTTTCAAATAGATTGTTACCATCAAGTTGATGAATCAATATGGAAATCTAGTAAGAAATATCTAAAGCTAAGTTAATAACTACCTAACCGATGTTAGTATACAAAATTCAAATTTGAATTTGAAAGTTTAAAGTATGGATTAATTAATTGGCTATAGTGAAGTTTTAACCTCGAAGTTCTTTTAGGTTGTGAATTATTGAAAGAATCTTATAAAGTACACACCTATACTCAGTTTTTGAAGTTCCTAAGGATGTAAGGAATAGAGATGATGATGTCTGTTAATTTAAAGAGCATTAAAGAGACAGGTCTAATAGTTATGAAAATTTTAATAGATACTAAATATTAAATCAAGTAGTTGATTTAAATTATGAACATTCCTGAAGACGTAAGGAATGGATAATATTACGAATATTATGAAGATAATGTCTGTGCATTAAATATATAGGCAATATTATACGCACAGTTGATTTGAATTTAATTTTGAATGGTTATTAATATAAACATTATTTTCGGATAAACTGAATAAACGAACAATTACAGGTAGAGTAATGAATTTTCTGGTGGATTAATATTAAATAATAAAAATATATAATAAGTAAAAACATTAACAAGCAATAATATGAAATTGTAAGTTGTTGATGAATCAATGATTGCTTGCACGAATAAAGAGAGCATAAAGAGTTGAAAGAAATATTAATGAGCAATTATTTAAATTATTAACTTATCGGTGGAGTAGTGTTAGCCGATAGCAAGCGATGAGATCCCGGGTTCGATCCCCAGGTAAGGTAAAAAAAAAAAAAAAGTATTTTTTGAATTTTCATAGGAAATTTTCTCAATTATTTAAGTCTGGAGCCTGGAATTGTGCCTGGAAGATGTCAATAGGCTCGCTCCTATTACATGGGACCTAGAAACATAACCGGTGAAGTATTGGTGTACCTATATTTATGGAATTGAATCCAAAGTACACATCTGCCTACCCCTTTGGGAAGAGGCGTAATGTTATGTTTATACAAAGTTATCGTGCATTGAGTTATATAGGAGTATTCCAATAGTTGTTATTGAGATTTCATACAAAGTAAACTTGATAATGAAGTATAACACAAAATAATATAAAAAGATTGAATTAGTTAATGATGATAATATGAATTATGTAGTTACTTGTAACTATGCTATGCCGATTGAGACTAGCATAATACAACAAGAGTAACAGAGTACAACTATGTATCTTTTCAATTATCTCCTGGAGTATTTGAATAACATATTAAGTCTTTATCGAATATAATTATATTAAACAAAATATATGTATACTAAGTATATTAAATAATATTTTCAGCTTGAGCTAGCTGAAAATATTTTTATTTAAATTAGTTGGGGTAATAATAATTATTCTGACTTGATTAAAAGTTGATAATGATAAATTGGATCTGTTCACATTGGTTTGATTATTTTATTCTGGAGGTTTTACATATTATAGTTCATTTATTTTAGTGGACAAGTATTATTACTATTGTTGCATATAAACCAACTGAATAAAATCCAATAATAAAGACATTACAACATGTTAGTGTGAATAACAGATAGAGAATAATTAATTAACTGAATTTATATCCCACAGGTAATCGTTATGTTGGTCAAACATTTTCGGAAAAGCAGTTGCATTTCAAGTAATGTGTAAAAACTAAATTGGGGTTGGAAATTGGATTATTTATGGGTTTTGATACGGTTGTTGTTTGATACGACTGAGCTAAGTGAATAGTGATACTTTTATAAGTTTTTATGATAGGGTCTGATTAGGTTTTCCTGGGTTTCCCTAATCCTCGCAGCAAATGCTGGACCTTGTAAATATATGCCCCAGGCAAGCACAAGGAAGCTATATTATGTTCATTGAATTAGAATGGTTCTATATTTGTCTTTGCGGTTAATATTTGAGGGGGCCTGTTGGCTTACATACAAATATTAACTAGCAAAGAGTTCTGTACCTCTGGTGGGTAACCTATATGAACCAGTCAAAGAGTAAAATGATAAGTGACAGACCGCTCTACTTCTTTAATTGAATATAGCTTTCATGTCTATCAATCTGAGAAAATAAACAGTGCTGGTTTCCAACTTAAATTAATCCGTTTTATTTTATAATTAATGGATACGATAATCAGGGTCAACTAAGACCTACCCCTTCGGGAAAAAGGCGTGAATGTATGTTATAATAGTACAATGATGTATAGTTAATATATTTTTCATAACCAAACACACAAAAATTCGTAGCAAACATCACTATTTTGCTACGACGGTGCTACGACAATCGTAGCAAAATTAACCTAAATTAGCCGTAGCAGCAAAATTGCGACCGCGCGTCTAAAGCGACCATTATCCGATAGGTTTTCAGTTTTGTTTTGTTTGTCAGTTTTGTGACATTCACGGCTACAATTGATGATTGACTTTATTCAAAACAGAAACTTAAACTTACACTAATATAAACATAATGATATTTGACTACCTCGTTGGCTCAGATGGTAGTAAATCTGCTTTCTGTGCCGCAGGCCCTGGGTTCGATCCCTGGCCAGGTCAAACATTTGTGTGCATGGACATGTATGTTTGATCTGTGTCTGGGTGTTATCTATACTATTATATAAAGAGAAAAAGTGATTCACTGACTGACTCATCAACCCAGAGCCAAAACTACTGGACCGATTATGATGAAATTTGGACAATAGATTATTTTTACAGTCTAGACAAGTAATAAGAAAGGATTTTTCAAAATTTTACCCCTAAGTGTATTAAATAGGGGTTGAAAGTTTGTATGGAGTAGACTTCATTTTTCAGCCGATTAATTTCAAATTTTGTAGAAACATTCTAAAATGAAAATAATTAAACACGTGTTTCAGCGTTTTCAAAAATTTCAGCCTTTATGTGGTAAAATAAAGTTTAAAAGTTTGTAATGAATATTTTAGTTCCAAAAATGCTCATTAGTTGGCGCTACAGAAAAAATTTGAACGCGCCGACAATATTTTCTTGCAAGACGTAAATAGGTACCCTAATGCAACTTTTTAAGTAATTTATTTCCTACATTGCATAATACGCTTATTAGATAACTTTCTGCAAATAATTTAAACGCGGATTTGATTTCGCTTCTCTTTATCATAGCCCCTTTAAATTGGGCTGCAACGACATCGAATTATCGATGCTCTTAGATGCTTTCAGTGTTTCCGTAATCCGTATGCCGTATTCGTTTCCAGATTATTAATATATTAGTGCTGCCGGCCTTTGTTATTTTGAATTTTTGTTTGTAATGAATGGCTCTGAAACTACTGAACCGATTTAAAAGAATTCTTTCACTTATGGAAAGCTTAATTCAGTGTGAGTGACACAAGCTATATGAGACTTTGAAAAAAATAGGGAACCGTAAGAAAACTGCAATATATTGTGAACCAAGGTGTCACATAATTACCTAATATATTCATTTATTTGCGTGCGCTGTGAAATAAAATAAAATAAAGTAATAAAATAATGTACGAAAAGTTTTTAGTACTTATCAATATCTACAAAATAGTCCACGGAAATTTATATCCATCTATTTTAGTTTAGTCACAATAATCGAAACAGTCATTATATGCATGCGCTGTAAAAAGTATTGGTGGTAGAATAAAGTAATGTACTAGGGGTTTGTAGTACTTATCATTACCTACAAAATAGTCCACAGACATTATATCCGTATCTATATTTTGGTTTAGTCACAATAATCGAATACGTCATTATTTATATGCGGTATGAAAACTTGCGGTATGCGGTATGAGACTGCCTCGGTGGCGTAGTGGGCGCATGCTCGAATGCCAATCAAGAGGTCCCGGGTTCTATCCCCAGGTCAGGCATAGTGTTAAATATTGGATTTTTCCATTAGGAATTATCTCAATAACTGCCTGGAGTCTGGAACTGTGCCCGGAAGATGGCAATAGGCTCGCCCCCTATTACATGGGTCTAATAACATACTGGCGAAATGTGGGTGTATCTACAATGGGACTGAGTCCTGGGTACACCTCTGCCTACCCCTTCGGGAAAAAGGCGTGAATGTATGTTTTGAAAACTTGGTAGTAGAAATAATGTACTAGGGGTTTGTAGTAGTAGGTACTTTTATATCTACAAAATAAAGGTGCACGGTAAATTTATACATCTGTTAAAAGTTTTTTCACTGTAACAGAAATAGTCATTGATTGCGTGCGCTGCGTAAACCATTAGGGTTATATCAATAAAAATATAATGTATCACGTATTTACTCCTGTTAAAACGTTCACTATACCTACTTCTGCTACCCGTGCGAAGCCGGGGCGGACCACTAGTAAGCTTATATAAGTATGTATATCAGTCATCTGTTCTGTCAGGTACAGGCTTCTAACCTATTTCGGGACCAGATGACAGTGTGTGGAAGTTGTAAAAAAAAGATATACCTAAGTGTGTAATAATAAACTCAAAACTCCTTTAAATTGAATTTTATATATATTATAATGCACTAATAATGTGTATAAGCACTAAGAAAAAGTTTTGAGCTCCTTTTTGAGGTTAATTAAGCACTTACAGATTTCATAAATATGTAAGCTTTGGATCTATTTGTAATATAATAAGCGAGACATGTTATTGGGGATATTACCATATTATTATGTAGTAGATCTTAAGAATGTTGTCTACCTAAAGCTGTTGGTCTCTAAATAAAAAGAAAAAAAAATGTCGTTTGTCACACTGCCTCAGTGGTGTAGTGGGCGCAATCTCGACTGCCGTTGAGGCCCCGGCTTCGATCCCCAGGTCAGGCAAAATTGTTGGATATTGGATTTTCCCATTAGGAATGATCTCAACTGCCTGTAGTCTAGAACTGTGCGCGGTAGATGGCAATAGGCTCGCCCCCTTTTACATGGGACCAATAGCATACTGGCTAAATGTGGGTGTACCTACTATGGGACTGAATCCTGGGTATAACTCTGCCTACCCTTTCGGGAAAAAGGCGTGATCGTATGTTATGTTTGTCACACAGTACTCATTATTGATGGCAATGATTGATGCTTAAATCTACCGTGTCATGAACGTCTAACAATAAATTAAAGCGCATTCATACCACTCATAATTCAAATAAACTACAAGCATAATCAAACCTATCTAGGATACCTATAATTTGCCTATCCGTATCCTTTACCTCTGGAAACTAGAGGAAATGATTTATCAGTACTGAGTACGTGATTTGCGAGCCAGCGATTTAATCGCAGGAAGCGACACCGGCTCGCGATAAATATGCGCCGGAACTTATCTATCCGAAGGCCAGGTGCTAGTCGTGATTCATAATGCAGAATGAGATAGCCCTGTTTGTTCTATATCGCCGCGAGTCGAAGAATCTAGTCGCTGTACTGAGCTATGCAACTTATTATACGACTGACTTTGTATGAGTGGAACTCTACATACTTCTTCATAATTTATGATAGCCTGGTACCTATTGTTTATAAATTGAAAGCATCAACGAAAATCTGTTGGAATATTTCATGACAATTACCCACTAACTAGCAAGTGTAAACTAGCACGAATTTTAAAATGAAGTGTGGCACACACATTATTTACAACTTCGTTCAACAAACTTGTAAATTGGCACGCAGGCGAATTTTTAAGCGTGCGAATATCCACGTACAAAACCACTTACAGATTAAAATCCAAATTATTCGTTTCTATGTACCTATAATCTTCTATAGCAATCATAATGATCAGTGGTCTCAACATCAATCAAATATCACTCATAAAGCTCCACAAAAAATCCAAAACTCATTATCTATTACTCTGTATCGGTCTAAGCTGATCATCGACGAGGCTTTACAGGAGTAATCACTGTAAGTCTTAAGCCGCGGTGCGTCAAAGAGTCAGAGCCTTTCGTAGAAGTTGTTAGTAGAAACGGGTTTTCGAGCGCGCGCTACCGATTCACCGAGATCTGAACGCGTGCGGAGCTCGCGACTCGCGCCCCGCTCTCCCGGCACGTGCACGCTCCCGGCCCCAGTATAAAAGCCCCACTCCCTTCCTGATCCAATCATTCCCGACTCTCGCTTCGTGCGCGCATGTCGCTATCTTCTCTCGCTACTTTGTAAATACGTAGTCGTACGTTAGACTAAGTTCGTTGTAAATATACGATAATGTGTTTGGCTAAGAATGAAACTCAATCACCGCAGAAGGAGGTGTCGCCGCCTCGGTCGCCTTGGGCTAAGCTTCTAAACCGTCAGGTAAGATTTCATCAGTTTATTTTTGTCAACAACGATCGTAACAAGTGAACTAGGAAGTGTTTAGTTTCTCTAACGGTTTTGCGACTCGGTATCTTATCTTGTATCTCTTATCTTTACAGAGCTCAAAGCCACGGCTTCCACGAAACGTGACGTCCTCCGCGCGGGTTAATCTTAATAAGTGTTGGTCTAAGTTGGGAGAACTGATCTCCAACTCGGGCCCTCGCACTGACCTGCCATCGAATAAGACTGCTTACTCTGAAGAGCCTCTTCTAGTACCGTTTTCCGAGTTCTTCTACCCTGTGGATCCGGTGAAACCGATCCCGGTTGAAGACAACGACAATGCTGAAAACCAGAACATACTTAACAGCAATCGCTTCGAGCTTATCGAAGATTCAGAAATCAACGACAACCTGGCGAATGAAGTCCGCGAGATCTGCTACACCGCCATCAAGCACAACTGTTCCGTATGTAAACATTGTTACTAAAAAGCTCTCTCTCTCTTTTCCTTTCCGTCTTTCTAAATTATAAACTATATTTTCGGTACTAAAAGATACAGTGAAAACAAAATCTTGTCTTCCAATAGTAGATTTAGTTCGCGCTCGACGCAAATCCGACGTCTTCCATTAGACTTAGTGATGTGAATTGTGAAGTATCGCCTGGAACCTGTTCTTTGTGATTTAGCCTATATAATTTTGTGATCTTATAGTTAGTGTTTTTAGGCGGTACGTCACTATTTCCATGTTAGTTATTATAATTGTCACAAGTTTTGGTAGACAGCTTTAATGAGACCTGCACTGTAATTACGATGCACATACTTTTGGCTATCTCCCTAAACTTCTTCAGTAGTTATGTTCTACTTGTGTTTACTTTTCTGTTTTCGATCAAATGTCTTCCATTAGTATGTAGTAGAGATTTATATTGACTGTGATATAGAATATAATAGATTTTATATCGAATTGAAGCTTTAATTAGATTGTAAGAAGATTTATATGCTCTCTAAATAATTATAGTAGAATTTAGACAAATGTCTTCTATTTTAAGATTGTGTTTATCACAATTTTTTTATGATAACATATCATGACAAAAGCTTTAATAGATTAAGGTAATTTTAACTTTATTTTATAAGCACTCGTATGGTTCTTAGTTGTATGTTTAGAGTTTAGAAAATACTCATAAATTTTGTTATCTTCTCGTTGTGAATTTCCTAAATTGTAAGTGTGTTTGAAATGTAGGCCGAATGTGCCAATCTCACTTAGTATTAAGTTTTTATTAAACTTTTCGATTAAGTGCCTTATTGTTTTGTACTTAGAACAAAATATTTTTGATGAATTCTTCCATTGTGTCAATGTAGTAATTTCAAGTTTGTAACTTAACTTGCAGTTAAAGTACTTATAGGTTAATAATTTTAGCTTAAACTTAGTAAGTAGATAATGTAGACTGATTGTTAAGAATATTCAAGACTTTCGTTTGATCTCTTACTTGATCGTTTTAATAAATAAATGTATAATTATAAATAATGTTTATATTTTATTTCGTCAACTCTTAAATATAATTATATATTTAACACAGCTGAAATCATAATATTATGCAGTATTATTTTACATAGATTTTGTAATATACAGCTTAACACGTAATGTAGGTGGGTACGAGAAATTTGACACAATCCTATGAAAAATTGACAGGGACAAATTCACTATACAAATATCAGGATATAAATATCCTATAGAATAGGATAATTACATTTTGAGGAAACAGAAGAATATATAACATCGATTTGGTTAATTTTCCATAGAATTGTGTGAAACTGTTAAGAGGCCACCTTTCCTGGTAATTACTCACGGTATTCTGGTCCCAAATAAGGCTGAAAGTCTGTATTACAGTAACTAACATAACCCACCATAGTTGACCATAGTAAGAACACCATACTTCGCCAGGTATGTTTATGACCAATGTCTTATTGCTTTAATACTTTAAAGCTTTACGCTAAATACTTTTTTACCATACCATGAGGCGAGCCTGTTGTCATCAACTCAAATCTAGACTCTAGCCTGTTATTGTGAAAATATCTAATAGACAATTCCAATACAATATGGTATTATGATGGAATATTCTTGCCCAATGAATCGTAGCTAGGACCTTGCTTACCACCAATATAATACACCAACGAGGCAATTTATGGTAACCAGAAGACCAATCCTTATAACACCAAGACACAGATCAAAAAGACATGCATGCATTATTTGTTGGTGAAAATATTTAAGTATATTAATTTTGGATTTTTCGATTAGGAATTATCTCT
Organism: Hemistola chrysoprasaria; assembly: GCA_947063395.1. Classification (NCBI taxonomy): domain Eukaryota; kingdom Metazoa; phylum Arthropoda; class Insecta; order Lepidoptera; family Geometridae; genus Hemistola; species Hemistola chrysoprasaria. The sequence continues at coordinate 10,385,660 of OX346724.1, read as the reverse complement.
AGTGCAGCCTGGAGGAGTCTTGAACTGTGTCGGCAGATGGCAATACGCTCGCCTCCTATTACATGGGACCAATAACATACTGGCGATATTGGACAAAGTCCTGTTATAATATCTTGCTATGAATAAGTACGTAAAATAAGGATCGAATTCACGTACTCTATCATATAGTTACTGCACAGTTGAATATTGGTAAGCAAAAAACTAAAGCCGCCTGTCAAATGGTTAAGTTGATGATGATGAAGCAAACATTATTTTATCGTAAATAGCATTTTCTGAATTATTATTTTGTAGTGGTAGGTCTCTTTTGCAGGGGGCCGCCTGGGGAAGTACCACACCTTTGCTAGTTATTCATCCGCCAAGTAGTAATGTGCAAGCATCACTGTGTTCCGGTATGAAGGGCAATGTTACCAGCGAAATTACTGGGCATGATGAGATTCTACAACTCATATCTCAGGGTGACAGGCGCAGTGCAGTGCCGCGCAGAATTTTGAATTTTAAAACACTGGGTGGCACTGTGTCTGATATGGGCAATCATGATGCTTATCATCAGGCACCTGATTTGCTCGTCTTGTCACACTATAACATAAAAAAAAAAAAAAAAAAAAATTAAAAATGTACTCACCAAAGCCATCGACACTTAGATTAATTTAGGAACCAACCTAGACTGAACACAAATAATTTATTTACTACGCGCAATATAAATATAAGTTTGACGTAAATGTTATAGATGCCATTTAAAACTTTAATTTTTTTTTATAGGTTATCTAATAAAAAAACCTTTAGCGAAATCTAGGTCAACAATATAACATTACACTACACACCAACGACTTACAACAGAGTCTTCTATAATTAGTTTGTATAATATAAAATGTTTTAAAAAGGTGTAGTAATTCTTAAAGGGTGTACCTACCCATCAAACTGATCAACTTATATTTTCATAAATTCGCGTAAAATAAATTTCCACTTTCCATACCACTTGGAAACCAAATCGGAGGAGAACGGACCGGGTGAAAACGGGACCGGATGACAACGGTGTGGATCCATTATTTTAATGAGATCGATGAATTTGTGTGAGAACTTTGATTTACAATTGTTGAGGTGGACAGGTCGATGCACCCCCTTAAGTATTAATGACTACATCTTAACACATTGCACATTGTTCTTAGCCTCGTTGGCTCAAATGATAGTAACCCAGCTTTCTGTGCCGCAGGCCCCGAGTTCGATCCCCGGTCAGGTCAAACATTTGTGTGCATGCACATGTCTGTTTGATCTGTGTCTCGATGTTATAAGCTTATATAATCGTACGTATATCTATATCAGTATTCTGGTTACCATAGTACTGGCTATGTCCTACACACTTACAGGGTATGTGTATATACGTATGACCGTGTGTGGAAGTTGTCCCATATTATTATTGTTTAAACCTAGTAAATGGTTGCATCTACAATCTTATGTAGATTATACATGCAACCATCGTAAATTACAATGAACAATGAGAAGTTTACAATGTGGTACATACAGTTGAATTTCTGCAGTTGAGATCTTGTACCTAAAATATAATAGAAATCGTTTAGGGCCCCCATCAATACCTACGTGTCAAGCGATAGTTGGGAATACGTGACATTTTATTAGGATCGGGGATGTCCATTCAAGAGGTACAAAGAGACGCGGGCTAACGTTTAAGAATGATAAATCGTTCTTATTCTAAGTCCGATTCGTTCCGATCTGTGATATTCGTAGACATAAAGGTACGCGACACCTACCTTAGATATAACGAAGGATACAGTAATAGGGACCCGTGAAATCGCCGCGCCGTATCGAATCGCAGAAAAATTTCGGTTTTTCGGTTATTTCTTATGGATTTGTACGGGCTTTCTTCGCCGATTCGTCGCGCTGAACGGGTGTCAGTATTACAAACACATGCCTTTTGACTTAACGTTCGTACCGCATTCAATGATCCGCAACGGCTTTTGGATTTCGCGTGCGATTTCACGGTGCGAGACGCGTTACATTGATGTTGACTTACCTTCCGTCACAGCTGCCTGAAAATTATAGTTTGTCCTATGGATAACACGAAATGTCATTTATTGTAGACCTTAGAAATCGAATAACAATAACTTCATATTGTGCGATAAGCTATATCATCCATCAAACTACTAAATATCTGAAAATAAATAGATACCTATAGTTTATACATGAGTTCATAATAGATCAGTAAGTATGGTGGTGGTTGTATATGGTAACCTATAACTAACAAAACATACTATGTACTATACAATCCCGTCTTTTTCCCGAAGGGGTAGACAGAGTTTACCCAGGACACAATCCTAAAGTAGGTACTTACAACCACATTTTGCCAATATGTTATTAGTCTTATAACTATTTCATAAAATATATATATATATATATATACACTAAGAGAGAAGAATACGTATTAGATCGACTCTTCGTCATCAAAATTGGGTATTTCACAGAATCTTTGGGCTGTGAAACCCAAATCACATGACTCATACATTCACGAGCCTACAATTACATAGTCCATTTCAATACGCATTTAGTCTATTTGGTACACGTCTTTTGAATCAAAATAATAACTACTAAGTGTCTGTAATCCGTGAATTGTATGTAACTGTGGCAATGTAATCCTAAGGTTTGTACATTGTAGAGTTGGCTAGTATAACTATTTCCTTTGGTGCACCGCCTTAGGCTTCAATGATTTAGCGCAAATAGAGCGCGGCTCGTTTGTTATCTCCCATTTGAATAATATAACCACATAATATAACGGTGTGATGTTTGCAACTTTTGCACCTTGCGTCGTTAATGCCGCCAAAGGCGCCTATCGCTGTATGGTTTTGATGAACTTGTAAATGCATTAAGATTAACAAGATTGATAATAATGGTTTGTCAAGGTAACAGGCAATAGGCTCGCCCACTATTACATGAGACCAATACCATATTGTCGAAATATGAGTGTATCTACTATGGGACTGAGTCCTGGGTACACCTCTGCCTACCCCTTCGTAAAAAGGCGTGATTATATGTTAAGTTTGTCTATATGTAATTACTATTTATGAAATAAGTAATATAAAAAAGAGCTAATTTCGCGAGTTTGCTGTCACTGTGAAATTATTGTAGATGCTATTATCCGCCATATTTTCTAAATTATTTAACTCTGTTTTCTTTCTGCCTTCATTAGTCTAGACTAGACATATTCAGTGTTAGTATATGATTTTTATATTTTTTTTTGTTGTTTAGCTATACCTCGCTGTTTCCTCCACTGAAGAGTCCTATGTCACTATGTTCTCTTCTAAGGCTTAAGCTATCTACTCACAAAATTTCATCCAAATCGGTTCAGTAATTAAGAGGCATTAGTAGGATTTGTGATTCAGGACAACGTAAGGACTAACTTTATCTTACTCGTACAATAGCATTTTATACCAGATAACATGGAACCGGAGATATTACATGAATTATTTTATGCTTGGACTTATAGCCCATTTCTTTTCCGTCTCTAATCCAGCCTTAATCCCTTTTGAACTACCGCCACCGTCTTCATAATATGAGTGCAATTAAACTAGAAACCCGTGAAAATCAATAATGTCGTCTTGCTTAGTTAGAACTCACAGCTCCACGCAAGTCTTTGTACAAAACCCTGCGGGCGTAAAACAAATAGCTCTGGCGTGAAATTCCAACAATATTGTTGATAAAGCTATCAAACACCAACTTAATTTAACTTAAAATTTTAACTAACTTGAGCTAAACTACATTGAAATAAGAAGCAATGTTTGTGTGATAAATGTGATGTAAAGTTGTAAAAGAAAAAGAGTTCACGCTTTGCTGTTTAGTTGAAAAGAGTGGTATCGCTAAAAGTGGCGCGATTAGCAACTCTCGAAGTAAGAGCTTTTGATGGTGCGAATTAGTTCACGGTTTGTTTGTTTTTAACACTAATGTTTTATATTGACGAGTTCAGTGTGAATTTTGTCAGAGGAAGTGTGTAATAAATTTAAAGAGAGATTAGCGAATAAGCTTAGCGAAACTGGACTTTATATTTTTCCGAATATTATCACTGTTTCCAGTTTTAGTAATGTTTCTTTGAACTGAAGATGAAATTATAAAGATTATAGATATATATTACTATACATTATAGATATGAGTGTAAATTAATTTAATGTATACCTAATAAACAAAACTTTAGAAAATATTTGCTGAAAAAATTACAATTAACGGTGATTGAAATTAATTGTGCTTTGACGCCACGAAAATTTATGAATAATGAAAACTATTTAAAAGATGTTCCCACTACAATTCTCTATCTTCTTCCTTCTCATTACTTCATTTATCAATATATTTATTTATTTTTATTAGAACACCAACACAATGTACACCGTGGCTTAAGTTTAAAACATTCATAATTTGTACATTATAAGTGCCATTATATTTATGGGTGCAAACAGCATGTAAGTTAATTTAAACATTAATTAAAGCGAGAACATAATTTAGTATATGTAAGGCCTTGCCAACAATAATGAATCATCAAATATAATGTAACTTGTGAAAATACTCTATATTCTCTATATTATATGCTCTATTATCATTATTCTTTTAATAATTTACTTCTCTATGTAATCTGCGTTGAATTAGCATCATCGTGTTTATTAAGAAAGCCTTGTTAATCATTAAAAAAATTGTTGTAATCAATACTTAGAGGACAAATGTGCCTGGAAAGCATAGCCACCACCCGGCACCTTGCAAGCAAACAAATGCAACCAAACCAAATATTGTAAACCTCGCAGTTGAAAAAATTAAACCCAAAAAAATGCCTCCGTTAGAGGTATATTTCCTAACGCTCAGTAGATTCATTACTAGTTATAGATATTATTTATTGACGTTTAAAATGTCATTTTAAGACCTAGTTAATTAAGTTTTCTTTTAGTTTGTGTTATTTCCTGAGGTTTAAGTGCCAAAACTTACAAAAAGTGTTAATTTTTACAACCTTGAAGTGACCACTATGTCTAACACGAAAAGTGCATTTGCAAAGTGTCACTTTCGCCTCCTTCCTGTGTCAAGTGTTGCAAGATGTCACTTGTTCAACAAGCACAGGTTAAAAGCCGGAAAGTGATTATTGGGACCTATAATTAGGTGCCGGTGTAACACTTAGCCACTTCCGACTGAGTGTAGGGTGACCAAGTAGCCACAGAAATTGAAGAATAAAACAGAAATGGATCATGTTTTTGAGTGTATGTGTGTACACTTATCTTAAATAATACTTACGCTTTTCGCAAATATTATATTAAATCATTTCCGTAAATTTTATAACCCCCTCAAAACCTCTCAGAATGTGAATTTTCCGACATTCTTTCTTACCACACTTTCTGATGACAAAACAAACCTTTATTTCAAGGATCAAGTCTCTTGGCTCAGTGGTTTGGGCTCGGCGTTGCATTTCAGTCAGTGAATCATTTAGAATTTTATAATATTTAATAGTAGTGAGTGATTTATTGCAATGTGTTAATAATGCAATTGTGCAATGTGTTAAAAAACTAAATATTTTTCTTATAATAACTGTCCCGAAACATTGTAAAAGTATGGACTTCATATTCTAAACAGAGCAGGCGCCTAAACATCAATATTTGGCGCAATCAACGCGAGGAAATATGGCGATAACACGCACCCATTTGCCTCCAACTATAATCACAAACACGTGGCCATCCCTAAAATATGAAAAAACACTAAAGTTTGCAGTAAAACTTGCAGATCCCGAAATGTTTTTTGAAACAAAGTTACATTGAAAAAAATACGTACACGTGTGTAACGGCAGCAATTTTGTGCGGTTTTAAATTACAGTGCATTCCGGTTTTTTACCGGAAACCGCGGATTTTTGGGCGACGAGTGAGAGGACCGGCGAATTTTTGGCTCACAGTTATCTGTTTAATTTTTTACACGGTTGCTATTTATGGGAAAGTTCCTGTCAATGGCTCTTGAGAATTTATTTTAAGTTTTATAGTGATCAGAATTAAAAAAATCTGGTCTGGTTTATCAATAAAATGTTAAATGCACGTGCATTGAAAATAGCATAAAAAACCAATGGCTACTATCCTATATCTGCACCGGTGTGTTACGATGTGGCTATTTATATAAAAAACACGAAAGAAAACTTTTCAAACTGCAAAACTTTTTCTTAAGACCTTATCTAGCCTTAAAAAAACCAAACCATTTTGAAGATGCCGGTAACTTAATACCTATCCACTGACCGAAAATAAAAAACCTATTCAAAAAATATATAATTGTCTCGCAAAAATTTGGGCGAAATCTTGGCCCCGAGGCACAGGAAATGAGTGAGCGGCAAAAACTATAATAAAAGCTTACAAAATGTCTTCGATTGATGGATCGCTGTAACACAATCATTCGCTACGAGAAAACTTAGAAGAGCCTTAAAGTGCCCCTTAAAAATCAAGTGATATTCTCCACTTTTACGGTAATAATGGGCAAGCTTTATCTATGCTTAGACACAGACGATTTTACACTCTAAGACTTCAATTTAAGGTTAAAAATCTTTTCACAAGTAAAAGCTACATACATTATTATTAAAGTAAGATAAAATTTAATTCAAAATCAGTTGCAAGGTGAATTCATCCTAAAGTCTTATATGATAAGGTTACATTTATTTTGAGAAAAATTGTAGTTGTGTCATTCTTCACCCACTTTCTTAAACATAACAGTCCGAACACGTGTTAAATGCCACTAGAGGAGCATTTGCGCTTGTTTATGGATATCTACGATAATGGCCTTATCGTAACTTTGGCGGTGATATTTAACTGTTATTTTAGAACTGTTAAAAAATTCTCATAAAAGAAAAGGGTTATGAAAACTATAGAATAATGGCAAAAAATACGCTTTTTTATAGAATATTATAAATAATTGCTTATAGTTACTATTAAGTGAACCTAGTTATCTTATATCTTTAAATGAGCAATTCTTGTATATATATATATACAAATATAATTGGAATCTCGGAATCGGCTCCAACGATTTTCATAAAATTTAGTATATAGGGGGTTTCGGGGGCGATAAATCGATCTAGCTAGGAATCATTTTTAGAAAATGTCATTTTATTTTAAAAAAATAAATATAAAAATACCGAGCAAAGCTCGGTCATCCAGGTATTTATAATAATTAGAGTAATTTATAATAATTAATATTTTATTTTGTCATAACATAATATATAAAAATACACTGAATGTAATCAACAACGACCAAATCTTCAATATCATTCATATTCAATACATATTTTATTCTCAACAAAAACGCCCCAAAAACTCGAATCTATTTCCAAGCCCTTAAAAACTATTGAACGCGTCCTCAATAAGAATTTAAAAAAGTGGGCGTAACTTTTACTGTCATTTTTATAGATCACAATAGATGGCGGGTCTATACTCGCGCCGCTCTATTATCTATCTGAAAAAAAAACTGAAGACCTTCAAAAATGTAAAGGAAGCGTAACCTTTGCGAATCTTGGCAATAAAATTCTATTGATTGAAACTCGGACCCATGCTGGGCTATACGGGCTCATTATGCTCTCCATCGTTTATATTTTTTTATGGGTATTACCGTTTTTGATGCAATTTTATGTCGTTATTGAATTATTTTTATGGACTGAAAAATTGGCCACTTTTAAAGTTTTTTTAATGATTTACACGTAATTAAAGCAAGAACATAATTTAGTATATATAAGGTCATGCCAACAATAATAAATCATAAAATATAATTTAACATGTGAAAATACTTAAAATAAGGTTGCTTCAACAAAACATATAGAAAATAAACTCAAAAAATAATAATAATACAAACCAAAAATTATGACCAGGATATATTTGTATTTGGACAATTTTCAAACCAAGACATGCTAATAATTCATTGATCGAGCTTATAGTAATTTTGTTAAAACTTAGAAATACAATATTAAAACAGTTTAAAATTCCTTCGTCATATGATTCATAGATTAATAAAAATTAAGCATAAAAAAGGTATAATAAACATATAACGGTAAAAATAGTATATTTAAATAACAATTTGATGTACAGTCGCGTTTATCTTTTGTATGAGATACAATTTGAGCAGATTGAACAAACTTATAAGTTAAAAACCATTTATATATTATGTCCAGAAATTTCCAAGAAACGGGGTTTCCTTCGTCATAATACCGTAGGTAAGTGGGTAACACACTGAGCAAATTTCACGTGTCCGATTGAGTAAGCGCTGGGAGAACGTACTCTTTCTTTAAATCACTGTACTCAGCTATCAAAAACGCAATACCTGATATACGAGTACAACCAAGAGAGTGCCGCGTGACTAATTTCCATACAAGACAGTAGCATTTCAACATAAACGACACCCATTCATTATTTAAGCACCGGACGCATATTTTTGTGATTCTGACTCATTCATTCATACTTCAAGACTCAAGGATCTATGCTCGGGCGAGTTCATGAATGGACATGCGCATGCGCAATCGATTCGCCAACGGTCACTCAATGGCGGAATATACAAAAGGCGTCTAAGTCGTATAAGTAAGAAAGCGGTAATGTAAGATACAGAGTGTTGTTAATTGTATACCTTAGATTTAAGCGTGAAAATATTAAATATTTTTTTAAATGTAGACGCAAATCAAAATCAAAATCACAGAAAATTTCTATGGTAAAAGTGAACGGTCAAGTCAATGGGGGTCGACGTTGGCGTACTTTTTAATATTTAGAAGGAATTTTCTTAAGGAAAGATCAGGTCAAAACTACCCACAACCGACGAGCATGTAAGGAGCACAGTAAACGTTTTTAGAATATGCCTACTGGCAATAAAAGCAGCCGATGAAAATTTTATTTAAATTTCGAATTAGGAACTCTTTGGGAGTTGACCCAATTTGTAAAAACAAATGACACCAGAATTTAATACACATTACAGATTACCAAAGAATTCCTTAATTTAAATACATCTTTCAACGATTGCTTTTCTTACTAGCCTATTTTGAAAACATTTATTGTTACCCATATTGTGATTATAATGAAGAATGTGATGAAATTGGAAGAAGCGAAAGTAGCTTGTAGCGAGCGAAGACAAAGAGTCTCCGTCTACCCCCACGAGAGCAAGACGACGCTGTATATTTAATTAACAATCTTTTAATTAAATTCGCCCTTAAACTTTGGGTCGAGCCCCTCCTGCGCTCATCACTGCCCGGTAAAGCTGTAGAGGCCATCTGAGGCCAACAGCATAGGACATTAAAAAAAATGTAACACATGGCGCTAAAACCTATTATAACTCGGTTTCTATTGAGCGAGATGATACATGAGCGAGGCTCATGTCTCTTTAGCCCACTCATTTCTGATTCGAAATCCTGAGCATAGCTCTCTCCATAGCTCGTTACGCTATTTTGAGCTTACTGATAAGGCCCACAGTAAAGAGTTGTGTAACAATCTACTATTAAATATAGAAATGGCCACTTACCTCCACCCTGTATAAATCTTTCACACACATTCGACCATTCGTAACCATGTAATTTCAGTTTCCTTATTATCTCCCTTACCTTATTACAAGGCAGTTATTGTGTAGTGCTATTGTAATATTGTTGCAGTACAATAATGCGCTTTACTCAATGAAATACCTCGCTTATTAGACACGCGCACGTTTTAAATTTCTAGTGAAGTTTAATTCATACTTTTCGCTTTTTTCTTTAGTCTTTTTTGTCGAGGGATGTTAGTTGTACTCGTTATAATGTATGTTATGTTAGAATAAGGTGAAGTAATACTTTAGAGGGTGCATCGTCTATATTAAGCTTTTCCTACCTATGTATTTAGAATTGGACGTGGTAATTAATCACTATATTTTATATTATAAAGTCCTAAATGACTCACCCACTGATATGCAACGCAGAGCCCAAACCACTGATCCTAGGGACATGAAACTTGGAATGTAGGTTTTTTTCGTTGTATGAACGTGTGCTAAGAGAGGTTTTTTAAAAATTCACATTCGAAGGGGTCCAAAAAGGGCGTCAAAGTTTTGGTATAAAACTCCCATATTTCATAATTTCGAACGAGCAAAGCCGCTATTCTTACACTAGTTGCGTATATAATAATAATAAGTTTAATTATTGACATGTTGTAAAATCATTTACAATATTTTTATTTTATATTTTGTGAAAAGAAGACTGACGAAGTATTATTTTGCTCGGTCAGCTCATTTTGGTATACATCACATTATTAGAAGAAACTTCACTGCCTCGGTGGCGTAGTGGGTGCAAGATTAACTGCCTATCAGGAGGTCCCGGGTCGATCCCCAGGCCAGGCAAAGTGTAATATTGGATTTTCCCATTAAAAATTAACTCAATAACTGCCATATCTGGAACTGTGCCTGGTAGATGTAAATAGGCTCGCCCCCTATTACATGGGATCAATAACATACTTGCAAAATGTGGGTGTGCCCATTATGGGGCTGAGTCCTGGGTACACTACTTTAGGAAAAAGGCGTTAATATAACATAAATTGTATGTTATGTTATTAGAAAACGTATCCCATACGTCAAAAGTCACTTCTTTTCAAAAGAAAATGAAGCAAAATCCTCCCAATAAAAGCATAAGCCCCACAAACTTGCATAAACATCTTGAAATCCCTACAAATATGAGAGTTATTTAACACACCCTGCCCCGAGTTGCCTCCGCTTGTTTGCAAAGATAACATGAAGTCAATCTCTAAAGCTCCAGCCAAAACAAATATATGCACAGCTCTCAAGGACAACGCGATGTGTTTACTTTATCAGAAATGTATGATATTTTAAAACCCCTAAGGTTTCAATTGGTTTTAGGAATTCGGCGTTTGCGAAGTTAAAAAGAGTTTCTTGTTACTTATACGGTACATATATTTCACGTCCATAACCTATATTCTAGGATATTCGTTTAGGATTACTCCCTATGATCTACACCGATTTAGAACTGCAGCATTAAGATTTTCTGCTCTAACTCTATCTTTGTAACTTATTTCTAATAAAGGACGCATATCGTATCAAAATTATAAATGTGAAAGTTTGTAAGGATGGATGGATGGATGGATGGATGGACGTTGGTTACTCTTCACGCCATAACTACTTAATCGATTGGACTGAAATTTGGGCTGGTATGTAGGTATACTGCAGCGGCTTAGACCCTGGAATAACAGATAGAGTACTTTGTTAACAAGGGTGAAACCGCAGGGCAAAGCTAGTCTATTCATATGGATCATTCTCATAACGAAACATACTATTATTCAAAGGGATTCAAGGGTTGTTTTACATCAAATCACATTACACTTATGATTTAATAACATAAATGCGAAAAATTCATACATGAATGAATGTATGAATGTGTGGATGTTTGTTACTGCAGAAGGTGGTAACGGAAGATCAGCGCGGGTTGTGTTCTGCAACCTGCGTTATGGTCAGTTAGCACCGTTTCGCAGCATTTCCACCAGACACGATATCAATATAAGATATACCCAAATACCTCCTACTTATTTAAGGCTAATATTTTTGTGTGCAGAAAATAAATCATTTTTCTTTCTTTCCACACGCAAAAACTACCAAATGGAATGGATTGAAAGGTATGTAGTAGTAAAGGTAAAGGTATGTATGTAGGTAGCTTAGACCCTGGAAGAACACAGGGTTCTCGTGTCCCTGATATTCCCACCGGAACGACATTTTTAAACGTCAATAAATAATATCAATAACTAGTAATGAATCTATCGTGCGTTCGGAAATATACCTCTACAAGAAGAACGCACAAGAAACAAAGGTTTAATTTATTCAACTGCGAGATTTACAATATTTGGTTTGGTTGCATTTGTTTACTTCTGCGTAGCAGAAACAGCACAGAAGTTTCTAGGCATCTTTGTCCGCAATATATTGGTAAATTTTTTAATAAATAATAGACCCCTATAATAACGGCAGGCCCAGGAAGAGATGGCGAGACGAGCTTGACTCCTACTGTCCGGAATAGTGCTCAATAGCATTAGACAGACACACATGGTATGATGGAAGGGAGGCCTTTGCCCAGCAGTGGGACAAAAATGGCTGATAATAATAATATAATAATTAATACATCCCTTAACCCACATAACATCCCCTAACTAACCAATAAACCTACTCAAATGTTAATTCTAATCTAGTAAATCAGATCAGCCCTCATACCGCGCCCTATAATTCAATTAGGCTATCCATAAATAGGGTTGTCAAATCCAAGAAACCTTCTGAGGGCCCATTCAGAGCGCACGTGTGCTAACAATGGCCTAACCCGAGAACGCTCTGCGGGTCGCCACGACCCCAAAGTGAGAAATTTCACAATACTGTCAAACTATTGAAACTGGGACCTTTGAGACTAGGTGTGATGGTCGAAGACCGGAATAATAACCCAGTATGAGGTTATGGCTTGTCTTTTTATAGCTCTGATTGGAGACCGCTTTGTAGTCGGTGAATCTATTTATTGGACAAAGGTATGATGTTCTTATGGTGAATGCGGGTGTGTATGATATTAGATAGAAGCCACTCAATAGGCAGGCTTAGAATTTGTTCAATAATATAATACACGCATAATAACCAGTAACGGACTTACACTAGCGTCAGGTACTTACCTAATATCAATTATCAAGATATAGGTACCTAATATACGTTTTAACAGTTTTATAATAATAGTATAGATTTTTTTTTAAACTTTATTTGCAGACGTATTAATTTCCTCGCGGAGTTTAGTGTAATAAATGTATATGTCTTATATTTTTGTAATTAATATTAATAATAAAATCTCGTGGAGCGATTTCCACGATTTCGTGGAATGGATAGGCATAATCCATTCATAGTCACTATGATAACGTGTCTTAATTATACAAGTATATCTTATAATTGTATTCTTAAGTAAATAAGTAATAAAACATAATAACTGATCTAAACATATTATATTTTAATAATTACAATAAAATATATGTTTACATCATTTATTTATACTTACCTAATAATAAGGTAATACTTACCTACTTTTTATTTAAAAAAAATCTATGTATATTTATTTTAAATATGTACAAATTACTCGACAGCTCCACAATTAAACAATAATCACCCCTCACCCCTAATTAACGAGGTATCTTCAAATAACTAATTAAAAAACATACTCATTACATGAGTATGTTAAGTACCACACAAACCTGTAAATCAAACATGCCACCCCTAACATTTCCGGTTCCCGAGCGACAATATTGACCCAACAAAACGACAACACTAAAACAATGCATGCGTTTTACGGGTTAACTTTTTACGTTAAGGGTATTTGAACTTTAAGTTCTAAAACATAGAAGCCTTTATCTATTTGGTGTAAGTTTGTTCAGTAATGATATTCCTAACCTAACGCAACCGCTTCAAAGTTATCTATTATCTTTGAAACTTTCGCCAAAGCATTTAAGACTGTTTATATTAAGAAATAAGATTTAATTTCGCTTGACTTAAAGTAAAATATTGAAATTACATTCCTAACCTAAGACAAGTATTCATAAAGTAAACCACGTCGGTATCTACACAGGATGCAAGGTCGTTACCTGGTTTTATCACTTCCTTCAATGTATTCAAATCAACTAATTTAAGTGATATTATTTATTATAGAGTATTGTAATCGTGCGGTGACACCGTGATGGAATGCCGCCTTAGGTAAATAAATGTCGTGTATATCAAGAAAGAAACATTAATAATCAAACATACAAATTATGCTACGCGCATGCAATGTTTCATAGCTTCTGGCTATTTAAAAAAAACATATTGTTATTATCTGTTGACATAAACGTTATAAGAGACGACACGAAAGATGATGATGAATAGACCATGAGATTTCATGTAAAGAGAAAAAAATATTTTGGCAATACAGTCTTGAGGTGATTTTCCTTCAGCGCGCTGTAATCTGACAGAGGCACGTTATATCGTTTCGTAATGTGCGTGCGCTCAAGCAATAACTGTTTAACAAGTTTTTTAAATACATTTTTTATAAATTAAGATAATATTAATTAAGTATATGAATAAATGTTACATATTAAAGAGTCACTACCATAGACGTTAATAAAAATAAAATATAACAGACAACAAATATATATAACATAATATACCTATATATATAGATTAAAACATAGAAGAAGAAATATAACATAATATTCATACATAGAAAGAGGTTATTAAATATTTTAATAGTAAGGTACGGAGTAATACTATGGTCTAATCTAAGTTCTTTAGCTACCTTTGGTAGAAAATCTCATAAGATACCTGTAACTTTATTCCTAACAAATATGTTAACAGATGTCACCTTCTTCCGTTACTTCGAGTCACAAAACGACTCATTCCTCAAACATCGTGCTTTGATTATTCTGTTAAGGATTATAAATAAATAGAATAATTGACAATGAGCGATGGTGGTCGATGGTAACCTCCCGCGGAGACGTCGTGGACGTGTAAACATACTCGCCAAATCGGTTCGGTGAGGGCTTGCTACGACGAATTTGAAATACTATTGGTTTGAAAGCCATTTGGTAGGTGTAACACACGTATTAACTTTGAATAATAGTAGTATTTTAACATTAACAAGATATGAGTGGATATACATATTATATTAGTACCCCTTTCTTATCCCGTGGGAACCGTGAGATCCGGCGGAGGGATATATTCGAAGAGTGAGCAACAGTGTTCTCCGTTTTCAAGTATTCCATACTGCGTTTAATATGTATATAATATGCAATATTTTATGGCGTTCTATGAAGAGGCCTATGTTCAGCAGTAGACGTCTTCCGGCTGTTGATGTATGTGTGTGATGTTTAATATTTATCTACGTCGTATTTTACATCAATTATATGAAATTGTCACACAAAACGTGGATGTTTATAATACTTTATATTCTGCTATTTCTTATGCAGAGATTGAATATCAGTTTAGTTTTTTTGCGCAAAGAAATTTTAAACCGAAATTCGCACCAGCAAGCCGTCCCCTAGACATTGTCCCACTCGATTCACGGGAAACCTCTAACTGTCCCAACGGAGGCATTGTTTCGTTCATTCGTAAGCCAAATATTGGTGCAGGCTTATTCAGGACGTTTGCAAACACGACCTCTTTGGGTGGCAGCCAACAATGCACTTCTCAGAACCTTCGTGACGCCACTTCAAATACGCTGATTATACCTTATTCTTTAAACCGTAATTGTCTAGCCACCTGGTCTATTTAGTCCTCGACGTGGACATGTATTTTAGGAAGCTGTCAGTCTAATTGATGGCTAGTTTGCCACTCATTGTACTTGTGCGAATACATGTTGCGAACATTGCTGGTTATTTATGTAATTGCAGCTGGTATAAGGTGGAATTATATAGAAATACTTAAAATGCTCAAACATTTTTTTATACACTAATAACTACATGTATATGGAAAAAAAAATCACTCGTGGTTTTCTGGTCCCAAACTTGGATAAATCCGGTACAGACTCCAGAAGACTGATAGAAAAATAATAAAATTAATAACTAGGTTCGCTCATCCCGCAGGATGAGTTCAAGCCGGCCTCAGGTGACGTCAGAGTCTGATTTACTTACTCACATAATATAGAATAAACATGCATAACACTCATGAACAGATTATAATCAAACATACATGCTGGTGAAAAGTTAGGCAGGTAAAATTTAAGCAGATGAAGTGAATCCTGGAAAGTATAGCATGGAAGGATCTACTCCCAATTTTTTCTAAATGATATATACTGTTGGCCTCAGTGGGCCACTACATCTTTACTGGGCAGATGGTACGAACCTCAGCTTGGCCCGTCGCTAGAATACGTGGGGTCAGACTTGTCCTGGCACTCCAGAAAGGGAGTGTCTTAGGGTCCAAGAGTCATTTTTGAATCAGTTTGATTATTTGGCGATACTGGTTAGTTTTCCCCTAATATTTTATCCAGAGGTCAGTTTTGTAATTGTGTGAGTTGGTGGATTTGGTATCCAGCACCAGTACCGAATACGTAGCGATTGTTGCGTAGGTGGGTTACCATCGGGTCGCAGTAAACGAGTCACACAGAATATTAGTGGGATCGGACGAACTAGCGCCGTCGATGTGACGGCGGCGGTAGGGTCGTCTGGGTCATCTAGGGCGGTGCGAGGGCGTCTATAAAAGGAAGAGGCCTTTACGGAGGGGAGACTACTCCCAAGAATGTCGACTCTCTACATCATTCTTTACTTGGCGATTGTTTTTCTGGGTAGATGATAGATTGGATAATTTCAATAATACACATACATAATATTTAGTACGTTAGTGTGCAACGCTACACGTAACACCAATAACGGACTAGAGAACTTATAAATATTTTTATAGCAATATAAATCAACAAAAAATATTTTTTATACATCGAGGTTCCCTTATTTATTTATTCATATCTCATCAACAACATAGCTATATATATAATATTTGTTGCTCTACCTAGCACAACAAAGTTTTTGTAACATCATCTTCATGCATTTTTTTTTTATAATCTCAACAATGACATCGAACGATCCTTTCTGGCCAATGTTTGGTTAGCTGCGCGCACGCATTGTAAACTTGAAAATCAATTTACGATAATTGTCATTTATTATGAAATAAATATGATCTTTTATCCGGTCCCCTTTTCACTAAAAGACGAACTTTAGATGCCTCCCATTCTATTTAATGTATTGAGCATGAATTTTGCGCAGAAATTCATTGAAGCGGGAAAAGTATGCGCGCAAGATGGCATTTGACAATAATTATGAAAGGAGTCCATACCTTAGACGATATTAAGCGGAACGAGATTTAATGTTATCTCAGCTAACATTGTGAGCAGATGTCAGAGGCGATTGCTTTGATATTAAATGTAGTGTGATTTAATAGTACGACAGCACTGAGGATATAGTGAAAATTTTACCCAATGAAAAATTATAAACGATTTTTTATAGTATATTTTCAAAAACAAAGACCCCTTCCTCCATAAGGGGGGTTGCTGCTAATACTCGCCACTATTGGCAAGCGAGTTGGCGAGCGCAGTTTGATGGTTTTACACAAAGGACGCTGCTGCCCGTCCTCTGGATCATGAGATCCAGATCGGTTTGCCGTAAGAGTTATGAAACTCTTACGGCAAACCACGGGTAGAGAGGGTGAGCCCCCACGGCCAAAGACTCATAAACTTAAGTAAAACATTTAAATTCTGTACCATCGTTAAAAGTTAAATGCAACAAAACTTCATTAAGCGGACACGATGGTTAGAGTAAACAATTAATATCGTACTCTTAAAATTATTGTGGCACAACACTTCCCCAAAAAATTGCATGATGAAGTTGAATATTTACTTATTACTGATAACTTTGTATTGTCTTAGAACTCTTCTCGCCTTCGCGAGTGAACAAGCACATCTACATAACGTTTTAACACATTTGACATTATTGGCACATAAACTCTATTTGTTAATAAAGAAACATGGACAAGATTAGCATACAGTAATAAAACCCACGTGCAATCACAAAACTTCGTTACAATAAAATTTTATTAATAACACTCAAAAGGTTATTATGTCTTTTTTGTCAAAAGGTTCTATATTTTATTGTTCAAATTGGAGTCAAAAACATCTAAAATTGGATATAAAAGTGAATTTGTCTCGTGTTTAACTGCTAAGAGGTCTATTAAAGCTCCCTTTGTTGTCTATTGATTTGTAGTTGACTATGACACAGGCACACAAGCCGTGAAATATAACGTACAGGTTGTTTTGGAAATAAAGTGTTTTAGGATATTGAACATATTTAACTATCAAAATTTTTCTATCAAAAGTAGTAAGTAAGTAATAGAGCAATTCTGTATTTTTTGGATCTATTACAGTTTTTCAATATCAAATTAAAACGTCAAAAATCTTGTCACCATATCAGCAACCACCACCACCCCCCTCCACCTTGTAAAATTACTAGTTAAATTTAGTATTCAAAATATTCGGATTTGACTTGTAATGAATCATAATGTTATTAAAATCTCCTTATTTGTATGCCGATATGGCCGATCACAGCTTACCTATGACATGTACGTGTATCACAAAAAAAAAATTGAATTTGTAATTTCAAAAGGCTTGTTGTTACTTTGCCACAAAGTTAACTCGAACCATATTTGAAGCTTTGAATTGTTGGTACGAAAAGTAAGTAGGTAATTTTGTGATTAGAAAAGGTAACAACTTTATTACAAATATTTTTATTATGTAGCTACCTATATTCTACCGAAGCCCTATACCTAACCAAAATATATAAAAATATAAAAAATATATCTAATATATCAAAATATATAAAATATATCTAACCAAAATTCTCAAAATTAATATAAAATGAAACACCCTGTAAAACGTCATTTTAAAGACATCAAGCGACTAAATATGACAATGGGTCTAATAATATTCGAAAATGTTAAAAAAAATTATTCGCTTCGTCGAATCCTTTAAGTTTTTTTTAATATTAAGCGTTAATGTATCATATTAATGTTCCTCTATTAAGAAATAATGACATTTTCAAACACCTTTTGAGATGTATAGAAAGATATTTGTAAAGTCATGAAATTGGATTTAGTTGAGCGTACAAGACGAAATCATAAATTACCTTATATTATCATCATTTATCGCAGAAGGCATCCATATATCGCATCGTACCTTCTTATGTATTTATGCACCTCGAATATTGGTGATAAAATTAAAACATAATATAACATCACACCTTTTACCCGAAGGGTTAGACAGAGGCGTACCCAGGACTCAGTTCCATAGTAGGTACACCCACAATTCACAGTTATTTTTTTTAATTCTGATGTAATAGGAGGCTAGCCTATTGCCGCGTACCGGGCACAGTTTCAGACTCCCGGTTGTTTTTGTTTGTCCTGGAGATTGAACCTAGAACCCCATGATTGGCTCATATACCATTACGCCAGCGATGCAGTCAAGATAGAACATAATTATATACATACTACCTGTGCCCCACGATTGGATTTTTCCATTAGGAATTATCTCAACTGCCTGGAGTCTGGAACTGTGCCCGGTAGATGGCAATAGGCTCGCCCCCTATTACATGGGACCAATAACATACTGGCGAAATGTGGGTGTATCTACTATGGGACTGAGTCCTGGGTACACCTCTGCCTACCCCTTCGGGAAAAAGGCGTGAATGTATGTTATGTTATGTTATGTGCCCCACGGTTTCACCTGTAGTCATTGTTCCCGTGGGAATATCGGGATAAAAAGTAAGTTTTGGCCTGAAAGAGCAACAAACATCCATCCATCCATCCTCGCAAACTTTCGCATTTATAATATTAGTAGTATAATTAAAAAAAACCTTAAAAAATAAATAAGATTTTTTTTCTAAAATGATCCAACGTCTTTTCAAGACCCAAATCGTCAACCCAAATAGACTTCAATCTGTCATCACAAAAACAATAGGCTATATCAAGCATGTCATTATACCAATTTGTCCAATGAATAGAGGTCCACGTGTCGCGAAGTACCCCATTGTCTGGGCCCGTATTGGGATTATAAAGCCCTGAGGTACGAGATCGAAAGCAGATAACATCTCTTTTGTGAAGACGAAGATCTTGAGATAAGAACACTGAGAATGGTTTGAAAAGCGAATACGAAATAGGCCGTTGAGAAAAAAACAAAAGAAAATCTGAGATTGAGAAAAAATACGCTACTGATGGGTTTGAGGAGCACTGTCATTTGTTTTTTTTTTCTATACGTATTTGAAGTTTGACGGACGAAGTGTCCTACTGTTAAGGACAATAAAGAACAATAATGTCTAGGTTAAGTTGCATTTGGGTGAAAATAATGGTTCCATTTTATGGTTTACATTAAGTATTTAGGTCATAATATTTTGTTCTTGTGATTTTTTTTTGTTTTGTTTGTAGCAAAACAAAAGCTTTCAAAGTAGTACTCGTTAACTCTACTTACCTTATCTTAAGAATACGGTCTTTTAAAAAGTCTTAACACTTAAAGTAAGTGCCAACCTTTAACATCAAGTACCGACAAAGAGAACCAATTTCGACCAAACAATTTACATGTGATGTTGTGAATTGGGTTGCCGCCTTCAAATATTTCCTAGCGAGATTTCTCTCGCACCGGGCGTGATGAGGCGGGGCACTGGATACCCGAGGCGGGATCCACCCAGAAACTTGGTTCTATTTGAACTTATAACAAGTTCCTAGAAGCTTGCCAATTTGTTGAGATTAATTACTGGTTTGATATGTGCCGACGAAAGGTGCAAACTTGACGAATATTGCAATGTTGCTGCGTCATTGAAGGGATATCATTGAACTTCACACTTCAAAGAGCTACTTAGCGCCTTAAGGTTCAACGTCACCCATACAAAATGAAAATACACAGATATGAAGAAATAGGGAATATTTCCACTCAATTGTTTGTGTTTGGCTCTGGATCTGGCCTTTATTTGCGCGAAAACATATTTTGTTAAAGTTCATTTCCCGTGACATGAACAATAATACCAAATACGAAAGACTACGTCTACCTTAATAAGAGCTTTCGCACACGACGTGTAGTGTTAATGTATCGAAGTTACTTTTCTCCCATCGCTTAATATCGAGGTAGTAGGATGAAATGCTTCAGTGCCTTGAGGGAACACAATACGCTATCAATATGCATATAATAGGAAGGACATATTCGGAAAGTGGGCAGCAGCGCTTTCCGGCACCAAGTATTCCAAATTTCAACTACAGCGATCACCAAGCCGGCTGCCAAGCGTGGTGATTACGGAAATCTCCCATATAGAAAGAATTATAGTTTATGGCGTTCTATGGGGGAGACCTATGTTCAGCAGAGGACGTCTTCTGGCTGATGATGATGATGCTTACGATACGTGTGTGCGAAAGTTTTAACAACTTTTTAATTATATCTAATCCATCAAAATAGAAAAAATGTTATAGGTAAGTTATTACAAGATTTAAAAGGTACAGAAATCTTGAGAATAAACATAACATAACATACATTCACGCCTTTTTCCCGAAGGGGTAGGCAGAGGTGTACCCAGGACTCAGTCCCATAGTAGATACACCCACATTTCGCCAGTATGTTATTGGTCCCATGTAATAGGTGGCGAGTCTATTGCCATCTACCGGGCACAGTTCCAGACTCCAGGCAGTTATTGAGATAATTCCTAATGGAAAAATCCAATATTTAACACTATGCCTAACCTGGGGATCGAACCCGGGACCTCTTGATTGGCAGTCGAGCATGCGCCCACTACGCCACCGAGGCAGTCCTGTGGTGTTATTTAATGTAATCATTCTCAAGATTACATGAAATAACACCACATACACTCACCATAATTCATAATCAATAATATCACAAACAACGTACCCACCCATTTCACAGAACTGTTATTATGGCACACCAAGCGTTGTTGGGTGGAGTAGTCCTTGGGCGGAGAATCTTCAACGACCTACTTAACTTTAAAAAATTAATGAAGGCAGATGATGTGTTCAATTTTGTGTAATTAATTTTAAAAAGGCGTGGTTGATAAGCAGCTGAATCTTCTAATTGTGGATTTTTCAATTCATTTTATCTGTTTAATATGGGTACGCCTATGTTATCTATTTGATTATTTAATTTTTTTTTTTTTTATTTGTTGTGCCTTTATTAAAAAAAGACTAAACAATAGAGCTACCTACTTACTATCTACCCTAACTACATACACTATACCATAGAACACTTTGAAAATCCACAGGCCGACATGTCGGCCTATAGAAAATCAAAGTGCTCTTAACCACTGTCAGATGGCAGCGTACCCAAGATACTGGCGGCATTGCCACGTTGAATAGCAATGCTTATACGTTGATTATTTGCACATAAATATGGTAGGTATATGATTAACTTAACTAACAAATAGTTTGTAGTGGTAGGCCTCTTTACCAGGGAGCCGCCTGGGGAAGTACCACACCTTTGCCAGTTATTCATCCGCCAAGCAGTAATGTGCAAACATTACTGTTTTCCGGTCTGAAGGGCAATGTTAACAGCGAAATTACTGGGCATGACGAGATTCAACAACTCATATCTCAGGGTGACAGGCGCAGTGCAGTGCCGCGCAGAATTTTGAATTTTAAAATACTGGGCGGCACTGTGTCTGATATGGGCAATCATGATGCTTACCATCAGGCACCTGATTTGCTCGTCTTGTCACCCTCTAAAATAATAATTAAAAAAAATAGTAATAATAACTTTAAACGATTTCATTGTATTACTAGTTGTGCCCCGCAATATAGTCCTCGTATAGTCATCGTTCCCGTGGGAATATTGTTATAAAAAGTAGCCTATATTTTATTCCGGGGTCTAACCTGTCTATAATATTATACATATCGATTTTCAGCATAATCGATTCAGTAGTTTTGGCGTGAATGAGTTACAAACATCCATCTATCTGCACAAACTTTCGCATTTATAAAGCTATGCCCCGCGGTTTCACTCACGTGATCTTCGTTCCCGTGGGAATTTTTGAATAAAAAGTACGCTATGTGTTATTTCAGAGTCTAAGTTATCTACATACCAAATTTCAGCTCGATCGGTTCAGTAGTTTAGCGTGAAAGAGTAACAAACATTCATCCGTACATCCATCCATCTTTACAAACTTTCGCATTTGCCTATAATATTAGTAAGAATTAGGACATAATAGGATTATTTGTCATCAGAACTGAAAGTGTGTATACCAATTATCAGATCATTCAGTCAACAGTTTTCTGTTGACTAACTGGGGTTAGTTACTAAATTTAACCCAAACTGTTTGTTTGGGTCAAATTTAGTAACTACTAACTACAGGTAACTGACAGGGCATTAAAAAAAACATTTATGTAAGAAAACTCAAATACATAGGTATATTTCGCTCTTATGAAACATTTTCAGTTTTGGAATATTATTAAATCACTCATGCAACGTACCTCTTCTGAAATCTCATTGAGGCTAAAATTCATTTTCCAAATTATGTTGGCAAAGTATTAAATGCTTTATTTTCATACAATTCATTCGGAACAATATAAAAACTCGTATCACAATGGCCCCTATTTACCGTAACTCATATTATAAATGTGTAAAACCATTTAAATAGCAAAGTATCAATAGATGAATGTTTCTTTGTGTTGGCGAACCAAGTTGGCGGTGATGTTTCACGCACATTTTATTCTGAAACCGAATTTATGGAATTTATCACTGCACCAACCAAAATAAACCTCTATGTGTCACATAATAGAGTTTAAATTGGTGTAAATGAACAAAAAAATTGCTACAAATTCAGCGCAAATAAAACAGAGACCTAAGACTACTATTATAGAGTTCTATTTCAACTGTTGATTTCGACGTAACAATATCGGTTTATACCAAAATCACGAGGAGGCTTTCATGAGGCTGCTAAAGGTATCTGTATTGTTGTTAATCATTGAAGCAAACACTTGTTATTTTAAGAGATCATCCAAGCTTAAAGCTCTGCATTGAGTTTGTTAACAATGAGGTGTATAATGTATTATTTATAGGACACACTTGGTAGGCACATTCGGGGCCAATGAATGCCTATTGAAAATTGTAGGATTTGATTGTATTGGCAACCGTATCATCAATCAGCAGTATTGGTTGACTATTATTGAAGTGCTATTTTTTGTGCTGAGTATAGACTCACCTACCACTATAACCTACCTACCACTATAAGTCTACCTACCTAGCACTATAAGTCTGTTATAGATGTTTATAGACACATCTATAACAGACTTATAGTGCTATACCTACTATAAGTCTGTTATAGATGTGTATAGACACATCTATAATAGACTTATACAGCTAGGCCATCCATTAATAACCTTATATTTTTAACACTATTTACATACTTGGCATTTTTTAGAATTCATAAAGCACAGTTTAGTAATTAGGGATGTTATAGAGCTTCGGATTCGACTCTGAAAGGCCGGACAGCTTTGATTTACAACTTCGACTTTAATTTCAGTTCCGATACTTTATTTATTTGTATTTAATTTACACAAACTTTTTTTCGTAATGAATTAACTTTGCGACAAATCGACAATAACCCAAATTATACTAAATCAAACATAGATTTATAAAAAGAGAAAAAAAATACATTATGATACCTAATATGGAATATATTCCAAACCAAAACCTTTATGCGTTACCATAACAATTACTGCTTCCTCGATTTAACAATATTGGAGGAAACAAACTCTAGAGCCGTTATGTTGAGCTCATTTGAGAACATTTTTCTTATTATACTTACTATGTTTTTACCATCAATAGTAATTATCTATTTAATATTACATGTAGGTACTCACACACAAAAATATTTACAAAAAAACATGATACATTTTTGGATAAAGTAAAATTCACTTTTTATGTAGGTCAAAAGTACTCGTATCAAATTGTACATAATTCAGTAATGATTAAGTAAAATTTGTTATAACACTTTTGAATATTTAATTTATAGCTCTACAAAATCATAAATACACGTTTGCATGTAGGCGCAGATGGAGGGATATTGGAATTCATTAGGCATCCCAGGAAGTTATTCAATACAAAAATCAATTTAAAATCGGGGACAAAGTCGCGATTGAAAATTCAAATTAATTTAATATCCATAGGCGAAGTTTTACTTCAATATATTAAACTATTTGTTATTTATTAACGTCGTTGTCACGATCTCGACAAAAAAGCTCCGCGGGGCTCCAAAAAATGTCCGACAATACAAACGCTAATCTTTTTTGGGGCTACGATATGGCTTGTCAAAATGAAAAAGGGTCCAATTCTAATAGTTAGTTACCATTAAATAAATTCAGGTCGCGTCTCAAAAACGCTGGAAAAAATGGTCCGTAGGCAAACCACTTTTAAATATTTGTGCACATATGGCTTCCGGCTATTTTGAGTGGGTTATGCTAAAAAATTTGAATTAAGGACAGGGTTTTTTTTGACAAAAATAACAATGCATATGTGCCCTATGATTTATAGGTTTTTGTGAAAGGATCTCTGTCGTAGATTAGTGACGGTCCAAATATAAAGGCGATTTTAATCTGGATATATGACTGACATGTCCAGAGTCCCTAACTCTGACAAGAGAGTTTTGAGGATTCCAAGACGATTGTATAGGTTACGTGTGGATTCGTTCAAGATAGGTTACCTTTTATTTGTCATGTGAATAAATGGATTAAAGTACCTATAATCTGTAATATAACATTTCTGTACTAAAAAATACAACCAAATAGGTTCTTTATGGTTTTGATACGAGAGCATGTTTACTTAAAATGTTAAGCATACAATTTATACGATTACATAAATATATACAGCACCCTCTTTATAAATTCAACGAAAAACATTTATTTCGATCAAATTGCATAGATCAAAGAACACTTAAAATTTAAAAATTATAATAAAATCGATAGAAATAAATAACTATAAAATCAGAAATAAAATCATAATAATAAATAAAAAAAAAATCAAAATGAAATAAAGTTAATCAATTTAAATAAACAAAATATCAGATTATAAATAGATATAAATCAATGAAAAAAATAAAATAAATCATAAAGGAATCAAATTTGCACTTGTAATTTGAATCAATATGGAGCGGCGGGCAGCCAACTGTGATTTCATAAAAAAAGTTCTTAATGTTTAATTCTGTTCTATGAAAGATAGCTTTTTCGCGATTTCAGAGTTAGTTCCTTAATAAAAAGTCATTTTAAGCAATTAGTAAATAACTCTGTATATTATTTGTAGTGAGTAAATGTGCATATTTAGGTAGATCCTAGGTACTTTTATTAATTCTATCTCTTAATAAATCAGGTAGCTCTACCAGACTAGTGCGAAATATCACTGAGACTTATTAACGACTTACAATCCTACTACGAAGTCGTAATACAGTGAAATATGTTGCATATAGTCGAGGAGTAGCACGAACTCGCTAATTAATTCGAATAAAAAAACAGTAGCAAGAATAGGGACACAAACAGGCTTAATATGTGATATTTAGAAGGCGAATGCAGACTTTTCATATTAGAACGTCATTTATATATATTTAAATTTTACAATGATGTAAAAAAAAACTGTATTTTTAAATAATAAACACACTTTAAATGAATAACGCTGGAGCTTTCTCGGATTTTGTTCTAGCACTGACATCTTAAATTTATTGGTATCTTTTATATTAAGCGTATTCTGCATCATACTATTTATTATTTGTCAAGCTTGTTACATTAAGATCAGTGGCACTTTAACAAGAAACCATAGAATTAGTTCCATGTAAAACCACCTCAGTTATACTACAATGGGGATTTCAGCAGAAGCTTTAGAAACGTTGCTGTGTACTCTCTGCCCCATTGAAAGCTAAAAGCATGAAACAGAAACAAGTCTATTCACCGTCACGTAGTTTTTAGTCAAAGGATGCAAGCGCTCATTCAAGGGCCGTATAATAGACGTATACTACATTATGCTTTATGCTATTTCCCGATTCGCCGCAATTCGTTAAAACCGACAAAGGGTTCTGTAAGCTGTAAAAACAATCCAAAAAAGGGGCTAAAGGGCTGCCTTGGTATCCAAACTTAATCCTACTCAAAGTGTGCCGACGCGCTGCTATTTCTATTTTCAAAACAGTAGAAAATCCCTTTCGATATCAATTTGCCGCCTGAATTACTCCGTTTGGATCCTTTTTAACAATTCGTGTTTTACAACATTTTTTATACTTTCTTGTGCTTTATAATCTTGCAAGAATTATTCGTCAAGGTATTGATGGGTTGAAACTAGAGATTAAACATAAATATTTTGCTAAATATAATATATCTACCTATAATAATGAACAATAACTGACATGCCACGTAAATTTTTTTTTTTATATATTTTGTAAATTTCTATTCCATGTTTGTATGTAGATCTAGACATCGGTACATTATCATAATATTATATTAATTACTAGTAAAATTACAAATAATAATAATAATATTTTTTATAACCACACAATTAAGTACTACTGCCCCCCTTTTCCTACACTTCCTCCACAAGGTGGATCTGATAAGGACGGCAGAAACTCGCTGGATGCAGGCCGCTTACAATCGGACTAGAAGGAAATCTATGGGGGAGGCCTATGTTAGGCAGTGGACGTCCTATGACTGAGGTGATGATGATGATGATGATGATGACCCCCTTTTTAAGACATAAATTTTATAGGCTTACAAAAAATGCAGTAGTACTGATGGGGTGCATCTATCCGTCAATCTTTCTTTTTATGATAGTGAGTGACAAGACGAGCAAATCAGGTGCCTGATGGTAAGCATCATGGTTGCCCATATCAGACACAGTGCCACCCAGTGTTTTAAATTCAAAATTCTGCGCGGCACTGCACTGTGCCTGTCACCCTGAGATATTAGTTGTTGACTCATCATGTTCAGTAATTTCGCTGGTAATAACACAGTAATGTGTTATTAAGTACCTATTACACACCTTTTTAAACAAAAACAATACGGCAACGCAGTGGACCCAAACTTTTTCTACTATTCTACTTAAATATGTTTAGTCAGGCTATTCAACCTCACTTTAATAAATAACTCTAATATTATGTGGTCAACTGGATTTAGTTTAGTAAAATATGAGCTTGACTGTACTTATTGAAAAAATTGGGCCCGCTATAACAAGACTCGACGAAACATGGCTCACCGCTAGGAGAGTTGTGCGGAGTCTTCGACTAAGGCACATATCACCATTACTAGCCATAGCTTTTTTAATTCCCTTTTAATAATTGTATATTTTTGCTATATTATATAAGTATTTTAGTTATTATTATGTTTTTTTTTTCATTATTTTGTACGTAATATCGAAGTTCACCATTATTTTTTTCAAACACGGAAGCACAAAGGTAACTCTAGACTCGCGCAAACAATGAGCCGTTTTAACTGTCTACCGACATTTTTCCAAAACTTAGACCTAAATCATTCTATACTCGGAATGCACAATCGGACCACGCCTACGAAGTGTACTATTGTAGAATTGAAGCCAAAGAATCATCTTGAAACCGTTGTTCGGGAAGAATTTCGCATCTGGTGGCTACAATGAGCTTCCTGTACGGATTATCAGATACGGATCTTATATCGCCTTGGGACATACATTTTTTTATTGAACATGCGTTATCTTTAGACGCATCGCAATATTAGAATGTGTATTGATTGATGGTGTTTGGTGCTGCCGAATTTACCTAATGCTCATTGAAGTTGCTATTTTGTGCACAGCTTCACCTACTTGGCACTTTACCAATATGTATGGTAAAATGGCAAAGGATAAAAAAAAATTGTTTTTAGCGATACTACCGTAGAGCATTGATTTTTCACACCTAAACCATTTCTCACGATGCAGTGCCCTATTTTGCCAATCCTTTCAATAGCGATCTATGTCATCTGGCCATCTCTTCCTGGGTCTATCGCGTCGTCGTCTAATGTTGTATTGGCGCAGTTGTGAGTCTAGCCCACAACTCATCCGACGTGCGGCAGACGTATCCGCTGCATTTCCACTTCACACTTGCAGCTATTAAATGATGTTTTTTCAAACAGAAAGTTTTTTCTATTGTGGCGTGACCCATGTCTTCATGTCATGACTCAAGTCTTACCTTCCCTTTAAGTCCAGTACATTAGTTCCTGCATACCATCACGTGAGACCACCCTCATCTGCTCTACATCCGAAATACCGAATCGCCTTCCCAAAACTTCACGGCCTAATTATGAAAAATAAGACATACTTTACAGTCCACATATTCTCAGTTAAACACGTGCTCACCCTTTTTTGTCCTGAAATTCCACTAAAAATTAATTTCTAACGAAATAGTCGAGCAAAAAATACTAATTGCTTTTTGTGGAGCGTCTTTCTAAAGGTTTTTGCGTGTCGGTGTGTAGGTCTGTCTGCTTGTGAGCAAATGTGGGTTTTGTCAGAGAAAAGTGTCAAATTACGTGGCACGAGATGGGAGATAAGCTCTAGGGTTGGTACTTTACAAACGTCGAATATATATTTTTTTAAAGTTTGCAGGACAGTAAAAAAATGGATCGTAATTCTAAAGTGTTCGACTATGGGGGGAGATTTATGTGTAGCAGTGGACTTCCTACGTCTGAGATAATGATGATGATAAAGTTTATTGTAATTTATCCTGCCTTGCCAGTAATCTAATAACTTTAAAGATAGATATCATATACCATCACCTCAAAGAGAAGATACTATGTATACCTATTTATATCTTCTGTATACATAATTTAAACACCCGACAATAAAATATCTTGTTAGCTTTTTTAATGATATTTTACCAGTAAATTTATTATTTTTATTTGTACGTGATAACCCTGTTCCGAACTGACATCGTTGCGTTTTTGCGCGCCTTCATTTTAGTTTTTCGTGAAGATTTTGTTGTTAGATAATAATTTGGACTCGGAAGCCTAACGTTTATAATTCCCACAACAATTTTCCTGAATTTTAAGCCCTAAGTCAAGGGTGTAGAGTTTATTACTTGGTTATATGAAATGTGTCTTATGCTTTTCTTTACGTTCGAAGTAGTCAATACGCAATAGTCAACTAAACGGAAAGGAGCGGTAGATAAAACGCCGACCAGTTATAGAAATATTTTCAAAATATTTGTAAGTAATACCGCGACAAAGCGCTGAGGGCGGGAATGCAGGGACACCGGAATTTCCTTGAATCCAATCAAATTTATGCAGAATCTTTATAAATGGGATTTCGTGAATCGTGATAATTTTATAGAATAAAGAATCTCTGGGTCCAGCGTTCAGCGAGGTAATATCTCGAGGAGCGGCGTCGTACTAACATTTGTCGCTCTTACAGCGGAGTCAGAGTCTATTTCCTGATGATGCGTCGTGTAGACGCGAAACACGTGTCGATATATGAATGGTGTCACTAACAAAAATAATACCTAATAGCACCTCTTTGCATGCAATTTTGCGGGCGGGAGGGCGGTGCACTGTGCATGTTGTTTTTGACACTAAAAAATCGGAATTAAAAACTAAATATTCTTGTTCTAGGAGTTTGCAATGGAGTTCCGAAAAGTAACGCCAAATTCAATCAATTATCTTAGAATAAAGAATGTAAAAATGCTAGAATAGGCAATTTGATGTGACTTAGGTACGTTTTATTTTTATTGTATTATAATAATAATAATAATAATTAAGATAACTGCGGTTGATAGAATTTGTTGGTTCAAATGTTGCCTTATACCTATACGTTTTCATTACAATAAATAAATCTTTAAACACGTAGTTGTTAAGGTCGCACAAACTGGGCGGTACTAAATCCTTGCTTATCTCATAGACACCATCTCGGGTACGGTTACAATAACATTCACAACTACCGATAAAACCCATACAATATGAGCCTCCATTTGACCCTTGAATGTGAAATTCACGCCTGAATTAATTTCCAAACTAAAACCTCGGTTCTTTGGTCGCAATTTTTTGTAATAATCTTAGTAGATGTTGCCCGACAATGTTTTAATAAAAGACTTTTGTGGAGGCGTTGGTTTTGCCAACGTTGTATGATTATGCAGTTTTATTTATTTTCATACAACAGCTTTCAAAGAAAAAAGTTGTATTTTTATAAAACATTCGATATATATAGATAATAGATATATTGCAAAAAGTAGGAAAAAATAATATAAGCAATAAGTAAACTTTTGAAGATTTTTTTATAACTGTCTTTCTTTTTCATTCAATAAATACACTTTTTTGAACTTTAGGGCTATTTTACTAAAAATATTGGAACATTTTTACGACTGTACAAGTAAAAAATGCCCAAATCAAATTAATTAAATTGAACTCTATAACCGCCGTGGAGTTACCGGCTTTAGAATAGTGCTCCACCCTCTCTACTCGTGGTTGCTGTAAGAGTCGGCTAAGGGTTAACAGATTCAGAGCACGAGCAACAGCGTCCTCTGCATCGAACTGTACTCAACAACCCGCCTGCCAAGCGTGTCGAGTATTGGCAAAACCCTCCTTTATGAGGGAGCCCTATGTTCAGTTGTGGGTTACCGACAGCTGAAGTGATGAAACTCTATAAACAAACCCTTTTTACCGCTTACAAGAAATCTACGATGGAAATAATTATGTTATATTAGGTAGGTAGCAATGCTAGTAACTTACATTATATATAATACGTGCACATAATTATCAAACTAGGTGCAGAAATCGGCGCTCTAGAGACAACTTTCTCGTAAGTCAAAAAAAAAAAATACCAATACCAATCGGTCAACTAAGCATCAAACACACCATCACAAACTGCATCTTGCATGTCTCCATTATACGAACATATTTGCACAATACAGTAATCTCATCACGCCACACTTGACACCAATACTCTCGTACATTCATCAGGGATTACCACCATAGATGTTTATCAATATTTCTCTAACAAATATTTAAGATCGACCATCTTCGCGACAATAAAGACATAATATTTGTATAAGTTTAATCTTTGCATTGTGTAATTTCTTTACGCAAAATTTTGCATGACATCCCACTTTGATACCATTGTTAGTTGCACCTTGATAATGTAGTTACTTATTTAAACAAGTATACTTTGATATCATGTATACATTGGTACAAGGATGTCGTATTATGTATACGTACATACATAGCGTTAGAACGCTATTTATATAACTATAATATCTTATATCTTCTTTACTTCCTCGGTGGCGTAGAGGGCGCATGCCCGACTGCCAATCAAGAGGTCCCGGGTTCGATCCCCAGGTCAGGCAGTGTTAAATATTGGAATTTTCCATTAGGAATTATCTTAATAGCTGCCTGGAGTCTGGAACTGTGCCCGGTAGATGGCAATAGGCTCGCCCCCTATTACATGGGACCAATAACATACTGGCGAAATGTGGGTGTTTCTACTATGGGACTGAGTCCTGGGTACACCTCTGCCTACCCCTTCGGGAAAAAGGCGTCAATGTATGTATCTTCTTTACTTGCATAATTAAAGGTTTAGTCTGAAAAATTAAAGATCGATAGCTTAACCTTTTTTTTATTTCCTTGTAAAATTGATTTCATGGAAATTTTGACTTCAAACAGTCAAACCCAAATGAAGAACTAATACAGAAACTTGAAGGCACTGGCTGTAGGGTGTGTTAGGTAGGGTTAGGGTTTTTACTGCGTATTATTAATATTTATTTTTCTTATTTTTAAAACAAAGCTGCAAGCAAGTTCTCGTAGGTATTATAATATATTATGTCAGTACCGCTCAAATAAACCAAACAACAAATTGTAACTTAATATCGCAGTCCATTACGTATCTCAACGGCAATCGATAATGTCTCACAAAAGGAACAAATAATATAATCAAACCGAGTATTACCGTCACTTATTCAGTCCAGTGGTCCAGAAATTACTGCAGTCATCAGATAAGGTCGGGCCCCATCGATTAGTTGTCAACGAAACTCAAGATCTGATAGGAACTCATCCGATATCCTCAATCCTCACTTAGCTGCGAGATTAAGTACCTGTTTTATGTAATGTTCAAACTGTTAAGGTACTCTTACGTTTAATTAGATTGGTATTTAAAATAGTTAAATATCGGCGAATAGCAGAAATGTTAATTTTGGTGATAATTAAAGGTTTACAATTTTTAAATGTTTATTAGCGTCCTTTACACCAAGACTCAAACAAATGTATATCTAATGACACAGTCAAGTTGAGATTTTATTTAAAAATGGTGACAAAGGCAGGGCGGCTATGCCGGTCCTGGCAATATGTTTACGTATTAGGTTTTCTTACTTACTTACTTACTTTTTTGAAACGATGAAATTAAATATTACATTATAACACTTTCCTTTATCGCTGCCCGCGAATGTGATTTCGTACATAGAGCGAAACTTTTTCGTAGGTATTTTTCGAGTCGAGCATAGCGGGACTAGAGCATAGCGGGCCTATTAGAGCAATGCGGTCTATATGATCTATATAAGCAAATACGTGAATATTTAAATTTAAAAATATATATTTCTTAGGTAACTAAATCCGCCTTATGTTAATCCCAAAATCATTATAGATATGTAGTAACTAAAACCACATAACGTGACAGAGATTTAGATAATTGAATGTCTCGTGGGGGTCCCATTTGTTTTGTTTTTTGTAATTAAGGACCTGTTTTGTCCGTGTGAATGAGGCATGTTATAAATAAAAGTAATGGTAGGACACTTTAGATACAAAAACTAAAGAATTTAACAAATAAAATAGTTAAAACCGAGAAGGTATGATGCGTAGAGAGTAGAGATCGACCTATCGAGATATCGTCCTTAATAAAACAGGATTATCTTTCCTTTTGGATGACCGTATGATATAAAAATATCCTTACTTATAGACACTAAGTACTCAGGTCTTTTTGTGTTTTAACGCAAATGCCTAAGCATCTCAAACCTACGTGGTTTAATGGTACAATATAAAATTTCTGTTTTTTATATGTATTAAAATAATCAAAAAAAAAAGCCCTAGAATTTTTGCACTTTATAATCCAGAGACAAGAATGTATATAAATATGTTAACCTATACTTACATATTATTTTTCTGCCTAATTCTATTTGCAAATACATAATTTGATTTATTTACTTATATTGTGTATTTAAAATGTAGCGTTAGTTGTTAGGTCATGTTGGAGACCACAACAAATTGAGTTTGTTCATAGAACCACTTATCACAAAAACTAAAACGTAACTCTAGCAGAGGAACTAGGTAAATCCATGGAGTATATTGAAATATTAACTAAAAATAATAATTATAATAGGCGTCATGATTAAATTCATACCGGAGAGGGGCGTTGATGTCTGCGACACAGTTTTAAAAAAACTAATACAGGTATCATCGTTTCCCACAATGTTTTTGTACAACATTTTTTGTTTCTTAATAATTAATAATTTATTTAATTACGGCATCTTTAATCTTAAAAATTTATATCACGTCAAAAATATTCCTCTCTATTTTAACAGCATCAATTAATCCAAGCAAATACAAGACGTCATTAATCACAGAGACAAGTTTGACTCTGTATCCAGAATTTAACAAAAACGTTTCTCGCGGGACTTTGGTACCTACCATCCTATCTATTCAGTTAACAGCGGCGCTAGTGGAGATATTGTAGAGATATTTCGTAATGACGTTCTCAAAGTGGCGGCCATAGTTCAAATTTTGCTCAACTGAACGGCTAAGTTGGTTGCACTGTAATCAAATTAAAGTTAAGACAATCTGTCATCGAGACGCGTGTTCGCTAGTTGACTAGTCTGACGTTAACGTTTGACTCCCGCCATGATATTAATGACGGGAAGTCGGGGATAAACCGATAGCTAAATATAACTTGATGATTGGGACGTGAGCTTTTAATTTGAATTTATATATTATAAGTGATTAAATGCATCTATCTATATAAATTATTAATGTAGTTTAAAATATTATATTTAAGTAAGGCCCATAAGACGATTTTATAATGTTGATGCAAGTAGATTTTGTGTAATAATATGCAAACGAGAATGTAGGAGGTTGTCGTACACCTACGAAAGTAAATTCTTTATGGATTTCAATTCAATATGAATAAGGAATAAAAAATCTTTAAGCTGCAGTAGCAAGGAATCACAGAATTAGAACAACAAGAAATATAAAATAAATTGAATAAGGAGCATATAAATAAATGGATGGAGGACAAAATGAATATAGTGAGGCGTCATACGATGAATACGGAACCGCCTCTAGAAAACGTTATCCTGCTAAATATATAAACAATATTCACCAATAGTTATTTGTAACTATATAGTCTCTTTTTACTTTTATTACCCGTTCCATATCGTTATAAAAACAATAGAGGAATTTGTAAACAAAAACAAAAACAATAATCGTTAAGATACTAATAATACACGTGCCGATGGTCGTGATAACATTGTCTGCTTTGGAATGTATTTATACCCTTTTTAGGGTCTAGTCAAGGTAAACGCAATCATAGAAGGCATGAATGCAATCATGAATCCAAAAAGGGTTCCATTACCACAGATTACTAAGACACACAGATTACTTAGACTAACCTGAATATAATTTGATGATCTTAGTCTTTATTATTTAAGGAAATAAAATGAAACAGTATGTTGTATGTTTTTTTTGTTGGAAAAATACATACTAAATATAAATGACTATCGTAATGCCCCAACTACCTTTACCCGTGTGAATTTCAGGCATTCCTTGTCCACATAATAGTGAAAAAACTATGTGCAATATTTTAGCTTTTTTGGTGTTAATTAAGTGTTAATTGGTACGCTGCCATCTGACAGTGGTTTAGAGCACTTGGATTTTCTTTAGGCTGACATGTCGGCCTGTGGATTTTCGAAGTGTTCTATGGTATAGTGTATTTAGTTAGGGTAGATAGTAAGTAGGTAGCTCTATTGTTTAGTCTTTTTTCAATAAAGGCACTATGCCCTGGTATAAAAAATTAGGGAGGAGTGTTGATGAGGACTTTAATACACACATACATACACACTTTTATTCATATAATATAGATGACGTCAGTCAAAGTTAATTATAATAAAACAGTTTATAGAATCTTCTCACTCATTTCAAACCTCCAATGTATGGTTCTTGCTAGGTAATATTAATTAACGACTAACCTTTACAACACTGTAATCAAATCTCCTAACACAGTATATCTAAAAGCAGCATTATCTCGGTGCGTTTGAAAAAATCTGGTAAAAAAATGGTGAACCCAGGGCTCCAACTATTATCTGAGAACACCGAAGTCATTTTAGCTATAATAAGATAACATTAAAGGAAGACGAGGACAGTGATGCTCAAAGTTTCACAAACTTCTATATGAATTTTGTAATTTGCAAGCTTTTATATAAATTGACCATGGAATGATAACTTTTCAAAAAACTTTTACAGGCAAAATATTTTTCAAAATAGTTTTAAAAAGGTTTCCAAATAGAACTGATCCTTTTAATCAGGATCCGTAAAGAATCTTAACTTACCATAGCAATTATAAGTGCTAAACTAATTCTAACGACTAACGATCTAGATGGTTCAAAGTTTGAGAACTCGCTACCCTGAAGAGCGTGTCAGCGGACCTGTCGCTCTCAAACAGGTATAACTTTTTATTAACCGTTTTTGCGTGAGCGCACGTGTGCAACCTCCCCTTAATTACCGACGCATACCATAAACAGATCTTTACGCTCCCTTAAATAAATCTTCGGGAACTGATTCTTTTTTGTTTTGTTAGGGCGGTAATTTTGGTTCTCGGTTTTAGGGTGGCTTTCCACATCAGAGATGTGCTACGCTGTGTAGCACAAAATATTAATAGAATGTGAATTATATTCAACCATAGTCTCTTTTATTTCAAAGCATGCCTTGATTACTCTTTTTATCAGTGTTAAGTGATGCCGATGTCATTATTATTGGCAGGTAGTGGATAGCAAATACATATTCATAGCTTAGTAAACCACTATATGAGGCGCTCTTATGAATAGGAGCAGTGGCCGCCGCGCCGAAAACTTTTTGTCTTTTACTCAGACGGGGTCTGCGACTTATTTTATATTTCTAGATTCTCGTGCTAGAAATTCGTTCATCGCTCATCTCTAGCGTTGGGACAAGTCTCTTTTTTATTTCGGTTTTCGTCTTTAGGTCCGTAATATCGGAGGAAGGTTTTCGGTTTACCGACGCTCCGTTGAGCGTCCGATTGCCGATGATCGATGGTGACTGTTTTTACAGGTTGGCGATGAATCGATTTTGGTGTTTATGGAGTTAGGGTGTTTGGATACGGCTTAGTGAGGGATTAGATATTGATGGGATATTTATTTCAGTTTAGGAATGCTCTAATCTATTCTTAAATCGTATTTATTAGGTCAAAAGAAGATATAGCGTAGGCTGGAGGCCACGAGGAGATAGTCGATGCAATTGGCGAGTATCCGTGCGCTGTGGCGTTCTTAGACTTTATTGTGATATTTCGGATAATGGAGTTAAGGAGGATAATGATGAATCCATTTTTCATGAATATTAACCCATATAACAACATAAAAAGTTTGTTATACTTGCATCTAGATGACTGATTACATTTATTTTCAAAACAACTCGAGTAAAGTTTACTTACTACCTCTGCTATTCACAATATAATTATTATTCTTGTGATGTCTACAGTGGGGCGGGTTGGCGGGGCAAAGTGGAACAATCCTATAATTTTATCAGCTGTCACTATAAAACATCCTGCTTATTTTCATAAAGGTTTTTAAGCAAAAATGAATTTGCTAAACCCTACATTGTAACTTTATATCAAATAAACCAAAATGTTCGTCCCAAAAAGATACAAACCACCCTGATAAGGGTTTTTTTATTTAGCCTCCCCGCTGCGAGATAACCCGGTCCTCTGCCCTTAAGATTTTATTGTGGTGTTAAGCGATATTTTATTATCACCATGATAAAATTCCTCAAACCAGTCACACCGTATTTATCTCCGGAAATGTCTTTTATTTGCCACTTTATCAATATTATTTAGGAGTGTGATATAATTAAGGACATTTTAGGACACACGAGGATTTGGTGGTTTAATTATTGGGTACTTATGTACTTTTTACTTAAGTACTTTGACAAGATTTACATATTAGGAACATCTATAGTGAAATTTAAGTATAGTGTAATACTCTTTAGTATTCTATGGTTATACTTAATATAAAGGAACTCTGTTATTACTAATATATGTCGCCGTGAAATTGTAAGAACCGTTAGTTTATAAATGAATTTAGTGACATTATAAACTAACGATTAGGTTAGGTTGTTTATAAACTAACTAGGAGAAATCATTAACTCAGGGAATTATAAACTAACGTTTCTTACAATTAATTTCACGGCGACATATATAAGAAAGAATAAGTCCGTAGTTTATATAAAAAAAACTGGCTTATCTATATATTAATACATCAAAAAGCAAAACAAAACTTTAATATAGGTACAAATCTAATTCAAAACATAAAATGTAGAAGTGTATAGAAATTGGGCTCCACTCATATTCTATTTGTGAATTATAAGATTTCAAATATGTATAATAATAATTATAAATTTAACCAGTGGAATAATATTATGTATGAATATGCATACAATCGGAACGTAAATAAAATTAGCTGAAACCCCACCAAATAGGAATATAATGATACATACTACCTGAAGCCGTGGCATGTGTTACCCATTGGCTTCCACAAAAAGTTCGTTTAACTCCACTGTCGGCCTAAACACCGGCGTTTGAAAAGCAAACCTCATCAGAACGATCGTAAACATTAATAAATAGTAAAACTAATGATCGACAATAAGTAAAATTCCCTGTAAATGGCCCCACCAGTAATTGTTGAGGACCGCACGGGCCGCTCACATTTACTGGTGTAATTTACCATCATTAGGGCAAATCAAGTCGATGGACGCCAATCATCGATAATTAGATGTTCCGAGCTTGCATTAACGCAAAAAAGTGTTATATTCGAGAGTTTTAAACCCGTTGCAGTATTAAAACCTCATGCGAAGGGTTGAGGGTATCATTTGCGCTCAAAAAACCGTTTAGGAGCGGTGATTACATGGTTCTGATAACGAGTGCACTCATTTGTACAGAAATTTGACAGTTTGAGCAACTGCTTGGAGTTTTTCGACGAAAGCCAATGTGTTTATGATGCTGCAAAGTATCGCTTCGAATTATTTCCGGTGGTGAGACTGGTAATTTGAAGTCGTTTTTATTAAGGAACAAATAAGTATTACAAATTGACTCAAAAAGTACATATGAAAGGGTACCTAGGGATATATTCGTAAAAGGCTTTCGGCTTTATACAGAGTGAAATAATTATATGTACAGCTTTCCACTTGTACGTAATGTTATGGTATCACGAATGGAATATGACGAGATAGATTTTTAAGGCGTTATTAAACAGTAACTTTTGGTACCATAATATAGTATTTTTCTGTACAGATTATATTTTCTTTATAGACGGGCATTCATCTACCTAATAATTACACAGTTGATTTTTTAAACATAAGTGTTTCAGCAAAAAATATGTAATTAAGGCTTCGCTTGTCTCAAAAACGCACCCAAACAATTTAAACCTTTTTTTTAGTGAAAAGAAACTTGAATATCTGATTGCCTCGTAATTGCTGGCCGCTACTGATATTTTCAAACTTTCAGGGCACGAATTAAGCGCTGTGTTGTTCTGTGACAACGTGTAATTAGTAATGTAGCCTCCGAAAAAAGTATACCTTTTGGTAGAGTATAATTACAGTGGAAACTGGGAACGGACTTGAGTCTTCACTGCGTGAGTATTGAGTATCGAAACGATCTCAAAAGTATATAAGACTTACGTACAAATACGTAAAAATAGACGTAAAAATAGTCGTACGCTTGCTGCTTTCAAAAAGTTATTTTATTATATTCATTTTAAGGTACATTTGTAAGTAGCCAAAATATATATTTATTATTTTATTTAATAAGTACAGAAAAACAAATAACAATCACATAAGTAAGTACATAAGTAAGTAAGCTGGATCACAAAATTACATTGGTTTGACCTGGATTGCAACTCAAAACATGTGTACAATAAATACATGAATGGACTCAAGCTTACACTCAAGCACAGATTAGATAAACAAGTCTCGAGATTATAATAATATGAACAAAAAAGTTGGATATATAACAATTGCATTAAACTTTAAATTTCACTCTCATCTGGAGATGGGTCTGTAATTCTTCAACAAGGTGTTATCACCTTTTTTGAAGAATAGCACCACCACGCTTCTGTTCCATGCTTCTGGCGTTACACCTTCGAATATGACAGAGTTAAAGAGCCTCTGGAGGACTTTAAGTACCGGTGTTCCACCCGCTCTCAGAAGCTCTGATGTAATTCCGTCATCACCCGGCGCCTTGTTGTTTTTGAGTTGTTTCAGGGCCATTCTAATCTCGTACAGGCTGATGTCCGGGATATCTTCGGTATAGTGTCGGGTCAGCTTGGCTCTTGGGTCTTTGGCCGCGCTGCTAACAGGCTTTGCGACCGAGGCGTATAGCTGTCCATAGAACCTCTCGATCTCCTCTAACACCTCCGCTTTTGTCGACGCCATACTGCCATCTTCTCTCTTCAGCTTTGTCAACCGGCTTTGCCCAATAGACATATCTCTTGCAAACACTTTGGAGCCTTTCTTCCGCTCTATCGTCTCTTTAATATTCCAATGGCGGAATTAAATACATTTGTCAAGTCTAGTTTAAAATTATTTTTGCAGTTATTTAAACTTAACATAGGTTTGAAGGTCCCATTTTTCGGTTTTTTCGCTTATATCTCATATATAATTCTCAAATAAATAGCTATAATCATAAGATAAACAATATACCCGTATTTCAATTTATATAAATTTAAAATGGTTAAAATGGTTCGAAATAGTTAATCCTCATCCACTATGAAAAATCGTTTTAACTGATTGATTGCTAGTTAACCGCAGACGGTGTGCTTGGCCTTATAGCAAAGGGTTCATTTCCACCAAATCACGTTTCAACCCTTTACTGACGTGTTAATTTTCCATAAATAACTATGAAATGAGCCTTTTGTTACGGCACAGTTTGAGAGTGATGCATTAAATGATATTTGGTAAAAAATTAAAATTTTAATGGAATTTTTTTTTACTATTATTTAAAGGATTAACTTATTTACTAACGCCGCGTTGCAAATACCTTCCTTATAATATAAACGACACAAAACTAATCTTTCGTTTTTTTGTACAACATTCAGTTGTGAATATGTTCATACTTTAAAAAATTTAAAGAACTATTATGTCAGTCGCCGTAGATTGGAACATAGTTACAAAAATCCAAAGCCAATATCAATTAATTAGTTCTTCCTTCAACTCCCTTGTAAATTAACTTAGTATCAAATTAGGCAAAAAGTTAAGACACAGCATTTAATGATGACGGTTACGTTTAATTCCTTTTCTTCAGGGAAGTTAAAAGGCGGCGCCTTATATCTCGCCATTAACGGATAATCATTTGTAGGCTGGATTAATTGAATGACTGATCGAAGCGGAAATGATTAAACTATTGAGAAGATGATACGGGATCTTACTATATCTACCTGCTATACTTAGGCGTGCACCTACGATAGGTAGGATAGAGCATAAGGTCTCTGTAAAGTAGGTACCTATATATGAAAATGAAAAGTTCGTCCCGTAAAGTTAATATCTTGGAAAGCCAATTACAGCAGAGCTACGACTTAGATGTAAACGGGAAATTTGGGCAAATATTAAAAAAAAACATTATAGGCGTTTTGACACATAAATAAGACTTACAATCCAAATGACGTCATTTTTTTTCCACTAGGTTATATTATATTCGGCCTAGGTTATATAGACTGCCTCGGTGGCGTAGTGGGCGCATTCTCGACTGCCAATCAAGAGGTCCCGGGTTCGATACCCAGATCAGGCAGTGTTAAATATTGAATTCTACTAGGACTTATCTCAATAACTGCCTGGACTCTGGAACTGTGCTCTGGAACTGATGGCAATAGGCTCGCCCCCTATTACATGGGACCAATAACATACTGGTGAAATGTGGGTGTATCTACTATGGGACTGAGTCCTGGGTACACCTCTGCCTACCCCTTCGGGAAAAAGGCGTGAATGTATGTATGTATGTAGGTGGTGTTATTTGATAGAAAAAAAATCCGAGAAAATACGTTCCCTCATCACTTGTGTTCTTTGAATCGATTTCAATAAGCTAAAAGCGCAGTTATCAAGTTTTTTCGTCGAATAATTCCACACCACAATGTAAAACGTTTGTATTCCATAGGGGGAG
Source organism: Hemistola chrysoprasaria (assembly GCA_947063395.1). Taxonomy (NCBI): domain Eukaryota; kingdom Metazoa; phylum Arthropoda; class Insecta; order Lepidoptera; family Geometridae; genus Hemistola; species Hemistola chrysoprasaria. Next base: position 10,343,767 of record OX346724.1, on the reverse strand, counting down.
CTAATCTAACCATGATGAGTCTGTATAAATGATGAAGAGAAGCAAAAACTCGGCGCCTGTGCTGCTATTAGCTGACTGGCACATGACAAACTCAGTACTTATTTGACGTAATTGCAGTCTGCCTGAGGTTTTATACGGGTATAGATTTAGTATTTATGGGAAAGAAACGTTATGAAATCAAAAACGTACAAAAGTTGGTTTGGTCCTTACAAATGCTGGTATTGTATAGTCAAGACGTACATTTGCAAATGCGGTATTTTGCAAGCTATGCCTGATCTAGTCCCGCTACGCTCTGCTCGAAAACTAACTACCTAAAGATCCCACTATGCATGGATTAATAAAATTTTATGGAAACAATGAAAGGTACATTTAAAGAGAATTTCTTTGAGTCTTAAGGCTGTGCTTAAGGTGACATCTTCTGTCTGACTGTACTAATTTGCGTCCGCGGGCGAGTTGACTTCCACTAAATAATAAAAATATTAAATAATAAAATAATCGCCACCTTTAGGTGTCGACTCGACCACACGGTCGAGGTTACCCCTAATTTTGCATAAACACCGGCCTGCCACTTTTCGTTTCGCATTCGGTTAAATTTTTACGCCTGGCCGAACATGAACCTCGCATAAATTGGCTTAAATAATTGATTTTGTCTTCATACTAAATTCATGAAAGCGGGTTCATTAAGATTGAGTTGTCTGAGCTTTCCATACTGTATGCGCCTCAGAAAGGTTCAACAGTCATCCTAACATCACTAATTGCATATGAGTTATTATTGTTATGTAGCAGACACGCGCGGGTGGGGGTCTAATGACCGGCTCGCGACAACGATTGCCGCAATATTACGCTATACGAGCGCAAGCTACAAGCTTGTGCTACATTATAATACTCGTATCAGTAAGCAATTCTTCTGTGAGCTTTTATTGTTCAGATAAAGAGGTTTGCAATCAATTTGAACGTTATTGTTTGCAGATAATATTATTACTTTATTAAACAAAGTGAAGACTGAGAATATACGGCGATTTGCTGATTAGGTGTTTTTATTTCAATACCCACGAGACGTGAATTGGCATCTAGATGTATTATTTTAATACACAAAATATTGTGTTGTTAATTTCAACAAGCGACGCGACCGCGGTAGAATAGCTCCGTGAGTTCCTACAATTAGATTTCAAGATTGTTGCAATTAAACATCTTTATCGATTAACCGAGATTAACTCGTTAAAAGTTGTCTGATTTAAACATCCTCAAAGCTATTATTAAGCCATTATCTACTCAGGCTTTGTACCTAGGATCGTGTTTTACTCTTGGTGAAAGTCACATAATCTCTAAGGCTAACTCTCAACTGGCTATCTATCTATCACACAAATTTGAATAAAACCTAAGTAAAAAATTAATTGTACTTACATACAAACCATATGGCCATATTATAATGAATATCATCATCATCATCTCAGCCGTTGGTAATCCACTACTGAACATAGGCCTCCCCCATAAAGGGGGGTTTTGCCAATAATCGACACGCTTGGCAGGCGGGTTGTCGAGCGCAGTTCGATGGTTTTTTGCAGAGGACGCTGCTGCCCGTCCTTTGGATCTGTTTATCCTTAGCCGGCTCTTACGGCAACCACGAGTAGAGAGGGTGGAGCAATATTCTAAAGCCGGTGACTCCATGGCGGTATAATGAATATACTGTGTTTTAATAAACTTTATTTAATTAATAATTAAGCTGAAAGCTCGTCGCTTGTGCCGTTCAATGTAGAACACCCACAAATGGCTCGAATTAGCCGTACAGTGCACTTTACTATTTATTTATTGGTTGTTTCATTGCTTGTTGCCGCTAAATGAACAAGTTCAAACACTCGCCTTTAGTTATAAAACGTGGGACCGAGGAATTAGAACACTTTGGAATGGTTGAAGCTTATCTTTTGTTTTCGTAATTAGTATTGATACTTTGAAGTGGATGTTGTTTCCTTTTAGATTAAATAGGATATTACAAGAAGAGTTGTTTCGTTTTCGTCCTATGGCGTCTCATCCCATATAGTTTTTTTACTAATAATGATAATAATGATTTTCTGCTGCAAATATTTTTTCCACCGTTTAAATGTTTCACCGTCTTTCTGCTGTCAATAAATCCTCGCCATCCATCGGTTGTCTGGAAAAAATCGCTTATTAGCGATAAGACCGCCGCTTGTACATTAAATTTATTTTCTGTGTCTTGTAATGTTACGTATTTCATTGTGTGTGTGTGATGTACAATAAAGTAATATCTATTTATGAATATGAGAAGAATAGTTTTATTTCCTGACCTGGGAATCGAACCTAAGATCTCTTGCTCAGCAGTCGCACTTGCGACCAGTATACAACGAGACAGCCTTCAATCAATTTGAGTGTCTAATCTCTATAGCATAACATAACATACAACCACGCCTTTTTCCCGAAGGGGTAGGTAGAGGTGTTCCCAGGATTCTCAGTCCCATAGTACCCACATTTCGCGAGTATGTTATTGGTCCCAGGTAACAAGTATTTATTGAGATAAATCCTAATGGAAAAATCCTATATTTAACAATTTGCCCGACCTGGGGATCGAACCCGGGATCTCATGATCGGCAGTCAAGCTTACACCCACTAAGGCACCGAGCCAGTCTGTAGAGTATATAAAAATTGCGACATGCCTAGCAATGTCTACGTTTGCCGCAAGTTTTCATAGGACATTATTATGTTTCATCGCTATCACCATCACAGCCGTTGGAGTCCACTGCTGGACATATGCCGCCCCAATAAGGGGGGATTATTATGTTTATCGCACGATAAATTAAATCACAATAAACGAAACACGTGCATTTTTAAGGCTCCGCATTAAATTTAAAAACAGTTTTATGAGACAATAAAAAGATACGTACCTACATACACAACGCAATCAGACCGAACGGCTATAAACACTAAATTATTATTCTTTAATTACAACAAAAATACGTCTTCATTAATTTGAGATAAAATCTAAATTATAAATCTAAAACGTTTTCTAGAAAAAGGCTTTAATAAGATATTACAGTTTTACAGCTCTGCGGTCCAAACGGGGCGCGACCAATCCTTAATTAAAACTTCAAAGTAAAGACCATCATTCTACCGAATATCGTTATTAAACTTGATATTCTACTCCCTAGCTATTAACCATTACTCCTGGACTTATTCGGGAGATATTCAAAATAAAACACGACTTCTGAATGCTTGGTTTAAATTAGAAACTTATGACGAAATAGGTGTGCCCTGTGGTTTTAACCGCGTAATCTACGTTTTCGAAAGAATATCAGGATTTTAAAGTACCCTATGTTTTATTCCAGGGTTTAAACTATCTACATACTGAGTTTCAGCCTAATCGGTTCAGTAGTTTTGGCGTGAAAAACATCCATCGATCCTCACAAACTTTCGCATTTATAACATTGATTTTTTTTGTAGTGGTAGGCCTCTTTAGCAGGGGGCCGCCTGGGGAAGTACCACACCTTTGCCAGTTATTCATCCGCCAAGCAGTAATGTGCAAACATTACGGTGTTCCGGTATGAAGGGCAATGTTACCAGCGAAATTACTGGGCATGATGAGATTCAACAACTCATATCTCAGGGTGACAGGCGCAGTGCAATGCCGCGCAGAATTTGAATTTTAAAACACTGGGTGGCACTGTGTCTGATATGGGTAATCATGATGCTTACCATCAGGCACCTGATTTGCTCGTCTTGTCACTCACTATCATAAAAAAAAAAAAAAAAAAATTGAGCAGGATTATTGTAGGAAGGATAAATTACCGACTTCTCCTCCAACCTCTATATTTTTTCTTCTTAAAAAAATATATAGATTCATAACAAAGCAACATTATATTAGTAATATTATAAACTAACAGTTCAAAGACATACAGATCCAATCAAATATTATAGTAAGAAACTCTAATATTGAAACCAATATGAATGGACCTTTATTATCAACATTATCTCAAAAGCAAAAAAAAAATTGAAATACGTATTGAGATTTGTGTATTTAATTAATCTTTACATCTCTCATATTCGGTAAGTAGGTCCTTATTACCCCCAAATGGGGCTTGTAAGTGACCAATTAGCGCTCTAGGGTAATAATGTAGCTAGAAAAGCCCTAGGGCGGTAAGTAATTAAAAAAAAACTTCACTCTTCCAAAAAGTTTGCGTACATCTAACCATCATACTGGCAATAGACATCATGCATTCAGGCCAATGACAAAAGAGGTCGCTTCGCTATTCCTTGTCTTCGTATGAGTATAATAGTCATCAATTTTAAATATCGAACTACGAAGCTCAATTTCGTTCTTGAAAAAAATAATTTAAAAAAGAGATGAAAAAAGGCGGGAATAGAAAACTTTTACTTTAAAATGTTTTATTCTTGTAATGCCGGTGTTTTTCTACTTACCTCACAATCGAGATGTAAAGCAGAGTAGTTAGCTCGGGTGTAAGCATCAATTGCACCCTCGAAGTATAGGCGCCCTCGCTGCGCTCGTGCGCCTAAATATCTCGGGCTGCAATTGATGCCTTACAGCCCTTGGCTACTAATCTACTATTAAAATTTTAATATAAGCTAATAATCATAATAACCGCTATTAGCTTATTAACTGTACCGGGCCCCTAACATGGAGGTTCTTAAAGGAGGATTACTACCTCCGTCGTTTCTAATTTGATAATGACCAGCTTGTCATTAAATCCTTGTTTTGCTTTTTATAACTGTAATAAACAGTATAATATTAAGGACCTCGTAACTCTAATTTTACCTAGAAAAAGTCATGTTATATAATATTATATGATTTGTAATCAACCTAGGTATTAATATTCGCAGACCAGACCAGCAGACCAGCGGACCGGTGGTTAAATGATGTCTTCTTTTGGAAACCGCTAAACGAGTCTCGCGCAGGACGAAAAGGGTGGCGTAACTTGTAACCAAGAAGGAACCTATACCCAGCAGTGGATGGAGTATATGTAGTAGATATGTCATGAGATTTTTTCTCAATGACAGCATGGAGTTTGGAATAATGTACGGATAATGTCAAAAGGGCTTGCCCCCTATCATTATCCTCATCAACACTTCTGAACATAGGCCTCCCCACTCTGCACGGTTGCTCGTCGTCCACATTCACCGCGAGCCTACGATCCTGACCAGGTCATCGGTTCACCGTGTGAGAGGTCTAGTATGTGATTGGGTCCTGGGTCTGTACCCAGACCCAGCTTACCCCTTCAGGAAAAAGGCGTGATGTTATGTTAAGTTATTTAATTTAGTTTAGTTTGGGAATTTGATTGATATTGTGATATAATAATAAGAATTACCTGCAATAATTTTTTTTATTTTCATAGTTATCAAAAAATCAAATAGGCCGCCTGATGATAAGGTTACCGCTAATAATGTCAAAATAAGGTTCAATTTGCTAAACGTTCTTGCTATTCAGATTTTATTACAAATTTGGACTCATAATCAAACCATCCGTTACAAAGCGTCAGTTTCATATTTAAGTTATTTTTTCTTTTGATGTCATCAAACATTTATTCAGAGATCGTTATCGAACACCGTAGAAACTAGACGAAGAGTCAGCATTAATTAATTATCATTTATTATCAGAATAAAATATGTCAGATATCTTCTTCACGTTTGATTAAACGTTAACAATCCGATTCCGTTTCAATTCTACTGAACCAAACCGCCATCTCCATTATAAATCATAATTCATTTAATCGCGATGCAAAATCGTCCTTTTTTTCTACCAATACGAAATGATTTTACCTGCGACTCGCTTAATTGTTCGACAACCCCAATCTCTCCACCCTCGTATCAGAAACAAAGTAAATTTTGCTATTGCTATGAACTCAAGCATTTCGCTGCAACTTTATTTCTATCAACATAAGAGCCATTTGATTTTTAAGTGTGCAGTAAACTGTTAAGCAAAGTTGGTAAAAAATTGTTATAAGTTAGGGTGACGCAACAAGTGTACAAGCCTACAAAGCAGCGATTAGGGGTGATTTATACATTCTTTTATTTTCCACCCCCGCATTTTGTTGAAGTAGTCTCGTAACTGAAATTCCCACACTCTACCAAGGGGTTTTTTATAATCTTTTCAGATAAATAAAAGATAAAACGATAAAAGAATTTTATGAGAAGTATATTTTTCTGCAAATTAATCTTAAAATAATACTTATAAAATGTAACATTAACAAATTATAGACATAAATGAAACTTTAATATCATAACCACAGAGGAGATGACCTCTTTCATCCTGATCTGTGATCATAACATACTTTATATGTTTTTTATATTTTTATAGACTAAGCGGTCTTCTCGCTTGAAATACAATAAAAATATGGAAAGAAGAATTTCACCCACGGGCGGGATTTGAACCACGCACCCTCCGCACCATTCCGCGTAGTGGGCACTCTACCGCATGCTACCGTGGAGTTACTAGTTGTCGGCGAAGTTTTTCTATCCCTTCTACCTAACGCATATAGGGGCGTGTGTTTATCTATAGGTGATGTATTTCGCAATCTACGAAGGTGCGGAGAGTGCGTGGTTCAAATCCCACCCGTGGGTTTAATTTTTGCTTTCCATATTCGTATCATACTTTATGTGTAATATACATAATAAAATGAGTAGAATAAAAAATAAGGAAAATAAATATAATATTATTGTACCCATAGAAATTAGAAGACCAGAGTGGATTTAATCTAGTTACTATCAGACACATTCTTATTAGATAAAGGTAAACTTTTGCCATAAGTATACAAGTTTGTCATTATAATAATATATCTAATACTAAATAGTAACATAACATACAATCACGCCCTTTTTCCTGAAGAGGTAGGTACACCCACATTTCGCCAGTATGTTATTGGTCCCATGTAATAGGGGGCGAGCCTATTGCTATCTACCGGGCACAGTTCCAGACTCCAGAAAAGTCCAGGTTTTGGAATTTTTTTTTAAAATTAATATAAAGTATTAAGGTAAGGTATAAATAGAAATAATTAAATTTTGCAACACTTCTCATTAAAAAAAACTAGGTGAATCTGAATATCTGCGTAAGTATTTCTTAAAACTAAATAACAAATGGCCGAATCGTGGTTTACAGAAAAGGATTTTCAGTGAATTTCATAAAGACAAATTAAATCTGTAACCGAAACTCAATCTGTCATCCTTAATGCAACATAAACGCAACAAGTGCTCACAAACAACTAACACAAAAGGTATCCTCGATTATTATTCACCCTGGAGGCCGTTTAAAAAATCTGCCTCACGTTATAAAGGCAAATTCGTCTATCCCACGCACTTGTCACGCCATGGGGGCAGATTTTTATCCCCTTATGCTTTACAAACATAACGCAAAGTGTCTTCCACATTATCTATTCTTTGGACGTCTATTGTTCGCGGTTTTTGCATCCTCAGGTCTTGAGACGTGGGAACCAAGCTCGATGTTGCACAATCCTGAAAAAAAATATAAATTGTAGACGTCAGATAACGATTGGGTGAAGGTTACACTAGATAAATAAATGGGACGATAAAGACAGTTTTGTTGGCTAAAGGGATATTTTTTATCGAATCTTCCTTTATCTTTAAAAGGTCAGTGGGCATTTCTTTAGATAAGCCTCTAGAGGAGATACTAATATCTCTGTAGATCAATCAATTTTTTATACACTTAACGATTATAATAATCACCTTATACAAAAAATGCAAATTCAAGAAGTCATTTTAATTAATCACCCCTTACCAAAATTACAACATTAATCATACCAAAATCATTCGAAGCAATCCTTAGCAGCAATTATCCTCAAATCAAAATTAAACCCTTAACAATAACTCCTAATAATCTTAAAATGGCTCTAATAGACATTTAATTATAGGCCGGGCCGAGTTCCACTGACCCCTTTTACACTTGTTTACATCTTCATCCCCCTCCCCCACCCTTAAAGCGCTGAGGCATCAAAATGGTATGTTTAATTCCGATACCCTCATTCGATTCATTATAACAAAGCAGAACGGGAACGTTCGCTTGCCATCTGTCGTCGTTCCGAATCTCGAATTGCCGAAAAAAACTCAATGTGCGAGCAACCCTGGGAACCTAGGAACGAGGAGCGTTCCCACGAACAACCCCTCAATTTCAATAACCAAATTAGCCTTTGCGTTACCCTATTTCGGATATGAGGGAGTCGTGAATCTATTCATATGAATAAAAAATATTGTGTGTCTCGCTCGCGTCTTGGAACGATGTGTATTTTCATCCCCTTCGAATGCACGTGTTCAAAGATCTTATATTAATGCTGCGAGCGTGTGTGTGCGAGCGTAGCACCTGCCGCATCTCGCGCACCCCATTGGCTGAGACTTCACTATCACCGCTACACTGATTTCTTTTAACTCAATTTTTTTGTAATACTCTCTTCGGACATGTAAGAAAAAACTCTACATGTTTGGACCGGTACGAGGTTGTATTTTGTGTGTAGGTGGCATTGAAATTTTATTTAGATTTTTTGTAAATATAATGCTAATGAATTTGATATAGAAGCGGGATTACGAGATAGGGTTGGCTTCTTGGAAGAAAGTAACCGAATTCCTGAACAACAATCTGATGTTTCATCTTGAACTATTATGAGATAATAGTAACTCAAACATGGTTATCATTATCTTCATCGTCTAAAACATTTGAAATTCCTTCACATCAGAACTTCAGAATTCTTCACATTCACGACATAATATAACATGAGCAAATCAAGTGCACAAGCAACACGCGATCCCCGCTTGAAGGTAACCGCGTCGGGTCACAGGGCACCCCCCGTGACTTAGTGACCCTTCACCGCAAGGTCACAGGGGACGATAACAATCACATTGTAACACCACTAGGGGTTATATTAGCCAACAGAAGGGCTAATGTTTGAACACAGGCGAGGCGTGTGGACGGCACGTGGACACAGTTCCCAGGCACTCGAACACACTTGTTTTATTACACTTATTGTGATGGGGTTGAGCTTGAAGTGGGGTGTAAATTAAGTCATATTTGGAGGACAACACAGTAGAATAAAAATTGTGAAGTTCAACAATGAATAAATTTGCTATATACCTATTGTAAGTAATCTTAGAAGATTCTTAACGAAGAGAGATAATGGCATCCATGTCATATAATCATTAATAGAAGATACTCTACAAAAACCAATGTCAATCATAAGTAGCTCAGTTTTTTTTTTTGCAATATATTAACTTGGTTAGTTATATTATTTTAATCTACTCTGATAATATAATAACATTTAATTCTAACTTCGAACAAAAATAAATTCCTATGTGAAGTCAATAGGATTGTAAAACCTCTCTGAATCATTAGTCGAATTTAACCCGTTTTATCGCAGTGAGTAATAATTAGATACAAATGCACCATACATCCACGCCCTCAAGTGAATTTGAACCTGTGTTGATACATTAAGCTTATCGGGGTATTGAATAAACTATAAACCTCTCGAGGCACCCACACACACGCAGGGATCTTTTCACGCACGCGGGCTTTTATGCCGGGGGCGGCGCGACCGGTATATAAACTCAACCGGCAAAACCAGCCCCACATTCCCGCCTGTGATCTCACTTGCGACACACGCTCTCTACTCTCTCACATATCTTTCAACATGTCTTACTACGCCAACAACGAGTACATCATCGCGACTAACAACTCAATCAACGAAAACAAATACAACACGGAAAAGATGAAGAACGGCGGCTTCAAGGCGCTACTGAGGCCACTCATGAAGATGATCAAGAAGACGACGAAACGCGTTCCCGCCAAAACATGCGACACGCGCTTCGAAGATGAACAGAACGCGAGCAACGAGATGCTGGAGCGCAAGCTCGTGGAGGACTCGTGCCGCGCTGGAGCTGCCTTCCTTGTCTACAATGAGGACGACACATGTGACATCGTGCCTGTTACGCCTGAGAATTTCTACGTACCGGTACATTTCGCCAGGACGGAAGCCGGAACCTTCTTCTGGACCGCAATCTCCAAGCAAGACGCAGACTTCGCAGCCGCGCACTGCTACACCGAGTGCCAGACCGCGGAGCAGCAATACCCCGCCTTCCAAGACCGCTGGGTGCAAGCTTAGATCTGCCAACAAAAACAACACTCGCGACCGCTATCAGTGTCTTCCAGTGAAACCAGTGCCTGCTCCGTTGGTTTCTGCAACCGTCTGTGATCTTAGCTTTAATATTGTTAGGTAGTTCAAAGATGCCATGTAGGTATAAGTTAGGTGTAGTATCGCTCAATACTCGTGATAACTCCTCGAAAGCTTTAATTTTGCATTGTGATATTTTGTATTGTATAAAGTAAGGATAGGCTTAGTGAGCTTTGTAATGTCTTCCTGATTTTAGGATTAGTAATTTACAATTGTTTTGAAAGAAATAAGTTGAAAATAAATTAAAGTATGAATTGAAATGAATTTACTCTCTTTTCTTTACCCCAACCCTAGCTATTAATTTAGGCAGGTTATTATCAATAACACACACACACAAAACACACAATTAAATCACAAAACACTAACAAACAATTGAAACAACATCTTTGTAGACTTGTAGATTTTAAATCAAAAAGCCTGAAAGCTTGAAAGTTATTCTTCGTACCGTCTGTTAAAAAAGCGGTCCGACGAGATGACGGTTTTGGCGCGGGCGGTGGCACAAGCCACCATACTTGTCTTGTAGCTATAAGTGGTAGTCAGTCGGCGAGCGCAGTAGCCATACTCGGACAGGCCATACTCGGAGAGCGGCGCGGCGTCGCACGTGCACGGCCCGAGGCAAGCGCTACTGGACTTTTAATGGTCTTTTTAACTTACCGCACTCTTTTTCTTGTTTTAGAATAATTTATGTTGTACAATTAGGCAGGACATTAACTGATAGTGTCTAGCTTGATATATAATTATAAAACTATGCTAAATCTTTTTGAAAGTGTACTGGGTCAATCATTGATTCTTTGGGTGATTAGTTATTATAAGGTGCATTGTGAATTTATCAGGAATCACATAAATAGATTTGCTAACAATTTGTGTTAAGCTTTTAGCTGATATGGAATAGTATATAGTATGTATTTGGTAAGATATAATATTCCAGATAGGGTAATATTTCGTATTAGAAATGTTATCAATTATATTAGGTACTAATACAATGTATAACTTAATAGATAATTATCTCACACTTAATTATTCATTTTAATATTATACATGTACTAACTTCTTATAAAAATGTTATAATAATTAAATATAAAAAAAGAATAAATATTTTTTAATTAAGCGGAATTAATCTTAAGCGGAAAATTTTCCACTATGGGAAAATATTAATTCCCCTGTTCACCACAGGAAAATCACATAATAATACATTTAATTATAATATTAAAACAATGTAGTACATAAATGTATTATTATTGAGTCTCAGCGAGTTCTCCAACTAGATTACCCTACCACACTACCTAAAAATAAAAGACTTAAAAATGCGGCTTTGAAATTTTACTTATTGTACGTAACCCAATACTAATTTGCGTAAATATTTTAAAATTTAATGTACGAATTATTAGTTAGTCGTTGTAGTTATGTAATAATATTAGTTGGACATTTTTTATTTTTTGACAATTTTTATATTATATTTGAGGATTTATTCAAAGAAATATTAAAAAGTAACACACAAAACACTATTTATAAAACTCACTACCTACACTATTTATATTTTATATTATTAATTTCCATTTCAAATTAATTAGCATACCTCGAGGAGGTAGAATGTATAATGGACCATAATATATATATATTTATTAAGACCTCTTGTACATACATTTTTGCAAATAAATGATTAAGATTATGATTACGATTAAAAAACAGTTTGCAAGGAGTGCTAGTGTCCGTGAAAAATTTAGCTGGATAGGCGGTTACACCGATTTAGGCATAGTTGTAGCTACCGCCCTTGTGCGCGCGGCGACCTGTTAAAAATCTACAGGCACAGGTTAAACACAAAATCATCTGAAAAACAATTTTCAAATCAATATAAATAAGTAAGTACTTAAGTACTTCCAATAAATATAACAGTTAATTATATATTACCGCACGCGGCATGTTATTTGCAACATAATGAAACTTGGTACTCAATAAAAAGCTAAATTAAAACCACCCTGAGCCTGTAGGTACCAACCTACAGGACAAGTTTCAACCTGCTAAAAGCTCTGTCTGTTCAGACAAGTCGAAACTTGCATCACCTCCATGCGAAGCCTTCTTTCATTATGAAAAACGCATTGTGCAATCTATAAAAGAATATTACAATGAATCAAGAACTGACTCTATCCATCTATTGATCCAGAACAATACTGACGACAATAATTCACGTTCACAATTTATGTAGATTTGCACGTGTGAAATGCTTAACTTTAGGCTTTACTTCTTTTTGTTCACATGCATTTTTTATGAAAGCCTACGCTATAATTGGCATTGTAACTTTCATACGCATGATAAAATTAAAAACCTCTTACATCATTTTAATAGGTACATTTTTTTGACACAACACATGCAAAGTCATTTTAGTATAGAACAATATAAAATACGTAGCTGAGATGATTTAGGCTAGATTCGCACCGCTCAAAATAAACCTACTTACAGAAAAATCTCGCTTTGCTTGGATTCGTTAATTTTATGAAAACAATGGAAGGTAGGAACAGTGGAAGGGAAAATTGTTTTAAAGGTTATTTGAAAATTGTGAAAATTCTTTGTAATTCTTATGTTATGGCATATAACAGATAATAATACTACGTATTACGGTTAAAATAATATTGTAAAATTCAAATCAATCAACTATTATTATTTACTAGATTTGTAATAAACTTATAATATCATCATTCATAATTAATCAATCAACTATTATTATTTACTAGATTTGTAATAAACTTATAATATCATCATTCATAATTAATCAATCAACTATTGTTATTTTCTAGATTTGTAATAAACTTATAATATCATCATTCATAATTATAAAGAAAGAAAATCATAGATTGCTATGACCTTATAAACCACATACTATATTATATACGATTACAATTATGTAATCTTACAAAATCTCAAAATATAAGCTGTTAGTCAAATCGACCGCTTCTTTTATTATCTCGAATGTCAAACCCTCTCTGACACTCTCTAGGCACCAACTACGTACATCATAGAATTAGAATTTTGTTAGTCATGTTAGTAATTAATGAAGTTGTTAGTACATTTCCACTCATTCCTTTGCACGGTATGCGGTTAGACAAGAATATCGAATAACCATGCGGTTAGGTGACATCCTACGCAAATTAGTCACAATCAAAACAAATTCTACCTCATTTCATGAAGTTAACAGTTAATGTAATTCTAATATTGCATACCACGTTAAAACAACATAGCTGTGGTTAAAAACACCCATGCGCTTTAAACAAAACAACTACATTTTATAGGCACTAAAAGGAAAATTCTACACAAACCGTGCAAAATAACTTTGCATGCTATCAGGCTATCAGACCGCGTTAATTCAACATAAATGCCTTGAGCGATTTCACGGCATTAATAATCCACGTCGCGCCAAACGATGCAAACCAGTATGCTAATATCGCGTACTATTGATTAAAAAGTTCCCATCCAAGATACCGCTAGGCGTCCACTCGTCATAATTACCACCGAGATCTATAATACTCGGGTGAAGATAGCAAAGTGGTCCGGTGTAATAATACCATACGAGGCGCTCCACGGCTCTGTAGGATCCGTGAGAAATTTCGGCAGATGTACAATTCTTGACGCGGTACGACGAGTGAGCGCTTATCTTTTTTTTTTCTCTTTTCGAGTTTAATAATACGGAGCTGGTCCGGTATCGCGACGGCGAGGCTTCGTGACTCATCCGAGCATTGTTACCTCATGCACGTGTTCGATCGGACGCTCGGGTTAGAAAGGTTTTTTTGCAACCCTTATTTTGGATTCCGCAACTCTTGCAGAATTTGGGTTAATTTTTTTTCAGTTTCCAATTTCTATTCGAACGGACACGTGCAATTGTTAGGATTTTCGAATACTTAGGAAATTGGAATCCTTTTCTTTTGAATCTGAATGCACGTGTGGGGTTAGAAGATTTTCGAATGAGGCAACTAAATTATTATTATTGTCTACTGTAAAAGTATTTCATAACATTGTTATGATCTATGACCAATTGAAGATTTTGTTCGGGATTTTCGACCGCAATTAAATTAACTTTTGGGAGCTGCCGACGAAGTAAGCTGCTCATGAACAATTTCATGCAATTAATCGTTTTATTGCTCGTTTTATAAGTTATTCGTAGCTACCTAACATGCATTTTAAGCTTCTACAAAATATTATATAAGCTGCAAATGGATTGACCACACATTGGTCGTGAAACGTCCATTAAACATGAATGATATCGTCGCTTAAGTAAAAAATCCGAATGACTCTTTGCACTCTCCGCGAGACCAAAAAAAATATTGAATATTTAAATATTCTACATCTGTGATATAAACTCTTGATATTATTTTAATATATGAGTAAAGACGTTAGAGCCGAAATTTTGGGAAATGGCATATTGGTATTTTTAAGCTTTAGCGGTTATTATAAAAAAGCGACGATACCTAAATCTCATAAATTAAAAATCCTATTACCACAGTCTTCTCCAAAATATTTTTTACATAAATATTAATAATTTTAGTTTCATTTAGGAAGTTATAATGTAGCCGTTAACGACTAGTAACATCGATCTCATTCAATAAAATATACAACTAGTACAATCATGAACACTAGTGTTACTAGTAAAGTAATTAAAGTTACAATAAACAACCAGCTGTACAATCAAGTGGTTAAGGTTTTAGCGGTGATATCACCTTGTTTTATTTGCCCAGTTGATGGCGAGCGTGTCAACATACGCTTGCGTCAACGATGAGTTGGCTCGAGTAATTAAGGACAAGTATCGTAACAATCTACATTATGAGATCGATTCTTTTGAAACCTTGTAATAGGACACCAAAATTTTTTTAAAAATTTGAATATACCTATAGGTATATTCAAATCTAAGAAATGGTCCTACGCCCCTTCCAGTACTAATTTATTCTTTCAATTATCGCTGGGCGTGCTATATTGTATCCAAAGAAAATTCTAAACCATTACGCTAATTTATCTATGAAAAATATTTATTATATTTTCTTGTGTGTAGGTACTTACAGCCTACCAAATCTAAGAAGAACCGTTTGACGTTTGATCTTTACAAGCCATTTTCAACCATGAAATTATTAATATTGTAAAACCATGAAATTATGAATTTTATCACAAGATATACAATTCTTAATCAGTAAATTTTAATAAAAATCCTTCAATCAAAGCAAAATAAAAACTGTCAAACGGTAGTATTTAGATTTGATGGACTTAAGACAAAATAGGATCAGTACAATTCTATTTTATAATTCAAAAGCGTATAGTAGTTATTGACACATATTGATTTGTTTGCACGTTTTAAGGAAAAGCATCAACGCGCTACAATTATGATATTTCTTTAAAACTTTATAAGGTATTTCTAATGTATCACAAAATATTATCTTTATTCAAGAAAAACTTCATTACAAAGAGCAAAACTCTACGTCGGGGATTTACCTAACTGTATGTTATCGACGCAACACTGGAAAAGCATTAATTATTTCGCGAGCGTTAAAAAATCCCCATTCTTAATCTTCGTTCCTCTTATGTTTGATTAAATTAATAAATAATGAAATTAGAATTTCTCGTGACGCATTTTAATATAAGTTATACACCCCTTAATAAGTGATCAAATAAATGTATGAGTCATATTCTTGGGCTCGCGCTCTTGTACTTGTAGTTGTTACAACTGCTGAGAAAACTTATGTTTAATGGTAAACATTAATAACATTCCTTTCAGATGACTCATCGTATGTATGAGATGTTTGCTTTGCTTTTGAAAATGGCATTTTGATTTCGTTTCTACAGTTTTATCCGACTAAGACAAAAGTAAAAAGTTTTTATGTGCAGATGTAATAAGGCTTTTACGTTCTTAGTGATTAGTGACCATGATCACTTCTCAATTTCGATACTTAAGGTATCAATCAATGTACGCGTTGGTATTGTCCAATAGGCTACTTATTCAAGTCTAGTTTCTTAGGCCAATTTGTAGTGAGGCTTAATGTGTTAAAAAAGGTGTAGTAGTATCTAAAGGGGTGCTTCTACCCGTCAAACAGAACAACTTTCATCAGGAAGATTTGCGAAGTTCGCAGAAAAAATCTAATAGTACAGCCGATCAGCTAATCCGTATTTCATGGAAAGTCGACATTTAATAATATTTTTTTTTTATATAATATGGGACAACTTCCACACACGGTCATCTGGTCCCAAACTAGGCTAGAAGCCTGTACTATGGTAACCAGAGACTGATATACATACTTATATATGCTTATAACACCCAGACACAGATCAAACAGACATGTTCATGCACACAAATGTTTGATCTGGCCGGGGATCGAACCCGGGGCCTGCGGCACAGAAAGCAGAGTTACTTAAACTACCGTCTGAGCTAACGAGGCTGTCAATATGTATGTGTAATGTATTATTTTTATTGCTAATTTCGTAGGTAATTCTTTCTTTTTGAAATTTTATCAGTTTGATAGTTTCGTAGGTTCATATTCTTAAGTATTATTACATGTTTTTGTAACACGTCGTATATAAAGTTATATATTTTGTTTTAAACAAAATATTTAACTTTTCCAAATTATGATCGTCTTCAGAGAGATTTAATATAAAAAGCAATGTAAACTAGGTTGTTGAGTATATATATTCACATAAATAATATTAATTTGACTTAACTGCTATAACCAAATTATTATTATTCAACATTTTTATTGTCGCTTTATGGCAACGTTTACACCTTGTTTCCTGTGACGGGTTTTTTAATTACTAGTCTTTAAAGATCAGGTATTATCAACTTTATATATAATTTTATGTTCTTTGTATTCATCAGACATATAAATTTTAGTATTACACTTTACTAAAACATACAATTTTTTTTTTCAATTTTATACACTGCTTATATCTAACTACATAACGATTGCACTCGCATTTTAAATAGATTTTTCTTTTTTATTTTTAAACAATTATTTTTATTAACCACTTCACTTTTAAAACTTTATTTGCACAGACACCGTTACTTCCTGGTTCACGTCACGAAATTAACTGAACTCAATACAGTTATATTCCAAATTTTATACTAACTTCACCCTTAGTATAATGCTAAATCTTACAATTCCCACGTTACCTTTGACCTTCAGGTATTGTCTGCGAATCTATTGTCTTGCAAAACTTCCGACTCCCCTGTCTATTGCAAACTGCATCTTCCGTACTTTAGTTCGTCACTCGTTGGATAGATGGCGCTGTCAAACTTTTTGAACATAATTTATTGCTTTTTAATGAAAACCATAGTATTATGCAGATTTAGTATCATGTTGTTAGATAAATATGTAAAATACGTGTAGATGTTGTATTTATACGCTTTGATTTAGACTTGAATTGACCTGTTCGTTGTTTGTTGATTTGTTTGGGTCAGATTTTGTAATTGAAAATTAACCCCTTTCCTTTTGATAAATTGATCTGATATTTGATACCTAACCTCTTTGATTTGGTGACAATACAATAATTTGACTTATTATTAATTAGGTTTTATTCGAAAACAAATGCTTTGTCAATTCTAACTCAATATCAATAGGATTAGTCACACATTATGCTTGATACTCCATTAAAAAATATATAGCGATTGCTCTCGTTTACCTCTAGAAAACACTTTATTCGTAACTTTAACTCTTTCAGATATACTTCCCATTGAGTTTTACTTAATCAAGTCGTTTTATTTCAATATATATGTACCTACGATTTAGATACACACTTGTGGATGAAATAATAAATCCAATATTTATTTAACAATGATATCATCGAAGTCGTACCTATATGTACATGTACGATACATGAGGACAATATCATCATAATAAATAAGAAGGTAAACTTACAAACATTTTATGTACACAGAAACATACTTGGAATATTTTCTGAAATACTTGGCACATGACACAAGCAATGGGATTTATAATATCTTAATATATTTATTTCATTCAAATAAAAAGTTAACCACTCGTAGCGATAGTGCTACGCGATCCGTAGGCATCGTAGCAAACCTATACCCTCGTATAACCACTACAAAGATAAAAAAAAGAAAACGTCAATTTAGTTAATTGGCAATCATGACACGGTCTCACATAGCAATGTATATCAAGTATCGAAGGCTCAGCTCCGAGGCGAGGCCCGGTGCTCGCGCCGACTCCGATCGTGGGAAACCACGACAGTTGCCGAGCGTCACCTGCCCCCCGCGCTAAAAAACGTCCATTCGAAAATTCGGAACGATTCGCCCGACCTTGGTATTTAATATTTAACTTTTTATGACAGCTCTTTAATTCGATTTTTGTAATTTATTCCAGATTATTGTTGATGGCGAGTATCGGGAATATAAAATTAATGATACAGAGGCTTGATTAATAGAATGGAGGAATGAAGAAATTAATTGCGAATCGCGACTTTAATAAGCTTTTTACTTTCTTTGACTTTAAAGTTCAGACATCCAATTAAGGGACTTATTGACACACTATGACATGTTATTAATTTTCTTATTATTATTTATTTTATAGTCTATTTGCACAGCAAATGTCGAATTTTACAACAAATTTAAAAAAAAATCTTACGCAGTCTCATTAAGTCAAAGGTCTAAATACGTTAACCGCTACCTAACTAGAAGGTTCGACCGGTTTCCTTACCTCTATTTACAGGAGCATCATCCCATAGATCCGCTAAGTTAAAGTCCGAGAGCATTTTTTGTGCACGCGTCACCGTTGATTACGGGTAAGTGCACCCGCGCGAGCCATATGTCGCGTGGATCGTGGGAACGGATCCAAACCAAACGCAATGTGTGCCCTATCAACTGTCGACGCTTCTTTAAAACACATCAATGAAATTTCAACACTCACATTTCAATATTAAAGTTTCATTTCCAACAAACAAATGTTATTTTTAAATGCAAGCCAAATTGTACCATATTTTAAAGGACACAGTTCGAATTTCGCAGTGTGTTGGTTCGTTTTTGTGCACATGTCGATTGTATTATGATTAGTCAGAGTCTAAGTACGCGTGAAATGTTTGTGTATTGTTTACAATTAGTCTGGTAACAAGACTTGATTTTTTCAAGTGCTAGTTCTATGAATGTCAAAAAGCAGATAAAAAATTCAGAGTCAGTGAATTGGTATTGAATGTGAAATTATTTTTAAGACCTTTCGCATATAAGTAGAGTAAAATCTAACTTTAGGCACTCATGTCTATGTAAGATTATGTAACTATCACGTCTTTTTATGAAATG
Source organism: Hemistola chrysoprasaria (assembly GCA_947063395.1). Classification (NCBI taxonomy): domain Eukaryota; kingdom Metazoa; phylum Arthropoda; class Insecta; order Lepidoptera; family Geometridae; genus Hemistola; species Hemistola chrysoprasaria. Next base: position 10,324,297 of record OX346724.1, on the reverse strand, counting down.
GGTCTAAAAATAAGACCCTCTATGTTTTTTCTGGCTTGTCACACAAATATCACCTTGATAGTAGCAAAAAAAAGAATAAGTTGGAGAAGGAAGACGCGCGCAACTGGCGCGAGCGATCGTGGGAACGCGACCAGTTTTCGAATGTTCTATTTTTGTACAAAAGGTGCATAAATTTTTTTGTTACAAGTTTTTATAATATGTATTTGTAATACTGGCCATACGTGCATCGAATGGATTTTGAAATTAGATCCCTTAAATATTTTTGATTCGATGATAATTTTTACAAAAAGTAACGTTAGCTAATAATGCTGTTTACGTGGGTTTTGCGTATTTCAAAGTTTTTGTTGACTCGGGTCAATTATATTATATTATATTATATATATTGTTATAGGTAGGTACAATCGAACACTTCAGGGTTTCTCAATACTTATACTTATGATATTATGCTAAGATTACAATGAATATTAATTATTACTGTTATTATATAATGTACCTTATATTAATGTTGGCCTTAAAATATACTAATGAAATTATGAAGATTTTAGACCGTTCTCTCCTAACCCGCTTTCTTTTTTAATAAAAATAACATTTCTGCCTGAATTAAATTATTAATGGCTTTATAGTGTTATGGCATATCTTCACAGACCCTCCAGTCATAAGTCTCAAGGAACTGCAACAAAAACAAAAATCGTATGTCCCATACGTGTGACGTCAATCGATTCACTTTTCATAATCGATTCCACACTTAACCCTAGAGCACGCATCTGCCTCCACAAAAGAAACCCCGGCATTATGGCAGCACGTATTTTTTCTTGACCTCGTTCGCCTTTATACTGAGGGGCGAACCGTGGGAACGATCTTGCACAATCCTCCGTTCCTCGGCCATATGCGACAGAAAAAAGTGCAATTATTTATTCCCCCTTGAAGAAAAGGGGAGTTGTGAGAACGTGACCTAACAATGCGCTTCCTGGCTTACGATACGTAATCTTACAAACGACACGTAAGACATTTTAACCTTTATTTTTTGATCGAAAGGAACCAAAATGCTATGAAAGGAATTTCACGTTTCATGTTATACAAAATAATTATTGTGAAACGTTACATTTGAGATTGAACTTTAATAGGTCGGTGTAAAGGCGAAAGTTAGTTTTGATAATTCACTTACACGTTTTTAATAGAATTTACGGATAGTTTCTTCAATACGCCCGCTGTGTGTATTCAATGGCATTACACGTGACCTTTAGATACACGATTGTATGAAAATGATAATAATCGATCGCGCGCCGTTAACTTTTGAGAAATTCTCGCGCAAGAAACCAACCCATTGTATTTGATATAATATTTAACAATGTGAAAACACGGAAGCACTAATTCGGTTAAGATAGCTGGTACTTAGAAGCTGATAAAATTATTAAGTGTTTACTATCTTGATGGTAAACGACACAAATGTCGTAGATGCCCCCTGAAGCAGCAAACACGGAAGGAATTCGTCGTCTAACTTTTAGAGTCTAGCAGTATAATCTTTATAATAGCAAAGAGTCGCCACGTGTTGCAACGACAATGAATAAACGAGGAAGGAATGATTAATCAGAGTATTTATAATTTAAAGTAAGTAATAAAGCTTTATTTTTTTATTCCATACAATATACATACATTCATTTCATTTACGTAAATTAGCATACATTACATTTATATTATTTAATTACATGTATATATTTTTTTATAATAGTGAGTGACAAGTCGAGCAAATCAGGTGCCTGATGGTAAGCATCATGATGATTGCCCATATCAGACACAGTGCCACCCAGTGTTTTAAAGTTCAAAATTCTGCGCGGCACTGCACTGCACCTGTCACCCTGAGATATGAGTTGTTGAATCTCGTCATGCCCAGTAATTTCGCTGGTAACATTGCCCTTCATACCTGAACACAGTAATGTTTGCACATTACTGCTTGGCGGATGAATAACTGGCAAAGGTGTGGTACTTCCCCAGACGGCCTCTTGCAAAAGAGGCCTACGACTACTTAATACTACTACTTATGTACCTATTTCAATTTAAAGTTATTATATTAAATTCATTTATAAGTTTATTATTATAATTATTGCATGAATCCCCTCCGGGTAAAAGCAGCCCACTTTTCTCTCTCTTTTGCTAGTTTAGTCCAGATAGAACTTGCAACAGAAACTATTCCATTCTGTCACCTATTTTTTGGCAGTAGTAAATACAATGTCTATAATATATGTGAGGTCGTTGTATTGTTCCCGATATATAAAGCTGGGCTTATTTTGAAAAGGAGTTAACACTTGTGCAAATTGTTTCTTAAATTCGTTTATCTGGGTTCCGTAAAATGAATGTAACATTATAGATTTGAGTATTATTTTAGTACCTTCCTTTCATTTGCTTCTATAAGTTGAAATAAACTATCATTTTCTTACCGAAATCATAGTAACAATTTAGTAATCTGTGCTGTCATCTTTGTAACACTTTTCTCTTCAGGGTACTTGTGAAGAGAAAAGTGCTATTTTGTTATTGTTTCATTGTTTATATAAAATTTTAGGAACTCGTGCAGAGCGGGATTTTTTATAGGTATTTTTCGAGCACGACTATTAGTAGCGTGTCTAACCAAAATCCTAAAGTTTTATCCGTAAAAATTATGTGTTCGTTGATAATATAAAAATTGTAATATACAGACTTAATTAACTTTCTATTTTAAATTACAAGTGCTACAAACTTTAATGTATTTTCTGCCAACTATAATTAGCCATTAAGTTTTATTATACATTGCAATAAGGCAGTCCATGTTTGAATCTACATTAATATTAAACGAAGTCAAAGTTCACTCAATTTATTGAAGTGATTAAGCAAAGTGGTTTTAAAGCTACGACCACTTTGCCAATCGCTATTATCCATGACATAGGCCAAAACACATAATTTTCTAAACATGCATATTTATTTATTCAAGTCAAAGAGCAGTAAAATAACATTCCATATAAATTGGTATTTTTGGCAAAAAAATTACTTAAACTCAACTTGACCTTATGTAATATAATTATAAATGAGTAAAATAAATATGTTAAAAACCTTAAATAATTAAGCATGCTCTTATGTGCCCTTTAAGATTATATTACTTGGCACATAGCACGGACGACTGATGGCCAATGCTTCAAAGGATGGAGATCACGAACCGGCAAGCGCAGCGTAAGACGTTCCCCACAAGGTGGACAGACGATCTCAAAGAAGTCGCAGGAACACGCAGGATGCAGGCCGCTTACACCCGGTTTAGATGGTAATCTACAATGGATGCCTATGTTCAGCAGTGGGCGTTCAGTGGCTGGGATGATGATACAGACAAGTTCTTAAGAATTCTTGTACTCAACAATTGGATTAAAACCACTTTCAAAATGGAGCCAAACCTGAAAGCACGAATAAAAATATAAATTCTTTAGATCCTTAGAGATTGCGTTTGTATAGAAGCTCGCGCCGGTTCTAAATGTCACGTTATATTATGTGTTGGACTCTATTAAAATCGCATCAGTTTATGACATAGGCCGATACTAAGTACTGACGCCAGCACGCGCTTCGAGGTCGCACACGCGAGGCAATGTCAACGCATGTATATTTATATAATGAAGTCAAAGTTCAGCGAATTTGCGTTGCAGAGTTGCAGTCCAGTCACGCAGCATTGTATTAGTAAGTACGTCATTGTTTTGATTTGAGTAATTTATTGTCATAAGTACATAGCGAGCTTATTCTAAAGTTTCTTTAAATTAAAAACCCTTGACCCTAGAGCTGAAATTTTGCACATAAGTTTTCATTATGATGTAGACAAGGAAAAGAAAATAATTCCTGAATTCGTAAGTCGCAGGATTACCTTATTCTTATATTATTATAGTCTATTTTTATTATCAGTGGGTTGAATAAAAATACATAACTGAAACATACTATACTTGGAAATACGTCAGTCTCGATCACTGTATGCATTCAAAACTAAAGTCAACAAGTATTACTTGTCACTTTGTCCTTATTAGTCTCATGTACAATTATGTATACTCACCTGGTCGTTATATTTATATATATTATATGTTTATAATATGTGTATTATGTATGTATGTGTATTATGTATGTATGTGTAATATGTATGTAAGTATAAAGTATGTATATATGATGTGTTTTATTATATATTTATTTACTTATATAATTATATTATATATTTATTTATTATTTTCTTATTATTTTTTAAAACAACAATGAGTACACTGCCGACCAGAAATATTTATAATTTCTGTCCTTTCCGTTCGGTTGTCTGGAAGAAATCGCTTTAAGCGATAAGACCGCCACTTGTACTAGCCTAAGACTATCTGTACCTACTTTATTTACATAATATTATGTTCGCTGTAAGGTGTACAATAAAGTGTTAATCTATCTATCTATCTATCTATATGATCTAAATAGATCGAACGATTTGTAACGAATTTACTCTAACTCATGCAATTAGTAAAACCTTTCATTCGCAAATAATGCTCGTAAAACCTATGACACAAAATTTTACACCCTTAATTTTAATTAAGGGTGTACAGAAATATAACCGTTATCCATGAGACCGCTACCGCCTATCCCATACACCAAGTAAAACGATAGAGGCGATAAAGCACGCGTGGCCCGCCGTGGCACAGCGCGACGCGCGGCTTGTGGTGAGCCTGTCGGGGTCACGCACACAATAATGCCTTCTATGTCATAAAGAATATAGATCTATGATGGTATGTGTGTGTGAGTAGAACATAATATTACCTAGGGTGGTCATTTACATTTAGTTCCGGGATGATTACTAGAACTTAAACTAAGACTAACATTAACTGTTCGTAATATATCTACAGTCTACTTATATTTATCTATAAGTCACTGCCATGCGTTATTAGATTTGTTGTAACTCTATCCCCCTGAAATCAATAACATTGTTTGAACCCTGTAGAATTAGCGTTGATGTCCATGAAGGGATCTGAATGGTGGATACTAGTGGGAGTGACCCACAAATAAAGATACATAAGATTTGAAAGAAATTTCACTCAGATAAATTAAATCTTTATGTAGATAGAAAAATAAATAATTTAAACTACCAACATCAATCATTGTAGAATGTAGATTTATAAGGAAAAGGAAGAAATTACCTACAAGTAGTCTTTTAGATTTAGTGATATTATATTTTATTTTCCAGCCGCTACATCATGACTCTATCATCAGATCAGACCAATGGTACCATAATATTGCATTGTCACCGGACTTATATAAGTATACAAAATTTCAGCTAAAACGTTTGTGGCTAACTGCTACAAAATTCAGTTGCAATTTTTGTACCGGACATACATACACTGCAAGTTTATTAAAAGCTTTAAAAAACACAAACACGAAAGACTTGAAGAGAAAGCTGAAGACAACAAATCCATAAACGACATATTACGACAGAAACGCCTTCAGGCGGTGACATTACAAAAACTCCAAGGAATATTTGCTGCACTCACTATAAACGAGTATTGTGACGTATCTATTCAGAGTATGACATGTAGGGGCAAACTTCCTAAGTTGCACAATCATTCGCTTTAATTAGATGTACCTTACCCACATTATTATTTTTAAGGCAACATCATTTCAATGAGTTTGACTTGAAGACCATACACGCTGGGCGGCTAGGTTGTACCTGATAGGTTGCCTTTACAGTCTCAAAATTTTAATAACTTCACCTAAGATACTATGTACAGTCCTAAGAATTGGGAAGGATAGAAGAAATATGATAAGGTATCAGTAGTGCATTAATGTTAATGAGAGAAGAATGGAAATTGCAACCATTCAGTCGGTTTCGATATTTTCTGGTTTTTGGAGTACAAAAAACAAATGAAAGAGAACTTTTCTCGCCAAAAATGCAATAACCAGCTGCAGCTTCATAACGTAACCGTGGGCCGTGGAATTGCCGTAGGTAGATATTTAATTTAAATTGCTGTGACGAGATCGATACTGAAGCCAATTCTGCGAAGCCTGTAGCAGTTGCAGTAGGTACTGTTACGTAAACTTGATCACCTTTCCAACCGTCGATCACAACGGCTCATTGATTCCAGTCCATTAAAACCTTTAACGGTCTCTCACTTACGTAAATCTCAAACTGAATGTGTAGGTCGTTTTCAATTATGTATAGGTAGATCCAAATATGCCTCAAACCTCGAAGAAACAAAAGGCCAAATTCAGTGCAGTTCAATCCTTGATCATTACTCAACCGACAGTCGGTGAGAGTACCATTTCCGCCACTTTCATTGGCTTAGTCTTCAAATAGCATTTTGCAATTGGAACGTGCTGTGCGGCCACTTTATTTCATTGGCACGAGGTCCGGAGTTGAATCACGCGCGGGCGCGCTGTGCGGGACGCGCGAGGGGAGGGCGGTGGCCGGCTCGAGCCGACCGTGGGAAAGATCTGCCTTTAACGTGTCGCACGTGCTGAGACGCTACCACGCCACACTACCGCACCGAGAGCGAACGAGACGCAATCACCATTCACAACGAGCCTGACAAAGACCACGCTTGTATTCTCTCAACAAAAAAATAAGACGACAATAAAATAACGAGAACCAACAATAATTTGTGAGCGTTCGAATTCGAAGCGTGAAAGGGACACAACCGCGTATTATTTATTCGAAAGTTAAGAATAAAATTGTAGTGATGTTGATTTATCTGCGAGGCGTCTCCGGAGCTACCGTATTTAAGAGCCGTTTATTATTTTGAAATTGCGATCGAGCGAAGAGCTAAGATTACAAAGGGAGATCATTTATTAACATCTTTACGTTGATGTGACTATTTGAGATAAGTGTAGGTTGCTGAGCTGCCTAATGAGGCGGGGCAGGCGCTCGAGCTGACGTGATTGAAACACGGAAGAGGATAAAAAATAGCAACTTGGGCGACCTTTGGCTTTAGCTCGCCATGTGCCGGAGCATATGGCGAGAATCTCGGCGAAAGGTCTCGATGCCCGGAGGTCGGGTAATCGGGTTACACGCAAATGGCACATTTGGCGGCCACACTCGTTCTAGGGCTAGGCAAATGTCTCAGGCATCATTCATGGACCACGATGAGTGAGCCATGAAGCCGTCGCACTTACATCCAACCCCAAGATTTACGTTTCAGTAAGACGTTGAAAAAATTGGCGACTAATTCACTTGGCGCCAATAATGATAACAGCGCAGCACGTGGCTTAATGGCTCAAACTTTTAAAAGCCTATTCAAACATGTAGAATAACATACATTTTGTTTACCTTATATTACTGCTCTATGCTGCCTCTATATAAAAATCCTTCCACGTACAAACTAAAACAAATTAATTCGGTAAGCAAACCTCATTAGATGCTATATTTAGATGTCGTTTATTTTAAATCCCTAGGTATTGCCCATACTAAAAAACAGTTTCTTTTCTAAAGTTTTAAATTTTATGATATTAAAATACCGTTAAGCATGTTAAATACAAAAAATCTTCGTAAACAACGTTATAAAAGTGACGTAACATAAGATGTTTTTGACAAAATCAGTGAAACACGAGTCCATCCGGTGTCCAACCGATTTAATGAACTGACCTACGCGGTGGACAATCCTTACAACTTGTTACGACCAAAATTAGACTTAATCATGAATACATAAGGTTGAAAATAGATTTGAACTGGGTGTTAAATCTGTAGGAGATACTCGGGATGAACAATTTATTGTTAACTCAACTATAGAAGCGTTCATTGGTTTGAACGAAACTAAATTGCGAACATCCGGGGTGTCTATTGTAGCGGTGGCTATTCTACAATATTATTATATCTATTGACTATTGATACGCATAACAGGAAAATTGCTTCGTCTTTTCGGTAACTTCTTTACAAGAAGAGAAGGAAGTTCGGGACACTTGACGGTGTAACATGATATTTTATATTTTTCTATCTCTTTTATATTGGCTATTGTCTGTTATCAAAGACGTTTCAATGCTTTTTCATGCAGTAAAAATAAAGCTTGTAAAACCTCTTGCTATTTTTTTATAAATGTGCTGAATTCAGGTCGTCGATTGCAGATAAAATCATAATAAATATTTTATTTAGCTAAGAAACTAACAAGTACATTGATTTGTTCTCTTAACTCTCTTTTAATAACTGACGATAGCAATTGGGCTGAAAATTAGTAGCATTAATTATATATCCTTCCTAATACTATTATAAAGGCGAAAGTTTGTAAGTATGGATGTATGTATGGATGTTTGTTACTCTTTCACGCCAAAACTACTGAACCGATTGGGCTGAAATTTGGTACGTAAGTAGCTTAGACCCTGGAATAACACATAGGGTACTTTTTATCCCGATATTCCCACGGGAACGAAGACTACGCGGGTGAAACCGCGGGTCACAGCTAGTTATAGAATATTTTAGAGAGTGACATCACCATTACTACCACCTACTACAACTACTGCGATCACCAAGCCGCCTGCCAAACGTGGTATTTACGACAAAATCCCCCCATATAATAATAATAATAATAATTAATGATATGGGACAACATCCACCCACGGTCATCATGTCCCAAACTAGGCTAGAAGCCTGTACTACGGTGACGAGATAACTGATATACATACTTATATACGCACATAACACCCAGACACAGATCAAACACACATGTTCATACATACAAATGTTTACCTTGGCCGGGGATCGAACCCGGGGCCTACGGCACAGAAAGCAGAGTTACTACCATTTGTGCCAAGTAGGCCGTCAATATTATATGAATAGTTCACGGTGTTTTATGGGGGAGGCCTATGTTCAGCAGCGAAAGTCTTCTGGCTGATGATAATGAGTGAAATGTCGAGGCAGAGTTCATTAGAATGCTATTACCCCATTAACATTTCACATATAACTCATTTATTTAACATAATTATGCAATACCATGAACAAACATGTCGATTGACCCCATATTATAATTTACAAATATACTTGTGATCCCAGCAGGGTATCTGCGAAAACCACTACAATCATTTCACAGCGGGTTCCGAATACAGTTAGTAACATTTATGTTAATTTAAGACGTGCTATAAAAATATATTTTACACAATTCACGCCAAAAGTGGACGTCATTATGCGTTCACGCTTGCGGGTCAGTTAATCAATGGCTCCAAATTAAGCCATCTCATAATAAGCTGCCTTTAATGTCCTTCTTGATCACCTTTCACTGCCTAAGGCTTCCCTTCTGAGGGTCAACATATTATTACACAATGCGCTTCATAACTCAAACAGATTTATTCAAATAGGTATAATCTGACACTTTTGCACGTCAATGAAGATAATCAGTACTGAGTCTACCGTGCGTTCGGAAAGATACCTCTACAAGAAGAACGCACAAGAAACTTGTAGGGCTTAATTTTTCAACAGATAGTTTCACAATATTTGGTTTGGTTACATTCGTTTTCTTTGAAGGTGCCGCTAGGCGGCTATGCAGAAGTTTCCAGGCATCTTTCTAGTAGTCCTCTAGTTGTCTCATAAATAAAGGACTTTTTTATTTTGATGAACACATATATTAGTGTTTTGCCAGAGTCAAAATATATACATCTTTAAGAGTTGGCATAAATAAAGCTAATAAACCCTTTAAAGTTATCTATTTTGTAATCGTATTAAACCAGTGTTAATCTAATAAAACCTTTTTGACCTATGGCTAGTAAAATCATGCTCTTTACTATTTACGATGGAGAGATTAGATATATCACCGTTTTACGATCATCACATAGATTACAAATTATGTTTAATTTAATGGATGGCTTTGGGTGTCAAAGTAAAGATTTTCCATAAATCCCATAAGATTGTGTTGGTTTCCATTTGATCAGCATATAAATAAGGTGGTTGATTTCCATAATTTAATGTCATCAAATGTCGATATATGTTAAAAAATTGTATATTATGATCGTATCTATCGGTTTCCAATTTCTGATAATGTAAACACGAATTATCTCTATTTTGTAGAACTGCTACGAAGCTACGGAGCTACGAGCTACGGCGTAGCTTATCCCACAAGCCATCTCGCTCTAACAGTATGGTTGTCCTTGTCGCGCGCGTGCAGTGCACGCGTCCCTCTCGCACCCGCACAAGGCGCACTTCCTGCGCTCGCGTCCAGCCCGCGCCCGACTGTGGGAAAACACGGCAGGTGTTATGCGGGATCGTGAACAACCACGCATTACCATTCACATTATTCAACAATAAATAATAATAATAATAAGAAGCCGTGGAGCGACTGGCGAGCACGCGCAACGTCCTCGCCGCTACTCACATACTAATGCGTGTGCGCGTGTGTGCGTTAGTGTATTGTATGAGGTTGTAGTATGTTGTAGGGCAATGGAGAGTAGTGGATGTATTTTTTTACAGATAACAGAGGTTTCGTGTGGGCGGGAAACAAGCTCGGATTGAACTTAGTATCGAACCTAGTTAATTGTTTTAGAATGTTTTTATAAATTTGAATTCAGAGATTAGAGGTTTTATATTTATTGTCTTTGTTATTGAACTATACGACTATGCCATAAAGTTACCACGATGAGATTTATAGATGAACTAGAATTACCTACCGACATAGCCTAGTGGATTAGTATTAGAGGTATCACCACAGATAGCACGTAGAACTGATCTGACTGATAGGACTGTAAGGTTCTCGAACGGAATACGCTGGATACATGCCGCTTACTGCCTGACAAGATCAAAATCTATGGGGAGACCTATGTCCAGTAGTGGACTTCCAACGTCTAAGATGATGATGATAATGATAATAACAAGTTTAGTGTACTATAAAGCATTTCAAAACATTTTTCCATAATTGTTATTTTTGGTAGTTTCTGAATTTGTTACAAATCATGCTTCGTATCTGAACAAGAACTAAATATCAAATAAACTGCACTCTAATGTGAAATTCTAACTACCTACAGAAAAAACATGGATGACATTATTCAAAAAGTTCCAACTACAAAGGTTTGAACAATATTCCATTACATAAACCTCAAGTCATTCAAGTTTCATTCGCGTAAGTTCTCAGAGGTTCCAATTACCGCGGCATGCACGCATGCATGCCTGAATACTTACTAGTGCACTCGTGAATTATACATCCATTCATGAACATATCTTCGCATATTTGGTACATTCTTAATTATCGACTGGCCTCGAGAATTGTGGTCATTAATCAACTAATGAAAAAAGGTAGAATAAAATTAATATACTTACAACAAAAGAAGTTGTATACCTCATTATTTAAGTCCTTTTCTGTTTATGATGAAATCTTAGGGAAAACGACGAAAAAAAGTTTATACAACGATTTTATTTAGCTTTACCTGTTTGTTAAGTATATTTATTTATTTGGGTACGATTAAAATTAAAAAAATAATTTAATTAAATAATTGAAATTTTACTCCTTTCATGCTGATAGATTGATCTGTTATTTGGTGAACTTACACCTTTTTTTTCTTTTATTCTTTTTGAAGCCTTTTCTCCACCGAACATGCATCTGAAGTCCTAAAACGAAGTTTCGAATCAAATGTGTTTGTAGTTCATTTTGACCCACTCAATCGCAATCAGCACAAATATCGGGAACGTATGTTCTAATTGCACTTACATTAATTATAGCGCTTACTCGTGCATTATAAACTTTAAAGTAATAAAAAACGACTTTATCGAGTTTTAAATAAGAGTCGAAATGAGTCTGTTTTTCATTTTAAAATAATGATGGAACGTGTTAATGAAATTTTACTTAATTAATACTATTGAATGACGCAACATGAAACATTCATAAATCGTAATATCGTAATCGTAATATGACTACCTCTGACCATAACTCTACTAGTTATGGTCAGGTCTTAACTATTGACTGTAGACTGTAGACAATTTCATTTTATTTTACTAAAAATAGTCATGCAGTAATTATTTTAGATCATACTCGTAGGCTCAGCGCGTGTAAACTCATGAAGAAAACTGTTATTATTATGATTAAACTGAACCAAACATTACATTTACAATATTTTCAAGTTCTCTAAATTTCTTCACGAGATTATATGCGCAAAAGTTAGCAAGTTACGCCGGCCGTACTGTTCTCTACATTGAAGGGAAACGAACCAGAGAAAAGTCATTAACTAGATTGACAGACAAACATAGGAAAGAAGTAGAAAGAAGACCGACAGGATCCTCTTGGACAATTTTTATCCGCATTACGATCTTCATAACTGAAGAGTTATGAAGGATCATCTAGAGAGAGTGACACTGAACCTGCTGGCTTTCACTGGTTTTATTACAAAATCCTCTTAACAGCACAAAATACATTTTTTTGATGCGTTGATATGGATTACATTTCATGGCAGGTTTAATTGATTTTTCGAGAGTTAATACGTAATGTGGGTGAAATGTTACTTATTAAGTGTTCTTGATCATGTATCTTAGTACAATGTACGAGTAAGTGATGTACCTAAACGAAGTAGAGGTGATGCGGTGAATTGTTTAGACGTCAACCCTCCGCAAACTTTTAGTAAAATTTTCAATGCTTTCACTAAAGGTTTTTGACTTGACTGACGAGTTGTAAAGCTCTTCTCGACTAGTTTGAATTGCAATATGACTTATTGACTTGCTTAGGAAGGTACTTCACACTCGCTGAAACCATATCTTGTAATATATAGGTACCACAAATAGGTACCTTAAGAATGAAATAGAAGATGTTTTGCCACACATCAAGCCTACAAAAAGAACATTATTTTATTAATTCTTTGATAAGAAATACTCAAAAACGAATATTACCCGTTTACCCAGTTCACTGATCATTTTAATAAAGCTATAAATTAACCAAAGTCTAATGTGTTTTATGAACCATAAAAATAAAATTAGTTGTTCGAAATATAAACCGTAAAATATCATAGGATTACTTTAAGAAGAAATATCATAAGCTTATTAAAATATTATTAACGTGGAAATAATCTTAGTGATACTTTTATAACCAGATGAATTTAATGAGCTCGTATAATTTACTTTGAAGCTATCAAAATTACCGTATTTCTAAAAGGGGTATATAAAAATATGTTAAAGATTATATAGATTGGCTTTTTGGCTCTTTGGTCAACTGAGGCCGCCCCGAACTCATCCCGCGGCTCGGCTCATTTCAACGGAGGCTACATATTGTAGGGTTGATGTTATTTTGAGACGCGCATGCTACGGAATCTGTGAACGTTTTGGTGGTTTTATGGAAAGTATTAATGGGAACGTGTGGTTTCACGGAGATCTATGGCATGTGCGAGGGCGCGATGGCAACACAGGGAGGTGGATGCCAGCGCGACAGATAATTGTAGAGGGAGATTGAAGATGGTGGGCTTGGAATAAATCATTTAAATATGCTGAAGTGTTCGAGTATTATTTAATGAAAAAGGCACGGTTACAATATGGATGCTCGTTGGTAAACTGATCCCGCTTTTATTTGAGTATATTTACTACTTCATATATTGCCCATACAACGTTTTATAAAAAGGTGTAGTTATACTAAAGGGATACATCTCCCATCAACCTAAACAACATGCAAAACACTTTTATTCGGTTTTGGTTCCGACCTATTTGTTCGAAACCAAAAGCGACTAATTTATTTAGGTTTTAGTAGTAATGTTGTATTAATGTCCGACAGTTTTAGATTGTTATTCTCATTTCCAATGCATTTTAAAAGGAGAAGATGAAACATCGATTGAAAGATAACAGATAACAGAACCGGACTTAACGCTGAGTCACTATTCCTCATAATCTAAGAATGAGTGATAAGGAATCTATGATTCAGCGAAATCAACAAAGATCTCTGTCCAGTGGTGGTAAAAAGCGATGACCGGTAGTCATTAAAGAGATAACACAGATAGATGTTTGGTTAGGCCGCCGCGGGCGTTGGTAGCGGTCGTGTCTGAATGATTATACAGAATTAATACCTCACTCGTAAATACGTCAAGGCGCCCGATAAACCGGCCGCGAGGCGCTGATATTAATCACTAATACACGATCTGAGTGGTACTGTAAGCTGCAGTCTTCGATAACACACCCAAACAGACCTGTAGAGAGATACCACTTTTAATCGTTTCTATAAACTGGAACAGGAAGTTTTGGGACAACTCTTACAAATACATACTGGTCTTAAGCTTAACTAGAAGCTTATAATATACTAGGCAAATAGACTCTAGACTCTAGAATATATTATCTCTATTCGCGGATGGCGGATATCACAGAGATAGGTAAAATATAAGGATAGCCTATAAACACGGTTTGTGTTTGTGTGCTTGCCGCTAAGTAGAAAAGAGAGTTGTTAATGAAATAGTCCTAAAAGACTCGTTAGTCATTGACTTTGAGTGACAAACATAATATCTTCCGCCGGTTGCGTTTGTAGCGGGCAGTATCTGCCGGATTCCATCCGTCCATCTTGATCGACCATCCGATCGTTATTGTTTATACGGTGGCCGCTACTACGTCGGCTATTTGAAGCGGTGAATATCGGACTTCATGTCTTTTTCATCTCATTTTCGATATTATTCTTAGCCTAGATTAGATCACTAGGTATTTGCCTTGTTTATAAAAATCATCTACTACTTTTTAGATACATAAATAGATAAACACTTCATTATTACACATATTAAAAAACTTAAATGTTTTTAAAGTGTACAGGAATATATAAATTTAAAATAGGACTAAACGAAATGCAATCTTTTTGACATTAATATATATTTTTTAATTATAATTGACATAGGAATAATTAATAATAATCATGACTGAAATATTTGCACGCCTGCTTGCAGGCTGAATACACTGACTTTTAGTTATTTAAGATCCTATATTATAATGTATATGTGTATTCTGGCAAAATAAAATATTTGATTTGATTTGATAAAACTAAAAAGTCACAATAGGTATATCAAGTGTAACAATTGGCGGTCTTATCGCTAAAAGCAATCTCTTCCAGACAACCGTGCAGGGAGAGGAGAGTAAAGTAGATCACATATGGTCGGTGGTGTGATTGAAATTAGTTCGAAATAAATACATACATACATTAGTTACTATTAAACTTGTTACGGTCTGCACTCGCCCCATGGCATTGTTATGCAACCTACTTTTAATAAAATACATTCGCAACTGTCATCGGCGCCTTTCGTCATAAAATCGTCGACTGGACCGCCGCGCGTTATCCTAACTTCGGTCTCGCGTCGGCAAACCCTAAGATTAAGTTAAAGTTTAAGGACAACCTTTGTGGAACTTGGAATAAACTCTTTTTATATACATATAAAAAACACAGCTTTCATTTGCATGGACAATTAACGTAATTAACTCATAAACAATTATCTTGCCCTATACCGAGCTATGTACATATTATACGTAAGATATAAGTAAGTACCCGTAAACGCCATGGAAAAAAACAGTTTAACTTCAATGTTAGTAGAGAGATATAAATTAATTGCACTGAGACTGTCGTAGAGTATGGTTTTATTTAATGACTCATTAATTGCATTTTATGGACAAGAAAATTATCATTTATTTATACCCGGAAATGTACCACATCCTGTATTAAGATTACAGTAATAAAGTTCACTTTATGACCAGATTTATTACTAACACACAAGTTTTGCAAAAATAACATTTTCCCACTCAATATATCAGAAACAAATTACAGAAACCAATGATTATGTGATACCATCATAAAAATACCCATTTGCTACCGAATGCTGGAAGGCTAATACAGTAATAACATAGTGTTGGTCGGTAAATTCAACTTCGTATCATCAGTGACACATAACCACTGACAACTATTAATTATACTGTACGTGTGTAATTTAAGATGAGCCTCCGCTCTCAACTGTCAGACTATAATATATGATACGGTACCTATTCTTACCTTAACACAATTATAAATATCGAAACACGCTAAAAGCACATTTAGAGACATTAACGTCGTATCAGTCTATGATAATTACTATTATAACCCACCGTAAAATCGCGGTGACACCACAAGGCGAGATTGTAAAACTCCGTAAAAGAATATAAAATTCATAATAGGCTGTAAAATTTAGGTAGATTTGGTATAAAATATGAGATTTCAAATTCTCAAAGTCATTGCCTATTCAAAGAGGCTGTAGCGGTCTTTATAAAGGGTTTTGAAGTATTTTATTTCCTTGCGCGTCCTTCATATTAATGAGAAGTGGGCTTTAAACTGTAAGAGGTCTCTTGTCCGTTTGTCGGCTTCAGCACGTGGATGTTTTCGCGTACATTACACCGAAAAGGGTTTCTTAAAATTCCAAGAATTTGAATAACGCCCGTATAATACAAAAAGTTATGGTTTTTCGGTCGATGTTATTCATGGATATTCCAATGTATTCAAACTATTCTTTTATACCAAATCGGTTTGTATACTCTGCCAATTTAGTTCTACAGAATTCACTTAATTCGTTTTTCTTGAATAACAGGCTTGCAATTGTAAAATTACTCGCATCATTCGCTCTCGCGAGCAACAATAAATGCAATCATTGATACAGAATAAACCCGGTAGTTCGTTACCATTCATGTTCATACACTTTCAATACATTGAAAGGTAAGTTAATTTTATGGAGAAAATCGAGCGAATTACATTACCATACAATAGATTTATTCGAACGTCAAAGAGATCATATATTATGTAAAAATAAATTACTGTTGTTATTTTCCTAGTAAGTAAGTAGACCTTGAATAATAAGGAAACAGTCCTAGTCGCCGATCACGTTTACACTGATAGCTCTCGCCGAAACACATCATATAGGTACAAGAGTCAAAAGATGCGTCTAATTTTAGCTGCAGATTACTCGAGTGTCTTCCTCTCCACACTCAAGAGTTTAAGTACAAAAGCCAGACATTTCACGTCATTTGTTCCAACACCTCGACAACTTGCCTGTTCCTAATCTGTAGAACAAAAAATTGGCGCCACCAGACCCCCACGGTACACTAACTGTCTTTGCCGCCCCGTCCCTTTGTTTACGTTCTACACTTGCCCCTGTACCTGTTTTACGATCCATTGTCAGTTATGTTTCTAGGAAAAATTACCGCCTACACGTGGTATTGAAGTGCGAATGACACTTTGACTAGATAAGTTATTGTTTCCCTCGAGAGTTCTGTTCCACTTGAGACGCGCCGCCAAGAACAATGCATAACGGCAAGGCTAACTTTTACGACTATAATCTAATCTGCACTTAAAATATCTACCTACAGATGTATGAGATAAGAATTTGCGTTTGTACCTGTTTTTGCTATGTCAAAGAGTAGGTAAAATTGACGTATATTCAAGTAAGTTGACGTGCGAATGTGGTTTTTGTATCAGGTGTTTTTAGGTGAGTGCGTCATTCCTGTATCGAATGCATTATCTAAACATCGGCGTGCTTTTTTCTCTTATTTCAAGTGGAATCCGTCAAGTTATCGGGCGTTGGAAACGAGTAAAAAATTGGCTGCACATGTAAGTCATTAGTCAGGCGGTTCAAATATTTGCGAAGGCTGCAGATCTGGGCGCCACCGAGTCCCTTTGTGGTGCCGCTGCTTTAAATCTTAGCTTTCAAGGAACGGCAGCTATGATAATATTAGCAGAAATGCCTTATGAACACAAATGACCGTGGGATTAGTTGGCGACTAAAGTTAAAATACACATGGTGCACACATTTCGGTGAAAACACGTTAAACATTGAGCATTAGCAGCTCACCTATGTTGCAGATTATCAACAATACCTTAGCAAATATACATTAAAATATTACTAAGAGTACTTATTACTTACTTTCCTCTAGTAAATCGTTATCAAAGTTATCAAATAGTAAGTATCTCAAATACCTATAATATTATTTGTGATTACACGACATGTCAATAAAAGGTTTGTTCCGAATAACCAAAGCCTGCACATGACCCACAAACAGGGCATTTTGCCTTATATCACGATGAGTAAACAATACTCATATGTATCACAAAGCCACCACGTCATCAGTGACACACATATCTCTAATTATAACGAGAGAGACATTTAATTTAAAATACGTCACTGATCACTAACGCTACGCTATCCGTGATGTCACCTTTCTAAAAAGGTCGCAGAACGCGTCAGAGTTTGCCTTTGATATTGTATTCGTCACCGGCAAACCGGTTCACAACTCCTTTAATCCGAGTAAATATTCAAATGGAGTCCTACGTCACAATAAGAAAAAGTATGTCTCGCTTGACCTTAAACGGATGACTTAATATATTAATTGCGACATAGTACCTGCCTGTGTACGTATTTTCCGTGTGTACAACACGGACTCTGGTATCACGTCATTATAATTGGCATCGTTTTACTCCGTCATATTGTAATAGCGGTCATTGTTTGAAAGACACACTTATTAGGAAAGGCCGATACATCATTGATTAACCTGCGTTGGAATTCCGTGAAGACTGAATCCGGGATCTGGTCGCGGGTTATTAATCATATCTTTTAGATGGAAAAATAAAAATGGTTTAGAGAAATCCCTGATTCCACATAAGATTTAGCTCAATTTTATAACACTGTTGGAAGTTCCAATGTAATTGAATACTAAGAAAATAAACTTAGATGTAACTATGGGTTAGGCTCGTTTGGCACTACTACCGAGTCGCACTGCTCGAAAAATACCTGCTAAAAAATACCGCTGTGCTCGGATTCCTAATATTTCTAGAATTTACGATAACGAAGTCGCAAGACTACTCTATTCAATAAATTTTAACATAAATAACATACAATCACGCCTTTTCCCCTAAGGGGTAAGATCCAATAAACACCACCACACTTTTACATTATTTACTAAGGCCAAACACATTTGTGCCTGACAGCGTACTTTTCATGAAAAAATTGCTTCGGATAAAATAAAACAGGGGAGAACGGACCGGCTGAAAACGGGACTGGGGGACAACGGGGCGGACCCTTCACGAAGCAGTTTTAATATTATGTAAAAAAACAATATTTTTAGAACATCTACAGACAATTATAATAGGAATAGGTACTTACAATTATTTAAAAGATTTATAGGTACGAGGTAGAAACAAAGCCATATGAGATAAAATGTTAATTTGATTTCTACAAATACTATAGTACGTCACATTTTTTATGCGATATCATTTCCATATTGAGGAAAATCCTGCATATCCTGTTTCAATTTGCGTATAACTTTGATTAAAAAACATAATATAGACGAGATAAAAATAAACCTCTTAGATGTCTACAATTTCAGTTCAAAATATATTATTTTCTATTCTAATCTATTCTATTTTTGTATTGTACCTACAAATAATACACGTGCCGATTTAAAAATCTAGTAGTTATGTAGCTGATACAGGTTAGATACTTGTATTATTTTGAATTTATATAGTTTATCAAGTGTTTTTTTTTTTATTTACCTCAAAATAATGTCATTTTATGTATTTTAAGGAACAATTTTTATATATATAATTTTATTAACAAGGGCATAAGACCTAATCATCCAGCAGGGCTCAGTCGTCCAGATATTATCATTTAATCGATGATATCCTAGAGCAAGAAAATAAATTAAGTTAAGATACTACAAAAACTTACACACAAACATTAACATAATATATACATACACGTTAGTTTAATGACACTACAAATTTTATGACAAAATCGCAAAAAAATTGCCCTCTAATCTTTCCTCCTCAAATCATTCCAAAGTCTAAAAATCTGCAAACCACATAAAAATAAACACTTGGTACCTACCTTAAGTTCATGGAATCCGCATACCTAAAGAAACTGTTAATTATTCTGTAATAATAGCACGAGTCGCACCACAGGTTAGATAGCAGCTAGTGCGTGTGCCGTGTGCCGACCTTAAGTCACGCTCGTGCGTCATACTGTCGTCATGCATTGACGGCTTGACGGTAACCGGTCGGTGGTTAGCCGCCTGTTAATGCAACAATGTGTTGGGAACAGAAGGGCCAAGGCTTGAATGTTTAGACGGCTTATTGACTAGTAACATAGCCTTAAGAATTTCCGGGTTAGTAACTGATGTATTAACTTTTGAACACATTGTAAAACTGGATTTTGTCATATATACACAAAGAGTATACAATAAGTACACTAAATACTATTAAAGGATTATATCATAAGTATAATATGTCAGGCTAAATTTAAGTATTATTCAGTAGTAATGAGTATTATAAATTTTGCTAGTAAGTTACGTCTACGAAAACATGCTCTACGGCTCTTTAAGAAATATACAAAAAATCCGTAGAGCGTTTCGAAATGTGCTTTATTTTAGATCAAGTATTTTTTATTTTTTGATAAATTATTTTGTATATCTTATTTATCCGCAATACATTATATATTAAGTACATGGTTTCCATAAAATATAAGTAGGTTGGTAACATGAAAGATATTAAGTTAAATAAATAATTCTTATCCTATTTTTATGTAGGTACTAACGCACGCAAACGCTGGTAAAGGCACGTACGCATCAGTACTAAGTTAACCGTGGAAATAAGCAGGTAAACATAAACTTGTGGTATTACGTGACTAATTTTGTATACTTCGAGCTCCTGAGTCATCAAGAATCTTTGTAAATTATTGCTATGTTTATATTTTATTTATTGCTCTATTAAACTTCGACCTTCGATTGAAACAAACACGTTTGCTAAAATCCGATATTACCTATATAAAATAGTAAAACGTTGCTGGCGTTCACCAAATTTTGAGTTTTAACTGTGGTTATAAGATGACTTTAAATACAGCTTTAAACACTAATTTTATAGCTCACTATAATAAATACTTCTGTAACTCTTTGCCAATAAAGGTTTTAGAAGCAAACTAGTTTAAAACACTAAAATAAAAATTAAACAATTATATAATATTATGATAGAATAGAATATAAAATACTCTTTATTGAGACCAAAAATAAAAAGAAATATTGTACAGATTTTGCGTAGAAGTAATTTTTATATGTTGATAATGGGTGTCCTTAGTCCTTTACGCTAATTTTAAACAGTTATACATTAATCTTATTATTATCATAACCCTAGAAATTAAACTATAATATAATATTATTAAATGTAAGTAATCATTAAAAAACCTATATGTCCGTCGCTATACGAATTTTATCTATGTTATTTCCTAAGTGACATAAGATAAACGATGCGAAATAATATTAGTTCAATGTCGCACTAAAATAACCCAGACAAATAGTACATTGAAGTAACAAAAATCCGCACTTAACTTCCTAGTACTCCGTCGAAGCAGAAATAAATTGCGTAAACAAGAATGATAAGATAAATAAATATAATTTTAACTTCGACAAGGTTGTTAACAATCATACTATCGTCCGTAGTACTGTTATCAGATATATAGTTCTATATAAATGTGTAACAATGAATAACGCACGCGTGCTTGGTTACGACAAACAAACGTTTATAAATAGGAAAATTCCTATTATTACAGTCAAGAACAAGATAATGAAGGATTGATGACTTATGTAGTTGACCCAGATCATTTTATCGATACAACAATATTGCAAATCGATATTTAATTGCGTCGACTATTAGAAGCTATTAGAAAAGGAAAATTTAGCAAAAGTTTCTGGTGATTTGTTAATTGTAAATATTCCTTTGACCTATAGAGTGGGGGAAAAGAAATATCGAAAAAGATATTACCGTTTTTCAAGATAGGTTAACGCGTTTTATAAGCAAGGATGTGATTTTATATGAGTTTATTTCAATGATATAATGGACAGATTACTTCAATTAATAACGCGTTTCTTTATCGCGTTTCCTTTCGCGAAGTTACACAACTTTATCGATAATCATAAAATATCGATAACTATAATAAGTGTAGAGTCATTACCACCTAACTGGTATCCGTTGGCTAAACTTTCCGATAGCCATTAACTATTAAGCAAACATTGATAAATTTTAATGGGATCATTAGCGCGTGCCCGTCTGCTGTGTCTCCAACTCCAATTCATACATTTACATCTTTCCGCTACCACTATGGAAAATTTTTACCGATATGATGACTTAATTCTTTCTTATTAAAATGTTATGTAACAAGTAACTAGTAACTAGAAATACCGGCATTTGTACTAGCAAACAACAATTATATTTCTAGGTGTGTTGGATTAAAGTAGTAATTTGATTTTTTATACAAAGATTTTTTTGTACGAAAATTGGTTAGTAGTTTCTTACTCTTTAAATGCATTTCTTTTACACTATTTACTCAATGACTCATTCAGCAAATAAGCTGATTGTTGGTTATAGTCACCGATCAACCCTAACTTCATTTACATACATACATTCACGCATTGTTCCCGTTGGGGTAGGCAGAGACTATTTCCCTCCACTTGCTACGATCCTGACATACAACTTTTGCTTCTTCCACTTTCATCACATTCTTCATGCATACTCATCGGTTGTTGGTACTGGTGACTTGGCCTCTCCTAAGAACAACATCAAGTTTTTCATGAAAAGTACTCCTAGGTCGACCACTACCGACTTGACCATTCACACTAGCCTTATGGATCTCTTTTGTTAATCTCCTTTCATCCATCTGCTCTACATGTCAGAACCACCTCAGCATTCCTTTCTCTATCTTTGTCACTACATCTTCTACCACGCCACACCGTTCCCTTATCGCACTATTCCTGATTTTGTCCATCAAGGTTAACTTCATTTAACTTATTAAAATACATATAAACATTCATAGTAACATGTATCCATGTATATGAACATACACAACCCAGTCCATAATGAAGACCACGCGTAGGTGTTCATTTTATAACCAATACGACATGTAGTAAACATTTGTTATCTACCCAATATTGGTGTTAAAGTGGGTGTTTCGGAGAAAGCACCGGAATCAGTACTGGCGGTCTTACTGTGTTAATAAACGATGGCAGAACTCTGAGTGTGTCTGAGACGATTGAAGCGTAGGCGACCGCCCACTTGCACGCTTTTGACTCGTCCGCATTACGAGCATGGGATCAAAGAGGTTACAAACATGCAAAAAACTCAGCGCACGCTACACACTACCACAGAAAACGGACTGTACTACGTACAGTTCAATCTAAATTAAACTTTAATTACTAACCTAATAGAGTTTACATTCAAATGTTTAAACTCGGTAAGTTGATGTCATAGTATGTATATAACTATATTATATCAGTTCCCTCGTGAAACTTTTACCGTGAGGTGACATTTGTTCTAGACTAGAAGTCCAGTGTTATATAATGATGTCATTGGCCTGGGATTAATAACACTGTTACTCACCACTATCGCGAATCAAAACAAGCGCCTCGCGTAATACTTTAGCCCGTTGCAAAACAAAGTATCGAGCTGCTTATCGATCTCTTTCATTCTCTTATTAAGCAAGAACTCTCATTCAGAACGCTGTGCAGTAATTCTATCTGTCCATAATTATTACGGCCCGTGATTGATGAATGCCAACAGTAGCCGATCGCCATAATTGACGCCGCGGCTATTGTGCGCCTGCGCCGACCATCCATCGCTTTACAACATTATGACGCAATCATACATAAGTACGCGCTCTTAATTAGACACAGCTTTAATTAAATATGTATCGTTTCGAAATAGAAGCTCTGTTTAATATGATGCAGCAATAACACTGATTGATCGTAAGACGCAATAATCGAACCGAAACAAATTATGACAAAATACCAGGCCGGTACGCCACGTGCTACGAAATGCTACGCCGTGCTACGCGAAGTCAGTTCTGATCCATGTTTCTAATAAATAACTGAAATATCTATTCTCAAATTCTGCAAGGATAATATCACAAAGTCACATTCCATTACCTAAGTCGATATAAACAAACATAGCTACTACTGTAAATGTAGGTGCGCTAACAGTTCATTTATGGTCTGCGTCGGTGAGAGTGGACCTAGATGGAGCGGCGCGGGCGCGCTGATTGTACTAGGCTAGGCGCTAGACGACGGTGGCCGATAGTGTTCGAGTGCAAACGCTGAATCTGTCCCCATCGTTGGCAATTACAGGGGCCAGGCGACGCGTCGCAGCGTGCGCAGTGCGCGCATTGTTTACGGCGCGCACGCGCGGCGCGGCGCGTGTCCCCCCGCGCCCCCGCGCCGGCAGCTGCTCCGCACAGGTGGCGCGTGTGGGAACTCGACGGCTCCGAGCGTTCCCACGATAGCGCGCCCTCCGCTCCCTATATAAGCCCCCGCCATACCGTCATGCAGCATTCCGCGTTCAACGCTCAGCGCTAACGCACGCTCACTCATTCACCGCACACACAACTTCAAACATGTCTTACGAGATCGCGTATTCGCTCGCAGACGACGGCCCGCAGCCCGTCTCGCGCACATATCAATATCGCAAAGTGATGAAGCCGATGCTCGAGCGCAAGAGACGCGCTCGCATCAACCGTTGCCTCGACGAATTGAAGGAGCTGATGGTCAGCGCTCTCCAGTCGGAGGGCGAGAACGTGGCCAAATTGGAGAAGGCCGATATCCTGGAGCTGACGGTGCGCCACCTTCACAAGCTGAGGCGCCAACATCGCCTGTCACTGAGCCCGTCCGTGGACACCGATCGTTTCCGCGCCGGATTCACACACGCAGCCAACGAAGTGTCACGCTGCCTCGCCTCCATCCCCGGAGTAGACGTGAGGCTCGGCACCCAGCTGATGACCCACCTCGGACACAGACTGAACGACATGCAGCGCGCAGCCGCCGGAACGGACACACCACCGGCGAGCCCTCCTAGCCCCGCTCTCTCCACCGTCTCCTCGTCTTCGGGCTACGTGACGCCGTCGCCGCCGAACTCGCCGGTCCCGCTGCACACAGCGACTCCCTTGGACTGCTCGAGCAGCGGCGCGCTCCACAAGAGCCCGGCCGTGTGGCGGCCGTGGTAGACCCTCCGGAGCACGGACTGGTGGATCCGGCTCCGCGGTCACATCTGTTCCAGCACCGTTCGGAGTCGCACACACGTTCAAGTGTCCGCCACCTCCAATGCGACAAGTGATTTATGTGAAAAGTTTAACTCTAGATCTCACAATCGACGTAGGTTTATTGTAGCAGTAAGTTCAAACTTGAAAGCTTTAATCGAAGATAGATATTGTAAGTTTATTGTGATATTAAAGAGTAAATATTATTGTATAAGAGATGTTGTATCGAACGCCGCTCGAGTTCGTATTGTTATATTTTTATCGTTGAAAAGATTTCACACAATTGTGAACAATTACAAAAGAACAAGTTAATAAAAAATATTATGATTAAGTTTATTTCTGCATTTTATTCCCAAAGGACCAAAACACATTATTAGAATTTATCAGGCAGGTAGATATTATCCTATTACAATACATGCTGAGGCTTACTGATTTTATTTCAACTTATTAGGTACTACATATATCGTAAAATAAATAACTTTACATAGGTGTTAATATAACATTATGAAGAGATGACTAGAGGTCGTACTCAAATGAATAACAATTCGTAACTTAGCAACTATGAACTAACGAAAAAGTATACCCATGATCATAACTTATAAGGAAAATCCGGCGCAAACAAACGAGTACAAAAATAGCCACTACTGGAAACCGGCGAATGTAAATAACACATGAGATAATAGAAGGCACAAGAAGTATTTTATGAAAGGGGTTAAGGGCACGGCGTGGCGCGGCCCCGTGACCTCAGCGCGTGCTTGGTAACTTTCCTGTTTACAACGCGACTTCAACTTATCTCAAGTCTACTTGATCTACATATTTTTATTATGAATACGATTATAGCGCCTCTTGTATGAGACTTCCTGTCATATAAATGGAATATTATTATAGGCTAATATATTATCTCTGAGTATCTTCACTCGGCGCTACCTATCGCCCGGCGTAGGTGGATTGTAGAGGTTTAATAATGACGTCTGCCACTGATAAAAAATGTACCGAATCTTGAATACTCAATACTCAATACTTTATTTGCATTTCTTAGTTAATATTACACGTTACAGATGGTCGGCAACTATCTTAAAACTTATGATTAACTAAGAACCCTGTTGGGCATTTGCAATGTAAAAGGTAACAAGAGTGAGGGGCTTGATAGAGATGATGATTGATAGAGATGTTCCGATATGGCAAAAATTTATTACACTATTATTTTATCATTCAGGTATTCCTGTACCGTATAATATGCTTTAAATATCAATAATTGCTAAGTTTTTTTATGAATATTATATCGTTCGGTTCGGTTTTAAGAGTTCGGTAAATTATTATATATTTTTATTGACATTGCATATGGGCTATTTGAGTGGATGGATAATGTTGAATTTGGAAGGGTTAGTTTATTTCTTATTCTTAAATTATATTTGCTTTGGGTATCGTCTCGGTTAATATATGTATGAGGGTGGTTACGGACAAATTTACAGAGTTCTAAGATGTAGTTGGATGGCAAGGTGAGAAGGTTGTATTTTTGGAAATATGGTTTACATGTGTCGGTTTGATCTATGTTTGCTAATATTCTTATAAGTTTCTTTTGTAATATGAAAAGAGCAGGTGCGTCAGTACTATTTCCCCAGAGGATTACACCGTAATTAAACCAGGCATAGGCTGCATAGGCATGGTAAGTGGCTAAGGCTGTTTCAATATTTGTGGTCGTTTTTATTTATCGGAATGCGTATGAGAAGCTAGAAATCTTATTGCTTAAATGTTGGATATGTTGTTTCCAAGTTACATTTTTGTCTATTATTAAACCTAGCAGATTAAAATAATTAACAGTCTCTAGTTTTGTGTTTTGGAAAGTAAAGTCAATAACTAGGGGTGTCTTCTGGTATGGGTGGAAGGTAATAATTTTTGTTTTATGGTAGTTTATTTCTAAATTATGTTGATTCAACCAGTTTGAGGTCTTTGATAGAATATTTTGTAGATTTGATTCAATATCGGTATTTTTTTGGCATGAGGTTAGTAGAGAAATGTCGTCTGCAAAACAAATACAATATTCTTTTATTATTTTAGGCAGGTCATTGATATATATTAGGAATAATAAACATCCCAATATCTAATAATAATCTAAATCATGTGAACATAAAATACAATCACGCCTTTCCCCGAAAGGATAAGCAAGGATAAGTGTACCCAGGACTCAATTCTGTAGTAGGTTGACCGACATTTCGCCAGTATGTTATTGTTTACTGGGCACAGCTCCAGACGCCAAGGCCTTTAATCATGTGGAACTAACATGTAAAACTTTTGAGTTGACTTCCACAAGCGAATAAAAATATAAAGGTGGTGACTCAACCGCGTTGTCGAGTTTATCGCAGTCGAATTTACTATCAACTCTTCTAATAAAGAATTTCTTAAAATAATTATTATATTTTTTTAAACAAAATTGTATTTTGTAAAAAATCGAAATTTACAAACCTCAGTTTACGTTAAAACGGTTGAAATGCGATTTTAAAATATTTGAAGCTACAGTTACAGTCGAACGGCAAAGTATGGTAATAATTTTCGACGAACTTCATATTCTTATTCAAAACAATAAAAGAAAAAATATTCTATAATAAATCCCATTAAACATAGCGCCTTTACAACAGCATCTACAATATAAAGTTATTAATATTCTCTATACAATAGGCTGAAAACCCTGTTTACGATCTCATAAAAATATTTACTTTAAACATTACCGAATTGTTCTTCCTCTTCTGTTATTACTTAAAGTGAAATAAACAGTTTGCTGTACTTTGATCCTTCGATCATAAAAATCGAATAACCTACCTGACACTTGAAGATAAGTAAAGTTTTTACCGGCCAGGTAAAAAACAAGACATTAATATAAAAAAGTAAGAGATTACGTGCAATTTAAGATAAAAATATTCCAACACAATATTTGCAATTATTGTCTCTAAATTTTAATATTTTAGTTACCACTAAGACCCAGTCTGTATAAAGGTTAGTTGTTTGTTTTCTGATTTTTTTTCTGGGTCACAATAAAGGGAAGTTAACAGGAAAGGGGACCTCTTAGCAGTTTGACATAATTCTGTGGAAAATTTACCAAAGCAATGTTTTGTTCCTGTTTCCTCCGAATATTATACTTAACATATAATTTGACACATTTATATCCTGATATTTTAAAGATGAAGTAAACTATGTCCCTATAATTTTATTTTTGTAAATAAGCTCTACATTTTTTTGTAGTGAACGTCTAATCACGCGAATAAAATTGGGATTTATAAAAGTTCATAAGGTAATGAAAAAACAGAGAGAAGTTTTAGTAAGAGAAACTAAAAGGACAGAGGGATGTAGTTTTATTTACTATAAAAATATCAGGATATAAATATAGAGAAATGAGTTAATTATATTCGGAGAAAATAGGGGAATACAAAACATCGATTTTGTAAATGTTTCATTGGATTGTGTCAAATTTCTTATAGCGAGGAAATGCTCTTAAATGTAAAGTTTAACATAAGTAAGAAGATAGTCGAACATGTTTTAGTTTTTATATATTTTTTTCTAATTATAAACTTTTTTATAATAAAATGATATACTTACCTACATTTTAAGTACCTATCAAATATCAAACCCATTGCATACATAAAGTACAGAAAGTAATATAATTTAAAAAAGCTGTTGTGATCGGACACTAGTGTCGCCATCTTTGGGAATACTTGGTCAAATTAACTGTTTTTTTTTTTTTTTTATTATAGTGAGTAACAAGACGAGCAAATCAGGTGCCTGATGGTAAGCATCATGATTGCCCATATCAGACACAGTGCCCCCGTGTTTTAAAATTTAAAATTCTGCGCGGCACTGCACTGCGCCTGTCACCCTGAGATATGAATTGGTGAATCTCATCATGCCCAGTAATTTCGCTGGAAACATTGCCCTTCATACCGGAACACAGTAATGTTTGCACATTACTACTTGGCGGATGAATAACTGGCAAAGGTGTGGTACTTCCCCAGGCGGCCCCCTGCAAAAGAGGCCTACCACTACTAAAAATGATGATATTAAAATAAAATTTAATTAGGACATATCGAACGCCATCTAGTGAAAAGCTCCGAAACTAACAACAGTCCTACGCTTGTGATTAATATCGAAGTTCAAAAGACTTCAACACGTTTTGGGTTCAACTTTACACGACATAATATTATAATGGAAGATTCGTAGCGCCTATTATAGCATGGTTTACAACGGCATAAAGCAAAAAAAAAAACAGCAAAAAAAAAATCAGCAGGACTAGCATGTTCATATAATATAATATTATCGTTCTTCCCTTTCGCTTCCGAACAGAATGCATGTCTGTTCTCGATAATATAACTCTTCACTACGTAATGCGGGCCATGTTAATCCTGCTGGATATGAGCCATTTTAAAACATCCCATAACTTTCGGAATTTTAGAAATAATTCAATGCTTAAGGTACCTATAGTTCGACACAAAAGAGTAGAAAATAATGGGGGCGCCACTGTCTTATACAAGAGTAAAAAAAAATTTATCAACACATACACTAAATTAGTTCCGTTTCTACTCTTTTCTGTCGAGCTATAATGCAGTACCTTCCTTTAGGTTGAATTATCTGTGCTTCGTACACAGGGTATATATAGTTCGACACAAAAGAGTAGAAAATAATGGGGGCGCCACTGTCTCTTACTAGAGTAAAAACAATTAAATCAACACATACACTTTAAAATAGTTCCGTTTCTACTCTTTTGTGTCGAGCTATACTGTCTGAAGGGACCCAATTCAAAGGACCGCGGGCCATTCGACCGAAAACGGAAATCGACTATGTTATAAAGGACCGGTGATAAAATCTACACACGTTGACGTTCATATATTTCAGTCATCTTAATGATCTCTAATTTTATTAGGATCTTATAGTTAAATTAGGCAAGGATCAACAAATTGCGAATAAAGGATGGCCTCGTGATCGTAGGTGCTGAAGTCATGGGTTAATTTTCTATTAAGAATTTTCTCAAAAACAGCTTGGATTTAATATATGCCCGGCTGATGGCATTACAGTCCATTGTATGGGAATTAAAACATAACTTGCAAAAAAACACGGCGGGTTCGTTTCTTAGAGCCACAGTCCCCGAAAGTCACGTACAGGAGAGCCACGATTTCTATTAATTCAAAGCGTGACGCTACCAATGTTAAGTTAGTTATACGGTTTAGCATCTCGCTGATACTCATTACGTCACATAATTTACTTACTACATGGATGATCCTTTTTTATGTTTTAATCAATGAAAATACAGTGTGATTGTTGGGTTTTTTTTTTTCTCTTTACTTAAGCTTGATTTAGTGTCATAAAAATGCAACCTGCGATTTGAAATTTGGCTTTATACACTCTCTTAAGACTGCGATTGCAGTAATAGACCATAGTTCGAATCTCACATGTAGATTTTCACCTGGGATACCACCGTGTTTAGGATGGGACGGTAAACAGTGGGTCCTGGCTGTTTACTATAAGATAATATTATGTAGAATGAAGAGGGCAGTCGTTAGCTCTTGACGGAGGCCTTGTTGGAATCACATCCCGTATGAATTTACTAGAGCAGTGTTGGAGTATGTTCAAATTATTATTATGTAGGTATCTAACAGGTTATAATGGCAGTTTTGATAAAATATACATATATTATCAGAAGATATAATGTAACAGTGCGTAATTAACATTTGTAGAATATGCCGGTACTTACCTACCTACCCCATGGGTACTATAGTGATACAAAATGACATAATATAGGTACTAAACATGTGCTAAATAATATTTTATGAAAATACTAAAAATACTAAACATGGCTAACCATGTTTAGTATATTCCATTTTAGTAAAAAATCTAACATTTTATTTTACTTAGCATACTACATTAATTATATCATAGTTATTAAAATAAATAAGTTAAGTAAATTAAGTACCTCAACATAAATGAGTTCTAATTCTTTTCTGCAGCATGGGCAAAGATCAAGAATTAACCGATAGACATTGACCTACTATATATTCAAATACATCCACATCATTAAATTAAGCTTTTCGGAATCGCAATTAGATCTATTTTTCAATGACAATAAATGACACAGTACTTAGATATTTCCGTATTTTCTCAGCGATAACGCATGTTTACTCACGAAAAATCTCTTCTTATTGCATCATGGCACGGCGCGGGTCGAGTGACGCGTGCTTTATTACTGATAACCAGTGGAATATTTACTGTTTTATTTCTGGATTACACTCGATATATCTCGAAATGTATGGATTCGGTAATTATTTAAAAAAAGTAACTACATAAATTGGTTAAATTACTTATTTCACTTCTGTTTAATATTATTGTTGCAATATGCATCAGCAATGACTTTAAGCTGCAATAATATTTTTACTCCTATATTTTTTGTTCTTCACATAGACATTTCGCATAGAATGTACGCCTTTTAGGAATTTGACATAATCCTATGGAAAATTTACCAAATCGATGTTTTGTATATTCCCCTGTTTCCACAGAATATTATTAATCCATTCTATCAATTAAGAAACAGCACATTTTTTATCGCTAATTGATTGTTTATATTTTAAGTCGTAGGACAAAATTTGATTTTTATGATTTATAGAACATTAAGGGAATAGGATCCTAAATGTTTTTTTTTTCATGATAGTGAGTAAAAAGACGATCAAGTCAGGTACCTGATGGTAAGCATCATGGATTGCCCATATCAGACACAGTGTTTAAAAATTCAAAATTCTGCGCGGCACTGCACTGCGCCTGTCACCCTGAGATATTAGGTATTGAAACTCGTCATGACCAGTAATTTCGCTGTAAAGGTCAAATTGCCCTTTAAACCTTGGCGGATGAATAACTGGCAAAGTACTACTGGTACCCAATATATATTATGCATAGGCTATATAGTACGTTTATACTCGTATCGTGTACATTGATAATAGATATAAATATGGCGTGATTGATAAAATGATATTCTTTAAGTATATAATTTAGATAAAACCAGTTTGGCTGCTAGTCATAATGCACCTATCTGCCTATCTATATTTCATCAATTCCTAAGATATTGTGTTTATCAAGGAAATACCGAGGATACGAGTATGAGAATGTGTCATGTACACCACAGGAGTAAACCAAAACAAATGACTCATTGACAAAAAAAATGTAGGTGATAAGTTATTAACAACTAATATTATTATAGTTTTGAACGCGCTACGCGTTTATGTGTGCTGATGAGGAAAGCATCCATTTCGAGACTCTACCAAAAACTTTTAAAACACGTTACCTATGTTCTGACTGTACTAATTTGCGCTCGTGATCGGGTCGACTATCAAAATAATACAAAAAAAAATTAAAAAAATATAGGCGACTCTACCGCGTGGTCGACGGTTCTATCAACCGACTAGCAACTCCTCAGACATCCTCCGCGCCGCGTCCACCACATTCTTCAAAATCTGTCATTTCTATTACTTTGCGCATAATCTCCGTGGTTTCCACATCTATTCAACATCCAAGAAATGGATCCCTATTTTAGCGACACTGTCAGATCGTAGGCATATTTTTTGCAAAATCAACTCGCTCAATCGGCGAGGGAAATTATTTTTTTAATAGGTAGGTTTTAATAGGTTTTTGTAGTGGTAGGCCTCTTTTGCAGGGGGCCGCCTGGGGAAGTACCACACCTTTGCCAGTTATTCATCCGCCAAGCAGTAATGTGCAATCATGTGCAATGATCAGGCACCTGATTTGCTCGTCTTGTTACTCACTGTCATAAAAAATTCACTATGTACCTACCCACCTACATGAGATAGACTCGTGAGTATGAATATATAGATATCTTGGTATCTAGGTATTAGCACAGGCCAGGTGTAGGCAATCTATCAGCCTATAATCTAGTAGGTACGTGCCCTCACGAAATCGACTTGTTTTCGTCTACCTGTTATCAAAAACAGATTAAGTATCGCATAACCGCATTACGACAGAATCACGCCATTTCGATATAGCTACGATAAGTGATAACAATGATATCTATATCTAATTAACGAATATGCACGTTTTTATTGTAAATATTGAATTAGGTATATTAGGCATATACCTATACTTAATTTTTGCAGACCGTAGGTAGGTACTATATCTAGGTACAAGTAAACTCATATTTTCTTTATATTTTTACATTAGGATGAGTGACGAATGCTAAAGGGATTACTAAGGAATAAAAAAATCTAATTTTGCTGTAGGATGAACAATGAACAAGGAATAGAATAAAAAACAACATCATCATTCATCATCATCATCATTTTATTGTTGTAAGTATTATTGTTTGTAGGTATATTATTTCGGTATTTCAGATATGACAAGATATAACGAAATACTGCGGTTGGGTGAGGAAGGTGAGAGTTTATGTCCCGCTCGTGAATGATTTTTCCCAGTTTTATATTGAACTAAGTGCTGTAGTTTTGAAGAAATGAAGACGTAATAATTCACATACTTAGGTATTACTAGGTAATACTTATTACTTAGGAGCATTAACAATAATTACGATGACACGCTGAGGTCATGGATATTTTCTTGGAAAGTGAGTCAGTACAAACAATGGACATTGGACATTAATAAATGAGATTATGTACCTATACATACCTACTTAGACCAGAATTCAATACCTACCTATTTCGTTATATCTTGTCATATCTGAAATACCGAAATAATATACCTACAAACAATAATACTTACAACAATAAAATATATTATTTAATAACACAACAAAATAGCGCCATGGTCTCCACTACAGAGTCCACGAAGTATGCACTGCAAATAATAATATTATGGTAATTAGTTAGTAATTATAAGGCTATACAGTAAGAGGTCCAAATCGATCTCGTATGAGAAATAAGTATTTATATGAATAGAATAGAATAATTTTGATTGTTATAACTGTGTACAAAAATGGATATAATGTAAATTACAGTTTCAAATGTAAGAAATAAATTGTTAAGGCATACGTAGGTATGTATGCATAGTTTGGGTTCCATACCTAGAGACCTGAACAAAACGCTACCGCTGCATTCGCTTAGAACACACATAAGCGCCATCTAGTTGCAAACTACAGCAAACAACTAGAGATTTATAGTCCCATGCGCAAAGTATGGCATTAAGCAGTAAAATGGCCATTCTGATTACGTTAATTTAGAAGTGAGAATTTTTTGGCTACAAGGAACCGTAGACATCAATTTCAACTTTACATCTCCACGCGTTTCCGTGAAAAAGTATCTTGACAGACAGACAGATAGACAACAAAGTGGTCCTATATGGGTTCCTTTTTTCCTTTTAGGTACGGA
This sequence comes from Hemistola chrysoprasaria, assembly GCA_947063395.1. NCBI lineage: Eukaryota > Metazoa > Arthropoda > Insecta > Lepidoptera > Geometridae > Hemistola > Hemistola chrysoprasaria. Next base: position 10,289,978 of record OX346724.1, on the reverse strand, counting down.
ACCCTAAAATTAAAAATTTTTTTAGTTTTGTAACCACTTTTTAAAAGTAATTTGATATGTTATTAATGTTATAATTTTATAAAAATAACCCTTTTTTGTTTGCCATTGTAGGGTTAAATGAATAAAGTACCTATCAAATCTACTAAGTACTTTCCTGAGTATAATAATAATGCATTTCAAAAGTTTTTACACAATTAATGGTCGACCTCCACGAATATAATGAAGCCAGATCTAGTAAGAACAAAATTACCAAAGTACCTGCATTTACATAGTACCTACTTTTATGCCTCAACCAATTACACCTTAATTAATAATAATCATCATCATCATTAGCCGGAAGACGTCCACTGCTGAACATGGCCCTCCCCCATAGAACGCCATATACTATTCATATGGGGGGATTTTCCCGTAATCACCACGCTTGCTTGGTGATTGCAGTAGATGGAATACTTGAAAACGGAGAGCGCTGCTGTCAATTCTCCGAATCTGTCCCTCTGCCGGGTCTCAGGGCTCCAACGGGAAGAGAAAGGGTTATCTCTATTATATAACCGGGAACCACACGGCCATGATAATGATGATAATGAATAGGTAATTTAGCCAAGTAGATTTAATGAATAAAGAAACGACAATATTGCATAAGATTACAAATCATTATAATGTATCATCATGCCTAGTAACAGCATAAACCAAAACAAATAAAATTATAAATAAAAATTAATATCCACGTGAAAAGATCAAAGTTGAGATGGTGACAACGTCGCAGCTGGTAAATAACATCGTTATCTCCAAAATACTAGTGATAGGCATAATTATTTACTTACCTAATTATAATGCGTAATATATTTAATAATAATAATAAATTCATTTATTTTAGGCAATAGTACGCATAACAAATACGCACCAGAGGCCCATATTAATAAATACTACAGACTAACTAATACATAAAAAACACAAAATTGGTACGGTATACATATATTTGTTTGCATAATTTAAAAATATCTACCTACTGTAGGGTTATTATATAATGCGTGTATGGGGGCATACACGTTGTCAGGTTGGCCGAGTGTAGGGGAAAGTATTGATGGCAACGTGTGATTTCACGGAGATCTATGGCATGTGCGAGGGCGCGATGGCAACACAGGGAGGTGGATTCCAGCGCGACAGATGATGGTAGATGGTAGAGATTGAAGATGGTGGACTTGGAATAAATCATGAAAATATGCTGAATTAATGGAAAAGGCATGCTTACATCACCAACCTATAGTCAGTACTCCTTCGGAGTAAATTAAGTACTTATTATATACAGATACGTGTTACAAAAAAGTGCAGTTATACTTAAGGGTAAGTGCAGTTATACCCGTCAACCTAAATAAATTGCAAAAGTATGAATTCCAAAATTAGCAAAATAATATTTCGAATTCCCATAAAAATTTAGCCTTTATTTTTGTCAATGTTGACATTCAAGTGCCGCCATACGATAGACATGTATTTTTAATTACAGAACCATCTGGGCCCTATTTCATAAAAAAAATTATCTACAAAACTGTAAAAAATCTACAAAATCCTACAAGGATTGCAGGGCTTATCTGTTTCATAGAAATTTGTAATTGTAAATTGTATACAGGCAAATACCTCTAGAATTGTATTTCTACAATTATGTTTCTGTGGCTACAATTGAAAAATTGACATTGTTATGATACATTTTGGACAGTTGCAATTACAATTTGAAGGATTTTTTACCCAACAATGGTATAACATGCAATTATAATTTAAAACACCTTTTCTCATAAAATTGACCTATTTTAGGTTACTAGACCCAAGGAATTTCTACCCAAATGGGGAATTTGTGTAGAAATTCCTTGACTAGCCCCCCCCTTGATCATCGGCTGGCGACGCCCTTGATGCCATAGGTGGCAAAACAGCCGGCGGTGTGCCTAATAGTGAGCGGTTACCGCCGCCTATGCCTGCAACACTCTATTCACTCTCCTATTGTACATATCATCATCATCATCATCTCAGCCGTAGGAAGTCTGCTGTAAAATTTAATGTAAATCAGTCCCATTACCCATTAGAAAGGTAGATTTTACACACATTAATAAAGTAGGTAATTATAAAGTTGTAAAACACCTATCGCGAGTATGCAAATAGATGCAGAGTTGCCTCCGGTCAGGAGATGTCAAAGGCCTGCATAATTACAGATTACTTGGTAATTAATGAAGGAATCAAACTTTCCACGGATGTCGTCAGTGCCTGCGTCCAATTAGCTGAGTTTTTATGAGTGTCGACGGTTGTTTGCGGTGGAATCTTCCCGCGCGATAACCTCTTATCAATGGCACGAGACCGCGCCGCGCCGCACCCGATGTGTTATTTATAACAACGAGTACTGTCGCATAGAAACACTTCTTATGTTTCTAGTAGGTGCTGATATGAGATATGCATAACTGTAAAAATCAATAATGATTCACAAAATTTATCTAAAGGACAAAAATAAACTTATGCATCGCTTAAAAAATCCTCTTCCTGCTCTACATTGGACATACATTGGAGTCGGCACACCTTATATTCTTCACCATTCTAGTCAATTAGTTGAAAGCCAATAAGTACCAACCTATTATTGGTTGAGTCACAGCAGCCATTCCAGTTTTCCAATCCATTGTAGTCCATCAGCCGTCATCTCTGCACTCAATGTCTACACTTATATTTTTTGTCTCAAGCAGTTTATCGTAGTCTTCCTAGGACGCCCTCTCTGCGCATCACCTAAGCATATCATTATGCCCATAATCTTAAATAATATACATTGTATAGTATAGGTATAAGTCGATCTTAACTTGAATTCGCCAGATAGCACTTTCGCTGGTAGCTCTCATCTGAGTAATATTTCATTTTGAATCAGTCATAATTAATATCTTCGAGGTCCTCATTAGCTCAGCCGTTAACTTTCCTTAAAAATACCAGTCTCTCGACCTAGAGTTACGGTTGGCGCACACATCGTTGCAGTAGCGGGACATGCGCGCGACGAGTTTGCAGGGTTTTGCAGGGACGAGTTTGTATTCCTTATTTATAATATGGAAGCTAACACTACAGCGTGCGTGAGATGCCTTAGGTAGGTTTTTACTTGTATCTGACACGCCTCACGGCCCGTGTCCCGCCCCCGCCCATTTTAATTCAATGCACTTTTATATGCGATTATCCCATTATTACAATCAATAATAAGTATTGACACAATTGGCTCACTGAGCGCCTGACACTGGCGCAACACGTGCATTCTATAACAGACATTATGGGCCATTATAGTTTATCAGTGCTTATATGAGTAATGAGTTAAGTACACAACTATCTAATACAACTTTATATAATATAAGAAATAAACAATAGAAACAATTGCGAATACGCATACACTTAACACGTTAAAAAATAACACAGAATATACTGCTCCCGAGGTTTCACCAACTGTTGAAAAATAGGTATAGTTTATGTATTATATGGTAGGTATCTATTATTTTAGTGTCTAAACTACATAACTTAATCATCAACTTTCAGACTAATCAGTTCAGTAGTTTTGGATATCCAGAGGATAACACAGATATCTTATTATAATGATAGATGCACACATGGACAGGCGCGGGACGGGCGCGTGATTGACGTCGAGTGTCAGATACAAGGAAACGCACCCAACTTATAACCCGCGCTCGCTGTCACTACAGATTATCCCATATAATTTTGGTTGTCTTCCATATAAGTAAGTACAAGGAATTCGACCCACCGTGCTGCCGATCCGTCCCGCGCCCGCGGTAATGTGTATAATAACTTTAATTCCATCCATACTTAGTTTTAGACTTAGACTTAGTTTTATGTGTATTATCTATGCTTAGTTTATTGCCTACACGTTTACCTGAATAATTGACAAGTATGACAGCGGTATCTAGGAGCGCGCGCGGAGACCGTTCAGTAATCTAAGATTGCATTACATACCTACAGTAGATATACCCACACAGTTCTATTCATAAACGGTTATCAACACACCAAACAAAATAGATAAGCAGATAAGTAATGCTATTTACGAAGCTTTGACTCTAGATAATTTGAGAGAACTATGACATCATGGTATCTAGGTAAGTACTTAGATCATACTTAAGTATCACTGATAGTTATTAATGATCACTAATCCATGATTAAATAAGGCTGTAGTAGTTATAAGTTTAGTAGCTATTTAAAGTAGTATAGATAGTTAACAATGATTGTCAATGTTATTGACTGTTCAGTTATTTATTTTAGAAAACCTTTTAGACTGCCTCGATGGCGTAGATGGCGCATGCTCGACTGCCAATCAAGAGGTCCCGGGTTCGATCCCCCGGTCAGGCATAGTGTTAAATATTGGATTTTTCCATTAGGAATTATCTCAATAACTGCCTGGAGTCTGGAACTGTGCCCGGTAGATGGCAATAGGCTCGCCACCTATTACATGGGACCAATAACATACTGGCGAAATGTGGGTGATCTACTATGGGACTGAGTCCTGGGTACACCTCTGCCTACCCCTTCGGGAAAAAGGCGTGAATGTATGTTAGAAAATATTGACCAGTTTGAACCGCAAACCACATCCCCATCTTGAGCAATCTTTTTTATATGATAGTGAGTAGTGACAAGACGAGCAAATCAGGTGCCTGATGATCATCATGATTGCCCATAACAGACACAGTGCCACCCAGTATTTTAAATTCTAAATTCTGCGCGGCACTGCACTGCGCCTGTCACCCTGAGATATGAGTTGTTGAATCTCATCATGCCCAGTAATTTCACTGGTAACATTGCCCTTCATACCGGAACACAGTAATACACACTCCTCCACATACACATTACTCCTTGGCGGATAAATACTGGCAAAGGTGTGGTACTTCCCCAGGCGGCCCCCTGCAAAAGAGGCCTTCCTGAGCCTATCTATCCTATCCTATCTTGGGCCTATCTTGAGAGCTAAGAGAGAATATCATCATCTTCCTTCCTTGTCGCACTAGGTACGGTAGGGTCATCACAGCACGTCAACTTTCGCCATTCCAGTCTATCATCCGTCACCTCTCTCTTTTCACGCGTATTTTTAGGACGCACCCTCTCCAGGTAAACCAATCTACTTGCCAAGCCTACCAACGTTTCACGATTGAAGCCAAAATAAATTAGGTAAGTACATTATATCACGCCATATTGAGTCTCCTTTGAGGAGTCTCCTTAAGAGGAAGGGAAGGGAGGCGCTAAAGCCTATGTAGGCTTTAGCGCCCTCACCTCAAAAACGTCTACTTATGAGCATAATTAGGTATATATTCAGAGACGTTCATAGTCTAATAATCTATATGCCTTACGAGTGTGCCTTTTATTTCGTTATATTTTATGAACAGCGCCCCTGCTGGCTGTTACCTACTTTCGTAAACTTGCTAAAGGTACTAAGTAACAACATATTTATTTATCTATAGCTGTGCCCCACGGTTTCACCCGCGTAGTCTTCGTTCCCGTGGGAATATCGGGAAACAAAGTACCCTATGTGTTATTCCAAGCCCTAAGCTACCTACGTACCAAATTTCAACCCAATCTATTCAGTTTTTGCGTGAAAAAGTAACAAACATCCAACGATCCATCCATCCATCATCACAAACTTTCGCATTAATAATATTAGAAGTATTCAGCACAACGCTAGGACTAACTTATGGCCAAAACACACATGGGCGGGCGCGTGACGGGTCAAATGCAATGAAACACGCACGTATGTTGTCCCCCACACAAATACAAGGACTACAACGTCATCCGGCATATTGGGCTTTATAATGCAGTAGAGTTGTCTTAAAAACTGGAGAAAATGTAACAGAAATTGGGTGGAGTGCCAAACATGAAAGTTTAAAATAACTAAAACTACTACAATATACCACCACCTACTAGTTTCAGCTATAGGTAGGTACACGTCCTGTCTGTTCTAGTTTCTTGTCCAGCTCTTTCTATCTGCTTAAAAGCATCGTGCATATAATATGCACGATGCTAAATTTTTGGATATTGATGTTTGTTGTAAAAGTTTGGACATCCAAACGAACAATTTACGCTAGCCAGCTAATACAGCGACGCGCTAAATCTACTTCATATAACGAAACCTGACACCAGCCACCAGACACACCATCGTGCATGAATAACTTTTAACAACCAGGCACGAAACTACAAAATTTTAACAAACCAAACTTGGGCCTGACTGGGCTTGAGCTTCAAATCTATGAAACTTGTGTTTCATGATCACATCTATACCTTTCTCCATCTAATTCAATCATAATATTTATTTAACACAATGCACATAACTTACAGGTCGCGTTACGGTTTAATAGCGCTCGCAAAAGTGGAGGGAGGTTTTGCGCAGGTGTATTGGTCTAGAAAGTCCTAACAGATCTAAAATTAGATTTCTGCGCATTCAAGGTCAGCGCTATTAAACAGTGACGCCCCCTGCACGATATATAGTATGTATATACCATATATTGTTGAGAAAGGCCTTTAAACAATGTTATGACTCACTGAAATGTTTTGACTAACACACATCCGCAAAGGAAGTCTAGCTCAAAATAAAACAATATAGTACGCAACGCCACTTTATAATACCCACATAATTTATACGACTTTATATCTAGCTTTGTTGACCATATGGTGTGATGAGGTCTGCAGTTTAAGCAGTTCTTCCTTGATAAGGCGCGTGATTTCCGACTTTGCTTTGGCAACGGCGAGTTCTTGGGAGCTCTCTATTGCGAGATACAGTTTTCTTTCGCCCTCTGGTGGAGCTTTGCCTGGAGCGACGTAAGTGCCTCGCACTGTTATGCCTGCTTCGGAATACTCGCTTATCAAAGCTAACGCCTCCTGTAATTTGATAAAAGTTATGTTAAAATTCCCTTATTAACACCGTGAATGGATGTTAATTTGAAACACCGAGCATGGGATTATGAATTACATGACATCATCAGCCGAAAGACGTCCACTGCTGAACATAGGCCTCCGCCTTAGAACGCCATAAACTATTCATATGGGGGGATTAATCACCGCGCTTGTTACACGGCTTGGTGATCGCAGTAGATGGAATACTTGGAAGTGAAGCCTGCTGCTGCCCACTCTCCGAATATGTCGCTCTGCCGGGGCTCACGGCTCCATGGGATGAGAAAGGTTGGCCATATTTATTATATTATAGCCGGGAACGACACCTTCAATATTATGAACATTTGTCAATATTCATAATATGCTTTTCAACAATGTAAGGAGTGAGTTGTACTCGAGACAGATGAAGCGGGCGGAATTTATAAAAGTAAATAAGTGAAACAGTGATATTTGATTAGATGAGAGAATAAAATTAGCCGCGGCAATGCTATTCGTGCTGTTTTGGCACTATTTGTAAGAGGACAACTTTAGATATTTCTTCGTTAGTTAATGCCATTTTTATTTTATCAAACAACAAGGATTAAAAAGGATTGAAACATAACATAAGCGGAAGATTTGTCGCAGATCGTCGGTAACATAGATAATAAAAGATTAAAACCTCCAAAGTTGGAAAAATAACGATGAAGGCGCTGCGCATCCCTAAGTTTATTTTGCAAGCTTTTGTTGTAAAAACGTATTCAAAATATGTTTTTTACAATCTAGATAGACTTCAAAGAAATAAGGATTTGACTCGATATTCCTGAGGTTTCATCATCCTGAGCAAAATCCTAAAGTAATAGACAAACATTTCAAAAGAAATTTACTTTATCGTATAGGGAGCTGTAGGGGGTGGGATATTTAACTTTAATTTATTTGTTTAATTATTAATATAATTATTGTATAATGTTTTTGACATGATTTAATATTAATTTTGCAATTCTTATGTTACAAACTTTATATAATATGTTAATGAAACATAATATCAAAGTCCTACGTACAATAATATTTCCTCTGACGCCTCAGTAACTTCACACAGAAGAAAACAATGGCGCCCACAAGGGCAAGTTTCAGCAACATATCTTATATTGTTACACAACGGTATCCGGTGACGGACTAAATGTTTTCGCAATGCACCGCTTATAAATTATAAAATGCATATGAAAGGTTATCTGCGGGTTACCGAGGTGTTTGTACGGATTTTACTTTGTTATTGTTATTGGTACATATTCTTGTTTTGTCTGCGGTTTATAGATATGGCTTGTTTCACACATCAAAAAACGGGCGGACGCCAAATTGTATGAAAAAGCAATGGAATTCAACACTGTGATACCGACCACACCGCAACCACCTACCAACCAACTTATGGGGAGGTCTATGTCCAGCAGTGGACTTCCTACGGCTGAGATGACGATGAATGTGATGAAACTAAAATGTGCGGAAAGCTACATTTAAATGTATTTAAAATCAAATCTGTATTTTACAGTGAAGAACAACAATGTGTGGCGACGGTATCTAGTGACCTCCCCAGTCACCAGAGTGGAAGAATGGCCTTTTTCACCAGAGTGGAAGAATGGATGGGATCTTTTCATCAGTTCAGAGAGCTCCCTGAACTGGTGAAAATAATTAAACTAATGTATCGTATTCAGGACTTTTATTTATTGGTACTGAGTAAAGTGAGAGACCTGAGGCTGCTCTCTGCTACCCTGTTACCTTTGCATATTGGGATAGATTCTGCACTCTTAAAACTAAGAACTGACAATTTCTTTACCTCATTTCCATATTAAGCGCAATAGTAACACCTTCGCTGCCTCAATAATTTTACACAGAGTAAAACAAAAGCGCCCAATAGAGCCAGTTTCAACAGCATTTTGTTCGTTTAATTCTTACAACGGTCTCAAATGCACTAGCGCTGTGGCGCTCGTAACACGTATAAAATGCATAGACGATAGGTTATCTATGGGTTAACTGTGCAGTTTTTTTCAACAAATACTCAAGTCTTAGGTCTTTGGCATGTAAATGATATGAAATAAGGTTATCAAGAAATAAATTGTTAGGGCATACTTTGGTGAGTATGCTTAGTGTAGGGTTCCATACCTAGATACCGCAAACATGTTACACTTATTATTTGGAAAATTTTACTGTTCAATCAATCAATCATTTATTTGTTTGTTCAATCAATCAATCATTTATTTGCAAGAATGTAGGTACAAATGGTCTTAAATTAATAATTATTGGTCCGTTACATTCTACCTCATTGAGGCGTGCGTTAAATTATCTAAATTCTAATTAATATAATAATATAATGTTTTGGAATGTTTTCCTTCACTTGTGATATAAGGATCTAGATTTTTGCCAAATTTCATGATGCAAGACAGAGATTTTCCCGATAAAAGGGTCAGATGAGGGGGAACAGACAAACATACAGACGGACAACGAAGTAATCCTATAAGGGTTCTTTTATTCCTTAGTATACACCAAACGCAAACTATGCTAGGAACGGCTTAGAAATAACCTTAAGTTAGTTATTAGAATGCTTATACTATCATGAAATATGTCGACATGTTGGTTCTCGCTCAGAAACGCGGTCAATAGAGATACGGCTCAGCGTATCGGCGTATTGCTGGCATGACGCGATTAGATTTTTTACATACATGCTAGGTTCTGCATGAGCGATTTACCTGTTCATGCAAGCCCGTTATGCAAACCCTAGCATGTACGGGTGGCTTAAAGCTATTATTTTTTACCTTGCTAGTGACCCGCCATCTCGCCTGTTGCGGGAAGTCGTTGATCTCCAACTCGGTTTCATATTTCCTGAACACTTCCTCTTGCGGTTCGTTGTTGGTCTCGTCCCGCGGTTGGTAGTTCAATCGGTTGTTTAGTTTGGCCGCTAACTGTTCTGCTACGGTTTTAGCCTGTAAGATAGGTTTTTGTTTAAATAATATGTTGGAGCTAGCGAGAACTCACGACCAACTTAAAATATGACTTTAGGGGGGCGTTTTAGGCTTTCTTTAAGGTGCCACAGCCTCCCTTTTTGTTTCTCGATTCGATTCAATGTTTGCGCATGAACATGATATGACATATTTCAATTCTAATATTACGAATAAAATAAGACTAAGACAGTAAGACTGATCGATCAACTGATTATCAGTATAATGTATCACTTTTTTTGTTGCAAAAAAACCTCTTTATTGCAACAATGTTAAAGGTAAAGAGCTTATAGTTGACGTCTCATATGTTTACAAACAATACTTATTCACATTTATCTGCGTCCCATTTCGAAGGCGGCAAGGAGAAAATATCATTGACCTCAATATTCAATTGCGACATTATTTCTCAGTATAATTTTAATGTTTCACCACATTTATTTTTCTTTGCATAATAAAAAAAATCCCAGGAAATTTTAATATTATTCTTAGTCATCAATTATTATGAAATGTATCATTATGTATGATCGAAAGTTCATATTCCCGAAAGTTGACAGGAGCGAAAAATCTTACAGAAGTTTTAATCAACTCGTTGCTGGAAACATTCATTCTCGTGACACAATTGGAACAAACCTTAGATTTTAGAGCTGAAAATGGGTATAGATAGGCCCGAGATACTACACATTTTAGATATAAGCTCCAAGTAGCTGGGAAAAATTCAGCGCGCACCGTCCGATTCGCACGTTAGCACGTCGCATCGGTCTTCGTCTCTTACCCTACTTTGTTTATGATAGTGAGTGACAAAACGAGCAAAACAGGTGCCTGATGGTAAGCATCATGATTGCCCATATCAGACACAGTGCGACCCAGTGTTTTAAAATCAAAATTCTGCGTGGCACTGCACTGCGCCTGTCACCCTGAGATATTAGTTGTTGAATCTCGTCATGCCCAGTAATATCGCTGGTAACATTGCCCTTCAGTCCGGAACGCAGTAATGTTTGCACATTACTGCTTGGCGGATGAATAACTGGCAAAGGTGTGATACTTCCCCTGGCGGCCCCCTGCAAAAGAGACCTACCACTACAAGTTACTACTTAGTTACCTAACTAAAATGAGGGCATATTGCATCGCATTCGACTGCTTAAATAATTATAAGAATCTGAATATAGATTCATAGACAAGTTTAAAAGATGACATCCCTAACGTACTTAGAAGGAATAGGAGATACGCAATAGAAAGAGAGGCATCGTGTAAAGTAGGGGCTGTGTAAACTGAATTGCCCTTTATTGTGTCGGAAATAGAGTCGCTATTTATTTAAATGATTTTGAGGAGTGTCTCTTCTGTCATCTGTCCCTTTAGTATTCTGTGCCCTAAGCGACTTTTTATAATGTATCGATGATGAAGTAGTTTACTTACAGTAATAAGAGTATGGGCATTAGGGGCTCCCTTGAGTATGGCCTCGGCAGCTTGTTGCGTGGCCCCTTTCTGTTCAGCTCCCAGTCCTTTAGCGATGTTGATACGAGATGCGAGTCGACGAGCCAACTCTAACTTGCCGTCGTTAGAGGGTGGAGGAGCGCCTGGTACCCCGCCCACTGCTGGCCCCACACCCGGCTGACGAAATTATACACATTTTATGGAAAAAACTGGATTTCAGCTGCTAAAACATTATTGCCTAAACGACGCGTCGGGGTGAATAGATTAAGCTTTAAGTCCCGTTTTTACCATGAAATATTAGTATGTACAAAGTTTACTTATTATTATCAAAATTAAAAGTACATTAACATGTTTCTCTCCTTGTTTTCTATAAAGGTTAGGCACATATGCATGCTCAGAAATTAATATTGGAACAATCTATTAACACTGCTCGACCCGGGAATCGAACCCAGCACGTCATGCTTAGCAGTGGCGCTTGCGACCACTAGACCAAAGAAGAAGTAATTATAAAACTTGTAAGAAAACATGATATTCCTTTTCACTAACGAATTATTGAAATAAATTAATGACCCCAATCTTTTACAGACAGACTATCTATACGACTAACGACTATCAGCTGCATTATGCTACAACGAATATAGTTTAAAGGAGGCTGACTTGTAACGTTTGTTTGCAATATTTTTTTGCCTAGTGGCACTAACAGTGTGACACATTACAAACGAATGTTACAAGTAACTCTCCGCATTTTGACTTATATCATACAACATAACATAACATACATTCACGCCTTTTTCCCGAAGGGGTAGGCAGAGGTGTACCCAGGACTCAGTCCCATAGTAGATACACCCACATTTCTCCAGTATGTTATTGGTCCCATGTAATAGGTGGCGAGCCTATTGCCATATACCGGGCACAGTTCCAGACTCCAGGCAGCTATTGAGATAATTCCTAATGGAAAAATCCAATATTTAACACTATGCCTGACCTGGGGATCGAACCCGGGACCTCTTGATTGGCAGTCGAGCATGCGCCCACTACGCCACCGAGGCAGTCATATACATATAGTAGTCATAGGCATATGATACAAGATGTTCTCAAATTGACTGCACTTTTTGTTACCCATAAATAAAAATACCAAACCTACCTGAATAATAACACATTGTCAAAGGGCACTTACCTTGATTTCCTTGACAATTTTCTTAGCGGCGAACATAGTTTCGATCTGTTGATCGAGGTCACCTTCAACGTCTTCATCGTCCGAGTCCTGTAGGCCGAGCGCAGCCTTCTGGTATTTCTTCTTCTCTGACGCCGCTTGAGCTTCCGACTCGTCGAATTTGAACCCTAAATATACGACAGTGAGGTTTCATTTACTATGCCCAATGGGGAATGTCTATTTATTTTTGTTTTTTGTAATTTCAAAACCATTTGGAGGAATATGATTGCTGATCACTACCCATTACTTAAAAACAGAAAATAATCACGGATTATTATTATTTTCGGCTTTAATTGAATAACCTTCATTTGACCTTAGATGACGTCACACGTGGATTAATGGAAAAACGTGTGTGAGCCTAAAAAAAAAAAAGTGAAATGCCCTTTTATGTCATTAAGTTGTCAAATGTCGATGTATGTAAACATAACCTTTATCTAGCCGACTGCAAAATCTTAGAAAGTGACTGTGATTTTATTGTTTACTGGCAGCTTCTTGTAAAGACCACCACTTTACTAGAGCTGTGACTTGACTGGGCTTGCCCTGACTCTGAATTGACTAATTGACCATATTAACCATATTATACCATATTATTAATATGACTGCCTCGGTGGCGTAGTGGGCGGATGCTCGACTGCCAATCAAGAGGTCCCGGGTTCGATCCCCAGGTCAGGCATAGTGCTAAATATTGGATTTTTCCATTAGGAATTATCTCAATAGCTGCCTGGAGTCTGGAACTGTGCCCGGTATATGGCAATAGGCTCGCCCCCTATTACATGGGACCAATAACATACTGGCGAAATGTGGGTGTATCTACTATGGGACTGAGTCCTGGGTACACCTCTGCCTACCCCTTCGGGAAAAAGGCGTGAATGTATGTGACCATATTAACTTGAAAATTTATATAACTTGACACTAGCAATACATTCGTGTGGGTCCATAAAAGAAGAAAAAAAAAGCAATGAACAGTTTTTTTTGAAAAGTGGGGATAAAGGTTGTGATAATAATATAATGACATTGACAATCTGAATTACATGGCCTTTTTTTTTCTGTCGAGGCCGCAGTCTTCATCTATAAAGCTTATGATGACGTCATCATCACCAAAAATTCTAAAATATTTAAAAATGTTTTTAAAAATAACTACTACGAAATTAGCAAAAATAATCAAATTAGTTTCTTATATTGCTCTATATTTTCATTATCTAAAATAAAAATGGAGGTCAAGATAATTTGGACATTCCCCATTGATCGAGCTCTACATTTACAGCTTATCCACTTGCTTCGGGTCGAGCGGCTGTCTGAAGCTAGTTTATTGATGAGAGTATATTTTTTGTATTAAATTTTCTTTGTTACGCATAATGACGTCACATAATGTAATCATTTTTCAGATACCGCCTGCATAAAACTGCTTTACTTTTCCTATGTTAGAAGTATTTTAGAATATTGTTCTGCGGTCTGGAATCCACACTACATAACATACATCAGTGATATAGAACGTATCCAACATAAATTTGTTAAACATTTGAATTTCAGAAAATATCATGTTTCGAAACCTATGACGACTCATGCGCGTATCATAATTTAGCTAGCCTACAAAATCGACGTAAGCTTATGGACATGTCTTTTCTTCATGGGCTGTGTAATGGTTATATAGATTGCCCTGAGCTTACTGCTAGAGTGTTGACTTTTAGTGCACCTAAGTATCGCACAAGACACACAAAATTATTCGCGGTCTCGCATTCATCAACTAACTACGCTCGTTACTCTATAGTCAATAGACTACAAAACTTATATAACAAAGTTTTCAACTCAATTGATATATTCAATACTACTAAGGGAACTTTTAAGAGAGAAATCTGTAAAATAATGGAGGAGGATGTAAATGCATTAATGTAAGTCTACACACTTAATACTTTGAACACTAATCAGTAGAAGCACTAGCATAATACCGAATGTACTTGTTACACTTTGTTATTGTTGTTTTCATAAGTTTGTAAATTATCTGTTTGTTAATTGACTGTCTATTCATATAAAACATAAAAAATGTAAATCCATTATTGGCTGTAATATTAGTACGAAAAAATGTTATTTATTCTTAAGAGCTGTGGATTTTGTATTAATAAATAAAATAAAAAATAAAATTGTGAAGTTTTTTTATGATAGTGAGTGACAAGACGAGCTCATCAGATGCCTGATGGTAAGCATCATGATTGCCCATATCAGACACAGTGTCACCCAGTTTTTTAAAATTCAAAATTCTGCGCGGCACTGCACTGCACTTATCACCCTGAGATATGAGTTGTTGAATCTCATCATGCCCAGTAATTTCGCTGGTAACATTGCCCTTCATACCGGAACACAGTAATGTTTGGACATTACTGCTTGGCGGATGAATAACTGGCAAAGGTGTGGTACTTCCCCCAGGCGGCCTCCTGCAAAAGAGGCCTACCACTACAAGTGTTTATTTACATTTAGATCTCGTGATATGACTTATATGAACTACTATGTGAACTACTTTACTCTCCTCTCCTTGCTCGGTTGTCTGAAAGAGATCGCTTTTAGCGATAAGACCGCCAATTGTTACACTAGACATATTCCTATTGTTCCATTTTAGTTTTAAGTCTTTTAAGATATGGTGTAATCATAAAGAATTTATCTATCTATCTATCTTATCATGATTAATAAGAATTATTTGCTTAGGATTTAGATATATGTTTAGTTTGGTACATAATGATATGTGTAAATATATGTAACTGTAAGAAAATAACGTAAAATATAATGCTATTGCAAACTTCCTTCAAAATAAAATAATAAATTGCTTAGTGTAGTGACATTCCTTTTCAAAACGTTTGTATAAAATAAACAAGTGGAATTTTAACTCCAATTTGCACTCTTATCATTACGATGAATCTACGAGCTGCTTCTCTTTCCGTTCTCACTGTCTAGCTTATAGAAGTCTTGACGGGCAAGACGGACGCCCCAGCTTCTTACAGTATTAAAGGGTATGAAGCTACTTCATACCTCTTTCTTAATGCTGAGTGTCTTAGGTCTGATCGTACTAAGAATTTAGATGTATATTATTACATAAACATACATTCACGCCTTTTCCACGAAGGGGTAGGCAGAGGTGTACCCAGGACTCAGTCCCACAGTAGATACACCAACATTTCGCCAGTATGTTATCGGTCCCATGTAATAGGGGGCGAGCATATTGCTATTTACCGGGCACAGTTCCAGACTCCAGGCAGTTATTGAGATAATTCATAATGGAAAAATCCAATATTTAACACTGCCTGACCTGGGGATCGAACCCGGGACCTCTTGATTGGCAGTCGCCTATGCGCCCTATACGCCACCGAGGCAGTCGGTGGCGTTTATTTTATATTAAAATACAATTATTTTTTGTAGTTTTCTTACTTCTGCATGCCAAACCTACTGAATACTTGAAATATTAGGTATGTTAATAGCAAATCTTCTCCATCCATATCAAGAGGTCCCTCTTGATAGGCAGTCGAGAATGCGCCGTCTAGGATAAAAGGATCCCTTAGTAGGATATAATGTATAACATACCTTTCCCACTGAAGCCGCCGCCCAAGTGCACCTTCTTCCCGTCCTTCTCCTGCGCCTCCTTGTAAGAGTCCCACAGTCTCCGGAGGTCAGCGGGCGGGGTGGCGGCGGCCAGCTCGAAGGCCCGCAGCAAGTCCCCCGCGTACCGCCCCTGCTCGGGCGTGAGGAACGTCCACGCGAAACCTTTGTTCCCCGCGCGACCTGTTCGACCGCATCTACCAATCAAAAATTAACACTATAGCACACTCTCGACTCTATTCCCATGCAAAATTCGCGATATAACTACCACGTGGACTTTTGTACACGCGCAAGAGTGTGCGTGAGGTGATTTCCCAGCGAAACGGGGCTCTTCGAGAGCTCAATCTCGCTCGCGGGGTGAGGAAGACCCGCCCCCTTATTACGGACGCAACAGAAGTGTGGAAAGCGTTTAAATTGCGAAATTTCTACTGTCAAACATCATTTTTTGTATACCTTTTGACAGCAGACATTAAGCAATTAAACGCTTTCCACACTTCTGTTGCGTCCGTAATAAGTGGGCCGATTGGTGGGCGGATAACAGTGTCCATTCTATACGTAGTATTATTATCTATTCTGTGACTATAGCTTATGTTATAAAGACGTACATCCATCAGAGCCGACCGCGCCGAACGCACCGAAAAAAACGAATTTTAGAATTCTTTATATGAAATCCTATGAAACCTCGAACACCTCAAAGATTCGGACGTTTCGACGCGGACAAGTGATTCAGCGCGTACGGCTCGGATAGATGTGCGTCCACGTTAAACAAGAGATAATAAAAAAAGAAATTAACAGTTTCATTGTATTGTCTTTAGGACTGAAGGCTCATTTTGCGCGAATATCGAATAACAAATTCGATACTGATTCAATACTTTAGTTTGAATTAAATAGAATACGAAGAAACATTCATTAATAGTATTACATTACTGCTTGGCGGATGAATAACTGGCAAAGGTATGGTACTTCCCCAGGCGGCCCCCTGCAAAAGAGACCTACTGAAAAACAGAACCGAAATAATCCATGCTCACCTATGCACATAATCCTCATAATGGTTAGGACAGTCGTAGTTGACGACGAGCACCAGTTGTTTAACATCGAGCCCTCGCGCCGCCACGCTGGTCGCCACCAGCAGGCGAACCTTGCCGTTCTTGAAGTCCACTATCGTCGAGTCCCTGTCGAATTGATCAATACCTGTAACAGGCCATTAATATCATCCTGATCATTCAATTACTTAATAGTAATGCGACGAATGTACGCGCTGACTTTAATGTACTATACATCAAGGCCGTACTACCCTGACCAAATAACCCTGAGCATTCGTTTCCTCTACGCCGCACCCCACTTTTTACGCTCAGATTTATGGTATAAAATCTTTAATAAAATCAAATTTTGGTCTTTCTAAAAACAATGTAGCTTGTTCATTATTCATTTGCCTATCCATTAGGGTGAGTAGCAAATCAAAATAATGGTTATTTTACGAGGAGACGCATGTTATTAATAATTATTTCTTATTTCGGTGCGTTCGTTGTGAGGAGATTAATTAAACATACTATGTTTAATTAATCTCCTTTAATTAATGTATCATTTATGTACT
Organism: Hemistola chrysoprasaria; assembly: GCA_947063395.1. Classification (NCBI taxonomy): domain Eukaryota; kingdom Metazoa; phylum Arthropoda; class Insecta; order Lepidoptera; family Geometridae; genus Hemistola; species Hemistola chrysoprasaria. Next base: position 10,272,307 of record OX346724.1, on the reverse strand, counting down.
TTAAAAAATTATGTATTTTTATTAGTAGGTATTTCTTTTGGATAAAGAGTAGATATAGCTCCAAAAAACTGTACAAAAAACGGTTAGCGCTGCGTTTTGCAAGAGGACGCGCCTTAAACGTTTGGAAGAGAAAAGGATCCAGTGATTGTTAGGTTCTCGCGATTGCTTTTCATTGAATTCAACATTTTCAAATGGTAACTTAACATAAAATTAAGTCTTTTTCAGCAGTTTAGCAGTTGGTGTTAGCAGGAAGACATTTATTGTCTTGAACAAAGTTTGATAAATTATTTAATTTACCGCCAATTAATCAAATCAATTAAAAGGATCCAACATAATACACCGAAAATAAGCTTTTTAAGCCGTCTTAGCAAGAAGTCCCACGGAGCACAAACTCAATTTGAATGGGTCGCACAACTAATTAAATCCGCCCAAAAATCGCTTTCAAAATCGATAGCACAGAAATTATTATTGCGAGATATTAGTTTTTTAAAGGAAATCTTTCGAAATAGTCTTCTGGTACAGATACTTCTAGAGCAATGCGTGTACATTCGCCGTAACGAAATAAAACTAGTAAGTCGATTCACCGTCGCGTCTTGAAGCGATCGCTGAAAACAAAATTGTTTATTAGTAGCTTTTGAAATATTAAATGTAACCATCATAATATTGATAAATAAAATTTTAAGCGGTACTTTTCTGTTAAAATCCTTGTGATAATTATTCGTAGATCTAAGTTTTATTACAAAAGTTATGCGATGACAGTGAGCCAACCTGCAAAAGAAAATTATTCGCCTGTAGTTTTTGGACTTCTGAATTTCTGTCTTTTTTATTACGAAGTTATAGACATAAAATAGTTATCGGTAAGTATTAATGATCAGATTGGCAATCCCCCCCTCCCTGATGGTCTGATGGGGTAGGCCTATGTCCAGCAGTGGACTTCCAGCGGCTGAGATGATGATGATGATTAATGATCAGATATTATCGAGTTGTAGCTATATTGGTAACAATACTTTGAATACATCTGCGATCTGATATTTTTATATAAATAAGTAAGTGATACAATCACGCCAAGGCACACAAACACGTTCCTGGGTTAACGTAATTAAACCTGAGGTATAGTTCGACACAAAAGAGTAGTAAATGATGGGGGCGCCACTGTCTTTTACAAGAGTAAAAACAATTTAATCAACACATACACTTTAAATTAGTTCCGCTTCTACTCTTTTCTGTCGAGCTATAATAACTAACACAGAGATAAATAAATAATTTCTCTTGCGCCATCAAGGGTTAGTAACAACATACATACATACATACATACAGGCAAGCCTTGTTCCCGATGGGGTAGGCAGAGACCCTATAGTATCTGCCTATCCTGGTTAGGTAGTAACAAAACTCCTAATATTTGAAATATTTATTCCTGAGTTAATAAAGTAAACATATATTTACTTTACCCTTATGATCGTGCAAGTGGGTCTTAATAAGCTAAACATTTATTTCTTCTCAGCCGTAGCAAGTCCACTGCTGTACATAGGCCTCCCTCATAAAGGGGCAGGTTTGCCAATACTCGCCACGCTTGGCAGGCGGGTTGGCGAGCGCAGTTTGGTGAATTTTACGCAGAAGACGCTACTGCCCGTCCTCTGGATCTGACAACCCTTAGCCGACTCTTACAGCAACCATGGGTAGAGAGGGTGCGGTACTATTCTATAACCGGCACCCCACGGCCAACATTCATTTATTTACTCCAAATTTTCGCGCCAGTGCATTAATAATATTGCATTAATAATATGCCTAAGGGTAAAACTCACCTCCATGTAAACTCATGCATTGATACGAAGCCTTCATCAGATCCTTGAGGAGACTGTCAGCGTTCTCCTGTTTGTCCACGAACACTATAATACTGCCCATTTGACTGTACAGGCCCAATAGCTCCAGAAGTTTAAAGAATTTCGCGTCTTCTTCGAGAATTGCCACGTGCTGCTCTACGTCCTTGCAGACTACGCTACGGCCGCCCACCTACGATTTAATTTTGTTGTTATTTCTTGCGTATCTCGGAATATTTTATTACACTCTAGCAACTCGCCCCGGTTTCGCATGAGTAGCAGGCGACCAAAGTTAAAAAGATTTTTTATGATGAATAATTCTATAAATCATAGATTTCATATTACTCTATTAAGTATACTGTGCCGTATTAAGTATAAAGCTCCCAGTCGACATGGTTTTTTCTGACCTCTTCAACATTAAAACTTTGGTGGAAACTATATGAAAATCAATTCATCCATTTTTTTATTTGAGATTATCGCGAACAGACATACTGGGGGGACTTTTTAATAAGAAGGGATTATCTAGAGTCTGAGTGACAAGACGAGCAAATCAAGTGCCTGATAGTAAGCATCATGATTGCCCATATCAGACACAGTGCCACCCAGTGTTTTAAAATTCTAAATTTTGCGCGGCACTGCACTGTGCCTGTCACCCTGAGATATTAGTTGTTGAAACTCGTCATGCCCAGTAATTTCGCTGGTAACATTGCACATTACTGCTTGGCGAATGTATACTGGCATAGGACAAGGTCTTGCATCCAGCGTGATCCTGCGATCTTTATTAAATGGTGTGTTCAACGTGTCTCCATTCGGGAACCTTACAGCCCCATTGGCCATCAGTTCAACATGCTACATGCATATATATTATTACTAGTTTTGAATAAAATAAAACCCTTTATTTAATCCTCCCAATATGATGTCGTTGAAAACAGAATGTAATATAATAAATATAATGTTATAGTTACTTGTATTTCAATAGGTTTCTGGAGGATTCTCCTCGCCAGCGCCTCCATTTGTCTCGGGAATGTGGCGCTGAACATGACTGTCTGTCTGTCCGGGCGAACGTTGTCGATTATTTTCATTACCTGCACAATAACAACGCAAAACTAATGATAACTTTTAAATTTCATGGCACTTTATGATTACAATCTGCACCCAGCGGGTAACACAGAAAAGATCCATAATATTATGTTATTCCAGGGTTTCAGCTAATTAAATACCTTTAAGCCCAATCGACAAATAAACTCACATGCCCACATTTAAACTGAACTGGAAAGTGGGATGCTCAAATCGAAAAAGAGATGAAATCGCTACGGAATTTTACCAATTCTTAAGCCTAGCGCGCACTGCCTTGCGTTGCGTTAACCGCAAGCATATTCTGTGAAGTACGAAGTGTCACAGAAGCGTGAGCATTGACACGATAACACAAGTGACACAATTTTACAAGTGACACTATACCACAAGTGACACGATAACCCAAGTGACACAATAACACAAGTGACACGATAACACAAGTGACACGATAACACAAGTGACACGATAACACAAGTGACACGATAACACAAGTGACACGATAATACAAGTGACACGATTACCTGTGGTTCAAAGCCCATGTCGAACATGCGGTCAGCCTCATCAAGTACAATGTAAGTGACTCGTCGGAGGTTGGTGACTCGACCAGAGTTGGCCGCCAGCATGTCTATCATGCGTCCCGGAGTACACACTATAATCTCCGCGCCGCGCTTTAACTCTGCTATCTGGAATTAAACAACTTATTAACATCTATGACTACGAGTGAATTAGTCATTTTCCTGTAAAGCCTTCATTAAAATTTCTACTAGAGGCAGGACAAGGGGGGGTACAAATGCATTGACTTTCTATTGGCAGCAATGTGGAGCGCACTTCTTGTTGTTATAAATAATAATCCGCCCTAGTTTTGCACGGGTAGTAAAATACAGCCTAATATATTATCAAGACAAATAAATAACAAATAGTTAACTTTGTTTTCAATAATTCTGTTGGTTTCCGCGGCCCAGACCCCGAATTCTTTTTGGCAGAAATTTGGAATACACCACATTTCTGCCAATAGAAATGAAAACATTTTTTACAGAATTCCTGTCAATAAACTTAAGTAACACCCGTACACAAAAAATTTAACAAGTCACATACCTGTTCCGAAATACCAGTGCCTCCATAAACACAAACAGTTGTGAGCCCCAAAGATTTACCAAACTTCTTGATATCCTTCCCAATCTGCATGCAAAGTTCCCTTGTAGGCGTCATTATAAGAGCTATCGGTCCATCCGTGTCTTCTAAAGACGGCTGGTCTAAGACATGACGGAACATTGGCAGAATAAATGCCAATGTCTTGCCTGAACCTGTCTTTGCAATGCCAATTAAATCTCTGGAAAGAAGGCAATTATTATGTCATTATTATGAGCTTTTTTTTATATTTTTTTTTTTTGGGGGGGGGGTTTGCATCATTTTGCAATTGAATTGAGTGTTGTTTATATTTTCTCAATGACAGCCTGGAGTCTGGAACTGTGCCCCGTAGATGGCAATAACCTCACCCACTATTACATGGGATTAATAACATACCGGCGAAACGGGTTGTGTCTACTATGGGAGTTAGTCCTGGGTATACCTCCACCTACCCCTTCGGGAAAAGGCGTGATTAGGCGTGTTACTAATTCTTCTTGCAATTACACCAGTTATACCCAACTGAGTTAACTGAAATTTAGTATAGACATTTAGTTTGGATGAAAATGCATAATCAGGTAAATAACGTAATTGTAATTCCCCTTTAAAAACGAACCCTTATAGGATCACTTTGTTATACGTCTGTGTCTCTGTCCGTCTGTCAAGACCCTTTTTATCAGGAACGCGTTGAGGTATTAAGTTAAAAATCATATAAACAACTAAGGTCTATGGTTTCTTGCTGCTTTAAAAAAATCAAACTTCTAAGCCAATGCAATCAAGAGATAAAGACTATTTTATCGCACATTTCCATTCTTTGCACAATGGGCCAAAAACTTTTAGGGTACTTCCCGTTGGTCTTGCACCTTGAAATTTGTTAAGAAGCAAGATCTTATAATATTATCAACAAAGGGAAAATTCCTAACCTATGTGGTCTCACAGTGCGCCTGAATGCATAGGGCTGTTAAATTCAATTCTTAAACAATACTAGATCTAACGCTATGGCTTAATTCGGAGCAGCCCTTAAGTAAGGTAGGTAGACCTATTTTAACGATCGTATAGTGGAGCTTAAATAGAAAATGTTCCTCTATACTCTGTCGTAAATTTTCCTTGGCGGCAAATTTTGAGATTTTGTTTCAGTACATATTTTGCGGTGTTTTAATTTAATATATTATTTAATTAAACAGAAAATATTGTTTATTTCACCGGGTAAGCTAGTTTCTAATTATAAAGTTATATTTATGTCATCCGCTAATCAGTTAGAGATAAGACCGAACTTAGCAACAGAAATGGACCAATCACAGATCTGTAATCAACACTGTGTGTTCGCATAGCAATGTCGCATGGATGTTGTTTGTGAATGAGATGGCCTGCCATGGCGATCGCTGTGAGAAATCCCTTACTTTGCAGTGTTGCTTGCTACCTTAGCTAAGTTTTATTCTTGAATAAGGGTGTAAATATATTTGCCAAGGTATGCCTTAAAAATTTATTTGGTCACACTCTGTGCGGGTTTGAAGTCGCTTGTAACAGCTAGTTAAAATATCAAACATTAATTACCTTCCAGACATGATAGCTGGTATTGCTTGAGCTTGAATAGGTGTAGGTTTCTCAAAGTTAAGTTTCTTCAAGATATCCATTTCCTTTTTACTGACCCCACAGTGTGCCCACGTTCTGATTGGCTTTGGACATCCTTTGCCTTTGACTCTAATGCCTTCTAATTCAGTTCTGTATGCTTCCACTTCTTCTGGAGTCATTCTTGCTAGTTCACTTACCTAAAATAGGAAATGTGTCTTTTTAGAGGTGTTTTTAAGTTATTATATAACACTTTTATTGGTACCACAATACAGAAAATTAACAAAATGAAACTAAAACGTGAGTAACAACTATTGGCGGTCTTATGTCTTAGTTATGTTTGTCATAGGGCAAAAGGCAATGTTTCATAAGTCCAGAGAAGTCTAAGGGCATTTGCACACGACGTATTTTATCATCGCCGACGACGCGCAGTTGCAGCTTTTATACTTAATTCAAACGGAGTCCATTACTGTTTTTCGTGAATCGACAGCGCTATTAATAGTAGATTAGTAGCCAAGGGCTGTAAGGCATCAATTGCAGCCCGAGATATTTAGGCGCACGAGCGCAGCGAGGGCGCCTATACTTCGAGGTTGCAATTGATGCTTACACCCGAGCTAACTACTCTGCTTTACATCTCGATTGTGAGGTAAGTAGAAAAACACCGGCATTACAAGAATAAAACATTTTAAAGTAAAAGTTTTCTATTCCCGCCTTTTTTCATCTCTTTTTTAAATTATTTTTTTCAAGAACGAAATTGAGCTTCGTAGTTCGATATTTAAAATTGATGACTATTATACTCATACGAAGACAAGGAATAGCGAAGCGACCTCTTTTGTCATTGGCCTGAATACATGATGTCTATTGCCAGTATGATGGTTAGATGTACGCAAACTTTTTGAAAGAGTGAAGTTTTTTTTTAATTACTTACCGCCCTAGGGCTTTTCTAGCTACATTATTACCCTAGAGCGCTAATTGGTCACTTACAAGCCCCATTTGGGGGTAATAAGGACCTACTTACCGAATATGAGAGATGTAATAGTAGATTAGTAGCCAAGGGCTGTAAGGCATCAATTGCAGCCCGAGATATTTAGGCGCACGAGCCCAGCGAGGGCGCCTATACTTCGAGGGTGCAATTGATGCTTACACCCGAGCTAACTACTCTGCTTTACATCTCGATTGTGAGGTAAGTAGAAAAACACCGGCATTACAAGAATAAAACATTTTAAAGTAAAAATTTTCTATTCCCGCCTTTTTTCATCTCTTTTTTAAATTATTTTTTTCAAGAACGAAATTGAGCTTCGTAGTTCGATATTTAAAATTGATGACTATTATACTTATACGAAGACAAGGAATAGCGAAGCGACCTCTTTTGTCATTGGCCTGAATGCATGATGTCTATTGCCAGTATGATGGTTAGATGTACGCAAACTTTTTGAAAGAGTGAAGTTTTTTTTTAATTACTTACCGCCCTAGGGCTTTTCTAGCTACATTATTACCCTAGAGCGCTAATTGGTCACTTACAAGCCCCATTTGGGGGTAATAAGGACCTACTTACCGAATATGAGAGATGTAAAGTATTAAAAATACGCCGTGTGCAGGCTCTTAGGAAAAATGCGATTGCTACAATAGGATACTGCAATGGCGCGTTGCTTAAAATCAAGCGAAAGTTTCGTTTCGTCGTCAAATTCAAAAGTCAGCTTTGAAAATGTTGACTACTGAAAATATTTATAAATGACTAGCTGTGCCCCGCGGATACACCCGCGTCGACTTCGTTCCCGTGGGAATATCGGGGAAAAGTACCCTATGAGTTATTCCAGGGTCTAAGCTACCTGCATACCAAATTTCAGCCTAATCTGTTCAGTAGTTTTGACGTGAGAGAATAACAAACATCCATCCATCCCTCAATCTAACCAAAACCGCGCTAGATGGTGCTGAAGGTGAATTAGAACCCGCAAGCGTTTTATTCACCTGTTAAAAACGTAAGTACATTGTACTGAAATTTGGGATATATAATATTTATAAATTATAAATGGTTAATTAATTAGTTCTATAAATGGTTAATTAATTAGTTCTGAAACGAAAATTACCTCAGTGTAAAATGCTTTTCTGTATGGCATGTAGTCCAAACTAGCGTGGTCTACTTTTGCCAGATCTTTTCTTTGTTTCGAGGCGAGGTTTGCAGCTTGGTCTTTGATGTCCTCCGTTTCTTCTTCTGACGAGTACTCTAACCCATCTTGATTTTGTTCGATTAATTCCCCTGGAGAAATAAAAAAAAATATAATCAGCGAATAATGTCTTAAGTTTATTAATCCCCTTATTAAAAACTGACCATAAGGCAACATCCTAACGTGTTTATTCAAAATAAGCTGTACCGCGCGGTTTCATTCATTATGTAGTCTTCGTTTTTGTGGGAATATCGCGATAAATATATAACCCTATGGGTTACTCCAGGGTCTAAACTATCTACATAACAAATTTCAGCCCAATCGGTTCAGTAGTTTCGGCGTGAAAGAGTAACAAACATCCATCCATCCTCACAAACACATTCCCATTTATAATATAATGGGTAGTTTGAATCCTACAAATATTATAAGTGGGAAAGTTTGGGCCACAACTAGTTGTTACATATATCCACGATCAGACATACCCATATAGTGATCAAACATGAGTGAATGTTCAGATTATTGTTCATTAATTTATTTGCCTGGAAGAGATCGCTCTAAGCAATAAGGCCGCCAATTGTCACACATTTAAATTTTAAATTATACCAATAAATTAGAGTTATAGATAGATAGATAAACTCTTTATTGCTACATCACAAACAAGAATTAACCTTAAAAATAAAAATAAAGTATAACAAAAAAAAAATTGTGTAACAATTGGCGGTCTTATCGTTAAAAGCGATCTCTTCCAGACAACCGTGCAGGGTGAGGGGAGTACCGTAAATCACATTTGGTTGGTGGTGTGACATAAATAATAAATTAATTAATTAGTTATCTATTCTATTCTACAAACTATAGCAGAATTTTATAGTTTACCTTTGTTTTTCTGTTCTGTGACCTTCTTCTTGGCAGTTCCTGTGAGTATGACCACACCAGTGCCACCTATAGTCGGCACGCTCATCAGACCTCGCTGTTGATCTATCTCATTCACTTTACGTACTTCCTAAAAGAAAGATCACCATTTTAAACTATTAAGTTTTACCAAGTCAGGACTGCCTTGGTGGCATAGTAGTCACAAGTTCTATTGCCGATCATGAGGGTTCGATGACCAGGCACACCCAACTCAATTCCCATACAAAATTCGCGATAAAACTACCTACTACACACTGCACACATGAAGTTTTGTACAAACGCAAGAGTATGCGTGAGGTGATTTCCCAGCAAAGGGGCTAGTTGAGAGTTCAATGTCGCTCACGGGGTGAGGAAGGCCCAATTGGTGGGTGGATGACAGTGTCCTTTCTATACATAGTATTATTATCTGTTCTGTGCCCCAGGTATGGCAGTGCTTTTCCATTAAGAATTATCTTAACAATAGCCTGAACCTTTGCCCATTAGATGGCAATAGGCTCACCCCCTATTAAACTTATAATGATGTTAATGGCGACGTGTGGGTGTACCTACTATGGGACAAGGTAAGGGGACACCTCTGCCTGCCTACCCCTTTGGAAAAAAGGGGCGATGTTATGTTTTATTTCAGATCCTGCCTAGTCTATTAAAATATTGCACTTGTGGTCTCAACACAATATTTTAATAGACATAGTTAAACTTGCCTGTTGTACTTCTTGCATGTAAGCATCTAGCGGGTCAATTTCATCTTCAGCTTCCATTTTAGCTTTCTCTTCTGCAGCTAGCTTCTCTTTGGCAGCTTCTGGATCTTCTGGAGCTAATAATATCAATAAATTACAAAAAGACACATAGTGCAATATGGGAATGCTGTGGTGTGTGGGAAGATATAGTGACAAGGATAGAGAAAGGTATGCTCAGGTGGACATATGATAATGGATAAAAGAAGAATAACAAATGAGACCTAAGTATAGTTTTCATAATGAAATTGATGTTATCCTTTTTTTTTTAATGTATGGAAATGCATTTACGCATACTCTCCCCGCCAGGGGGAGGCGGGCGAGTTATGTCGGGCTCGGCGAGAAGCGCCCATAGTGACTGAGGCGGGATAGGGTCGCGCTAGCATTCACTATCCCAAATTGATGTTATCCTAAGGATCCTAAGGAATTATAAGGCCATGTCAAAATACCTACAACCATATTGGGCCTTAGTACAAATGTGATTCCACCAATTTTTTACCCAAGATTCCAGCTCCATCCATCTACCTCTTAAACAAACACATTATTCACAATGAAGCCACAGACAGTCTTCTATACAGAGGCTATTTCTTTGGCTGAAGAAATGGTTGCCCACATAGACGCAAAGCAGTAGCCCTTCAACATGAACAAGTCCTCGGAACAGTGAGGTCAATCTGCATAGCCTGCGAAGTTCCCAGGAGGCTTCTGGGAGGAGTTAGGCTGGCTAGATTAGCCAGGAGTTTTACTCACAATGGACCAAATAAGAGTCTAAGTGAGGAAAAGGAGTCCTCTTTACTTTACACCCATCTACCTCAAGAGACTTCATACCAGAAAACAGTGGGTACTTAATTAGAGAAATTTCATAATACCTTCATCACCAGAATCATCTTCCAGTGACCATTTCTTGATGGCAGGCACTTGTATGTTGGAAACAATGCTGCCCTTCTGCACCTCTTTCTTAGTGGATTCTATCTCCTTCCGTTTACGATCAGCTCGCCAGCGCTCAATGCGATCTCGACGCTTTTGCATCTCCGCTTCAAGGCGGATTTGTTCTTCTTCCTGAATATATATTATGTATGGTTGGTTATGCTTTAGACATGAGAAGCTAATGATTACCAGCACAGTTAATGCAAAAGAACATGATGATGCAGCCCTATACCACACAGTCTATCAACATATCAAATTTCAGCCCAATCTGTACAAAAGACAATTTTTCACATGTATAATATTAGTAGAAAAAAAATATAGTTATCCAATTACCTTATCAACACTACCAGGGTTATAGTCCCCTGATTCAGACTTAGTAGTCTTTTCTTTAGATTTCGACCTGTCCCTGTCTTTATCCGGACTCTTCTTTCTTGAAGACTTACTTGAACCACCATTTCGCTTGTCATCCTTATCTCTGAAAAAATTATATTGACCTTGTTACATTGAAAATGAAATAGTTGCAATAAAACACAGAAGGGTGTTGACCCTGGGGTTATGGTCAATGACCCAAATGGCCAAGTGTTTCCCCACCCTGGTAATCCTACATCCCTCCAGGACCCGAAGGTGTGAGGAGACAAAGACTTTTCTCAGGCTGCTAGCCATCAGAAGGTACCTACCAGGTATCTATGAATTTCCTAGCTGATCGGTCAGAGATATTAGACCTGGCGCGATGTGGACCGCTAGATAATTAAGCTAAAGGTGATAAGCGAAAATAATATATAACGCTTTATCCAACACAGAATATATATTCAAACCTTTTCCTATCCCGATCCCTGTCCCTTTCTCGTTCTCTACTTCGATCTCTCTTCGAGTCACGTTCTCTGCTGCGACTGCGCTTCCTCTTTGAAGATTTAGAAGATCTATCACGACTCCTGGACCTAGAACGCCTTCGTTTTCGATCAGGAGTAGCAGATCTACTATGGGACCGCCTTCGATCTCGGTCACGACTGGAAACAAATGTATTTATATATTACACTGGTGACACATAGTTTGGAATAACTAAAATAATTACACTCACCCACTGCGAACCATTTTATTTCATTTGTTTGAGCTATTAATCAAGACAAAATTCAAGTTACATATTTTTCACAAAACAGCAACGCGTTATTGAGCACAGAATATTAATACTATATTGACAAGTGACAAGTGACATTTACCACAGACTGATAAATTGTTTAATATTTGACCAAGGCATTTAAAAAAAAAATGACTTTTTTTTTTTCATTTTAGACACAGGTAATAAATTTGAAAAATAGGTTAATTTTCAATAATTAAATTTAATCGATTAATCACATCAAGTATGTACTTGTACCATAGATTTATATATAATATACGAGCTCTTTGACTGGTACCACAGACATAGATCAAAATAGACGACTCCTGTACCTTCATCTGTATGATGAAAACCAAGCGTGTCACATATTTTTCTACCTACTGTGACGTCACAAGAGCGATTTAGTGATGGGAATTTCGTTCCGTACCAAACCGATTCGGATAATGGTGCCAGCGAGCCCAATATCTAACACTAACATCATCATTAGTTGACGTTTTCAGTACATTAATAGTCGGTATGGTTTTGTCGTCCATACAAAAAGTATGGACGACAAAACCATTTCCATTGTTTCCGTAAAGCTACCATCATTAAAATGAACTAAACAAATTCGACTATTCATTGTTGGAAACCAATTTTTATATCCTGTGGTTTCAATCTATTTCTCTTTAACTTTAGGGTCATTTGGATAATGGATACCTACAATTATAAAATATAATATGTTATACAAAATCACTACACTACTACTTTGTAGTTACAAAGTAGTTTGTTAGTTACAAGTAAATGTAAAGTGTATAATAAAAATATTATGTTGCACAAAATGTACCAAGGCGATCATCATCATTCCTTTGTTTACAAAATCGATACCCCTTGTCCACATCTAAAGTTTTAATCAACACAATAATTATCGGCAGAAAATTGCCTTTAAGAATTCTGTTGTCTAAAACTTTAATCATAGAGAATAGACGATTTAGTGTTCACACAAACCAAGCAGTGTTTGTGTAGTGTTGCCAGCACAACGCCTTTTTATCTACATGGACCGGAAGTTGATTATAGAAGGGCCCAGTTACATTAGTCCAGAAATCGAGTTGTAGTAAGCGACTTACACTTAATACGTAACAAAACTGAATGGAAATCTGTGGGGGAGGCCTATGTTTAGCAGTGGACGTCCTATGGCTGAGATGTTAATGAGATGACGAAGTAGTAGGTAGAATAATTGTGGAAAATTCTTTCGGAATAATGTCTTGTAGTGGTAGGCCTCTTTTGCAGGAGGCCGCCTGGGGAAGTACCACACCTTTGCCAGTTATTCATCCGCCAATTATTAGCATCATCGGGAGACTGAAATCGTAGCAAGCGTCGCTCAGCCATGAGGCTCAGGGTGTGATCGGACAATTTTTGAGGTCTATTTGTACGGCGGAGTTTATAGAACTTAGAGCCCATAGTTTGGACAGTTTCTACGAGCCTGTTATTAATTTATGTTATCTATGAATTTAAGAAAGAGAAAATATAATAAAATCAAAGAGTATATTTAATAAGTATTTATTTTAAAAAGGCAACTGCATTTTAAAAGTTGAAAATACTTTAAGACTAGGAATTGAACAAAAAATAAATAAAAAAATTTCAAACATTATCCCATCTTATTGTGTACCTTATTAAAGTAAAGCTAGAACTACATCTGGCACACGTGTGCTACGTACGCCGATCTGGCCGCGTCGGAACCCATACATTTTGTATGGCGACTAGCTGTTTAGAGCTACATTAGATCCACGCCTAATGCGTGTGCGTAATGTAGCTCTAAACAGCTAGTCGCCAAATAAAATGTATGCGCTCCGACGCGCCCAGAACCGGCGTACGTGGCACACGTGTGCTAGATGTAGCTTAAAAACTTTAATATTTTGTATATTATTTTTATGTTTTAGGTGTATCAAAATCATTCTGATAGAAGAATCGCTATAGAGAGAGTAAAAAATAACGGAGAATTCGGATCTCCTGCAAAACACAGAAAAGTCCGGCCAAAATACAGTTATACGATTTTGACAAGTGCGCCATTCGGCAAAAAAAATCATTATTTATATGCTGTGAAGAAAGAAATCCTTACACTCTCTATATTATGGAGTGTATAACGAAACGATATTTTTTACGGTGGAAGCAGAGAGCATTTACGAAATATTTTATGAGAAATTGGGATTAATCTCTTAATAATGTTTTATTTTTTATACAATCTAGTTCATTTAAAAACGTTTTATTTTAGTATACAGTTTAATAGATTATGAATATTATATAATTAAGAAGATATTAAGTAAAAAAACACAATACCGGTGATACATAGCTTGCGAACCATACTTAATGTAACACTTGTATTTTTTCTATAACTTTAATAGTAATCAAAAAAAGTTCTTACAAAATGCTTTGTTAAAATAAAAATACTTTTATGAAAGAACAGTTCTTTGATATTTTTTAATTATTAGTGGTAAAAGGGCAGTGGCTTTTATTCATTAAAGACTAAACAATACAGCTACCTTCTTACAATCTATCTACCTTATCTAAATACACTATGCTAAAGAAAACTTCGGAAATCCATAGGCCGACATATGAAACTACAGGAAATCCAAGTGCTCTAAAACCACTAGAGTAATAAAACATAACATCACGTCTTTTTCTCATGTAATAGGGGGTGATACTATTGCCATCAACCAGGCAGAAATCCAGACTGAGAAAATTCGTAGCAGTAGCGCTTGCGCTCACTATTGAGGATATTACCAATCCTTATCCTGATCCTAATTTTTATGAAATAGGATTCCAAGTTCGATTTGTTATTTATTGACTATAATTTCTAGATGAACGAGTTATATAGACCCCTTTTTTCGTCGGGTAGTAGTTACTTGTATCCATATCTACTACTAGAGAGGTAAAAACTATAGAAAATAAATTAAAATTGCAAAGTATCAAAATCGTTTATAAGTAATAAAGTTTTTTTTTTATGATAGTGAGTGACAAGACGAGCAAATCAGGTGCCTGGTGGTAAGCATCATGATTGCCCATATCAGACACAGTGCCACCCAGTGTTTTAAAGTTCTAAATTCTGCGCGGCACTGAACTGCGCCTGCCACCCTGAGATATGAGTTGTTGAATTACGTCATGCCCAGTAATTTCGCTGGTAACATTGTCCTTCAGACCCGAACACAGTAATGTATTGCCATACATAGAGCAAGTGGCGCCCTCAATTATATTAGCCCTCAATTAATTTCTACCCGTTCAGGTACACACCCACAGTGAAAAATTTGTTATTCAGCTATGCCCCCGGCCGAGACGCTCCCACTGTAAAACAACCGTATTATTATGTGTAAAAACGATAACAAGGCTATAGCCTTGTTCCCTGTAGCCTTGTTCTCGTAGAGGTAGGCAGAGACTATTTCTGCCATAATTTTGACTAATAGAACTTTACTAAACTTGAAAATTAGTTAAATTTGACACTGGCAAATACATTTAACATGCGAGTTTAATTGAGAAGAAAGAAAAAAGCAGGCATACTGTCTATGGCAGCACCGGAAGTCAGTCAATGTGAACACTGTTATGGCCGAAACACAGGGACCGGATCGAGGAATTTAAATGGGGCATGATTAATAATATTGATCGTATTCTCACCCAAACTTATTATATAGTAAATTTAAGTTTCTGTGTGAGACGAAGAGGTAAGCTTGATTAAACCAAGTTTAGTTCATGTATGATTGGATTTGGTGCTGGTACATAAAGTCATTCTCGAATAATTAATAATTTGTTACACCTTTTTGTACCAGACTATGTACCACCAAAGGTACATAGTAAATTGAAATAGATGAGCATCGGTAAATATGTTTTTACCCATGATTTGGCCGCCCCCGTGTTATATGCAGCCGGGGCCATTACCCCCCGGTTTGCCTTAATGCAGATCTGGGTCAACAGCATAATTCTAGGCATAATTATGGTGTTAGCTAATACTTTAGGTGTGTACGAGCCTTTAAGATTAGAATCGAAAACAAGACAGAAAAATTAGAATAGTATAACCTTACCACGAAGCCGAGTGATTGAATGTTTAGTAATGTTTAATAGAATGTTTTTATTTTCATTGTGAGTTATAATAAACAGGCCCTAAAACTTAGTAACGAAAACTGGCAGTGTATTATGAATTACGCAGTACACATTCAATTAATATTTTTCATTGTAAAACCACAACAAACACAAAATAAATAATTTTATAATAAATTACACACAATTTAAGAACACCGCTTTACCGATTACCGACACAGATCACTTAATTAGTACTACGTACAGATGCGACAGTGGAACGGCGCCGGAAAGTTTTGCAATATGTGCGTTTGTCGCTGTTGTCGCACATCTACTTTTTTTTTTTTCTAACTCCATAGAGTTCATAATATCCTTCGGTGGAGTTTTGCACATTTTATGAATGGCATTGACATTTTATAATTCATTGCAATGTGACAACTAGTGATGTGAAAATATTACACTAGGTATCGACTAAATTAGTGATGTCCTTTTTATCGATACATAATTAGTGACGTCACTCTTTTGGTCCTGAATACAGGACCAAAAACTTTAAAATTAAGTTTTCAAGTTATAACTTAAAACTTAATTTTAAAGTAAAAAATAAAACAAACATACATAGATCGACCGGATAAGTATGGAGTTCCGGCTACAGTTAAACAGTAACCAGCTGTATTTAGCTATCAATAGTATGGATATGAAGATTCTGTCCTAAAAGTTGTAGCCGTCATGACTTGCTGACCATCTGTATTTCCCTATGACTGAAATAAAATTAACTTTTTTACTATTTAAAAGAGTTTAATCACTTATAATCCAAATAAATCTTACTATAATATATTATAATATTATAATATTATAAACATAACATACATTCACGCCTTTTTTCCCTGAAGGGGTAGGCAGAGGTGTACCCAGGACTCAGTCCCATAGTAGATAAATAAATTATAATAATATTATGTATAATTATAAACTTTGTTTTTTTTGTTTGTAACGAATAGGCTCCGAAACTTCTGGTCGATTTAAAAAAAACTTTCACTTATAAACAGCTCAATTCGGTGTGAGTGATATAGGCTATATGAGATTTTGAAAAAAATAGGGATCCGTAAGGTAACTGCAATATGGTGAACCAAGGTGTCACATTATTACCAAATATATTCATTAATTTGCGTGCGCTGGATGAAATCCATTGATGGTAGGGTAAATAATGTACTAGGGGTTTTTAGTACTTACCAATATTATGTACAATATAGTGAACGAACATTATATACATCTATTTTGAAGGAGTCATTATTTTTCATGCTGTGTGAAAACTATCGAGGGTAGATTAAAATAATAATAGATATAATAATAAACAAAGAAATAATAGTTTGTAGAACTTATCAATTATCAATATCTACAAAATAGTGAACGAACATTGTATTCATCTATTTTGGTTTAGTCACAATAATTTTTGGCTTTTGGCTAGTATAGTTTTTGGCTTCTCCTGCGTCCTGAATCCTCAGGCCCCAGCATATATAACTGATGCATGTTATTTTTTAATAATAAACCCATATTAGCAAATAGCATAGCAAATAGCAATAATAGGCATGCTTATAAAATTAATGCTAAATTACATTAATTACCATCACTATCACTATAGGTCTCCCAATAATTTTTTAAAAACTGAAAAATAAAGTTACGTAAGTTATTAATGTTATAATTTTATAAAAACAACACTTTTTGGTTTGCCAAGGTAGGGTTAAAAGAAAAAAGTATCCCGGGTATAAAAATTATGAGTTTCAAATCTCATTTTTACTCAATTAGTGGTCAACCTATACCTTCAGCAGGGGCCCAATTCTGAAAGTGCACTATAAGCGTAATGGTGTTCCGATCGTGTATCATCGGTACTTTTTTTGAAATACGCGAGTCTATATGTCATTTAAAAAACTCCAATGGAAAACCGATGAAATCAGAATGAACACGTTTGATCTGTCATTGTTCGCATAATTTTAATCCCAATTCACTAAGACTGGTGATCAATGTCGTATTGATGGTTGACTTTAACCGAATTCTGTAACCATTTTGACATCAAGTACTTCGGCTTTTCAATGATAGATTCTATCGTAAACTACCATTGACTGACCATTTTGCAGCCGAACCTTTTGAGTAGCAGTTGCTCAATGGTAGTTCTATGAAACCTTCAAATTAGTCTTAAAATGGCCGTATAAGCGGCGCTGAATATAAATTTACTATACAAATACGAGTAAATTATCATGAAATAGAGAAAAAATGCCCGCGTCGACGCTTTCTAAGACCTTCCGGATAGTGAATATGAAATGGGAAACACGAAAATCAGACTTATAATTTTATAACCAAACATCCCTATCGTCAATATCTTCGGGACATAGTCAGTGTGGTCTGAGAGTAATAGGGTAAGTAAAAAAATAATAATAATAAGTTATTACCTAGTCTAATATATCCATTTATAAAAATATTTTTTATAAGCGCCATGCAAGGAATTTCTACCCATAGCGCCATGACTGCTGTGCATATGGCCTTTGGTTTTATGCCACTCTTTTGATGCTATCGATAAATCGCGCCCTGGATTTTTCAATTCTGACCACAGTTGTACATCACTCACCTAAACAAAGCTAGCCTAAATAATATTTCTTATAATTTTTTTTCAGGTGGTTCAGACATTTGGAGAGGATGGATGAAAGGAGATTAACAAAAGAGCTGTAAATAAGACTGGTGTGAATGGTAAAATTGGTAGGGGTCGACCTAGGCGTACATTTCATGAACAAATTGATGTTGTTCTAAGACGAACATGTATGAAGAATGTCATAAAAGTGGACAAAGCGAGAGCTGTATGTCCGGGTCGTAGCAAGTGGAGGAAAATAGTCTGCATACCCCAACGTGAACAAGGCGTGAATGTATGTATGTATAACATTTCATCCTAATTTGTGCCGTCGTTTTAGCGTGAAAAGGTAACAAGCATACAATTTATTATATAAGTTGGGATTCTTCATCACTTTTCTTTTAGAAATGTGATAAAAGTTCTTCAAATAAATATAGGCACATTTATTACAAGTAAAAATTCAATTTCAATTTCAATTTCTTTATTGCATAATTCATGATATAATAATAGATGGTAGTACATAATCATGATACCCGTTTGGGCGTAGCAAATTGTTAGGTAACGAATATTTTATGAAGAATACATGTATCCAATAAATAAAAATAATAATAATAATTTCTTTGGCTTTCAATTTATGAACGTGAAGCAGGTCACTTACTAGTTCTCTTTTTTATCAACTGAATTTGGCTTACTTAAAGCAGTTCAATATAATTTATTCGTTTATTTGTTACAGCATGGGTTACAAAATACAACAACCAGTCGAACAATAAAACAAGCCTTATTCAGCTATAAAACCATAGGTACCGTACATATAAGAATATACATAAAATGTTATATTATGTTATAATTATTGTGAATGTAACTTCAATCAGAACATTAAAAATTATAATTTATGAGAATTTCATTTCTATCTTGTTACATAGATTATTATTTACAGACCCCACATCATTCATTAATCATTTTGATATTATATAAGTAGTTTCTTTTGACAAAACATGAAGGAGAAATTTAAAGTAGAAAGGTGTTATGAGTATGTTGTCAACCTTGAGCACTAGAATTCAGTCCCACACTGCAAGCTTGATCTGCGGAGAATAAAGACAGAATTGTTTAATGGTGTTATTTCATGCCTACTATACACCTAACCCTTCAACCAATATTACTTATGATGAAATTTATCATCTGATCTAAAGCGATAATTCATTGTGTTACCTAATCTAATTTCAAAAATTTACTATAGTATCATCAATCCGTTTTTTTTTCTATGTTATTTTACCTAATCAATCTATGTTACACACCGCTATAAAATATCTTGTGACTTACAGCATTTAACTTAGACTGCCTCAGTGGCGTAGAGGGTGCATGCTCAAATGCCAATCAAGAGGTCATGGGTTCGATTCCCAGGTCAGGCAAAGTGTTAAATAAGGATTTTTCCATTAGGTATTATCTCAATAACTGCCTGGAGTCTGGAACTGTGCCCAGTAGAGGGCAATAGGCTCACCCCCTGTTACATGGGACCAAAAACATACTGGCGAAATGTGGGTGTATCTACTATGGGACTGAGTCCTGGGTACACCTCTGCCTACCCCTTCGGGGAAAGGCGTGAATGTATGTTCAAAGCCGAATGTCAGGATTGTAGCAAGTGGAGAGAAATAGTCTGCTTACTCCATCGGGAACAAAGTGTAACTGTATGCTGTATGTATGTATAGCATAATTAACAAAGTTGTAAATCACATCTCTGGGCCCTAAGATACAGGCTCTTTCTTAGTTTAAGGATCCGCTGGAAATATAACAGAATAATATATGTTTTAAATGTAAAAGTTTAAGTTAAGAATTTTAAATTTATTTGCAGGTTGACTTGTAACATTTTCTATTATAAATAAAGAACTTGAACTTATAAAATAAAATTTGATTAGGCAGGCGGGTTGAAGAGCACAGTCCAATGCTAAAATAATCTAAATCTGGTACTCATGCCTGGTAATCTGGCAATAATTAGTTTCCACAACAGAATCTTACACTAATCTCTTTTCATAGAATTCCAAGATCTGACTGTTTGACTTAATAAGTAATCAAGACAAAAGGGTAGGTACTTATACTCACTTTTAAACATTTTGTTGATCATTTGTAATATCCAGTTTTGACTTACACAAGGTAAGCTTGTTAATCTGCAAGGTACCTACTTCTATTATAACGATAGACTATTTCTTGGATACAAAGCGGACGCCCATTGTAAGATTTTTGTGAAAACTAGTTCTATCTGTACTCTGGCGCAGCACCTTCTCTGAAAGAATAACAATAATACAATTTAATGACAAGCGTTATTATTCCCGGGATTTCGTTCTGGTAGGAATCTCGGGTCAAGACTTGATTATCATCATCACCATCATCTCAGACGTAGAAGTTTACTAGACATAGGTCCCATTGGGGGGCCTTGGCCTATACTTACCACGCTTGGCAGGCAGGTTGGCGAGATATATATATTATGAAGATAAATATTTGAGTACATTTTTCTACTGAATTAACTGTTTATGTATTTCACTTTTACTTAGGGAGTTGAATACACAGAATACTATTGCTAGGAGGTTGAGACGAGAAACTACGTTTTTCTAAAACTTTCTAGTGATTGTGTGTATTTTTAATTTATTAAATTCGTAAATATTTACACTCGACTCGACTGACAGTATTACTGACTTTGACATTTTCTGTGCTTTGACAGTAAAATAATGAAATTTTCACAGGCTATCCTAAATATTTGCATTTTTGAATTAATTATAGCGTCTTTTCTTTTACCGTTTTTTTGCAGGCAACATTTTTTACATGATTGATTTTGACTGGCAGCACTGTTCATTCCGAGAAGACGCGACTCCGACGACAGGCCAATGCGATCTTTGTGACACTGGTAATTTGATGTTCCGGAATTGACACTTAGGCCACTCTGGCGTTATAATCGTATCGGCCTCCGACACGACTGAGAGGCCTCAGTCGTGTCGGAATGGTCGAAAAATTAAGGTGTCCGTACGGAATCGAGGCCCTGAACTTAGGGGCATGCCCAATGACGTTGAATTGCTTCTTACTACAGACGTACAATCCCTGAACAAGCTTCACAAAAAAGTGTCCATCACTGACAATTACGCGCTATGACGTCTACTGACATCTACTGAATTTTTATTATTTGAATTTAAACCCTATTTTCTAATTGTTTTAAAGCATAATTTGGATTGAACGATTTTTCACCCTATGAAGTTCAATGTTAAATTTGACTCTAAGCGACGCGGGCGAACGTAGGTGCATTGGAGTAGTCTTATATGCACTAAAATATTTAGTGATTTAAATATTTTTTATTTTTTTTTATAAATTACACTTATTGTTCACGCGCAACAGTCATCAGTCATCACTTCATTCATCGTACATCCATCAATCTTCATTAATGTCACTTGCCAACTGTCAACTGCGAACATTGCGTTTTTTTTTTTTTTTATCAAGAGAGATTACAAGAATCCAGTTTCAAAAAACATCGTTTTATTTCACATCCATCGCCAACATTTTTGGTCCTTCGAGCCGGATCGACGCAGCAAGGATCAGCGAGGAAGGGTCAGGCCATCGTTCCTTTCCGTCCCATCCTCAATCGTTTGTGCTAAAATTTGTGATTTTCACATTTCAGTTTTGTCAAGAAATTGTTATTTTCGATAATAACTTGCAGCATCAGTCAACAGTGCGTCGCGCTACGTATGCGTTGCACACTGCTGGTGCCACGTTATCGGAAATTCTCGGAGGATTCTTGGTAATCGTAAGTACTTAACCTTAGCGTTTACCGCCGCCATAATGAGCGATGATGAATACTCATCTCCCGAACAGTGCTACAATATAGCAGACTACAAAAAGCAGCGCGCTTCCATAAAGGGCAGATTAACGTTGTTTGAGAAATATGTATCAAAATTCGAAAGTGCTGGAACTTTGACTCTAAAGCAACGCGCCGAGTTCGAGTTGCGAATGAATTCTATAAGTAACTTATTAAAATCTTTCAATACCATACAACAAAAGGTTGAACACCTATCCGACGACACAGAGTCAAAGTCCCACCTGGAATATAGAGAATCGTTTGAGGACCAGTATTTTAGTGTCTTGTCAACGGCCAAGTGTCTTTTAAATGGGGTAGATAAAAGGGACAGTGCAAGTGGCAGTGGTTTTAATTGTCAAGTTAATAAAGCTGTTACTATGAAATTACCACAAATTAGACTGCCCTCATTTGATGGATCCTATGACCATTGGCTCGAGTTTAAAAATTCATACATATCTATGATACATGAGCGTACTGATTTGGATTCTATACAAAAATTTCATTATTTAAAATGTTCCCTTAGTGGCTCAGCTCTTCAGGTGATCAGTGCATTAGAGTTCACAGCAGCTAATTACACCCACGCATGGGAATTGTTAGAAAACAGGTACCATAATAATCGATTACTTATTCACAACCATGTCAAGTCTTTGTTTGCTGCACAAGCTATTAATAAGGAATCTCCGTTATTAATTAGGAAGTTAATTGATACAGTGTTGCGTAACCTGCGTGCCCTTAAGCCCTTGGGTGAACCCACAGACGGGTGGGACACTTTGATTAATCATATTATTGTGTCAAAACTTGATTCTTCCACGGAGCGAGAATGGGAGAATCATAAGGGCTCTGTATTGACTGATTCTCAAAATACTCCAATTAAGTTAGATTATTTATTAAGTTTTCTGCGAAATCGAGCTGACATGCTAGACATGATTCAAGATAAACATTCCAGACCCAATCAGAATAATAATAATTATAAACCTAGTGTGCCTACATATAGGAAACCTAACAATAATACACAACAGTCACACAGTTTAGTGTCTACTCGCAACAATAGTGGTAACAAGTCATCGGTAAGACTTTGTGTGATGTGTGGTGCCAATCACCCATTATATACATGCATTCAGTTTCTTAATTTGTCTGTTAAGGATAGAGTTAGGATAGTTGAGGACAGTAAGTTGTGCAAAAACTGTCTCCGGTCCGGGCACAATATATCAGAATGTGTCTATGGGCCTTGTAAAAGGTGTGAGGTGAAACATAATAGTTTATTGCATTTCGACTGCAATAACAGCGAGGCTGCGCAGGCGGCGCCGGCGGCTGCAGCATCTCATGCTACAGCTGATCCGAAACCGGTGTCAATTGCGTCGTGTGCGTTGAATTCTTTGCATGTGAATAACAACGAATCGTTAGTACAGTTACCGCAGGTGTTACTATCCACTGCACTAGTCGAAGTCATGGATAGTGACAATCAATATCACACAGCCCGAGCGCTGCTGGATAGTGGTAGCCAGAATTGCTTTATTACGGAGAAGTTAAGCAAACGTTTAAACATAGCAGTTATACAGTCCACTGTTCATATATCAGGTGTGGGACACTCGGTCTCACAATCGAATCAGTTATGCGAAATTGATATGCGTTCGAAAACGAATAATTATTGCACTCGTTTAAGGTGTTTTGTACTTCCAAGTATCACGACAAGTTTACCTGTGTCTAGTGTAGATTATGATACAATGATCATTCCTAATAATGTCAGTCTTGCAGACCCGTCATTTGATGTGCCGTCTAAGGTCGATTTATTGATAGGTGCGGACGTATTTTGGGATTTATTAGAGGAGGATCGAATTCGACTTTCGAACGGGCCTTACTTACAAAATTCGAAACTGGGGTGGTTTATTTCGGGTCCGGTTTACAACAGTAAACACCACGTAAATAAATCTGTTCATTGTAATTTCGTTCAGTCCTCTGCCACGGACGCACAATTGCGTCAATTTTGGGAACTCGAAGAAGTTGAAAGGCCGAACTCTCTTCTCACTGAAGACGAACGTAAGTGTGAAGAACACTTTACCAAAACTACGACACGTGATCACAAGGGTAGATTCTCAGTGCGCATTCCATTGAAAGAATCAGCTGATGTCCTCGGTGACTCATATGATCTAGCCAAAACTCGTTTTTTATCATTAGAACGTAAATTAGATCGGCTTCCATCGTATAAGCAGATATATAGTGATTTTATGAGGGAATATAACAATTTGGGTCACATGACACTTATCGACGATAATAATAGTAAACCGTGCTATTATCTCCCACATCATGGAGTGTTCCGAGAACATAGTACTACCACGAAATTACGCGTGGTATTTGACGCAAGCGCCGTCACAACTTCGAATAAGTCGCTTAACGACATACAGTTGGTGGGTCCACCGCTCCAAAACGACATCTTCTCCATATTGCTCCGATTTCGTCAGCACAGGTACGTGGCTTGCGCTGATGTAGAGAAGATGTTTAGACAGGCTTTAATTCAGCACGATCAGCGTAGGTTACAGCTCATTTTGTGGCGAGAGGATTCGTCTCAACCTTTGAGTACGTATCAACTTAATACGATTACCTATGGTACGGCTTCTGCGCCGTACTTGAGCATGCGATGCTTACGACAGCTCGCACTAGAAACTTCTGATGATGTTATTGCGGACGTCATTAACAACGATTTTTTCGTAGATGACCTCATAACGGGTCACGATGACCCCTCTATTTTGTCAAGCATATGTGACAAGGTGTCTAAAGTTCTCAATTCTGGGTGCTTTCCATTACGAAAATGGACTTTTAGTCATGACTTAAACACAACTACCTCAAAGGAGTTATCGACAGGTGATCATTGTCAGAATAAAACTCTCGGATTAGGATGGCAAGTAGATAGCGATGAACTACATTTTACGTCGAACGTAAACCATAAACCACCAGTAACTAAACGAACCGTTATGTCGGTCATTTCGCAAATTTATGATCCGTTAGGCCTTTTAGCTCCGATGATAATTATAGCAAAAATCATGTTGCAGAAATTATGGTTAGTTAAAATCGATTGGGACGAAACTGTTCCCACAGATGTGTCAGATAATTGGAACAGGTTTATCGAGGGTTTGTCGCATTTGAGTAGTCTACGCGTTCCTCGTTACGTCATGAGGGAAGGTGCTAATTATCGCGAATTGCACGTTTTTACCGACGCGTCACAGGACGCATATGGTGCTTGCGCATACGTGCGCTCGTGGCGCGATTGTGCGTCCGTGGCAGTCAACCTGTTATGTGCGAAAAGTAAAGTTGCTCCTGTCAAAACAGTGTGTACGATTCCTCGTCTCGAATTGTGTGGCGCATTGTTAGGCGCAAGACTTTACCGTAAAATAGTGAAATCGCTCAAGGTTATCTTTGATAAAATAGTGTTTTGGACAGACTCGACAATTGTCATGGGCTGGCTTCGAATGTCGCCCCATAGTTTAAAGACTTTTGTTCAAAATCGGGTGTCGGAAATTAACGAAATCACTGGTGATGCGTTATGGGTACATATAAACGGTAAGAATAATCCAGCCGATATTGTTTCAAGGGGTCTTTATCTTAACGAATTAAAGGAAAACGACAAGTGGTGGCACGGGCCACAGTTTTTACAAGAGCGCGAGTTGACTTATTCGTCTGGGTTCAACTCTGATCTTATGCAAACATTGCCTGAAGTTAGGGCTCAAATTGTAAGCACAATACTTTGTACTAAACAGGAAGATATAATCGACATCGAGAGATTCTCGTCATTTAATCGGTTGCGTCGTGCGGCCGCTTACATTTTAAGATTTATAGGTAACATACGACCAAGAAATCAACAGCGTAAAACGGGTCCGTTATCTGTTGATGAATTAAATGCAGCGACAATATTGCTCGCTAGACTTGCGCAGTCACATTCATTCCCCGATGAACATAAAAGGTTAGTTAAAAATTTAGGCATTAAATCTAAAAGAATAATCGGTCTGAATGTGTTTCTCGACAAGAATAACCTAGTAAGTGTAGGCGGTAGAATTCAGAACTCTCCTGTTTTCAGTGATAATAAAAAACACCCAGTGTTATTGTGCAGTAAACATCGATTTACTATTTTGTTGTTTAGACATGAACATGAACAGTTATTCCATGCCGGACCTCAGCTCCTACTATCTAGTCTGCGCGAAGCCTGGTGGCCGTTGGGAGGGCGAGACCTGGCCCGGAAGACTGTTCACGCATGTGTCAAATGCACGCGCCTTAGGGGTAAGACCTTGAACCCTATCATGGGAAATTTACACAGTTACAGCGTCTAGAAGCAGGCTTCCCTTTCATGCGCTGCGGTGTCGATTATGCTGGGCCTGTTATGATCCTGAGCCGCAAAGGGAGGGGAGCTACTCTCAAAAAGGGGTACATTTGTTTATTCATTTGTCTAAGTACACGCTCAGTACATTTAGAATTAGCTTCTAGTTTGTCTACAGATGATTATATATTGGCACTCAAACGATTTATTTCTCGCCGCGGCAAGCCGGCCGAGATTCTGTCAGATAATGGTAGAAATTTTGTAGGAGCAGAGAAAGAATTGCTCACTATATTTAATAAGAATGATAATTCAGATATCATTAATTATGCTGTTAATAATAGTATAAAATTCACGTTTATTCCGCCATATTGTCCTCATTTTGGCGGTATGTGGGAGGCTGGGGTTAAGTCTTGCAAATACCACCTCCGTCGAGTAGTCGGTCTCACTAATCTCACTTATGAGGAATTTAGTACGGTTTTAGCACAAACTGAAGCCATCCTAAATTCCCGTCCTTTATCAGCTCTGTCCACAGATCCTAATGACCTTACACCCCTTACCCCGGCTCACTTCCTCATTGGAAGGCCACTGACCGCACCAGCCTGTCGAGATGTGACCGCTGTACCCAACCACCGGCTGCTGCGCTATGGGCTGATCGAGAAGATGAGGCAGGACCTGTGGAGGCGATGGTCGAAGGAGTATGTGGCAGAACTACAAACACGCACCAAATGGCACATAAACAAGGGCAATGTGCAGCTCAACACCCTTGCTCTTATCAAAGATGACAACATGCATCCGCTGAATTGGAGGCTGGGAAGGATTGTTCAAGTCTACCCGGGGCCATAAGAATACTATCCGACAGCATGGCGGTATTACAAGCCTTAACTAGCCACAGCATGAGTACAGGTTTAATATACAACTGCCATCAGAAACTCTCGGAGGTAAGTTTAAACAATAGTATTACCCTTCAATGGATCAAGGGACACAGCGGCTCTCGAGGCAATGATGCAGCGGACGAGCTGGCCCGGAGAGGCTCGGATATGGAGGCGGTAGGACCGGAACCAATAGTCCCGATACCTTTCACTCAAATCCGCAGTCTCCTAATACAACAAACCCGTAGCAAACATTCCACTTACTGGGGAAATCACAATGAGTGCAGACAGACGAAACTGGCGCTTCCTTAAATAAACTGTCGGCTCACAAAGGCGCTCTTACACCTGAGTAAGCCCCATCTTCGAACGGTCACAGGCGCCATTACAGGTCACGGACTTTTTAACAAACATCTATATGTTTTAGGTGTTACAGACAGCCCTCTATGCCGAGCGTGCATGGAAGCGGAGGAGACAGCTGTTCATGTCCTTCTCGAGTGTACAGGAGTAGCAGCATACCGGGCACAGTACCTCGGAACTCCGAGGTCGCTCACCGAGATTGTCAGCAACCTGAAAGGGCTGCTGAAATTCTTCGGAGAGCTAGGGTGGCTCGAGTGAAGAATCACACCCCACCCACACGCAAAATAGGCGCATTGTCGTCGAGTTGCGGAGAACTGCCTGCGTTATACTACTACTACTACTACTACCCGGGGCCAGATGGAGTTTCTCGTGTAGCTGACCTCCGTACTGCAACTGGTATCGTTCGAAGAGGATTATGCAAGATCTGTCCACTGCCAGTTGAATTGAGGGATCCGGAGGACAACACTTCTTCGTGCAGCTGTCTTGGAACCTGCTGATTCCAAGGGGCGGGCTTATGTTCACGCGCAACAGTCATCAGTCATCACTTCATTCATCGTACATCCATCAATCTTCATTAATGTCACTTGCCAACTGTCAACTGCGAACATTGCGTTTTTTTTTTTTTTTATCAAGAGAGATTACAAGAATCCAGTTTCAAAAAACATCGTTTTATTTCACATCCATCGCCAACACTTATACTATTTAACTTTTATAAATATATATTAAAAGAATTAAAATTTAAAAGAGTCAAAAAGTTTAAAATTAAAATATATTTATGTTTGTAAAGATAATTAAGTTACATGATAGAATCTCGGTTTAATAGTGAGTACAGGTTCGTGGGCCTGATTCTAGCACGTAGAAGGGCCCTTTGACGATATTATTCTAAATTGTTACGTGATATGATTACTTTTATACTCTTAATAAATAGTCGAAAGTCACCAAAATATTATAATGTTATCATAAATGTAAAATTAACGAGGACAATGCAATGTAAACCAATTAGGAACAAAAAGTATAATATTATAATGCACAGTACGTAATTGAGATAAAATAAACAAGTATTTAATTCAATGTTTAAAATGTTTTCTATTCACTAGGTAATTAATACCAAACCTTAATTTATGTAAAAAAATATATTTAAGTTCGGATAATATTATGCAAAAATATTTAAAATATAATCGACTTCATAGTTTTTCATTCGAACAAAGCGCTGTTATCCATTTTATTGAGTTAAAAAAATTAAAATAAAATAGAAACATGCAATGTGGATACATAAATTCCTAAAATTATTGTAAATACATGCCTAAATTATGAAAAGCTATCGCTTTCACGCACGTATCTGTTGTTATTCGGTTAGCTTTTTACTTAACACTGGCATCACGCGGTCGGCCTACGGTTGCCATGTAATTAACCATATAGTCTGGTAATTTATTGATTTAGTACCAGACTTGCGGCTTGGAACAGATTTTTGCACGACTGGTTCTCTTTGGTATCCTTACTCTAAGGGCATGCCATATTCTATTTCTTTAGCTGTAAACAAGCAGGAGTATGAATAGCGTGTCCTTCGTCCTTGTCTATCTAACTGGCGTATTTTGAAGTGTCTGTGACACACACTCTTTCTTATCAGTTGCTCCTTGGAAAGTCCGACGAGAAGGGGATTAGTTGGCACTAAGAACTGCAACCACAAGCTTCTAAATTTATCGTCCTTTGGAATGTTAAATAAGCGGTGAGTAGCGCTTGTTGCATCGCAACCACTAAAACAGCACTTTAGCGTTGCTATGGCAAAAGAGGCGTAAAAAATCTGGCTAGACTCAAGTATTCAAACAATTAGGAAAAATTCTGATCAGGATTCTACAATTCAACGAGAAAATCACAGGATTCTTGCAGACATGACATGACTCATGACAGTGCAGTCAAGATGACGTGTTGTTTTTTTTTATTATTCGTGCACAGTAGCGACAAACGGGACATTAGGAAACAAGCTGTCTCAGCCGTTACCTATAAAAAGAAATGTTTTCCTTGGGGGGTATTGGCGTTCTTGGCGTTCTTAACTTGATTTGACATTAACTACAAATGTCAAAGTCCGGTTACTAACCAAAGACATTATGATAAACTTATTATGTAGACTGTGCACTGTGTCGGTGCCGAGCGAGATCCACTCGTAGTGTCTATCCTTTTCCTTTTCTCTCCTCCAAATTTGACAGTAAAGTCTTGTTAGAAAGGTAAAACGTCTTTGTAAATAACTAAAACCACAGAACATAAAGACATAAGCCTGATAGCGACTGGTGATTATGAAGAACGCCAATAGCCCTGCTTATCACGGCTTACTTTGCTTGTGTAGTTTTTACAGCTCAATACGGAGTAAATGAATTAGTATAGCGTCAAAAGAAGAAAATGTTTCTCCGTTTTGTCACACGAAGTACATATACCTGCGTAGACTACTATGGTCTGTACCTTAAGATATTCTGTGGTCAGTCAAAAGTGAAGAACAAAAATATAAAAGTGAAGAACAAAAATTTATAAAAACAAAATCTTCAAAAACTTGATATTAGCAAATGCATACACCTGCGGCCAAGTAATACTCCAAGGAGGAGATAATAAACCTCTATGGAGTAGTATAAGAAAAAAAAAATCTCCTTCGGCCTTCGGAGCTCCTAGTTCTGCTAGTAGTATTTTTTATTCTGTAGTATTCTGTGACCAAAAGATAACCTCAATCACGCTCAGTGTCAATGGTGTCAATCACTCCCTTATATGCTTAGTGACTCCCTCAATCTTCAAATAAGACTGTATCTGTTTCTATTTTATTTATTCCCATTGTTGTTATTTAATAATTTTTAAAAGTATTTATAATTAAATTGGTGCACCATTGAATTGAAAAATGGCTGATGATGGAGAAAATGTAAGTTAAACAAATGTTAATAATGGAGCTGTTTATACAAAATGTTCAAAAATCTATGTGCAGTGACAATAATTGAAATAATTATTAATATTGCAGGTCTCTGTTATGACAGTGAAAGAGCCCCTGGATCTTATCAGGCTTAGTTTAGATGAAAGAATATACGTCAAAATGCGAAACGAACGAGAACTTCGCGGTAAATTACATGTAAGTCTAGGTACCAAATTAGCACATCCATTAAACCTAATAAGAATTATTAAGTCATATAATTAATTTTATATCCAGGCTTACGATCAACATTTGAACATGGTTTTGGGCGATGCAGAGGAAACAATAACCACTGTGGAAATTGATGAAGAGACTTATGAAGAAGTTTATAGAACAACCAAAAGGAACATCCCTATGTTATTTGTAAGAGGTGATGGAGTCATACTTGTGTCTCCTCCTGTCCGTGTAGGTGTTTAGAATAAGCTAAGAATAAAACTTTTTAAGTACATTGAACATTTTTATTTCTGACCCAACATTTTCAACACTTTCGCATTTATAAAGTTTTTATTCTTCTTTACTAACAACTCATCCTCATCCATGGCTTCAATGATAGCTCCAGCCTTAGTGATGACACTTGGTCGAATCAGTTTCTTATGAGCCTTCTCAGGAATAAAAGTATTGCCTAGAGGTGCCCTTATTGAAGCTTCAAAATCTTTGACACTTGTAAATGGGAAGGGAATGTCTTTCACTTTGTGAACAATGAGTTTGGGATCTCTGTACTCTTTGATAATAACATCACCCTTATTTTCATCACGCCGTGGTATCTTAGGCGCCTCTTTTATGATCAATCTATGTTTTTTACGTTTGGGTGCTTTAACACCTTTGCCTCCCCAGCTGCCCCATCCGGGCAGAGATAAATCAATGTCTTCTGGCTTATCTTTGTTTATCTCATCTTCCTTTTCTTGTCTAAAACTGGCAACAACATCATCTTCCTCAAAAACTTCTTCTATATTCACTTTTGGGACAACTTGTTCATCATCATCTAACAAATCTGTACCATTTTCTCCTTGTGGTAAAGCTGTATTTAAATATTTTGGCTTGACCTCAATAAATCTATTTGGATCAATGTCTGATGCAGAATCCAGTTTGTTTCCTGTAGTGGCATTTAATATTTGGGAAGGAGAAATATCAACACTTGATGTCTCACCAATGTCTTTTGTTCCCGTTTCTGTTAAAGCTTCATCTATAATGGGTCTTTGTTTTTGACTCTTAAACTTCAAATACTCCAAATTATCAATTTGAGAATCTGCTGTTTTATTTTGCTGTGTTTTAGGTTTGGGCTCTTTTTCCAGTTTAGCAATTCTCTTCTTCAGAGCTTTTAATTTTTTTTGAACTTTTCCAGCAACTTTGCTTTCAAGTGATTCAAAGGCTGAAGAAATATCGACAGATTTGTCATTTATATTTGCCTCTTCATCTTCAACAAGCCAATTTGACGTAGCTACCAGTTTTTTTACTAGTGTCTTGGATTTGTGTTTAGTTTTAGGAATCATTTTCTTTTGTGCAATATTTATAACATTTTTTACTTCATTCTGTTGGCTTACATCAGTTTCCATACTATCATTTATATCAAATTGATTGTTTGGTTCTTGAGTTCCAGTGTTCATAACCTTCAAATTACTCTCATTTTCAATTGAATTATCCTTATTATTATTTTCTTCATTGTCTGCAAATTCATTGTACTGACCAATAGTACTAATACTATGTTTCAAGATTAGCATGTCAGTGGATGTTACATTTTCATCATCTTTCTTACCCTGTTCCTCATCACTATTGCTCTCATCATCCTTAAGTTTTAACATCTTGTCTTTTAAATATTTCTTGTAGCCAAAATCAAATTCAGCATTGACATTTGATTTATTAGACTGTTTCAGCATCCAAGGATTCATAGGGTCTTGTGATAAAGCTATATCATTATTTATTTCATCATTGTCTTCATCATCCGAACTTTCAAGAGTTTTGGTTTTTTGAGTCAAATTTCTGCTTACTGCTAGTTGCTCAGCTAGCTGCTGTCTTACCTGGTAAGAGGATAGTTTCAATATTACAACTAGTAATTAGTGGTCTGTAACTATGAAACCATGGCGTGTAATTACTTATATTAAAATACAATTATTTTTTGTAGTTTTCTTACTTCTGCATGCCAAACCTACTGAATACTCGAAATATTAGGTATGTTAATAACAAATCCTCTCCATCCATAGTTTGAAGAAAAAAGCTTTTTAGCAAAGTAGACTGCCACTTGTTCATTTGATAATTGTGTTGTATCCTATACTTTTTTTCTTTCTATTTATAAAAATGTGTTTTCTATTTGATAGAGCCTAGAATATCACATAGGGTACTTCAGCAGGTGAAACCGAGGGCCACAGCTGGAAACTGAAATAAAACTAAATAACTTTCAAACCACTATTAAAGCAGGCCCGAGACACAACAATTTGGGTATGACGTTACAAGTACCTAGCCAGGGGTGCCAGCAGACGATAAAATTCAGTGGACTGGAGCGTGCCGTCCAGTCCCATATAAGCATGATGATGGCATTTTGCATCACATTCTGCTACTAAATAATAATAACAAGAATCTGAACCTTCCTTTTCTCACTTCCCAAGGAGATAATTATTAATTATATTATAGTTTCATAGACAAGCTTTAAAGATGACATCCCTAACATAGAAGTAATAAGAGATACATGATAGAAAGAGAGGCAGCTTGTAGGTTATAATATAGCAAAAGTTAGTTAGACCTGAATTATGGCACTTTATTGCATCAGAACTAGAGTGGATATTTATTCAAATGATTTTGAGGAGTTTCTCTTCTGTCCCTTTTAGTTTTCTGTGATTTTAAGTCAAAAGATACTTACATCTTTATCATATTTAGCTCTGATCATTTTGTTCTTAGCCCATTTCCCAGTATTCTTGTGCCTCAGAGTGTGTCGCTCCAAAGCCCTTCCTTTATCAATAGCTTCAAGTTTCTTCAAGGCTTCCTCTGGGTTTGTTCTTTGCAACTCTTCGAATTCTTTCAATTGCTGCTTTAATCTCTCTTTTTTGAGCACTCTGAAAACAGAAGGATATAATATTATGATAATGAATATTTTAGCAGAAGGTAACATTACAAGGAAAGTTTTCTAATGGCGGTACAAAGTAAGCTGGGTCAGCTAGTAATATAATAAGAACCTCACCTGTGGTACTTCTTGCTTTTAATTTTGCTCTGCCTTTTAGCCTTAGCTTCCTTGTAAGACTGTTGAGCTCTCAGCTTTGCCGAATGTTGTCTATGTTCTACCATTTCTTCATAAGACATTGGATAAATTTTCTCTTCCTGTTCTTCTTCAACTTGAGGAGGTGGGTCAATCTCATCCAATTCTTTTTCTAACTCAGATTTTAATTCGAATCGGGCTAAAAACTCGTTTGTAGGCTGTAGTTTAGTCTCTACATGTTTTAAAGGATACACAGTATACTCAGCAGTGCGGCTCCTGGCCACTACTGAAACCCAGCGACCCACCTTCTTTTTAGCATCGTCATAACCTGCTGCTCGTTTTATACGCTGAGCTTGAGGTTTCTCCAGTGGCTTCGGCAAAACCTTTGGCGAATCATAACTTTTCTTCAACTTTTTACTTATCTGCAAATGCGTAGAAGTCTCCCCCAGCACTTTAGCAACATTACTAAGATCCAATTTTTTAGATCTCTTATTTAAATTAAATTCAGAATTAGCAATACTTGGTTCACTACGTGTAGGTTCAGCTATGTGTTGTGTTTTATCGAGTTTAGACACAGCGCTCAATAGTATGTCATGTTCTTTGGCGATAAACTCGGAGTCTTCAATATCGTCCATGGTAAAATTATTAAATAAAATAAAATTATATTTAAACCAAATAAGTTTATCCAAGTCGTGTGGTAAACATAACCTAAAACTAAAATATGAACCATTACTTGCTCTGTGATATGAACTGTGAAGTCACAGAGTCACAGAATAAAAGGAACTGTGAAGAACATTGTGAAAGTGAACATTCCTCTGCCCCTGACATCTGCCATTAGCCATCATTATTCTTCTGACAGTTGTCAGTTCTTAGGGTTCCGTACCCAAAGGGTGCCAAAGGAACCCTATTACTAAACCTCCGTGTACGTCCATCCGTCTGTCACAGGGCTCTATCTCATAAACCGTAATAGCTAGGCACTTGTAATTTTCACAAATTATGTATTTCTTTTCCCGCAAGAACGACAAATAATAAAAATATATTAATAATTAAAGGTGCTCTTTATACAAGCTACGTGTTTTTGCTTGAAGTTCATTCCAAGAATTTTAACTATAACGTAATAATGGCAATTACTACTGGCCTAGCCGCTATGACAGCATATAATAAAAAAATAATAATTTAATAAATTAAAGAAACCTGCCATAGAAGACAGTTTTCAGCTTCAAAAGCTTAAAATATTTAATAGTAGGACAATATTGCAGCCAAAGTCTAGAGCTCAATAAGCAGTTTTTTTTTAGTCTAAGGAACGGTATTATAAAAAAAATTCAGTATCTAACACTAGATAAAGCTGTCTTTGATCAAAATTACGCACATTTAAATACTATCGTCGTAAGTTGGTAGAGACGAAGGCACGTGTTCCTTACAATTTCTTGTAGCTTTGGTATCCAAATTTTTTTTTGTTACGATGGACTAGTGGACTATTCAAGCCTTCAAGTGTCATCATATCTGTATTCAATAGAGGTAAACCCTAGATTTTTTGTACAATGTGGTTTTTTGAGGTTCGTGAAGAATTTGTGAATTACCTATCTCGGCTGATAATTTTATCATTTTCTCTGTTAGGTACATTAAGTTAGTGAGGAGAGGTGATATCCACAGGTAGGTATATACGAGCAGGTACATACAGTGAACAGGAACCCTTCAAATGCGAGTCCTATTAGCATTGACAAGTTTATTAAATTTTGACAATTGAGTGCTCTTGTAAATGTCAGCTAACACAGATAAAAAAGCACATCGATTACTAATAGTGAGTAGTGGTGTCCATTATAGTTAGTCGATTAATAGTCGTTACCTTTAAAGTATCGATTTGATCTATACTGTCTATACTAATAATATAAAGAAACTTTTTTTTGTTTTTTTGTATGTAACGAATATGCTCCGAATTTACTGGACCGATTTTAAAAATTCACTTAAGGAAAGCTTAATTCAGTGTGAGTGACATAGGCTATATCATCATCATCATCACAGCCACAGGACGTCCACTGCTGAACATAGGCCTCCCCCATAGATTTCCATCCAGTCCAGTTGTAAGCGGCCCGCCATCATCGTGTTCCTGCCGTCTTTATCAGATCGTCTGTCCACCTTGTGGGTGGACGTCCTATGCTGCGCTTTCTGGTACGTGGTCTCCATTCAAGAACTTTGCGGCCCCATCGGCCATCAGTTCTACGTGCTATGTGCCGTGCCCATTGCCACTTCAACTTGCTAATCTGCTGCGCTATGTCGATAACTTTCGTTCGTCTATGGATCTCCTCATTTCTGATTCGATCTCGTAGAGAAATTCCGAGCATAGCCCTCTCCATAGCTCGTTGCGCTATTTTGAGCCTGCTGATAAAGCTATATGAGATTTTGAAAAAAAATAGGGATCCGTAAGAAAACTGCAATAATGTGAACCAAGGTGTCACATACCTAATTACCAAATATATTCATTAATTTGCGTGCGCTGTGATATCTATTGATGGTAGAATAAAATAATATACTAGAGGTTTGTAGTACTTATCAATATCTACAAAATAGTCCACGGACATTACATCCATCTATTTTAGTTTAGTCACAATAATCGAAGCAGTCATTATTTTTCATGCAGTGTGAAAACTATTCTTGGTAGATTAAAGTAATGTACTAGGGATTTGTAGTATTTATTATGATCTACAAATAGTCCACGGACATTATATCCATCTATTTTGGTTTAGTCACAATAATGGAAGAAGTGATTATTTTTCATGGTGTAAAAACTATTGGTGGTAGAATAAAGTAATGTACTAGGGGTTTGCAGTAATTATCAATAACTACAAAATAGTCCACGGACATTACATCCATCTATTTTAGTTTAGTCACAATTATCGAAGCAGTCATTATTTTTCATGCAGTGTGAAAACTATTCGTGGTAGATTAAAGTAATGTACTAGGGATTTGTAGTATTTATTATGATCTACAAATAGCGTCCACGGACATTATATCCAACTATTTTGGTTTAGTCACAATAATCGAAGAAGTCATTACCTAACTTTCATGCGCTGGGAAAAGTATTGGTGGTAGAATAAAGTAATGTACTAGAGATTTGTAGAACTGATCAATATCTACAAAATAGTCTACATATATTATATGCATCTTTTTTGATTTAGTCACAACAATCGAATCAGTGATTATTTTCATGGTGTGAAAACTATTGGTGGTAGAATAAAGTAATGTACTAGGGGTTTACAGTAATTATCAATATCTACAAAATAGTCCACGGACATTATATCCGTCTATTTTGATTTAGTCACAATAATCGAAGAATTTTTTATGCGGTATGAAAACTAGGTGGTAGAAATAATGTACTACCTTGGACCTTGGGGTTTTTAGTACTTATATCTTCAAAATAGTCACTGTAACAGAAATAGTCATTAATTTGCGTGCGCTGCGTAAACCATTAGGGTTATATCTATAAAAATACAATGTATCACGAATTTACTCCTGTTAAAACGTTCACGATACCTCCTTCTGCTACCCATGCGAAGCCGGGGCGGGGCGCTAGTAGTTTATATAATAAGTTAAATTATATGGGAGTCAGAAAATTTAAATTAATGAAAAAATTTAATTGATTCTCAATTTCCACTTTGATACAAAGAAAAGGAGTGATAGGGTACGTTCTCCAAGCGCTTACTCAACAAATGGCACGTGCAATTTACTCAGTGCGAAGTTTGCACAGTGACATAAAATATAATGAACAACAAAGATAGAAAGACGTACCTAAGACCGAAGTGCGACCGAGACAACAATATTATTCGCTCGTACGACCTTACTTTATTGACGAAAGTGGACCTAACGGGACCTAATTTGAGTTTACCATTTTCGAGAAGCCTATCAGCCAGCTATAACCAGAAGCTATTAGCCTTCTTTTCTTGAATCTTGAATCTTTTCGAGAACCTTATCAATTGAAATAAAACATTTGTTATTGATTCTAGGGAGATTCTAGAATATACATTTATTATTTTAATTAATTTGGATTATAGACGAACAAATTATAGACTCCTTTTAATGAATAAATATCAAAAATTAAGGCATCAAATTGTTTGTGGATTCATCAGATGAATTTGCAAGAGATGGAGGCAGATTTTCGTCATTGCGATGTTTTTTTTCTGCTCGTAAAAATCTGTACTGTTGTCGGTTCCGATATAGTTTTGCTTCGTCAGTACATTTTACTGTTATAGTATTCCTGCAAACAGAAAAAAATATAATAACCTGGTCCAGCTTAGCAAGGGTTAATTACCTTCGAGTATTTATCCTATATGCTCTGCGGGTAGCAGCAGAGCATGGATAAATATGTTCCTAGATATATTTAAAGGTAGTAAGTCCGTCATACATTAATACATTTCGAATGGTAATAAAGCATCCCACATACACACATCACGCACACGGCATCACTTGGTCTAGAAGTGATCGCTCTTAGCGATATGACCGCCAATTGTTACACTATTTGTCATACTGTTTTGTTTAATTTTAAGATTTATTGTTTGTGGTGTACCAACAAAGTTTCTATCTATCTATCTATCTCTCTATCATCCAGTCAATGATTTTCTTCAATCTCTTCAACATCTTTCTATCGTCATGTTTCACCCAATATAATATTATACAAAACCTAAATATGATTAAAATGATACTTTTCTAACCAAACGTTTTTCTTTAATAACTCTATTTATGGAATTATTAAAGACTTTGTGAAAGGAAATTAAGTACTTTATATCCAGACAGAACATGGGAACGATGACTACGTGGGTAAAACCACGGGGCACAGTTAGGCTCTATTAATTTGTGAAAACCGTATGAAAATTTGTTAGGTCTTTTTTAAAATTTATCGCAAACAGATAGACTGAAAAATATGAAAGAGGGATTTAATTTTATACTAGCGAAGCAGCGATTTTACAATAGGTGGCGATTTAAAAAAAAATTCTATACGAATTACCTTGCTAATATGATATTAAATAAAATACTAACCTTACTAGATTTTTTGACACTCCACTTTTAGAGGAAACCATCCATATAATATCGTTCACCAAATTAGGATCTAAAAGTTTTTTTGCTGGTTTATTACGGTGTGCCGGTGACTGCTTGCCTGTTAGGGAATGGGTGGCTAATACTCTGCAACAAACCATTATAATATTATTATTTTCGTAAAATTATAATGAGTTAAAACTTAAACTCAAACTCAGCTACTGACCTAAGTAGTTTTTAAAAACTAGTGTTTGTGATACTTTATTTTTAAATAGGTAATACACCTATTCAAAAATGTTCAACAATGTTTTTTTTTTAATTTATGCTGTCCCATTGCTGGGCAAAGACCTCCACCAAATCTTTCCACATATCTCTTTCCTGCGACACCTGAACCCAGCCGTTTCGGTATGCGTCGAGGTCATCCCGCAACCTTTTGCGTAACGAACGTACGAAATTAATTTTCATAGTGTATCTCGATGACTACCTATACATACCAACTATTATTACTTCAATTATTATTATTACCTACCATGATATTTATTAGAAATTATGAAAATTATCAAAAAATTACAAGTGAATTTATTTGAAATTTCGTGAAATCTTACTTGCGAGGGAATATCGCTTGTAACAACTGCCGTGTAGCCGTCGTATGAGATTGCCAATCAATTTCATTCAAGAGCCTAGCAGGCACCACAGCATGTCCACTTCCAATGGGCACCTGAAATAATTATTTTAATATAATGACTTTATATTACTTAGAAAATTAAAAATATGAAAAAACTACAATAAAAGTGATTATGTTATAGACGTAATCACTTTTACTAATTATACACTTTAAGTAATTATCTACCATTTCATTTAAATAGGTGGTTTGTGCTGACATACGACGCACACGTGAATTTTCATTATTTTCATTATTGCGGTCAATTTCTTCTTTAACTGCTGATTTGGATACTGAATGGTTTTCACTTTCGTTAGACCCTATGGCACAAGCGTCATCAATATTAACATCATCACCTTGGACGTTATTTTCTATTTCAACATTTTGAACTAAATTCTTAGGCGCCACCCAAGAGTCACAGTTATTATGTGCTTGTTCTGTATAATTATATGAGACATCAATCTCCTTGGTTTCCAACATTTGAATAACCCCGTTATCATTGTTGTTTACTTTCATAATCAAGGCCTGGAAGCGAGTATACAAATGTTTGAGAACTATCTCTAAATCTTCAATTTTAGCTGATGCTGGACTT
This sequence comes from Hemistola chrysoprasaria, assembly GCA_947063395.1. Lineage (NCBI taxonomy): Eukaryota > Metazoa > Arthropoda > Insecta > Lepidoptera > Geometridae > Hemistola > Hemistola chrysoprasaria. The sequence continues at coordinate 10,232,448 of OX346724.1, read as the reverse complement.
GTCCAATTTCCTTCTGTTTGTGTCCCTTGATCAAACGTTAACAATATTTGGTCTCTAATATTTGTATTTTTGCCTTTGATTGGCGTACTGCTTATTAGTGATCGGTGTACGTGATTTACACAAGGACTTTTAGTATCCTTCCTCAGATGCCTCTTTCCTTCGACGCTTTCATTTTGACGGTGAGCTTGATGTGAATATTTATTACTTGATTTATTCCGAGGAGTCTTTTCCTAAAAATATTAAAATGAGTATATTTATTAAATATCTGGCAGTAATTATAATTATATATTAGTCAGTTTTCTGGTAAGATAACTTTTCTATTACATACTTCTTCGTCCCTGTCGCTGTTTTCATTATTTGCAGTCATAACGTGAAGAATATTACTATTACTACCGGTCATAACACTATGCTGCAAACTTCCGTTTTGTACCTTTGAATAAAAATAAACACAATAAATAACTATTTTATTTCATTAATACATGATGTGATTGTTCATTATACAATTTGTTACAAACAGTTAAAGGGGTGCATCTATACTTGTTACTCGTCGAACAGCACAACTTTCAAAAGAAATAATTACCAATTTAATACAAATTCGCCGATCAGCCGATCAATTTTGTACGGAAAGTCGATATTTTTTTTGTGCGAATTTGGCAATTCTTTCTTCTGAAAGTTGTTCTGTCCGAAGGGTAGATGCACCGCTTTAAGTATTACTGTACCTCTTTGTAGCACGTTGCATAACGTGTTAAAAAAAGGTGTAGTAGTTCTTTGTAACAAGTTGTACCTATTATAAAAATTTAATCTTGGTAGTACCTTTATTTTACTAGTTCAATTGCCGCGACTTCGTTCCCATGGGAATTTTGGGCATTCTTTTCTTATCCCTAGTCTATGTCACGGCCCTCTAGGTCCAAGGGTTAGGGCTAGCCACTAGCCACAGATGAGTGAGTGTATTTAGTATTTAGTCAGTCAGGACTCATAATTTTATAAATAGATGTTAGTTATACAAAAACATAACATACAATCACGCCTTTTTCCCGAAGGGGTAGGCAGAGGTGTACCCAGGACTCCCATAGAAGACACACTCACATTTCGCCAGTATTTTATTGATCCCATGTAGCATACTGGCTATTTTTTTTACTTCTTCTATAATAAACGAATCCTAAAAATACATACCTGATCAGATTTCAACTCATTTATAGTACGCATGCACACTTGCAGTACATTTTTAATTTGCTGGTCTTGTCTTTCCAATAAAAATTTTTGTTCTTTTAGTTGCTGCTTATCATCTAAAAAAAGTTGATAAAATGATGTCAAAATATAGCATTATTAACCGAGTGGAGCAAGGTCTGTTTAGAGTCGAGAAGTAAGAAAAGGGTTGAACTCTGATTGATAATAATCGGATTAAATGTCATTAGATTTCTATGAAATTGAATACGTACGTAGGATAGGCTAATACGATTTATTATTTCAAAGAGATTAATCAGCTATGGGGTTGTTATGTTATAAAAAATACCATAATTCTCAAAGGATAAAATTCCTGTTGCTGTTTAGGTTCACTAGGTGGCATAGAAGTCATTTACTCTCGCTATCATTTTGTTGGATAATTTGATGTGCTTTTTATGAATATTAAAGTTATTTGTCATTACGTATAAAAAATACCATAATTCTCAAAGGATAAAATTCCTGTTGCTGTTTAGGTTCACTAGGTGGCATAGAAGTCATTTACTCTCGCTATCATTTTGTTGGATAATTTGATGTGCTTTTTATGAATATTAAAGTTATTTGTCATTACGTTTTTATTATTAAAGTTTTAGCCTCAGTTCACAATAGTACTAGTAATAATATTAATATTATACTATCCTTAAACATACTAATATATTATATCAAACTTACATACCAGAAAATTTGATAATTTTGGCTCGTCTTGGAGCATCATATTGCTTCAAACTTAACATAATCATTTCTCCAGACTGTAAATCTTTCTCCGAATAGGAAAACTTGTTAACATTTACAACGCTGTATACAGGAAATGCATTATTTTCCTCCACCCACTCCACTAAAAGCCAGATTCTATTAACCATGTTGGATCAAAAATACTAATTCAGGCTGAATATTGAACCGTTCACCGTTGGTTTTCAAACTACACTGCACTCGACTTAAAATATCATTGTTGTAATGCAGAGCAAGGCTCAGGTAAAAATCCAACAATGTGATTTCGATTCGTAGCCGTAGATCCCCAACGTTCGCCGAACTAAAAAAAAAAGGTGGCTTGTTATTGCAATAAATGGATAGTTCCCCCATGTGTTTTAATATTTACATTGTTTTCAATCTAGGTGTAGTGTAGGATGACGATTGCATTTCTGTGCTGTATTATTACATTGTATACGTAAATAAAATACGTAGATAATCATCATTAATAAAATTATAATTATCTTTATTTCATAGTTACGCCGCGATTTCACCCGCGTAATCTTCGTTCCCGTGGGAATATCGGCATTACAAGTATCCTTTGTGTTATTCCAGGGTCTAAAGAGTCTAAACTATTTACATACCGAATTTCAGACTAACAGTTCAATAGTTTTGGCGTGGAAGAGTAACAAACATCCATCCATCCATCCTCATAAACTTTCGCATTTATACTATTACTAGCTGTGCCCCGCGGTTTCACTCGCTCAGTAATGGTTCCCGTGGGAATAACAGGAAAAAAGGAAACTATGTGTTATTCCAGGGTCTAACCTACCTATACATACCAAATTTCAGGCTTATTGGTTCACTGCCTCTTGATTGGCAGTCGAGGGCGCATGCTCGACTGCCAATCAACAGGTCCCGGGTTCGATACCCAGGTTAGGCAAAAGTGTTAAATATTGTATTTTTCCATTAGGAATTATCTCAACCGCAGTTGCCTGGAGTCTGGAACTGTGCCCGGTAGATGGCAATAATTATAGGCTCGCCCCCTATTACATGGGACCAATAACATACTGGCGAAATGTGGGTGTATATACTATGGGAGTGAGTCCTGGGTACTCCTGGGCACCTCTGCCTACCCCTTTGGGAAAAAGGCGTGAATGTATGTATGTTTATGTTCAGTGACCCGGGGATTGAACCCGGGACCTCATGATCGGCAGGCGAGTTTGCGATCACTACGCCGCGCCACCGAGGCAGTCTACGTCTAGTAATTAGTTGCAATTATTAGTTAAGAAACTAGAATTTCAACAAGACTTACCTTTAAATGATCTGGGTATAAATATTACCTCTTTAAAACACTGTACTCTAATGTACTCTAAAAATTGTGACTTAGTTAATGAATTATCATCATTCTTTGATTTATTCTGTGAGACAAGGCCAAGATATATTTTTTACTATATTTTTTAATATTTTAATGAAGCTGCTAAGCTAGGTAATTTTATACTAAAAATTAAATTTATACATTTTTTATACATTTTATATTATTTTTAGTATAAAATTTCACCAACTTAACCTACCCACTACAATGTTATAATCACATTAAAATATCATTACAGTGAGAGGTAGGCGGCTTATGACACCTATCGAATCATTGTATTCCGAGGATCCCATTTTGTTCTAACTAAAACTTAATAAGAGTGTCATTGTCAAATACTTTTCAAATACAGCTTTATCTAAGCTTTTGTTAAAGAAACAATTGAAAGTATACAACAGTAACAGGAACAGTAATAAAGCCTAGAGAAATTGAATGGGATTTATTTTTCTACCTGATAGAAAGACTGTGTAAGTAACGTGGTGTTTTTGGTCGTCGGGAGAGTGTACTTATGGCATAGAATATTTTAATTATTGGTCAGTTTGTGTCAACATCTCATTGTGGACGTGTCTTTTAAAATATTATATTTTAATGACTGTTGTAGTGACTACCTATTAGGAATAGAGCAGGTATGTATGTATGTTATTACTTAAACAGTAACTATAATATAAAGTCATTGTTTAATCGTGAAAGCAACTGTCAATAATAATGAATTAAAAATAATTTATAGATTATTAATAGACGTTATCTACAAATGAATAATAATTAATATTCTATGTTATAGCATATAGAAATGTGGGTGTATCTACTATGGGACTGAGTCCTGGGTACACCTCTGCCTACCCGTATGGGAAAAAGGCGTAAATGTATATAAAATAATGATCATATATTAAGTATGGACAACCCCCCTGTGGAAAGCCCATGGCCAGCAGTGGACTTCCTGTGGTTGGGATGATGATGAAGTATGAGTAATATTAGATTTATTATTAAAATAATTGTGCGTAAAATATAGGCATTTCTAATAATTTATTATTTACTTATAGCTATAGCTCCTTCAACAAAATATCGAATATAATATTAGAATGGATGTAAAAAAAAATGACTATGATGCAGCTCAAGCATTATTAGACCTTCAAGGAGATAATATGATGAAGTTGGAAAATCCTGAAACTCGTAAGTGTTTTTATTATTATCTGCACATTAACACGTATGTGATATATTTGTTGAAGTTTTTTTTTTATTTCTAGATGTTTGGCGTGGTAATGATAGTAGGGAAGACATGGAAAAAGCTGCTAAATTATTTTGGAATTGTTTTATTTCCTCAGAAGTTCCTGTAAGTTATTGAGCCATAAAATTATAATCTTTATCAAATAACAATGTACTTTATGTTTTTCTTCATTATTTTCAGATTACTCCTAATACGAATCTTATAAATACCAATCCAAACAAGACTGGCCTACAGTATCAAACAATTCCAAAAGTTTTTGATGGTTACAGTAATAATGTTCCTGCATTCATTTCTAAAGGAAGCAACCCTACATTTTATAAGAACTGTGACCAAAAGTTGGATGGCCATAATAATGTTAAACCTGCTCAAATACTGTCACATTTTGATAATATAAAAAAGAATGTCCAAAATCAACAAAAAAACATTATCAAGCGCAGGACTTGTCCTATGGCTAAAGTAAATACTTGTGAAGTGGGAACTCAAACTGAAGAACGCTATTTTAACCCCAATATAGAGTTAATGGAGACAACGATTCAAAGCTTATACGAGCGTATTAAATCATTGGAAGCTCAACTAAAACAATCCAACGTATCAACTGAGCAATCAGGATTAGTAAGTTCGGAAAACGAGGATAATAATTATACGAATGAAGGAATTTCAGACGAGACCAACAATGATTACGATATGGTATGTAATATTGCTAAAAAAAATTCTTAACAATAATTTTGAATGTACACTGTCCTACAGCAGGGCAAAGTATATTTCGTTGTGCTTAGTAATAATATTTGTTTTAACATACCTTACTATTTCGATATTTTTGTTAATGTGATTATTATTATTATTATTTGTAATTATTATTATTTTGTTAATGATATTAATGTTTTTAGTATTAGGTATAATTCTTACGGATTTCAGGATGTAAGTGAAGAACGAGTCAATGAGTCCAATGCAAGTCTGTATTCAGAACATTCACACAAAGTTCAATACGACCGTTCAGACTATCGAAGATGCAGAACCTCTCACAGCCGAAATAATTCATATCAGGATAGAGTGTTGGTCAATCACAATGTTTATACAAATTCGAACGATTTGGTAATATTTTCTTGATTTCTTAATAATAAACTTAAAAATACAAACATAATAAATATAATATATAACTTTTGTATAAATATATATAATATATTGTATAATATAATATTGTATATAATATATAATATTTGTTATATAATATATAATATTTGTTATATAATATATAATATTATTTGTTATATAATATTTGTGTAATTGTATATAATATAATATTGTACCTATATATAATATTGTATAATATAATATATATACATAACTTTTGAATAATATAATAATATTATGTTAACAGGTTCCTATTGGAGATGGTCACGCTACGGTACCTTCAAGAATTTTAAAACACATCAATTGGAATTCATATACAAGTGCTACTAGAAAGTTACTCACAGCAGTTTTCTCACGAAGGTATAGTAAAATAGTATAATGTTAAAGATACTCAATTAAACATGCGTAGTTACTACGTACTATTTGTATGAAAAGTGAATTTTTCGAATCTTTCTTTTGGAAGTCGTCAAGTTTAGACGGTATTATATGCATCTTCTTAAGAGTTACTAAATTTTTTTGTAACTCTCTATATAAAATAACTTCTCCGTGTAATTTTTTTAGAGTTTTGGCAACCCATTCTCTTACTGGAAAACCATCACCAGCATTTCCAAACAAGCCAGCAAAAAAGAAGTTGGATACGGCTTTGGTTAATGATATTGTGCAAACCGTCGTCGAACGCTGCTCTGTACCAGAAAATGTTGTAAGGTAAAACAAATGTTGCGATCGTAGTTTCCAGTTATGGTAAATGAGACGCAAGTGGCAGGTGCCGGAGTCTCTAACAATAGCCCGGTTACCATCCGTCTAGGAAGCACACTAATAGCCTAATCAAGTAGTTTCCATCCATTCACAGTCCTTGTACCTAGCGGGGGCTGTCTTTGACCATGAGGTCAAGTTAAGTAGATCTGAGGATAGCATCTCTATGTAGATGGTTTCAGAGATGGACCTCAATAGGTGCCATCCATTACCTATATTAGATAGTTATTAAAAGCCTCAAAAGGGCCTCAGCATGTTTGCGAGCGACATAATAATATGACATAATAATTTTCTTCCAGAACAAGTATAACAACAAAATGTGCCGATGAAAGTAAAATGTTTAGAACCCGTCAGAGAAATACAAAAAAACGAGTTAGTAAAAAAGATCGTGAAAATGTCCCACCTGTAACATCGGACTCTGAACCAGAGAATTATTAGAAGTTTATACCTTTTTTTATGTGAGCACCATATGTGAGCACGTAGCTCACGCTATGATAATATATCAAAAATAATGTTTATATAATAGTAACAGTTGTAAGTAGGTACTTTTTATTATTGAAATTAAAAATAAAACTATCATTCATTTCGGAACAGATGACCGTGTGTGGAAGTTGTCCCGTATTATTATTTATCATAGTTTCCACTGTGTGGTTATTTTGTGTAAGTGAAGGCATTGAAATGTATATTATATTATTGATTCTACTTATAGCAAACTAAGTATTCATGTTATGTTAATAAATCTACAGTAAACTTTGCTCCCTAGGTATGTCAAAATAATTGTGTAAAATTACATATTGTTATGTGATAAATGTGATAACAACCCATTTTGTTTTATTTTATCAGATAAATATAGTAATAATTATTATTATATGAATACATCAATAATCGATAGCATCGACTAAACAGTTTCGAACAGTTTCACGAGACATTTTACACCACCACTATTTACGAATTTGGTCTCGACTTTGGTTTGTGACGTGACAGTAGTGACAGTAGAATCGACATAATTTACGGTCATGTCATATGTCACTGTCATTCGTCTCGAGCCTCGCAATTCGCAATCACTCGCAATCCGCATTCGGTACTCGAAAAGAATTCGAAAAAAATTAATTTCGCAGAAATGGTTGGTTGGAAAAGTTGTTTTTGTGCGAATTATGCAATGTAAATTTCGATAAACTAGTTGGGTCGCGTTTTGAGAAGTGTGCATTAGTTGAAAAAATGTCTCAAGACCTGGAACCATCGATATCAGTGCATCGGTCATGTGTAAAAGAATTCTACGCGAAATATCTCAATTTAGTTGAAACTTTTTACTATGTCACGCTATCTGAGAATAAATCTAGTGTCGCAACGGAACAATCTGATTATGTGTTGTTCAACGTCAATTTTAAGTTGAATCCAGCAGATGGTAGCTTCAGTCCAGCTGAATTAGTTGGCCGAATACAGGTATGTTATCAAAACATGAAACTTGATACAACATAATCCTATAATGATATCAATCAATTCAAAAAAAGACGCAGTGTACATAATCTGCGATAAAATATTTTGTTAGGTACCTGCATAGTCATTAATTACTAAGTGTAGAAAAATATCTGAACATATGGCTGGTGGCATGTTAAATTTAAATGTGAAAATTTAAAAGCATCCGCCCAAATTTAAGTCTAATTACGAAATTCATTTATGAATATACAAGAATCGCATATATCATTCTTTTTAAATATGATAATGGAACAATCATTTCTTTAGATGTTTATTCAAGTTCTTGAAGTTCACTCAATACTTAAAATAATTCTCTGTGGGATCGAATTAGAAATGAGGAGATCCATTGACAAGCGAAAGTTACTGACATAGCCCAGAGGACTAGCAAGTTGTCGGCAATGGGCAGGGTAGCAATGGACGGTTCTGTAAAGTTCAAATGGAGACCATGGACCGGCAAGCATAGTGTAAGATGTCCACTCACAAGTTGGACAAACAATCTGATAAAAACAGCAGGATCACACTGGTTGCAGGCTGCTTACTACCGAACTAGATGGAAATCTATAGGGGAGGCCTATGTTTAGCAGTGGAAGTCCTGTGGCTGAGATGATAATGATGTTCCTTTGGATTTGATTACTCTTAGGCCAGGTGGGTAGAAAGGGCCTGGGGCACTATTCTATTGCTGGCACCCTACAGCAAGTTCCTCTTGTATAATTCGCGTAGACATTATGGGATTTAATGAACCCTAAGTTTTATTCCAAGGATTAGCAAAATTTCAGCACAATCGCCTCTTTCTTTTGTTCTTTTGCTTTTATGTATGTTTCTTGAAAAAACATTCACATCTCTAATACTATTAGGATATATGAGAGACATATGGGTTTTCAGTTTTAAATCCAGAGACCGAGTTCTAATTAGCTTAACCTATTCATTCTAAAATAACACAGTAAAGCTAAAATTATACAGTAGGCCTAATTCAACTACTCCGTCAAACATAATATTAATAACATTAATCTATGATATCCTTGATATTTGATGTAATATTAATTGTTTATAAAGGTATGTTAATAGATAATGTGATGATAATATGAGTCATAATCCGACGCTCTTATGTAAAGACAAATGTCAATTTGGCAAAGCAATTTCAATTGTTTGCAGTGCATGACTTGTAAACCTTGAATGTAATACAATCGTCAGTGACGACAAAAAATATAGAAGTAATCATATTCATTACCTATTCTGTCATCATGTAGGTGTTAAGTAACTATACCTTACATGGAAAATATACGGACAAAAAGTTACAAATGGAAAATAAAAATGTTACTAGTCAGGAAGGTACCAATATGATGCACTACAGTATAGTATTCTTTATTGCAATATGAAAATAGGAAAAAAAAATCACCCACCGGGGAATAATATTGTATTTCAAGCAATAAGACTTAAAAAACTCTAGACTTTAAAAATATAATTCTAGATTAACATATCTTTAGGGGAGTTTTTGATAACTTAATTTTTTTATGGGCTTATTATTCAATAGACTTGTATTTGTCCTGTCATCTTTGTTGAAACAAAAGTACCCACAAATCAAAATGGATAAACAGCAATAACAGCATGTAATTGATTGTTGCCTTTGGACCACTGGTGCAATAAGTACCAAGCTTCCCCTTTGATTGGAAGATTTCACAGTATTATGGAACCACTTCAGCGGTCATTGGTTGCGTGATGCGACAAATTGGAAACCATATTGGCCGCAGTGGCAGAGGTCAGCGTAGCGCTAGACGGTTTGTTTGGGGGCCACTGTGGCGGCGCGCGGTGCGAGCGCAGTGGGCGCGCAACCCGGATCTCGCGGTGCCCCGATTGCCCGCTTCCCCTTCACTTGGCGGGCGCGCGTGGAGGTGTGCGCGCCAGATCTCGCCCGCGATCAGTAGTCTCGCGAAGCACGCTCGCGCAGCTCGCTTGTGCTCGATGCCATGCGACAACGCGACTCGCACGCACTGACACGATATTATGTACGCGGTTGACAACTCCCAGGTGAGCGCGATGTCCCACACTCTCCTATCACCTGTCGCAAGCGGCGCATCCGACGCGACCTCAGCATGCGGATGTAGCCGCGAGTTTCACGCTGCGGTTTGCGTACATCGCATTGTAATGATGTTCATTCACGAGCGGCCGATCTAACGATCCCGGAAGTAGAGCCGGTTCGTTAACGTCATGTAGGTATGCTAATTACACTGGATATTGTTCAAAACATTCGCGTGCGATACGTATTCGGCTCCTCTGATCAGGTGACGTGTTTTGAGGACTTCTTTATTATCGTGTTGACAATACTCTTTGAGTTGATTAGCAATTCGACTGATCTTATTCTAATCAAGTAGGTACGTCACCGTCATTCGTGGTTGGTATGTAGTGTGTCGTTATGTCTTGATATGCGAGATTGCTGTCGTCTTTAGATATTATTCAGTCACAGCACTTTTTTTTGTATATTTTTGTGAAAGCGGTGCAGTTATATTGTGTGATTATCAGTTGGTGCGAAGTGTCTCAGATGCAGTTACGCATCATGGATGTCAGCCACTTTCACTCCTAAAAACTACATTATGTCATTAGGTATGCTTCATTTAGCTCTACATACCTACTTGTAGGCATTCATGATTCTTATCATGACTACAGTCAAAGTCAATTTTTTATTCAATTTGTTCCTAAGAGAAGACAAGTCAATGAAGCTAATATAAGTAATGATTTTACTGCACATGCGTTTGGATATATACCTTATATGCGTACAAAATTTTATAATAACTGTTAAAGCACCATGAAATGAGCAATCCTTAAATGATTACTTGTGTATCAATATAAGTCATGTTATCGTAGATAGATAATAGATACCAATCATATTTAGGATTAAAACATTCCGACGTTAGACTTTATAAGAATTTTCAAGCTCTTTTGGTAGTAGGCTTGCGACAGTTTAGGTTTACTCTCCCTTCTACAACTTTATTAAATTGGACCCTAAATGGTATATCTAGGTACCTAAATTAACTATCATCATCAGCCTTCTGTGGCCCACTGCTGGGCATAGGCCCCTTTTTTTCTGCTACTGTCCCCTATCTCTTGCCATTCGCATCCAGCTGTGCTTCCCGCCACGGGGTCGATTTTGATGTCGTCAGTCTATCGCGTCATAGGACGACCTGGATTTCTAAATTTACTATACTTATAAAAAAGCATTTGTAATAGTCGTAAAATCTAGTGAAGGGTGGCAATAAATTAGTTCACTCAAGAGCTTAAGTTTCTACTATTCTTTGCTAGTCAACTTTCCTACAGATCTAGGTACCCTATGGTCAATCTACCTACATACCTAGATTGATTTTACAGCTGCTAACGTTATCATGTCGTGTAGTACAGTACACCTATCATATGCACCTACTTATCATCAATTATACTAATGCTTGCAATGTTCAGAAAAGACTTAATAGCAATATCGAACCCTCTATAGTTTGGAGTCCTTCGCTGAAATGCGATCAAAATGGAGACGTCTATTGTCCATGAGAAGGAAGGTGTGTTACATACATTTGAGAACGAAAGAAGGCAAGAATTTCATCTTAAATGGGAAAGCGAGACCCCCTTCTAACATCCAATATATCAATGTTACCCTAACGTGCGCTAATTGTAGCCGGACTTGCACCAATAAAATTAAACACAGAAGTCATGTAAGGGTTAAACACTAAACACCCAATCATGTAAATCTCGGTTTCAACCAGGTCAAGTCACTGTGGCCTTTTATTCCTTATTACCAACTAGCTTATCCCGCGCGGCTTCGCACGCGTGATGTGAGCATTTATGCGAACAGTTTTATTGAAAATGTAAGAAGTAACATACAAACATCGTGCACCCTGAGAATGCCGAAGCAGCATCACTGGGGACCCTTACGTAATATAAGTTTGTGGTATGGCAGTCCACGTTTTAATGTATTTAAAAATTCTACTTGGTAATTCACCGCGTCTTTTACATTGCATACGGAGTCAATTGATTTATAAGTCATTTCTTTGCCCTCAAAAGACAATAAGCAGTAGGTCGATTATGTATGCTGCTTGTTGCACGTTCACAAAACCATGTCACTTAGGCTTATCATATATAATTTAATATGTGCTGCTATGTCAGGATATACAGTCATCAGCTCCCGAACAGAAAACAATACTCCACCTCACTCATCCGGAATAATTATTATGTTTTCCAGAGAGGGATATCCTCTATTTCCTATTTGAAGGATTGAACGGAAAATCGACTGGCAGACTCGTCACCTCCTAGGCGTGTCCTAATATTTTTATAGTCTTAGTATATCTACTGAAGACCATAACACAGATCTTTTTAGACATGCCTTTACTTCATCAGCACGAGTTCATCTTGGAACAATGGGCAAAGTTTTAATCAACACGTGTTTGATTATTTTATGTAAGGAGTGTTCCTATAAAAAATTAAGTTTGTAACATGTATATTTTAATGTGAAATAAACAAACAAAGTTTCGATGATATTACAGTTATTTAATTACAGTTATTACAGTTAGGACTGCCTCGGTGGCGTAGAGGGCGCATGCTCGACTGCCAATCAAGAGGTCCCGGGTTCGATCCCCAGGTCAGGCAGTGTTAAATATTGGATTTTTCCATTAGGAATTATCTCAATAACTGCCTGGAGTCTGGAACTGTAGATGGCAATAGGCTCGCCCCCTATTACATGGGACCAATAATATACTGGCGAAATGTGGGTGTATCTACTATGGGACTGAGTCCTGGGTACACCTCTGCCTACCCCTTCGGGAAAAAAGGCGTGAATATATTATGTTATTTTAGATTGAAACTTTGACACCCATTTTGGACCTCTTAGAATGTGAATTTTCAAAATTTCTTTCTTAGTAAAATCAGTCACGTCAAGCAAAAACTACCTTGTTAAGTACGTCCGTGTGTACCATCACGGATGTTTCGCAATTCATAAGTAAACAATGCGAAAGTCGCGTTTCCCTTTTCATTTGTTGAAAGCCAAGTGGCTGATAACATGATTAAGATTCTGTCATATTAGAACAGCAATTACTAATTACTACTTTTAGAAATACGTTACTATGAACTAGAACACCCAAGCATCACCTACCTAAATAGTAAAAATTTAGGGCAACAGCAAAGTCTGACAACACGGTTGACCATAGACGGATTCGACAAGAAAAGGGGCAACAGAAAATCTGGAAGAAATGGAACCATGGCTCAAAAAACTAAACGTGGACGTGGTTAAATCTGTGTTTAAGCACTTAGTGATTCCTGTTTCTTGCGTTATCACCAAGATCCGAAGAGATGACTCCGAAATAACTTTGGCATTATGAAATAATTGGCATTTTGAAATCTACCGTGAGTTTAATATTTATTATAATAAAAAATAAAATAAGATTCATTTATTTCAGGCAATAGTGGGTATATAATAAATTATACGCACCAAAGGCCTATATTAGTAAATACAGACTAACATACATACAAATATAAAACACTTAAGTGTACTAAGTAGGGATAATTTTCTGACTCGCCTCCCTGAAGGAACACAATTCCTTCAGGCCCAATTTCGGGTGCCAGGTTGTTTATATATTAAGAGCTTATTAGAATATATAATATTTATTTTATTATTATACAACGGCTGAACTCACGTTATTGTCGAAAACACTCGACCTAGGTTTCGGACAAATTAAACGTCCTTCAACAGGAACTCACGCGATTTGCACGATCGGCATTATTTCATGCGAAATACGAAAATCGATTGTACAACGAGTCATTATCACAAAGTCAATTTTGCGAGCGTCAACAATCGATATCACATTGATGAAAAGAGTTGCTCGGTAACCTTCTAATATTCAAACGTATCACTCGTATCCGGTATGATTACGATCTGATTGCCTGATGTAATGAATGTCACTTGTAGTTTAGATAGGCTTGTAGGTAGAAATAGTCAATATAGGGACCTAGAATAAAAAAAACCTTGTAATAACTAGTTACTATGACGTCAATTAATGCTAATTTAGACATCGTGGCTGACTTACACTCAACAATAATAAATATATCCGACGCCCAGAGAAATATTAAACATTAGAATATAAAAAATACCCATCAGGTTAAATGTGACTAGTTATCTACGAGTATTACTTTATATAGTAAAGCAAGCTATAAATTATATATATCAAAACTGTTGTAAATCTAAACCAGTCGATACATATTTGTCCTCAAAATTAATTTTATTACTGTGCGGAAATATTCTTATTTGCTTGCACTGTGGTCGTAACTTTTTGTTACCTATTTGAGTTTCTGTCGAAGATTTATGCGGCATTTACGAGTACGATAATAAATATTATATCTGTAGAAACTAGGTATAGAAAGCGTCATCAAACTTGAAGAACCCCTAAAGGTGCGGTGCAACATCAAGACAGCGATAAGATCTAGATGACTTTGAATTTAGATTCGAAAAAAATTACACTTGTGCAATAACTGACACTTTCCCCTGGCTCAGCAAAGCCATTTCAGATTTGTCAAAAATTAAAAAAAAAGTTGTTTAATTAATTATTTAAAAGGTTATTTTTTTATTTTAGAGCATTCTCAATAAGGTCTCCAAAACTACAAAGTAAACGAGCCCAAATTCGACTCTTAGCGACTCTCTTTTTCGGATGGCGGGGCATTTAAATAAACCTACAGCAAAGTTACCCCCGTTCCTCCACTGCGCTCCCCTTTTTGGGTTTCCCCTGTTTGGGTCTCAAATTTGATTGAAATCCTTTGATAAATAATTAAATTAATATTAATTTATTTCAGTTCAAAATGATATAATACAAAACTAAAAATTATTCAATTCAAATTAAAACACAGTATTAAAATTACTGAGTACAATAAAATAAAATCATTAGAATTAAAAATATTAATAGAAATAAAATATAAAATATATCCTCCCTTTGTCTCTCATCCCTTTGTCCTGAATTGGACAATCCAGACGAGCTGGACCTCTACTCTTACGGATGATAGCGTAAAATCCATCAGTTCACGCCTTCGCAAAAATTCCTGACGCACTACAATATCGTGGCAGTACCACAGCAGTCTGAAGACTTTATTGTATTTTACACGCAGAGAACTGGCGGCCCGTAGAGTATGCCTCACCCACTGGCTGCTCGAGTAGAAAGATTGGCAATAAGCCTGAAAAGGTTCATTTTCACATCTCATCGATCTTCGTGCAAGCCTGCCAGCGAGCATGTTGCCTCGGACCGCCCGTGCCCTGCACTCCCTCTCCATATCATCATCTTTTAGCACATCTGTCACAAGTCAGAGATACTTATACTTCGTGACCAAATTTAGAGCCGCCCCATTTAACATAATTAGTGGAACACGATCCGGCTTGGTTCTAACACTTTTGAAGACGAGAACTTCACTTTTCTTAGGGTACAAAAAAAATATAGGTTCTTAGGGATTCTTAGGATAGGGTTGGGGTGGTTTTCTTAAGGTCTTAGGGTAATAATGCTACAGCAAACTCTTTCCCCCCAATCAAAAATCGCGATTTTAAAATAAATCAAGGAATTTGTGTGCATTTTTACTTCAGTTTGGTAATGCATATCATATAATTGGCAATCACGCAAAAGAAAAACTCGAAGAGGAGATTCCTTTGATAATTAGGTCGAAAAAGAACAGTTACATTTGATTATATAGATTTATATAGATATAGATAAAATGTAAGATAAAGATAAACAGTTGGGTGAGCTAGGAAGCGGACGCTCCAAAGTACTAAGTTTGCTACACTTTGTTTTCGTGCATATACATACATATTATACATATGTGAACTATGTGTATATACTTAATACTACGGGCATGTGTATATACTTAAAGTGTGTCGTGGTAGCATCCTGCCGCCTGTCGGAGTGACGCCACATCGCACGAGGTGGCGCGTGCCGACGTCGTTCATATGCCACCACACTATTGGTCGCTCTTATCTCTACAGCCGATAGAATTTCTCTGCGAATGAACTAATTCATTATGCCTGCTCGCTCACCCGCAGTCCGCAAGCCTGCGTTGTTTTATCGTTGGGTTGACTGTTCAGCTACTTCTGAAACTAAATAAAATAACTAACAGCAACTGCTCTTTTTACAATCTTCCATTGAAATGGTCTTCATTGCTTTCTTTTTAAAGATCAACTTTCAACCTTGATTGCACTACAATCCATTTATAATATTTATAGTGGTTATAAGTATATTTCGCTATATCAGCAATCATTTTAATATAATATTATGATTACTATATCTATTTAGCATTGGTATATTAACGATATACATATTATACATTTATTCAAAATTGTCGCATTGTCACGCAATCCTTTAATAATATTGTCTACTTCGAATAATCTTAATCTGTCCAAAAGAATCGATTAAATGTTAAACTCGATAAACAAACACTTAACATACATAATATTTAAGGATTCAAGATTGCAAATGATGACGCATGTTAAACGATAACCCTCGCCCTGTAAACATACAAAACATATTTAATGTCGTGCCCTTCATTTGAACGAATTGACGTCATATTAACAACTATCAACGTAGTTACATAAATACAAACGATAAAAAAATCTAACTGTTAAGAAAGACGGTGCAAGGGCCGTGCATGATGCATGGCCTATAGGGTTGCATTTTTGGTAAAACCAAACAGCCCACAGCTTACCTATTAGAATTTATAATAGCTTTACGAATAATATTAGGAACAAATTATGCAGAGTAGGGCATGGTCACATAATAAGCAACGAAATTAAATAAAAACAAATGTTTGCAGAAAAGGTTTGAGCGAGGACAATATGGTGATGCAATAACATATTTCAAGTACAAAAACCGTGAGAAAACCCACCTGTAAATGTAAGACGTGTAAGCCATAAATGTAAAATGGTAAACAGTAACATTCACGAATTAGAGAATAAACGAGGACACTGCCACTTAGCGCGTTACGTCACGGTGTTGACTTGTATTATAATACCTTCCTAAGTTTACTCTTTGACGTTGATTTGCCCAGATTTAGTTGAACCGTTTATATAAATTTAGTCAGAAAGCGGAACACACCTGATGCAATAGTCCCTCTCAATCTGAAATATCATTCATCTGTGATATTCTTTATCTTGAATGAATGAGTAGGTAGGTTTGGTAGTGGTAGGCCTCTTTTGCAGGGGGCTGCCTGGGGAAGTACCACACCTTTGCCAGTTATTCATCCGCCAAGCAGTAATGTGCAAACATTACTGTGTTCCGGTCTGAAGGGCAATGTTACCAGTGAAATTACTGGGCATGACGAGATTCAAGAACTCATATCTCAGGGTGACAGGCGCAGTGCAGTGCCGCGCAGAATTTTGAACTTTAAAACACTGGGTGGCACTGTGTCTGATATGGGCAATCATGATGCTTACCATCAGGCACCTAATTTGCTCGTCTTGTCACTTCGCTATCATAAAAAAAAAAAAAAAAAGGTATTGCTCATTGCAGAAGTCGTTCTCGGTGAATTGAATAGACGATCGAATCACCTAATAAATGATTATAAGCCTACTTATCTGATCTGTCTGTCATGCATACCTGAATTATGGAGATTGCTGGTTCTAAGTTCTAATGTCTCTTTGATTTAGAAAGATTTGAGATAAATTACGAGTACGTTACTGTAAGACTATCAGGGGGGCTATTGGCGTTCTTGGTGACTATCACTTTAGTGACTATTAACTTGATTTGACATTATCTACAAATGTCAAAGTCCGGTTACTAACCAAAGACATTATGATAAACTTACTAAGTAGACTATGCACTGTGTCGGTCCCGAGTGAGAACCACTCGCAGTGTCTATCCTTTTCCTTTTCTCTCTTCCAAATTTGACAGTGCACAGACTTGTTAGAAGGGTAAAACGTCTTTGTAACTAACTCAAGCCACAGAACATAAAGACTCAAGCCTGATAGCGACTGGTGACTATAAAGAACGCCAATAGCCCCCCAGGAAATAACTTGATAGACAGCGAATAAAAGAGTGAGATAATCCAATGGGTTTTTTTACGTAACACAAATTGTTACTTTTTATCACGAGTTTACAATTTCCTCATAGATATTATAAAATGTGCAACAGACACGTGAAGTTAGGGTACATAGATACATTACTAATGTTTTAATCAAGCCTACTCGAATTATTTAAGATCCTAAAACAGATGATCTTATGATAATTTTAAACACAGCAGTTAACAAAACATAGAATTATAATTAAAATTTTATTACTCGTGCCTACATATTTGATTGATGTTGACCTCTAACACGAAAGCATATTTGAATTACTGACGCAGCAGGGAAGATTATTTATAATAATGACTATTCTTAGTGGCAATAAAGTTTTTGCTTGGTATGAAACACTTACATTATATTATAAACGACGGAAATTGTTTTGGTATCATTGTTTGTCTTTTATTTATTTGAAATCAGTGAGTTAGATGAGACTCTGACTAATGACGTATTTTAATTTGGTAACCGGATGTAGAATACGGGGCATGAAAGATAAACACAAATTGTTGTTAGGGGCATTTACTAAATGACTAACCATGATCAGGCCGCAAGAAAAGAAATCTTGACCTTTGCTGTCAGAGACATCATTCATGTCTGTTGTCTTCGCGGTGTCTTGTGATGATAGATGAACATTGAACATTAAATTTGTTGTTCGCGAGAAAACAATCGAAGTCTAGATAATATTTCGATATGCTCTAGCGCCTCCGGTTTACATATCGCATTGTACGCTTTTGTTTGATGCATCGTAGATCATTCTCACCTATCGGATCGAACGGACAGTCTGTGCACATATTTTTTTAGAAAGTCGTATCCGGCTTGCAGGTAGGCGGGTCGCTTCCGTGCCTTGCTGCACGGATGTAGGTCCCGAACATAGTAAAGAACTCTATTGATCTAATCCTAATATTTATTTATATATGTTTTTCCAATAAGATAGGATAAATGCTTTCGATTCTTATTTTCATCATCACTGTAACTAATATTTAGGTATATGTTATTCATCTTATCACTTGGAAAATACAGATAGATAGGTACGCAATTCATGATACTCGAATTAGGTAGGTACTGTTGCCTAACCCCTTTCTAATGTCATAAATTGGTTCGAGATTAATCTGTTTAACATTTTATCGAATGCAGTTAACATTTAATTGTATGTAGGTACATGGCCAATAAGGTTATTTTAATCTAAAACGAAATCTGGAATAAGTTTCTCAGACAACTCTCAACGGACCAACCGCCAACTGGGTCTCAAGGCGGATCTTGGCCGACTATGACTAACCAGCAGATAGTCGATATTATTCAGTTCTGTTGGTAACTGTCTACCTAAAAGAGTACTCGTATACGGTTATTTCAGAGACGAGAAATATTTTCGAGGATTTTGTGGAATAATGAATTATTATAACCGGTACATTCGGTGTTGCGCACACGCTAAAGGTCAATGATCATCTGTAGATCCGCTTCGGCGCCCCCATGACCCTGTCCGGAGCCGGCTTCGGATGTACTTGTATTAAATTTGCTTATTGATCGGTAATCATCACTGTAAAAAGCGTTTCATTTGTACCTTATTTAATATTTACACTGACAATTATAACCGAAGATATCTTTGGACGCAGTTTATGTACCTATTTGGACTGTAAATATTAGTGACGATGCTTGTACTTGTATCTTATTAAATTTGAAAACATAAAAGTAAATAAGTCTTGATAATATTATAGCATCACCGAAGCAGGCTTCCTACTTCCAACCAGCTTTTTGTTCGATGTAATAATCTAACATACATGTTTATTGGAATGTAAAACGATTTCAACGTCTGACAAAAATGTACGAGTGACGATCTTGCGACGACGAGTTTTTCAATCATTATTCTTATTCGAGACTTATTTGAAATTCTCAAACAATCCGTTTACGTCATCGACTACAAAACATGCGACGAGGACGCTCTAAACTTTTACACGTTTCTCAGAATAGTTGTGGTTTTCTGATAAGAAACTATACCGTATGCAGCGGCTGAAGTAAATTGATAAATTTACTTCAGCCGCTGATTTATTGATTTATAAGTGCGGTGATTAAAGGTATCTATCTGCCTTTCTGTTCGAGCGAGTTAATAATCACTAATGGAAAGCTTGCTTGGGTTGCATTTATAATTATTAATTATCAGACTATGGTACCTACGTTAAATAAAAACGCAATTAATCTTTCAAATTTCAAACAATAGGTAGTGCCATCCTCAGTTCGAACAATATTCGGTTTCTTCATTTATTTAATTGGAAGTTGGTGGCCATGATGAAGTTTCATATCATTATTTTTCCTCTGTATACAGAACCATATATGGTTACTGGTAATGGTTAAAGTTACCATCCTGTGGAAGAGTCACTGTACTCATAATTTGTAAAAACTCACTGAACCAAATCTGAAATCGAATTAAAGCTACATTTTTTTTTTTTCGCGATTTCAGTTAGTGTTCCCAATGAGCACTTAGTACAAACAAAAGGATGCCAAGAACCAGTAACGCTGTACGGTGAACCAACCGCACAGCAAGCATTTTCATTTATTTTAAATTTTTAACACACGAAACAATTAGAAGACAAGCATGTCACCGCGCGGACTCCCTCAATCTTTTATAATCACGTATTAATGTTGGTCTATCAATAAGTCCATTTTTTCATCATTATTATAATGATCGATTACCATTTAAATAACCATACATGTGAGGGCTCCCACAAACGCTACTTGATATGCCATATGGCTAACCATATATAAACTTGTCCTGTATTGTTGCAGAAATATGTGGATTCATCGCTTGGATGGGCGGGAGAGCGAGGCGACGACTCCAGTTACGACTCGGAGTGCGAGGACGAGAGCGCCCATCGCGCTGCGTCTCGCACACCTTCTGATACCCTCGCTGCGGAGTTTGCCGAGTATGTCACCCTCACACCACCTCCTGCGCAATCCAATCAGGTGAGCTTCAACTATACAAAAAAAGATTATACAAAAACAAGTACCTACTTGTTTTTGTATAATCTTTTTTCATAAATGTCCAGCTTCGAATCTGGAGCCCCTGGTTAAAATTTAATAATCTTTGATATCATATCTGGACGCTACCGTGCTTTGCTAGGCATTCAAGCCCTTGATACTGTCGTCATAGACGGTAGCTCATGTCAGAGCCCAGAGCGAGTCCCGATAACTGACACCAGGATTGACCACAGGGCAGCTCGATAAGAACACCGACACCGACTCGATAAGTAGAATAAACATCATGGTTTACGGAAATTCTCGCTGGAGCAGTGTATACTACTATACGTACCTATACTATTTTCTACATGGCACCATGAGAAACCATTGTTAGTTTGCGAACTTTACGTCTGAAATGGCAAGGTTGTAGATTCCGTACCGGCTCGTCTCCGTATGTGTGAAAGCGTCCTTAAGTTAACTAGGCGAGATGTGTATTGTAATTAATGCAGTATGCTAGTTCCATACATACAGCTTTTCCTTCCTCAAAAGATGGTGCTAACACTGAAGTTGTAATTTACCATCAATCAATATTCAATTGTTTCAGACAAAGATCGAGTTCGCTGTAAAGCTTGGATACTCCGAACGACTAGCACGTACTGCCCTGCAACGATTAGGGCCGGACCCTCCTCGTAATGAGCTATTGGCCGAACTCATCAAGCTCGCGTCCAAACAACCGCCACGCGCACTTTCACCGCCGCCGTCGTCAGAACCAGATCCGACACCCGACCGCGCGCCTCTCAGACATATCGTCATCGATGGCAGCAATGTTGCTATGAGGTACTAAAATATCTATTTTGATGATATTATACTTATATTATTCGTAATATAGGTACAAGTGTCACGGTGTACTAGGGCTGGCTGACCTTGAATGCGCAGAAATCGATTTTTAGATCTGTTAGGACTTTAAGACGAATACACCTGCGCATAGCCCCCCTCCACTTTTGCCGAGCGCTATTAAACTGTGACGCGACCTGTATTTGTGTTTTTCTGTTTGTTTTCGTTCAATTTTCAATATGTGACGAATTCATTATTTATTAAGCAAGAATTATTTTATTTTACAGCCATGGGAACAAAGAAGTGTTCTCGTGTCGCGGTATAGAGATCTGCGTGGAATGGTTTCGCGCGCGCGGTCACAAGGAGATCACCGCATTCGTGCCCAAGTGGCGCAAGGAGGCGTCGCGGCCCGACAACCCCGTCGCCGACAGAGACGTACTCGAGCGGCTCGAACGAGACCGAGTGCTCGTATACACGCCGAGTAGGTTGCTCGGCGGCAAGCGACTCGTGTGCTACGACGACAGATATATCCTGCGGCTCGCCGCCGAAACCGACGGCGTCGTCGTCTCCAACGACAACTACCGCGATCTCGCCGCCGAGAGCGCAGAGTTCCGCCGCGTCGTCGAGGAGCGCCTGCTCATGTACTCGTTCGTGAACGACCGCTTCATGCCGCCGGACGACCCGCTCGGCCGCTCGGGGCCGACGCTGGAGGCGTTCCTGCGCGCGCCCGCCGCCCGCGCCGAGCCGCCGCCCGCCTGCCCCTACGGCCGCAAGTGCACGTACGGCAACAAGTGCAAGTTCCACCACCCGGAGCGCGGCGGGAGGCCGCACAAGTCCGTCGCCGAGCGCCTGTCGGAGCGAGCCGCGCGGCAGCTGCGCGCGCGCGACCTGCACACGGTCAGCCTGCCGCCCGGCGGCCGCGCGCCGCCCGTCGACAAGAGGCCGCTCGCGCGCGCGCACTCCGCCGCGCCGCGCCTGCCCGACGTCGCGCTCGCCACGCACTTCGACCGCGCGCAACTACAGCCGCCGCCGCCGCCGGACGTCAACCCGCACCGCAAGCTGGCGCGCCAGCTCACTCTGAACCCGGCGTGCGACCCGCGGCTGCCGGCGGCGCACGCGGCGGCCGCGCGCGTGGGCAGCGCGCCGCCGGGCGCGGGCGGGGGCGGGGGCGGGGGCGGGGCGGCACGCTCGCACGCGCCCGTGTCTCCGGCGGCGTCGGAGGGCGCGCTGCAGCAGTGGGACGCGCGCCGCCGCATGCGGTACCACCTGGCGGGCATATTCCCGGAGGCGCAGGTGGCGGAGGCGATGGCGCTGCACCCGGAGGAGACGGACGCGCAGACGATGTGCGCGGTGATCCTGGCGCGGTACCGGCCGAGACCGAGCGAGCCGCCGCGCTGACTCGACTTGCCGCCGATTTTTTAAGAAAATCGGCCACGGCCGGTCGCTCGTCTGACGGCGCTTTCGACCGTTTAAATCGATCCGACCCTTTGTCGCATAAGCATATTGGGCGTTTATATTCCATTTTTGTGTATAAATATTATCCAGTCTGTTATAGATACGCTTCTGGGAAGCGTATCGTATTCTAGATATGTTAAAATGTGTTAAGTTTTATGAACACATCATTTCGTATAATATCAATTGTTTTATCAGTTATAGCGAATACTGAGCTACTATTATATTCCAATCTATGTACTTATATTTGATATTTATTTAGTTGTAATCAATTGAAGGATGACAAAATGGTCACTAAAACTAAGTATAACTTTATATGGATTCAAATTATTATTAATCTTATTTGATAAGAGATAACCCAGTGGAAATCAGTTACTGAGATCCTGACTATATGTTTGACTACAACAAAATACTGCAAGTAGTATAAATTATGCACATTATGCAATTTCGGTGCAAAAAATAATAATTGATAATTTTTTGCACCTAAATTTAAAATCTGTTTAGTTTGAAAAGGAAATTATATTATGGACTTAAATATTTTAAACTAAGTATTTGTTGACTTTCCCCTCTTGCTTACTACTCTTGTTACTTCCACCACTTCCACGTTAAGACATAATATAAAATTGTTTATACACTATATTAAGGTGAAAAGGGCCAGCTATTTTTATCGACTAATAGTCATTATTGTTATAGATAATAACACAGAAATTTGTTGTTTGATTTTTATTAAATTGAACTGATTAAAACTTAATGCAATGCATCGATTGAAATGTAAGATAAATGTATCTACCTTCATGCTTTACTCCATACATCTAATGTTATTTTATTTGTATGTAGGCAATGGATGGAGTAAAGCAAGAATATTACTTAGTAAATTTGATAAACCAAGTTTTACCATATACCTATTCAGGAAATTGATGGTAAAATTTGGTTTCAGAAGTCAGAAATACTAATACTCTCTTTTTAAATTGACTCTGACAAGCAGAGAAAAATGGTCATTGACCCCAGGCGTGAGAGGTGCTTATCGTGTTCTACCATGTAAAATGTACGAAATGCAATGTTCATTTGTCTCTGCATTAGGAACAGAGGATTAAAGGCCTAATGCCTGTGTAAGGCAATGGAAAGTCAGCAGCCTTTCTGAAACAAATTGTGAGTTTAACATAGATATTAATTGTTGCACCTTAAAGGACAAAAATTATTCCGCTGATTTTTCATTAGGCGGTCTGACCTTAACTGCAAAATGTTATGAGTATTTCTGATTACTGAAATTAGATTCCTTTGGGAATACTTAACATTATTCATGTCTTTTTTTGACATTATAGCATTAATATTTTATAAATATTATAATAAAGTTTATCTCATTAAGACTTATTTATTTTCTCTTAACCCTATTCTGGTTATTTCCTATCCTTTTAAGTATCATGCTCATGTAAGCTTTACTATCCATTTTTGGTTCAGTCTTATTAGATAATTCTATGAAGTCTTGTCCAACAAAACCTTTTTTAGCTTTAAATTCTTCAGATGAAGGGTTGAAGACTCTTGATTTCTTATTAGTCCTGTATAAATATGAGAAGTTTGATACATCTGTGGTTTTATTCTCAATATTTTCATCTACTTCCATTTTTTCTTCAGTTTTATTTTCAGCTTTAAGTAGTGGTGGTAGAGGCTTGTGTAGGTTTGCAATATCACTTATTTTTGTAACAAGTTCTTGTAAGTAATTGTTCCTTATGCCCAGGCAGCTGGTAGGTATTCCAAAGAATGTTAAAGACATTTTCTTTAAGCCATTCAGACATAAAACAGGTACTTTTGTTGATATACAATCTTCAATCGTAGGTTGGAGTATGGTTCGTGGATTTATTGAGGATTCTATGATGATTGAGGAACATTCTTGACTTTGTAATGCTCGTCTACATTCTTGTATGCCAAAAATCAGGCCTCCCACTCTTCTGGAAATGATATTAAAAATTATCAATCAAAATATCTAACTAATAGTATTTGTTTATTGTTTCTGTTTGTTCTTGATGCTAAAACTACTAAACCAATGGGGCTGACCTATAAAAAAAATTTGGGAAGTCTTCCACACATGGTCATTTAGTCCAAAACTAGGCAGAGTCTGTACTTTGGTAACCAGAAGACTGATAGTAATGTGCAAACATTACTGTGTTCCAGACTGAAGGGCAATGTTACCAGCGAAATAACTGGGCATGACGAGTTTCAACAACTTATATCTCAGGGTGACAGGCGCAGTGCAATGCAGAGCAGATATGAAAGTTTTAAAACTGGGTGGCACTGTTTGATATTAGCAATCATGATGCTAACTATCAGGCACCTGAAATGCTCCAATTGTCAATCATAAAATAAATAATAATAATTTGACAAATAATAGTAATAAGTAAATGTAATTCAACAAAATTGTTCTTTCTTTTAATATAAACTTCTGAATTATTTGTTATTTCTTGCTTACTTTATTTTAGGTGGCTTAGGCCGTTGATGCTTGGGTAGAATGTGCAGTTCTTTCCAATGTGGTTTCTTAAATTCTGGTATTTCGATTTTGTAGTTAGAAAAGGAGTCCTGTAATATTTTCGCATGCTCCTCAGAAACATTGGGCCTAAAAATTTTACAAAATATTTTCCTATAATTATGTACGAATTTGGTTTAGAAATAGTCTGCAGCTGTCTGCATACCCCAACGAGAACGAGGCGTGACTCGTGACTACTGATTATATTATGAATTTGGTAGATGTTCGATATTCATTGGGTTTAATTGGTAGGTACATAATTTTAAAATTCTAAGCTATTCATCATAGAGGAAAAGACGCAATTCATGTTGTGAAGCTGCGGCTGCATATTAGTTGTACGATAAAATTTATCGTACAACTAATATGCAGCCGCAGCTTCACAACATGAATTGCGTCTTTTCCTCTATGATGAATAGCTTAGAATTTTAAAATTATGTACCTACCAATTAAACCCAATGAATATTAAATAATTTCAATCAAGTCTACTATTGGACTGAGTGGTGTCCTGGGTACAATACTGCCTACCCCTTCGGGAAAAAGGCGTGATGTAAGTTATGATAAGAGAAATCATTAAATTTCATGATTGAGTAGGTACCTACCAAAATACAGGATCCGGTCGACATAGCACGTTTTTGATAGTTCTTTTTATTTTGCCCTTGTTGATGGCTGTTTTCTTCTTTGATAAAGTTGCAGCTTCCATCTCACATCAATAGGTAATAAAAACACTATGTACTAGGCACTTATGTAAATTAAAAAGATGAAAAATAATTTTGTAAACATTTAAATATTTAAACACACGCATAACCCACTTTTTTCAGTGTTACCCCTCGTCCACACCTAAAGTTTTAATTAATACGATAACTAGAGGAAGAAAATTGCCTTTAAGAATTCTGTTGTCTAAAACTTTAATCATAGAGAATTTTTAGTGTTCACACAAACCAAACAGTGTTTGTGTAGTGTTGCCAGCACAACGCCTTTTTATCTACATGGACCGGAAGTTGATTATACAAGGGCCCAGTTGCATTAGTCCAGAAATCGAGTTTTAGTTAGCGACTTACACTTAATACGTAACAAAACTGAATGGAAATCTGTGGGGGAGGCCTATGTTTAGCAGTGGACGTCCTATGGCTGAGATGATGAAGTAGTAGGTAGAATAGTTGTGAAAAATGCTTTCGGAATAATGTCTGCCCGTTTTCATGTACTCCATAAACCAATACCGTTACTTCCAAACCAAATTCGTCTATTGAGCTGCCTATATGACTTAGCATCATCGGGAGACTGCAATCGTAGCAAGCGTCGCTCAGCCATGAGGTTTAGGGTGTGATCGGACGATTTTTGAGGTCTATTTGTACGGCGGAGTTTATAGAACTTAGAGCCCACCGTTTGGACAGTTTCTACGAGCCTGTTATTAATTTATGTTATCTATGAATTTAAGAGAGAGAAAATATTATAAAATAAAAGAGTATATTTAATAAGTATTTATTTTAAAAAGGCAACTGCATTTTAAAAGTTGAAAATACTTTAAGACTAGGAATTAAACAAAAAATAAATAAATTTTCAAACATTATCCTATCTTATTGTGTACCTTAATAAAGTAAAAACTATAATATGTATATTATTATTATGTTTTTTTTATGATTTAGGTGTATCAGAATCATTCTGATCGAAGAATCGCTATAGAGAGAGTGAGAGAGTAAAAAATAACGGAGAATTCGGAACACCTGCAAAACAGAAAAGTCCGGCCAAAATACAGTTACATACGATTTTGAAAAGTGTGCCATTCGGCAAAAATTAATTAATTCGAGAATTATCAATTCGAAAATGGCTTTAGCGCATGAAAACTCGTGAAGAAAACTGTTATTATTATGATTGAACTAAACTGAACATTTCATTTTCAATAAACATTTGTTCTTATATTTGTTTATCTGGAAATAACAGTTTTCTCCACGAGTTTAAGTTTTCACGCTAAGGTTTGCAGAGCCTTTGTTCAGACTCGCCAAGATAAAACGCACGTACTGTAACTGCGGACGCCTATTTCGACCATATCGTATCTCTTACCGTGTCATGCCAAAAACCACGTCCACACTTACGATTACGACACTACGTCTTGTCAGTGTCGCCAACGCGTGTCGTCATAATCGAAGAAAATCCACCTCGAGATGTATCTCGGTATATCATGTATCAAATGGCATATAGACGTACCGTGATACAGTATCAAAATGCGTCCATGCTCGATCATTCCACCGATCATAAAGCTAGAAATACATCTGGCACACGTGTGCCACGTACACCGATCTGGGCGAGTCGGAGCCCATACCTACATTTTGTATGGCGACTAACTGTTTAGAGCTACATTAGATCCACGACAGTGGCGTGCGCGTACGTGGCACACGTGTGCCATATGTATTTCTAGCTTTATGATCGTGTAGCTTAATACACGTATCCGACACATAATGTATCAGATACGCGGTTATAAATTATAAATAATATACTCGTACCTACAGATCGTGAGGTATCAAGCTGCGGCGTGTAACATGATCACACTAGCGAAAATTATACACGTTGATGCCCATTGATATACTAAAATGACACAAGTGTGGACCCAGCCTTACGTCGCAATACTGAGATAGATATATTATATATATTATTTTATGCTACTAAAGCACGGTAAAGATATCTACTTTACCCTGACTAAAGGCAGCTGCAGAGACCACACCAGTGGCTTTTGCTATGGGATTGATTCCAGGCGGGGTTTAGCAGCTGCGAGGTATAGGTGCGACCTATAAAAAGAGCCTATCCGGTATCGGGATACCTACCTATTGAATAAGTATTAGTACTTACCTACCAATTATATTATTGGAAATAAATTAAATATTATCATCTTGTATGATTTATGATGGGCATTTATGTAGGGCATAAAAGTGGTAGGGTATCTAGGTAGATACCCTACCACTTTTATGCCATGGCATTTTATGGTAGGGTAGGTACCCTACCTACTTAGGTATAAACTTGATAGCTAAGATTATATAAGTATGTATATCAGTCATCTGGTTACCATAGTACAGGCTTATAGCCTAGTTTGGGACCAGATGACCGTGTGTGGAAATTGTCCCATATTATTATATTATATTATTATTATTATTATAATAAATTATATTATTAAGTACCTAGGTAATCTACCCTCGTGTACAATAATAAATCCTTAGAATTTTGATGTATTTTAATACAACCCTACCTAGCTTTCCTTCGTCTTTCAAAAACTATAGGTAGGTTCGGTTTTCCTCATCCAACAATGTTTTACAACTGGGTATTTCCGAATGAATACTCAATTGTCTCAATCTTTTACGACATTCAACAAGACAACAGGGGTGTCTACAAAAGAATATAAATCTCGGCTTGGAAACTTACTAGGAAGTGGCTTGCAAAAAAGGTACGTTTTTTGTGACTCCCTGAGCCGTTGGCGAAATGTATTGTTCGAGCTTAAGGGCGGGGGAAGCGGTAATAACTGCATTGAGGGTCGTAATGAAACTTTTACCTGAGTCTATGCAATAGGATCCACGAGGGTCTAATAGCGCAGACGTTAGAATAGTTCCCTAGCGAGTGTCGTGTTGTGATGTCGCGGAGAAATGAGAATTGGCTGCTGGTGGAGTGGAGTGATGGTGATCGTGAAGTGGTGCATATCAATTCTGTGTTGAATCCTGTTGAGTTGAAGATCGGAGAAAGGTTGACGGCGCACAGGCGAGGGGAACTACATACTGCGATGCTTATATCTCGAGCCAGTAAGTTTGCCTAATATCTATAGCTTATCAGAAAACATAACATAACATACATTCACGCCTTTTTCCCGAAGAGGACTCAGTCCCATAGTAGATACACCCACATTTCGCCAGTATGTTATTGGTCCCATGTAATAGGGGGCGAGTCTATTGCCATCTACCATCTACACACCCATACCATCTACGCCATCTACACAGTTCCAGACTCCAGGCAGTTATTGTGATAATTCCTAATGGAAAAATCCAATTTTTAACACTTTGCCTGACCTGGGGATCGAACCCGGGACCTCTTGATTGGCAGTCGAGCATGCGCCCTCTACGCCACCGAGGCAGTTAATAATAGCTAATCAGATTTACTTATAATATCGATTAACAGTTACCTGCGTACTCGATTAATTCAATTCTATCTAATACGATTTTATAAATACACGTACGAGTGAAATATAAGTAGCTATACCTACTTGTATTTATGCAATAACTAATTAGGTACTTTTTAGAATTTCTATCCATTTGCCATTTAATATCATGTAGGTATGTAAGTTAAGTACTTACTATTATTCTTAAATAATAATATAGTATGCTTACATACTGGTATCGCACGTGGAGTTTTATCTTCCGTAGTACCTGCGTAAGTTTCGGCGGGTAACCCGCCTTGTACTTAAACATAACGGTTTATTATAGGTAGGTAGTCCTGAGAAACTTATGGTTATGTAGGATTTATTGTTGGTAGAAAGTTGTCCTTATCTGCCTTGATTATTGTTACAAATGGTTACAAGTAATATATGTTGTTTTCTAAATAGAAAATCAGCATCCAATTAATAAATAATGCACAAATAATATTGAGTTGATATTGAATAGAATTGATCGGAAATTTATTGACCAATTTACAAATCCGATCTGTATTTCGACATTACAGAAGAACGCGATGTATTGTGTAAGCCTAACGAAGAAGTAGCTGGTCCAAGCCCTAAACCTGATGAAGAACCAGGAGATTATTCATCTAGCGGCACGTCATGGGCACCTAGTGATGATGAACGACACTCTGGAGATTCCGATCATGTTAGTATTCAAAAACTACTAACTCGAAAACTGATAGGATTCTTTTATTTAAAACATTTATAAACCTACTTGAACAATCATGTTTAATTTTTACGCGATTCATTTTCAGGCCTCGCGTAAAAAAATAAAACTAGAGCCGATTGCACGTCAATACATAAACCGCCGAAGCAGCAAAAAAATCCTAACTCCTTCACACAGGGCCAATGCAGTTATACCAAAGATGTTGCAAAATAATATCAACAATTCCATGAAGAATGACGTCAGCCGCAAAAGGGCACAAAATGGAATCAACCGGAACGAGTTCACAAATAAATCTTTACCAGATTCCACAAAAAGACACAATACAAGCGAAGTCAGCAAACACATGGTCGCAATTGATGCCCGTGAACTGGCGGAAATTGGAAACAGTTTCCGCTTATTGTTCAGAATGGTTGAAGAACTTAAGAAAACAATGACCAACTCTGATATGCATGTCCAAAATAGCGTAGTAGAAAATATTGTGCAAGCAAATGAAACACTCGATGACAATACAGTTCATACAGTTGTCGAGGCGCAAGATACATGTGAAGATGATGAGCAATATGAACATGAGGAAGAGGAATTTAATCGCTCTGATGACAACGTTTTGATAACAAATAAATACAATAATAAACAGTACAACTCTAAGATTAAACAAGTTAACGAAACAGTTAAGAAAACAGATACAAACACAAAACAAGAAGAATGGGTATGTAACGCAAACATTATACATAGCAACAGCAAGGAAACCATTACAATAATTAGCCTATATATACTGATTAAGAGAATCCAAAGTAAATATTATTTATATTTTACGTTTCAGATTCCAATCGGGAGTGGAAAGACATTGATACACGTAGATCAGTTCCGAAAAGTAAAATGGAAGTCCTATACGGTAGCGACAAGGACGTTGCTGTTAGCTGTATTTCCGAGAAGGTATGGTCATTTACATTTGACACTGAAGCTATATTTTTTTAAATTGTGTTGCGATTGTGTTTCAAATCTAACTACCTTTCTTTATGTTAATTAGCTGTATTATTGTCTTATTTGTTTTGTACTTCGAAATATGTATAGTATCAAGTATGTAATTTATATGTATTAATATCCTTTATTATGATTAATTTTGTTAATGTTTACGTGTTTTTATGAAATTAAATAATATGTCGTTTAAGTTTTGTATCCATTACATTTCATCATCATCTTCATTAATCAGCCTTCAATATCCCACTGCTGTGCATAGGCATACTATTACATTTAATATTTCTTACTACTACTGGAATGACGGTGCTTTCATATTTCAATTCCTGTCAGGCCATGGTTGTCTGGAAGAAATCGCTCTGAACTATAAGATCGCCAATTGTCACACGTTTTCAGATTACATTTTATTTTGTTATTGTGGTATCAATAAAGTGTTATTTTATTTTATAACAAAAACAACGGTTTGATAATTATGTATTTACGGTATATACCTAATACCTATACGTGATAATTTTTACAGGGTATTAGCAACCCATTCTCTGACCGGGAAGCCATCGCCAGCGTTCATGAATAAGCCGGCGAAGATGTGCCTCGATCCCAAAATCATATCTGATGTAGTGATGGAAATCATGGATCGTTTTGACGTGAAGGAAAATCTAGTCAGGTAAGATTGGTCTAAAATTATAAAATCAAATTAGAAAATATGGACATAGTGTTATGAGACTCAAATGGAATAGGGCAGGAACCGTGGCTAGGCGCGGTGACAACAGGTATGGTGTACAGGTCGAGTCACGGTTTAATAACGCTCGGCAAAAGTGGAGGAGGGCTTTGCGCAGGTTTATTGGTCTAAAAAGTCTTAACAAGATCTAAAAATCGATTTCTGCGCATTCAAGGCCAGCGCTATTAAACCGTGACACAGTTAGTAATAAGTAAAATAAATAGGAAAATAATATAATAAAGCGGCGGGTTGCGAGACGACTTGCACAGGACAGGGTCGAGTGGCATGATATGAAGGAGGCCTATGCTCAGCAGTGGGATATAGTAGGAATGCAGATGATGTCCTGAATTATACATTCATACATTTTGAAACGCTGTAAACCTTAACAATTGATGTACCTTTACTTTTCAGGGGTATAATAACAACAAAATGTGCAGATGAATGTAAAATGTTGAAGCAACGTATTAATAAGAAGAAATCACGAAAGGCTCAGCAATCGCAACTTCACCAACAAGAGAATGCGGAACCGCCTCTAGTAAAATCTTAGGAAAAATCAATCCAGTTTTTAGGTTATTTCTTCTTTAGGGTAATTAATTTAATAGAATCGAGAACACATTTTTCTAGAATTTGACGAAGGCCTGTACATTCTAGATAAATAGCTCTAACTTATGTTGAACTAATGCTAAACGATATTCATGTTGTTTTACCTATGTAAGTCCCAGATTTAATAATTAGTTATAATAATAGCTATCATAATTTTTAGTATTCAGAATTTTGTCAATTAATATTATAATGATGGACGATTTAAAGAAAATATTGGCTGTGAAGTGATTTTTTAAATTAATCAATAAAGTATGACAAGCAATATAAAATGTTTATTTATTTTCTTTCACAATTCATTCGACATAAAATTAAGTTCAAAGTTGACTAGTCTTCGTTCATTCAAAATATCTTTAGAACGAAAGAATGCTTTGAAATAAAATATCCGGCATTAAAGAGTTAAGATAATACAGTCTAAAAGCTGTCTCCTCCATTGTCAAAATAGTAAACCTCCTTATTTTGGAGGCGATTGCATTTTCAAACCGGTTTCAACTTAGTATGTAGCCGTCCTCATAAATATTAGCTCCCTTGTTGGAATATTCCTGGAGGCGACAAAATTAGGTCCAAATTGGTGCTAGCTATGATCGCTCGCATCAACATCATTTCGTCGGGAGTGAACCTCCAACCGCTGAGGTTACCGAGGCTCTGAAGCTTGGGACAGCATTCCATGAGCAGCTCGACTGTCTCGCAAGAGAGCCGAGGCGCGTCCGGGAACCAGATAGCTTCGATATTGTCGAACTTGTATCGACGGACTATGCTGAAAGTGGAAAGAATTTGGATGAGAACACTATTGGAAAATTTACTAAAATAAAGTAAGATTGTTAAGAATGTACATTTTCTATTTTAGTTGAAGCAGATCTATGAGATTTGGCTGTAACGAGTTATTTTGTAGCAAGTTTTCCGTTTTTTATTCGTATTGGAGTTTAAATGTTATCTCCCCACACAATCGTATTTGACAGATGTAATTAATAGTGAAATAAGAACATACCGTGCCATATCTTGGTCATCCAATTTTATCTCATCGCCAATTATCAACTTTTTCAGTTTAGGGCTGCAAGTAATTAAATATTTCAGACACGAGTTCGACAGATTGCCCTGTATAATCTCAATGTGTTCCAACCTATTAAACGGTATCTCTTCCTCGTGTGTTGCGGTTTGTATCTGATAGAATTCTAAGCTCTCCAAATTGCTGCATGTTTCTGCTATCCTAGTAAAATTGAACGATCCAGATGACCCAGATAACATCAATGTTAGAATTCTATACCCAATCTTTTCCAACAACTGATGCAGCTCGTGACATTGGAATTTATTTAGTTTTATTTTGTTAAGACAACTCAATTCCTTTATTTGCTGTAAAACTCCCTGTTCAGGCTGTTCTAAGTATATCGTTTCAATCATAGGACATAAAGAGACGATAGCTTTTATAGTCCTTAGATTTGTTTGTACATCGTGAATGTACTGCAATTTCGTTTGAAAACCTTTAGGGCAATCCATGGAAATGTGGTAAATCGCTTTACCAACAAACGAGTAACTGCCAAGGTTTGTAAGGTTGGGCAAACCGCGTATTAATAGGGCAACATCTGTGTGATCAATGTTCTCCTCACCGTACATTCCTATGTTTACAACCGTCAAGCTCTGTGTCAGCTGCGCGTTTCCTCTCAACATCGCGTCTATTCCGATCTCTGTGATGTCAGTTTCACCTGATATATCCAGAAGCTTCAAAACTTTGTTATATTCCCCGATACATTTCAACACTTCGTCGTTTGCTATGTAAGGGATATTCAATACGGTCAAATTCTTCAAATTCTTGATCAATTGATACATCATGGATAAATTTTCATCTTTGACCCAGACTCCTTTCATATTGAGCGAAGTTAAATGCTGCCCTTGCTCCATAATGAGCTCAAGGACTTTTCTATAATAGGGGAGGGGGAACACGCCCGTCGCTAGACTCTTGACGTTTTCCTTGAGCAGTAGTTTCATTGTGTAGTATCTCACGGACGGGTCCAGATATTCCGAGGTGAGGATTAAGTTCATGAGATCTTGGAATATGTCGTTAGTGGCGCCCATGCTTTCGTAGTAGGAGGATACCATTGCGAATTCGAATTCGGCATCTTCGTCCGAAGTTATTTGTGAAAGGGAGTGTATGAGCTGCCTCGCTACGAGGGCCAGCGTTACTTCTTGCAGCGGCGGTACGGGTAGTCGTGGAGACATTTTCACTAACGCACTTAAGTATCACTTTCACTATATTTTAACTGAGAGTCATTGAGCATCGCAGTCGGCTGCGAGTTTCGGTTTGTGTGAAAAATCCGTGGTTATTTAGCGCACGCGCATCGCTTTCCTGGCAGTGTGCCAGCGCACGATTTTAACAACATAACTTGTATATTTTTAGCAGTTTTATAAAAGGTGTTTATCGTCCAGTAGACATGCAATTGTTATTATAACTCGTGTATAAAATCACGATACGGCAATCTATTAGGTAACTTATGATCAGACACGATGGACTGAAGATTTTTAGTCATCACTTAGCAGATAGACATATTAATTTCAACTTTATTTTCATTTTATTTTGCAGTCAATAAGTCTCGTTATTTCTATTTATAAATAAATCACAAAGATTTTATCTCTAAAGTCGGATGAGGATCAAATTGGAAACAGAATGTTTCTTTTATTTGATATTTAGTTGTTGGCTGTTTTGTTTTCCAAAAATAATGAAATATTCAGAAAAACTTGTATGTACATTTTTATTTATCAATATATTTATACTAAATTCAACTTCTTAACATTAAGAATCATACTGGGGGGTGTCTCGTCCATACCAAATGAAAGTTCCCAAATATGGAGAAATAGAGATTAATTTTCTACTCAATTGTTTGAGGTTGGCTCTTAATCTGGCCATTAATTGCGCAAAAATATATTTGATTTATAAAAACCGTATGATTTTTTCATATTTACAAGAAACTTGCCTTATTTTAACCTGATACTCTTTTAATTTGAAGCTTCGTAGTCGGTAAACACGAACATAATAATATTGAGATATTAATTATTAATTTCCGTTGACACCATAAAATAGATATGAAGAATCAATGATTATTATAATGTAACACTCAGTATAATATATCCACCTTTATTTTTGTAGTGGTAGGCCTCTTTAGCAGGGGGCCGCCTGGGGAAGTACCACACCTTTGCCAGTTATTCATCCGCCAAGCAGTAATGTGCAAACATTACTGTGTTCCGGTCTGAAGGGCAATGTTACCAGCGAAATTACTGGGCATGACGAGATCCTACAACTCATATCTCAGGGTGACAGGCGCAGTGTAGTGCCGCGCAGAATTTTAAATATTAAAACACTGGGCAATGTGGAAGCATTACTGTGTTCCGATATGAAGGGCAATGTTACCAGCGAAATTACTGGGCATGATGAGATTCAACAGCTCGTATCTCAGGGTAACAGGTGCAGTGCCGCGCAGAATTTTGAACTTTAAAACACTGGGTGGCACTGTGTCTGATATGGGCAATCATGATGCTTACCATCAGGCACCTGATTTGCTCGTCTTGTCACTCACTATCATAAAAAAAATATTCTTTAAAAAGGAACAAACCTTCTTTTTCCTTTTGTAAGTTTCGTAAGTTCTTTCTTAAAAAAAAAAACTTAAAAATAGCCTCAAAATATATATTATATTTTTATATATTTTTTTTATATTATGGGACAACTTCCACACACGGTCATCTGGTCCCAAACTAGGCTAGAAGCCTGTACTATGGTAACCAGATGACTGATATACATACTTATATATGCTTATAACACCCAGCCACAGATCAAACAGACATGTTCATGCACACAAATGTTTGACCTGGCCGGGGATCGAACCCGGGGCCTGCGGCACAGAAAGCAGAGTTACTACCATCTGTGCTAACGAGGCTGTCAAATAATTTTAACAATTTTTTTTATTTTAAAAACCATACGGTTTTCATACATCACATATATTTTTGCGCAATTAATGGCCAGATTAAGAGCCAACCTCAAACTAGTGAGTGGAAAATTAGTCTCTATTTATCCATATTTTGGATATTTCATTTTGTATGGACGAGAAACCGCCTTGACATTAAAAATAAAAATTTCTTATAAATATAACGTTTTAGGTAGGTATAGGAATAATTCTAGCGAGTTGCAGCAAAACCTGCTCCGTGCTGAAACACCAGTTCGCGATATCTTTGGACACCTGTTGAGATAACGTTTATATTAACTAAGCGCGTTATATACCTACTTACTGCGAAGCTGCTATAGTTATGCTAAGTCAACTCGAATCAATTTGTGATTGGATGATATTAAACTAGTCCGATGATAAATTGAGATTTTTTCTGTTCGAATCCTATGTTATAAATGCGAAAGTTTGTGAGGATGGATGGATGTTTCACGCTAAAACTACCGAACCGATTGGGTTGAAATTCGGTATATAGATAGCTTAGACCCTGGAATAACATAAAAAGTATTTTATCCAGATATTCCCACGGGAACGAATACTACGCAGTTGAAACCGCAGGGCTCATTAATATAAGATAAATGATATACCACAATTTAACTTACAGACACGGGTTTAATAATACCAAAAATGCATTCTACACGGAGACGGATACGAAACGTTCTTCTGCTCAATAAATCATTTCAACACCGTTCTCATAGAAAGTTGAGTAAGCACGCGAGAGTCGCGAATCCGCTTAGTGGGCATTACTATTGCAAATGTTTGTCGCTGAGTGTGTGTGTATGTTTTTCACTTCTTCATGCCAGAACTACTGAACCAATTGAAGTTTGGTATGAGACCACAGGGCACAACTAGCTCAAACATTTGAATAGATATAATAATCTACCTAATTTATTAATATCTATATATAATAATCTATCTATATAATAATTTTAGTCACCTTATGATTCATTTACACCACAGTTATTATGAATTGTTATTAGTTTTAATATCTTGTTTGTGGTGTACCAATAAAGTGTTTATCTATCTATCTATCTATAATATTATCATCATCATCAGCCGTTGAAGTCCACTGCGGGACATAGGCATCCCTAATAAATAATATGGGTTTTAGCGCCTCGTGTTACATCGTTCCCGTGGAAATATCGGGGAAAGTCTCTACTTTTCCCCGATATTTCCAGAACAGAATAAAACCCAGGAATGTTGATTAAAAAATCAATTAGCTCTTGGAATGTTTTCGGTTACAATGTAGAAGGGCAAGTGAAGTCGAGTAAAACGTCACATTATTTATTTTTATATAACGCCTGATAAATTGCAAGAACAATCGCGACACAGGCCATAGATGATAGAATAGTACAAGGTGAAGCCTTGACATACTCCCCGCCGTTGATAAATGTATCTCCTTTTTCTCCGATATTTCCAAGGGAACGATGTCTACGCGGGTGAAACCGCGGGGCACAGCTAGTATCTTATAGCGGTATCCGGTAACAGACAATAATTATAAACAATGTTATTTTATCCCCTAGACTTTAAAAAGTTATTTTAGCTCCGCTCTAGTAGGAAACAATGACGGACTTTTTGAGCATGTGTGAAAAGACTATTTTTTTGCCAGTCACGGCCTTATAAAGTACCTTCTATAAGCAAATTGTTTAATGCTCACCTGACACCAATGTTCCCCATGATGTGGTTCAGCAGTCTTGCATCTATTGGCGACCTCTTCTTGTTGCTGTTCTGTGCCGTGCAGTAGTTCGAACTTGTAGAAATATCCCCACGCGTCGCCTAGGTCTGGATCGATTTTCACCTGTCAAGTTATTATAATATTGTGAGGAGGAGACCTACTAAAAAGACCTAGATAATTGTGAATGAGGATTTACATGAAAAATGAGTGAGTGCAGAGATGACGAAGACAGACTGGAATGGTAAAATGACGTGCTTTGCCGACCCCACATATAGTTCAGTCCAGCCTTTTCAAGCTTTGAGAGAGATGAAATAACTTTGCCTATGCAAATGTACCGCGTAACTCATACTTTTTATCACACTTTTCCATGTTTTGGCTGGCTACAGAAATACTATAGCTATAAAGAAAATTATTGATATAACGAAAAGGGGAGATGAGGCCTCTCGAAAATGGCAAGCTCAAATTAGGTCCACGTACGTCAGTAAAGTAAGGTACGAGCTAATAATATTGTTGTCTCGGTCGCACTTCGGTCATAGGTACGTCTATCTTTGTTGTTCATTATATGTGCAAACTTCACACTGATCAAATTGCACGTGCCATTTGTTGAGTAAGCGCTGGGAGAACTCAAACTCAAACAGATTTATTCAAATAGGTCATAATCTGACACTTTTGCACGTCAATGAAGATAAACAGTACTGAGTCTACCGTGCGTTCGGAAAGATACTCCTATAGACCTCTACAAGAAGAACGCACAAGAAACTTGTAGGGCTTAATTTTTTCAACAGATAGTTTCACAATATTTGGCATTTGGTTTGGTTACATTCGTTTTCGTAACGTACCCTATCTCCCCTTTTCTTTATATCAATGGCTAGACCGCTCAATTGAGTGCTCGCCTGCGGGGCGGCGGGGTGGCGGGGCGGCGGGGCGGCGGGGGGCGCGGAGGTTGACGTGAAGGGGGGCCATGGAGGTCCGGTTCTATGCACCTTTACCCCGCAGGCGAGGACTCAATTAAGCGGTCTACCTATAAATGGAATAGTTTGATGAAAAGACTGTTTTTACTGGGAAACCTAGTAAGAAGTTAATAATAAGTATTAGTGACTTACAGTTCTATTGAACCATTCCCGACACTTGTTGAGTTTCCTCTCGGTCCAGAACAGCTTCGATACAGCGAGCAGTACGTGCGCGTCGTGCTCGCATTTCTTTAACGCGTCCACCTAACGGTGAAAATTAACTTGTTGGAATTTGGTACAAAAAAAATCTAATCAGGACTTGGACATTGCATTATAGGTATGATATAGTAGCCAGGGCTTGCGACAAGACGGTACAATGGGCTAGACAAAGATAAAAGCTAGAGATACGCGATAGATGGTCGATATTCCGCTCAACCGTACCAACGCATTTTTTAAATTTTGTACATTCATACTCCATTTGAAAGTTTGGGACATTTGCCAGCGATGGAAAGGTCGAAGACATTGCATTGTTATTTTATACTTTACTCCTACTTTCGCACATTTATTATGTGCCAAATGATGTTTGGTGAAAATATAAAATGTTGTTTCTTTTTTATTTTAAATTAAAATAATTGTAGGGTTGATGTTATTTTGTGACGCGCATGCTACGGATTCTGTGAATGTTTTGAGGGTTTTATGGAAACTATTAATGGCAACGTAGAGTTTAAGGAAGATCTATGGTACGTGCGAGAGGGCGCGATGGCAATACGGGGGGGGGGGGGGGGATGCCAGCGCGAATAAATCATTTAAAATATGCTGAAGTGTTCGAGTATTATTTAATGGAAAAGGCACGTCTACATAATGTAGCAGATTAAGTAAAAATTATCGTGTGAAACCGTAAAACGTAGAAACATAATGTTTAATTTGTAAAATATAGCCTGACAGCTTAAAAAAATCATTTTGGCTCATGCATAAAGGGAATCATGTTAGGTAATCAATTATTCCAATAAAATTATCCAATTAACTCTTCTTTGGCTGTTAGCTTGGAGGAAACAGGGGAATACAAAACATCCATTCGGTAAATTTTTCATAGGATTATGTCAAATTCCTAGAAGGCCGCGTACGCTGTTTTTTTTATTTTTTTTATTGAAAATTCACCAAACAGAAAATGCAACAGTCTGACTGATATGATTCATTAAAGTAATAACTAACAAAATGCATTCCCCTTTAATAGGTGAATCTAGCATGCGTTTAATACAACACTAATAATTCGCTAACTTCCAACAGCAAGTCAAAAATGTTTGTGCTCGTTACCACCATGATAAATTGATGATAGGTAATGTAGGTTTTTTTTTTATGATAGTGAGTGACAAGACGAGCAAATCAGGTGCCTGATGGTAAGCATCATGATTGCCCCACAGTGCCAACCAGTGTTTTAAAATTCAAAATTCTGCGCGGCACTGCACTGCGCTTGTCACCCTGAGATATGAGTTGTTGAATCTCATCATGCCCAGTAATTTCGCTGGTAACATTGCCCTTCATACCGGAACACAGTAATGTTTGCACATTACTGCTTGGCTTTTGAATAACTGGCAAAGGTGTGGTACTTCCCCAGGCGGCCCCCTGCAAAAGAGGCCTACCACTACAAACGTTACAAAATAATCGAAAAAAATAGAGTTTAACAAAGTTTAAGGTATGCTTATCAATTACTAATATTAATGATGTTTAATAATTTACACTTAACTGAGGTTAAAGAGGTTCTTTCAAAAATATCAAGCTGATCTTTGACAGATTCATAGTTATTACACATACGGTGAATTGATGAGTGCTTTAACAAGTTAAGATGATAACTCACACTTTTTGTTTTCCTCTGCGGTCGTGACTCCATGAATATAGCCTCTGCCCACAACCTGCCTGAAGTAGGACATTCTTGCAACGCTTTGGCCATAACCGCGTTCGCTATATCAGCACTCGCGTTCCGTAGCTCTAATCGCACGCTTTCCAACCTAGAGGCAAAAAAGAGGCAAATCAATTTTTTTTTTTTTATTTAAAATACGACTATCAAACAGTAGTGGTGTCGTATGCATGAAGCCCGTCACACACGTAGCTATAATATATATTAATATAAATTATAGCAAGGCATATTACGATATATTTTCTATACAAATATTCGACTGACCGCACACGCAGCTATAATATATATTTCTATACTAGCTGTGACCCGCGGTTTCACCCGCGTAGTCTTCGTTCCCGTGGGAATATCGGGATAAAAAGTACCCTATGTGTTATTCCAGGGTCTAAGCTACTTACGTACCAAATTTCAGCCCAATCGGTTCAGTAGTTTTGGCGTGAAAGAGTAACAAACATCCATACATACATCCATACTTACAAACTTTCGCCTTTATAATAGTATATATTAGGATTGTCACCAACACAATATACCGTAATATATGTTCATCATCATCATCATGTACATGTGTAACATTTGATATTTGCGCTCCACCCAATTTCTGTAACATTTTCTCTAGTTTTGGGATAACTGGTAGAAAATGCTACACTAGCATTAAGTTATTCCTAGCGTTGTGCTGAATTATAAATAAATAAATCATCATCATCTCAGCCATAGGTCGTCCACTGCTGAACATAGGCCTCCCCCTCAGATTTCCATCCAGTCCGATTGTAAGCGGCCTGCATCCAGCGTGCTCCTGCCGTACTTATTAGATCGTCTGTCCACCTTGTGAGAGGACGTCCTACGCTGCGCTTACCAATCCGTGGTCTCCATTCAATAATATATATTATTACATATTAATATAAACTACTGTATCAATGAAATGAAGGCTAAAATATATATTATAGCATCGTCTCCGTGTGTGGTAGCTTGCTATAATATATATCATAGGACGGTATATTAATATATATTATAGCTACGTGTGTGACGGGCTTAAATATATTATTTTATCCTATTGTATTTCCAGCAGATCCCTAAACTAGGCAAGAGCCTGTATCTACAAGCATCTCGATTTTTTTTAAGACTTCACGTTTATGCGAGTGTTAAAATAAGGTATAGTAATTCTTAAGGGGTGCAGCTACCCGTCAAACTGAACAATATGCAAAAGATCTTATTTTTATTGCGAAATTTGATCAACAAAAATTTACTTCATATATCATTTTTGTAGTGGTAGGCCTCTTTTGCAGGAGGGCCGTCTGGGGAAGTACCACACCTTTGCCAGTTATTCATCTGCCAAGCAGTAATGTGCAAACAATACTGTGTTCCGGTCTGAAGGGCAATGTTACCAGCGTGGGCATGACGAGATTCAACAACTAATATCTCAGGGTGACAGGCGCAGTGCAGTGCTGCGCAGAATTTTAATTTTAAAACACTGGGTGGCACTGTGTCTGATATGGGCAATCATGATGCTTACCATCAGGCACCTGATTTGCTCGTCTTGTCACTCGCTATCATAAAAAAAAAAATCATCTAACAAATTTTTATATTACAAGCATACACATTACAGGTCGCGTCGCGGTAAAAGTGGAGGGGGCTTTGCGCAGGTGTAATAATAATAATAATATATCTTTATTTCAGACACTTGATCCATAGTTAAAAATAATGATAATAACATAAATTAATGTTTTTAACATATTACTATAAATATGTTATGTCGCAATTTGAAGCCATCGTCGATACGTTCCAGTCAGCAGCAGTCTGTCAGCCAGGCTCCTGATAATAGTATTAATAATGGTCTAAGAAGTCCTAAAAGATCTAAAAATCGATTTCTGCGCATTCAAGGTCAGCGCTATTAAACCATGACGCAACCTGTACATACAATACATACATTGAGCCACAGACCATTCTATAATATTATTTATTTAACAATAATAAAGTTGTGTAGGTCTCACCATAACTCCGGATTCTTCGGATTCCTTAACCTAGCTTTTTCCAAAACGGATCTCGCCTTAGTGACATGGTTCATTTTTTCTTCGAGCCTTGACAATAATATCCACATTGCTATGCTTGTTGCGCATTTTTTGAGCTAAAATTAACATTTTTATTTAAAAGTTTAAATAAAGAAAACTGTTATTTAAAAAGACTGGCTGTGTCCCGCGGTTTCACCCGCGTAGTCATCGTTCCCGTTGGAATACCGGGAAAAAAGGTACCCTATGTGTGTTATACTCGTAAGACAGGACACAGATCAAACAGACATGTTCATGCACACAAATGTTTGACCTGGCCGGGGATCAAACCCGGGGCCTGTGGCACATCAAGCAGAGTTACTACCATCTGAGCTAACGAGGCTGTCTATGTGTCTATGTAATTGTCTATGGCATTTATATAAGAATAAGATTCTCATTCAAACTCGAAGAAAAATTATTTAAATGTCTTAAAAATACATTTTTAAACGTCAATAAATCTACAGTGCGTTCGGAGATATATCTCTACAAGAAGAACGCACAAGAAACTTGTTTGTTCTCCCATAAGAATTACATTAGGACCAATAAAATTCTGTAAATAATCACAAAGAATTATAGACCAATCTTATTATTTAGTATTGGATTCACTATTTTAGACAATTG
The DNA here is from genome assembly GCA_947063395.1 of Hemistola chrysoprasaria. Taxonomy (NCBI): domain Eukaryota; kingdom Metazoa; phylum Arthropoda; class Insecta; order Lepidoptera; family Geometridae; genus Hemistola; species Hemistola chrysoprasaria. The sequence goes on along the minus strand of OX346724.1, from coordinate 10,188,438 downwards.
TAGAGATTTTTGACTGCCTTGGTGGCGTAGTGGGCGCAAGCTCGCCTGCCGATCATTCCGGGTTCCGGGTTCGATCCCCTGGTAAGTGTTAGATATAGGTTTTTCCATTAAGAATTATCTCTATGACAGCCTGGAGTCTGGAACTGTGCCCGGTAGATGGTAATAGGCTTGCCCTCTATTACGTGGGACCAATTAAATACTGGCGAAATGTGGGTGCACCTGCTATAGGACTGAGTCCTGGGTACACCTCTGTCTACCCCTTCGGGATAAAGGCGTGATTGTGTATGTATGTAGAGATTTTATACCTAAACTAACAAACTCCTCGAACAAGAATATTTAGTCGCGAAACACGTGTCGATATATGAATGGTGTCACTAACAAAAATAATACCTAATAGCATTTCCTCTTTGCATGCAAATTTGCGGACGGGAAGGCGGTGCACTGTGCATTGTGCATGTTGTTCTTGACACTAAAAAATCGGAACTAAAACAAACAGTAAACATACATTCACGTCTTTTTCCCGAAGGGGTAGGCAGAGGTGTACCCAGGACTCAGTCCCATAGTAGATACACCCACATTTCGCCAGTATGTTATTGGTCCCATGTAATAGGGGGCGAGCCTATTGCCATCTACCGGGCACAGTTCCAGACTCCAGGCAGTTATTGAGATAATTCCTAATGGAAAAATCCAATATTTAACACTGCCTGACCTGGGGATCGAACCCGGGACCTCTTGATTGGCAGTCGAGCATGCGCCCTCTACGCCACCGTGGCAGTCAAATCGGAACTAATAACTAAATATTCTTGTTCAGGAGTCTACAATGGAGTTCCGAAAAGTAACGCCAAATTCAAATAATTATCCTAAAGCAACAAGTAAAATTGAATCTTACCCCCTGAGAATAAGTTGAATGAGCGTCGTTATTTCTTTCCATCTGTTCTTCGATCTGTCCCTTCATCATGTGCAGTTTAGCGTAGTCACCAAACACTCTGATAGCTTCCTCTAGTAGGTTTAGCGCTACGTCCATATTGTTTAACGCCCATTCCAGTCGAGCCGACTTTATCATTACCTGTATGACAACACAGCTAATTAGAAAGAGAAAAAATGTAATTTAGAAAGATAATTCACTTATCTACATATTCTTTTGTTGTATGGAATAAATGATCAATTCTAAAACTTTCTAAAGACAAGCAATCTCAAATTGTAAACTCCCGTCATATTGGATTTAGGATACATACATACATACAGTCTCGCCTTGTTCCCGGTGGGGTAGGCAGACTATTTTCCTCCACTTGCTACGATCCTGAAATACAACTTTCGCTTCGTTCACTTTCATGACATTTTTCATACATGCTAGTCGGTTGTAGGTACTTTTGACTTGGCCTTTCCTAAGAACAACGTCAACTAGTTCATGAAAAGTAGTAGTACGCCTAGGTCGACCGCTACCGACTTGACCATTCACACTAGCCTTATAAATCAGGATTTAGGATACTGTTACTTATTAGGCTGGCTATTAGACTGATAATCTCAAATCAGCTTATTTCAGTTGAGAAAATAGTTAACTTTTTCAGAGCTACAATGCCACAGACATACAGAACGACACATGTCAAACCTATAACACCTATTTTTGTCTGAGGCTAATAAATAAGTATAAATTCAAGGCAATCTTACCCTCGGAGTAGGCGCCGAAGCTCGTGCCTTAGCAAGCAATCGTCTCGCTCTGTCATACTCTTTATTTTCACTCTCCAGCTTAACGGCTGCTAACCAAATCTCTTCCGAATTTGGGTTGGCTTGGAAAGCCAATGATAATATACCTCTTGCAGCTGGCACGTCACCTGAAAGCAGGGATATTTGGATCATTTCCATTGTTGGGTTACTGGTTATAGAATAGTTCTCCATCATATCTACCCATCAGATCCAGAGCAGTCATGGTCATATGTCATGGACTGTGTTGACTTAGGTTGGGTTTTTTGATCACTGGTTAAGTCGACCAATAGTTAAATTTTTTGACAAATAGTTAAAATTGGACAAAATTAGTTTTTTCATCCCTGGTTAACTATGTATTTCCACACGATTTTAACCTTTGGTTAGAAATTTAACTATAGATTACGATCAAAAAACCGGCCCTTAGAAGTTTGATGGTTTTGCAGCAGCGAGGGACCTTAGATCCATGTTATTCAACTAGATATGAATTTCAGCTTGATACCTCCACGCGTTTCAAAGAAAAACGTTTTGAGAGACGGTCAGACAGACAGACGGAAATGTTTCTTTTTGACATAGATTTTGAGAGATAACCCTAAATTTTTTTTACAAGCAAACATATCAGCTGCCTGATGGTAAGCATCATGATTGCCCATATCAGACACAGTGCCACCCGGTGTTTTAATATTTAAAATTCTGCGCGGCACTGCACTGCGCCTGTCACCCCGAGATATTAGTTGTTGGAACTCGTCATGCCCAGCAATTTCGCTGGTAACATTGCCCTTCAGACCGGAACACAGTAATTTTTGCACATTACTGGAATAACTGGCAGGGGTGTGGAACTTCCCCAGGCGGCCCCCAAAGGCCAAAGAGGCCATTACATGACCATTACATGACGAACAAAATATGACACTAACCAGCAAGCCACTTAGACTTGGCCCCCATCAACCAAAGCACCTCAGACTTGGGACAATGGGCGACGGCCCTCTGCAATAGAGCTTCTAAACTGGATCTCGTCCCGTGTTGCTTCTCCAAGTATGCCGCGCGCAGCCAGATGGACTTCTTTGAAGGAAACACTGACAATGCGTAGCCATATACTGCGCGCGCGCACTCGTATGCGCCTTCGTTTGCACACTGAAAAGAATATCATCATACAAAGTGTGGTAATATATTTAAGATCTTTCTATCCGTTGAACTGACCAATTTACAAAAGAAGTAACTGCAAGGACTAGTTCCTTCCAGTTACTTCTTTTGTCCTCTTACCTCTTACTTTTTAATAATTAAGGAACCTGTGTTTATCTCTTTCTGACAACCGGGTTTTATATATCTCTGCTATCTTTTACCTAATGAGTCATGGAAACATGTTCCTGCATACACATAACTGCATGTTCTAAAAAAGTACGTACAACAGAATTTCGCCACGTTTTAGGGCTGTTTTCTTTTTTCAAAACTCAAATTCAAAGATTTATTCTATTTGAATAAATCTTTGAATTTGAGTTCACAATTTGATACTTTTGCACGTCAATAGATATAGACAGTGCATTCGGAATGTTACCTTTTGTGAGTATAACGTCTCTATTTATTGTAAGAAAGCTCATAGATCTAATTTGAAATATTTTTGTAGGAAAAATAACTTACGGCCTCAGCATCCTCCATCCAAGTGTGCTTCTGATCTTCAGTATCAATACCGTTCCCGATAACTGCACGAATAATAGCCTGCAATACAAGATTTACGTTAGAAGGAATATATTTCAAGGGATTTTCAACTTAATATCTTTAAAATAAAGTACGTATTCACCTGACAAGTGTGAATAGCGCCAGATTTCTCTGCTTCCATAGCTTCTTTGAACCAATGCTCTCGATTGATTTCAACTCCGTTTGCACTGAGCGACGTTATTGCGCGGTCTATGATCTTTTCAACCATGTTAGTGTTACCTGTGAGGAAAAAAACATACATTTTGTAATGTTTATTGAAGAATTTGATTAATCAAATTGAATTAATCAAAATGGTGAGTGCAATGACCCTATGATTATGGCCATAGACAGGGGGGTGGCGGTTTGGGGGTATATACAAAAAAATTGTCGCATTCATGGTTGTAACCGTAAAGAATTTTTTCGCGCTCGAAGCATGCTGTTTGCTCCTTCGTTGTTATAACTATAACATTTTTTGCCGCGCTCGCAGCTAGTTGCTCATGCATTCTCAGAACTATTCTCAGAACTTAAAATTAAAGGTATGAAAATACGACTCAGCCATAGGCTAGGTTTTTTAAAGTCTAGAAGCTCGACCCCCGAAATGAATTTTATGATTATAGTGATAATATATTAATTAACTACCAATAGCTCTGTATAAGTAAGTGTATAATACCAGGGAAATTACTGGACATGATGAGTTTCAACAACTAATATCTCAGGGTGACAGGCGCAGTGCAGTGCTGCGCCGAATTTTGAATTTTAAAACACTGGGTGGAATGGCACTGTGTCTAATATGGGCACTCATGATGCTTACCATCAGGCACCTGATTTGCTCGTCTTGTTACTCACTATCATAAAAAAAAAACCACTTACCATGAGCCTCTTCAAGTTTCGCAGCGGTGACCCAAATCTGCCTATCCGTGGGTATATTCTCACGGGCCTTGTTCAACACTTTCCTAGCGTTCTCATATGTTTCAAGTCTAGCCAACGCGAGCCACAGTTCAACGCTGGTTGGACAACACTCTACAGCCCTAGAGAGAAGAATTCGAGCGTCCTCTGGGTTTTCTAATTCTACAGCAGCTTTCCATAAACGGACCGAGTTGGGTATGTGTTCTAATGCCTTGCGGAACACTCTGCGTTTTGCCTGTATAGAAGCAAAAGTAGATTTTTATTTACAGCGCCTTTTTACGGAAAAAGGTAACCCGATTCCCTGTGGTCTTATGGATCAAACCCTTGGGTGTTTTTATAAAGTGCGAGAGCCAGAAGCTCAAGGGATGTCTTCGGCCTTCGCTTCGCTACGAAGGTCGTCCGCTCGCATCACGACATATATTATTTGATGTATTTAATGTTTTTTTACACACTCACACCCCTACATTAAGTTACCCTATGTCGCATTTTTCAAGATTACCTTAGTTTCCTGTTCCAAATCAGCAGCTTTAACCCATATCCTGACACTATGCGGCAGGTTCCTAGCAGCATGAGCTATGACGGCGCGCGCAGTGTCTGGTGGCTGCAGCCTCGCCGCTTCCAGCCACAACTCCTCACTGCTCGGGTTCACTTCGCAACCCTTCATTATTAGGTTACGGGCTGATTGGACTTTGCCTGGAAATGTATATTTCGTTGAGGCAGCTTTTCTTTTCAGGGTCTAGACTCTAGACAGACGTAGTGCAAAATTGCAGTTTTTATGCAGTTACGAGTAGTATGACTGCAATAAAATTGCCAACCGACCGTGCAGCCCGATTACATACCCAGTCAGTGTGCGGTTGGCATGCCAACACTTAAGCACGTTTCATTTAGGCATAAATCGCGTCAAGCCTAACAACGATATCATTATCAAATAACAAATATCAGTCATACTAACTGCAGTCAAGCTACAATTTTTCAGTCGGATTGCAGTCCCTCTGTCTAGACCCTTAGTGATTTCTGGAATCTATAACTACTAGCCGACTTTAACCTGCATAACTGGTTTCTATGAAACGAAAGGAGATAAATTCGATATAACATAAATTCGACAATTTGAATCTTAGTTTTGTCAATTGTAAACGAAGACCGGAATCGTCTTTTGGTTTATGTTTTGAAACATTAACATTTTTTTGTTGACAATTTTTATCTTGATTTGAGGTATTACTTTGGTAGCAGGTTTATAAACCTGCATGAGAACGCAATTTATTTTTATGTGCAAAGTTGCTGTCTTTAAACACATAGGGCCGATACAAACCGGCGGGCTTATTACGGACGCAACAGAAGTGTGGAAAGCGTTTAAGATTGCTCAATTTCTGCTGTCAAACGGCATGTTTCGAATTACCCAAAAAAACTTGCAATTGATTGCTAGCTCGATTCAAGACGCCCTCTGACCGTCGGGAAAGGAACCAAAAATTAGTCGTTAGTGAAGAAATCTTTGTGGTCTGTGGCAGAAATTGCTGCTAAGGCTGAATTTTCGGAATTACCGAAGCGTTTCAACAGCAGAGCGATAGAAGTAGCAGCGCGAAATGGGACTGACAGAAGGCGACTACTATTTGCTGATTGTTGTTCAGATTGTTATCCAAATCAAAAAAACTCTAACCAAAATCGTGATGTTTTACCTGCATAAACTTATTTACAAGACCCATAAAACAAGAGTCCAAGTCGTTGAGTCGAACTCAAACACCTTATTTTGGTTATTGGTGTGTTTACAGCTTCAAAAACCATAATATTACCCATTGTGAAAGTTGAGGATTAACGAGAAATTAAGTATTTGAATCTCAAGACACATCAGAAAGGTAATTTGGCCTTATTTTTTATTGTTTTAATGTGTCTAGGTAGGTGCCTATAAATAATTATTATTGAATGATTAAATTCATAACATGCAAACGTTTATTGTGATAAAACACTAACTTACCAGGTACCTAATAAATTATCTTTATTCAGCCTAGATATGTACCTACCTAATATCATAAAATATCCTTCTGTTGAATAAGTATGTCTCGAGGTGTACGGTCAAACCAAACCTGCGTCTTGCTGCGGTTGCAAATCAAACTGCTGCGGCCTAAATTTACCAGTTCGCAATCAATCACTTCATCATTTACATGCGACTCATTTAGTATATTAAACAATTATATAACACTCGACACAACAACTTCTCTTTCAATCAATAACATCCTCAAAGATCCATACAGGAGGTCTAAGAATCTCTTTCATTTTCAGCCACTCGATTCTTTCTTGTGCTTGTGTAGGTTCGATGCAACTGGACACAGCTTATATTTAATTCCACCCAGTGACTGGTGTAGGTATTTATTATTCTTATTTTATCTCCATGTTATACATAATAATTATATGGGACAACTTCCAGACACGGTCATCTGGTCCCAAACTAGGCTAGAAGCTGGTCTATGCTAACCAGAAGACTTATATACATACTTATGTAAGCTTATAACACCCAGACACAGATCAAACAGACATGTTCATGCACACAAATGTTTGACCTGGACATAGGGTTCGAACCTGGATCCTGCGGAACAGAAAGCAGAGTAACTACCATCTGAGCCAACAGGCTATCGGGCTGTTTTAAGTATTATTTATTTAGTAAAATTTTATACTTTTGCAGCTACAAGAGATGTCCACTTAATAGATGGAGACAAGTAGACATGAGAGAAGAGACTGTTAAGAAGACTCGTCAGACCCATAATTTGTACTTAGGGATTGAGGGTCCAGAACTAATTACTGACTATCAATAGAGCTGTTCATAGTTTATTCTGTTTTGCTATTATAAATTGAATTTCTTTGATAATAATCATATTATTTTTTACTTATTATAGAATTTATAGATTTATTTAACATAATTATTGTCATTAAAAGAATAATAAAAAGGAAAGTAAGAATATAATATACTTATACTACCTGTGTTTTATGCGCTGGAAAGTACCCTTGACTATGTGTTATTTCAGGGTCTAAGCTGTATTATAGTGAAAGGTAGGAATAGCTTGCAGTATTAGTAAGAAGTAGGATTTATAATCCTACTTACATGTAGTTAACTACTATTGCCAATAACATAAAATAACTAGCGTAATTCCAGAGTCCATTATCATCTACCGGGCACAGTTCCAGACTCTAGACTTAGACTGTCATTGAGAAAATTCATACTTAATAATAACACATTTTTCCTGACCTAGGGATCGAACCCGGGACCTCATGGTCAACAGTAGCGCTCGCGACCACGCATCTTATATATGCATATTTTTTAACATATCGCACACCTAGATAAAGAGTAGCACAACTCAAAATAATTCAAAATCAAGTTTTTATTATTATAGGAATCTGCGTTCAAAACTACATAAACTGCAAAGACACCCATTTTAATATTTCCGACAACAAAATGTAGATGGCGCTGTAATTTAGTATTACTGAGTAGCTCCACGCACACCCCCCGCCATCAATAGTAACACATCACCAGTTGCGACATGTCAACCAAAAATTTGGGTGCATTACTTACGCTCAAACACTGGATTATTTCAAGTTAGTTTTGTATTCGTGATTTACAACACTCTCATATCCAAATTATTTTTAGTTGATGTAGTCTTCGTGATTGCATTTGTAAAATTTTATTGGCTTACTTTTGACTGTTTGGAGTTACTGCAGTATTAATTTGAAATGTAAGTATTTTTTGTTTTACTAAATGAAATTAATTTGTTATTGTTGAAATTATTTTTCTATATTTGAGTTGGTTGAGTATTACTGGTTAAATTGAAATTCGCCTTTATTCCAAAACTATAAATGCTATTTAAGATTTTGTTTAAGACATATTTAGTGTTGATGTTGTATTTCAGATTGAGACTTAAAGAAAACTAAATTAAAATTCCTACTTCGATTTGCGGACATTGTTTTGAGTTAGTATAGTATTGGTGAATTAGAATCAAATGAGTGACTTTTTTTCAGAAGATAAAGGGTCGTGGCCTTCTGTTGCTAAAAATGGCCATAGAAGCTAGCTCAAATGAACCAGAGAGCAATGATATGGAGTTGAAACCTCAATAACATTCAAAACCTTCAAGGAGCAGCACCATTGTGATGGAAGAAATCTCAGGGAACCAAAACATGGTGTTAGAAAAGAACACAATAGTGGTCTAATCACCGTTAACAAGTGATTAGACCACTACCACTGAGGTGAGACCATCGAACTATATTTCGATCGAACCAATCAACAGCGAGGGTAACGATTTCGATAATTTTGATACGGATCCGCATTCCAATTTACCTACCAAGCAAGGAAACTCATCGTCAAGGTATCGTCAATTCAAGAAAAACATCTCGTTCTTTTAGTTCTACTTCGTCAAGTTGTACGAAGTTCTACGTCAAGCTCATCAGACAGTTCCAGTAGCTCCGCAAGCAGCAGGAACACAGATATTATAGGCAACAACTTTATGTCATCTGCCGTACCAGATCAGCTTGCCTTGACTCCAAAGATGCAGGAAAAGAGTAAGAAACCCTGCCGCTTAGCCCTTAAATGTTAAATCTCTGCGGAATACGGGAAAGGTTTATGTTAGTTCAACCAAACATAGGGTCCCTGAAAGAGCGGTTAAGCCACCACCATATTATAGCGATAAATGCAAGTTGAGATGCAAGAATAAAATAGACAAAATAATACGCAAGTCATATCATGTGGAAGAATTGACACATGAAAAGTTATATGATCTGAAAGCCCCGCAAGAAGAATAGGGTAATAATTTCACTGTTAATGAAAACATCAAGCAACTTCGCATTGAAAAGTAGGAGCGGATGACGTTTTTTTTTATAAAAATTCCCATGTAGATACAATTTTATGCTGTACATTATGTTAACAAAAATGGTTTAGATGTTATTTAACTATTGTATCTTATTTTAAATTGTTATTACATGCCTGTAAATTAAAGTTTTTGATGAATAAGGAATATTATTCCATTTTTGTTATGACTGAAGACTACGATCAAATTTGTTTAATAATTGTAAGTGTTTTTGTAACAAATTGATTTCATAATATTTTATTTTGTTAAAGAAGACTTGTTATTTTTTTATTTTGAGCTTTATTAATGATGTTAACCATAAATGTACCTATGTAACTTGTACATCGATTGAAAGCTTTTTCTGGTGATAAAATTTTTTTGCTGTCTTTATTTGATTGTGATTTTATATTCAATTAATTATAATAAATAAATATATGTTTTCTCATATTAATATGTGTCATTATTTTCATATTATACAAAATAAATAAAAAATAATTCAGATGCACCGATATTTCTGACGAAGATTACGTAAAAAGTAGACAGAATAACAGTGCACGAATTCAAAACTTTTCAATAATATAAACACAATTATAGTAATTAACAGAATTAAACAATAATTTTGTCATGAATACTAATCTAACTCAAAAAAATAAAATTATCAAGCGAATCTGCTTTTTCGTGATAAACCATCAATCAGATATGTATTTCCAAATATTTATATACAAGAATATTAAAAATATAATTTAATATAACAACTAGATATAAAATAAAACGTTTTTTTCTGTTCCTGAAAAATTAGATATTTTGAGTTGTGCTACTCTTTATCTAGGTGTGCGATATGTTAAAATATGATCACACTAACTAAAAATACACTTATTTATTATTACACGCGCGTACTTATCTGTTTCTCACACCTAAGTAGGAGAAAATAAAAGATTTTGGAGCTTTATATGTGTTTTATTATGGGCCAGTTTCAATGAGTTACTTGCACACTTGATTAGTTCCCTAGGGTGCTCTCTTTCGAGATAGTTAGTAGGTATGCGTCACAGTCACTATTTCTAGCACGTTTACAGCCAAATCAAACGCGAGGCCTATGCCACAACCTCTCAGACTGGGTAGGTAGGTGTTTACATTCAGCCACAGTACGACGGTGATAAGTACGACATCGGCCCCTGGTTTCTGCCTCATCCTTCTGTATATAGTTCCATCTGGCTACTGGAGCCTTACGTTTGGCCTGTTAACAAGTAGTAATATTAGTTTCGATAATATTATGTAAACAACAACAGTTGGAGTAGGTTTAAGCAATCTATGCGTTCGTAACTTACCTTCTCTTGCAGCTAATATGGGTGAAATATAGTTCAAGTGAGATATTATCATATTAAACAAGGATATAAGTAATTAATTAAGACTGGACATTATTATGAATGGATAACTATAATTGTTGTCAGATTTAGAATTTAGGTTAATCCATCAACGCTGCCACATAATATAATCAAACAGAAAGCCGGCTCTACCAGGGCTTCGATTTTTATGTATATTTAAATAGAAATTGGAATCGAATAGCACAAAATTAGCTAGTATGTGGAGAAGGGAGATTACCTCCTACCCTTCCCGCCCATCTGCCGAAGAGATATTATTTTTGTGCCGCTACTGTGACTCAAGCCACGAATTTAGGGGGAAAGGGTAAGGAAAAAGAAGAAAAGGTATATTTTTAAAGTTATGTTTTGTTTTAATCCATTCAACTTGACCTAACCACTTTTGGGGGATTGGTGATTTCTCCCGCACCGAAGATATTATTACATAATATTGTGTCCGTATTTTGATATGAATAGATTGGATGTTAATAGGTAATATGAACTTTAATGTAGTACAGACTGCGGATTTCTGTATGAAGTTTATACTATAAATAATATTTAACTAAAACAATCATAACAATTAAACACCCACTTAAAAATAAATGTAGTGCGCTTACTCCAAGTTGAAAATATATTACTCGAATATCTGGTGATATAGTAACCGTCCTTCTGTCTCATTGATTTAGTGGCCCATGCCCATAGAAGATAAATAATTTGATGAAATCAAAGGTAAAAATAGAACAGACTATAGCAGCCTCCCACAGATAAAAAAAATTAAACCGCAATAATTAGTTCCATTTACTGCTAATATTCCATTAGGCCGCTAGTGTGCCAAAGCGACAAAACAGCAGTGCAGAAAGCATGCGTAATTCGAATTCAAAGTGACATTTTGCAATTACTGCTACTGCTACTTCACTGCTTCTGCTACTTTTACTTCTATCGCTTGACCATGCATAATAGGGGCGCCGAACTGTAGCTACGCGGCGAGCTCTTTCAGTGTCAAACTCTGACTATCTGCTAACATGTAGATTTCCAATAATTTGTACTGGAGTGCGTTCGATTTGCCTTTGAATTACATATACGCGCGTCGTCGGCGATAATAAAATGCCGTGTGCAGAGGCTCTAAATAAAAATAAAGCAAAGTAGGCTTACCGGTAACCTCTTCCAATCTCGCACTAGCAATCCAAGCAGGTGGATGGTTAGGATTGGTTTCTCTAACAGATTTCAGGAGCAACCTCGCTTTCTTGATATCATTAATATCACCACCATAAGTAGGTATCATGGACTGTAGATCTGTGAGGTATCCTTTAGGATCCACTACTGTTTGACCCGTCACTGAGTCTGATACTTGAGATAGCTTCACTGTCATAAGGGTGTTTCTTGCTTGGCCAATCTTACGTAAATCCAAGTCACCTGTGAAAAAGTATTAAAACATAAACCATACAATCACGCCTTTTTCCCGCAGGGGTAGGTAAAGGTGCATCCTGGATTCCGTCCTATAGTACAGATACACTCATATTTCGCCAGTATGTTATTGGTCACATGTAATAGGCGAGCCTATTGCCAACTACTGGGCGCAGTTTCGGACTCCAGACAGTTATTGAGTTAATTCCTAATGGAAAAAGCCAATACTTAACACTTCGTGACCTGCGTGATCGAACCCGGGACCACATAATCGGCAGTCGAACTTGCGCCCACTACGCAATCATTCATTTTCAACAGTTTCCAGGATAACTGGCAGAAAATGCTATTATAGCATTAAGTTAGTCTTAGCGTTGTGCTGAATTATAAATAAGTAAATACGCCACTGAGGCAGCACGAGAAAATATATTATGTTAGTAAATTCTGCTCTTTTTGTACTAGAACAGGTAACCATTAGTTTCACACCATTATGATACGTAACATATTAAATTGATTGCCACCTCATTCATCAAAACTAGACGAGTAACTTGGGCACTGTAGTGACAGTAAAGTGGAACCATATACTTAATTCATAGTGATACACACACATACATGCACACACACAGTTATGCATTGTTTCTGCCTAGATAGACAGACTAGTATTTACTTACTATTTATTTACTCTCCACTTGCTTTCATCATCATCATCATCTCAGCCGTTGGTAATCTACTACTGAACATAGGTCTCCCCCATCAAGGGGGGTTTTGCCAATACTCGATAGCGCTCGATAGCGATAGCTCGATAGCGCTCGATAGCGATAGCTCGATAGCGCAGTTCCATGGGTTTTTACAGAGGACGCTGCTGCTGGTCCTCTGGATCTGTTAACCCTTAGCCGGCTCTTACGGCAACCACGGGTGGAGAGGGTGGAGCACTATTCTACAGCCGGTAACTCCACGGCCACTTGCTTTAATCTGGACAAATTTAATTTCATCCACTTTTATCACATTCTGCTCATTGGTTGAAGGTTACCTTTACGTTACTTTTGACATTACCTTTCTTAAAACAACATCAATTTGGCCACCAAATAGTATAAAAGGAACATTACCAGAAGGTGTCAACATTCCCGGGGTCATCACACCAGGCATCATAGAAGCCAGCCCTGACCCTGGATCAATGGAGGAACTGGATTCCCCACCCAAATTCCTTGACAGCACACTATCAGGCAGAGGTGTGAACTTCTCAGCTCTAGGGTTCCGTTGCTTCCTGTTACGGGCGTCACCTACTTCTGGGATGGCTGACCATTCGTCTTCTGATACTGTTTTCAGCTCTCGCTTCAAGTCGGAAAACTGCTGTTGGATTTTGGGCCTGAACAGAAAATTTATTTATTTAATGAGTACAGCCACATTATACATATTTTTTTATTTTACATAGGCAAGTTCTTATATGTATAACAATAAATAGGCGTACATAGCACTCGCCATAGAGCTCGTTAAATATAATATGAGTGAATACAACTAGATAAAACTTAAATGATATGAACAAATACAATTGAAAAAACTAAGACAAAAAGAACAAAAATGAATGAGTATGTATTATAAAAGATAAAAATTTAAAAACAAGTAATATAAGTTACATAAGATATTTTAAGATTATACATGAATAAAGAAAATAATAATAATAAATCATTTCAAATAAATAAATAATATAAGTGTTTATAAGGATTGGTATTATATTTACGCCAAATTCCTTAAATTACTTAATTAACACTCACAGCTTAGATCCACAATTCCAGTCTAACAGTTTCTCGAACTACCCTCATTTTCAGTACATGACATGCCTATCCCTCGGGATAGCTCCATACACTTCCATATCACTAAGTCTTAACACTAATTTAATTACACTGTCTCTTACATAACTATTATATTATTGTCTTTACTATTTTAAAACTATGGGTATATTAATATTTATAGGCATGGCTACTCTACTTCATTATCTGACCCAAATTCCCAAACCAAATTGTTATAATCGCTAATGGGTTGGTTAAATGGTTTTGTTAATAGTAGTTTATGGAAAGATTGATCCTGAATCCTGCTAATCCTACTTAATATTAATATTATTTATTCGAAAGTTTGTGAGGATGGATGTATGGATGTTTGTTTGGACAAAATGGTATGAAGATAACTTAGTCTGGAATAATGTATCAGTGGGTGAAACTGTACACACACACAAACACGGCACAGCACTAGTAAAATACACACAAATGCCAATAGCCTCAAATATGTTCCTAAGTTAAAATATTGTTACCTTTCCTGTCTGTATCTTTCCAAATCTTCCTTGAGTCTCTTTTCTCTATATTCTTTGCGTTTCTCATCCATCCTCTTGTCAATAGACTCATATATGGCATCAGCTTCTGCATCATCTTTGTCATAGGGATCCTATAAAAATAAATGTTGCTTTTAGCATCAAGTCTGTGCAAAAATTGGTCTTTACAACAGATTAAAAAAAAACAAAAAAAAATTAAACCTTACAAGTTTCTTGTGCGTTCTTCTTGTAGAGGTATATTTCCGAACGCATTGTAGATTCTTAACAAGTTTGATATTATTGATTGACTTTTAAAAATGTCTTTTTAAGACTTATTTAAATAAAATTTCTTTGAGTTTGACTTTGATTCGTCATAAGGTACCTAGACATGTCAAAAGTGGCTATAGCCCCGCAAATCTAAGTACCGTATTATGTAATTTTCTCTTTTCTAGCTTTGAGAGAGAAGAAATAACTTTACACAGACATAACTTATACAATTTCAATAACCTTTCTCGTAAAACCATGGAATTATGATTTTTATCACAAGATGTAGGTACAATTCTTAATCACTAAATAAAAATTCAAATCCTTCAAACAATGCAACATAAGAACTAACAAATGGTACTTTTTAGATTTGCTGGGCTGTACACATAAATAACTTGTTGATACTCCATCACCTAACCCTTTCCTAACGGAGTAGTGATTTTGGAAAGTTTTTTGTTTTTTTTTTACATAATATTAATAAGGTCGATAAAATAAAACATACAGATTTTTTTCAAATTTTTATTATACCTATATTATTATATATTTATTATACCTTTTTTGAATATTCTTCACTTACGAAAGCGCGAACAGCTGACAGGTTGTGACTTGAAATTCAAATTGATTGGCTGTTAACCGCGTCTCGCCGATTTGAGCGCGCTGATTGGCTGACGAAACTAATACTTAAAAGGATCGCCAGTGAATCTAATAGCTGAGAGTATCCCGATGAAATATATTTACCAAATAAACAAACTGTTAGAAAACCTCTTTGGTTTGTCAAATAAGACTGCTAGGTTTATTAGGCATAGAGTTTTTCTATACAAGTAATTTGAATTCGATGATGTCAATCTATCTTTTGTTTCCGCAAATTGAGTGTCAAGTTGAAAGAAAGAGAAAAATCTGTGTTATATTTTTTAGTCGATTTAATAATAAACATCTTTATTATTATATGTGTTGTTTGCAACCATTTCGTCCACATTCCACATACACGCATTATATGTGTTGAGCGCTACTCCAGCAGGTTATGGCCCGCTGCAACCATGGACGGTGGTGGTAATAGTAGCACACATAATGGTTCGACTTTGAATTTACCTACTTTCGAGAAGCTTGATGGAAATTCAAATTATGCAAGTTGGAAGTTCCTTATGGAGCTGTGCCTTATACATGATGACCTGTGGGAGTACACGAGTGTCACCCCTCCAACGTCAGATGCAGTCGGAACAAGAAAAGATCAGAAGGCAAGAGCAAAGATTTGCTTGATGATAAAACCGCATTGCTTGGTGCATGTAAGGCATACTAAGACAGCAAAGGATGCATGGGAATCTTTAAAAACAGCTTTTGAAGATAAAGGATTAAACAATAGATGCAGGCTGCTGTCAAGACTTGTCAATTTGAAATTGGAACAATTCGGAACAGTTCGAGAATATGTAACAACTATGATGGCGGTTACTCAAGAATTAACTGACCTTGGAAAGGAGATCGACGATGAACTGTTAGCTGCATTGATTCTCCAAGGACTTACTAAAGAATTCCAACCCATGAGATTAGCTGTAGAAAACAGTAATATATCACTAACTACCGATTACGTAAAAACAAAACTTTTCCAAATGGAGGACACCTATACATCGAGCTCTAGTGAGAAAGTGTCTGCGTTATTAACCAAGAAGCAGTCTACGAAATCGAAGACTAAGAACGGAAGAACAATCAGATGCTTTATATGTGACGGACCTCACAAAGCCAATACATGTCCAAAGAATCCCAGAAACAAAAAGGAAGCTTTACATACATATGCTCTTAGTACTGCGGGAGATGCATATGACGAAGAATGGGTCTTCGACTCAGGCGCCTCTACGCATATGACAAAGCAAAGAGATTGGTTTAATGACTTCCAGAAGTTTAGTGTGGATGCTCGAGTGACTGTAACATGTGCTGATGGAAAAAAGGTGTATGGTGAGGGAAAAGGTACGGTAGAGTGTAAATCATTAGGGTTGACTGTAAGTGATGTTATGTATGTTCCGGGATTACAAGCGAACTTAATGAGTGTGAGTGCTGTAGTGAAGAAAGGTCACATTGCAGTATTTACAGAGAATGGATTCGAGGTTTATAAGAAAGGAGAATGTGAGGTGAAAGGTAAGGCTGTTGTGAAAGGAATAAAAGAGAGAGGCGTATATAAACTTAAAAAGTGTTTACAGGATACTGCTCTCAACACAACTGTCAGTCAGGAGATGATTCTGTGGCATCAGCGGATGGGACATCTGGGTATGCGCAACCTCCTCCTCCTTAGAGATAAACTTGCGACTGGGGTAAGTTTTCCTAACTCTTCTGCGAAACTCAACTGCGTAGCTTGTTTGATGGGAAAACAAACCAAACAACCTTTTACGAAAAAAGGTGGTACGAGAGCTAAAGAACCTTTAGGCTTGATTCACTCAGACGTATGCGGTCCTATGAGTGAAGATTCTTTTGGAGGTTTGAAATATTTTTTGACGTTTATTGACGATTTTACGCGGAAAACTTTTATATATTTTCTAAAACAGAAGAGTGAAGTTTTAGGAAAATTTAAAGAGTTTAAGGCGTTAGCGGAAACCCAAACAGGGAAACAAATAAAAGCCATTCGAACGGATAATGGTAGGGAGTTCGTCAACAACGCTATGGATGAATATTTGAAACAAAAAGGAATTAAACACCAACTTTCGGTAGAGTATACACCCGAACAGAATGGAGTTGCAGAACGAGCAAATCGAACAATTTGCGAAAAGGCGAGATGCATGCTTCAAGAAGCGGGACTTCAAAAGAAGTTCTGGGCAGAGGCTGTCCAACATGCAGTCTTCTTGAAAAATCGATCACCAACGGTAGCTGTCAAAAACATGACACCAGAAGAAGCCTGGACTAGCATAAAAAGTGATCTAAGCATGATTAAAACATTTGGATGTAAAGCGTTTATGCACGTACCAGATCAGAAAAGAACGAAATGGGACGCCAAGAGTAAAGAATTGCTGCACACTGGATACTGCGACAATTCTAAGGCTTATCGGCTTGTAGATCCTAAAACAGGAGAATGTTTTAAAGCCAGAGACGTGGTATTTTTTGAAAATCAAAAGTTAAACGCGAATTTGGCGAAACCTTCAAATGAAACTATGGTGGTACCCGTTTCAAGACAATCTGAGGATATTATGCCCTTGGAGGAGCATATTCAAGATTCTGAAGATATTCAGAATAATATTCTTCAAAACGAAGAAGTTCAGCATCCTTGTGTGGGTACTGAAACACTTGATATCCCTATACAAGCTCAACAACCTTGGTTGGATACTGACGGAGAAAATGAAAATGATAGTTTGGAGGTGCCAGTGGATAATAATCATGAGACTGATGACTACATGTCTGCAGAGGAAGACGATGATCAAGAAAGTGAGAGAAGGTATCCATCACGCAACCGTAAACCAAAGAATTTTCAGGACTATGTTCTATATCAAACAACAGAATCAGAGCAGGATCCTAAAACTGTTAACGAAGCTTTGTCGAGGGATGATAGAGTGAAATGGAAAAATGCAATTCAGGAGGAGCTGGATGCATTAAAGAAAAACAATACCTGGACATTGGTAAAACCACCAGTTAAGTGTAACGTCGTTGATTCTAAATGGTTATTTAAAATCAAAGAAGAGGCGGGAAATAGAAAACGATACAAAGCTCGGTTGGTCGCTCGTGGTTTTAGCCAAAGATGCGGTATTGACTATAACGAGACGTTCTCACCGGTTGTTCGTCACAGTTCGTTACGAGTGTTACTCGCTTTAGCTGCCCGAACTGGTCTTAAAGTTGATCAAATGGACGTGAAGACAGCGTTTCTGAATGGAGAGATATCAGAGACTGTCTATATGAAACAGCCAGACGGATTTGTAGAACGCGGAAAAGAGACCTATGTCTGTCTCATGAATAAGTCTCTTTACGGCCTTAAGCAAGCTGCTCGAGCCTGGAACCAAAAACTGGATCAAGTTCTAAAGCAACTGAACTTTACACAGTCCAAAAACGAACCTTGTGTCTACACGAGAATTACAGATGGAAAGATTATTATCTTGGCCATATACGTAGACGACATGCTAATTTTTTGGAACGATGTCACTGAACTTAGAAGAGTGAAGAAAGAACTCACTTCAAAGTTTGAGATGAAAGACCTTGGTAAAGCAGAGCTCATTCTGGGAATGAGAATCACACAGAATAGTGATGGAATCAAGGTGGATCAAGAAAAATATGTTGAGAAAATTCTCAAGACCTTTGGAATGGAGGATTGTAAAATAGCTGCAACACCCTCTGTTCCTGGTGAATGGCATAAACTGGAGAGACCTAATGCGGAGCATCAACCTGATCCTAGGATACCATACCAGAATTTAATAGGATCGTTGATGTACCTTGCTGTGTGTACACGACCGGACATAGCAAATGCGGTGAGCTATCTCAGCCAGTTTAACACTTGTTACACTGAGGTGC
The DNA here is from genome assembly GCA_947063395.1 of Hemistola chrysoprasaria. Lineage (NCBI taxonomy): Eukaryota > Metazoa > Arthropoda > Insecta > Lepidoptera > Geometridae > Hemistola > Hemistola chrysoprasaria. Next base: position 10,169,518 of record OX346724.1, on the reverse strand, counting down.
ACTGGAGCATGGCAAAACGTGTGTTGAGATACCTGAAGGGTACAAAGAGTTATGGACTTATGTATTCCAGGGACACACAACAACTTTTTATACAAGGTCATGCCGATGCAAGTCATGCTAGTACTTATGACAGAAAGTCATACACGGGATATGTGTTCTTATCTCAAGGAGGAGCAGTGAGCTGGGAGAGCAAGAAGCAGAAAACTGTTGCCCTCTCAACAGCAGAGGCAGAATACGTATCAATATCTGAAGCTGCAAGGGAAGCTATCTTTCTGAGAAGATTTATTTCTGAAATAACACAGAAAGAAGAGAGCTCTATCACTATACGCAGTGATAGTCAATCAGCAATACATATTGCTGAGAACCCTGCCCATCACCAGCGCACAAAGCATATTGATGTGCGCTATCACTTCATAAGACAGGCGGTTGAGAGCAGTACCATCAATTTGAGTTATCAGGATACCTCACATATGATTGCGGATGGACTGACAAAACCGTTGGCAAAAGGCAAGTTTGTATGGTGTACAAAACAGATGGGAGTGATAGATGTGGTGCACTAGGTAGATGCATGTGAGTGAAGTGGTTTGCTAGACAGATGGATACAAGGGAATTCAAATTAAGGAGGAGTGTTAGAAAACCTCTTTGGTTTGTCAAATAAGACTGCTAGGTTTATTAGGCATAGAGTTTTTCTATACAAGTAATTTGAATTCGATGATGTCAATCTATCTTTTGTTTCCGCAAATTGAGTGTCAAGTTGAAAGAAAGAGAAAAATCTGTGTTATATTTTTTAGTCGATTTAATAATAAACATCTTTATTATTATATGTGTTGTTTGCAACCATTTCGTCCACATTCCACATACACGCATTATATGTGTTGAGCGCTACTCCAGCACAAACGGTACTTAGAAGTACCCTTAGAGTGGAAAGGGCTAAATTTATATGCACATTTTATATATTATGAGTAAAAATTACTCACCTTTGAGAACAGAGAACCACTGTATCCAGAGAATTCATCATAATTTGAGTCATTCAAGTCTTCATCATCATCCTCTTCTTCAGTTTTTTTTCTTTTTGCTGCTGGAGGCGCATGTCGATCATCGCTGAAAATAGTCAGCAATTTTAGTGATATGTATATCACTAAAATGGTACCTTTATAATCTTGAACTACTGTAGTTACAAAGCTATACTTACGATACATCATTTGCGTCTCTCGCAGGTCCAATATCAGATCGAGTTGTGAAACCAGTTGCTCTGAAACCAAAATAAAATAATGAAGAAGCGATTATAGAATTTGAGAGGGGAAATTGCACATTATTACAACTTTTCTTACCCTCTGCCTACACCAGCTACATAACCTAACGGAGCTGGAATACCAAGGAAATGTTTCTTATTCTTATTCACGAAAGCTTGTGGTGGCACTGACATTGTTATTTTTCCTTTGAGTTTTGTTATTTCACATATAAACACTGATTAATCCGCAATCCAAAAATTATTGGGTGAATTTATTGTACAACAACAGTAACAAACTGTGGTAACAAATGTAATCAATCAATACTGAACTGACAGATGTCAAATGTCATCGTTTGATAATTTGAATTAGTTTTCTGGTGCTGTTATATGTACCGATTTGTTACAGCCAAAAAATAAGTCAGTTGAACAAACGGTAATTTCCGAAATCTGGCTATTCGTAAACATTGATAGCGTCAGAGTCAGTGTCAGTGTCACATTATTCATGTCAAATTCATGTATCAATTCATTAATCATTTCTTCTCTGTTCTGTGAATTCATGTTGCCTGGCAACGGTTATGTTTGATTGAATAGGAAAAATATTTTGTGAAGAATTTTTATACACTTGTAGTTTGTAGAGCACAGAACACAATACTAGAGCATCAAATTAACAATCCCATCGACTTACTCATTTAGGCAAAATACGCTCCACCAAATATGGCACAAAGTATAGTCCAGAGCAACCAAGATCTGGCTTCAAATGAAAACAGTGCCTCGACGAAGGAATTCCTACATTTTGAAAAGGTCTGTGATGCGTATAGAGACAGCGATGAGGAAATAAAGCTTATTTTTAACGAGATTAGTAAGTTATCCGCAGGACATAATACAGAGAAAGTGATTTCTGAAGATGTGGATGATGTGGAGCTAATTTTGAAACGAGCCGAAGATATTGCTAATGAGACTGATAATTTGTTGAAAAGTAGTCCAGTGGGAGCTTCTAGAAACAATGCAGTATCTAATCCCAATGAATCTGCAAAAATTCCGCAAATAAAAGTCACTAAACCAGTGACTGATATTGAAAATGAGAAAAAGGAATCAGGAAGTGGTATTAAGGTAAGATCAATTAAAACTAGCTGTGCCTCGCGGTTTCACCCATGTTGTCATCGTTCCCGTGGGAATATCGGGATAAAAGTACCCCATGTGTTATTCCAGGGTCTAAGCTACCTACATACCAAATTTCAGCCTAATCGGTTAAGTAGTTTTGGCGTGAAAGAGTAACAAACATCCATCCATTGATCCTCACAAACTCGCATTTATGATATTAGTAGGATAAAATATAAACTGATAATTTAATTAAGTTGTTTACTAGTTTTTCTCAGTAAAAGAACATAACAGACATTCTCCTTTCCTTATGATCTTATTCTGCACATTTAATACAACCTACAAATGATACTTTAGGGGGGGGGTATACTTTCACCAAGGCTATGCAGTGATACTGCATATCATTCTGCCCTACCCCTTTTTGGTTCCCATTAGATTCAATGTTTGCGCATGATAAGACATGAACTATGATATGTTCGAAGTCAAATGATCTATTAAAAACTAGCTGACGTCCCTCACATACCACCACATATTGGCGATTTGGTTTTCATAGAATTCATTAAAGTGGTGCCTTTAGGTTGGATTTTCTTTGTTATTCTGACAACATAAAAATTCTGCCTACTTATTCCCTACCCTTGTCCATACCCATACTCCATGCCCTTACTTTATTGCTTGTGCCATTCCTTCCTTAATTTTATGCCAGCATTCTTATTGTTTTAAGGCATAAATATGAAGAACTAGCTTTGCCCTGCGGTTTCACCCACATTGTCTTCATTCCAGTGGGAATATCATACCCTATGTGTTACTCCAGGGTCTAAACTATCTACATACCGAATTTCAGCCTAAGTGTTTTAGTAGTTTTTGTGTGAAAGCGTAACAAATATCCATCCATCCATCCATCGTCACAAAATTTTGCATTTATAATATTAGTAGGATGTTAAACCTAAAACAAAAAAGCAAGTCAAATACGCAGGCAATTTTCCGCAACGTGTGACAATTGTGTCTGCGTGTGACAATAAAAAAAAACAAAAAAAAGCAGAAAAGTTATATTTTAAAATACTTTATTGTCTTTACATCAAGTTACTGAGCTTATCTCTAATAATACAAAAATAAATTAAGTATAAAATAATATTATTCTATGCTAAGTTGCTTAGCCAACACCCTCAGACCAGCTAAAGATTCCTTGGCTACTGGTTCAATAAAAGAAGTTGGTAGGATGAAGCCATATCTGCCTGTGTCGCTGAGTTCTATAGTGTAGGAGTATTTAATGCCTTGAGACTTGGCCCAGTCGTCTGACCCACCGGCAGCAGGGTACAGGAGACCACTGGATGAACCAACTGTGTATTTGGACCCTCCTGCTTGCTGGATTGCCTGTGAAAAGATTGTTTTTATTTAACCGCTCACCATCAGGCGGCCTGTCTGCTTGTTTGCCACCTATGGCATAAAAAAAATTGGTCATGTTTAGAATCAATTTGTAGTTTACATCCTCAGTTTACAAACATACATACATTCACGCCTTTTTTCCCGAAGGGGTAGGCAGAGGTGTACCCAGGACTCAGTCCCTTAGTAGATACACCCACATTTCGCCAGTATGTTATTGGGCCCATGTAATAGGGGGCGAGCCTATTGCCATCTACCGGGCACAGTTCCAGACTCCAGGCAGTTATTGAGATAATTCTTAATGGAAAAATCCAATATTTATCACTTTGCCTGATCTGGGAATCGAACCCGGGACCTCTTGATTGGCAGTCGAGCATGCGCCCTCTTCGCCACCGAGGCAGTCACCAGTTCCTCAGTTTACCAGTTTAATATTTTCATGGGATGCTCAAAAATATTTGAATATTCTTTAGAATTTAACACATTATCCATAACTCAAGACTCCATCCCGTACTACAAATTCGCCAAATGCGGGGTGGTATTACGAACATGTAATCGCGTAACAACAGCAGTAAATTTTGCTGTCAAACGTCATTTTTTGCATGACCTTTGACAGAAGACATTAACAATTATACGCTTTCCACACTTCTACTGCTCTTCGTAATAGGGGGGCAGGAATATCTAGAATTTTCCAGATTGACTGTATTAATCCTGGGATGGAAATAACTATAGCACTATAATTTATAAATTATAGGTATACATAGAACATACAGTGAGGCCTGGTTCCCATTGGGGTAGCCTACATTTCCCTTAGCAAGTCAGGATCATCTTAATCCTGATATACGAATTTACCTTCTTCCACTTTCATCATATTCTTCATAAAATACTTATTGGTGGATGGTATGACTTTAGATCTGGCTTTCAACTAAAATCAAATTATAAATTAAGCAATGGTACCTCAGTCATCTTCTTAGCAACAATGTCCAACTGCTGGTAATCTGGTGGAAGTGCATTGTCATATCCCCACGGGTACAGAAGATACTGGCCATAGGAGTGATACGTCACATATGCTGAGAAGTTCGCAGCACTGCTCGTAATGAAATCCTATAAAAATGCATATACACATAGTTGACATTTAATATTACAAAAATTAGCAATTAGAAGTCTTGAATTGTAATGGACTTGCCTCATAATAAATCATATAAAATATATTATATTACTAGCTGCGCCCCGCAGTATCTCAAGCTTGGGCATCGTTTCCGTATATTTGGCAAAAAAATTGGTTGTCTGTAAAGTCGGTTTACTGACGATAGTTGAACGTGACAACGCGCTCACTCAAGTAGGAGAGAGACGGATGTCGAACGCTGCCGAACGCAAAGGCCGATTGTGCTTCTTTGTCGCTCGTTCCGCGCTCTCGCTTGCACTTCAAGCCTTACATGGAACGCCTCAGAGCGAGGTAACGCTGCATGAGTCATGTTTTTTCGTGCGTGCAGCCGGCTCTATCGAATTATAAGACGTTGTCACGTCAAAAAAAAAACTCTGTCCTTCTCGCGGTAATCTAAGTAACAACATTTATGAAATTTTATCCAGCAGTTTGCCCGTGAAATAACAGACACACAGTACTTTATCGGTAACTTCTTCAAAAATACCTATTATGTTGTTGAGCGATACCCAATATGAAAATTGCAGTTTAACATTTTTCAGTTTAACACCGAGATCGCAGATATCTACGCAGATTTTAATAAGGTTAAAATTGTCGTCCTAGATTAAGCACATAGGTAGTATATATCCAATATACTAAATTCTACATACCGATAGAGCTTTGGTTTCTGGCTCGGAGAATGCTCGGCTCCCTCTGTAAATCTCACTGCATGGGCTGTTAGAAGCTCCTTTGCCGCCCCATCGATATCTTTAGAAAAGAAATTATAGTAAACGATAAGAACTAGAATAGAATACTCCATATTATATTTCATATATAATAATAAAATGCAAATGAAAAATATTTAGTCTTCTGAATAGGAGATACAAATAGCTTACCCAAAGTTCCTATTTAGATCAGTGCCCGAACATCTTCCAACGTTACCAGGCTTTCTGTTTTTACGCCAAAGACGATCTTTCTCGTGCGTGTACTCGTAACCATCAGGGTTCACCACTGGCAAGAAATACCTAAAAAAATATGACGTCTCCATCATTGTCGTCATCGATATTATGTCATAGACGTAGGAAGTCCACAGCTGGATCTAGGCCTCCCCATAGATTTCTCTATCTAGACCGGTTGTAAACGGCTTGCATCCAGTGCGTTCCTGCGGTCTTTATTAGGTCGTTTTTTAGGTATTATAGGTAGTTAGTCTTATGCTGTGCTTGCCGGTCTGATCTCCATTCGAGGACCGTACAGCCCCATCGGCCATCAGTTGTGCGTGCTATGTGTGCCTGACCTATTGCCACTTTGCTAATCTGCTGGGCTGTGTCGGTAACTACGTTTGTCTATACGGATCTTCTCATTTTTGATTCGATCTCGTAAATCCCGAGTACCTTCTGCTCTCCTTAGCTCGTTGTGCTACTTTGAGCTTACTAATAAGGCCCATAGAGACCACATTTGAGCGATAAGTCATAATTGGTAACACACACTGTACATAAACTAAAAAGATGCACTTTTCCTCACCAATCAATGTTCTGGATATCACTGGATTCCACGTCAAAGTTCTCGGCAAACTGATTAATGAAATAAGTTACTGTAGCTGGACTTATCCACTCTCGAGCGTGGATGCCACCGTCAATGAAGACTGCTTTGTTTGTTGGCTGGCCGTTTGATATTCTCAATATCTGGACAAAAAGTATTATTATATACGACGAGGTGATATACAAAACTGAGTCCTGAGTACACCTCTGCCTACCCCTTCGGAAAGAAGGCGTGATTGTATGTGTATGTTATCATGTTATAGTAAACTTGGATTTAATGTTACAAGGTTGTTACCTTCAAGTCGCGCCCTTCAAAAGATTTTCCGATAGTGTTAACACTGACAATAGAAGGATATGTCTTGCTCAGATAATCCATGAATCCGTGTATGTCTGCCAGGCGATGGTACTGTTTCCAAGTCATGCGATGCCCTGTAAAATGTCATTGAGTTAAACTTCGCTTTAGCACAATATGTTTACTTTAATACATAATCGCCAGTGTAAATAAGATTAGTGACTAATTTGTGAACATTAAATACGTTCGTTAAACACGTTTTAAACGTGTTCAATAAATCTCCATCTCCACACCTAATTCAGAATTCAGACATTGCAGTTAGTTTGGTTATTTTGTGAATCACGTAAGTTTTATGTTAATTCATTCCCCAAAACATACAACATACAAAACCCGAGATACAGTTTGAATACTCATTGGTGCAAGAAAAGATTCGGTGCTGAGTTTCAACAACGAACCCCAATTTGCACTCGGCCAATATTCCATGGGTATGTTGAGAGAATTGTAGCCCATATAAGCGCCTATCAAACCTATTCGGCGATGGGAAGCCCTGTAACGCCAAAAATTGTAAGCTCTAGCTGTAACAAAATCACATTCAACCCTTGGAATATTAGGTAGTTCATAAACATCAGAATCTTTACTTTTAACAATAATTTGATATACGAACCTCGTCGGTCTTGTAGCTCAATTTCATTCTCATCTAACGGAGGGTTTTCTTCGTTTATATTTTTCTGAAGGTCTTCTATCACGACAACATATGAAATACTTTCCCTTTGAAATACTTGTGTTACATTGGGCAAGAATTCTGGCTTTACTAAGATGTCAATATGAGTTTGGTTGCCGCCCCAATTTGAAATAACTGAAAATTTAATTAAATTAGTCAAGAGTTTAGAGTTTTAACGAGGCAGAAGAAGATTTAAAAGTCCTTACAATTCCTGCGTCTTAGTCTTCCGATAGTGAGTCTTACTCCAGTTTTGTTTGTATCAACTTTCCATAACTGAGCTCCAGAGTAGTCAATTTTTTCTGGTTCTTCCTTAGCTACTGGAGCCGCTTTGAAGATAATAGCCGGGTCCTTTAGCTCTACTGGATCGTCAGTAGAGATTTCTGGTTCATCAATAAGTTGCGTCGACGTTTCTTCTTCCTTACCAATTGCTATATTTGCATTATCATCTTGGGAAGGTTGTTTGACTGAGTGCCGAGTTGGCCACTCTGAAAATAAATTGTGGCATCGTTTTCGCCCTTCTAACTATTTGTTAGAAGGTAATTATTTTTGCAACTACGTTATGTATCGTGACTTATTATGTGTGATCATAGTGTTTACGGTCCCCATTTGGTATATTATGTAAGTATGAGAATCTAAATTACCTTGTTTCCCTTTTGTTAGAATAATACATATGATTCGCTCACTGAATTCGTAATGATACCCTATCTATTATATGCGTAGATGTAATCTTTGTCCTACTTTTGTTTTATTTTCCCGCATTCTATTGTACATAGGTGCTTAATGGTTCTATTGTACGTACTATTGTCACTGAAAAAAAAAACTATTTGCTATATTCGAGTAGATGAAAAACGAACACGCAGATCCGTTAAATAACTACGTAACATCGTCATGCGGGCTGTCTGGGGCTGTATCAAGATCAAAGATATAATATATTTTAAGTGCATATTTCGCGAAGCCCTCGTTATGGATTGTAATCGTAATTCGAATTCGAATAAACCAAACTCTTTAAGAACTTTCACCTTATGTCTAAGTGTAGGACTATCTTTAATTTTCATTACCAGAAGTGTCGGAGTGGTGGCGCAATCGTAAACATTTGAGAAATCACATAATTTACGACCGATGCACCTCTATACCATTGTTTCATTATCGACCTCACTAAGGGAGCTGTTAATTGAAATGCTGAACTCGTCTACGATGTCGCCTGGTTAATGACTTTCTCTGGTCGTTACTTGTTTTCTTTTTTATACTGAACTTGAGTTGTCTTCAAATGAGACTGAATTTCTTCAAGATAAGGCTATAGTTTGCCGTGAGCACCGACTCTAACCCGAGGAAAGAATTTAAAGTTCTATCAGTTTTAGAAATAATGCTCTTTTATTTGCCTAAAATCGGATGTTACTTTTGTTAAGTGTGCTGAATGATGTTTGTTGATTAAATTGATATAAAACAATGTGTTGAATGGATTCAATGTTTTCCTCGAGTTTGTTTATTACATTCACGTTTATATGTCGTATAGTCAAGGAGATTCTATCGCTTGTTAGGAATCACGATGAATTTGAAAACGGTAGTTGTCGTTAATTTATTCGGAGACAGAATCAGTTCCGGTTAGGTAAGCAGCGGTAGATTTTTCTAATTTAAATAAAATATAACAATATAATTATGTTCTTGTTAATAATTACTGGTAAAATAACTGTAATGGTTTACCCACTCTGGTACAAATAAAAAAATCAAAAAAAAAATTCCATGTCATTAACATAACGACTAAACGATAGATTCGTTATGTATATAATATTTGTTCGCATAGGGCATAATATCCAATACTTCTGAGAACAATGTTGATGTGTGAATATTACCTTGTCCCGGTTGTAGCTTGTTGATGAGTGGTGTGCTGAGACCCGATGTGGCCAGCAGGAGCAGCGCGACTGTACCCGTCAATGACCCCATCACGACTGACTACAGGCTCCGGCTAGCGGTCAGCGGTCCCTTGCCTGTAGGTGACCACACTGATGCGCCTGCGCACTTTGTTTGCTCCTTTTAAGCTCTGATACAACAACTTATCACCGACTAGGCGGCGCTCGTAGTAATCGTATCGATATAATTATTTTTTAATCGTCTCATCGTATGATTGGTGATGACAGTGGTTCGGGTCTTGAAGTTCGAACTAATGTATAATAATCGTTAGTATATACATCATAGGTACATTTTATCTCTTGACCGTGATCATCAATAAAAGTTTTATATTACCTACATACAACACTTAAAGATATTTTGTATACAGCTAATTTCTTGGATTTCTCGTATTTTTGGACGAGGCCTAAATAAATCAAGCTCATTTTAAGTAAAAGCAAACTGCTCGACTTTCCGATATCCGTGACTCGTGCTGGTTAAACAGTTAACTACTTTTATTACCAATTCTATAAATAGCCGGTTTAAGTGGAGTTTTTGGACAATTTTGGCCCGAATGCATCGTTTTCCGTCGCTTCAGGGAGGCGAAACCGAACAATTATATCCCTAAGCCATAATTAAATTAAGTGTTTTATATTTTTTATGTATGTTAGTCTGTAAGGTATTTATTAATATGGGCCTCTGGTGCGTATAATTTATTATACGCACTATTGCCTGAAATAAATGAATTATAAATGAATTATTATTATTATTATTAAACCTCCTGATCTAGACCAGAGAAAGGTAGAGGGTTTAGTGTCTATATCTTTCCTGATCTAATGCAGAAAATTACAGTTAGGCAGCCAACATAAAGTGATCTATGGTATTGCTAGCCTGTTATACCATGTATTGGTTCAGCAGCGAGTATGTTTTTCGTGTTTTTTTTAAAACACCTATTATCGGTCTAGTAAGTAGGCCTACTATTTTCAGTCTAATATACAAGCGAGTACAACATTGCAAATTGTTTTACATTTCTATGAATCAATTTAAAAATATGCAGTTTTAATAAAGGTGAAACATTTTCCTCCTCTATTACATATAGGTAAGTGTTTACAAGACAGGTTCTGTTTCACTAACTTATCGATGCTTCTAATCGCCGTTCGGTAGGTAGTTATTGCAAAAAAATCTTCCAAATCAAGCCTGTCGATGTCGATTTGTGTTTGTTTTGGAACCAGAATAACCTGCGGCCTCACTCTCGGTTCAAGCAGCGTCCGGTCATTGCTACCAAGATGCAGTTATACATTAGACGACAAACTTTGTTTACTGTAACACGTTTTTAACGACACGTTTATCTAATCGTTGATGAGTTTTTCTAGCTGTTTTTAATTTTCTTTTATTTAGTTTTAATGAATTAAATTAAAGTAACGTAATGTTGAACTACATTTTATTCATAAACATTGTGAGTTGAAAGCAATGCGCATTGTAACCAAGTTTCCTATTGTTTAATAATGTTCTTAGGTTTAAGAAAACTATGTTTGTAGGTAAACCAGTATGCAAAACAAAATGGCAAGGAAAACAATGATATTCGTCGTAAGCCAAAGATGAGGCCTTTCTCCGCTGGAGTCATCGATTCAAAGAAAAGAGAGTCGGCTAAGCTCGCTAAATTCACGTCAAGTTCGCCTAAGAAAACTAAATGCGCACATGAAAACATTGTTGAAGAGCTCAAAGACACAAATGAAAGAGCGAAAAGTCTCGAACTACAAAATGTGCACTTAATTGATGACAATAAAGCTTTACGGAAGAAACTGGACCAAGTCAACGAAGAAAAACACGTTTCCGAACTAAAACTTTCAGAGTGTGAAAAGTTTGTCAGTAGACTTTGTAAAGAATACGAAAATAGGAATACAGAGTTGAAAGCAATAAAGGAAAATGAGAACAAACTTATAGCGGAGGTTACTAAAGAGCGTAACGATAGGAAGAATCTGACTTTACAACGTGACAAAGATATGATAACTATACAGGATCTTCAAAGACAAGTGAAGGAAATGGAATTGATTTTGAAAAGGAAACACCCTGATTCCGTGTCTGCTTTGATTGGTGCGTATTAAGTTATTACGACGAAAGGACACCTTTTATATTATAGGGTGGTGTAAAATTTCTAAAAGGTGAAAAAGTTTTAATCTAGTGTCGTTTCCTCGTAAAATTATAAAATGAGATTATATCGTACAATAAACATTAACAATACAAAGATTTTTTTATTCCAGTTGCATCAAAATCATCGACCTTAGAAGACAACAAGAAGAAGTTACTAGAAGAACGTATTTCGCGTTTAGATCAAGAACTAAAAGATAAGGAAGATCATTTCCAAGGTATATTATTGACTCTACAAGAAAAGTTCTGTGAAATGAAACAAAAATACGAAAACCACATTATTGATGTTGAAAGACAGTTGATGGAAGATAAGAAAATCAACTCTGAGCTTAAAAATAAGATAAATAGGGCCAATTTAGCAGATGCTGCCGTCCAAACAGTGCCTCAATCACAGCATTCTGTGTCTTCACAAACTTTTATAAAGCCTGATAGGGCTTCGTCAGCTGTGAGCAGGTTGTCTCAAAACTCTGCGCTTTTATTAAATAAATTAAAAGAAGATAGCTACTTGGTAGCGACTATTAAAGGATTGCAGTCGGAATTAACTGTTAAGCAGCGTACCATCGCTAAAATCAACAGGGAAACCGAGGAACTAAGGAAGAACTTACGTAACTTGCAAAAGGAAAAAGAAGGTTTGTTCGCTTCCTTTTTCTTTTTAAAGAATATTTTTTTTAAGATAGTGAGTGACAAGACGAGCAAATCAGGTGCCTGATGGTAAGCATTATGATTGCCCATATCAGGCACAGTGCCACCCAATGTTTTAAAATTCAAAATTCTGCGCGGCACTGCACTGCGCCTGTTACCCTGAGGTATTAGTTGTTGAAACTCGTCAGGCTCAGTAATTTCGCTGGTAAACATTGCCCTTCAGACCGGAAGTACACAGTAATGTTTGCACATTACTGCTTGGCGGATGAATAACTGGCAAAGGTGTGGTACTCCCCCACGCGGCCCCCTGCAAAAGAGGCCTACCACTACAGAATTAAACGAGAAAAAAGTTCGTTATTATTTTAAGGTATAATCTCCGGTAAATTACGTGTCTAATCTTGGTATGTCTACTCTTGGTATGCAATAAAGAATTATTCTATTTTACCCTTCCTACATTGAAAATAACTAATGATAGTTTTTTGACGTGACAACGTCTTATAATTCGATAGAGCCGGCTGCACGCACGAAAAAACATGACTCATGCGGCGTTACCTCGCTCTGAGGCGTTCCATGTAAGGCTAAAGAAGCACAATCGGCCTTTGCGTTCGGCAGCGTTCGACATCCGTCACTCTCCTACTTGAGTGAGCGCGTTGTCACGTTCAACTATCGTCAGTAAACCGACTTTACAGACAACCAATTTTTTTAATTGTTGCCAGTTTTACTAAATTTGAATCCTCACAAGAAAGTCGGAGCGAGCAAAAGTAAATCCACAGAGAATCTCCTTGCGAGAATGAACATGGAGATGGAATCAGAGTTGACAGAGATAAAGCAGCAAAAGGAATGTCTTGTCCAAGAGAGGAATAGTCTTCTTGATTCGTTGAAAAGAACGAACGAAGAGTTCATATTATTGAAAAAGAAGAGGATCCAAGACGTAAGTGTCTGTTCTTTATAAAGATTTTTAAAGTCGAGTGCGAGTTTGTTGGACGCAGGCAAGATTTGCTTTTATTAAAATTCTCTTGCCTCCTGATCAATATCTCTAAATATTTTACGCATCGATGACTCGACGTTGGCCATACGAAAGGCCATACTAACTGATAGTTATCAGAAAGATTTTTTTTACGATTTTGTTGGCTAAGTTTAAGCGCACAAAAATATGTTGGTGACAACATAGTATATTTAGGTATATAATAGGTATAATATCTTGTCTGCTAGTATTGCAGTCATCAAACTTAAAGAAATAACATACTATCACGCCTTTTTCTCGAAGGGGTAGTCAGAGGTTACCGAGGACTGAGTCCCATAGTATAACGTACACCCATATTTCGCCATGTATATTATTAGTCCCATGTAGTAGTAGGGGGCGAGCCTATAGCCATCCACCGGGTACAATTCCAGACTCCAGGCTGTCATTGAGACGATTGCTAATGGAAAAAGCCAATATCACTTTTCCTGACCTGGGGATCGAACCCTGACATCGGGACCTTATGATGGGCAGTCGAACTCTGTCCACCTTGTGGGAAGAAGACTTTTTTGCCTTTGCAAGGGGTTAAGTTAGACAGGTAGATGATTATCTCCTTAAGTATTTATATTACACCCTTTTGTAACCCCTAGTACAAAACAACTGGCGTAACTTGACGAGTCGGAACATATGCTCTGCGAACCTTTAGCGCATGTAAACTGGTGAAGAAAACTGTTATTGCCAGATAAACAAATATACGAACAAATATATATCGTAAATGTAATGTTAAGTTCAGTTCAATCATAATAAAGAGTTTTCTTCACGAGTTTACATGCGCTAAAGTCCACAACTCGTTGACATCCTTTAAAAAAAATGTTGCAACGGGTAACAGTGTGACACGATGGGTCAAAAAAATGTTGCAACGGGTAACAGTGTGACACGATGGGTCAAAAAAATGTTGCAACGGGTAACAGTGTGACACGATGGGTCAAAAAAATGTTGCAACGGGTAACAGTGTGACACGATGGGTCAAAAAAATGTTGCAACGAGTAACACTGTTACTCGATGGGAACTTATTTTTAAAAAAAGATTGCAGCGAGTAACTGTGATACTCGATGAGAAAAAAGTCCCAACCTGTCACAGTGTGACTAGTTTAGTGTGACTGGATGGGAACCCAGTTTGTTCAGACTCACCAAGTTACGCCGGATGTATTGTACATAAGATAAGTAAGTATTCAAATCCTTGCCATTCTGATCATTACTTCAGTAAATGGTTGTCGAATTTGAGTCTCAATCAGTTTTTTTTTTAAACAGTTACACACTCTCCAATTGTCCCACGAGAAAGAGTTAATGCAAATGAACATGCAAGTGTACCCGCTGCAAGAAGAGATCAAAGCTCTTAATAGAACCGTAGAATATCTTCAAGAGAGGGTCCGGAATCCTGAGGATAAATACTCTAAATATCAGAAAGAGAACGACATGCACGCTGGAGGTGACAACCCTAGCGTAAGAAGTGGCAAAAGTGTGCGTTAAGGCAAACCCCGGATGGTTACTCGACTCAATTCCCATACAAAAACCGCGATATAAATACCTGTTGCCTACACAAACACTGCACACATGGAGTTTTGTACACGCGCAAGAGTGTGCATGAGGTGCGCTCCGAGCTCACGAGGTCTTGTCGGGAGCCCAATCTCGCTCGCGGAGCGAAGAAGGCCCGATTTGTGGGCGGATGACATTGTCCATTCTATACGTAGTATTATTATCACTGTTCTGTGCTTAAGGTATCCCCCACCGACATAAAAAAAAACAATTTTTCGTTCATTTTATTTAATTTTCAGTTAGATTCGTTATAGAGTTGTTCTTAAATTATTATATATAGAGTAAAAATGCCACAGACAGGGATATAGATACATAGACACAAACTTACCATACTTATACCACCCATTCCTTTTTCGGTCCGGGTCTAAAAATTTATTCTTCGGCCCCGTTTGGAAGTTATTTTACGGGCCGGAATTTAAAATTCATTGACTTTATGAAACAATTTTAATGATGAAATAGCTTGATATTTATTTGTAGTGACTAGGTTATAGAGGGTAGAGACTCGCGTGCTAAGTGAAGGTATTTTTGGAGTAAGATTTTCAATCCAAGTCACGGAAGGCTGTATTTTCAAACTAGGACATTTCCACAATATCAGAAAAACAATGAAATTATAGATAAGGCTTCTGCATTGCAGTACCAAAGTTACGTATTATGCTTAGAACATTGATAAGTCTCCGCGCGCGCTTCAACCAGATACCGCATTCTCTAAAAACAGCAGCTTTGAAAATGCCTAAAACATTTTTTATAAAAAAAAACATTTTGCAAGGAGTGCTAGTGTGCGCGAAAAATTGTGTTGCGAGATGCTCGGGTACGCCGATTTTGGCGTAGTTTTAGTTACCGCATTTGACTAGTAAGACAGCGGTATCTATTCGGAGCGAACGCGGAGACCTGTCAATAATCTAAGGTTATAGTATGAAATTGGATAAACTTTTACTTTGGCCTTTCGTGGCTCGTTTGTTGGATTTGGGACCATGCTATAGATAGGGGACTATTATAAGTAATCACGTACCTACTAGTCTAAGATCCAGATAGAGTCCATCCCAAATAACTTGGCAAGTGCAATAAAATGGAACAAAATAAGTATTTGTATGCTTAATAAGAATAAGAATATTCGTTAAACAATCCAAAAATGACAAGTTTTGGGACGAACTCTATAGTTTGTAAAATATAGTTTGATAGCTCAGAAATCGAAAATTGGCCATATTATTTTCGTGAATTAAGTTGTAAGTGGGTTAGTACTTGCGAGAGGTAGTAGTTGTATTTGCTTAATCAATTGAGTAATAAATTACCTTGCGAGATACCATTTATCTAATTTAAGTAAACATATGACAAAAAAATAGATTTTTGTTCAGCTGTCAGGTATCAAGCTATATTTTACAAACCATAGTGTATGGTTTTAAGTGTTCTCAGTGCCTAGCCTAATGTGATCTGTTGGTTGTCTTAGAAATCTAAGTAATCTAGAATTATGTGCACAAAACCGTGATCTCTTTTTGCCCAAATTGAAAATTAAATGACAAGTCTATTAATGAAAGCTGGCACGCCGCACGTACAACACAGTCATCACAGTGTCTGAATAAATGAACCGCATCGTATAAGAACCGAGAATAGTCTATTTGTCTCTCTTTTACGCGGTCAATGAAGGAGATGCTGTTAATGTTTTGTTTTCACAAGCGTCTTTTAACTCAATCTTTGTATTGTATAAACCTAATCTAGTAAGTAGGTCGAATCTTGCAACTGGATTTTTAAAGCACACAAAAAATATCTTCTGACCGTATGGTAACGCCCCGGACACTTAATTCCCAAAGAAAAGTCACGATTTATATGCCTACTACACAGACACTACACAGATGGAGTTTTGTACACGCTTAAGATTGTGCGTGAGGTGATTTCCCAGCGAAGCGGGGCTCGTCGAGAGCTTAATCTCGCTTGCGCGGTGAGGAAGATCCGATTGGTGGGCGGATGACAGGGTCCACTCTATACGTAGTATTATTATTTGTTCTGTGGTGTGGTTTTCACCCCTTCCTTCCTCATCTGGTTTGGAGCCGTGAGACCTGGCGCAGGGACATATTCGGAGAATGGCAGCAGCGCTCTTCGTTTTCAAGTATTTTAACTACTGCGATCACCAACCCGCCCGCCCGTGGTGATTACGGCAAAATCTTTCCATATGATTGCGGCAAAATCCTTCCATAGTTTATGGCTTATGGCGTTCGATGGAGGAGGCCTTTGTTCAGCAGTGGACTTCCGGCTGTGATGATGATGATGAAAAAATATCTTTAACCGATTGGAGATGAAATATTGCACACAAATTTAAGTTTGGGTGATAATGCATGGTTAGCTAAATGACGATATTCGAAATCCAATATGGCGGACTAATTTTGTAATTATTGTAACTATGAATTTGCGAACGCGCCAGCTTCTGTTAACTTAACAAAAAAAATCGTTTTAATTTTTCATTTGGGCTGTCTAGAATTAGATTTAGTTTTAGTAAGATGTAGGCCTAATGTTTCGGTGATTGTTCCTGGTATAGGAAGACGTGTCTAGTCAAATATTAATATTTTTGTGTGTAATGCTAATTATTAAGTTAATTTAATAGCCGATGTCAAGAATTGGTGCCTTTTAGCTTTAAATAATATAACATTATTTGTGGTAATCAGTAGTTTTTATTTAAAATTGTATATTCTTAATGTATATAAGTACGTCAAATGCAGAGTTAAAGGGTAGAGCGAGAGAGCATGACGCGCCTCTCACTTGGTACAAGTGGTGGTACAAGGTAGACCTACGTAGTACCACGAAATCAAGACGGGATAAGAAAACGTTACGTACAAAAGTTTTTAGAATAGGCCAGTAAGAAAAGCAGCCAATGAAAAATGTATTTAAATTCGGAATTCAGTAAGAAGAGCAGACGATGAAAATTTTATTTAAATTTTGAATTATAAGCTCTGGGAATCTAATGTGTATTAAATTCATATAATTATGTCATTTGTCTTTACACATTGGCAGCAATTTAAAAAATGTCGATCGTCAAAATTGATAATTTTCTCTAGCCAAATCGCCGCTCGACAGACAATTTAAACTGCTACCAATTTGTAGAAACAAATGACATAATGAATGTAATACACATTGCAGATTCCCAAAGAGTTCCTTATTTGAAACTTAAAAGCAGTTTTATCGAATGCTCTTCTTACTAGCCTATTCTAAAAACTTTCAGTGTATAGGATATAAGCCAAAATTTTTTGATGAAATTAATAATTTTTATTTCCTCACAATCGTAGTGAAAAGTAGAGTATGTGTAACACACGGCGCTAAAACCATTTTAACTCTGTTTCTATTTTCTACCCCGCTAAAGCTTGGGATTAAAACCACCTCGTATATCAATGGGTCTCTTTAGCCCTTGCTTTCTTTATCTACTATTTTAATAAACTCCAAAAAATGTGATAGGTGCGCCAAGGATAGCTGCGAAATATTTCTTGATATTGGCGTCGATTTTGATGTTGGGTTCCCAACGAGTCACACGTTGGGAGAAATCCCATCGAGTAACACTTGATTACTTCTACATTTTCAGTGACAAAAAGTTTGATTAGTCATAAGGACTCTACACACATAAGTTATCGATAGTGGGCGACATAAATACGAGTCCACATTGCCGACAAAAATCCGCCGTGTTATGTCTGGAACTTAGGTGTGTAGAGTGTGTAGTCCTTTAGAACCACGGAAATGAAAACGTTCTACGTCGTTTGATAAGTTCATCATCAATCTCTACAGCCAGCTGTGTCGCGGCTGCGAGAAGGTCTCTCCCTGCAGGTTCTATCTGATCCGGAGACGCCAGGAATCCGTGCGAGTCACCATCCCTTGATTCCATAGCATATGACCGCGTCACTCCTGACGAATACATCCAATCTATCGCGGTGCCCGATGTGGCGTACATTTTGTGATATGCTACTCCGATGTCGTAGGTTTCGTTAGTGGTGTTTTTGATTGCCTGAAAATTTTCGCTAATAAGTAAGCTTCAAACTCAAACTCATAAATGTTTATTCAATGACGTGCAAATCTGAAACTTTTGCACGTCAATGAAGATACATTGCAATGAATCTAACGTGCGTTCGAAAAGATACCTCTACAAGAATGCACAATAACCTTGCAGGGCTGATAGTTTTACAATATTTGGTTTGGTTACATTGGTTTGTTTGGAAGGTGCCCCGTGGTGGCTATGCACAGGCATCTTTGTCTATCCCCAGGTTCAATCTCCAGGTCAGGCAAAGTGTTATTGGATTTTTTCATTAGGAATTAGCTCTATGACAACCTGGAGTCTAGAATTGTTCTCGGTATAATATGGCAATATTCTCGTCCCCTATTACATGAAACCAATACCATACTGGCGAAATGTGGGTGAAACAACTATGGTTTCATGGTCGCAAGAGCTACTGCTGAGCATGCGGCCCTGCGGGTTCAATTTCCATGTCAGGTAGAGTTATTGGATTTTTCATCAGGAATTAATCCAACAAATAAATGGGACTTCAAACATAACCGGCGAAGTGTGGGTGTACCTATTATGGTAATGTTTTTTGAAAACGTTGGCGAATTGTATGATACCTACTAT
The DNA here is from genome assembly GCA_947063395.1 of Hemistola chrysoprasaria. Taxonomy (NCBI): domain Eukaryota; kingdom Metazoa; phylum Arthropoda; class Insecta; order Lepidoptera; family Geometridae; genus Hemistola; species Hemistola chrysoprasaria. The sequence continues at coordinate 10,150,293 of OX346724.1, read as the reverse complement.
CGATAACATCAGAAGAGAGATGCCTGATATTTTTATCCTATTTTTGATGTTACTAAAACTGTTCTTTGAATTTATTGAAATTATATAGACATCGAAATTAATTAAATCTTCTTACGTCAGACATTGACATAGCAGTTTTCCAAAGAAGCATCGTATCAGCCGTTTCGTTAGGTTTCGAACTCCAAGGGAATAGTAGTAATCGGCCATATGCATGGATATCAATCAAGGCACTTGGCTTTTTGTTAGAATTTACTATTGTATCCTGGAAAGCGAAAGTCATTTAAAACTTGAAACCGTTATGGCTTGGCATGTACCTAAGAAGATAAACACAGTCGAAAGATGTAAAGGCTCTGCAAGAGTCTTAGCAAGTAACTACATAGAATGATGATCTGATTCGGCCGATTTCGACCACGACGGTATTGTCGCTCGCATGTGGCTGATATAGCCAATCTTCTTTGTGAAGATCATCACACATTGCGGGCATGTAAGAACACCATTAATATAATTATAATTGATTGTCGCTGGTGGTCGGGCTTTCAATTCGTCGCGCTTAATGTCAAGTTCACAGTGCCGTCTCATTTCATAGCCGAGGACTTTGCCTCTGACACAATCACTCCGGTCGTTTATCGCCTGCTTCTGACTGAGATGCCTCTATGTCGCATCTTTTCACGTATCTTGTATTGGCTCCAAAATTTACTCTAAAGTCAGTTTGGGTCGCTACGCCATGATGATAATCTCCCTCATCTCAGCCGTTACAAGTCCTCTGCTGCATAAGTCTTCCCCAAAGATTTCCATCCAGTCCAGATTTAAGCAGTATTCAGCGCGTTCCTGCGGTCTTTACTAGGTCGTCTGTCCACCTTGTGTGTGGACGTCTTACACTGCGCTTGCCGGTCAATGGTGTCCATTCGAGAACCTTACAGCCTCATCGGCTATCGTACGTGCTATGGGTCCTGCCCATTGCCAATTCAATTTGCTAATCCGTTGGGCTATGTATAAAATCATTATAGTATTTGAATATACTTACCTATTAAAAAATGAAGTGAACGAAGCGAAAGTTGTATGTCAGGATCGTAGCAAGTGGAGGTAAATAGTCTCTGCCTACCCCACCGGGAACAAGGCGTGAATGTATGTATGCATGTATGTATTGACAGCCTCGTTGGCTTAGATGGTAGTAACACTGCTTTCTGAGCCGCAGGCCCTGGGTTCGATCCCCGGCCAGGTCAAACATTTGTGTGCATGAACATGTCTGTTTGATCTGTGTCTCGGTTTAATAAGCTTACATAAGTATGTATATCAGTCCTCTGGCTACCATAATACAGGCTTTTAGCTTAGTTTGGGACCAGATGACCGTCTGGGGAAGTTGTCCCATATTATTGTTATTATTATTAAAAAATTAAATCAATTTAATGGATCATCCCCACTTGTCTAATGAATCGAGTCATAATATAGAAATTGCGATCTATTACGGTTGTAAATGGTGTGAATTCTAAAGGCCAGGCCTGCTAACACAGTGCCCAAGGGACACTATAAAGTTCCAGGACATTAGAACGAGACAGCAGATATGCATTGTTCGGGTGCGAAAGAGAAAAACGGATAAAACAATCATTTATCATCACCAGTCACCAGTGAGGACAGAGGTGTTCTAACTGGTGACTTGGGTCCGTAATGGGGACTTGGGAAGTGGCAACTGAAAATTACCCTCTTAAAATAACAGTTCCAAATATTTACCCTCAAGGCGATAGTTTCTGCTTCAGAAAACGCATGCGGTCCCGAGTAACATTCATGACATTCGTTTTTCTCCATTACTCTAGGAACTTCCCAGTCAAAGCTGAAATGTAGAACTTAGTTATGTAGAGTACCTAATGTAGACTTCCGTGGAACTTCATTATCACGACCCGTATCGTATTTTTTATATGAATCACTGAAATATGTCAAAGTTATTACGTACCTAAGTTAAGAACCTTCGGAAGGTATTTAGGTTGGAATTAATGAGGGTTGTTATGTAAGTAGAGTTATTTTGCTTCTTGAAACACATAACTACGGTACTTACTATAATCATTATCTACTTACTAAGTAGTATTGAAAATTACCTACACCATGACGATATTATCAAGATAACATAACATCATGCTCTTTCCCGAAGGGTTAGACAGAGGTGTGTATCAAAGGTGACCCAGGTGTGTACTAGTGTACCTACTATGGGGCTAGGCACTATATGTGACTGGCGAATTGTGAAAACCCACACTTCCCCAGTTGTTTTTAGTTCCGTGTAATGGGAGGGGCGAGCCTATTGCTTTTTATCGGGCACTGTGCCCCAGACTCCAGACTGTCATTAAACTTAATCTAATAACACTTTTTGCCTGAACTTGGGATCGAACCCGGGACCTCATGATTGGCATCAGCATTTGCGAACCACCACGCCACCAAGGCAGTCTCGTTATCTAAAGATAGAAATTCCAAAGACACTCATATTTCTGTCCATAGCCCTAACTGCTTACTCCACCTAGCAAACCCCAAATACTTAGTTATCTTGCAAGACCTTTTAATTTTTTAGCACAACGCTAGGACTAACTTAATACTACAATAGCATTTACTTCCTCCATCCCTCAAATCGGCACTTACTCCCTTAAAAATATTCTCATAAACACCGTTCGTCCAAGTATTTTAAAGTCCTAAGACGCATCAAATTTATTGGATAGTTACTCAAAATTTCGGTTGAGATCAACGCCAGAGCAATATGCGAATTTCCGTCGATTCTTCCTCCAGAGCCGGTCATGAGTGTGGGTGTATTCGTATCCGTCTGGATTCAGAACTGGTATGAACCACCTATTTTGGGAAACACCACTTTAATAAACTATAGTTGTCACAAACAAGAACTTATGGGTACCTAAGTGTTGACTAAGACATTTTTTAAAGATCTGCCTACGATCTATAGACATGACAGGAAAGTGGCGTAACCAAGAGGAGGCCTATAGTACTTAGCAGTGGGTGGATACGGGCTTAGTAGATAGACAGATAAAATGGTAGATAGACAAATTAACGGATAATTGCTGAAGCGCGGCTGGAAGTCCCACATAACATCACGAGCCTCTGGTATGCGTAATCCATTTTTTGCAGGGTATCTACCTACCAAAAAAAGTACTCATTTTAAAAGTCCATTTTCGATCACATTCGTTATGATCATAAAACCAAAGTGTAGGTCACACACAGTCCCTGTGTGCCCCATACTATTTATTATACCTACAAAACCTGTCTACGTAGTAATAGTTAGTATTCTTTACTATAGCGGAAGCGCGGGACACTCCACACAATAAAGGTATGAAGCTACAAGTAGCTGCGGGGCGCCCGTTTTGTCGGGAAAATTTTTATGGGCCAGACAGAGAGATACGACATACGAGATACTCATAGAAATTTTCCCGGCAGCAGTAGATTAAAACGACAATTAGGCGCTGTGCGACCTGAATTGCTCTTTATTGCGTCGGTGCTAGAGTCGCTATTTATTTAAATGATTTTGAGGAGTGCCTCTTCTGTTCCTTTAGCATCTTCTTTATAGTCTGTTCCTGAGGTATGTAGGGGTACAGCGAGTCAATTTACCCGTCCTTAGTCTCAGTTAGACCTATAGCGTATAAAGTTAATAAAAGTAGAGAGTTATGTCTTACCATTCAACAGATTTCAAGCGGATCGATAACTGATCAAACTTCATAGTGACATAATCTAGGACGTATAACGTAGAAGCTATAGCGATCCATTCTCTAGCGTGTTGTCCGGACATTAAAAGCAGCGCTTTATTGTCCGGGTTGCCGTTTGATATTTTAATCATCTAGAATTAAAATCTGTTTTTTTATCTAGGTATGCATGTCGTAACCTTACACATACCTTGTAAAATATAGCTTGATATTTTTTGGTCATATTTTCGTAAATTAAGTTAATAAAGTAAGAATAATAGTCGACCCGATGCAGGGCGGATACTCGTTGGGCGGTTGGGGTATTTTGAATTATAATTATAAATTACCTGATATTGTTACCATTTATGTACCTAATTTATGGAAATATATTTTGTTCAGCTGCTACGTATCAATAGCTATATTTTACAAGGCCGCTTTCTGTACGATTATCTAATCGTTTTCTAGGTACACCCACACTTCGTCTTTTAAATAACGCAACGGATTATAACTTCGTTTTCATCAATAGATATCTAGTGATTCAAAAGAAAGGTCTACTATATGTACTTATCAGTGTGCAATATAATGAACAAGAAAGATAGAAAGACGTACCTAAGACCCAAGTGCGACCGAGACAATATCAGTCGCTAGTACAACCTTTTTTCCAAACCTGCTTTCCATTTTAGTGAAGCCAGTGCCTCATCTCCCCTTGTCTTTATAATATAAAGAAAAGGAGAGAGGAGGATTTGGTACATAAATGCATTGATGTAAAGTTTATATCCCCTCTCTCTGCCTACCCCTTCGGGAAAAAGGCGTGAATGTATGTTATGTTATGTTAAAGTTTATATCAATGCATTTATGTAGGTACCAAATTTAATATGACCGAAAAAATGATTTTTATCAGCTGTCAATCTATTAATCTATGTGGGTGTATCTACTATGGGACTTAGTCCTGGGTACACCTCTGCCTACCCCTTCGGGAAAAGGCGTGAATGTATGTTTTATGTTATGTCAATCTATTAACTCCTCACCTGTATTGGATTATTTTGAGCTGTGTAGCCTATAGTGGTTACGGTACATATCGACGGGAAGTTCTCTTTTAGGTACGAGAAATATTCGTTGATAATCCTCAGTGTTGGATATTCATTCCAATTTAATCGGTGACCTGAAAAAAGAACAATAATCGTGTTCGTAATATGAACGCCTTGTGTAAACGTGATAAAAGCTTCTTAGCTTTTTTCATTAACGGAACTAGATGGCGCTGCACAATAACAGATGTGCCACTGCGCGCCTAGCGTGATAGCGCGAAAGAACCAAATAATGATAGGGACTTTATCAGGTATAACATCCCATGAACAAACACTTATTCACAATAAACGCCACACACAGTCCTCTATGCAGAGGCTGTTTCGTGGCGGAAGAAATGGTTGCCCACGTAGTCCTGGAATGTGAAGCAGGAGCCCTTCAACGTGAAGAAAAATCTTCGAAACAGTGAGGTCACTCCGGGAAGTCTGCGAATTTCCCAGGAAGCGCCTGAGCTTCTGGGCGAAGTTACAACGGACCAGATAAGAGTAAGTGAGGAAAAGGAGTCTACATTTACCTATTTTTTATGCCAGCTACTTTAACTTACCAAGCCTTAAAGTTCTATCATTCCACAGCCTTGGTTCTACTTTCAACGAATCAAGTCTTCTCTGCACATCTAGTATGAGCACTGAATGGTCCAGTTTCCGAGACTTGAGGATCCGATTTACTTTTACCTTGTCCTTTGCCTGGACGAGAAAATCCATGTGGGTAGGTGCCAAATTCCATAATAAAATATCTGTAAATTCCGTTTTAGAAATATTTTACGAGAATTTAATTAATTTCATTTGCCCCTTACAAACAAAGCCGGTCTGATGATGGAACCCAAAGAAAGGATTCCGTAACGTAAGCCTTATAATCCCGTCGAGTTTGGACTAGTTTGATTTATTGTCTTCACAAATAGATAATCTATCAATTATGTTTATATTTATTTATTAGGGTCATTTTCAATTTTCCTCACCGCCAAGTTCCCCACTGATGGTGAATTCTAAAAATGATATCGCACTTGTCACCAATGACGTCACCAGTGGTAACAAGTGGAATGACCCAAATATGTTTCTTTAAGGATGTAGATAGCCTTTAAGTTTTTGGAATAATCTAATTAATTACTAAATAGAATGTCTAGGAAATATTAACGATTTTGCAGTGTTACAATAACCTTGATCCTCAATCAGTTTCTTGATTCCAAGAAAGTTTTTTATATTGATGAAGTCATCACTACGTTTGTTGGTTATTCTCCACACTTGTGCTTCTTCATATGAAGTTGGTATTTCAATATATTTTTCGTTTTGTGAGGCTAGACTTGCTTGAAACGAGATTAAAATAATTGTAACATTATACGATAAAGTGTAGGAATACTTAGGGGTTATTTTTCTCATTTTTTATAGGAAAACTTTCACACATGGACCCAAACTAGGCTCATCACACTGAAGTTGTGAAAAGATGATTAAAAATTTTGATCTTGAAAATGTTTTCTATTTGTTACTCAGTTTGAAGGGCTACCCCCTCAAACTGAAATAGTAAGTCTACACTTACTATTTTACCCTTGATTCTATTTTATAACCTGCCAGAGAAACTTCCACTGGATGGCAATCTTCCTTGGCCAGTTCGGAAATCCTTAAACAGACTTCGAGCTGGTGTCGTAAGATGCAAAAACTGGGCGGGGCGACGACAAGTGTGGTTGTGGGTCTTTTTTTTATGGTTCTACTTCCTGCAGTGCCCTAACTGCCCCACGATAGGCAAAAACTGGGCGGGGCGACGACAAGTGTGGTTGTGTGTCTTTTTTTTATGGTTCTACCTCCTGCAGTGCCCTAACTGCCCCACGATAGCTATGATGAAGGACCTTCTCGAAGCAAACTAAAGTGACGTATCTCTGGCAAAATACTGGACCAAAAATTATAGAACTCTAGCGATTTTGACTCGAAAAGAAGACATTTTGACCCCCATTCTTCTACATCTTTTTGTTACACGTATTCATGTCATGTCTTTTAAAATTACTAAAATATTCTAGCAATTTTGACATCTCCGACAAGTTCACGAAACACCGGCCGTGGGTAATACAATATTAAAACTTACCAAAGTGTATAAAAACGCAGTAAATAGTGAAATAGTACATTTGAATCATATTGATTTCGACTACATAGCAATAATAATTTTGAAATTTTATTTTACTTCTCAATATATTTTTATAGTTTTCAATGGTCGTAAGTTTTGTATAAAATGAGTGAAATGCCTTTAAAATCATACACTGTTTTTGATGCCTGTAATATGTTTATTAACATAACTCTATATACAATCATATTAATTTTAATATAGATACATGTAGATTCCCACATAGATTTCATATAGAATGAGACATTTAAATTATTTAGGCTTGGTGTTGTTTATTGCTTTAATAATCAATATAAGATTCTACTTCATTTGCTATCACCGTTTCTGGCACGCAAATGCCACAAACATTTACAACTCAATTCATTTTTAATCATCATCATTCTCATTATCATCGGATTTCTCTAATATATCACAATTAATCCACTTATATCATAAATAAATTATAAAATTGTCAACTGAGTGTCTTGTCTTAATATTTTTCAAGTATAAAACAATGTCAAAAACGATGCACTATTAAAATCTGATCACATGGTCCACTGCCGTGCATTAAACGCAAACAATACTCCTACCATAATGTTTCATAAGTCTCATATTCACGTTAGCCACAATCATCACAACAATCGTCAATGGAAATGACACGAATATCTATAATGTTTGTCTTCTAATGAAAGTACATAGATTTATTACACTTTATGCTAATACATAAGCACGTTTTATGTACGAGTGATTGCACGGTACCAGCGTTTCATTCACCTCATAAGATAAGACAACGACGATCACTCACAATGGAAATAATCTGTGGGCCCGGAGGCTAAATAAGAAGAGGTCACGTTTCACTAGTTCATGTTAAAGTATCGTGTTCTGTAGTGGAACACTCGAGTCCTGCGCTAGTCGGCGCCGTTGGTCGTCACTGTGAGCGGTTCTTCCTCCTCGTTGTAGTCGAGTGAGAGGACAGACGCGCGCCTTCGTTTACCGACCGGCGTGTCACTACACTCACTGCCCGAGTAAGTCCGTTTCTCTGGAGGCGAGGAAGGCCGGTTACCGTTCACGGTCGCATGCGTCGCTCGCAACTCCTGTTGTAGGAACAACACCGTGCTCTGCATGCCTTCCACATCCTCGTCCAGCTCTTGGAGAATCTCGTCCAACTCTGAAATATAGAAATACATTTATGTACCTTGTATCAAGTTATTGAGTGATATCAAACATTGCAAGGTGAATACTGACCCGATTGCGACTTTTTCACCTCGTCACTAAAGCTTTTCTGCAAGGCAAGGTCACCCTCTAACTTAGCTATCCTCCCGCTCGACGTCATGCGTCCCAAATCTTCGTTTTCTTGGTGCAGCAATCGGCATTTTGCCATCAGTTTTTTTCCTGTATTTGAGTCTGGAGTGAACTTCCACGCGGACAGTTCGTTCTGTGTTTCCTCTAGCCTGGCTTTTGTCGACGTCAACTCTTGCTTAAGCCTTTGTATGAGAACATTGACAGCCGGGTCTAATAGCGTCGGTCGACCGCTCAAACTGGCGTGAGATGATTTCAGCTCCGCAATTTGACTCTGAAATGTGAAAATATGTATGTTATAGTTATTTGGATGTCACAAGCATCGACATTTGCGTCGAATCGGTGTAGTCAACCTTGGCGCTAAAGTTGGAAAGTAGTCTGTAAGATTCCGACACACCTGACGAATATTGTCTATTTCAACAGCCGCGGCCAACGGCTTTACCTTCCTATAAAATCGCACTCTGAATGGCATGTTACCAGCGAAACTACTGGACATGACGAGTTTCAACAACTCATATCTCAGGGTGACAGGCGCAGTGCAGTGCCGCGCAGAATTTTGAATTATAAAACACTGGGTGGCACTGTGTCTGATATGGGCAATCATGATGCTTACCATCAGGCACCTGATTTGCTTGTCTTGTCCACTTACTGTCATAAAAAAAAAATGTTCTCACAGTTGTGGTTAATGACAACAGGCTCATCTCCTATTTTACCCGGGACTTAAACAAAACATAACTGGCCAAGTGTGGATTGTAGGTGTAACTATGGCAACGGGTACAACTATGCGTAACCTTTCTCTGCTTCTAAGGATCTCGATTTTTATATTATGTATAAGTATTATAATGTATACCTCGCCTCGACTGCCTCGGTGGCGTAGAGGGCGCATGCTCGTCTGCCAATCAAGAGGTCCCGATTTCGATCCCCAGGTCAGGCAGTGTTAAATATTGGATTTTTCCATTAGGAATTATCTCAATAACTGCCTGGAGTCTGGAAATGTGCCCGGTAGATGGCAATAGGCTCGCCCCCTATTACATGGGACCAATAACATACTGGCGAAATGTGGGTGTATCTACTATGGGACTGAGTCCTGGGTACACCTCTGCCTACCCCTTCGGGAAAAAGGCGAGAATGTATGTTATGTCATTATAATGTACATTTATTTATATAATACCAAATAAAATTTTACGCTATTGACTTCCTCTAGAGAGTATAAGTTAATCCACTAAAAACGCCTACATAATAAAGCAAATGATAATGTAAAAAAAAGGGCCAAATGGAAACGGAGAGTGCTGATGCCCACTCTCCTGCCCACAGTTAACAAGCAATTTCTAAATTCATCGATTATCCTGCATAATAGTATTTTAGGGTAATAAAAGTTGCTTACAACATATTCTTGTATCTCTTGTTCCTTGGCAGCGAGCCTCCTAACTAATACTTTCTCTCTGTGCTGTGACTCTGCGTATTGTTGCTTGATCCTATCGTCTACCTCTTTCGCCTTTTCCAGGCTACCTGCACATTGAAACATACTTTTAAAATAAGCTTATATTAATTTATGAAATTAATTGTTTACAATCATGCACTTTATGAAAACTTGTTTTTATGATTGATGATATAAACATGATCCTGACACCTTAACTATATATTTTTTTAAATAGTTAAAATGTAATGTAAATTTTTGTGCATTTTATTGACAGTCAATGTAAAATAATAAAATAAATACATTTTTCACACAATATAAGGCACAAAACATAATTTGATATTATCTTTAGAAATATGCCGAATATGGCAAAGTAGTGCACTAATTACATATTTTGACAATACAAATCGACAATACCCTATAACATTGAGTAACAATCATGGTAGCCTTTGGTTAGTATGTTCTAGGCTAATATATAAGGACAGGGAAGAAAACTCGAAACTAAGAAATAATAATAAGTAATAATAAATGTTGGAATAAATAGCATTCAAACAATTTTTCTTCTGTTCTGTCTGTATCCTATCAGTTGTTATTGTTATTACAAAGTCTTCTTTAATAAAAGCCATATATTATAATAAAAAGACCTTATATAAAGCACACATACATTCTGAGGATGGTCTTTCTCTACTGCTGCTGATAGAGCTTATTTAGTTTTATAAAATATAAGAGGAAGTATTAAAGATTTTTTTACATAAAACCAGTAATAGGATACAACATGATTTACAGAAACTTAAGCATACAATGGGCAATGGGGGATTTACATGGGTGCTTACTTTTGCTAAACAACATGGGGTAATTTATTGACATTAGTCGAGTCATACAAAATTTAAGTCTACTCTGTATGCAAGTATAGTATAAAAACTCTTGATAATAATGAGATCACGATGACTTAGCATTCTCAGCACAGAAAACCAACACCAAAACTGTACAAATAAATAAAATTGAAGTGTTTGTAATATAAAAATTACAGATTTTAACTAAATATGCATAATGAAAGCAATAATCATGTAAAAATTTTTTATACCATAGGTGGCAAACAATCAGGCGGTTTTCATAACAAAAATACAATAAAAAAATTATATCTCCGAAATGGCTACACCGATCTTAATAGGCCTTCACTGGCAGATAGCTGATTCTCCAATGTAGGCTACAATTTTTCTTTATGAAAAAGGTTTAATTTTCATTAGGGTTATTTTTCAATATGTCTGGACCGATTTTGATGGGACTTCATTGGCAGATAACTGATTTGAGCTACAAATAAAGTGGTTGACAGCTTTCTCATTCTATTATGCTGTAAGATTTTTCATGAATTTGCTAAGCCTTTAGAACAAAGTTTTAAAGTTGAAAGCATCCATTCCTATATTATTATAATAATATGCCAACAAAAAATAGATATATTATGCTTTCAGGTATAAAATAATGCACTGTGATAGTATTATGATAGTTTCCACCAGATAGATCTTGGAAGAGATCCTTAAAGCGATAATGCCGCCCATTGTCGACCAATAAGATTATTAGTCCTGTATTACATATTTTATTTATCTTGGTCGTAATAAAGATTATTCAATAGATTTGAGTCCAAGTTTCATTTCACAAAAACTATCACAATTCAAGTGAAACAATTCTGATCTTTACACTAATACTCTATGTATAATAAAATAAGTATGACATCTCATATTTAGTGGCTATTTTAACATCAAGCATTATAGTTAATTAAATATTTTATTTGTATTGATTCAATGATCAAGATATGTCATTCCTATAAAATATTATAAGAATGACATACCTTGTATGTAATCAAATCCCAATTGAGATGATAAGAGATGGTATAAATATATTTAAGATATGAATATATATATATATATGTATAAATATATGTAAGAGTATGCCTTAGTGGCTACCTGCAATACAGCTAGCCAATGTGCTTGCCTAGTGTTATTGAAAGCATGATAGTGTTAATAGGTATCAAGAATGGGAAAGCATAGTAAAATCACATAGAGTATCTCACTACACATAAAGCCATACACATTGAAGTCCCTCATTGACATTGTCTCCTTGTATGTTGATTTGTTCATACCGCAGACAACTCAACCAACCCCGTTTTCATTAATTTAAGTATGAAAACAATATTGCTAATATGTGACGATGACCATGAAAAGTTGGTTAGTTTTTATTCAATTTTTCAACATGCAAACATGTAATTGTTCATCTCATATGCAAACATTGAATCTAATGAGATATGAGCGACGAGACGAGAATGTTTTTTAGGTTGTATTGTCTGTGGTTCATGATAAAATGCTTATAATTAAGGAATCTGGGCTTCATCTTCAATGGCACTAAGTGTAGTAAGAGGAATTTTAAATCACTTTTTTGAAAATATAAATAGCTACCCAAAACTATATAGGTAGTTAGTATATATATATATATTTCTAATCTTTCCTCAACATTGAGCATACTGAATATAGTAGGTACATCAGTTCATTGTTTCATAAAAATTTATTATAGGTATTTATCTTATCAGAAATTATAAATAGAAACATACACATAACAAGTAGATCATTACATAATATTGTACAGACATATTATCAGTCTGATTTCAATAATAACATACATTAACAAGCATAGAAACAATCTTATTGATACAGCAAAATAAATAAGGAATTTATATTTACTTGCGGCAAGCTCGGACCAAATACAGCCGGAGGAGCAGGAAGAACAGAGATTACCATATAAATGGACACCAACACATGCCTGAGCCAAAACACTGGACTAGAAGACCACATGGGTCTTGCCACAGATATCACTGGACTGGGTAACATTTTTCACTTCCACTGAGCACTCCACTTGCACACCTTGATTCTTCACCTCTGAACACCTAAATACACCTTTATCACGTAAAACTAAACATTTTTCGTCATCACATCATCAATATACAACAGTATCACTAGATTTAGAGCATTGTCGATTTGCTATGTCACGCACCGACGCCGCGTACGGCGCTACCAAGGCGATAACTGTCGTAAATACCTTCCAACTGTTTGTTCAACGTTTCGAGGTGATCTATGTACAAGTCCTGTGTTCTCCACGCGGAGCGCAGCGAGTCTGCCGAGGCGGCATCTAGCTGGTGCGAGGTCAATAACACGCGAACAGCTTTGGCGACTCCGCCACCTTCGCTCGCCGGCTCGCCATGCCGCTCGCTCTCCTCGGACATTGCACTCTTGCTAATATGTAAAGAGCACCTTCTCGACTGCAATCAAATGATACCGATTAATTCCAATAAAAACATATTAATTTGCATTTTCTGGGCCGCTAGCAAACCTGTAATTACAATAAGATTAATATTATGTTTTGATAGAAGAATAATCTACTTACGGTTTAAAATATATTATACAGTTTTGTGCTTGAGTTTGTTACAAAATAATTAGTCTATCACTTAAAATAATAACAAAATACAATAATAACTTAAAAGGTCATCAAACGACACACGACAGCCGCCATTTTATCACGTAGCACTACAGTCTACAGTGTTGCCAGTTGCTAGTTGCTAGTTGCTGTTTGTATTCTGTGGTTGCTGTTGCTAGTTTACTAGTTGCCAGCTTTTGTGTCTGATATTTATTCTGATATTTTATTTATTGTAGTACATATTCGTCTTCTACAGGATAAATAAATATCCAAATACATTAAAGAAATATATCCAAAATAAATCGGGTAATTTCGTTCGAATTCACTTGATTGGTGCGTATTGGATTCGTGAAAGTAACATAACATAACATACAATCATGTCTTTTTCCGTAGGGGTAGGCTGAGGTGTACAGTTATTGAGATATTTACTAATACAAAATCCATTTTACCTGACTTGGGGATCGGACCCGGGACCTACTGATCGGCAGTTAAGCTTGCGCCCACTACGCCACCAAGGCGTTAATGTATCTTTCAGCAAAACACGATCTTATTGTACTTTGTACCCTTGCATCATTCTTCTAATGTTTTCTAATTCTAAATTTTTTCAAATACTTCCGTAGAGTAAGATAGAATATTGTAATAATATTACGCATCCGACCTAATTTATAATACTAGACTATTATTTATTATCTCTGCACTTGACAGCGATATTGTATAGGCGAATACCATAGAGTCAATATCCATTAATCTGATAAATTTACCACTTTGATATTAATTAGTTAAATATGAAATATATTAGTAATGCTGAAATATTAATTTGAATAATATAAGATCGCCAGATGATTATATTAGTATCACTAATACATACATACTGAGATATATCAGTATTAACCATTAAATGCAAACGGTTGCCAGTTGCCAGGTTTTGTTTCGAATAAATCTCAGAAATACATCTAGTGATGTTTGTGTGAACCGGTAAAACATTTTAAAAACGAAATAAACATTACCGGTTTTTAAATATGTGCGAGTGGTTCGGGGGGACTTATTATTATTCGTAGATCGGGGGTAATCTATTAATATTAAATGGTCTATGGCGCCTGTGCCCGCCAAATGCCAAACTTCCGCCAGTGATAATAATTAAATATGTATTTCCACTTCGTTGGCGCTATTTACTAGATCATTTGAAAATATAATAAACTCACTAAAAAGTGGATTTCCAAAAAACATTCATTCGTTTATCTTTAGAGTAAACATGTTTTTACATCCTATGGTGGACACAATCCTATGGAAAATTTACTAAATCGATGTTTTCTATATTTATATCCTGATATTTTAAAGATGAAATAAAGTATGTCCCTGGGTTCGATCCCCAGGTCAGGCAATGTGTTAAATATTGGATTTTTCCATTAGGAATTATCACAATATCTGCCTGGAGTCTGGAACTGTGCCCGGTAGCTGGTAATAGGCTTGCCCCCTATTACATGGGACCAATAATAACATACTGGCGAAATGTGGGTGTATCTACTATGGGACTGCATCCTGGGTACACCTCTGCCTACCCCTTCGGGAAAAAAGGCGTGAATGTATGTTTTTTTTATGTCCCTATCATTTTATTTTTGTTTATAAACTGCATTTTTTGTTCTGAACATCCAATCACGCGAGTAAAACTGGAAGAAAACCAAGGGTATATAAGAAAAATTAAAATAACAGGGACTTAAGTTACTTCACTATAAAAATTATCAGGATATAAAAATAAAGAATGGGTTTATTATACTCGGAGGAAACATGGGAATACAAAATATCGATTTGGTAAATTTTCATAGGATTGTGTCAAATTTATAGAAGGCCGTGTACGCTCTAACGAAAATTTGCAGAAAAAAATAGTAGGTATAAGTAGGTACCTACTCAACTTGTGAAACGATCTGTTGAAAAAATTAAGCCCTACAAGTTTCTTGTGCGTTCTTCTTGTAGAGGTATCTTTCCGAACGCACGGTAGACTCAGTACTGTTTATCTTCATTGACGTGCAAAAGTGTCAGATTATGACCTATTTGAATAAACCTGTTTGAGTGAGTTTGAATGGAAGTAGAGTAGAGCCATTCCTAAGTGCACTTAGGAATGGGTCTAACACCACTAACACTTAGGAATGCCTCTACGCTACTTCCTTTAGGTGCCTACTCTACTTATAGCTATTCAAAGTGCTAGGTATAAGGTTTAGTTTAGATTGGTGAAGTGTGGGTACCTATACCTACTATGGGACTGGGTCCTGGGCCTAGTTACGCTTCTGCTTACCCTTGGGAGAAAAACGTGATGTTATGTTACGTTATTAGGTTTATACATATGTATAACCTAGTAAGTATATATGCATAAGTAATAAGTAGGCAGTGTGGTTCTCGGTTATATTATAATAGGGCCACACCTTTATCATCCCTTGGGAGCCGTGAGACCCGGCAGCAGAGGGACTTATTCGAAGAGTGGGTAGCAGCGCCTCCGTTTCCAGGCATTCCAACTACTGCGATCACCAACCCGCCTGCCAAGTGTTGATTACGGCATAATCTCCCCATTTGAACGGTTTATGCGTAGTTCTATGGGGGACTGCCTCGGTGGCGTAGAGGGCGCATGCTCGACTGCCACTCAAGAGGTCCCGGGTTCGATCCCCAGGTCAGGCAAAGTGTTAAATATTGGATTTTTCCATTAGGAATTATCTCAATAACTACCTGGAGTCTGGAACTGTGCCCGGTAGATGGCAATAGGCTCGCCCCCTATTACATGGGACCAATAACATACTGGCGAAATGTGGGTGTATCTACTATGGGACTGAGTCCTGGGTACACCTCTGCCTACCCCTTCGGGAAAAAGGCGTGAATGTATGTTATGTTATGTTATGTTATGTTGTCTATGGGGGCCTATGTTCACCAGTGGACGTCTTCCGGCTGATGATGATGATGAAGTAAATGCAATAACACAACTTAATAATTTCATGTTATTTTTATTCTTATTTATAAACTATCACTATATAATATACTTAAGTACATTTTAGTACATACTCACATAATTTAAGTATTCTTAGAAAATAACATTATTATGAATAACAATATGTACCTAATGAATTATATTTACAATATAATATTTATTATTATGTAGCTATAAATTAATGTTTAACATTAATTGAATAACTTATTACGCTATACCTGCTGTTTTAGCTTACTTATTCAACATAAATGTAGGTAGGTACCTACTAAGAAGTTAATTTATATCACAATATTAATAACGGAACACTAATTTATTATAGACACTTTGATGTCAATAGGGTCTCCACACTTCTTGACTGGTATGTCCATAAAGTCCGTGTTTTACCTCATCACTAGTTTCACAAGTTTGCATCCCGCTTGGCTCCCCAGCGCCTTGCAGCTCTGTGGTTATAGAGATGCCCCCATCGATATCGCTAATTTTAATCTCGCTAGGGAACTGTTCCAAGTTATGTTTATCAGCGGAACTGTGTAAATGTACATGGATTTGGTTTTGATTTACAGTGGAATATAAGTTAGGGAGGATCATTTGCGGGCTAGGGTTGAGGTAAGGCGCATGTGATTGGATGCAAGCGGGATTATTGTTCATGTTTCCGTACTGATTGTAGTTGTTGTAAGTGTTGTAGGTGTTTGTAGGCCAGGAGTTGTAGTAGTTGGGGTCGTATCGTTGTGTTGGTGAGTTGAGGTCGGTGAGGGATGAGCTGGCGCCACTCGTGCTGCTCTTCACGAAGCCAGGCGTGCTCGGCTGGAAGTTACTGTACTCCATCCGATCCGTGTGACCGATTGGGATATCCTGGAGCACTGTAATGAGAAAATTTTTATTGAGACTGTAGTCATTTTACGCTTTGTCAGATTATATTTTGATACTACTACTTAGTTATCTAATTACTATTTATATTGAACTTTTGTAATATTGCGACGACGAACAATAACTATTGTACTTCAAATAATGATGTTATCACGTAAGTGGCAAATTGCCTTTGTTGATAATAAAGATCTTTAAACCGAAACCGATTAATGACAGCTGAACAAAAATATATTTTGGCCATATTTCCGTAAATTAAGTTCTAAGATGGTTCTTAATTTATCAATTGAATATTAAATTACCCGATGAGATACCAGTTATGTACCAAATTTAAGGAAATAAAAAAAAATGAAGATTTTTGTTCAGCTGTCGTTGATCAAGCTAATTTAGATAAAGTTTAGTAATTATGGTTAAGCACATGGGTGGTCTCATTTCGAATGTGGTGAATAGTAAAATTACTGTAGGGTAGGTATAAGTTCGACACAAAAGAGTAGATAATAATGGGGGCGCCACTGTCATTTACAAGAGTAAAAACAATTTAATCAACACATACACTTTAAATTAGTTCCGTTTCTACTCTTTTCTGTCGAGCAATACTTAGGTAGGTGCCTTTTTTTATTAATCTAGCTATCTCAAATTTCAGGAGGCGCTTGCAGGCATCCAGCGCCATCTAGCGCGGTTTTGGTTAGATTGATGGATGGATGGATGTTTGTTACTCTTTTACGCCAAAACTACTGAACAGATTGGGCTGAAATTTAGTATGTACCTAGTTAGCTTAGACCCTGGAATAACACATAAGGTTTTTTCCTGATATTCCCACGGGAACGATGTCTACGCAGGTGAAACCACGGAGCACAGCTAGTTTGGCTATATACTATATAGGTAGTGTCAAACCGCGAAACGCTCTATTTATAGGTCAGCTTCTCGGTTCTGTGTAATTTGCTAGCTCCTGTATAAAATGCGCCCTCTATAAATAATCAACATCGTTGACAGAAACTTTCAACCAATCAGAGCGCGAAGTCTGCATCGCGCAAGCGAAATTATCACCTGATAGAGACATGTATACGATTAAAGTTAACATAGTGGTACTAGCAGAGACGCTTGCCTGTAAATGGGAAGAGTAGCTCTAGTGAGGTGCCGTAAAAGGTGTCTCGCTGGGACCATCTCCTACCGGATATGGGTGAGTTCACTGTTGGAACTTTTCCCTGATACCCTAGGTGGTTTTACAATTTTTTTTATTATATGTGCCAATCAATTATTGTATTATAATATTATGTGTACCTACTACTATTTATTTATTATAGGTATATATATTATGTGTGCAGTTATTTATGTCGGAGGCCTTGTTTGAATCATGCAGAGAAGCACAGAGGAGATGAAAGGGGTCATGAAGAGAGGAAACCTCTTTCATCCTGATCTGTGCAGAGAAAAGCAGATAATAATACTACGTATAGAAAGGACACTGTCATCCGCCTATCAATCGGACCTTCCTCACCCAGCGAGCGAGATTGAGCTCTCGACGAGCCCCGCTTCGCTCGGAAATCCCCTCACGCACACTCTTGCGCGTGTAAAAAACTTCATGTATGCAATGTCTGTGTGGAAGGTGGATATTATATCGTGACTTTTGTATGGGTTTTGATTCGAGTGTCCGGGGTGTGATCATGGCCACATGAAACTTCGACATATGGTCAACTAGCTGTGCCTCGCAGTTTCACCCGCGTTGACATCATTCCCGTGGGAATATTAAAAAAGTGTTACCTATTCCAGGGTCTAAGCTATCGTACCTGCCAAATTTTAGCTCGATCGGTTTAGTAGTTTTGGCGTGAAAGAGTAACCATCCATCCATGTATCCATCCCACAGACCTTGTTTGAATGATCTGAGATCCATCCTCACATACTTTAGCGTTTATTATATTATATAGGATATAATATATAGGAAGTAAGATAGTATGGTTGACCCATACATCATACAACCCATAATGGTTAGACTCGAGCAGTGTAATTACTGAAATATTACTTTTCTTCTTAGGCCTTGACATCTTCATGCGTTGTTGAGAAAAGTCTTACGATTTTGAAAACTACCGTGAGTGGTATTCATATTTATTATGTTATATAACGACTTAACTCACGTTGAAAGTCGAAATCGCTCGACCTAGGTTTCGGACAACTCCGGTGTCCTGCATCAGGAGCTCACGCGTGTGCGGGATCGCAACTCGCGACGGACTGCCGGCCCGCGGCCCGCGCGCGCGCGATTTCGACTTTAAACGTGAGTTAAGTCGTTATATAACATAATAAAAATGAGAAAAGTCTTGATGTCTATCAAAAAGAAATAAACCGACCTCAATAAACCGAACCTGAAATAAACCGATGGTTGATGGTGGTATTACGAACATGCGATTAAGCAATTTAAACGCTTTCCACGCTTTCCTTCTGTTGCGTCTGTAATAAGGGGGCGAATCTGTCTAGTCAGACGGACAGATGGAAAACGAAGTGATTTTTAATCAGGTTCGGTTTATTTCTAACCTTCTACGAAAACGACCGTTTTCACGACGTTTTATGATAATATAATCCCCTCACCAGTAGGTATGTGTAATGTAGGATCAGCCTTGTAGTAAGGGGGTTGTAGAGCGCCGTAGGCCGGGTACATCGGTGTGGTGGACGAGTAGCCCGTGTTCCAGTCATTGGCACCGAGGATATTGCCACTGGCATCTGTAACAAATTATAATTCATAATTCATAATTTGCATTCAAACATGGTATTTAAGATGTTACATAGGTATTTTAGTACATAAGACATGTTGAGCCAATTATATAATTATTATAGCATGCAAATTTTTTGTTATATATAACGTTTAAACAAAATTAAAATATAATATATGCAATGTCCATCTATAATCTGTTTAAAAATAATTATTATGCTATGTCAGTGATTAAATTAATGAATGTCAAATATTTATATAATATTTTAATCAAATATGTATTATGAGGTATTATTATTTTAGGAAATAGGCGTGGTCTTTTTAAGTAAGTTTATAAAATCAAAGTCCTGACTGACTGACTCAGTCCGACCTTCCGGTTGTTTGGAAAAAATCGCTTTAAGCGACAAGACCGCCACTTGTACCTACGATGCCTACGATTAATTGTAATTTGTAATATTATTCCTTTATAGACGCCCAAATTCCGAATTCCGAAATAAAGAATTAGATTCACAGGTCAGGCTAAAAGTTGGAATTTTCCAATAGGAATTTTCTCAATAACCGCCTGGAGTTTAGAATTGCGTCCGATTGATGATAATAGGCTCTCTATACCTACATGGAACTCAAAACCATAACTGACGAAGTATGTGTTATTTTATCTATATGGGTCTGGTTTCTTTCTGGGCATACCTCTGCAAAACTCTTTTGGAAAAGGCGGAATTATTAGGTGCCGAATTGGTAGAGTCGATTATTTACCTATTTAACATAACATAACATACAATCACGCCTTTTTTCCCGAAGGGGTAGGCAGAGGTGTACCCAGGACTCAGTCCCATGATACACCCACATTTCGCCAGTATGTTATTGGTCCCATGTAATAGGGGGCGAGCCTATTGCCATCTACCGGGCACAGTTCCAGACTCCAGGCAGTTATTGAGATAATTCCAAATGGAAAAATCCAATATTTAACACTTTGCCTGACCTGGGGATCGAACCCGGGACCTCTTGATTGGCAGTCGAGCATGCGCCTTCTACGCCACCTCGGCAGTCACCTATACCTATTTAACATATACGTTATCAGTTGAATGGTCGGTAAATCATAGGTACAATGATTATTATAATGGTGAATAGATGGTTAGTATGTGAAACACGCGCACGGAACTAAGGTGTTGGGATTGCCAGCTGATTCATACCAGAATGGCAAGTGACAACCATAGGCAACACATTTTAATGAAATCGGGGTCAAGAGCAAACCATTATTTTGGATCGAAAATCATCGTTATTCATACTAGTCATTGATTTAACGTAAATGGGATATAGGTGACGTTATATATATTAGGGTAGTTATTATAAGCGTATATAATTATGTATATCAGTCATCTGGTTACCATAGTACAGGCTTCTAGCCGAGTTTGGGACCAGATGGTCGTGTGTGGAAGTTGTCCCATATTATTAAAAAAGGCGCTTTTATTTATTTATTTTAAGATAAGATTCTGGATGTGGGTGGATATCAAACACATCCTTAGCAAAGTAACAGAAAAGCATCGTAATTCCTATTAATTAATTTCATATGGAAATATGCCTACAAGTAATAAAAAAATTCGTCTAAATTTTGCAACTTCTTCGTGACTCACAATAAATGTCTTTGTCAGACACGATTTCTTGATGTTATGACTAATTTCATATAAATCCGGTGAAAGCCTTTGATATTGACACCAACCTTGGCTTGATGCCAAATATTTTTAGCCACATTATAATGGCCACGGAGTACTGAGTACTCGTTACTTTTATGTGGAAACTTGTTAGATGATTCTATTTTTTTTTATGATAGTGAGTGACAAGACGAGCTAATCAGGTGCCTGATGGTAAGCATCATGATTGCCCATATCAGACACAGTGCCACCCAGTGTTTTAAAATTTAAATTCTGCGCGGCACTGCACTGCGCCTGTCACCCTGAGATATGAGTTGTTGAATCTCATCATGCCCAGTAATTTCGCTGGTAGCATTGCCCTTCATACCGCAACACAGTAATGTTTGCACATTACTGCTTGGCGGATGAATAACTGGCAAATTCTATTCTATTATCAGTCTCGTCGTTAATACTCGTCGCTATTGTCAGTTTTTCCTTACTAATTTGTCGTAACACCATAACAACGATGGCTTTTTGAGTCAGTATATAAATGTTCATTGTTCAAATTTCGTATCGATCGAACTTCTTTTGATGTAAATTCTCATTTCCCTGTATTTCGTCCAGTCACAATAATTCAAGTTGTGGATACCTACTAGGTAGGCAGGTACCAAGTTTTCCTCTATTGTTTCCAAAAATTAAGCTGTTTCTTCAAACTAGCTAAATGTAGGTAGTACCGTCCATAACATTATTCTAACTTTTCTGGTAAATGAAGCATATTTTAAAGTACCCACTTGTAACTTTAGATCCTTACTTTCTAACGAAGAGATGCCATAGCTAGGACCTTCAATGGGTAATGGAGTGCATTTTTATAATTAGATCCAGATTTTTATTTCAAGATCTTCATAGAAGGGATCACGATTAACGGCCCACGACCCCTAGGTAACAGGGAATAAGAAGATAGAGGGAGGGCAAATATTTTGTAAAAATAGCTAGAGATTCAGTGAGCTTCGATGTTTTTATGTTTTTCATTATTTAGACAATGTATGCAAAATACACAGAGTCAGTGATAGTCTTGACTCTAAATTCTAGAGCCATTTTTTTCATAGACGATTATTTTATGTCGTGTATTGGCCATAAGTTTTTCGCAATAATTCGATTTATTCAATTATGCGACATACAAGTATGCAACGTGTTATAAAAAGGTGTAGGTATACCTTATAAAATAAAGTTTGATATCTGACAGCTGAGTATTTGATTGATCATTTTAATTATAAATTATCCGATATGATTCCATTTATGTAGATACATAATTCAAGGAAATATGACCAAAAATTTGTTTTTTGTTTAGCTATCACGTATCAAGAGATATTTTACAAGGTATAGTAAATATCCGACTACAAAACCATACAGTTGATCGATATAAAATACCTACTTAGTAGAAGTTAAGCAATTGAGTGGGAAAAAAAACAATAAAGAAAATTATATTTTTTGGCGAATCTCAAATTTTTTTGCAAGTTCTTTAGTTTGACGAGTAGATGACCTAAGTATTCATTATTCATGCACCTTTTTAATGGTACTTATACCATGTAATACCTAAGAGTACAAAATATATTACACCTATAAAGATGGGTCCAGACAATGCGCGGCAAATCCTCGAACATTGCCGTGCTCGGCAGTTCGAACAGTTCGAGCGACAACCCCTTCCACATTGACTGCAGCCACAATACACTTGAACTGTGCTGCAGCGCTGTTCGAGGGTTCGCCGCACATAGTCTGGACCCATCTTAACTTCTACACGGCAGCGCATCACAATAAAATTTACATAAGGGGTGTTCCCAAAACGTGAACGGCGTACGCTATAGCGTCTGAGTCTGAGTCAAGGCGCTGATAAAACAAATCATTATAAGAACCGACGTATGTTACACGCATTTTGATCAATGTACACGATGTGTGGCACGTACACACGAAGATTTGATGACGTCACTTTTGATCTTTGATGAAGGAACCGTTCCTTAGGAAATTGATTAGCGTGGTCTTTTTGATTTGAGTTTTTGAATAAGTATCCACCAAATCCACCAATCTATATACTAAGTAAGTTTGTTAACCTAATAACTCAGAAAGAACCGTAGGTTTTATTACCTACACATATATTTTTCAGATAGGTAAGTATTATGAATTATATTAAGTTGCTTTAGAAACTTAAAGTAATTAAAAATAATTAAGCGCGGACGAAGCCACAGAGCTATATAGTGGGTAGATGATGAATTGCTCTAGCTGGATAGCCTACATCACCTCATCAATGAAAGCCAAAGGTGGTATCAGTTCATTAATATCCTATGACATGCGGTCATTAAAATTCACAGCAAAGGAAATTGTTCGTACTATTTCAATCGAAATACTTCGTCTTTATATATTTCAGCTTTATATATAGGTCGCTTTATAGAAAAGAGCAGCTTTATTCTAAGATGATCCTATTCATACAATAACAAGACAATTATAACTGGTAGAGTATTACAATTATTATTAATCATTAGGTTACAAATTGCAATTGACGCAACTGTACGACCCTGGTAATTCCCAGCTTGAGATAAATATAGGCAGAGACGTCCTTTCTTATGTCGTAATTCGTGACAAGGTTATCAAAATTATCTACTCCTTAAAACCTATATGGAGTATATACCTCTAAAAACCCTAGTTAAAATTATAAGTATTATTCATTTCAATCAGTCAAATTCAACAAATCAGCGAAATTACTGGGCAAGACGAGTTTCAACAACTAAAATCTCAGGGTGACAAGAGCAGTGCAATGCCGCGCAGAATTTTGAATATTAAAACACTGTGTGGCACTGTATCTGTATATGAGCAATCATGATGACGGTAGACTCAGTACTGTTTATCTTTATTGACGTGCAAAAGTGTCAGATTATGACCTATTTGAATAAATCTGTTTGAGTTTGAGTTTGATGCTTACCATCAGGCACTTGATTTGCTCGTCTTGTTACTCACTATATATATATATATATACTTACTAATAGGGATTTTTATCTTTAACAACTCGTATCTCGTTTAGCATAAGCTAAGGAGTAAATAAGTCAAAAATATACTTATAGGAAGCAGTTTTTGGGTTTTGGGTGACGTCGACCTTACATTATAATTTTGATTTTATTTGATAGGTCTCATAATAAAATTTTCAAAGGTGCCTTAATAATATTTTATTAATTGTGGAGACCACGGTCCGGCAAGCTCAGCGTAGGACGTCCACCCACAAGGTGGACAGACAATCTGATAAAGACTGCGGGAATAAAAAATATAAATTTTTGTCTTTCCATACAAATTCGGCGATCAGCTGATTTTTGTATGGGAAGTCGGTTTTTTTTGCGAATTTAGCAATTTTGTCTTTTGTAATTTTTAGTTATTCAGTTCGATTTGTAGACGGACCTTCTTAAGTATTACTACACTATTTTGTAAGACGTATATAGGTATATGATGATACCTAGTATACCTAGGTCTCAATATAGATACGCAATTAAGTTATTAAACGTCATAGTAACGCCACACTTGTCTTGCATAAGTACGGGTAATACCTAGACATAATATTATATTATGTTATATGTGACTCACTTCTAGACTAGATATGAGACAAGTCAATTCATTCGCATGCTTCTGTTTGTTTCCACAGGCCTTAATTTGCGTAGTTGGTAACAAACATGTTTTGTCGTGGATATTCCCCGTCCTTTGTACCTAATAAACAAAGGGAAATAAGCCTATTTGCTGAATTATGTACCTACCTCAATAATATAGGTATAATTCAAAACTTATTAGTGGTAGGCCTCTTTTGCAGAAGGCCGCCTGGGGAAGTACCACACCTTTGCCAGTTATTCATCCGCCAAACAGAATGCAAACATTACTGTGTTCCGGTCTGAAGGGCAATGTTACCAGCGAAATTACTGGGCATGACGAGATTCAACAACTCATATCTCAGGGTGACAGGCACAGTGTATTGCCGCGCAGAATTTTGAATTTTTAAACACTGTGTCTGTTATGGGCAGTCAGGATGCTTACCATCAGGCATTTGATTAGCTCGTCTTGTACACTCACTATCATAAAAAAAAAACTACTAGTGTAAGAAAAACTGGTGTAAATAATGAAATATGGGAGTTTTATATCAAAACATTGACACCCTTTTTGGGCCCTTAGAATGTGAATTTCTAAAAATCCTTAGCACACGTCCAGACAATGGAAAGAACCTACATTCAAAGTGTCAGGTCTCTAGGATCAGTGGTTTGGGCTCTGCGTTGCTTGTCAGTCGGCGAATTATTTATGATTTTATAATATATAGTGATAACCAGGTCGAGGCACCTTTATCTTAAGCCCTAGGTCACACATGAAGGTATACCTATTATAATATTTGTAAAAAAACTTTATTTTTTTCTACATTGGCGTACATATATGGGTAAGTAAATAAGTTTTACATACGCATTGGACCATCTTAGGTACCTAACCTACGCGTTTTCTGAAGCGAAAGTTTATTATGCTACCGTTTGTATGATCTGAGAAGCTACCAGTGTAAAAAATATATTAATATAGAACAATACTTGCTGACTCAAATGGTAGTTAACTGTGCTTTCTGAGCCGCAGGCCCCGGGTTCCGCCAGGTCAAAACATTTGTGTCCATGAGCATGTCTGTTTGATATGTGTCTGGGTGTTATAAGCTTACATAATAAGTATGTATATAAATCATCTAGTTACCAAGGCTTCTTTTTTGATCAGATGACCGTGTCTGGAAGTTGTCCCATATACAAAAAAAAGGTATACTGGCCACACACTATTAAATGTAATATACATATACATACATACTTACTTACGTACATATATCTAGACGTAAATTGAAATGAGAGAGTTAGAGTAGCACCTAGCAAATTATATCAAATAATACCTATAGGTATAGTATAGGTACAATACAATAAAGTATAGATAATAATAAATATAAGAAACGCCTATTTGTATCAACAATAGTGTGTAGATTCGATAATATTCTATAAAACCAGTCGATTTGCAATCGTTTCAGTATCGATGGTAAATTCGTTAATCGCGCAAAGCGTGCTTATAGAGCTCGCAATATTAGTGGCGTTATTCGCATCAGTTTATGAACCAAAAGTGTTCGATAATGATTTTCGGTACGTGGATAGGTAGAATAGGTCCTCACTGCCTCTCGCTTCCACTGAACGAATCCACTTCATTTTGCGGTCCCACGTTCACTGTTCCTAATTTTGTTCGCTCGCACATGAAATTAAAATCGGTTTTATGTTTAAATGAGATATGCAGTTAATAAATATTTAATTAGGTGTCTAAATAAAAGCTCGTTGCGTTTTGCGGTTCGTGACAGTTCGTGTAATAGTATTGGAGTCAGTGGGAATACCGCTGGATTCGTGTCAATGACGATTTGATTAAAGCCTCACCATAAGGTCAGGCTTTTAAAAAGGTTCACAAGGTCTTTCCCATTTTAAGGATATTTTAAATAGGTACACTATTTAGTTAGTACCTACCTAAATTGTAGCGATATTTTGATAAACTACGGAGTTACCCTTAATACTACGAACGAATAGAAGATCGAACATGGTAAGGCCGTGCCACGAACTTGGTTCGCCACCATACCAGGCGAACATTATTATTATTATTACTTGGTACGGAGTACAGTGGTACGGTCGCTTGCACATCAAAACGGTTCGGTTTTGTGGCGTGAACACAATATCGAACAGTACGGGTCACAGATTTGTTAAAAATTAGTACCTACTTGATTGTGGTCGATTTGCGTATAAGCGCAGCTTCTACGCGTCGTCTGCGATGGTAAAAAATGCAATGTGCAGATAATTAGGGATACAATATACATGACTGCAGATGATGTTATATGTGTACCATATAACTTCTACGTGCTGGTAGCTATAGCATGCACGCTACAGCTGTTCCGTGTAACAACCATGTGTATCGTAGCCCTTACATTCCATGGGTCGGTAAGAGGTAAGTATCTATAGAGTAGGTACTAATTTATTTACTGAAATAATTTGAGCATTTCTCCTTTCTCGTTGATATATTCTATTACCAAAATTCCTAGCTAAATAGCTATAAGATTAACCTCTAATATTACTCGATTTTATCTTACTTATACGATGTACGGTTATCATAGAATACGCGGGTAGTTATGAAGGCTAGCCGTAGGCACGGACTGGACGCCTAGGCCTGCCGGTGACACGGGATAATTACCAGCGCCTACCTCCACCCTGTGAGCCCTGTTCATGGTAATGTCACATTAACACCCTGCTGCCCCCCGCACCGTGGTACTGTCAAAACATCGCGAAATGTTTTACGGATACAGAGACTATTAAAATCGCAGATTTAAAGCTTTTACGTGTACCTTTTAATTCGAATATAGGTAATGACGCGATTTTTTTGTGAAAATGTATTTGTGTAATAAATATGGACGAAAAATTAACTTAAATAGTAAGTATACATAAAAGGAATGGCTAATACCAAAAGTACTATGTTTTCACTTTCAACTTTTTTGGTTTGTGTTACTTTTTAATTTTTCCAGTCAAAAATAAGAAAAACATTAATAACATAACATAACATACATTCACGCCTTTTTCCCGAAGGGTAGGCAGAGGTGTACCCAGGACTCAGTCCCATAGTAGATACACCCACGTTTCGCCAGTATGTTACTGGTCCCATGTAATAGGGGGCGAGCCTATTGCCATCTACCGGGCACAGTTCCAGACTCCAGGCAGTTATTGAGATAATTCCTAATGGAAAAATCCAATATATAACACTTTGCCTGACCTGGGGATCGAACCCGGGACCTCTTGATTGGCAGTCGAGCATGCGCCCTCTACGCCACCGAGGCAGTCAATACCTCAAAAACATTCGAAAGCTAATAAGTTAAAAAGACTGTATAACACATATTATATTTTATTCAGTATGGTCTTAAGGGGGTTGTTATTCCATACAAAATGAAATTTAACAATTATAGAAGAGAGAATAATTTTCCTCTCAATTGATTGTAGTTTGCTCTTGAGCTGACTTTTATTTGCGCTAAAACATATTTGGTTATAGAAAACAGTAGGGATGTTTTTTTCATATTAATAAAAAGCATTAAATTAGCTTTTAAAAATACATATTTTTTTATAAATATGTAAATAAATTATACGGTTTTCTTTAACCAAACATGCTTGGCGTACATAAAGGCCAGATTAAGAGCCAACAACAAACAATTGAGTGGAAACCTATTTTCTCATTCCTTATGATTGGGAAATTTCATCTTGTATATAAGAGCAGCCGCCTTAAGAATACACTTTTGAAAGTCAATGAAGCAGAATAACTAATGAATTAAACAAACATTTATAAATCTCTACAAGATGAAAACGCACAAGGAACTTGTAAGGCTTAATTTTTAATACTATGTATTTGTTGTTGCATTTGTTTGAAAGGTGCTATGCTAAAGTTTCCAGGCACTTTATTCTATGTATTGGTTGACTTTATATGAACTTTATATGAACGTATTAGCTGACAGACCTGACTGTTCCATATGGAAACACTGGGTTGGTATTCATATGGAACAGGCGGGTAATGCATACTCGTAGGCTTGGTTTTAGAACTGTGTGTTGTGTCATAATAATTTTACTATTTTATTAGTTTTTAAGATTTCATGTATACTAACAATTATTGGATCAATTGAGTCTAAATAAATGAAATTTATTATTAGATAGATAGATAAATTCTTTATTATTACACCACATCTTAAAAAACTTAAAACTAAAATGGAACAATAGGAATATGTCTAGTGTAACAATTGGCGGTCTTATCGCTAAAAGCGATCTCTTCCAGACAACCGAGCAAGGAGAGGAGAGTAAAGTAGTTTTTTTATTATTATTATTATTATTATAATAAGCCTTCTTTAATAAATACGATATTAAGGTAAATAGGTTTAGAGTTTACACTCCGAAATCCCTATCTATAATCCTACAAGAGATAAGTAACTGGGGTTTCGGAGGTTTATATATTTCTTTAATATTAATGTTTTAGAAATGTACATGCAAGGATTCATTTGTATGGTAACATTTTAACAATATCGTTAGTATTTTTCAAGGAGTCTCATCAGCCCTCAGCCCTCGGTCGAATGCAGGATGTATCGAGTTACAGTGCTCTCGTTGTAAGCGATCTCAAACAAAAACAAAACAACCCACGGGTGAGAATATTCTTTCTTATGGGATTTATAAAGCTTCCGATGGGAATTTCATGTGATTTATGTTCTTTTTATAACAACCTGTAATTCTATAATGTTGAGCTAGCTAGGTACTTGTGTGTTGCTTATTTTGAACATAAATATCAAAACAATTAAGATAGAATCTTAACAAGTCAATTTATGCACGATTAGGGGAGATGTAGATAATGAGGATCACTTAAGCGAGAATTGAAATAAAACCATATCTATTAATCAACCATGTATTGTTTTGCTCTTATAATAAACTTTACTTATTTATATATCAATTGAGATCAACTTTAATCACTTTGGCTTATCAATTCTAGTAAAATAAGGATTTAAAAAAAAAATTGAGTCGATCAAAATTGTCCGCATCGGTTGGCAATGGTGATCAGCATGTGTGGACAATGGTGAAAAATCTACCTGCATGGGCGAAACGGAAAAATAAAAATTCTCATAAAAAAGTTGAATATATAACAATAATCTGAGTTTTGAATTGCAATCTAAAATGTTACAATTATTACATATCGCATGTACAGAAAAAACTACTCGAAAAATTAGATCAAAATGGCGCGAAATCTTTACATATTTGTTTCTCACCAGCGCGTGACGCGAACTGACTGAGCCCCTGCCCGTACATGGGAATGACGTAAAGCTAGCGCGTAGGTATGTTGGCATCACTTCCTCGCGTTCGGATTTTCTTATTTTGTGGTGACCACCATTGCCAACTGACTCCGATTGCCTACATCTCCCCTACTACTTATTTTAAACTATTATGTACCTACTTACCTACATTTTTGTTAAAATTTCATAAGCATTCATGAATAAAACAGTTTGAAACTTTGTAATTTTATAAATATTACTTTTTAAAACTTAGCACCTACTTAATTTTTTATTAAAATTTCAAATACGTGAAATGAAATGAAATAATGAAATGAAATGAAATAATGAAATGAAATGAAATAATTTATTTGCTAAAAATGTGGTAAATGTCTTAAGTAACTTATAAATAAATAATGTCATAATTAGTTTAGGATTAAAAATTAATACATTAAATTAAAAATTGTGTAGTGAAATAATAACATTCATGTCAATTACAATTTTTTAGGCCGATAAATACAAGGATTTTTTGTATCTAAAAATTCAGTAACAGAGTAAAACAACCGTGACAAAAATAGTTTGAAACTTTGTGATTATACTTAATAAGCGAAAGCTTAATGCGAAAGTTTGGAGGATGGATGGATCTTTGTTACTCTTTCACGCCAAAACTACTGAATCGATTGGGCTGAAATTTGGTATGCACGTTGCTTAGACCCTGGAATAACACATAGGGTACTTTTTTCCCGATATTTTACCGATTTTAAGACGCCCTAGGCCTAAGGAATCTTACCGTTCTCGTCTCAATCCATCTAATCTTCAATACAATCAATAATAACTCTAATGACCTAGCATACGACATGTGCCGTGTAACAAGGTGTTTGATCAAAGCCGTTAATTACGGCAGCTAATCAACGCCTTGATTGAATGACACGTTTGTACGACGTTTATACGTAGAATACGTACTCGGTACGTGTAGACTTACTGATTTTACTTAATTGTGTATTACAATACAATTTAGTACTCTAAGTCATCATCCTCATCATCATTATCTCGGCCATGGGACGTTCACTGCTAAACATAGGCCTCCCCCATAGATTTCTACCAGTCCGGTTGTAAGCGGCCCGCTTCCAGCGTGTTCCTGCCGTCTTTATCAGATCGTTTGTCCATCTTGTGGGTGGACGTCTTACGCTGCGCTTGCCGATCCGTGGACGTGGATGACTACGCGGGTGAAACCGCGGGGCACAGCTAGTTTAATAGTAATATTATATAATATTTTATATTTTTATAAACTAAGGCTTCTAATCGCTTGAATATATAATCCTAAAATGAGTATATAATAAATAAAAATATATATAACAGGTAAAAACATACTCATAGACGAGTGAGGCTCATAGAGGCAATCCATTCATAGTTTATTCATAGGCAGAAACTTGTTATAGTAATTACTTTCATAATAATATGTTCTATACATACAATAGAGCCTTCACAGAGACTACACGGCTATATACAGAGCTAGTGAGCATTATAATATAGGTATTGATTGTAGAATCCTCAGTTTTCATTTACTTAAGAAACTTCAATAAATCTTTGGGTTTTTCATACTTTCATAGGTAATATGACAAGGTAGGGACATGCTATAATAATATATAAAAAATATAATATAATATAGAGACTATAATAATCACATTACACGGTACAAACGGTAACATTGTCCAGTTCACTGCGTCCGATTCTTAAGACACGTTCACTGTAGCCAATGCAAGTTACTCGGATTATATGTGTGGACATTACATCGGCGATTTAATTGATATAATATCTTAGCTTATTTCTTAATATTTTTCGTGAAAATATGCAACTCAATGACTTACCAAATTAATTTAATTATTGCCGTCAACGACTTTGCATTTGGCACAAATCAACTTCTTTAAACTCCATATCTTGGCTTTGAAATTAAATTTAGTATAATCAATCGAAATTCAGCAGATATCAATATAGGAACGCATTCATACAGCCTTGCTCCTGTTGGAGTAGGCAGATACTGAGGACTGTGGACATAATCCCATATATTTTATGAATAATGGACTTTCACATTATCCATATTCATCACATTCATCATAGATGAGAAGTAGTTGTACATGCTAATCGTTTGTGAGTGCATTTGATATATTTTTTTTTATAATGTGTTTCAATGTTCGGTTGTATTTCAATGAGAAATCAACATTATACTAAAATAATGTTGTAACTTGAAATATAACTAGGAATGAATTGGTATGAGCTGGCTGGCCACATAGTATGCGCAAAATATCTCACTTTTTGAATACTCGAACTTCCGCTCTCACTAGTATGTGAAGTAGTAGTAGATATTTTATAGCTTAACAGAAGAGAATAGAAACGGAACTCATATATTGCGTAAATGTTGATTCAATTGTTTTAAAAAGTAACACACAAAACACTATTTATAATATTTGAAAAATACAGTGGCGCCCCCATTATGTTCTACTCTTTTCTGTCAAGCTATATTTCCGCTGATTGCATAGCCACACTGAAGGTATTGTTACAGGCAATGGATCCGAGCGATTGACGACCGTTGATACAGCCGGCCGGGCGTAACACTATCCAGCGTACACGCGATACGGCGGCTAGCGTTACCTATCACATCGCTGCGTTGCGCGTACGCATACCTATGTATTGAACGAGATGTGACTATCGACGATTTTTATTGACAGTTCTCTTGAGATGCTTATCGCTGCATATTATGAGTTCACCAAATTTTGATGTTGTCCCCAAAAAAGGCTAGGTCAAAAGACCTACAACCGACGAGTATGTAATAAGAATGTGACGAAAGACGTAAAAGCGAAACTCAACAAAGAGATAAATAAAAATGCGAACAAGTGAAATACAAGTGGAGAGAATACCAGGCAAGTGGAGAGAAATAGTCTCTACCAACCCCAGCGGGAATAAGGCGTGACTGTATGTATATACAGTAAAATAATAATACACAGGTATCTGTGTATTATTATTTTAGTTAAAACATCATTCATTCGCATACTATTTTAAGCCATAATTTTACAACTCATAAAATTTTAAGCCATAATATATGTAATAGCTAATGATCACCAGTCATAACGTCAATACTCCTATTATAATTTGTTATAGTTTTAATTGTCCTAACATTTGAAACCTATAATATTATATGTCCTAACCATTGATAACCATATTAATTTATGCCATAATCTTAACATGTCCTAACTATTGATATCACTAAAATTATGAGCCATAATCATATATTGCTCGAATGTTAACTTTTTGTCATAATATAAATTAAACCTAACCTAACCAATAGAATTTTGAATGTTCTTAACTCATTAACGTAGAAACATCTTTTCTATGTAGCAAACTGTTGATATATCACATTGCTATAAAAAAATATTATAGTAAGGCGCTATTACTGATTATGAATAAAAATGAAGGTCATTATTATTATAAAAATAACACAAAGTCAAATTTTAGTGTTAATATTTGGAACAAAGTGGTTAAACTAATTTTGAAATTATAATTATAATAGAAAACGAGTGCAAAATATTTACATCAGAAAAAGGAGCCACAAATTAAATATCAGTGGATTTACATATGAAAAAAAATCGAGTAAATAAAAAAAAATATTATTGCGTATGTGAGTTACGGCGAGATCCTACTCCTACCCATAAAACCCATAAACAAGAGTGTTACGGTATATAATCATATCCCTAGGGATATACATAACTATACGTACACTACCGATTATATACAATAACAATTATGAATAATGAAAATTAGGACATACACCATTATTAACTATAAAATTATACATAACAACCGTTATGACAACTAACAATAGGAATAAAAACTATTATACACAAAAATATTATAGCAATTAAATTTTAGGACAATTTATCAGTATTACTAAAAAAAATATGTATTTCCAATATTATGACTAGAGGAGGTTATGACAAATGATGTATGCGGAAAAAATTTATGACAAAAGACATTATGCGAATCAATAGGACACCCCCGTAACACCGAGTATAGTGAAAAAAATTATGAGTCATTGGCACTTATAGCTAAAAGCTTTATTCGTACAACAGTACCAAATCCACGGCTAAATTAAACTAGGAGCTCTTGTTAGCTTCACTACAAGCTATGCGCATAGCTTTGCAGCTTTGACCGGCAACCGTGCGCTTCCACTGGATAATCTAATCATTACTGGTTGAAGGAACACACCACTTATTTACTAAATCTAAATAAAGTATCAAAGACTAATCTTCTTTAGACCGGATGAAGTTAACAAGGGATTTTCAAGAGGTACTCTGCACTCTCCAAAATGATGTTCCTAAATTGTTACCCGAGGTAAGTTCGATTTTACGCAAATTACCGACACAATTTTTACGAAGCTTTTTGCTACAAACGTTAAACAGATTACAGACAGAAGGCAACCGTAACACGTAGAACAATAATTGATTGTATTGAGCTCTACCGACACCTCAAAATTGTAGCAATAAGGATTATTAATATAGCCTCTCGTTCGAACATCCATAGCCACACGAAGAAGGAAAGAGAGAGTAGCGAGCTCGGTGAGCGTGGCTATCCGATACGCGTTTTCCTTCGAAGGATACCAGTACGTGATTCGGTGTTTTTTTCGTGGGTTAAATTATTTGTAGGGCTTCGTTATGTGTTGCTCATTACTGTACAAGCGAGTATCCTGCCTGCAGCGACCGCAAATGCGAGACATTACGAGGAGGCACCGCCACCTGACTTGAAGATGCAAGTCCGAGCTTAATGCTTCATTCGTGCTACGTGATCGCGTAACCGGCGCAATCGATCTATCAAAAAATAAAAAGAACATGCTTGAAGTGCTACTTCGATCGAACCTGGTAAGATGTGGAGAAATAAAAAAATAGAGCAAAACCTAAATCAAATATACAAAACTTTTACGATACTCGTTGCAAGAAATGAGAATTATGCATATCGAATTTGGCAATAATTCTAGATCAAAATGGGATAGGAGTTAGGAGTAGTGTGGTAAGTTTTGGTGGTCAAGTTGCATCTACCGCAGACCGCGCCACCCACAATCAAACTTCTGCAATGTTACTAATACTTAGATAGAAACTACATATGTTTCTATTAAGCAAAGACGCTATTTAAAAACTGCCATTAAAAGGGAAAAAATTATAACATAACATACATTCACGCCTTTTTTCCGAAGGGGTAGGCAGAGGTGTACCCAGGACTCAGTCCCATAGTAGATACACCCACATTTCGCCAGTATGTTATTGGTCCCATGTAATAGGGGGCGAGCCTATTGCCATATACCGGGCACAGTTCCAGACTCCAGGCAGCTATTGAGA
Organism: Hemistola chrysoprasaria; assembly: GCA_947063395.1. NCBI lineage: Eukaryota > Metazoa > Arthropoda > Insecta > Lepidoptera > Geometridae > Hemistola > Hemistola chrysoprasaria. The sequence continues at coordinate 10,114,886 of OX346724.1, read as the reverse complement.
TAATTCCTAATGGAAAAATCCAATATTTAACACTATGCCTGACCTGGGGATCGAACCCGGGACCTCTTGATTGGCAGTCGAGCATGCGCCCACTACGCCACCGAGGCAGTCTAAAAAATAGTAAAAAATTATAAATTGAATATAATTATATATTTGACAGCCTCGTTGGCACAGATGGTAGTAACTCTGCTTTCTGTGCCGCAGGGCCCGGGTTCGATCCCCGGCCAGGTCAAACATTTGTGTGCATGAACATGTCTGTTTGATCTGTGTCTGGGTGTTATAAGCTTATATAAGTATGTATATCAGTCATCTGGTTTATGGTAACCAGATGACTGATATACATATACGTACAGGCTTCTAGCCTAGTTTGGGACCAGGTGACCGTGTGTGGAAGTTGTCCCATATTATTATTATTATTATAATTATTTTCTATGGTTAATTGACTTTATAATTAAGTCTAATACGTTGAGGTTTCGAGTTATTTTAACACCAGCTAAACTCTGTAAAACCATTGCGGTTTTCGCATTTGACCATGCACTTACAGGTTCATTTGGAATGGTAGAAACACAGACAATGGAAATAGTTGGCAGTTGTAATGAACTAGGGATAGGTGACGCGTTGAATAATAGAGAAGCGTTTGACGGGAAAAGTTCGGGAAAACATTCGGCGGTTTTAGGCTTGAAAGCGTAAACTTTAAAATAAACAATTTTGTGGCAAAGGGAAGATATTAACAATTAAATACCTAGCACCACAAACTGAATTTGTAATTTATCGATAAAGACACTTTGCCCTTTAAAAATCTATTGAATAACCATATTATACTTATGTATAGATAATAAAATGTATATACTTACTTTATTATATTCTCTACGGGTCTGAGAATAGAGAAAACCTTTGTGGAGAAACCAGGAGTGTGACATACCTGGCTATAAAAATACTTAATACTAAAACTTAATAACAAAAATTCAATACTAAATAAAGGATGCGTATACAAAATATAAAAAAGCATACCCACGCATATTTATTTAAAGAAAACGATTTGATATCAACAAGTAGCAGTGAAATTATCTCAAAAGTGCTGGTTAAAAATGATCCAATTATAAAATGGACGTATCGATAAAACTCCACATCAGCTAACTGTCCGGCCGATTCAGGAGTTGTGGTTTGCGGCTGTCGAGCTTCATTCTGCCCGCAGAGGAACGCCTACCATACGTTTAATAGTTTTAATGCTCCTAGAAAACCATCTTCGGTAGCCAGAAGCCACTCGGCTCTTGCACCGGTTCAAAATAATTTGATTTTTTTGTACAAATCCTTATAAAGACGTTATTTTTATGTACTCTACGTGCCTAATCGAAGAAGGATTTGGACAACGTTTGATCATTGATGAAATGCACCCAAATATTCATTATTTCCGCCAATTGTTACACGTTTTCTAGTTTTAATTTTTGATTGTGGTATTTTCTGTACTAATTGTGATACGAATAAAGAGTTTTCTATTCTATTCTGTTTTAGAGGAATCAAATAACTTTAAAATTATTTTAGAGAAGGGAAGAACTTTAACATAATTTGAAAATGCAAAGTCGCAGTACTTTTTATACATTTTTAAGCGTAAGCAATAACTTTTCCGTTTTTATACACTATCATCTTTGGAGATTAGCAATCAGGTGCAACGTCAAGGTCAAAACACAGGTGTGATTCAAACTCGTGTTATGAGAGGACGCGTGCCGGAGTCAGCGGGTGGCGAGTGGCCCGGAGTGTCGGCGACGGAGGCCGGCGGCTAATCCCGTCGCTTATTACATCCCACAGTAGCGAACCGATTGAAACCGCAGCGTCGGCCGCAGGTTCTCTGCAGATCGACCGATCTATCGCTAGCTTTCGTTATCAAATTTTCACACGGACCCTCGCACTCGCACCAAGATTGACTTTATTTGAGTAAGTGTAACCGCAGGGCTACGCCACCCGCCCGATTTCTAACTTCAGTGTACATAGACCATCGAGTTCCACCTCCATCGCCGGACGACGTGAATTATATCCATTGTAATGTGAAACGATCGAAAGTATCGAAGGTAGCCGGCCGGTAGCCAATCACGATCCGAGATATTGATCATCGAAATTGATCAATCAAATCGAAAATGTACCGGAAATAAGGCGCTATAAGATGTAATGTTGTTCTTCGGATTGAATGTTTTATGGAATTGATTTGGCGATAATTTTGTGTAGGTGTGAATACTGTTGTTATAATCATTGGACTGATTTGGACCATCAGCTTATTTTCGATGGATTTTATATAAAGTGGGTGTGTACACGTAGTAAAGAAATCAACATTTTAGTGTATTTTCCGATAAGCACTTACTTGTACAAAGCTCAGGTATACAATTTACAATATAATAAGCGCATCTCTCGAACGAATAAGCGAGCAACACTAGACTTCAGCGTCAAGTGCACCAGCCTGATTACTTTGGATTCAAATGGTGATGGCAAAACTACTACGACTCTACTAGAATTGCAAAATTACTAAAGAAAAAAAGAACATAATAAGTAGTTCCACATTTTAAAACGATTGCACATAGACACATGGATTATTCAAAGTAATCTCTAAAAACTCTGTCAGTCAGTGCATAGTAGTGCATATTGAGGCAGGACTGTTTAATTTTGTGGACATTTTACATAAATTTTAAACAGTTTAGTTTGAATAAATATTATATTTTACTAAACTATTATTTAAGCGTCCTTAACATAACATAACATCACGCCTTTTTCCCGAAGGAGTAGCTAGCGATATATCCAGGACCCAGTCCTATAGTAGGTACACACACTTTTCCAGTTAAATTTGTAAGTCCCATGTAATAGGGGCGAGATAATTGCAATTAAGCAAGGAAAATTCTAGACTCCAGGCTGCCATTGAGAAAATTGTAAAAATCCAATAAAAGTTTTCTTGACATGGGGATCGAACCCCTGACTTCTATCAGCAGTAACGCTGGCGAACCAGTTTTTTTTGTGGAAGCGTTTTTATACTTTATCGGTTGTATGGGCCCTCTACATAATTCCTAGCTCTATGGTTCACGAAGCCCCGGCGCGGCGCTGTAATGACATTGTGCCGACGGTTTTTTCTCGAGATCGCGTTTGAAGTTATTGTTAGATTATTTCTCTGGAGAATATCAGAGGTCTACGACCTCGCACAGCATCTCTCAATGAAATTGAAGAAAGTTTGACAGCTCGCTGATTATGGGGTAGGTTTATTTTGCTATGAGAAGGACTATATGAATGGAAGATACTGAGATCACAAATAACAGTGCCGAATTTCTAAGGCGATTCCTGTCCCTCATATTTATTATCATCTGTAAAAACAAACGCTTCTATTTCAATATGATACAAATTCAAGCTATTCTCTGATTTGACAGTATCTTGGAAACACTAATCAGCCAGAATACTCATTAGTTACTCAGATGCGTCCGAAGTCCATAAAAATCTTGATAAAAACAAATCGGTTCATGATTCATGGCCGTCCATTCAGAAATCGATAGTCTAATCGATGTTTGTCCGGAGCGGCGTCGGTAATTTTGATAGATGTGGGGACCGAGGGCTGGCCAGTCGGAACTGTCCAATTATGTGAGCTGATAGAACACCTTGCGAGTGCGAGTCACCGCTGCGCCGGCAGCCTCCGGCACGCGTTTCAATGTGCCCTTATATTTTGCATCTATTCAACTGCTGATTATCCAAAAATAGTCCAAGAACAAGGCCGTAATTTTAATTGCATTGCAATAAAAACTAGATATTACAAGGTTCTTGTGCTTTCTTCTTGTAGAGGTAATTTTTCGATCGCGTTGCGTAGTAAATTGATAGGCTTTAGAGCAAAAGTGTGTTTAGATAATTAAATTAAAATGTATATTACGAGTATGTGAACAAATAATAATTGATAGCTATGCGACATCTCCTGCACTGTGTTTTTTTTATAATATAACAAATATATTAAATAAATAAATATAAAATAAAATAATTGTTTTTTTGACAGGAAACGTATCAACAGGGTAGAAGAAAATAAAATATATAATATGAGGTATAAAATAAAGTGTACGTAAACTTAGCTTGACCTGTCTTTTTATTGTTTGGGTGAAGTTTTACTCAATTTAATTATTACCCCTTTCCTATTGATTGATCTGATATTTGGTACACACCTAAGGATATGTACCTGATGACAATATAATAAAACCAACGATTTTATCTTGATAAGATGCAGGTGAAACCGTAGCATTACAGTAGTAGAAACAGAAGTGCGTTGACGCGAGTGTCAGACGCTAATAGCGGTGCAGATTGGCGCGTTGATGAAACTCGGGGGAATTGCCTTGTAAATTGTAAACGTTGCAGCGCAGGTTATAATGTAACAGTGAGGTTTAGAGAGGACATGCATGTAATATGGTCATGGATGAGCCAAATAAATAACTTTTAACGTACTTTTACTGAATATATTGGCAAATCCTATCCTTTTTTAAGCAGCAGCGGTCTTAACGAACTCGTATCAAACTAAGCGATAGATATACTCCACGGGGTACATCTACATTCATCAATTCATCAATCATGAAAGAATCAAGAAAGTCGCAAAAAAAGTTTTTTACACCTTTTTGTAAGACGTTGTATGGGTACGGTAACGAAAAAGAAGGACTTCCATTGATTAAGGGATTAAAAACCATCAAACACGTAATTTATTGAGAATTAAAAATGTTTTCCTCTCTTGAAAATTGTGGTCAGATTATTTATAATACTCTAGCTGTGTCCCGCGGTTTCACCCACGTTGTCTTCGTTCCCGTGGGAATATCGGAAAAAAGTACCCTATGTGCTATTCCAGGGTCTAAACTATCATCATACCGAATAGATATACTATCTTCATGCCTAATCGTTTCAGTAGTTATGGCTTGAAAGAGTAACAAACATACATATATTCAGCCATCCTCATAAACTCGAAACGTTATATTTATAGGCCAGGTCCTCGAATCAATATCATTGGCTATCCTTTAAAAAAAGCGCCCTCTATAAATAATCAAGACCGTTGACAGAAATATTCAACCAATCAGAGCGCGAAGTCTGCATCGCGCAAGCGAAATTATCACTTGACAAAGCTATGTATGCGATTAAAGTTAACATAGTAGTATACAGAGACGCTTGCCTGTAAATGGGAAGAGTGTCTCTAGTGAGGTGCCGTAAAAGGTGTCTCGCTGGGACCATCTCCTACCGGATATGGGTGAGTTCACTGTTGGAACTTTTCACCGATACACTAGACGGTTTTGCTGTATTTTTTTATTAATATTCTAAAATCAATAATAATTGTAATATTACATACATACATACAGTCACGCCTTGTTCCCGTTGGGGTAGGCAGAGACTATTTCTTTCCACTTGCTACGATCCTGACATACAACTTTCGCTTCTTCCACTTTCATCACATTCTTCATGCATGCTCGCCGGTTGTTGGTACTTTTGACCTACTATTTATTTATTACATACGACTTGTTGGTAGGTATATATATATGTTATCAAAATCACTTATTGTGCAGGTGCAGCCACTGCGCAGTTATGTCGGAGGCCTTGTTAAAATCAGGGCCACATGAAACTTCGACATAATATGGTCAACTAACTGTGTCCCGCGGTTTCACCCGCGTAGATCATTCCCATGGGAATATCGGAAAAAAGTGTTATTCCAGAATCTAAGCTATCTACATACCGAACTTCACCCCAATCGGTTTAGTAGTTTTGGGGTGAAAGAGTACCAAACATCCATCCATCCATCCATCCTCACAAACTTTCGCTTTAATAATAATTAAGTAGGATCGTGTGGGAAAAGATATGGCCTTAATATTTGAGTTGTACCGGTCTAGAATATTGTAAGTGCACTCGCGAAAAGCTTGTCGGCAAATGACTGCCAGTTAGAGCCCCTTGATTGTGAGTTGGAACTGAGCAGTAATGTAATGACTAATAAGCGTAAATTACGAATCTACTGCCGGATAATCTGCGACGCGGATATTAATAACGTTACGAACACTTATACAGTTATTTAGAGCATATCACTGGCCTTTAACATCTATAGAAGATGATTCAAGCAGCGCCCATGTTCGAGAATCGACACTTACGTAAGTAGGTAAGTATATGACTAGTAAGGCCGATTCCACTTAGCTGCGCTGAAGAGGGTGAATTGTCCTCTTCACAGATGCTGCATCGCCTGGGACGCAAATAAGATGGTGCAGACGTGCCTTAGACCTACAACACTCTTTCGACCTAACCGGCAGGATCCACAGGAATGACGAGTCAATACGTGGTGCCGGGTCGGTTGCAGTTCTAAAAAGTAACTAGACCATTTTTATATTTATAGCATATCTAATATCTACCTAAGTATACATTATAATACATACATACTACCTATACATACATACAGTCACGCCTTGTTTCCGTTGGGGTAGGCAGAACCTATTTCTCTCCACTTGCTACAATCCTGACACATAGCTTTGGATTTTTCCACAATAATACATACATTCACGCCTTTTTTCCCGAAGGGGTAGGCAGAGGTGTATTTCGACAGTATGTTATTGGTCCCATGTAATAGGAGGCGAGCCTATTGCCATCTACCGGGCACAGCTCCAGACTCCAGGCAGTTATTGAGATAACCACTTTAATGACATTCTTCATACATGCACGTCGGTTGTAGGTACTTTTTTGACTTTGCCTTTCCTTAGAACAACATCAACTTGTACATGAAAAGTACGCCTAGGACGATCCCTACCGACTTGACCATTCACACTTGCCTTATAAATATCTTTTGTTAATCTCCTTTCATCCATCCTCTCCACATGTCCGAACCACCTCAGCATTCCTTTTTCTATCTTTGTCACTACATCTTCTAACACCATTCTACATTCATAACATTCCACTTCATATTATAATAATTAAGTATGGTAATACGAGTACTTAAGTATAGGTACTCGAGCTTACAGATAAATTAATAATTTTAACGCGGCTGTTGACAACGCAAAGATTGAAAATAAGTCTATGAACATCAACTTAAATCAAAAGAGGTGTGACTCGCTTTGATTAGTCCGTCCTACTTAATGTTGGCGCCCTGACAACATTAACATTAATCGCGCCTGTCAATAAGTTGTGAGTGCATGTATTCGCGTGATTTGGTTTGTTCTTCAAAAAACCATCATGCCTGTTAGTGTATCTAAAAAGTGTTTATAGCGATCAATCAATTTTTTAATACACAAACAGGCGCAATGATTTTACTCCGGGAAGGAAATAAGTAAACGGGATCACTTTCCTTCGTAAGTAATTTTATAATGATATTATGTAAATTGTAATTGAGAAATAGAATGATAGGTAAAATGACATTATCTGCTAAATAAATAAAGTCCAAGTTTTTCGCTTGCAATGTTAGAACGTCACCCGTCTTCCTCTCTACTAAACTGTCATTGGTTACGGTCGTTTTACTGTAACAAACTTGTTCCCTACACAAAGTTGTTCCCGAAATTACTACTTACGGAAATCTCGTGAGAATACAAATTTGCGGGCTTGCAAAGCAATTAGAATTATTTTTTGCACGTGTGCACTCAGCATTTTTTTTTTAACTTTTTACGAAGCTAATTTAGGGCACAGAATACTAAAGGGACAGAAGAGACACTCCTAAAATCATTTAAATAAATAGCGACTATAGCGTCGACGCAATAGAGTGCTATTCAGGTCGCACAGTGCGTAACTACCTATCGATATTTTCACCTTCAAGTTCCCTCTCTTTCTATCGCGTCTCTCTCTAGTTGTTCTCTCTGTCTAGCCTATAGAAATTGTACCGTCAAGACGTGCGCACCAGCTGTTTGTAGCTTCACCTATAATGCGGAGTGTCCCAGGCCTGTTCAGGGTTAAAAGTATTTTACTCACCTCCGGTAGGCAAGGAGGCATTAGTCTTGTACTCTCGATCTTCATGTGACAAGGAGCGCAAGGTTCTCGCCGGCGAGCTCTTGAATTCCATGTCTCGGAGCGCTAGGGAAGCGCCCTCGCAAGTTATGAACGGACGTTGGAGGCCGAACGATCTTATTTGGTGTGTTTGAGCATTTGTACCTGATAACAAACAAGCTGTTTCAAGTTAATCAGCTTTTTATACAAGGGATTCATTCAGCTTACAGTTTAATGAGATTCTGTAACTTTAAACAAAAAATTATAATAGCCAGTCAGTGAAATGATAGAATTTGACCTTAGAGACTAGCCCTATTCAATTTTAACAAAAATTATTGTCACCATTTGCCATCCACACTCTACACCGCACCACCGACTTTCAGCGACCCACGAAAAACCAGCCAAGTTTAAATTTTTAGGCGAATCAATTTACTTTAAAAAGATTTATATTGAAATTAAATTTAAACAACTTATCGAATTGAGTCGGGTCATCTACTCCTTAATTATAATGTTTTTAAGAATCAGTGAAGTTTTGTTCCAAATAGAAAATTCTATTCCCTAATTCGCTTCAAAATTAAGCTTCCTGCCGAAGTCTTCAATTACATCACAATGTGTCAATCACCTTATTAGAATAGGTGGTCTTTTTTATAAAAGCCCAAGCTTTCCAATTATTTAGGGACCTCCTTTATTTAAAAAGGCACCGCCGCAAATCGGTCTACCTTTAGTACGACAAAAAATTATATAATTAGTTTATGAGTTTACACAATGCACGAAATACATCTATGCCGCAATTATATTGTGAAATCGACGCGAACAACTGCAGTTAATTATTTATTGTTGTTATGCTTGAGTATTTTAATAGGCGAAGGGCTTTCCTAGTGATGGGACGTGTCTATTATATATTGTCGAATATTGTCGTTTTTTTTTTAAATTCTCGATACTTATAGTACTTATACTTGTAGTGGTAGGCCTCTTTTGCAGGGGGCCGCCTGGGGAAGTACCACACCTTTGCCAAGTATTCATCCGGCAAGCAGTAATGTGCAAAGATTACTGTATTCCGGTATGAAGTGCAATGTTACCAGCGAAATTACTGGGCATGATGAGATTCAACAACTCATATCTCGGGGTGACAGGCGCAGTGCAGTGCCGTGCAGAATTTAGAATATTAAAACACTGGGTGGCACTGTGTCTTATATGGGCAATCATGATGCTTACCATCAGGCACCTGATTTGCTCGTCTTGTCACTCACTATCATAAAAAAAAACTTAATTTTAATTGTGAGATGACAGACAATAAACATTTCTGATATAAAGAACAATTTATTATAAGTATTTTTACTTATGTTTGATATAAATTGCAAAATAACATATTTTGTGCCACGAAGAGTCAAAAAGCATTATAGTTAGGTACTTAACTCAGATAATATTATCATATTTTTCGATATTTGATGTTCAATAAATTATTTTCGATATTATTAAACATCGATAGTCGATACGCTCTGGAGATGACATAAGGACATCACTATCGAGGGTCACTCTGAAGCGGCTTACGCTGGGGCACCTACAAATTAAGTCTATTAACTCAAAACTTTTAAGTCCTGGCGCACGCGAGATCTTCCTTTCTTGTCCCTCAGAGTTTTGGAGCTTATTCGTTAAGTACTACCGTTTGTTTGCCCTTTCTACTCTTTGTTTTGATATCTGTTCTGTTTAATAAACGGGATTTTCGTTGTTATGCTTTGCTAAGAGTTCTGTGATGGACATTCAAATCAGCACTTGCAAAGAGAATGTCAATGTTTTTAATTGGCTCATGGTTAAGCTTTTTGTACATAATATTGTTTGCTTGTCAAAATATGTCTTTAATTATAATAGTGATAACAATGAATATCTACCTATAATCCTTCACCTGTGAGAATCAAATACATTTTGTATGTTGTACAGTCACAGAGAAAAGAATATACCTACTTACTTTTAAATATACGACTATTATAAAATTTTTCTGTGAATAATATACCAAATCCCAGCTTGTTCGCAGATCGTAGAGCCTCTTTGAAAAGCTCCAGATTATTAAGCCTTTTGAGGTCCTTTTCATATCGTCAACAGACACAAAGGTCCTCGCAGAGCATGTTGTGTGTGCGTGAGTGGGACTTATTACAGGAATAATTTCACTATTGTTCGCCGCCGGCTTGCCTCCATATGGCGTATCGTAACGTGTATTTTTTCGACTGTCAGCCAATTTCGTCGATAGCTGCAACTTCTTTTGAATGAAGCCTTATCCGGATATATTTATAGGTATATCTTAAGAACTCTTTATGTATTGATAAAAATATAACAGTTATTTGCTAAAAGGGAAGGGATCTGGAACTGCTGGTTGAATTATTATTTTTGATGTCATGGTGATAAAAAAGCCCTATAAAAGCTTGCAACTCATTATGTGGATGGCTAAGGAGCGGAACTCTCAGCCGAGGTCGGTATTTCCGGAACGCTATAATCTGGACATCTTTAAGGCCAAAGTGAACAGACACCTTCTAAGCAAACGTGTACCATCTTAGGCCTCATCTTCGCCTTCCATCAAGCGAGATTGAGGTCAAACGTAAGCCTATTTTATATATATAAAAAAAAAACTAATGAAAAAAACTATTCATTAACCATCCCAGAGCAACACATTTATCATGTACGTGTTATGAGATGTCATAGGATAAATCCGGAACAGCACATACGTATCACGCTTATACGTGCGACCAAAATTGTAAAGTATGACAGCGTTTAACAAAAAAGAACTAGTCTACAATCACCCTAATATGATATTTGATTCACATTTGTCATTCGTCAAGACATATAAGACAATATTCAAGTAAGTTTTAGGGCTGGTTTTCGTAGCACCTCCTATAGATAAAGGTCCAAGTTTCGTGACCGAGTAGGGTGGCAATCCCGATGCCGGAAGACGATGTTTTGTGATATTAATTAGTAGTTCGACTGGGGTTGAAAGTGGTTTTGAAAGTTCACTCGAAATAACTTATTCGTTTTGTTTAATTTTTATTAATGTCGATTGATTGATTGAACGTGAAAAATATTTGTAACGTCTGTCTGCATTGGTATTTATAAAATACCTTTACACTAGCTTTATCCACAACGAAGTTACAAGGAGTCGAAAATGCCGCGAGTTATTGCTGAAAAGCACGCTACAGGTGTGCTTGATCTCGCACTGTCGTAAAATTACTACTTAGATACATAAATATAATTTAAATTCAATTATCTAAACTCGTCATAGTACCAACTCAACTAAAAGTGTCCCTATTAATAATCTAATAATGTCATTAATAAAAAATATATGCAATATTCGACCTTTAGGTATGTTTTTGTAATATCTTTGGTATCGTCGAGCAAGTCCCGTGGGAAGAAAACTGAACGTTATCAACAAACGGCATGATACCGCGGTCGCACCACCGGCTATCGCTCTACAATAATAGAACGGATATTTTATACCTAAATTATTATTGTTTTAATCGGTGTGAACTTCGGGAATGTGTACACTATATTCTATTGTTAGAATAATGGCACACATATTTTCTATCCGCCATATAAATGTCTAAACAAATCACTCCGTTATTTAAATTAGAATTAAAATCGGAAGAAATTTAGTTTTCGTCGGTACTTTATGTAAATCTACGCAAAAGCGACAAAAAATATTGATATAAACTTTATTCGAATCGGGTAAGAACAGACCGAGTGAAAACGGGACCGGGTGACAACGGTGCGGAGCCGTGTAATTTCGTCAACAAATCAGATGTGCAACTATCATCAAAATCATAAATGTGATGACTTGAAAAAAATTCAAATACACCATAATAACTCACTCAAAACAAAACCCAAAACAAATATGAGAATTTCTTTGAAGATTTATTATGAAGCCCCATATTTTTACTTTTTAGAAAATTACGTACGTACTATATGAAAGAGCCTACAATTTTTCGGGATGGTAAAGACTAAAACCTAGAGAAATCTGGATGTCTATTTGTCTATTAAGAATAGGTAAATTACATATTACGTGTAAAGAGTTCTTGAAAGTACCTATATTCCTCTCTATTTCATTTTTAACTGTTTGAAACCGTAAAGTCAGCAAATAAGACCCGAACCGCATCCGAATAAGTTAGCTTCGAAAATTGCAAGAAAACCCTAAAGATACAGAAACGTTGGACCAGAAACAGAAACCTGAAAGTTTCCTGTGGGATAGTACCATAGTTGACGATCGTATGACCATATTGTGTAATAATAAAATATATTTTAATTGTCCGCGTCCCTCATGCGGTTTGCGTCGCTCGACGTCGAATAATAACAAATTGTGTTCGTGACGCGAGACCGGATTACGTGTCACATTAGTTTTATAATTATTTCGGTTTCGTGTTTTCAATTCAATTAATTTACGGCTGTTTTCAATGAAATGTATCTCTAGGATTGGAAACCAGGTAGGTCAGTACCTACTCTATCTAAATCGGTTAACGGATCAAGTTTCGACACATTGTTTTGCTCAACCCCTATAATGTAATTTATATAGTTTCAATGATAGACTTCTTTACGAGTGGAAACAAACATGCGACGATTTTCGGAATCCGATTCACTAATTAGGCTGATGTACTTACGCGCCAATATTATCTATCCGAGTTAACCATAGTTTTAGTTATCTGATCATGCGATCGGTTTGGATAATGTGTTCGGAGCTTAAGATAAGAGATTTAAAGGATTTCTGAGTTTTGTAGTATTTAGCCAATACTACAGCACGGCACAGCACGGCAATACTACGGCACAATCAGACGACTTTTTTGGACAACATTGATTTGTATAAGGGCACATGTATCCAACATGATTCTTTTGTAATTTTTGCCGCAGACAAGAGTCACCAAAATAATGTTAAATCGCCTTAGTTGTGTAGAGACTTTTGACTTTTCGACTTTAAAAAACTTACTTGTTTTGGATCTTGGTTCCCGCGGCCCGTCGACCGTCACCTTGATCGCTTTTTGGTAGGTTGTTACTTGAGGTGGGCTCGTTGATATCGTGATAGTCAACGAGAAACTCTTTCCTGAAATGTAAAAACCTATATTATTACATATTCTTCTTCGTGTTAACTAATGGCGGCTACGTCTGCTTTTCGGCTTTGTTTCTTAGCCTTATTATTCATCATCATACCATAGGGCTTGCATCATAGGGCTTGCCCTAGGAAGATAAAATAATTGTAGGTACGCATGTATCACCCAAGTAGTAGATCTCTAGTATAGTATGAGTGTTATTCGCCTGAATAGATAGTAAGCGCGTACTCCCATTGAGCCCTAACTACTGCCGATTCCGAATAGTGGAAAATACCGAGCTTTTTGGGCGCCGATTTGCGGTCGCCAGTAATGAATGCACCGATAAATACCGAATAAAATTATAGTTAAAATGAGTGGATTAACATGTCTAATGCAGATAATTCGTGTGTAGAGCGCTTGGTGCAGTATAAATGACTGATTACCGTCAATTTGACTATGAATTTCGTTTAGATATGAAGGGCTTGTTTATGAGGATTACCGTACTTTTTTTTAATAGGGTAGAGTGCCTTTATTGAAAAAAGACTAGACAATATAGCTACCTACTATCTACTCTAACTAAATATACTATGCCATAATAGAACACTTCGAAAATTCACAGGCCGACATGTCAGCCTATGGAAAATCCAAGTGCTCTAAACCACTGTCAGATGGCAGCTTACTCAAGATGCTGGCGGCATTGCCACGTTGAATAGCAATGCTTATACGTTGGGGCAGATAAATGCCCGCATTTTGATCACACGTCGCTTCGACCAAGCGCTCAGATAGATTTTTGAAAATGCGGTAGCTCCCGGCCCCCACGGTCTCAGTCTCGACTCCAAACGATTCAAATATGTAACCGCTACCGAGGTTTGCATATTTGCTCCGCTTGCGTTGCTCGGCTGAACCCGTCGCCGCACCAGCCATACCTTGGGTCTCTGATACGAGTACATCTGACGGCGCTAGTGTGTCACATCACCGACTTGGGATTTAGTAAAACATATTTATAGGACACTAATTGCTTTAAATAATGAAATCTTAGAAAGCAGATTTGAAATTTAAGACTTTTAAAATTATTTTTTGCTAAAGCAGTTCATTCTTAAATGAAACTTACTACATACTTATATTATACTAGCTGCGTCCTGCGGTTTTACCCGCGTAGACATCGTTCCTGTCGGCATATTGAGATAAAAAGTACCCAATGTGTTATACCAGGGTCTAACCTTTTTTTTTTTTTTTATGATAATGAGTGGCAAGACGAGCAAATCAGGTGCCTGATGGTAAGCATCATGATTGCCCATATCAGACACAGTGCCACCCAGTGTTTTAAAATTCAAAATTCTGCGCGGCACTGCACTGCGCCTGTCACCCTGAGATATGAGTTGTTGAATCTCATAATGCCCAGTAATTTCGCTGGTAACATTGCCCTTCATACCGGAACACAGTAATGTTTGCACATTACTGCTTGGCGAATGAATAACTGGCAAAGGTGTGGTACTTCCCCAGGCGGCCCCCTGCTAAAGAGGCCTACCACTACAAAAAAAAACTATCTACTCTCTGAATTTCAGCACAACCAGATCAGTTGTTTTGACGTGAAAGAATAATATAAACATCCATCCATCTATTCTCACAAACTTTCGTATTTATATTATTAGTAGGAAGTGCCTACCATAATAAATGAAATAAAGGCAAAAATAAAAGAGTCAAGGCTGAGAGCCGCTTCTCATGATAAGGGTTATCTGTGCACTGTCACTTGTCATTGTTATTTCCTGAAACAATACATGTAAAGACATGTTTATCATGAACAATGAACATGTGTTTAACCGCGACCGAAAAATGGAAGGGAAGTTGTTATAAGTTCGACGTGACTCTGTCCTATTTTGATGCGTTTTTTTTTTGTTTGAAAGCTAACTTGAGTAGGACCAATGTGTCCAGCCGCTTCAACAATATTGCAATTTGGTGACCTTGAACTGTTGCAGCATCAGGTAGTCAAATATAACGTGATTAGAGTCATCAGAATCATCTCAATTAAGGCGCCTATCAAACTCAAACTCAAACAGATTTATTCAAATAGGTCATAATCTGACACTTTTGCACGTCAATGAAGATAAACAGTACTGAGTCTACCGTGCGTTCGTTATTCGTTTTCTTTGAAGGTGCCGCGAAGCAATGTAGATTAGCCTATAGTAGCCAAACTTCCCGCTCGCTCGCCCATTGCAAGTTAAGGTACATAGGCATTGAATTTCCAAAAATCATGAGTTGTGTTCCTTAATATATTATATACCATTTATAATTATTCAAGAAAATTTAGTTTTGATTTCTACTATTTAAGAGAAGAGACTACTGAACATAGGCCTGCCCCATAAAGGGGGTTCTGCCAATACTCCACGCTTGGCAGGCAGGTTGTCGAGTGCTGTTCGATGGTTTTTTGAGGAGGACGCTGCTGTCCGTCCTCTAGATCTGTTAACCCTTAGCCGGCCCTCACGGCAAACCCCGGGTAGAGAGGGTGGATCACTATTCTAAAGCCGGTAACTCCACGGCACCTATTAACCTACGCCCTAATACACCGTTACAACATTATTTATTATTTTATGTATAATTTCTATTAGTTATTTAGTAAAACCACAGAATACAAAGTAAAACGTTGTAATTAGTCTAAGACGTTGACTGAATGGTTTCCAAAAACAGGTAAACGCAGCGTCCGTCGTCCAGCAGCACCTTGGGCGGATGACATAGTTTATAAGGTGTGGGGTCGCATCTAAACACGGCTTGCGCAATTCAGGGTCAAGTGGCATGAAGAACCAAGCCTATGCCCAGCAGTGGGATACAATGGGTTGTAGATGCTAATGATGATGATCTGGTCAAATTATCTATTAGGTATAAGAACTTCTTAACGACGATGCGAGGGAATCGCCAAAAGGTTTTATGTTCGATTATGTTATGGATTTAGTTCGTGGTATTAAGCAATAACGGTGTCGCTCCGTCAGAAAGCCGAAGTTACAGTCTCGTCACAATACGGAAACAAATCATCATAAACGTTGGACGCTAAACGTTAAAGGCGTGCCTGAACGATGTGAAATATCGCTTTAAAATCCCTATTAAACTTAATGCTTTCACATGATCACTCATCAGCAGTTTAGGTCCTAACACAATACGCGAGGAGTTGTAAAATATACAATGTAACGAAACGGTCGTCTGAAGGTGTTGAGAGGGATGCGTGAAATATTCAATTATAGTGCGCCGACGCAGGTGGGTTCGAGCAATGAGGAGCGGCGGGACGGCGGCCATCTTGATTTACGATCGAATATAAATTCTGAGTGACATTTGTGAGTGAAGACGAATCGTTCGACGTTTATGTACTGCACTATCACATGATTTTCAGGAAATTCGCTTGCGGTTGCTCATACATTGCGGCGTGGACATAGCTAATTCACAGCAAGCTTAAACTTGAGAACGCTATGAAATGGTCACAATTTGATCGTAACGTTTATGTATGTAACGAATCCTCATATACATGTCATCAGTTCTATGCACCTATAACATAATATATCTATGTTCTATATATAGACAGAAACCTGCGGGAATGTATGTCTTGTGATGATTTTGATTAGTTCTTATGAAATACTTATAAAATACTAGACGATTTTGAAAAACCGATATCGTTTGGGAAGGAATCCCTTATATATTTACCAACTAACCGCAAGGTCGTTTACCTTACATAAGTGTTAAAATCCACCGAAGTGGGGATTTCAGTAACTATCAGAGAAATATTAGATAAACTAAAAAACAAATATTAGATAGTCTTTCGGTTGAGCTACAACATGGGGCTCTTCAAAAGGTTAATAGAGTCTTGAAGGGTTGGCAACATTATACTAGCAATGCCCTTGGTGTTGTAGGTATCAATAGGCGGCGGTAACCGCTTAAAATCAGGCGGCCCATCTGCTTGTTTGCCACCTCTGGCATAAAAAAAAACTCAAATCAATACTATCAACAGATTTTTACATAAATATGAATTATTGGGAAAAGACCATTGACCAAGACCGAATTGGGATGTAACAATGTTTATCTCGACTGAAAAAACTGCTTAAAATATTCCAGTCTTCCAGAAACCAAACAAGTGTGAGTGCAATCTCGAACGAGAGAAAAAACTTGATGATCGTGATACGTTGATGACCGTTCCGTGAAATGAGTTGGTCACAGCGAGGTTGCGCCGTTTACGTACAGTCTACAGCAAAGTTATTATGAAATAATATTTGTGAATTTGATCAATAAAATGTCGCAAAGTCGTTACTTGTTTATGCAATAAGGGCGCAATATATATAGGTATGTAATAAATATAGGTCAGTAAAATCTTTGTTTTAGACAAATCCATAGAATGACACTTTTACAAATTCAGATCATTTCTAGTGGTAACTAATCACTATATGTTATTAAATCCTAAACTCACTCCTAAAACACTGACTGACATATTATGCAACGCAGAGCCCAAACCACTGATCCTAGAGACTTGAAACTTAGAATGTAGGTATCGAATGTAGGTGATGCATTTCGCATTCTTCCCACCAAGTCATAAGTTACAATTAGAATTCATATCGAAATTGATAATCAGAACTTGTTCCGTTTCTTCCCATGTTCATATATATATTTTTTTATTTGTACATCAGACATCTGCAAACAAGAGCGTTTGGACCTTTTTTTTACATAATTAATTGCATCATTAGGCGTATTGGACTAACTATCTTGAGGGAGTCCATAGCGTAATATTTTTATTTAATTGAAATATATAAATACATAAATATATAATTAATATAATTTACATATAGATCCATTACACCAAAGAACACCTGGCACAGACCAACCCCCGCTCGCAGCACCCGTTCACGAGTTGACGCACGTACCAGCGCCGTCCTCCTCAACCATATTAGAGGGAGGAGGGCGGCCCACCACGCGACGCCGCCGCGAGCTTGAGCAGTTTAGTGAGCATGACTGTACCAAATGTTCCCCGGTGCATTACATCTAAAAGAGAATTTTCATATTGTGTCTTTGGACTTTGTATAAAACAAAGTTTTTTATTTATTTATGCTATTGTGTGTTATGTGAACATAACATAATATAAATAGCTGCGAACCGTACCTCGTCCCTAATTATATTATGTTCAATTTGATTTGATGACAAGCGTCGAAAGAGATGTCTTTCGACATTGCTCGACGATACTAGAGCTCCAGAGGATATTAGTCACAGACGGTTACGAAATACGCGGCTATAAAAAAAAAAAGATTTAGTCGTGAATGTAAAGTCGATGACCTAATTTGTAGAACTTTATCACATTGTTTAAGTAAATATTACAAGCTGTCCCGTGTTTACGCAAGCTTGAATATGGAATTTGTTGTTACACGTGAATAAAACGTATTTTTTATGAGGTTATTTTATGATAGTGTGTGACAAGACGAGCAAATCAAGTGCCTGATGGTAAGCATTATGATTGCCCATATCAGACACAGTGCCACCCAGTGTTTCAAAATTCAAAATTCTGCGCGGCACTGCACTGCGCCTGTCACCCTGAGACATGAGTTGTTGAATCTCATCATGCCCAGTAATTTCGCTGGTAACATTGCCCTTCATGCCGGAACACAGTAATGTTTGCACATTACTGCTTGGCGGATGAATAACTGGCAAAGGTGTGGTACTTCCCCAGGCG
This sequence comes from Hemistola chrysoprasaria, assembly GCA_947063395.1. Lineage (NCBI taxonomy): Eukaryota > Metazoa > Arthropoda > Insecta > Lepidoptera > Geometridae > Hemistola > Hemistola chrysoprasaria. The sequence goes on along the minus strand of OX346724.1, from coordinate 10,096,199 downwards.
GCCCCCTGCAAAAGAGGCCTACCACTACAAAACTAGTACATACTAGTAGTATAAGACTACACAGTAACACGTATGTCTGTCCTAATCAAACGTTATTAGTTCAATATTTGGATGAGCCCGTCACAAGTCACATCTAATGGTAGTTCACAACTGCCGGTGTAAGGTTACATAAAGCTACATAGAGTATCGATATCTCTCTATTCACTGATTTCGGTTTTTTATTAGCTTATTTTTATATGGGTTTCGTTTCACAATATTTAAGGTATCTTTGATGAATATATAGTTACATAATATACAACGTGTTAAAAAAGTTGTAGGTAATACTTAAGGGGTAGCATCTGCCCGTCAAAATGAACAATTTTCAAAAGAAAGTATTGCGAAATTCACGAAAAATTTTTTGACTTCCCCATACAATATGGATAAGCTGATCGGAAAATTTGTATTGGTAGTCGAAATTTTTTCTTCCGAATTTCGCAATTATTTATTTTGCAAGTTAATGTTGACGAGCAGATGCACCCCCTCAAGTAATACTACACCTTTATGTAACACATTGTGTATTATATAGGTAGGTACATAATTATAATATAGACAACATAACATAACATACATTCACGCCTTTTTCCCGAAGGGGTAGGCAGATACCCAGGACTCAGTCCCATAGTAGATACACCCACATTTCGCCAGTATGTTATTGGTCCCATGTAATAGGGGGCGAGCCTATTGCAATCTACCGGGCACAGTTCCAGACTCCAGGCAGTTATTGAGATAATTCCTAATGGGAAAATCCAATATTTAACACTGCCTGACCTGGGGATCGAACCCGGGACCTCTTGATTGGTAGTCGAGCATGCGCCCACTACGCCACCGATGCAGTCATAATATAGACATAGATATAATATCGATAGTTATAATATAGACTTGCACTTATACACACCGCCCGCAGCGGCATGTGGATACTTAATTCTGCGAATAAAAAACACACGTCCTCATGTAGGTACTTGTTTTTTGTACTCAGATCATGCGTGAATGCAGAGACGGTGTGTAAATTGCCGTAGGATACTGTGCTTTCTATGATGAGGCGTCTAGTGCGGAGTCTGGTGCGTCACAACAGTTCAAGTGCTGTGCTTCAGAATTTTATTTTGCTTTTCCAATATGTACCTAGTAGTATACCTAGTAAATTGTATGTACCTACTTTACCTACTCGAACTTTAGTAAGGCCATTTAAGATTATATAAAGAAATACATTCGCGTGGTAGAGGGTCGAAACTGAATGAACTGAACTGAACATTAACATACCTACTCGTAGCTTCTCCTTCAGCTGAGTTGAGTATTATAGTAAGCCATATTGAGCTTACTAATCAGCAACATTTCAGAATCAGAATATCGTTGATTACAAACATTTGTTTGTATCGAAAAAATATTTTGTCTCATTATAATAATATTAACATTTAAAAAAAACAACTACCTTCCTCCCCTACTACTCAATTACCCACATCCCATATTATATAGGCAACATCTTCTCTTCAGTGTGAAGTTCTAAAGAAAAGATGCATGAAAAGAACGTATTAAGTATGAAAGTAGGTACTCGAGGCATAAATGCAAGAATTGGCATGAAAAAGAAACATAGAGAATAAAAGAGTCTGATATTGATATTACACCTAATACCGCAATAAAATATCAGAGACAATTAGAATAATTTGTAGAATGATGAGGGACAAACAAACACTTCGAACGCTCTCTCAAGAATACGTTCAGTTTTACGGCGTTGATGCATATGGGCTGGTAATGGCGGACGCCTTCAACAATGGGCCACTAAACTGCGAGACTCGTTTATGCGTCGCTGCGGTTTGGAAATTAAAATCAAGTCTGCGTCGATACGGTGATGTCGTCGATGGGAAACTTCTGACTGATATTATTACAATTTAGGAAAATACAGTAGAACACAAAAATATACCACAAAATATACCACAAAAATAAAGCTTCAACGTCATTGAAATAGGTATAAAAATAAATAAGGAAATTAAAACTGATCCTAGATTATTAAAGGAAGAGGCAGGCAGTACATAAAGTCAAAAAATTCATCTAGTCGTTTAGGCTGTAGGCCGTGCCAAATAAATCTCATAAATACCTACATACATACCCAGATACAAACCCACATACATACATACATACATACAAACATACATTCATACATATTCTCTAAAAGACTGCCTCAGTGGCGTAGAGGGCGCATGCTCGACTGCCAATCAAGAGGTCCCGGGTTCGATCCCCAGGTCAGGCAAGTGTTAAATATTGGATTTTTCCATTAGGAATTATCTCAATAACTGCCTGGAGTCTGGAACTGTGCCCGGTAGATGGCAATAGGCTCGCCCCCTATTACATGGGACCAATAACATACTGGCGAAATGTGGGTGTGTCTACTATGGGACTGAGTCCTGGGTACACCTCTGCCTACCCCTTCGGGAAAAAGGCGTGAATGTATGTTCATGTATGTTGTTCTCTAAAAAAACAGGACTTAATTCGAGCAGCCTGAAGCTGAGGCATGGGCAAATACAGCTCTGAGAGGGTATTGGACATAGATGATTCTTTTTGCGAATGTTACTATTTTTGCATAGACAGTGTGATATTATTCGTCTAATCCTATAGATCAGCCGAATAATTAAATTTATTTCAGAATAGGTATGTACAATAATGTCCATTAAGTATGTACCTATTATAAAATAAATAGTTTTTCAATGCCGTTGTTGCGGTGTTTGTGATAGTGGTAACCACTATCGACCACCGCGATAGCTACCACAGTTTTGAGCAAATTAAACTATTATTTGATAGCAATTTTAGTGATAAAATAATTATTATAGTCCAATGAGAGTTTTATAGGGAGGGTTACGTTCTAACATTGCAATTGAAAAACTTGGGCTTCAATTTTTATGTCATTTTTACTAATCATATTTACATAATTGTATAATATTTACGCGTGAAAAGTAATCCCGTGAGACTTTTTTTTTCTGGAGTTATGAAAACACTTTTGAGACAAGCAGGCATGATTATTTTTTGGAGCACAAAACAAAATTCGCAGATACAGGCACTTACGACACATCTTCAGGTTGAGACGTCAATATTTTTTAGGACCGACCAATCAAATCGAGTTAACACGTCTTTTGTTTAAGGTGGTTGCTCTTGCATACAAAATGAAATTTCCTAATGATTGAGAAAGAGATAATAATATTCCACTTTATTGTTGTTGGCTCTTAATGTGGCCTTTATTTGCGCCAAAATATATTTGGTTTAAGAAAACCTTATGGTTTTTTCATATTTACAAAACACTTTAAAATAACCCCAAAGATTTTTTTTAACAATTTTTATGTATATGAAAAAAACCATACGGTTTTCTTCAACCTTCAATATTGAATATTTTAGCGCAAATAAAGGGCAAATCAAAAAGAAACAACAAACAGTTAATTGAATTATTCTCTCTCTCTCTACCTCGATATTTTTGGGAGATCTAATTTTTCATAATGAAAAATAAAATGTAGACTAATGTAGAGTGTAGAACTCTATAAAACCTTTTCAAAGTAATTTTTTTTTTATGATAGTTTGTGACAAGACGAGCAAATCAGGTGCCTGATGGTAAGCATCATGATTGCCCATATCAGACACAGTGCCACCCAGTGTTTTAAAATTCAAAATTCTGCGCGGCACTACACTGCGCTTGTCACCCTGAGTTATTAGTTTTTGAAACTCGTCTTGCCCAGTAATTTCGCTGGTAACATTGCCCTTCAGACCGGAACACCGTAACGTTTGCACATTACTGCTTGGCGGATGAATAACTGGCAAAGGTGTGGTACTTCCCCAGGCGGCCCCCTGCAAGAGGCCTACCACTAAGTATAACATTATATTTCTATAAGGTACGAGTATAAGTTAGGTAGAAGCATAAATTATAATGGATAATTTTGATAAATATAGAAGTAATTTGTATTAATGGCAGATGTATAAACAGATTTGGAAAACACAAGATTTATGAGTCACTCACCTTGTTTAGATCGGCAACGATACGATCTAACTATAGATTTTTTTTTTATATTTATACACATAGTTGATATCTATAAATAGGTAATCGTGTGGCAAAACTAGTTGACCTACAATTGTATGACGTCCGTGACCAGTCCTGCGAGTGCTTCAAAGAAAAGGAGACATTTGCATTGATGACGTCAAAACTTGTGTGGATTTTTTTATGATGGAAAAATTTGTAAGCACAAGTGTGAAGTTTGATTGGAAATAATTTGAGTAATCTATTTCATAGCCTTTTGTACATCAATTGCATATAATATACTGTGTACTTCCAAAATCATAATACTCATTTAATTGGGACTGGATCCTGGGAACACTTCTGCCTAACCTTGCGGGGAAAAAAGCATGATGTTATATGTAATATGTTTTAGATTAGATAACACTTTATTGATACGAAAATACGGGAAATAACAAAATAAACATTAAGACTAGATAAACGTGTTCCAATTGGCGGTTTTATCATCAGAACGATCTCTTCCAGACAAACATGTAGAGACATGAACTACAAATACTGGAAGGAATGTGGTTTCACATTACAAACATAATTAAATAATGCAGCTTTGGTAATAGCTGTACATTAATATCTGTATATAAAACTAATACATACCTAAATTTATAAAAAATACGTATATTAGTCAATATTAATCAGATATATTATAATATATACTATACATATATACATATAGGTAGAATAATACATAAATAAATAGATAAATAGTTTTAACGGATTTCATTTCGTTAATTTACATATTATTTATAACTGTTTTTACATATTGTTACAAACACCTTGCAGTGTGCAGAGTAATCAGAAACCCTAAGAAATCATTACAATTGCATTGATCGGTATCTAGAACCTAGGATATTAACTTCGGAAGGCAAATACGAAATACTTGCTAAGAAGAAAATGTTGCCTAATCGTGGTTCTCTATTTATATGCTAAGCTTTTTCTTGACTACTTTAGAAGAAGTATGGAATCAAGTCAGATTTGTTTTATGCGGAATTCTGATTATTTCCGTTAGCGTTTATCGAGAGAGGTCACGAGAGCTTTGCGCGATATAAGCGACAACATAAAATATGGTTTGGGATTGGTCAAGAACGTGGATTTCACATTGAGCAATGGACTTTTATAGCAAGGTGTCAAAGACTAGCTCCGGCATGGAATTGTTTGTTGTGGATGTATTGATGGTATTTAGATACTAATAAATTCATTTTACGTAAGTTTCAGTATTATATAATAACGTGTTTAAAAAAAGGTGTAATTCTTACAGGGGTGTATCTATCAGTCAACCTAATTAAGTAGCAAAATAAATTCACAAAAAGGAATGTCGACTTCCCATACAAATATGTCGATTTGCTGATCCATATTGTATGAAAAGCAGACAATATTTATTGCTGATTACGAAATTCTTTCTTTTGAAAGTTGTTCAGTTTGACGGCCAGATGCACCAATTTAAGTATTATTACAACTTTTTTAACATGTTATTTAACGTGTTGTAGGTACCTAAGATAATGTATTTTACATACTTTCTTTTCAATTTCCATAGACTTGATAAATGATCACTTAACAACTGCGCCGACGATGCGATGCCGACACGACAGCGTAACGGAGTGGCAAATGGATTTTCACATTCGTGATTTAGAAAATGCGCGTTTCCTCACCGCAAACTATTATTTTGTTTATGAAGGGGATTCTAATGGGACGAGGCCTTAATCGCGTGATTGCTGTTTCTTTTATTATTTTTACTGCAACCGCCACTAACGGTTCATTTATTTGAGTATATTTAGCAACAAAAAGGGATACTAATTGTCCTAAATAAAATTATAGGTAACATTTCTGCAAGGTAACTAGCCGACCTACATTACAGATAGATATTTTAATATTTCTCTATTGAAAAAAGACTAAGGGCCGGTTTTTTGATCGTTAGTTACGGTTAAGTTAACCATTTGTCGAACTAACTATAGTTAATTTTCTAACCAATGGCTAAATCGTGTCGGACAAAATAGTTAACCAGGGATGAAAAAACTAATTTTGTCGAATTTTCACTATTTGTCAAAAAATTTAACCATTGTTCGACTTATCCAGTCTTTTGTTTTAACTTGACCCAAATAGGCCATAACTGACTATTATGAACGTAGCCAAAAATAGAATTAAAAATTCCATATTATAGAGGCGCTGTTAAATGACCTATAGACTATTGAAACTAGCGCCATCGCCTTTATTATTTTGTATTGTAGACAGCGTAAAATATAATAATGAATTGTATGATCATTCAATTAAAACCACGACGATGAGTGTAGCATAACGTGTTACTATACCGTGGAAAACCGGTTCGTGATCTAGCGTCGACGCCTTCGTCATCAAATCCTTTATTCGTCACTGTGCTAACAAGATTTCCTACTTTTTATGACGTATATTTTGGGTTTTTTGCTAATTTAATTATGTTATTCCCTGATTTTTTAATTCATCTTTGAGAATAAGCGCTTCGGATACGGCCAGTTGGTGTAAAAACTATTTTGAATTGAAATTTGATAATTGCTTAAAAAACCTAAGCAACACACGTGTTGAGTTATAACTCATTATAGTATGGTGTGTATTGGGTGCCGTTTGACGGGTTTTTATCACGAGTCACTAATATACAAGACCTGCACATTAGGTATGTGATCAGGTTACCTACTGGAAATGTTTCTTAAATTCTTGATCTGATTAATATTAATATCGTGAGATCTTACTGCAGGTGTCCAAAAAACTTATTTTTTATATTATTTAATATACAGTAGTACTATGTATTTGTATCTAGTGAAATTTAATCCACGTGAAACAGATAATATAATAAGGTCAATAGTATCTACAACCTAAATGAAGAATGTGATTGAAGTGGAAGATGCGAAAGTCGTATGTCAGGATTGTAGCAAGTGGAGAGAAATATTCTCGGCCTACCACAACGGGTTCCAGGCCTGACGGTATGTCAATCACGCCTTTTTCCCAAAGGATTAGACAGAGGTGGATGTTTTTTTTTTTTATGATAGTGAGTGACAAGACGAGCAAATCAGGTGCCTGATGGTACACATCATGATTGCCCATATCAGACACAGTGCCACCTAGTGTTTTAAAATACAAAAATTCTGCGCGGTACTGCACTGCGCCTGTCACCCTGAGATATGAGTTTTTGAATCTCATCAAGCCCAGTAATTTCGCTGGTAACATTGCCCTTCAGACCGGAACACAGTAATGTTTGCACATTACTGCTTGGCGGATGAATAACTGGCAAAGGTGTGGTACTTCCCCAGGCGGCCCCCTGCAAAAGAGGCCTACCACTACAAAACCCATGGATGGATGGACCCAGGACTCAGTCCCATAGTAAAAATGTTGAGGTGCTGAAGCGCATGAGATTCATAAAGCCGAATAATTAGTCAAGAGTTGTAAAGCAGAGAAAAGTTGCATGTTGCCCCCGTTTCTTCCGAATATAATTAACCCTGTCTGTAAATATATATATCTACATCAAAAAATTAAGAAGAGATATACTCTCGATTTTTTCATAGTGAACTTCATAAATCCCAATTTAATCGCGTGCTTGGACGTTCACTACAAAAAAATTAATAGTGTAAAAACAAAAATAAATTGATAGAAACATAGTTTACTTCATTCATCTTCATAACAGGTTATAAATATATCAAATAATTTTATTATATTCGAAGGAAACAGGGATCAAAATCAGGGATCAGGGAACAAAACATCGATTTGGTACATTTTCCATAGGATTGTGTCAAGTTGCTGAGAGGTCATCTTAATAGGAAAGGCCTATTAAGAATGTAAAACAAAGGGACTTGAAGAATTTTAAAGGATTCCTGCCCACATTCAGTACTGTATTCGCTAAAGTACATCGTATTCACTAAAGAAGAAGAGAACTGATAACCTGTACAGTACAGATATTTCATTTCTATTCCATATTGTAATCACACTAAAAGTCTATGTACCTATAGAATCTCATGTAATATCGAACCAACGTGTATAGTGCTACAAAGCCTATTGACCATTATTCTGTAGGCGGATAATAATTGGCTAATCTCCCGCCGCACGGCTGTGATTTGTGTTTAGGACCGCGTCTAGGGTCTAATCATTATTTAATCGTCTATGTATTGATTTGGAATAGAAATTTAGTCCTAGTATTACTAACAAATAAAAATTAACAATCATTGAAGTTTACATTTTATATTATAAATACTAGGCCATATTATACCTGTGCCCCGCGGTTTCATCCGCGTAGTTTTTGTTGTCGTGAGAATCGGGTAAAAAGTATCCTATGTGTTGTAAACTATCTACATATCGATTTCAGTCCGATCGGTTCAGTAGTTTTGGCGTGAAAGAGTAACAAACATCCATTCATCTATCAATCCATCCATCCATCCTCGCAAACTTTTGCATTTATAATAATAGTAGGATCTAGCAGAGTGGGTTACCCTAATAGATTTTAAGTAAACGAGTTAGAACTACAGTATATATCGCCAAAAATGAAAATTTACAAACTAGTCATTCAAAACATACTGTCTTGATTTAAGTACCATACACTTTTAACTTTAATTAAAAGTAATAAATAACCAATAGAGAATTGTTACACGTTTTCTAGTTTTAATTTTTGATCTATGTTATTTTCTGTATTGTGATACCAATAAAGAGTTATCTATTCAAAAACACAAGAATTACACAAAAACTCGAGTAACATCTAAGTTCGAGCACGGGAGCATCCTGAAAATCAGCAACTGCGTCAATTCCGTGTTGACGTGGTTACATGCTGAGGATGTTCCTATTGCTAATTGTTATCTTTATCTATTTTTTATTGTATGTATTGTGTAAAAAGGGAAATAAATGTTTTTTTTATTCTATTCTATTCTAGTTAGTATCGTTGACATTTTAATTAGGAGTAAAATTATTAATAGGTATTTACTACATAATTAAGATACAGATTTTACTACCACTATACAGAATTTGTTGGTGTGTGACCTGGTGATAACAGTATTAATACCAAACTGTATTGCATTAACTAGCTATCGATTCTTTGTTTGCCTTTTATGGATTTATAGGGGTTTCAAAAATGCATTCGCATGCAGACGCATGATTTTGCCTACAAAAATCACGTGGTTCGGGCCAAGGTGTGAATTGCCTTAGGAAGCTTGTTGTGTTTTTAACACTCACCTCTTCCACTTCTCCCGACGAACCTGAGATCATTGAACTTGGCGACCCTATTCTTCATCACAGCAGAATTGTTTCTAAGCTCCGCCGAGCAGTTCTCATCGTTGCCCGCGCGGACGGTCACCAGCGTTCCATCGAGGACCTCTCCTAGTGCGACCACCTTGAACCCGCCGGGTAAGGTCTTGTTCGACCGCCAGTGTTGTGGCAGTAACGAGCACATGTAGTCCGGGCTGCCCGTCTTTACTGCCAACAAAGATAATGTTTAGACTATAGATATTTATTTCTAAACGGTTTTATTTACCCCTTTTTTTTTTAGGTATTTTTGTTTGTTTGGGACGAATTTAGTAATTACAATTTTCAGCTCTAAAATGTTCTTAGTTACTGTTGTTAAATATGTGTATACTAGCAACTAGCCACATTAGACAAACACATTGCATGTATAAACATAAAATTTGCAATATTACCAGCGAAATGACTTACTGGATATAACGAGTTTGAACAACTAATATCTCAGGGTGACAAGCGTAGTGCAGCGCCGCGCAGAATTTAGAATTTAAAAAACACTGGGTGGCACTGTGTCTAATATGGGCAATCATGATGCTTACTATCAGGCACCTGATTAGCTCGTCTTGTCACTCACTATCATAAAAAAAATTGGTTGTCTGTAAAGTCGGTTTACTGACGATAGTTGAACGTGACAATGTGCTCACTCAAGTAGGAGAGAGACGGATGTCGAACGCTGCCGAACGCAAAGGCCGATTGTGTTTCTTTGTCGCTCGTTCCGCGCTCTCGCTTGCACTTCAAGCCTTACATGGAACGCCTCAGAGCGAGGTAACGCCGCATGAGTCATGTTTTTTCGTGCGTGCAGCCGGCTCTATCGAATTATAAGACGTTGTCACGTCAAAAAAACGTAAAGATGTGCCCGTAGGTAGTGTAATGTTTTGGAAAATATGTTCAGTATTGAAATTTTATTTTATCCTATGGAAATATTCTAGCATTTTACTTGATTACGGTTAAGAAAAGGAAGCGCTATATTTTTAGCAGAAGGTACGTGTATTACATACCTGTGTTAGAAATACATATTTTTTGGTTAAGTAATAAACCAAGTTCGCCTCACACAATTAAAGATGCGGTCAGAACGATTCAAGAGTCGCGTAACGGTCAGTGAAATCGTAAAAAAGTTTAATAGTAAGTGTGGTTTCTCTATTTACGGAAGTCGAGGTTGCGTAGATTATTGTGGGTCTTGGCTGTAACCGCTTGGCGGAAAGGCTTTTTCATTGACTCCTTACTATGTCGTCCGCACGTCTTCAAAATTATTTTAATTCCATGATGAGAATAGAAGAAAAATAATGAGCACAAAAAAGGAAAGAAGAGTGTATTCTTGTGTTGGGGGGCAAGACTCAGTTTGGGTCACTATAAAATATGCCACAATAAGAAGGTGTAAAGTAATTTAATTTGAGAATTGGGTTTTTAATCATAAGAAACTTAGCTTACTTATACATACAAGTGCTTATTCCCATAAATCCAAAAATGTGTTCCCATCACATTTAAAGCTTTTATTAGAGGTACACATCCTTAATACTAAAAGTACAGTCAACATAAGCCATCGACAAAACTACGATTTTAATCTTGATGTGTTTTTTTAGTGGTAGGCCTCTTTTGCAGGGGCAGCCTGGGGAAGTACCACACCTTTGCCAGTTATTCATCCGCTAAGCAGTAATGTGCAAACATTAGTGTGTTCCGGTCTGAAATTACTGAGCTTGACGACTTTCAACTAATATCTTGGGGTGACAGGCGCAGTGCAGTGCCGCGCAGAATTTTGAATTTTAAAACACTGGGTGGCACTGTGTTTGATATGGGCAATCATGGTGCTTACCATCAGGCACCTGATTTGCTCGTCTTGTCACTATCATAAAAAAAAAATGTCGCGTCGTCAATCGCATTTTTGCTCATAAACTGCCAGGATCAAGATGGCTTTAATAGATTGAAAGTACATAAAATCCGTTTTATACATGATTATGCAAAATATTACTTCATAATTCGGTCTTTCCAGTTCCCCATTTCCCAATAAGCGTTTTATCCAAAGCCTAAACGGATACGGATAAGTGATTCACCTCAAAAATAATACAATTTGCATTATGATCTACAGGATCTACAGGAAACAGCAAAAAATCACCAGTATTTCGGCCCACCGAAATACTGGTGATTTTTTGCTGTTTCCTCGGGTCATCCGCGTTGTTACGGGTTAAACTCGCGATGAGCGAAATACAATGACCTGGTAATGGGTAAATACTACTTGGCTTATTTTAAGATACAACTCTCCTATTAACGTTAATGTAATTAAATGTTTTCTGGGACGGTATAAGATTTGAGTATCTTATTGTTATATAGATACTGCTTATTATATCTAAATATAATTAGTAGAAATTTACCCATATATAGGGTACTAAGCATTTTAGCAAGGATTGAAGGATAAATTTAATGTACTAAGAGTTAGTTTGAACAGTTTGGAATAATATCTTACTCTGCAAACTCAAATTCAAATTCTTATTAAGTATATTTAAATAGGCCCAAAATCTCTTTTGTAAGTCAATGATCTCCCAAGAATCTTTTGGGATAAGAATAACCCAAAAGAAATTCTTCAAGGGCCTAGTTTTTTTTCTACTGCCAGTATGACTATATTTATAGGACATTCCATTTCTACGTTGAAAAGAACTTCTCATTTTCAATTCATTTTAAAAATTACCTATTTGATAAGTACATCATTATAATATTAATATTCATACCTCATACCAATATAAAGTAATCTACTGAATTAACAGATTTTAAATTATAATTTGTAGTGGAACTCGTTTCATTCATGATGAATGCGGTTACATTAATTAAAGAAGCACCATTATTTGTAGTTATAATTTGAATGTAATTACACTGGTGTTGCGACATTCCTGAGCCTTACCTATTAACTATGTACCTGATATTTACAATCATTATAAATTTGTCAACCACTTGGTATCTACTTCGGGTCTTAGTAAAATAAAAATGTTTTTAAATCTTCACAAATTTAACTATTGTCATTCCAGAAGATAAGGGTTCGTTTCTTAGAGCCACAGTCCCTTAGAGCCAGTATCGGAGAGTCATGATTTCTTTTACAAACTTAGAAAATACAATAAATAATTAAGGCCGTACCCTGACCAAATAACCTTGATAATTCGTTTCCTCTTCGCAGCACCCCATCTTTAACGCTCAGATTTTCAATTAAATTCTTTATAATATCAAATGTTCGTTTTAAAAAAAATTCTAGCATCATAATATCATAGCAGTTCTCAGGGTCGAGCATAATATTATAAAGGAGGCCTATGCCCAGCAGTGGGATGTGGAAGGCCGTGGATGATTATTGAATATGATGATTTTTCTTATGTGTGGAAACGTGGAATGATTTTACAGAAAATCTATACCTACCTTATAACATATATCTAAGATACCTGACAACTGAAGAAATAACGAGTTTTTGGCCATATTTCCGTAAATTAAGTTCTAAGAGGGTATTTGATTATAAATTACCGTTTAGGATAACAATAATGTACATAATTTACAAATACGACCAATAAATTTATGTTTGCTATATAAGCTATATTTTATAAGGTACTAGCTGTGCCCCGCGGTTTCACCCGCATAGTCTTCTTTCCCGTGGGAATATAGGGATAAAACTTTATATGTTATTCCAGGGTCTAAACTATCTATATATCGAATTTCAGCCCAATCGGTTCAGTATAAGTTTTAGCGTGAATACGGAACAAACATCCGTCCATTCACTTGTTACAAATGTAACTTTTTTTTAATTGTGCTGGGATTTGAGATTTATAATATAAGTAGGATAAGTTTAATCAAGAAACTTTAATTATAATTGATGTTGCGCTGGTCACTATGACAGATTAGGCATCAAATGTTATTCAGAATACGAGTATACTCCATTGTTTCTTTCTATTGCACCTGCCAGAGAAAGAGAGCTTGAGAGCTAAGCTTGAAAAGCCTTCAGTTCTATCTAAACATGTTTGTCTTTCGTTCCCACATCTATAAAATAACCAGCAACTTTAGTATGTAGGTTAGTCAAAGCATTGAACAATGGTCCCAACTATTTCAGCGGTAGGTTATTCACACTAGGTAGTCGTCGCAAACAAAAACTAGAAAAACCAGCGGATTCCCCAACCAGTTGAGCGAAAGTGTTAAGTATTGTTAATATTTTAATCAAATAGATATTTAGAGTAGGCACTATGACACTGTACTATTTCGAAGGTGATATGAATCTATAGTAAGTTATAAAATTCTAATTGAATACGAATATTTGTTCGACTTACACTCGCGTTGAAGTCTTTTATTAGAACTGTATCTGGCAAAATTTCTTTATCTCTGATTTTCTTAGATCTTTAAGGTTTAAACGTAACGCAAAATATTTAAATTACCAATATGGTTTAATTTTTAAACTAGTTTATTTATTCATTGTGTTCAAAAAGCTGCATAATGTAGTTAACATAACTATTGACAACTTTAACTTCCGACTTTTCTAAAATTTACGAAAAGTATTTTAATGTATATATTAATGATTAATTAGAATGAATTGACTTAGATTAAATTAGGCAGAAGTATGTGATTGATGATTAATTTGAATAAAAGTTAATAATGGTAATTAGTTTTATAATGTAGTGTAGTGCATAATAAGGTCCTCACCAAGGTCAGGATATTCAGCTAAAGTCTCTTCAATGAGAGTCTGCTGCCACCACGGCTCCAACTCGGCCATCTCCCGTCGGCGTCGGCCTCGGGACTCATACGGCAAATGCATCGTTCACACCATCACACGCTGCTCGAGACCTCGCCTCCACTCCGACCTCTCTCACTAAGCCCTCAATGTATACGTCACCGATACTAATTGACGCCGTCGTCAAGGCTAATCGGATTCTTGTTTTGGGACAAGATTATGATAAGATGATGCACACGCGTCCGCGCACTTGTGAATCTTACGACAATGTTTATCAATACAGAGGTTTATCGAGCTGTACTATTAGCGACGAGGCGTGATTTTGATACTGATTTGATTCTGCTATATATAGATGTTAAAACGATAAGTTCAGTCTTTTGTTTTCTTTAAACGTGAATGTTTGTAGGCCTGTTATACAAAAGTACTCGTAAACACAATTATCACTATTTGTCCTCGTGTGAGTGTCACAATCGTAAAGTAACTAAATTATTAACTCTTTCCTTATTTCTGACGTTCTAACTTAGTTCGAAGTTAGAGCGGGCCTTGAAGATTTCTTCAACTTCACTTTCGTCATTTTAGATGAGTCACGAGCGTTCCAGCCTAGTCCAAAACTTCGCGATCATTTAGAGTTCCGGAGAATTTTCTGAGAAGACGCGGGGCTGGAGGCGCGATGTCAACATCAGCTGATTCTGATTAAACAAGATGATTCCCCGCGCGTCAGCCGGTGACTGTGCCGGTGTTATGTAAAAGTATTTTGTTGCGGTGTCCGCGTGTGTTTGTAGCGTAATGCCCCGTGTCCTCGGTCGAGTGTCGGCACTCGGCAGGTACACCGTCGCGTCGGATGAGTCAGCGCTGGCGGAGGCTGGCGCGTGTTGACGGCTCGCGCACCACTCTACTACTGAACAGCCGCCATTCTGTCACTCGCTGCCTCCATTCTCTGCGGTCAATCTGCGGTTTGGCCACGCTTCATTTGCCGGGAAAATGCGATGTTCTGCTCCCTGTCCCTCTTTTGTCGGACGGCGCGGTGCGAGCGAGATGCGCGCAAGTTTTGTGTCATTAAATATTTTTGTTTAGCTCCATTGTTCAAAAGAAAATATATGGACTTTTTCATTTGAAGGGGCGATTAGAGTCTTTAATCTGTATGCAAGAATTGCACATAGAAGAGGGAGTTATAAAATTTACAAGCTATTCATAATAAATTTTTTAACAAGTATAAGTGAGGTTTCCGGTCAGCTCGTGGGTAGGTAGATACTTATCTCAAAAAATTCGGTAATTTAATCATTTGAACCGCAAAAGTTACTTAATATTGTTTGACAGCGATGGTTGTCTGTACGCATTAGTGATATTAATGAGACATGCGAAATAACATGATACAGAGTTCAAAAATGGCAGCTAATTTACATGACATGTTCAATACATTTTTGTTAATATAAATTGCCTCTATGTAAATCTTATACCGATATAAGTAAATAAATATTTCAAGAGATCGTATTAGAAAGTTTGAAGTGGTATGGGCGTGTGCTCGGCTGGGCGTGGCGCTCCGCCCACTGTCGCGAAGACGCAACCCCGCGTCTGGCTGAAAAATGCACAGCTAGGAACTGTACTCACGTCATCACGCAAGACGATAACGATACCATAATACGAGTACGTACATATGGCATTTAGCATTTTTTATTATTATTATTTGGCTATGAAAAATGTGATTTTTTCTGCCTCGGATAGGATTTTTTTTTATGATAGTGCACTCACTACCATAAAAATAAAGTAACAAGACGAGCAAATCAGGTGTCTGATGACAAGCATTAGGATTGCTCATATAAGACACAGTGCTACCCAGTGTTTAAAAAGAAAGCTCTACTATCGATCATGAGCTTACGGGATCGATCCTAGATCAGATACAAAGTGTTACTGGTTTTCCATCCGAATATGTTCCTCTGCCGGCTCCCACGGGATGAGAAAGGGGTGGCCCTATTATATAGTGGAGAACCACATGGCCAATCAATTATCGACACTTTAATATTCTGAAGCTTTAGATGTGAGAGGAAAATAGTTATTTGGATGAATTGGAACTACCCGTTCAACTAATTAATCTGTCGAATACAATTAAAAAAACCTTATTACAAGTAGGTTTCGATTATTGTGGTTACTTGAGGTACATGGACTGACCCAATATTAACCTCTGCGTCTAACAAAAGTAACCACGTGACATAATTACGCAAGCAGTGTCATCGTTGCGGACGATAACCGCAGCCCAATGGGCATGGCTGTCGATTTTTGCGGGTCGCGGGCCGTGCGGTGCGCCAAGGAACCGACCGCAGTGCCCGCGAATCAATTAGGACTATCTTCTCTTTGATTGTGTGAAACTAGCTGCGGGCCGTGGTTTGATGCCCGTGGTGGTTAGGTTGGTGTTACCGTGTTATGGGGTCAGGTTCGGAATATACCTAAATAAGGTATATAGGACTTTTTTTTAAACGAAACGACTTATATTACGTTTGTCATTTTAATCTTCGAGAACCTACACTTAATACAATGTATCACAAATTACTACCCGCGCGTAGCCGGAGCGGACCGCTAGTATGTTATATTTTGACAGCCTCGTTGGCCCAGATGGTAGTAACTCTGCTTTCTGTGCTGCAGGGCCCGGGTTCGATACCCGGCCAGGTCAAACATTTGTGTGCATGAACATGTCTGTTTGATCTGTGTCTGGGTGTTATAAGCGTATATAAGTATGAATATCAGTCATCTGGTTACCATAGTACAGGCTTCTAGCCAAGTTTGGGACCAGATGACCGTTTGTGGAAGATCTCCCAGGAATTTATTATTAGCAAATATGTCCCATATTATTATTATTATATAATGCGCTAAAAATGGTGTAGTTATACTTAACGGGGTGGATCTACCCGCCATCTTGCGTCATTAACGTTTGCGAGCAATAACGCTAACCCACTAAAGTGCAAGAGGGCTTTAGTGGCGTAGCGGCGTAATAATAAAGGACTTTTTGACCTTGTAAATAATATATAATAATACGTAGGCTATACGTAGGTATTATAATAAATAGGAGTATTCTACGTATGGTCTATTAATTGGCGTCATAATAATATTTATTATCCCGTGCACCACATTAGCATCATGAGATTGAAGAATTGACGTAAAAGAGGATAAAAGCATAAATGCTAAACCGCAATATAATTATGTATTAAGTAATTAATATATTATAATAATAAATAGTTAAGGCACACCTAAGTTAGTATGCTTAGTGTAGGGTTCCATACATAGATACAGCGAACATCAAATTTTTTTGTAAAATTTTACGGTTTTGGATTTTTTTCCTTTACTTATGATATTAGATCTTGTTTCTTATCAAAGGGAAGTAGCCCGTTCCGCAAAGTATGGCAATGTGTGGTAAAATGACCGTATATTTTATTTGCGTTGACTTAGAAGTTTGATTTTTTACAGCAGCAAGGGACCGTGGACTTGAGTTTTAGATATGAGTTTCAACTTAAAACCCTCAACGTTTTCTCGAGAAAAAGATCTTGACAGACGGACATAGACACAGACGGACAGACAGACGGACAACGAAGTGATAAGGGTTCTTTTTTCCCATTTGAGGTAAGGAACCCTAAAAATTCGCAAATTTATCTGAGTTAGGCATATTTTATGAATGTAATTATTTTATTTTGGAACTGTGCCCGGTAGATGGCAATAGGCTGGCCCCCTATTACATGGGACCAATAACATACTGGCGAAATGTGGGTGTGAGTCCTGGGTACACCTCTGCGTACCCCTTCGGGAAAAAGACGTGAATGTATGTATGTTTACTTATTTTATTTTATGAATGTACTTATTTGAATTGGTATACATGTTTCTATATATAACTGCGACTATCGACATGTTTCCTACAATTTTCCTGTTAGTTTGTGGTTAACTCATAATTTAGATTTTTTAATTATTTCAGATTTTCAGTTATCATTGTAAACTTACAGTACAACTTGACAATAAACCGTAGATATGATATACCTACGGCTATATAGTTTTGTAAAAAAAACCAATTGTTATTATAGCGCGGTGCTAAGCTAATTCGCGCTCTCGCTCACACGTACCCACATTTTTGAAGATATAAAAAATGTAATTACATGTAGTATTTTTTACTACTATACTGTACTGTAGTATTTTTACTGTAGTATTTTATGTAATTAGTTTGGGACCCGATGACCGTGAGTGGAAGTTGTCCCATATAAAAACAAAAGTAAAATAAAGACAACTAGGTTCTAGAAAATAACAATACAAATCCAATTTAATCTCTATTTTTTATAACAGATCCAATTTAATATAAACTGAGGCCGCCATTTCATAAATTTATATATTTTCTTTAATCAACTGAGGCCACTCTAACTATGTACTCTTAGCATTATTATCATTGCATCGACGTCCACTGCTGAACATAGGCCTCCACTTAGATCTTCTATTTTCATATTTTCTATACGAGACCTAATAAAAGTACGAGACCTAATAAAGGTACCTACATGTATGAGCACGCAATAAGGAAAGTGAATTGGCTACATACGTCAAAGAGTCAGAGGTAGTATATGACCTTACGGTCTGCTATGAGTTAGCTCTGTGTCAGTGTGTCACGTGCCTAGTCATTATTACTTCGTCATACATTTATAACCACAATAATATTATGTAGGGTAATAAAACCCGTACAAGTTCCATATGTGTTAAAAAGGCTAAGTTAAAAAGCCAGGTAAAATGTACTCACAACCGATGAGCAGGTGTGAAGAATGTAATCAAAATGGAAGAAGCAAAAGTCGTATGTCAGGACGTAGCAGTGGAGAGATACAACGGAAACAAGGCGTAAAGATATTACGTGTAAAATCATTATACATCATCATCCAGCCGTTGGAAGTCCACTGCTGAACACAAGCCTCCCCCATAAGGGGGGTTGTTGCCAATACTCGCCACGCTTGGCAGGTAAGTTGGCGAGCGCAGTTTGATGGTTTTACGCAGAGGACGCTGCTGCCCGTCCTCTGGATCTCATAACCCTTAGCCGGTTCTTACGGCAACCATGGGTAGATAGGGTGAGGTACTATTCTAAAGCCGGTAACCCCTCGGCAATGTGTAAAATAATCTAATTTAAATATATAAATTATAGTATAGACTTTTTTTCTAACTACGCCAGACTACTAGAAATTCGTTTCCTACGAGTACCTATGGAATCTTTTTGGACCCTTATAATCACAAGTGGCCTTGTTGTCAAAAGAAAAGTAATAAAAATAATGAGTAGGTCACATGATCCCGCGCGATAAGTTGGGGCGGCTTCAGTTGACGTAAGAGCCCAACTTTTGACTCTTCAATCCTTAGCTCATATTTTCATTCATTGCGGGACCTATTAGGTATTAAATACAGATTTTATAACTCAACTCTTTTTACCACACCAATCACTGTTTCATGAAGAAAGTTATCGCATTGTTATTAATATTCATCGTGCGGTCAGGGCCCCTTAAATTATAGTCGGTTGTATATAGGACACTAGCCTTTGTAGTCAACAACAATGGTGGTAGTAACAAGCATGTTTGTTTACTAACAAATAGACATGCAAATAGATCCGAAGGATTATTATACTTGGAGAGAAAGCACTATAACTTAGGTTATACCTACATACGTACCTACTCGTTTGTAGATGTGATGTAATAGGTATTATTTTGTGTCCTAACCTATATTATGACGATTACTGACGTCAATAATCCACCTGCGCACGAGCAGTATAAGGAAATAAATTTATATATTTATGCACCTATTCTATCCAGGGTTTCTCTAACCTGCTAGGGGCCTGTGCACTTTAGGATAATGGGGCCCCTATTTTAAAAATATTTCACAGGCGTATCTACAAATAGGTTTTATATGAGGGGTGTCCGGTGTTCCAAAAATGTAAACAACTTGCTGCGAGCACAGCGAAGAGATAAATTCAACAAGAAACTAAGAAATGGGTGGCACTGTGTCCGATATGGGCAATCATGATGCTTACCATCAGGCACCTGATTTGCTCGTCTTGTCAATCACTAAAATCTCACAAAAAACTAGACTTTTTCACTTTTCATAGTAATAACTGTCAAATAAGTATAGTTTTACCCAATGACAGTTTTATAAGGAGGTAGACGGGTGACCTGCTAACATTGAAATAAAAAAACTAGGGCATTGATTCTGCCAAAAAGGCAGATAAAATTTCTCAACTAAAATTTACATAATTATATGATATTATATTTACACATAAAAGTAATCCCGTGAGACTTATTTTTCTTTCCGGAAAGATTAAAATACTTTTAAAATACACAATCAGGCATCATGATGCATATTTTTGTGTAAAAAACAAATCACGCCGACGAAGGCCTAATATTTAAATTAAAAAATATGCTCCCATTAAGGTATGCTGATCTTCTGGAATCATACCTTACACAGAGAATGTTTCGAGTACGACAGGAAGACGCCTACTCATCACTCAAACCTATTAAAGCTGGAGTACCACAGGGAAGTGTTTTGGGTCCAGTCCTGTACCTCTTATACACTTGTGATATTCCAGAGTTAGAACAAAATACAATTGCAACATTTGCAGATGATACCGCAATTATGGCAACAGGGTTCACTCATGAGAAAGCAGTTAAAAAGGTTCAAACAGCAGTAAACATCATCCTTGATTGGACCAAAAAATGGAAAATTAAGCTAAATGAATCTAAGTCTAGTCACATAGATTTTACTAACAAGAGGACAAGCTATCATCCGGTTTTTATAAACAACACGGCCATACCATATGAAAATACCGCAAAATACTTGGGTATGACTCTAGACGCAAAGCTCCGCTGGAAGTAACACGTTAAGAAAAAACGTGATGAACTGGAGCTTCGCTATAGGTCAATGAACTGGCTGATTGGTAGACACTCCAAACTGTCAGTTCACAATAAACTGATAATTTATAAACAAGTCCTAGCACCTATTTGGATTTATGGCATACAGTTATGGGGATGTGCCAAAAATAACAACGTAGAAATTATTCAACGGTTTCAGAATAAAGTATTAAGGAGTATAGTGAACGCTCCTTGGTACGTAAGAAACGAAGACCTCCACCGTGATCTCAAAGTGGACCTCGTCACTAAAGTTATTAAAAAGTTCGCGGAAGCCCACGAGCATCGGCTTCACCATCACGTGAACGTCGAGGCCATCCAGCTCCTCGACACCACGGGACTAGTGAGAAGACTAAGAAGGAAAAAACCTTTTGAGTTAGTTTAAGTGCAGTTGTAAACAATTAGTGTAGTGCAGTGTTAGTGCCGCGTATAAAGAACACATGAACAAAGTGTCTACCTTGTCATAATAGAGACAATAAGAATAAGTGTTAATGGACACATTCTTAGTTTTAACGTTTATCTAGCAGTTTAAGTTAAAGATAAATTACTTATTAGCCTCCAAGAGGCTAGATTGTAATTGGATGACATTCCTTTCTCGGCATGTCATTTATGAAAAAAAAAAAGATGCACTCACATAATTTTCAGATGCGACTAAAGTCATAATGTGCTTGCTGCTAAGGTAACAACATTTATTAGGACCAACGAAGCAGAGCCACTCACACGTCTTTTGTTATATGTCAAGGGTTTTAACTCTGCTGACGCAAGTGGGTTATGTACCCTATAGTAACTGAGCAACGGCTTATACCTAACAACGAATTAAATTAATGAATCACTGATTTCCATAAATGGCCTGACGGTGACAGTATGATATTCCTGCTTATTGTATTTCCATGATTCATTTTAGGTACCTAACTAGGTACTTGGGACATTTGTATTGTTGTAAAAATGAAAATCCCACCGAATGTCCTTTGTGATGATGTGCTTTGCCAGTATTTACTTATGTAAACATAACATACATTCACGCCTTTTTCCCGAAGGTGTAGGCAGAGGTGTACCCAGGACAGAGGTGTCCCATAGTAGATATCCACACCCACATTTCGCCAGTATGTTATTGGTCCCATGTAATAGGGGGCGAGCCTATTGCCATCTACCGGGCACAGTTCCAGACTCCAGGCAATTATTGAGATAATTTATAATGGAAAAATCCAATATTTAAACACTGCCTGACCTGGGGATCGAACCCGGGACCTCTTGATTGGCAGTCGAGCATGTGCCCTCTACGCCACCGAGGCATTTACTTATGGACCTACTTTAATTATTTATGGTTTTGTACGCTACAAAACTTTTGTCACCATCATCACTATGTATGGGAAGTCTTCTATTGTAGGTAAGGCCTCCCCTTTAGATTTCCATCTAGTACGGTTGTAAGCAGCTTGTATCCAGCGTGTTCCTGCGATCTTTATTAGTAAGACGATCTTGTGGGTCGACGCTACGCTCTGCGCTTCCCAGTCCGTAGTCTCCAGTCGACACTTTTGTAGTAGGTACCTAGTTACATAATAAGGGTGACTTCTCCTAAAATCGAATTAAAATTGAAAGTCAATGAAATATGTATTCCATTAAGTCACAATCAGACACTTTTGCACGTCAATAACAATAATCTGGGACTTCTTGTAATCTGTGTCTGGGACAAAATTAAGTGGTGTAAAGACAATTCTGTGTGCTACGACGTCGAGTAACCGCTACCGCTATAGGTAGACCGCTTAATTGAGTCCTCGCCTGCGGTGCACAGGAGTGCGGGGGCGCGGAGGTAGGACGTGAATGGGGACCGGGAGGTGCGTGCGGCAGGCGCCTGCCATTCACGTCCTACCTCCGCGCCCCTGTACCACCGCAGGCGTGGACTCAATTAAGCGGTATAGTACTACGGGTACTATAATATAGTATCAAATAGTATGTGAAGTACTGTAGGGTTAAATAGACTCTACATGTTCCACTAGAGCAATACCTAGTAAAGTTACTCGTAAATAAAGATTTCAAAGTTATTATGAACTAGCTGCGGTTTCACCCGCGGAATATCGGCATCGACATCGGGATTAAAAGTACGCTATATCCTTTCCTTATCGTGTATCGCAACTGGATGAAATAAAAATCTAGTAACTATGATAAACTAACTTTGAGATGTGATACTCGAGTAGCTACCTACTTTTAAAACTCCTTATCTGCTGAGTACCGAACATTAATCCTAAACTACCAATATAGGGGTTATGGTTAGTCCTCTAGCTTATGTAATAATTTAAAAAAGGAAGTTTAATCACAGTGTATAATGTCAATATCAGAGCTGCCCTCTCCCGAGCCCTGTCTCGGAAGGCGGTGGAGACTATGCCCTTGTAATTATGTCTTGCCCCGTCTAATAAGCTTAGGTACTTGATGGGTGCGAGCGAGCGGCACTGTGATCACTGCTTTATAATCGCTTCTTTAGGACCACGGAGGTTAGGACTCTCAAACTCAAAGAAAATTTATTTAAATAAGTCTTTGAATTAAATAATATCAATGACTAGACTATAGTAAGGTTTGAAGATTAGTATAATACAATAAAGGTTTGGTTTTAGGATAAGAAAAGTGAATATTGAAATAGAATTAATTGCGAACCGTTTGAAATTAATACTGATATGTTTAGAAAAATATACTGATCAATGGGAAAATTTTTGCTTTCTTGTAAAATACCCCATAACAACTGAAATTAATTAAAAACAATAATATTATTCCGATGTAACTTACATAAACTCTCACCGTTTTGATTTAACGTTGAGTTGAAAGAACACATTACATTTGTAGACAAGAAAATTCTCTCCAACTTTCATTACGAGCATTATGTGCAAATTGTTTTCGTTTTCGCATTATATAAATCTAAAGCTAAACAAATAATTTTACTATTACGAAATAAACACAAGTAAGATAAACCGAAAATCCTTCCACAGAACACAAAGAATCTTACTTTTTTTTTTTATTCACGAAGGAGAAAATGGACCATACGTTCGTGTATTTGCCACTGTCAAGTACTTTATGTTAAATCATAATAAAGATTTATTGTTCTTAATTTCATATGTGTATTATGATTTACTTCACTGTACATAATATTTTGTTTGCTAATAATATGAATAAAAAATAATTATGCAAATTAAACAGCAAGTAGACGATCCGACATGGTACGGCTGTACTACGAACTTGGTTCGCTACCTGGTTTGATAGCGAGCCAAGTAATATTCGATCGTGTGGCACACTGTACGGCGAACATTATTATTAGTATTACTCGGTACCGTATGTCGGTACGGTGGTACGGGAGCTTGCATATCAAACTTGGTACAGTACCGGACAGGTTCGGTTGTCTGCACGGCGCACCGTACTGGTTCTGAGTTCAGTCGCTCGCCGTCATTGGTCGTCGCGCAGCACGTTGCGATGTCACACGTAATGGATGAAATAAAAATAAATACTGGTTCCGATATTGATGACATCTTAATTAAAAACAATAAAACGTGTTACCTTTTTATTTGTTTTAGATAATCTAAAGCTAGGTACAGCTATTTTGTCTTTATTCCTAGTATTAAAATTATGAAGGTCACTATTTAATTTTAATTTTAATTTATGTAAATTTTTACGCACATACATGATGTTCTTGCACATAAATGTATAAGGATGGTAGCGGTCAGTATGTTTATTTCTTTAAATAATTCCTTCAAGGATTCGCGTGGACGCATCTCATAGATGGCACGAATCGCACGTTTTTGTAGTATAAAGATATTTTCTATATCTGCGGCTGACCCCCACAACAGAATCCCATAAGACATCAAGCTATGGAAATATGCAAAGTACACTAATCTCGCCGTGGCTATATCTGTTAGTTGCCTAATTTCATAAACCGCGTAAGTTGCAGAGCTTAGTTTCCCTGAGAGCTCGGTGATATGAGTGCTCCATTGCAGTTTAGAGTCTATATTTATGCCAAGGAACAAAGTTGCATTGTCAATATTGAGTCTTTAACCGTCAAGAACTATGATTGGTTCTATACTTCTGACGTTAGGCAACGGCAACGAAAATTTCAAACATTTAGTCATTTTCGCATTCAATAACAGATTGCCAGTATGTTATAGATCCCATGTAATAGGGGGCGAGCCTATTGCCATCTACCGGGCACAGTCATCAGTCATCAGTCATCAGTCGGGCTGGCGAAATGTGGGTGTATCTACTATGGGACTGAGTCCTGGGTACACCTCTGCCTACCTCTTCGGGAAAAAAAGGCGTGAATGCATGTTATGTTGTTTTTAATAACAGATTGTTTGCTGTGAACCATCTGGATATACTTGCTAAAGTATTATTAACATGTACTAGAGAAGTATCCTTCCTATCAACTTTAAAAATCAATGACGTATCATCGGCAAACAGAACTATATCTGCTATACCGTGGACCATGTAAGGCAAATCGTTAATATATGCCAAAAACAGGAAAGGACCCAAAATTGATCCCTGTGGGACTCCCATCTTGACAGGAGAACTAGCAGATGTGATACTATTGACGCTAACCTTCTGCTGCCTACTAGACAAGTATGATTCCACCAGGTTCAGGGCATTCCCATGAATTCCATATACTTCTAACTTGCGCAGTAACGTGCAGTGTTCTGCACAGTCGAATGCTTTGGAAAGATCACAAAACACTCCAATGGCATCCTGTGAACTCTCCCAAGCCTCCAAGACAAGAGTCATGAGATGACAGCCCGCATCGGTTGTTGATCTGCATTTGGTAAAATTTGGTTTCTCAAAGATTTTACTTAATACTGGCAAAACAGAGATTGGCCTATGTTTGAGGGATCTGTCTTACTTCCCGATTTAAAGATAGTGTAATTGGGGAAACCCGATCTGTTAGAGTTTAGAGTATAAATTCAAATTATTTTTTTATATATTATAATTTATTGTACTTATTTTCATAGTTATTTCTTCTTCTTCTTCTTCCTAGCAATTATCCTGGCTATAGCCAGGGTCTGCTTTCCGGCTATTTCTCCTCCACTTCGCTCGGTCTTGTGCATCCTCTACGGAGAGTTCATTGGCACTCATGTCATCCCTATTTATCCCATTTTCATAGCTACTATTATTAGAGAAATCGTTATGAAATATTTATTGCTTTTTACGATAAGTTAAATACATAGTAGTATTAATATTAATCGTTATAATATAATTATGGAAGTCGTATTTTAGCTATAACCATGTTTCTGGGATTACAATTCAAAAGCGTTGTTTTTTTCAATTTCCGTCGTTTGATCTGTTTTCTTACGTGACATTGACAATATTGAATGTTGATTGAGGTAGAGAAAAGAGTAGAAAATAATGGGGGCGCCACTGTCTTTCACAAGAGTAAAAACAATTTAATCAACACATACACTTTAAATTAGTTCCGTTTCTACTCTTTTCTGTCGAGCTATATTCCTTAGAGTTTTGACAAGCCAAAATAAATAAATTAAATATTTTCTTGTTTTTAATTATATCAATCGTTATGGGGTAATAAAAAGGAAAGCAAAAGTTTTCCATTTGTTCAGTATATTTTGCTGAACATATCGGTATTTATTTCAAACGGTTCAAAATTAATACTGTTTCACCTAGAAAATTCAGGCAATCTGATTAGTCTATTTCTTGAATTTGAACAATAGGCAGGTACCTATTCTACCTAGACATAGACAGAAGTACATTAGATTCTAAGTCCTATGTTTGGGACCTATGTTTAGATCAGCAATTATTTTTTTGCGAATTCAGAGTTTGATTCTCAGTGATTACAATAAGATATATACATACTACACATAACTGATAATATTAAACACAACAAGAACTTCCTAAACCGGGCATTAAAATGTTAATTTTGTATTTTATTGAAAAGCGACATCTAGTTAAAAGTAATGAAACTTTTTTATTATATTGCTTACTGCCATCTGTCGGTATGTTGTTATACTTCTTGCTACTGTGAAAACCAGCAACCACAAGAGCTTCATCCTAGTGATTTACATAGCGCGTTTAGTAATGATACTGCTATTTTTCGTTAGATGGCGTTACGAGGCAGATTAAAAGTAAAAAATAAAGTTTAGGAATAATAGCTGAATTCTAAAGTTAGGTTAGGTTAGAAACTTTAAATTTACAAAATCAAATAGGTAAGTATAATAATTATTTTAGTTTTATAAATTCAAATCGATACATACCTATGTATTATTATTATTATAAGCTAACGATTATATTATTCTATTTATAAATTTTAGATTTCTCCTTACATAGACTATAGTACATTACTATTATATTTTATTATTACACTGATAAAATGCAGAGGTAAGGAAAAAAAAATTGAGTTTTAAATTCTTTATTTTTACACTCGGGAAAGTAGCATAGGTACGTAGTTTATAGGTAGTTAATGAATATTGGTATACTTATCCTCATCATCATCATCATCATCATCATCATCTCAGCCACAGGACGTCCACTGCTGAACATAGGCCTTTCCCATAGATTTCCATTCAGTCCGGTTGTAAGCGGCCCGCCTCCATCGTGTTCCTGCCGTCTTTATCAGATCGTCTGTCCACCTTGTGGGTGGACGTCCTACGCTGCGCTTGCCGGTCCGTGTTCTCCATTCGAGAACTTTGCAGCACCATCGGCCTTCAGTTCTACGAGCTATGTGCCCTGCCCATTGCCACTTCAACTTACTAATCCGCTGGGCTATATCGATAACTTTCGTTCGTCTACGCGGATCTCCTCATTTCTGATTCGATCCCATGGAGAAATTCCGAGCATAGCCCTCTCCATAGCTCGTTGCGCTATTTTGAGCCTGCTGATAAGGCCCACAGTCAGTGACCACGTTTCATATTACGTGGTATAATTATACTCGTAATAAGGTATTAATATATTATACCTTAAGTAAGAAAAATGTATAAACAAAGTGTGTTTTTATAGTAATTATAATAAAGAAAAAAATTACAATAATTAGGCAGGTTCTACCTCACAAGCTTTAATTTCCTACGTATACCTATTATAAGTATAAGCTTTATAATATTGGATATAAAGCTTAGGTAGTTACTTACTATACCGCTGATAATATATAAACTTATGTAATGAGATCCATGTTGCCCAGGTACCATCTATATACAGATCTTCTTTAGCTCAGGAGACATCATTTCATTTCGTGGGTGTGTCTTTTATTCTAAGTTGACAAAAGCAGCGAATGCAGATAATAAATTACCATGTTCTGGGTAACTAAATATTTGGATAGTCCGCTCACAATATTTTTGAATACATTTTTGCCCAAGTCCAGCGGTCACGCCCTCTAACTGACAACAATGAAGGCCAGGAACATAGTCTGAACTACAAATTGTTATTTCCACGCCATAAAGTTTTCTAAAAGTGTAACTTTAATAATAGAAAGAATGTAATCGTTCGTTCCGCGGACTATTAATCTTTCCACCATGAATGTGTTTTATAGCAGATGCTTACCAATTTTGATGTCTTTTTACAGATTTTATGTGCGTTTACCGAAGTTGGAGTTTTTCATTGAAACGGTGGACAGAGTGCCGCGTAGAAAGAAACCATACTAGGTATCAGATTACTTTTTTTCATTGCAACTCATTGCCTCTATTTGTCATTAACTATTATATTTACATACTTATATAACTTATGATCTCTATCATCTTTTCAATAGCTTTCTAAATTTTAGCTATAACTATGTACATACTATATGTTACTATGTATAATTTATACCTAAGGACAACTTTAGGTATAAATGATTCATACCTAAGTCAAAAGTTAAAAAGATTTATTCAAATAGGTCACAATCTGACACTTTTGTATTCAAACAGTACTTAATGAGTACCGTGTGTTCGGAAAGATACCTTTACAAAAAGAACGCACAAGAAACTTGTAGGGCTTAATTTTTTCAACTGAACATATTATATTATACTTACATTCGTTTTAAAACATTTTGCAGTTGTCGGTTTCGGGATTTATTTCTTGACTTTTTATTATTATCTGGCTAGAACACGATGATCAACTAGGCTAGAAGCCTGTACTATGGTAACCAGAAGACTGATATACATACTATATAAGCATATTACACTCAGACACAGATCAAACAGACATGTTCATGCACACAAAATGTTTGACCTGGCCGGGGATCGGGGATTGACATGCGGCTCAGAAGGCAGGAGCACTACCGACTGAGCCAAGCGTCCAGTCTTGTGATATAAGATCTTGCCTCTTGCAAAATTTTATGACGCTTAGGGCAACGGGCAGTAGAGGTTCAGTCATCAGTCCGTTCAGTCCGTTGCACAAAGTATGGAAATGTGCGGTAAAATGGTCGCATCTCTTGATTGCGTTGACATAGAAATTTGATTAAGTATTTTACAGCAGCAAGGGACTGTAGACCTAAGTTGTTGATAAGTATAACTTTTAACATGATACCTTACCCCGTTCTCAAGAAAAAGATTCTTGACAGACGGACATACAGACAGACAGATAGACCGACAGACAGACGGACAACGAAGTGATCCTGTAAAGGTTCGACTCGAGTTCAACAACATAGGTTGAAAAGGCTACAAGATTTGTTCCCATGAATGTTTACTTTTAGTTCAAGTTACTTATGGGCATGAAAACCATCGAACGAAAATATCTCAAAAGTCTCTTGCAGTCCAAAATATCTAGAACACGCCCGATCATTGAATACTTTCATTGTAGATACTGAATCTACCGACCGAGGCATTCTTCCAACACTCGCCATTTATAATGTGCTATCAATGGCTTGTCGCATCGCGCCCAAACAATGCTTTCTGAGGTATGAACCACCACTTCACCCTGACCTCTGCATTTCTATTAACATCTCTTATAAAAGTTCTCTCTCGAGCGCTCTAATAGGTCTAATGTAACTGGTCAGTAGATTATAATACGTTTAATGGCGTGTAATGAATAGCATAACATCCATAAAGTGACAATACGGCCACTCGAACATGCCTTTTTATAATAATAGGTGATTTATAGAGACACGCGAAATATTGTGTTGTTTTGCACGTGTTTGAGAGAAACGCCTTCGATTCGCGGCTGAAGACTGAAAGGTGAGGAACCATGAATCAAATCGTGAATGAATGAAATTGACTTCGGTTTACCTTTGCCTGCTGGAAGAAATATTGATATTATTGGAACTTTAAATATATATATTTTTTAAATGTGCTTGACGATATTTTTTAGCCATACCTTTTTTTCGTTTACCTATTATAATGAGTGTACTAAAATATTTTATGTAAGTAGTAACTTTACGTATTTTTATAACTTACAGCCAATAACATTGAGTTGCTTATCAGCAACATACAGCAGTTACTTAAATACAATAAACATAAGTTTAAGCAATGACTAATTAATAATTGCTTACATTAAGTCATAAACTGACAACTAGTTATGTAAACATACTTAACCTACATTAAAAAGGTACAATTAATAATGTTAGGTACTAAATATGCAGTACTACAATACACACGTACCTACATAAAAGCGAAAGTCCGACGAACTAACTAAAATAAAAATCTTAAAAGAAAAAGCGAACAGATTATATCTCTACATAATGCTATCCAAGTACCTAACAGAATCTCAACACGATATAATAGTATGATAACGTATATGCAAGTAAATAAAAATCATTCAATAAAAAGTTTGCTCTTTTTACGTCCTCAGATAACGATCCTTCGGCCGCTGATTCCACAATACAGCGACAGATGTCCAAAACTTTATCTCGCTTTTTAAGCTTCTTAAAACTCAGATAAAAAGTATAAACTATTCATCGGCAACAACACCTACGTAACGACATATTGTAAGCAATAGTGGGATAAATGCGTCGTGAAATCACTTCTATGCGAAGGTACGAGTGTAATCCACTTAGAGGCATGTCGCGTTTCTTTGTCAAAATAGTGGAATAAAAAACTAGAGATGTACGGTTCATTGATTTGTAAAAAATAACACCGCGGGGTACCTTGTGTGCAAACAGTGTGGGGCTCAGACGTGGCCTGAGGTGGAGTGGGGCTCGGGTGGCGGTAGTCATTTGTATGCATTTGATGTTTGCGTCTTGATTGAATTGTTCAACATGTTGATGGAAGTGTTTGAAGATTTTAGAAATAGGTATGTAAGTAGCGTTCAGTGTTCATACTTACATACATAAAAAATACTTGTATTTATTATGCAAATGGTCCTATTCTTTTTTGTCATTAAGGTAGTTCATGAGTAATTTACTAAGAAGCATTGGTAATTTGTCGTTGCTTTTTTTTTCTTCTTTTATAGACCCACACGAATGTATTGCCAGTGTCAAGTTATATAAGTTTTCAAGTTAATATGGTCAATTAGTAAATTCAGAGTCAGTGCAAGCCCAGTCAAAGTCACAGCTCTAGTAAAGTGGTGGTCTTTAAAAGAATCTGCCGGAATTTTGGTGGGATCACGAAAAATCACATTTCAACTCTCCATCACTTGCCAAGAGACTTGTGTATCTTCGAAAACACTCAACACGTAATATTCCACCATTATTACAAGTTAAACACTCGAAAATGCACCGATAATTATTGATAAAGATACGGGAACCAAACTGTACTCGTCGGTTCTCGTCTTTCCCGTCAAAACTCCGAGTTGCTTTATTAAATAGGTAAAGTATAAAACAACTGATTTCGACTGCATATTTGATTTTTCAATGTGGAATCCTTAAGGAACTTTTTATATTTAATTTGAAATCTATGTTTGAAACAGTGTACTCAACATATAATATAGCAATTTTCAACTCTATACAAATTAATGTGAATCTAAAAGTGATAATTTAAGTATTTTGAAGACTGGATTATCA
Organism: Hemistola chrysoprasaria; assembly: GCA_947063395.1. NCBI lineage: Eukaryota > Metazoa > Arthropoda > Insecta > Lepidoptera > Geometridae > Hemistola > Hemistola chrysoprasaria. The sequence continues at coordinate 10,064,412 of OX346724.1, read as the reverse complement.
CCTAATCCTAAGAAGTAAATCCCTGAATTGGTGTGTGGTACATAGTGAAATTTCGTAGAACGTGCTACGGGCTACGAGCCTATAATATGCTACATGCAATGTGCCCTTTATGTATTTTATTAGAACTTTTACTGTTCTTATTCGAAGTATACCGAAGTATTTGAAATAACATAACATCATGTATTTTTCCCAAAGGGGTAGGCAAGGACCTAGGTCTCAGTCCCATATAAGGTATTCCCACACTTCGCCAGCTATATTCCAGACTCCAAAGGGCTATAATTCATATTTTTTTTATGGATAAATCCATAAAAAAAAATATTCACTACTCATAGGTGTGTTTGGGGTCTAACGCTGACCTATTTAATATAAAACAATCGCTTCTTGCTGTAACGCTTGCGAATCACTACGCCAGCGAGGTAGTCAAACTTAATAGAATAATAAGAATAATTTTAGAATGAATTTTTTGTAAACCAAAAAATTAGTTTACAAATTGTTTATATTATGTTCTCATGTAAGTAAGTGACTGTTTTTATCTTTATGAGAATAAATGATTTAAACTCAATAACAAGTTTAATTTCAATAATCATTATAAGTTTTAAATTGCGTACTACATAACATAACATAACATGACATACATTCATGCCTTTTTCCCGAAGGGGTAGACAGAGAGGTGTACAGGACTCAGTCCCATAGTAGATACATCCACGTTTCGCCAGTATGTTATTGGTCCCATGTAATAGGGGGCGAGCCTATTGCCATCTACCGGGCACAGGTCCAGACTCCAGGCAGTTATTGAGATAATTCCTAATGGAAAAATCCAATATTTAACACTTTGCCTGACCTGGGGATCGAACCCATGCGCCCTCTACACCACCGAGGCAGTTGCGTACTAAATTCATTGATATAGTACTAAATTGCGACCTATAACTATTTTCGTGTCCGTTTCTGTAAATACCACGACCACAGATCCACGTGAATGAAAACGTTATTCACGCAACACCTACATAATAACAGTTTTTGCCATGTCGACCGTCACCTTTAATATCTTGTTCAAGTTTGATTTATGCGAGCCTTTGTTGCAGAAGTTCTTCGCGAGAATCGTGTGAACATATTTGTTGAGATTTACGAAATTTCACGCTCTCAATAAAGGGATTGTGGCCATTTATGGGGTATTTAATGTATAGATGATAAACGACGTGTTTGCTCTCCGTGCGTCCAGTCAATACTTGATTAACGATCGTGTTCAATGTAAACGCAACTTAAGCATAGATGTTAAAAAAATTAGTAAATGTTTGTGTAAACTGAAAAAATCAGTAAATATTATACATATTACAATATAAGACCTATACCTTCCTGCAATACAAGTGTATATTTTCACGTTCAATTGTAGAAACAATTTAACCATTGGCGATTATTATTAGGATCGCTTTTAATAAAGTTCCAGCTCAAAGCTGAAAACATCGTAAAAGTGTGTCAGTCTGGGTATGTATGTAACGGTAACCTCCATAAAACCTTCAACCACGCGTCATACGGACGTGGACGCTCCGCCAACAATCGCTATCACACATCGAATTCCGGGTTATTGCATTCCAATAAACCCTGTACAAATCTCGCGCCGCCAATAAGCCCGAGTCTAAGTTTACGTCGCGCGGAATATCAGTTTTCCGACTTTACCCAATAAAGGGGTAGCCCCTGATCCGTTAAGTAAACAGAAAAAAGGAAGGCTGGCGGCCCGCGAGGCGACGTAACGAGTAAATCACGGGTAAGCCCCAATACGAGACGCGGCGCGCGGCAGCACTCGCTTAAGCCGCGTAACCCCTTTAAGTTCACCTTCCGATATCCCCGTATGTGCTAAATAAACGAGCCTCTTTTTCCAGGCGTGTGCCTTTTTTATGAGCCAATGTGGGAAACTCGCTTGTAGGCGAATGACTACGTATACTGGATTTGCATTTTAGCCGGTAATGCAATATGCTTAGCGCAGCTCCCCGAATGAGTTGGACTTCCGGCTTCTGTAACATACTAATTTGTCCTTTTGTTAAGGTGGTATTAGCTTTGCAGCGAACGTGTATATTATGCCATCTAACAAAGCAGTTCATATTAGCACAAACACACACAAAATAGTCATGCCAACTCGAACTAAGCCTACAAGACGATATCTCAAAATCCAATTGCCCTATAAAGTTTTCTAGCGCTAGGCACCATAATCTGAAACCTTTTTATTCTGAAGTAATATCGTAACAAAGTAAGCAACAAAGGGCAGATTGAGGCAATTGGCTGAGAAGCGTGACCGTGGCGAGGCGACGCCACAGTGGCCGCAGTGACCCCGACTCCTACCGCTGGCCCGCCACGCCGCACCGTGTGGCCGCCTCCAACTACTTCGCCCGACACCCTTTACACAAATTGATTTTAAATGGCGATTTATTTCCGCCTCATATCGCCGATCCGATCTTTCTATGAGTTTTACGGGCGGCTTTACGTGGGGTTAAGAAAGTCCCAGTTATAAAACGGTTTATTTCTTTTCATGGCGGTACTTAGCCGCCCTCTAATTATGTCGGATTAACCCATCGAATACCTTCATTATACGGTATAAAAAGCTTCTCAACTTTATCGCTACGATCGAGTTTGAAACGTCGAACTCTTTGTAACAACAAACAGAAACGAAGGCTAAACGAGTTATAAAACTAAAAGTCTAACGGTGACAAAGCTTTTTATCTCGGATTCTATACATAACGGGTGTTTGAAATAAAAGTTGGGCTCTATTGCAATATTTTTACCCTTTTGCGAATTTGTGCAAATTACTTTATGAGCGCGTTTTACAAAAGTAAGTTTTTTTTTTATATTTTACAACAGCGACGTTTTGGAACGTCTGTGTAGTGGTAGAGACGAACCCGGCCACGTCTGGAAGGGGTCCGGGTTTACGAGTTGTAAGATCCAATGTGTCGTTCCCTAAACCGTCGTATAATAGAAAATAAATAGTAACCCTTCGGTGGCGGCGCGTTTGCTGCCGAAAGGTTTACTTTTATTGCCGGTGACTTTCTTTTATTGACTACCCCTTCATAATTGCCAAGGTTTAGGATAAAAAATAGAAATCGCTGTTTCTTTGCGAAAACCCATTGTTTATATTTTGGCAAATTACAATTGCGTTTTGTAAAAAAGTTGCAAACTTTTGTCTGTGCATATTATCGGAGTTAGAAAGCTAGCAATTTTTAACATAATGAGAATCCGTTGGATTTTTAACGCGTTTGTTTTCTGGAAATCTTAATTAACGTTTGGTGAAAGAGGGTTAGTTCAAATAGATTTATCTTCTCAGCGGGTGTTGTACCTGCTAGAACGGCGTTGCAAACTATAAATATTGTTTTTTTCTTGAATGGTCGTTGCGAGATTGAGACATTTTGCGACCGCAAAGGCTTCTTGCAGCGGGGGGTGTCACCGACTGACGATAGGTTTTTTGCATTCCCTGGTAGCTGTCGATACTTTGAATACGTCGTGAGTACTGAGTAATGTGATTGGAGATACGTAATAGAGACGTCAGGTAAAGCTAAATAAAAATAACAATAAATACCTGCCAAGGAAGATTTTGCGGTCACAATGTTACAATTGTAAGTTACCAGTATTACAAGTGTGTCCCTTGCGTTTTTAAAATTCACGTTGAAGATCACGATTCACAGATTCAAGATTCACTTTAATATGAGAAGTTTTACTGTATATAAGTACTGTAGTATAATGATTATAAACATCATGTGAAAAGTAAAAATTAGACGAATAATGGGTTAAATTAATGACATATGTTACGAAACTACCGATGCGCTAGGATATCATGGATTTCTCATTCAAGAAAATTAAATCTGTAAATATCTAGTTGTCATATTTTTGTAGAAAGTAAAACTTAAAATATTTAATCTTAATTGATTGAATATGGCGTTACTTTTCGGAACTCCATTGTAGACTTCTGGAATTAATAATCTTTAGTTTTTAGTTCCGATTTTTAGTGCCAAAACAACATGCATGCACCGCCCTCCCGCCCGCAAATTTGCATGCAAAGAGGAAATGCTATTAGGTATTATTTTTCATTCAAGTTTCATTAAAGATTCTTGTTCCAGAAATACCTATCCTATTTTACTTCAGAACTAAGATAGCTATTGTAAACCTTAACATTTTTTTTTGTATTAATGTAAACAAGTCACACTTTACAACCCGAAAGGTATTAAGATTTTATTATCATGTTGATATAATATTTATGCTGTTTAAAGAAATGTTGATTCATTTACGCAAATGATACCTACAATGTTTCGAATTCTTGTCTTCAAGCACTGAAGAAACAGAAAATTCGATTTAAATCTATTTTAGTGGTAAACAAACGTTTAACAACATTTAAATGGAGTGACGTAGAGGTAATTATGTGAATCGGTTCAGCCGATCAGTGAAATAATACATTTCACGAATGCATTTCTAAAATTAGTGAAGCGTGTAAACGTGGCTTACATAGCACTGACTTTTAATTTTAGATAATTTACGCAAACGACGCACTATCTGAAGGTTAACATCGTCTGCTGGTAAATCTACTAATAATAATAATAATTCTTTATTGCAGACCATATTAGGTACATATTACAATAAATATTTATAAAAATATTATGTATCTAAGTACAGACATTATGTCACACTCATGAGATCAGGAGGCTATCTCCACCCATCGTCTGTAGGTACTTGTTGACGTAAGTCTTTCTGCCACACTATACGAATAATGCTATTACTACAACTGTCAACCCTGGACATAAAAGACGCTATCCTCTTTCGCTGAATGGCATTGAATGTGTCCACACGTGCTTCTAGAAACATCCCAGAGGCACTGTAGAAACGTTTCAACCCCATCAGTTGCCTAAAGATGTTACTAATGTACTTAGCTCTTTTAAAACCCAACCAAAATGAGATGAAAATATCACTTGTACTCATGGATTCTTATCTACATAATATTATTATTATTAAAATTAAAATACAATATGAAAATGACCAGTACTTCCACGGTAGCTCAATTGGTAGAGCGCCCGTGCCCACCACGCGGAGTGCGGATGGTGCGGGTTCAAGTCCCGCACACGGGTGAAATTTTTCTTCCCATTTTCATATAGCATATAGTATAGTATATAGTATAACTATATAGGTATTATTATTGACTCACTTGTACCTATATTATGTATGGTATTTGTATGTATTATTATTATTATTTATTTAGTTTATTTTTTATTGAATAAATTTCGTATTAGTTTTATAGAGATATTTATATACTTACTATATTTTTGGTATAGATTATAAATTAATTGGTTTGAAATGTGAAACCACCGTCCTTCCAGCATCTTATTTTAAGTCCTGTCACTGCATGGTTGCCTGGAAGAGATCGCTCTGAGCGATAAGGCCGCCAATTGTTACACATTTTCTAGTTTTAATATTTGCTTTTGTTGTTTTCTGTACTAATTTTAATACCAACAAAGAGTATTCTATTCTATTCTATTCATATTTTCTTCAAGCGAATAGACCGTTTAGTCTAAAAATATAAATATTACGTCCGATATAATTTTTACCTAGAAATTATTTATTTCATAATGCGATAAGACTGCTTCAGCATCAGGTTCAGATCAGGTTACAGAAGTCCAGAAGTATTATAATATCGTGATTGGGCTGGTGAGTGTATCTGCTACAGATATAAGTATGTACTTAAATGGTGACCAGTACAATGATTGATCAGGAGAGAGAGGATGATATAAATTCTTAGTTTACATGTTTGGCATACAATAAAAAATATTTATTTATGTCTTTAGGTTTTATTTTAAACATGACATACATTCACACCTTTTTTCCGAAAGGGTAGGCAGAGGTGTACCCAGGACTCAGTCCCATAGTAGATACACCCACATTTCGCCAGTATGTTATTGGTCCCATGTAATAGGGGGCGAGCCTATTGCCATCTACCGGGCACAGTTCCAGACTCCAGGCAGTTATTGAGATAATTCCTAATGGAAAAATCCAATATTTATCACTTTGCCTGACCTGGGGATCGAACCCGGGACCTCTTGATTGGCAGTCGAGCATGCGCCCTCTACACCACCGAGGCCGTCTTTATTTTATTTAAGGTTAATACATTATCTTTTGATTTTATAAACCTGCCTCCATGTAAGCCGTTCTTGGTTCGCGTAAGGCGTGCGACACAGTCCGTTTTGTTTCAATATAGTACGGTCGGCATGCGTTTGGAAAGCAGCGAACAGCCATTAAATTTTATCGCTTCTAATGGTTGCCGTGGGTGATTTGTAGCTAACCTACCGTAAATTCACTTAATTCTAAATAACCTCTTATTGTGAGACTTAGGTTTTGGTAATTTATTGTAAACTGTTTCAGGGTATTGGTATTTTAGAAACTTGGAAATTAAAATATTTTTTTCATGGAGTCAAGAATCTTAGTTGTCAGCTTTTCTTACTGTTTATCAACAGATTATATCTATACGTATTATTTGTATGAACATTATTGACGTATTCTGTGGGGAGGTAATATCAATACATACTAAGGTAAAGAGCATGAAATAAATCCCACGGGCAAAGTGCCTACACATCCGCTCAGTCAGACATTTTTGTCACCAAATATAGCATTCGCGTAATATTTATAGTTAAAAGATCATTTTGTTGAAATGGAGCCAAATTTCCGGCGCGGAGCTTTCAACGGAATTTACAAAAAGCGCCATAAATTGGCAAATAATCCCCCGCATAACGCAACCTTTGTTTGGCCACACGTGCTTTTAATATCTCTTACGCATCGCGAGCGGAACAATGGCCGGATTTAGTCTTTGTGATCGTCCTGAAGTAAACACACGTAAAAACTTCCTTCGTATTTTGGAAATATAGATGTTAATAAATTTTATTAAATGATATGCGAACAAAGAGGTCTGTGATTGAATGGCGACGATCGGCTGTGTCGAATTTGTCATGAAACTGTACGCCTTTGTTAGAGATGAATGCCGCGTGAGAAGGAAGAGCTTCCGGTTGCTCTACTCCATGCATCAGGGATGTCGGAGCAGAGCCTCGGGCGATATCTTGCCATCGATATCCTACACGCACATTGTTATTTTTTTTTCAAATACCGATGATAGTCTTTTTGCACTCTTTAGAAATGTGAATTATAGAAAAAATGAAATACCTGTCGATAAATTTTTGAGGCAAATTCTTCGATATATACTGGAGAAGTTGAACTTGTAACTGAAAGAAAAGAAGTAGGTAGCTTTTCTTGATAAATTCTTATTCATCATCATCATCAGCCGGAAGACGTCCACTGCTGAACATAGGCCTCCCCCATAGAACGCCATAAACTATTCATATGGGAGGATTTTGCCGTAATCACCACATTTGGCAAATGGTTTGGTGATCGCAGTAGTTGGAATACTTAGAGCCGGAGAGCGCTGCTGCCCACTCTCATAAAACTTAAAATTCTAAATACTTATTAGTATAGTAGCAATAGATGAGTGCAGTTATTTACGATTAATCCTTTTTGCAATTAAGAACTTTAAAGTACCTTCCCTGACTGCCTCGGTGGCGTAGTGGTAAGCGTTATTGCCGATCTCGGGTTCGATTCTCATGTCTGGCAAAGTACTTTTGGGTATTTCCATCAGGAATTTTCTCAATGACATCCTGGATTCTAGAAATGTGGCCGGTTATTGGCAAATGACTCGACACTATTACATGGACCTGCAAAAAAACTTAACTGTTGATGCGTAGGTGTACCTTTTATGGGACTGGGTCCTAAATACACCTCTGCCTACGCCTTAAGTAAAAAGGCGTGATGCTATGTTATGCGCCTCTAATCCCATGTAATAAGTCGAATGAAAATGATAATTAACTTTCAGCGATGACGTCATCGAGTTACACGATCCGACGTTCATAAAGACTGTAGTAACAAACAATCCGGTCGGCATTTTTAAAACAAGAAAAAAATTGAGTAGCCATGTGTCGATGGACGCATCGACGAGCGCCGTGTATGATACGCGAAAAAAGTATAAAAAAAGTAAAACCGCGTCGGAACAATCGAAGCTAACTTATAAAATATGTATCCGTTGGCTTTTGGAACTTGCACTGGTACTATTTTGACCGCGATCGGGATTTTTCGGACAAGGGAATAGCATCATAAAGGCACGTCCATGCCGCGATCGCTCGTTGTTGCCACTTGTGAATTATCTAACGCACGGCTATGGACCAAATTGGTAAAACTGAATAGTTAACGTTTGTATGCTGGCTGTTGGTTTTGGAACTGAGGTTTTATTAAAAATTTACAAGTTATGGCATTGGAACAGGTTATTAAAATATTTATAGGGTTATCTTTCTTTCTAATTCTATGAGAGTAAGTAGGTATAATCCATATAGGCAGTCTAGCTAAGACATTAATTAGGTAAGTACTTGAAATAAGTATTTACCTATGTGGATATCTCATCGTCATCATCAACTTGCTAATCCGCTGGGCTATGTCGGTAACTTTCGTTCGTTTAAGGATCTTCTCATTTCTGATTCGATCTTGTAGACAAATCCCGAGCATAGCTTATATGCATAGAGCATAGGTTGGAGTTAATATTTTTTTAAGCTTGAGGCTACACCAAATTACACTAACGTTGCCTTCTTGTGAAATATCTTTGTGAAATTATTGTACATTTGGAAAGTAGGCCCCAAGATACAGGTTTACCTAGATGGGGACTATTGTCCAAAAACTAGGTAAACAACTAACATACATTGTTAATTGTATTTTCTTTATCAATAAACGTTATCTTATCTAAAACAAAATGTTACATGCTATATTATACACTTCCGATACGCGATACGAATAAAAATCAACGCAGACTGTATACTTACATAATTATGTAAAAAGCTAAAAGCATTGCATCCAAAATATTCCAAAAGCTGAAAAAAAGCTCCGGTACACAGGAGTTGACAGTAGACATCCATAAGATGGCGCGATCAGATGTCTGCCTGTTATCGGGCATGCGATCGGCACAAAAACGTGGTGTAATGTGCCGGTCATTAATTAACTGCTGCTTTTGTATCTTTAGAGGTGGGGAGTTTGCGGAGTTGGGATTGATAAGGTGCCCGTACAATGTTGAGCTCTGAACCATGAGTAAATACGTGTATTTTATGAAGTATGTGATAATGTTATACCGGTGGTTTGCTAATTTGTCGGACACACTGCCGCGTGCTGCTGTGCTGCCGTGTGCCGTATTAGCTTAAATACAATCATAATGTTATTATAATCCATTGGTAACATTGTGACGTTCACATCGATTATATATTTATGCACTGGAAGTCGATTTCACTGAACAGCGAGGCTTTTGTTAGGGAAACATTTAAGTATACCTAAGTTCTCCGTTCACGTCGCATAAGTTTAGTTTAATGTAATTTTATTATGTGCCAGCATATAATTTTCTCCTATTCATCCTGATAGGGTTAGGTTTAATTGGGATGGTCAATTGTTTATTGATTTTAAGGAGGAGAGAGAGCAATCTCAACCTCCCACAACTATTAAAATATGCCAACAGTCGATATACCGTCAAACATAATAAATGAGGGCATCAGGCACCCACCGGCGACTCGCCACTCAGCCTGCCGTCGCGTCTTCTTCCGACATTTATATCTCGTCGAACCTACGAATCAGAGCGTCATTTTTACCCGTCATCGCTAATTTGCCATTGTTTTCCCTACTGACGCCACCTTTTTTGCTAAAACCATAAAATAGATAAGGTTTTTGTTATTTTGGGCTGCCTTAATTGATTATAAACGTTAGAGGTGATGTCCGATCGCATATTCTGGGTAGGGACAAGGTGCGGACTATTTATCATCAAAATCGACTGATGAAGGTGTTAATGAAGATTGCATTGTTTTATTTGTGGCAGTCTAAATGGTGTTTACCTAGTAAACGGATATATTGTGGAACCACCTGCGGTAAAGACATATAATATTATCTCAGAGAAGATAGGTACTCGAAAACTCGAAATATTTTGAACGATGATATCTATCCGTGTAGACCAAATTATTGTAGTTAAAGTTTACAGTCATGTATTAAAAAAAACTATAGCTTAGTTTCAAATATAGCGCCAGAAAGTTTCCCATACCGCTAACTTTGTGAAAGCGTCAGCAATATAAGGCAGTAAGCGAATGCACTTTGCCACCATCTCCCCGGACTCGTTGCATATAGCATCAGCCATACGTTAGTCGGCCTCGATCGCACCGCGCGCCGCGTCAAGGCACTGCCAGAACAGAACCTGCTATAAAGCACGGTGCAATAAAGAGAATGGATGCCGCCCATCGTCAGGCACCGGCCGCCCGGAGGATTACCCGAATCGCCACTATTTATCGCTCGAGCCTTGCGCCCAGGTGCCATCAATCTATTTAATGATTGGGTCAGCACATACTCTTGTCCTTTTTGCAGCGAGCACCCGACGCCCGACGCGGCGCGGCAAAACGAAGACGCAGATTCGAGAGATGGACGTTTGATGAGGCGCTTTTGTGTCGATCGCAGAGTTAAAAGGCTTTCGGACGCACTATCACCATTATAATTGCTTTTTAGATATATGGTCCTGCTTTCTATATACAATATACCGGATAAGATATTAGTAAAAAAACAAATAGAGAAACAGTTTACTGTATGAAACCTTCTAAGGAACCAAAATGAAGAAATAAAACACTGTTTACTAAAATACTTCTTTACCTTAGACTAGAATCCTGCTGGATCCTAAGGCTCCTAGTTTTAATAAAGCATGAAATCGGAATGGTTTATTAAAGTTATTTTCATGCGATTTGGGCTTTGTTATTGAGTTGTTTCAAATTGTTCCTTCCTTCAGCTTACTCGTAAAGGAAGATTAGTCTAAAGTTCACGAGCGGCAGCTTTCCTCCAGAATACCTTTGACATTTTGTGCCTACTTAAAGTCCGTGAATAAATCAAGCTTAGCCGGTGAGGGTCGCCACCACTCGTTCGACGGTCAATGGCTCAAGATAGCCGTACAAAAGGCCATTCGGACGTGGCCATACATCTGGTAGGATCGTGCGCGGAGCAATGGATGCGAGGATTTGACGGCCATTTACTCACGGCGACTCACGGTTAAGCTTTGTTTAAACGGCCCTTGTATTCTGTTTGATTTCGGAAGTCATTTTCGGGTATTGACTCGAACTTGTGTTGGCCAAGTGACGGGTTTGAATTGAAAGTGATGTTAAGAAATTGGGGTAGAAAAATATTGGCAATTAGTATTATTATATTATTCATGCAATTGGTATGTGATCTCTTATTAGATGACGTTGTACATGACATGACATTATATTTATTTCAGCAAATTAAACCGCGGGGCGCAGTCAGTTAATAAATCTGTTATAAAGGAGTTGTTGATTGTTGGGCCACGTCGACCTCACATTATAATTTTGATTTAATTTGATAGGCCTAATAATAATATTTTCAAATGTGCACATATAAAATTGCTTTTCCGTATTTTAGTATCGCCATTAATAATATTGAAATGAGAAAATGTTCTACTAAAATAAGAACGTGCGTCGCTATTAATAAAATACTTAGTATTTCACTTTGTACAAATAGAATTATAAATTAAACGGCGATGGTAAGATGGCTACTATATTTGGAAATATTATTGCGAATAACAATCTCTACCCGGAAATTTTGGATTAATAAACAGTGTAAGGTTTTTTGGGCCCAACTTCCTTGAATTCCAAGCCCATTTCCTTTGTCATTTAGCACAGTAGCGGAAATAAAACGAAATATTTACCAAATATATGTGTATCTATTAAGTACTTCAACTAAACGTCCTCACTTAAAACTGTGCAATATGCTACAGTAGTATAGTAGATTAAGTAAAGGAATGCCTCAAATCATGTCTCATGATGCGATTAGACCGTAACGTGGCGCCCTACCTCAATAAGCCGAGTCTTGTCTGGTGTAAACTCGCTTACTTTACCTGAGCAAACTGCCACCCGGCATGGCGCGGCGGCGGGTGAAATGTGCGTTTCCATTGATCGTACCAATTTTTACGTTTTCAAAATTATTAAATTAACAAAAAAAATTCATAATAAGCAAAAAAGTGAACTTGTTTTCCAAACACTTCAATGACTGCCTCGGTGGCGTAGTCTGAAACTGTGACCGGTAGATAGCAATAGGCTAGCCCCCCTATTACATGGGACTAATAACATACTGGCGAAATCTGGGAAACCTAATTTTGAAACTCTCTGAGTACAACTCTGCCTAACCCTTTAGGAACAAGGTGTTATTGTATATTGTTATTGTTGTTTTCCAAACGCTTGGAATTCAAAGACATAAATAAATGAGTACAACAGCAGTTTTGACATCGGTTATGTAACTAGTTTTATGCGGCAACTTTCTGTTCCTTTCTATTCGTACATTCTGTATCTAATTAAGTTTAACGTTGAATCGATGCTGCGAACATCTAAACGTTTTTATTTTTACGACTGGTGTTCAAACGTATGCGTAATGAAGAGTCTAGACGTGCTAAAACAACTGAAACTGGAAAATTAAATATGAACTTTAATATCAATAATAATAATAATAATAGTAATTCTACTTTAGCTTTACTTTTTCTTAAAACCTTCTCTGTTTACATAAATTATATATGTATTCGTAAATGAGTGATTCATCATCATCAACATCATATCAGCCATAGGACGTCCACTGCCGAACATAGGCCTCCCCGTTTGATTTCCATCCAGTCCGGTTGTAAGCGGCCTGCATCCAGCATGCTCCTGCCGTACTTATCGTCTGTCCACCTTTTGGGAGGACGTCCTACGCTGCGCTTACCAGTCCGTGGTCTCTGTGAGCGATTGATACCTACAATTCTGCAATCACTACAAATTATGCTCAATTTCTAAAGTCAGAAATATGAATGAATGAAAATGAATGGATGAATGAATGAATGAATGAATATATCAGATATTAGCTATTTCATAATTTTTACGAAAACATAAAACTCAAAGTCCAATGAAAACGGACCGCAAGGCGGGTAAGGTCGTGGGCGTTCGGCGCGCAGTTCCGGTCAAGTCGCGGGCGGCTCTCGGCTTCCGGCCGTCCAATTTGGCCACATTCAGCCACGGGAGGGGGCAAGACGTTGATACCCTCCCTTGCTCTCCCACGCACGTGCTTCGAGATTGAACTTTATTACTGTTGTGACCTGATAAGTGCGATATCATTTGAAGTTGGCTTGAGTTGAAATGATTTCATGTCTTGAGACGGTTAAGTATTATACCAAAGCTAATATAATTTTTTCTCCTGATTGTACTTAGCCCCTAGTCAACAAAATAAATTACATGCATGCAGACAACACGCATGCCGCTTTTGATATGTGAGTTAGAACAATTTCACGGATGAATAGAACCACGATGTTTCAATTGGTTAGAGCAACGCCACGGAGCGGCGTAAGTCGTGGGTCAAAATCCCGCTTGTGAGAGTTTTTTCCTTCCCACATTCACGTATGATAAAAAGCCGGCAAACAGAAACACCGACGGACACGACGGATTCAAAAAGAGGTGGTCTTAAAACAGAGACAAGATGAAAAAAGCGTTTCGCCGTGTACAGTACAGACCAAGCGAGGTAAGAATTTGCCTAACGACGTCCGACGGACATACCTATAGTTTTGTAAGGTTCATTCAGTAGACCATTTAGATATTTTTGAGAATAAGAAAACCAAGACAAAACTACGTATTTAATTTAGTTATAGCATAATACAATTTTTTTTTATGATAGTGAGTGACAAGACGAGCAATCTTGCCTGATGGTAAGCATCATGATTGCCAATATCAGATACAGTGCCACCCAGTATTTTAAAATTCAAAATTCTGCGCGGCACTGCACTGCACCTGTCACCCTGAGATATTAGTTGTTGAAGCTCGTCATACCCAGTAATTACGCTGATAACATTGCCCTTCAGATCGGCACAGTAATTTTTGCACATTACTGCTTGGCAGATGAATAACAGGCAAAGGTGTGGTACTTCCCCAGGCGGCCCCTTGCAAAAGAGGGCTATCACTATAAAATGTTTAGAAGGATTTAAGTGTCACAGTACCTTTCTCATCGACACAAATACAAAATCGCGAAAAAAAACATCAGCTTATTCATAATAAAGGGCAAGACACACATGGGCGGGCGCTTGACGGGTCAAATACAAGGATACGAGCCCGTCCCGCGCACGCTATACTTAGTGTGTTGTTCTCCATACAAATACAAGGAATGTAACGATATACGGACCGCGCACATCCCACTCCCGCGGTCATGTGTGCATTGGGCTTAATTGTTTCTGGATCTAAAACAATATGTTTGGAGGAGCTAATTTTTTCGTTATTTTAAAATTGTTTCCAAAGAGAAAGATTTTCTAAATGAGTACAACGACCCCAAGTCTACGACACCGATGATCGGACGCATAGTATAATACATTATAGTATAGCATCATAAGTCATAAGCTGTTCCGTCAAGCTCCAACTAATTACAAGATGAGCTCAAGTTAATCCCGGCTTAGGCCCAGGGCTCGCAATTAAACGGATCCCGGCTCAAACTAAACAGAGGGCCCTTTGACGACGCCGTCAGTGGTCAGGCGACATTGGCCGAGTGTACTTACTCGAGGTACGATGCTAGTATGAGGTGTGGTTACCGTTCGCATATAGATAAGATTTTCCCGAGTTTGATATTGCTGCTGAAGATATGGATTAGGAATGCTTTGCTCAAGTGATCTAAAATAAAAAGTCATAGTTTAAAAGGGCAAAGGACTTCGATCACATTTGAAAGGCAAGCTGTCTGTTCTATCGTAAGTCGTAAGAAGGAGGTATATCTATGAAAAAAGGGAGAACTCCCTAATTTTCAAGGTTTGTTCAGGATATAAGAAATTATATACATGAAGAAATTCTACTAATATTATAAATATCAAATCTCAGTACAATATAAAAAAATACGTTTTGTGAACAAAAGGTGAACAAAATGCTAGCGAGTAGTAACTCGACTCCAGCACCATCTAAATTGAGATGGATGGATGGATGTTTGTTAGTCTTTCCCGCCTACTACTGAACCGATTGGGCTGAAATTCGGTATGTACATAGATTAAATGATTCGTTCATTTTACACAGATAACTAATCATGATGGTGTATTTTTGAGCCTCGATTACAAATTAAATACTAATTAATATTAACTCCAATCATTAAAATAAACTCCGTCGTGGAGTTACCGGCTTTAGAATAGTGTTCCACCCTCTCTACCCGTGGTTGCCATAAGAGCCGGCTAAGGGTTAACAGATCCAGAAGACGAGCAGCGTCCTCTGAAAAAAACCATCGAACTGCACTCGACAACTGCGTCCGCCTGCCAAGCGTGTCGTGTATTGGCAAAACCCCCCTTTATATATTTATAAACCTATGTTCAGGCGTTACCAACGGCTGAGATGATCATGATGATTATGTTAAATATTTTTGGATATCTTACTTATAATGATCTCCAGAATATGCAGAAGAAGGTGTCCATACTCGTATAATAAGCTCTATGTAAATATTGCGATCTGCCTTTTGCCCCATGTTATTTTATTTAACACCAGTACAAGGCAAGGCTATGTTTTACCATATTTAATTATATTCCTGACCACCTTTTGTAACACATTAATTAATACGTGTCCTGGTTTTCCACACATTATTATTGCAAAAATTTCGGCCTCTCACCGCGTGATATCAAAACAAAGGTCCTATGAACTTCGCACTACGAGCACAATATAATGTCATTATCAGTAACACAACTCACTGGAACTTTACCTTTTTCATTGTAAAAAATGTTAAACATTTTGTACTTAATAGCTGTGCGCGGTGGTTTTACCCTCGTTGTCATAGTTAACGAAGTAATATCGGACTAAAAAACATACCAAATTTTAACCCTATCGGTTCAGTAGTTTTGGCGTGAAGAGGAACAATAATTCGTACAAACACACACACATCGAAAAACTTTTGCATATATAGTATTACAGGTATATATATATACAGGTTTTCGCATTTATATTATTATAGTAAGAAAGCACAAAGAGCGATTGTTTAAAAAATCTTTTGAGATGCCTTAGGCGCTATATATACTTCTAGAAAGATAATTCGATTTCACGTCTGGTCTTGTTAAGTAGGGAAGTAAAAGTTAACCTTAAAAAATACTATCTACATACTTTTGAGCAAAAAGATGCATAGCATTTCAAGCACCTATCTATTATAACTTTAGTTTATCAAATTGCTCTACAATAAATGTGCGAAACTAAAAGAAAAAAAATCTACGTTGCATTTTATATTTTAATAAAGTTTTGTTACTCTCTTAATATACAGTATGCTTGGTGGCCAGCAACAGCTCATTAAGGAGTCAGAAGGGTAAAAAGTAGAGACCCTCGGTATCAGGGTTTTTGTAAAAAGAGGCTTAATTAGGCCTCATGCGGCTTCCCTACCCCTGTAACTTTTAATAAATGTTCGGAGAGTGGCTACACCCTGTGTGTGCCTGTGTTGGTGGATTACTCACATAATGCGGTGTAATGATCTTCCCTTTGGAACTTTCTTCATTATTGACGGTTTCATGGTGAATAAATTGCACTTTAAGGCACACAAATGAAAGCAATACACAGCAAGCTATAGGTTTACATATTGACTACCTACTTTTTGGGTAGGTACTTATCATTATCGACACACACCTAAATTGGAAAGCACATATAAACAAAGTTAATAATATACTAAATCAATACTGTCACACTTTATCTATACTTACTTAAAAATATATCCTCTAGAAAAGTAGCTATGAAGGCATACTACGGTTATGTTTACCCTCAATTAAGCTACGGAACAATATTTTGGGCAAATTCTGTTGATATAGAGTCAGCATTTATTCTACAGAAACGATGTATAGGAATTATATTTAAAATAGACAATATGAACAGCTTACATAATATATTTAAAGAAAATAACATCCTATCCCTAACATGTATTAAATATATGTTTATTTATTTGTCAAGTCAAGCCGTATTATACCTACTCCACAAATAAACAATGGTATGTACCACAAAAGTACCTATAATATGGCTATTAAGATTTTTAATTGACTATCTACACAAATAAATATGTTAAACGAAAGACAGTTTCGTATTATATTAAAACTGAACTGAACTATGTGTGAGTGAACTGTAGTTTTGTAATTTATATAAAATGATATAACTATTTAATAATATTATCTTTATGTCGTAATAGACTGACTGACACACTCACTTATATCACAAGACTTTAATTGCTCGAGTGAGAGAAAACATCCACTTCTGTGGATGTTTTCTACATGCCACTCAATAAATTCTTGAGTTACTTTATTCGAATTATAAATTGTAATGAGTTAAGTAGTTTAGTTATTTTTTATTATTAGATGTGCGCTTTGGCATTGCTGTAAGCATTTCATGGAATTTAAAATAAATTATATCAACGCCCGGACTTATTACCCATTAGACTAGACCACAGAGCAATACTGTATACGGAAAACTAGACTAGAGAGACCACAGAGCTGAAAGTTTGTACACAGATTAAAATTATGACGACAAACAAGAATATTATCCTAGAATTCTTACGAGAACCAAGTATCGGAATCACTCTTACTTAGTCACTAGAGTCTAGTGTGTACCTAATATATTTTGGGGATAGAAGGATAGATAAATAAACACTTTATTGTACACCATAACTAGGACACAACAATACAGGAATAACATTAAAATTATGAGTCAAGCCGCAGTATTTTTTTAGCCACGGAAATCAACGTTACTAAAGAAAGCTTATTTTAAAGTCAATCAGTACATAGAGGACAAAGATGCCTGGAAAGTTCTGCAAAGCCACCACGCGCCTCCTCCTCAACAAACGGAGGTAACAAATTTAACTAATTAGTTAAAAAAATTTACCCCAACACAAGTTTCTTGTGCGCTCTTCTTATGAGGTATCTTTCCGAACGCACGGTAGACTCAGTACTGTTTATGTTATTTGACGTACAAAAGTGTCAGATTATGACCTATTTGAATAAATCTTTTTGAGTGTGAGTTTGATTTTGAACATCTGATTTTAAAACTAAGCCACGGGAAAATGAGAAGGCGTCACACTTTCAGTGAAATAAAGAGAACAACAATTATTTTTACTTGTTCCACTGACTTATACATCACCATCTAATATAGTAACTCAGCCTCTCTGTAATTTTAGGGACCAATTATTATTATGAGCTGTTTATTCCTATCACATATTATCATATTCTGTGTCATATTATCTTGTCAATACGAGCAATAAGTTGATATTAGGGATGGTTTACAACATACAGGTATAGTGCCCTCTCTCACGTTTATCCCGCGCGTGTGCCCACAGCTAGTACTCGTGGGAAGGTATTAAATATCACAAATCAGCACACATCTCTGTTCCTGAATGGAACTCCCAGATTCGACCGTATGATACTGTTGTTACAAACAACACAGACCAATCTTACCTGAACTCTGCTCCCCTATCAAAACTAACCTTTTGTACCGCGAATAGATCAAACGGTGTTCTCTCAAGGATCAAAGTTTACTGGTCGTATTATTTTAATAAAGCGATGCGCCCACTTATCAGCGCCATCTGTGTGCCGCGAGCACAATGACGGATCATCCCTTAATGCGGACGTAAAAAATATACATTGTTGATTTTTTTGTGGACGCTATTCCGGGTTATTGTTGCGTTGTTTAATTTTATGGGATATTTTAAGCAAATGATACGGTTTTATCTTTGTGAATCAGTAGATGGAGAGATATCGCGACTCCTTGTTGAAACAGACTCGTTTTCATAGCTCGTTTTACTGTGAAATAGATTTCTTTGGAGATTGTTGATATGTAAAGTTTGCGAGGAGCAGGTAGCCTGTTTAATTTTATTTGTTTTTTAAACCTCGAATAATAAATTACAACTATGTAATTTTACATATTGTAATGTCTGTTAATAATATTAAAATCAAAGTCTACAGTGACGCTCATGAACGCTTAGTCCCCTTGTTATAAAGTTAAATAGAAAGTTAAAAAATTGCATATAGTTTTTCATATGTCATAGATAAGGAATACGGAATTCTTAAAAAAAAATCAAGAAATAACTCGAGTTTTATATAGAACTAGCTATGCCCCGCAGTTTGACCCGCGTGTTCTTCCTTCCCGTGGGAATATCGGAATAAAAAGTATCCTATCCCATATTATCCTATGTGTTATGCCTGAAAGATAATCTCTGCCTCTGAGCAATAAGACCACCAATTGTTACACGTTTTCAAGCTTTGATGTTTAATTTTTGTTATTTTTCTGTATTGTGATACTAATAAAGTGTTTCCAATAAATAATCTAATCTATTCCAGGGTCTGAAGAAGCTGAAATATGTTACTTATGTAGATAGCTTAATCTATACATAACATATTTCAGCTCAACCGGTTCAGTAGTTAGGGCGTGAAAGAGTAACAAACATCCTTGCATCCTTCCATCCTTACAAACTTTCGCATTTATAATAATGGTAGGAAGTAGGATATATGTATATATAGGTATAGCAATGAGTAAGAACAGTGTATGATCAAAAGTTACTTTACCGATGTTTATACACGTCCCTATATCAATGGTTTATAGTCCCGAAGGACAATAAGAGCACCATAAAGGCGCTGCCACATCGGCGACGTATCTACGATCTGTGTCTCAATGGAGGTTATTTACATAGCAATAAGGAGATAGAATCGAGTCTCCGCAGCCGGCACCTTATCTCTGTTATTGCCAGTGTGCACGCGGCTTATGGTCGGGCGGAATTGACTGGGATCGCTATATTGTAAGAGAAGTAAGGACTTATTACACTTTCAACAATCGGGCCTTTTATCAAATCCGTAGATATACATTATAATAAATGTTAAGGCATACAATATGTATGCATAGTGTTAGGGTTCCATGTCTAGATACCTGAACAAAACGCTATACGCCTTCTAAAAACATACAGTGCAATCTAGTAAACAACAGCAAACATGTTAGTACTGTAAACGTGCCTTTTCCATTAAATAATACTCGAACACTTCAGCATATTTTACATGATTTATTCCAAGGCCACCATCTTCAATCTCGCTCTACAATCATCTGTCGCGCTGGCATCCACCTCCCTGTGTTACCATCGCGCCCTCGCACATGCCATAGATCTCCGTGAAATCACACGTTGCCATTAATACTTTCCATAAAACCACCAAAACGTTCACAGAATCCGTAGCATGCGCGTCACAAAATAACATCAACCCTACAGTACTTAATCACAATTATTTGGAAAATTTTACGGTTTTGGAATTATTCCTTTACTTGTGTAATTATTTATTTATATAATATAGCAAGTATATTTTACTCAAGCGAAATGAAATCGCTTTATAAAAACCTACAAGGAAAGAATAAAATCCAAAAAGAGGTTTTACTTAGATTCGAAATCGTAATCAAACGTTTTTACAAACGGCCACGAAGATGTTAACATCAGTGACAAAAGTCTGATACGAATTTTACCCTTTAGTCCATCGCGCAATGTATGGAAATATGCAGTAAAATGGCCAAAACTTTTGATTTCGTTAACTTAGATTTATAACTTTTTTACAGGCACAAGGAACCGCAGACTTGAGTATTTGATATAAATTTCAACTTGATACCTCTACGCGTTCCCTTGTTAAAAGTGTCTTGACAGACAGACGGACAGACGGACAACAAAGTGAACCTGTAAGAGTTCCTTATTCCTTTTGAGGTACGGAACCCTAAAATATGAGTTAGTTGTAAAAAAATAGAGTAATATAACATTTTATTGCATATCAAAATATGAAAAACAATGAAACTAATTATACATAATATGGTAAACAGCCGGAGGTCATATCACATTAGCAATTTCTTAATGATAAAATTCATAAAAATATTTTAATTCTTAAAGATATTCTTTATTGATATCGATTAAAGTCGGAAATAGCTTAAAATTAGAGCTGCTGCCAACTATTGTTTTAACAGACAATAAGCCGCCATTTATGAACTTAGATGATCTTCCAGGCCAGTCATTAGATGTATAGGGTAATGAAAGAAAGAGTAAGAGAAGGATTGGTATCCCTGTCTGACTCTTGGTTCATAATGCAGCAGATGATGATGATTATATCCGTTATAGGTAGGAACGATTTTTTAAGTTTCATGAAGAGCTCTTACTGTTATAATGGATATTGTGTTGGGATGTAAGGAGTTTTTAAACAGCCAGCGTAGATTTATCTGTTAGTGGAAATGAGATTGCAGACGCAACGATCTCTGACATCAGCTTTGAAAATTGCAGAACGAGAAGGAAATGATAACTTCATTATGTTAGTTGGTAGTATAGAGAATACTTTGCAGTAAATTAAAGATTACGTAAGCACTTGACGTATTATACAGTTTGTTGTAAGGCGTGAAATTGCAGTGCAAGTACAATGACAGTGGCTTCTTCCTACTCCTCCACTGACGACCATCGTCTTCAGGTCGTGTCTCTGAGGCTTTGAGGTCGTGACACAGACGTTTCAAGAAGATGTGAATGAATACTAAAACTCTGAATCCTTTATCGCGTCTATCATTTTAATAATTATCCAAGTCCTCGTTATAAAGGATTATACTTGAAATGCATTCAATGCGTCATGCAAAATGCTATGTCGTCTCTTAATTAAAAGTTATAATCATTTGATCAGATCTAAATCCAATTGAAGTTATGCACGTGTTTTGGTCTCTTTAATTACATAGGTCCATCTTTCACATTTATTGGACATGACCATAGAAATCTAAATAACGAGTTACTAGAAGTCCTATTACCCGCCTTAAATTTCGCCTCAACAGTTGACGTGTAAGTCACATGTGTGTTTGTCTAAAAACTAATCACGTTGCAGAAATATTTCTGTGGCGCTGTTTGATTCTGCGTTTCAATATAATATTTTATGCGTATGACAGGAAACGTTGCGACAAATGTTTTATATGTTTTATAACTGTGTGTATTATTAATATAAGAAATATCTTAATATTTATTTATTTATCATTTATGTATTTGTTTTTGAAACCACCGTCCCGTCATGTTCTGTATATCCTTCCTCTGCATGGTTGTCTGGAAGAGATCGTTCTGAGCGATAAGGCCACCAGTTGTTACTCTTTCTAGTTTTTAAGTTTTCTTTTTGCCTTTTTTGTATAATTGTGGTACCAATTAAGTGTTATCATTCATTCATATTTTTTACCGTGTAATCTACATTATTTCTTTTCGTAACATTGTTTTTTTTGGTATGCAATAAAGTTATTATATTCTAATCTAATTCTTTGACATTTCTATTACCATGTTATTTAGATTCTATGGGCATTAATGACCAACAAACCTTTCGACAATTCGATCCCCAATACAATGCAGGGTGGGAGCAAATATTAAAATGGGAATTTATGAAGTGTGACGCCGGGTCGAAGGCACCGTGGCAAACCGATTTGTATGGAAATTCGGTTTGAAGGCGTCGTCGGAACGGTCGTCAGGGTGTTATCGCCCGGAGGTGGCATTTGATGGCATAATTTGGACAAGGAACGTAAACCCTACCAGATTTATGTATGTTTGTGCTTTATTGAATGGTGTGGTGTGACAACACACTTTATAGCTCCTTTGTTTGATTTGAATACACATTACTCGTGTTATTGCATTTATGAGGTTTGTCTTCAATGTTTAAGAGTGTCTATACTCTGTGCACTGAATATAATTCGAATGGAGACCACGGACCAGCAAGGTGGACAGACGATCTGATAAGGACGGCATGGACACGTAGGATGCAGGCCGCCTACAACCGGATTGGATAAAAAATTATAGGGGAAGCCTATGTTGAGCATAGGACGTCCTATGGCTGAGATGATGATGAATATTTATTAAAAACTAGCTGTGACCCGCGGTTTCACCCGCGTAGTCTTCGTTCCCGTGGGAATATCGGGATAAAAAGTACCCTATGTGTTATTCCAGGGTCTAAGCTACTTACGTACCAAATTTCAGCCCAATCGGTTCAGTAGTTTTGGCGTGAAAGAGTAACAAACATCCATACATACATCCATACTTACAAACTTTCGCCTTTATAATAGTAATTAGGAAGGATTAGGATTTCGTGTTATCATGCAAATTTACCTATCAGCACAGAACACAAATAAAAGATCTATCAGCTGATCCATTTCGTATTGGAAGTCGCATTTATTTTTGAATTTTTTGGAAGTTGTTCTGCTTAATGGGATATACTCCCATATATATTACTACTATACCTTTATGTAACATCATGTAAATAGGTAGGTTACCCATATTAGTATTAGTATTCATCTACCATAATTTATAATACGTTTGGGGGGCGGGAGATATGGTTTGCAATATAGTTTTGTAGACATAATCGTTTATAAACATAACATTACATACATTCACGCCTTTTTTCCCGAAGGGGTAGGCAGTGGTGTACCCAGGACTCAGTCCCATAGTAGATACACCCACATTTCGTCAGTATGTTATTGGTCCCATGTAATAGGGGGCGAGCCTATTGCCATCTACCGGGCACAGTTCCAGACTCCAGGCAGATATTGAGATAATTCCTAATGGAAAAATCCAATATATTTTTAATCGTTAATCGTTTAATAATAGTTTATAGATTTATTTTAGTGTGTATGGTGTGGGACCATAGAATCCTCCATGGGAATGTTAGTTGCATACCACTTTTGCAGGAGGCCGTCTGGGGAAGTACCACACCTTTGCCAGTTATTCATCCGCCAAGCAGTAATGTGCAAACATTACTGTGTTCCGGTTTGAAGGGCAATGTTACCAGCGAAATTACTGGGCATGATCAGTTTCAACTACTAAATATCTCAGGGTGACAGGCGCAGTACAGTGCCGCGCAGAATTTTGAATTTTTAAACACTGGGAGGCACTGTGACTGATATGGGCAATCATGATACTTACCATCAGGCACCTGATTTGCTCGTCTTGTCACTGACTATCATAAAATAAAAAAGATAATACTAATAATACTATCTATAACATTATGTACCTATCGTAGCTGTAATGTAATTGGCGTTTATTAGCTACATTAGAAATATTATAGTTCCCTGTACTTAATCTTATTTATTATTATAGTCTAAAGATTAATACATACTGTAATCCTACTTTCTACAAATATTATAAATCTCAAATTTCAGTACAATGTAATAAATCATTTCTTGCTATGTCAATGTGATATTTAGATGAATGACGGATTCCGCATTAAGTGTAGGTACCCAATACCGACAAAACTCGGGTTTTAGTTTTTAGCTTACAACTTTTAAAACTTTTTTGTGGATTTGTTGAGTGAGAGGCCATGTATTTCCATTTTCTATTCTGTTCCAGTATAAAAAAAACATTTTTTAACTAAACCATAGTGTAAAGTTTGTTAGTGTGCCAAAAATGAGTATTTTTTATGAGTGTTTTGTTTATTTTTTGTAGTGGTGGTCTCTTTTTTAGGGGACTTTTTTAGGGGGTTTTTAAATCATTTAATTATTTTACCCCGGGTTTTTTCTTAAAGAAGATGCCACCCTTAATAGTAGTAGTAGTATAACGCAGGCAGTTCTCCGCAATTCGACGACAATGCGCCTATTTTGCGTGTGGAATGCCACCCTTATTAATTAACAGAACAAAATACATTAATAAACAAAAAAACCAACCAACGAATGAATGAAATACATAATTTGGGACAGCTATTCTCAAGGATTACGGTAAATTTTTGTAGATTTTTTTTAACTATGACAAAACTTGTAAAATAGCTCCGAAAACTTTATGTTTAAGTTTGCCGACTGCGTATCGCTTAGCTAGGTTAGTTGAAAGCTAAGCCGTTATATCAGTCCGGCTAGTCGAGCCGTGGAGCTGGATCACGTGACGCACGCGTTACGTTTTACGCACCCATAACTGAACCGCCTATATGACAGCGGAAACCATCGATAGACGATTTGTTACGATATTTTCTGTTGGTTTTAAAATATGTGACAAAAGAGTGCAGTCGCGTAGCCACGAATGTCGTAGCAGAGTATCGTTCGTTGCATAGCGCGTAGCATTAGCTACACCGAGTGACCGACTTGGATGGGTGACCGATTGCAGTTATATTGTCACTCTAGCTTCTTTTAAGCAGCATATATTTTACCGTATCAATAAGCTCAAAATATCGCAACGAGCTATGGAGAGGGCTATGCTCGGAATTTCTCTGCAAGATCTAATCAGAAATGAGGAGATCCGTAGACGAATGAAAGTTATCGACATAGCCCAGCGGATAAGCAATTAGGACGTCCACCCTCAAGGTGTACAGATGATCTGATAA
This sequence comes from Hemistola chrysoprasaria, assembly GCA_947063395.1. Lineage (NCBI taxonomy): Eukaryota > Metazoa > Arthropoda > Insecta > Lepidoptera > Geometridae > Hemistola > Hemistola chrysoprasaria. Next base: position 10,039,016 of record OX346724.1, on the reverse strand, counting down.
GGACGGCCAGAACACGCTGGATGCAGGTCGCTTACAGCAGTTGACGTCCTATGACTGTGATGATGATGATCCCCAGATCAAACAAAAAGTGATATTGGATTTTTCCATCACTCATTTTCTGAATGACAGCCTGGAGTCTGGAACTGTGCCCGGTAGATGGCAATAGGCTCACCTACTATTACATGGGACCAATAACATACTGGCTAAGTGTGTACTTATTACGGGACTGAATCCTGGGTACACTTCTGCCTACCTAACCCTTCGGGAAAAAGGCTTGATTTTTTGTTTAAAATATCAGTACGCATGGTGTGACTTGTCGATGTCACAAATACACGTCGTGTGTCAATTAATGCCCATCGGGCACTGGTTGTTTCATTTATTCAGACCAACTAGACTGCTCCGTATTATAATATTACTCGTATGTAGATTTTTGGGTTCAATTAGTGAAATAGTTTTTTTTTTTAGCAGTTTACATAAAACTAGTCATGAGCCAAGTAGTTGCGAAATGTCATTGTTCTTTACCCTCTTTTCATCATCGTCTCAGCCGTTAGAAGTCCCCTGCTGCTAAACATAGGCCTCCCCCAAAAGGGAGGTTTTGCCAATAATACTCGCCAGGCTTGGCGGGAAGGTTGGCGATCGCAGTGCGATGACTTCACGCAGAGGACGCTGCGGCCTGTCCTCTGGATCTGATAGCCCTTAGCCGGATATTATGGTAACTATTGGGAGAGAGGGTGGGGCACTATTTTGTAGCCGGTAGTTCCACGGCATTCCCTTATGCATAATTAAATATATTAATTGTTTTGGATATCGCAAGATAACTAAATCAAGTTCATCTTGTATTCTAAATGATACCTACGTAGGAACCTATCATTGAACTTAGATCATAGAGAATGGAAGTCGACTTATATTTGTAAAAATATTAATGCCTCGCTCCTTGTACCGCTGGGCATCGTAAACGAGAGATTGTTCAAACATTACAGTTCCAGTATGATAATAATGTATTGATGTGGACGTCCGTATCTGGCTGAAGCTCGGATGCAAATGCCGGGCGAGGTGAGGGGTGTGTGAACGCACAGTTGGCTGCATTGTGTGCCCTCCCCCTCCTACCTCTACTGCACCGGCACATCCCGCGAGAGTTTGTTTTTCGGGGCAAATAGCTATAGGCTTGATAATGGCCTCGCGGGTCACGGAAACTGCTGGCAGGTTGCTCTACCTCTAATTTTTGTCTTATTTACAATTAAATTTGAGTAAAAGGGGGGTATCTTTGCTACATTATGCAACCAACGACTTTTGACATAGACCGTAATTTCACACCCTGGACACTCGACTCAATTCCCGTACATAAGCCGCGGTCTAACTACCTACTACACAGACACTGCACACATGGAGTTTTGTACACGCGCAAGAGTTAGAGTGATGCGTTCCGAGCTCACGGGGGCTCGTCGAGAGCTCAGACTCGCTCGCGGGATGAGGAAGGACCGATTGGTGGGCGGATGACAGTGTCCATTCTATGCGTAGTATTATTATCTGTTCTGTGGTAATAGTTAAGATTTTGAAGTATTGCTGTATTAAATCCGAAGCCCCTAGTTGACGTGATTCAGAAGGCATGTAAAGCCATTGATCCCAGCTTGTCGTCATAGATAATAGTCATATGGTTATGTCAGAGGCCTTCGACCGACCTGAAAACACTGACATCACAGTTGACCAGAGGCTAATGACAAGAAAAAGATCAATTAAAATCTTGGCTTCGACTCAACGGCGTTGGCTGCTATGAGCGCCCGGGATCTTAAAGTAGATTCTAGGTAGTAAATACTAGGATGAGCCCGACCAATTTTTAGACAGGTTTGTTCAATTTTACAATATCCCTGAGCAGATCATGGTACAGATCTACATTACCTACGTATGGGGTAGATAATTGATCAACGAAGTAGAGCACCTTATGTAACGTGACCGCTGTATCAGAGTGGCGGATAGGTTTTGATTTTTGTAGTTTCGTATTATTTGCGTATTTATCCGCCCGCCGGCCGGCAGATACATTTATTTGCGCCAGTGTCTACCTCTCCCACCCCACCACTGCCCCCCATTCGATTGATCGAAATATCATTGCGATAATAGGAGCAGTGCGATCGACACGCGGTTCCGTCACGCAGAAATATGGCGGACAAGCCGGTCGGCCGAGCGCGACGAATGACCATACAAAGCCGCACGTAATATATGTTTTTAATTTAAAAAAATATGGTGCTATCGTGCCATAGTACGTTGACCGGTGACCTGAACTCGCAACTGTACTGACGTTTTATTTTACCTAGAAGTGGAACGCTTTTATAGCGTGGTTCATTACTGGTAATGTCTTTAAATTTTCAATGCAGCAGAGAATTTATTTTTGGAGGTACTTTAGGTAAATACAAAAGAGGCATCTACGTATTTTAAAATTGAAAATATACCTATTTATAGAAATTAAAAATATGTCGTAACTTCAAACTAAAACCTATTACTTTTTCTATTTTAAACAGAATTTCAATATCGCTCGTACTGCAGATCAAATATTTGTTATGACACTATCTTCTATTTTCAATGGTCTACCGCTGCGCCGTGCCGTGTGCTAAAAGAGAAATCTGATTTTTATGAAGTGCGAAATGCCACGGTTAACTGCCTATCAATCATAGTAAAACAACTTCTGGGTAAGTCGGTGGCACAAACAAACATTATCCTCACAAAACATGCAAATTATCTCCTTAACAATAGAATACAGAACCCGCCCGAGACGTATGTAAATTAACTATAGAACGTAAACGGCGATACGGTTAAACTTTTAACCAAACATTCGTCAAAGGTGTTTAATATAAAAAGGTTGAATATTTGTCATATGAGGCGCGCATACGCATTCATTCGGTTATCAATTTAAAAGTCGGTATTATCCGCGCAGAGCTGGGGGCTCAAATAAAACATTTCAATTTGGAGATCCGGTTACGACCCCCGATTCAAATCTGCATTGTGGGTCTGTGGGACCCCATATAGTAGTAGTTTTGGGTACAATCGGTCACACATTGTTTTTTTTAATATATATTTGCCCACCAAGAAGTAAAAAGATATTTGAAATTCGCATAAAATGTTACCATCACTTTAACTTCTAAGAATAATAAGCATAATGACATCATTGGAAATACTAATACTAAAATATAGAGCTACATACTTAGTATCATATTGTTACTATTTAAAATTATATTAAACTAAAATGTTGTTTATTTTCGAATAATTTACAAAATAAAATATTTTTTAATTGCTTGCATACTGCATTTCTCTGCTAGGCAAATTGTGTATTTTCTATCAAAATAAAAAATCACATGGTCGATGTAAAATAATACTGAAATGATTTCTCTGAACTTTGAAAGTTCAGAGATAAGAAATTCGGATCGCTATCTTTCTATGGCTAATACCTCTATAGCTGAAATAACAGAAAACAAAAAAATACGCGTACATATGGGTCTGCCTATATAAGCAAAGAAAGAATATCACTTTCTATCTTCCAACAAAATAATAATGTAGTTTTAAAAAATAAACAACAAAATCACCAGATTTACCAAGTAGCGGTAACACTGTTGTGGCCAACAGTCCCCACAGCGGGCGCCCCAAAACGCAGTGTATGCTTGGTTAGGCCCGCGCCTCCTGTGCCCGCTACAAGAAAGGGGTAGTTAGCTGCCATTGTCTCACACCCCAACAGTTGCACACTCTCACTCTAGAATACGGTAAATGATACTATTAAGCTGCTGACAAACGATAATATCCTTGATTATGTTCAATGTTGTGATTTTATTTTTGATAAAATATCAGATGATAGCTACGTGGGGCTACTGTTCGAATATTCCAATTCTTTTGAAAAAACCAAAATCGAAGGATGAAGTTCAGATTATTTTTTTAACATTTTACAGTAAATAATTTTTAACTGCTTAATAATCTTTATATGACATATTGCTGTGGCGTACCCCATCCTCTCTACCCGTGGTTGCCGTAAGAGCCAGCTAAGGGTTGTCAGATCCAGAAGACGGGCAGCAGTGTCTTGTGTGTGAATAAGCGTGGCGATTATTGGCAAGACCCCCGTTATGAGTTAGACCTATGTCAGCAGTGGACTTTCAATGGCTGAGATGATGATGAACATATTAATCTTATTAAAATTCTGGATATCTAAGATTTCATACCACAAAATGAAAAAGGATAGCATCATTTCGTTGTCAGTCAGTCTGTCTGTCTGATTATTAGGAAATATCAAACTTTCACTTCTCTTAGTAAAATCAAACAATGTTATAAGAAATTGAAATACCATGCAGATACTCCAATCTCGTGAGTGAGAGTGGTATCGGCTCCCTTCCCACAAAGACGCGGGAAACACTAAGTACTATTGGCACTACACTTTACAGCCGATTCTGTTGCCATTTCATTCTGAATGCAGTCACCAATTGCTGTTACTAACTGCAGTAAAAAGTTTCATGGTGATTACTGTCTAACAATGCCATTTCTGTATTTGCCATGACGATAAATTTTAACAATTGTTAACCGAGTTTAGCTGAAAACGAAGGCGGGGTTACTATGTTTATCTACACGACGAATGCTTGTCTTGAATTTCTCTTGTATGTTTATCGACTATTGCAGTTTAAATATGTTCTGGATGGTCTTATTTTTATGGTAAAAATTCGACATGGTTAGACCATGAACGTATGAAATATATCCCTTGGCTTTTTTACATATAAATAATAATAATAAATACTATTACTAGTATTGTTTCTATGGTGTGAATGTGTGCGTGCCGTCATGTTTTTATTTGTGAGTAGTCTTACTATGGTATGGCTTCACTTGTTGTTTAAGACTCCGTCCGCTTTTTTTCTAGGTTCACGGGCTAGACTTCAAATATATTATGTTGCATGTTGCAAACATATATTTTTTTTATTTTAGTAATAGGTATAATTATGAAGGATGGTAGAGACCATTAATAGAATTTCCGTGGCGATTTTAACCAGTGATTAAAAAAAAATGGTGATTGGAAGTTTACAACTACATGACCTCTCACCTTACCTACAATCCAAACAATCCAAAACTAAATCGCATCTGGCATCGATAATCCACAAACAAATTATTACTATGCGTATAACAATAAAATCCTAAAGTTCACGTCAAACAGTAGTGCGAACGTAATGAATGGGTCGGCATTATAACCGGACTGCAAATCTAGTTTGTAGGGGAGTGCGGCTGCTTCGGTGAGCCTCCATGGCCAGACGCTCACCACACTCCGGCGTGTTCTCTTCCCACAATACACAATTACAAAACGACTTACACTACCCTCATTTATACAAGCAATACTCTACCTTATAAATATAACAGTAGATTTCAAATGGGGAGTGAGTTTAGTAGAAATTATAGCTTTTTGTGTTTGTGTTCGTGGCCGATCGCTATAACGTGTTCTTTGTCGCTTTAGCCGCGTCCCTCTCACACAATGGCATACTTATTAGGGATTTAGTCCAGATATTAGTTGGGGATGTGAGCATTGTTTGGATTTTAATAGAATTCGCTTGCGCCCCAGGCGGTTGGGTACACGGACAAGGGGCGATGCTCGGGAGCTTGCACGTGGAGCTTCTGGATTAAAGTTAAAACAAAGTTTGTTATTGCACCCGGAAAAGCCTCAAAAAATTCAATATACGAGAAAATAGTGTTCACTTTCAACTTATTATAAAATATGCAACTAATCTTAGGGTGACAGGCGCAGTGCAGTGTTGCACAGAATTTTGAATTTTAAAACACTGGGTGGCACTGTGTCTGATATGGGCAACCACGATGCTTACCATCAGGCATCTGATTTGCTCGTCTTGTTACTCATTGATTCCAATGTGTTTAACATATTGGAATCAGTTGTCAATTTACTTAGAGGCATAGTGCTCTACGATTACGTTGGTCGACAAACTTTTAGAACTTTTTTAGTTGCATCTACGATAGAGGTACAAGTAAGTATCGCTCAATTAGCTTATCTATAACTTATATGTCAAAAAATAACTGAATTTTATTAGATGATATCAGATTTATCAGATAGGTATATATAAAATGAAAATCGTGATTTATTCTTTGAATCCCTGCATCATGAATGACGACCCACATGGACGCCAGTGAGTTTGCTTAACTGCGGATATTTATAGTTGGATGCACACAGCGAGGATGCTGCACACAGGATGAGTCTCAGTAGTGGATCGATAGGGCCCCTCTATCGCGCCCCTTATTGAAAATTATAACAATGGCACACCGCGCGCCACGCCGCCCTCTTAACACTCACTGATTTCGGCCGATGATATATGGATATACCCGTTTTGCAGATGTACGAATTCCCTCAAGTCAAATAATCTGTGATAGTCTGTACAAGTTCTGTCTAATATTTTGAATGTAGCACGTAGATAGATAGATTTACATCGAGCACGCAGATAGGAATAGAGAAACAACAACAATAGACTGTATAACTGTTGCCCATAATAGAGGTAATCCTCTAATATCTGTTATGATGATACTCTGTTGCAATATCTGTTTGAATACTAAATATAAAGGCTTATAAAGAGGCCAAAAAGAGAAATTGGTGTGTGGTGTAGATGGTATCAATAGGACTACATCATGCAAATATTTAATGTATCGAAAAACTGTAAATACAAAATATAGACAGAATTTTCATACAACTTGAAGGCCGTATCCACTGCGTCAAACATCGTGCGTGGACGTGTTAATATATCGGTCGAATTGCAGAGCGGTGGCGGAGCGGTGCGCGGGTGCGGGCGGTATGATGCAGGGATTATAATGAGGCACGGCCCCACTAAGTATTTTCGACATGCGTCGACGGCGCCCGGCAAACATTCGGCGCGGGGGTAACGAGTGCCCGAGCAAATTGCAATCCGAACTCTGCTAGGGCCAGGGGTAAAAAGTCGAGTGAACTTTGCATGGGTCAAAGGCAATCAAGCAACCGCTGAGATTATTTGACATGGAAATCTTGTACTTTTATCATGTGCGAGTATCTAGCTAAATAGATCAGCAAGGGTCTCTAAAATTAGGAATTCTCTTCGATATACATATTCGATATATATACGATAATAATCGTAAATGAAAAAAATGTTGTTTGGTTTTTTTTTACCATCAGTAGTGACTAGAATTAGACCAAGGCACGCGTGCAGGTTTTTTTAGCCGAATATCTGTGAGTTTCTCTAGCCCCTGCTTCGAAGAATCAGAACTGTTGGCAAAATACTGGAACTAATTCCATTATTTTGTCGCGTGGGTACCATAAACGGCCCACAGCGCGGCCAGTCTCACATCGGTCATTAGGTAAAGGAGTCTATTCTACATCCAGCGATACCGGGAACGTTAAAGAAATTAGTCATTGTGTTATTCCAATACACGCATTGTGTTATTGTTTTTAATGTTTTTGTCTTCTTTGTGTGATTGTTAGGAAGTTAAATGTAGTTAAATGTATTGTTGGTTTTGTTATAGATTTCACGCAGCTACATGAGACTATTTATTGAGTGTTGGTTGTAAAGAATCAACGTTTATTAGAGTCGACGGGACCTGTTCAGATTGAGGTATCCACTGTGTTATTAGTCATCACCGTTACCTTGTATCCCGCAGTGTGTTCTATTCTTTACATGTCTGGCAGAACGGGAAAAGTAATTATCTTGGGTTGGCCTATTTTCAAAACGATAGTGAAATAAATGTCGACCTCAAGCAGGAATTCATTGTGTTTATTCGCAATTTACATAAGAATAAAAGTATTCGCAGACTTTATATTACTTATTTAAGGAGTTTCAGTTCCTGATAAAGATTATGCTGTTTAATTAGATCTTGATAAATAGCCTAGATTTTTTCTATCACTAGAGTTACTAGTGTTAGTTGAAGTAGAATGATAGACAGAAAAACACAAGAGAATGGAAGTCAATGTTGTAAACATAAGAGCATATTTCGACCTTCCGCTTAATGGTTCAAAACAATACACTAAAATGGGTCAAGTTTTTATACCCTACCCAAGGCAACGTTGCCAATATGACAATGAAATAAACAATCAAGTAACACCAGTGGCCATTCTAAGACAATATTATTTATGACAACAGAAGCTGTTTGACAATAAAATTAGGAGCGCAAAAAATTTGAGCCCAACGCAAAAACGTACTAGGTAAGTAATTTTGTAACTTTCTAAAATTGTTTCTTGAATTGAAGCTCTAGGTTACATACAATTTGTTTATACGACCCTTAGAAATAAGAACAATTAATTTGTTACTGCATAGATAAGTAGACATATTCAATATCAATAAAATTCAGGATCAATAAAAACTCTGTTGGCAAGCAATTTATTGATAATAGGTATATATGTAATAAATACTCAATTTTCTCAAAAAATATGTGTAAATAGAAGATAATAAAGATAAATAGATGACATGAAGATGAAAAGTGATCAGAATCGTATCATTTCTTTGAATCAATGTCTCTTCTCTTAGATAATAAATCTATTCAAACATCTCAAAGTACAGCCATCAAATCAAAAGAATGCACCACATTTACGCGGAAACAAACCAAACATTACGGACAATTAGTGCTGCTGCTCCTTTCTTTTACACTGTTTACATTTCTTTTATAACCTAACAGGACCATGCTACGTCATAGATTCAAGACTCAGCAGACGTCATCTTCCCGTTACAATCATAAACCGAGTAACGGGTTAACTGGTCCATTTTGAAGCAACCCTTTCAAGTTATGAATAATTACACAAGACACCGTAATGGTATTAACGGTTATACAAAGACAGTTATACAAAAAATAGCGTTACTCGTCCTTGGAATAGAAAGTACAAAGGACTTTCTCCGTGAAAGGGTGGCCACTTCCTAGTCCGGTGTGACGAATCCTATGCATAATGCACCGTTGCTTCAAATTGTAGCAATGCTTGGAAGTGATTCTACAAAGTCACTAAGAAATAATTGTCGAAATTCACATAACTATAGTAAGTTATTACTGGAGTCCCTGGAGTTTGAAATTGTGTCCGATTAATGCTAATAAGGTCACCCCCTATTTCATGGGATTTATAAAACATAACTGGTGAACTGCTGTGCCTACCCATGCGGGAAAAGGCATGATGTTATTATGTATGTCTTATCTTTGAATACAGTCCGACGAGATACACCTTTCTTCCGCCATCAATTTATATAATTTGTACTGTTCTATAATTTCTGATTAGTATAGCACGCTTATACCTACATTACAGCGACTGATTAGCTCACTCTAAATGCGTAAGCCGTTGAGTAAGGCAAGTCGCTTTAATCCGATGCGTCTTTATTCAGCAGCTTGTTCGGGATTTTAGCTATTTGGGGACGGATTTACGAATAGATTAAGAGCTCTCGATAGACCATGTTTCACTTCATTCTATGAGGCTATTTTGATTACCAAGATTTCGCGTAACTCGTGATCTTCTAACCGTAAGCTATATTTATATACGGGTATCACTGAAAGTTTTAAGAAATGGCTATTAAGAAAAGCAGCCGATGAAAAAGTGTTTAAATTTCAATAGAGGAACTCTTTGGGAATCTGTAACGTGTAATAATTCTTATTATGTCATTTGTTTTCACAAATTGGCAACAATTTAAAAATATTACACCTTTGCTGTAGTGGTTGCATTGATTTTATTATATAGCATTGATTAGCCTTCCTCGGTAGACTGCCTCGGTAGCGTAGTGGGCGCATGCTCGACTGCCAATCAAGAGGTCCCGGGTTCGATCCCCAGGTCAGGCATATAGTGTTAAATATTGGATTTTTCCATTAGGAATTATCTCAATAACTGCCTGGAGTCTGGAACTGTGCCCGGTACATGGCAATAGGCTCGCCCCCTATTACATGGGACCAATAACATACTGGCGAAATGTGGGTGTATCTACTATGGGACTGAGTCCTGGGTACACCTCTGCCTACCCCTTCGGGAAAAAGGCATGAATGTATGTTATGTTATGAAATTTAAATACATATTTCATCGGCTGTTTTTCTTACTTGCCTATTTTAAAAAGTTTCAGTGTGCCCCTTGTATCATATTATAATATTTTCTTATCATTACACATTTTTGTAATGTAGTGTACGAGATAACCGCCCGCCTGTTAGTAATCAGTTACATAACATACCAACACGTCTTTTTCCCGAAGGGCTAGGCAAGGATGTACCTAGGACTCAGTTTCATAATAGGCACCACACCCACACTTCATGATCGGCAGTATTACTTGTGAACCACTGAGCCACCGAGGCGCATATAATACGGATCTTTAGTAGATATTTAGATTAATAAAACGCATGTCGGCTTAGAAATATAGAATAAGCAGATTTTTTTGCAAAGTATCAAAAAAGCGCTAGATAATACCTTTAAATCAACACCATAGCACTTTATCTATCGGATAAACTAAACGAGTGTTGAAGCCTATAAAAGCTGACAGACGGGAAAGTCCGCGGTCAAATATCGCGGCCGCTAGTTGGACCGTTGGACAGGCAGTGCAGCGACGCGACGAGCGCAATTTCAAAAGGCACGGTCGATCCAGTACTCGGTGCCATTTCAAAAAACTGTCGCGGATTACCCGATATCGATCCGCGCTCGTCTCGTTGCCGACCTCTGCGTGTGTGGGTGTTAATTCAAATGTATGCCTCGTTAATTTTCCTTAACGCCCGCGTCAGTGGACTCGCGGCCGACTAATGAATTTCAATTTGTTGACGGTTGTTGAAAAAGTCGGGATAGAAATTAGCGTCGAATTTTATTTGATGCTATAATTTGATATCAACATACTAAGCCTACACTTTTCTTCTCTAACTTAATGCCTATTTATTTTCATTTTTTTTTTTTATTAGCCTGGCGAAATGTGGGTGTATCTACTATGGGACTGCGTCCTGGTTACACCTCTGCCTACCCATTCGGGAAAAAGGCGTGAATGTATGTTATGTTATGTTTTTTTTAGTGTCAAAGAGAATGTTACGAAATTAATATTAACACACTTAATGTACAGCTCTAATGCACTTCAAACAAAAATTCATAAAATGTTCAGCAAAAAGTTAGAAAATGAAGTGACGAACCGCGACCACTCTTCATTTATATTCGCGTGTTCACCTGTTACCAAATTGAATAATGCGGGACGAAAGGAAAGTTATGAATTTGAGGACTCGAGTAGAGTGGCGAAGTGACGGTACATAATACAAAGTGAGGTTTACACGAACGGAGGGAGTAAAAACCGAAAATTTCTTCTGCGACTAATCGGTAGGCTAACCGTACCTAGTGTTTGACTGTGTAGTTGGAGACTGAAAAATAAACTTTTTCGTTACGTCCTGACAGAGGACATAGATGCTTCGAAATTTCTACACGCGACACCTTCCAAACAAACAAATGTAACTACACCAAACTTGGTTAAGCTAATTAGTAAAAAATAAGTTTCTTGTGAATTCTTGTACAGGTATCTTTCCGAAGGCACGGTAGATTCATTACTTATTAGCTTTATTTACTTGCAAGTGTTTTCTAAAGACAAAATTTAATAAAGAAATTAACGTTGACTTTGATCAATATGACGTGTCTGTAGTAAAGGCCCTATGGGCAGATATCGCTCGCATCACGATATAACACCATTTCTCCCTGTTGGTGGTAATTCTGGTTCATTCCATTTTTTATAAGTTCCTACATATGAATAAAACTGTGGCCAAAAAGTCAAGTGATGTCCCCGTTCACTGCATCGCCTGGTCTTAATTTAGTTTAATATGCATGCCCGGAACCGATGCGTGCGATGCCGAATGTAATGTGTCATGTGAAAACTCTAAAAAAACTATGGTATCAGCATCAGCGAACCAATATATTGCTATATTCTATCACAAACTTCTATCACAAAGTTCACAAAGTTCTATCACAAACTTACATGATGATCCGTCGTGTGTTCACAGTGTAGGCACACGTGACAACTCTCGCCAGTCTGCGGCGGTTGCGGCCGGAGCTCTCGACCGCATTGAATACACACTCCACACACGAGTACATTCACAATTTTCTTACAACTACCTATTTATTTATTAGATTTAGAATATGTGCTAATTTACTAGTAGGTCGTACGGGCGGATTTATATGGATTTTGGGTTTGATTTAAAACCACTGAACCTACTTGTGATGCTGTTTGGAATCGAATCGTGTAAATTCGTATGCATTCGTTCCATTGAAATTAAGTATTTTCCAAAGCTTTCCAATCAAAATATTTTAGCTCTTTGTGAACCGTGACATAACTGACAAAGTGTGGGGTGTACGAGCTATGAAAATGGTTACCTCTTCCTTAGAAGTAGATAAAAGTAATTTTCACAAAATTTTTAATTTTGTTTGTGAAAATAGTTATTAAATGAATATTATTATTACCGTACATATAAGAACGCTTTTTTTCTCGAAGAGTTAAGCAGAAGTGTACCCAGAACTCAGTCACATACTTAGTAGGTACACCTACATTTCGCCAGTATGTTGTTGGTATGGGACCAATAGGGAGTGAGCTTATTGCCATCTACCGGGCACAATTCCAAACTCTAGGCCGTCATAAAAAAATCTTAATGGAAAAATCCAATTACATATTTTGGTTATATTTTGGCATATTTTGAATCGAGGCAGGGACCTCATTATGATCGGCAGTCGCAGTTTTAAACCACTACACCACCGAGGTAGGTATATTAAGTGAGAACAATAACATTTTTTTTGTTTACACTCAAAACAAGACATTTAAATATAAATGATTTTGTTACAGTTAATAATTAAGTCTAACAATGTCATCTATGTTGTTTGCATTTCTTTACTGGGAATAGTCAGTCAAAATACCGTTCCAATACTTTTTGCGACAATTATCTTTCTCTGCCCTATTTAAGTTGCACAAACATTTACAATCGTAACGGTATAAGTTTAGCGAAAGGTCCACGAAAAAAATGCTTTACTTTTGGGTTCTACTTTTTAATGATAGTAGAGCAATAATAGCTTGGGGCCGGAGACGTTTGAAGCGAAGACATTTTTATATGGCCTTAAAATTTGCATTAAAAAGTGGACCGTTGCGTTATGATGTTTTACAATCGGCTAGCGGTAAATATATTGCTGTTTTAGTAGCAAAAGTTAGTCATAAGAAATTATGAGGACCTTTAGGCGAACATTGGCACTATTACCTAATCAAAAATTAGCATTATTATCAGCTTAAAAGTCAGCCCAATTTTTTTTATTCTTCGATGCATACGATATTGAAACTGTGATTTCGTAAGCAAGCATAACATAATAACATTAACATAGTAAGCCAGCTCGCTAATAAACAATGATATTCTCCTTATGAAGCTATGTAAGTTAGGTTTTGCCCCGGGGTTGCTTAGGTTCATCGCAGATTATTTACGCGATCGCCAACAGTATGTCAGGTTAGGAATGTATGATTCTCAACCTTATCATACGCGATCTGGGGTAAGCCAAGGCTCTATACTTGGACCTCTGCTGTTTATCTTGATGATTAATGATCTTCCTAATGTAATTAAATATTCAAAATCTCTACTTTACGCTGATGACCTAAAACTTTTCTGTGAAATTAATACTATCGATGATTGCGTTAGACTGCAACGTGATGTGGACGCGGTATATGAGTGGGGCATGGTGAATAAGATGGAATTTAATCTATCTTTGTGCCATGCTATGACTTTTGGCCGTATGAGACATCCTATAGACTTCCAATATAAATTGGGAAGCTGCAATATAGCTAGAACCATAGAGATGAAGGATCTGGGTGTCCTATTCGACCAGAGACTCACGTTCCACGACCACATCACTGCAGTTTCTAAAGATTCCTATAAAAGACTCGGTTTCATTCTTAGGAATTCAAGAGACTTTCACAATAATCATGTTGTACAGCTTATTTACAGTGCTTTAGTACGCAGCAAAATTGAGTCTAGCTCTTGTATATGGCACCCATATGAGACTAACTATTCCTTAATGTTAGAAAAAGTTCAGAAAGCGTTTCTAAGGTTTCTCTATAAAAGAAGATTCGGCTATTACCCGTTTCTATATCCTACGAAATTTCTACTAGGTACTTTGGGCTATAACTCATTGGAAGTGAGACGGGCGCACGACCAAATTACAACAATGTGTAAAATTCTCCATCACAAAATAGATGCCCCGGATCTACTTCAAGAGTTACTACGCCTCTACGCTCCTAATAATTATAGACGCAACAGGAAACATAAGCTTCTCTCAACACCTCCTTCTCGTACAGTCTCTCGCGCACGCTCTCCGATCCCGCGAACCATCGCTGCTCTCAACGATCTCTTGGACATGAGACCCGAATTTGATGTATTTGCGGATGGCTGGAAGACGATCTTGTCAGTATGCCTGGAGTTCTGTGAGGCGAATGTGTGAAAGATTTTTTTTTTGGATGATAATATATTTATGCAAGTATTCACTTTTGTTACATAGGATAAGATATATATATAAGAAGATATTTAAGATATTTTACAGTGTTCTTCGAAATTATTGTAACTTCGGTAGTGTTATTGGGCAACCGTTCTGTCGAAGTATAAATAAATAAAAAAAAAAAAAAAAAAAAAAAATGAAGGCACGCACACATTCACACCATAGAAACAATACTAGTTCATGTAAAAAAAAGTCATGGGATGTGTGCGTGCCGTCATGTTTGTATTAGTGAGCTTACTATGGTGCTTCACATTTTGTTTTATAAGACTCTGTCCGCCTTTTTAGGGTTCTGTACCTCGAAAGGAAAAAAGGAACTCTTATAGGATCACTTTGTCGTCCATCTATCTGTCTATCTGTCTGTCCGTGAGTTAAAAAACTTTTTGACGGGAACGCGTGGAGGTATCAAGTTGAAATTGATACCAACTACTTAGATTGTGGCTGTTAAAAAAAATCAAACTTCCAAGTCAACACAATCAAAAGTTATGGCCATTTTACTGCATATTTCCATACTTTGAGCTAATAGATAGCGCATGTTCTTGGTATCTAGGTATGGAACCTTACACTATGCATACATACGTATGCCTTAACAAATTATTTTCTAGCTCCATGACTTCCTGTCTATTGTGCCATTTCTTTCTGTATCGAGCAGGTTCCTGCAATCTTAACAATATTATCGACCGGTAATTATAATTTTAAATATTAAGTGATGTAATATGTGGAAAGGTCATTGATAAAAAGTTACAATAATTTATTATTATGTGGGGTCTCTACGTAGTATATATGGAAGGGGGCATTCTGTAAGTGTAAGGTTTCTTATACGACCCAACGCATAAACCCATCACGTTATTTCCGATCAAAACGCTTCATAAGTACTAAACCCTAAACTTGTGGACCCTCTTCCAATCGTAAATCATAACAAACATCTTGCTTAACCCTTCGCCGGCCACTCGCGCCCAAGTGGCGTTAATTGGCGACCGGGTGGAAATTGGGCGCTGTACTCACTTCCGCGACTTAATGACTAACGCCCAGCCTAGTGGATGGACGACGAAACCCATTTAGGCGTGTGCAATTTGTGTATGCAGGGTTAGCCGACTGGATTTGGTGACGGACTGACAGGTTATGACTACCGACTATCTATAAGTACTTTACGTTACGCGGTCTTGATCGGGTAAGGCTTTGAAATTGAGTAACGAAGTGTTGGCTAGAAATGTTATATTCCATCTTTTGGATGGCACGTTAAGTTGTAGGTCCCAGCTGTATACTATAAGATATGTAGGGGGGCATTTGTTAGGTCATGTCGGAGGCCTTGTAGGAATCTTGGCGACCTAAAACTCTGACAATATGAACCCATATTCCACATAACCCATATGAATTCACTAGAGCAGTTATTCATCCGCCAAGCAATAATGTGCAAACATTACTGTGTTCCGGTATGAAGGGCGATGTTACCAGCGAAATTACTGGGCATGATGAGATTCAACAACCCATATCTTAGGGTAACAGGCGCAGTGCAGTGCAGTATCTTGAATTTTAAAACACTGGGAGGCGCTGTGTCTGATATGGGCAATCATGATGCTTACCATCAGGCACCTGATTTGCTCGTCTTGTCAATCACAATCATAAAAAATAAAAAATAAAAAGGAGTGTTATTAGTGCTGTAGATTATAAATTGTAATCATAGTTATATAAGATTACTATTATTAAAGGCTATTGGGTAGGTATACTAAAATTTAACGCGTCCACCCATACTTCCTCCCATGATCAAGTTCCTACCACCAGCGGAATGTCCATCAGCCATGAGAGTAATTAAAGATTATTCGACTATAATCGTCTATGTAAGACTGCAGCGGTGGCATAGTGACGCAAGCACTACTGCCGATCATGAGGTCCCGGGTTCGATCCTCAGGTCAGGAAAAAGTTATAAGATTTTCCATTAAGAATTTTCGCAATGACAGCCCGGAGTCTGGATCTGGGTATGTATAGTTTTGGTTTATATTTAAAGCACAGTCCTTCCAGTATATGCTTTTCCTCTATCCAAATGGTTGTCTGTTATTTAGTTTTTTTAAGTTTCATTTTGTTGAAGTTCTGTATTGTGGTATCAAAAAAAGTGTGTTATCTAGTCTAATCTAATCTATAGCAGGTAGCCTCTATCTTACCTTAAAATGTTGTCTTTGTTTCTGTGTTCAATTAAAACTCTCGTTTCCTAAAAATGTGCGCTGATCTGAACACTCACCAAATTTCATTCAATAAAAGTTATTGTATCGTGAATTTCTTTTAAACTTTAAACATTTTGTTTCCAACGAAACGTACAGTAGCCTCTTTCTAAAGAGAACCGCCTAATAAAGATAACCTGGGTTGGTTATTGTAATATTGTTTTGGGTCATTTTATGATTTTTATTGCTACAAACTTTTATCTCGCCGCTTTTAAAGGTTTGCCGACTTTCTTTAATGTTTATATAGAAACCATAGGTTTGTGTTTACCTACTTGTATTTGTATATCAGGTAAAAACAGAAAATATTTAAACAAATTTGGTTTAATGGTTAAACATAACCACTAAACCAAATAATAAAAATAAAATTAAAATACAAATAATACCATCGATAAAGATAGCAGGATCACGCTGGATGCAGGTCGCTTACAATCGGTCTAAATGGAAATCTATGGTAGAGGTATGTTTAGCAGTGGACGTCCTATGGCTGAGATGATGATGATGATGATGATGATGATGGAAATACATATAATATTAATAATAATAACATCGGACAACTTCCACACACGGTCATCTGGTCACAAACTAGGCTAGAAGCCTGTAATATGGTAACCAGATGACTGATATACATACTTATATTAGCTTATAACACCCAGATACAGATCAAACAGACATGTATATGCACACAAATGTTTGACCTGGCCGGGGATCGAACACTGGGCCTGCGGCATATAATTTAACTGTGTGTAAGTATCAATGCGATGCATATGCAGACCTATGCATATCATATTAACAGAACATAACATAACATACATTCACGCCTTTTTCCCGAAGGGGTAGGCAGAGGTGTACCCAGGACTCAGTCCCATAGTAGATACACCCACATTTCGCCAGTATGTTATTGGTCCCATGTAATAGCGGGCGAGCCTATTGCCATCTACCGGGCACAGTTCCAGACTCCAGGCAGTTATTGAGATAATTCCTAATGGAAAAATCCAATATTTAACACTATGCCTGACCTGGGGATCGAACCCAGGACCTCTTGATTGGCAGTCGAGCATGCGCCCTCTACGCCACCGAGGCAGTCTATATCAACAGAAGCAGATACATAAATACTTTAGATATTTGATTATTATATTTTAGATGGCGTAGATACGATATGCAAACCACTACTGTGGCGATCACTAGTTTCTGGGGCCGTTTCCAGGTAAAAAAAATATTGGATTTGCCATGAATTTTCCCAGTAACAGCTGGAGTCAGGAATTATCTATGCCTATTCCTTCGGGAAAAGTTTGAATTTATGGTATATATGTAGTTGGTAGTTTATTAAATACCAACACGTGGTTCTTGGTGAGGGTAAGAGCTCTTTGATCCTAAGAATAAATTGAATCGCAATCAACGTTCGCTGTCCTCGTTGATACGGTTAATCAAGCGATCGACGAGATTCCTTCAGGTTTTTAAAGATTTCCTCGATTTGTGCGGAGATGGTACGGAATAAATATTAATAATAAAGGAGAGTTTGCCTTCCAAATTACGCAGAGAAGGCGCAGCGTGTTGACGACTCCTAATTTGACGTAATTTACATAGATTATGCCGGTTCGTTGAGTGCCAATCTTTTTAAGTGGCTTCTTCTACTCATTTTGTGTTCCTGCCGCGGCCCAATAAGGAATTTATTATTTCGAAGAGCGTTCTTTGCGAATTTTTTATGTGTTTTATGAGGTGAATTTTTGGGTTGTTTGGATTTTCCCCTCATTTTCTGTGAGAGCGCGTAATTAGTCGAATAAGAACAAGTGCTTGGAGCTTAACTTTTTTGTTTCATTGAGCACATTTTTTATGAGATTTGTTGCGTTACAAATCTGGCTTTAAACGGTAAAAAGTTCGATGTTCTATTTGATACTTGTATAAAGAGTAAAGAGCAAAGAGCATTTAAAGGTATCCCATAGTAGCGCGAGGCGAGGCGAGCGGTGGCGTGGTGTGGCGATGTGTCGACCACGGCCATACATTCAGACGCAAACATTGCCTAATCCCGCCCGAACCCTGAGTCCCGTGCCACCCCACTTTGTAAGCCAACATTATCTCATGTTATTTTTCGATATTACCCCGTTTTACGGGGGTTCGGGGAACGTAAATCAAATTTATAGCCTTTTTATACAGGCATTAAAATTTTATCAGAGATTTGTTTCTGCGCCATTGTCCAGTCCGGTGCTGTCACCCCCTCTTGACTTCAAGCGCGATCGTATGAGAGATTTACTTTTGTATGTTATCAAAATACATTTGAGAAAATGTTATATTTTTGTTTCCTTATGTTTTTCGCCTAAAATATATGTTACCTGATATTATTTGTTTATTTATCGTACCTCGAAATTCTTTTTTATGGAAAACATCAAAGAGATATGGACAATTGAAGAACATTATAAAATCATATTTTTGAAAATATTTCGTAGTTTCTTTTTCGATAATATTATATAAACGAAAATAATCCAAATGCAATATTATGTAGTTAGATGATGGCTCTCCTAGAACTGGTATAATGAAGACCTTTTAATCCTTTCCCATTCTTTCATACACAAAATCGCAATTTGGAGCGGTCTCCATTTAGATTTTTTGTCGATGATTTAGCGCCTACGGGCGGGTCTACATTGCTACGGCGTAGCATCGGCTACAGAGTGCTACGGTGCTACGGTCTTCCGGGGTGAACAATAAATGCACGAGTGATGTAATATTGAACAGTAACTAAGTTTTTAAAATGCCTTATTATTTCTAACTATTAGTTTCAAAAAACAAGTCAATATCGTAGCAAACGATAAAAACATCGAAATTGTTACATTCGTGTATTTTTATTTATATGAATAAAAAATATAAATAAAAATAGTAATATTATGATGTGTATTTGTATTAATAATATTCAAGGAAATTAATGACTGTTAATAATATTAATAATATTATCCTGAGATTCAAGTTTTCATTTAGTACAGAAATGGTGGAACTCAGCGCTTTAATAATATTATTAATATTATTTAGGACTGTGTAAGTCATTGCTGGCTGCACCGCTCGCTGAGTTCCACCATTTCTGTACTAAATGAAAACTTGTATCTCAGGATCCGGCCAGCCACAGAACACGGCGTTAGGTTGGTAGTCAAGAAATCTTCATCATAATCATCATATCAGCCATAGGACGTCCACTGCTGAACATAGGCCTCCCCCTTAGATTTCCATCCAATCCGGTTGTAAGCGGCCTGCATCCAGCGTGCGCCTGCCTTACTTACTGCTGCGCTTACCAGTCCGTGGTCTCCATTCGAGAACTTTACGGCCCCATCGGCCATCAGTAACAAGAAAAAAAGTCAAGAAATCTTACGTAAAAATTTACATATAGGATACCTTAGAATGAGTATACGTATCTTGGGCTTGGGTTATTGGTGTCAAAACCAGGGGATGGCCTGAACTCTCGGCCTGATCTATCGGTAAAGTTAAGGTACTGTTTAATAAGTGAATGAATCTTATCGATATGTGATGTGTGTCGTGGCCCGCGGCGGACTTTAAGCCGCGGTTCCTGCACTGCGACAGAATGGGAACCATTTTACTTTTTTCTGCGGGGACTCGTTTAAACGGTGCCTGGATAAGTGATACGGTTCAAATACAGCACGAAATTTTATACATACCAGAGGTGAACCCAGGACTCACAGTACACAGTAGATACACCCACATTTCGCCAGTATGTTATTGGTCCCATGTAATAGGAGCCGAGCCTATTGCCATCTACCGGGCACAGTTTCTGACTCCAGGTTGTTATTGAGATAATTCTTAATGGAAAATCCAAATATTTAACACTTGCTTGACCTGGGGATCAAACCCGGGACCTCTTGATTGGCGGACGAGCATGCGACCTCTACGCTACCGAAATTTATCCGGAAATATATACCGGAATTATCTCAATAACTGCCTGGAGTCGGGAACTGTGCCCGGAAGATGGCAATAGGCTCGCCCCCTATTACATGGGACCAATAACATACTGGCGAAATGTGGGTGGTATCTACTATGGGACTGAGTCCTGGGTACACCTCTGCCTACCCCTTCGGGAAAAAGGCGTGAATGTATGTTATGATAAGTTAAAAAATCTTTAGTACTTAAATTTTATACCTACATCCCATCTTAATTAGCATAATAACCATCAGTGTCGGCCGCGGAGTAGGCGCTTAAAGTCACTATATAGGAAGTACGGGCTCCCCGCGATACAGGCCAGCCCTAGTGCGGAAATCAACAGTAAATTTTTGTAAAACAAATTGTTGGCAAATATTTTTTTTTGTATTTGTATTCCACTGATCTACTGTTATTAGGATACAAAATTGTGCTACTAACAGATGTAGCCACTGCGAGATTGGTCTACTTTGCACATTTTTACAGTTTAATGGGATATATAGGAAATATGGGATTTTGTTGTGGAGAGCAGCCGCAAAGATAGAAACTTCGTCCTACATGTATCTTTATACTACAACAACGTGCGATTTTTGCCCTGTATCAGATATGTCCACGCGAATGAGAGAATTATTTAAAGAAATAAACATACTGGCCCTACCATCCTTATACATCTATGAGAACATCATGTATGTGCGTAAAAATTTACATAAATGTAAATTAAATAGTGACCTCCATAGTTTTATTACTAATAATATGGACAAAATAGTTGTGCTAACCTAGCTTTAGACTATCATAAACAGATAAAAAGTCAGTCATAGGAAAATGTGTACGTTTTTATAATAAAATTCCAAAAGAATTAATGGAGCTCTCAGAGAGAAAATTCAAAACGTCTTTAAAATCTACTTCACTAAAGAAGACTGATAGTTAACTTTATTATTATAAAGTCAATCATCAGTCTTCTTATAAATTTTAATTTTATTACAAACAAACGAATGTAACCAAACTTAATATTGTAAAACTATCAGTTGAAATAATCACGCCCTATAAGTTTCTTGTGCGTTCGTCTTGTAGAGATATCTTTCGCATTCTTTTGGGCGTTCTAACGCATGGATAACTACTGTTTATCTACATTGGTGTAAAAAAGTGTCAGATAGTGACCAAATTGAATAAAATATTTTGAATTTGGATGATGAAGGATGAATCATGAGGTCCCGAGTTTGATTTACAGGTCAGGAAATAAGTGTCATTGGATTATTGTGCCCGGTAGATTGCTATAGGCTCGCCCTTGTTACATGGGACTTAAAAACGTTACTGGCGAAATGTGGGTGTTTCTGTTATGGGACTGAGTCCTGGCCCTCGGCCTATACCTTTGATAAAAGGGCGTGATATTATGTTATGTTATGATAAAATCCAAAAGCATACTTTCATCATCATCATCATCATTGTCAGCCTTCCGTAGCCCACTGCTGGGCATAGGCCTCTCTTTGTTTCTGCCACTCTCCCCTATCTCTTGCCAAAAGCATACTTTGATAAGGAAAATGATAATCCTTCGATTTTAGCCTAAGGATACAAACCATATTTTATTCTTTGGAAAATTGCCTACCGCATAATATTTAATATTGCTTACATATTAAAATACCCATACTGGATCTAGAAGTGTATTGGTGCCGCAATCACTCGTGCATTGAAACATTTGCGCGTTGGCTCAAACAAAATTTCAAATTCAACGGTAGGGCAGCGGCCGTCTGGCCACAGCTTTTTAATACAACCGAATAGAAGACCACTACATTATGAGTATAATGCATTAGTCTAGTACTTAGCGTATTAATAACTTACCCATAGATATTGACAGGTCACCGCGTGCGCTTCGACAAAATGCAGCTAATCATATTATACTTGTCAAATGCGGCAACTTAGAAATTACGCCAAATTGGTATAACCGAGCCTGTCCATCACAATTTTTCACGTACCCTGGCACTGTTCTTACGCACACTAGCAATGTTTTACACACACTACAATTTTAATATTGCGGCATTTTCGAAGCTATTATTTTTAGGTAAGGCTCCATCTAGTCAGAGCGCCAGCAAAGACATCATTCTTCTGAGGACTCTACCAATTGTTTTTGATAAGATATAAGGTGATACAAAAAGGTGGAGTACTGCTTCATGTGTATATATGAGCAATTTTAATACTTATAATATGCATTGATATATAGATGAAAAAAAAATTATTCGTCGTTACAAAATAAAGCATTCTCACCTGCACTATTAGGTTGGGTGTTCACCAAAAAGCGAATCATAAGCCGTCGGACGCTTGGTGTTGAATAAAAGCACGCCGTAATGAGGGGCAGCTCTATTCACTGACTACGACACTGCAATGGACTCGATTCTCTAACCAATATTATATTTTTTACAGGGTTACTGATAAGAACTTGTAGTTTTTCATACTCAATTTTCTTTTTAATTTCTCTTTTAACTATTTAATTTTTTTTCGATATGCTGGCGTTCCAACATTGTTATTCAACGTGGCAATGCCGCCAGCATATTGGGTAAGCAGCCATCTATCAGTGGTTTAGAGCATTTAGATTTTCTATAGGCTGACATGTCGGCCTGTGGATTTTCGTTGTGTTGAGTGTTCTATGGCATAGTGTATTTAGTTAGGATAGGGTTTTATAATCATTATTTCTTATGAAATGTACCTAATATCAATATTTTATTTAGTGTAATTGGTATTGTAGTGCCATACTAGCAGTAATGTTTGCACATTACTGCTTGGCGGATGAATAACTGGCAAAGGTGTGGTACTTCCCCAGGCGGCCCCCGCAAAAGAGGCCTACCACTACAACCTATAGACGTTAATACTCTTTAGTTAGGTAGTGTTTGAATGGTAAAGCCAGACCGTCGGTATGTCCCGCCAATCAGCTAACCGGATCTACGCGCAAATACAATCGCTGTGGACTGATACGTATCTACAGGAATAACTACGTAACTATATAACGTGTTGCAAAAAGGTTTTGTTATACTTAAGGGGGTGCATTTACCCGCTAAAATGAATAGCTTTTAAATATAACAAATTGCGAAATTTGCAAAAAAAAAATTGCCTCCCCATACAAATTTGCCGATCAGCTAATCCAATTCGTATGTAAATTTTTTTGTGCATTTCGCAATTCTCTTTTTTGACAGTAGTTCAGTTTATTACACCTTTTTAACACATTGTATATTTTGTGATATATATTATTATAATTTATGCTGTCTATTGCGTCCCGCAGTTTTATAAGGACAGACTTCTTCTGTGGACTCACTCGGCCAATTGTTATTTGAAATTAACTCAAACAAGAGTATGTATTTTATATTTAGCACATGTGGTATACCAGAGTATACTAGTGACTCTGTGAGCTGTAGACCGTGCGAGTTTATCTTTACATATTTTTATATGTTCACCGCACACGAACATAACCATCCATTAAAATTAAGTAAGTTTTTTAGCCAACCTAATTTAATTACCTGTATAGGTAGATCGAATGCAAGTAACGAAAAAAAGCTATGGGGGCATGTGTGGGTCACCAAAAATCAAATACCGTGGTTATATTCCGAATGCTGATAAAATACCCTTGTAGATTTGATGTGAAACAAGAAATGTTTTTTAATGTTTTCAACCCATGGCGTCAAAAATTTGTAAAATTTTAAAGAACTGAATCGACCAAAGAAAATATAAATATCGAATAAATTCGCGAGAATCGGTTGAAAAATGTAACTAGAGGAGTACAGCCGGATGGACAGACAGAACTACTAAGGCAATTGGCCACGCTCGCTTGGTCAACTATTAAGCTGGGTAACCTGCTGGTATCCAGCTTTAAGCTATTTCATACCATTCAGCCCAGTCGGTTTTTGGTTTTCTATTATCGGCAGTTTTGTTACTAAATTAGAGATACAAAAGTTTGTCGGTATAAATGTGTATGTTTTTTACTTCGTCACGCCAAAAGTACTGAACCGTATGGCCTGAACTTGGGTACTTATGTAGGTTGACCTTGGTATAATACACACTTTATAGCCAGTGAAACTACAGAGCATAGCGTGTTTCTTCTTCTTCCTCTTCTCAGCCGTAGCCAGTCCACTGCTGAACATAGGCCTCTCCCGTAAAGGGAGGGGTTTGCCAATACTCGCCACGCTTGACAAGCGGGTTGGCGAGCGCAAATTTGTGAATTTTACGCAGAGGACGGTACTGCCCATTCTCTGGATCTGACAACCCTTAGTCGAGTCTTACGGCAACCATAGCGTGCTTGGCCCAGCACAACCAAATATAATTCAAATTCGGCGGATCTCTGGATCGTATATCAGATGTTATAGACTTTTAACGAGGGTGCGCGCGCTTCCTTGTTTCGGATGGCACGGTAAACTGTGGGTCCTAGCTGTTTCCTATAAGCTATGAAGGGGACAGTCGTTAGAACCTGTCGGATGCCTAGAAGAGGAATCTTGGCGACCTGAAGTCTGACACTATGGGCTGTCTTCATGACCCAATATGAATTGACTCGAGCAGTGTAATTGGGGGTTTCCCCAATTTACACAGGACGTTTGTTCTGTGTAAATTTGTATTTTTATTATAAAAATGCAAGTATCACTAATCAAAATAGCAAATATAAAGTAGGTACCTTACAGAGAGTACTTGACACATGATGTTCATAAAACTATAAAGCAACAGTTTACACATCTGTGCTGCACGTTGCTACGTGAATAACGTAATAAACTCACTTTGTATATCAAATATTACTGTTTGCATCATTTTATTTGTAAATGATAAATAGAAATTAATTAAATATAAATAATATAGTGACGAGTGCAAATGTAAGCTACTACTGTTCAGCTGCCCAGGTCCTCAGGCCCTACCCATGAGGTCCTAGGTCTGTCAAAAAGTGAAATGTAAATGTTACCGGAAATGTATGTAATCCGTCATTGTATACACTTCCTAGGAAATGTATATAACTCCTAAAATCGCCCGGAAATGTGTGAAATAAATTTACATATTTTCTAGGAAATCCATACATTTCCTAAGTAGCAATTATAGAAAAAAAATATAAATTAAGGCATGTTTGTTACCTGCGTGTCTCAACGCGAGCGAGAGCCTTAATAAAAATTTAAAATTTATTCATTTAGTATACAAAAGTATTGGTTGTATACATTTCCTTATACGATATTGGAATTTTATACAATTCCTATCGGTGTATTAAAAAATCTTTGAAACAGTATTTTATACATTTACTAAATAGCTTCGAAATTGTATACATTTCCTAGGAATATAGAATTCCTAGGTTTCATACATTTCCGGTAACATAAACAGCAACAGATTTTGGAAATAATGTCTTCACAATGCCCAGCAAAAGAAACAATACATTCGATTGAATCATAATGGTTAGCGGTTACATAATATTGAAGCATGGGTTGTAATAGTTTCTTTTGATATACTTACATTGCGTTGACATGAATTTCAAATTCTGTTGGTTGTTTCTTATTTTCCATATACACGTGACTGTACTTATGTACATCGACACAGTTTATTAGTTATGTTTGGAGTCTATTCCTATATAAAGGCGAATGGGTACATTTCTCCCTAAAGCTTTGCAGTGAAAGGCCTTGAGCGATACATATACAAACTATTTCAGTTTCACCAGTGTCTTCAAAATAACTGTTATTGTTTGTCATAAAGTCTTATGTATTTTGTTATATAGTTTCTGAATAATTAAGTACCTTCAGAATCGGGAATTATTAATGCAAAATTCTCTTCAACAAATGAATGCTAATCAATGAATTTACCTTTTTCATAAAAATACCTCTGTAGTAGTCTCTGCTCTGTAGAGCTCTGTAGAGGCCTCTTTGCAGGAGGCCGCCGGGGGAAGTACCACACCTTTGCCAGTTATTCATCCGCCAAGCAGTAATGTACAAACATTACTGTGTTCTGGTGTGAAGGGCAATGTTACCAGCGAAATTACTGGGCATGATGAGAGTCAACTCATATCTCAGGGTAACAGGCGCAGTGCAGTGCCGCGCAGAATTTTGAATTTTAAAACATTGGGTTGCACTGTGTCTGTTATGGGCAATCATGATATTTACCATGAGGCACCTGATTTTCTCGTCTTGTTACTCACTATCATAAAAAAAAATCTCACCAAAGTACACACAGATTTTTAAAGTATTTTTGCGTAATTTTTAGGAAGTAAATAAAAGGTAAGTAAGTAAATTTTCAGTTTTCTTTATATCGATTTTGTTCCATTCTAAATACAATATTTACATGCAAACAATTAACTATAATACTTTGTACATTCATATATACATTGAAATTTTGACAAATATTACTATATTGTTGCATATTTATTTCTAATAAATACCTCTTACATTAATATTATAGCTAATATTATACAACTATACAACGTTACTACTCGTATAACGTTCTTTTACAATATTTTCTCATAATAATGTTATTTAGCCTACCCACAGATCTGTTAAATAAGGTAGAACATAACCACGAGTATGTGACTTTTATACCTTAATACGAGTTCTGTGAATCTACCTGTTTATGACTAATACCTTACTAAAGGTTCCTAATAACTATAGAGTTGATAAAACAGTTAAAAGTAATCAGTCGTTTTTTGAAGAATAAGGAAAATTTGTTAAAATTGAGACCTTACACCTTACACTCTATAATTATTTATATAGATTATTATCATGACATACAAATTTAAAATTAAGCTTGAACACGTCCGCAATAAAATATCTAACTATATATCTAACAACATTTACAATTCTCATAATTTATATTCTATACTTTTATAATAATATGGTTTACTATGTAGTTGGAATCTACCAATAAATATCTGATATAAGTCAATGTACTTTGATCATAACTAGTATATCTATTAATTATATAATATTTACAAGCTCATTTGTTTATCACATTTTACCGACCGTCGACTGGAGACGGACGAAGGCTTAAGATCTCTATCACTATCACTATAGCGTCAATACGGTCTCCAGACGGATTTGTGCGTTGATATCGTACCGTTAGTAATTTTAGTAGATGTAGGACTCGTGGAGAGCACCCTCGTGGTGCGCTGCGAGGGAGCTTTCAGTTCGTTGCGGAGTCGCGGCCTGTCCGCCACCGTCGAGTCCGCCGCTTGAACACGCTTCATCTCCTGCAATTCCACGTTCGCCGGCCGCGTCGGGTGAAACGCAGACTTGACCACTTCAATAGGCTCTTCGTCCGATTCGTCGCTAATTGTCGCGTCGTGCATCGAGTTCACTTCCGATTTAGAGTCGGCTTTTGATCTGTCCGGACTAGCGTTGACGATACTTCGCGGGCTTCCGCTCTGCCTGCTGCTCGTCGGAGACAAGCGGGCGCTCGACGTGTCCATCGGCGAAATATTGTTTTGCAAATGCCTCAATGCTTCATAGGGATTGATACCGTTCTTGAGTGAGAGCTCAGGAGTTAATGTTTTCAGCGCGAGATCGGCTGGGTGTGGCGGGAACGGCAAGATGCCATTCGGAGGGAGGAACGCTCCGGGTGGAGGGAGCAGCCCGTTCGGTGGAATGTTCGTCATCGCCGGAGGGAACGGGAACAGATCAGCCCCCGGTAATCCCGGTACCGGCGTCGTCGGCAAGGGTGCTGGGCTACCTGTTGACAAATAAATAATACGATTAATGGCACGTTCAAAGATATGACGTGTGTATTCGGGAGCAGCTACCGCCGTTTGATTTGGCAACATGACGTAATATGAAAGACGAGCCTCTAGAGACATCCCCGGGCGCAAGGGCACTCCGTCGATTCCCAGTACACGGGGGTGCATAATCGTACTAAGGATAATGTACAATCTGTAGGCGTTTAAAGGCGGCTTCACAGCAAGGGATGTTTTTTTAGTGCGATCGGGAGGGTGAGGGTGCATGTAGTATTTATTTATCCGCGCACGACATAGTTCTTTGCGAGGCGGACACGACTCACGACAACGTAATTCGTCGCGATAAGTCTATAAGAGCGTCGGCGTGTTATGGATGTGAGGCACGTGTGAGCCGGCGAGGTACACGCGTGCTTCACAAAGCTCCATCGCGATAAGGAAACACCTATCTCCGAACTCAGCGGACAAAGAGAGCTCGAAACGTGAAATTTTCATTAGCAGCAGTGTTCGAAAGTTCTTGCCGTGAGAGCTTTGATTCTCCGCAGTGTGTAAGAGAAGCTGCCGTACAAAAAAGACAGGATGGAGGCGTAGATTGGGCCACAAAGAGCTCCGAGGTGGTGCTACGTTCGTTACTCTTTTGCACTTTTTCTGTTTGCAACAGTGGCAGTGCGCAGACCACTTTAAAAGGCAGTGAGGGTGGCGAGGGTCGTAACTAGGGGGTAATTTGGTGAGGTGGGGGCCAATATCGCCGTCGTGCCTGATTGAGGTGATTCCCGATCGTTGAATTTGATTCTGTTTTGCTTTGGACGTTATTTTTAATTAGCGTTTATTGGGTTAACTCTTGTAGCCTGTTTTGTACCATTGTTTTTGATAGGTGTAAGAAATTTATTTTAGCACATATTTTGAATAAAAAATTACCCATTTTAATACGTTAATATTGCAGATGGTATTAATTTATTGTTCTAGGTAGATTTAAAAAAAAAAGAATGATATTATATAATACAATGAACCTAGCGTAGGTCAGATGCAGTCGACTGTACCTCCCCAATTGCCATAGCGATACTCGAAAAGGAAACCCAAAAATAATACAGTCCAATTATCAAAGTTCATGAATATCTACGTTGCGAGCTCCGCCTCCAGCTACGGCGCGCACGTTTATTAAAACTCGGTGGGTGTTTGAGTACATCGCTCCTCGCGTTTCTACGACGGAAACAAAAAGTGGCCGGTGGCGTGGTCGCCTACATTGGAATAAAATTGACTCCACACTCTCTCGAACGCGAAGGCAGTGCTTTTTTGTCCGTTTTCTAGACCCCCTAGCACCCGGCGTACTTCAGCGGGTGGTTTTGCTTCGGTCGGACCGGTGTTGTTTTGCAGAGCTCAAGAGATGTTCCTTTTATTTGAGCCGCTTTGCGTTGCACTGTGTTCGGCCTTGAGGGGTGGCTCAGTTGCGAGCAACATGTTTTTGAGTGTTGTTTGCTGAATCCGGAATTTTTAAATTAAGAAATACCGTATTTGCTCGTTGATTTCAGTTTAACAGAATGCTGGATTGATTTCGTTCCTTATGAAGCAGTTCTGAACTACCGATTATTCACAGAAATATCCTTTTGGACAAGGTGAAATGCCTCAAGTACGAATTTCATGCATTTTATTTGTGCATAAATATCATTCAGTAGCACTCAGAAAACATAATAAATTGATCGATATTTTATATCCGACTTCATCATTCTTGACATATAGGTAAGTTTAGTTCCGAAATAAATTCATTCACATACCTTTAACGAGAGCTCCAGTTCGGTCCCCCAAAGAAGGAGGCCTGAAGTAGTCTGCCCAGGCATAGTTGAGGTATGCAGCATCCAGCCATCCAGGGTTCAAGAGAAACGGACTGAATGCACCAGGGTGTCCATATCCATAACCTAGAACAAAGGAGAACATGATAAGTTTCGAATTTCTTTGATATCGTAAGACGTTATGCAGTATGCAGTCAAATTTGCATGCTCCTCTATGAACCTACTGTTTAGTAACCTAAAAAAGCACATGAGAATTAAGGCTTTTACTGACCCTATATATAATAATAGCATATTATGTAATGACGGGGTGAGGTCAATACCAAATGCCTCCTCAAACGGACCTGGCGGTACTAAACTGACAAAGAATCGTCGTAAAGGCGGCGACACACGGCCGCGTTCTGTTTACCGCGCCCGCTCTCGCTGACTATAACAAGAGTCCTGTATACAAAACGAGCAGTTTTACTACTGCAGTTAGCCGGCTCGGCTCCTCTGTGCCATACATTTTTACGATCCTCCACCGTCACGTTGCCTTTCGCCTTTCATAGCGAAACGATTTTTATTTGTTTAATCGATATTCTACTGAAGACGCCACGGCCGACGTCTATTTTAGGTTAACAACGTTTTTAATCTCGATCATCTCGATCAGGTGTATCAACGTTTTTATTATGGGATTAAGCCTTTTACGAGGCACTTTGACTACTTTGTTTTGAACTCTTCATCTTATGTTTGTTACTGTTTCGAATAGGCTAATTTTGATCGTAAACAGTCTTCTGTGATGGTGTTTACAAAACAATTACTTTATTTAGAGCGAACCCTTTAGCCGAGGATTAGCGAGTGTATTCCGAGAGAGGGTTTCCTAAATCGCGGGTGTTTTAAATTAACGGCGTGATGGATGAGCCGTCGTGCTGTCACGCGGGCGCGGCAATCCAGGAACCAAGCAAGGAACACCACGGCACAATAATAACTTAAATGCTCAACTCGGAAACGGCCGCTCCATTTGTTAATGCCACCATTCAATTTAATTCAGTTCCCAAAACGTTACACATGCGGGGCTCTCGATATTAACGGCTAAGAGCATCTCTAATTGTGAATGATTAATCATTATGTTTTGATCTGACAACCGTTTAGAGCACGGGAGAGCTCTAAATCGAAACATATCGCATCATTAATTTAAATGGAGAGACAATAGCATCGAAGAATGCGGTTTATTTAGTTAACATCACGTCTCGAATCTATAAAGTTATTTTAATCCATTTAATCACCGTCGACCTACAATTTACAATGGGTTAAGAATGTGGCTCGAATCAAAAGACCAGCGGCCAAATTGGTTCCACTCAGACAGTAAACAAATGAATGATGCGACGTATAATTGTCAAAAGGAGCATTAAATAACTGTAGTGAGATGAGATGCGAGCTGCTGTCACTCGTAAATTAATGTAAGATGTGCGTGAGTTAAATGGAATCAGAGTTATGGCTCATAATTCGGGCGGGCATCGGGCAGGGTGGCGACTGGCGACGGCCACGCCGCTCGCCGCATTTATAACGTCTTGGTGTGAGATAGTTTAATTGTCGCTGATGTATTGATTTACGACCAAGCTTCAGAATCGAATGAGTAATAAGATGATAAAAAGAGGCCATCAAATGTTGAACAATTTGTTTTGAATAATAAACCGGTGATTTGTTTCATCAAGTCGTAGCATTGTGAATTGGTTACTGACATTTTGTGCTGTCAAGCAATTTTTGTAATGAACGGGACGATTCGAGTAGGCCTTGATAACAACAAGTTGGTTATGAGGGTAGCTGGATGTATTAGCAACTAGCAGCGTCATAAAATCCATATTTTAGATGCGAGGGGTATGCGTGGTACGGGGAGGCCGCGGGGAGATCAAACGGGAGTTTACGACGCGGCTCGGAGATTGTTTACATCTGTTACTCGACCGTCGCACCCAACAACTTGGTAACCGCTGCCCGCTGCGATGCAAGTGCGCCACTAAACTACACGATTGTTTCATTAAGGCGAATTTGTGAAACGCACCCTTTACCTAAATATCGTATAAGTACAATTTTAATAAGGATATTATGTTGATATTAGCATGAACCTAGGAAAAAGTAAGCCAGCTTGCTAACAAAAACATGATGGCACACACACATTCACACCTTAGAAACAATACTAGTACATTGCTGTTTGTTGGTTGTAGTGGTAGGCCTCTTTTGCAGAGGGCCGCCTGGGGAAGTACACCTTTGCCAGTTATTCATCCGCCATGCAGTAATGTGCAAACATTAATGTGTTCTGATCTGAAGGACAATGTTACCAGCGAAATTACTGGGCATGACGAGTTTCAATAACTAATATCTTAGGGCGACAGGCGGAGTGCAGTGCCGCGCAGAATTTTGAATTTTAAAACACCGGGTGGCACTGTGTCTGATATGGGCAATCATTATGCTTACCATCAGACACTTGATTTGCTCGTCTTGTTACTCATTATCATAAAAAAATAAAAAATGTAAAAACAGCCAGGGGACGTGTGCGTGCCATCATGTTTCTATTAGCGAGCTGGCTTACTACGGTGCTTCACTTATTGTTTTATAACACTCCATCCGCTTTTTTTCTTGGTGCAGGTGATATTAGCTGGAGTGTGCCATAAGACTAAGTACACATTATATGAATTCTGTGTACCCCCTGTGTAGTGTGCATGGTATATTGTTAACAAGTAATTGTTTCAACCAACTAAATTTATTTGTAATTGTTATCTACAAAACGGGCTTGATTTTATTATACATATTTACTTTGCAGTAAATGCTGGTGCTGGAATAATAAGAATGTGTACTTCATTCTCAGTGTAAATCGGGTCCAGTTGAACATCGAATAAAATAAAATCTAAAGTAACTAACGCAACTGATAATCAGCACCAGAGGAATACGTAAACATAGTGAGAAGCTAAATTTATCTGTCATGAAATCAAATTTAATGATACTGCAGCTAAAACTGAGTTCGTTTTACTAACTTACATAGTTAATTAGTGTGTTTGTAACGCGGTCATTAAGTCGGTGCACATTGATCGCTTTATGAACTGTGCCTTTGATCTTTATGATGGTAGGATGTTAGTTTTTCCGCATACTGTCTTTTTATTATTGGCCGAAGTTTGGGCGCAACTGTTTGTTTACACAGACGGTCTCTGAATGCTGTCAGAAATAGATTTGTGGTGTCAAAATGTTATGTGTTCGGTTTTGATTCGTTGATTTGGTGTTTTTTGTGTCAGATCTGTGTTTTATTAGAGACTAGTGTAAACAAAGCGGCGTTGCCCGCTAAGTTATAAATTAAAATAATAAATAATATAAAAAT
Organism: Hemistola chrysoprasaria; assembly: GCA_947063395.1. Lineage (NCBI taxonomy): Eukaryota > Metazoa > Arthropoda > Insecta > Lepidoptera > Geometridae > Hemistola > Hemistola chrysoprasaria. The sequence continues at coordinate 10,005,625 of OX346724.1, read as the reverse complement.
TGTTCATTTCAGGCTCTTAGCTCATAAGTGAAGACAAAAATTTACATAAGAATCATAAAATTATAAAATTAGAAATAGAATAGAATTGAATTACATTAAAAATTTAACATAACACTGACATTTAAAAAAATCCAAAATAAAATAGTCACATTATAATATAAATGAAAACCAAAGATAATAAAATAAAATTTGAATTTCCATTAAATTACAATTAAATTTCCAAAATAAAATAATGTCAAATTAATATAGTAACATGAAATTGCTGCAACCAGCAACTGCCGAATTCATACTATATTATAGTTTTATCAAGTTGCTAGTTTCCCTAAATAACTATCGCAACGAGTCGAACGATTTCAATAGTAAGAAGTAAAGTTTATTAATAATTGAACGAACTGCGTTTTACGAAAAGATTTTCGATCAATAATACCATAATTATTCAATAAATCTAGCCCTAAGATCGCAATGTAACAATTTTGTGGAAGATAAATAAAAGAGTACTCTATTCTATTAAAAAATAAATTAAAGAAGTAAATCAATTACTAAAAATAAATAAAACAAAGCCAATGTAATTTATTCTGTCTTTAGAGTATTATCTTAAGAAATAGCGTCATTGAACATGTATATACTACAAGTAAAATGCATGTAAGTATAAAATCGAGTCCGTAAACACCAATAACCATTTATAAGCCCCACGTCAAAACATGAAGCTCACTTAAGCGTTAATTCCTTGTCGTAAAAGCAGACAATCGTAGTTATTTTTGGAGGGACGCCGCATTTACAGCAATTCTTCGAGTAGTCGAGATTAAACGTAGCAATTAACGTCTCTGTGATTGACTGTTACTCTCACGTCCGAGTAATTGCACACATGCACTAAATAATAATATTTAGAAGGTCAGTCCTATTCAATTTGTTGTTATGCATTACTTGTAATGTTTGGTTTCACGATGGACTTGAGAAACACAAAAAAATATAACATTGTCTTGTCTCTACCAGTATGGATATTGAATATGGATAGAATATATTAAACTTATCTGAACATGAAAGCCTTGACATAGAAAGCTAAATTTTGACATCATAAAAATCCCGAAATTCCTATAGGTTCAAAGCAGCAGAATAATTCTAGTTGTATTAAAAACTATGGTACCAACATTAATATTAAAAAAAAACCCATCACCGTGCGCTCCCGGTGTCCAGTTGTTTTCCATGAGATCCTTGTAAAATAGAACGTCAATGTGTGCGTTAGTGTATTATGCTAGTTACATGGTTTTACTACTGCACTAACTAGTTTTGTTTCTACCAGATTCTTTAGTTCAATAATTCAATTGTTCTTTGGCATGGACTATTATTGCGTGAACGTGAGTAATCGATGTTTTGAATAACGTATTTTAAACGCTAGGTACAGAAATAAAACTAGACTAGCATGAGTGTGGTTAGATACCGCGGCGCCGCAAAATTGACCTCGGTGCGGATTGGCGGCGAGCCAACGCAGGGAAAGTCGCGCGCGCACGCAAGTTTAGACGATGATGTAGTTTATAGACGACTGTTATTTTTTATTGTTACGATATGGTATCTGTCTATTATGTTTGGATTGTGTAAATACATAAATACATGCTGAGACTTTGGGACCGGTAAGATTAGTTTTTTTAATATTCATTTTTAATTTATTTTTGAGAGTGATTGACAAAACGAGCAAATTGGGTGCCCGATGGTAAGCATCCTGATTGCCCATATCAGACACAGTGCCACCCAGTGTTTTAAAATTCAAAATTCTGCGCGGCACTGCACTGCGCCTGTCACCCTGAGTTATTAGTTGTTGTACATTGCACTTCGGATCGAAACACAGTAACGTTTGCACATTACTGCTTGGCGGATGAATTAATGGCAAATTTAATGTTAGATAAAGTAAAGAGTCTGATAAATGTGTTTCACAACATGCAACCCGTTGAAATCTATTTAATCCAAAGGTCTTCTATCCAAAAGGTCTTATAGTAGTACTTATAATAGTAACTATAGTTAGTGGAACTTACCTTGTTTAGTTCTAGGTTCTCTCGGTCCATCCACGGTGACTTTGATCGCTTTAGTATACGAGGCAACTTGACTGGGATACGTGCTGATGGTGATGGTGAGCGAGAACGACTTGCCGCGACCGCTGCGACCCACGAAACGAAGGTCATTGAACTTCGCCACCTGGTTCTTCATTACCGCGGTGCAGTTCCTCAACTCAGCCATTACGTTCTCGTCGTTGCCGGCCTTGATGGTAACAAGGGTACCGTCTGTCACGTCGTCCAGAGCTACCACTTTGAAAGCGACCGGCAACGACTTGTTGGAGCGCCAGTGCCCAGGCAGCGCGGAGCAGAGCACCGCCGGTGAGCCCGTCTGCACCAGCTCGCCGTGACACTGCCTGTAGTACTCGTGGATGTGTGTGTACACGTCAGCCATGCCGGGCGCCGGGGGGCTTGCGTGCGGAAGGTGCATCGACTTCGAACTACCTACTACTGACACCGCACTCTCGACACGCCACTACGGTCCTATGTCACGCCACTGTCTCTATTTAAACACTCCGGGAAAAGTTTGAAATCACGCGAACTATGAGTAAACTCGCGGAAGGGTCGCGTGCGCTCTCGGAGAAGTTGTGCGAAGTTCGGGCGCGAGACACCGTGTGAGCCGCGGTCGCTACGCTCTACGCCACTTGTTGGGCGCGGACAAGACGCCGGGCGGGGACGAGGAAAAATATAGAGGCGGCCGCGCGACTTCACACCGCAACCCGAAGACTCACGACTCGCACCGAAGTGACGGCCGAGGAACGCGTGCACGCGAGAACTCGGTTTCGACTGATGACTGTGATACGACGCGACTTTTTCCGATGGTCAATATTTTGCGTTCGCAGCGGTCGCCGCCCCCACCCGGGTGGAGGCCCCTTCGTCTCGTAAAAAGCGTGAAGGAGACGAAGGGTGCGGGTGATGCGGTGGCGCGGTGGGAACGAGCGGGACGGCCGTTCGCGGTCTCTGCGTTTTTATAAAAATGCCGGTTGGAGTAGGACGCCGCGCCGGGAGGGAGTAGGATGGGTGGATTTTTTTGAATCGCCTCGGTGACGTATCGCGGAGCGGCGGTAATTAGGCCGCGGGGCGGCGGGAAACCGCGGCCGGTGCGAAAACCTATCAACGGGCTCATGAAAAATTATGATTTTCATGTTTGGAATCGGCGGGAGTAACACTCGCGGGGTGGCACTTCATTTTCGCCGAAGCACGCGAGGAATTTCCGCGGGGGCTTTTGACTGACACTTTTATTCACCTTGTCAATCGAATAGATTATTATTTTAACAAAGCCCTTCGGTTTTCCACAAATATCGTCAAGCATGTTTTCCTTTTAATTATTTTAAATTTTGCTTTTTTTGTTTTGCTGCGAATATAGTATAGCTACTAACGAGTAGAAATATGAGCAGGTATTAATGCCAGTACATAGAGTTGGGAATGGGAAATAAAAAAATATATGTTGAAATTTTATGACCAGAGTTACTTATGCATAAGTCACCTGGGTGAATTTGAAAGTTATACATTTAATGAAAAAATAAAATTAACTTATTACAAGAGAAAAAAGTCAAGGAATTGCAACCACATAAAAGTGAGTTCACACTGCATTCGATAGTTTCCGCGGTGCATCCGTGTGCGGTTAGCCGCGAGTGCGGTGTGAGCGAAAGGCGCGCGTGCGAGAGAGACAGACAGAAAGGGGGCGGGGCGCGGCGCGGGCGGGGCAACAAAACTTGTGCAAGAACTTTCACGAGTTTCCCGCGCTTTTCGCGAGAAATACCACGTCGCGACATCTACGTGTGTCTACTGCGTAGCTGAGGTCTACGATCTCGTAGCAGTGATCATCCATTAAAACATCTTGATTGTTAATTAAGTTTTCTTTTTCACGAAATTATTATATCCTTGGTATTACTAATTCTTTTTCATGATGCAAATTTTTTGGAGACTACTTCCACTCGGTCATCAAGTCCCAAGTCCCAAACTAGGCAAAGCCAAAATATTGGGGTTAAAGTATCCTATCCAGGGTCTTAATCTACATAGCGAATTTCAGCCCAATCTGTTCAGTAGTTTTGGCGTGAAAGAGTAGGTAACAAACATCCATCCATCAATCCTCCCAAACTATATTTTTCCAAAATAATAAATGCGAAAGTTTGTTTCAAATCTTAATCCTACCATAGTGGGATTAAAATTAGCTATTATAATAGTAGGATGTAGGATTTGGCAAATAAATATTGTTGTAATTTTACCGACTCCATAGGTATAGTTCGACATAAAAGAGTAGAAACGGAACTAATTTAAAGTGTATGTGTTGATGAAATTGTTTTTACTCTTGTAAAAGACAGTGGCGCCCCCATTTTTTTCTACTCTTTTGAGTCGAACTATACTTTTATTATTTTAACAAACACCTGCGTAAATAACCTAAATAACTTTAACAACTCCAAACCGTGTTAGTAATAAACACCCCCATTAACTTTATAATCTGTTATCTCTAAAATACCTATTTATCAGATATCGTTGTAAAGTTTTATGGCTTCGTATAAAACAAAACTAGGCACCTACCTAGGTACCGACATACAAAGAATTTATTTTACGATACATTGAGTTTTTCAAAGACCACATTTTGCCGGCATCTTTTAAATCTTATTTCTATTGTTATGGCCATAATAGCCCTGAAGGTAAGGCTTATTCTATTGTCTTAGTTTCGCTACCGAGTGAAAAAATTTGCAAGTTTATGACCACAAAAGCTAGCGAATTTTTGGAGTTGTAAAGTTTATTAGGTATCGGTTTTATTGTGGGCAGTTGTGCACATTTTGGCCGTAGTTCGGTTTACCCGTTTATAGATGGTTGTAAACTATAGGCAAAAGTTTTTAGGAACCGGTTGAAAATTATAAGAATAAAATATGTTTACTATCTTCCAACTGGGTACCTGCTAGAACTTAGGTAGGTAGATAAGATTTGATAGACTAAGTGCATTAATAATAGTAAGTAGGTAATACTGGGTCTTCTAGGTATCTAAATCTTTCTCTCTGTGATCGCTCGGTCGGTTTAAATCCGGAGGCCCTGGATCGAATCTCACCATGTAGACTTTTCGCCTGGACGCTACAGTGTTTCAGATGGCACGTTAAACTGTATGTCCCGGCTGTTTCCTATAGGATATGTAGGGGGCAGTCGTTAGGCCATGTCGGAGGCCTTGTAGGAATTACGGCGACCTGAAACTGGGTGTCCACATACCTAACCCATATGAATTGACTCGAGCAGTGTAATTGGGGTAACCCGTTCTGTTAGAGTATACATTTAAATAATAATAATAATAATAATAATAATTTTTATAGCTTGATACCGTGACAGCTGACCAAAAATAATACCCTCTTTGAACTTATTTACGGAAATATGGCCAGAAAATCAATTTTTGTTCAGCTGTCACGTATTAAGCTATCTTTTATTAGATAGGTATAGTTATTAGTGGATGTAGATGGTTCTCCTCGATCTTATAATTTGCCATTCTCTCCATCCGTACGTATTCTATGGAGAGAATGGCGAATCTCCATACGTTTTCTATTTTATTCCATTCGTCATTGGGATGAAGAGTGAAGAACTC